>OY728163.1:1201644223-1204620689 GCA_963277665.1 Viscum album | reverse complement strand
GTAGAGTATCAGAGTGGAAAACCCACCCCACTCCCTAAACAGCCCCCCCCCCCCCCCCCCGCACACCCCTTCAGCCCCCCTGCACCCCCCCCCCACCCGGATAGCCCCCACCCCACCTGGACACCCCCCTCCACCACCACACCTGGACATCCCACCCCCATCCTCCCTGGACAACCAACACCCCCACCCTCCCTGGACAACCAACTCCCCCCCCACCCCACCTGGACATCCCACCCCCACCCCCCTTGGACAGCCCACCCCCCTTGATAGCCCACACCCCCTCCCCCATCTGGATAGCCCGCCCACCACCACCCCTGGATAGCCCACCCCCTCCCTGGACAACCCACACCCCCTCCCCTGCAACCCCCCCCCCCCCCGACAGCCCCCCTGGACACCCCCCCCCCCCCCACCACCACCTGGACAGCCCACGCCCCCCACCCCCCACTAGACACCCCCCCCCGGACATCCCACCCTCTGCCTGGATATCCCACACCCCCCCTCCCCCACCTGGACACCCCACCCTGACCCCCCTGGACAGCCCACACCCTTCCTTGGGTAACCCATACCCCCCTCCCCCACACCCTTATAGCCCCCCTACCCCCCCTGTACCCCCTACCCCCTAGACAACCCACCCCCACCTAGACAGCCCCCCACACCTGGACAACACCCCCCCCCACCCCTCCTTCACCCCCCTTAGGGTAATTTTATTTAAAATCATTTTATTCGTTAAGAAAGGCAAACCATCATGCATTAGACATTTCATTCCAAACAACCCATTCAATTTATCAAAACATGACAAATTCAATTTATCAAAACATGACAAATTCAATTTATAAGGCTCTATGGTACACTTATAAAATGTCATTGGGGAAATGGGAAATCAACTACATTGTTAATTTTAATTTAAGAATTGGGCCAAGCACTTAGGAGGTGCGGTGGTGTCTCGGAGGTGTGGTGGTGTTCAGGGGGGGTGTCTGGGGGGGTTGTCCATGAAGGTTCTGGGAACAACAGAAGCACGTGGGTGGATGTTCCCACTTGGCTTTTTGTTATTATCAATGATCAATGCGGGATCAATACGATGATAAACGCCAGTCTCCACGGATCGAATAACAGAAATAGACAAAGAAGAAGGATGGTCCCGGAACCACAAACGAGGACCATCACAGGTTGATTATAATTAATTGAAAAGAAGTACCTTTTTGGGTGTTATTTCTTCGTTGATATTCTTGATCACGTTTCGATGTGATTCGTCTTTGCGTCATAGAATCTAAGTGTATACTTCCTCTAGCAGTGATCCACACGTGCACTTTGGATGTTGCCAAAGGATTCTCTGGGTGCTAGCATGGAGAAACCTTTACTTACATTGTCTACCTTAGATCGTTTTGATCCGATTGAGGAGGATCTCTCTCATTCTTGAGAGCGTTCTTGGAGGAAGGAGTTCTCTCGTCCTTGAGGGAATTCTCTAGAATTGTTGTGCACAACGATTAAAGAAAAGTGTTGGGGTTGTGAGGATATTTATAATCGGGTGTGAGGTTATAGAGTTATGACAATAAATAAGCATGTTACACATTTTATTTATTTAATTAACTCTTATTGAAAACCCCCACATGTCGAATCATTAATTCCTTGACATGCGCCCACGCTGATTATAATAAATATCATTTAATAAAAGAATATTATTTCCTCAAAATCCCAACTGGAAAAACTATACGGAGTGTAATCATTAATACACAGTGTGTACTTATTTTTCATAAAACTGCATGGTGTGTAATCATTATACATGACGTGTACTTGTTTTCATTTCCTTTCCAAAATGAAAACTCCACGGTGTGTAATCATTAATACACGGCGTGTATATCTTGTTTTCATTTTATTCTTCCTCCGTCATTAAAACGATTTAGGATTCCTTGAATAATTATTAAACCACATACAGGAATAATCTTTATTATACTTGAGATACTTGGATACACTTAGTGTGTGACCCTCTAGGCCTCTTTCTCGTTGGCATTAGGCGGGCTTGACTAAAGTCCAAGATTACTATCTAGCAACAGGTCAAGGCACCCAAGAGAAATAAGTTGACACCGCATTGACGTGTCACCTCATACGAATGCTTACCGTGTAATTTAATCCCTTTGTCTCAATATCTCATCAAGCAGGTTTAATGGAAGTGTCATAAACCTATATGCTTGATTTTTCATTCTTTGACTTCCAAAAATAAACTCGTCGTTACACCATGGCCATGGAATTTGGGTGACAGTTCTATTTCAATCAAAGGGCCCGAGATATCTACTTCCATAAATATGGAAGGGACAAATCCTTCCTCGACTTATTCATTAACAACATGTCATTCGTGATGCACCCAACATACCCTACTTCCCGCCAACTATCTTCATGATATTTTTCGTTAGCAAATCTAAGTGTGTGAGTCATGACATGAGTTAATGATAATCTTCCAGTCTAAGGACCATTACACACACTCGTAGATAGTAATGTCTGATGACACCAAGACATGCGGAATTACTACTGGCGGGTCCTGTTCTCATAATCTCCCATCTTGGAGATTACCAAGTGTGAACTCCATGAGAGAGAGTCTCATCTTTTTATGAGTACTCACACATGACGGTCTGTATACTATGTGTCCTATCATAGTATGTCATCTAACCGTAGAATTTTATTTAAGAATATTATTATATAATTTCAAGGTTCTCATCGTAGAGGGGATCTACCATGACCTTATTAATGCAACAAATATTCCAGGACATCATTATATTATAGTCATGCAGAACAATGAACAATATATAATGAGTGTACATTCATGTAATCAAAGTACAAACAGTTGGTTCTCAGGACACCAACTCTAACAAACTCTCACTTAGACTAGAGCCAATTGCCTATGATTTTTAGTCTGCTATACCTCACATGATGATCATGTTTCTGCTGAGTCAAGGCTTTAGTCAAGGGGTCTGCCATATTGTCTTACATGGAAATACTATTCACTACAACTTTACCTCTCTGAGAAAAATCCCTCAAGAGATGATACTTCAAAGTATGTTCTTTGTCTGCTGATGTGACCATGTCTCTTTTTCAAGTGCCACCACTGCATTATTATCACAATAGAGTGCGATAGGATCTTTACTACTAGGTACTACATCCAACTCTTGGACGAAGCTTCACATCCATACTGCTTCTTTAGCTGCCTCAAAAGCTGTGATATACTAGAACTCCGCTGTAGAATCTGCCACCACACTTTGCTTTGAGCTCTTCCAGCTCACTGCACCTCCATTCAAACTGAATATGTATCCAGTATGCAACTTCATGTCATCTTGATCGGTCTGGAAACTAGTATTTACATGTACTCTAATGACTAGTTCCTTATCTCCTCCATAAACTAGGAACATATACTTGTACGCCTCAGATACTTAAGGATAGTCTTGACTTCCATCCAATGGTGGTCTCTTGGATCAGCTTGATATCTACCTGCCACACTTAATGCGTAAGCAACATCTAGCCTCGTACATAGCATAACATACATGACTGGCCTAATCGCGGATGCGTAAGGGATACTTGTCATTTTATTTCTTTCCTCATGTGTATGAGGACACATTTTATTGGAAAGATGAATTCCATGTGACACTGGCAACAATTCCCTCTTGGGCTGTTCCATACTGAATCTCTTCAGTATCTTGTCAATGTATGTACTTTGACTCAGGCCTATAATTCTCTTGGATCTATCATGATGGATCTTGATCCCAAGAATATATGATGCCTCACCCAAGTCTTTCATATAGAAGCATTTATCCAACCATGCCTTAACTGACTGTAAGACAGGTACTTCATTTTCAATTAGTAATATGTCATCAATATATACTATTAGGAAAATGACTGCACTTCCACTAAACCTTTTATAGAAACAAGGCTCACATTCATTCTTAACAAATCCAAATTCCATTACGGCTTCATAAAAATGAATTTTCCATGACCTTGATGCTTGCTTTAATCCATAAATGGATTTTTGAAACTTGCATACCTTGTTGGCATCCTTTAGAGTCACAAACCCTTCAGGTTGTGTCATGTAGACATCTTCTTGGAGGTTCCCGTTAAGGAATACTGTTTTGACATCCATTTACCAAATTTCATAGTCATGGTAAGTGGCAATGGACAATAGGATTTTGATGGATTTCAGCATCACAACCGGTGAAAAGGTTTCATCGTAGTCAATTCCTTGACGCTATCTAAAACCTTTTGCAACCAGTCATGCTTTATAGGTGCTGACTTGTCCCTCCATGTCCAGTTTCTTCTTGAATACCCACTTATTACCAATAGTGTTTACATCAACTGGAGGATCTACCAAAATCCAGACTTGGTTTTGGTACATGGAATTCATTTCAGAATTCATGGCTTCTTGCCACTTGGCAACATCTGTGCCTTCAACTGCTTCCTTGTAGGTAAGAGGATCACCATTTTCAACCAATAATGATTCACCATCCTCGGTGACAATAAAACCATATCTTTCTAGTTCTCTCACCTCTCTCATGCTCCTACATAGTTCTTATGTCTCTGGAATAGATTTTTCTTCAACAGGGCTTTGTGGAATTTTTTCTTGTACCAACTCCTGTGTATCTTGAGCCTCGACTTCATTGAAGTGTATCTCGCTCCCACTATCTCTTTTGTATATGTTCTCCCTCTCAAGGAATATGGCATGTCTTTCCACAGTAACTTTTTTATCTATGGGGGTGTATAGGTAATATCCCCTTGTTTCCTTGGGATATCCTATAAAGATACACTTTGTGCCTTGGGGTGCAAGTTTGTTACCTAAAGAGGCCTTAACAAATGCTTTTCTACCCCACACATGTAAATTTGATAACATGGCTTTGCGTCCACTCCATAACTCGTATGGAATGCCATTTATCGATTTATTTGGTACTTGGTTTAGTATGTGTATTGCTGTTTGTAATGCATATCCCCAAAAGGATAATGGAAGACTCGCATGACTCATAATTGATATCACCATGTCCAAAAGGGTGTGGTTCCTCCTTTCACTTACACCATTCCATTGAGGTGTGTAAGGAGGAGTGAGTTGAGATAGAATCTCAAACTCCCGTAAGAAATCAATGAAGTCCAGATTAAGATATTCTCCTCCTCTGTCTGAGCGGAGTTTCTTAATCTTCTTACCAAGCTAGTTCTCAACTTCATTCTGGTATTCTTTGAACCGATAAAAAGAATCTAACTTATACCTCATTAATTAAATATATCCATATCTACTAAAATCATCAGTAAAAGTTATGAAGTACAAGAACCCGCCCCTTGCTTCAACTAGAAATGGTCCACACACATCTGTGTGAACTAATTCTAGATTCTCTTTAGCCCTTTCACCTTTCCCACTAAATGGGGCTTTGGTCATTTTGCCTTGTAGACGCGTATGACACACACTAAGTGGTTTTAGTTTGAAAGAATATAAATACTCATCTTGATGTAATTTTGTCAAATGTTTCTCATTGACATGACCTAACCGGTGATGCCAAAGTTGGGTGTGGTATGAGTCATGTGAATTAACTTTGTCATCGATTTCCATTATTTGGTTTGTGTATTCTAACACATAAAGGCCATTATATAAATGTGCCCTACCAAAAAAATGTTATCTTTATAAAAGTAGCAACATTCATTTCCAAACTTGAAGATGAATCCATCAGTATCTATTGATTACATTTTGTGAAAAATAATAAATGAATTTACTAATTCTCCCACTATTTTATCATGTCCCAATGTCCCTCACCATTGAACTTGTAATGTCCAGTTTCCATGACATTCTAGTGGAAATGATCCATATTCCCCTTCATATAACCCCAATAAGGGTTGGTCAAGCTATTTGAAGGTATTTAGGTAGGCATTTCTTTGCCAACTGTGATCTTACAGTTCCTTGATCTGTTGAGTGGACTCCCCAATCCTGAAATCCTGACTTGGATTTCCTCAACACTTTCCTCCATTTTACAACAAGTCTAGCAAGGGCTACTCCTCTTGATGTAAAATGTTTAATTCAACCTGAAACTTTCATAAGAGCTTCCTTTATAAAAGTAAGTGTCCCAACAATGGTTGGTCAAACACATAGTTTTATTGAGTCTTAACCTTAATGAAGTAACGGAAGTCTTGGTCTGACTTAATATGGTATTTGAGGGATTTTATTCTTTATGCGTAGTTTTTCATTATCATATGTTTGTTAATATTAATTGATGTTTTCTTAAGTGATTAACCATGTTCTGATAATGTTTACACATAGTCCGGTTTTTATTTTATTCCATCTTTTCATTCTTGTTTAGTTCATTAATCATGTGATCGTGACAACACATACATAATAAATAAACCATGCAATCATACAGAAATAAAATAAGATGACATGATCATGAGCTTCTATTGGTTAGCTTATTTATAGGTTTTGATAAGCTAACATTGACCTAGGGAAAAACACCTTGAACCTGATGGTTTGTGTTTTGCAACTCCCACCTATCCACCTTTGTATATTCTTGGGTTGGTTTCGCCTCAACTTCAAGTTTTGAACCGTCTCCTCTGACTTGGGAGATCCTCTATTACATGAGGTTTACATTAAAGAAACCATGGGCACGTAGGCCCTACATATTATTGTAAGAAGGCTCGCAGACCAACAAATTTAAATTAAATAAATTTAAATGAAACCATACACACACAAAGGTTCTTTGGTCTATCTCATGATCATCCATAGCATGCAACGACATTTACGCATATTTAGAATTCAAATTCTTTTAATCGTTCTTTCATTTAAGATAAGTCACGCTTGAATTCAATTAATTATGATCTTATAATTAATCAATTCTTTATCTTAAATTCCTTTCTGAATTTCCTTGAGATTCTTCTCATACATGTTCCTTGTACAGGTCTTTTTACTTTGGAGTAAACCTAGTGAAATTATATTTTGGAAAGTACACGGTGTGTAGGTTATGTTTACACGGCGTGTATTTGTTTTCACCCTTTATCCAAAGTACACAATAGGGGATTTGGCATGTTTTCTGTACTTTGGAAATTTTGGAGTACACGGCATGTAGATTAATCTAACGCGGTGTGTACTTCCTTGTTACGCGGTTACCGGCCTGGCAATCCCGTGTACACGGTACACGGCTTCTCCTTGTACACAGTTTCACCTGGGCCGAATCGGACTACACGGCATGTTGATTCATCATACACGCCGTGTATTCTGGTTTCCACGCGCCGTTCAGTTCTGGTCAACACAGTGTAATAAATACTTAGGCATGCTCAATTCACATGGCGTGGTTTGGCGGACCAGTACCGGTTCGTTGAACCTAAGTACACAGCATGTATTTTTCACTACACGCCGTGTATTCTTGTGTTGTACAGACAGAAAGAGCGTCTCCTGCAGATGAGTTCCTCATTTTTATTTTAATCAAAATTAAAATTAAAATGTAGTTTTTATGATGTGAATCAAGAAACAAAAGAGGAAGAATGGATCTTATTTATTCAGTTTTATAGAATGATTTATCTTGAATTGAATCAAATATAAATACGTAAATTATCAATGAAAATTAAATAACTATAATCAACATTGTAACCTCGCTATGATTCCATTTGAAGGTTCCAGGTGCAGCAGAATCATGTGGGTGGATGTTCCCACTTGCCTTTTTTTCATTAGAAATAATCAATCCGAGATCAATACGACGATAAACGTCAGTCTCCACAGATCGAATAACAGAAATAGACAAAGAAGAAGGATGGTCTTGAAACCACAAATGAGGACCGTCACAGGTTGATTATAATTAATTTAATTAATTGAAAAGAAGTAACTTTTTGGGTGTTCTTTCTTCATTGATATTCTTGATAACGTTCTGATGTGATTCGTCATTGCGTCGTAGAAGCCAAGTGTAGACTTCCTCTATCAGTGATCCACACATGCACTCTGGATGTCGCCAAAGGATTCTCTGGGTGCTAGCATGGAGAAACCTTTGCTTTCAATGTCCACCTTAGATTGTTTTGATCTGATGGAGGAGGATCTCTCTCAGTCTTGAGAGTGTTCTTGGAGGAAGGAGTTATCTCGTCCTTGAGGGAATTCTCTAGAATTTTTGTGCACAAAGATTAAAGAAAAGTGTTGGGGTTGTGAGGATATTTATAATCAGGTGTGAGGTTATAGAGTTATGACAATAAATAAGTGTGTTACGCGTTTTATTTATTTCATTAACTCTTATTTGAAACCCCCACATGTCGAATAATTAGTTTCTTGACATGCGCCCATGCTGATTATAATAAATATCATTTAATAAAACAATGTTATTTCCTCAAAATCCCGACTGAAAAAACTATACAGCGTGTAATCATTAATACACGGCGTGTACTTGTTTTCCATAAAACTACATGGTGTGTAATCATTATACACAGTGTACTTGTTTTTCATTTCCTTTCCAAAATGAAAACTACACAGCATGTAATCATTAATACACAGCGTGTATATCTTATTTTCATTTTATCCTTCCTCCATCATTAAAACAATTTAGGCTTCCTTGAATAATTATTAAACCATGTACAGGAATAATCTTTATTCTACTTGAGATACTTGGATACACTTAGTGTGTGACCCTCTAGGATTCTTTCTCATTGGCATTAGGCGGGCTTGCCTAAAGTTCAAGATTACTGTCTAGCAACGGGTCAAGGCACCCAAGAGAAAGAATTTGACACCGCATTGACATGTCACCTCATACGAATGCTTACTGTGTAATTTAATCCCTTTGTATCAATATCTCAACAAGTAGGTTTCATGGAAGTGTCATAAACCTATATGCTTGATTTTTCATTCTTTGACTTCTAGAAATAAACTTGTCGTTACACCATGATCATGGAATTTGGGAGACAGTTCTATTTCAATCAAAGGTCCCGAGATATCTACTTCCATAAATATGGAAGGGACAAATACTTCTTCAACTTATCCATTAAAAACATGTCATTCGTGACACACCCAATGTACCTTACTTCCCGCCAACTGTCTTCATGACAGTTTTCATCAGCAAATCTAAGTGCGCGAGTCATGGCATGAGTTAATGATAATCTTCCAGTCTAAGGACCATTACACACGCTCGTATATAGTAATTTCCGATGACAGCAAGACATGCGAAATTACTACTGGCAGGTCTGTTCTCATAATCTCCCATCATGGAGATTACCAAGAGTGAACTCCGTGAGAGAGAGTTTCGTCTTCTTACGAGTACTCACACATGACGGTTTGTATACTATGTGTCCTATCATAGTATGTCATCCAACAGTAGAACTTTATTTAAGAATATTGTTATAGAATTTCAAGGTTCTCATCATAGTGGGGATCTATCATGACCTTATTAATGCAACAAATATTCCAGGACATCATTATATTATAGTCATGCAGAACAATGAACAATATATAATGAGTGTACATTCATGTAATCAAAGTACAAACAGTTGGTTCTCAGGACACCAACTCTAACAGTCCAAGGGGTGGAGGGTGTCCAGGGGGTGGGGTATCTAGGGGTGGTGGGGTGGGGGGGTTGTCCAAGTGGGTGGAGGATATCCATGCGGGGTGAGGGGTGTCCAAGGAGGGTGGGGTGGGGGTGTCCAGGGGGGTGGGGGGAGGGGGTTGTCCAAAGGGTGGGGGTGTCCAAGGGGGTGGGGTGTCTAGGGGGTGGGGGGAGGGGCTGTCCAAAGTGTGGGGGTTGTCCAAGGGGGTGGGGGTGTCCAGGGGGTGGGTTTTCCATGGGAGGTGAGGGGTGTCCGGGGAGGGTGGGGTTGGGGGGAGGGAGCTATCCAAGGGGTGGAGGTGTCTATGGGGGTGGGGGTGGGGGTTGTCCAATGGGGGGTGTCCAGGGGGGCTATCCAGGTGGGTGGGAGGTGTCCAGGGGGGTGGGGGTGGGGTGTTCACAATTCCAATCCATCACCCAACCAACGCCAATTCATCCTCAATATCAATACCTATAAATACAAAATCCAAATCCAATTTTAAACTAAACTAAAGTCTGTATAAACTAACATATCACCCCACTAAACAAACCATTTACCATGTTTGAAGTGTAGAACAAAACATAGAAAAGAAGTCAAAGGGTTTTGTACTTCACAGACACCACAAACTCTAATTTGGTTGAAATCAAAACGCCAAACAGAAAAAAAAAATAGAGGGATAACATTAAAACTAACGTAAAACTTACTAATTTGAAGTGTAGAAAAAAAAATTTGATTAAAGATAGTTTCGCAGCCAAGAAAACTTCCGGAGGAGCTCTCAATTAGGTTCTGCAATCGGGCGAGTGGGAGCTGGGGTTCTAGGTATTTTGGGGAAAACTTTCCCAACATTTTTTAAAAATTGTTGGGAAAGCCTCTCTTTACCAACGGTTTATTAAAACTGTTGATATATCTTAGATAAACTAAATATTTCTCAATGGTTTTGTCAAACTGTTGGGAAATATTAAGTATATTTACACATTGTCAATGGTTTGAACAAACCATTGGAAAATGTGGCCGTTTTTATAGTATAGCAACAGTTTCTTCAAACCATTGGTATATATCCATTGCAAAAACATCGGATTCTAGTAGTATGTTTTTAGGCAGCATTGGATGCTGATTGCAGTCAATTTGGATACTCCAAAGATTTATTTTTTGGATTCAATGCATGGATATGAAACAAACCGACCACGCATGATGGCATTTGTCAATTTGTAATACACTAGATCCAACATTTTAGAACTAAACATCTAGTTATATAATTTATATTATCTTTTAATGAGGATTTTGTTATGATAGGGTGGTGTATCAATATCGTCTACTTCATGGAATGAATCTAGGGCCTAAGGACAAGAACACCTGCAAGATCTACAAATGGACAAATATCTTGGTATATATAATAAGATTTCACTATCCAAACACATATCAAAACAAATTACTTATTTTTATCAATGTTTTTATAGTGTCAAAAACAAACAAATGGAAAGGACTTTGGTTATTATGTTTGTAAATTTATGAAAGAGATCGTATTTTATCAACAAACTAGCATCCCTGAAGAGGTATTTTCGAAAATAATTATGAGTTCATTTAAAATATTTATTAATCCTTTGTGTATTTATATTTTTTCAGTACTACCATGACTATCTCAAAAACTCATATTCACAAGATGATATAAATGTGTTTAGAAACGAATGGGCAACATACCTGATAGAAGATTGTATACAAATAGGATGAAGGTGAATTCCTACTACTTATGTTATCCATATATAATCATTGATATCTCCCGTGTTTACACTTATTAAGCATATATGATCACCCTTTATTATGTTTTATATCCTTAGGTTATGAAGAATGGTTTTATAAATGATTTGTCTTTCTAGTAAAGCATAACTTAATGAGAGACTCTTATGAACTAGTTCTTTATGTTTCCATGTTTCCAAAATCACTAGACCTAAACTATTATGGCATGGATCATTTATATTTTGTATTTTGGTCATTTATGTAATTGTTTCTACTGATGTAGTGTGTTGGAATAATATTGGTTGTGCACCACTCACAAATTTAATAACAAAACTAAGGATTCTTCACTACTGTTGGTTAAATACCGCTTAGCATAACATATGATCTGAACTTCTGATCTGGCATCCCCGTGATGCTCTCATCCGACACCATATATATGATATCATCATTCTAGATTCACTTTTCCTCCTCTTCCTACACCCATTTACTAGGTAAATGGGTGCAGTAAGAGAAGGAAAAGTGAACGTTGAATGATGATATCATAGAGATGGTGTTGGATGAGAGAATCACGGGGACACGGGATCAGAAGTTCAAATCAGATTATATGATAAGCGGTAGTTAACCAACAGTAGTAAAGTGCACAAAGAATCATTAGTTTTGTTATTATCTTATATTTAGACCAAAGAAACCATTAGGAAAGATGTAAAGGTAGTGTTACGATATAATATGTATATTTTAACAAAAAATTATATAATGAAATGTTGATTTGATTTTCATTATTCCTTGCAGAGTTAGTTTATTTTAGAAGATTTATGTCTATGTGACATGCCTTTACAGGAAGAGCAATGATGTTGTGTCTACACAATCACATAGGTAATCTTGATATT
The DNA here is from genome assembly GCA_963277665.1 of Viscum album. Taxonomy (NCBI): domain Eukaryota; kingdom Viridiplantae; phylum Streptophyta; class Magnoliopsida; order Santalales; family Viscaceae; genus Viscum; species Viscum album. The sequence goes on along the minus strand of OY728163.1, from coordinate 1,204,608,567 downwards.
TGCACAGTAAAATCATTGTACTTAGATCTTGCATCTCAACAATTTCTCAAATAAACCCGCGTCATGTATAAATATGCATGCCCATCAAAATTTGGGTTCCTACGCACCTCATATAGAAACTGCATCACATCAATGCCCAGATGCATACACACATCACATACAAATTCCAGAAGAATAAAAAAGGACTTTGTTATAAGGAAGTGAATACTTGACTGATTCCCTTGGGCTTCTATTTTTCTTTTAGTATTCTAAGATACTCTTGGTATTCCGTGAAATTTCCTATAGATGGGAGAGTAATGGGAAATCTATTTTACTAATGACTCGATATTTCATAGCTCTATGAGAAATATTAGGTTTTTTCTCTACTTCACATAAGCTTCTTCATGTGATAGTGTCACATAAGCTCCTTTGTATGAATTCTTCATGTGAATTGATCATGTGATCTCATCACATGATCAAATCGCATAAACAAATCACATAATCAAAGTAATTCACTTGAACCATGATTCGTGAATTCTTGTCTTATTTACATGATCACATAAAGATTCAAGGGTAGTGTAGTCATATAAATCTCCCAGGTTCATTTGATTATGTGATCCTATTATGGTCATGTGATCACATGACTTTGAACAAGTCATGCACTTAATTTTGAAGCCTATGTGGATTTATTTTAAAGGGTTCTAACATGATTTGAAACTTAAAATCCATATTTATAGATAAAAAATGTATAATTCTATATCAAATTAGAAGTTTGGGTGGTTATTTGGCTGGGTTATTCGATCATGTGGAAGCTTTGGGATGAACCAGGGTTGTCCCTTCTTGGTTTAGTGTACTGCCATAGAGTTTGTGGTTGAGCTAAAAAAGATAGAATTTTATGAATCTATTTAGGCTTACCAAACCATTACTTATTGCAAAAAAAATCTAATAGTATACTTGTTCAGTTTATAGAGTCAATACATGACCATATTTCATTTTATGTATGGTGAGTTCGACATCAGTATATGGGACATTAAGATGATCTATGGTGCGATGATTTTAAGAGACAAGTATGATGAGTAAATTCATACCCTATATACTCGAGATGACATGAAATAGAATCCTCCCATTATGAAGGATCTCATCAATCTGGCCAGAACATCCCTTGGGAAGGACCCATATCCAGGGGTTGACATCCCCTTCAAGAAGTGGGATGACTTGTTCATCAAGAAGACTCGACATGAGTGTCTGAATAAGAATCTCAAGGATTTGACATCATGAGAATCCTATGGGGAAGAGAGTTATCACTTTAAAATAGTTTAATAGTGTCAATTCAATGACTAGGGATGGTCAGTCACCTCCCAGGACCATCGCCTTCTTCATATAGTAAGCTTCTTAGCAATGTACCTAAGTGGGTACTTATTCACAATGCGGAAAAAAGGTGGAGTTATGGTCTCCACCTTAATGATGGTAGAGGTAATTGCGGGTGGTACGATTATCATCTTGTTTATTCCTATGTTAGCTAAGTTATATTTCCAACTTCACCACATCTATAGGGGTATGCCCCATTTAGAATATTCAGCCCCTTCTAACTGCGGTGGGGTTGGATGGGGGGCCACATTGGTGGATATGAGTTACTTAATACTCACAATATTCCAAGTTACCAGTTCAGAAAACTTCTATAAAGTATCAGTGGGGTCTGGCTAATCACACTAAAGAACTAGGAGATCAAGAGAAAAATGAACCGGTATGATCAGTTTTTTTATACCATACGGAGCACCAACCTTTGAAATTACCAATAATGTAAAGGGTGATCTTGTAGCCTAAGCCTACCTTTTATCCATATGTGAGGGTGTTTTATCCACTTGGATTAACTGAAAGATATTCTATGAGTGGTATGCATCATACCACTTTGGGAGATAGTTCAGTGCATTCAGATGAAATTCCCCACTCCTCCCCACATCCATTCAAAAATGCATCCCATGGTGGCTCACAAGTTGTGGATAATGTTCACCTGATAATAAACTTAAGGTTTGAGTGACCTTCCCTCTGGATAGTGTGGGTTTTGGCCTCTCTAAGGCTTATGTCGATACCTTGGCCCGATTTTGAATGGTCAGTTGGCTCCATTGGTGATAAAGCACATAGGCATCATCAAAAGGTTAGATTCTAGACAAAAAAACATCTTCCAGAAGACCCACAACTCTCTAAATGTCTTAGAAGTAAATGAGGAACTTAAATCCAACACCATCAACAAGTAGGGTGCCAACAGATTTGGTAACAATGTATGGGGTTCCCATGAAAGAAGTTCCAGTCGGTGGCAGATCTGCTCTAATTATGGTGGTGTTTCCCATCGCATTCCAATACTAGGACAACTAGATGAGGAATACATTGACCATAGAGGTCTGGAGAGTGTTGTGTTAAGTGGAAATATATCTAGAGGGATTTGGGAGTGTGATCGCTCCCAAAGGAATATTCTATGAACAACAGCCCATTGAAGTCAAATCACTTCTCCAAGAACTTGGTGTGGTAACTCATTCTGTCAAAGGCCAAGACCATTACACACCCCTAGCTTAGAGAATGATAATTCCTAGCACAATGGTAGCTCGTGAAGATAAGGGAGACTAAGATGGCTCTATTGAAGAGGTAAGATGAGTTTTATCATCACTTTCATATATTCTTTAATATTGTTAGGACTATGGTGAAATTTCTTTTCTCTTAGATATTTCAATAGGCTGGTAAAATTTGGTCACCTCCCACCTCTCTAGTTTACTTTCCCAGGGACATGGTGGTCAAAGTTGGTTAAAAATTGACTGAGAGGCTGATGATCAGGGTTGTCCAAGTCAAATGGAGCTCATGGATGTGGTTTTTTTATCCAAAGGAAACACCATTTGTGCCTCCATCAACACCACCTTTGGCACCTCAAGTTATCTTTTGAAGTTCCTTCCTCTAAGAGGACTGAGAAGAGAAAGTGGGCAAGTCCATACACTAAGAAACCTCTCAAAATCATTAATTGTTGTACTTTATGGACTTTTTTCTTTTTCATTACTCTGGTAGCTTATCATGGCCATTTACCTACCTATATCAAGGTCAGGTATCAAGTATCATATAGTCTTATGGCCCCCTACCTACCCAAATGCGTCTTTTTTATTAAAAAATGACATTTTATTAATGTATTCTTTCATATTAATGTTTAATTTATTTCATTATTGTATTAATAACATAATATTTGTTTTCTTGTATAGGTGGAATTTTTTTTCCTGAGTTCGGATGCTTTGTTCGGCAACTAATACCATGGACGACAATTTTTGAGAGGGGATTACGGATGCAAAAAGGATGAAACATTAATGTTTTTAACTGTTTGTTGGATAATTGTAATTGTAACCATATAAAACATTGTTTGAAATGTATATAGTAGTGTGTGTTTTTGTATTCATGATTTCAAGTAGATGTATATAGCATTGTTTTCAAAACTCTTGTACATGTTGTTTTGTTCTTTTATGATTTGTTTGTGTGTAGGTGTTGTTTTGTGCAGCTATTTTGTGTGCAGGTACTATTTTGTGTTGTGTGTGTAGGTGTTGTCTCAGGTGTGCAGGTTCTATGCAGGTACTGGGTTTGCTCAGGCAACTTGGCCTTTATCAATGCTCAAAAAAGCGATGATAAAAGGCTTCATTTATCAGTGTTTTTTAGCGTTGTTAAAGGGGATCCACCTTTATCTTCACTGCGATTAACAATGCTTTTCTGGTGCTGTTAAAGGCGATTTTTAGCGCTTTTAAAAGCCCTATTTGTAGTAGTGGTGGTGATGAAAACGATTGGATGTGTGAATGAACGATGACTCTCCAAGTAACAACGAGTTTCAGAGGAGGCTATTAGGGTTCCCATGAGGTCCTTTTCTGTTTTCTTAATAAATAAAATAAAATTAAATCAACCCAAATAATATTATGATTATAATAACTCTTTTAGATTGAAACCATGTGTAGGGGAGATGAGTTTCATTTTTTGAGAGGTGCAGTGACACATCATGTGAATATGGTCAATAATTACTATATAAATATTATAATATCATATTAAAATAATAAATACATACCTACTTAAAATTCATGTGTAAATGAATTGTGAATTAGTATGACCATTGCGGTAATAAATCATATGTCATGGTTTAATAATGAATTTGTAAGAACCTGGTTCTTATCTTTGAGGTACGGGCTTCTTTTTTTTTCTTTTCCTTAAGTGTTTTTAATAAAATATGGAAAATGGGGAAAAATCCTAAATTTTGGAAGTACACGCCGTGTACTTTTTCCACACGTCGTGTACTTCTGGTCGTGTAGGGATGAGTACACGGGGCGTGTAGCCATGTCGGCGACAAAGGGTGTAGGAACTGACTACACGCCGTGTAGTGGTCCTGTACACGCCATGTAGTCAGTCGGTATGCCAAAATAGTAAGGCGGTGGAGTAGCCGCCAGCTGGGCGATAGTACACGTCGTGTACTCAGGAGTACATGTCGTGTACTCATGTCGACGGGTGAACAGTATGGCGGTTGTTGGGCGGAGAAGTGATGGAAAGAGGGGGGGTGATAATTAACAATTTAAAAACAAAGTTAAAAGTGCAGCGGAAATAAAAGAGGCAAGACACAAAACTTGATAACGGAGTTCGGCTTAAACCAAAGCCTACGTCTCCGCTCCCAACTCAACCGTTGAGAGATTTACTACCACTTTCTTTTCAATGGTTTTAGCAAGAAACCCACTAGACTTTAAGGTAGTCTAGGACCTATTACAGCTTGCTTTTATTGGTTGAGCAAGAACTCACTTGCTTTTATTGGTTGAGCAAGAACCCACTAGCCTTCTTACAGGTGAAGGCTAGCTCACCTATGACTCAAGCCTTTTAAAGGGAAGGCTTGACTAACCTATTCACACCTTGAAGGTGGTGTGAAAACCCAAACAAGAGAGGATGAGAGAAAGAGATGGGGGTTTGTAGGCACAAACCCAAATTGATGCTCAAAATGATAAAACAATAAAAACCGTAATGGGAGAAGCCTTGGGCGCCAAAGAATTGATGAAGTTGATGAAGAGCGCTCCCAAGCTTCTTTGATGGTGCTCCTTGATTGTGGAAGTGAGTTGGAGCAAGTGGGGTTCCTTGAAGGAATTCGCCGGAGGTTCGCCAAATGATGTAAAATGTGTCCCGTGGGCTTCCTTACCTTTCCGGGGCTTCCTAGTCCTTTATTTATAGAGGGGGAACCCTCAAATGGCCTTTGGGGGTCTTCGGAGCCGTTGGAGAGGCCTTCGGAGCCGTTGGGGGTCAAGTGGACAAGCCTGGTCAAAGCCCAACGGCTAGTTTGACTGGATCCACCGGCTGACCGGTGCTTGGCCACCGGTTGGCCGGTGCTTTGAAAAAGGAGAGGCCTTCGGGCTCAGGCACCACCGGCTGGCCGGTGAGGAGGCCACCGGTTGGCCGGTGTTGAGACAGTAGCAAACCCTTCTGTCTGGGTTCCACCGGCTGGCCGGTGGTGGGACACCGGTTGGCCGGTGGTCTGGACAGAGGGATGCCTTCTGTCCAGGCTCCATCGGCTGGCCGGTGGTAATCCACCGGTTGGCCGATGGACTGATTTTCAGTCCACTTTTGCCTTCTGGCTTTCTTGGCCCAATTCCTTGGCAACCTGAAATCATGCCTATCATCCAAAAACACTTAAAACAAGATTAGATAAATAAGAGAGTGATTGTGATCATGAAAATTAAACCACGAGGGATACGAGAGGTACAACAATCTCCCCCTATTTTGATGATCACAATCACCAAAACAAGCAATGTAAAATACTGAAATTAAAGGCATGCTTTAAAGGATAAATCAAAGTAAAGTAAAGCATGAGAGAAAGATTTCTCCCCCAATCAACCAAGAATTTCTCCCCCTTTGTGATTATCAAAATAGCACGGGGCATAAAACTTGATTGAGGGAAAGGTTGAAAAAACAAGATAGAGTTTTTAAACCAATTGAAATTTTTGAGATTTGAATTAAAAGTTTTAAAATGAAAGTTTTGAATTGAAAGTTTTGAATTGAAAGTTTGAAAATAAAGCAAAAAGGCTTAAACGATCCTAACTCCCCCTAAATAAAAACAACAAATCACCGGGGAGAGGATTTTGAAACCGAGACAAATTTTGGTCCGGTGAGACTCGCTAAAAGGGATTTTTCAATCCATACTTGTCTAGTGGCGGGTCTTCTCCTATGAAATTCATCATTAAAGAAAATGGTTTTGGGCCTTCCATACCGGGCATTTTTGCAATCGCACTCATAAATTAAGTGTCCGGGTGTTTTAAAATAGTTGCAAAATTTATATTGGGAGCTCTCCCTTACAAAAATAGTAGGAGCATGGGAAGAGGAAGCTTGCTTGGAATAGCCAAGCCCTTGGGTGGTTCTAGATACGCATTGGGAACCAAGTAATTTGGTTAAATTTTGTTCACCTTGGGTGAACTTGGCAAGAGATTCCCTTAAATCCTTGATTGTTAATTCCATAGAATCAACATCGGGAAGGTTTTGGACCTTGAGGGACAACTCTTCCTTCTCTTTGAGAAGTTGTTCCTTTTCGGAAGAAAGTTTTTTGAAATTCTTTTTTAAAGAAATAAATTTGGAAGAAAGTTCGTGAAAACCTTCCTCCAATTGATCTCTAGCATGTTGGAGATCCTCATAAGATAAATGATTAAAAGAATTGGAAGAACAAGAGGATGAAGAGCCGGAAGAGGATACCTCATGAAATGCCATTAGGCATTTTTTACCATTGTCACTTGAGGAGGAGGAGGATGAGGATGTGGAGCTATCACTCCATGTGGCCTTGAATGCCTTCTTCTTTTCCTTTTGCTTGGCCTTTTTCTTGTGGAGTGGGCAATCGGGATTGTAATGGCCTTTCTTGCCACACCCGTAACATGTTACCTCGGGCTCGGATTTTTCGTTGGGTTGAGCCTTGCGGGATTTCTTCTTTTTGTGCTTCTTCATGAATTTGTGCATTTTGCGGGCAAGATTCTCCATTTCTGAATCGCCGCTTGAAGATGAAGAAGATGAGGAGGAGGAGCTTTCTTCTTTTTGAACTTTGAAGGTGATGTTCTTTGGAACTTTGATTGGTTTGCCTTCCTTTTCAGCTTGCCTCCTCATGGTGATCTCGTAGGTCATGAGGGATCCGATGAGCTCTTCGACCGGCATGTTCTTGATATCTTTTGCTTCTTGAATTGTCGTGACTTTCGGTGCCCATGTGCTTGGTAGGATCCAAAGGATCTTCTTGACCATCATTTCTGCAGAAACATCATCTCCAAGAGATTTTCTTCCATTGCAAATGTCAGTAAAACGTGTAAACATTTCAGTAATATTTTCATATGGATGCATGGTAAAAGACTCAAAATCTTGACGGTACATGTCCAATCGAGTATCCTTGACTTTGTTGGGCCCCTCATGGGTAACCTCCAATAGTTTCCAGATTTCATGTGATGAGGTGCATGTGGAAACTCGATTGAATTCATTACGATCAAGGCCGCAATGAAGAGCGTTCATGGCTTTGCCATCAAGCTCGAAATTTTTAATATCGGCTTGGGTCCATTTGGATTCATCGGGAGAAGAAAGAGAATAACCATGCATGACAATTTTATAAATAGGATAACCTATACTTCTAAGAAAAGTGGTCATGCGGGTTTTCCAATAGGTATAGTCGGTTCCATAAAAGAATGGAGCATGACCCAAAGAATAACCTTCGGGGGCGAAAGAAGTTGAAGCCATCACAATGGATCTTGAATTTGAAACCGATTAAGGTATTACTCAAATTTTGCCTTTGATACCAATTGTTGGGCGGAGAAGTGATGGCAAGAGGGGGGTGATAATTAACAATTTAAAAACAAAGTTAAAAGTGCAGCGGAAATAAAAGAGGCAAGACACAAAACTTGATAACGGAGTTCGGCTTAAACCAAAGCCTACGTCTCCGCTCCCAACTCAACCGTTGAGAGATTTACTACCGCTTTCTTTTCAATGGTTTTAGCAAGAAACCCACTAGACTTTAAGGTAGTCTAGGAGCTATTACAGCTTGCTTTTATTGGTTGAGCAAGAACCCACTTGCTTTTATTGGTTGAGCAAGAACCCACTAGCCTTCTTACAGGTGAAGGCTAGCTCACCTATGACTCAATCCTTTTAAAGGGAAGGCTTGACTAACCTCTTCACACCTTGAAGGTGGTGTGAAAACCCAAACAAGAGAGGATGAGAGAAAGAGATGGGGGTTTGTAGGCACAAACCCAAATTGATGCTCAAAATGATAAAACAATAAAAACCGTAATGGGAGAAGCCTTGGGCGCCAAAGAATTGATGAAGTTGATGAAGAGCGCTCCCAAGCTTCTTTGATGGCGCTCCTTGATTGTGGAAGTGAGTTGGAGCAAGTTGGGTTCCTTGAAGGAATTCGCCGGAGGTTCTCCAAATGATGTAAAATGTGTCTCATGGGCTTCCTTACCTTTCTGGGGCTTCCTAGTCCTTTATTTATAGAGGGGGAACCCTCAAATGGCCTTTGGGGGTCTTCGGAGCCGTTGGAGAGGCCTTCGGAGCCGTTGGGGGTCAAGTGGACAAGCCTGGTCAAAGCCCAACGGCTAGTTTGACTGGCTCCACCGGCTGACCGGTGCTTGGCCACCGGTTGGCCGGTTCTTGGCCACCGGTTGGCCGGTGCTTTGAAAAAGGAGAGGCCTTCGGGCTCAGGCACCACCGGCTGGCTGGTGAGGAGGCCACCGGTTGGCCGGTGCTGAGACAGTAGCAAACCCTTCTGTCTAGGTTCCACCGGCTGGCCGGTGGTGGGACACCGGTTGGCCGGTGGTCTGGACAGAGGGATGCCTTCTGTCCAGGCTCCATCGGCTGGCCGGTGGTAATCCACCGGTTGGCCGATGGACTGATTTTCAGTCCACTTTTGCCTTCTGGCTTTCTTGGCCCAATTCCTTGGCAACCTGAAATCATGCCTATCATCCAAAAATACTTAAAACAAGATTAGATAAATAAGAGAGTGATTGTGATCATGAAAATTAAACCACGAGGGATACGAGAGGTACAACAATCTCCCCCTATTTTGATGATCACAATCACCAAAACAAGAAATGTAAAATACTGAAATGAAAGGCATGCTTTAAAGGATAAAGCAAAGTAAAGTAAAGCATGATAGAAAGATTTCTCCCCCAATCAACCAAGAATTTCTCCCCCTTTGTGATTATCAAAATAGCACGGGGCATAAAACTTGATTGAGGGAAAGGTTGAAAAAACAAGATAGAGTTTTTAAACCAATTGAAATTTTTGAGATTTGAATTAAAAGTTTTAAAATGAAAGTTTTGAATTGAAAGTTTTGAATTGAAAGTTTGAAAATAAATCAAAAAGGCTTAAACGATCCTAACTCCCCCTAAATAAAAACAACAAATCACCGGGGAGAGGATTTTGAAACCGAGACAAATTTTGGTCCGGTGAGACTCGCTAAAAGGAATTTTTCAATCCATACTTGTCTAGTGGCGGGTCTTCTCCTATGAAATTCATCATTAAAGAAAATGGTTTTGGGCCTTCCATACCGGGCATTTTTGCAATCGCACTCATAAATTAAGTGTCCGGGTGTTTTACAATAGTTGCAAAATTTATATTGGGAGCTCTCCCTTACAAAAATAGTAGGAGCATGGGAAGAGGAAGCTTGCTTGGAATAGCCAAGCCCTTGGGTGGTTCTAGATACGCATTGGGAACCAAGTAATTTGGTTAAATTTTGTTCACCTTGGGTGAACTTGTCAAGAGATTCCCTTAAATCCTTGATTGTTAATTCCATAGAATCAACATCGGGAAGGTTTTGGACCTTGAGGGACAACTCTTCCTTCTCTTTGAGAAGTTGTTCCTTTTCGGAAGAAAGTTTTTTGAAATTCTTTTTTAAAGCAATAAATTTGGAAGAAAGTTCATGAAAACCTTCCTCCAATTGATCTCTAGCATGTTGGAGATCCTCATAAGATAAATGATTGAAAGAATTGGAAGAACAAGAGGATGAAGTGCCGGAAGAGGATACCTCATGAAATGCCATTAGGCATTTTTTACCGTTGTCACTTGAGGAGGAGGAGGAGGAGGATGTGGAGCTATCACTCCATGTGGCCTTGAATGCCTTCTTCTTTTCCTTTTGCGTGGCCTTTTTCTTGTGGAGTGGGCAATCGGGATTGTAATGGCCTTTCTTGCCACACCCGTAACATGTTACCTCGGGCTCGGATTTTTCGTTGGGTTGAGCCTTGCGGGATTTCTTCTTTTTGTGCTTCTTCATGAATTTGTGCATTTTGCGGGCAAGATTCTCCATTTCTGAATCGCCGCTTGAAGAGGAAGAAGATGAGGATGAGGAGCTTTCTTCTTTTTGAACTTTGAAGGTGATGTTCTTTGGAACTTTGATTGGTTTGCCTTCCTTTTCAGCTTGCCTCCTCATGGTGATCTCGTAGGTCATGAGGGATCCGATGAGCTCTTCGACCGGCATGTTCTTGATATCTTTTTCTTCTTGAATTGTTGTGACTTTCGGTGCCCATGTGCTTGGTAGGATCCAAAGGATCTTCTTGACCATCATTTCTGCAGAAACATCATCTCCAAGAGATTTTCTTCCATTGCAAATGTCAGTAAAACGTGTAAACATTTCAGTAATATTTTCAGATGGATGCATGGTAAAAGACTCAAAATCTTGACGGTACATGTCCAATCGAGTATCCTTGACTTTGTCGGTCCCCTCATGGGTAACCTCCAATAGTTTCCAGATTTCATATGATGAGGTGCATGTGGAAACTCGATTGAATTCATTACGATCAAGGCCGCAATGAAGAGCGTTCATGGCTTTGCCATCAAGCTCGAAATTTTTAATATCGGCTTGGGTCCATTTGGATTCATCGGGAGAAGAAAGAGAATAACCATGCATGACAATTTTATAAATAGGATAACCTATACTTCTAAGAAAAGTGGTCATGTGGGTTTTCCAATAGGTATAGTCGGTTCCATCAAAGAATGGAGCACGACCCAAAGAATAACCTTTGGGGGCGAAAGAAGTTGAAGCCATCACAATGGATCTTGAATTTGAAACCGGTTAAGGTATTACTCAAATTTTGCCTTTGATACCAATTGTTGGGCGGAGAAGTGATGGAAAGAGGGGGGGTGATAATTAACAATTTAAAAACAAAGTTAAAAGTGCAGCGGAAATAAAAGAGGCAAGACACAAAACTTGATAACGGAGTTCGGCTTAAACCAAAGCCTACGTCTCCGCTCCCAAATCAACCGTTGAGAGATTTACTACCGCTTGCTTTTCAATGGTTTTAGCAAGAAACCCACTAGACTTTAAGGTAGTCTAGGACCTATTACAGCTTGCTTTTATTGGTTGAGCAAGAACCCACTTGCTTTTATTGGTTGAGCAAGAACCCACTAGCCTTCTTACAGGTGAAGGCTAGCTCACCTATGACTCAAGCCTTTTAAAGGGAAGGCTTGACTAACCTCTTCACACCTTGAAGGCGGTGTGAAAACCCAAACAAGAGAGGATGAGAGAAAGAGATGGGGGTTTGTAGGCACAAACCCAAATTGATGCTCAAAATGATAAAACAATAAAAACCGTAATGGGAGAAGCCTTGGGCGCCAAAGAATTGATGAAGTTGATGAAGAGCGCTCCCAAGCTTCTTTGATGGTGCTCCTTGATTGTGGAAGTGAGTTGGAGCAAGTGGGGTTCCTTGAAGGAATTCGTCGGAGGTTCGCCAAATGATGTAAAATGTGTCTCGTGGGCTTCCTTACCTTTCCGGGGCTTCCTAGTCCTTTATTTATAGAGGGGGAACCCTCAAATGGCCTTTGGGGGTCTTCGGAGCCGTTGGAGAGGCCTTCGGAGCCGTTGGGGGTCAAGTGGACAAGCCTGGTCAAAGCCCAACGGCTAGTTTGACTGGCTCCACCGGCTGACCGGTTGGCACGCGCGTCGCAACGCGTGCAAATTTGCGAATTTTTATAACCGACTGGCTACTGTAAAAGTGGCGAGCAGGGTCGAACCACAGAGAGCACGGAATCTAGTTCACTAAAAATATTTCGTTGGACAATGTTTAGACGGACAAGGTTTGAGGGGATTCCTATTTTTGAGTTTTTTTTTTCTTTTTAATTAAACTAAAGGTGAGAAGACAAAAGGCAAAAAGAGAATTGCAAATGAAAATTATGATGGACTCTAAGTCAACAAAATGTGTCGGGGATGCTGGTGTCATAATTAAATTATCACGCAGCCGTGCAAGGTATTCTTTAGGATGATTAATTATTTATTCTGTTTAATTATCGCCAGTTCCGAAAATATAACCATTTTTTAGATGCTCAATTTTAATTTCCCAATTTTATTTAAAGTCCCGTTCTCTGGTGTCATAAATAAATTAGAAAACTCGTTCAAGCCCCGAACTACACGGCGAAATGACACAACCCGTTTCTCACAAAGTTGTGTCACTAATTTGCACCTACCATCAGTCAACGCGGTTTACCTTCTCGGACCGCCGCGTCGACTTATAATTAAAATGGCCAGTTTTAATTTTAGCAATTAATTCAGTGCAAAAATAATTTAAACAGATAAATATTCAATTAAAATAAATTTAATTGACAATCAATCATCAAATAATACTTGCATGGCATGCGCAATAGTTTTAATTAATCAACCAACATATCGACACTAATAAAATTACCCCGACATCACACTGAAATAATAAACGCAATAAAATGATATGTCATGTGGATTAACACTGCGTTACCGATGAAATGATCGTGTCTGTCTCTATTTCTGCCGCGCGTAGCAACCCTCGGCACGTGATGATGTCACGCACCAACTTCGCGACCACCGGAACAAAAGACGTTGGCGATGGAGTGGATGCTGGTCCACTGCGGCGACCGTGGTGGGTGCTCGGACAGTCGGCGGCCGGTGCGCTTGTTCGGTGTGAAGACAACAAGATCGATGTGTGAAGAGGAGAAGACAGACCACCAAGACGACCGGAGCCCGCCCAACGATGAGAAACGCTTGGAGCCGTCGAAGTGGTACGGTGACCAGGAACTGCTGCTAACAAATCGGTGTAGATGGCAGTGATCGAAGGCGAACGAATAGTGGCAATACCCTGTGAAAATAAGGGAAGCGGAGGGATGCAGTTGGCGAGGCGGCGGCGAGAGACGAGCGGTAGGATCCGATGGCCAGCGACGGGGAGAAGCGGCGTGTAGGGCCGGCTGGGTGAGGGAGTGCGGCCAGGGGGAGCGCGGCAGGGTGGCGCCGGGCGGGTGGTGAGAGAGCTGGGCAGGGTGGCGGACGGGGTGAAGAGGGAAGGCCGGGAGGGGGAATGCGGCGAGAGGAGGCTGCGGGCGCTGGGCAGGGTGGCGGACAGGAGAGCCGTCTGGCGCACGGCGTGGAGAAGGCAGGGGCGGCTGGGGTGATGCCCGGAGATGGAGAAGGCAGGGGGGAATGCGCACGGCGTGGAGAAGGGAGGTGCGTCAGAGGTGATGCGGGAGGAGTCCCTTGGCTGGGTAGAGAGGGGATAGCCGCCGGGGTCCAGTGGGTTAGGAGGGTGAAAAAAAAAGGATGGGCGGCTGATTGGAGAGAGAAGAGGGGGTAGGCGGGTGAGAAAAAATTGGGAGATAGGTGGGGCGCGGGTCAAGAGGGGAGATAGGAGGGAAAGAAAACAATAAATAAAATTCAAAATTTAAAACTCAAATTCAAACTTAAAAATCTAACTGTCTAATAGTTTAAATAAAAAAATAGTAATAATAATAATTAGTAAAAATAAATAAAAATAAGAGTTATATAAAAATTATATTGACAAGTTAAATTAATATAGTTAATTAATAAACTAATAATAATAATAATAACTAATATTAATTAAACTAAAAGCTAAAAAAATAAAATAAAATAAAGTAAATAACTAATGTTAATATAAAATTAACTAAGAATATCTAAAATATTAAAATACTACAAAAAGAACCTAAAAACTCAAGAAGTGGTTAGAAAATTAATTAAAACTAAATTAAAACAAGAAAAAAAATGTCAGTAACATCCATGTACATCAAATCCCCCACACTTAAACTTTTGCACTCCTGGGCAAAACAATCCGAAATAAAACACAAGTGGTCCTGTAGACAAATCCAAACATCAAAATTACAAGTTCAAAAATTGTCAATCTCTTTCCTCATAATATATCATGCTTCATTTAAAACTTCAGTTTCAAAAAAATTGTTCTTTCACTTGCATTTTTTCAAAACAAGTACGTGCACTCATTCATCATGTGACCTACCTCACCATCACTCTCATCTCTCAAAAACATTTGATCAAAGTTTTTCTCAGTTCTCATACACATGCATGCTTACCATAGGCTTGCCATAAATTTCACATCTCCACTAGTGGAAATCAAAAGTATGCACCAATCTCAAGGACTTTACATGGGGTTCAAATATTTCTGAAGCTGTGGGACGGTGGGTTTTAAAAAAATTGACATCTTTTTGGTAAAAAGGAGGGTTGAATCTTGAAATAAATGCATGATAAGTCAATCCAAATGTCTCCCTCAAACTCTCGCTCCCCCACACTTAAAACATTGCTTGTCCCCAAGCATATGATAAGCCAATTTTTCGCTCTCTTTTTATTTTTTTTTTATTTTTTTTTATTTTTTTTTTAAGACACAACTCACTCACAATATGGTCAGGAAAAACTGGTGAGTATCAACCCAAAAACCCCATGGAATTGGTGTCAGACAATAATCCCAAAGAATGGTACACAAGCAGCGTATATGCTGTAACATCTCAATGAAGGTAGGTCATATAGAAAACTCTCTAGTTCCTGGAGTAATGGATCATCACTTTAATAGGTATCCCTAAAGTCGAGGGTTACCGCGTAATGACCACCAATGTACTCATTGCTGGAACTCAAAAGGATTCTATATTCCTATATCAAAATAATATGAAATGAATGTGGCTACTGTGAAAAAGAACTCATATGATCAGGATGGGATAATGTCACTCCATGTACATCAAATGACTCACTGCCCCTCAAAGAACCCTCTCTATGAGTAAGTCTCTCTCCCCCACACTTAGATTGAAATCATCATGCAAAAATTCAAGAAATTGGTAGGGAAGGGTATCGGCTTGGGCTCATCCTAAAAGGCTCCTGCATGGCTTCTAAGTGTTATACGAAGGAGAAAATGTTTGGGTGGCTTAGTGGGTCAACGGGGCTAGAATATCAAACAGATGCCTCGATCATTTTAGTGCGACTTTCAAAAATTCCTATCGCTTTGATGGAAAAACATGGCAAGTTCTAGAAGACAAAACATGGTTGATATTCCCTCAAGAAAAAGAGAAATAAGAGATGATTTTGAAATGGATTAGAGTCCTCACGGGTATGGAAATATAATGTTGGACAGCACAGATGAGAATGAGTGTAAATAAGTGTCTCAAAAAAAATTCAAGTTTTTGAAAAACATTCGAAGCATGAAATAATATCAGCAATCATCTAAGTCATGAGATCAAGGATTAAAGAAATCCAGAACAAGAATCAGGTGCTCAAACTGCCTAGGGACACAAGTGGTATGTTCCCGACTGGGTTGCGATAAAAATACAACAGTTCTTATGTGGGTTCATGAATGACAGGAGTGTTATTTTTTATTTATTTTTTTTTTTTTTTTTTTTTTTTCACATGGTGGTTTTGGAAGCAGAAAATATGGCGAAAATTAAAACACTTCCCTGTGTAAGTGCAGATAGATGCGGAGAGGCTGCCTGTATCCGGTGAAGTTCCAGAAATGATGTACCTGTAAAATCTACAAATGGACAACACATACCCGCATCATATCATAAAGATAACACCAAGAATCATCTAAATAGAAGCAGAGATGCAGAAGAGTGACAGGTGCATACAGATATCAGGAGGAGCTAAAAAAAATCACACATGCCATGTTTTATTTTTTTTTCAAACAAATTAGAACAGGTAAAAGGAGAAAAGGGGGGGGGATGAAACTGGAACATGGGTTGCCTCCCAGGAAGCGCTAAGTTTTACGTCTTCAGCCAGACGGATGGACAATGTTCAATCGTCTTGGTCCATCAGCTCAGAATTCCTCTACCTCTTACGAGAACTAGTGGCTGTGTCCTCGATCTCACGGGGACGCTTGGTGGGATTAACCACCTCCGGAGCAAAGTGAGCGTGAAGCTGGTGAGGGAGGAACGGAATCTGTGCTCTTTGTGGAGGTGCTGGATGTTGAGCACGAATCTCCAGTGAAAGTTCCTCAAGCCGACGCTCGATATCAGCCAGCTCCTGAGTCATTCGTCGTACTAAGTCAGAGGGAGACGGAACAAGCGCATCGATGACCACAGAAGAATCAGAAGAGCTGGACATTTTTTAGCTGCATTCACAAAGCAGATAGAGAGATAGAGATAGAGTAAGAAAACAAAGATCAAAGAATGAAGAAGCAGTCGGGTTGCCTCCCGATCAGCACTAAGTTTTACATCTTCAGCCAGACGGATAACTTCTCATTGCAATTGTAGTTCTTCAATGATGCCTATTTTATCCGAAGTGTGGTAAAGTTTAAGGCGTTGACCATTTACTTTGAATGGGGGCATCTTCCCATCAGAAATTTCGACAGCACCATGTGGATAAACAATTGTGACGGTGTAAGGACCTGACCACTTCGACTTGAGTTTTCCAGCCATGATTCGAAGTCGTGAGTTGAAGAGGAGAACTTTGTCGCCTGTTGAAAAATTTCTTTGTTGGATCCGTTTGTCATGTCAGGCTCGAGTTTTCTCTTTGTAAATCAAATCATTGTCATATGCTTCTCTCCTCATCTCATCCAGTTCATTCATTTGTAGAAAACGCTTCTCTTGGGCAGTTTTGAGATCAAAATTCAGTTTCTTCATAGCCCAATAAGCTTTATGTTCCAATTCTACAGGTAAGTGGCAGGTTTTCCCAAAGACCAACCTATATGGGGACATTCCAATGGGTGTCTTGTAGGCAGTTCTGTAGGCCCATAGTGCATCATCAAGTTTGGTGACCCAATCTTTCCTAGATGTACTTACAGTTTTCTCCAAAATACCCTTAATTTCTCGGTTTGAAACCTCAGCTTGGCCATTGGTCTGTGGATGGTATGGGGTGCTCATATAGTGGTGACATCCATGGCGAGTCATTAGCTTCTGAAACAGCGCATTATTGAAGTGGGTACCACGGTCACTGATGATTAGCCTTGGAATTCCGAACCGGGTAAAAATGTGTTGCTTCAAAAATTTAATGACGACTCGAGCATTATTTTCCGAGAATGCCTCAGCTTCCACCCATTTTGACACATAGTCCACACACACAAGGATATAGGATTTACCAAAAGATTTAGGAAAAGGACCCATGAAGTTAATTCCCCATATGTCAAAAATTTCAATTCCCATGATTGAGTGTTGTGGCATTTCGCGCTTCCAGCTTATACCCCCGGTTCTTTGGCATTTGTCACAATTCATGACGAATTCACGAATATCACGATTCATGGTCGGCCAGTACAAACCACATTGTAACACCTTGCTGATTGTTTGATGAATCCCATGGTGTCCTCCAGCTTCTCCAGTATGGCATAAGTTCAAAACACTTTCCACTTCTTCTTCAGGGATGCATCTTCTTATCATTCCATCCGCACAGTCTTTGAAAAGTAAAGGATCATCCCAGTAGTAATGTCGTGATTCATTCAGAAATCTTTTCCTCTGTTCCTTTGATAAATCTGGATGTATCACACCTGAAGCTAAGTAGTTCACGAAATCAGCATACCAAGGTGTGATTGTCTCAATGGCATAGAGTTGTTCGTCAGGAAATGTTTCAGTGATTAGTTCGACATTGATTTCACTCGTGTCATGGTCGAGGCGTGATAAATGATCAGCAACGACGTTCTCTGTTCCCTTTTTGTCCTTGACTTCAATGTCAAATTCCTGAAGTAACAGTATCCATCGAATGAGTCTCGGTTTTGCATCTTTCTTGGACATTAGATACCGAAGTGCAGCGTGATCCGTATAGACAGTGACTTTTGAGAACAACAGATGGGATCGAAATTTATCAAAGGCAAAAACAACTGCTAGCATCTCTTTTTCAGTTGTTGTGTAGTTATGTTGGGCCTCATTCAATGTTCGGCTAGCATAGTAGATTGGCCTAAAGATCTTTTCTTTTCTTTGCCCCAAGGCAGCTCCAACTGCCCAGTCACTAGCGTCACACATTAACTCGAATGGTTGCTCCCAATCAGGTGAAATCATTATTGGGGCTTCAACCAAACGCTGCCTTAATAATTTAAATGCTTCCTGACATTCAGGGCCGAAGTGGAATGTGACATCTTTTCCCAATAGATTCGTAAGGGGTCGGGCAATAACAGAGAAATCCTTGATGAAGCGTCTATAGAATCCAACGTGCCCAAGAAAACCTCGAATGGAACGAACTGAAGAAGGCATGGGTAACTCAGATATTGTACTAATCTTTGCGGAGTCAACTTCAATTACTTTCTTTGAAATTTGATGGCCTAAGACTATTCCACTTTGGACCATGAAGTGTGACTTTTCCCAATTAAGTACCAAATTCTTTTCTTCACATCTTGCCAAAACCTTATCCAAATGTTCTAGACAGTCATCAAAAGAATTTCCATACACTGAGAAGTCATCCATGAAAATTTCCAAGAACTCTTCAATCATGTCATGGAACATTGCCATCATGCATCGTTGAAATGTGGCTGGAGCATTACACATTCCAAAAGGCATTCGCCTATAAGCAAATGTACCATATGGACAAGTGAACGTGCTTTTTTCTTGATCCTCTGGTGTCACTGCTATTTGATTATAGCCCGAGTATCCATCCAGAAAACAGTAGTAATCTCGTCCTGCCAATCGTTCAAGGATTTGATCAATAAAGGGTAATGGGAAGTGATCCTTTCTAGTGGCATCATTCAATTTCCGATAGTCGACGCATACTCTCCATCCAGTCACTGTTCTTGTGGTTATCAATTCTCCTTTATCATTCTCAACCACTGTGGTTCCACCCTTTTTAGGTACCACTTGCAACGGGCTAACCCACTGACTATCGGAGATTGGAAAAATTAAACCGGCATCAAGAAGTTTAATGACTTATTTCTTGACTACTTCTTTCATGGGAGGTGTCAAGCGTCGTTGTGGTTGCCTGCAGGGTTTTGAATTATCTTCCATATGTATTCTGTGAGTACAGATGGCAGGACTTATACCTTTTAAATCAGCAATCGTCCAACCTATTGTTGGTTTCCTTTGTGACAGGACATTGAGCAATTTGCTCTCTTGTTCACTCGAAAGATTGGCATTTATGATGACTGGTAAGGTGTTTAAATCTCCCAAGTAGCTATATCTCAGGTTTGATGGAAGAGGTTTAAGCTCAAGTGTTGGAGGCTTTTCAAGTGATGGAGTAAGTGAAGTGGATTCATGTCTATCTAAAGGCTCGACTATATTCCTGATGAATTCCACTTCCTCGATTGATTCAGTGAACTCTTTGTTTTCTTTGTGCAAATCTGCGAGGTCCAGCACATCGCTTGCAAACTCATCCCATTCTTCAATCGTATCCAGGAAATGACAGTCTGCTACAGATGGTTTTTCCATGGCCTTTAGGACATCAAATGTTATGTTCTCATCCCCAATTCTAAAAATTAACTTTCCCTCTTGGACATCAACCAGTGCTCTGCATGTCGCCAAGAAGGGTCTCCCGAGAATGAGTGGGACGTCCTTATCTTCTTCCATATCGAGGACAATGAAGTCAGCAGGGAAGTAATATTTATCAACCTTGACAAGAACGTCCTCTAGAATCCCTCGAGGATGATTCACTGATCGGTCAGCCATTTGCAAGGCGACTCTCGTTGGCTTTAATTCGGTGATGCCCAGTTCTTCAAGGATTCCAGACGGCATGAGATTGACACTAGCTCCGAGGTCGCACAAAGCTCTTCCGAATTGACATCCTCCAATATTGCAAGGAATATTGAAACTCCCAGGGTCTCTTAGTTTTGGAGGTATGGATCTGGGTATGACCGCTGAACATTCCTCGTGCATTATGACTGTTCCCACGTCATCTAATTTTCTTCTTTTTGACAGAAGTTCTTTGAGAAATTTGGCATAGTGGGGAATTTGTGTGATGGCTTTCGCAAAAGGAATATTTATTTGAAGCTTTTTGAACATCTCCATGAATTTTGAAAATTAAACATCCAACTTCCTTTGCTTCAGTCTTTGTGGAAATGGAGGAGGTGGTATGTGGGATTTCGCTCTTTCATTGAGTGCCTCATTTTCCTTCTCCTTTCTTGCCTTTTCATTCTTTGCAAGTATGTTTTGATCTTCCTCCTCTTTGGGCTCAAGTTGGATTGTTTTGTTTGTTGAGTCGCCATTTTCAGTGGAAGGTATAGGCGTCTCATCTGTTGGTTGAACATCAGGCTTTTGGTGCTCTGGTAACTGTGTGCCACTTCGCAATATGATGGCTTTTGCATCTTCTCTTGGGTTGACTCTTGTGTTGCTTGGTAGAGTTCCTTGCTGTCGGTTTTTCATTTGTGCGGCTAACTGACCGACTTGATTTTCAATGTTGCGCATGGAAGCCTGTAAGTTTTGGGTTGCCATATCTTGTGATTCAAACCGTGATTGATTGGACATCATTAACTTTGCTATAGTTTCTCCCCAATCTTTTTGACCTTGTGTTGCAGCAGGGGCGCAGTCTGTTGTTTGCTTTTGCTCTTTATACTGCTGTTGCTGATGGAACGGTGGTCGATATTTCTGTTGAGACCCTTGATCTTGTGGTTGCATGGCGGGTCTGAAGGTAGGTTGAGCAGTGAATCCAGGTGGACCCATGTTATGGTTCATCGGCTGAGTAGCCACTGGTTCCTTCCAACCTTGATTTTGGGTATTGCCTTGCCAGTTTGTGTTGTAATTGTTCCCATAATTTCCACGGTTGTAACTAACGAAGTTAGCTTCAGAAATCTTGGTCTCTGTAGTGTTATATGGACACATGGAATAATCATGAGGACCACCACAGTGTGGACAGTGTTCAGCTTGAACAACATGGACTGGCTTAGGTGGGTTTATTGACAAGTTGTCAATCCTCTTGTTGAGAGCTTCAAATTGTGCAGCCATGAATGTCTGAGTATCAACGTGATGCACTCCTGTCTTTCGTCTTGAAAAATCTTCTGGCCACTGGAAACTGTGTTCGGCCATATTTTGAATCAATATGTACAGGTCCTCCGGATCCATTTCCATGAACGCGTTTCCAGTAGCTGTGTTGATGGCAGACTTACTCTCGGATTGAAGTCCATAGTAGAAAGCTTGAAGCTGGTTTGCCAACTTCATCCCATGATGGGGACAACGTCTTAACATGGACTTGAATCTTTCCCAAGCTTCTCCTAACGATTCGTATTCACTTTGACAAAAGGAGTCGAGGTCTCTCTTGTTTTTCAAAGATTGAGATGTTGTGTAATATCGATCAAGGAATTTTCTTCTCAACACTTCCCATGTGAAAACTGTTTCGGGGTCGAGACTCTCCAACCAGTCCTTTGCTTTCCTTTGCAACGAAAATGGAAACAGTCGTAGGATCAACGCATCATCCATTACTCCGTTATATTTAAATGTGTCACAGACTTCAAGAAATCTGTTCACATGCATATAAGGGTCTTCGCTGCTTAATCCATGAAACTGTGCATGTTGTTGGAGCAGGTTGATCGTGGACGGCTTCAATTCAAAGTGCGTTGCTTGAATTCTGGGTCGTGTTATACCTGAGCTTATTCCGACTGTGTTGGGTCGCAACTCCTGTCTCATAGTAGTCCGAGGTCGTTGATTATCGAGACGGTTTTGGAAAAGTGGATGGACTTGTCCACTAGGAAGTGTCGGAATATGAGTTTCAACGCTTTCCGCAGGTGGATGCATTGCGTTTGCAGCTGAGGTACCGACTTGTTCTTTTCCCTTTCTTTGATGTTCAAGTTGTGGATCAAGGGGTGTGTCGTTCTTTGACGGATCAGAAGTACGAGTGTTCACCATTTAGGCGAACAGTGCCTAAAGCAAGGTCTACTTGAAATTTTCTTAATGCTAGACGTGCGCGTGCTCCCCGGCAACGGCGCCAGAAATTTGGCACGCGCGTCGCAACGCGTGCAAATTTGCGAATTTTTATAACTGACTGACTACTGTAAAAGTGGCGAGCAGGGTCGAACCACAGAGAGCACGGAATCTAGTTCACTAAAAATATTTCGTTGGACAATGTTTAGACGGACAAGGTTTGAGGGGATTCCTATTTTTGAGTTTTTCTTTTTTTTTTCTTTTTAATTAAACTAAAGGTGAGAAGACAAAAGGCAAAAAGAGAATTGCAAATGAAAATGATGATGGACTCTAAGTCAACAAAATGTGTCGGGGATGCTAGTGTCATAATTAAATTATCACGCAGCCGTGCAAGGTATTCTTTAGGATGATTAATTATTTATTCTGTTTAATTATCGCCAGTTCCGAAAATATAACCATTTTTTAGATGCTCAATTTTAATTTCCCAATTTTATTTAAAGTCCCGTTCTCTGGTGTCATAAATAAATTAGAAAACTCGTTTAAGCCCCGAACTACACGGCGAAATGACACAACCCGTTTCTCACAAAGTTGTGTCACTAATTTGCACCTACCATCAGTCAACGCGGTTTACCTTCTCGGACCGCCGCGTCGACTTATAATTAAAATGGCCAGTTTTAATTTTAGCAATTAATTCAGTGCAAAAATAATTTAAACAGATAAATATTCAATTAAAATAAATTTAATTGACAATTAATCATCAAATAATACTTGCATGGCATGCGCAATAGTTTTAATTAATCAACCAACATCCCGACACTAATAAAATTACTCCGACATCACACTGAAATAATAAACGCAATAAAATGATATGTCATGTGGATTAACACTGCGTTACCGATGAAATGATCGTGTCTGTCTCTATTTCTGCCGCGCGTAGCAACCCTCGGCACGTGATGATGTCACGCACCAACTTCGCGACCACCGGAACAAAAGACGTTGGCGATGGAGTGGATGCTGGTCCGCTGCGGCGACCGTGGTGGGTGCTCGGACAGTCAGCGGTCGGTGCGCTTGTTCGGTGTGAAGACAACAAGATCGATGTGTGAAGAGGAGAAGACAGACCACCAAGACGACCGGAGCCCGCCCAACGATGAGAAACGCTTGGAGCCGTCGAAGTGGTACGGTGACCAGGAACTGCTGCTAACAAATCGGTGTAGATGGCAGTGATCGAAGGCGAACGAATAGTGGCAATACCCTGTGAAAATAAGGGAAGCGGAGGGATGCAGTTGGCGAGGCGGCGGCGAGAGACGAGCGGCAGGATCCGATGGCCAGCGACGGGGAGAAGCAGCGTGTAGGGCCGGCTGGGTGAGGGAGTGCGGCCAGGGGGAGCGCGGCAGGGTGGCGCCGGGCGGGTGGTGAGAGAGCTGGGCAGGGTGGCGGACGGGGTGAAGAGGGAAGGCCGGGAGGGGGGATGCGGCGAGAGGAGGCTGCGGGCGCCGGGCAGGGTGGCGGACAGGAGAGCCGTCTGGCGCACGGCGTGGAGAAGGCAGGGGCGGCTGGGGTGATGCCCGGAGATGGAGAAGGCAGGGGGGGAATGCGCACGGCGTGGAGAAGGGAGGTGGGTCAGAGGTGATGCGGGAGGAGTCCCTTGGCTGGGTAGAGAGGGGATAGTCGCCAGGGTCCAGTGGGTTAGGAGGGTGAAAAAAAAAGGGATGGGCGGCTGATTGGAGAGAGAAGAGGGGGTAGGCGGGTGAGAAAAAATTGGGAGATAGGTGGGGCGCGGGTCAAGAGGGGAGATAGGAGGGAAAGAAAACAATAAATAAAATTCAAAATTTAAAACTCAAATTCAAACTTAAAAATCTAACTGTCTAATAGTTTAAATAAAAAAATAGTAATAATAATAATTAGTAAAAATAAATAAAAAGAAGAGTTATATAAAAATTATATTGACAAGTTAAATTAATATAGTTAATTAATAAACTAATAATAATAATAATAACTAATATTAATTAAACTAAAAGCTAAAAAAATAAAATAAAAAAAAGTAAATAACTAATGTTAATATAAAATTAACTAAGAATATCTAAAATATTAAAATACTACAAAAAGAACCTAAAAACTCAAGAAGTGGTTAGCAAATTAATTAAAACTAAATTAAAACAAGAAAAAAAATGTCAGTAACATCCATGTACATCACCGGTGCTTGGCCACCGGTTGGCCGGTGCTTTGAAAAAGGAGAGGCCTTCGGGCTCAGGCACCACCGGCTGGCCGGTGAGGAGGCCACCGGTTGGCCGGTGCTGAGACAGTAGCAAACCCTTCTGTCTGGGTTCCACCGGCTGGCCGGTGGTGGGACACCGGTTGGCCGGTGGTCTGGACAGAGGGATGCCTTCTGTCCAGGCTCCATCGGCTGGCCGGTGGTAATCCACCGGTTGGCCGATGGACTGATTTTCAGTCCACTTTTGTCTTCTGGCTTTCTTGGCCCAATTCCTTGGCAACCTGAAATCATGTCTATCATCCAAAAACACTTAAAACAAGATTAGATAAATAAGAGAGTGATTGTGATCATGAAAATTAAACCACGAGGGATACGAGAGGTACAACAGCGGTGCCGCCAGAGGAACAGTTAAATGAAGGGAGTACACGCCGTGTACTTGGAAGTACACGTTGTGTACTTTGTTTTTTTTTTTTGCTTAAATCGGGCAGTAGCCTCCCCTGTTCACAGGGAAGGCTTAGAACGGAAGAGGGAGCTCGGGAGGGACAACCGAACCTTTGAAGATCCGTCAGGTGTTCGTCTGGAATCTGATTCCGCTTCGGACAGTCTCGTTGGAATCGCGCGGGTAAGCCCTCTCTTCTCCTAACGTGTTTCTTACCAATTCTTTCCCCAGCGGGAGTTATTTGAGGTCAAGCGAGTTTTGTTCTTCGTCAGATCTACGTTGTTCGTAGGCGTTTCTGGAGTCGACGTTCGGGTATACTGCTCGTTGGCGTTTAAGGTAGGTGGTTTGGTGTTTAGTTTTCCAACTGTTGTGTGTTTTGTGCGTTTTTGTGCCACGAACCCATGTTGGGGTGTCGTGTGGCTAAGATCATTGCTATATTAAACACCTAGAATTGATTAAGTATTTAATTATGATATTAAAATGCTGGTTGAGATCGTTGCTTGGATCCGGAACCACCCCGGGGGTGTGTTCCACTGTTTAGCCGTTTGGCCAGGATACCCGAGGGTATGTCTTTAAAGTAGTAATTGTAGAATTGCATTGAGAGGAATTATTTGTTACTACTTGTTTACCTGTTGGGCATGGCCCGGTTACCTGTTTAGCCTGAGGGCGTTGTTGTGATTAGCTTGTGGGCACTGCACTGTTTAGCTCGAGGGCAGTAGTTATTTCGGCTTGATGGCAACTTCTTCCGTGCTTGAGGGCAGCTGATTCTGTGCGTGAGGGCGACACTACCTACGCCTGAGGGCAAAATCTGTTATGCCTAATGACAGATTCTTGTGCTGGATACTCTTTACCTGAGGGTAGGGGTTTACGCGTTTGCGGACTTTTAGCGGTTACTTATAATATTCACTGTTGTGATATTTTAAAATTAAATGATTAAAATGAATATTAAAATAGCGATTAAATTGTTAAGTTGGTTACTTGTGAGTACTGCTTACTTTATTGCATTTTACTATTGCATTGTCGTTGCATGCTTATACGCAATTGGGCACGGGCCTTGGGTGGGTGCCTACTGAGGTATATTTCTCACACCCTGTTTGGGTCACATTTTTCGGCCCAAACAGATTACGTTGCTGCAGGTGCGGATAGGGGCAAGAGTCCCTATACAGGTACATGATTGCTGCTGAGGAGTAGGAGGGCATGGGACTGAGCCTAGGCTCGCGATGCCGCTGCCAGCTGTTTTGCTTTGTTTCATTGTACTCTGTTTTTGTTGTATTGTATTGATGTATAACATGTTCTGACTGTTTTCTTAGAACTTGAGACATGCAGCATCATCATTTACATACTGTTGGTTATATACACCGCTGTTGTTTATTTCAGTTGTGTATGGTTTACTGCTTCCGTTATTGATGTATGTTTTATTCTGTATTCCATTGCGCTACACTTTGACAAATGAGGGCATAGTTTCCCCACTATCAGACCTGGATCCTCGCTGCTAGTCGGCAGCCTCTGGCGTTTGGGGAAATGCGCTTGAGGTCACGTGGCGAACCGGGTTCGGGGCACCCGTTGAGTGGCACCCGGAACCGGGACGTTACAAAATTTTTATTAAAAAAACTAAAATGTTAAAGAAGTGTATATATATATATATTTTTTAAACCAGGTTCGCGGGTAAGGCCGCACCCGCACGGGCCCAATCTGCTTTGTTCCCCACCCGCGCGAGCTCAACCCGCATTGACCCGCCGCACTCTTAATGGTCAAATTTCTAGGTCCACCCCTCCCCACATCAACCCCATAGCCGCGAAGCCCGCGGGTCATGGGCCCGTTTTGCATCACTACTAAAATTCCCTATAGTGCAAAATTCAATTGGAGAGTAGGACATGGTTTTTTAATTCATTTTTTGATGAAAATTCAAATGAAATTTTCTATAACTTTTATAAAAAATGAACTAAAAAACCTTACGAGGTAAAAGTAACTTGTTGCAGTTTTTTTTAAATTGCAATATACATTTGCATGACTAATAATAGCATTGTTATATTTATTTATTTCTAAAAACAAATTTTAAAACAAAAGTATATATAATGATTTATTGTTTTTTAAATACCGTTTAAAAATGTTATTTTATATTATTGATATCAAGATTTACAAAAAAAAATCAAATATACATGATCATTTTTTTTAGATTTTAATCATGAACTCAAATCACCATTGTAAATTTGATGAATAAAGCACAGGGGTGGACAAACGGGTGATTAGACGAATGAGTATCCGAAAACCAAATTTAAAAAAATTGAACGAGTATACTAAAATGGGTTTAGGTTAGTAAAAACGTTATTTGGTTAATATCCAAAAATAAAAATTTTATTTGACTAACATCTGATTTTTTTGTTGGTTTTGATTATTAATTTTAATGATAGAAAATCGAAAAAATAACTGAATTTATGATTTGTATTTTTTTATCACTTTAATATTTTAAATAACCTATGAGAAAAGTTATAGCCATAAAAAAATACATTTTTGTTAATAAACTTATGTTTATTTTAAAATAATTTGCATTTTTATAAAATTTAAGAATTTTATATATGATGTTGAGTTTTTATTCGATAAAGTTGAGTGAGATTTTTTTTTAAATAATGGTTAACTGATAAGTAACTGAAAACCAAAATAAAAAAAACGAATGGTTATGGAGAATTAATAACCGAAACTAAAAAATAATTAAAATAGTTATTGAATTGTTTTTAAAATGACAACTAAAAAACAATATGACTATCAATTTTCGATTTGGTTACAAGTGAAACTAAAATTTGACTGCCATGACGACAATTTCACCCCTTCCTGTAACCTAAACACGGTCCAACGATCTTGTTCATCCCGACGAGTACCATTAAGTGGCGCAGAGGCCTAACCTGCCGATCTTCACTCAACAGTGTGGTTTGGTATCTATCGTTTCAGGATAACTTTATAAATACGAGGGGCATAGAGATTACTTGCCATTATTCATAAATCTCACGAACGCACTCTGGTGGGGTTGACCCATTCTCTTTCGTCAGTCAACGCTCTCCGACACTCACTTCGCACGTAGTAATGCAGAACGGGCGAGCCGGGGCGGGGCGAGCCAAACTCGTGTGAGTTTCAGCCTGTGTGAGTTTGTTCATAAAACCCCTACATATAATGCGAACAAAAAATTTCAAACTCGTCGACCTGCATAAAACTCGAGGTTGCATTTAAAAAGAAATATACTATTTATAACTATTGAAATATTGTATTTTATCCTCATTTTTTATGGTTGTTGTGGGGGGAAGTATTAAACCTGCCCCGACCGGCCAACATCCGCCCCATACCCGCGTGCTCGTTTTGCATCACTATTCGCACGCACGAACTTCAACCACACCGGCACCACCTCCGGCCGCACCATCTCCCGCAATCGCTCCACATCCCCCGACCCACCCGCCGCCATCGCCACACTTCCAACGCTGCTCACCGGCGTTCCGCCGTATCTCCGCAGTCACCGCTTTTCTCCACCCACTCAGAGTATATTTTCGTATTTTTTTCCCGGCAATCGCTACCTAGTTTTTGAACCCCGCACACCGATCAGACACACACCGGCGTTCTTGTCCTGCTTATCGGAAAAATGCACTTCTAGAACTGACGCCGGCGTTTCACAATTCGGGAACTATCGGTCTGTCATCCTCCTCTCCTCCCCTTTATTGCTTTGCCCTAGTCCTCCCTGCCATCACCGATACGACCTTGCCTAGCCCTCATCACTGTCGTTGATGCTTGTTTTGCTTCACCTTCCCGTCCCCGGTGCTTCCAATCAGACAGGAAAGCTGCCCTCTCGTCCCCGGTGCTTCCCTGCCTCGCCTTGCCCGAGTCACTAGTACCAACCAGGTTAGTTTTTTATGCGATGAATGGATAAAAAGGTACACTGCAATTTTAGATTTGTTAGGGACGGCCCTGTCCGTGTACTGCAAATTTAGTTTAGTTTTGCATTTTAATATAATTTCAAAGGGCAACATTTTCAATATTAGTCTTGGGCAACTACATCGTTAGGGCCGGCCCCCTGAGAGACTCATCAGCCTTACTGATGGCGGCGTTCAAGCTCTTTGCGGGCATGCATGATGTTGCTCTGAAGCCCCAAATGCTTCATTCTATTATCAACAGACAACTTTCTGATGACAAGCAGCCATTGGGTGGTCCCTTCGTAATGTCAAGCATTGCTTCTGCTGTCCGGACTCACCGACTGCTTTCTGAGTCATTTCCTGAAACAAGTGCAACGGCTCTTGTTAAAAGTTGGAAATCTGCCGTGGATGAGTGGGCTGATTGCTTGCTGTCACTAGTTTCAAGTGATATGGTGAGTGGATTTCTGCTTGTGCTGTATAAGCATTGCTTCACATCACATCCCCTTTTCCTTTAATGAAAACATCATTGTTTGATTAAACATTGTTTTGTATAGACTGGTAGCTTGCTTGCCGGCATTCACACGGCATGCCAAGATAATAGTACGGCATACCTTTTTTTTTTAGTTCCATGAGTATGCCCTCTGCCTCGGTCAATTTCCTGACTACTAGCCTCACACATAACAAGAAGGAAAACAACACATCTAGTTTCGTTTTTGGCACTTTGTGTCTTTTCTGGGCTGTACACTGCGCCATTTGAGTGAATGTAAGGACTGTGATAAGAGAAGAGCGCAACATGGTCTTATCTCATGTTATTATTGTTTTTTATATGATGAGCCGAAGGGTCTTTCCATGAAGTTAATTTTCAATCAAATTTTGATGCCTTGATTGCAGAGCCTATGTAAGGTTCAAAAGCGCAGAACCTGGGGCCAAAGGTTTTCCCTTTACCAATTGTTGTGGAGGATAACTCATTGCATGCATCCTAATATCCAAAACTTACACAGAATGTACTTTAGTTTCTATTTCCAATTTATAGTAGTTGTCATTTCAGGATTGTGAAGTGTGTTTTGATACAGAGTTTTATTCTTTTTTAACAATGCTGCATGTAAGTGTTGTCATTATTTTTATTTGATACTGCAATAAACTGTTCCAGCCAGATAAGAGTTGGGCTGGAGTCGTTTTACTTGGGATTACTTTTCAAGAGTGCAATGATGATCGTTTTCTGTCATCATATACTGATTGGCTCCACAAGCTCTTACCACATCTTCAGGTACATGGGAGATTTTATTTGTCTCTTGTGCACATTTGCATGTTCAAATGAATGATTACATGTTGCTTTTGAGCCTGTTCTTTCTTGGCACACTAGTTTGCAGTGGCTGAGCATGAGTATTTGTTATTTTTGTTTCAAATCGCAGGCTTGTGGTTTTTTAAACTGTATAAAGTTTTTTTAATTTTTTTTGTCTAAATAGAAGTTTTTGGTCCATGTTTAATATTTTCAATGCTTGGGGTTTAGGCCTGTCTTGCTTTTCTTCATCACGTGGCAATTATAAGGAAAATTTACAATATTTATTTGTAAATTTTAGGCTTCCATCATCGGTAGCCAATTCAGTAAGCAAGTTCTTCAAAGTAATTGTGCTTCTCATGTTAATGGGATAACTACCCTATTAGAAATGTGTTAGGTCCACTAGGTCGAATACCCTGAGAGGGGGGGTGAATCAGGGTATGATAGATTAAAATCTTTTCTCGTTCGGATCTTGTTTCGTTGTTAGACAAAACTCAATTCCCTCTTCCTCCTGTAGCAGTATATGAATAGATATGAAATCAAGCACGAGACACAACGATTTTTACTTGGTTCACCCTCACTGGGCTACGTCCAAGGAGCATACAACGACAATGTGCCGATGTACCAAATTCACTAAGGCTCACCGCCAATAATGAGTACAATGTTCGGGTTAGATCTTCTATGCCCAGACTCACTGCCTTTACAAGGTTTAGTGTTTGCTTACTGCATTCCCAAGGGTTGCTCTCTATGCCTCTTTCTCTGGCTCACTATCGGTGGAAAGGGTCATCGTCTTCCTCTTCATTCACTCATTGCTCTTGGAAAGGAAGCCACTCACAGTTTATCGACTTGTAAGTCAAACACAGTTTATGGACATGTAGGTCCTTTTATTTGCACGAATTTCTGCATCTTTAACTGTAGGTAGATGCTCTATTGGAGTTCCTTTTTCACTCGTAGATGAAACCCACCTTCCTGGGTACTGCTAGCTACCGAAAAATACTTTTGCAAACTGATTTGAAGCTGTTTCAAGCTTCCTAGTGCAAATCACGAACCACCTCGCTCCACCGCGTACTGTGTAGCGGGTTTGGTACGCGGTCACCTCCTCCGCATACTGCTGCCGTCGCTGCGAACTGCCCTTCGTCCGCGAACTGCCTCCGCCTTCGCGATTGCGTACCGCTATCGCGTACTGATTCCGCGAACCTCCTATGCTAATCACTCTCTGTCCGCGAACTGTTCGTTGTTCGCGGACTGCCTTCGCTTCCGTGTACTGGAGCTCCCCCTCCGCGTACCGCTTGCGGAATTCACTCTCTCGCGTACCAGAGATTCCTTCTCTGCGTATCGAGTTTTAAGCGAACATAGCTTTCCGCTTAAATCCTTCAGAGGAATTTCTTCCGCGCGAACCACTATAGCGTTCGCGGGATTATCGCTCGCGAACTTCCTTCGGACTAAGTCGAATTCCCGGAGCAAAAACGTGTTCTCTAATGATATTCAATCTCCATAGTAATCAGTGGGATTAACGATTCTTATATAGACAAAGATATCCACAAAAACCGCTAACTCAGGATTTACCAAATTTTCGATTCAGCCTCCACCGCTTACCGATCCTTCTGCCGCCGCGAACCGCAAGCCACCTGCGAACCGTTTTTCCACGCCGTCCGCGTATTGCATTTGCTCTTACGTGGTCGATTTCCTCCACGGACATCAAGACATCTGCGTACCGGACCGCCACTCAGCCGTGAACCGTTTTTGATTTCGTGAACCGTATCAGCGTACCGTTCCTTCCGCTCTGCGTACCGTTCCCGGAACATGGTACGCGACCCATGAATTATGGTACGCGGCCCATGAATTATGGTACGCGGTTCTCACCTTTTGCCGATTTTCTTGAACGTTTTTCATACCGTTCAATCCTATAAAGAAATCCTTCCTTTGCCAACACCAAACTCTTGATTTTGAGGCCTCAAAATTTGGCGAACACTGGGAAACTGCACCACCTTAAAAACCTGTCTTTAACAAACACCAACGATATTCATTTGCGGTCATCTGACTTTGTCAACAAACACAACCATACCCAAAACATACCGAGAGGACTCCTTGAGGGATTTTTGCCCAACAAAATGTTTATTATATAGTTTGAATATGTAAATTAACCCATGAGTCTAACCAGAAAGTTCAAAACTGTGCAGCAGCATTGCCTGATTTTGGTGAACACCTTTTTTTTTTTGTTTTCATTCTGAACGTTTAATGATTTTGAGCAAACCAATAACCCGAGTCCAAATTTTTTTCTCTGCCACAACGTATCTAAAATGTTTTTACCATTTAGGCTGGGCAGGCCATATTAAGGTGAGTCTGAGAATGCCCATCACCACTGATGTAGTAGAAGGGCCATTGTCTTTGGTGGAATGGTGCCTAGAGTGTTTATCCTGCTTTATGGATGTCTCTTATTTAAATTTAAAAGTCTACAGTTGCTTCATGTTCTTGACTAATAAGGTTAATTATTGCTTTGTTCCTTGGTAGTGGGTTTGTCTTGGGCAGGCTCGCCTTCAAGTTTTCTGGTTAGCAACTGCCATATTTGAAAGTTACTGTGAATAATCAAAATTCAACGATAATCTGCAAGAATCTTACCTAGAGGGATCATTTCTAGAAATTTGCTTATTTGAAATTTTTTCAAGCAATTTTGTTTTAAATAAAAAATTGAATTGTATGTTATGATGAAATACCTTGCATTTAATCTTGATTTATGTTGTTATTTTTTAAAATTTCATAGCAAATTTTCTTTCAGTTCATCCTTTATGTGTGTTTCATGTGTTGTGTAACTTTTTTATTTTCTGAGCAGCTGCCTGCAGATTCTCATGTTGTGAAAGTGGCTTCTCTTGCCTCTGTTTCAGATCTTTTTACCAGGTTAGATCTTTTCTCTTTCTGTTTTTAAAAGAGGCATCATTATTTTCAAATGCTTGCTTTTAGTGGTTTCTTCATTTTATTTGACGAGTGAATGACCACCCTAAATCTGCATGCTACTATTTGATTTATCTCATGAGCTACATTGTGCTCTTGTATTTCAAAGTTTAAATTTGTATCCTTTGCATGTACCTAATTAATACAGCGATTTATTGATAAGAGCTTATGAGGCCATGTTCGTATTTGAAATAGGTTGGGCAACTTTCCTAATTTAATCAAAGATGGCACTTCGCATGCCAGCCAACTTATTCATCCATGCGTGAAGTTCTTGAACGAAGATCACTCAGAGGCTACCTGGGTTAGTAATTAAATTTCCTGGGTTTGTTTTCCTGCTTTAATGAGCAATGCTCATCATGTTTTTATTCTGGTTGCTTCCATACAGCTCTAGGCTCCTTTTCTAATTTTGCTTTTTCCCGCCACATGCTAAACCCGGACTGATGCCATTTTTAATTTATATTTTTCTGGGTTGATTTGGTTAACTGAACTAATTGCTGATTTGTTATGTTTTGTTGATCTTAATATTTGGTGCTCCATATAATTTTAATTACCTGTGCAGGAGGGAGCTGCTTGTTTGCTATGCACACTTGTGACTTTTTTTCCATCTTCCATCCGTCGTTATTATGATACTGTAAGTTCATCTTTTTTGTTTGTTTTTTTAATGATTTTTTTGTGCTAATATTCAAACAACTACAACACCGCTTCACTGAGTAAAACTCATTCATTGCATATTCTTGCATCATACATGCCATGTAATACTCCAAGATTTTAGTTTATTTTCCTTTAAAAAGAATACAATGTTCGATAGTGTGTGCCACCGAGTTTAAGCGAACTGCGATATACTATAGAAATATTATTATTTAAAGAGTATATTTTTAGCATCGGATCCGGGTGTACGGGTCTCATGCTATCATGCTTTGGTCACTTTCATCTAGACTTGTACATGGGTCTGGGGACCGCCCTGCCCAATTAGCCCGGTCTGCAAAAATAAAAATTGTATTATTGAGCTTATTTTTCACCTGCATAATAAATGGACCAATTTTTAAAGCCTGATTAATATCCGGGTCAGGCTCGGGACTTAATTGGTGACCCAGCTTGTGACCCATTTGGCCCGATAATAATCTATTATAATAATATTTTTAAAATAAATCATAATATTATATATTTAATATTTTAAAAGAATTATTATTAAATATATATTTTTCATTTTAATATAATATTATTTTAAAGTCCAATTAATAATTAGGGCAGGCTTCAAGACCAAAGTATTTTAAACGGGCCAGCTGAGAGTTTTTTTTTTTTTTGAAGAATAAATAAACTGGCCAGGTTGGGCTTCAGGCCACGTGTTTATCCATATCCCTCACGTAAAAACCAAGCTCGATCCTGATAGTTTCGGGCCATTTACTTTCATCATACATGCTGGTATGATAGTGCTGTTCATGGGCAGTCAACTGTTCTGGCATTGAGATAAGTGGTGTTACCAGATACTATTACTGGAGTTTATTATCTTCTCTGAACAGTTTTTTTTTAAGTTTGGGAAACGATAATAAATTTAGCACTTCCACATAACAGCTTTAATATTGACGCTGGAGCATCCTAATTTGCTACAACACTTGTGGGAAAGTTCATGTGGGGTTTTTAGTTATTCTTTAAGTTTCTGTGAACCAATATTTGGTTGGGCAATGCATGCATTTTCTAAAAAATATTGAATGTAATATCAGGTGGAAGGTGCTCTTGTTTCAAAAATAATGTCAGCGAAATGCAGTGCCCTGCTTTTGGAGGTAATATTTGTTTATTATATGATAATTTACATGGAATGAGGAGGGAATTTATGTCATGTTTGGTTTTGGAAAATGTTTCTATTTTCATTTCCCAAACGTGTATTAGAAAATATGTTAAAAAATGTTTTTGTAAGTAGAGACAAAACGAGAATGTATTGAGTTACTTATTCAAGTGTTTTCATTTTCCTATAAACATTAGAGGTGGTCATTCGGGTTCACCGTCCGGTTTGTGTCAGGTTGGCCACCCTGTGAACCCATTTATGCTGAACCCTAACCGAACGCAATTAATTGAACTGGTTGACCTGACCCAATCCATTTATGAAGGGATCAACCCTTACCCGAACTGCCAACCTGTTTAACTTTGAATATATAATGTAGACTGCATCATGATATGTCCAACCGGTTAATATCATATACTAACCTGTTTAACCATGTTGCAGCTTGACTCACTTGAACCATTTAAAATAAATTATGTGTTATAAACATGTTGAATTATTTCAAATTAAGTTGATTATGAGAATAAATTATATTTTAAAATCAATTATTATTATATTTTTAATATTTTATATTATCATTATATTTGTAATTGGGTTACATGGGTTAGACAGCCAGGTTGGGTCAACCCTAACCTAACCCTGATATTATTCGTGTCAGATGGCTCTATCCAATCACAATCCAAACCTATTTATGCCTTATCCAAACCTGTTCACCTCATGTTGTGCTGTGTCGGGTTATGGTGCTGGTTTCAAAATTGCAACCTCTAAAAAACATGAAAACAAGTTTTTCAAAAACTCAAATGTAACCTTTTTTTCATTAAATTGATTTGAAGTGCTTTCATTCTTGAACATGGTTTTGTTTCAGAACTCTGCTCACTGCCTTGCCTTGCTCCCAAAATCGAGAGGAGATGGAAGCAGTTGGTCTTTATTGATGCAGAAGATTTTACTCCTGCTAAACGATCACTTTAATGATGCTTTCCAAGGCCTCGAAGAAGGTATATAATTATGCTGCCTCTGCAGTCATTACTGTCTTGTGGGATTGAGAATGACATCTCTTCATACGCATCACAGGAAAAAAATTTGATGAAATTCTTAGACTATTAGTTCCACCCGGAAATGAACCCCCACCTGCTCTGGGTGTTTATCAGATGTCTGAAGAAACACAGGATAAGGGAATGTCTTGCTGTGAGCGATTATCAATTCCTAGTATTTCGTCATTGATGCTTTGCTGTTGTAGAATGCTCACCTATGTCTATCCTTTTCAGGTACGCAATTATCATTTTTATTACACTTTCAAATGATAAATATTTGTATACGTGTACATTAATAATATTTATTTAAATGCTAGGAATGAGTATAGTGACAACCTTTGGTTTTCTTTTACAAAGAATGCCAGATGAGGACTCATGGATTTTAGATGGGAATTGTTTAGATAAACTAATTAGAGGTTATGTTATGTTTAATTGTTTTTTAAGGGTGTAATATAACAACAAAAACTGAATTAAAACTATAAAAATAGTCTATGGAGGTGGTGGTCTCAACAAGTTAGCTCAACCTGGACAATCTTCCCAGTTTTATAAGGGCTTGGCTTATTACTTGATTATTGGATCTTGGAATATCACTTGAGAATTTTTCAACATGACTCAAGTTTAGGAAGACAACCACTTTAATCATAATTAGAATATATGATATGGAATCTCACCTGAGGATGCCAATATCATGAACATGTCAATATTTAGGTGAAAAAACAGGCTCATCAACATGATTAAAAAGCGCATAAATGCTACCTAAATCTGTCATGAAAACATGGTGGTGTAATTTCCCTTTTTAAATCATTTTTATATTAAAGACATTAATTCCATAGAGATCAAGTCTAAGGTTGGGTGATTAACACCCATGATTATGCTAAAACTCTAATGTAAGGGTGAAAAACATGGCAAATCACTGTGTTGTATAATAATTATTCACCCAATTGTTGTATTATAGTTAAAATATCATATGGTTTGGTGCAGGTCACTGCCCCTGTTCGAGCATTGTTAGCCCTTGTCAGGAGGGTGCTGACTGTAGATGGCTGCGTGCCACAGCGGTTACAGCCTTTCATGACTGCTGTGCAGCAAGAGTTCATTTGTTCAGAACTTCCAGTGTATCATTCATACAGCTTGGAAATGTTCACTGCAACTGTTAAGGCTCTCCACAGGTTAGCAAAGTAACATATGCTTTGTTCTATATGCATTGCTGAAAGTGTAATATTTTTTTGAACATATTGCCATCATTATTGAAGAACCCAATGGATTGTGATGATGACAAGTGTTGTATTTGTCGTCAATAGTTGAAGAACCGAATGGATGATGATAAGTGTTAAATGGTTGGGTAAAGTCAATGAGTAAGGAAAGGTGAAGTTGGAGATGGAAGTTGGATTGAGTAAAGTCAATGAGTAAGGAAAGGGCGCAGAAAGGGCGCGGAAAGGGCACACTGGAGCCAAATCTTGAAGAAAATGGCCTTTGGGCCCAAAAAAGCCCAAAGCCATTCAATATTTAAGTAAAAACAAAACAAAAAGAGGGACATAAAGTTTTCTTCCCTACATGACTCCAACACGACTTCAGCAATAGCTTCGGCCAAGTAGTTGGCGACACAACAATTCTCCCCACTTTTCATTTTCTCCTTTTCCATAGATGGTGATTTTGATGTTTAGTGTTGGAGTCTGCATCCTACATCGGACTTGAGGTCCGGTGTGGTCTTAATTATTTGTTATAAAAGAACCCCAAGGGCTCCTTTAGGGAGTACACCTTGGGGGGTTCGGTTTCTCCTATTTTCCCAATCTACATGGTATCAAAGGGAACCTAATCCTGAGCCCTTCCTCCCATTTTATTTTTTCCCCGTTTAAGGTTTCTCATAATTTCTCCCATGTGGGGGGCGACGACCTCCATGGCCAGCAAACCATAGGTATTACCGCCCCCCCCGCCTGCTATCTCTCCCAGGCGGCGGATCCCTCCTAGCTGGTCTCTGTCCGGCGGATCTCCCCCCATCACCGCCGCCCCCTGGCCGACCCCTGCGGATTCCCTACTTTGCCAGGCTCCACCCTCCCTACGCGCTTCCCCTGTGCGACGGGCTCCAGCTGTGACGGCCCTGCACGTCTCCTACAAGGCCCCGCCTCCTTGTGCGGTTTCCCGACCACCGCCACCTGCTCCGATTCCTGTTCGGACCTCGACGGTTCCTCCCTCCCGACGGCTCCCTCCCGTCGGACTTTCGCGTCGGCTCCTCCCTCCCGCTCGCGCCGTCGGATCCACGCCGAATCGAGGGCTTCTCCCCCTGGACGACTCCCTCCCGGCGACCGACTCCTGCTCGCGATCCTGCTCGACTGAGTTTCGGCGATCCGTCCTTGGCCTCAGAGTCTCGAGGCTCAGCAATTGCGCACGTTTCTTCTTCGCGCCGCGCTCCCCCTTTCTCGATGCACCCCTTCCTCTGCGCGACGGATCCAGCAGCGACGACCTCCTTGCGCACCATCCTCCCCTTTCCCGGCAACCACTGTGTGCCATCCCTCCAGCAGGTCACGCCCTATTCTGCCGGCCTCTCCTGCACGTCGGTCTCCTCGAGCACCCTCACCGGGCTTCCGCTGCTCCCGACCCGCTGCGGCCAACCGGGTCTGCCCTACGCGGCAAACCTCCTCCTGCCTTCCGCCCTCCAGTCAGCATCGCACCTGCTCGCACCGGCCCGACCCCCTGCATCCCTCCCGTGGACTCCTGGCGACAATCGGCTCCGCCTTCCTGCGCGCCGCCTCTGCAAAGCTGCTCCCTCCGCGTCGGCCTCCTGTGGCAGCTCTGCCTCCTCGCCGACACCTCCTGCGGAATCCCCGCCTCCCGTCGCCGGCATCTCCCGATGACTCCCGACAGCCGCATCCCTGTCCGCCGGCATGCCCTTGCGTTGGCGCAACACTTCGACTGACTCGGATCGGGCCCTTTTGGCGCTACCAGATCCCGCAACAATTCTGCGGAATCCCCACCTCCCGTCACCGGCCCCGCAAGTGTGGCTTTCCCGGTGCTAGTGTGGCTTTCCCGGTATTTCATCGACCGGCCCCACTAGTGCGGCATTCCTGGCGCTCCGTCAACCGGCCCGGTCTATGTGGTTTCTCTGCTGCGCCCGCGACAACTTCATCCATCCATCATCCAGCAGGGGGAGCTGCGATCGTGAGTGGGAGCAGCAGTTTTGCCGCTTTATCTTTTATTCTGTTTTGTCTTGTTTTGTCTTGTTTTGTTATCAAGCTGGGTATGTCCAGGTTGAGGGGGAGTGTTTGCAGTTTGTTGATTGCTTTGTTTTTTTCTTTATGTGTTCAGGAGTGTTGGAGTCTGCATCCCACATCGGACTTGAGGTCCGGTGTGGTCTTAATTATTTGTTATGAAAGAATCCCAAAGGCTCCTTTAGAGAGGACATCTTGGGGGTTCGGTTTCTCCTATTTTTCCAATCTACATTTAGATTCTCTAGGATTGACTATTTGATTATGGTTTGATTGTGATAGTTAATATGCACTTTAATTTTTATTGTTTTTGTTGAACCTAAGTTTTTTAAATTTAAAATATTGCTGAAAACTATATTTACCTGATTGTGTTATTTTACATGGGTGCCTTTGACAACTATGGTGTTTAGTGGTAGCATTTACTTTTTAGTTTTTTTAGGCACCTTTTTGTTCAAAGAATCTGTTGCGAGGAAATGATGATTTCGACGATATTTCAAGCATCAAACATTGGTAAGCTATATTCTCGGAATTTGGATGTTGGGGAGTCCCGATGACTGCATTTTAAGTAATCCAAATTCCTTCAAAGAAGCTGAGTGATGAAGATTCAGGGAGAGTGATAAGTCCCGCACACCAGCAGTCGCCTGAAACCGACTACTTTGTATAGATGTATTGAAATCGCGAGGGACTCAGAGTTACAGGGAGAGGAAGAGAAACTGTAATAGTGAGAGTAACACTCAAGAGTCTCCAGGATCTCCCGCCCAAGCCTTAGTCGAAACTGCCGAACAATATTCACTCGTACCCCTCCTCTCTACCCGATGCCCCTTTTCAAAACAGTTCCCCTCACTCCTTCACATGGGCCATTG
This sequence comes from Viscum album, assembly GCA_963277665.1. Lineage (NCBI taxonomy): Eukaryota > Viridiplantae > Streptophyta > Magnoliopsida > Santalales > Viscaceae > Viscum > Viscum album. The sequence continues at coordinate 1,204,568,937 of OY728163.1, read as the reverse complement.
ACCGACTTCCACATAAATGACTTTTCCACCCCTTCAAGAATCCACTATCCAGTCTCCAGGCCTGTCTCGAGTTTTAACACTTGACGTCCCTTGAAAAACAGTCTTTCCCTCAAGATTAAAAGAAGGGAACTGGTTCCTCTTCCTCTCAGACTGCTTCCTTGCCCCACTCAGCTCCCCTATCTTCAGCATCATCATCACCCTCTCCCAACAACACCCTCATTTTTGGATTTGCACGCCTGTGCATGAGGCTAAAGGTCAACCCACACCTGAAACACAAGTCCTTGCTCAGTCTGTTCTCCCACTCTTGGTTCGTCAGGTACCAAACACCTCGCCTGCAAGAGTTTGGCTGAACTTGGAGCCTCCTGTCGAACTCCATTCATATAAACCTCCCCTCATCTGACTGGTTGGAGAGTGGTCCCACTTTGTAGGTGTGTCCTCGGACGGTTTGGTGGATGTCATGGTCTAGCTTCACATGCCCTGCTAAAATTCCGTGACCCACCTCTGCGGAATTGAGCACCCACGCCTCTTGTGAAAGCGAACTCCACATATCGAGCTAACCGCATCACTTGCAGCCGAGTTTCTAGGTTGTGAATGCGGACCCAACTTCTAATTTTTTCTCGTATGCCACATGCAAGAAATACCCTGCGTATTGCGGTTCAGGTTAGTGTGGCGGCAAGGATGTGAGATTTTCGAATTGTTCAATGTACTCCTGAACTGATCTCCTCCAGATAACTGCGAGTTCTTCATACTGATTTTGAATTTCCAATCCGCTGAAACATTCCATCTGCTCCTCTTTGAACAACGACAACGTTAATTCTGGGTGCGCCTCTTCTAGAATTGTAAACCAGTGAATAGAGACCCCCTCCATACTGATCTAAGCGAGTGGTATTTTTGAATCCTCCGTTGTCTGGTGGATTCAGAAATACAGCTCCGTGTGAGTGATCCAACCTCGTGGATCCTTGCCATTGAAAACCAACAATTCGACTCGCCGTACGATTTGCATGGGTGCAGTGGTGTTGTTAGTTTTAGTCGGTGTTTCGACTGTATCGCTTGTATCACTGGTCTGTTGTTCTTGAGTTTTGTATTGGATCATAGGTTCCGACGATCGCGCGTCGTCTTGTAGGGACATCTTCTCCATATACTGTATCAGACTGGATAGGGAATTATGGAGTTCTGCTTGTTCTTTCATAAACGAATTTGCCGTCGACGCGCCTTCTCAAGGCTTCCCATGCACTGTTCCATCCTGGCTTCAACGAGCCCTACACGCTGATCCATCCCTTCAAGCCGCGCTAAATGCCTCGTCTCCATTGTCATGCGGCCGATCTACCTCAAAGGGAATTCGACAGGTTGGACCAAATGATAGCCTCGTCTCCATTATCATGCGGCCGATCTCCCTCAAAGGAAATTCAACAGGTTGGACCAAATGATAAGTCCCACTCATCAGCAGATTGCCTGGAACCAGCTACTTTGTATAGATGTATAGAAATTGTGAGGGACTCAGAGTTACAGGGAGAGGGAGAGGAGGAAGAAGAACTGTAACAGTGAGAGAAACACTCGAGAATCCCCATGACCCCCCCCCCCCCCCCCCCCGACCCGACGTCCCCTTTTAAAACAGATCCCCTCACTCCTTCACGTGGGCCACTAACTGACTTCCACAAGAATGACTTTTCTATCCCTTCTAGAATCCAGTCTCCAGGCCTGTCTCGCGTTCTAAAAGTGAGTGTAATTTTTAAGGTCTAAATACCCTCACCAATATAAAAAAAGCACCACCTTTTAATATGAACAAATGTGCCCTTTTGGTTAGCAATTTCATTCCATTCTCACTTTTATATTGCTCAACCAATATCAAAATTTATCAAATTTTATTGTATATATACTAGACACAATAATGGTCCATCCCATCCCATCAATGAAGTTGAACCAAATGGGGCATTTGGTTATACAATTTGGAAGCATAAATGATACTGGAAAGGGGTTGACAGGCAACATTTCTGCTTATACACAAGAACTTAATAAAATACATATTTTTTAAATGAATGAGACATTGACATAAGCATTGTGATATGTTAATATTTAATAAATTATTATTTGCAACACTCCATTTTAAGCACCCTGTTTGTAAATGCTTTAACAATTATTTTGGAGCAAACTAGAAGTTTGTGGTATAGAGTTCCTGTCCCTATGTATATGAATTCTGTTTTCAGCCTTAATGAATTGTTATGTCACCGACCCACATGGCTTCTTAGATTTCCTTTTGTTAATGCTTTTGTGTGACCAATTCATTTAGCCTCTCTCTCTCTACTTCTGTTTTTTTCTCAGACCGTTTCCTATTTTCACTTTGATTGCTGGACGTGCATGATTTTCCCAAGATGTTTTTTGCTTTTTATTATTAGAGACCGTTTTAGATTATCTGGGTCGGTTGACCAACACTTGTTTAAAATAGCACCTATCACTTGTAGGATGGAATCTTGTACCTCGATTGGGGGCATATCCACCTCAGAACACAAGAGTCCAACAAAAAATGAAGAAAGAATAAATCATAAACACCCCCTTCAAGTTGGATTGTAAATTTTGCGCATTCCAAGTTTGGTGCAAAAAAATTTCATCCGATGTCCGTTTAATCCTTTGGTTAAGATGTCAACAATTTGATTTGCAATGGGAATGTAATCGTATGTGAGATGTTTTTGCTCAAAGTGATGCTGAAAGAAGGGACTCACCACCTCAATATGCTTGGTGCGTTCGTGGAATACCAAATTGGTAGCAATTTTCCTGGTGGCCTGATTATCACACCACAAACGAGCAAGATTCTTGAATAGTAAGTCAACTTCATGGAGGAGTTGGTGAAGCCAAAGAATTTCAGTAGTGACTGTGGTTATGACACGATACACATACTTAGCACTAGACGAAGAGATAACACTGTGTTTCTTTTTGCGCTAAGAGGTGAAATCGCCGCTAAGAAATACCACAAACCCAAAAGTGGACTTCCGATTTGGTAAACAACCTCCATAGTTGTCACGAACCTGCCCAGATACCCTGGTACCCTGATAACTAGGCCGGTCCTGACATAGCCCGAAGGGTTTTTCCGATCCCCACGGGTTGGCGACAAACTCCTGACATCAAACAATATGAAAGTGGGAACTATTTTTCCACAAACACAACGAAATCAAAAGATACAAGTCGGTATGCATACAAGAAAAACTCCACAGGGAGAATTGTACCAGAAGTCAAACAGATATAAACAACCCAAAGTACAACCACAAGTACCAGAAAACAGGATAACAACCCAAGTCCCAATAGACACAACTCTCCAAACCCAAGGATCAACAACAAGAACCACCTCTAAGTGGCGCTTTACCCTTGCTCGAACCTAGAAGAAGATAACATACAAACACCCGAAGACACATGTAGAGCGTGAGCTAAAAGCCCAGTAGAGTCTCACCAAGGATTCCATAATATGATGCCACAATTAATTAACTAAATAAAGCTTTCAATTTTAAATCAACAGATATGGCATTTCAAAAGTATATTTAAAAAAATCATGCTTTACATTTCAATTGTTAGAAATATTTCAAACAACGACTTAATAAGCATTTTATATAAAACAATTTATATAAGTTCATAAGGCATGTGTAAAACAGTTTACAAACAATGACATATATTTCAAATATAAACAACGAGCAACATGGTCATTTGCAAAGAGGTACGATAGTTCTAGACGTTGCTGAATGGTCGAGAGTCGCAATGATAGAATAAGTTTGCAGATGGAAGAAAAGACAGAAGAAAGAATCACATGACACAGATTTACGTGGTTCGGGAAATGCTCCCTACGTCCACAGAGAGGCAGAAACACTTCACTATGAAATTCAGGAGCACAATTTACAGGGAATATTTCGGAGTTTCTAACACCCAGAAACCTTAGCCCGAAATGGGTTAATAAAGAAGATGAAATACTATTCCACCAATCGCACAGAAAGTCTGCCGTGCTACAGTAAAAGGTAGCTGGAAGTCTGCATCGCTACATGTAACGTCCCGACCCAAGTGCCACACGCCGGTGCCCCGAGCCGATCCGCTACGTGACATTAGGCGCGCCTCCCCGTACGCTAGAGGCTGCCGACTAGCAGCGATAGTTTAATATCAATCATGGGGAGACTATATCCTCTTTATCAAAGTAGCACAACAACGAAAATAAATAAATAGCCAAATGATATAACCAATAACCAGACGAACTAATATCACAACTGTTAGAATGAGGAACCCCCTTGCCTCCTTACCTCAAAGTGAGGCGGAGGCGTTCTTTTATAATAAATGAGAAACTCCACATCGGACCACAAGTCCGATGTGGGATACAGACTCTAACACTCCCCCTCAAGCTAGGTGTACCTAGCTTGGACACATAATGAAAAGAAAACAATAAAACAGACGCTAGCACTCCCCCTCAAGCTGGACATACCCAGCTTGATTACAAAACATGACGAAAACAAAAAGAACGCTGCAAAGGTTGCTGCTCCCCCTCACGATCGAAGCTCCCCCGCAAGATGATGGATGGAAGATGTTGCGGGCGCAGCAGATGACCACTCAGACCGGCCGGTTGACGGAACGCCAGGAATGCCGCACTAGTGGGGCCGGTCGATGAAACGCCGGGAAATCCAATCTAGCACCGGGAAACCCGCATTTGCGGGGCCGGCGACGGGAGGCGGGGATTCCGCAGAATTGTTGCGGGACTGGCGGCGCCAACGGGGACCGAATCCTAGGTGGTCGAGCTGCTGCGCTAGCGAAAGGATGTGCCGGCGGAGAGAGATGCAGGTGCCGGGAGGTGCCGGGAGGAGCCGGGAGATGCCGGCGAGGTGGGGATGCCGCAGGAGGAGGCCGGCGAGGGTGCAGGAGGCCGGGAGATGGCGCTTGAAGTTGGAGGAGGCCACCTGCATGGAGCGGCCAGCACGGGTGGAGGCCGGTTGCTGGCCGGAACAGGCCGGATCTGCCCGGAACAGTCCGGATCTGCCCGGATCTGCCCGGAACAGTCTGGATCTCGCCGGAAATCTCTGGATCTGGCCGGAGCCGGCCGGAGCTGTCCGGATCTGGCCGGAAATCTCTGGATCTGGCCGGAGCTGGCCGGAGCTGTCCGGATCTGGCCGGAAATCTCTGGATCTGGCCGGAGCTGGCCGGATCTGGCCGGAAAAAGGGCCGGGAGGTTGCGCGGAGGGCCGGCGACGGGATGCGGGAGGCCGCCGGGAGCAGCAGGAGGCCGTCGGGAGCAGCCGGGAGGCGCAGCGACGGGATGCGCGCGCAGGAGGAGCGGGCCGCGCGCAGAGAGGGAGACGGCGTCAGGACCGGGCCGCCGCGCGCAGGAGGGACGGGCCGTCGGGAGGCGCAGAGGAGCAGCGGGAGCCGGGAGCCGCGTCGCGCCGAGGGCGAGCCGCCGGGGAAGAGGCGCCGGGGCGCGGGTGAGGGCGCACCGCGGGAGGACGGCGGACGTCGGGAGGGAGGGCCGCTCGACCAAGGGCGCGCGCAGGAGGAGGACCGGCGGGGCGGGGACGTCGCGCAGGGAGCCGCTGGCAGGCACGATGGCCGCCGGGGAGGAGAGCCAGGCCGAGGCCTCGGGAGGGAGGGGAGACCCGCCGGGAAGCCGCGTCGGGCAGAGGCGGAGGGGCGGCGGCGGTAACCCTACGGGGCTTTGAGGCCGCCGCCCCCCGGACGGGAAACAAGGAAGGGGAAAAAAAGAAAGAAAAAAAAAGAAAAAAAAAATGTGAGGGAGGAATTAAACCTCCTCTGATACCATGTTAGAATGAGGAACCCCCTTGCCTCCTTACCTCAAAGTGAGGCGGAGGCGTTCTTTTATAATAAATGAGAAACTCCACATCGGACCACAAGTCCGATGTGGGATACAGACTCTAACAACAACCAAAGCAGGAAATATAATAATCAAAACTGAATAGTAGATATGTAATGCCAAGTACGTGTCTAAGTGTCAATATGCAAAACCCAAAGTAAATAAATACACTGACAACTCCCAAGCGGGTCTCGAATCACATCCGGTTCCTTCATCTATGCTCCATCCCGACTCAGCCATCTAACACAGGGCATTTGTCCTTATCCCATCCTGCAAACATGAATCCATTCAGGTACCGATTAGGCAACCTGAGTAGGGTGTGAGTACAACTCAGTAGTCCACCACCAACGACATCTAAAACAAATCCAGTCAATACAGTGTATGCTGTTGTATAAAGAATAAAATACAAGTAATAAAGTAATAGTTTACATTTATTCAATTATTCTTTATTTAACTGCATAAACCACCGGGTTCTCGAGGAAACACCAACCACCATACCTGTTTCGGCCTGTGTCGGAGTCTGAACCATATTACACGCTTAATTCACAATTCATTATAACAATTGAGCTTTCATTATCCATTTTATTTTAATTTATATTACGACTAATTGGAACTGTAGTCCAATTTTAACATTTTGGGCATAGATCGTCATGTCTAGCACCCTGTGAGTATTTGGAGCATTAGTCCTTGTCTCGCACCTCATGAGTATTTGGAGCATCGGTCCTTGTCCCATACAATTTGCATGCATGCCTTGGGTCCTAGAACGTCATGGCTAGGACCCCGTGGGTATTTGGAGCGTCAGTCTGTATTCCGCGCTCGTATATCAATCAATTGCACATGGGTATTTGGAGTATCAGTTCGTGTCCCATACTCGTATATCACAATATCACATGTATCACAATATCACAATATCACATGTATCACAATATCACAATATCACATCAATCAAGATTAATCCAAATTAATCCTCTTATCATCTTTCACTCTCACAATCTTCCATTAATTAATTCATCAATTAATTAATCCAATTTCCATCAATTTCATCATCAAAATAACTCCCATTAATTAATTCAACAATTAATTAATCACATTCATTCCATTAATTAATTCAACAGTTAATTAATAAAATTCCCATAATTGCATAACCATATCATTCCATTAATTAATTCAATAACTAATTAATCTAATTTCCACAATTGCAATATTCCAATTGTAGAAGGTGAATTCCCCTTACCTCAAGGTGAGGTGAAGATATTCTTTTATAGATGGATAAAAGGGATTACATGGTGGAGTAATTCGATGCGGGACTCGGAAATACCCTTTACAATAAACTGGGTTCAACACTCCCCCTCAAGCTGGTACATGATAGCTTGGACCAAAAGTTTCACAAAAAGAAAGGAGACACCAAACAAGGCCATACACACTCCCCTTCAAGCTGGGTTGTTGATGCTGTGGATCCCCCAACTTGGTACTGAGCGAGGTCTGGCGAGCTCCCGAGAGGCCTTTGGTGAAGATGTCGGCAAGCTGATCTGCCATCAATATGTGGTTGAAACTGACATGGTGCTGCTCGAGGTGGTGGCGAAGAAAGTGACAGTTCACCTCAATATGCTTCGTGCGTTCATGAAAATGGGATTAGAAGCAATCTTCGTGGCTGCCTGATTATCACACCAAATATGAGCAGACGTCTGTGGCGGGAAACAAATCTCATGGAGGAGATGGCGAAGCCACATGATCTCAGTAGTGACCGTGGCCATCGCACGGTACTCAGATTCAGCACTGGATCTCGAGATGACAATTTGTTTCTTGCCACGCCATGAGATGAGGTTACCTGCCAGAAAAACGACAATCCCAGAAGTAGACTTTCAGGTAGCAAGACAACCAGCATAGTCAGCATCACAAAAGACCTCAACATTCAGATGATCGTGATGTGAATACCGAAGACCACGAACAAGGTCTTGCTTGATGTATTTGGCAATGCGGAGGACAACATCCCACTGAGATTTTGTCGGATGCTCCATGAAATGACTAACTTTGCCAACAACGAAAATAATGTCTGGAGGAGTCATGATGAGATAATTGAGTTTTCCCACCAGACGACGGTACCTTTTTGGGTGATAATATGGTTTCGTGGTGTCAGAGAGACCGTTTCCCAGACTCAAGAGGAGTGTCAACGACAGTTGCCTGAGTCGGACCAACATCCTGCAAGATATCCAAGGCATACTTCCCTTGGCAAAGAATGATGGTGTCCGGAGAACGGGAGATCTCAATGCCAAAGAAGTATGTCAGAGGACTGAGATCTTTGGTTTGAAAGTGCTGGTGAAGATGCCCTTTTAGTTAGGCGATTCCGGTTGAGTTGCTCCCAGTGATGATGATATCATCAACATACACAATCAATAAGATGCAGCCGGAGGACGTCGTACGGTAAAAGACAGTGTTGTTCTTCGTACTCCGAGATAACCCAAATGTAGTGACGACGGTGCTGAATCGGCCAAACCAAGTACGAGGAGACTGCTTGAGGCCATATAGAGAGCGACGGAGTCGACAAACATGAAAGTCGGCTCCTGAGGCACGAAAGCCAGGTGGTTGTTGTAGATATACCTCTTCTTCAAGAAAGCCATGGAGAAAAACATTTTTGACATCAAGTTGATGAAGATGCCAACGATGATGAGCGACAAGAGAGATGAATAATCAGACAAATGCCATCTTTGCAACCGAAGAGAAAATATCAAAATAGTTGACTCTATATGTTTGAGCAAACCCCTTTGCCACAAGTTTGGCTTTAAGGCGATGAAGAGTGCCATCTGCATTGAGACAGACCGTATAAATCCATTTTGTTGCCGACCACCTGTTTACTTGCCGGAAGGGGGACCAGATCCCAAGTATGATTGTCGTTCAGAACCTGCAATTCTTCCCGCATTGCTTGAAGCCACCCCGAGTAAGATTTAGCGCCGCCAACCATGCGGGGAATAAATATCGCCTTCAGAGCGGAAAGACCTCTGTATGAGGATGTGTAGAGAGGAGTATTCTGGCAAGAACGACTACCTCTCCGTAGTGCAATGAGCAATTTGTTTGTGGTCGGAGCAGGAGAATCAAACGAAGCTGGGATGATGGTGTCCTCGGCCTGGACGGGGGGCACATTCGATAGACGACATGAGTAAACAGTGCCAAACCAGTGATCAGCAGGGTGGGACACCTGAAGGGGGTGGATGATGAGAGGATGACAATCATTGATGGTGGTGTCTGGATGAGGAGAGAGAAGAGAGAAATGAGAGCTCTCAACAAAAATACGTCAGCAAAGATGATATACCGCCGTAAGTCTGGGGAGAAACATCGGTATTTGCGCTGAGTGCGGGAATATCCGAGGAATATGCAACGAAGGGATTTGGGAGAAAATTTGGAGAGATTGAGACGAGTGTCAAAGACATAACATAGACACCCAAACACACGGAGTGAAAGTGAGTGACGAGGGAGAGAGGAGAACAGAGTCTGAAAAGGAGTCCCCCCTGAATGATCGAAGAAGGTATGTAGCAGTAATGATGACATCTCTCAAAAGAGAAGAGATACCTGCATGTGGAATAGGAGGGCACAAATAGTCTCTCGAATATGCCGATGTTTACGCTCGCTCACTCAATTCTGCTAAGGTGTATTGATGCAGGATGTCAATGAATGATGCCTTTAGCCTTGAGAAACTGTTAAGGAAGTGGAGAAATATTCCCGTCTATTGTTGGAGCGGAGACATTTAATGGAGGTGGAGACCTGAGTATGGATTTCATGATAAAAGGTCTAAAAAGTAGAAAACAATTCAAACCGATCACGAAGAATGTAAAGTCATGTCATACGCATGTAGTCATCAATAAAGGAAACATAATAACTGTATCTTGACTGGCTAGGAACCCTGCAAGGATCCCATACATCAGAATGAACAAGGTCGAAAGGATTCACTGCACGCGTTTCCAATCGAGGAACACACGTCACCCAATGATGTTTAGCAAACTTACAGGATTCACAATGAAAGGAAAGGTGTTGACTGAATTGGGGGCAAAGCTTATATAGGACAGAAGCTGGCGGACGACCAAGGCGAAAATGTAGGTAGAGAGCACGAGCAAAGGTGGATGAGCAAACATGAGATGGTGGGGTATCGAACATGTACATCCAATCCCTAAGATGACCTCGACCAAGTTCCCGATTCGTCAACCACTCCTAAAAAACAACACCAGAAAATGTAAAAGTAGCAACACAATTTAAGTCTTTGGTCGGTTTGCTGATGAAGATAAGATTAAACGGACTGTGAGGAACATGAGCTACTGAAGGAAGACTAATAAACGGGGTCAAGGAGCATGTGCCAAATCCCGCAATGGAGATTTTTGATCCATTAGCAACAGTAATTGCAGAGGCATCAGTATACTGATGATAGGTAGTGAACATACTGGAATCCTCAAAGTGAGGTGAAAACATTCTTTTATAGATGGATAAAAGGGATTACAAGGTGGAGTAATCCGATGCGAGACTCGGAAATACCCTTTACAATAAATTGGGCTCAACACCAATAATTAATTAACTAATTAATTCCAATTTACAATTCAATATTCCAATAATCAACTCAACAATTAATTATTCTTAAAATCCCACAATTTCAATATTTTGATAACTAACTCCACAATTAATTATTCTCGATTCACAGTCTTAATTAATTAATTTACCAAATTAATTAATTCAATTAGGAAACCCAATTGCTAAATGAACCCTAGTAATTCTACAATTACATACACGTAATGGAAATCATGACTATGAGATTTGAATAATAGACCACTTACCTCAGAAACGGTGACGAACGCTCGCCAACGGATATCCCCAATTTGAGCAGAAAACCCTAATTTGAACGGAACGAACAACGCTGAAGAAAGAGATCTAGATCTGAAACCTAAAACCAAAATCAAACGAATCAAGATCCAATAATCCTAGATCTAGATCCAACAAAATAGATGATAACACCCCTTAAAAGATGAGAGAAGAACGTGAAACTAACCGGGATTAGGATCTCTTATCGGGAGAGGTGCGGATCTTCAATCCGGGCTTCGAATCGTCAAGAATGGAGGTCAGAAGCTTTAGGAATTTGTTTGGAGACGGGCTTCGAATCGCCAAGAACGAAGGTCAGAAGCTTTAGGAATTCGTTCACGAGCCTCAAAAAACGAGAGGAATAGGTTATATCCAATTTGGGGTTGTTTATATGGGGGTTTGGGTATTTTTTAAACAAATTTTCAGGTTAATTAAAAAGCCGCACATTGTTTCCTGGGTAGGGGTGCACGGTTTGCCAAACCGTGCACTTGCCCTCTTCCTTCGAAATTTCTCAATTTTCATCCAAATTCTCCCCAAGGTACATCCCAAACAAAAAGTACTCAAACAAGGCAAAAAATGTACCTTAAAACAAGCCTGTGACATCTCGAGAAATGGTCGGGATCTTACAATCTCCCCACCTTATAACAGTTTGTCATCTAGGTGTATTCTCAAGCATCTCTAAGATTTCGAGTCAAAAAGATCGGGTCATTGAGCCCGCATATCCACTTCTCTCCCAAGTTTCCTTCTGAACACACCCATGTTGCCACAATACATGAACTATCGATGCAATCTTTCCACACAACACTTTCTCATTGCGATCGAACACACGTATCTGATGCTCCTCGAAGGACGCATCTATCTCAAGCTTAACATCATCTACATTGATCACATGAGAAGGGTTGGAGTGATATTGTCGAAGTTGTGACTCATAGAAAACATTGTGCATAACACTATCTCTGTGGAAGAGCCAATCGGTACGCCACCAACCCGATTCTCTCCACAACCTCAAACGGTCCAACAAACCTGGGCGCCATCTTGCCCCGTCTCCGTATCCTGTGGTTACTCAATCTAGGCGACACCCGAAAGAATACATGATCACCCTCCGTAAACTCTAGGGGCCGTTGACGTCGATCAACACATGACTTCTGTCTACTTTGAGTTGTAGCCATATGTTTTCGAATCAGCTGAACCTGCTCCGACGTCTCATGCACGAGACTCAGTCCCAACAACTTTGACTCACCTGCCCCTATCCAGCATAGAAGTGATCTGCATGGCCTATCGTAAAGAGCTTTGTATGGTGCCATCTGAATAGTTGCCTGATAACTGTTGTTATAGGCGAACTCCACCAACGCTAGGTGCTTCTCCCAAGTCCTGCCAAAGTCTATGACACATGCCCGAAACATATCTTCAAGCACCTGTATAGTACGCTCTAACTGCCCATCTGTCTGTGGGTGGAAAGCCGTACTCAGTAAAACCTGTGTCCCAAGCGCCTTCTGTAAGCCCTGCCAAAAGTGCGAAGTAAAACGTGAGTCACGGTCTGAAACTATAGTCCGTGCAATCCCGTGCAGACGGACTATCTCTCGGACATACAAGCCCCCCAACTCTGTGAAAGTCTCCCGTATAGGCAAGAAATGCGCTTAGTCAACCGGTTCACAATGACCTAAATAACATCATTCTTTCGAGGCATCCTCGGGAGATCCATCACAAAGTCCATGGCCATGTCGTCCCACTTCCATTCCAGAATGGGCAACGGCTGTAGTAAACCACCAGGTCGCTGATGCTCGGCCTTCACGTGTTGATAGGTGTAACATTGTGTCACGAACCCTGCCATCTCCTTTTTCATGCCCGACCACCAAAACTGTCATCGTAGGTCAAGATACATTTTGGTCACACCTAGATGCACCACCCACTTGGAGGCATGAAATCACGCATCATCAGTGATGTCAAAGGCGCTTGCCTCACCCCGCCTTGGCGTGAGGCGAGGCGCACCTGCTGTGCCTCAATACTGGTGAGGCAGTGCGGCCTCACCGAGGCGCACCAAAGGCGCGCACCTCTCGCGCCAAATCAAGGGGCGCTAAAAGCGCCAGGCGCTGTAAAGCGCACCCGTGGCCACTGAGATCGGAGGCGACACAACAGACAGGGGCGGTGATGGAGATCGGGGGCGAGTGACGATATAGGGGGTGGCGGCAGAAATCGTGGTAGATGAAAATCTTTGTACAGGCGGAAATCGCGAGTAAAGACGGGTGGCGGAGATCAGGGGGTGGGGCGACGAAATCTGGGGTGGCTGGCGGTGAGGGCGATCGGCGGGGATCAGAGGTGTACAGACGGGTGAGGGCGATCGGCCGAGATCGGGGAAGGAGATCGGGGGTGGGTGGGTGGCAGAGATCGGGGAACGGACGCCCACTCGAAATCGGGGAATAAGACTTAGTTCTATTAAATTAACACATTTAATATATTAATAAAAAAACACAACATACATTATAAGTATGCTGCACTGCACCGCACCGCGAATCGCTGCTTACCTTGCTTCATTGCACAACAAAAAATTGATGCTCACCTTGGTGCTTTGCTGCACAACAAAAAATTGCTGCTCACCTTGTTGCACCGCACCGCACATTGCTGCACCACTCTCCTTGCTGCACCACTCTCCTTGCTGCACCACTCCACCACGCTGCCCTCGCTGCACTGCACCAGACACCTCGCTGCACCGCACCACGCACCACGCACCACGCACCTCGCCGCACCTGCACCACCTGCACCTGCACCACCTGCACCACCTGCACCTGGACCTCGCTGCACCCGTTGAAATAGCAGCATGCTGCATCTGTTGGAATAGCAGCAATCGAACGCATTGGCTTTCTTCTCATTGTTTTTCTACTGCCAAAAGGTTATTTATATTCCTATCTCCTATTATTCAACCCCTCTTTCAATTTTTCTCTATTTATGTCTCATTTTCATTTATTTTCATCTTCACTTCCAACTTTGGGTCTTCTATTTCCATCAACATCAGCTGCAGCACCCACCAAACAGTGAAATTAAGAGTGATAATCGTGCCGAAACACCAACTAGTGCAACTCTAAGTAGTGTAAGGAAAGACTCGGCTCAGAAGTATGCTTATCAAGGAAATCCTGGCAACAAAGATTCAGTAACTTTCAGTTTCTGTTTAGAAACAAAAAGAGAAGGTTTTAGTCGAATGAACCATCACATGGTGGAGGATATAGAAATTCTACTGCTTGTAAGAAATGTCCGGATCACGTGAAGGAGGAGATAAGACAACATATGAAGAAAAGCGAAGAAAATAAGAAATAGTGAAACATACTTTCAGATATTGAAGATTTCTATTATGAAGATGAAGATGATGATGACATTGAAAAGATTAATCCGAAAGCTGGAAGAACTATTGCGGGAAAGTCATCATTTAAGTCACCGCGTAATATCGGACCAATAGATACATATTTTAAACGTGACCCGGAAGAAATTGTTCATGGTAGGAAATGAAAATAAAAGATGATCATAGATGCATACAAAACCGAAGAGCACAAGAAAGAAATGTGAGTGAGAGCATGTACACAAATTGCAAGATGGATGTATGATGTGGGAATAGCTTTCAATGATGTGAAATATGATAGCTTTAATCCCATGATTGAAGCAATTGGGCAATTTGGTCCAGGAATGAAGCCACCAAACTATTACGAGGTGATAGTTTGATTGTTAAATAAGGAAATGAGACACACAAAGACAATGATAGAAGAACATAAACAAGATTGGGCAAAAAATGGTTGCATAATTATGTCCGATGGTTGGACGGACAAAAGGCAAAGGACATTGATCAATTTCTTGGTGAATTGTTGCAAAGGAACCATGTTCGTTGATTCCATCGATGCTTCATCATTTTGCAAAAATGGAGACAAAATATTTGAATTGTTAAGCAAATTTGTGAAACGTATTGAAGTTGTCACTGATAACGCTTCTTCAAATGTTTCAGCGGGTATTATTTCTATCCACCTTATTAGTATATAAGTTTATACATATACATTATGTTATGCTTGTTTTTTCTTATTCTTTTCAAATCTTATTTTTAGGGAAAATACTTGAGGTAAAGTATCCAAATCTTTATTGGACTCCATGCGCAACCCATTGTTTGGATTTGATATTGGAGGATATTGGGAAACTTGATATAAGCATGCGGACATTGAAACGAGCAACTTCTTTGAGCTTGTCCGGGGGTGTTGAATATGATGAGGGAATTCACAGGGAATAAAGAGTTGGTTCGACCCGCAAAAACTAGATTTTCTACCGCTTTCCTCACAATGACAAGTATTCATAAGCAAAAGGAGAATTTAGGAAAATGTTCACATTAGATGAGTGGGCAAGAAGCAAGTGGGCTAAAGGGGTTCAAGGCAAACAAGTTTCTAAAATCATATTGATGCCATCATTTTGGACTTTTATTTTGTATTGTCTTAAAGTGACCAATCCACTTGTAAAAGTGCTTAGATTGGTTGATGGAGAGAAAAAAGCACCGATGTGATACATTTATGAAGCCATAGATAGGGCTAAAGAGGCAATCATGATGGCTTTTTTGATGAAGAAGAGAAGTACAAGGAAATTTTTACTATTATTGATCGTAGGTGGGAGATTCAACTTCATCGGCCTTTTCATGCTACGAGGTATTTATTGAATCCCGAATTTTGTTATTCAAATCCGAATATCCGATTGGATTTTGAAGTACAAGATGGATTAATTAAATCCATTCGAAGGCTGGTTTCAAGCCTTGAGATTCAAGAAAAAATCATGGATGAAATCACTTTGTACAAGGAGGTGGAGGGTCTCTTTGCAAATTCTTTGGCTATTAGACTTCAGAACAAGAAGCTTTCTGCTGAATGGTGGTCTATGTTTGGATCTTCAACCCCAAACTTGCAAAAAATTGCTGTGAAGGTTCTTAATCTCACTTGTAGCGCATCAGGATGTGAGAGAAACTGGAGCATATTTGAGCATGTAAGTTTCTTTTCTAAATGCATTTTATTTATTATTATAAACTTTATAATATTAACAATTGAGCTATATTGCAGCTTCATAGCAAAAAGAGGAATAGGTTGTCTCAACAAAAACTAAGTGATTTGGTCTCTATCAAATAAAATCATGCATTGAAGCTTCAGTTTCAAATTCGTGACACCATTGATCCCATTACACTCAAAAAGATTGATGATAGCAATGAATGACTTATTGGGAAGACCGAAAAGGACAAGGATGCTGATAATGACTTTGTATTTAATGATGAGGGCGCTGGAGGTTTAACATGGGGTGCGTATGCTGCCGCCGCTGGGGTTGAAGAGCCTGAATATACTTTCAGATCGAAATCAAACTTAGCAACTTCCACTTCTTCCAAATCCCATGGTGGTACAAAGTGTGCACGAGTTGTTGATGAGATGAATGATGTTGAAGAAGAAGATTCAGAGGCATATGAGTCAAATGAAGGGTGCGAATCTTTCATTAATGATGAAACTTCCATTGATGATGATTTTGATGTTTAAGTTCTCAAGGATTGATTATTTGATTATGAATTTGGTTAAAAATTATCATTATCTATTTTAATTTGTATTTTTTATTGAATTTAAGTTTTTTTAAATTTAAAATATTATTGAAAACTGTGTATAATTAATTATGTGCGCATGCGCCTTAGTTGTGCCTCGCGCCGCATCCCCAAGCGGCCTTTGCGTCTTATTGCGTCGCACGCCTTTGACAACACTGTGCATCAACTCATCCCGTATACTCGTAGGTACAACACGATTTCCCACGTAGATGATCTCGTCCTCATCTATGGACCAATCTGAAGGTGTCTCCCCACCTTCAAGGCTTTCCCTCAAGGCCAAACATTCCGAATCCTCATACTGTGTCTCTGATCTGACTCAAAAGTGTGGAATCCACTGAAACTGATACTAGAGTCATCTGCTCCTGACTCCCCTGAACCACAACGTGCATTTCAGCCAGCAAAGTCATCATTTTCCACTTAGCACTAGACTCCTGAACTGCCTGAGTATGAGCCTTCTTGCTCAAAGCATCAACAATACTTCCTTTCCCGAGCGTATATGTTAACTCAAAATCAAATGATTGCATATACTCAACCCACCTCCACTGTCGGAGATTCAAATCTCATTGCAAAACGATATATTTTAAACTCTTCTGATCAATATACACAGTAAACTTCTCGCCCAAAAGATAATATCACCAACACTTCAAAGCATAAACCATTACAGCCAACTCGATGTCGTGCGTAGCGTAATTCTGTTCATGTGGCCCAATTTTTTCAGCACTGTAGCAATGCTAACCACTGTAGCGGAGCTGACCGACCGACACCGACAGACACTGTAGCGGTGCGGACTTCGGGGTCAACTGGACTGTAGCACTTTTGACTTCCAGCCGACAGCCACTGTAGCGCTTTTGACAAAGCCAGCCGCCGATCACTGTAGCGACGCAGACTTACTATTCGGAACAGTGGACCGTCTTCTTCATATGTAGCCCATTTCGGGCTAGGGTTTACTACTGAAATCCTCTGTAATCTTTGTGCTCCCGATATAGTGAATTATGCCTCTTCCGTGGACGTAGGGATTTTTCCCGAACCACGTAAATCGTTGTGTCCATTTTTTGCTTTCTTTCTTTCGTTTTCTTGATTCTGTCGTTTTGTCTCCCGACGATTCCGCAACAGTGGGTGGATGGTAAGAGGAAGACAATAATTAAAGGCGATATCCAAGAATAAAGAGGTTGGAGGTGAGTAGAATGGAGAAATCTTAATGAAGGGGACGCCAATAAAGATGATGTAACACCGCAAGTTAGGTGACAAACATTGGTATCCCTGTTGGGTGCGGGAGTACCTCGAAAATATGTAGCGTAGGGCATGGGAAGCAAATTTGGAAAGGTTAGGTTGAGTGTCACAGACATAATAGACATCCAAAGACACAAAGAGAGAGAAGATGAAGAGAATGAGATGGAAACAATACCTGAAAGGAACTCTTCCCCTGAAGGATAGTGAACGAAAGACCATTAGTTGAGATAAGTTGTAGTAAGAATAGCATCACTCCAATACTGAGTGGTGCATGTGAAATAGCATGGTTTGGGTAGTCTTCAGAATATGATGTTGTTTACCCTCAACCACACCATTCTACTAAGGTGTGTCAATGCAAGATGTTCGATGGACACCATGTTCAATAAGGACTGAAAAGAAGAGAGATATTCATGACCATTATTAGATTGTAGACAATTAATAGTGGCACAGAATCGAGTAATGATTTTATGATGAAATGATTTGAAAATATCAAATGCTTCAGAACAATCACAGAGAAGATAAAGGCATGTCATTTGTGGGAAATCATCAATAAAAGAAACATAATAACGGTAACTCAAATGACTTAGAATTGCGTAAGGACCCCACACATCAAAATGTACTCTGAAAATGTTGACGCACGCGATATCAACTGAGAAACTAAGGAACATAAGACGTTCAATGTTGTTTAGCAAATTGACAAGACTCAATGGAAAGAAATGTGGGAATTGAGGTGTGGTCAAAGTTTTTGCAATGCTTGTGCAGATAGATGACCATGGTGAAAATGAAGTTCCAGAGCGCAAGAGGAAGTGGAGGGACAAGCAAGGGATGTCGGTGCATTGAACATGTAAACCCCATCGCTTAGATAACCTCTAGAAGCTTATGATTCATCAAGCACTCTTTAAACACAAAATCAGAGGATGAGAAAATCACATTATAATTCAAGTCCTGTGTAATTTTATTAATAGATAGGAGGTTGAAAGGACAACGAGGAACATGAGCCACCTATGTCTGAATAATGTGAGGGTTTAAGGAGCAAGTACCAAACCCCACAATATGAATGTTGGATCCGTCAACCATTGTGACAACAATAGTCTCGATGTAAAGACATTAGATAGCAAGCATACCAGCATCACCTGTGAGATGATCGAAATCCAAGCGATTGGATGGTGGGAGATGCAAGCAGTAGGCCCATCGGTCTATGCAAGGGAGGTTGAGGAAGAAGCAGGCGTCAATGCAATCCGATGAGTGTATAAGGTCCAACTCATATGCCAAAAGCTCCAGGGTGTGCCAGAGGTTTGATGGTGGAGTCAATGGGTCAATTAATGCCATTTGAACTTGCTGAGGCAGCTGAGATGAACGTCTATGGAGTGCCCAACGGTGATCAACTAGATGTATTGGCTTATCGCAATGCAGACAAAAAGGGCGATCTCGACCACATCCATGTCCACAACCACGAATTCTGGAGGAACGACCACCACCACGCCCCATGAGTGTAGTATGATCTATTGTATCAATTGATGAAGGAAGTAGGCGATGAGCCTTATCAAGTCAATGATTATTGGAATCTCAAGGGTGGATGGACTGACCTGTATCTTGGTCACTGTAGCCGTATGCTTTGGATCAAGTCCATGGAGAAGACTAAAGAGACACAACTGATCCCGTTGAGTCAGCGTGGCCTCCGGTGTCCGAGGAAGTGGCCAAAACTCAAGAAGCCCATCACATAGTGCTTTCCATTTAGTAAAATATGTTGGAAAAGGACGTTGTTGGTGGTGGATGGTAGAGAGTCGCTAAAGAGCATTAGACACAATTTGATTGTTGGTCTCCTAGTACACGTGAGTCGAGGAGTCCAAGGGTTATTTGACGGCATTCGTGGTTTTAGTAAACATTTGATTGACCTTTGCATAGAATTAACAAGCGTAAAAATTTTGATATCCGCAAGCTTCTTTACCTTGTGCTTTGGATCAGATACTGGTGGCAGAGGGTTGAAAAACGAGAATCGAGATCCATAGCAGTGGGTAACATAAGTGCTGTCTGATGCCAGACAGGGAGTTTTTTGTAGCATCAAGACACTCATCCACAAGGCACATTGAGGCAATGGTCAAGTGTGGAAGGACGGATGAAGTAATTCTCGAAGAATCTGCCATGATGTGTGGCGGTGCGAGGAAGAGGCAAAAAATTACCACCAAACCAGCAGAAAGAGCTGGGAAATAGAAGGCACCAGCAGGAATGGATGGATTGTGATCAAAAGCCGTGCCTCAGCAAGAAGAGCTGGGCGACATCGAGGCGTGCAGGAACAACACATGTTGTTATGCTAAAATCAGTGTGCATATATCAAATCTGACGAGTTGGGATGGCTTCGCATGATAGGGGCTGCATATTCTGAGTGGGTGACTGGAGCAGGGTCATGCAGCAGCAGGGTGGGTGGGCCGCACAACAGGGGTGTTAGCTCTTGGAGGAGGTAGTGGGTGGGTGTTGCGCGACAGCAGTTGACGCAACTGCTGGGCCCCAAGCACCTGGGGTGTCACGCCTTGATAGCAGGGAGATTTGATGGAGCAAATGACGGCTAAGTTTAGGAGAAAATTTACTGGTGCTCTAGATCAAAAAGATATATCATAGGAGAAATATGATGTGGGACTCTAATTACATGACACTGGGCTCAGGCCTAACCTAATTGGGTCCAACGTCACTTATGATAGACAGTTTGAAAATTCAAGTCTTGTTTGTTCTGTTTCTGAAAAAACACTCACACTTTAGTGACAGAAAAACACTTTGTCAATAAGCAATCTTGAAACACTTGCACAGAAGCACTTTTATTGTTTAAATAAGCACTTGGGAAAATCTAGTGGGGAAATTTTCATTTATACCCTGTTGTGTTTCTACTGCAGTCAACTTTTACCATATGCTGCAGACATTGTGGGGCTCCTGACACACTATATCAACATATGCATATTGCCAGAATTAAGGATTAAGGTTTATTCAATCATAAGGATCTTGTTGATATCAATGGGCGCTGGTATGCCTTAATTTGTGCTACATTTTCCACTGTCTTAATCTTGTAATTTGATTTTGTTTGCACAACATGTATAGAGTTGCATGAAAATTTCAGAAAGTTTTGTTTTGTAAGATAAAAGTCGCAAGAAAACGAGGGGAAAAAACATAACAGGGGAAATTAATGGTCCGTTTGATTGCTGTCTTGTTTTTTATCGAAAACTATTTTGTTAATCAATTTCTGAAAATTGTTTTTCTGAACCAAACAGAAACAATTTTTTTAGTATTATTAATTTAAACGATTATATTTGAAAATATTTACAGTGATGCCATTCGTGAAACCTTAATGCTTAATATTTATGAGTCTTTTAAATGAAAACCCTCTATTTTAAGCATGAGGGTGTCTTTTAAAAGTTTTTATTTTTGTTTTAAAAAAATAAAATAAAAAATCTGTTGTTAAAACCAGTAATCAGACAGCGCCCTTAAGCACCTGCTACAGAAACCATGTTAACAAATCACACTAAAATTTTAACATCCCTCCCGAAAGCTGCATGGGTGACACTCCGAGTTAAATGCAAGTAGCGTTGAGGTGCCTTTATGCTAAACCCTTGAAGGTGCAGTGAAATTGGAAATGTTCTAGAAGGGCAAGGCTGCGTTTGACAGCACTTGTTGAAAATTATTTGGTGCACTTATCATTCATGCTAAGCATAGTTGAAAAAACAAATGGTATTAGTTCTGTTTTTGAAAAAAACACTTTCACTTAAAATTCTGAAGAAAATCGCTTAAATGTGTATTTTTCAATGAGCAATTTTCAATAAGTATGAAGCACCCGACTCTTCTCTTATACTTAACATGAGTGCTCTAAAAGGTGAAGCCTCTTATGGTTTGGAAGGTTTTCTGCTTCTTTATAACTAAGATCTCATTAGAATTGAATATTCCAATCTTCTGATGGGTACAACAAGTTGTAAAGAGGCCTACCTTTGTTCTTGTTATTCAATTGAATGGAAAATTAGGAGTATTTTAGGTCTCTGGATGCGATTGTGCGTCAAGGCGTACCAACCTTACCGATTTGGTTTTGAAAAACATTTTTGATTTCTTTTTGCAAAAAATTTTATAAGAAAATATATTTGATTATTTAAATGAAAAATATTTTTTTAAGAATTAAAATGAAATTGAGAGATTTTTTTAAAAATAAATTGTTTTTTTAAGAATTAAAATGAAATCTAGAGATTTTTTGAAAAAAACCGTTTTCATGTTTCCTAAGGACTGAAAATGCAAGGACTGAATCACATACTTTCTTAATTTTCCTTTTTATCTAAAATATTTTCTAACATATTTTCCAATTCCTAATATCATATGCTGGCCCACCTATTATATTTCCCTTTGTAGCGTGTCTCTTCATTTGATGTTAATCTCTATTGCCTGTCTTTCTATTTTATATTTATTTTATTCCATGAATGTTCGGTCATGGGTTTTGCATTGGTTGCAATTATGCCAACCTAGGTTTCTTCTTTGCTTCTTAATTCTTATTTAGGCTTGGTTTGACAACACTTACTGAAAGTTGTGCATAACATTCATTTACGATAAGTGCTTCCGTGTTAGTGTTTTTAGATTGTTTATTTGAAAAAGTGATTTTCTGACACTTATTTATTGAAGTGTTTTTTTTTTTAATTCAAGGCTTTGTTTGCAATCACTTATTGGAAACTGCTTATAACACTCATCACGGAAGTGATTTGAAAAACTGACATTCTGTCACTTATTAAAGCGGTTTTCTTCTAAAATTGAAGTATAGAAGTTTTTTGAGAAACAGAACAAGCGCCACTCATTTTTTTGCAACCACTTGTCATAAGTGGTAAATGCTATATGTATTTCTCAGCAAGTGTTGTGAAACAGAGCCTAAAGTGTAAATGCTTTTCAGGAACAGTTTTGAAACTGCTGCTTATCACAAGTGATAGCTAAGTAGTTTTCAGTAAGCATTACCAAACGGAGCCTTAGTTGCACTTCTGTTTTTTTTCATGCAGCGCTGTGTTTATATTGTCAACAGTTTCATGCAAATTAGGTTTGATTATAATTAACTTCTTTGTATCTTGGGCAGGAATTGCATTGTACCTCGCCCAATTAGTTACCAGTAATGCTTTAGTTGATCTGGACTTCTTGGGTAATGATAATAATGATACATCTTCGAAGGCATATCTAAAAGCCTGCACAGAAACATTGGCACAGCGAAACAGGAAAAAGAGAAAGCGTGCCCCTACAAAGGGGCCAGTTGAAGAATTGGGTTCAGATTTATCAGTGTCCAAGAGGCTCTCAACGACTCCAATTTCATTGAAGATCGCTGCACTAGAAGCAGTAGAGTCTCTTCTCACTGTGGTATGCATCTTTCATGAACATCTTTCATTAATGTCTTGTGTCTATGCAACTGTCGATCAATGTTGCAATGGCTTAGAATCACATTTTGTTTGTATATTGAGGCAGTTTACAGATGATCTTGTTTTCATATGCTTGCTTTAATGACAAGGAATTATCTGGAGGATTAGGTTGTGTTTGGTTTTGAAAAACATTTCCTGTTTTCATTTTAAAAAAATGTATTAAAAAATGTATTGGATTATGTAAATATAAAATATTTTTTAGAAAATGAAAAAAAGTAATTTTTGGAAAATAAAAAAACATGTTTTCTTGTTTCTAGAAAATGAAACTGCCTTGATACTGCATCTGTTTTAGAGCTAATTATATGTTATGGAATACCTTTTTGCACAGGGTGGTACTTTGAAATCTGAGCCATGGCGATCAAAGATAGATCTCCTACTGATAAATGTAGCAACAAATGCTTGCAAGGGGGTATGGGCCAAGGATGAAAATAATGTCTTCTTCCCTAATGAGCCTAAATCAACCCGGGCATCTTTTCAGCTCACAGCTCTACGTGCTCTTCTGGCTTCGCTTCTTTCGCCTGCTCGTGTTCGCCCCCCATATTTAGCTCTTGGTTTTGAGCTTTTCCGTAGAGGTAAACTACTCCTTGGTTCTGTTTGGTTGATAGAAATGAAATGAAAAAAATGATGAGGTAAGAACTAAAAAAAAAACATAAAAAGATGGTGTTTGGTTTGTGATGGAATTTATTATAATTAATAAAAATTAGGGAAAATGGAACCGAGAAGGATCAAAACTTGGAGTCAATGCCAATGAATGATCCAGACAGGACACATTCTGAGAAATAACTGCTTGAGTCCTTCATTGGGCATTAACTTCAAGTTTTTGCCCTTTGATATCATTTTTCCTAAAAATAATATAATAATGGTTATTATTATTATAATATTAAAAATTTGAAAAATAAAAATATAATATTTTATATGGAAGTAAAGAGGTTCACTCCCATTTATGGGATTAAACCGGTTTCCTCTAAATGGAGGAAATATGGTCTGTGCCGGGCCAGGCAGGGTTCAAGCCGGGCTGAACCAGGCTTCACCCATTTATGGGATTAGACCGGTTTCCTCTTTATGGAGGAAAGTGTGATGTTCGGGTCATGGCCTGGATCACCAAGCCCCTTTTGTTTGACGGGCTTTAAAAGTTGCGGCATTAATTATTTGAGCAAAAAGAAAATTGGCCCATTTATTTAGTTATTATAATTTTTTTTTTCAAATAGGTTTTACACTTTCAATGGGCCATCTGAAATGAATGAACGTGGGTATTGCAGGCAAGCATGCAGCAGGGACAAAGGTTGCAGAGTTGTGTGCCCATGCCCTTCTGGCCTTGGAAATTCTTATTCATCCCAGGGGTCTCCCATTGTTGGACTCCTCACCTGTTGGCAATGGAGGGGCTCAGGTGTTCCCAGGAGGTGCCTATTTGCCAATAAATGGATCGGTCGATTCCAGTTCGGAAGATGATGACCTATATGCCCGGTGGTGCAGTGATGACAATATGGACATGGGTCCGATGAAGGTCGTGGCGGGGTCTGAGCAACATTTCAGAACCTTAATAGATCCCAGTGTTGACCTTAACGCGGGTGCTTCCAAGGAGCCTGTGAAGGCCATGGCGGGGTCTGAGGAAGCTTCCAGAACCTCAAGAGATCCCACTGTTGACATAGGTACAGGTGTCACCGGGGAGCCAGTGAAGGCCGTGGCGGGGTCAGAGGAACCTTCCGGAGCCTTAGAAGGTCTCAATGATGAAAACATTGATGCGGATGCTGCCAAGGAGCATGGAAAGGTTGTGGTGAGGTCGGAGGAACATTTTGGAACCTTCCAAGATCTTGGCGCTGCACAGGAGGAGATGATGTTGGAGGCGCAGAAGCTCCCAGAAGCTTCCACTGTGCCTGCTCTTAGTGGTAGCCATTTGGGGAGGGGAATAGACCCCCAGAGCAGCGGCCTTCTTGATTCTGGCGCTGATGAAACGGCAGCAGTTGCAAATGGGCCGGTCTCGTCTGCTGCGGGGGTTTGGTCGGATGTATCTAATGATTCCATTCCGGAAATTGAATTTATTGATTCGGATTCTGATTAAGGGTTTTGGGATTTGTTTTTTGATTTTTTGTTACCTTATCTATCAGCCGTCATTTGATATTTAGGCTTAGCAGGTCTCCAATTATTCAGAGTGAAGGGTTCGTGATTTTGTATGGCGATTCTGGGCCAGGCAGCGTTTTTGGACCCATTTTTATGTTTTATTTTTTTAATATCATTTTATACTATTATATTTTATTTTGAAAGATTGGTTTTTTTTTGAGGTAACTTGTGCCGGTCGGATCGTGCAAAATATTGAAAATAAATAAAATCCAAAACCATGATAATCGGTCTTGCAATTTATGAATACAATATTCGTAATCCACACTGGGACTGAACAAAATGCATTCAATATTCATATCACAAACTTTGAGCAGGGAATCACAGTAAACAAGTTGCTCAAGTGTCAGGTATTATCATTGTACATTTTTTATGTATCACATTCATTAGCGCTTAAATTTCTTATTTCACTAGTAGCTACTGCCAGGCAATTCCTACATTTTTAGTTTAAATTTTACTTGAATATTTTTTTTTTGTAGGTTTCTGTGAATGGAGAAACGTCAGCTGACACACCTCATCTGTGCAATTATCTTTTTCCAATCCTCTGGTACATTACTTCACTCCATACATAATTTTTTTTTACTTTCACACTACTATTTTTTAATCAATACTATCGTGCTTATCATATCAATTAAGCAATCGAAACATATCCCCTTTAAGATTTCACTCACTCATTTTTACTATCAAACTAATGTGTGAGTCTATAATACTGAACACATAGTTCCCCACAATTATCTTTGGATTTACTTCCTGTTCCAATGTTTTTATTCAAATTATAGTATTCGTTTCTGAAAAAAATTATTAATTCTGATTCAAATTATTTATAAATTGTCAATATATTTTCCTCAATATCATTCTACATTTTTACCTTTCGCATTTTAGAAATACAGATGGTGGGGTAGAAATGTTTTCGTAAACATGGGTAAGAGAAAAAGTTGGTTGCATCTGTTTTTTGCAATATGGTTTTCTATAGATCTGGTTTTCTATGGAGATCTTATATATACATTTTTGTTAAGTCTTATGTCTATATACCAATTAGTCTTGCAATTTTGATTTCAATCCATAAAAGACATTATCAACACTCATCATAATTCATGTTTTTTTTGTTTAGTGATTCATGTTTTTTGAAAATTTCTCAATGCTCATCACCATAATTCATGTTTATTGTCTTCAAATACCAACTTTTGTTTTTTGAAAGTACAATTTATCATCGCCGCATGCAATGCTTCTAAGGAGAAAGCTTAGGGTTGAATTATGTTTCCTATTTTCTTAATTTTTCTTCAAAACTTGACCAGTTATAGTTAACTATATTTGATTTATTATGTATTTGAACTTTTTATTTAACCAAATATGTTATGAAATCTATTTTGTACTCTTATATGATTTATTATGTATTTGAATGTAAGTTGTTTCAAGAGTAGGCAACACACACTTCGGGGAAGAAATAAGGCGTTTCCCTTATATTAAGTGCAACTTTCAAAACCAGGTGCTGCTATCCATTGACGTGGAAACACCGGGAGTCAAAGCGATAGAATAGGTTTGCAAATGAAGAAAAAACAGAAGAAAAAATCACACAAGACAAAGATTTACATGGTTTGGGAAATTATTCCTACGTCCACAAAGAGACAGAATTTCGAGAGCACAAAATACAGGGAGATCTCAAAGTTTCACATATAGAAACCGTAACCCGAAATGGGCTAGTAAAGAAGATTAAGTATTGTGCTACCAACCGCACAGAAAGTCCGCATTGTTACAGTAAACAACGGCTGAAAGTCCACATCGTTACAGTGTTGTGGCGACTCAAGTCCTAACTGCTACAGTGACCGGTGACTGAAAGTTCGCGGAGCTACCGTACCACTGTCTCTAAAAGTCCGAGCTACTACAATAATCGTGTCAAAAATCCGCACTGCTACAGTGCCCTGTCGGTATCAGCTGACAACTTTGCTACAGTCGGTCATAGTTGCTACAATACCCCCAAAATTTAGGCCGGGACCTTCGGCCCCTAAACCCCCGAAGCAGGGGTGCGTTGCCCTGCAACCCCCAACAAGTTCATTGCGGAGTTGTGGCCTGGTGCGCAATATAGGCCGCAATCATTCACCCCAACATCATCCAAAACGGATCGGGCTACGCCAATCCAACAATCTCTCACTTGGAGCCTGATCTGCTACGCTGATCTACTTCGATGCCACTTAGACAACTTACTTAATATGAGTTCCTCTTCTTCACTCATTGATGCATGCTTTCTATTCACAACTTCAATTTCAAGGTGACGGTTCATGAAATACCAACTATTTTCCCTTTTGTGCACCAATATCGTTCTCCCATATTCTGCCTCTCATCCTCCATTCATCAGTGGAGATCAACAGAGGCACAACAATGCTTCAACTTCTGTATTACCATTAGGTTCGTCAATATGTCTGTCGGATTGTTGGTTCTACAAATCTTCTGCAATGTCAATAACCCATCCCGTATCAAACCTCTGATAAAATGGTACTTCAACTAAATGTGCTTCGTTCTGACATGAAACACTGTGTTCTTTGCAAGATGTATAACACTTTGACTATCACAGTGCAATACATTCTCGCCTCGCTTTCTTCCCAGCTCATCCAAGAAGTTCTTCAGCCAAACCATTTCCTTCTCAGCTCCTGTTACAACAATGCATTCTACCTCTGTGGTGGATAAAACCACCACCTTCTGCAATTATGATATCCAATTTATTATAGTTCCTTCATATGTAAATACATAACCTGTGATACTCCTGGTGTCGACGTCACCTCTAAGGTCAACATTCACATACCCCTGTGATGAATTTCCTTTCCCAAACCACAAAAATACCTCCTTGTTGCCCTTCAAATATCTCAGTATCCACTCCACAGCTTCCCAATGTTGCCTTCCTGGGTTATCCATATACTTACTCACAACTCGCACCACATGAGTAATATCAGGTTGAGTACAGACCATGACATAAAGCGGGCTTCCAACAGCTGATGCATATGGAACCTTTTCCATGTACTCAACCTCTTCTGCCGTCTTTGGTGATTGCTCCTTTGATAGTTTGAAATGGTCTGTATGGGGAATAGAGACCGACTTTGATTCCAGCATACTGAATCTTCTCAGAACCTTTCCAATGTAGTCAGCCCATGATAACATCAAGGTTCCAACAACGCGGTCTTTCTTGATCTTTATCCCCAAAATCTTGCTAGCTTCTCCAAGATCCTTCATTTCGAATTCCTTAGTCAGCTGCCCTTTCATCTAATCAATTCTCTGCATACATGATCCTGCAATGAGCATGCCATCTACATATAGAAGCAATATAATATATTCATCACCAAAATATTTGATGTAGCAACATTGATCCATGCCACATCATTTGTATGCATTTTTAGTCATGAATTCATCAAACTTTTTGTTCCACTGCCTGGGTGTCTGTTTCAACCCATACAAGCTCTTCTGGAGTTTGCACACCAGATCTTCCTTCCTAGACTCAACATATCCCTCTGGCTCCTGCATATAGATGTCCTCCAGATCTCTATGAAGGAAAGATGTCTTCACATCAAGCTGCTCAAGATACAGGTCTTCTGATACCACAATGCTTAGAACTACTCGGATGGTGGTAAACTTCACTACAACTGAGAAAATTTCAGTGAAATCCACTCCCTCCTGTTGAAAGCCTTTCACCATCAGCCTTGTATTGAACCTCCTCTTGCCATCATGTTTTCCTTGACCCGGTACACCCATTTGTTCTGCAATGCTTTCTTCCCTTGTGGCAGATGTGTCAACCCTCAAGTATTGTTGTCATGTAGTGAATAAATCTCCTCCTTCATGGCCAACTCCCACTTGCTTGACTCCTTCAATTACATTACCTCTTCAAAACATTCCAGTTCTTCATTGTCAGTCAATAATAAATAGTGTAATGATGGTGAATACCTCTGCACGGGGCTTCTCACCCTTGTTGATCTCCTCAACTCCACTTGAGAAATAGGCTCCACTGGTTCCGATATCTCATGGTCAGGTACACCTTTAAACTCCACTTGCTCTTTGCACTCTGATTCTTTGTTCTCATTTTCATTTTCAACTGCATGACGATCCTTGTACGTGACACCTTCATTAAATACAATGTTCTGGCTCCTAATGACCATCTTGTTGAGATCATCCCAAACCAAAAGCGGTAACCAAACTCCTCAACACCATATTTAATAAAGAAACATAGCTTGGACATCAAGCTTGTCCCTTGCGTCAACATCAATATATACATATGCCAAACAATCAAAGAATCATAAATGTGAGAGTTTTACATCCTTAACAGACCAGATCTCCTCAGGTAGACATTCTCCCATTGGTACAAATGAACTTTTGTTGATAAGATATGCTGCCATGTTCACTGTATCAGCCTAAAAGGTCTTGGGTAACCCCGAATGTAGCCTCATTCTCCCGACACGTTCATTCAGTGTCCTATTCATCCTTTCGGCTACATTATTCCGCTGTGGTGTTCCTGGAATAGTCTTCTCCCACCAAATTTCATTATTTGAACAAAATTCCCTGAACTCATTGCTACCGTACTCTCCACTGTTGTCCAACCTCAAGCATTTCAGCTTTGTTCTTGAATCATTATCCACCATGATTTCCACTTTTGAAACACCTTAAATACATCAGATTTTCTTTTCAAAAAGTAAACCCATACCTTCATTGTTGAGTCGTCGATAAATGTCACATAATTTTGTGGCCCTCCAAGAGAAATACTGGTGCGAGCCCCCAAACATCTGTGTGCACTAGGTCCAGCTTCCTATCCTTTGGTGTTCTTCCTCCTTTTGAAAAAGATATTTTCTTTTGCTTTCCAAGGATTCAATCCTCACATAAGCTTACTTCTACCTACTTTAGCTCCGGTAGCCTTCCTTTTGTGGCCAACACCTTCATCCCCTTCTCACTCATGTGGCCTAGCCTGTAGTGCCACAATTGTGAATCTCCGACCGAATTTATTGATGCAAGCATGTCCATGCTTGTTTCTGTCATGTTGTACAAGGTAACATTCTTTGCCCCCCAAGCTCTGACCATAGCTCCCTTGGTAATCTGCCAGGCACCACCAGTAAACGTGGTACTGAAGCCTGCATCATCAACCTACCCAACAAAAATAAGATTTCTTCTTAAACCAGAGATATACCTCACATTTTTTAGAACCAGTAGACTCTCACTGTTGGTCTTGATTTGTGCATCACCCTTCCCCACGATCTGCAAGGGTTCATTATTAGCAAGATGTATCTTGCCAAAATTTCCAGAAACATAATTGTTTAGGAAACCCTTCTTTGATGTGGAATGGAAAGACGTCTCTGAGTCTAAAATCCAAGACTCCACAGAGTTATCCACTCTTAGCAGCGACATGTCATCAGTTTCTTCAACCGCCGTGTTTGCTCCATTGGTTTCAGGTGCCTTCTGTTTTTCTTTGCACTTTTTCTTGACATGTCCTTTCTTCCCGCAAGTCCAGCAGGTAGTGTTAGGTAAGTGGGGTGTGTGCTGGCAGAGATTGGAATAAGTGGGAGTGGGTGTAACTGCCAAGGGGCAGTGTTGTACTTTTACTATATTAGTTGTTGGGGTGGTTAGCTGGTTGGGTGGACTATTAAATAAGGGGGGCCAATGTTGTAGGGAGGTTACAAATTCATTTTGCTGGAACCTGCTGCTTGGTAGCTGCTGGAGAGTTATTCCTTGGCAGGATACAGTTTGCACTTTAGGAGAGTGGTCTTCTCTGAGAGCTATCCTTTCTTCTTCTACCTTCTATTTTCTCTCTCCTATATTTCTGTGTTCAGTTATGTATTTCTGTTGGTTTCTTATACAAATTTTAGTTCGTTATCCTTGTTATTTTGCTGTGCGTCCATTGTTAGGCAGCGGTCCTAATAATTTGGTGCTTTTATTGAGAGTCTTGGTCAAGAAGTATAATCTTGTTTGTCGAACTCAAGGAGAGAGATGATTAGAAGATTTTGGAACGCTGTGTACCTCTAGAGAAACATAATCTAGAAACAGAAGTGGGTGTTCTTACTGTTGTGTCTGCTTCTGTGCTATTGCGAGTTGAACTCAAGTAGGCGAATCTTGGAGAACACATGCCACACCTTGAACGATGAACTCAAGGAGGCGAGACTTATACTGTAGGAGAACTATGACTTCTTTGGCGTTAGTTTATGGATCATGAAAAAAAAAATGACGAATAGAGAGGAGTTATCAAGATATTCTCTCTCTTCACTGCCTCGTTTCTTCTGTGCGATTTGGTTGGGAGCGTACACGCTGTTGTGCACTGGAGGATTTTGTTGCAGCTGGTTGATCAGAGCTGGCTGGTCGATTAGTGGAAGACTAGGCGACCTTTTGTGTCTTCTGATGGAGACGTACAGAGCATTTTGATCGATCAAGGGAGGTGACCAGTGTTGGAGTTGTGTAATTAGGAAGTGTGTACGAAGTTGTTCAGTGCTCACTGGACATTGGAAGGAGGTTGGCACACCGTGATGACTGCTGTGTTGAAGTTGTTGGAGTAGTTGAGTAGGAAAGTCTCTCCCCTCTACCTAATCGCCGCAGAGGAAGAGGCACATGGGCTATGCTACACACGCAGGGAAAACATTTGCTGGGAAGAGACGTAAATAGGTAAAAAAAGAGGAAAAAAAG
Organism: Viscum album; assembly: GCA_963277665.1. Taxonomy (NCBI): domain Eukaryota; kingdom Viridiplantae; phylum Streptophyta; class Magnoliopsida; order Santalales; family Viscaceae; genus Viscum; species Viscum album. The sequence continues at coordinate 1,204,537,280 of OY728163.1, read as the reverse complement.
AGAAAAAAAGGAAAATAAAAAAAAGATTCAGCTTCTTGATCTGCCGTGAGTCGTAATCACAGCTGAGGTTGCTGTGAGCTTTCCGTCACTTGGATGCAGTCCAGAATGGAGTTTGGAGAAGCAACTGTGGAGTCAGAGCTGGAACATATTTTTTGAGTACAGACAGCGGAGTTACAGGAGCTTCAAATGTCTATGGAATCCTTTGTAAAGTTGTGGGCAGATCATGCGAGGCAGAACTGTGAGGAACTACAGTATATTGGGGCTCAACTCTAGGAACTGGCAGAGTTGGTTGTTCAACAACGTTCTGAGGAGCAGTATCTTGTTCCTGGACCATCGACCCCTTTGACTATGGAAGCAGTTCATCCAAACGTACCACCGATATAACAGGTGTGGCAAGAGTTGGTTGATGTTCCTTGAGAGGTAACTAATCCAAATATTGGTAGTATCTCTGAAAGTGAGCTAGGAACTATTATTGTTTATGCTCAGATTGGCTGCGAGCATTGTGTTTTTGTCAGAGGCGGCAAGTATCAAGCTTGACGAGCGACAAGTGTAGAAACCGTTATGGCAAACGATTGCACGCTAGATCATTATCTCTTGAAGGAGCAGAAATCTGATCAAGCGTTGCGAGAGTTTGTTCAATAGGCCATGCATACACTGTTTGAGTAGCCATTGGTTGCATGGAATGTGGAAAAAGGTTACAGTAGGGGCACTGATGTAGCTGAAAATACCAAGGTTTCCCGGCTTACCCGCTGGTTCTGTGAGCAATATGCGCAGGTGTTATGACTCTATGAACATGACAACGACTCCCAAGACTAGTTCAAATCAGAGGAAAAGAAGGCACGTTAAAGTTGTTACTGGTGCAGACATAAGTGCATCTTCGGTCCAGTGTGAGGCAGCTAATGGTTTCGCTAATCTAAACTGAATAACAAAGGTTCCAGGGAACAAAGTTGGTGCATATGGAAGTTTGAGAAGTGTTCTGATGTGGGGGAAATTTCCTTTCAGCTTGGCAATTCAGAATCAACTCGAAACATCAGAGTTGGGGACACCGCCTAAGGAGTTTGGATTTCATAGTTAGAACAGTTGCTACGAAAGAGCTCTTTTTTGTTATGTCTGTTGCAGCACGGGTAGTACTTCAATAGTTGGTTCAGGACCCTGGTTTGACTGGTGCGGGTTATTGGGTAGTAGATGGAGATGGGTTTAACATAAGTATTGCAAGTCTTAGAGCTAGTGTTATTGTCTTCTCAGGCTGTTGTGAACAAGAAATGAAAGGGCCTACACAGAGCATTGGGTTTTCATCCAAAATATTTTTGAGGTGTGCAGTAAAGAAAGATATTTTAGTTCCCAAGCTCGAATATGTTAAAAAATAGAAAATAATAGAAGAAAATACAATTTTCTTCTGTCGAATATTGGAGCAGAATTGTGGAAGTCGCAGTCACTGGTTGTCATATTTTGATGATGTGTATTTTTTGAAACAGTTCAATGTGAATGATGCTATGAAATATGGCTGGGATGTTTCACTAGTGGTTGTAACAGAGCTGGAAGAGACAGATGATTCAGAAGTGCGAGGAGTCATGCGGCTCAAAGTTGGTGGTGGATAAGTTGGAATCTTTTTTAGGAAAGTAAATTTGTTTTGTGTGTCCCACCTGATTATTTTCTCTCTAGAGATGCCTTCAGTGATTTGGGGGGGGGGGACTATACTTCACCCATCTCTAATTACAACAAGGGATTGGGTTCGTCGTGCCTTGGTATCAATTGAGTTTGTTGTGCCTTGTTATCAATTAGGAGTTGTACACTTGGGTTTGATCTTACCTTTGATCCTTCGCGAAAAGGTTGAGAATGTAAAGCAATGTTTCTAAAAAACTGCCTTGAATTTCTCCATGTTGGAAGAGTACAAGAAAGCTGCTGAGTTTTTGGCAGAAAGATTGTTCGAGCAATGCAAGGGCATTGACAACAGGCCTTGCAATATCTGGAAGAGCAGCTTATGGATGCTGAGACTGAGGTGAAAATTTGTAGCAAGTGCGGTGAAGTTACCGAGATACCATGGATATCTGGTTTACCTATAGGGGAAAAGGAAAATGAAGAAGCCTGAATTCTTAGGCCACTGCCAAAACCACCACCAAGGGCTACCGATCTAGTGTGAACGAAAAAGGTTCCATTATGAGTCTACCTTGGGGACAAGATGATTTTTTTAAGGAGGGGAAAATGTTAGGTAAGTGGGGTGTGTGCTGACAGAGATTGGAATAAGTGGGAGTGGGTGTAACTGCCAAGGGGAAGTATTGTACTTTTACTATATTAGTTGTTGGGGTGGTTAACTGGTTGGGTGGGCTATTAGATAAGGTGGGACAGTGTTGTAGGGAGGTTACGAATTCATTCTGATGGAACTTTCTACTGGTAGCTATTGGAGAGGTGTTCCTTGGGAGGATATAGTTTGAGCTTCAGGAGAGTGATCTTCTCCAAGAGCTTTCCCTTCTTCTATCTTCTTCCTTCTATTTTCTCCCTCCTGTATTTCTGTGTTTAGTTTTGAAATTTTCTTGGTTTCTTATATAGATTTTAGTTCATTATCCTTGTTATTATATTGTGCGTCCACTGTTAGGCAACAATTCTATCAGGTAGGACCATCCCCCTTTGCCTTGTTTTGACTCTTTTCTTTTGACTTTGATCATCCTCTATGATTGTCTCGCTGCACACATCTTCCTCTTCCTTCAACCTTCAAAACAGAACCGGAGAATCTGCCCGATTTTCTCTTTTGAATATCCTCACTGAGGATTAGGTCCTGCACATCCTTTAGAACCAGTTGGTATTCCCCGAAGAACTGTTCATAGTTGTTACAGTCGCTTCTCAACTGTCAGGAAATGAAGACAGTAAAACCAGTGCGCATACCTCATCGCTAAGCACAATTTTTACCGATGTCAACTGACTTATGATGGTGTTGAATTCGTTGATATGATCTACAATAATTCTCCTTTCAACCATTTTCAGATTGAATAGTCGTCGCATCAAGTGCACTTTATTTGATGAAGAAGGCTTCTTGTACATATTCGCAAGATCTTTCATCACCCCAATCATCATCTTCTCCTTTATAATGTTGAACACTGCATTTTTGGCCAATGTAAGGCACACAAATCCCAGATGTTGTCGATCCAGCAGCTCCCACTCCGTCTGATCCATTTCTGTTGACTTTAAACCCAAAAGCGACAAATACATATTTTTCTGATAAAGATAATCCTCGATCTGCATCCTCTAGTAACTGAAGCCAGTTTCATCGAAGTGATCGATCTTCACCTTGCCTTCTTCCCTACCCATCGTTCAATTTGAGAATTGTGAACTCAACCTTTGACCCGGTTGATGTGGAAATGTTAGGAGTCACAATGACAGAATAAGTTTGCAGATGAAGAAAAGACAGAAGAAGGAATCACAAAAAACATAGATTTACATGGTTCGGGAAATAATCCCTACATCCACAGAGAGGCAAAATTTCACTAGTTTTGAGAGCACAAAATACAGGGAGATCTCAAAGCTTCACACACAGAAACCCTAGCCCAAAATGGGCTAATAAAGTAGATGAAGTGTTGTGCCACCAACTGCACAGAAAGTACGAACTGCTACAGTGAACGACGGTTGGAAGTCCACGTCGCTACAGTACCGTGAACACCCAAGTCCTAGCTGCTATAGTGGCCAGTGGATGGAAGTCCACAGAGCTAAAATACCACTGTCTCCAAAAGTCCGAGCTGTTACAGTAGTCGTGCCAAAGTCCGCACTGCTATAGTGCCCTGTCGGTGTCGGCCGGTTAGTTCTGCTATAATCGGTCAGAGTTGCTATAGTGCCTCAAAATTTGAGCCATGGGACCTTCGGTCCCTGGACCCCCGCAGCAGGGGCGTGTTACCCCTACAACCCCCAACGAGCTCACCGCGGAGTTGTGGCCTGTTGCGTAGTATGGGCCGCAAACATTTGTCCCAACATCATCCAAAACGGATCGGGTTACACCAATCCAACATCTATTACCAATTAAAAACTAGGAGTGCACGATCCAAGCAAAGCTTATTTCAATATATAGAATCATATAGGTATCTGGGTATGACTCCAGTGTTTTAGTTTCAAGTACTACTTTATGATATATATATATACACGTTCTATATATCTATTGATTATGTTGTGTAGATGTATTAATTATTTTTTGTATTGCTTATAAGGAGAAAGGTCAGGTTTGAATTTTGTTTCCTATTTTCTTAATTTTTCTTTCAAACTTGAGCGGTTATAGTTAACTATATCTGATTTATTATGTATTTGAATTTTTTTATTTGATCAAATATGTTATGAAATCTACGTTGTACTCCTATTTGATTTATTATGTATTTAAATGTGAGTTGTTTCAAGAGTAGGCAGCACACACTTTGGGGAAGAAATAAGGTGTTTCCTTAATATCAGGCACAACTTTCAAAACCAAGTGTTGCTATCCATTACCAGCTAAAAACTAGGCATGCATGATCCAAGCAAAGCTTATTTCAATTTACGGAATCATACAGGAAGCAAGGTATGCCTCCGGTCTTTTAAATTCAAGTACTACTTTATGATATATATATATATATATGCTGACACACACACACATATATATGTTATGCTCTATTGATTATGTTCTGTATATATATTGATTATATTCTGTATATGTATTAATTATTTTTAGTATATGTTATATATATATATATCATAATATATATGTTCTGTATATACATTGATAACTTTCCATGTGTATATATATGTATAAATATTATGATATATATATATATATATATGTTTAATATATGTATTGATTATATTTTGATATATATATGAGAATATATATATATATATATTTTCTAACATATACATATAACACACATGGATATATATATGTATGTATTCTAACATGTATATATATATGTTCTGATATATATATATATATATATATATATATATATATATTTGTATACCATATTCATATAGTCCCTCGGATTCTTTTGAATTCATGTTATTCCGATCTTATGGTAAAAATTAATATCGATTCAGTTTTTCAGTGAAAAGAAGCCATTCGAGTGACCATTTTTAATTCCCATGATTTTATTTTGAATCAATATTTATTCAATTTAGGTTAATCACTGGACATTGACTTACCTATAAAGCTAACATTCCATATTCTATTAGAATAGGTATCTACTTTACATTTCATTAATCACCAAGTTGGATAATTCTGGTAGCACATTTGGTGCTACATTATTTACCTTAATTTCTTTCTGTCTTCCCATATCTCCCCTCTTTAAAGAAAGTATACTTTTTTAAACACCCAATTTCCATTATTGATTGGTGATTTTATAATGTTTTTCACAAAACTAGAAACAATTTATCCTTTTTTATAGGTGTTATAATTCATGATATTATATCATTTGTTGCCGCCGTATTTGCATCAGAACAGATTTTCTATGATAAAATGAAAATAATACTGGAAATCAAAACTAGATAGGTCATATATTCGTACTTTTTGAATGTGTTAATGCACTGAATTGTCATGTAATCTTAATATTACTATTTTTTATATAAAAGATTATTTTTATTTCATTCATGGTTAAAATGTGTTTCACTTTTGAAATTATCTGAAAAATAAAGACGATAAAGACAGAAAAACTTACTGATATTATTGTTGTTAATGTTTTTTTTCCAAGTTTATTCCCAATAGCCTTTTTTCGCATTAATACCTTTAAACCTATTGTTTCTATATTTTAATATATATTCTATTCTATGCATTCATATTTTTATTCATTTCCATTCATTTTGAAACATTTCTAGCAAGTCACTCAAATATGCACCTTGACATAGATGTTCGAAGGTCAGTCAATAATGTGTAAACATATTCCTCTCATCCTTATTTTGGCATTGTAAACACACGGGGCTTCACTTCTTCTTAATAAGATGGTACTTTCAATGGCTTGGAAACATTCCAATGATTTTATAGAATAGGTTCTCTAGGTTCCATTGATTGGAGGTCTCTTAGGTTGACCCACTCTAGAGGCCTCCCATAACTTGGTTTTGGTTTCAGAAACTCAAGAAGGTCAAGGGGTATTATAAAAAATAATTTTGTAAAGAGACTTGCAACCTAGGATTCTGTCATCAGATTTGTCCTCTTCAGGGGTTGTTGTACCATGTGCATCTCCTTCCAACATCATCTTCATTTGCTCGCAGTTCTTCAATAGGTTAATACCACAATTCTCTTATTTCTATGATTTCCAAAAATAATATTTTCTAAATTTTTTAGACGTTCCACAATAATCTATCCACAAGGGCAAGTTTCACATTATCATTTCTTACTGGGATTTTTTAATTCACTGTTGATTATTCATCATAGCAACCAGTCACATTGCACAATAAATTTACCATGTCAAGTCTTCAATCTATAATTTAGCCTTGTTGGTATTAAACTTTTCATGTATTTATTTTCAAATGATTCTATCATATGAAATTTAAATTGGTGAATCATCTAATTTTTTTAGTTATCCATTTTTCTTCTCTACTCGATTACCAGAACAAAATTAGTGATTTATTATTTTCTACCATAATCAAATATAATATTTTTAATCTCCATGGAATTTTTATCTTTATTTATGAATAAATGATGTTTCTCCCAAGCCAAATATTCACATTCCTCAAGAATTAATTTCTTTTAACAATAAATTGTGCCATTTCTACAGTGAAACAAGTATTTAACCTTTAGATTTGCAAATAAGGGAATTTTTTGGTTCAGTTTGAATGACATTTTGAGTTCTCAATTTTGTAATTTTTATTTTTTCAATTGGAAAATAAAAACCTATTCTAGTATCCTCTTTATAATAGATGCCTTTAAAATCATTTGGCTACTTGCAGATCCCACTCTTTTAGTAGTTTTTTTAAAATTTTAACTGCAACATTTTTTGTTTTTTCAATGCAATACTTCCCATTTCTTTTGATTTGTTACTATCACAGGTGGATCTGGCTACGAGCTCAGAATTGGTTAAGACCAGTTATGCATAAACTGATATTGGCTCACATTGTTGATCTTGAAATTACTCCATGTGGTTTAAAACGAAAATTATTTCATTCAAAAATTAGGTATTTATTAATCACTTAGCATTGTTTATCCCCTATTTGTGAAGGGCCTTGTATGATTCATGGATTGATTACTAATCTCTTAATTGTTTTATCTGTTGAGTTTGATTCAATATTTTTCATTGTCTATGTATATCGACATGACAGAGGTTCTATGTTAGAAATGTTCTTTTGAAGTGTTTTATCCGGATCATTTCAATTGGATCCAACATAATGGGGGGATTTTTTTTAAATTCTACGTAACAATGAAAACTTTTACCTTGATACAAGTTCAAAAATACCATCTCTTTAAATATTTAAGATTCAGTTTATATTGATCTCATTTTAGTGTTATAAGAGGTATTTGTGGGAAAAATGAAAAGGAAATATAACATCCAGGGGGGGTTGACTAAGAAATGGAAGTTTCACTCACCGGGATATTGAGGTTAGGCATAGAAATGCTAATCTATCTGGGTGGTGTGTAATCTGTCTGAGTATTATAATATGGAAACTATATGACTCATGTTACCATTTTGTGACCCTGTTTATAATGGAATGACAATATCTGTCATAATATGTCAATGAACCATGTATAGAATGTGTATAATGTGTGTATAATCTTGAATAACATGTGTCATAAACTATGCATGATCTGGAATCTGTATTTTTTTAAAAACCAATTTTTCATTCAGTATACAAAGATTAAATTATATTTATAACTTATGTTTTATAATATGCAATCTATGTATAAACTACAATCTATGTATGACCAATTTCATAATCTTCCATCTGTTTTTTATAAATTATTCTTTTAATATTCAATCTATGTATAATAAGTGTTTTAATCAGTGTTTTTTAATCTACTAATTATGATTTCTTTATCATATATAAATTTTTGTATTATATAATTTGTGTGTGATTTTTTTATTTAAAAAATCTTTACGAAATTTCCATTTCATTAGTGTATGTCTCTATTCTATGGTTTAATCTATCTGGGTATTATAATCTGGAAACTGTATGACTCATGTCACCACTATGTGACCTTGTTTAAAATGGATTGTCATAATATATCTACGAACCGTGTATAAAATGGGTATAATGCGTGTCTAATCTAGAATAACACGTCATAAATTTTACACGATCTACAATCTACATTTTTTAAAAACCCATATTTCATTCACTGTATGCAGATTAAAATATGTGTATAAGATGTGTTTTATAATCTACAATCTTTGTATAAACTACAATTTGTGCATCACCACTTTCAAAATTTGCAATTTGTTTTTTATAAATAGTTATTTTAATCTGCAATGTGTATATAAGTAGTGTTTTATTCAGTGTTTTTAAACTATAATATATATACAATCCACAATCCGTGTATAATTAGTGTTGAAGAATCTACAATCTTTCATAACATATGAGTTTATGTCTCATTTTACTATTATGAAATTATTGGTTTTAGATCACAGTAGATCTATCTCATTTGATAAAAAATATTCTGATCAAATTGTAATATGGAATCCTCAATGCTTTGAATTAAATTATTGCATAAATAACAGTTTCATCTATTAATACATCCTTTACCACAGGAAAGTATTCTATAAGATTTTGATGGTGAAGATGCCACTGAAACCGAAAAAAACCATTTATTTGGATTGTGGTCGCTTAAAAGCAAGGATATTCAACACTGACTTTCATATGATTACATTATGAAGAAAAAGAAATCTAAAAAAATGGTATAACTTTTTTTTTCTTTTATATATTACTTCATGCATCTTTATTTATGGCATCCCATTTTTTTTTGAACTTGTATTCCATTATTAGGTAGTAGTTGTTTGTGATTTAGATTTTTTCAAATTTAATATGAATTATTAACTTTTGAAAAATATGACTCTAGTGAAAATTAAACATTAAAGTATAGTGTCGTGCGAATGCACAAGCAGAGTATTAGTTAAAAAAACCCAATATCCCACAAATGTATGTGACTCAATGTTGTTTATTGATATTGTAAATATGGATGGTTTAAATTGAGTCACATTTGTTGTTTTCAAAGCTAGAATTGTAAAAAGTATGTTTTTAGCACCATATCCGGGTGTATGGGTCTTTGGTAGTCTCATGCTATCATGCTTTGGTCACTTTCATCTAGACTTGTACATGGGTATGGGGACCCTCCCTTCCCAATAATCCTGGTCTGCAAAAATAAAAATTGTATTATTGAGATTATTTTTTCACATACATAATAAATGGACCAATTTTAAAAGTTTGATTAATATCCGGGGCAGGCCTGAGACTTAATTGGTGACCCAACTTGTGCCCCATTCAGCTCGATAATAATATAATATAATAATATTTTTAAAATAAATGAGAATATTATATATTAAACATTTTAAAAGAATTATTATTTAATATATATTTTTCATTTTAATATAACAATATTTCAAAGTCCAATTAATAATTAGGGCAGGCTTCAGGACCAAAGTATTTTAAATAGGCCACTTGAGTGCTTTTTTTTTGAAAAATAATTAAACGGTCCAAGTTGGGCTTCAGGCAATGAGTTTATCCTTACCCCTCATGTAAAAACCTAGTCCGAACCTGATAGTTCTGGTCCATTTACTTTCATCAAACATGCTGGTATGATAACGCTGTTCATGAACCGTCAACTGTTCTCGCATTGAGACAAGTGTTGTTACCGGATACTATTACCAGAGTTTATTCTCTGAAGAAAAAAATATTTTTAAGTTCGGGAAAGGATAATAAATATATCACTCCCACATTACAACTTTAATATTGATGCTGGAGCATGCCAATTTGCTACAACACTTATGTGAAAGTTCATGTGGGGGTTTTTAACTATTCTTAAGTTTCTATGAACCAATATTTGGTTGGGAAATGCATGCATTTTCTAAAAAATATTGACTATAATACCAGGTGTAAGGTGATCTTATTTCAAAAATAATGTCAGTGAAATAAAGTACCCAACTTTTGGAGGTAATATTTGTTTATTATATGATAATTTACATGGAATGAGGAGGAAATTTAAGTCATGTTTAGTTTTGGAAAATGTTTCTATTTTCACTTCCCAAATGTGTATTAGAAAATATGTTAAAAAATGTTTTTGTAAGTAGAGACAAAATGGAATGTATACGAGTTACTTATTCAAGTGTTTTCATTTTCCTATAAAGATTAGTGGTGGTCATTCAGGTTCACGGGTCCAGTTCATGTTAGGTTGGGCATCCTATGAACCCATTTATGCTCAACCCTAACCCAACCCAATTAATTAAACTCGTTGACCCGACCCAATCCATTTATGAAGGGGTCAACCCTTACCTAAACTGCCAACTTATTTAACTTTGAATATATAATGTAGAATGCATCATGATATGTCCAACTAGTTAATATTATCCCATTTAGACCAACCAAATTGAATTATCCCATTTTGACTAAAAATAAGCTAACTAATATGAAACATATGTTAACCATGTTGCAACTTGACTCACTTGAACCATTTAAAATAAATAATGTGTTATAAACATGTTGAATTATTTCAAATTAAGTTGATTATGAGTATAAAATATATTTTAAAATTAATTATTATTATATTTTTAATATTTTATAATATCATTCATTTGTAATTGGGTTACATGGGTTAGACAACCAGGTTAGGTCAACCCAAACCTAACCCAGTTATTATTTGTGTCAGATTGCTCTACACAATCACAATCCAAACATATTTATGCCTTATCCAAACCTTTTTAACTCATGTTGTGTCGTGTCGGGTTATCATTCTAGTTTCAAAATTTCCACCTCTAAAAATCCTGAAAACAAGTTTTTCAAAAACCCAAATGTAACCTTTTTTCATTAAATTGATTTGATGTGCTTTTATTCTTGAATATGGTTTTGTTTCAGAACTTTGCTCACTGCTTTGTCTTTCTCCCAAAACTGAGAGGAGATGGAAGCAGTTTGTCACACCCCACCACATGGAGAGAAGGTAAGGTGATGAGGTTCTCTATAATCCTCTAGAAATATTTTCACCCCCACCAAGTTTCGGAATATTCCAAACTTCTCTGAAGTGTTGCAGAACACCCCTTGGGCCTTGAAGGCTCTAGAACATTCTCCATGTATATTCTAGTAGGTTTGAATACTCTAGAAACTCTATAATGTTGTAGAGTTTACCACCCAACCCTATATAAAGGGAGGGACACCTCATTTTTAAAGACACAGAAGTTGAGATCAATTGAGATCTTCTATTGCAATTGTCTCTTGTGTGCTTGTCAAGCACTTCCCTTACGATCCTTACTTCCGTTGTGAGTATGGAAAGACTGAACTTGGCTAGACTTTGAGCAAGGAAGCTAGTCGGGTGCTGCACGTGAGCTTGAGAGAAGGCCAAGTCCCTTGACAGTTGGTATCAAAGGTGTGTTCAAAGAAAGTGTTCAAATATGGAAAGCTCAGGCATGGATGATCCTAATGTTGTGAATGAGAGGGAGACCCTACTGCTTGTCCCTAAGAAAACAAAGGGGAAATCCTATGAGACCGTGACAGCTCTTGAGGAGTGCATCCTAAGGGTTGAGGAGCACCCTACTGGTGTGAAGAAAAGGCTCAATATTGTTGAGGGAGACGATGAGGAAGGTGAACTAGGCATCGTAGGCCTATGTGAAGCACTCTTCAGTCTTCAAGATCGAATTTCATCAATTGAGAGGTATGCCAAGGATAATTCTACAGAGAAAGATTTCTTCATGGATTGTACATAAGGGGTCTTGGCACAATATGGGGAAGTGATGGCCGGGTATGACCAAACTATTGATCAAATTAAGAAAGACTGGTCCAATTACTGTGGTAAGATGGCTAGTGGTTTGATTTTTCAAGACACACCAAAGATTTATGTGTCTCTGATAGGACCTGCACCAGTAAAGGGCACTAGAATAGGCTTAATATATTGAGAACTATAAGTAGAAATACAGGAGGAGGGAGGAATAGAAGAAGAAGTGGGAGGGAGAGAGAGAGTCTTGGTGGATCCCCAGGATCCTCCCGCCCAAGCCTAAGGCCACACTTCCAAATACAATCATCCTTTCCTCCACTCCAACCCTAACCCCCCTTTAAAATAGCTTCCCCAATAGAATGTACCCCCCCGACATATTCCATTTTATTCCCTAGAATATTCCTCCTAACCATCCAGTAGGCCCATATAATATTAGGTACCTAACACTACCACCCCCTTGAAAACCATCTTATCCTCGGTGAGACACATAGAAAAAATGTTTGGTGCAGTAGCTACCAGTGCCCATCCCACGCAATTATCCAAATATTCCACCCTGGATGAATATCAAGCCCCTAAAGTTTCACCACTGGTTTGTGATGTTGCATCTTTCGGTGAGATGGTTCATGATCCACTATGAGCTTCCTGTGGTTCCCAATGGTTCCCATCAAAAGTACATTTTCTCCCTCCAAATTAAATTGAGGGAGTGGCATGTGCAACTTTGTAGATGGAGAGTCTAGTTTTTGGCGAAGCGAATGTGCAACCACCCCCATGACACATTTCAGCACCATGATAGCATGAGGCGCTACTAGTGGCGCTGCTGCTTTCGACTTCCCCTTGATCACAATCTCTAATGGAGGCGTGACTACGTCCAGCTCATCCCCCTACAATGCCTTTGCCTCCTGATGACATAATTCCCCAGTTGTCGGATGTCCCACATTGTAGGTGAGAGAAAAATCTACTGGCGCTGCGAGTCTAGACGGAGCCCCCACATCACGCCCTTATGCCGCAATTGCATCGGATGCTGTGGAATGTGCCACAAGAAATGAAAATGGTTGACCAATCGGTTGGTCATGCTCCACTTCTATTCCAAATGATGAAGTTGAAAAATATGGCTATGAAATTGGTAGTGTCTGATCATGGTTCCTGTTTGTTTGACTCCGATTGACACCCATGATGAGTCCATTATGATTTTTGGTGGTAGCACGTCACTAGTGGGAACTGTCACTTCTGCAAAAGGATTTTGAAACTCCTTATCATGGAATATATCTATTAATTCGTCTTTAAAAACTGACCAGGACACACCTAGGTAGACTTCTAGCACTATGTTAAACCAATATGTCGCAACTCTTGCTATAGATACCTGATAAAGGAGAATATTTGAGTCCTTCGGGGTCTGGTGGATATAGAAATACCATTCTTCTTGTGTGATCCAGCCCCTAGGATCCTTCCCATCGAACAACGACAACTCCTTCAGGACTAGGGACTGGTACTTTTCATCCAGAAGCAGTTGCTTCTCCAAGAAACATATTGTTGTGGTGAAATATCTAAGGAATTGCGCTTGATCTAGAACTTCTTTCTCCCAGCATTGTTGGCGCCAATTTAAGGTTTCAACCATTGTGGCTATTGTCCCAACCAATGAAGTCAAGTTTCCCAATGCACCTTCCACATGCCCTATGCACCATTCTATGATGTCCAATCATGCCTCCATTGGAAGTGTTTCCCTCCGTCAACCGAAAATCCAGTCGCACCCCCTTCCAAAAATCTTTTTGTGGTGTGTCCCCTACTGCGAAACTGGAGGCACAGGGCGCAACCACTTTCTTTTTATTTATCTCTATTTTTTTGTTTTTTTTGTCTTTTTTCACTCCTGCATTTTCCTCCTGAGGTAGAAAATCAGGGCATGTTACTTGGCGGGCTGCTTCACCCCCAGAGAGAGCAACAGTTCACGCGCCCCTATATATAGAATTCACCAAGTTGTGTGTGTACCAATAGATGTGGTCTGATCGAAAGTGTCATCGATGAAAACGAGCTAGCAATGCACCTCTTCCTATAGATGATATTGTAGCGAGGGCATCAGAAGCCACCCCCAACTGTGTGTTGCGTCCAAGCATGCCCTCCCTCAAAAAACAAGTCGACCAGACGTGTTTTCGTCTAGTGATGATCCTAGATCCGATTGGGTGCTGTACCTACGAGCATAGACCGCTGATGGTGAGTTATCCTATGGAAGGTGTCATCATCGAACAAAGGGGAAGAGGCGAGAATGTGCGTCCGGTTGTGTGAGGTGATTCACGGCTGTGCGATTGAGGCCAGAGGCCTTATCGGGCAGAATGTGACCCGATCAAGGAACAATAGCATGTGTAAGCATCCTCTCACGAACTGGAAGAGATTTCATGCTGGTGTGGATGTCAGACTTCATTATTCATGGATCAAAGTGCACGCCCTTTTGAAGAGCACAACAGGGCAGAGTGCGACATATAAGAGAAGAGGAGCCAACCATAGAAGATGCACAAGATGTCGCTTGTCCCAGGGAAATGAAGGAGAAATGCAGTGCGCCTTAGGGAGAATAAATGAGGAAGAAATGTTGGTCAGACCAATTGATAAGACCCGAACCAGTAAAGGGCACTAAATCAGACTTAGTATATTGAGAACTAGCAGCAAAAATATAGAAGGACAGAGGAAGAGAAGAATAGAGAGGTAGAGAGAGAGTCTTGGTGGATCCCTAGGATCCTCCCACCCAAGCCTAAGACCGCACTTCCAAATACAATCATCCCTACCTCCTTCACTCCAACCCCAACCCCCCTATGGCCCCCCAAAATATTCCATTTTATTCCCTAGAATATTCCTCCTAACTACCTAGTTGGCCCATATAATCTCAACAGCCCCGACCAAGGCACTTCAATGGGAAGCGAGATTCCAAGGAGGTAGACAACTTCTTTTGGTTACTTTGGTGACGATGCATCTCTATGGTGGAGGATGAAGTACCAAGAGCTCAAGGATGGTGGGAAGGCACTTCCATCATGTGATGAGTTCAAGCAATGGGTTTATGCTCAGTTCTACCTAGAGGAGGCCGATTGGGAAGCAAGGGACAAGTTGTAGACTTTGAAGAAATACTTTGAAACCTATCTGAGAAAACATGGTATCAAAAATCAGTATAGTGCTCCCTATACTTCACAAAAAAATGGATTATCATAAAGAAAGAATAGAATTTTGGTGGAAATATGAAGAAATATGTTATTAGAATAAAAACTTTCAAAGTTCTATTGGAGAGAAGTTGTTAGTACTTCTGTACATATTCAAAATAGATGCTTATTGAGATCTAAAACCAACATGAATCCTTATGAAATTTGGTATAAAAAAAAAATCATTGAAATACTTCAATTTTTTTGGAAGTCCATGTTTTCTCAAAATAAAAAATTCAGATCTGGGAATGTTTGATGAGAAAGATGAGGAAGGAACTTTTATGGGTTACTCACCAAATAGAAGAAGCTACAAATGTTGAATGCTTACAAAGGTTGGTGGACTCATATGATGTGAAATTAATTGAAAATAAAAATCCCTTAACAAAATTTGTTGAGAATGCTGAGGAGGATAAATGGAAGATTTCCAATAATAGTGAAAGTAATTCAAAACATACTTATCAAAATTCAGATGAATCGTGTGATGAAAAAAATGTAACTGGGAGAGAAACTTTGAAATTTCGTACCTTAAAAAACATGTTGAGTCTGAAAACATTATTGGAAATCAAAAGGCTCCAGTTTAGACCAGAAGAAAGTTGATATTAGAAAATCAGACTTCACTTATCTCAAAAGTTGAACCAGAATCAGTTTTAGAATCTATTAAGCATAAATAATGAATGGATGCTATGAATAAATAATTAGATTAGATTGAGAAAAAATGAAACAAGAGAACTTTTTTCGCATCTGAAAGATAAAAATGTCATCAGAACAAAGTGAGTTTACAGAAATAAGTTAAATGAACATGGAGAAGTTTCAAGAAATAAAGCCAGACTTGTTTGTAAAGGCTATGCACATGTGGAAGGTGTGGATTTTGAAGAAAATTTTTCCCCAGTTGAAATATTAGAAACCATTAGAATGTTTCCATCAATAGATGCAAATCAGAATTATAATGTTTATCAAATGGATGTAAGTCCGCTTTCTTAAATGGTGATGTTAAGGAAGAAGTTTATATCGAACAACCTTGTAGATTTTTACTTCATGAGGATGAAAACAAATTTTGTAAACTGAAGAAATATTTATATGGGATGAAACGATCTCCACATGCATGGTATTCAAAACTTGATAATTGTTTGAGAATGTTGAAATTTTCTAAAGGAAAAGTTGATAACAACTTAGATGTGAAAAATGTTGACTTTGGAACTCTTATTGTAATTTTTTATGTGGATGACATAATTTTTGCTGGGGAGGAAGAAAAATTCATTGAAACATTTACTAAAGAAATGAAGAGGAATTTTGAAATGGTGATACTGAGAGAATTAACTTTCTTCCTTGTCTTAAAAGTTCAACAAAAAGAAAAGTACATTTTCTTATAGTATGCCAAGGAATTTTTTGGGATGGAAGAATCCAAAGAAGTTTCTACTCCTATATCTGTGAGCACAAAGTTGAGTAAAGACGAGTCTAGAAAAAGTGTAAATTAGAAAGTCTTTTGGAAGCTGATAGGAATTCTACTTTACCTTATATCTTCAAGCCCGAATATTATTTGTGATGTGACTTTGTGTGCCAGGTGTCAAAGTAATCCGAAAGAATCACACAAGGTGGAAACAAAAAGAATTCTGAGATATGTCAAGGGAATAAAATCACATGGGTTGTTATACAAAAGAAATAGTGAGATGAAGTTTCATGATTATACTAATTTCAATTGGGCTAGAGATTGTAATGATAGAAAAACAACTTTAGGAGGAACATTTTTCTTAGGTGAATGTTGTGTAAGTTGTTATAGTAATAAACAAAGTTCAATATCTTTAAGCACATCTGAATCTGAATATGTTTCAGCTACTTAGGCTTGTACTCAAATGCTTTCAATGAAAGTTTAGCTGGAAAACTTGAAAGTAAAAGTTTCTAAACTATTAAATATCCTTTGTTACAATCAGAGTGTGATTAATCTTTCTAAAAATCTTGTTCAAAATTCAAGATCAAAACACATTGATATAAAGTTTGACTTTATAAAAGAGAAAGTTAATGCTGGATATGTTTTGTTAGAATACATTTCAACAAAGTATCAGATTGATGATATCTTGACAAAAGCAATACTGAAAGAAAGGTTTGTGGAATTGAGGCTGCAACTTCATGTTCAACCTCCTCCAATGAATTCCTAAACCCCTTAAATAACTATCCCCACCATTCTTTGGATTATTTTGACAAAGGGGATAGAAAGTAATAACGTTTTACGGTAATAAGTTTTTAGTTATATTTATTTTATGAATCTGAAGGTGTGGTTATCATAAAATAGGAGAGAGAGAAAGAAGTGTGAGAAAAAAAGTGATAGAGGAGAAGATAAAAGTGAGGAAAATTTATCTTTACATGAGTGAAAATTTTTCTTAACACTGATAGATGAAATTCATTAAAAAAAATTACTTTATCCAATAGTGTGGTGTTGAGACACTCTTTTGAGAAAGACTATATTTTTATAAAAGTTTAACAAACTTGATTTGTTTACAAAAGTTGAGTTGTGAAAAATTTCCGAGAGTTTGAAAACTTGTTAACAAGGGTGTTCAACAAATCAAAAGGAGGAGATTGAAGAACCTTTGTGATAATTTTTTTTAAAAAAGTTTTTATATTTTTTTAAAACTAACTTTTTTTGGTATAAGAATGTTTTTGTTTTTTTAGAAAACAAAACTAGTCCATCATAATGAGATTTTTAAGAAAGTTGAAGGTTGCTGAGTGTTTTAATCCAATCATAAAGGGGGAGAAAAGTTGTTTTTCTTGAATCAGGTTTTCGAACTTGGGTTTTTAGACTAAGCAGCACTAGGCACATAAGCATTCAAAAAGATGAAGTTATTGATAATATGCTTTATTGGATTCAGATTCATTGGTATAAAGTTCAAGATCCATTGGACTCGAAGTTTGTTAGAAAGACAAAAGTTACTGAGTGAAGAAGTCTTATTGTTACTGAAGAGTTTTGAAAGAAGATTGTGAAGTTAAGTTTTCATACTTTCTAAATTAAATCAGATGATGCTTTGATGATCAAGGAGTTCTAAAAAATCATGAAAACTATCATGATAAAAGATTTTGAAGAAATGGAGGAATCGTAATGATTGAATCAGTTCCAGTGATCAAGACTAAGTCCTCATTGGATTTAAGAAATCTAGACACAGAAGATCGGATCCAGAAGTTAGAAGGTGTGAAGTTGATGAAGTTTAAAGAAGTTCAAAGTTTCTAAGTAGATTCATCATTGAATACTTTCCATCATTATGGAAAAATCATTGTAATGAAAATTCCATCGTAATGAGAATTCCATCATTATGAAAAATCCATCGTAATGAGAATTCCATCGTTATAAGGATTCCATCAAACCGAATTTGAGAAAGTCAGATCATAATGAGACGAGAAAGAAAGATAGATCGTAATGAGTTTAAGAAAAAAGGAAGATCGTAATGAGCTGAGAAATAAAGATTGTTGTGAGCTAAGAAGGAAACAGATCATAATGATATGAGAAGGAAACATATCATAATGAGATGATAAGGAAAATGATCGTAATGAGATGAGAAGGAAACATATCGTAATGAGTAGATGAAACTAAAGCTGAGGAATTTGCATTGTAATGAAGATGATGAAGTTACATCAGATTGATACTGAGGCAAGAAAAAAGACCAGTCAAGAAAGAAGATATAATCGGATTGAATAAAAGAAAGTAATTACTAAAAGGTTGAATACAGAAAAGACTCAAGAAGATTCTAAGAATATTTATGAAGAGTTGAAGTGGTCAAACCTGAAATTCAATTGTGCATAAATCTCAGAGAAATTTAAAAAGGTTTGATGAATTCAAAGTTGAAGTTTAAATGTGAGTGATTTTTAGAGTTTTGAAATATGAGGAAGCGGGGAAAGTTTTCAAGTTTTCCTCTTTTGTTTTATGAGTCACCTATAAATAGTTTCTCAGATGTTTCATTCATTGTAACTTTTCACATAAGCAGAAAAGGCGGAGCACTAGTGAAATCAAGTGAAAGTTATTTCTAGATAGAGATCTCGTGAGGAAGATCAGACAATTGAAAGTTTTTTTACTGGATTGAGAAATATCATATTGAGAAGATCGTATTGAGTCAATTGAACTCAAGAAGACCAGAATGAGTTTTTTACCGAGTAGAGTTTGAGAAGTGCAGATTGAGTAAGAGAGAATCATATTGACTTCATCTTATTGAGATAATCGGATCCAGCCAAATCATACTAAGGATTCAGACTGAGTAATTGTGAAACAGTTTCAACAAAGTATTTATTTTTTTGTTTTGACTCAATTGTTTTATAAACAAACATTGTAAACTAATGGGAGTCAGTATAATCTTTCTGATCGAGAGATAGAATGTGTCTAATGGGAGTTGGCACAAGTTATATTTACTTTTTCTTAATAGATAATTTTCATAGACCCATGGGAATTACTATGACAAGGATGTAAGCTCTCAAAATGAGGCCAAATATTGTAAATCTTGTGTAATTTACATGTTTTCCTACTTTTTCATGTATGAGTATTTATAAAAGACAATAAAGAAATAAATCTTAATAGGTTGCAGAGGTTAAGTTTTAAAAATAATTGAAACTTATAAAAAGTGAACAACTGATTCAACCCCCCCTTCTCAGTTATTATTTTATCCTTTGGAACTTCATAAAGGTAGGTCATTTGAGGGAAATCATAAATATAATAAATATAATAATGTATACTCAAATGACTTAGAACATAACCACCCAAGGACTCCGCACATCAAAATATATTAGAAATTTTAACACACATGATGTCAACTGATAAATAGATGAACATATGACATTCAATGTTGTTTAGAAAATTGAAAAGACTCACAATGGAATGAAATGTGAGAATTGAGGTGTGGTTAAAGTTTTTTCTATGCTTGTGTAGGTGGATGACCATGGTGAAAATGAAGTTCTAGAGTATAGGTGTAAGTGGAGAGACAAGCAAGGGACATCGATGCATTGAACATGTAAACCCCATCATGTAGATAACCTCTAAAAGCTTATGAATTTTTAAGTGATCTTGAAAAAAACTAGAGGATGAAAAAATCATAATACAATTCAAGTCATATGTAATTTTATTAATAGACAAGTGGTTAAAAGTACTGCAAGGAACATGAGAAAACTATATCAGAATAATGTGAGGGTTTAAGGATCATGTTCCAAACCCCACAATGTGAATGATGGATTCATCAACAGCTGCGATAGTAGTAGTCTCAATGTAAAGACATTAAATAGTAAGTATACTGACATCTCCTGTGAGATGATTGAAATCCAAGTGATTGTATGGTAGGAGATGCAAGCAGTAGGCCCATCAGACTAAGAAAGGGAGGTTTAGGAAGAAACAGATGTTAAGGAAATTCGATGAGTGTATAAGGTCTAACTCATCCGCCAAAATCTCCAAGGTGTGATAGAGGTTTGATGGTGGAGTCAATGGGTCAATCAAAGTAGTTTGAACTTGCCAAGGTAACTGAGATGAATGTCTATGAAGTGACCAACAACGATCAACTAGGTAGAAAAAAGGGGAGATTTTGACCACATCCATGTCTATGACCATGAATACCGAAGGAACAACCACCACCATGTCCCATGAGTGCAGTATGATCTATAGTATCAATTGATGAAGTATGTGATGATACTTATCAAGTAAATGGTTATTAGAATCTCAAGGGTGTATGGAATGAACTGTATCTTGGTTTCTGTAGTCGCACGCTTTGGATCAAGTCCATGGAGAAGACTAAAGAGACACAACTAACCCTATTTAGTTATCACGACCTTCGGTGTTCAAGGAAGTGGCTGCAACTCAAGAAGCTCATCACATAGTGCTTTCTATTTAGTAAAATATGCTGAAAAAGGAAAATGTTGGTGGTAGATGGTAGAGAGTTTCTAAAGAATATTATACACACAATTAGACTGTTGGTCTCCTAGTACACAAGAGTCAAGGGTTCCAAGAGTTACTTGACATTGTTCGTGGTTTGAGTAAACATCTGATTGACCTTTATATAGAATTAACAAGAAGCGCAAAGATTTTGATATCTAAAAGCTTCTATACCTTGTGATTTGGATCAGATACTAGTGGTAGAGGGTTGAAAAGATGAAAATAAAGATCCATACTAGTGGGAAACATAAGTGCTCTCTGACGCTAGGCATAAAATTTTTTATAGCATCAAGACACTCATCTACAAGGCACATTGAGGAAATAGTCAACTGTGGAAGGATAAATGAAGTAATTTTCAAAGAATCTTCCATGATGTGTGGGGGTGCCAGGAAGAGGCAATAAATTACCACCAAACCAACATAAAGATCTAGTAAATAGAAGGCATCAACAGGAATGGGTGAATTGTGATTAAAAGTCATGCCTCTGAAGAAGAGTTGGGAGACATCGGGGCATGAAAGAACAAAACATGTTGTTATGCTAAAATAAATGTGCATATATCATATCTTAAGAGTTAGGATAGATACACATGATAGGGGCTGTATGTTCCAAGTGGGTGATGAGAGCAGGGTCATGCAGCAGCAGGGTGGGTGGGCCGCACAATAGGGGTGTTAGATCTTGGAAGAGGTAGTGTGTGGGTGTTGCATGAAAATAGTATATGCGGCTACTGGGTCGCAAGCGCATGGGGTGTCACGCCTCGGTAGTGAGGATATTTGATGGAGAAAATGGTGGCTAAGGTTAGGAGAAAATTTATTAGTGGTATGATACCATGTATGATGAGACCCCATACACTATTTATTGATAGATCAAAAAGATATATCACAGGAGAAATATGACATGGGATTCTAATTACATGGAACTATGCTCAGGCCTAACCTAACTGGGTTCAATGTCACTTATGATTGGAAGTTTGAAAATTTAAGTCTTGTTTGTTCTATTTTGGAAAAAACACTCACACATAAGTGACAGAAAAACACTTTGTCAATAAGAAATCTTGAAACAATTGCATTAAATCACTTATAATAAGTGATAAGTGCTATGATTAGTTTTTAATAAGTGTTTTCCAATGGATCCTAGGTCACACTGTTGACCTGTGATGTTGGTAGGAACTTTTTTATTTTTTTTGTTTATAAATTTTTCTTGTGAAATACTCTTTTTATTCATGATTTTTTTATTACTTATTATTTAAATATGCAGTTGGGAAAATCTAGTGAGGAAATTTTCATTTATAACCTGTTGTGAATTTATATTTCAGTCAACTTTTACCATATGCTACAGACATCGTGGGGCTCCTGACATCCTATATCAATATATGCATATTTCTATAATTAAGTATTAAGGTTTATTCAATCATAAGGATCTTTATGATATCAATGGGAATTGGTATGCCTTAATTTATGCCAAATCTTCCACTATATTAATCTTGTAATTTGATTTTGTTTGTATGACATGTATAGAGTTGCATGAAAATTTCAGAATATTTTGTTTTGTGAGATAAAAGTCACAAGAAAATGAGGGAAAAAACATAACAAGGGAAATTAATGGTCCGTTTGATTGCTGTCTTGTTTTGTTATCAAAAACTATTTTGTTTATCTATTTTAAAATGTATTTTCTAAACCAAACATATTTTTTTGTATTATTAATTTTAAAAATATATTTGAAAATATTTACAGGGATTCCATTTGTGAAACCTTAATGCTTAATATTTATGATAGTTTTTTAAATGAAAACCCTCTGTATTTGAAACTAGTAATTAGAAAATTCCCTTAGGCACCTACCAGAGAAACCATGTTAACAAATCACAATAAAATTTTAACATCCTTCAGGATATCTCCATGGGCGACACACTGAGTTAAATTCAAGTAGTTTTGAGGTGCCTTTATGCTAAACCATTGAAGTTGAAGTGAAATTGGACATGTTCTAGAAGATTAAGGATGAATTTGATATAACTTATTGAAAATTATTTGGTGCACTTATCATTCACAATAAGGAGTTAGAAAAAATAGATGGTAGTTTTCTTTTTGAAAAACACCTTCACTTAAAATTCTGAAGCAAATTTATTAAATGTATATTTTTCAATAAGAAATTTGGAAACACATATACAGAATCATTTATCATAAATTTTATGTGTTATATTTACTTTTCAATAATTATGAATCACCTGACACTTCTCTTATACTTAACAGGAGTGCTCTAAATGGTGAATAATCTTATTATTTTGAAGAATTTCTGCTTCTTTATAATTAGATCTCATTAGAATTGAATATTTTTATATTTTGATGCATACAAAAATTTGTAAAGAGGACTAATTTTGTTCTTTTTATTCAATTGAATGGTAAATTAGGGGGTATTTTAGGCCTATGGATTTGATTGTGTGTCAAGGTGTACTCACATTACCAATTTGGTCTGTATTTAGTTTTAAAAAACTTTTTTGTTTTTTTTCAAAAATTTATTAGAAAATGTATTTGATTATTTTAATGAAAATATTTTTTAAATAATTAAAATGAAATTGAGGGATTTTTTTAAAATATTGTTTCTTTAAATAATTAAAATGAAATCAATATATTTTTTTGAAATAATTTTTTTTTCATGTTTCCCAAGGACTGAAAATGAAAGGGCTAAACCACGTACTTTCTTAATTTTCCTTACTATCCAAAATATTTTCAAACAAATTTCTCAATTCCTAATATCATATGATAGCCAACCTATTATATTTCCCTATGTATCTTATCTCTTCATTTGATGTTAATCTTTGTTTCTCATCTTTCTATTTTATTTCGTGAATGTTCGGTCATGGGTTTTGCATTGGATGCAATTATTCTAACCTAGGTTTCTTGTTTGATTTTGAATTATTATTTAGGCTTGGTTTGAAAACACTTAATAAATCTATGCATAACATTCATTTATTATTAGTGTTTATATGTTAGTTTTTTTAAATTTTTTTATTGAAAAAGTGATTTTCTTGCACTTATTGAAGTGTTTTTTAAATTCAAGGCTTTTTTTGCGATCACTTATTGAAAACTACTTATAACACTCATCATTGAAGTGATTTGAAAAACTGATATTCTATCACTTATTAAAGTTGTTTTCTTCTAAAATTAAAGTAAACAAGTTTTTTGAGAAATAGAACAAACACCACTTATTTTTTTTAAAACTGCTTGTCATAAGTGGTAAATGCTAGAAGCATTTCTCAGCAAGTGTTTGAAACAGAGCCTAAAGTGTAAATTATTTTCCGGAATAGTTTTGAACTACTTATCATAAGATATTTCTAAGTAGTTTTCATTAAGAATTGTTGAGACTGAAAAATGATTGGCCCACGATGCAACAATAATCATAAGATAAAAATAAAGTGAAAAATTTAGAAATAAATAGACACCAGATGTAACGTGGAAAAAACCCCAAAATGAAAGGGGTAAAAAATCGTGGAATTTAAAAGGATCTCACTATGGGTAAAAGTGGGTACACACTCCCTCACTATTATAAGGAGAAAACCTTCATAAAAATATCTCTTGAATATGGTGGAGAAACTACCTTACAAATACCGCTTAAATGAGATTTTCTAGTGATGAGAAGATGACGAACAATTCTAAAGAAAGGTTGCTCTTTCCTTTTATAGGTTGCTATTATCCCCTCTTCCTACCTCTCTTTCTGATGGGTTTGTGGGGTTGGCCACCCACCAAAAATCAACCTGCCTTCCTCCCTTGACAAAAAAGGGGGTGGCCACCATCCATCGAATAAACATCTACCAAAACATCTCCCATTTGGAGATTTGATTGAGAACCAATCAAATATCCACATCCTTTCTATCTGCCAAACCATGCTACTCACGTCTCTGTGAGGCCACCCGAGGATCTGTATCATCTGAACTTATTAAATCTAATCACCTTCATCCAGAAATCTATCAGATTTTCTTTATTGTGAATTTTCTGCATGTCCACACTTCCTCCACCATATCTCAGAAAAAGTGATATTTTACCCCAATGTGTTTCATCCTGGAATGAAAATATGGATTCCTTCTAATGTGCAAGGCACTTTGACTATCACAAAATAACAGAATATACTCCTGTTTATTCTTGAGCTCCTCTAACAACCTTCTAATCCGAATAGCCTCTTTGGAAGCTTGTGTAGCTGCCATGTACTCCACCTCTATCATGGCCACAACTGACTGTAACTTTGAAATCCATCTCACAACTCCTCCTGTAAGAGTAAACACATAACCAATAGTTGATTTCCTCCTATTAGAATGACCTACAAAATCTGAATCAACATAACCTATGATAGTGAAATCTGATCCTCCATAACATAATGCATCATCTGAGGTCTCCTTGATGTATCTTAAGATCCTCTTTAATGTGCTCCAATGTTCCTATTCTGGATTCACTACCACAAATATGGATTTTATCAGCGCTAAAAATGGCCATTAACAGCGCTAGAAAAAGCGCTGATAATGCCGATGAAGATAAAGGGGGGGGGGGTCCCCTTTATCAACGCTCCAAAAAGCGCTGATAAAAGGAGTCTTTTATCAGCGCTTTTTAGCACTGATAAAAATAAATAAAAAAAATTAAAAAAATAAAAAATAAAATAAAAAATACTACCAATCTCATGGGGGGGCTTTTTATAGCGCTTGAGCCCCCCTATATCAGCGCTTTCCCACACATCCAGCGCCTGCCCGCATCGCCTACACCATTTATCAGCGCTAGCCCTTTAAATTACCCTTGCACATGCGCCCTTTCCTCCACACGGATTTGATCTCGAGACCTCCCCCATGTGCACCTAAAGCTTTTGCCACTACCCTATATTGATTTTTTCTCTTATTCATGATATATCTATTTATTTATATATATATTTCATTATATTTATTCGTACAGTAATATATATTTATATTAATATATATAGTTATATTAATATATATATATATAGTTATATTAATATATATATATAGTTATATTAATATATATATAGTTATATTAATATATAGTAGTTATATAAATATTCATATATTGGTATTTTAAATAAAATGGATATTAGTTATTATTTAGATAAAGCTAGTATATTTTATATGTAAATATGTTTAATTATTTATTTAAAAAATTTAATTTTTAGGTGTGAATATATAAAAAATATGTACATATAGTTATATATTTGATTATAAATAGAAGTGCATTATAAAAAACGATAAAATTTCAAAGACATAATATCAATATGAATGTAATACCTTGAAATAAATTCAGTCCCCACCAAAAAAATCCAATAATACCCCCTTAAATGAGGCTGAAAATCCACAAAATGTTAAAAAATCTGGGTATCCTGACTAAAAACTCAGTTTTGGAGGCCTTCTGGGCCTCTTTTGGCCTCAAAAAACGCTTGATCAGGGTCCCCTTGGGTCACAAAGACGTAGAGCTCATCGCAGGCTTCAATTTGATATGTGGTAGAGCTCAAACGGACACCCGGATCAAAAGTTATGGCCGTTTGAAGTTTGAGTTGCGTTTTCAACATATTTTGGATCTTTTTTTAAATTTTTTTTATTTTTTTATTCTTCAAATTGTTATTAAATGACTATTACTCCATAATAATTATCAAATTATTAATTAAAAATATTTTTTTAATTTTTTAAGAATCCATTTTCACTAAATATCTTATATATTAAGTATATTAAGTGTAAATGTACATTTATAATTATCTAAAATATATTTAAAAATTATATATTATATTTATATCAATATAACTATATAACTATATTTATATATTAATATATTTTTTTAATTTTTTTTTTCAAATTCGACCCTTTATCAGCGCTTTTTTGTTAGTGCTGATAAAGGGGTGGCGCTGGCCTTGCCCAGTTTTGTGGTAGTGATTAGCTATGTACTAACTAACTACTCACACTACACGTGCAATGTCTGGTCTAGTAAAAACCATAACAAACATTAGACTTCCCACTGCTGATGCATACGGTACTCGAGACATCTTAATCCTCTTTTCTTCACTACTAAGACTCATCATTGAGGATAACTTGAAATTAATAAGAAGAGGGGGTAGAGATTGACTTACAATATTGAATGTTGAAGCGTTTTAAGACTTTCTGTAAGTAATTCTTCTGTGATAGCCAAATCTTCTCATTATTTTTGTCTCGGTAAATCTACATCCCAAGAATCTTGTTTTTTGGTCCCAAGTCATTCATATTAAACTCCCTATCCAACTATGACTTCATCTCCTAGAGTTGATCTTTGTTGGGGCCTACAACCAACATGTCATCCACATACAACAGAAGAATGATGAAATCATTACCATTCAAACCCTTGAAATATGCACAAGGATCTGAATGAAGTATGTTGTATCCAAGGATCATGATATAGGAATAAAATCTCTTGTACGAACACCTCGACGCCTGATTGAGACCGTATAAAGATTTGTTCAACCCAAAAACCAAGTTCAATTTTCCTTCTTCTGTAAAGCCTTCCAGTTGTAGCATATAGATCTCTTCATCAAGATCACCATGGAGAAAAACAGTCTTTACATCGAGCTGCTCTAGATATAAACTGTATATTGCACACATTGCCAGAACTATCTGAACAGTCATTAGTCTAATATAAGGAGAACACATTTCATTAAAATCAATACCTTCCTTCTGAGCATATCCTTTGACCACCAGTCTTTCATCATATCTTTCCACCTGATCCTTTCTATCCTGCTTGATCTTAAAGACCCATTTGTTGATTATATCCTTCCTTCTATGAGGTAATGGAACAAGATACCAAGTCTTGTTCTTATGCATAGATTCAAGTTCCTCCTACATCACCACCATCCATGAGGATATATCTAGACTTTGGGTCACCTCCACAAAAGAATATGGCTATCCATCCTCCATCAATAAGGATTATTCAATATTTTTCTCAGTGACATAATCTGAGTTCCATATTGGTGCTCTTTTCTCCCGATTTGACCGTAGTGGTCCTGAATCAACTGGTACTTGATCTTATTGCTCTGGTAATTCCTTAGAGGAAACTCATTCTTCCTTGGATTTTTGATTTACTATGACTGTTGTAGTTTCTGTATTCTCCATCTCTGTGTATTGATCAGTTGTCATTTTCACCTTGTCTTCTATAAAAATGAAATCTCTATTGATAATAAGTTTTCGGGTAGTGGGGTCCCACAAATGATACCCCTTCACACCATCAGAATACCCCAAGAAGATATATTTTCTGGATCTTGAATCCAACTCCAATATATCTTGGTCATTAAACATTGCATATACAGGACTTCCAAAAGTATGTAACCGAGAATAGTTAGCGGGTTTACCAGTCCACATTTCCATTGGTGTCTTCAGATTAATCTCTATTGAAGGAGATCTGTTGATCACATAATTGGTAGTATTCATTGATTCTACCCAATTTTTTTAGAAATTCCTGTTGTCTTCAACATCTCCCTTGTTCTATCCAACATGTTTATGTTCATCTTCTCTGCCACTCCATTCTACTGCGAAGTGTACACCACTGTGAACTGTCTCTTGATTCCTTCCTGTTGAAAAAAAGTATCAAATTATTTTCTTGTATATTCTCCACCATTGTCATTCCTTATACACTTGACCTTCTTTCTAGATTCAAGTTTCTTATATGCTTTGAATGTTTTGAAGACTTCAAAAACATCTGCCTTCCTCTTGATTGGGTACACCCAAAATCTCCTGAAATAATCATCAATGAATGATACTAATTACCTTGCTCATCCCAAGGATATAATCGGTGCTTGGAAAATGTCATAATGAATCAAATCTAAGATCACTTTGCTTATTTCTATTGACATCCCGAAATTTAACCTGCTTTTCTTTCTCAAAACACAATGCTCACAAAATGGTAAGGATACCTTTGTAATCCTAGACAAAAACTTATGATTTGCAATAATCTTCAGGGTTCGTTCTGACATATGACCAAGTTTTTGATTCCATAACGCTGTCAATGTTTCTATATAGGTAGTTTATGTGACAACTATCTCTGCCTCCTTGTACATTTCACCCATAATCATGTACAAGTTCTTTGATATCTTCTCCACCTTTATTACCACAAGCATGCCCTTCACAATTCTCATCACTCCATTCTTGGTGTGAGTCTTTCATATGATGTCATCAAATTTTCCCAAAGACAATATGTTCTTCTTCATACCCTTCACATGGAGTACTCCTTGGATAGTTCATACCATGCCATCATGCATCTTTAATTTGAGGGTACTGACTCCAACGATCTTCAAGGTGTGATTGTTCCCCATGTACACAAGTCCTTCTGGGATAGTTTCATACTGATCAAACCATTACTGTCGATGTTTCATGTTCTATTTTCCTCCCGAGTCGATAATCCATGCATCATTGAGATGCTTCCTACTTCCAGTAGTCATCGCTGCTTCACTGACAAAAATGTCTCCATTTCTAGAAGTACTCACCACATTCCCCTGAGAAATCTTTTCACTACTCTTCTTATTCCAAAAATCCTTCTTAATGTTCCCCTTCTTTAAATAATTAAAACATGTGACATTCTTCTTCTTACTTCTTGATTTGGACCTGCCATGATTTTGGATCCCACTAGAACCACACTCCATCATCCTTCCTCTCTCCATTAACAAGGCCTCTTCTTGGGGAAAAGTTATCTGTCTATACTCCTTGTTCTTGTGCCAACTTTATTCTTCAATAATTGAGACCGTAACATCATTGAAGGGAAACATATCCATCAGGATATTTTTGGTAAGGTTGATGATGAGTTGGTCATACAAATCTGAAAAACTCTAGAGCAGAATCTCCGCACATTCAGTATCCGCAATTTTATAGCCCAACACCATGAGTTGAGAAAAGAGGGTATTGAGGTTGTTGATGTGGTCAGTAACCGATGATGGCTCCTCCATTTAAAGTGTGTACAATTTTCTCTTCATGATTTTTTTGTGTAGTGACTTGGCTTCATATAACTTCGTTAGAGTATCCCATATTTATTTCACCATCTTTTTCTTCACAATGCTCAATAGGACCTTATCTTCCAAAGAAAAATGGATTTTGTCAATAAAATTCCTTTCTATGTCATTCCATTTCTCCTCAGTCATACCCACCGACTTTTCACTAATTTCCAGTAGGCAATTATCCTTCTGCAGCACTGCCTTTATCTTCATTTTCTAAAACAAAAAATTATTCCTGTTGATTTTTTATCTTGAATTTCTCTTTCATCTGGACATACCATCAGTCCAGAACCTCTACTATTTATCAACGTTGTATTTAATAATCTCAATATTTTTTTTGATGTGAAAGATCAACCAAAGTTGAAATCACAGAGCATACTAAAATTTATGAGAATTATTAATACCCAAAAATGTGAACAACACCAGGCCAGAACCTATGATCTAATACCACTTGTTGAGACTGAAAAGTGATTGGACCATGATGTAGCAATAATCACGAGATAAAAATAAAGTGAAAAATTTGAAAATAAATTGACACCATATGTAACGTAGAAAAACCCTCAAAATGAAAGGGTTAAAAAACCACAAGAAAATAGAAGGATATCATTATGGGTAAAAGTGGGTACACACTATTACAAAGAGCAAACCTTCGTAAAAATCTCTCTTGAATAAGGTAAAGAAACTGCTTCACAAATACCGCTTAAATGGGATATTCTAGTGATGAAAAGTAGATGATAGATACTTAAAATAACAGATGATCATGACCTTTATAGGTTGTTGCTAGCCCTACTTATTACCTCTCCCACTGATGGGTTGGTTGGGTTGGCCACCCACGACACATCAACCCGCCTACCTCCCTTGACAAAAAAGGGGGTGGCCACCATCCGTCAAATAAAAATCTACCAACAATAATTACCAAACAGTTCCTTAGTTTGAGTTAAATTTTCTTTAATGTTGTGTTTTGTTTATATTGTTAACAATTTCATGCAAATTAAGTTTGATTATAACTAACTTCTTTGTATCTTTGGTAGGAATTCCATTGGACCTCATCCAATTAGTTACCAGTAATGCTTTAGTTGATATGGACTCCTCATGTAATAATAATAGTGATACATCACCAAAGTCATCTCTAAAATCCTACATAGAAACATTGGCACAATGAAATAGGAAAAAGGTAAAGAGTTCTACTACAAAGGGTTCCGTAGAAGAATTGGGTTCATATTTATCAATGTCCAAGAGGTACTCAACAACTCTAATTTCATTGAAGATCACTGCACTAGAAGTAGTAGAGTCACTTCACACCATGGTATGCATCTTTCATGAACATAATTCATTAATGTCTCATGTCTATAACACTGTTGATCAATGTTGTATTATATTAGAATCATATTTTGTTTGTATATTGAGGTAGTTTATGGATGATATTGTTTTCATATGCTTTCTTTAATGATAAGGAATTATATAGAGGATTAGGTTGCATTTGGTTTTGAAAAACATTTATTATTTTATTTTTTGAAAAATGTATTAAAAAATAAACTAGATTATGTAAATGTAAAATAATTTTTAGAAAATGAAAAAAATATATTTTTGGAAAATAAAGAAACATGTTTTTGTGTTTCTTGAAAATTAAACTTCCTTGATACTGCATTTGTTTTAGAGAAAATTATATTTTATGGATTTTTTTTACACAAGGAGGTACTTTGAAATATGATCCATGGAAATCGAAGATCTCCTACTGATAAATTTAGAAAAAAATTCTTGCAAGTGGGGATGGGCTAGGATGAAAATAATGTCTTCTTCCCTAATGAGCCTAAATCAACCTGGGCATCTTTTCAGCTCACATCTCTACATGCTCTTCTGGATTTGCTTCTTTCACCTACTCATGTGACCCCCATATTTAGCTTGTGGTTTTGAGATTTTCTATAGAGGTGAAATACTCCTTGGTTCTATTTGGTTGATTGAATGGAAATGAAAAAAATAAAGAGGGAATAACTAAAAAAGAATAAAAATATGGTGTTTGTTTTTTGATGGGAAGTTATAATAATTAATAAAAATAAGGGAAAATTGAATCAAGAAGGAACAAAACTTGAAGTCAATGACAATGAATTATCTAGACAGGACACATTCAGAAAAATAACTGATCGAGTCCTTCATTGGGCATTAACTTCAAGTTTTTGTCCTTCAATATCATTTTTACTAAAAATAATATAATAATGATTATTTTTATTATAATATTAAAATTTTAAAAAATTAAAATATAATATTTTATAGGGAAGTAAAAAGATTTACTCCCATTTATGGGATTAAACCAGTTTCCTCTAAATAGTGGAAATATGGGTTGCACCGGGCCATTAAGGGTTCAATACGAGTTGAACCATACCTCACCCATTTATGGGATTAGAATGTTTTCCTCTTTATGGAGGAAATCGAGTTGTTCAGGTCATGGCCTGGATCACCAGCCCCTTCTGTTTGATGGAATTTAAAATTTGGCGCTTTAATTATTTTAGAAAAAATAGAATTGGACCATTTGTTTAATTATTATTATTTTTTCCAAATATGTTTTATACTTTCAATGGGCCATATTAAATAAATGAACATGGGCATTTCAGGAAAGCATGAAACAGGGAAAAAGGTTGCAAAGCTGTGTGCCCACACCCTTCTTGTTTGAATTAGTTTCTTATAACCAACTATTTGTACTTTGATTACATGTATATTCAATCTATTGAATATTAATTAAACACCTTATTACATATTGTTCATTGTTCTGCATGGATTTAATGCAATAATATCCTAGAGTTTTTGTCTCATTGATAAGGTCATAGCAGTTCTCCGCTATGATGAGAACCTTGAAATTCTATGAAAATATTCTTAATATAATTTTACGGTTGGATAACATACTATGACGAGACACATAGTATTTAAACCATCAGGTGAAAGTACTCATAAAAAGATGATACTTATTCTCATAAAGTTTTCACTTGGTGGTTTCCAAGATGGGAGATTATGAGAACAGATCCGCTAGTAGGAATTCCACATGTTTTGGTGTTATAGATATTCCTATCTGCGAGCATGTGTAATGGTCCTTAGAATTTAAGATTATCATTAATTCATGTCATGACTTATACACTTAAAATACTAATAGAAACCATGATGACATATGCTCGCAGTGAGTTAGGGTACATTGAGTGCATCACAATTGACATGTCATTAATGAATAAGTTGATGAATGATTTTCCCTTCCATCTTTATGTAAGTTGATATCTTAGTCCTTTGATTGGAATAGAACCATCACCCTAAATTCTATGACCATGGTGTAATGATGTGTTTATTCTGGATAATTAAAGAAATAATTATCAAGAATATAAATTGGAGACATGGATGTGCATCCTGCTTGATGAGATATTGTGACAAAGAGATTATATTACACAGTGAGTGTTCGTATGTAGTTATCTTCATTGCAACATTAAGTTTTTTCTCTTGGGTGTTGATAGAGACAAAATTTTACATATTTTTTGTATGCATTTAAATTTTTTAATCATACCAAATTATCAATTTGAGCTTATATTAATTATTTTTGGATTTATGATGTGTTTTGAGCAAAATGGTGAAAAACACCTAATTCTGGATTTTAGACAGATTTTTACATCAAGGGTATTTTAGTCATTTAATGAAAAATATAAATCCAAAATGAGTGAATCTTTTTTTTGGAATCCTTATTTTATTTTCTTCAACTTTGTCTTCTGGTCTAGGGGATGATTCGGCCATCTAAGGGCCTTAAAAATCAATTAAGTTGAAGATTTTTCTGGGCAGACAACGTGAACCCCACCACCATAACATATGTATATATCAAGATACACATCCTAAATTGTAATTATTCCACATGTAATAGAACAAGGAAACATAGGGTCGGCTCTATAATTAATTTTATGGAGTTTTGAAGTCATTAAGGTTGCCATTGGGTGTTATACTTTTGAAGGAAGCTTCCTGGAAACTTCATCCAAAAAAAGAAATGTCCAATGAAAAATTAATAAATCCCCAATATGATGTCCAAATACTCTGAAAATTTTAAGAGAGACGTACAAGATATTTATGAACAACATTAATGAAGGGTGGAACGCGTGAAGATGTCATTTAGTGGGGATACAATGCGTCTACTTTCGGTGGACAAATTCTAACTATAAAAGGAGGGGAGCTCCTCCCTCTCAAATCATCCCATTCTCCATCCATTCCTTCAAGGCACAAAGGAGGAAATCTCTACTGAGGGAGGCCAATTGAAAATATCCCCCCTTTATTTTTAATTTATTTCTTTTCTTTATTTTTGTTTTAGTTTTCAATTGTAATTTATATTTCTAATAAAATTCATGCATTGTTTTTATTTCTGTGCCCACCCATCCACCATCTTTTCTTCTTCTCATATTACCATCGTGAACTATAATACTCATGATCATGAGTAACTAATTTGAGGAATATCCCGAGGTATTAATTAGGTTATTGTACCCAAGACCATGTTTTTAATATTCTTTGAGTTAATTCTAAGGATAATTTATAGTGGGTGTAATCCTCACTATGGTTGTCTAAAGTTTAACTTCTTAATCTACAACCATTTTCCCTCAATTGAGGAGGTGGATAGAGGGTGTGCTTGGCGATCTCTAAGTGGAATTTTCATTCATAACCAGGGTAGATTAAGGTGTGCACACATATGATAGAGTGCGTTCACTAAGAATATTTGAAGCTGGTCAATGAAGGTGCTCCCTGAAAGTTCTCTCGGGAGAACTTCCTTTATTCACTAATTCCATTTTGTTTAGCATTTCATATTAATTTGCAATGAATTTTTTCATTTCATTTATTTTCATAAATTCTATTACATTCCTATATTAAATAAAAATAACCAAAAAGAATTAGTTAAAGTGAATTAGATTAAGTGAGTGAATGAACTAAAAAAGCTCCTTAAGTGAGACGACCCCGTTTAACCTCTATGATGAACTAGGAAAACATAAAAATATGATTTTGCCATGCCCTACGACAGACGTGCATTAGCTGCCTTGACCCATTGCTAGATAATAATCTTGGACTTTAGGAAAGCCCACCTAATGCCAACAAGAAAGAATCATAGATGGTCACACACTAAATTTTTCCATTGATATCGATTAAATTATTTTTGAATTTAATTAATAGAATAAATATTATGATCAAGACCGAGGAATAATTTTATTCAAGTTTTATTGATCACATAAATTAAATAAATATTTATTAACCAGATTATGGATAAAATATATTTATTTATTTTATTGAATATTTAATAAATATTTATTTATAGGTTTGTGAATAAAATATTTATTTAAGAGAATAAAATATTTTATTCTAGTATTAAATAAATACTAGAGGATTTTGAGCAGAATAAGACTGATTTTGGTGATAAATATTAATTAACAAGTTGGTTAAATAATACTTATTATTGTGCAAGTTGATGCACGCCAAAAAATAATAATAATATTATTTTATTATGTGGCATGAGGTTCATTAAAGGTTATTATATTATTTAATGGTCATCATGTATTAAATAATTATTTTAACATAAACCCTAGATCTATAAATAAATAGTTATGTCTATTATGTAGAGTATTGATTGGTGCAATCGAAATAGAGAGTTGTTGCATACAAATTTTTCTCTCTTGAATCCTCCTTCACTCTCCCTCTCAAGAATGAGAAACAGAAGAGAAATTTCTTCAAGACCGAAGAAAGAGAAATCAAGGATGAATAACACAAGACATTCGATTTGTTGTGCTAACACCTGAAGATTGAGTGGCATTGCTCATAGATCATAGGAGCATGTGTGGATCACTGCTAGATGGATTTTATCCTTGGATCCTCACAGCGCAATAAAGGTAATCCGAAAGGGTCTTTTATGGTGATCAACATTCATCAATGAAGAAAGATCCTAAGCTCAGGTATTCATTTCTTTTGATATTAAATAAATAAATTATAAATTTGACATGAAAGATCATCTATCATGGTTTTGAGAAACTATAATTAAAATAAATTTTAATATATCCCTCACCACTGCATGCTTCCACTGCACTTAGAACCAACAAGTGGTATCATATGGACAAAGTTTAAATTTATAATTATTTATTTGATTGTTGATCTATGTGAAATTGTGGTTAGATTTTCATTTCATGTTATTCATTTTTTAATTCAATTTAATTTTTTATGCTTATACATATTAATCATGATTCGTTCAGTGTTTTATTTTATTAAAGGTTTAAGAATAGATGAATAATGACTGAAGATTACATCATAAAACTGCCATTTTTTGGTCGGTAAGATAGGGTTACACGATGTTTACTCAGAAGTACATGTTGTGCACCCTATTTCACTGCATCTGGATACACCAAGGGATACACGGTGCACCACATAGTAATTATATGTAGTGTACGCTGTGTGTTGACCGACCAACCTAGCACACAGTTTTCAAATTACAAAACGTGTATCGGTGCACATGCCATGTAGTCTACATAGGTTAGTGATATAAATTGCGCAATCTGTGTGGTCATTATACATAGTCAAAACCATGTGAGACTGACAACTTGAAACATTTATGATATACACAGCATGTATAGGGTGTATATGGAGTGTAGTTGATCAATTCCCATGTCCAAAACACACATACAATACCCAAATGTGCACACCAAACATGGAAAGTGTAACAAACGACGTATAACTGGTCTATAAATGCCATGTATTCTAGCTGAGGTACACACCATAGACCCAGGTATGTACCCTAGATACATGGAAATCGAGATACACATCGTGTAGATGGTCTGTACACATAATGAAATATCTAATTAAAGGATAGAATTAAAAATTATATTAAATTGAAAATTACAGTATTAAAACCCTATTTTATTGATTGACACACCAATGTGTGTTTGAAATTTTAATAATGGTTTTAAAAAATATCAAATGCTCAATTAATTTATTGTAATTAATATGTCATTATTGGTTCTGACATTTATTTTCCACGAATTCCATAAATGATTGGTATGTCCAATTAATTTTGGATGATCATTAAGATGAAAGAGAATTTCCATAACATTTGTTTTGATTTTATAAATAAGATCACTTTAAGGATAAGTGTGAACCAACCTGCCCTTTTTTAATTCCAATACTTTGTTTTGATTTTATAAAAACACTTTGAGGCTAAGTGAGAACCATCAAGATGAAAGAGAATTAATTAATTAATTAATGCAAGTGCACTTATATTAATAATAAAGGATGAATAAAGCAATTAATGTGAGCCAATTACTTTTGCGTATTCGTTGCATGTATGATTGTTCATGAGCTTGACCAAGACCTGTGTATGTGTTGAATGTTTTAATTTAATTTATTACATGAGTTTGAAATTATTTATTATTAAATTAAATATGATGGAATGTGTTTCATGTTGTATTGGTGTAACCTGATCTGATTGGATGATGTTGGTCCAAATGCTGGCGGGCCATATTGCGCATCAGGATATAACTCCACAGGTTGAGCTTTGTGGTGATCTCATTGGGGGTTTCATGGAGCAATGTGCCCCTGTTCTAGGGGTTTAGGGGCCTAAGGGTCTTGGTCCAAATTGTGGGGCACTGTAGAAACTCTAAGAACTATAGCAGAGCTGACCGACCGACATCAATAGGGTACTATAGCAGTGCAGACTTTGGCACGACTACTATAACAGCTCAGAATTTGGAGACAATAGTACTGCAACTCCATGGACTTCTGGCTGCTAACCAATATAGCAGTTTGAACTTTGGTGGCTGCAACACTATAGATATGTATACTTTTATACACTTTTCACTATAGCAATGCAGAATTTCTATGAGGTTGGTGGTACAACACTTCATCCTATTTATTATCCCATTTCGGCCAAGGGTTTCTTATGTGTGAAACTTTGAGATCTCCCTATATTTTTTTCTCCTAAAACTAGTGAAATTTCTATCTCTCCATAGATGTAGGGATCATTTCCCAAATCACGTAAATTTTCTGTGTCCAAAGATCCTCTTCTTGTTCTTTTGTTTTTTCCCTTTTACTCTTCTGTCAATCATTTATCACTTCGTTGCTCCTGATGTTTTTTCACAACATGTTACCCCTCCCTCCATTATTATGTTGGACTTGTGTATCCAACGATATTTATGTAATCCCCTTTTAACCAATCCTTTGGTTCCCCTCACCTTTGTGCGATTCATAAATACATGTAATTAATGGAGTATCCCAAGGCACATGGAGGTGGTTCAAGATAGATCCATTATGATACCGACTCAATTAATACATAGGTGTATAGGTGGAATGATGTAACTCATGCCAAGATCGACAATATGAGTTATTTACCCTAGGTCAAATATTGATTTAATGTCCACTCATTAAATCGACCATCACATAAATCTCATGAATGAGTCATTTAATTAATTATTTATTTCTGTCTATGAAATTATTTATTTTATGGATGCAAAAACACAATAACATAAATAAATAAATTAATGTGAAAAGATGAAAATTAAATAAATAAATTATGTGTAAATGTTTAATCCATCATGGTTAATTAATTAAGTAGCATCCACTTAACATTAACAAGAAATGTAAATGATAAAAAAAAGATAAAATTTATGCATAATTAAATAAAAAATCCCTCAATTAAATATTAAGCCGGATTTTACTTTCCATTACTTGATTAGGAATGAAGTCCTTGAAACCAAGTGCTTGACCAACCCTCATTGGGACACTTGATTTTAATGTAGAGTTTTTATGAATGTTATGGGTTAACTTAACCATCCTACATCAAGAAAAGTATTCCTCGCTAGACTTGATATAACTAAAAGGAACGTGTTGAGGAAATTTAAGTCAGGATTTCGGGATAGAGGAGTCCACTCAACGGATCAAGGAGCTAAAAGCCCATAATTGGAAAAGAACTCCCTACCCAAATACCTTCAAGTAGCATGACCAACCCTCATTGAGTTATGAAAAGGGGAATATGGATCTTTTATACTAGAATTTCATAACAACTAGACATTAAAAGTTCAATGGTGAGGGCTATTGAGACTTGATAAAATAGCTATGGATTTAATGAAAATTAATAAAATCAAATTAATTTATTATTTCTCACATAATTTGTAATTAGGAAAAGTACTAATAATCTACTATTTTAATTTCAGAATAAAATGGAAATATCATCATACATATTGTCCCTACGATCAATGTTAGAGAAAGAGAACCACCTCACTAGAAGTAACTTTCAGGAGTGGTTTAGATGCCTTTGGGTTGTGCTACGCCATGAAAAAAAATCTTATATATCAGAATCCTCAATATCTGATCTGCCTACTAAAGAGGAAAGTGATGAAGAGATCTTGGTCTATGAAAACCATTTGATAGATGCTTTCTACATTCAATGTTTGATGCTTTCTTCTATGTCTAGTAAACTCATGAAGTCTCATGAAAACATGGATGCATATAGAATGATTGAGAACCTCTGTGGTCTTTACTTGGAGAGAGCTAAACATGAATAGTTTTAGATATCTAAGGCACTCTTTCAGATAATGATTAGATATAGTACCCAAACTGGGCATCATGTAGTCAAGCTCATTAGTTACAGTGTGCACCTAAAGGTTCTAGGGTTTAAACTCCCAGAAGAACTGGGCACCAATCTCATTCTGGAATCACTCCCTCAGAGCTTCTCCAACTTTGTTGTAAATTTTAATATGAACAAAATCAATAAGTCTCTGCCAGATATTCTCACTCTCATTTTCCAAGTAGATAAGAATACAAAGAATGAAAATCCTTCAGTCCTTATGGTGAAAAAATGGAAAGGCCAAGAAAAAATATTTAATCCCAAAGATTCTTCACACCCTTCTAAGAAGAAGAAGATCATGGGGTAAGAAAGGGAACATGATGTTGTCTGTTTCACATGTGGTAAGAAGGGCCACTGGAGGAAAACATGCACCAATCCAAAGAAGCAAGGGGAAGCTTTAGGTGCATTTATTATTGAGTGCGATTTATCTATTTCTACAAATTAGGTATTAGATACTACTTTTGGTGCTCACATATGTATTCAAATACATGAACCAAGTAGATTAAAAAAGATTGAATGAGGAGAGGTAGATCTACGAGAATCTTACTACTGTATCTATGAGTGATTACCACCTCATGTTTCCAACTGATATGATCTTGGTTTTAAAGGGTTGTTATTATTCACCTTCAGTTACCAAAAACATAATATCAATATCTGATTAGATACAAATGGTTTTATTTTCAAATTTAGAAACAAATGTTGCTTATTTTATAAAGATAGTATTTTTTATGGTAAGACACAATTAAATAATGATATTTATGTGTTGGACTATACAAACCAAGTAATGAAAATCAATAACAAAACAACATCAAATGACTCATACCACACCCAACTTTGGCATCATCGACTAGGTCATGTAAATGAAAATCACTTGACTAAACTACATAAAGATGGATATTTAGATTATTTTGAACTAAAACCACTTGGTGTATGTCTTTCATGTTTACAAGGTAAAATGACCAAAGACCCATTTAGTGGTAAAGGTGAAAGGGCTAAAGAGATTCTTGAATTAGTTCATATCTATGTGTGTGGACCATTTCCTGTTGAATCAAGGGGTGGGTGGTCATACTTCATAACTTTTACTGGTGATTTTAGTATATATGGATATGTCTACTCAATGAGGTATACGTCAGGTTCTTTTTGATAAACTCAATGAATACAAGAATAAAGTTGAGAACCATATTGGTAATAAGATTAAGAAATCCCAGTCAGAACGTGGTGGGGGAATACCTTAATCAAGACTTCATTGATTATTTATGGGAGTTTGAGATACTATCTCAACTCACTCCTCCTTATATTCCTCAATGGAATGGTATAAGTGACAGGAGGAACCACATATTATTAGCAATGATGGGATCAATGATGAGTCATGTGAGTTTTCCATTATCTTTTTGAGGATACACGTTACAAATAGAAACAAAAATACTAAACCAAGTTCCTACTATAACTAAAGATGTTATACTATACCAATTATGGAATGGAAAGAAATCAATGTTTTCATACTTACATGTGTGGGGCTGCGAAGCATTTATTAAGGCCTCTTCAGGTAACAAACTTTCACGCTGAGACACAAAGTGTATCTTTATAGAATTCCTAAGGAGAAAAGGGGATATTACCTATAAGAACCTTATAAAAAATGCTATAGTGGAAAGAAATTCCACATTCCTTGAGAGGGATCACATCTATAAAAGAGATAATGGGAGAGAGATAGACTTCAATAATGTCGAGGCTCTAGGTACACAAGAGTTGGCACAAGAACAAATTCCACAAAGCCCCGTGGAAGAAGAAACTATTTTGGAGACACAAGCACTGCGTATGAGTACAAGAGAGGTTAAAGAACTATAATTTTATGGTTTTTTAGTCACCAAGGACGGTGTATCATTATTAGTTGATAATAATTATTCTCTAACCTACAAGGAAGCAATAAGTGGCACAAATTTTTCCAAGTGGAAAGAAGCCATGAATTCTGAAATGGATTCCATGTATCAAAACCAAGTTTGGATTTTGGTATATCCTAAAGTGGATGTAATGGTTGTTGGTTGCAAATGGGAATTCAAGAAGAAACCAGATATGGAAGGATAAGTTAGTACCTATAAGGAATGACTAGTTGCAAAATGGTTTAAACAACATCAAGGTATTGACTAAGACAAAACCTTTTCACCAGTTTCAATGATGAAATCCATTAGAATTATACTTTACATTGTGACTTACCATGACTATGAGATTTGAAAAATGGATTTCAAACCAACCTTTATTAACAAGAACTTTCAGGAAGATTTCTATATGAAATAACCAGAAGGGTTTGTGACTCCAAAGGATGCTAATAAGATATGAAAATTACAAAAATACATTTATAGATTAAATCAAGAATCACAGTCATGGAACATTCATTTTGATAAATCCATAATGGAATTTGGTTTTATAAATAATGAGTGTGAGACTTGTTTGTACAAACAGTTTAGTGGGAGTGTAGTCATTTTCTTAATAGTATATGTTGATGACATATTACTCATTGGAAATGAAACACTGGTCTTACCGTCTGTTAAGTAATGGTTGAATAAATTCTTATCTATGAAGGACTTGGGTGAGGAAATATATATTCTTGGGATAAATATCCATTTTGATAGATTCAAGAGGTTTCTCAACCTAAGTCAAAGTGCATGCATTCGCAAGATACTGAAGTGATTCTATCTGTAATAATCCAAGAGGGGATCGTTTCTAGCATCACATGGCATTCATCTGTCCAAGAAAATTTGTCCTTAGAAACATGAGAAAATAAATATAATTTAAAGGATTCCATACATATCAGAAATTGATTCAGTCATTTATGTTATGTTATGTACTAGGTTAGATGTCACCTATGCATTAAGTGTGGTAAGAAGATATCAAGATGATATAGGTGACCACCATTGGATGGAAGTAAAGACTATTCTTAAGTATTTGAGGCATAATAAGGATATGTTACTAGTTTATGGAGGAGATAAGGTACTAGTCATCAGAGGATATGTAGATTCTAGTTTCCAAACTGATCAATATGACATGAAGTCACAAACGGTACAAATATTCACTTCTAATGGAGGTGTTGTGAGATAGAAGAGCTCAAAGTAGGTTGTAGTCATAGATTATACAATAGATTTGAATTATATTGCAGCTTCTAATGTAGCTAAAGAAGTAGTATGGATGTGAAACTTCATCTAATATCTTGACGTGGTACCTAGTAGTAAAGATCCTATCACACTCTAATATGATAATACTGTAGTGGTGGATCTTGAAAAAGCTCCAAGGTCATATTAGTGAACGAAGCACATACTTTGGAAGTATCATCTCTTGAGGTATTTTTCTCAGAGAGGTGAGGTTGCAGTGAGAAGTATTTACATGGATGAAAACATGGAGGAACCCTTGACTAAATCCCTAACTCAGCAGAAACATGATTATCATGTGAGGTCTAGTGTACTAAAAGTCATAGGTATTTGGCTCTAGTACAAGTGGGTGTTTGTTGGAGTTGGTGTCCTAGGATCAACTATTTTTACTTTGATTACATGTATATTCAATTTATTGAATATTAATTAAATACTTTATTACATATTTTTCATTATTCTGTATGGATTTAATGTAATAATTTCCTAGAGTATTTTTCACATTGATAACATCATAATAGTTCCCTGCTATGATGAGAACCTTAAAATTCTATGAAAATATTCTTAATACAGTTCTGTGGTTGGATAACGTACTATGATGGGACACATAGTATTTAGACCATCTGGTGCATGTACGCGTAAGAGGATGAGGCTTCTTCTCTTGAAGATCACACTTGATAATTTCCAAGGCAGGAGATTATGAGAATATACCCACAAGTAAGAATTCCGTATGTTTTGGTGTCATTAGATATTCCTATTTTCAAGTGTGTGTATTTGTACTTAGACTTTAAGATTATCATTTATTCATGTCATGACTCACACACTTATATTTCCTGATGAAAATCATGACAATATATATTTGTGATGAGTTAGGGTACGTTAGGTGTTTCACGATTGACATGTAATTGATGGATAAGT
Organism: Viscum album; assembly: GCA_963277665.1. Lineage (NCBI taxonomy): Eukaryota > Viridiplantae > Streptophyta > Magnoliopsida > Santalales > Viscaceae > Viscum > Viscum album. Next base: position 1,204,493,725 of record OY728163.1, on the reverse strand, counting down.
TGAGGAAGGATTTTTTCCCTTCCATATTTATGAACGTTGATATCTCAACCCTTTGATTGGAATAGAACTATCACCCTAAATTCCATGGTCAGGGTGTAATGACATGTTTATTCCATATAGTGAAAGAAAGACATATCAAACATATAGGCTGGTGACATAGATATGAAACTTTCTTGATGAGATATTGTGACAAAGGGATTATATTACATAGTGAACATTCGTATGTGGTTGTCTTCATTGAAAAATTAAGTTCTACCTCTTGGGTTCCTTGAACCATTGATAGAAAGTAATCTTGGACTTTAGGTGATCCCGCCTAATGAAAATGAGAAAGAATCCTATAGGGCCACACACTAAGTGTTTCCATTGATCTCAATTAAATTATATTTGAATTTAATTAATGGAATAATTATTATTGTCAATACAAGGGAATAATTTTTTTTAAGTTTTATTGATTGCATAAATTAAATAAATATTTATTCACTGGATTGTGAATAAAATATATTTAGTTATTTTATTGAATATTTAATAAATATTTATTTACTGGTTTATGAATAAAATATTTATCTAAGAAAATAAAATATTTTATTCAGGTATTCAATAAATGCTTGAGGAGTTCAAATGGACCAAGATTGAATCAGGTGACAAATATTAATTAACAATTTAGTTAAATAATAGTTGTTATTGCGCAAGTTGGCATACACCACAAAATAATACTAATATTATTTTATTTTGTGGCATGAAGTTTATTTAAGGTTATTATATTATTTAATGGATGACATGCATTAAATAATTATTTTAAACTAAAACCTAACTCTATAAATATATGATTATGTCTATTGTGTAGAGTATCAATTCATGAAATCAAAATAGAGAGTTGTTGCGCACAAGAAATTCTCTCTCATCTCCTCCTTCCCCCTTCCTCTTAAGAATGAGAGATAAAAGATATATTTCCTCAATTCTGAAGAATAATATATCAAGAATGAATAATGAAAGACATTCCATTTTCCACCCTAGAACCTAGATATCAAGTGTAATTGCTCAAAGATCATAGGAGCACGTGTGGATCACTACTAGAGGGATTCTATCCTTGGATCCTCATAGTGCAACAAAGGCAATCTGAAAGGGTCTTTTTAGATAATCAACATTCATCAACGAAGATAGATACTAAGACTAGGTATTCATTTCTTCATATATTAAATAAATAAATTATAAATTTGATGTGCAAGATCCTCGATCATGGTTTTAGGAAATGATAATTAAAATAAATTTTAATATATCGCCCACCACCGCATGCTTCCACTACACCGGAAACTAACACTTATATCCTTGGAAATTATTATACATACTAAGTTTCTCCCATTGTTGGACTCCTCCTTGCTTGTTTTCAATGGAGGGTCTCAGGTGTTCCTAGGAGGTTCCTATTTGCTAAGAAATAGACCTGTTAATTCCAATTTGGAATATGACGACCCATATGCCCAGTGGTTTTGTGATGAAAACATAGACATGGGTACGATGAAGGATTGGATAGGTTTGAGAAACATTTAAAAACCTTAATAGATATCAATGTTTACCTCAATGCGGTTGCTTCTAAGGAGCCTCCTAAGGCAATGTAGGGGTCCAAGGAAGCTTCCATAACCTCAAGAGACCCCAATATTGACATAGGCACAATTGTTGCTAAGGAGCCTATGAAGGCCATGGCGGGGTCAAAGGAACCTTCTAAAACCTTGGAAGGTCCCAATGTGGAAAAAATTGATGAAGGTGATTCCAAGGAGCATTAAATGTAACATCCTGGGATTTTATGAAATATATTTTTTCAATTAAATTCAGTTTCTTTAATAGCTTGCGTTACACGCAACACTAAATTTAAAAAAAAGTGATATATTATTAATATATTATTATATGACCATTATAAGCTAGCTGTTAAATTGGTAGGTATGAATATGATTGATGTAATGTCTTAGAATTTTTGTATATATTTTTTAAAATTGTATGAAATTATTTCGAGACCACATGCTTTGAAGACATGTGATTCTGAGACCCGGTGAGCCCGAAACAAAAATTTGAACTTTTTTTAGTTCATTTAAGTAAACGTGCTAGCGGGTTTTTCAAACTTTTAAACCAGTGCTCAGATAAAAAATTTAAGGGCACTATTGAACTTGGAATCCCGAGATTCACCTAGAAAAGACTTAACTTTGACTAGCAAGAGTTGGATGGAAAAGTTAATTTTCAAACTTTTCGGAAAATAATAAAATAACTTAAAAAGTTATTTTATTTCTTTTCTCACCATTGAGAAGAGGAGTACAAAACTGTGGTGTGACAATGAGGCACATTAAAGGAAGCTCCTTAATGGATCATTTTTGTGCAACATAATAGATATGTTATTTCATAAATGAAACAACGTAACAACGCGACGTCACTGCGTAACAAAAATGCCACGATGTGTTTTATTTTTATAAGCTAACGTGTTGGGGAAACGAGAATTAAACTGTGGAAATTCTCTAAATAAACTATAGAAAGGATTCCCTCTAATGAATAACAATAAATTCCAGAAGGATTTCTAGCAACGTCGACACTTTATGAAGAATGAGACCGGGAAGCGACGAATGCCAACAGAGCTTGAATCCTCAAGGGCGGAGCGCTTCAACAACAAACGTCGATCGAGGTAGGGATTTATTTGTTTTATGTTTTACCCATTCTTATTCAAAATTAATAATTCTATTCAACCCATGAATAGGTTGATCTGCGGATCATGTGTTCTTGCAGGAGGGTGTTCTTCTTAGGTTTTCTATAACAGGATTAAATTATTGTTGATAGAACATCATCCCCAAACCTCCACCTATTTTTAAAACTCTAACGCGGAGGGCGTGGGCCGACACGAACAAGGCCTAAGACCCTCCACTTGTGCATTATTCATGGCTGAGAATTCAAAACGGGATGCAAGGTAGATTCAGGGCCTTCGCAGGGAAGGCGACACCCCACGGAGGTCAGAGACGCAATCGGTATGAAGAACAGACCACTGGTGCGGACCCGGTGGCCCGTGGAAGGACCCGTCGGCGCACCAGAGTCGGTTGTCGTGGCTGAATCGGGCCACAACGCAGCAAGAAGATCCATCATATGGGCCAACTCTAGAGATGCGACCTCTCTTCCACGTCGGTGGAGCAGCCTACAGCCGCGAGCCACACATCTTAGGAGCACGTGGTCGATTGACCCTATGTGGGGAGTCCGACCAGCTGCGTAGTAGCAGGCTAGACTCACATGCCAATGGTCTAAACCCAGGACGGGACATTTCGGTGGACCTAGGTCAGGTCAGTGGACCCCAGGTCAGGTCAGGTCGGTTCGGTCTAATCGGGTCGAACTAGACCCAAACCCAACCAACCCCTTTTTGGAAAACCGTCAATATATTTCAAACCGGGCATCTGATTGACGATCCATTTGAGGTGTTGGAACCCTTGAGATTAGAAAGATATTATGGAATACTTTGTATAGACTTTAATGGAAGTTTAATTTTTACAAATGTCTTAGGGAACGGTTCTCCCGAGATCAAGCCTGTTACGTGCGAAAACCCTGCGGTTGGTTGAGACCTAAAGACTACTGACAAGCAACCCCGTGTGGATTGGATACTATGGACTAGTGGGAAGAGACTTTTTTGTGACCTGATAGACCCACGGTGGGGAGAAACTTCTGTGTGACCTGACAGACCCACAATACTCGATAGGAGGAGTACCTCAGTATGGACAAGGTGGGAAGCAGCTTCTGTGTGACCCGACATGCCCATAGTGGGGAGCGGCTCTATGTGTCCTAGCATACCCATGGTACTCATTAGGGATGAGTACCACAGTATTCTCAAGGTTAGTGGGAAGCATCTTCTGTGTGACCCAACATTCCCACTATACTCATTAAGGAAGAGTTCTTCAGTAGCCCATGGTGTTCGATATTATGACTGATGGTATTACTTCCTACTCTAGAATATACCTGCTATGAGCTTTCTTTCCTCATGATCATGCTTGGCGACCATGCTTTGTGGTTTTTTTGTGGATTAATTTTTGGTATTTCCTTGTTATTTTGGGGTCCCTATTGAGTATTTTGTTACTCACCCCTACATGGGATTCGCCTACACGTGTTGTGCCTGGTGCAGACGACCGCCACCTTGACAGAGGACTTGGTGGTTCCCAGTGAGACTAGGCAGGTGGGGCATACTTCTATGGCTTCTAGCAGCTACTCTATACTTACCCATCAGGTGGGGTTTCTAGCAGATGACTTCCATCATTTTTCTTTATACTTTACTATTTTTAGTTTATCTTTTGTTAGGTTTGTATTATGCCCCATTTACCTATAGTTTGTACTTTTACTTAGTGTTTGTTTAGTGGAATGCATGTTTACTTTTCCATCTTTGGGATGTGGTTGTGCGTGTGTGTGTACAGGTACTTAGGAAATTGCCTCCCATTTACAGGTTGATGCCTTCGGTGCTAGTCACCAACCCCTGACCTTAGAGAGGTGGGCTTGGGGTATGTCACGACATGGGCCCTAGGGTACGGGTCGTGAAAAAGTGGTATCAAAGGTGTTTGGTTCTACCTCAGAGATCGAGAGTCTGTTGTTTTGTTTTTGGGGAAATAATGTTGAATGTTTTGATTTCGACTTTCAGATTTGGGGAGTCCAGTGTTGGTGCGGCGACTGACGTATCCATACACCAGGATCTTGAATTATGATTTTTGACTCTATTCATGAAAACACTGGTTGCATAAGTCTCTCCATATCATCTTCTTGAATAAGTGTCAGCTCACTAGGTATAATCTTCTAACTGTGGTACATCTTGATCTATTTCAAGACGCCTCCATGCAGACATCCAGCTAGGCTTCCGATACATGATCCTGTGGATATCCCGCCTAATGATGAGGCATCGATTCAGGGACCAGTGATAGAGATGGCCCCTTAGGATAGTGTACTGGTGTTTCCACCACTCGTTGATTAACAGTTACTACCAGCGTTACTGGTAGAGTACGTACAAAGACTTAGTGCCTTGCACGAGTTTCATAGATAGAGACCTCCCAGGTTCAGGGGAGAGACAGATCCTCAGGTCACTGAGGACTGGCTGGAGGTAGTGACGCAGGTCTTCCTCTTAGTGAGGACACCTCTTGACTAGATGAAAATCTTAGCTAAGAGCCTTCTTCAAGGTTCAGCTGGGAGATGGTTGAGTCTAACGATTCAGACTCATGATGAGGCGACACTCACCTGGACAGGATTTGAGTGGATTTTTTGGGAGGATTTTTTCCCTATAACTTTGTGCTCTGTTCGCATACAGGAGTTGGTTAACCTGCAACATGGAAACATGTTAGTGGCTGAGTACTCTGTGAGGTTTACAGACCTCTCTCTCTATTCCATAGACATGGTGCATGGCCCTTTCTTTAGGGGCCTGACCTTTGATCAGGGACTCAGATAGGAGATCAGGGCATCCATGGTGTCTCTCAACATCCCCACTTAGGCTGGAGTGTTGGAGAAACCCTTCTTGTAGAGAAATTCTTAGTAGAGCAGGCACTGATAGCCAGAGCCACCAGCAAACATCAGGCGATAGAGTCTTCAGTGGTGAGCCACATGCAGTAGACGATGGGACCCAAGCAGGTCATGTCTTTCAGGGGATGACCCTAGGACTAAGGGGTCGGTAGTTCGAGGCTCCCAGAGTAGAGGGAGTTAGTAGGGAACTAGGTTGTTCTTCACATGTGGCAGGTAGGGACACATGGCTTGTGACTTCCTAACCCACTGCCCAGACAATCAACAGACGATTAAGGGACCACCGAGGCATAGGCATAGTTTCGAGTGAGGAGGTCCTCAGGGAGGCATATATGGCAGGGGAGCAGGATGATAAGAAGGTGGTGAATGACGGTTTGAGGTGCTACCACTTCCACCCCAGGTGGTCCACCATGGGCTTAGGAAGCCAGCAGACAGGGGTGAGGCTAGATTCATGTGATGAAGACCTACGACCACGAATCTCTAGAGATGATTAGAGGTATGGTCTGTGTCTTCTCAACCTTATCTACAATTATTATAGACATAGGTTCTAGTCACACTTTCCTTTCCACAGACCTTGTTTGGGGCTCGTAAATTTTGGTGGATCTTTTGGCTCAATCCTTACGATTAGAGACTCATACGGGAGGGTATTTGATGATTACACACTGGTGCTAGTAGTGTGAGCTTACTCTAGGAGGTGAGAGATTTGGATTTGATCTCATAGTAGTGGTGTAGAGGACTTACAACTTCATCTTGGGTATGGACCGATTATCCATAGTCCATGATCAGATCAACTTTTTTAGGTGCAAAGTACGGTGTGTCCGCAAGGATAGGACTAGGTTTTCCTTCATCAGTGAGAAGGGAACTTTTTCAGCACATGATGGACTTTCTCGAAGGAGGGTGTAGCCTATCACTCACCAATTAGCTAGTCTCACCCTCAATGCAATAGATTAGAGGAGTCCAAGATTTCCTGTAGTGGTTGATGAGTATGTGAATGTCTTTCCTAAGGATGTTCCAGGACTACCTCCTCACAGGGAGGTAGAATTTGGCATCGAACTGTACCCTAGGAGAGAATTGATATCCACACTAGAATATCTGATGGCTCCCAAGGAGCTTCATGAATTGAGGGTATAGTTGGAGGACTTCCAGGAGAATGGGTTCATAAGGCTCAACGTTTCACTATGGGCAGCCCTAGTGTTTTTTGACAAGAAGGAAGACAAGAGTTTGGGGTTATTCATGGAATTACGACACTTGAACCAGGTGAATATAAAGAACAAGTATCCACTACCAAGTACTAATGACCTATTCAATCAGTTAAAGGGAGCGAGGTGGTTCTCGAAGATCAAGCTCAAATCAGGCTATCATCAGCTTCGGGTATGGGATGAGGATGTATTGAAGACAACCTTTAGATGCCAGTATAAACACTATGAGTTTTTGGTGATGCATTTTGGAATGAAAAATGCCCCAAAAGTGTTCATGGGACTCATGAACAAGAGCTTCTAGCCTTACTTGATCGTTTTGTGGCTGTCTTCATTGATGGAATCTTGGTGTACTCGACGTCGGAGGAGGAGCACGCTACACACCTGTAGATAGTTCTGGATACACTCTGAGTGAACCAAATTTATGATAAGATCTTGAAGTGCCAGTTATGGATTCAATAGGTCTAATTTTTGGGATATATCATCTCATAGGTTGGATTTGTAGTGGATCCAGTGAAGATAGAGGCAATGCTTGCCTGGGAGCCACTCAGGAGTGTGACTGAGGTGCGAAGTTTCTTGGGGTTGGATGGATACTACCAGAGGTTCATGCCTGACTTTTCTAGAATAAAAAAACCTTTATCATTCTTGACATGAAAGGGGCATCCCTTCATGATGGAGAAGTGCTAGCAGAGTTTCCAGGAGTTGATGCATAGACTAATGAGTTCCCTTATCTTGACACTACCAGAAGAGGGCATTGGGTATGTAGTTTTATGTGATGCATCAGGGACTAGACTGGGTTGTTTCCTGATGTAGGAGTGATCGGTAATCGCCTATAGTTCATGAGAGTTGAGGTAGCATGAGAAGAACTATGCGACCCATGACCTGGAGTTAGCAGCAGTAATCTTTTCCTTGAAGATATTGCGACACTAATTGATGGGTGAATGGTTTACCATCTACTATAACCACAAGAGTCACATATATATCTTCTCACAGAAGGACCTGAACTTGAGACAGTGGCGATGACTGTAGTTCCTCTAGGACTATGGCTTTGAGATAGTCTATACTCCTGGGAAGGGGAATCTGGTGGCAGACGTGCTCAGTAGAAGGTCTGGTTTACAACTACTAAGTGAGGCGACAAAGCAGTTAGCCGTGATGCAGATATAATTTGTAGATGATGATGGAGGATATTACCTTTAGTTAATGACTATCACTCCACCACTCTTATGACGATTTAGGGAGGCACAACTTGTAGATGTTGACTGTGATGCCTGACATGCTCAGCTATCATCAGGACATGCTCCTGATAGATTTCTATATATGGAGAGCACGTCATCCTTTTTAGAGGGCGCACTGTAGTATCAGTGACATTGTGGGAGGAAGTGTTTAGGGAGTTCCATACATACCCTTTGTAAGTACATCATGGTTTGGTTAAGATGAACCAGAACCTCTGGCATTAGTATTGGTGGCCAGTGATGAAGAAAGTAGTGGCCGAGTTCGTTTCACGACGCCTCACTTATCAGCAACTGAAGGCCGAGAATCAAGTCCCAGTAGGCTTGGCACTTCCACTTGAGGACCATAATGGAAGTGGGATGGTATCTCGATGGACTTCATGATAGGGTTACCACACACATCTAGGTTCCATGATTCTATCTGGGTGATTGTTGACCAACTCACCAAGTTGACTCACTTCCTACCCATCCAGGAGTAGGGATCGGTAGAGGGATTTGGATTCCTCTACATCCAGAAGATAGTGAATATTCATGAGGTGCCTTCAATGATCATCTTAGACCTTGATGCATGCTTTACATCCCGGTTGTGGAAGGGATTGCAGGAGGCGTTCAGGGATCAGCTGTGCTTGAGCACAACTTTTCACCCTCAAACAGATGGTCAGACAAAGTGGACCATACAGACCCTGGAGGAAATGCTTTGTGCTTTCATCCTTGATTTTGGTCACAGTTGGGAGGACCACCTGCCATTGGTGAATTTTTCATACAATAATAGATATCACTCCACCATTGGCATGGCACTATTTTAGGCCTTGTACAGGAAGCCATGCAGATCACCTCTATGTTGAACAAACCCAGGGGAGTCAACACTCATGGGTCCAGAGTTGGTACGGGATACCACTAAGAAGGTGCAGATTATCCAAGAGTAGATTAGGACTACACAAAATAAACAAAAATCATATCCTTACAGGAGGAGGAGATCCTTGGATTTCAAGGAGGGAGACCATGTTTTCCTTCGGGTCTCACCCCGATAGGGATTACAGAGATTTGGCTGAGGCAACAAGATATCTCTGAGGTTCATCGAACCTTTTCAGATTCTGATTAGAGTTGGTGAGGTGGCATACCTCCTAGATCTTCCCCCACAGATGCACCGAGTGCACGATGTTTTTTATGTGTCGCAGTTGAGGAGGTATGTGCATGATCCATTTCACGTCATCGACTAGGGTGATATGGACATTGGCGATGGGGTGACATTTGAAGAGTTCTCGGTGAAGATATAGGATCAATAGAATTGGGTCCTTTGTGGATGGTCGATTCCTCTGGTGCGTGTTTAGTGGCAGTACAAGAATCTGCAGGAGATAACATGGGATCGGGAGGCTCAGATTCATGCTCAGTACCCCCATTTGTTTGATTATCCCTTGTTTTGACTTTCGGGGATGTAAAGCCCTAAGGCGGGGAGAATGTAATGTCCCATAATTTCCATATATATATATATATATTTAAATTTTATGGAATTATTTCGAGACCACATGCTTTGACGACACGTGATTCCGAGACCCGGTGAGCTCAAAAAGAAATTTTTAATTTTTTTTAGTTTGTTTTAGTAAACGTGCAAGTGGGGTTTTCAAACTTTTAAACAGGTGCTTGGATCAAAGATCTGAGGGCGCTGTTAAACTCGGAACACTGGGATTCACCTAAAAAGGACTTAACTTTGACCAATAATGGTCGAATGAAAAAGTTAATTTTTGGAATTTTTGGAAAATAATAAAATAACTTAAAAAGTTATTTTATTTATTTTCTCACCGTTGAGAGGCGAACGACGACGCTGTGGTGTGGCGACGATTCACATTAAAGGAAGCTCCTTAATGACTTGTTTTTGTGTAGTGTAATATATATGCTGTTTCATAAATGAAACGGTTTAACAACGTGACATCGTAGCGTAACAGAAACGTTGTGATGTGTTTTCTTTTAATAAGCTAACGTGTTGGGGAAACAATAATTAAACCATGGAAATTCTCTAACAAATCTATGACAATTATTCCCTCTAATGACAAATGATGAATGCCATCAGGATCACTAGAAACGTTGATGCTTTATGAAGAACGAGATCAGGAAGTGATGAACACCAACAGAGCTTGAATCCTTGAAGACGGAGTGCTTCAACGATGAACGTGGATCGAGGTAGGGTTTATTTGTTTTACGTTTTCCCATTATTATTTTAAATTAAGAACACGGATCAACCCATGAACAGGTTGATCAATGGATCATATGTTCTTGAGGGAGGGTGTTCTTATTGGGTTTTCGATAGTGGGATTAAATTATTGTTGATAGAACACCATCCCCAAACCTCCCTCTATTTTAAAAATATAATGCGGAGGGTGCGGGATGACACAAACAAAGCCCGAGCCCATCATATTGTGAGTTCTTCATGGAAAAGCATTCTAAAGGGGTGGAAAGTCAGATTCGGGGCCTTCATAAGGAAGGCGATACCCCACAGAGGTCGGAGGTGCAGTCAGTATGAAGAACGAACCATCGGTGCAGACCTAGTGGACCGTGGAAGGACCTGCTGGCAGCAGTGCTGACAACCGCCAGTGGTGGCCTACGACGACAGTCGTGGGCAGGTGGCAGTGCGCCACAACAGTGTTCCAAAGTCGGCTGTCATGACCGGGTGGCGGCACGCCACAACGGCGCGCTGGAGTCGACTGCCACAACCAGTTCTGGCCGCGGCGCCGCGGGAAGAGCCATAGTATAGCATCAGAGACGCAACTCATAGTCGCGGGCTACACATCTCAGGAGCACATTGTTGATTGACCACATGCGGGGAGTTCGGCTGGCCGCGTAGCAGCGGTTCACAGTCGCTTGACCGTGGTGAAGAGGTGACCCCACAGATGACCCGTGGGGTGAGGGGATCTAGACGCGACTTCCAACCACGTCCCCGCCAGGTAGAACCGGTCCGCCTATGGGGGACTGAGTAGGGACGGGGCCAGACCTACCGCAGTGGGCCAGACCCACCCCAGTGGCTCGGGTCCAGGTCGGGTCAATCCAGACCCAGACCCAGACCCAACTGGCCCCTTATTGTGAAAATGCCAATATATTTCAAACCAGGCATCTGATTGAAGAGTCGTTTGCGGCATTGGAACCCTCGCGACTAGATGGATCTATTAAAATAATCTATGGAGAATTTAATGGAAGTTGAATTTATAAGAATGGATTGGGAAGAGGTTCTTCTGAGATCAAGTGTGCTACGTGCGGAAACCTTACGGTTGGCTGAGACCTAAAGACTGTTGACAAGCGACCCTGTGTAGATCAGATACTATAGCCCAATGAGAAGTAGCTTTCGTGTGACCCAGAAGGCCCACAGTGGGAAACAGCTTCTATGTTACCCGAAAGACCCACGATACTCTACAAGAGGAGTACCTCAGTATGGAAAAGGTGGGAAGTGGCTTCTGTGTGACCTGAAATACCCACGGTGGGAAGCGACTTCTGTATGACCCAACATACCCATGGTACTCATCAGGGATGAGTACCACAATAGTCTCAAGGTTAGTGGGAAGTGACTTCTGTGTGACCTAGCATACCCACTGTACTCATTGAGGTGGAGTTCTCTAGCAGCCCATGGTGTTTGACGTTACAACTGATGGTCTTACTTCCTAATCTAGAATACACTTGGTGTGAGTGGTCTTTCCTCATGATCATGCATAGTGATAATTCTTTGTGGTTTTTTTGTGGATTTATTTGTGGTATTTCCTTGTTATTTTTGGTCCATACTGAGTATTTTGTTACTCAACCCTACATGGGCTTCACCCGCATGTGTTGTGTCTGGTGCAGACGACCGCCACCTTGATGGAAGACTTGGTGGCTCAGGACTTGGTGGTGTCCAGTGAGATAAGGAATACGGGGCATACTTCTAAAAATTCAAGTAGCTACTATACACTTACCAATCATGTGGGGTTTCCCGCAGATGGATTCCATCATTTTTACTTGTACTTTCCTGTTTTTAGTTTATCTTTTGTTGGGTTTGTATTCTAGACCATTGACCTACAGTTTTTACTTTTACTCAGTGGTTGTTTAGTGGCATGCATGTTTACTTTTCCAAATTTGGGATGTGGTTGTATGTGCATGCGTACAGGTACTCAGGATAATGCCTCCCGTTCCATGACATACCCTAAGCCCACCTCCTAAAGGCCAGGGGTTGGCAACTATCACTGAAGGAATCAACCTGCAAATGGGAGGAATTTTCTTGAGTACATGTATGCACATACACACAAACACACCCCAAATCTAGAAAAGTAAACATGAATTCCACTAAAAAACCACTGAGTAAAAGTAAAAACTGTAGGTCAAATGGTCCAGAATACAAACCTAACAAAGGATGAAATGAAAATAGGAAAATACAAGGAAAACTCTAAAAGCCATCCACTAGAAAACCTCACCTGATGGGTAAGTGCAGAGTAGCTACTGGAAGTCGTAGAAGTATGTCCTGCCTGCTTGGTCTCATTGGGCACCACTGGGTCCTGGGCCACCAAGTCCTCCATCAAGGTGACAGTCATCTTCACCAGAAACAATACGTGTGGGAGGAGCTCGTTCAAGGGTGAGTAACAAAATACTTAGAATGAAACCCAAAAAAACAAGGAAAGACCACAAAGAAATCCACAAACCATGAAGCATGATCATGAAGGATGATCATGAAGAAAGATAGCTCACACCAGGTATATTCTAGAGTAGGAAAGTAGGACCATTAGTCACATCATTGAACACCATGGGATGCTGGATAACTCCTCATAAATGAGTACAGTGGGTCTGTTGAGTCACGTAGAAGCCTCTTCTCACTAACCTTGGACTGTTGTGGTACTCATCCCTAATGAGTACTGTGGGTATGTTTGGTCACCCAGAAGCTACTCCCCACCTTGGCCATACTGAGGAGGTACTCCTCCTGTCGAGTACTGTGGGTCTTATGGGTCACACAGAAGCCACTCCCCACCATGGGCCTGTCGGGTCATATAGAATCCACTTCCCACTGAGCCATAGTTGTCGATCCACAAAGGGTCACTTGTCAGCAGTCTCTAGGTCTCATCCAACCTTATGGGTTTTGCATGTAGCATGATTGATCTTGGGAGAAAATCTCCCCAATACATTCATATAAATTCAACTTCCATTAAAGTCTCTATAGAGTATTCGCAACAAGGGTTCCAACGCCGCAAACAGCTCATCAAACAGACGCCTGGTTTGAAAGATATTGGAGTTTTTCCAAAAAGGGGCTGGTCAGGTCCGGGTCCGGTCCGACCTGGTCTGATCGACCATACCCAACCCGACCCAAGTTACACCAACCCAACCCAGGTCCACTGACCTAACCCAAAACTATCCCGAACTAGGTTTGGCATGTTGGGCTGCAGGTCTGGCCCTGCCTGGTGGGGCCGGTCACTTCCCACCATGGGCATGCCAAGTCACACAGAAGCTGCTTCCCACCTTGACCATACTGAGGTACTCCCCCTGTCAAGTACCATGGGTCTTACGGGTCACACAAAAGCCGCTCCCCACCTTGGTCCTATCAGGTCACACAGAATCCACTTCCCACTGAGCCATAGTATCCGATCCACACATTGTCACTTTTCAGCAGTCTTTAGGTCTGTGGGAAGTGGCTTTTGTGTGACCCAGTAAGCCCACTGTACTCATTGAGGAGGATTTCTCCAATAACCCATGGTTTTCAATGTTATGACTAATGGTCTTACCTTTCCTACTCTAGAATATACCTGGTGTGAGATGTCTTACTTCGTGATCATGCTTGGTGATCATGCTTTGTGGTTTTTTTGTGGATTGCTTTGTGGTATTTCCTTACTATTTTGGGGTTCCTACTAACTATTTTGTTACTCACCACTGGATGGGCTTTGCCCACACGTGTTGTGTCTGGTGCAGACGACCACCGCCTTGATAGAGGACTTGGTGGCCTAGGACCCGGTGGTGCCCAGTGAGACCGGGAAGGCGGGGCATACTTCTATGGCTCCTGAAAACTACTCTGTACTTACCCATCAGGTGGGGTCTTCAGCAGACTAATTTTAGAGTTTTCCTTGTGCTTTTCTATTTTCTAGTTAGTCTTTTGTTGGGTTTGTATTATGGCACATTTGACCTAAAGTTTGTACTTTTACTAAATGGTTATTTAGTGGCATGCATGTTTAATTTTATAGCTTTGGGATGTGGTTTTCTATGTGTACATACAAGTATTCAGTCAAATTCCTCCCACTTGCAAGTTGACACCTTCAGCGCTAGTCGCCAACCCCTGGCCTTCGGGAGGCGGGCTTGGGGTATGTCACGACATGGGCCCCGGGGGACGGGTCGTGATAATTGAATAATTTAGGAAATATATTAAATATCCTACTCAATATAAATTCATTGATTAATTATTAATAAATAAGTAATCAATTTTTAGTAAAGTTGTTTTATTCTTCAGAAATATGTTTAAAAAAAAATGATTTTCATGTTTTTTGTGTGAAAATATTATAATTAATTTATATAAATTTTAGAAATTTAATTTTATTAAAATAATATCATTTTTGAAATCAACGAATCAAAATTATCTTAGGGTTAATTTTTTATGTTTTTATGAAAATATTGACTTTTCAGTGAATAGTGAAAATACTGAATTTTATTGAAAACTGCATTTTTATTTCAAACATTTATAAAGTACCATTTTTTTTAAAAGGTTTAAAAGTAATATTAGTTCTATTATATTATTAATAATCTAATTATTTTCATTAGAATAAATTTTATTGTTGAATTTGGTATAAAAACATTTTTATACTTAAAAATGCATTTTTTCTAAAATCTGTTTTTTGTTGGGTTTTATGCATTTATATTAAAATCAATTACTATCACTTATAGGAATTTAATTTTATGAAATTAAATTTATTTTTTGGTTTTGTTAAGTCAAATTTATCCTAGTATGATTTTTTTTGCATTTTTCTAATGAAGTTAATTTTTTGGTGAATAATAAAAAATACAGTTTTTATGAAATAAAATATCTTTTATGACATCACCAATACATAAACATAATATTAAAAATATATGAAACTTATGGAATGAATCAAGTATGAAAAAATACTACAAATATCATACAAAATTAATTCATAAAAATATAAATTAGAATTTATTCCATAATAAATATCAAAATCATTTTCAGTACCGATGCAGAGTTTGCACAACATGAAAAAAGTCAAATTTGGTACCATAAAGATAATATATGATATGGAAAAGTAATTTCTAAACTTTATTATTAAATATTAAGTATTATAGATTATTTTATGGTTATACATGAATTTTGGAGTTATATAACAAGTGGATTATCCAAATGCTTGTGCAATACTTACACAGGACCAGAAAAGTCAAAATAACATATTAAATAGGTTGTCATGACATAAATATGAGTTAAAATAAAAATTTAATGAATATAGATGGTTATTTTGTGAATAATAAAATTTATATCATTTTTTTAATTTATTTTTAATTTTTAGTTATTAAATAAATATCTTAAATGCTTGCATAATGCCAACACGACATTTATTTAAATAATAGAAAAATAAAATAAATGATTTTAAAAATACTAAAACTAATATTATTTGAAATAATTAACATGTACTATGAATTTTATATATCTTATGAAATTTCATAGAAGTTTTATAGGATTATATTAACATTTACCCTTTTTATTGATGTATTTAAATCATATTAAATAAATAGTGTCAAAATTAACATTAATGATATTTTATCAAAATAATATTTTATTAAATGATTTAAAAATTATAAAAATATTTAAAGTGGAAAATGAGGATATTATTTAGTCTAAAATTTCATTCCTTACTCATTTATATGCCATTTGGAACTTTTTTTATTGAGAATGACTTTAAAATATCTTAATCTTTTAAGAAATTCCAAGAGTGCCCCTCCCCTCAATTATAAAAGGGCACCCCTCCTTTCTCTTCTTCAAACCACTTTAATCCTTATAGATATACCAACCTATAAATTTATATTATACACTACCATAGACACATTATATAGGTGTTGTTATTCCCAAAATACCAACCCTAGAGCCCTTAAGAGGAGATCTAAAGGTGTTATTTCAAAGAAGAGGTAATCACCTAAATCAATCACTTTATTTTTAATTATTATTTTACCCATAATAAATATATTTTATAATTAATAAAATAATAACTTCAGTATCTTAAATATACTTAAATTTCATTATGATTGTGGAACCACAATTATTCACCCTCTTTCCATCAAATGGGAAGTGAAAATATCGCTCGTGCGTACGTACGAATTACCATCTCCACATAACATTACAATTCATTTATCACCACCAAATTTATGGATGAATATTTTTATGAGTTTATTGTTTATATATAATAATTATTACTTAATTATACTTTTGTAATGATAATATCATGTCTACCTTATTACCATCCAAACCGTTGGAAAAAGAAAACGTCGTTCGTTCGTATGTGAGGACTACCATCTCCACAAAGTGATGTGATTCATTTTTCATTTCTATTTTATGTGGATGGTAATAAGGATTAATTTTATGAATTTATATGATATAATAATTATTCTATAAAGTTTAATTAAAATTTATCTTTATTTCATTTCATTCATCAAAAAAATGAAAACACTGTTCATGTGTACGTATGACCTACCATCTACATGAACGATGTAATTCATTAATATATATATATATATATATATTATGAATAAATTTAAACATATATATAATAAATATATATTATTTTTATATCATGATTAAAATTCTATATATGATGGAACATTGATCAAAATATAGGGACCAAAACTACCAAACCAGAACATATATGAAAAATGAAGTAGATATCACAGTGATTTTAATAAAGAATTGTTAAAAAACAGAAGATAAAAGGTTAAAATTAAATCATATATGGTATGATATATATTATTTTGGTTATGTAATATATTTATAACAAATAAATATTTATTATATAGAAGTTTCCAATGTGTATGAAGTAATTCCAACCTAAGGTAAATGGTTTTCATCTCACTTTTATTTTCGTGGGACACATGCCTTATGTACCACTTGTTTCTTTTGTGTTGTTTATATAATTCCCATAATTTTTTATGATGATTATTTTTAATGTTATTATAATTTAAATATCAGTCTAAGGTTATTTATTTCATAGGACTTACTATTCAAATGATTCCAAAGTAATAATGGTTTTATGTCACAATATCATTGTTTATCATGATTGTTTATGATTAAGTTTAAAACAATGAAATATTTTGATATATATCTCATGAAACTCATAATTTTTTTTACAATGGTTATTTCTTAAAAATAAATATTTTCCTTACATTTTCCTCACCTTAAGTACTCAAAATATTGAAAATATGTTTTCAAGGAAAATCGACTCTATTTCCCTTTTTTGGTCAAAAAACCTTTTTCTTCCATATCCACGTTTTCTAAAAAAAATTAAAGAAGAATTTTACTATTATCTTATGATTTTTAAATTAATTTTTACCCATGATTTACTTTTTACAAAATGGTTTTAAAATGAATCTTCTTTTCATTTTCCAAATGAGGTACTTTTTTTGACTTTTACATAAGTATGAAAGGAATGTCTTTTTAACTTATACGACATGAATGGAATTTCACACCATCATTATCGATAATTGATTTGAAGATTTGTTTACAAGTTTCCATGATTATTTTCAAAGAAAATGTTTTCTATAATATTTTTTAAATCTTTGGATTTTAAAGAAGTGATTTCAACATGGAATGGTTTTTTTCCTTAAGAAAATTTTAATGATATTTTAATGATATTTATATTTATCAAAGACAAAAACCCTTGATTTAACTTATGAATTACTGGGGATATTATCAAATAATACAATCCTTATTATTTCTCTAGATGGTTTATTTTTATGATGAAAATATGTGTATGAAATCCATTATTTTTCTATGGGTTATACTACGATAAAATGATGAAATGTTTATGAAACCCATTTATTTTCCATTGGTTATTCTATGATGAAATTTTTATGAAACCCATTTCTTTTCATGGGTTCTAATATGATGAATGTTTTATGATCTTGTGGCACACATATGTATTATTTTCATTATATGATGGGTGATACTTATATCTCCCTCCAATGCATTGGGTAAAGATAGAAATCTTATGAGATAAAAAGGACTGAAATGGGGAGTGAACCTAGTTTGGTAAGGGAATTTTTCCACTATAATAGTATTGGTAGTGAACCTTGACTACTATGATCATTTGAGGAGTGAACCCATTCCACTGTGATAGTATTGGTAATGATCCTTGACTACCAAGGAAATGATTTTCTATGCTTACGTGTATGCCATAATTCCGTGTCTTATGCCAATGTTATTCTCTCAAGGCTCATTTTCTTTGATTCCTTTATGATTTATGTCTTATGAACTTACATGTTTTATTCTATGAATCAATATTATGATTTATGATATTTAGGGTATGATTTTAAAATGTTATGATTATGCTCTCATACCCTAATGTTCATGTTATGCTCAAGTGATGATTGATATGTCCTTTTTTTACCCTTACTGCACATTTGATCTCACCCTTTATTATGTTTCCTTTTTTCTATATTATAAAGAAATGTCCCAAGTATGATATATCTAAAAAGTGTTCTAGTTTTGAATAACTTAGTGGGAGATGATTTATATCTTTTATTATCCAATTTATGTGTCCAAGTTTCCAAAGGCACTAGAACTATATGATTTTGGAATGGATTGTTATATTATGCAATGAATATTCCTATAAAAAGATGTGATACTTATGTATGAAAAGTATGGGTTGCTATATTTGGTATTTTAGTAAGGTTTAGTTAACCTTTGGGAATTTGGAAAAGATAACTTTAGCGATAAATATGAGGATAAGTATAAGTATAGGATAAAATCCTAAAATATTGGTAACGATCAAGAATGAACTAGGTTAAACCTAAAGTTTCATAGAAGAAGGTGTCATGATTTAGACATCCTATAAATGTTTTTTCATGATTATACAGTTTCCACTATGATTATTGTTTCTCACATTGTGATTTTATGTTTTATTCAATGGATGATCCATAAGGATTCATGTTAACATTGGATGTGATGGAAAATGGAATGATTATTCTAAAGAGAAACTAAATGAAATAGGAGTTGGAATTTGAAACCTTGTGATTATGCCTAATCTGCTATCCTATTATATGATTAACAACCTAAACTTGAATGAGTATCCTAATATACCTATAATAGAAAGATTTAGTTCCATGAAGATCATATAGGGAAGAATATTCAACTTCCTACACATCGATAAAGTGGTAAGAATCACTCAAAGGAATGTCTTAAAGGAACATAAAGATGTTTTTGGTGTGGAAAAGGACACAGAGCAAGTAATTTCCAAGGAAAAATGAAAAGTTTAGTTAATGTAATGGATGGGAATATTAGTTTCCCTAAGGTATTGTAATGACCTGTACTTCCATGGTCCTTTAATTTGTTGAAATCTAGTGTTTGGGGTATTTTGGGAGGTAACAGTAGCTCATTACAAGAGTTTTCCAAAATTCTAGTTTTTCCATCAGTAAGTTGTGTCGGTAGCTCAGTATTGGTAGGTTTGAATCAGTAGATCAACATTGGTAGGTTGGCATCGGTAGCTCAACATTAGTAGGTTGGTGTTGGAAGCTCATCATTGGTAGGTTGGCGTCGGTAGCTCAATGTCGGTGATTCAAGGCATTAGTGACTCAGGGCGTCAGTAGGTTAGGGCGTCAGTAGGTTGAGGCATTGGTAGGATGGTTGTTAGTGAGTCACGTCAGTGACTCGCATCAGTGAGTTAGGTGTTAGTGATTCAGGTGTTAGTGACTCATGTCATTGAGTCACGTTGGTGACTCGTGTCAGTGAGTCAGGTGTTGGCGACTCACTATTAGTGACTCACTATTAGTGACTCACATTATTGACTCACCCATCAATGAGTCATTTCCAATTTTCTCTAGTTTTTCCAGTTACGACACTTTGATGTTTCATTTGAAGTTAAATTAGTTAAGTTCCATATTTAATGGGTTTTTAGGCCATTTAAAATGGTATTTATCATCTAAAAACCTGAAGCTTCCTTTGACTCCTAAACTGCGTGGTCTTGGTCGTGATCTAACTTTAATGGCCTTTGAAACCATTTCCCCGTAGATTTAGGATCTACCCTTTCCAAAGCTGAATCTTATCTTCCTTTGAACCCTTTAGTTTTATCTTAACTCTTGGTGTGTTGAAAACCTTTCTTCCCCAAGGATTCGTGCACCTATGTTGTGTTAGTCTATTCAGTTTTCCCCTAGAGTCTTTCTTGCTACTTGTACGACCCCCTGTTTTGGTGCAATGAGGAATTTTTGATCATCTGTTGTTCTAAGTAGGGATTCCTTCATCTCTCTTTCTTTTGTGCATCATGTGGGGTGGGTGTACTTATGTTCCCTTATGAATATGGTCGAAAAAAATTTAACGAAGATAATAAGAAGTAATAAATGAGGGGTTGGGAGTACAATGATAATGATCACTTTTTTTATATGTTATCCTTGATCCATGTTGTGAATTTTATGGATTGTATTATTATAAAAATAATGGCTATTGGTGTTCTCTATTTGGTAACCTGTTATGATTTATGAATCACTACTGTAAGAATTAGAATCTGGTGAATCACATATATTTGGTTAAATAAATATATTCCCCATGATCAAACTTTTTCTGTGATAGCCCCTATTTTATCAAGTGGAATTAAAGAATGAGTGATGCTAAATCTGAATAAACCTTGCCTTGTTGGTGTGGTTGTGTGCTGTTTGTGGTTCTGACTTGTTTCTGTGTCATGTTCATGTTTATGGGTGTGCTAGGTGTGGTGTTGATATACAGTGGGGCTACTGAGTGGGGTTGTGATGAGGTGTGTCAGGGATTTTACTTGTTGATAGGAAGGACATGAAGGTATGAATTTGAAGAATAATGGTGTTAGTGGTTGAATGGGTGTTAAAGAGAGGGGATTGTGTAGTGGGACTACAATCTGGGTGATTTTTTTTCTGAGTGTGGTGTTTCTCATGCAGTGAGGCTTTTGAGGATGGTTTAAGAGGGATTATTTTGAAGAAGGATATTGTTACCTTGCAAGGGACTTTGGCCTGGAGTTTTCAGACTTTCGTGAAGTAGGTGTGGGTTATGATGTTACTTGTGGTGTGTTGTGTTTGGTAGTTGCCTAGGTAGAGATGGAATGAATAAATAAATGAATTGATAATGAAGAATGAAAATTGGTTAAATGAATTGGTGGAGGTATGTTTCAACTTGTGGCTTGTAGTGAAGCGACATTCATTTATCGAATTAGGAAGTGGCTGTCATTCGTTTTGATATGTGTATTTAGAGGTAGAAGAAAGAGAAGTTTTGTGTGGTTTGGTTTTTGTTCTAAAAACCCATAGGTTGGGTTGAGTGTTTGGTACCTATATATATACATGTAGTTCTTTGTGATTTCTATATGCACCCCACCTGTGCTGAGTACTATGTTCCAAACACCCCCACTGTTATGGGGGATGGTGTCCTTTCAAAACATCATGGTGGGAGGATGGATGGACGGTTATTGGATCTTATATGCTCACTCTTCTAGGCATTGGTATACATAGACTATTTGGGCAGGTTGTGGTGTGATTGTGAGGCCTAGATATCTACGGGCGAAGTGTGCTTCCCAGGTGTCTTCCAAATGAGTTGTGTGGTGATTCCTAGGTGTCTTCAGGATGTGGTTGTGGCTTGTGGCCTAGGTGTTTGTAGGCGATATGTGATGTGGTATGTGGACCAGGTGTGTGTGGGAAGGTTATCATAATGGGGCTTGTGTAAGAGCATGATAGCATTAGGATGTTCACCGTTAGGTATAAGCAGTTAACCAGTGGGAAGTGGTACGGGGTAACCAAATATCGATGTGCTTACTAATTTAATTTAATTGACTTGCATTATTTAGTGAGCGTGCCTTTTTGAGATTGGGGTGGATAGTATACATTATTAGGTGATTTTGAGTTTCTTCTATTTTCTCACAGGGTCATTAGTATGCTTCTCCCACTTGTGCATGAGTGAATTTGGTTTTCCTACTGAGTATACGTGTATTCTTACCCTACATATATAAAACTATTTTCAGGTTTCTAGGGAGATTACACATACTGTGTTGGACTTTACTAGTTCTGATGTTGGGGATAATTGCTGTGTCGTTTCTTAGTTTTATTTTTTGGTACTTACTTTGGAGTTTTCTTTGTATTTTCTAGTAGTTTTACTTTAAACATGCATGATGGATGGATTTTGGTTTCATTATATATATACGTTTCTTGGAGTTGTTTAAGGTTGATACATCTTATCTCCCAATCTTTGTTACTATAAAAATGGGGAATGAATCCCATTTTGTGAGATTTCTATACCCTTAGTTCTAGTCACCACCCCAGGGCATATTAGAGGTAGGACTTGGGGGTCATTATCTCTCCTTCATCTTGAGGAAGGAAGGTCTCGACATCTTGCTATACCTTACCTCATATTGAAGAATTCAGGTCATGATAGAATGGTATCAGAGCTAATGGTTGAAAGATAAGATGAATTTTGGAGTTAGTCACAATGAGGATTTCATGGGTTGGTAGGAAAAAACGTTAGGTGATCTTGGTGTGTGACATAGGCCAGGGAAGACTGGCTAGGACATGGGATTTTAGGGACCCCTCGTGATCTGATTCAAGGACTCTGAGCTTACCGAATGACCAAGTGAGGCTACACCAATTGCGAGGTAGAGACCCTAGGAAAGGTACATGTATCATGATGACTTTTATTCTTGTGTTTTTGTGCATTTTCAGAAAATTAATATAAATAATGAGTTAAAATGAATCCTAAATAAATTACACACTACTCGAGCTTAGGAATTCCTTGTTTACCTTTCATCTATGACACTCGATCTTCATCCATGAGTGGATTAAGAAATGGAGGCTCAACATGCTAATTAGACTGATCGATGGAGGGTTGATCTAGAGGAGGACGACAACCAATGGAAGAAGATGCTTCATGCTTTCCAGTGGAATACTTTGGGAAAGTACAAAGGTAGAATTTCAGATATAGAGACAAAGAGTTGGCTTGAGGAGCTGGTGATCAAATTCACCTTGATCCGGGCTCCAATGGAGTACTGGGTTCCCTTAGTAGCGATCTAGATGAGGGGAGCAGTGCGTCAATGGTGGATTCTTTACCTCAGGAGAGAAAGGAGACTGATGTTTTGTGGGATGAATTTTAGAAGGAGTTCTGAGTGGAATTCCTATCTTCAATGATGAAGGATAAGAAGTGACATGAACTACTCTCCCTCTAGTACGAAAGTATGTCTGTATGGAAGTTGGGGATCAAGTTCAAGGATCTCATTTTCTTTGCTCCGGATCTC
The DNA here is from genome assembly GCA_963277665.1 of Viscum album. Lineage (NCBI taxonomy): Eukaryota > Viridiplantae > Streptophyta > Magnoliopsida > Santalales > Viscaceae > Viscum > Viscum album. Next base: position 1,204,470,361 of record OY728163.1, on the reverse strand, counting down.
TTTCCAGATGAGGATTCTCAGGCAAGATGTTTAGAGGAGGCACTCCACCATTCTCTCTAGTACACAGTTACTCCCTTTACCTTACTGACATAATTAGAGGTTTAGAATAAGGATGTGGTAGTAGAAAGGATTCACATGCAAGGTGGTTTAATATAAGAGGGGAGATAAATGAGTTCTTCAAAGGGGAAGGATGTCAACAGCAGGTCTCCAGTGTCAGGACCTTCCAGGTTTCAACCGATGGGGAGCCGACCCCAACAGTTTCAATTCTAACCTTCAGGTCCTCATCCTTTTCCCATAGGCTTGGGAATAATGTGTTTCTCTTATGGAGGCTGTGGGCACCTTTAGAGTTACACTACTGGAAAATGGACCTATCCCCATGGTTCTTCAAAAAACCGTGGGTATAGGGTACCCTGTACCCACAGTTTTCAAAAACCGTAGGCATAGAGATTATATAGGAACCTATACCCACGGTTTTACCCAAACCGTGGGTATAGGGATTTCTCAGAATGCCTATACCCATGATTTTTTCCAAACCGTGGGTATAGGGTTTTCTCAAAAGTCCTATACCCACGGTTTTGAAGAACCGTGGGTATTGGTGTATTTTTTCGGAAGACTTATACCCACGGTTTATCCAAATCGTGGGTATAGCTTTCCCACAATATGGTGGGGGGAAAAAATTTTGCGGGGGAAGAAAAATATTTGGTGGAAATATGGTTTTCATTAATATAATTACAAACATACACAACTAAATACCAAAAGTATTTGCAGCTTGGTTGGTCAGGTATCTTTTCCTTTGAGTCAATCCACTGTTCGAATCTCGCTGAGTTTTTTTTTCTAATAAATTTCTTATAATTAATATAAGTAAATAGATGCTTGAGTAAATTAACAATATTCCCACAGCTTAGTTGGTTCGATGACTTATATCCTGCAACCGGTGCTGTGTTCGAATCACGCCATTCTCCTTTTTAGATATGTGGTTATATTATAATATTAATATAGATATATACTTATATATAAAACGCGTTGATAGCTCAGATGGTCGGAGAGGGGCACGTCCAGTTGAGGCGTTCTGTGTTCGAATCCTGCGAAACCCATTTTGGGAATATAAATACCCAAGGTTTTCAAACTGTGGGAGCAGTGGTGTGCCACGCTGGTACATCAGGGTGCCGCGCTGTGACATCCCTATACCCATGGTTTGGGAAAACTGTGGGTATAGCCTCATACCCCTATTGCGATGCCTCTCAGCCCCACAGTTCCCAAAACCATGGGTATAGGTTATACCCACGGTTTTGGGGGCCATACCCACGGTTTTGAACTGTGGGTATAGGTTGTATTTCCAGTAGTGTTGGTGCCCAGTTTGAGCTCATTATAGTGGAGATGGGTAGGTCTATCACCCACCTCAACAGCAGCTGTCGGCCAGGCTATTTTAGTAGTAGGTACATCAAGCTCCAGATCCATCAGGGGAAACAGAGTAGGCAGAGGCCGACCTCAGGGAATTCCATAAGAACCTTGACCCAGGCATGATATGGGAGGTGGATGACAACAGAGGGGAAGAGGAGCTGGGTGTGGTTAGTTACACACTGTAGAGGCAACAGTTCCAATAGGGATAGAGATCATTCGAGGCATGATTAGTTTGTTCAATACTCTTGTTTACACCTTGTTTGATTCAAGAGCTTCGCACTCCTTTTTTGCACCCAATCTAGCCCATGCTATGGTATTGGAAATATATAGACTTTCCATGCCCCTGGTGTTGAGTAAACCAGTCAGAGGTCCGACTAGATTTTTTGATGTTTTCTAGGGATGTAGACTGATGTTGGGGCCGCATCGGTCTAGTGGGAATCTCTTTCTGCCACAGATGTATCCATACAATGATATCCTTGGAATAGAATGGTTTTACTATGTGCATTCTATTATCAACTGCTTCCTAAGAAGAGTAGTATTTTCAGACGTGAATGACCAGCATGTAGCTTTTGTTGGTGACTAGAGTTGTCAGGTAGGCAGTCGGTGTGTGGAGCCTCTTCTTTACTTGTTGTCCGAGTTGTCAGTGGAATCAGTGAATGCTAGGATAGAGGGGGTTACTAGAGTTTTTAAAGAGTTCTTGGATTTTTTTCTTGAGGTGGTTGTGACTCTACCCCCTCAACATGATGTTGAGTTCGGGATAGACTTGCAACCTGATGCTTCTCTGATTTCAATGGATCCTTATCAGATGACACCTTTTAAGCTGTGAGAGCTAAGAATTTAGATTGATGATCTGATGAAGAAGGTATTTATTCATACCAGTGTATCTCTGTGGGGTGCTCCGGTCTTGTTTTTGAAGAAGGAAGATGGTGGTCAGATGCTGTTTATAGACTACTAGAGGTTGAATCAGGTAACAGTCAAGAACCGTTACCCTCTCCCAAGGATAGATGCTCTTTTTGAATAGATAAGGGCAACAAGTTGGTTTTCTAAGATTGATCTATAGTATGGGTATCACTATTTTAGGGTGAAGGAGGGTGACACCCCGAAGACTGCTTTTAGTTGCAGGTATGGGCACTTCGAGTTTGTGGTTATACCATTCAGTGTTACGAACAGACCAGCCTTATTCATGGGGATTATGAACTAAATATTTCATGAGTTCCTGGATTATTTCTTCATCATATTCATCGATGAAATCCTGATCTACTCAAATTCATAGGAGGAGCATACCGAGCATCTCAACACTATCTTAGAATTCCTTCGATGCCACCAGATCTACAGAAATTTTTCCAAGTGCAAGTCTTGGACATGAGAAGTCCACTTCCTTGGACATTTGGTGTCTTAGTAGGGTGTAAAAGTGGATCTGTTGAAGGTTGAGGCATTTGTTTTTTGGGAATCACCTAAGAATGTGGCATAGGTTTTTAGTTTTCTTAGTCTGGTAGGCTATTACCAGATATTCGTTCCTAGTTTCTCTCGAGTACCAGCTTAGTTGAAGGATCTAACCAGAAAAGGACAAGCTTTTTTGTGGAGCGTGCAGTTCTAGGCAACGTTCAGCTATCTGAAAGGAAATTTGGTCAGTTCTCCAGTGCTCAAGTTTCCAGAGGAAGTGGTGATGTTTGAGGTGTTTTGTGATGCTTCCTGTATGGGCTTGAGGTGTGTGATGATACAGCAATGGGGAGTGATCTCTTACAAGCCTAAGAATTTACTTCCCCATGAACAAAACTATTCCAAACATTATCTAGAGCCAACATCGGTCTTGTTTGCGCTAAAAATGTGGTGAAATTACCTCATTGGTGAGCACTTTGTGGTCTTCACGGATCACAAGAGTTTGAGGTACAAATTTTCCTAGTGAGATATGAACTTGCGACAGTGGAGGTGGATGGAGTTTCTATAGGATTAAAATCTTGAGATCTTCTACAACTTAGAAAAGGGGAATGTTGTGGCCAATTATTTGAGTAGGAAGTCGCATAAGGAAGTGGTTTAGGAATTTGTAGATTTATGGAGAGAAATGGAGGAGTTGGCCACCTTGCACTTAGATGCAGGAATGGATGGAGGTAGAGGCTGTCTATTTTAGATAATGGTGCATCCACCTCTGAAGTAGCAGGTGGAGGAGTCTCAGTGGGGAGACTCGGAGGTGGAGGTGATGCGTGATCGCATTGACCAGGGTAATGCTTTGGAGGGATGGTCGTAGGATAATAATAATTAGATGTTGTTTTGTGAGAAGTTGTTTGTCCCAATGGTGATTCATGAAGGAGTTCTCTATGATTTTCATATCTCACCCCTAGTGATACACCCAGAAGTTTCCAAGTTGTATTGTGGCATGAGGGAATAGTTTTGATAGCCTAGGATGAAGCGACCAATGGAAGAGTTTATGGGAAAGTTCTTGGCGTTCCAGTAAGTAAAGGCTGAGCACCATGTTTCCAGTTGGTTTTTTCAACCCTTAGATATCCCCGAGTATAACTGGGATGACATATTAATGTATTTTGTCACAAGGTTACCTAGGGATCAGGGAGGATGCGATGCGATTTGGGTAGTAGTTTATCGACTGAAAAAATCATCTCACTTCTTAGTGAACAAGGATTCAAGCAAAGTGGATGCCTTAGCGTAGAAATATATAGATGTGGTGGTGCGGCTGCATAGAGTTCCAAGATCTATCATCTTAAATTAGTATATATGTTTTACCTTGTGAGTTTGGAGGGGATTGCAGCATGCTTTTGGCACTCAGTTATGCCTCAATACTGCTTTCCACCCTTAGACAGATGGTCAGATAGATAAGACCATCCAGATGCTGGAGGAAATGTTGTAGGAATGTGTTCTGGACTTTGGTGGGTCTTGGGTACAACAATTTCCTTTGGTATATTTTGTTTACAATAATAGCTATGACTCTTCCATTGACATGGTTCTATTTGAAGACCTATATAGAAGACTGTGTCATTCAACTTTAAGCTGGATAGAAGTTGGGGAGGCCGCTATTTTTGGTTTGGACATGGTGTAGAGTACAATTGAGAAGGTGTAGCTTTCCCATGAGAAGATGAAGTTAGTACAAGATCAACATAAGTCATATGTCAATCGCAGAAGGAGGCCCTTGGAGTTCGAGGTTGGATACCATGTGTTTTTGAAGGTTTCCCCTCGATATGGGCAGTATAGGTTTGGTAGTGGGAGAAAACTTTCTCCCAGGTTCATTGGACCTTTCAAGGTGTTGGTGAGAGTTGGTGAGGTGGAATACTAGTTGGTATTACTACCATAGTTGGAGAAGTTTCATGATGTATTTCATATCTCTCAGGTTCGTTGGTATCTTCACGATGAATCTCATGTCATTGAATAGGGTATTTGAATATCGAGGATGACACAATGTTCATGGAGTGATAAGTGGAGATCCAGGATCATCGGGAGGTTCCGTGTGGATGAAACATTCCCTTGGTCTATGTGTTGTGGAGGCATGGTGTCCTAGAAGACATTACTTGGGAAAGGGAGACACAGATGTGTGCCGAGTATCCGAAGTTGTTTTGAGTTTTTCTCATGTATTTTTCTTTGTGATGTAATGCTTGAACCTTGTTTTATATAAGATGAGTTGTTTCCTTATTATTTATTGTGTGATAAATTCCTGACCATGAGGAGAGGAGGACCTGATCCCTAATCGAGATAAATTAATGCAGATGCGATTAAACCCATGCATGCGTGTTAGTACTGCCCAAAGTGGATAGTATCTTGACACAATGGAAGTAATTAACTGATTCATGTGTTCAGCCAGTGCGGATTTTGGTGTTTGTGTGGTTTTTTGGGGGTAGTAGATATTGGAGTATGTGCTCTTAGATGTTGAGGTTTCACTCCAACTTTTTAAATGATATAGGGTGGTTTATCCTTGAGAGGTATCTTACGGGGTGGTTGTTTAGACCCCTCTTTCTTATGGGTTTGGTTTTGAATTCTCAAGAGTGAGATTAGTTTGAGAGATATCTAATGTAATGGCCCAGACTTCTGTGGCCCATTACTTTGTCAAAATCTAGTGTTTAGGGTTTTCTAGGAGGCAACGATAGCTTATTACAAGAGTTTTCCAAAATTCCAGTTTTTCCATCGACAAGTTGTGTTGGTAGCTCAATGTTGGTAGGTTGGTGTTGGTAGCTCAGCATCAGTGACTCAGGGCATTAGTGACTTAGGGTGTCGGTGACTTAGGGCATCAGTAGGTCAAGGCGTCGGTAGGGAATCAGTAGGTCAAGGCATCGGTAGGTCAAGGCATTGGTAGGACGAGCATCGGTGAGTCGTGTCAGTAACTCGCATCGGTGAGTCAGGCATCACTGACTCATTGTCGGTGAATCATGTCGGTAACTCACCCATCGGTGAGTAATTTCCATTTTCTCTAGTTTTTCCAGTTCCACCCCTTTGAAATTTCCTTTGACGTTAAATGAGTTAAGTGCCATATTTAATGGGTTTTTGGGACATTTAAAATGGTATTTATCTTCTAAAAACATGAATCTTCCTTTGACTCCTAAACTGTGTGGTCTTGGTCATGATTCAGATTTAATGTCCTTTGAAAACATTTCCCCATATATTTAGGATCTGGCCTTTCTAAAGCCGAATCTTCTCTTCCTTTGAACCCTTCCACTTTCTCTTATCTCTTGGTGCACTAAGAACCTTTCTTCCTTGAGGAGTTGTGTGCTTGTTCCATATTAGTCTGTTTGGTTTTCCCTTAGAGTCATTCCTAATGCTCAAGAAACCCCCTGTTTTGGCACAAGGAATAATTTTAGATCGTCTATTATTACAACTAGGGATTCCTTCACACCTCTTTCTTTTGTGCATCATGCCCGGTGGGTGTAATTATATTCCCTTGTGAATATGTTTGAAATTTTTTTAACAAAGATAATAAGAAGTAATAAATGAGTGTTTGGGAGTATAATGATGATGATCACTTTGTTTTATATGTTATCCTTGATCCATGTTGTGAATTGTATAGGTTGTATTCTTCTGAAAATAATGGCTATTGGTGGTCTCTATTTGCGCACCTGTTATGATTTGTGAATCACTATTGTAAGAATTGGAATCTAGTTAATCACGTATATTTTTTTAAATAAATGGATGCCATAGGATCAAACTTGTTCTGTTATAACCCATATTTTATCAAGTGTAATTAAAGGATGAGTGATGCTAAACTTGAATAAACCTTTCCTTGTTGGTGTGGCAGTGTGCTGTGTGTGGTTCTGACTTGTGTCTGTGTCATGTTCATGTTTATGGGTGTGATGGGTGTGGTGTTGATATGAAATGGGGATACCGAGTGGGATTTTGATGAGGTGTGATGGGGGTTTTACTTGTTGAGAAGACGGACATGGCAACATGACTTTGAATAATGATGGTGGTAGTGGTTGAATGAGTTTTCAAGAGAGGGGAGTGTGCAGTGGGACTACAAGCTGGGTGAATTTTGTTTTGCTGAGTTTGGTGATTCTCATGTAGTGGGGCTTCCAAGGATGGTTTAGGAGGGATGATTTTGAAGAAGGATGTTGTCACCTTTTGAGGGCCTTTGGCTTGTATTTTTTGAACTTTCGTAAAGTGGGTGTGGGTTATGATGTTACTTGTGGTGTGTTGTGTTTGGTAGTTTCCTAGGTAGGTATGGAATGAATAAATAAATGAATTGATAATGCATAATTAAAATTGGTTAAATGAATTTTTGGGGTTATGTTTTTAGTTTTGGCTTATAGTGAAGCAGCGTTCATTTATTGAATTAGGAAGTGATCATCGTTCTTTTTGATATGTGCATTTAGAGGTGGAAATAAGAGAAGTTTTGTGTGGGATGGTTGTTGTTCTAAAAACTCATAGGTTGGGATGAGTGTTTAGTACCTATATATATACATGTAGTTCTTTGTTTTTTCTATATTCTCCCACCCATGTTTAGCACTACGTGTCGAACACCCCCATTGTTATGGGGGAGGGTTCCCTTTCCCAACATCTTAGTGGGAGGATGGATGGCTAGTTATTATCTCTTCTCTACTCCCTCTTCTAGGCATTGGTATCCCTAGAATCTTCAGGAATGTTATGGTGTGTTTGTGAGGCCTAGGTGTTTGTGGGTGAGGTGTGCTTCCCAGGTGTCTTTAGGATGAGTTGTATGGTGATTCCCAGGTGTCTTTGGGATGGAGTTGTGTCCTAGGTGTTTATGGGTGAGATGTGATGTGGTATGTGGACCAGGTGTGTGCAGGAAGGTTGTTATAGTGGGGCTTATGGAAGAGCATGGTAGTGTCAAGACGTTATTCATTAGGGATGATTAGTTAACCATTGGGAAGTGGTTTTGGGTACCCAAATATCAATGTGCTTACTACTTTACTTTAATTAACTTGCGTTATTTGGTGAGTGTGCCTTGGTGAGGTTGGGGTGGATAGTATACCTTGTTAGGTGATTTTTATTTTCTACTATTTTCTCATAGGAGCATTAGTATGCTTCTCCCACTTATGCACGAGTGACTTTGTTTTTTCTATTGAGTATAATTGTATGCTCACACTACATATATAAAACCATTTTTAGGTTTCCAAGGAGATTACGCGGACCATGATGGACCTTACTAGTTCGGACGTTGGGGATGATTGTTGTGTCGCTGCTTAGTTTTATTTTTTGGTACTTACTTTGGAGTTTTTTTTTATTTTCTAGCAGTTTTACTTTAAACATTCATGTGGGATGGATTTTGGTTTCTTTATATATATATATATATGTGTGTGTGTGTGTGTCTTGGATTTGTTTGAGGTTGATACATCTTATCTACTAATCTTGGTTACTATAAAAAAGGGTAATGCCTCCAATTTTGTGAGATTTCTATACCCTTGGTGTTGGTCTCCACCCCGAGGCCTATTAGAGGCGGGACTTAGGGGTCATTATCTCTCCTTTATCTTGAGGAAGGAAGGTCTCAACATCTTTCTATCCCTCCCCCCATCTTGAAGAAGGTGGGTCATGATAGGTATCATTGATGGTGGAATTTTTTAAATGTGGAAAGTATGGGAATTATGAAAATCAATGTCCTAGGGGGAAAACTCAAGAATAAAATTATAATGGTTGTGCGGGTAATGGTTTTAACAATTATGATGAAGAGACTATGAATGACATATGAAAGGTATGGTCTATTTTAACAGTATTTATTATGTTAAAAGTAAGAAGAATGATTAAATTGAGGTTTATGAATCTTAATACATGATTCATATTTCATATTATAGGAAATAAGTGTTCGAGAATAAGATGATGAAGCCTATTTAATGGTTTAAGAATTAAGTGGGATGATTGAAGTGTTTATGTATTTGGATTCAAGAATTATGTTGTATAAGTGTAATACCATAACATCCAAACTTTTATTATATGGTATGAACTATTTAAATTTTAGTATAAACCTTTCTTTTAAAACTAATGGAAGTGCCTAAGGGAATGAAAAAGGGTTTGGGAGCATCCAGAGCTTGTTCATAGTCCGAAGCTCTAGTTTTTAGAGGAAGAGGTAGAGGCGCATGGTTGACATACAATTAATAGTTACTATACAGCTCAACCATGTGGCCTTGAAAGAGGTGGAGCATAGTTTATAAACAGCGTGAAGTAGGATGCATGATTTTATGAGGAGCTACAAATAAACTACAAAGGGGACTCACATGGTCTGCGCATAGTTTTTAAAACCATGCACCTAGCTGTATGGGTAGTTCCACTTAAGTAGTAACCCAACACGGTTGCTGCATGGTTTATCCAAACTATGTGGCTTAACTATATGAGGGGGTGGTTGCCTTGGATATTACTAGCACACTATTGGTGCATGGTTTGTCCTACTGTGCATCCAAACCATGTGCCTATTAAAAAATGATGAAATTACTAAAATTCCCCCTCCTTTTAACTATTGTCCTCTTTTCTTCCTCCGACACACAACAACCTCCCTCCATGTTTGTAGATCCCTCTTTCCCTCACCTAGGTTTTGAGCTAGGTTCTTCAACATATTCTAATTCCTTCGACGTTGATTGTGTTGGATAACTATTAGTAAGTTCTCTAATCCTCTTACTTCCTTCCTTAATTTATCTCTCCATATGAAATGCTAAATCCATGTGATCTATTTTTCCCTATTTTTAAGGCATTCATATATTTATTTAATTTCTCCCATTCTAGACCAAATCAAAAGATGATATCAGATGAGGATAATACTACCCATCTAAGGTAGGTGGTCTATACCTTTTCCCTAAAGTTTGGGTGTTTATACTTTTTCGTTGTTGTTCTTCACACCAGACCTTCTAGGAATTTCTCCTTAAATTAATAGACCCTTAGATTGGATGTTTAAACCATGATTTAAACATTTTATTACACCCATATTCAAGGTTTAAGGTTGTTAACCTTAATCTGAAGCACCCTTGTGGTGTGTTTGTTTTATTAAACACATTTACACCACCCATGGGGCGAGTTAAGATCACCTTTTATTAATGGGATCCGTATATAAATTAAATGAATTGTTAAAGGCTGAGTACCTTGTTTAACACCTTTTCATTTATAAATGAAATGATTAATGAAATGGAATAAATGGGAATTGTGGAATGAAATGGAAAATAACTTATCCTATGCATAATTATGAAATTTATTAGTGAAGTGGAAGGGACACTAACATGGATCCTTGATACCTTCTGTAATTTATTGAATGGAATTTCCTATAGGCATGTACAATAACATGTCCTTATTTTCACTTGTACTTGAAATGTAAAATGAAAAAATTATGATAGTTTTAATTGATAAAAGCTAATAGACACTAAAATAGACCCTTTATTAATTATATATATTAAATTGATAAAGTATGATACAATATGGCACCGATGACCCACTTATATATGGTATATTAGATTCCTTAGACTATTACCATACATCCATCTTGTTCAGACCATCTCAAAAATGCTTCTTAGGATCCACCCAAGTCTTTACCAAGTTTTCTATAGATGATCTCTATGGAATCAAAGAGGATTATTTGATCATTAGACCTGGGTTTTGGCCCTTGTAGGTCTGATACATGATTATTTGGAATATGTATTACTTTCTTAAAACTTGACATGCCAATGTAGGTCATGACTGATACCTCGCTCTGTTATACAAGTATTCATCATTATAGACTGCTTGTTATAACATGTGTTTATAGGTTGGATTGCATAAATTATTTTATAGCCATATTCCTATCATATCTGTACACCATTACAAATTATATGCACAAACTGTATTTGTTATATATATCATTGGTGGTGGCCTACTAAGTATATATCACACCCTTTTCGGGATGCCGATTGTACCCAAATAGAATTCATGATTATAGGTAGGGATAAGGGAAGGGTCTAGTTTCAGACACCTAATTTCTCATGCCAGGATGGAGTATGGTAGCCGAGAACTGAACTTATGCTCATGATGCTATTAGAGATTGCTTTTGGTCTTTTTTTACTTCTGTGTATCATGTTGTATATGTCTACTTCTCTTTCCCCTTGCAATTTCCATTTTTATATATCATCATGACATGGTCAACATCATTTTTATATGATATTGGATATGGTTTCTTCCAATTTATTGATATCTAGATGATTTACCTTTTTTCTAATAGTTATTTATTATGCTTCTATTGTTTATCATTCTTGTACTATCGTTGTGCTACACTCTGTTCATGAGGGTGTAGTCTCCCCTATATACTATCATATACCCTCACTACTAGTCAAAAACCTCTATAATACAAGGATGTGCGCTTGAGGCTAGGTGGATCTCAAGTTTTATTACTAATTAGTGAACTAGACCTAGGGTGCTACATATAAAAATAATATTATGGTTATAAAAATCATGAAACATCTAAGGATTTTTCCACAATAGTTTTTATTTAAGGATTTGAAAACATATTTTTAATGGTACTAATAACCAAGAAAATTGGTTTAGTGGTAGGGTGATTTTTTGTAGAACACATGATTAAGGGAAAATATTAACCTTAATATGCATATGATGTTGAGTTAATAGTTTTTAGTTTGTATAAAGAGATGATTGAAATTTATAGTATTGGTATCCTTGAATTTGGTTTGTGATTTGATAAAAAGTGATTTAGGTAACCTCTAATGAAGTTTATTTCATTTTTGGATTTATGGAAAATATTTAATAGTTGTGAAATTATTTAAGGAATAAGTCTTGTGTTAATTTTGAATCATATATGTTTTCATGTGAGGTTAACTTAAATGTTTTGGATACCATCATGAGTTTATAAGTTTAAGGTTGATCATAAGTTCAAAGGCATCAACACACCCTTTTTAATATTTTAAGTGATGGAATTTTGATACTCTATTGTGGTTTAAATACCCTTTAGGGTTGGTATATGATTTGATGTTAAGTTAATTATGGACCAATGGATAGTGGGATATAGATAATCTTGATGATTGAAATGTGATTAATTGAAAAAGTGATATTTTCATAGATATTTATGGAAAAGTTAAGGATTACCTTTTAGGTTAGTATTTAAATTATATTCATGATATTTTTGTAAATTTAAATACATTAAAAGAATATATAGTGATTTATTTGGTTGAGGTATATGTAACCCTTAGGGTTAACATGTGATTTAACATGAAAATTTAATTGGGATGAATGCAATAAAAAATTTTAAGATATAAGCTGAAAGGCATGAGATCACCTTTGAGGTTAAAATATTCTATAATGGTGAGGTTATTTTGGATGTAGGGTTATTTATTGAAATGATCTAAGTGTAACCTTTATTATTATTCTGAATATTTTTTGAGTTAGATGTCTTATTTCAAGGTTTATTCATTTTGGAAATTATCTTACATTTTTCTCACCATTTTTTGGTTTTGGTTAATGATTAAAGATATGAGGAATGTCTTGATATACTTTTTTGATCCGTTAGAAGTTGATTTTAGTTCTTCAGGTATAAAAAATAATCATCTCGAATACTCATCGTTTGGAGCAGTAAATTAGATTGTGATGGAAATTGATTAAAGGATGAAATTATACTTGTTGAGTAAGTATGTTTCCTTATTCTCTTCATCTAGATGGTAAAGGAATTCCTCAAATCTAGGAAAAGGACATTAAAACAAAAATTTTGTCATATTAACTTCATTTTCAATGAATTAATGGTATTTTCACCCATCATAGATTTATGGTTTTATGATTGTTAACTTTCTCTTGACCATGTTCTTTATTACTATTTATTAGTACTTAGGTGTTAGTTTTCTCTTCCATATCCATGTTTTTACTTTCCACTAATGTTATACTATTCAAAGACCTAGTTTTGTGTCATTCTAAATGACCTTATCATTTTCTATTCCCCATTATCAAAAAGAAGTTTTACTAACCCTTTTCATGATGTGAGTTTTCAATAAAGGAATTTTAAAATATCAAACCCTTGATCACTGAGCAGAAGTTCAAATTGCAAGGAAGCAATTTATTAAATATTGGGGGGGGGGGGAATGTAACACCTTTAGATTTTATAAAATTATTTTTTCAATTAAATTTAATTTCTTAGATAGCTTTTGTTACACACAACACCGAGTTTAAACGAACCATGATATATTATTAAAATATTATTATATGACCGTTATCACCTAGTCATTAAACTGGTGGGTATGAATATGATTAAATAATTTATGATATATATAAAAATATTCTACTCAATATAAATTCATTGGTTAATTATTAATAAATAATTACTCAATTTTCAGTAAAGTTATTTTATGTTTCAAAAATATGTTTTATTCATAAATGATTTCATTTCTTTTTGTGAGAACATGTTATAATTAATTTCTAAAAAATCTATAAATTGTATTTAATAAAAATAATATCATTTTTTAAATCAGAATATCAAAATTATATTAGGTCAAATTGTTGGTATTTTTTCAAAGAGATTGATTTTTCAGTGAATATTGAAAAATACTGAATTTTATTGAAAACAATATTTTTGTTTCAAATATTTACAAATACCCCATTATTTTTTTAAATGGTTTAAAATTAAAATTAGTTTTATGATATTATAAATAATATAATTATGTTCATTAGAATATATTTTATTGTTGAACATGGTATAAAAACATTTTTATACTTAAAAAACATTTGTTTTTCATTATGTTTTTAAGAATTTATATTAAAATCAATCCATGTAACTTATAGGAATTAAATTTTATGAAATTAAGTTTATTTTTTTGGTTTATAAATTCAAATTTATTCTAGTATGATTTTTTTACATTTTTTTGAAGAAGTTAAGTATTTTGTGAATATTAAAAAATACAATTTTTACGAAATACAATATCTTTTATGATATCACAAAGACATAAAAATAATAAAAATAATTTATGAAACTTATGGAATGAATCCAGTATTATAAAATAATAAAAAATATTATACACAAGTAATTAAAAAAAATATAAATTATAATTTATTCCATGATTAATATGAAAATCATTTTCAGTGCTGACTTAGAGCTTGCGCAGTGCTAGAAAAGTCAAATTTGGAACCCTATAGATAATATTTGAGATGGAAAAATACCTGGATCGTTTTTTTAAATATTAAGTATTATATATTATTCTTATACTTATAAAAGAATTTAAAATTTATATAACAAGTGGATTTTCTAAATTCTTGTGCAATGCTTGTTGAAGACAAAAAAATCAAAATAACATATTAAATAAGTTTTCATGACATATATATGAGTTAAAATACATATTTAATGAATATAAATGGATATTTTAATAATAATAAAACTATATTCGTGGTGATAATTTATTTATTATTTTTATTTATTAAATATATACCTTAAATACTTGCATAATGTCGATACAGTATTTATTAAATTGATAGAAAAATAAAATAAATAATTTTTAAAATAATAAAAATAATATAATTTGAAAAAATTAATGTGTATAATTAATTTTATAGATATATATGACATTTTAGAGAAGTTTTTAAGTATTATATTCAATTAAAACTTTATATTTATGTATTTAAAGTCAAATTAAATGAATAGTGTTAAAATTGACATTAATGATATTTTATCAAAATAGCATTTTATTAAAATATTTAAAAATTATAAAAAATATTTAAATTAGAAAATGGGGATAATATTTGGTCTAATATTTCATAACTTACCCATTTATAGGATATTTTGAACCATTTTTCTTGATAATTACTTACATATATCTTAATATTTTAAGAAATTCTAAGAGTACCTCTCCCCTGAATTATAAAATGGCACCCCTCCTTTCTCTTCTTCACAAAAAATTGAGCCTTCTAGACTGAACTAACTCTATAAATTCATATTCCACACTACCTTATACAAATTCTATAGGTGTTGGTATTCCGAAAAGTCCATCCCTAGAACCCTTAAGAGGAGATCTAGGAGAGTTATTTCAAACAAGAGGTAATCGCCTTAATCAATCACTTTATTTTTAATTATTGTTTTACCTCATATAAGTCTGTTATATTCTTAATAAAATAATAAATTTATTATAATAAATATAATTAAATGTTATTATGATTATAAAACCACGTTTATTCACCCTCTTTCCATCAAATGGTAAGTGAAAATATTGCTTGCACGTACGTACGACTTATCGTCTTCACGTAGCGATACAATTCATTTCTCATTATCATATTTTATAGATGGTTATTTTGATGGGTTTAATGTTTATATATAATAATTAGGACATAATTATACTTTTTGAATGATAATATCACATCTACCTTATTAATTTTCAAACTATTGGGAAATGATAACATTGTTCATGCATATGTGTGGACTACCACCTCCACGAAGTGATGTGATTTGTTCTTCATTTATATTTTACATGGATGGTAATAAGGATATATTTAATGAATTTATATGATTTATATTATATAATAATTATTTTATAAATGTGAATTAATATTTTACTTTATTTCGTTCCATCCATTGAAAAAATGAAAACAATGTTTATGCGTACTTAAGACCTACCGTCTCTATGAACGGTGTAATTCATTTTTCTATCTCTATATTTTATGAATAACTATAAACATGAATATAATTAATATATATGATATTTATATGATGATTGAAGTTATTTACATGTTATAAAAATGGTCAAAATACAAGGATCAAGACTATCGAACCAGAACATACATGAAAAACGAAGCATATATCACCCGGAACAATGATTTTAATAAATTAGTGTTAACAAACGAGTGATAAAAGGTTATAAGTAAATAATACGTGTTTAATATGTATTATTATAGTTTATTAATAGATTTATAATAAATATATATTTATTATATAGGAGGTTCTAACATATACGGATGAAGTCAGACCAAAGATAAAGGATTTTCATCTCACTTTTATTTTCATGGGACACATGCCTTATACACAACTGGTTTCTTTTGTGTGGTGTATATAATACCCATGAATTTATTTTATGATGATTATTATGAAATTTATTTGAATTTAAATATCTATATAAGGCTCTTTATTTCATGGGACTTATGATTCAAATGATACCAAAGCGGTAAGGGTTTTATGTCGCAATCTCATTATTTATCGAGGTTGTTTATGATTAAGTTTTTGATGATAGAATATTATAATATATCTATCATGAAAAAAATTAATTTTGTTTTCCTTTTTTCATTTATTGAAAATAAATATTTTCCTTTCATTTTTCTCATCTTAAGTACTCAAAATATTGAAAATATTTTTTAAGGAAAATCAAATTCATTTCCCTCTTCTATTAATTTTTTTTTCTTACATATCCATGTTTTATAAAATGTTTTAAAGAGGGTTTTTAATATTATCCTATGATTTTTTAAAGTAATTTTTACCCATGATTGAATTTTTAAAAATGTTTTTAAAGGTAATATTCTTATCATTTTCTGAATGTGGTATTTTTTTTAGCTTTTTACAAAAGTATGAAGGGATTTTTCTTACTTATATGACATGAAAAAATCTCCCAATGTAATGAAAAAACAATTATTTGAAGCTTTATTTACAAGTTTCCATGTTTAATTTCAAAGAAAATGTTTTCTATAATATTTTAAAATTTTTATAATTTAAAGAATATATTTCAAAATAGAAAGGTTATTTTCCTTAAGAATGTTTTAATGATATTTTAATGGTATTTATATTCATCAAAGAGAACAACCCTTGATTTAACTTATGTTTTACTAGGGATATGATCCAAGGATACCATAATTATTCTTTCTCTTTATGATTTATGTTTATGATGGAAATATATTTATGAAATCCATTCTTTTTACACGAGTTATACTATGATGAAATGATGAAATGTTTATGAACCCCATTTTTTTCCATGAGTAATGCCATGGTGAAATGTTTATGACACCCACTTATTTTTATGGGTTTTGATATGATAAATGTTTTATGAAATTGAGACACACATATGTATGATTTTCATTGTGTTATGGGTGTAAACTATATCTCTCTCCAATGCATTGGGTAAAATAAATATCTCATGAGATAAACAGGACTGGTATGGGGATTAAACCCAATTCAGTAAGGGAATTTGTCCATTATGATAGTCTTGGGAGTGAAACTTGAATACTATGATGATTTAGGGAGTGAAACCACCCCACTATTATAGTATTGAAAATGATCCTTGAATACGAAGGAAATTATTTTCTATGCTTATGTGTATGCCACAATTCTATGTCTTATGAAAATGTTGTGATCTCATGGATCATGTTATTTTATTTATTTATGATTCATATCTTATAAAATGACATGTTTTATGCCATAAATCAAGAATATGATCAATGATATGAAGGGTATATTTTTCCAATTTTATGATTATGTTCTCGTACCCTTATTTACATGTTATTCTCAAGTGACCAATGGTATCTCACTTATTTTCCCTTATTGAGTGTTGAAATGAAAACTATACCTTATAATGAGGTAGGATTATTTATTTATAAATGAGAAAATGAGTATAAAAGATAACCCATACTGATATAAGAAAATAATATTAAAAATATCTAAAAATATCTAATACTGTTTAACACTCCCCCTTAAGTTGGGGCATATATATTTAACATGACCATCTTGTTAAACAAAAATTAGACATGTGGTATAAGTAAAACTTTTGTGAGAACATCTGTACGTTGATAAGAGGTGTGAACATGGATTAAGGTGATCTTATTATTATCAAATTTTTCTCAAATGAAGTGAAAATCAATTTCAATATGCTTTTTCAGCTCATGAAAGACTATATTTGTGAAAATATTGATAGCAGTTTTATTGTCAAACCAAATATGTGTTTATTTATTGATAGTATAGCCAATTTAATATAGATTTTTTTTGTCCAAATAATATTTGTAGTCACATATGGAATGAAATGATACTCTAACTCTGCACTTGATCATGAGATAAAAATATGCTTATTTATTCACCATGAGATCATATTTACTCTAAAAAATACTTTAAAACCAGATGTATTTCTACTAGAAGAGAGAAATCCAACATAATTTTCATCAAAAAATGCCTCAATATCAGTATGAACCTGATCATAATATAGAATACCTAAACTCAATTCCTTTTTCACATATCTAACAATGTGAAGAATATTCTAGCACTACATTTTTGTTGAGGATTCAATAAACTGACTCACTTTTCTAACCACACAATAAATATCGGCTCAAGTCATCATAAAGTAGTTAAGCTTCCCAAAAGGTCATCTATATTTATCAGGCGAATAAAAAATATCCCTATTAGTATGAATTGATTTTTCTTGAGGTTTGAGGAGGGAGTCAACTGAGTCAGATTGAGTCATTCTGGTTTCTTTTAGAAGATCAAGAATTTACTTTCTCTATGATAAAAAAAATTCATTTGGTACATATAGAGACCTCAATCCCAAATATATATCATAGTGGACCCAAATCCTTCATGTGAAAATTTTGGTGAAGTATTTGAGTGGATCAATGTTGGCATCATCATTACCAGTAATGACAATGTCATCTAAATAGATTATCAAAAGGATTCTCCCCAATATACAATGATGATATAAAACAAAAGAATCTTTTATGATTTTACACATGCTAAAGCTAAGCACAACGGTGAAAAAGTTCCCAAACCAAGCATATGGTTACTACTTGAGGCCATAAAATGATTAAATAAGGAAAAAAACCTTGGAAGACTCCCCCTGAGCAACAAACCTTGGTGGTTTCTCTATATAAAATTCTTCATCAAGAAATCCATGAAGAAAATAATTCTTTACATCCATATTATGGATAGCCTAATGATAAGAGGTGGAAAGAGAGATAAATAAGTGGACTAATTCCATCTTGGACATCGGAGAGAAGGTGTCAAAGTTTTTAATTCCATACGTTTGTGCATAGCCTTTGGAAACAAGTTGTTATTTGAGATGATTAAGAGAGCCATTGGTTTTGGCATGCATGGTATAGATCCATTTTCATCCAACAACTTTTTTATCCATAGGGATATGGAAAAGTTCCCAATTATGGATAGTTTCCAAGGCTTGAAGTCCATCCTACATGGCCTTTAACCAGTCAGGATGATATTTTTTCCTTAAAAAAATGCACGGTGTTGAGTGAGAAGTGAGTGTCACAATAGTGTGAGAGGTAGCCATAGATAATCCTTGATAATAATCCAATGAAATGATATTTTTTTGAAATGAGTATTTACCTTTTTTAAGGTAAATAGGTAACTCCGATGATGGATGACTAGGATCTGGTGAGTCATTGAGTGTGGTAGAAGTATCAGGCTCTGTGGTGGTAGGTATGTAAGGCAAGTGAGATAAACTTGGCCAAAATGGGATTAAATGACATTAGGAGGAAGAAATAGTGGCGGTGGATGAAGAGAATAAGATAAAGTTATGGATAAATTAGGAATGGTAGGTGATGGTGGGAAATAAGAAACAGAAAATATAGAGGATTCGATGAAGGAAACATCAAAAGATGTGACATAACGATGTAAGTATGGGGAAAATAATTGATAGTTGTGCTGAATTTGCAAATAACCAAGAAAGATGAATTTTAGGGTGTGTGCATAAAACTTGGAAAGGGATAGGTGAGTATCTTGTAAATAACATACATAACCAAAGATGTAAATAGGTAGTGAATGTGGTGATGGGGTTGGTAATAAAGAATGGAAGGGAGTTCCCCCCAAAAGAATTGATGATGAAATTCAGTTAATGAGATATGTAGTGTTGAGAATGAAATCACCCAAAAAAATGGTTGAAACCTTTGTTTGGAATAAAAGAGAATGAGAAACCTCTAACTGATGTCGATTATTACATTATGAAACACCATTTTATTTAGGTTTATCAAGACAATAAGTTTGATGGAGAATTCCATAGTCATCCATAAAATACTAGAATGGGCTAGAAAAATAATCACAACTATTATCAGAGTAAACACAACATATTTTGGTGGAAAACAGTGTTTGGACTTCATGATAATAGGATCGAAACAAAATAAAAAATTAATAATGAGTTTTCAATAAATATAACCATGTCATTCTCAAAAAATCATTGATGAAGTTTTAAAAAAATGATAACTCAGTTTACATGGATTAGGACTGGGTCCCCATACATCATAATGAACTAAATAAAAGGGAATAGATGCATGAGTAATAACATGAGGGATATAGGTGACCTAGTGATGCTTGACATAATGAAAAGATTCACAATCAGAAGGTGAAACATGACCTAAATTTGGAAAAAGTGACTAAATAATGGGTGCAGGTGGATGGATGAGGTGATAATGAAGATGCATGACATGATTAGGAGTGATAGGATAAGCGAGGGTTGAGGCCAAGTCAATCATGTATACACCACCCTAAAGTCGTCCACTACTAAGAACCCAAGTCATCGAAGGTTACTGAAATACAATCAAAGTAGGTAAGAAGAGGACTCAACATTATAAGTCAGATTTAAGTTTACTAATAGATAAACAATTAAAAGGAAAGTATGTAAAAAGAGAAACTATGGAGAGTGCCAAGCTAGGTTTAATTGAGAAAATCCCATAACCATTAATCTGTACTATCTTACCATCATCCATAATAATATTATCTTCATTTGTAGTTGAGCTATAGGAACGAAGAATACCTGGATTCCCAATGATATGCTCTGAGGCTCCAAAGTCAAAAACCCATGAGGTGTATTACTAAGATAAATAAGCAGCAGGTGCATCACCATGAACAATAGTATCACTCAATGATGTACTAACACGTTAAAACTGGAGATAATGATACTCATCTTATGAGAGATCAATAGTATAAAGAGTGTCATTTGGAGGCATTGAGGTAGGTATGTTATCCTGTATAGATCAAGAGCCTATGAGAACTGGAGAAACATCTAGACAACCATGAAGATGCCAATATGTATCAATAATATGATAGTATTTTCCACAATGCATGCAATATTTGCAGGAAGTAGGTTTACCATAGCCTCCAGAATGACCATTGCCTTTATTGGGACCACAAGAGACCATAACATCATAATAAAAGCGGTTAGTGTTGAGTGTCAGTAGAGAAAGACTCATAAGAAATAGGTTATTAGAAACCAAGGAGGGATATAATGTGGTGGGGCTGGCCAACATATCAGTAATAGTGGTAGATAACTCAACATTGAGTCATTATAGGAGGGATAATGAAAACAACTGATCATGTTGAGTGTGGGTGTCATCAGGAGTCTGTGGAATGATCCACAAGTCAATGATCTCATCGATAATTGACTTCCACTCATTGTAATAAGGGGTAATCAAGCAATTTACCTATTTAATAGAGAATAGATACTAAAAAAGATCATATATATGAGTAAGATTATAAAACATAAGAAATAAATAATCCCATAAGTCCTTGGAATTATTAGCACTTTTGGAAACATGATTAACTGAGCAATCCATGGAGTTAAATAACATAAAAATATCTTGTTATCCCACTATTTACATTGTCCAAACGTGATATCTTTTGGATCAGGAGGGGTTGCAAAAAGATGAGAATGGGAGACCAGGCCCTTCAAAGTGACAATAACAGTCTTCTTCCACATGATGAAATTGGCAGTATTGATACTTTCATCCACAAGACATGTGGAAGAAGTTATAGTATCTGGAATGGGTGAGGATGTTTCCATATATGGGATCGAAGATCACAAGAGGGTTGTGGAGTGCTGAAGATGCATGTTATATAAGGAAAATGTGATGAAAGTGTATAGTGGGTAGAAAGTATGTGATAAAAGTGCATGGATAGAGCATATGAGTTTAAATTAGTTCATAAAAGGAGTATCATTGATCAAGGTAGAGCGAGGCTATGCAGTTTGGGGCATTGCATAGGGGGAAGGGAGAATTGTTGGTCTGGTGGGGTTGGTGCATAGGGAGGGACGATTGGCTGGAGGGATCGACACATAGGGAGGGGAAATCATAAGGATGGGGGTTCCAGGTTGGGGGTTGTGTCACACAAAGAGGGGATACAGGGAGGGTGTTGTCTCACATAAAGGTGTCGTCATATGGGGAGGGGTGTTGTCGTACATGGGGCTATCGTGTATGAGGAATTGCATTGGGATGGACCATCACATGAGAGGTGCATAAGCATATGAGGCAGAAGGAACCATCACTTAAGGGGTAAGGGATGTGATGAAGGGGTAGAAGGGAGTTGTCATAAAGGGGATCGGGGTAGATGGGAGCCATCACACCAGGGTTTGGGGTAGAAGGGAGATGTCACATAGAGGGTGTAGACATGAAGGGAGGGGCGATGGGAAGGGAGGGGCTAAACCTCTTCTAATACCACGTTGAAATGAAAATCATGCCTCACAATGAGGTAGGATTATTTATTTATAGATGATATAAGGAGTAAAAAATACAACCCACACTGATGTGAGAAAATAATATTAAAAACATCTAAAAATATTTAATACTCTTTAACATGGAGCATCTATGCTCATCCTTTCTTATGTTTCCTTTTGCATAGGTTATGAAGAAAGGTTCTAAGTATGATATGTTAAATAAGGGTTCTAGTTATGAAGAACTTAGTGGGAAACAATATAGATATTTTATGAATTAGTTGTTTATGTTTCCATGTTTCCAAAGAAACTATAATTATATGATTTTGGCATGTATCATTATGGTATGTAATGAATATTAATCTAAAAATATGTGATATCTATTTAAAAAAATTATAGGATGATATATGGAAAGGTTTTTGCGATGTTGGAGGAACATTTTAGAACCTTCACGGATCTTGGTGTTGTATAGCAGGAGGTGATACTGGTGGTGTAGAAGCTCCCAAAAGCTTCCACTATTCCTAATATTAGTGTCATCCATTTGGGGAGGGGAATAGAGCCCCATAGTAGTGGAATTATTGATTCTAGTGTTGGTGAAATGAAAACAGTTTCAAATGGGCCGGTCTCATCAGATGTGGGGGTTTAGTTGGATGTATCTGATGATTTGATTTTGGAAATTGAATTTATTGATTCATAATATGATTGAGGGTTTTATAGGATTTGATTTTTTTTATTTTTTTCCTTATCTATCAGTTGTAATTCAATATTTAGTTTTAGTAGGTATTCAAATTTTTAGAGTGAAGGGTTCGAGATTTTTATGTTGATTCCAGGCCATACAACTTTTTGGGCCCATTTTTATGTTTTATTTTTTAAATATCATTTTATACTATTATATTTTCTTTTTAAAGATATTTTTTTAGAAAAATTGAGCCTACTGGATCATGAAAAATATTGAAAATAAATAAAGTGCATGATCTGAAATTACTAGAGACCATTGTCTACTAAAATAATTATTAAGTATTAGTTTTGTTACATACTTCTACTATCACAAAATAATAAATCATGATTCTAACCATGAACATGTTAGGATTTTATGATAATTTAGCATTTAAAGTTAAACCATTGGAACTTAAAAAGGTGGAAACAAAGAATCATAAACTCTCTAGACCAGAATAACCCCACAACTCTAATGTACTATAACTTTGGAAGTCAAAACCCTTTAAATCATTACACTGAATTGACACTCTATTCACACTCAATCTCAAAAAAAACATTCAAATTAAAAATAAAGCAATACATGAAAAAAAAGGATTTAGGTTGTTTGGTCAATAAGTCCTATATCCCTGAGATAACACTATTGCACCATTCTATTAATAAGAAGTTACAAGATTTTAATCATCATTGAAAAGTTACCAAGATAGACCATTAACCATTACACTTTTCTAGGACACAAATACAAGTGGTACCACCCCACCTTTATAGTGGGGTTTACTCATTCAATTATCTTGACCATCCTATATTTTTAGGGGACCCACCGTTGGTCCAGCTAACCTCTGATTGTTCATAGATTCCACTAGATTGATCACCAACTTCAGATAGAATATGAAAGTTACTCTTATGTATGTTGTAAAATCTATTTAAACAACTTCTGAACAAGTAATAACTGCACATAATTCCTAAAAATAACTTCCAAACCATCTACCCTTGATATACTTTCACTAATGTTATCATCATTAGTCCAAAATGTAACTTTTCGAGTTTCTCCTTCCAGTCATCTGAATCAAAACTTAAAAAAAAATCACATATTCTAATAACTTGAACTCCTCTAACAATATTATAATCCAAATAAACTCTTTACAATAATTTTTAGTTGTCATGTGTCTAACATCAGTTATAGATAAAGTAAAAATTGACAATAGTTTTGAAACTAAGATCATAACTCCTGTAAGAGTAAATATATAGTCAATAGTGGATTTTCTTTTGTCATGGTCACATGAAAAAACATAATAAACATAATCATTGACAATAAATTTTAATTCTCTATAACATAATGTGATATATGATCTCTCCTTGGTGTATTTCATGATTCTATTTAATGTGTTCCAATGTTCCCATGTTGAAATATTTATATACCAACTATTCCCACTACATATAAAATATATTTTATCATTAAAATCATAACAAATATAAGAATTTTCATGACCCCCCATTTCTACCTCTCCCAGTATGATAAAAAATATGAGAGTGACCCCCCAAATCCCACCCCCAATGGGTCACGAGGTGACAACTAACACCGAGAGTATGAAAACACACATATGGGAGGAATTTCCATCATAATCCAAAGAATATATAAAAAACACCAATCAACTTCATAAAACCTATGTATATACTAATTATGAAGTAAATCCCATCCACGTGTCAATTTCTCCTTCGATGATTTCCCTATAGAACATGCTATTATTTTCTAACTGAGTTTCATCCACTGCCTGCTTCTCATTCCACCTACCCCACTTTTCACTCACCCTAGTGTATCTTCCCCAACTACCCTCTCCACAAAACCCTAGTTTCATACACTTCTACCTTCCATTGTCTCTATATCCATTCTTCCATGTCTCCTCCATTCATGCTTACAAAAATTTTACATCCACACCACTCTCCTATATCTTTACTGCATTTTACTCATGCCACAAATCCTTGATTCTCCATCCCTTGATATCACGTCTCTTGAATTCCAGGAAAGTTTTCCATTAAAATACCAACTCTCATAATTTCATTGATACTTACTCCTCTCTTTGTATTTATCCTCCCCAATTACACTTAAGTGTTTTGTTCAATTGTAGAAACCCATACCTCCTCTTTCATGACAGGTTCTCTTTGATTCCTAAAAAACCTAATATATTTATATTTTTACTCCTCCAAATCATTAAAATCGTACTATATTCTTATTATCCCATCTCTATTTTATACAACTAAGCACAATTTTTTGGGGGCTGAACAAAAAATCTGTGCTTTTAAGGGTTTTAAGGGTTGGTTTGAATTTTTTTACCTATATGTTATGATATTAATTAGTTTTAATTATGTCTATCAAAGTTTCTTAATTGTACAATTAAATTTTAAGATAAAATTATTTAATAGTGAAATATACATTGATATATAATTATAAAATTAATTGTGTTATTTTTTCTTATGTTTTTCCAATATGTTTTACAATTATTAATTGAGTAGTTATCTTACAAGAACATTTATAAGAACTAGAAATTCAAGAAATGATCACTAATACATAAGTACAAATCAATTATTCATGAAGGTTTATTATAATTTTCATATTGTTTTCAATGATCATATATTTTTACTAAGTCATCACAAGTACAATATTATTTTTAACTGGACCATGCACATGAGACCATATAATTCTAAATTACCACATTTTATATTAAAATTCACTACTTTTATCGATATTATTCAAAACAAAGGTCTATAAGAACACACGAGGTGTAATTTTAAAAATTTATTACAACTTTTTTCTACATATTATTACATTATCATCAATATATTTTTTTGTTCATTTTGATTGATACCTTGCTATAATTTTACTATAAACTGTTTTCCCACTAGGAACCATTGTACTAAAATCACACTAGTTGGGGAAGTTGGTATCATTATATTATAGATAGAGACCCATGAGAGTGGTAAACCATTTTGTTAGTGATCTTGGATGTGTGAGGTATGGATGAATGTTTTGGTTTTGGATAGGGTTATATTCTCCTATAGAGACAAGTGGGAATGTCAATGGTTTTTATAGATCTGACTTGAGTTGTGACACTGAGTTGATAGTTTGGGGGAAAGTTAAGGGTGTCCTCATGGGAGGTTATCCCAGTGATGCATGTGACTTAGAATATGATGCATTGAATATTCTTTAGATTTGGAACCAATTCATAATGAGTAACATCAAGTTTCAGTAAATGTTGTGCTAGTGCCCTGGTTCTTTCTTAAGGACGCTAGAATATTGGTAGTTGGTTGTAAGGTTAGTTTTGAAGGGTTGTATCGCTTGAATGTCTGACCTGTCTATTTGGAAGATGATTAATGAAGGCCTTAATGTTGATTTCAGGTGGAAAAGATAAGGGTGAATGAAGTGTGGTTAGATGATTCATTATAAAGGTGACACCCGAGGTGAGTATGGTCATGTGTTTAGGATTACTCATATGAATGGTATAATTGTTGGGTGAAATGGTGAGAATTCCTTGAGGTCAATGGGACTGATGGGCTAGGAGGCATAGTCATATGGGTAAGTGGGTGTTGGGATAATCTATGATGAATTTTGTCCTAGGTGATCTAAAGTCAGTTTAAGTGGGTGGTCACAGGAAGGTGTGAGACCTTGAGGGATCTGAGGAGGTCTTGGAACAAGCACACACTAGTAAGAAATGAGTCCATTTGTGATGGGTGAACATGTGACTTGGGATAAGTGAATGTCATCCTCTATGAAACCAAGGTGGGAAGCATGTCCATGTGGGAGAAAATAGTTTTTGATCAGTGTGGAGGACCACTATGTTTAAATTATTAACTATCAGGGTTGTGCCGAGATAAATTCAGTGGTGTGGTGGAAGTAGTGTCAAAGGAAACTTTGGTTCACGACTACTTTACAGAGAGTCGTGAAGTGATGGTGATCTAGTTGGTAAATCCATTTGAATTGTGGTGGTCGGTTGATGACAAGACATTATGGGTAGGGAAGCCTAAGACTATCAATAGACCAAGGTGTCCCCATAGTGGGAGGTGACATTTCTTGTAGATAATTTGTGGTGGTGTTATTTGAAAAATTCTTAGCATACTTCTAGCTGGTGACAATCATTCCCAACATCTTGATATCATCTTGAGTATTCTAAGAAATCCCTGGATTTTCTCCTAGAAACTTGAATGTGTTATGGTTGGGTATGGTAAATCTTGGAGTTTACGCTCATGGGGTGGTATAGGTAGGGCTGGATGGTGGACTACACCACTGACTGTTTTTGGGTGAGTTTCTAAGAATGGACTGGGTATTGATGAATACCATGAGTTACATTCACAGAAGTTGGGATCGAGTATTGGGGGATGTTTGTTTTTTTTAAACTAGGGAAATCTAGATGGCCCCATTCAAGTTTTGGGGTATAGTTAATGACCAAATCCTAAGACTTGGTGATTGAAATCACTTGAGAAAAGTGGTGATAATGACACTCCTAAGGCGGGGAGTGACAATTAAATCCTAGATGTGTGGAGTAAAGCATGGAGTTGATGTAGTGACCTCAGAATGACAATGAGACAACTATGAGGTATGCGGAAGGTCTATCAGAGGGGCCAAGTGGGCCTTGTTTATGGTGGTTAGTTGAGCCAAGTGTTGTATTTGGGATCAGGGTAGTTCCAAATGAAATATGACTTTCCTGTTTTAAAGTATTTGAAGGGAATGGTAAGATATGACAATAGTTCATGGTGAGAGAGGTTGGGTTCTAAGACCTCATTAGAGGTTGGGTATGGACTCTGGTGGGTATGGCTGGGTGACCATGGAGTGTCTTTAGGCGTAAAGGCATCTTGGTTAGGTAAGGTAGTGGTGTGCCAATATTGAATCCAACCATCTCCAGGATGAGTCAGCCGGGGACAGATCAACTTGGCTTAGAGAAAAGAGTATGTTTCAAATTTTGGAATGGTCTTAAGTAAGTAATTAGACATCTTTAGTTAGTGTTTGGATAGTACGAGTTCTTGTGTTGGGTTTGTTGATGGGTACAATGGAGCACGAGGATGGTTTAGGGGATAGTGGATGTCATGATGGTGGAGTTCTACTAGAAGTCAGGGAATGACACTGATAGATGCATTGGATGTTAATGATAAGCCTTAAGTTAGTAAGCACCTTAGGAAGATATAAGGGGTAGAGTTTCAACAGTGGAGGATGGATGTTCCAGGAAAAGCCAGTCAGGGGTGGTCTGATATGTTATAATGAGAAAGGAATGGATGTGGTAAGTTGTGACCCACATCTGGGTTTATGTTTGTGGTGAAAAGTGAGTTTTAGAAATGGAGTCATGCTTGGGAAAGGTAATGTTTTTCTTAGTCCGTGAATGGATGGTGTAGGGGTGACCTTCCAAATGGTTTTGATGACAAGGATGATTTCCAAATGGGTGAGGCCCTTATGGTATTTTCCAATAGTGGAGGTTCCAATCATAGAAATATGGGGGGGGGGTGAGATAAAGTGTGTGGTGGAATCACCCTAGTGTAATGTGGTTATTTGGAGATGTGACCAGTGTTTTGGGTTGAAGGGACTCGAAAAAGTACATTTTTAGTGTTTTGGCCTTAGCAATGAGTGTTGTCTTGGATTTTGATCAGTTCCGTGCCCTGAGGTTTTTGGTTGTGATTTGGATGTTCGTTTATGGAATGGGAATATTGAATCTCAATCCATGTATTGATGTAGGTTGGGAAGTATTATTTGTAAAACCATGTGTTTCTTCGGGTGGTTTTGAGTTTAGGGCATCGTTGGAGGTTTTGAAATAGGGTAAAATGGCGCGAAGTGATTTGGGCCATTAATTTCTATGAGGATTAGACATAAGGGATCCTGATTGGATCTTCTATGAGGGTATGATGTTGTGTGTGACATTTAATTATGTTTTGATTTAGGAGTTGTTTCCTAGTATTCCCTACAGAGCTCTGGTGTTTGATGTATGGTTTAAAGTTGATGCGTACTTTAAGGGGCATCTGGTTCATTTTGTGGTTCATAGTAAGAAATTTTGTAGGTAAAGAACATGCATTTAGTTCAAGTTTTTTGTAATTATGGTAATGTTCCAGAGGAAACATGATAAATAAAGTTGGATATGTGGGCCTAGTGACATGATCAATTTTTGTGGATGTTCAGTGATTCTTAGGAAGAGCGGCTTGATGATAGGCCATTATAAAGTGGAAATGTTGTAAGATCTAGGAATTCATGGAGGTACATCTTTGTTTAAATTTTTCTTTAAAATCTATTTTTTTGGTAAATGGAATGTTTCTCAGGAGTATGAGGATCCTCAAGGGTGTTCCAGGGGTTAGTGATATGGAAGGAAGGAAAGTTAGGCCAATCTAGGTAAGGTTCATGGTTAAGTAAACCATGCAACCTTCCCAGGAAAACCATAAAACATAGAAAAGTGGAACTCCACATAGTTGGTGCACAATTTGTAAACCATGTAGAGCTCCCCAGGTAACCATGCGACATCACTCACCTTAGGTATTTTCTTGCGCACGGTTTGGAAAACCGTATGGGTAAACGGAGTGCCCCTTTAAAAGTTGAAAAATGTACAGTTTTTCTATCTCATGATTTGAAGTACCCCACCCTATTTTCACCTCATTTCTTCTACCCTAAACCCTAGTGATGAAAATAAGCCTACAAAGCTTCCAAGGGATCAATCTCCTCAATTTCAATGCTATTTTGGTCATCATTGTTATCGAATTGAAGATCAGGGTGAGTCTAATCTCTCTTTTACCTCTCTTTTTTGTATTAGGGATTGTATCTTGGGAAATATTCTTTCAAAGACCTGAAACCTTATTTTTTGGGGGGGAATATAGGTTAAGGATTCAATGGGTGTTTGAATATGGATCTAAGTCAATGTTAAGTGTGTGTTCATCATCGAATTTTAGGTAGGTAGTCTATATGTTATATCCCATAGTTTTTATGAGTATTTGTGCATATAATCTTGTGTTATTTCTTTCCCTTGTTGTTTTCTTGGTGTCGTTAGTGATTTTTGGTAAAATGGGTGTCTAAATGACAAATTTAACCCCTCATGAACCCTGTGGTATGCATGGAGGATGACTTGAGGTGGTTAATGGATAACGTATTGTTTGTCTTGACATGAAAATAGTTAAATGGGATTAATATGATTGTGTCGATGAAATGTGTATTGTATTTGAAAAGAATAAGTGGGATATTTCATGGGGAATGATGAATGATTTAAGTGAATTAATGTTTGAGAATTGTGGAATATGTTAAATGGGTTAATGTAGGGGAACTAGTGAATATTCTTAGTGAGTTATGAATAAGAAATGGGAATTGGTCTAAATGACTATGTAATGTAAATAGAATATATGTTAATGGGTTATGACATAATGTTAATTCCCATGTTTATTTTTATGGTTTATATGTTTGCTATAAGTATTGGTTATGTTGGTTGTGATATGGTATATGTGTAGTGAATGTAATAATAATCATGTGCACATAGCTTGGTAGAGTGGGGTATTGAAATGAGGCACTACACCCATGGGTCAAGTTAGACTGAGGCTCTAAAATCCACCCCATAATGCACAAATTAGGGAAGGGGATTAATTTCTATTCCCCTAATGGTTTCATTCTATGAGACCACCTGGACCGAAGCTTCAAGGTGGGTGTTTTGTATATGTGTTGATGTGATTATCCCTAGTGAGATAGGAAAATTGATTTATTTTCCCTATGCATTGATATTGATGAATATGACTAACCCAATAATAACATGATGAAAGTGAACTAAGAAATGAAGATGGTATAAGTATTTAAATTGGGAATAATACTATGAACGACTTAGGTAAACCTTGTTAACTAATTGAAACTGATTTATACTTATTTACCTTATTTTTACTTAGTCTTTTCATGCACTATCTATTCGATTGTGTATTTTTTTGACACTGTTGATGGTGGCCTACTGAATTTTACTCACACCCTACTCAGGATGCCATTGGGTACCTAAGAAGATTCCATGGTTGTAGGTCAGGATAAGGGAAAAGGCCCCATGATTGGGAATTGAGTTAGGATTGGGTGGTGCATGGATGGGGTTCTAGACTTGGAGTCATGATTATTTTGGGGATTTCACTATTTGTCTTTATTTTGGTTTTTTTTCAACTTGAAAATACTTAGCATGACATGAAATATTTATTGTTGGTAATGGTTTGTACCCAATTTTGGGAGATCTTTTATTATGAATGTTTATTGGTTATTGTATATAGTTTCTGCTATTTATATTATTGTCTGCTATGGCTTAATATAGTAAAGGGGGTATAATATCAATACTTGTCTTATTAGACCCTTGATGCTATTTGGAAACCTCTAGTGTATGGGGAGGTGCACTTGAAGTCATGTGGAGACCCGGCTCAAGACACCGTTTAGTGGCTCTTGGGACGAGGACGTTACAAATTAATTTTAAGTCAGATGTTTCGATGATACTTGGTTTATGTGTCAAAAACAACTTAGGTGGGTTGAATATGGTCAAAGAGGTCATTATTTAAACATAACCAAAATAATAATCATGAAATAATTATCATATTTATACAAAAATTATAATTTTAAAATAAATCATGAATTATGGTTATGAAAAATGAACTAACATTACGATCATGGAGACGGTAGGCCGTGCGTACGCATGAGTAACATTTCCATTTTTTAATGAACATTATGGAAATAAGGTAAGTAATATTTTATCTTTAAATAATGATAATAATATCATAAATACCATATTATTTAATTATATATATTTTTATATATCATTCTTGTGATGTGGTGATGAAAAGGGGATCACATCGCTTTGAGGAGGTGGTGGTTCACATGTCCACGAATGACGTTATCATTTTTTCGAGTGAGGGAAAAGATAAAAATAAAATGATATATTATATTTACGGAAACATAAATATGTTAATAATATCATAATTATATAATTTATATCACATATATTTATTATCATTACCCCTATTACCTTCCATGTAATGCTTTAGTGAAAAATGACTCACATCGCTTCGCGAGGCGGTAGTCCGCCGTACACATGAGCGATACTATTGTATCAACTAAAATATGGAATATAAAAAGGTTATATATGATATAATGAATCCATAGGTATAATTATGTTATAAATATAATATATAAAATTTATATCCATCATCATACCCAAACTTGAGAGGGGTTAATCGAAAAATAAACGACATCGTTTCGCAAGGCGGTAGTCCGCCATACACACAAATGATGATTTCATAACCCATTTGATGAAAGTGTGTGTGGTTATAGGTAATAACCTTAAAATAAAAATATCTCAATATATTTAAGATACTGAGGTTATTATATCATCATGTTATAATAATAATTGAATGGGGTGGAGGAATAAATAAAATAAGAACACTCATCGGAGAACATTACCTCTTCTTCGAGTAACTTCTTTTAGTTTGCATCAAAATTATTCTATGGTTGCATTTATACCCAAAATATGGATTATAAGGAAATATGAGGGAATTTGAAATGGTATTTGGGTAGGTATTTGACTAAACAATTGGGTTTTATAGAGT
Organism: Viscum album; assembly: GCA_963277665.1. NCBI lineage: Eukaryota > Viridiplantae > Streptophyta > Magnoliopsida > Santalales > Viscaceae > Viscum > Viscum album. The sequence goes on along the minus strand of OY728163.1, from coordinate 1,204,437,899 downwards.
TAAGAGAGGATGAGAGGGGGTGACCTTTTATAATTGTGGTGAGTGGTACACTTGTATTTTTTTTGAAGCAAGTTAGGCAGACCCATGTTTTTACCGACCAAAAGGATCCAATAATGAAAAAAATTGGAGCCTAGAATAAATGAGGTCTAAATATGGCCATAAAATGGGTCTTGGAAAAGTTTTGGGCCATTTTTTACACATTATATTCTAAGTTTAACCACTAAGTAAACTTGTTCTTACCTTAATCGTTGTAAATAATTTTAATTGTTTTCACTAATAACTTTGGAAAAAAATTAAGTTGACCTCATTAGATAATTTAAATTATTATTATTCCAAATATTTAATACATTTTTACAAATTAAACTTACATAAGCGAAATAATTTAATTTAAAATCAATCCTACAGATGTGAAAAGACATTAGTTTTTTAAGAAGAGTATTTTTTGAGAAAATGATGATTCTATATTAACAATATTACTAATAAAGATCATATTATGAAACTAAATTAATATTTAATAATATATAGTATAGAAATTAAATTTAAAACATTCCCCATTAGGTATTATTTTAATTAATTAAAAAGGAGAAACATTATGCATTTTAAAACAGTTTTTAAAAAACCCATTTTTAAACCCAAAAATAAACTTATACTAAAAACCAATATAAAGTTTATTAATAGTAATTAAGTGAATTAAATATAACTAAATATTAATTAGGTTACTTTAAAACATATTCAAAACATATTTGGTCTTTTAAATTACTTAATTTATTCAAAATAAAATATTTTTTACAAAAATTAAGTATTTTTCACTATTCGCTAAAAAATCAATATTTTCCGAAAAGTCCCAAAATTTCACCCAAAGTAAATTCTAATATTATGATTCCCAAAATTAAGTTCATTTTATAAAATAAATTTTCTAAAATTTCCAAAAAAGTATTATAATATTTTTTCATGAAATGAAATAAAAATCATTTTTGAAGAAAATATATTTTTGAAAAATAAAATCACTTTACTAAAACTTGATTGATTATTTACTAAATATTTATCAATAATTTATATTAAGTAAGATACATGTATATATATTTATATATTTCATAAAGTTGTTAATATTATTCATAATTGCTAATTTAACGTCTAGGTTATAACGATAATATATATCATGGGTCTTTTAAGTTTGATGTTTCATGTTAAATATGATATCAAACATAAAAATATCAAGGTTTCATGTATTGAAATATATTTAAAAAATTAAATTTATTTAAAATAAAACATATCGTGAAGTCTTGAGGAGTTACATTCTTTTCTATGTTTAGTATTGTGTGTCTTTTAAGCCATCAAATATAATTTTCTTCTTTTAAAATCTCGAGGTGTTTCATATTCTACTCTAAAAAAATATAGACACCCTCGCACAGTTTGCACATGGTTTCTACTAATCATGTTCCAATCATGCTCCTATACAGAAAATCTGATTTTTTTTTAAATTTAAAACCCAGCCCGGGATGAAAATAAAAAATGAGTCTAAAAATAATTTAATAATTAAAAACAATTAAAAATAAATAAAGTCAAGGTCGGGGTGTGACATATGAGGATCTAAAATCCACACTCACTAACATCGTATGGAAGTAGTATAAATAAAACCTGAGGATTCTCTTAGGAAGTTTATGCATTAACTCATGCATTAAAACACATGTATAAATTCCATGTCTGGTTCATGTATCTTATGAATTTACTCTATATATGGTTCATATAAATATGAAATTATTTCATTTAATGATATCTTACATGGGTGAGTGGTTTGAGAGTCTAGCACACATGAAATAATATACCTAATGAATGAAAATATTATTTTTCATGCATGAATATATACATCCCATAAATATATCATACATATATATGGATTTAGGATAAATATTCTTCAGTGATATACAAGAATTCATACCTTCCCTTAAATCATTCATGGGTGTCATGGGAGAAGTAATAAAAGTTGGTGAAATGAAACCCTTATATGATGAAAAGGGTGTATTCAAAAAACAATGAGAATAGACATAACTAAAAAAATCATCATCAATTCTAGGAATATGTGGTAGGGATGGGAATATAGTATGAGTAAGACAGTCATTAAGAGCGGTATCCAAGAATGAAGAGGTTGGTGGTGAGTAGAATAGAGAAGTCTTAACTAAAATGATGATCATCAATTCTGGGAACAGGTGACAGGGTGGGTGGATGGTAATAAGAAGACAATCATTAAGGGCGGTATCCATGAATAAAGAGGTTGGAGGTGAGTAGGATGGAGAAATATTAACGAAGGGGACATCAATAGAGATGGAATAACATCATTAGTCAGGAGACAAACACTGGAATCCCCATTGGGTGAGAGTATACCTAAAAAATATGTAGCATAGGGTTAGGTTGAATGTCACAAACATAACAGAGACATATAAAGTCATGAAGAGAAATAAGATGAGGATAATGAGATGAAAACAATACCTGAAAGGGACTCTCCCCTTGAAGGATAGATGATGAAAGACCATTAATTGATATAATTGGTAGTAAGAATAGCATCACTCTAATACTGAGTGGGTACCTTCATGTGAAATATCATTGGCTCAAGTAGTCTCTAGAATATAGTGATGTTTATTCTCAACCACACTATTCCACTAAGTTGTGTCAAGGAAATATGTTTGATGGAGGCTATGGTCAGTAATGAATGGAAATAAGATAGATATTCATGACCATTATTAGACTATGGGTAGTTAATAGTGGCGTAGAATTGAGTAATGATTTCATGATGAAATGATTTGAAAATATCAAATGCTTCAGAATAATTAAGAAGAAGATAAAGGTAGGTCATTATAGGGGAATCACCAATAAAAAAACATAAGATAACATCTAAGATATGTTATTAGATGGATGAAAGATTTTGAAAATTCAAAAGTTATGTACATCCATTTAGAAGATGTTATTAAGCTACCACTTGAAAATAAGATGGATTTTACCTCACTTCTGAAGTCAAGATCATCTCATCCAAACTCCGTTCTTCTGAAAAATGACAAGGTATTTCTTGTTTGTTGTAAAGCATTCATGTATTGTTTAATGTGTTTGTTCTTATCCATTTCACTTTATATGATCATAATTTTTATTTTATCAATGATAAATAAACTGATTTGGTGTTTTCTCTTATTTTTACCTTGGTTTCCAAAAAATTATATGAATACTATTGACAATGAGTGTTGACCATATAATATTTATGATACTAAAATTTTAGAACATCTTCTTATATCGTAAAATATTATACTAATGTTTCATAGTAAAGTTTTTAATCATCCTAAAGGAATTTCAGTAGTTTATAAAGAAAATATGAACATCTAAAGCATATCCCTTGGGAGTGTAAAACTAGGTGTGTTAGCTTTTATGGAATTGTGGTATCCAATTTCATATTCGTTGATCATCACCTACTTTCTGCCCTCCTAGAGAGGTGGAGACTAGAGACACACACATTCCACCTACCTGAGGGAGATATGACCATAACCCTTGAGGATATGGAAGTACTTATTGGTCTTCCTATCCAGAGAGAAGTAGTTATTGGACCCACTCATGCATACTATCCTGAGCTTGTTTAGAGATTTTTGGGCATCAATATTTTGGCCAATGTTGCTGCTTGAGATGGTAGGTTGATATCTATGGGCTGGCTAGAGATACAATTTTCACATTTAACCAATGATGCTAATGACTAGGATGTCATGAATCATGCCCATTCTTATATATTATAGATCATTGTAGGGACAATATGCACTAATCAATTAGGTATACATGTGCACATGATGTATCTAGGGGTACTTGATGACTTTGATTGAGCTGAGACATAAAACTAGGGATCTGTGTGCTTGGATTACACTTACAAAGCATTATGCACGACATGTCTCTATGATCACACGAATCTCAGAGGATGCATCATCTTTATTAAGATTAAGCATGGGAGAACATCTCCTCACTCTACCCTGATCTTGCTGGTCAACTGCTGCCTATAGAGGTGATGCATAATGCTCCCTATGGACGCTGGTATGATCACTCATATCTATTAGTTTCTAATGCTAGTAGGAGTTATTAAATTTAATTTCTTATTATTTATCACTTTAAATGTTTTATTTTACAAGTAGAGTTAGGCACATAGCTGTATCATTACTCCAACACACTATATGGGTACATACCATATAAAGTTAGATATTCTCCTACCTGACGAGGTAAGTATATAAAATCTATCATTGTCTAAAAAATTTCATAATATCACCATTTTTTGGTTTTCAGTGAGGAATATTTTTGAAAAATATCAAATGTCATATCAGATTTCATGGATACCATACTAGGATTTATTGGACAAGTTTCCTGCATACTGCACTACTGAAATTTATGATTCTAGGGCTATAGTTCCACTCATTCACTTTCATATTATCGATTTGCACCATCCTGATAGAGTCATGAGCCAGTTTGGTTGTGTTCATCCCATTCCATTTTCACTAAGACAAACATGACAAATTCATGACTTGAAGACGACAGGGAAGCAGGATGAGGAGTGGCACCAATGAAATTCCCAGTATCTCAACCTATGAGGCATATGAGTAGCATTTCATATCCAGGGTGTACCTATGATGAGATTCCATCTTTTAGAGCAGGTCAAGTGTGAGACATGGTATAGAATAAAGTCTATGATGTATCTTACTCGACACGACAGAGGGCTTCATGACATGGTAAGTTAATAAATTTCTATTAGTTTTTTTATTTAACCATTTTCTAATTCATTTTGAATCTCTTTATAACATACTTGAGTAGAGTAGCTTATCCGCATGAGTGATCCAAAGGAGGAGGGGGTTGCTGGCCTAGCAGTGATCCATGTTGTAGTGCTAGGGCTGATACCAGCTTATCATGCGATTCATGAGAGAATATTTGATTGTCCACCCCAAAGAGTGGAGGTTCCTGCCTAGTGAATGGAGGTTTCTACTTAGGAACCTCCTCCAGAAGCTACTGATGCTGAGGAGCCACGAAGATGATGAAGTAGACCACGTTGTGCTACATGTGAGGCCTCACCTGTCCCACAGGTATAGGTCGACCCTCTAGCAGTCCAGCCTCAGCTAATTGTGGACATGAATTAGGTGAGATGAGATCCATATTTCTTAATAGGATATCCACATTTTTCTCTAGATTGGGTTCATGATCTTTGCAGCCTATATGGCCCCACCACTACTGCAAATATGGCCTTTATCAGTGCTAGAAAAGGGCATTAAAAGTGATAGAAAAGCGCTATTGATAAGGGGGGGGGGGCACTTTTATCAGTGCTCAGAAAAGTGCTGATAAAAGTAAAAAAAAAATTAAAAAAAATTAAAATGCTCACGGAGCTTTTAACAAATTTTGACACCCCTTTTATCAGTGCTAGGAAGACACCCTCCCACTCTCCTATACGCTGCACTTTCCTACACACCCCGCACTTACCTGCGCACCCCTCCTTGCTTCCACCCAAACTTGAACCCGAGACCTCCCCCCTTGCGTGCCTGCACCTTTACCACTAAGCTATTTAGTTTTTTTCTCTATTTAATGATATATCTATTTATATATATATATATATATATAGTTATATTTATTAATATATTAATATAGATTCATATTAATATAAATATATTTAGTTATATTAATACATATATATTTATTCATATTTTAATATATATATATATATATATTTATTCATATATTAATATATATTAATATATATTTATATATATATAGTTATATTTATTTGTATATTAATATAGATTCATATTAATATAAATATATTTAGTTATATTAATACATATATATTTATTCATATATTAGTATATATATATTTATTTTTATATTGATTTATATTTATATTTAGTAATATATATATATATTTTTAGTTATAATTTTTTATCCGTATATTTATTTGTATATCAATATATATTTATAAGATTAGTTTTAAATACATTTATAAAATATGTTTTTATGTGTGTTTATAAATAAATAAATAAATAAATACATATATAACATACACACACACACATATATTTACGAATAAATACATATATATGTGTATTTGAAAATCCATAGAATGTTAAAATGACTATAACTTCTAATCCAGAAGTCCATTTCAACTCCACAACCAGTCAAATCAAAGAAAATGAAATAATATTCGATATGATATGTGGTACAAGCCTATTAGATATCCATATCATAAGTTATACCTTTTTTAATGTTAAAAAATCGGGGTATCCTAACTAAAAACTCAGTTTTTGAGGCCTTATGGGAATTTTTGGGCCTTAAAAAATGTGAATTTTTTTCCTTCAGTCACTAGATCATATATCTCGTCGCAAGATTAAATTTTATATGATTTATATCTCAAACAGACACCCAGATCAAAAGTTATGATTGTTTGAAGTTTGAGTTACATTTTAAACTTATTTTGGATCTTTTATTATTATTTTTTGATTTTTTGTGTCTTAAAATTGTTATTAAATGATTATTAATCAATGATAATTAGAAAATTGTTAATTAATAATATTTTTAAAAATATTTCAAAGTCATTTTCACGAAATTTCTTATATATTAAATGTAATAGTTTGTTTATACTTATCTAAAACATATTTAAAAAATATATATTATATTTATATCAATATAAATATACTTATATAAAAATATATTATTTTTCATGATTTTTTTGAAATATAAACTTTATAAGTGCTAGAAAAAAGTATTGATAAATCCCCCATTTATCATCATTGCTAAAAAAAGCATTGGTAAAGGATTCCCATTTATCAGTGCTTTTTTTAGCGCTAATAAAGGGTGGTGCTATGGAAACCCAATTTTGTGGAAGTGCATCCTGCGATGATGGAAGGTCCTTATACTACCCTATTTGGAGAATCATTAGGTGTGCATGATGACATCTAGTTGACACCTCCTCCCACTAATACACAAGAAGAGTATGAAATGGTCTACATTCTAGTGCCTAAGGATCAACCCTCTCTAGGTCATCAAACTCCACCCCAACACGGAGCTCGGTGATCTAGATATGAGTGTACCATTCACACACCACCATGTGGGATGAAAACTCACCATATACATTGATTATAATCATTCATCTATATGTTTTATGTCTATTTAAATGAAGAAAATATTTTTTACTATCAACTATTTTTACATGTTTAGTCACTATTTCAATTTTCATTTATATTTTAGTCACAATTTATATTTTATAAGATTTCAAATTCGACTACTTGAAACATAGGAAAACTTATTAAATTTCAAGTAGGAAACTTTAAAATATTATAAAATATAAACTATAAAAATAATCTAAATAGAATTTCAAACATAACCTAAGTATCTAATTTTTTTAAAAAATAAAAATAATTTCATAAATATAATAAATTATTAAAAGTTAAACAAATTTAAAAAAAGATTATAAATAACATTTTAATGGTTTAAAACAATATTAAAATTAATTTTCAATAAACTATTGATGAAGTTGGAACATTATAGATTCAAAATAACACTAGATATTGAACTCTACTAAAATGAATGCTTTCTACTCGAGCTCCACCTTTTACTAGTATATTTTAATTCTATAGAATCGTCTCACTTAAAAAATCCAAAAAGGGAGTAATATAACATAATAACAGTCATGAACAGAATAAAAAAGATGTCAATCTAAGATCACTTCCAGTCCTATAGAAATGGTGGATGTATAAAAAATCCACAATTCACATGTCCTTAAAAACATAACATTTCCACTTTATAATATTAATGACATAATTCTAAACAACATAAAACAAACACAATATATATATATATATATATAATATACAGACCAATATATTTATAAATATAAAAACATGTATAATTAAATTATTATTATTTTTTCTAAAAGAAGGCATGCCCATTATCAACTTTCTAAAAAAAATTAACCTAGGAATATTTAAAAAAAATTATAAAAACACATAAAAAACTCATTATAAGTACTTTTAATTAAGTTTGAATCACCTGTCTCTTATTGTATACTTAAAATCACTTTTATAAAAGGTGAAAAATCTTATGGTTTTGAAGATTTTCTTCTTCCTTATAACTAAGAACTTAATATAATTGAATATACCTATCTTTTGATGAGTATAAAAAATTGTAAAGAGGCCCACCTTTGTTATTATTATATGATTTTGCATTAAAGCATACTGAACTTAACAATTTGGTCTACATTTCATTTTAAAAAACATTTTTGATTTATTTTTTCAAAAAAAATTAGAAAAATTATTCGATTATTTCAATGAAAAATATTTTTTAATGAGTAAAAAATGAAATTGTGATATTTTTTTTATTTTTTTAAATAATTAAAATGAAATCAAGATATTATTTGAAAAAAAAAACGTTTTCATGTTTCCTATGGACTGAAAACGAAAGAAGGGATGAACCACATACTTTCTTAATTTTCCTTGTTATCCAAAATATTTTCTAACATATTTTCCAATTCCTAATATTATATGTCATCCCACCAATTATATTTCCCTTTGCAGCTTATCTCTTCATTTGATATTAATCTATATTGCTCATCTTTCTATTTTATTCCATGAATTTTTGGTCATGGGTTTTTCATTGGTTGAAATTCTTACAACCTAGGTTTATTATTTTCTTCTTAATTATTATTTAGTATTTCTTTGAAAACACTAGCTAAAAGTTGTGCATAACATTCATTTATGATAAGTTCTTTTGTGTTAGTTTTTTTAGATTTTTTATTGAACAATTGTTTTTTTGGAACTTATGAAGTGTTTTTTTTAATTCAAGGCTTTTTTTGTGATCACTTATTAGAAGATTCTTATAATACTTACCACCTAATTGATTTAAAAAACTAATATTTTATCACTTATTAAAATGGGTTTCTTCTAAAATAGAAGTATAATTTTTTTGAGAAACAAAACAAGCATTAATTATTTTTTTTCAAACTGCTTGTTAGAAGTGCTAAATACTATAAGAATTTCTAAGTTTTGTGAAATAGTTCCTAATGGTTAAATTATTTTCAAGAATAGTTTTGAAACTATCATTTATTATAAGTGATAGCTAATTAGTTTTTAGGAAGCAATACCAAACAGAGCCTTGGTTACACTTATGTTTTATTTTATACAGTTCCATGTTTATATTGTTAATAGTTTCATGAAAATTATTTTTTATTATAAGTAACTTCTTTTTATATTTCTAAAGAATTTTATTGTACATCACACAATCAGTTACTAGTAATGCTTTAGTTGATATGGACTCCCTGATTAATGATAATAATGATATATATTCAATGGAATATCTAAAATCCAACATAGAAACAGTAATAGAATGAAAAAAAAGATAAAGTGTGCTAATATAAAGGGGAGAATCGAATAATTAGGTTTATATTTGTTAATATCCAAGAGGTACTCAAAAACTTTAACTTCATTTAAGATTTCTACACTATAAGTAGTAGATTCTATTCTCACCATGGTACGCATCTTTCATGAACATCTTTCATTGATTTATTTCATCTATGAAACTCTTGATCAATATTGCAATGGATTAGTATCACATTTTGTTTATATATTGAGGAGGTTCACATATGATCTTTTTTTTTCATATTATTGATTTAATGAAAAGGAATTATATAGAGGATTATGTTGCATTTGGTTTTGAAAAAAATTTAATGGTTTTATTTTTCAAAAATTTATTAAAAATGTATTGGATTATGTAAATACAAATTATTTTTTAGAAAATAAACAAAATATATTTTTGGAAAATAAAAAAACATGTATTCATATTTCTAGAAAAATAAACTTTCTTGATACTGAATCTATTTTAGAGAAAATTATATGTGATGGAAAACCTTTTTTCATAGGGAGATACTTTAAAATCTGAGCCATGGCAATCAAAGATAGATCTACTACTAATAAATGTACCAACAAATTATTGGGGGGGGGGGATGGTCCGAGGATGAAAAATAATTTATTCTTCCATAATAGGCCTAAATCAACCTGGGAATATTTTTAGAGCACAACTCTACACACCCTTATGGCTTTGATTATTTCACCTATTTGTGATTTCTCCCATATTTAGCTTGTGGTTTTGAGCTTTTACATAGAGGTGAACTACTTCTTATTCCTCTTTGTTTGATAGAAAGGAAATGAAAAAAATGATGAGGGAAAAAAATAAAAAAACATAAAAAGATAGTGTTTTGTTTGTGATAAGAAGTTATTATAATTAATAAAAATAAGGGAAAATGGAACCAACAAGGATCAAAAATTGAAGTTGATGCCAATGAATGACCAAGACATGACCCATTCAAAAAAATTACTACTTTAGTACTTCATTGGTCATTAAATTCAAGTTTTTTTCCCTTAAAATAATTTTTACTAAAAATAATATTATAAAGGTTATTATTATTATAATATTAAAATTTTGAAAAATAAAAATAAAATATTTTATAGGGAACTAAAGAGGTTTACTCCCATTTATGGTATTAAACCCATTTTATCTAAATGTAGGGAATATGGGTTGAACTAGGTCAGGTAGGGTTCAATCCAGGCCTGAACCTGGCCTCACCCATTTACGGGATTAGATAGTTTTTCTCTTTATGGAGGAAATTGAGCTATTTGGTTCATGATCCGGATCACCAAGCCCCTTTTATTAGATGAGATTTAAAATTAAAAACATTAATTATTTGGGAAAAAATAAAATTGGTCCATTTATATAATTATTATGATTTTTTCAATTATTTTTTATACTTCCAATGAGCATTTTGAAATGAATGACATGAGAATTGCAGGAAAGCTGTAATGACCCAAACTTTTATCAATATAATTTTCTCTCTTCTTATAATTATGTTATATGGTATAAAAAACATACATATCATATAGATACCAATAAAAACTTTATTCTCATAAATAAATAATGAAATAAGTAATATTCATAGAAAATAAGAAACCTATACCGATCGAATTGTAACTTGACCCTTGGAATAGAAACATGACCATTAGGAATAGTAATCCAACCAATATACTAGTAACCTAACATGTGAAAGTATAAATAAAATTTAGGTATCTTATAATTGAAAATATTATATAATTATATCATAGTATAAGTGAATAAATATTTTAAAAATGATAAATTATGTGTTGGTATTTTTGTAAAACATAAATATTTATTTACAATTTTATAATTAATATAATGATTTTAAAAAAATTATTTTCATAAAATAGATTACTAAATTAATATTTTTTTATCTTATTATTATAATATAATTTTATGAGACCTTAAAAAATTTTCAAAAGTGTCATAAATTTTGTTATATTTTTAAAATCGATATTTTTCAAATAAATGATGATTTTAATTAAAAATTAAATTTCTAATATTTAGAAAAATATTTTCATAAAGTGGAGTTCATTTTTTAATTCTACATGTCAAAAAATAGTTAGGGTGAATTTTTGTGATTTTTCTAAAATAGTTGAATTTTTGGTGAATAATGAAATACGATAATTTGCGGTATTTAACAAATACCTGAATTATTGAGTCATAGATGATGTATGTCTGGTGTAAGCCCATAATTTATAACTATCCTTAATTATTTTAATATATTTAGTGATAAGGTTCAAACTATTCATAGTCTTGGGCCAAAATAAAAAACTATTGAAAAAAATAATCAAAAAACTCCCCTCTCCTCCACTATAAATAAAACCCCCACTACCCCTTCTCCTCACACCTCTAAAAACTTGAATCCTATCCAATTTATATCCAATACTCTTCCCAATCCACTCCCCCACATCTAGGAGCCTTTTTTCTCAACAAAATACCAAAACCAGTCTCCCTAAGGAGGTTCACAAGGAGAGAATTCAAGAGGTAAAATCCTCTTTCTTTTAATTTCTTTTAATTTTCTTTTATTTTATTATTATCTCCTCATATACCCTTATAAAAGTGTCATGATAACTATAATATCTTATATATAATGTAATTTTATTATGTTAATGGAATAATATATCCTCAAATCTCTTATCCTCTCCCTTTTATTCTAAAAATGGAAATATCATCGGTGAGGTGTTGTTTTATCACCTTCAAAAAGGACATATTTTAATTTTCCTTTACCACCTTCAAATATTTTATTAAAACCATTATAATGGTAAAAATATATTTTAAAATATATTTTATAACCTTTTTTTATGTTCTAGAACTAACTTATATACATAATATTAAATAATAAAACAAAATGAGTTTGTTGTGATCAGAAGCCGCCAAAATTAATCTAAATGATTATCATTAAAATTTTATCTAATGAATCATCATCATATCTTAAAAATAATAATATATAAGACCAATTAACATTATTTAATTTCACTAATAGCATATAATTTCAATTCTATATAATTATCCCCATTTTACATGATCTTCTATACATGTATACAAGTGAACCAATCATGAAAACCAAGAAAACGAACACACCTGGATGATGAAATTGAACACTATAAATCATAAAAATGGACATAAAAAAACTTAATAAAATACATGTATAATAGGTTCTAGATTTATTAATTAATTAATCTAATTTTATTATCTAAGATATTAAAGTGAAGAAATCATTCAGACATAAGGTAAGGAGATTCTCGAACCCAACTCTCTTTCTTTAGGGTTTCCCTTTTTCACTCCATTTTCAGTATGTATGTTCCTTTAATGTTACTTAAATATCATTTATTTATCCTTAAATTTTATTTTTTGGGATATACATGTTTCCAATCTGATTTTATGACAAATGAAAATATTTTTCCAAAATATTTCTTCTTTCTAAAACACAACATTTACTTCTCTTGAGATTGTTTCTTCTTCACTCAAGATTGATGATTCTTATACCAAGTATGATATTCCTTTTTTGGAACCCAAAAGTTTTTTCCTTAATTTTTTCTTTATGAAATAAAACTCATTCATTTCCATGAGTCATTTTATGTCTAATATTGATATATGTTCTATCTGGCACACATGATTATGTAAATGTTATGATGTGACATGTGCACCCAAAATTATATAACACTCCAATGCATTGGGTAATACAATGTATCTCATGATATATGGTGTAATATGATTGAAAATGATGCTATATTTTTTTACAATGATGATTTTATGATTATGCACATATGTTTTGCATGAACATGATTCTAGCTTTGTTCACAACTAAGTGTGGTATTTGACCACTAAGACATGATGTTTCATTTTTTTTCATTGCCAATTCCATTACTTTATCTAATGATTCCTCTCATGGGTATGATTATGATCCTATTCTTATATTATGATGATGATTATTATTATCACCCCATGTTATATTGATTAAAGTTTTTATCTATCCTCTTACTGGGATTTTAGCTCACCCTTTTCTTTGATGTATATCCTCAGGTGATTACCTTCAATAAGGATAAAATAAGGGAAACTAATAAGATAGAGAATAATTAATTAAATAAAGTTTATATTTATGTATGTAAATGTTATGTTTAGTCCTAATTTTCCTATGACACTAAAAATTCGGATCTTGGGTTTGTAACATTATTATATTGTTTATATTTAAAATGATGTAATAGTAATGTAAGAAAAATATGGGTCAATCTAGTTGGTATCAGAGAACAGTTTAGTTAATTTGGGAATTAGTATTTGAGAACATTAGTAAAAACCCTTAGTATGAGACTAATTATATAAAATCACCCGAGAAGCTTTGTTTTATAAAAATGATAAAAAAAGGGATCCCACAAGATATGTTTTAAAGTTAATTACTTGAAGGAATAATTTATTTATTCATGAATTTTTGACTTATGTTTTATTCAAATATTTTATATTTTATAAAATGGTGGGAATGAGGAGAAACCAGGACAAAAATCCATGTGCGGTAAAATGAAACAAATTCCTGAATGAAATCCCTAATGACTTGGGAGGTGGAGTTCAAAATTTCATAGAAATTATTATCCAGCTGTCTTAGGCTATGAACAATAACCTAAATAATATGGAACATCCTACTTCCCCTAAGAGGGAGAAAATAGACATCGAGTCTTTTATGTGGAAACAACCACTGACATTAAGTGGATCTTCTAATCCACTAGTTACAGAATAGTTGGTTAACTCAATAGAGAAAATATTTTATGTTCTTCACTATTTTGATATAGAGAAGGCGACTCTAGAAATTTATCATTTAGATGGAGAGGCCACTCAATGGTGGATATTGATTAAGAACACTAAGTAAAAGGATGAAATTGAAGAGGTGGAGTGGAAATTTTTTAATAAAATATTTCATAACAAGTATTTCCCTCGAACCCTTCATTAAAAGATGGAGAGAGAATTTATAGAGTTGAATCAAAAGGAAGGTGAATCTATCATGACTTACAAAGAAAATTTCACAAGGCTTTCAAGGTACACCTCAAGTTTTTTTATCAATAATGATAGAAAAATAAATATATTCTTTAGTGGTTCAAAACCACAACTTTAAAAGGCTTTATAAATTCGAGACATTGAGAGTTATGAAGAAGTTGTTCGATGTTCTCTCAAAGTAGAGATGGGTTTTGGATAATGGTCCCATGAATATAGAGATAGGAAATGAAATATGGAGTTTCAAGCTGGAGGATCTAATGAAAAAGGTGGAAAGAAAACTCAACCACTCACATGCCAAAAATGTGGAAAGAAGCATCATGGGAATTTCCTCAAAGGGATGAGGAAATGCTTCAAGTGTGGGAGAGAAGGCCACCAATCTCATGAATGTCGAAGAGATATGATGAATCCAGAAAATGTGGTGGAGTAAAGGAGAGCACCAAATATGGTTCAATGCTTCAATTATAGGGAGAAAGGGAACTATACAAGTGAGTTCCCTAAATCTCGAGTCCTCAAGGGTAATCAACACCATCAGCCACCAAATACAAAGGAGCAAGGGAAATATTATGTCATCACTACTAATGAGGTGGATTCTGAAAATAATATGGTGACATGTATGCTGGTTATTAATTCAATAATTATAAACATACTATTTGATTCAGTTTCTACACATTCATTCATATCTTACAAGTTTAGTAGGACTACTCAAATACCACCTTAAAATATGAAAGTTTAGATATATGTGAGAACATAAAATGGAGAAATTATTGCATCCAAAGTATATAACTCCTCCCTGGTTAATTTTTGTGGACTGAACCTCGTATAAAATTTTTTCTTACTTCCTATGGTGGAGTTTGATGCCATATTGGGTATGGATTGACTATATCTATACAAAGGAAACATCAACTATCAGGAAAGGTAGATCACTCTTCACATCCTGAGGCATCCTCTAATTCTGTATAAGTGTAAGGATTAGGATGAATCTCTTTTAGAATCATCATCTCAAGTGTGTATATTATTTCTGTATGAGCAAGCATATCTAGCTCAAATTATTAAGATAAAGGACAAAATCATGATTGAATAAATTCCCATTGTGAGGGACTACACTGATGTGTTCCATGAATAATTTCCAGGTCTTCCTTCTGTTTGAGAGGTTTAGTTCTCAATTGAACTTATTCCTGGATCTCTACCTACATCAAAGATACCTTACAGAATGGACACCATTGATTAGGAATAACTAAAGAAACAGTTACATGAGAATAGAGATAAGGGTTTTATATGCCCAAGTGCTTCCCCATGGGGTGCTCCAACCCTCTTCATCAAGAATTAGGATGGATCAATGCACCTCTACATTGATTATCATGAGCTCAACAAAATCATGATAAAGAACAAGTATCCCATACCATAGATAGATGACTTGTTTAATCAACTATGTGGTGCCAATTATTTCTCTAAAGTGGGCCTTTAGTTAGGATATCACTAATTAAATATGAGGAAAGAATATATTCCTAAGACTGCCTTTCAAACGAGGTATGAACACTATGATTTCATAGTGATACCATTTAGACTCACTAATTCTCTCAAAATATTCATGGAATTAATGAATACAGTCTTTAGAGATTACATTGACAAAGTTTTGGTAGTCTTTATAGATGACATTATAATATACCCAAAGGGAAAGGGGGAACATTATGAGAATTTGAATACTATGATAAATACTTTTCTAATGGAGAAAATTTATGCAAAGTATAGTAAATGTGATTTCTAGATGGAGAAAGTATCATTCTTGGGGCATGTTATCACTAGAAAAGGAATATCTATGGACCCTTCCAAGATAAAGTAAATTGAAGAGTGGCCCATACCAACATCTTTAATGAAGATCCATAGTTTCCTTGGTCTATCTGGGTATCATCGATGATTTTTGAATAACTTCTCATGATTTTAAAACTCAATAACCAAGCTAAATTGGAAGGGAGAAAAGTTTTTCTAGACTAGTGAATGTGAATACTACTTGAAAGAGTTAAAAAAGTCTTATCCCCACACCATTACTCACACTTCTGATAAGTGGAGAACTCTTTGTGGTATACAATGATGCTTCATAGAAGGGATTATGCTATATACTGATGTAAAATGATAAAGTGATAGCATACACCTCAAGGTAGTTAAAAATTCGTGAGAAAAACTATCCCACACATGACCAGGAGTTGGTGGTTGTGATCTTTGTGTTGAAAATATGGTGGCATTATGTTTATGGTTAGAAGTATGGAATATATATTGATAATAAGAGCCTCAAATATATTTTCACATAGAAGGAGATTAATATGCACCAGTGAAGATGGTTAGAGCTCATAAAAAATTATGACTTATCAATCCACTACCATCCTGACAAAGAGAATAAAGTGGCGGATGATCTAAGTAGAAAGGATCCGGCAACATTATCAATGAGGAGAATTTAGAAGGATCCAATCTTCTTAGATTTTAAATGGGTAGACATGAGAATCATTAAGGAAGTAATATCATCAATACTATCTTAAATGATTTCTCAACCATTCCTAATAAAGAAAATAAAGGATTCTCAAAGAAATGATGTGAAAATTTAGAAGAAGGTGAAATCCATGAGAAATGGTAAATCCTCATAGTTCAAAATTGACGAGGAAAGAGTTGTAATATTTGGGTCAAGACTATGTGTACCATCCAATCCAGAGATAAATAAAGAGATTCTAAGTGACACACATAGATCAACGTTCTCTATTCACCCAGGGAGCACAAAGATATATTAAGATCTCTAAGAGAAATATTGGTGGGACAATATAAAGAAAGAGATCACTGAATATATATTTAAGTGCCTGGTATTTCAGCAAGTGAAGTACGAAAGGAAAATGTATAAGGGGATGATGAAACCATTACCTAAACCAACATGGAAATAAGAAAACATCACCATAGACTTTGTCACCAGACTTTCAAAGACATCCAGAGAAAACAATGCTATATGGGTTGTTGTGGATCATCTTACAAAGGTATCTCACTTTATCTCAATTTGAGAGGACTTCTCATAGGATAAACTTGTATGGATATATATCAAAGAAGTGTTAAGGATGCATGGAGTAACACTATATATTGTATTAGATCAAGATCTAATATTCAGCTCTAAGTTCTAAAAAAGTATCTAACATTCTCTAAACACTGAGCTAAACTTTAGTACTACTTATTATCCTAAAACTGATGGCCAATCTAAACAGAATATTTAGACACTGGAAGACATGTTGAGAGCATGTTCTATGGACTTAAAAGGAGGATGGGACCAATATATTCCTATGGCCTAATTCTCTTACAACAAAAATTCCCACTCAATCATCCAAATGGATATATATATGAATTCTTTTATGGGAAAATGTACCAAAATCGGAATGATGTGATGAATTTGGTGAACATAAGATGCTAGGATCTGAAATGGTCGAAGGAATGGTGGAAAAGGTAAAAACCATTCATCAGCACATCAAGATAGCCCAAATTCGACAGAAGATCTATACAAAAAATCATTTATGAGACATTGAGTTTGAGGTTGGAGACATGGTATTCCTCCTTATATCTCAATAGAAGAGGATCATGAGATTTGTGAAGAAAGAAAAGCTAAGTCCTAGGTATATCGGCCCCTTCGAGATTCTTGATCATGTTAGAGCTATGGCCTATCGACTTTCACTTCCACCTATCATGTATCAAGTACATGATGTATTCCATGTATCCCTATTTAGGAATTACATACCAGATCCCTCACATGTACTGAATCCATTGGTGTTATAGTTGGAAAATGATCTCTCTTAAGAGGAGCATCTGGTGAAGATCTTGGACCGTAGAGATAAAGTTCTAAGAAATAAGGCTACTCACATGATCAAAGTATTGTGGTGGAACCATAAGTATGAATAAGCAACATGGGAACTAGAGGAATCAATGAAGGAGAAATACCCTCATCTGTTTATGTAAAATGAAATTTTGAGGGAGAAATTTCAAAAGGGGGAAGAATGTAACGACCCAAACATTTATCAATAGAATTTTTTCCCTTATTATAATTATGTTATATGGTATAAAACACATATATAGCATAGAGATCCCAATAAAAACTTTATTCTCATATATAAAAAATGAAATAAGTAATATTCATAGCAATTAAGGAACCTATATCAATGGAATAGTAACTTGACCCTTGGAATTATAACATGACCATTAGGAATAATAATCCAAACAATAGAATAGTAAACTTACCTATGAAAGTATAAATAAAATTTAGGCATATTATAAATGAAAATATGATATAATTATATCATAATATAAGTAAATAAATATTTTAAAAATGACAAATTAAGTGTTGGTATTTTTATAAAACATAAATGTTTATTTACAATTATATAATTAATATAATGATCTAAAAGAAAATTTATTTTCATAAAATAGATTCAAAAATTCATATTTTGTTGTCTTATGATTATAAGATAATTTTATGAGACCTTAAGTAATTTTTCAAAGTGTCATAAAATCAGTTATAATTTTAAAATCAACATTTTTCAAATAAATGATGATTTTAATTAAAAATTAAATTTCTAATATTTAGAAAATTATTTTCATAAAATGGAGTTCATTTTTTAATTCTACATTTCAGAAAATATTTTGGGTGAATTTTGGGATTTTTCTAGAATAGTTGAATTTTTGGTGAATAGTGAAATACGATAATTTACAGTATTTAACAAATACTTGAATTATTGAGTCATAGATGATGTATGGATGATTTAATCTCATAATCTCTAATTATAATTAATTATTTTAATATATTTATTGTTAAGGATCAAACTATTCAGTCTTGACCCAAAATAACAAACTAATGAATAAAATAATAAAAAAAAAACACCCCTATACTCCACTATAAATACCACCCCTCACCACCCCCTCTACTAACACCTCCAAATCCTTTAAGCTTATAAAATTTCTAACCAATAATCCTCCCAATAACCTACCTCCCTTACAAGAGACTTTGGTCTCAACAAAATACTATAACCATTCTCCCTAAGGAGATTCTCAAGGAGAAGAATTCAAGAGATAAAGTCATATTTCTTTTAATTTCTTTTAATTTTCTTTTATTTTCTTATTAACTCCTCATATACCATTATAAAAGTGGAATAATAACTCTATTATATTATATATACTATAATTTTATTATTCTAATGTAATAATCTATCATCAAACCTCTTATCCTCTTCCTTTTATTCGAAAAAATGGAAACGTCGTCCGTGAGGTGTTGTTTTATCGCCTTCAAGGATGACAAGTTTTCATTTTACTTTATTGAATTCAAGGTTGGTCTTACAAAAATTATAATGGTTGAAAAATATTTTAAAATTTATTTTATAACCTTTTTATTTTCTATAACTAACTTATATAAATAATATTAAATAATAAAACAAAATGAGTTCATTGTGATCGAAATCCATCAAAATTAATCTAAACAATTATCATTAACATTTTATCTAATGAATCATCCTCATATCTAGAAACAAAATAATATACAAGACTAATTAAAATTATATAATTTAAATAATAACATATAATTTCAATTCTTTATAATTATCCCCATTTTACATGATCTTCTATACATGTATACAAGTGAACCAATCACGAAAACCAAGAAAATGAACACTCCCAAATGATGAAATTGAACACTATAACTCATAAAAATGTCCATAAAAGAACTTAATAAAATTATAAAGAATAAAATAAATGTATAATAGGTTATATATTTATTAATTAATTAATCTAATTTAATTATATAAGACATTACGGTGAATAAATCATTCAGACATAAGGTCAGGGGATTCTTGAACCCAACTCTCTTTCTTTAATTTTTCCCTCTTTCACTCCATTTTCAGTATGAATATTCTTTTAATGTTACTTAAATATCATTTCTTTATCCTTCCATTTTATTTTATGGGATATAAATGTTTCCAATTTTATTTTATGACAAATGCAATGATTTTTCCAAAAGAAATCTTCTTTCTAAAAATACACCTTTTACTTCTCTTGAGATTGTTTCTTCTTCACTCAAGATTGATGATTCTTATACCAAGTATGATATTAATTTTTTGGAACCCCAAATTTTTTTCATGAATTTATTATTTATGAAATGAAACTCATTCCTTTCCATGGGTTATTTTATTTCAAATATTGATATACGTTCTATATGGAATGCATGATTATGTAAATGTTATGATGTGACAGGTGTACCCATAATTATATAGTACTCCAATTCATTAGGTAATGTGATGTATCTCATGATATAAGGTTCAATATGCATGAACATGATTCTAGAATTTTTCACAATGATGATGTTATGATTATCCACATATGTTATACATGAACATGATGGTAGATTTGTTTACAACTATGTGTGGTATTTGACCACTAAGACATGATGTTTCATTTTTATGCATTTCCCCATTCCATGAATTTATCTAATGATTCCTCTCATGATTATGATGATTATCCTATTATTATGTTATTATGATGATGATTATGCTCACCCCATGTTATATTGATTCATGTTCTTATCTGTCATCTTACTGGGATTTTAGATCACCCCTTTCTTTGATGTATATCCTCAAGTGATTACTTGTACTAAGGAGAAAACGAGGGCCACTAATAATATAGAGAAGAATTAATTAAATATAGTTTACATTTTATTATGTATATGTTATGTTTTTTTCCTAATTTTCCCAAGATACTAAACCTTTGGATCCTAGTTTTATAACACTGTTATATCATTTATATTTAAAATGATGTAATAATAATGTAAGAAAAAGAAGAGAATCTTTAAAAGCATACAGAATGGAAAAAGGTTACAGAGTTTTGTGCCCTTACCCTTATAGTCTTATAAATTCTTATACATCCCATGAGTCTCAAATTTTTGGACTCCTCCTCACCCATTGGAAATGGAGGAGCTTTGGTGTTCCTATGAGGTGCCTATTTTACAAGAAATGGACATATTGATTCCAGTTTGAAAGATAATCCTAGTAGTGTAGTGATGAAAATATAAACATGGTTCCGATGAAGGCCATGGTGGGATCTGATAAACATTCCAGAACCTTAATAGATCCCAGCATTGACCTCAAAATGGGTGCTTCCAAGGAGCTTGTGAAGTCTATGGTGGGGTCTGAGTAAGCTTCCATAACCTTAAGAGATCCCATCATTGACATAGGAATAGGTTCCGTTGAGGAGCCTACGAGTCTGTAGTGGGGTCAAAAGAAACTTTTGGAACCTTGGAAGGTCCCAATGTTGAAAACATTGATGCGGGTTCTGCCAAGGAGCATGGAAAGGTTGTGGTGGGGTTAGAGGAACATTTTGGAACCTTCCATGATCTTGGAATTGCGCAGGAGGAGATGATGTTAGAGGCACTGAAGCTCCCTGAAGTTTATACTATTATAGATCTCAGTGGAAGCCATTTGGGGAGGGGAATAGATCACCAAAGTAGTGAACTTTTTTATTATGGAACTAGTAAAATTACAGTAGTTTCAAATGGGAAAGTCTTGTCAGCTATTTTGGTTTGGTCTAATATATATGATGATTTGATTCCAGAAATTGAATTTATTGATTCTGATTCTCATTAAAGTGAATAATATGAACTTACCAAAGACTGTTTTCTACTAAAAAAAGTACCAATTTTTAGTTTTTTTGTGAATTTTCTACATATCCACATTTCATTCCTCCACCACTTCTCAAAATATATTATACCCTAAATGAAAATATGAATTCCTTGTTATATGTTATGTGATTTGATTTTCAAAAAATAATAAAGTATGCTCTTTCCCATTTTTGTATTAAGATTAACTAACCATTGAGCATTGAAAGTTATACCACTAGAACATACTAATGTGGAAATAAAGAACCCAAAACTCCTTAGAACATAACTTTGAAAGTAAAAAAACCATAAATCAATGCAATGAGACTGTGGAAGTAAAAATACCTTAAATCATTGCACTAATTTGACAATCCATTCAAACTCAAACAAAATCATAACAAATAAACTTTCAAAGAAAAAATAATGAAATAAATGAGCCAAAGCATTTACACATTTTGGAAAAAAAGTCCTATATCCATGGGAGAACACTGAACCACTATTCTATTAATCGATAATTAAAAGATTTCAATCACCATTGAGAATTTTCCCAACCAGATCACTAAAAATTACACTTTTTTAGGGCACATGTACAAGTGGTCCCACTACACCTTTATAGTGGGGTCTACCTGGTCAATTGGATCACCATCCTTATACATTTATGTGGGACCCACTGCTGGTCATGGTAACCTATGATTATTTTATCTCCCCCTAGATTCATCACTAACTTCCGATAGAATATGAAATTTACTCTTATATATGTCATAACTTCTATTTAAATATCTTCTAGATAAGTGATCATTGCACGTCCTTCCTGAACATAACTTCCAAACCACATGCCTCTGCTAGAATTTCACTGTTGTTATCATCATCAGGCCGAAACATAACTTATTGAGTTCTTAATTCTGTTCATATGAATCAAAAATTTAATAGACTTCACATTTTCTAACATATTTAGCTCATCTAACAATATTCTAATCCAAAATTACCTATTTACAATCATTTTAGTTGTCTTTTGTCTTTAATCAATCATGAATAAAGGCACAATTGACTATAGTTTTGAAACTAAGTTCATAAATCCTCTTGTAAGAGTAAACACATAGTCAATAATGTATTTATTTCTATCAGGGTCACATGAAAAATAATAATAAACATAGCCATTGACAGTGAGTTTCAATTCTCTATAACATAATGCAACATCTGATCCCTCCTTAATGCATTACATGATTCTATTCAATGTGTTCCAATGTTCCCATGTTAAATTATTAATGTACCACCTAACCAATCCAAATTCATGTACAATATCTTTTATTATAAAAATCCTAACAAATATAATACTTCCCATGACCCCCAATGGTACCCATCCCATGCTGATAGTAAAGACGAGAGTAACCCCAAAGCCTACCTCTAATAGGCTATGGGTTGACGACTAACACCAAGAGTATGGAAATAAAAATATGGGATGCATTTCCCTATTAATCTGAATAAAATATAAATAAAACCATCAATAAACTTCATAACATCTATATATATACTAATTGTGAAGGAACTCCACTCAACATCTTAATTTCTACTTCAATGATTTCCCTCTGAACCATGCTATTATTTTCCAATTAGTTTTTTCACAACCCAATCCCTCAAAAAATACCCAATTAAGGAGGAGATATAATGACCCCTGAGTCCCACTTACAATAGACAATGGGTTGGAAGATATCACAAAGGGTATAAAAATCTCATAAATGAGAGGCATTACCCTCTATAGTAATATAGTATTAGAAGATTGGATGAATTATCCAAAAGAAACTCCATGATATAATATAAAATAAAAACAAAAATCATCCCACAATTTATACATAGAGTAAAAATATATAGATAAAATTATCCAAAGTAAATACCTAAAAGAAAACTAAGGCAACAACTCAGCAGTAGTCCAAGGGTCTGAGCTAGTTATAACATCCCGACTTTTCCCAAAGGTAGGAACCATTATTTTTTGTTTGAATTATTTTGTTTGGAACTAATAATTATTTCTATTGAATTCAAGGAGGTCTCAGGTGTGTAAAGGGATCATTTGAATCCTAGAGTCCTAAAATTGAAAGAGGAAAACTGGGACACATAATTAGTAGAAACCATGCCACCTAGGTTGTACAGTTTCCCTAAATCATGCGGTTGCTAATAGTGGGAACCTGGGGGCCACACAGTTTTTCTGTAATCGTGTGACCAAAGGTTCATGAACGTGTGATCCACCTACAGTTTTTGACACTGGGGTTTTTCACGGTTTTCACATAGTTGGAAAAAAATTATTCCTAACCATGCAGGGAGCCCCTTTGAAGCAGTGGCTTGGTGCACAGTTGACACACTATTTGGACAACCATGCAACCAAACTATGAACCCTTTATTTGTGGGTAAAATCCACATTTCCCCCCTCATCAATCCTTTAACCCTTTTCTTTTTCTTCCTTTATCTCCTCCAATAGATGAAACACTCTCCTCCCTCATGCATGATCTCTCCTACCTCTCAACCTAGAGATCGAGCCACCTCCCTTTTTATCCCTTTCTATGTGGAAAGTAAATGGTATGTATATGACTTGGCCTAATTGAATGAATTTTTGATTGCATGTCCATAGAACCCCTTGACACTTATGATGGAAGGTAGAAAAATGAACCTAAAGAATTAAATTTTACTTAAATGAATTAATTAAATGGTTGCATGCTCAATTGGTATTGTCATACTAATGAAAGGAAATGGCTTGAACCTTATGATATATTAAATGGATTTAGTATTAAATGGAAAAATTAATTAAATAAATTAAATTTATGGTTCCTAATAACATATAGACATTGAAATTTTTATAGGGGCGGTCAGACTCGAGTTAGATTTTGGATTCCTGAGGGAATTACCTGAGCACTCATGAATGCCATTCTGATTCAAGGATGTAAACTGCCTTGGTTGAGACCCACCTTGGAAACCAATCCTCATATATTACAGGATACCTGATATAAAATTGTAGGATCCATCATTCACTATTACAGGATTCCTTGGATACAATCCTTGGATCTAGTGTGGATTCTACGAACATGAGGTTCCTTAGTTACATCCTTGGGCCTAGCCATAGATTATCCTGTTTTACCTTGGATTTATTCCTTAGACTATATTAGATCATTACTATTGTGTAATGACTTGGATGGTGATCCTTTTATTAAACTCTTACCCTATAGACAGGCTGTAGTTACTACTAAGTTGGTGACCCTTGAGGTCTAGGTTTCCTTAGTTATTACCTTAGAACCTCTTCATTATTATTATCATCAGGTTGCCTTGTTATATCTTGGAACCTTCACTATTACTATCATGAGGTGATGTAAGTGCTGGTTTTAGCTCACATGACTTAATTATATAAACTGGAATTTAATTAATTAATGAATTGGTTACATGTTCAGATACCAACTGATGGATGAATCAGGTACTTGGGTATTTATGTTAATGTACTGCTTTACTTTTATATATGCATTCTTTCACACTATTGTAATTTATATTACATGGATAAGATGTTATATATTCCATTGGTGGTGTCATACTAAGATTTTTCTCACACCCTATCTGGGTGCCATTGGTACCTGAGAAAATTACATGTATACAGGCGTTGATAAAAGGAAGCATATTACTTAAGACACTTGATTTCTTTCTTAGGATGGAGATGGTGGCTAATGACCATGATGGATCTTGGTATGTTGGGAATAGATTTTGGTTTTTTATTCTCTTTTATAGAATTCTTGTCTGATTATTTGTATCCATGTTTTCCAGCTTTATAGTTACATGACATATCATCATCATTTTATGTATTTATACCAATTTCTCTAGTTTATTTATTATTCCTATCTACTTTTGTTGTGTTGTCTACTCACTTATTACTTCTTCCACTATTTACCTATTATATTACCAATCTGATATGATATACTCTAGTAATGAGGGAATAGTATCCCCAAAGACACACCCTAGGCCCTTGCATCTAATCGACATCCTCCAAAATTTAGGGATATGTGCTTGAGGCCATGTGGCCAACCAGGCTCAGGGCACTCCTAAGTGGCATTCAGGTCTGGGACATCACAAAGTAGTATCATTGGAGTTCCTTTATTACTTTAATATTTGGAGACAATATACTAGAGATTAGGAATGCTTGTAACTTGTTCATAATTCATGCTTGGGCATCACAAACCCATGTTCGGGATACAAGATGAGTTTCCTAAATTAAAATTGTTGCTATGTTTTTTCCTATTGCAGTTGATATCATTTCACTATTGGGAGAAATAAATGTAGTGTGTTGTTATTAATTATTATTCTGATTGATATTCCATTTCATCCTTGGCCCGATGATACAAGGTAAAGGATCATTGTTACATGCATCATCATAGGCACCTAGAATTCACATGCCATGCATATTCTATGCCATACAAGTTTATTTCACTACTTTCATTTTCATGATATGCCTATGCTTTTTTAGTGATACTTGTTTATATAGATTTTCATGTGCTGATCTTGGTTGTGATTGAGTGATTTATAGTTTGAATTCACAAGGTTTTATGGGCCCTCATGGGTTGAAATTGATAATTTACTATGTCAATCGATTAGATTAAAATAGAACGGGTGTCATTTTCAATGATAAGGTGTGTGAGATCTGATTTATAGGGAATTATGATCCATTTTAAATGAAATTTTATATAATTTATAAGAAAATGAAAACTGTAAAAGTGAAAAATGACTTATAATATGTAATGGTTGAACGTCCTTATCACTCAATATCATGTTTATGGAAGGTAAAGGAGTGAACCTAGAAATTAAATATGAATTAAAAGGAAATGGTTTTCAGTAAATGATGAGGCAAGATATGGTTGACTTTTCATCTACCGGAACCCCTAAAACTTATACTTGATAACTTACTAATACATATCCTTCTAACCAGGTAGTTGGGGTAGTATACCATGGGTAGGGATCCCTTTATTTATGTTCATATTATATTAGTGTTTATATTTATCTACTTAAAGATTGTATGAGGCATGTTCTTATAAATTTTAGGCCAATGCCGCCACGATGTCCTCATTTCGTGCCCCAAGAGGGTGGATACGACCATGCTCTAGAAGTGGTGGGCCCTGAGAAGCCAGTCTTACCTCCAGGAGTGCCACTTGAGGCACCACCTGATGTACCTGATCTGGGCACCGATGTTCATCTTTGTGATAGCCTTCCACATATGATGAAACCCATGCAAGGTGATCCATGGTCTGCACCTATAATAGAAGATCTGACCCATGATTTTTAGGAGCAACATTCTCCTACCTTCTTGGGGGATGGAGGTCCATAGGCAATTGAGTGTTAGATAGAGTCCAACTTGTCTATATTCGAGCATCTGGAGATGCCTCCAGAGTAGAGGGTCAAGATTACTACTTACATTATGCATGATTCAGTCAAGCGCTGGTGGGATGTGATCACCCAGGCCGGTCACCATCAGGGCATGGTGTGGGTTGCTTTCTAAACTGATTTCTATGACTACTTATTTCATAAGATGCTAAGAGTTGACCAAGCTAGAGAGTTCATGTATCTCGATTAGGGTTCTATTTCAATTATGGAGTATTCAACTTGTTTGAATGAGTTACAGTGATTTACACTACTTTTAGATAGTGATGAGATTTTGTGTGATAAACATTTCAAGGATGGACTTCAATATGCCATCCATACTCTGGTGAATGTCTTTCACCTATCAAAATTTTATAAAATAGTCAATCAGGCTCATATCACTGAGCAAAACCTAAGAGACGATGATAGTATCAGGCATAGAAGATCAATTCTAAGGAAGGTTGGTAGTTATTTCGGTAGTAGAAAGTGATCCCTTGAGGTTTTTCATTAAGGAAGTGGAAACCAAGGTACCTATACCGGTATCTCTATGGTGTGTCATCAGTGTGGATGATAAGGGACACCTAAAGCCTCAGTGTGATAGAGACCCTCTAGAGTGTCGGGCTTACAGCCATATGGTTCACCTTTAGAGATTCTGTTGGACCTTTCTATCTACTTCTAGTGGAAGAGGTTCCACACCAGATCCAACTTCAAGGGAAGGTTCTTTTACACCACATTTTTCAAGGAGTTGGAGTAGCACTCAAAAAGATTGGATGAGGAGGAGGTTGTGGAAATAGTATCCAAACTTCTGATCACCAGAAGTGCCAAAATATTGGTTTTGATCATGGTTGTACAACTATTTCACAAGGTCTTGGATCAGGTCAGTTTCATTAATTACATCCTATACTTGAGGATTATGCTATAGTACCCTCTATATTATGAGGTACCATTCTAATAGCCTCCACTATAGCGTGTTCTTTATTTGATACAGGTGCTTCATACTCTTTCATCTCTTTATCTATAGTGGAAAGTATCATGTTAGAAATACAATATTACTGTGGTGTAATGACCCTGGATACATTATTGGGAGTATGGTAAGAGGGTATATGCTAATTTAGGGATTGTACCCTTGAGGTATGTAGTTACCATTTATTGCGGAAACTCTTTGTTCTCGATATGATGGGATTTTATTTCATTCTCTAGATGTATTGGTTGGTTCTGTATCATTCCTTTGTAGATTTATATCACTGTAGGTTTTTTTACATCACCAGAGGGTAGAAGTTATCTACATAAGGTTGAGTGAGACTTCCATGCTAGTAGAGTTGTACCATAGAATCACGGGATAAGTGGTGTGACCACCCATATTTCTAATCTCTCCATATAGGATTAGGGTTTATATCAAGATAAATTCCCTATGGTAGCAGATTGTTTTACGGATGTCTTTCCCGAAGACATTTTTGGATTACCTCCTAATATAGAGGTAGGTTTTAGGATTTATCTCATTATAGAAGTATCTCTAGTGTTCATTCCTACATATAGGATGGAAACTACAAAGCTCAAGGAGATCAAGTGGAAGTTAGAGGATTTGGAGTCTAAAGGTTTTATATGGCCTATCACTTCCTCTTGGGGTTCACCCACGTTTTTCACCAAGAATTATTGTGGGGCCCTTCATTTATGCATGGATTATAGATGTTTGAACCAGTTTACAATCAAGAACCAGTATCCACTACCTCAAATAGATGATCTGTTTGACCAACTATGAGGAGCTAGGGTGTTTTGAAAATCGACCTAATATTGGGCTATCATTAGGTGTGAGTTAGGCCATCAGACATACCTCGTACAACTTTTTGTAGAAGTTATGGTCTATATGAGTAACCCTTTATGCTGTTTGGTCTCATGAAAGCACCCTCCATTTTCATGGATTTGATGAATAGGGTGTTCCACCCCTATTTGGATTCTTTTTTCATAGTATTTTTGGATTACATCTTGGTGTATTCTCACCTCATAGTGACCATGCTAAGCACCGTGATATTGTTTTAAGTACACTAAGAGATCATCATATTTATTCAAAGATTCCTAAGAGCCACTTCTTGATCGACATAATTTTACTTTTTGGGTCAAATTATCTCATAATTAGAAGTATCTATTGACCTAGAGAAGGTGAGTGATATTGTTTCCTGGGAGTATCCCAAGATTTTTTTGATATATGGAGTTTCTTGTGGATGTCTAGTGACTAAATTCATTTTATACAGGAATTATCATGCCATTATTCACTTATTAATAGTATTACAAATAAGGGTGTTAAGTTCCTGTGGTCAGAAGCATGTGAGAAAGCCTTTCAAAAGCTAAAAGCGAGGTTAGTATCGACACTGATAATAACTCTGCTAGATCTTGGAAGAGGTTATACTGTGTTCTGTGATGTATCGGGCATTGGATTATGAGTAGTGCTAATTTAGTAGGATAGTTTCGTTGCATGCGGATCTTGGCAGTTGGGGCCTCATGAGAGAAATTACCTGATGCACGACCTTGAGCCAGTTGTCTATGCCTTACATTGATGGAAAAACTATCTGATGGGTGAGTGCTTTGTGGTGTATACAGACCACAAGGGCCTCAGATATATATTTTCACAGCATGAATTGAATCTTAGACAGTGGAGATGGGTCGAATATCTTCTGTCCTTTGATTTTGATATTTCCTATATGCTTGTAAATGATAATGTAGTTGCTGATATACTGATTTGTAAAAATCAGGTACATGCCATATGAGAAGCTAGTGATCAATGGAAATTGATAGCCCTATTCTATGAGCTTCATCTTGAGTTTCATGATAGTCATGATCAATCTTATCACTAGGTGTTCCACCTATCAATAGGTGAAGACAGAGCAACAAAGACCTGCAAGCTTGTTACAACCGCTTCCAGTATTGGAATAGAAATGGGAAGATGTTACCATGTATTTTGGAGTTAGTTTACCTAGGTCACCTAGAGGTAGCGACATTATATGGGTTTTCATTGAACGAATGACGAATGTATCCCACTTCATTATTATCCAGGAGACTTTCTTAGTTGATGAACATGGAATAATATATGTCCATGAGATCATACGACTACATGGGGTATCTCATACTATCTTTTCAGATAGGGACTCTCGTTTCACATCACAATTCTAGAACAGGATGTAGAAAGTTATGGGTACACAGGTGCTTCTAAGCACAACTTTTCACCCTCAGATCGATGGATAATCGGAACAGATGATACAGGTTCTAGAGGACATGCTTTGGACATGCATCCTAGATTTCAATGATTCTTGGGAGAATCATATCCCTATTGTTTATTTCACCTATAATAATCACTTCTAGGTGACAATTTAGATTTCTACTTTTGAGGACTTTTATAGTAGTCCATTTCGTTCACTGTTGTGTTGTATAGTGGCAGCAGAGGTAGCCCTACAAGGTTCTTGTATTGTATAGGAGACTTCAAAAAAGGTTCATTTGATCAGGAAGTGTATTTATACTATTGAGTATAGAAAAAAATATTATGCCAAACTTCATCAATGGACTCTAGAGTTTGAGGTTTGGGATCATGTTTTTCTATGGGTATCACCTAGGCTAGGGAATATATGGATACAAATGCAAGGGAAGTCGTCACCTTGTTATATAGGTCTATTTGAGATACCGGAGAGAGTCGGGTTGGTAGCCTATCAGTTTCTATTTCCTCAAAGGTACTATTCCATGCATGATTTCTTCCATGTTTCACAGCTTCACCGGTATCATGCTGACCCATCTCATACTTTTGATCCTGAGGAAGTTGATCAAGATGTTGATGCTTTGTTTGAGGAGTATCTTATATGAATTTTTGACCAGATTATGAAGGATTTTTTAGGCTATTATATACCTCTAGTATGAGTGCTATAGCAGAACAACCATGTATAGGATGAGACTTGGGAACTAGAGGTTGACGTATGTTCCCAGTGGCCAGAGTTATTCTCAGACAGTGTTTTTCTTCCCTTGGAAGGTGAACTTGAGGATGAGTTCCTTTAAGGGGGAAGACTGTAAGAATCCAATTTTTGAATAAGGTATGGATCCTTTTAATTTTGGTTTAATTCTCTTTTATAGACCTAATATGGATGCCTAATGAATTCACGAAGGTTTTAGGGGGTGTTTGGAGCATGTTCGGATCTCAGAACCCCGACTGGTGGGAAAAAATGGCATGTTACATAGTTAGAATAAACTATGTGGGGAAGGCCACATAGTGAGTTTAAACTATGTGAGGCTAGAGAATGAGTAGTAGTAGGGAACACAGTTTTACCAAACTATGAGATTTGGGCCATATGGCTGTGTGAAAACAACAGACAAAATTGTAGAGGAGTTTCACAGGGTTGATGTGCGATTTCTCAAACTATGTGGCCTAACTGTGTGGGTGCCCCCTTCCAATAGCTGACCATGAACTATTTGTGCATGGTTTGGCTAACTATGCAGTCAAACCATGCAAAGGAAAAAATTTGATGAAATTACCAAAACACCCTTAAAATTTTATTAAATCTAACCCCTTCTCCCTCTTTCATTTATAGCAGATAGAGCCCCTATTTTCCTCCCTTTTTGAGATTTTTAATTCCTATTCTAAGATTTGATCTCCGGTCACCATCCAAAGTCTAATTCAATCACCGTTTGTCTCATTAGATCATAATCAGTATGTTCTCAATTCATTTTTAATCTTTCATCATTCTTCTTCCTATCAACGATGCTATTTAGATATAGGCTCATATACCTTATTTTTATGGTGTTAGTTCATTATTAAGATCTCTTCCAATTCAGGACAAACCAGAGGCTGATACTAGATGATGAGAGTTGTATAATTATGAGGTAGGTGGTCTATAACTCATCCCTCAAGTTTTTTCATTTTATAAATTATCGTGTCGTCACACCGATTTCATCGAGCATCATCTATTTAATTAATATTCCTTTCCTATAGTAGTTAGAACCATGTTTTAAGACCCATGACATATATATTATTCAACATTGGTGGTTACATCTACAACATTGTGCACCCCATGTATGGTGTTTACTTAGTTCAGGATTTTAGTATCTAGTTTATGATTTTAGTATCCATTGAGCCTATTTTTGACACCATTCAGGTGAGCTATGACTTAACCTTGTTAGGGGTAAGTGTAGTATTAAATAAATGGTTTGTGAATTTATAGAATGTGCATGCTTAAACACTTGAACTGCCTAACACTACTACAAACATGGATTTTATCAGTGCTAGAAAAGTGCATTAACAGTGCTAAAAAAGCATTGTTAATCGAGGCGAAGATAAAAGGTGGGTCCCTTTTATCAGTGCTCAGAAAAGTGCTTATAAAGACCCCTTTTATCAGAACTAAAAAAAGCACTGATAAAAGAACCCTTTTATCAGCACTGAAAAAAAGTGCTGATAAAAATCAAAAAAATAAAAAATAAAAATAAAAAATAATTTATATTCAGGGGGGAGATTTTAACAGCGCTTGACCCCCCTTATCAGCGCTAGGCAGCCCCCTCCCACTCTCACGCGCTGCCCTTGCCTGTGAATTCTGCACTTGCATGCATGCCCCTCCTTGCTTCCACCCAGATTCGAACCCGCGACCTCCCCCTTGCACGCCTGCACCTTTACCACTAAGCCATTTCGTTTTTTATCTATTTAATGATACATTTATTTATTTATATATATATATAGTTATATTTATTTTTATATTAATATAGATTCATATTAATATAAATATATTTAGTTATATTAATGCATATATATTTATTCATATAGTAATATATATATATTTATATATATTTATATATATATATATATTTATATTTATTCGTATATTAATATAGATTCATATTAATATAAATATTTTTAGTTATATTAATACATATATGTTTATTCATATATTAGTGTATATATATATATATATTCATTTGTATATTAATATATATTTATATCTATTTATATATATATTTGTAGTTACAATATTTTATCCGTATATTTATTTTTATATTAATATATATTTATAAGATTAGTTTTAAATACATTTATAAAAGTTTTTATGTGTGTTTATAAATAAATAAATAAATAAATAAATACATACATATATACAACACACACACACACATAGACACATATATATTTATGAATAAATACATATATAT
Organism: Viscum album; assembly: GCA_963277665.1. Taxonomy (NCBI): domain Eukaryota; kingdom Viridiplantae; phylum Streptophyta; class Magnoliopsida; order Santalales; family Viscaceae; genus Viscum; species Viscum album. Next base: position 1,204,404,292 of record OY728163.1, on the reverse strand, counting down.
GTGTATTTGAAAAGCCATAGAATGTTAAAACAACCATAACTTATAATCTAGAAGCCCATTTCAACTCTAAAACTAGTCAAATTGAATAAAATGAAACAATATTTGATATGATATGTGGTACAGGGCTAACGGACATCCGGATCAGAAGTTATACCTGTTTGAATGTTAACAAATCGGGGTATGCCGACTAAAAATTCAGTTTTGGAGGCCTTATGGGCCTTTTTTGGCCTTGAAAAATGTGACGAAGGATTATCCTTGGTCACCAGTGTGTAGATCTCGTCGTAGGCTTCGATTTGATTTGCTGTAGAGCTCAAATGGATACCTGGATCAAAAGTTATGTCCGTTTGAATTTTGAGTTAGATTTTCAACCTATTTTAGATCTTTTATTAATTTTTTTGATTTTTTGTGTCTTCAAATTGTTATTAAATGATTATTAATCGATGATAATTAGTAAATTATTAATTAATAATATTTTTAAAAAAAATTTAAATCCATTTTCACTAAATTTATTATATATTAAATGTAGTAGTCTATTTATACTTTTCTAAAACATATTTAAAAAATATATATTATATTTATATCAATACAAATATACTTATATAACAATATATTATTTTTCATGATTTTTTTGAAATATAAAATTTATCAGTGCTAGGAAAAGCGCTGATAAATCCAGCCTTTATCAGCGCTATTAAAAAAATCACTGATAAAGGGGTCCCCTTTATCAGTGCTAAAAAAAGCACTGATAAAGGGGGGGCCTTTATCAGCACTGATAAAAGGTCACTTTTAACATCGCTTTTTTTAGGGCTGTTAAAAGTGCCCATTTATCAGTGCTTTTTTTAGCACTGATAAAGGTCCCCCCTTTATTAGCGCTTTTTTTAGCACTATTAAAGGGTGGCGCTGCAGAAACCCAATTTTGTGGTAGTGTAAGTTAAGTGCTTCAACTTGATTAATTAATTTCAAATGGAATTGGAAAGTATATGGTATGTATATGACTTGGCCTAATTGAATGAATGTTCGGTTTCATTTCTATAACACCCCTTTATAATTATTATGGAAGGTTAAAGAATGACTTGAGGAATTAAATTTTACTTAGATGGATTAATTAAATGATTGCATGCTCAATTGGACTTGTCACACTAATAAAAAGAAATTGATTAAACCTTATGATATATTAAATTGATTGATTATTAAATGTACTAATTTATTAAATTAATTAAATTTAAGGTTCCTAATTACATATGAACCTTGACATCTTTATAGGTGTGGTTAGACCCAAGTTAGCTTTTAGATTCCTGATGGAATGCCTTGAGCACTCGTGGACACCATTCTGATTCAAGGATGTTAGTGTCCTTAGTTGAGACCCACCTTGGAAACTGATCCTCATCTATTACAGGATTCCTAGTATAACACCATAATATCCCTCCTTCACTATTATAGGATTCCATGGATACAATCCTTGGATCCAACATGGATTCTACGGATATGAGGTGCCTTGGTTACATCCTTGGGCCTATCCATAGATTATCCCATTTTTACTTGGATGTATTCCTTATAAGTGGTTAGATCATTAATATCGTGGAATGACTTGGATGATGCTCCTTGGATTACACTCATACCCAATAGCCAAGCTTCAACTACTATTGAGCTGCCGACCCTTGAGGTCTAGGTTGCCTTGGTTATTACCTTAAAACCTATTCATTATTATTATCATTATGTTTCCTTGTTATATCTTGGAACCTTCAATATTACTACCATAAGGTTAAGTTAGTGTTGGTTTTACCTCACATTAATTAATTATATAAACTAGAATTTAATTAATTAATTAATTGGTTACATGTTCAGACACCATCCAAGGGCTGAAGTAGGTACTTGGTTATTTACGTTACTGTATTGATTTACTTTTATATATACATGATTGCACACTATTATAGTTTATATTACCCAAACATGATGTTATAAATTCCATTAGTGGTGGCCTACTGAGATTTATCTCACACTCTATTCAGGCGCTATTAGCAATCATGTAGATTACATGTATGCAGGTGTTGATAAAGGGAAGCATATCACTTTGGACATGTGATTGATTGATTAGGATGGAGATGGTACCAGATGACCGAGCTATGCTGGGAATAGGTTTTGGATTCTTTTTTCTACTATTGTATAACCTTTTTTTACCGCTTTGTATTGATGTTTTCTAGATTTATAGTGACATGAAATATCATCATCAACTTTTGTATACGAGTATTGGTTTTTTATATATTCATTATTCTATGCTATATGTTTACTTATATTTCTTTCTTTACTTATCTCATGTTATATTATACTGATCTGCTACGATGCACTCTAGTAATGAGGGCATAGTCTCCCCACAGACACACCCTAGGCCCTTATTTTTAGTCATAAGCCTTTGGAGTTCGGAGAGATGCGCTTGAGGCCATGTGGCCAACTGGGCTCCGGGAAATTCTAAGTGGCATCCAGGTCCAGGATGTCACAACATGAATGGATTGATCTATACACTGTTGGTGGTGGTCTACTAAGATTATATCTCACACACTACTCAGGCGGCCTTTGGTACCTGAGTAGAATTTATGGTTATAGTTATAGATAAATGGAAGCATTCAACTTCTATTACTTGATTATTAGCTCTAGGATAGTGTTTGGGAGCAGAGGATCGAGCCTATGATTGAGATGCTAGTCATAGTAGTTTTTTAGATTTTTTGTATATTTTGTTAGCATGTGGTATATGTATGTATCCCCTACCCCTTTAATATTCATTTTTTTATAACATCATCATCATATTGTATCATTTTATTATTTAGATTCTTCCAATTATTTTGTTATCTTGCATGATTATGTATTTGGTTTCGCTGCAATATACTGATTATTTATGCTTCTACTACTTATTATAATATATATATATATATATTGATTCACTCCACTTTGATAAATGAGTTTATAGTCTCCCCATGGACATACTATAGGTCCTCACTGCTATTCGGTAGCCTCTGGTGTTTGGGGAGGTGTGCTTGAGGTCTTGTGGCCACTATCTCGGGGAACCTTTAAGTGGAATCCAGGGCGAGATGCTATAAAGTGGTATTAGAGATTTTGGTTCCTTTTTTCCTAATATTTGGCTTTAGATAAGAGACAAGGATGTCAGAATTTGGTAATGATCTTGTTCCTGGGAGTAGCTAACCCACATAAAAGGTAAACCCTAAATTTCTTGGGATGGGTAAATGCTGTTATTTCTTGTGTTGTTACTATTTCATGGATTTTACTATTGGGTGACTCACTTTCCTTGTGATATTATTATTGTTGATGTTATTTACATGTTTTATTTGGCCTTGGACTGATGATATGAGGGAATATTAGAATCATGCACCATGCTAGGTGCCTTAGGATTAAAATGTCATACATTATGCCATGCTATATTTACTTTCTGCATACATTTGCTGTATTGGATGTGATTTTTGTATGTGCCTTGATTGTTATGACTTGAATTTATTTGATTATTATATATAAAAATGTGCTGATTTCCCCTTACAGGACTAATAAAACACAATTGGCACTTGAAGTGTCTGCCTTAAACTAATAGTTTTTTCCTACACAGGTTAAAGTAGATGCCTTAAGCAACCAATTGTGGCATGTTGGGCCATAGACCATTGGTCAAATGGGATAGAATGTGTTGTTGTTAGGATTAAGTGGAAGCCACTCTCTAATTTCTAAGGTGTATGTGACCTTATAAATTAGGAATGATGAACCACTTAATTCAAACATTTAAAGGGATTTAAATTCATAAATAAATAAAAGTGGAAACAAAATTTGAAATAAAATGGTTACCTTTTATGAGACCTTGACCTTGAGCCGACCTAGTCATGGGCAGTAGGTCATGTCTCATATGATCCTTATGTGACCCATTCTTATCACCTAGACCTAGATCCTAGAGTAGGTTAGGGGTTGTAACATGCTTATGGATGGGCCTTGTAATTTTCCTTCTTTATCGATTTTCTTATCTATTATAAGCCCTGTTTGAGGCATGGTCTTGGTATTTATAGAGTTACGCCACCATGAAAACCTTGTTTTGTATGCCAAAAAAGTGGTGATGATCATACTTCAGAGGTGGTGGGACGTAAACCACCCATGATACCTCCTATAGTTCCACCCGAGGCACCTCCTATAGACCTTCCAATAGGTCATGATTTCTAGTTCCATGATAGATTTCTTTGGTTTATACAGACTGTTCAGGTTGTTCCTCAACCTGACCCTACTATGGAAAAGCTAACCCGCAAATTCTAGCAGTAGAATCCTCCCATCTTCCCGAGGGATAGCATACCTTAGGCCACTGAGTCATGGATCAAGTCCATGATATAAATATTTGAGAATATCAAGATTCATATAGAGTAGAGAGTCAAGATCGTGACCTATATGCTATGTGACTCCACCAAGTGTTGGTGGGACATTCTGAATTAGGCTGGTCGACATCAGGGTATGGTCTGGGCGGACTTACAAATAGCCTTCTTCAACCAATTATTTCCTTAGACTCTGAGAATAGATCACGTTCGAGAATTCATGCACCTTCATCAAGGTGACATGTCAATTATGGAATACTCAGCTCACTTCAATGAATTATAGAATTTTTCACCATCCTTGATTGGTGACAAGTTAACTAATATGAGGAGATTCGAGGATGGGATTTCATATTCCATCTGCTCACAGGTGAGCTTCTTTTATCTAACCACCATTTCATAAATAGTGAACCAAGTCCTCATCATTGAGCAGAACCTGAGGGAATTAGGTGACCTAAAGCAGGGAAGTTTAGCTTCCTGGAAGAGTAGTGGTTTATCCAGCGGAAGGAAGCAATGCTTCGAGGGTAAAAAAAGGGAGGTACCAACTAGTTGACACACACTGAAAGCTTTGTGGTGTGTCACCAGTGCATCAAGCTAGGACATAAAAATCCCTAATATACGAGGAACCTAATTAAGTGTTGGGATTGCGGTAGGATTGATCACCTCCAGCATTTATACCGATCCTTTCTTCTAGTTCCAAGTGATCGGGGTTATGTGACCACACCAACTTTAGGTAAAGGATCAATGACTCCTTGTCAGGAATGAAGCTATCATTTTATGAGATGTTCAGTCCAAGTAGGTGGTTATGGTTAAGGCATTAAGGCATTAGAGTTTTAGTGTCAGTAGAGTGGCCCTACTCAGGATACTCAGGGAACATCTTAAGTCTATAGTTCAGGATGCATCTATGTTGTACAACCTACTCTAGAGGAACAGAGTTCGGGTCCATCTATAATTCGAGGTACTATTCTAGTAGCCTCCACTTTAGTATCTACCTTGTTTGATACAGGCGCATCATACTCTTTCCTATCTGTTGCAACTATGGGAATTTTGGACCTAGTGATAGAGTACTCCAGTGGTGTTTTGAACCTTGAAACTCTGTTAGGAGTTTGAGAAGAGGGTATATTCTAGTATAAGGATTGCCCCTTGAGATAGGTGGGTACTGTTTTCTGTGGAGTTTCTTCTTCCTCGAGATAACTAGATTCAATGTCATTCTCAGTATAGACTGGTTTATGCCTTATTGAGTCAAAGTGGATTGCTATCACTATCGAGTTTAATTCACATTACCCAAGGGTAACATGTATATTCATAAGGGTGAATGGGATATCTAGGAAAGTAGAGATGGAACCAAGCTTACTAGGATAGGTGGAGTAACAACCAATATGGTGGGTCTTTTTATGAGTAATTAGGGGATTCATCTTTTGGTTTTAACTCCTATTTTGGATCATTTTAAGGATGTTTTCCCTGACAATTTCTCCATATTACCTCATGAGAGAGAGGTTGAGTTCACTATTGAGCTTGTTCTAGGTGCAACACCTATGTCCATTCATCCTTATAAGATAGAACCTACAGAGCTCTAGGAACTCAAGAAGTAGCTGGTAGATCTAGAGGCTAAGAGTTTTATCCAACCCATCACATTTACTTGGGGTTCACCTATCCTTTTCTCCAAGAAGGCAGATGGTACCCTTATATTGTTCACGGATTACCTTAGATTGAACCAACTCACAGTGAAGAAATAATTTATGCTTCCTCAGATAAACAACCTCTTCAACGAGATTTGAGGAGAGACAATTTTCTCCAAGATTGATTTGAGTTTTAGAAACCATCAAGTTCATGTGAGGCCATCGTACATACCACATACAATGTAATGAAGTAAGTATGGTTTGTACAAGTATCTAGTCATGCTGTTAAGTCTGAAAAATGTGATGTTAGTCTTTATGGATATGATGAGTTAGGTTTTCCACCCATATCTTGATTATTTTTTAGTGGTCTTTATAGATGACATATTAATGTACTCATACACCAAACACAACCATGAAAACCATATTAAGATCATTCTATGTACATTGAAAGAGAACCAATAATACTCAAATCTCAAAAAATGGAAATTTGGATCAATCAGTTCACTTCTTAGGTCATATCATATCTAAATCAAATGTATCCATTGACCCAGAGAAGGTGAGTTCCATGGTTTCCTAGGAATAACCTAAGAATGTGTTTGACATATGAATATTTTTGGTATAGCTGACTATTATAGGTGATTCATCTAGGATTTCTCATTCCTAATAGTGCTACTTATGGGCTTGACCAAGAAGGGTGTGAAATTAGACTAGATTGAATCCCATGAGACAACTTTTCAGGAGTTAAATTGGTGAATCAATTTAATGCCGATCCTGATTCTGCATGATTTGAGTAGAAGATATACTATTTAATATGACGCTTTAGGAATCGGGTTGGGTGCAGTTCTGATGTAGGGTGATTAGGTTGTAGTGTACGAGTCCTTCCACCTAAGGCCTTATGAGAGGAATTATCCTATGCATGAACTCAAGCTAGAATCCATGGTTCATGATCTATGTTGCTGGAGGCACTACCTATTGGGAGAGCGATTCATTATCTACATGGATAGTAAAATTCTCAAATACATTTATATGATGTGAGACTTGAATCTGAGGTAGCGTAAGTGGGTGTAATACTTGCAACTGTTTGACTTTGAGCTTGCTTACACTCCTAAAAAGGGTAATATTTTAGATGACCCCTTGACTCATAAGAATTAGATAAAAGATGTCAAGGAGGGCATCAATATGTGGTAGTTGATGGATCTGTTCTTTAAAATGCATCTTGAGGTTCAAGAAAAGCATGGTAAACTGGTCTTAGTAGCTTTATAATTGATATCCTCCCTTTTGGAGTGGGTATGAATGAGCCAATTATCTGATTTTTAGGGCCTTGTTATGAGGTAGAGTATCAAAAGTGAGAACCCACCTTTGGGATGGGTTGTTGATGGAATTGAGACCTTACTCTTCCATGGATTTGTATGGGTGACTTATGATATATGGGAATAGTTGGTGATGGAATCAAATGCCTCTTTATGGGAAGTTCACCCTAGTCTCACCAAGATGTACCAAGACATATGTCATTAGTATTGCTGGCCAAGTATGAGGAGGAAGATATCAGGATTCATCACTTAGTGCTCCACCTTTCAGTAGGTGAAGGTAGAGCACCGGTGACCTTCTATAATTCTACAGTCTCTCTCCATTATTGAGTGGAAATGGAATGACATCACAATTAATTTCATAATGGGATTTATAGAATACCCTTGAGGAAGTGATGTTGTATGGGTGATCGTTGATAGGTTTACCAAGGTCATCCACTTCCTATTAATTTGGGAAACCTTCTCTATGGATGAGCTAGGAAGGATTTACATTTGGGAGGTAGTGAGACTTCACAGTGTTTCCCATTCTATCATTTCAGTCCTAGTTGTCCACTTTACTTCATGGTTCTTGAAAGGGTTATAAAAGGCACTGGGTTCATAGGTTCTCTTGAGTATAGTGTATCACCCTCAGACCGACATGTAGTCTAAGCAGATGATTTAGGTGTTAGAGGATATGCTTCAGGCATGTATCCTTGATTTTGGAGGTTCATGTGAAAATCATATTCCACTGGTTGAGTTTTACTACAAAAAAAATATTTTCAGAAATGATTTAGATGGAACCTCATGAGGATCTTTACAATATTCCATGTTTTTTACCTCTGTGATGGTTAGAGGTGGGTGAGGCAGCTTTACTAGGTCCTTGCCTAGTTCAAGAGGCTTCAGAGCAAGTTTAGTTGATTTAGAAGAGTATGACCACAACCCAGTCTAGGTAGAATTCATATACCGATCGTTGTTATAGACCTATGGAGTTGAAGGTGGGAAATTAGGTCTTTCTATGTGTATTTCCTAGATTGGTTCATAAACAAATGAGGAGACATGGCAAGTTATCACCTTGATATGTCGATACCTTATAGATAGTGGAGAGAGTCAGTCTAGTAGCCTATCAGTTGTTATTACCTTATAAGTACCATTCCATGTATGATATCTTCCATGTATCTTATCTTTGATAGTATCATCTAGACCCATATCATTCATTTGTTCCTAAGGATATTAAACTGGAAGTGGATGCATCCTTTGAGGAGCATTTGATATGTATTGTTAATCAGAGCATGAAGGCTCTCCATGGCAGGTCGGTTCCTCTAGTCTAGTTGATATGGAAATATAGACACGTATAGGATGAGACCTAGGAGAGGGAGGTCTATGTATGTACCTAGTGGCCAAAAATCTTCTTAGATGACATTCTATCACCCTCAGAAGGGTAACTCGGGGATGATTTTTCTTAATGAGGGTAGGTTGTAACATCCTTGATTTTCCCAAAGGTACATACCATTAATTTTCAATTTTAATTCTTTTATTTAGTCCTAATAATGATTCATAATGAATTCAAAGAGGTATTAGGTATTTCCGGGCCTTGTTTAGATACCAGAGCCTCGAAATTGAAAGAGATAGACTAGGCCACACGGTTAGTAGAAACCATGCCACCCAGTCTGCACGATTTCCCTAAACCGTGAGGCTATAGAAAATAGGGACCTAGGGGATGTACGGTCTATCTACATCCATACAACCCAAGGTACACAACCATATGATCCACCTATAGTTTGACCAACCATGCACCCTTTCTTTGTGGGTGAAATTCACATTCCCCCACTCATTAATCCTTTTACCCTTTTCTTTTTCTCCCTTTCTCTCCTTTAACAGATGAAGCACTATCCTCCCTCACATATGATCTCTCCTCCCTCTCAACCTAAGGATCAGGCTACCTCCTCTATATAGACTCTGTTTCTCTCTCCATCAAATTTAATGAGAATATAGAGGTTAGATCTTCAATCCTCTCCCTTATATTTCAAGTTTATCTTCCTCTGTGTTGTGTGATATTGGTGCAATATCATTTCCCCCATTTTCAGGGCATTTGATGTTTTATATGATTTCTTCTAATCTAGCTCGAATCAAAGGTTTATGCTAGATGAGGGAAGCTCTATAAGGGTTAAGTAAGCAGTTTAGGCTCTTTCCCCTTGTTTTATTACACTTTATATTATGCAATGTTATGCCACAAGCCAGACCCTTTCAGTGACACCTCTAAATTTTAAATTAAATTTAATTTAAAACCTTGTTGTACCTTTTGTGACCTAAGTTAGTAGCGAATCAACCCCTTGGGTTTCTATCTTTGATCATTGTCACCCCAATGGGTGTACTTCTCCTTGGAGACTTAATTTCCATTTTAACTTAGTTGTTTAAATTCCCTTGAGGGTGTTTCTTTACAATTAATTCATTAAAATAATTAATTAAGTTTAATCAAGTGAATTGTCCATGATTTTAGGTTGTGTGACTTAATCCTTATGATATACATGGTTTTCCCAATGTAAATTCCATGACCTATATGCCTATTATGATATAAATGATCGAATTAAATGAGATGGCATGTCCGTTACACTTTTTATATATGTATTGATTTTTTAACCGATTTTACCTTAGTAACAAGGGTGATACAAGGGGTTATGACTTAAGGACCCATTGGAATAAATCTTGTACCTTATTGTTAGAATTACTAATGATTTGTAAACACACTAAAGGAAACACTAGCTATTCCTGTGATAGGATTTCCAAGCATTGTTTATATTTTACCTCCAGATGAGTGACACCGGTTCCCTAGGGGAGACCCCTTAGATGGGATTGATGGCATGACAGTTTTATTATGCCTTAAGAGAGAATTAATCCCCTACATGTGATACCAGGGACAGACTCGAAGGTTAGTTTGTTATGTTTTTACACCATTCCTAGAGTGAAACTTGGGACTTCGTTCTTAGGTCACCTTGGATGGACTCCTTAGGCATTGGATTCATACTGATCCCATAGAGTGATACATGGAATTCTCTTAAGATTTATATAGATGAGTTTAGGGTGGATCTATATTTTATAAAAAGGTTTAATTGAATTAAATTGAAAAGTAAATAAATGTTTTCAAATGAGAAATGATCCATCAGTTTGGGAAAACATAGGGACATGTCCTCCAAGCTCAATCACAAGAATAGGGATAGTCTGCTTTCTCATATATCATCCCTCTCACTTTACCTTTGTAGGATATCTTGGTTCAAATTCACCAGCTTAGGCTGAAGCAGGTAAATTGGATGGGTGTCCAAGTGAAACCTAGTCCAGTGTACTTATTTATTTATTTATATTTTATATTTATTTACTATGGCACACTTTTAATTTTATATTACATGAATGCATTGATCTAGACACTATTAGTATTGGCCTACTGATATTGTATATCACAACCTACTTGGGCAACCTTTGGTATCTGAGTATACTTAATGGTTTTAGGTATAGATAAAGGAGGAATCTAGCTTCCAATGCTTGATTGTCAATTCTAGGATGGTGTTTAGTAGCAGAGGACCAAACCTATGCTCGAGATGCTAGTCATAACAGTTTTTGTATATTTTTTTAGCATGTGGTATATGACTATATCCCCTGCCCCATTCATATTCATTTTTTTATAACATAATTATCATATTGTATCAGTTTATTACTCAGCTTCTGCCAGTTATTTTGTTATCCTGCATGATTATGTATTTGGTTTCTGTTGCAGTCTGCTGCTTATTTATAATTGTACTACTTTTTATTATAATCTATATATATATATATATATATTGTTTCACTTCACTATGATCAATGAGGTCATAGTCTCCCCACTGACACATCCTAGGCCCTCACTACTAGTAGGCAACCTCTTTCATTAAGGGAGGTGTGCTTGAGGTCTTATGGGAACCATCTTGGGGAACCTTTAAGTGGAATCTGGGGCGGTACACTACACTAGTAATTTCTAAAATGGTCCACGTAGTCTTACTGGAAACTTGAAAATAAGTTTATATAAATGTAGGATGAGAACATAGGTATACAAAGTAGAAAAAAAGTCTCTCATTCACATGTGAAAGAAGCATATTAATGCACCTATGAGCAAATTACAGAACCAAACAACACCTAAAAAAGTAAACTAATCAAGCCCATTCTCACCGTGTCATACTCACTAAATAACGCAAACCAAGTATAATGAAATAATAAGAATCATATCGATAAAGGGTAACCCACACCACTTTCCCACTAATTTTATTATCTAACCCCAATGTTGTATGTCCTAACGCTTCCATATATTCCATATAACATATCACATACCACCGCCCCACAACATGGTCACATCACATCATGCCTACAGAAACCTAGGCCATCGCCCCATATCACGGTCACATCACATCTCTCCCACAGACACCCAGGACACCACATCTCATCATATCTGTATATCCAAATTAGTAGGGTATCATGAATATGAAGTACATCAACCTCATTCCCTCCTACTATCATGAACAGAACCTACCATAAACCATCTCATCACATCACACCACATCCCGCCTACAGAAACTTGGGTGGGGTGCATATAGAAAATAACAATTTATATACATGGTACATATATATAGTCACACACAAGAGAAACCTATGGGTTCATAGAAGAAGCACTAACCAACTCACAACCTTGCCACTTTCACTGCCACAACTAAATTCAGAAAACCACATAAAAATCAAAATCCAAAAGTCACTTCCCACTTTTCATTTCCAAATAAGTCAATTATCTAAATTATTTATTCCATTAATAAACCATTTTTATATTTAACTAAACTTCCCATTTTAGTTCACTATTCATTAACCATTTCCATCTCATTTACCAAACCAAACCCCAACCATTTCAATTTCAACATCATCATTTAATTCCAACAATACTCAGGCATATAGAAAAACAAAATCAATCTCATCACATCCACCACATAAAAAAACCACACATCACATAACTGCACGAAACCACCCCACAACACAACCTCATACCAACCACACATCACCACTACACATTTACACCCCACAAATTTACCACACCTCACATTACATAACCGCACATTGCCAACCCACCGAACATACTCACCTCACATCACATCTCTAACTCATATCATAAACAAACATCACATCCCCACAACATGAATTCAAACCAACCACAAAACACATTAACATTATTCAGGTTCAACAAGGGGCTTTTCACATTCCACATTTTATTTTAGGTGTATTCTCACACAATCCATAATCTAGGGGAAACCATTTTAATAACCAAATATAAGTGGTTATCCAATTTCCATTTTAGTGTGATTCCTAACAATCACAACATGGTTCTATAATCACAAAAAAAACACTATGCAAACCAATCCTACAATGATCATGATTTTTAGTAGGGCATTTAGCCCATACAATCACAATATCACATAACATCAAAGCTATAAAAGTATGTGAATCATTACCTTTCCCCATAACTTTCAATTAAACCAGTTAATTATATTCATTAAGATGGATGCAAAACATTTACCCAAAGATAGAAAAAAGAAAACCACTCCTGTATGATACAAAAAAAGAGAAAAAAGGGATTCCCTACCTCAAACGGAGATTTCCAAATCACTGCACACCACAGGTAATATAAGAAATGCCCACAATCCATAACTGAACAAGGGAATCATGGATAAACCTACAACACACCCAAAGGTCTTCAAAATCACTATATAAACACACCCCAAACCAAAACATCATCACCAAAGTGAATCCACAGAAGAAGAATGGAAGTAAAACACATGTATAGAAGGAGAACTTTCCTCGGATTACTAAAACTCAACCACTTAATCCCAAGGTCAAAGAAAGAAAATGAGGTCTAGGTGATCCTACAAAAATCACCTAGGGTTCCTCCAAAAATGAGAGAAAGAGGTGATGAACGAATGGAATAGAATTGGCCAAAAAAACCAATTTGCAACCTGTAACTCACTCGACTTACAATGTAAATTAAACTTTTATGCCATAAGTTCCATGGGCCATGGATTTTATGTCAAAAAACTCACCTTTTCATCATAAATACTAAAAATTGAAAAACATACTGAAAACATGGTGTATAGGGATAGAATTTACTTAAATTGTAAGTTCATTTTTATGAACTAACCCTTTTTTATATGGTATCCACTCATCACACACTAGACATAAACTTCTAGATTGACAAGATTTAAAACAAAAACTTATGACATAAAGTCCTCTTTTATTCTGTAAAACTTCCTAACTACTACACACCTATAGATAAAACTCCACAGAGCCTCCTCAGCCTCCTCCAAAGCACCTCCAACACTCTCCAACCACAAAAATTGGCAAAGTAATGGGTTAGGAAGGCACGAAACATTACAAGGTTTCTTCCACAAACTTATTCTCATTCCATATATCTCTATTTCCACTCACCCTAATATATATTCCCCAACCACCCTCTCCCTGAAACCCTAGCTTCCTGCACTACCCCCTTACCTCATCTCCACCTCCATGCATCCACACCTCCTCCATTCATTATTATAACGATTTTACATCCACACCACTCTCCCATATCTCACATGTGTTTTACTCATTGAAAAACTCCCCGATTCACCATCCCTTGATATCACATCTCTCTATTTCCATGAAATATTTCCATTCGAATAGAAACTCTCCCAATTTTTTTGATGTTTAATTCTCTTTTCAGAACCATCCACCTCAATTACACTGTAGGGTTTTTTAAAGTAAAAACCCATGCCTCCTCTTTTGTGACAGGTTCTATAACATCCCCCCTCCTCATTGTCTTGAGTCAAGGAAGAATTGCTACTTGGACTTAAGTGACATCTCTAAGGCACCAAATGATGAAAATAAATTCCAAGGGATTCAATACAATTTGGGGATGATTTTACCCTTGAGAAATAAAACAACCCAACCAAACATACCATAACCAAATAACCACTAAATGATGCATGATAACAACGTAATACCAAAATACAAAAAGAAAAAACTACACCATAACCAACATCAGAGTACCAAAGTGGAAAACTAAACCAAAAATCTCAAAGACACAAATATACCAATACATAACTCCACCAGTAATAACATCCTCCATGATCCAACTCCAAAATATAGAATGAGTATCATGAAGCTCCACTGAAGAAGTGTGGTACTTTACCTTTACCTATATCCCAAAAGATAACATCTATAAAAGCACCAACATCTCAAAGTAGAGGTGAGTAATGAAACTCAGTAGGCTTTCCCCAAATTACTCCCCTAATCATGTCACTGGGATTGAACATGTTTGTACACTTATATAAACAATTTATATAAATTATTTCAAACTAGTTTACAATAAATCCAAACCATTTCCAAGTAAAACAGTTCTCAAATCAAAACAGTTTTCTAAAATAAAACAATTTCTAAGGAAAGTTAAAAAATAATTCATTTAAACATTTCTCAATTTTATGTTGGCATAAACCATTCCATTTCACATAATCATATCTGCACACTCTCAACCACACAATCTTGGTGTTACCATCGATGGTGGAACTTCACGTCCATAACATACCCCCTTGGTGGTGGTACTTCACGCCCATAATCCATCCCATTAAACTCACACTTAACCTTTTAAGCTGCCCACATGCTAATACCACCTTTGAAAAACCATTTCAACTATTTCAATAAATTTTTTCTTTTATTGAAAATCATCCCAACAAACCATTTCAATAAAACTATTCGTTTATTGAAAACCATTCCAAAAAACCATTTCAATAAAACCAAACTTTTATTGAAAACACTATTCCATGCATCAAAACTAAACAACCATTTTAAAATCATCATTTTAAAATCATGTTACTAAATTTACTTTCCATCAAAACAACTAATTTTCACATTTTCATCAACTATCACTAAATAGTGTTTTCATCAAGAATTGAAAAACAATTTCAAATCCAATTTCAAACAAGAAAATCAATTTGAAATCAAGAATTCTAGTTCTAGTAAGAGGAGTCGAGAGTAAATCCACCTACCATGGGAACTATGGTGAAAATGAAGAATGACATGAAAACACCCACAAAACTGGATTGGATCTTCAAAAACATTCCTTAGATCTCTTCCCCTGACATAAAAAATCAAAATATAACCATGATTGGCATAAATAGCCTTAGATCTATCTATACTAGACTATATCTAAGAAACTGGGAGAGAGAAGATGTGAATATCTAAGGAAAACTATTACAAATGAAGACTTACCACAGGAATTGGGATTAAATAGACTAAGATTTTACTTTAGATTGCTTCTGGATCAAAGGGGAGAGTCTCCCTAATCTTTGGGAGGAAGAAAAAACGAGTTGGGATTGAAATGGGGAAAAATGAGGGGTTTAGGGTTAAAAACATGTTAGATCCATATTTTTATGAATCTCACTTTTAAACTATTCATGGTTAGTCAAAAATTTAGGAAAATAATGTGTTAACTATATAAAAACATCTTCCTCAAGGATCACCTCACACAATTTTCTTACATGGTTAGACAAACCATGCACCAACTGTGAAAAATTCCATTGTCCCACTTCACATGGTTTCTTTTGGGTGGTCGCATGGTTTTTCAACCCCATGTGACTAATTGTGCACCTTCCCATAAGATTTTGTCTCACTTTTCACGGTTTTCTGCATGTGTTTTACAGTTTCCACTAACCATTCTCAAACCTTTCACATTTATAAAATCTCCAAAAACATTCCAAAAGTCCTCAAAACCCTCCAAAACTTCACCCAAAAACTTTACATACTTAAAAATAATAAATAAAGAGTTACTTACTTGAAACTTGGGGTGTTATAATCTCCCCACTATTGGAATTTATATCCTTGAAAAGTAGAAAACCAACATTTCCCTAAAAGAGTTTGGGCCATTACTCAACAATTTCTTTCTCCCATTCCCATGTCTCTTCCTAAATCCGACTATGTCTCCACAAAACCCACACTATACTGATTATTTTACCATGAAATAATTTCTCTTGCCTTTCCACAATTCATATCAGCACATGAACCAATAAATCATCTAAATCTAGGTTAATATGATCCCATCGAATCACATGGTCAAGAATAGGCTGATACTTCTTCAATTGAGATACACGAAACACATTATTCATTTCATTGAACCACGGTGGTAAATCCAATTGATATTACACCTCACCAACCCATTCAAGTATCTCAAAAGGGAATATGTATTTAGGATATAACTTTCCCTACTTCCAAAAATGATGATGACCAAATCTTGGAGAGATCCTAAAAAAATATATGATTAATCAACTCAATCAACAAAGGCTGTGGATGATGATCCACATATGATTTATGATAACTCTGATCCATCTCCATCCTTTTCCTAATAAACTAAATCTTCTCTATTATTTCTTGGACAAGGCTTAGTTTAATTAGTTATATCTCACCTATTTCCACCCAAAAAAGTGGAGAACAAAAAGGACACCCATACAATGCTTCAAAGGGATCCATTTTTATTGAGTCTTGATAACTATTGTTATATGATAACTCCACCAACAATATGTAATCCTCCCATGAGCCACCAAAATCCATTACAAAAGCCCAAAATATGTCTTCTAGATTTTTTATTGTTCTTTTGGATTATCCATCCATCTAAGGATGATATGCCGCACTCATTGCCAACTAAATTCCAAGGGATTTCTGTAAGGATTTCAATAAAAGAGATGTAAAACTCAGATTTATGTCTGACACTATCAAAAATAGTACGACATGAATCTTTAAAAATTCACAGACATAGATTTTTGACAAGTCCTCCACCATATGAGATTAATGAATAGGGATGAAATGGGCCAACTTTGTGAGTCGATCCACTATCAACCATATTGCATTGTGTTTCTGAACTATTATTGGGAGACATGTTACAAAATCCATAGCTATATGCTCCCATTTCCAAAAAGGAATAGGTAAATACTACAATATACTTGCTGGTCATTGATTCTATACCTTAACCCGTTAACAAGTTAAGAATCTTGAAACAAAATCAACAACTTTTCTTTTCATACTGACCCACCAAAACTATGCTTTCAATGCCTTATACATATTTTATATTCTAGGATGAATAACCCATCTTGAATAGTGGTAATAATAAAGAATTTGTTCCTGGAAAGATATAGGTATGACCATTAGATCTTAAAACCACAACACTGAACTCCCATCCAGCTTCCATCCCTCAATGATCTCCCCACCATTAAATTTTGAACTCATAGAAATGAATTATGAATCAGATGTATGTGCCTTTTTAACTATCACAACCAAATAAAGAACCACCAAAAATAAAAAGAAAATTAATATACTACCTCATTATTCACAATCTAAGTGAATTTCAGCTAGGACTGACATCAACTGCCACTAATCTGAAGCCTCCTTTTCCAACTGACCATACAAATTATTGGTTAATGCATCTGCCATAGAATTTCCTTTACCTGATGTATACATCAAGTAAAATTCAAACATTTGGAGATACTCAATCCATATTATTTGTCTTAGGTTCAAATACCTTTGTGAGAAAATGTGTTTCAAGATCTTATGATCCTTAAACGCCGTAAATTTCTCACAAAAGAGGTAATGACGTCAAGTTTTTAAAGCATAGACTACGATGACTAACTACAAATCATGTTTTGGTAAATTTTTCTCATAAAACCACAATTTTATTGAGCCATAAGAAAAAACATGATCTCCTTGCATGCGAACACATCCCAACCCAGATACTGAAGCATCACAATACATGTTGTACCCTTGTCATGATTCTAGAAATATCAAGATTGGTGCTAATGTAAGGTGAACTTTAAGATCTTTAAAAGACATTTGACATCCATCATTCCACTAGAATAGAAAATTTTTCCTTGTAAAGTCTGTCATAAGGTGAATATAGTCATGAAAAGTCATGAAAAAAGCGTCAGTAATAACCAACTAGACCAAGGAAACTGCATATCTCAAAGACATTCTTTAGCGGTTTCCAAGATATAATAGCCTTTATGTTTTATAGATCCATATAAATGCCTCTTTTAGAGATTACATGTCCAAGGAAATTTACCTCTTGTATCCAAAAATCACACTTTGATAATTTGGAATACAAGTGATGATCTGTCAAGATTCCCAACACTATCACTAAGCATTGTTCATGCTCAGCCCTTGTCCTTAAATACACCAATATGTCATCCACAAAAACAACCACAAAATAATATAGATATCTCTAGAATATTTGATTCATAAATTGAATAAATACTTATGGTGTATTCATAAGACTGAAAGGAACCACCACATACTTGTAATGACCATATCTACTCCTGAAAGCTGTTTTTAGAATATCCTCCTTTAGGACTCACAATTGGTGATATCTTGATCGAAAGTCAATCTTAGAGAACCATTGAGCTCCCCTAAATTGATCAAATAGATCATAAATGCATAGAATTATATATTGATTCTTTATTTTAACTTTGTTAAGATTATAATAATCCACACACAATCTTAGAGTTTCATATACCTTTTTGACAAACAAGACTGGTGCTGCCCACAATGACATGCCAGTCTGAATGAGCCCTTTACTTTCCAGCTCTTCCAACTGGACTTTCAGTTCAATTAGTTCTATTGGTTTCATTTGATAAGATGGAAGTGAGATAGGAATGGTCCTTTAGAGAAGATAAATTGTAAAATCCACTTCTCTTATGAGTGGAAACCCTGATAATTTTTTGTGAAAAACTTCCATATACTGATCAACAACCACTAGAAAACTTCTATTATTAATCTCTTACATTCACTAATACAACTTGGAATTTTATCAACGCTAAAAACCAAAATTAATAGTGCTAAAAAAGCACTTTTAATGCAGGCATAGATAAAGGGGGGTCCCCTTTATCAACACTCCAAAAAGTGCTGATAAAGGTGGATTTTATCAGCGCTTTTCAAAGCACTGATAAAGGGGACCCCCCCTTTTTACACCGGCATTAACAATGCTTTTCTAGTGCTGATAAAGGGGTTCCTTTATCAGCACAATCTTGAGTGATGATAATAGGGCCCTTTATCAACTCTCTTTTAGTGCTGTTAAAGTAGTCCTTTATCAGTGCTCAAAAAAGTGCTGATAAAGGAACCTTCCCCTACACCTGCACAACCAGCACTTGCACAACTGCACACCTGCACAAACCAGCACCTGCACACCTGCACAAAATAACACCTGCACACCTACACAAAATAGTACTCGCACACAATATTTTGACAAACAATGCTATATACATTTACTTAACATCATGAATACAAAAAAACACACTACTATATACATTTCAAACAATGTTTTACATGGTTACAATTACAATTATCCAACAACAATTATAAACATTAATGTTTCATCCTTTTATATTCGTGATCCTCTCTCAAAAATTGTCATCCACGGTATTTGTTGCCGAACAAAGCATCCAAACTCAAGGAAAACAAGTTCACCTATATAAGAAAACAAATATTATGTTAGTAATACAATAATAAAATAAATTAAAACATTAATATAAAAGAAAACATTAATATGGAAATGTGAAACTAAAATATGGAAATGATAAACTCAAATGTTTTCATTATAATAACAATTAAAGGGAATAATTTAAAATCAATATGTTTTTGGATGATTTATCTCATTTAATAAATACTGATTCTTTATCTAATGAAAATATTTACCGGTCACACCATGCGTCGGATTGAGGTGAGGTCGATTTTTACACATCAAAAATGACTCATGGATCATTCTCCTAAAGTATCAAAACAATCTGAATGCATTTGCTTGGTATTCTATATGTCAGTAGTGTTGTTTTCTAAAGTTAATGTCAATTTGAAACTAATATCAGACACTTTTAGCCATACTGGTCACACCGTGCATTGGATTGAGGTACGTTCGATTCTTACATGTCAAAAATGAATCATGGATCATTTTCCTAAAGTATAAAAACAATCCAAATGCGTTTTATAGATATTTAGTATGTCAGTAGTGTTTTTTTCTAAAGTTTATGTCAATTTGATACTGATATCAGACACTTTTAGCCATACCGGTCACACTGTGCATCGGATTGAGATACGGTTGATTATTACACATAAAAAATGACTCATGGATAATTTTACTAAAGTATCAAAACAACCTGAACGCATTTTATCAGTTTTTTGTATGTCACTTGTGTTGTTTTCTAAAGTTAATGTCAATTTGAAACTGATATCAGACACTTTTAGCCATAATCATCACACCGTGCGTCAGATTGAGGTGCAGTTGATTCGTACAGATCAAAAATGACTCATGGATTGTTATCCTAAAGTATCAAAACAATCCGAACGCATTTTCTTGGTATTCCTTATGTCAGTAGTGTTGTTTTCTAAAGTTTATGTCAATTTGAAACTGATATCAGACACTTTTATCCATACCAGTCACACCGTGTATCGGATTAAGGTTAGGTCAATTCTTACATGTCAAAAATGACTCATAGATAATTTTCCTAAAGTATCAAAACAATATGAATGCGTTTTCTCAATATTCCGTATGTCAGTATTGTTGTTTTCTAAAGTTTATGTCAATTTGAAACTGATATCAGACACTTTTAGCCATACCGGTCACACTGTGCGTCGGATTGAGGTGAAGTTTATTTTTACACATCATAAATGACTCATGGATCGTTGTCCTAAAGTATCAAAACAATCTGAACATGTTTGCTCAGTTTTCCGTATGTCACTTGTGTTGTTTTCTAAAGTTAATGTCAATTAGAAAATGATATTAGACACTTTTAGACTTACCGGTCACACCGTGCGTCGGATTTAGGTGTGGTTTATTCGTACATGTCAACAATGACTCATGGATTGTTTTCCTAAAGTATCAAAACAATCTGAACGCATTTTCTTGGTTTTCCGTATGTCACTTGTGTTGTTTTCTAAAGTTATTGTCAATTTGAAACTGATATCAGACACTTTTAGCCATAACGGTCACAATGTGAGCCGGATTGATGTGTGGTTGATTTGTAAAAGTCACAAATGAATCATGGATCATTTTCCTAAAGTATCAAAATAATAAAAATGAATTTTCTTGGTTTTCCGTATGTCACTTGTGTTGTTTTCTAAAGTTAATGTCAATTTCAAACTCATATCAGACACTTTTAGCCATACCGGTCACACCATGTGTCGGATTGAGGTGAGGTCGATTCTTACACCTCAAAAATGACTCATGGATCATTTTACTAAAGTATCAAAACAATCCGAATTCATTTTCTTGGTTTTCTGTATGTCACTTGTGTTGTTTTCTAAAGTTAATGTCAATTTCTAACTGATATCAGACACTTTAACCATACCAGTCACACCGTGCATCGGATTGAAATTATATTGATTCTTAAATGTAAAAAATGAATCTTGGATAGTTTTCCTAAAGTATAAAAATAATACGAACACATTTTCTCAGTTTTTCGTATGTCACTTGTGCTGTTTTCTAAAGTTAATGTCAATTTCTAACTGATATTAAACAATTTTAGCCATACCGGTCACACCATGCATCGAATTGAGGTGAGTTTGATTCTTACACATCAAAAATGACTCATGGATTATTTTCCTAAGGTATAAAAACAATCCGAACATGTTTGCTCAGTTTTTCATATGTCACTTGTGTTGTTTTCTAAAGTTAATGTCAATTTCAAACTGATATCCAACACTTTTAGCCATACCAGTCACACCGTGTGTCGGATTGAGGTGAGGTTGATTATTACACATCAAAAATGACTCATGGATCATTTTCATAAAGTATAAAAACATTATGAATGCGTTTTATCAGTTTTCCATATGTCACTTGTGTTGTTTTCTAAAGGCAATGTCAATTTGAAACTGATATTAGACACTTTTAGCCATATCGGTCACACCGTGCATCAGATTGAGTTATGGTCGATTTTTACACCTAAAAAATGACTCATGGATTTTTTTACTAAAGTATCAAAACAATCCAAATGTGTTTGCTCAGTTTTCCATATGTCACTTGTGTTGTTTTCTAAAGTTAATGTCATTTTCAAACTGATATCAGAAACTTTTATCCATACCGATTACACCATGCATTAGATTGAGGTGAAGTTGATTCTTAAAACTCATAAACAACTCATGGATCATTGTTATAAAGTATCGAAACAATCCAAACTTGTTTTCTCGGTTTTCCGTATGTCACTTGTGTTGTTTTCTAAAGTTAATGTCAATTTCAAACTGATATCAGACACTTTTAGCCATACCGGTCACACCGTGCATCAGATTGAGGTGAAGTTGATTATTAAATGTCAAAAATGACTCATGGATCATTCTCTTAAAGTATCAAAACAATCTGAATGCGTTTTCTCGGTATTCCGTATGTCAGTAGTGTTATTTTCTAAAGTTTATGTCAATTTGAAACTGATATCAGACACTTTTAGCCATACCGGTGACACCGTGCATTAGATTGAGGTGCAGTTGATTCTTACATGTCACAAATGACTCATGAATTGTTTTCCTAAAGTATCAAAACAATCCAAATGCATTTTCTCGGTATTCTGTATGTCATTATTGTTGTTTTCTAAAGTTTATGTCAATTTGAAACTGATATCAGACACTTTTAGCCATACCGGTCACACCATGCATCATATTGAGGTCTTCTTGATTCGTACACATCAAAAATGACTCATGGATCATTTTCCTAAAGTATCAAAACAATCTGAATGTGTTTTCTCAGTTTTCCGTATGTCACTTGTGTTGTTTTCTAAAGTTAATGTCAATTTGAAACTGATGTCAGACACTTTTAGCCATACCGGTCACACTGTGTGTCGAATGGAGATGTAGTTGATTTTTACACATCACAAATGACTCATGGGTCATTTTCCTAAAGTATCAAAATAATAAGAACACATTTTCTCGGTTTTCCATATGTCACTTGTGTTGTTTTCTAAAGTAAATGTCAATTTAAAACTGATATCAGACACTTTTAGCCACACCGGTCACACCGTGCATCCGATTGATGTGTGGTTGATTCGTACACGTCAAAAATGACTCATGGATCATTTTCCTAAAGTATCAAAACAATCCGAATGCGTTTTCTTGGTTTTCCGTATGTCACTTGTGTTGTTTTCTAAACTTAATGTCGATTTCAAACTGATATCAAACACTTTTAGCCATACCGGTCACACTGTGCGTCGGATTGAGGTGCAGTTGATTTTTACAACTCAAAAATGACTCATGGATCATTTTGCTAAAGTATCAAAACAATAATAACATGTTTGTTTGGTTTTTTGTATGTCACTTGTGTTGTTTTCTAAATTTAATGTCAATTTATAACTAATATCAGACACTTTTAGCCATACTGATCACACCATGCATTGGATTGAGGTGTGGTCTATTCGTACACCTCAAAAATGACTCATAGATCATTTTCCTAAAGTATCAAAACAATCCGAATGCGTTTTTTTGGTTTTCCGTATGTCACTTGTGTTGTTTTCTAAAGTTAATGTCAATTTCTAACTAATATCAGACACTTTTAGCTATACCGATCACACCGTGCATTTTATTGAGGTGAGGTTGATTTTTAAACATCACAAATGACTCATGGATCATTTTCCTAAAGTATCAAAATAATCCAAATGCATTTTCTCGGTTTTCCATATGTCACTTGTGTTGTTTTCTAAAGTTAATGTCACTTTCCAACTGATATCAGACACTTTTAGCCATACCAGTCACACCGTGCATCGGATTGAGGTGTGGTTCTTTCTTACATGTCAAAAATGACTCATGGATCGTTGTCCTAATTTATCAAAACAATCCGAATGCATTTTCTCGGTTTGTCATATGTCACTTGTGTTGTTTTCTAAATTTAATGTCAATTTCAAACTGATATCAGACATGTTTAGTCATACCGGTCACACCGTGTGTCATATTGAGGTGCAGTTAATTATTACACGTCAAAAATGACTCATGGATCGTTTTCCTAAAGTATCAAAACAATCCGAATGCGTTAGCTTGGTTTTCTGTATGTTAGTAGTTCATAAGAGTCTCTCATTAAGTTATTCTTTACTAGAAACTCAAATCATTTCTAAAACCATTTTTCATAATCTAAGGATATGAAACATAATAATGGGTGATCATAGATTCTCAATAAGTGTAAACAAGGGAGATATCAATGATCATATAAAGATAACATAAGTAGTAAGAATTCACCTTTATTGTCCTATTTGTTTACATTCTTCCATCAGGTACGCTGCCCATTCGTTTCTAAACACATCTATTTCATCTTGTGAATAGGATTTTTTGCGATAGTCATAGTAGTACTAAAAAAATATAAATACCCAAAGGATTAATAAATATTTTAAATAAACTAGTAATTATTTTCAAAAATACCTCTTCAGTGATGCAAGTTTGTTCATGAAATATGGTCTCTTTCATAAATTTACAATCATAATAACCACAGTCCTTTCTGTTTGTTTTTTTCAGACACTGCAGAAACATTGAGAAAAATAAGTAATCTGTTTTGATATGTATTTGTATAGTGGAATATAATTATATATACCCTGATACTTGTCCATTTGTAGATCTCATGCGCCTTATTGTCCTTAGACCCTAGATTCATTCCAGTATTTAGATGATATTCATACACCGCCCTATCATAACAGAATCCTCGTTAAAAGATAATATAAATTATTTAACTAGATATTAATTTCTAAAATGTTGGATATAGTGTATTTAAAATTGATAACCACCATCATGTGTGGTTAGTTTGTTGGATATCCATGTAGTGAATCCAGAAAATTAATCTTTGGAGTATCCAAATTGACTGGAATGAGCATCCAATGCTGCCTAAAAACACAAAAAGGAATAAGTAATGATAGAAATGAAAATATAATTGATATGATTAAAATTTATATTTTTACCCCTGAAATGTTGGTATTAAAAAGAGCCTGTCATTAGTAATTTTTCATTGAAACATTCTGAGCAGGTTTGACATTAATTTAGACTGAAAATCAGAATCTATTTCTTTTTGTTGTGTAAACATGGTGTGAGGACTAACGAGTCCAAATTTGTATTCAAGGGCAAATACCTTAATTTTTTTTTCATATATACGCCTGTGAAAAATATTAAATGTATTTAGCTATAATTATCATAGTATATCAGCTTCTGTAAAATCAAATCATGAAAACATACCTCATATATACATTTATAACTGAGGGACCTAGTCAATAGTATGTGATGATTTCAGCTACAACGTCAGCACTAAAGAAATATAATGTTTACTCTCCGTACATATCTTTTTCACAAACAATTGTGTGATTATTTTTTTCTTTTATTTTCATATCCACATAAGCTTGCAATGATATTAAATGTGGATATAGAACGAGCGGGGTGAAGGTGCCCTCAGTAGATCGTTTTGATATGTTGGTTGATCCTTTTGAGCTGTTATTTTGTTTTAGCTCCTTCCTTTTGTCCTTCTGTAATAAAATTCATCAGTTCATCCCTTTTCTAATTAAATGTTAAAGATTCTACTTGAAAAATGAATTGGAAATGAATACCTCCTGGTCAAAATGTTTTTTTACAAGATTCAACGGCCATGCAACGAATGTTCCAATAACTTTTTCCACAATATGAATGTTGTCATAGTCATTTGGAACGGGTAGCTCGGTGCTCGGCTCATGAGCTACATTAATCGACACTTTGACATGACTAGTTGGAAGTGGTTTGGAGTGTATCGTGTCATTCTGTATATTGAACACCATAGCCCTCGCTACAAGGTGATGGGTGGGAGTTAACAAATATAAATCATAGTAATTTTCACCCTGTAGAATATCATTACAAGAAAGGTATCAGTGTCTATGTGATTCACATTTCACAGAAACAAATATTAGAACATTTATTACCTTCGTTAAGTTATGTCTTTGAGGGGAATGGCTCGCCTCAAAGCTGGTGGGGGTGGGGTGGGTTGTTCTTGAGTTGTTTCTTCTCTTCGCCTCTCCCCCATCAAACTTTCTAGAAACTCGCCCTGACTTTGGAATTTTTATTCAAGGGTAGCTAGTCTATCTCTCATCATTCTCATTTCTTTAGTTTTTTCCTCCTCTTGTTTTTTTTCTGAAAATATGTCCGGGGTGTCACCCCAAAACCCACACCTCTGACACGACCATACTGTTCTGGCTGTTTCAAGGCTGCTGAAAGTATGTCTGCATCCAGTGCGGGTGTTGTTGATTCCTGTGACTATGTCAAATATAAAACATGGGAAAATAAGTAATCATTGTTATGTAATAGTGATTTAAATTAAAAAAAATTTATATTATGTCATACTTACACATGTTTCTCACACTTTTTGTGTGTTTTCATCTACCAGTTTACCCTCTTTATTAACACAAGCCTCCTTCCATAGCGCATGGCGTGGGATGGAAGTGGATTGGGATTTTGATTCATCAATCTGCATATAAACATAGAAACATGGTTATAGTGTTGTTTTATGTCACATATATAAAATTAATATAGTACTTTTAAAATACGTACCAATTTTTTTTCAATTTAAGTGTACCCCAACCTTGCTTTACGGTAGGGGTATGCTGGTTTTGCTGCCCGTTCTTTATTTTCAGCACTCAGTTGTTGTTTCATAAATAAAAAACTGTCAATCAAAGTGATTAATACAAGAAACGTTAAACAACGTGTTACCAAACACAATGTACCTGAAAAGTCTGCTCCGCACAACGGTTGCAAAACGAATCCCACGCCCCTTGGGATATCAAGTGTGCATAAAGGGGAGGTGGGTGCGACTTGATTTTCCTTTCAACATCTTTTAGATGACATTTCATTAAAATGGTGCGAAAGCCTCTATAAACCCGTCCTTCTAGTCTTAATACATATTATTTGTGCGAGACATCTACTATAAATGAACTCTATAAGAGATGATGTAGAGTTAGTCAATATTTCAGTATTTTATTTTATTTTATTTTAATAAATTAAATAAATGATATCATAATGTTACCGTAATCTCTGCCCACATTAATGTTTTCAGCCCGCTGACAACATGGCGCCACGAATATATATCAATTGGTACGTGTTGCCGAGTGATGATTCCAATGTAGCTACTAAACATGGATTTGTTGGGGTTTACATGCTGGCCTCACTTATTCCATCCCACCTCATATTTGATGCCTTTTGCTTTTGCCTTAAGGATTTTGGCTAAAATTGTAAAACTACGACACACCTGTTTTTTTTGTGCCGTCAGGGTTTCATTGCCTACCATTTCTTCGGTTTCTGTATCATCATTATGTTCCTCTGATGTTCTAGCATCGACACTAGGACCAGCAACAACAGGTTGAGAAACCGGTTGTACCTCAGTAGTGGAACCAGCAGCAATAGGTTGAGAAACCTTTTGTACCACAATAGTGGGATGAACTGTAAAAAGTTGAGAGACCTATTGTACCTCACTAGTGGGACCAAATACAATAGGTTGAGAAACCTGTTGTGTCTTGGTATTGGGTGCATCAGCAGGTGCAGAAGTCATTATATGTAGAAGTGGTTTAACATTTAATTTAGATCACATAAAAGTAGCAGCGAACAGATAATAACATAATGTAACACAATCTATATTACAATAAAAAAATAACCTGATTATTGAACTCTATTTTTATAAAGGCTAAAGGGATTTGACCCCTATATCGACTATCCATATCCCTTCATTGTGGTCTCCTCTGACATAAAAAACGACGTCTACATTGGGACCACTACGAAATGATTGTGAAGTCCCAATTAAAGGTTCATCCTCCATTGAATTTTCATCTAACCCTTCAGTTGTTTTGTTCGATAACAGAACAATTGACCAGTTTTGATTTGTGGGATCTGGAACATAAAATACTTGCACTACCTGTGATGCCATTATAAATAGTTCATCTTTCTCCCCTTCCTTACTGAAATAAAATTTCAAAAATCCCAATTCATCTATTTTAACAGCACTCCTATTATCAACCAACTTGCATTGAAAAATCAGAACTTGGAATTCCGTATAATCCAACTCCCATATTTTTTTGATGATGCCAAAGTATGACATATTCACATAAATTAGATTTTGGTCCTTAGCATCAGAAACATGCATCGCTTCAGCCACAAGTGTAACCCCACTATTTTGCATGGTACTATCTTCATCATGTTCATTAGTATAAAATGTATAACAATTAACTACATAGGCATTGTAAGATAATACCTACACACTTGGTCCTCAGGCTAGCCATAGAAGTCAGTCTGAAATTGACTCTAGATTTTCATCTAACTTCTTAAAAATATGGTCCCAAAAACATCCTATAAAATTTCAATTATGTGTATCTGATATCCATTTTTCATCCCTAGATGGATTCAAATGACTAAGAATTTCTTTTTGGGTTTTAACATATGGGTCAACGTCAAAAATTATTATGCAAAACATAAAGGTGGGCTTACTCCCGATCTGTAATATTGATTGTGACAACCCGTCTTCTAGAAATTCCTTCACCCTCAAGAAGCCCAGTGTGACGAGATTTCGGTAGGCCAATGCTTTCCACACTAGACAGGTATTTGGTACAGAATTCAACAGCTTCCTCAAAAATATATCACTCCGCAATACAACCCTCTGGCCTACTTTGATTTTTGATATACCCTTTCAAAATATTCATATACCGTTCAATGGGGTACATCCACCTGTAATGTACAGGACCACATAGTTGAATCTCTCTCACCAAGTGGGCCATCAAATGAACCATCATATCAAAAAATGAAGTTAGGAAGAACATTTCTAATTCACATAATATGATGGTAATTTCTCTTTCCATAGTTGGAAATTTCACTGGGTCTATAACTTTACTGCATATATCTTTGAAAAAGAAACACAGTTTCGTTAATTTATGGAAGACATTCTTGGAAAAAATGCAATGTAAAGCAATAGGAATGAGATATTGCATCAAAACATGGTAGTCATATGATTTCATACCTTTTAACTTCCAATATCTCATTGACACGAGGTTCTTGATATTTGACGAATACCCCTCTAGAACCTTTACATCATTCAATAAGTTTCAAAACTGATATCTCTCCTACCTGGAAAGAGTGTAAGCAGCAAGAGGAAGAAATGTTCGTTTTTCACCCTTCACTGGTGCCAACTCTTCTCGTATTCTCATCTCAACCACGTCCAACCTAGCCTTAATTCCATCTTTTGTTTTTTCAGGTGTATTTAGAAATGTTCCAATGACACTATCAAATAAATTTTTTTCTACATGCATAACATCAAGAAAATGTCTAACATACAGACAATTCTAGTATGGTAATTCAAAAAAAACTGATATCTTTTTCTAACCGATTTTCGTAAGGTTTTTCGAAGCCGGTTCACCAAAAGTAGTGTCCACATTTTTAACTTTCTCAAACAATTGATCACCTGTTAGTGGATATGGTGCTGTACATTCTTCTGAACTTCCATCGAATGATTTCTTCCAAGATCGGTACTTATGTCATTGGGGTAGAAATATGTGATGTCCTAGAAACATGGTTTTCGATGAATGTTTCAACCTAATTTATTATATACCTTGTTCGCAAATGGGACACCCTTGAGTTCCTTTAATGCTATATCCTGAAAAATTTCCA
Organism: Viscum album; assembly: GCA_963277665.1. Taxonomy (NCBI): domain Eukaryota; kingdom Viridiplantae; phylum Streptophyta; class Magnoliopsida; order Santalales; family Viscaceae; genus Viscum; species Viscum album. Next base: position 1,204,374,355 of record OY728163.1, on the reverse strand, counting down.
TAAGCAGGGAAGTCATTTATCATCCTGTACAACATGGCTCTCAAATTGAAATCTTCCTTGTTGTAAGCATCATAAAATGTAACACCTGAATCCCACAATAATTTCAAATCTTCGATCAATGGAGCTAAATAGACATCAATATCATTACCCGGTTGTTTTGGTCCTGATATAAGCATAAATAACATGATGTATTTTCATTTCATGCATAACCATAGTGGTAAGTTATAATTTACCAACATAACTGGCCATGTACTATGAATGTTGCTTTGAAAACCAAAAGGATTCACTCCATCTATAGATAACGCAAGAAGCAGGTTTCTCGACTCGTTTCCAAATTCAGGATACTCATGATCAATTCTCTTCCAATGAGGAGAGTCTGCCGAGTGACGTAGTATCCCATATTTAATTCTTGTATCTGCACGCCATGTCAATTATCCTGCAGTATCCTCACTTCCATATAGGCGCCTAAACCTTGGAATGATTGGAAAGTACCATTCAAATTTAGTAGGACTGGATTCATCTTTCTTGTATCGAGAAGCACCAAACTTTGGGCATTATTTAAGTGATTTTTAGTCCTTGAAAAACAACATACAGTCATTCAGGCAGGTGTGTATTCTTTTAGAGATCATACCCATCGAGTGTAGCATTCATTTGGCGTCGCATGTTCGGCTTGGGAGCTCATTATCTTCTGGGAGAATGTCATTCAGGAGAGCAAGTAGTTCTGTAAAACTAGCGTCACTCCACCCATTGTCTGCTTTCAAATTATACAACTTCAGTACGGCTTATAGTGCTGTATATTTAGTGCAACCAGCATACAATGGCGTCTTTGCACAACTTTTTAACTTCTTAAACAATTTTGGGAAATCACGAAGTTCATCTTCGACGGTCCTTGTCATTTCCTCAATACAATCTTCATCATCAATCACATTTGTAATCACATCCTCCATAAGGTCATATTCATTTTTCATACTTGTAATCATATCAGATGATCCATAAAAAACAGTGTCATCCTAGCCACTACCTACATTCATTGTTTCCCCATGTTTATTCCAACATGTATAACTCTGATCTATTCCGTGACAGATCAATTGTTCTTCCAACTCCTCTAGACTAATTTGTTTTGAATAACAACATCGTAAACACAGACAAAGGATTTGAGAAGGGTCATATGCATGATCTTTTGGAAACTTGATAAACTCTTTCACACCTTCTTCATACTCTTTTGTCAACTAATTAGAATTCATCCATTCTTTATTTATATTCATCCTATTTGAAATCCAAAGGATGGGTATATAGGTTAGGGGAGAAGGAATATGAGTATAATTTAGATAAAAAACTAGATACTTAAAAAATGGTGGGGGCGTGCTTATTAATAGAAAATCTTGGGCGGTTCTTGGGATTCATCCATTCTCTTCCTCTCTTCGAGCCCCCTAATGAGGGGTGGTTCTTGGGAGTTTTTTATAGTGCATTAGTGAGTTATTCCCTCATACTTTCTACATTAATATTATCCTTTATTTCCCTATGATTTGGGATGACTTTAACTAGGATTTGTGTGATGATTTCACTATATCATCTTCAAATCAATTCAGATGATGTAGATTTTATTTGTATTGGATAGAGGTTATCCTCATATGATGAACGCACCATGTTTTGTGTGGTTTAGGTGGTGTTGTGTTTCCTAGTGAGTTTTTAAAAGATTATTCCTAATTATATTAAGGTGAATAATTAATTATAAGTTTCTATAATTAATTATTTGGGAATTGTGCCTTGAGATTGGGTCTCAATCATTGGTACAAGATTAGATAAGGCATGTATAGTCTTGGTTGAGGATGAGTTGATCTTGGTGAGGGGGTTACTCCATTTTTTGAGGTAGGTGGACCCTATAATACAAAACCATGTTCCAATTTATGCATGATTGTGCATTCATGCATGAGTATATGCTTTCTAGTGAAAGGGATTGAAATCAAGAGCAACCTAGGTAAATAAATAGGGTGTTTTTGATCCACCAAAAGATAGAGTGAGGGTTCTATTGAATGTTTGTGATTTTTTGATCATCCAGAGATTATGTCTCCATGGAGGTTAGGTTTCTAGTTGTGTTTATGAGAGGATCAGGTTTGGTATGAGATTTGTATAGCCTAGTTAGGTTTTCTAAGGCTATTTGTGTAGGTATTAGAGTCTTAGGCCTAAATAAGATGGATAATATAGTTTTATATATCATGTATGATGGGGAACACCCTCTTAAGGATATATAAGAGTCATGTTGTGTGTGATGAGTAGGATATTCCATATAGGGATTGGTGAAGTGTGACATAGAGGATTTACTCCTTATAACTGGATTAAGAGATCTCCAAGGGGAGATATGATATGGTACCTAAGTGAGGGACATGGTAATAGTCTAAATGACTTAGCATAGGGTATCCAAGGCTCATAGTGTGAGTTTCATAGGATGGTCATTATTTAGTTTTAATGAGTTTTAATGTGGGAATTAGAAGATGATATAGACTAGACTATCAAGGCCTAGATCAAGTATAGCATGTGGGTTGTGACATTACTATGTAGAGATGAGTGTGTGTTAGTATCAATGAGTAGAGATGGGTTAGGTTTGTATAACCCAGTAGATTCCCTTATAGGTGGAATTATAATGTTGATAGGTTGGGAATAATTTTCATGTATAACCAAGATGGTTTTAAGGAGATTATTATGCAAGGCTAAATGGATGGTGTCTTTTATCATTTATGGTCAGACCGACTAAGAGATTGGGCTTCATATGACTTTCACCTAGTTAAAGTATGATCATCCATGGGGCCCACCTATTGATGATGTGGTTTAGCTAGTACGAGAGGTTGGCTATCTAGATAACCTCCTTAGATTACTATTTATATGTTTTGTGGCATGAGACAATATGAATGAACTTTATTTAAGTGATAAGGTGTTGGTAGGACCCTACTTTGAGTAAGAAGGAATTGGTAAAAGGGGATTGGTGTGTGACTTCCATGGGATCCACCTATTGATGGTGCATTTTGACTTGTGATAGAGGTTGGATATTGTGATTCCCTCCTTAGATCATTTTTTGTATGATAATATGATGTGAGATATAGAAATGGGGATAAATTATTATTGGTTTGGATTAGTTTTGTGAGAGGTTGTCTATAGAGATTCCCTCCTCAAATTGTTTTTTATGTGATGTGATGGTGAGACCCACCGTAAGTGAGAGGGGAGCAGCTACTATGTTGTGGAATTAGAGGATATGTGAATCACACCTAATGTGAGAGGTTGGTGTCACTGTTATGTTATAAGAAAGTATTAGGTATTTAAATTGGTATATGACCCAACCCATAGAGAGTGGGTAGTGGGTAGGAATTGGTAGAACCCCTATTAAGGTTTGTTTTTTTGAACCCAAGGAGAATAGTGTACAATATAGTGTACAATATAAAACATACTAAACATATGTATCATCCCGTTGGCATGCCTCACCTAATGACATGAATTCACCAACACGGACGATTCAAACCCTACCTAGCCTAACTATGGGGTAGTATCCAAAATCAGAAAAAGATCTATACTAAGGACCACTAGACGGAGTGAAATCCTAATATAGTGTAATAACTTTTCACAAAAAATACTCTCCCTATTCAGGTTTCTATCACAAAGCTATAGTGGGGAGAGCTAATCAAGATCAAACAAGTAACCAACCACATATACATGTGTCACACACACAAGAATCACACACAAGAATCAAGCCAAATCATAATTAATCTCAATATTGAAAATAAATGTAAATATAATTAATTAATGAAAATTCAATTTTACTCACCTTAAGGAGGAGGACCCGGTGGTGGAGGAGGAGAAGGTGTCGACAACAGAGGCAGCAGAGGCAGTGCAGAGGCAGCGCGGAGGAAACGTGGAGGCAGCGGAGGTAGCGGAGGCAGCTCGGAGGCAGTGGAGGCAGCGGAGGAAGCGGAGTAGGCGGAGGAGTAGGAGGGGGAGGAAGGTAGAGGTGGAGGAGGAAGATGAGGAGGTTGCGGCGGAGGAGGAGGAGGAGGAGGAGGAGGAGCCGCGGTAGAGGAGGAGGATGAGGAGGAGCCGCGATGGAGGAGGAGGAGAAGGAGGATTCGCGACAAGAGGAGGAAGAGGAGAAGTAGGTGCCGAAGGAGGAGAATAAGGCGGCAGCCACGGCAGAGGAGGAGGGGAAGGAGGTGGCGACGGAGAGGAGGCAGCGACAAAGGCGCAGGGTAGGGCTTCCGTGATTGATAGGGTGCGGGGAGGAGGATCCGTGACAAGAGGAGGAGGAGGAGAATTAGGTGCCAAAGGAGGAGAATAAGGAGGCAGCCACAATAGGGGAGGAGGAGGAGAATTAGGTGCCGAAGGAGGAGAATAAGGCGGTGGACACAACAGAGGAGGAGGATAAGGAGGTCGCGACGGAGAGGAGGCAGCGGCAGAGGCGTAGGGTAGGGATTCCACGAAAGCTTGACAGGGTGCGGGGAGGAGAAGGAGGACCTGGTGGCACTTATAAATCCCATGGGGACCTTTATCAGTGATAGTAAAAAGTGCTGATAAAAGGGGTCTTTATCAACGCTAAAATAAAAAGCACTGATAAAGGTAGGACTTTATCAGTGCTTTTGTAGCACTGATAAATCCATACTTTATCAGCGCTAATAAAAGTGATGATAAATGTATAAATTTAATAACTTGTTTATATTATTATATATTTATTTAAAATGATATTTATAATATATATATATATATTAATAATTATAACTATAAATAAATATATCTTTATTTATACTTATACAATTATTTGAAAGTTATATTTATATATATATCATTGAAAATATAATAAAATATATATTTATTTTTTAAATATAATGTAATTTTAATTATAAGTGTACATTTTTTAGAACATATATATTATATGGGTATCATATTGAATTATAAATCAATAACACATCAATGTGATATGTAATTATAATCTATAAATGAACATTATTCATGCACATATATGATCACATAGCACATGATATATTCATTGACCCCAATTCATTAGAAAACACACATATATTCAATAATTTTAATTATACATATATATTAAAAAGTATTATATATTTATAAATAAAACAAATACATTAAATCTAAACAAATATAATAAATATATATATTAAATATAATGAATTAATAAATCTAATAAATATAATGAATTAATAAATCTAATAAATCTAATAAATATATTTATTATTAATCTTATAATTATTTAATTATATATATATATAGTTATAACATGTGTTTTTTATTTAATGTATACAAAAAACATTATCAATGCTAAGAAAATCACTGATAAATGTAACCTTTATCAGCGCTAAGAAAAGCGCTGATAAAGGGATATTTAAAGCACTGATAAATGTATCCTTTATGAGGGCTAAAAAAAGCGCTGATAAAGGGTACACCTTTATCAGCACTTGTTTTAGCACTGATAAAGGGTACATTTATCAGCGCTTTTTTTAGAACTGATAAAGTCCTACCCCTTTATCAGCGCTTTTCTGTTAGCGCTAATAAAGGCAGGCACCTGCCTTGCCCAGTTTTGTGGTAGTGATTGATGCCAAAGTCAACACTTTCAACTGGTTTGACATCATTCTAACTACTAGTTCTAAAAATCTTGTTGTACCTGCCTTTACATTTTTGTCTCCTCTAAAGAGATGCTCAACGCCATCATCAATTGTAAAACTAACCCTTTAGGTATCACAGTTGATGTGGGCCTTCAACATTGAAAGCCAATACATACTAAGGATTATGTTATAAACATCCATCTCAAGTGTAGAGAAATCCCATATCAACTCATCTCTATCAACAGTTATAGAACATGCTCTACACACAAGGGCTCGACATTATCTTTGACCAAGAGGAGTTTTGAGTTTCAAAATAGAATGCATCCTTTCAATATTTAAACCCTTCATATACACAACATGAGAATCAATAAAGAAATGGGATGCACTTATATCAAAAAAAAACTTTCATTAGGGTATAATTCAAAATAATCGTACCTCTCACCATTGATGGTCCTGACTGATCATCCACAATAACTTTCTCAACCCCATATAACTACTTACTCACTACAATTTGTTATTTAATGCCTTATTGAGGCTAACCTTACTGAGGATTCATGGTATTCCTAAAATTTACATAGCTAGCTCTGTTATACTGATGAGAGGTATTCTGTTTCCCTCATCCCATCAAAGCATACAACGTCTGTGATACCTAAGAAGTGTCATGAACACCCGACCTCAGAGCATTGTGATAGTAGCACTAAAGATACCCCATTTGATTGAAATTTTGAAATGCTCTAGGTGTTGTTGTACAATATCACTTTATATAACCAAGAGAACCACATTGGAAACATCATGGATTTCTCTTAGGTCCTAGAGGAAGATTTACTGATCAATTAATCTGATTCCGAGTCATACTCCCACCATGGAAATAGGTTTCCTTCATATATTTGTTCCTAGAATTAGAGTTTCCACCATTTCCCATAGGTATCAACATAATTCCTCCACCTGTAGCTCATGAGATGTCCCTTTCTTCCATAGTCACTCTTTTTACCATCTCCTTATAATTTGTTATATAGAGCATGTAAATCTTTGAGAAAATATCTTACCTAAGCCTCAATTCAAAAAATGAATCCCTTCATAGATGCACTAGTAGAAAATTTAGGTGAAAATAGACAAAATTCATAAATTTAGTTGCATACTCTGTCACTGTGAGGCTCTCCTTCTACAAACTAAAAAAATTTGTTGTTCTTACAATTATGAACATACGAGGATATAATTGTTTATTAAACAATTCTTTCAAATCCTCTCATGCCATGCCTTAGTCTAATTTATCCTGAAGAGCTAAATCCAACCACTGGAGTGTAAGATCTTCTAGTATATAAATTCCCAGCTTGACTTTTAGATTTTTTAGTTTTCTAGGGAAATAAAAGATTCAATTCATCCTATTCCACCACACATATTCCTCATATGGTTCTAAATCACCATGAGAAATGGGTGGATTCTACTTCTAGATTTGAATGGAATGATCCACTTTTCTTGTTTCATCCCTTCAGCCCCCTCTATCCATAGCCTAAAAATCTTGGACAATACTCTGAACCAGCTATTGGTTCACTGGTAGCTCAGGTGAAACCACATTCTTAGTAGCTTCTTTTGGTTGGTTTCTATGATGCTTACCAGGCGCCATTTTCAATACATGTAAAAAATTTCATAAGTATCACTCTCTAGCAACTGAAGTCTTAACAATTTAAAATTATACCACATCATATATCACAACACTGTTTACCAAAAATCACCATTTTCCATGTTCAAACATTTTTGAAAATTCCACCAAGATTTTAAAAATCCAACTATTTTCAAAATACCAAAATCATGACCTTTTTCAAAATATCACATTTGAAAACAATTTCAACATTTTTCAAAAATCACAACATTTTTACCACATCATAAATCATTACTCAAAATAAAATTTTTACTCCTAGTGGGAAGTCATTTCTAAATTCATGTCATGCTCATCTCATTGGATAAACCCATGACAATGAGATTTCAATTCCTATAATCATATCCAAAACAATTATGTAACCATCACCTTGGTAACTTGAAGTTCATCATAAAAAGGTTAGCTACATCTTTTTATGCTCTACATTTCAATTCCTAACAATCCTACTCCTTTCTACTATCCCAACACAAGGAATAAGCCAAAATGGATTGTAACTCCAAGACCCACACAACTAATAACCAATTATCAAACAAACTAATACTACTTTCAAGTTAAGGAATAAACAAGATGATACCAGTTGTAACATACTACCCCTCATCATTGGTTTGATTCGATTTAGAATTTATACTTGGCCTTAATCGATATCCCCAAGGTTCCAAAGGCTAATAATAAATTCCAAGGGATTCAATACAATTGGGGGATGATTTTCCATTTGAGAAATAAAACTACCCAACCAAACATGTCATAACCAAATAACCACTAAATGATGCATGATAACAATGTAATACCAAAAGACAACAATACCAAACTACACCATAACCAACATCAGAGTACCAAAGCATAAAAATAAACCACAAATCTCAAAGACATAAAGACACCAAGACATAACTCCAAAGCTCCCAACATGCTCTATGATCCAACTCCACAATACGACCCAAGTATCATGAAGCACCAGTAAAGAAGTGTGATACTTTACCTTTACCTGTATCCCAGTAGAAAACATCTGCAAAAGCACCAATTTTCTAAAGATGGGGTGAGTAATGAAACTTAATAGGGTTTTCCCAAATGACTTCACTACTCATTACACTAGGATAGAACATGTTAGCACATTTATATAAACAATTTATATAAATTAGTTCAAACCAATTTACAATAAATCCAAACCATTTCCAAGTAAAATATTTCTCATATAAAAATAGTTTTCCAAACTAAAACAATTTCCAAAGAAAGTGAACAAACAATTCATTTAACCATTTCTCAATTTCATTTTGTCATAACCCATTCTATTTCACATAAACACATCCACGCACTCTCAACCAAAAAAGATTGGTGTTACCATTGACAGTGGAACTTCACATCCATAACCCATCCCCATGATGGTGGTACTTTACACCCATAATATTTCCCATTCAACTCATTCTTATCCATTTAATCCAAAAACACGCCAATACCACCTTTTCCAAACCATTTAAACCATTTCAATAAAACTGTTCTTTTATTGAAAATCATTCCAACAAACAATTTCAACCATTTCAATAAAACTATTATTTTATTGAAAACCATTCCAAAAAACAATTTTAATAAACCAAACTTTAATTGAAAACACCATTCTATGCATCAAAACCAAACAACCATTTTAAAATCATCATTTTAAAATCATGTTACCAAATTCACTTTCCATCAAAACACCCAATTTTTACATTTTCATCAACCATCACTAAAGATGGTTTTCATTAAGAATTGCACAACAATTTCAAAACTAATTTCAAACAATATAATAAATTTGAAATCAAGCCTTATAGTTCTAGAAATAGGAGTTGAGAGTGAATCCACCTACCTTCGAAACTATGGAGAAAACAATGACCATCACAAAAATTCCCACAAAACTAGGTTGGATATTCAAAAAACCACCTTAGATATCTTATCCTAACATAAAAATACAAATCTAACCATTATTGGAATAAAAAACCTTAGATCTATCTATAATGGATTAGATCTAAAAAATCATGAGAGAGAAGATGTGCATATCTAAGAAAAACTACCACAGAAAAAAACTTACTAGGGGAATCAGGCTTCAACAATCCAAGATTTTCCTTGGATCAAAGGGGAGAGTCTCCCTAACCTCTGGGAGGAAGAAAAAATTATTTGGGGTCAAAATGGAAGAAAAATGAGGTGTTTAGGGTTAAAAATGCGTGAGATCCATTTTTTTTTTCTGAATCTCATATTTAAACCATGTATGTTTAGTTGCATGGTTAAGAAAATTGTTCACTAACCATGAACCAGCCTCTGCCTCAAGGAGCAACTCATACAGTTGTCCCATATGGTTAGATAAACCATGTGCCAACTATGAAAAACCCCACTGTCCCACTTCACATGGTTTCTCCAGGGTGCCCGCACAGTTTGGGAAAACCGTGTGCCTAACTGCGTGCCTTCCAATGAGCCCATGTCTTACTATGCACGATTTCCTACAAGTGTTTCATGGCTTCTACTAACCATTCTCAAACCGTGAACCTTTAGAAATAACCCCCCAAAATATTCCAAAATTCCTCCAAACCCTCCCAAAATTCACCCAAACACTTTACATACTTAAAAATCATAAAGAAAGGGTTACTTACTTAAAACCGAGGGTGCAATAGATTCTATATGATTCCTAATAAACCTACTATATTTATGTTTTTCTTCCTCAAAATATTTAAAATCCTACTATATTTTTACGATCCCTTCTCTATTTTTGATAACTAAGCACATTTGTTTTTGGATTTGAACCAAAAATATATGCTTTCAAGGGTTAGTTTTATTTTTTACCTATATGTTCTAATATTAATTAGTTTTCATTATTTCTATAAATGTTTCTTAATCATACACTTAAATTTTAAGATAATATTCTTTAATATTGAAATCTTCATTGACATATACTTCCAAAATTAATTGTGTTATTTTTTCTTATATTGTTCCAATATGTTTTACAATTATTACTTAAGTAGTTATCTTATAATACCTTTTATAGTAAAAAAATCAATTATGGATAACTAATACATATGTAAAAATCAATCATTCATGAAGGTTTATGCTACATTATACAAAAAAATCATATTTTTTTCAATGATCATAAATTTTTACCAAGTCTTCACAAGCACAATTTTTTTAACTAGAGCATGTGCATGAGACCATATGATGCTAAATGTCCACATTTTGTATTAAAATTCACTCTTTTGTTGATATTATTCAAAGAAAAGTTCTGAAATAATACCTGAGTAGTAATTTTCTATATTTATTCCAACTATTCTCCAAAACTTATTACATTATCATCCATACATTTTGTTCATCATGTACTACTTGATACCATGCTATTATTTTTACTAGAAACCATCTTACTTCTAGGATTCAATGTACTAAAATCCAAAACCATGATACTTGGTCTAGAAATTTATGAAAAAAATATATAGAATATACATTGTTCTTATGAACAAAATACATTCAAGGTCCTATTCACATCACAATTCTTGAGAATAAAATCACATAATTCAAACAAGTTGCTTGAAAGTGTTAGGTACTATCATTGTATAATTTTTATGTATCACATTTATTAGTGCTTAAATTTCTTATTTCACTATATTATCTACTATATAAAAATTCATAATTATTTAATTTAAATTTTACTCAATATTTTTTTTAGGTTCCTATGTATAAAGAAACATTAATTGAGACATCCCACCTATGTAATTATCTTTCTCAAACTAGACTTCCTATGGTACATTACTTCACTCTAGAAAAATTATTATTTTTTACTTTTAAAATACTAGTTTTTAATCAATACTATCATACTTAACATTTTAATTAAGTAATAAAAACATATCCTCTTTAGGATTTCACTCACTCATTTTGACTATCAAACTAATGTCTGAGTCTATAATACCAAACACACAGTTCTACACATTTATCTTTGGATTTACTTACTGTTTTAATGTTTTTATTATAATTATAGTATTATTTTCTAATTTTTTTTAATTTTTATTGAAAATATTTATAAATTTATGATATATTTTCTTAAATATTATTCAACATTTTTATCTTTCACTGTATATTTCATAAATACAGATGGTGGGGAAGAAATTTTTTCATAAACATGGGAAAGAGAAAAAGATGGTTGCATATGTTTTTTGCAATATGGTTTTCTACATACATCTTATATAACACATTTTATTTAAGTGTTATGTCTATATATAAATTATTCTTCCATTTTTTATTTTAATCTAGTTTATTATAGAAGAAATATTATCAACACTCATGACCATAATTCAAGTTTTTTGTTAAAAAAATCATGAATTTTTTGAAAATTTGTCAATTATAATCACCATAATTCATATTTATTTTCTTAAAATACCAACTTATATTTTATGAAAGTAAAATTAATCATAATCTCACACAATTATTCTAATGATAAATCTTAGGTTTGAATTATGTTTCCTATTTTCTTAATTTTTCTTTCAAACTTGAGAAATTATAGTTAAATTTATCAAAAAGAAGAATAGGAGAAGGAATATAATGGCCTACTTTGGTAGATCAGCTATGAGGCTTGGAATTTCATCCTTCTATCTCAGGTGGGTAGAGTGAACCTCACCCAAAGTATCTTCTCCCTTCAAATTATTCTTATTCCCCACATTTAGACTCTATTGTTGGTTCTATTGATGTTATATAGATATAAAATGCTCAAGTGTTACAAATAGTGTGATTCATATTAATTAGTTTTACCTGCCATTGCATGATTCCCTAGTTTCGATTGATAGAGGCTCACACTGAACTAAGGTAATGTGCACAACTATAAGGAATACTCCAGATCCTCTTGACAATTGAATACACCACACACCACCATGAATATGCTCACTGATAACACACCCAACTAGATAAAGTGTGGAGGAAACCCAACCACTTAATAGTGACATGATAGGATTTCACTTGGAGAGGATTCCCTCTAACAACTCACATTTTGAGGAGGTGTGCTTCTATGACTCTCATATGAGTTAGCATGCACTGCCGACTCGATTATGTGGTGGCACACTACCCATTATAATCTTTCTTAGAAGACACACATGGTCATATCATAACTTGGCAGTTTCTTATGACACACCCTAGTGCAACATTGTTCAGAGGTGTCATGTTAAAGAAGACCACTAGGTGTGCTACAATTTACAATATACTCTTAAAAAAGGTAAAAACAGAGGCCTTCCCAATTATTATTTTTATTGAGATAGGAAACCCATACATATATATATAGCCAAAGGATATAGGAATACATAGAGATGTATTGTTGTTCAGACATGGAATCATGCTATGGTAACTCACATATAGAAACTATAGGATTCCCTGGCCTGGGTGACTATAAATTAAGAAAAGTGTTTTAATGACGAGCTATTGCTAGAATTTTTTACCACACATCTGAAGACTTAGATATCTTATGATGAGGATTTTTTCTTTAAATTTTAAAAACTATAAAAGATGAAGGTTCCAATGGAATTACTATGAATTTCAATTATTCATGAACTTTGTTTTTACTGTACAAAGGACTTATGAATGAGTTCACCTTGACGTGACTTAAAGAAGTGATGCTTGAGGATTTTGGAATCACACCAAGGAAGATCTTGTACCTTCAACACAAATAGAATAATAAATGGAAATGGTGAGTGGGAAGGATATTGAAGAGAAATTTAGTGACTTTTGGTTTGGTATGAATGAGGACAACAAAGAGAAGCATAATTACAGTGTATTTAGAAATCCAAGTGTTGATGCTTCCATTTGTGAGTAAGAAAAGGGTGTAGAGTCAATTGATAGAATCAGAAATTAATATACCATTTTCACAATGCAAGGTGTTATCCTTAAAACCACAGAAGAGGTTATTCCACAATCTTTATCAATCACATAGCACAAGGCACATTGGGGGGTGTTATAGCATGTCAATGCAATAATTTCTAGTATGGCATAAGGTGACACATTGTCTATAGTGTACATGAAAGAACCAGACTCATTAGGATTTAAGAAACCTAGGGGGATAATGATTTGGAGATTTAACACATATTGTTAGTCCACAACATGGGAAATACCCCCTAGGTGATGGCCTGGAGAGAAATTGAAGATAGGGTGTGTCTCCAACATTTTCTCCAGGACCATGATACAGGGAAAACCATTTGAAAAATTTCTTGGAGATCTTATTAAGAGAGGGGAAACCAAAATCAATTTATTTTCCTTATTATTTAGGATAAGACTTATTTTTAAGGTGGTTTTAGTGATAAAGACTTGGAAATAGGTGAGCATGGGTAAAAGGGTCATTATAGATAGGGGAGTTGGTTTCGAGAGTTTGTTGAGGGGGAATATGTTGTGGGGAGGGGGGCCCACCTAAAGTCCATGTGAATAAAAGAGAGTGGGGGGGGGGGGAGAGTGGCTATGAGAAGGTGAGGATATGAGAGAAAATAGGTGGATATGGAATATACTGAGATTCTTGGGAAGATCGGTTGTGAGGCTTGTAATTTCTACCTTTTGGATTGGGAGGGTAGAGTGAACGTCACCTGAATAGTATTCCCCCTCAATATTCTTATTTTTTCCCCTAATATAATTTTTCCACATGTTTTACTAATATTATATACATGTAATCTATTCAAGTGTTACTATTGGCGTGGTTCCTATTAATAAACTACACCGTCAGGGACGACCCTCTGGGAGGCTCATTATACCTTACTGATGGTGGCGTTCGAGCTCTTTGTGGGCATGTATGATGTTTATATAAAGTCCCAAATTCTTAATTATATTATCAACATAAAAATTTCCAATTTCAAGCATCCATTGGGTATTCCCTTCATAATTTCAAGCATTGCTTCTATTTTCTGGACTCACCGAATGCTTTTCGAGTCATTTCCTAAATCAACTCTACCGATACTTATTAAATGTCAGGAATCTGCTATTGATGAGTAGGTCGATCACTTGATATATATAGTTCTAGTGATATGGTGACTGTATTTATATTTTTTATATATAATCATTGGTTCACATCATTTTTTCCTTTTTTGAAAACATCATTGTTTGATTAAACATTATTTTGTATAGGCTAGTAGCTTGCTTTCTGACATTATCATGGAATTTCAAGATAATAGTATGAAATATCTTATCTTTTTAGTTCTGTGAGTATTCCCTTTTCCTCGATCAATTTCCTAAACACTATCCTTTTACATAAAAAGAATGAAAACAACACATTTAGTTTCATTTTTAGTGCTTTGTGTGTCTTTTATGGGTTATTAATTGTGACATTTGAGTGAGTGTAAGGATTTTGATAAGAGAAGATCACAACATGGTCTTATCTCTTGATATTATTCATTTTTATATGATTATTATAAGGGTATTTCAATTAATTTAATTTTCAATCAAATTATAATTCCTTGATTTTAGATTATATGAAAGGTTCAAAATCATAGAACCTAGGCTCAAAGGATTTCCCTTTACCAAGGTTCGTGGGGGATGACTCATTCCATGCATTCTAAAATTAAAAATTTACATAGAATGTAATTTAGTTTCTATTTACAATTTATAGTAGTTTTCATTTTAGGTTCTTGAAGTATGATTTGATATAGAGTTTAATAGTTTTTTAACAATGATATGTGTAACTGTTGCCATTATTTTTATTTGATTCTTTGATAAACTATTCCATCCAGATAAGTATTGGATTAGAGTCATTTTACTTGAGGTTACTTTTAAATATTGTAATGATGATTGTTTTCTATTATCATATACTAATTGGCTCTACAAGATCTTATTACATATTTTGGTACATGAGATATTTTATTTGTCTCTTGTACACATTTTCATGTTCAAATTAATGATTAAATGATGATTTTGAGCCTATTATTTATTTTCACACTAGTTTTCAATGGATTAGCATGAGTTTTTTTTTCAAATCACGGGTTTGTGGTTTTTTAAATTGTATAAAATTTAAAAAAAAATCCAAATAGAAGTTCTTAGTCCATGTTTAATATTTTCAATGCTTGGGGTTTAGGACTATTTTTCTTTTCTTCATCATGTGGAAATGGATAGGAAAATGTACAATATTTATTTGTAAATTTTAGGCTTCCATAACTAGTAGCCAATATAGAAAACATGTTATTCAAAGTAATTGTTCTACTCATTTTAATGAAATAACTACTATATTAGAAATATTCATTATATAGTTTAAATATGTAAATTAACCCATTATCCAAACTATAAATTTTAAAACTATATAGCATCATTGATTGATTTTGATAACCCAGGTCAAAAAAATTTCTTTTCCTTAACATATCTAGAATTTTCTTACCATTTAGGTTGGGTAGTCCATATTAAGGTGATTGTGGGAATGACCATCACCACTGATGTAGTAGAAGGGACATAGTATTCGGTGGGATGGTTCCTAGATTTTTTATGCTACTTTATGGTTATACCTTATTTAAATTTAAAAACTAAATCATTACATCATTCCATTGTCAAAACAATTCAAGTATTGCTTTTTTGGGTTTACCCAATTCTCTTTGTTCATTGGTAAAGATTTTTATTGAGTAGGATTGCCTTTATGTTTTCTAGTTAGAAACTACCATATATGAAATTTACTATGAATAATCAAAATTCAATGATAATTACTACAATAATACTACATAGAGGGATCATTTATAGAAATTTTCTTATTTGAATTTTTTTTAAGAAAACTTGTTTTGAATAAAAAATTAAATTGAATGTTTTGATGAAATACCATTAATATAATCATGATTTATGTTTTTAATTTTTTAAAATTTCATAGAAAATTTCTTCTTAGTTCATCCTTTATGTATGTTACATGTGTTGTGTAAAATTTTTATTTTTTGAGAAGACGCCTTTAGATTCTCATGTTGTGAAATTGGATTCTCTTACCTCTGTTTCAAATCTTTTTACCAAGTTGGACCTTTTCTCTTTAGTTTTTAAAATAGGCATCATTATTTCCAAATTCCTACTTTTAGTGGTTTCTTTATTTTATTTGTTTTATTGAATATTGAATAAAGACCCAAAAGTGTCATGATACTATTAAATTTATCTCATGAGCTACATTTTTTCTATTGTATTTCAAAGTTTAAATTTGTATCCTTTGCAGACACATAATTAATATAGTGATTTATTGATAATATATTATGAGGCTATGTTCATATTTGAAATAGACTAGGCAATATTCCTTATTTAATAAAAGATAGAAATTTACATGCCACCCAACTTATTCATCCATCGGTGAAGTTATTGAATGGTGACCACTCATAGGCTACCTAAGTTAGTAATAAAATTTCTTGGGTTTATTTTCATTAATTAATGAACAATTATCATCTTGTTTTTATTCTAGTTTCTTCAATGACAACTCTACTCTCTTTTTATAATTTTTCTTTTTTTCTTCCACATGCTAAACCTGGAATGATACCATATTTAATTTATATTTTTTTGGGTTGATTTGGTTAACTGAACCAATTGATGATTTTTTATGTTTTATGGATCTTAATATTTGGTGCTCCATATAATTATAATTACCTGTACAAGAGGGAGTTTCTTATTATCTAAAACACTTGAGACTTTTTTCCATCTTCCATATGTCATTATTATTATATTGTAAGTTCATCTTATTTATTATTTTTAATGATTTTTTTGTTCTTCTATGCAAACAAATACAACACTGATTCACTGAGTAAAACTCATTGAATTCATATTCTTTCATCATACATTCTATGTAAGACCCCAATATTTTAGTTTATTTTCCATTAAAAAGAATACAATGTTTGATAGCATGTGTCACGTGCAACAATGAGCTTAAGAAAACCAAAATATACTATATAAATATTATCATTTAAAGAGTTTTTTAGCACTTATCTGAGTGTAAATGTGTCAAGATATCTCATGCTATTATGTTTTCATCTAGACATGCACAAGGGTCTGGGGACCCACCCTGCCCAATAATCTCAGTCTGTAAAAATAGAAATTGTATTATTGAGCTTATTTTTTCACCTACATAATAAATTGACCAATTTTAAAATCTTTATTAATATTCAAGCTAGGCCCAGGTCTTAATTGGTGACCGATCTTGTGGCCTATTAAACCTTATAATAATATAATATAATAATTTTTTTAAATAAATAATAATATTATATATTTCATATTTTATAATAATAATTATTAAATATATATTTTTTTATTTTAATATAATAATACTTTAAAGTATAATTAATAATTAGGGCAAGATTTAGGACAAAAGTATTTTAAATGGGTCAGTTGATATATTTTTAAAAATAAATAAATAAATAAATGGGCTAGGTTGGGCTTCGAGCCATGATTTTATTCACATCCCTTATGTAAAATCTCATCCCAAATCAGATAGCTCTGGTCCATTTACTTTCTTAAAACATGCTGGTATGATAGCATTGTTCATGGGCAGTCAACTGTTCTGGAATTGAGATAAGTGGTGTTACTAGATACTATTATTAGATTTTATTATATTCTCTAAGCACAATCATTTTTAATTTTGGGAAATGATAATAAATATAGTACTTCCACATATAAACTTTAATATTACTACTAGAGTATCCTAATTTTCTACAAAACTTATGGGAATATTCATGTGTGGTTTTTAATTATTCTTCAAGTTTCTATGAACCAATATTTGGTTGGGAAATGAATTCATTTTATAAGTAGTTTTGAATGTAATATCAGTATTAAGGTTCACTTGTTTCTAAAATAATTTCATTGAAATGAAGTGCCAACTTTTGTAGGTAATATTTTTATTATATGATAATTTACTTAGAATGAGGAATAAATTTACACCATGTTTGGTTTTGGAAAATGTTTCTATTTTCAGTTCCCAAATGTGTATTAAAAAATATGTTAAATTTTTTTTAAGTAGAGAAAGAGAGAGAATGTATAGAGTTACTTATTTTTATGTTTTCATTTTCCTATAAATGTAAGAGGTGTTCATTTTAGTTCACAGGTCCAATTTGTGTTAGGTTTTCCATCCTATGAACCCATTTATTCTCAACAATAACTAACCTAATTAATTAAACTAGTTGACCCAACCCAATCCATTTATGAAGGGGTCAACCTTT
The DNA here is from genome assembly GCA_963277665.1 of Viscum album. Taxonomy (NCBI): domain Eukaryota; kingdom Viridiplantae; phylum Streptophyta; class Magnoliopsida; order Santalales; family Viscaceae; genus Viscum; species Viscum album. Next base: position 1,204,355,975 of record OY728163.1, on the reverse strand, counting down.
ACCCAGATTTCTAACCTTTTTAACTTTGAATTTATAATTTATATTGCATCATTATATGCCCAACTAGTTAATATCATATACTAACCAAATTGAATTATCTCATTTAGACTAAAAATAAGCTAACTAATTTGAAACATGTGTTAACTATGTTGCAATATGACTCAATTGAACCATTTTAAATAAATAATGTGTTATAAACATGTTTAATTATATAAAATTAAGTTGATTATGAGAATAAAATATATTTTAAAATTAATTATTATTATATTTTTAATATTTTATATTATCATTATATTTGTAATTGGGTTACATGGGTTAGAAAATCAGGTTGGGTCAACCCAAACCTAACGTAAATATTATTCATGTTAGATTGCTCTACCCAACCATAATTCAAACCTATTTATACCTTATCAAAACCTATTTAACTCATGTTCTGTCGTGTTGAGTTATCATGCCGGTTTCAAAATTTCATCCTCTAAAAAACACAAAAACAAGTTTTTCAAAACCAAAATGTAACATTTTTTCATTAATTTGATTTGAAGTTATTTCATTATTGAATATGGTTTTGTTTCAAAACTCTACTCACTGCCTTTCCTTACTCCAAAAATCGAGAGGAGATGGAAGAAATTGGTCTTTATTGATGCAAAACATTTTACTCCTACTAAACGATTACATCAATGATGCTTTCCAAGGCCTTGAAGAAGGTATATAATTATGGAACCTTGGCATTCATTACTATCTTGTGGGATTGAGAGTGACATATATTCATACACATCACAATAAAAAAAATGATGAAATTATTAGACTATTTGTTCCACGTACAAATGATCCCCCACCTTCCTTGGGTTTTTATTATATGTTTGAAGAAACATAGGATAAGATAATGTCTTATTGTGGGAAATTATCAATTCACAGTATTTCATTATTAACTCTTTTCTATTGCAGAATGCTCACCTATGTCTATCCTTTTCTGTTACATGATTATAAGTTTTTATTATACTTTAAAATGATATATATTTTTATATGTGTGTTCATTATTAATATTTATTTAAATTCTAGGAATGATTATAGTAACAAAATTTGTATTTATTTTACAAATAATTCTAGATGAGGACTCATATGGATTATATATGGGAATTTTTTAGATAATCTAGTTATAGGTTATGTTATGTTTAATTATTTTTTAAATTTGTAATATAATAGTAAAAACTGAATTAAAATTATAAAAATAGTCTATGGAGGTAGTGTCCTAAAAAAGTTTTCTCAACCTGAACAATATTTCCAATTTTATAAGGGATTGGCTTATTACTTGATTACTAGGACGTGTATTGATTAATTCCTTCCTCTATCCTAAAATATTACTTGATAATTTTTCAACACAATTCAAGTTTATTAAGATAACCACATCAATCTTAATTTGAATATATGATATAAAATCTGACCTGAAGATTCCAATATCATGAACATGTCAATATTTATATGAAAAAATAGGCTCATCAACATGATTAAAAAATAAATAAATGCAACTTAAATCTTTCATGAAAACATGAATGTGGAATTTTTCTTTTAAATAATTTCTATATTAAAGATATTAATTCCATAGAGAATGAAATCAATTCTAAGGTTGGGTGGTTATCACCCATGATTATGCTAAAACTCTAATATAAGGGAAAAAATTGAAAATTACTATGTTTTATAATAATTATTCACCCAATTTTTGTATTATAGTTAACATATCATATGGTTTGGTAAAGGTCACTTCCCCTGTTTGATAATTTTAAGCCCTTGTTAGGAGGGTGCTCACTATAGATGGTTTCATGCCACAACAGTTACAACCTTTCATGAATATTATGAAATAAGATTTCATTTGTTCAGAACTTCTAGTGTATCATTCATGTGTCTTTGAAAGGTTCACTTCAACTATTAAGGCTCTCCACAAGTTAGAAAAGTAATATGTGCTCTATTCTATATGTATTGATAAAAGTGTAATATTATTTTGAACATATTGACATCATTATTGAAGAACCCAATGGATTGTGATGATGATAAGTTTTGTATTTGTTTCCAATAGTTGAATAACCAATTGGGTGATTATAAGTGTTAAATGTTTGAGTAAAGTTAATGAGTAAGTAAAAGTAAAGTTAGAGAAGGAAGTTGGACTGAATAATACAACTAGAGTTCTAGAAGTTAACACTCTGAAACTTAGGAAGAGTCTAGATCTATTTTGAGAATATAACACTAAAGGAGATTGGTAGTCTGGATTATTTATTTGGATGATGGAACAAAATATGTTTTTAAATGTAATGATGTTGAGTAAATATTGAGGATATAGTAAATTCTACCACTGTGTGAAAGATAGATATTTCAGTATTCATTAATATCTAATGATTGTTGAGTTTTAATTAATTATGAATTTATGATAAGTGATGAAGTATGATGAAAGAATTTTTTACTACATGTTCTCATTGAAGTTTGTAATAATACATCATTGTGTTTACATGGTATATAAACTGATTCTCAAATATGAACTACACTTGGATGAGGGTGAATGAGTTAAGTTAGAGGAAGTTACATCCCGAAGTTATAATATTTGTAAGTTACTTAAGAAATAATAACTATGGGTGTTGGTATGTTCGGTGATGTATCCTGGAAGTTATTTTTAAAGATTAAAATATGAGGTGTTTATGTTAAGTTAAAGAGAAATCAAAATTTAACATATGGAGGTAAATACACATTCAAAAGATAAATTGAAGAGAAGGCATGCAAGTAAATTGTGTGAGGTAAAGGAGTCAGGAAGGGAGAAGAATTGTGGAATGATGCAAAGGAAAGAATATTATGTTGTTATGTTTGATATTTTTCACAATAAAGTTACTTGTTGTGAATTTTTGACAAATAAAAAACCTTAAATAATATGCAAGAATAAAAGTCTCACAAAATAATTGTTTCTTATAAATGTGACAAAGTGTTGGAAGCATTATTGAGATGCATAATGGGAACCATTTATTAAAAAAATCTAACTAGAATAAATGTTAGAGTATACTAGTTAGCCAAATTTGAGAAGTTTAAGGTATTCTAAAATATGTTTGGAAGTTATTTCAGATGGTGATACACTGATCTTTCATTATAAAAAACATCACGATGATTTGAGAGTCAAATGTGATTCAAACTGTGTTGAATTGATGAAGGTAGAGGAATAGAAAGATCTATCTCAGTGAGTCTTGAAGGTGAAGAAATAAGTTGAAGTAATGGAAGTTATGATGCTATGAGAGTATCATGCACAGGAAGAAAGAACAGAGAAAAAAAATGAAAATTAAGATAGCTAACGCTGAGGACTAGAATCTGAAACAGTTAGTAATGCTAATAAGTTTGGTTAATGTAACTCTAAGTGTGTTAGGGAGATATAAGTTTGATTTAATGATCCAAATGATTAAGCACATGAGCCTTAACCTAGTTAGTGAGGACTCCTTAAGTGCATCCGAAAGACCCAGGTTCGAAACCAGGTAGAGGCATATTTTTGGGCACTGCAGCAGACACTATAGCAGGTAATATGAGGGCACTGTAGCAGGTACTATAGCAGTTACTGTAGTGGGTACTATTCGGTACTGTATCATCCATAACTATTCACCTTTGGCCACCAGTTTGGGCTTGGAGTCCTTAAGGCCTTTTGGCTACCCAGGCCTTCGGGTCAGTAAGGCTTTTGGGCCACCATTAAGGCCTTTGGGCCACCTCAAGGCCTTCGAGCCACATGACCAGTGCAGTTACCCCAGATCGACTCTACAAAAAAGGAGTAGCGCCAGAGGAGGATTCAAAGCAAGTGCACTCACCAGATCAGAACCAAATGGATTTGGAAGAATGGGAGGGTATGGATACGCCATCGGGACCAGCCTGTGTTTACACAGGAAGCCTAGCCAGATGACCATGTGAAGGTGGGGAGCTACCCTCATGATGCAGATGCTAGGGTGGTGGAGTTCCTTGTAGTTATAGTCTGGTTGAATTCCTTAAGACCTTCGGGTCATGTAATATCTTAAGCCTACGAGCCATGTAATCTATAAGCCTATGGAACTTGTAAGGGTTCCCCCTCATCCCTTGAAAGGGGGTTATCAAAAATCAATAAAAATGAAGGCCTTTGGGCCATTCATACATGATCCAAATGATTAAGGATTTTAGGTGTAAAAGTAAGGATTTAATAATGTGAAATATGAGTTAGTCTAGAAAGAATTTCAAAATGATAATTTTTCCAAGTACAAAAAATCATAAGTTATAAAAACTAAAAGATGAGGAAGTTAAAACATGCAGAAGTTTAGGTGATTATAAGATAATAAAATTATAAGATGAGATGATCAAAATTTTAAATGACTGGAAGTTGAGACGTTTGAAAGATGAGATGATCAAAAGTTGAGATGAGAAAAAGCTAAGTTGATCGTAAGTTATGGAGATCAATAGCTGAACTGAAAGGTGTGATGTCACAAACCAGAGTTCAAATAATGTGGTGAGCAGTGGAAGAACACTAGAAGCTCAAGAGTTATGATAGAGTTAGTTCAAAGATACAAAGTATGCAGATTATCAAGTGTTGTAGAGGCAAAGGAAGTACCAGTAGTAGAAGCAGAATAGAGTCTGTTGAAGTTAAATATCTGGAAGATTCTATGAAACTTGACATAACATTTACATGAAGTCAAAGTCATTTTTAAAATTATAATATTAATGTCAAATATACAAAAATAATGAATTTGAAGTTGTGATTCTAGTTGAGATTTTTGGAATCCTGAAATATGGTTGAAATTGAGTTTTGTGGAGGTTTTAATGAAGTTATCCTCTAATATCTTCAAAGGCATTGATAACAATTGACTGAGGTTTTATATAGGTGGAAGATATGGATTTGGGTGATTGAATTTATTGGATAAAGGTTTAAAATATAAATATAGAGTTCAATCAGAACTAAAAAAAGACTAAAAATATTGAGAAGGATGATAAAGAGTGGTAGAAAACAACCTACAAGTTCCAAAGATCATTTCGGTCTAGGTTTTGAGGATATAAAACTAAGATCAAAATCATTTCAGAGAGGTTTTCAGAATATAGTAAACCAAAAGGCAACGAGCAATACCAATGTCCAGTGCTAACTTTAATAAGGACCGAACATTGAAGTACTTGGAGGGGAAGTTCCATAATAGAGTTTTTAGAAATCATAGTACACAACCAACATGAAGGTGGTTGGAGTTCATTATTCAATGGTATTCAAATAAATTTTTAGGAAGAAGATCTTACAGTAGATATGGAGACATCCTAAAGCAAAATGAAGACATCGTTCAGGAGTTCTTTGAGGAGGATCGTTGAAGACTTCTTTGAGGAGGACCATTGAAGAAAAGAGGCAACTATTATAATCCAAGTCCAATCAGCTGGGAGGTTGAAGAATTGATGAGATCCAATATAAAATATTCCAAAATGATAAATTTATTCCTAATCTAAATATAGAATTATAAAGTGGGGGAGGGAAGCCACTTGGATATTTCCTAAAAGAATTAAAAATAAAAAAGTAATTACCAAGACAAATGCTTCAAAATGGAAATATATTCAAAGATAGGATAATATATGGTTTAAATATGGCTAGAAAATAGGATTTGGATAAGTTTAACTGGAAAATTGACCCTTATATTTTGGTTTAACTCTTCTGGTAAACCCGTTCTAACCTTAACTGTAATAATTATTTTTTATTTTTTTTACTATTCATTATGACTAAAAATTAAGTTGAAATTATTAACTAATATTAATCATTCTGATTCCAATTATGGAATCCATTTTTTAAAATTCAATTCACACAATTAGAATAATTTTATTTAAAATTAAACCCACATATGTGATAAAAATCCATTTTCCAAAGAAAGAGTTTTTATAATTATAAATGGTTTTATGTCAAAATTAAACATGAAATTGATTCTAATGACCTAAATTAGACTAATAATAATATAATTGAAATAATTTTATTTTTAAATCATTTGAAAAATATATGTATATTTGTAAATTCTTTAAATAAAAAATTATTTTTAATAAAAATTAAATTTTTCACTATTCATAGAAAAAAATAATCATTTCAGAAAATTCTCAAAAATAAACTCTAAGAAATTTTTTAAATTTTGATTCTAAAAATGAATTTAATTTTTTCATATTTTTTCCTAAAATAGTAAAAAATTAATTTAAAAATAAATGCGAAAAATGCGACAAAATCACTTTTTAGAAAAATACAGTTTAAATCATATAACTAGATTTATTCTTATCCCATGCCTAGAAAAAATATTATATAAATTACAATAGATTTTATTGAATATAATATATAAATTTCCTTAATATCATTCACTAATAGTGATTAATTTAATTTATAAAACACATTGTACGCATAGAAACAATTTTTCAGAAAGTCATTTCTTTTACTTTCAAATGATTTTTTATTTTCATTTAAAATCGGTTGATAATAAATGAATTTATTTTATTCATGTGTGAACCATATAATTTTCATAATTTAGTTATTCCTGTTTATCTCTATCAATTTAACTACTAAGTTATAATGCTATACTATATTCTGATTCATTAAAACTCGGTGTTGCGTGTAACACAAGCTATCAAAGAAATTAAATTTATTTGAAATAAAATATTTCATAAAATATCAGGGTGTTATAGAAACAATACATGAAATTAACTCTCCCATTGAAGGATAGAGGATAAAATACTATTAAATGAGATAAGTGGTAGCAAGAATAGCATCACTCTAATACATAGTGGGTACCTACATGTGAAATAACCTAGATTGAGTAGTCTCCAGAATATAATGATTTTTACGATCAACCAAACCATTCTACTAGGTTGCGTCAAGGTAATATATTCAATGGACACCATTTTCATTAAGGGTCGCAAATAAGAGAGATATTCATGACCATTATTAGATCATATATAGTTAATAGTGGTAGTAAATTGAGTAATGATTTCATGATGAAATGATTTGAAAATATCAAATTCTTTAGAACAATCACGAAGAAGATAAAGGCAGGTTATTCAAGAAAAATCATCAATAAAAGAAACATAATAATGGTAACTCAATTGACTTATTACATAATTGTATAGGGACCCAAATCATCAAAATGTATTATCTTTAAAAATTTTGACGCACACGATATCGACCGAGAAATCAAGGAACACAAGAGGTCCAATGTTGTTTAAAAATTTGATAAGACTTACAATGGAAAGAAATGTGGGAATTGAGGTGTGGTTAATGTTTCTTAAATGCTTGTGTGGGTGGATGACCATGGTGAAAATGAAGTTCCAGATCATAGTTGGAAGTGGAGGGACAAGAAAGGGACATCATTGCATTGAACATGTAAACTCCATCATGTATATAACCTCTATAAGATTATGATTTGTCAAGATCTCTTGAAAAATAAAATTAAAAGATGATAAAATTAAAGTAAAATTCAAGTCCTATGTAATTTTACTAATAGACATGAGGTTGAAAGGAAACTAAGGAATATGATCCGCCTATGTCAGAATAATGTGGGGGTTTAAGGATAATTTGGTAAACCCCACAATGTGAATGGTGGATCTGTTAACAACTGTGATAGTAGTAGTCCTAATATAAATAAATTAAATTTTAATCATACTAACATCACCTATAAGTTAATTTAAATCCAAGTGATTAGATAGTGGGAGATTCAAGCACTAGGTCCATCAGTCTAGGAAAGGGAGGTTGAGGAAGAAGCAATAATCATGGAAACTCAATGAGTGTATAAGGTCTAACTCATCTAAAAAAATCTCTAGGGTGTGATAGAGGTTTGATAGTGGAGTCAATAAAAGTTGTTTTAACTTGTTGAGGTAGTTAAGACAAGCATCTATGGAGTGCTCGATAATGATCAAATGGATGTATTTTCTTTCTGTAATGTAAAAAAGGGGATATTTTTTCCAAATCCATTTCCATGACCACAAATACTGGTGGAACGACAATCACCATGTTCCATGAGTGAATTATGGTCTATATTATCAATTGATAAAGTAGATGATAAGCCTTATCAATTCAATGGTCATTGGAATCTCAAGGGTATATTAAATTACCTGTATCTTGGTTGTTGTAGTCGCATGATTTGGATCAAGTCCATGGATAAGACTAAAGAGACACAACTGATCCCATTGAGTTATTGCGACCTTTTGTGTTTGTAGAATTGGTTGAAAATAAAGAATATCATCACATAGTTCTTTCCATTTAGTAAAATATGTTGTAAAAGGAAAATGTTACTGTTGGATGGTAGAGAGTCACTAAAGACCATTAGAAACACAATTAGATTGTTGGTCTATTAACACATGAGAGTCGAGGGGCCTAAGATTTATTTAATGATGTTTGTGGTTTGAGTAAAAATTTGATTGTACTTTGCATAGAATTGACAAGAAGAAAAAAATATTTGATGTCCGAAATATTCTATACCTTGTTCTTTGGATCAGATACCGGTGGTAGAGGGTTGAAAAGATGAGAATCAAGATCCATACCAGTGGGGAATATATGTGCTCTCTGATGTAAGGCAATGATTTTTTTAGTATCAAGACACTCATACACAAGTCATATTGAGGTGGTGGTAAATTTTGGAAGGATGAATGAAGTAATTGTCAAAGAATATTCCATGATATGAGGGGATTCCAGGAAGAGGAAAAGAATTACCACCAACACATCAAAAAGAGTTGGGAAATAGAATTCCCCAAAAAGAATAGATGGATTGTGATAAAAAGTCATGTCTCAACAAGAATAGATAGGCAACATCGAGACATGTATAAAAAACATGTTTTTATACTAAAATCAGTGTGCATCTATCCAATTTGATTATTTGGGATGGCTATACATGACAGGGGATTCATGTTCCAAGTGGGTGATTAGAGCAGGGTCATGAAGAAGTAGGGTTCATGGGTCGCACAACAGGTGTGTTATATCTTAGAAGAGGTAGTGGGTGGGTGTAGTGCGATAGGCGTAGACATAAATACTGGGTAACAAGTTCTGGGGTGTTACACCTTGGTAGTAGGGATATTTTATTGAGAAAACAATAGCTAAGGTTAGGAGAAAATTTATCAGTGCTCTGATACCATGCATGATGAGATCCTATAATGTGTTTATAGATAGATCAAAAAGATATATCATAGGATAAATATGATTAATGAATCTAATTACATGACATTGTGATTTGGCCTAACTTAACTGGGTCCAGTGTCATTTATGATAAATAGTTTAAAAATTTAAGTCTTGTTTATTCTATTTCTGAAAAAACACTCACTTAAGTGATAGAAAAAACTTTTTCAATAAGAAATATTAAAACACTTGCACATAAGCACCTATAATAAGTGATACGCTCATTGAATATTTTTTAATAAGTGTTTTCTAAGATATACTAGGTCACAATATTGACCTATAATGTTGATAGGAACTTAATTTTTTGGTTTTCAATACATTTTTTGAAATAATATTTTTATTCACATGTTTATTTATTACTATTTATTGTTTAAATATACAATTGGAAAAATATAGTGGGTAAATTTTCATTTACACCCTATTGTGTATTTCTATTACTATTAACTTTTACCATATGCTACAGAAATTGTGGGGCTCCTAACATACTATATCAATATATAAATATTCATATAATGAAGAATTTAGGTTTATTCAACCATAAGGATCTTACTGATATCAATAGGTGCTGGTATGCCTTTTTTGGATAAATCCCCCTCTGTCTTAATTTTATAATTTGATTTTGTTTGAAGTACATGTATAGAGTTAGATAAAAATTTCTGAAAGTTTTGTTTTGTTAGATATAAGTCACTACAAAATGATGGGGAAACACAACAAGGGAAATTAATGGTCCGTTTGATTATGGTCTTATTTTTACCAAAAACTATTTTGTTAATAAATTTTTAAAAATGGGTTTTATGAACAAAAGAGATATATTTTTTAGTATTATTAATTTATAAATTATATTTGAAAATATTTATAGGTATTTCATTCATGAAATCTTAATGATTAATATTTAAGATATTTTTTTAAATGAAAACCATCAATTTTAAGCATGAAAGTTTCTTTTAAAAGTTTTTATTGTTTTCTAAAAGACTATTTTTGAAACTAGTAATCAGATCTTTCCCTTAAGCACTTACTAGAGAATATATGTTGTCAAATTACACTAAAATTTTAACATCCCTTAGGAAAGTTCCATTGGTGACACCTCATGTTAAATGCAAGTAGTTTTGAGTTACCTTTATGATAAATCCTTAAAGGTGAAGTGAAATATGAAATGTTATATAAGGGTAAAGCTGTGTTTTAAAACACTTATTGAAAATTATTATGTATACATATCATTCATGATAAGTAGTTATAAAGAACAAATGGTAGTTGTTATGTTTTCTAAAAACAGATTTACTTAAAATTCTGAAGAAAGTTGATTAAATGTGTATTTTTTAATAATCAATTTAGAAACATGTATATAAAATTATTTATCATAAATGTTAAGTGTTATAAGTACTTTTCAATAAGTATTAAGTAGCTGAATATTTTTTTATACTTAATAAGAGTGATCTAAAAGTTGAATCACCCTATGGTTTTGAATATTTTATGCTTCTTTATAACTAAGATCTCATAATAATTGAATATTATTATCTTATGATGATTACATAAAGTTGTAAAGAGGCATACCTTTTTTATTATTATTAACTTGAATGGAAAATTAAGGGTATTTTATTCCTTTGGTTGTGATTGTGCGTCAAGGCATACTAACCTTACCAATTTGGTTTGCATTTGGTTTTGATTTTTTTTTTATTTTTGAAAAAATTTATTAAAAAATTGTGTTTGATTATTTTAATGAAAAATATTTTTTAAAGAATTAAATTGAAATCCAAATATTGTTTTTGTTTTTTTAAAGAATTAAAATGAAATCGGGATATTTTTTAAAATAAAATTGTTTTCATTTTTCCTAAAGACTAAATATTAAAGGGATAAACCACATACTTTCTTAATTTTCCTTACAATAAAAAATATTTTCTAACATATTTTCCAATTCTTAATATCATATGAGATCCTACCTATTATAATTCCTTATGCATCTTACATATTCATTTGATGTTAATATTTGTTTCTTGTATTTTTATTTTATTCTGTGAATGTGCAATCATGGGTTTTTCATTAGTTGTAATTATTCCAACATAGGTTTATTGTTTGATTATTAATTATTATTTAGGATTGGTTTTAAAACACTTTATGAAAGCTGTTCATAACATTCATTTATGATAAGTGATTTTATGTTGGTGTTTTTAGATTGTTTATTGAAAAAGTGATTTTCTGGAACTTATTGAAGTGTTTTTTAATTAAAGGATTTTTTATTATCACTTGATGGAAAATAATTATAAAAATCATCACTAAAGTGATTTGAAAAAATGATATTCTATTACTTATTAAAATATTTTTCTTCTAAAATTGAAGTAAAAATATTTTTTGAGAAATAGAACAAGAATCCATTATTTTTTTGAAACTATATTTCATAAGTGGTAAATAATATAAGCATTTATCAGTAAGTGTTGTGAAAAAGGTACTAAAGTGTAAATTATTTTCAGGAATAGTTTTGAAATTTTTGTTTATCATAAGTGATTGTTGAGTAGTTTCCACTAAGAATTACCAAACAAAGACTTAATTACAGTTTCATTTTATTTCATGTAGTGTTGTGTTTTTATTATTAATAGTTTCATGAAAAATTGGTTTGATTATAATTAAATTATTTGTATCTTGGGAAGGAATTGAATTTTACCTCATATAATTAATTACCAGTAATGATTTAGTTGATCTAGACTCCTCGGGTAATGATAACAATGATACATCTTCGAAAGAATCTCTAAAATCTTGCACATAAACATTGGCATATCAAAACATGAAAAATAGAAATCATGATACTACAAAGGGTCCAATTGAAGAATTATGTTGATATTTATCAATGTTTAAGAGGCACTCAACAACTCTAATTTCATTGAATATCACTACACTAGAAGTAGTATGGTCTCTTCTGACCATGGTATGCATCTTTCAAGAACATATTTCATTAATTCCTTATGTCTATAAAATTGTTGATCAATGTTTCAATGGATTAGAATCACATTTTTTTATATATTGAGGAATTTTATGGATGATATTATTTTCATATTCTTTCTTTAATGATAAGGAATTATATATAGGATTAGGTTTCATTTGGTTTTGAAAAAAATTTCCTGTTTTAATTTTTCAAAAATGTATTAAAATATGTATTGGATTATTTAAATGTAAAATATTTTTTAGAAAATAGAAAAAATAGATTTTTGGAAAATAAAGAAACATGTTTCCATGTTTCTAGAATGTAAATATTCCTTGATAGCACATCTTTTTTTGAAAAAATTATATATTATGGAAAACCTTTTTACATAGGGAGGTACATTGAAATCTAATCCATGGAGATGAAAGATAGATCTCGAACTGATAAATGTTGAAAAAATTATTGAAAAGGGGGATGGGCCAAGGATAAAAATAATTTCTTCTTCCCTAATGATACTAAATCAACCTGAGAATATTTTCAGCTCACATATTTACACACCCTTCTGGATTCACTTCATTTTCCTGCTCATGTTCTCCCCCCATATTTATCACCCAGTTTTGAGATTTTCCATAGAGGTAAACTACTCATTGGTTCAGTTTGGTTGATAGAAAGGAAATGAAAAAAATGATGAGGGAAGAAAAAAAAATTAACATAAAAATGTGGTGTTTGGTTTGTGATGGGAAGTTATTGTAATCAATAAATATAAGGGAAAATGGTACCGATAAGGATCAAAACTTGAAGTCGATGCCAATGAATTATCTAAATAGGACACATTCAAAAAAATAACTACTCGAGTCCTTCATTGGGCATTAAATTCAAATTTTTTTCCTTTGATGTCATTTTTCCTAAAAATAATATAATAATGGTTATTATTATTATATTTTTTTAAATCAATATAAGATATTTTATATGGAAGTAAAGTGGTTTACTCCCATTTATGGGATTAAACTAATTTCCTATAAATAGAGAAAATATTGGATATGTCAGGTTTGGATGGGTTCAATCTAGGTTGAACCTGGACTCACCCATTTATGGGATTAGGCTAGTTTCCTCTTTATGGTGGAAATTGAGTTGTTCAGGTCATGGCCTGGATCACTAAGCCCCTTTTGTTTGATGAAATTTTAAATTTAGAGCATTAATTATTTGAGAAAAAATAAAATTTTCCCATTTATTTAATTATTATGTTTTTTTAAAATATGTTTTATAATTTTAATGGTCTATTTTAAGTGAATGAACATGGGAATTGTAGGAAATAATATAACAAAGACAAAGGTTACAGAGTTGTGTTCTCATGCCCTTATGGCCTTGTAAATTATTATACACCATAGGGGTCTCCCATTACTGGACACCTCCTCACCTATTGGAAATCGAGGGGATCATGTGTTCTCAAGAGGTGCCTATTTTCTAAGAAAAAGACCAATCAATTCTAGTTTTGAATATGATGACCTATACGCCCGATGCTGTGATGATGAAAAAATAGACATGGGTATGACGAATGATGTGGTGGGGTCTGAGAAACATTCCATAACCATAAAATATATCAGTGCTGACCTCAATGTGGGTGCTTCTAAGGAGCCTGTAAAATCCATGTATTGGTCAAAGTAAGCTTCGATAACATCAAGAGATCCGAGTGTTGACATTGGCACAATTGTCAACGAGGATCCTACAAAGGTTATGGTGGGGTCAAAGAAACCTTTCAGAACCTTATAAGGTCCCAATGTTGAAACATTTTATCCAGGTTCTACCAAGGATCATGGAATGTAATACCCTTATATTTAATGAAATATTTTTTTAATTAAATTTAATTTCTTTGATAGCTTGCGTTACACACAACCCTAAGTTTAAAAGAACTGTGATATATCATTAAAATATTATTATATAACCATTATAACTTAACTTTTAAGTTGGAGGTTATGAATATTATTAACTACTTTATGATATATATAAAAGTATCCTACTCAATATAAACTCATTGGTTAATTCTTAATAAATAAGTACTCAATTTTTGGAAAAATTATTTTATGCTTCAAAAATATGTTTTCTTCAAAAATTATTTAATTTATTTTTTTGAGAAAATATTATAATTAATTTTTGGGACTTTTTGAAATAGTATTCAATAAAAATAATATCATTTTTTAAATTATCACAATAAAATTATCTTAGGGTGAATTTTGGTATTCATCTGAAAAGATTGATTTCTCAGTGAATAGTGAAAATGTTGAATTTTATTGAAAAATGTATTTTTATTTAAAACATTTAAATAGTACCAATTTATTTTTTAAAGGGTTTAAAATTTACATTAGTTATATTATATTATTACTATTCTAATTAAGTTCATTAAAATCAATTTTATTATTGAATTTTTTATATAAAAAAATTTATACATAAAAATGCATTTTTTCTACAATCTTTTTTCCATTGGGTTTTATAAATTTATATTAAAATAAATTTATGTCTCCTATATGAATTGAATTTTATGAAATGAAATTTATTATTGGGTTCAGTAATTCAAATTTATCCTAGTATTTTTTTTAACATTTTTTTAAAGAAGTTAATTTTTTGGTGAATAAAAAAATACAGTTTTTATGAAATACAATATTTGTTATGATATCACCAAGTCATAAAACTTTTAGTGACCTAGGCTTAAAATACATGGATATTACATCATTTTTATGAATATTCATCACATTAAAAGACTACATGCCCGAGGAATATAATATTTTAGTGTCTTTGGAAACTTGGAACACAACCTTCTAATATTGGTGAATGATATTAAATGTTTTCCAAAAAGATCTTTCCATTTAGTACTCCTACTTAAAATATTTCTTCATAACCTAGGGAAAGGAAATATAAGAAAGGGGTGATCTCATATAATCAGTAAGGGTAAATAAATGGGATACTTAATCATAACATGAATATAACGGTATGGGAACATGAGTATAACATTTGAATATCATACCATGCATATCAAAGATCATAATCATGAGATATGGACTATAGATTAACAGTTCATAATACATGTATCATAAGAAAATCAAAGAATACGAGTCATGAGAGAATAACATTGGAATAAGACATTAACTTGTGGTATACACATAAGAATATAAAAACATTCCCTATAAGTCAATGCTCATTTCCAAACTTAGTAGGGAACATCATGGGGACTATAAATACTAGGCGGGGCACACTGCCATCCCCAATCATAGTCCTTTCCTTATAAGGGATCAGGTTTCCCCATCTTCCCATAGTGGATCAGGCTTCTCCATATTCCATAGTGAATCGAGCCCGTTGACTTGATTTTTATCACAATCTCATGAGATATAAATCTTTATCCAATGAATTAGAGAGAGATATAGGTCCCACCCATAACATAATAAAATCATAAATACATGTGTCACAATATAGTAAAAATTCCATCATATCATGACCAATAAAAAGAGACGGGTTTTATAAAAATCATATTATAACCCATGAAATGAAATAGGAATCATAAAAATTTCGTCATATCATTACCTATGGAAAAGTGATAGCTCTCATAATCATTTCATTAAGGCATAGTATATGAAAAAAATAATATTTCAAAAGAATATAAACTGTAGAATATAAATGGGTTTCATAAACATCATTCCATCAAAACATAAACCATGCAAGAAAGAATATGAATGGTATTATTTGATCATATCCCCAGTAAATCATAAATTGTAAAAAAGTATTTCATATTATATAAATAATGATTTTTACAGATCACATGGAACATTTCTTAAAAGAAAATATCCTTTCTTTGAAAATCCTTTTCATAAAACCATTTCAAAAATCCATTTTTATAAATAAGGCTTTACAATTTCATTTAAAAAATTTCTTGAGGAAAATATCTTTTCTGGTTTGAAAAATTATTTTTAAAACATAAATCATTTTTAAAACCTTTTTATTTTAAAATTTCTTTGAAAATTTATAATATAATCTTGAAAATATTTTGAAAAAAAATTTCTTTGAAAAAACCTTGAAAATTTATAAAGAATTATTGAAAACTTTTTGAAAAACTTTTTCTTCGAAAAGAATTTTAAAACATAAAATAAGGCATAAAATCATTTCAAAAACCATTTTTTATAAAATGGATTTATAATGAAAATATGAAATCATTTAAATCCTTTTCTTTGAAAATAACATTTTTAAAACTTATAAAGGAATATGTTAAAATCATTTAAAAAACTTTTTAAACATAAAACATTTTTAAAAACATTTTTATTTGAAGACTAATTTAAAATCAAAAAATTTCAAAAATATCAAGAAAACGTTTTATTTAAAAATAAACTTGTAAAATTACAAATTAAGTTTCAAGAAAATGATTGTCATGATGGTGGGTAAGTCCATACATGTTGAATATTCCTTTTACACCTTAAAAAGTTTAAAAAAGTGCCTTGATCAGAAAATGACAAGAAAATTCATTTTAAAATCATTTTTAAAAAGGAAAAACATAGTTAAAAATTTCTTTAAAAAATAATAGGGTAATATTAAAACATTTTTTAAAATATTTTTAGAAAACATAGTTTTTAAATAACACAAATTTTTGACCGAAAGAAGAAATAAAGTCATATTTTCATAAAAACATTTTCTTAATTATATTAAGTACCAAAGAGTTGAAAAATAGTAAAATTATTTTAATATATCATTAATATCTAGAGGATAATAAAATTCATGAGATTTATTAAGATATGTATTATGATATTTCATAAATAGAAGCATAATCGTAAATAATCCCATAAACGATGAGATTATATCAATAAACTCTTACCAATTTGGTAACATTAAATTGCAATTACCATGATATAATAAAAACACATGAAGATTATAATATCATGAAAATAATAATATTTATGATATAACATGTCAAATCTATATTATATACACCTCATAAAATAATATAGGTGTATATAAAAACATGTGTCTCAAAAAAGGAAAATTGAAACAAAACTCTCTTACCAATTTGGTAAATTTTGAAACTTAAACCCCATTAAATAGATATCATAAAATGGATATTTAAATAACCATAAATATGAGTATAAATATCATATGATAAATTCATGGTCAGTATATACACCACACAAAAGAAATGAGTGGTGAACATGTCATGTATCTCATAGATATGAAAAGTGAGATGAGAAAACCCTTACCTTAAGTCTTGACTTTCTTCATACATGTTCAAACCTACAATATAATAAATATGAGTTTATTATAAATATAACATAGAATAAAATTATTATATTTAATACCATATATTATTTTATTATGACTTTATATTACCTGTTTATTAACAATTCCATGTTAATGTTACGTAGTAGGTAATATCCATGTTGTTTTTCATATATGTTTTGACTTTTTATTCTTGATACTATTACTTAGATCATGATTTACTTATTTAAAAAATGTAAATCATGATATAAATATCATATATATTTAGTATATACATATTTATAATAATATATAAATGATAGAAATATAAAATGGAATACAGCATTCATGGAGATGGAAAATTATACAATTTCATGACCGTTGTTTCTATTTTATTATCATATTGAAAGAAATAAAGAAAGTAAATGATATATATATATATATATATATATATATATATATATTATTTCAGTAGAATTATTATTTCATATATATCATATAATTTTACTAAACCCATCCTTAATACATTCCATGTAAAGTGTGAATGAATCACATTACTTTGAGGAGGTGGTAATCCACATGTCCACAAACAAAGTTATCATATTTAAAAAAAAATGTAAATCATGAAGGTATGTTTTATTTAAAAATTATAGAAGCATAAATTCATCATAAATATCATAAATTTCATATAAAAATAGTATTTCCATCATAATTCCCACCAAGATAGGAGGTAAAGTAAAAATGAACGACATTGTTTCGTGAGACGGTAGTTTGTCGTACACACAAACAATAAGTTTATTACCCTTTTGATGGAAGTGTGTATAATTGTAGGTCAAAAACTTTTAAGAAAAAAATCTAAGTATATTTAGGATAATTAGGTTATTATATAATCATTTAATAATAAGAATTTAGGGGTGGATAATGAAAATAAAACAAAAAATTTCATGGAAGGATGTTACCCCTTTTTGGGGTAACTCCTCTTGGTTTGCACTAAAGGGATTCCTTGGTTGGATTTCTTCAAAAATGGAGGATTCTATAATGAAGGGATTTAATTTTATATCTTATTTTGGAAGGTTTTTCTATGATCCAAAGTGGCTTGATTGGTGTGAGAAAATGAGGGGGTGAGTGACCTCTTATAGCGGAGGAGGAGTGGAATTCTTATAAATATAAAAAGTTAAACACTATTGAGAGGTCTCCCTTACATCATGTGCCACCAATAATTGTATGTTTTCAATAAAATGGAGTATATAGTATAAATATATCCATAAAATGTCATTTTGACATGTTTATATGCTATTTTTACACTTAAGTTAAAGTTTAATCACTAAGTAATCTTGTTCTCTATCTTAACCACTGTAATTAATTTTAATTACTTTCACTATTTTTTTGTTAAAAACTAAGTAGAACTTAATAAAAATTATAAATTATTATTATTTAAAATATTTAATCCATTTTTTAAAATTCTAAACATATAAGTGGAAAAAATTAATTTAAAATTAATCCTGTAGACGTGTCGTGAAAGTGGGCTTTTAATGCAAAAAGTCCAAAAGCTTGAAATGTTTTTATATCCAATTTAAATGTGAAATTAGTTCCAATGATATAAATTGTATTAATTTATGTATAATTTTTCTAATTATACTTTTAAAAAATAAAATATAATTTAAATATATAAATAAATTAGGAGAAAAGCAGTTTTCAATTAAAATTCAGTGTTTTTTTACTATTCCTCAAAAAATGAAACTTCTCTAAAAATTCCAAAAATTCACCTGAAGTAAATTTTGATATACTTATTTTAAAAATGAAGTTTATTTTTTCAAATAAAAATTATAAGTGTCAAAAATTATATTTAAAATAGGTTCTTCATTAAAAGGCAGTAAAATTATCTTTTAGAAAAACACATCTTTTTATTCATAAAATTAGATTTATTCTTATCTTATACCTATCAAATATAATATAAAATTTTTATTGATAAAATTCATCAAAATTTTTTTGTTTAATTTATTGGTTTAAAACTGTGTTTGTACATAGAAAAATAATGTTCTTAGAAAAGTAATTTCTTTATTTTCAAATTGTTCTTCTATTCATTTCTAACAAATTTATAACCAAAGGATTCATTTTATATACATGTGTAAATCATATTTTCAAAATTTAGTTAATATTATTCATAAATTCCATTCCAACGGTCATGTGGTAGCTATAATAATATTTAATAATAATATTAACAGTATATTGTAGTTCAGTAAAACTCAGCCTTGTGTGTAACGCAAGCTATCGAAGGGACTCAGTATTGTGTATAATATGAGAAAAACATAGTGTTTCATGTACCACAAGCTAATATAAGTGTTTATTGTATTGAAAGTTTAACTTGGTGTTGTATATAATTCAATCCAAACTTAGTGCTTTCATATAAAAAAAGTTATATTCAGTGTTGTATGAAAATAAAAATATCAAAAATATTAAATTAATTCGAAAAAAAATCACAAAAATCTCAGGGTGTTACAAAGATAATATAAAAAATTTATGAAACTTAGGCAATGAATCAAGTATGATAAAATACTAAAAATATCATGTGAAACTAATTCAAAAGATATAAATTATAATTTATTTCAAGATAAATATGAAAATTATTTTTAGTGCCGATGTAGAGATTATGTTTCATTTTCCCCAGATTATGAAGAAAATTACTAAGTGTGATATGTATAATAAAGGTGTTATGTTATTAAGAACTTTTTGGGAGATAATATATATCTTTTATGAATGGTTTGTTTGTGTTTCCAAGTTTCAAAAGGAACTAGATCTGTATGATTTTTCCATAGATTATAATGTTATTTAATGAATATTCATTTAAAAGGTTATGATATATACGTATGAAAAGACCAACATGATATAGTTTTTATTAGATCAAGGTTTAGATAACCTTTGAACATTAGATTAAACCTAAGGTATCACATAAGAATTTTTCATGATTTAGACATCCTATTAATGATTTTTCAGGTTTATGTGGCTTTTCACTGATCATTTTTGCTCACACTATAATTTTTGTTCTTAGTTAATGGCTAAAACTATGAGGATTCATGTTAATGCCAGATGTGATGGAAAATAAAATGATTGTCCTCATGAGAACCCAAATGAAATCAGATATGGAATGTGAAAACTTTTGATTATGACTTATCATCTATCCCTTTATATGATTAGTAACCTGAACATGGATGAGTTTCCTAACACACCTAACAAGAGAAATATGGAGTTACATAAAGATAATGGAGGGAACAAGATTCAAATTTCTACATGTTGATTATTTGGGAATAACCACTCAAAGGAATGTCTCATTATAAAAGGAAGATTTTTTGGGTGTGAAAAAGAAGGATATAGAGTAAGGAATTTCCAAGGAAAAATGAAGAGTCTAGTTAATACAATGGATGGGAATATTGGTTCCCCTAATTTTTCATCAATAGTTGAATGTTTTAAATGTGTAAAGTATGGGAATTATGCAAATAGATTTCCTAGGGGGAAAACTTGAGAATAAAATAAGTAAGGTTGTATGAGTAATGGTTTTACCAATGATGATAAAGAGATTACGAATGATGTATGAAAGTTATGGGATATTTTAACAGTATTTCTTATGTTAAAAGTAAGAAGAACAATTAAATTGAGGTTGATGAATCTTAAGACATGGTTCAAATTTCATATTGTAGGAAATAATTATTGGGGAATAAGATGATGAAACCTAGTTAATGGTTTAATAAGGAAGTGAGATGATTAAAGTGTTTATATATTTGAATTCAAGAATTATATTTTATAAGTGTTATACTATAACATACTGAATTTTATTATGAGTTATGAAACCTTTAAATTTAAGTATAAACCTTTATTTTAAAACTAATGGAAGTTTATAAGGGCTTGATAAAGGGTTTGGGAGTGTCCAAGGCTTGTTCGGAGCTCGGAGCTCCAACTTTTGGAGGAATAGGCAGAGTCGCACGGTTAATAGTAACCCTTTGGCTCAACCATGAGTTCTTGAAGGAGGTGGATCACAGTTTGTAAACCATGTAAGGTAGGTCACATGATCATGTTAGGAGCTTTAGAGAAACTACATAGGTGACCTTCATGGTATGCACACATTTTTTCAAACCATGCACCTAGCCACATGAGCAGTGCTACTAAGGTAGTAACCCTGCACGGTTGGTGCATGGTTTAGAAAAACCATGTATCATAACCATGTGATGGGGTGGTTCCCTTAAACAGTGTTGGAACACAGTTGGTGCATGGTTTTGACAACCGTGAGGCCAAACCATACACATATTAAAAAATACTGAAATTATTGACATTCCTCCTATCCTTTTAACTATTCTCATCCTTTTTTATTCCTCCCACACACAACATCCTCTCTATATTCTTAGATATCTATCTTTACCTCAACTAGGATTTGATCTTGGTTCTTCATATAGTGTCTGATTAATTTGTTACCAGTTTCATTGGATAGCTATTGGCAAGCTCTCTGATCATCTTGCTTCCTTTATTTATCTCACCGTAAAGAATTCTAAATCCATGAAATCTCTTTTTCCCTATTTTCAAGGGGTTCATATATTTATTCGATTTCTACCATTCTAGATTGAATCATTGGATAATATCAGACAAACAGAGTACTACTCATCTAAGGTAGGTGTTCTATACCTTTTCCCTAAAGTTTGGGTGTTTATACTTTGTCATTGTTTTGATGCATGCCAGAATTTCCAGGTGTTTCTCCTTAAATTAATAAACCCTTATATTGGATGGTTAAACCATTTTTTAAGCATGTTATTACACCCATATTCAAGTTTGGAGGTTGTTAACATTAACACAAACAATCCTTGAGGTGTTTTTATTTTATTAAACATGTTTACACCACCCATGGGTTGAGCTAAGCCCTCATTTTATTAGTGGGATCCATATATAAATTAAATGTATTGTTAAAGGCTGAGTACCTTGTTTAGAACCCTGTCATTTATAAATTAATGTATTAATGAAATTTAATAAATGGTAATTATGGAATGAAATAGAAAATACCTTAGTCTATGTATAATTATAAAATTGATTAGTGAAGTGTCATGGACACTAACATGGACCCTAGATACCTTTTATAATTTTTTTAATGGAATTGATTAAAGGCATAGACACTAACATATCCTCCTTTTCACTTGTACATGAAATGGTAAATGAAAATATTTTGATAATTTCAATTGATAAAAGTTAATGGAAACTAATATGGCACCTTCAATCATTATATAGATTACATTGATAAAGGGTGATAATGTATGACATTGATGACCCACTTACATATGCTATATTGGATACCTTGGACTGTTACCTTGGATCCAGCTTGATTATACCACCTCAAACACACTTCTTAGGCTCCACCCAAGTCTTTATCGAGTTTTCTAAGGATGGGATCTATGGACTCGAAGAGGATTCTTTGGTCATTGGCCCTAGGTCCCACCACTCATAGGTATGATAGATGATTATTGAGTTTATGTCTTAATTTCTTCACAATTGAAATATCAACATAGGTTATAACTGATTCCTTGCTCTATTATACAGATATTCATCATTATAGATTGCTTGTTATAACATGTGTTTATAGGTTAGATCACAACACTTATTTTACAGCCTTATTCCTATTATATCTACACCCTACTACAACTTATATGAACGAATTAGATTTTTTATAGAAATTTTTGGTGGTGGACTACCTAGTATATCTCACACCCTATTCGGGCCACCAATTGTACCCAAAAATACTTCATGATTGTAGTTAGAGACAAAGGTAAGGGTTCATTTTCATATGCTTAATTTCTTATGCTAGGATAGAGTATGTGATCAGAGGACTGAGATTATACTCGCGATGTTATTGGAGATAGATTTTGGTATTTTTTACTTTTGTGTAACATGTTTTATATTCCTGCTTATATGTTCCCATGTACTTTCCCTTTTTTTCATATCATCATGACACGATCAACGTAATTTTATATATGACATTGGATATGGTTTCTACCAGTTTATTTATAATATCTAGATGATTTACTTTTCCAATTCTATTTATTTATTATACTTTTTTATTTATCATTCGTATTATATAATTGTGTTATACTCCAATCATGTGGTCACAGTATCATAATTATACTATTACAAAACCTTGTTACTAGTTGGAAGCCTTTGGCATATGGGGAGGCATACTTGATGCCAGGTGGCTCTCAGATTTGGTTACTAATTAGTGAACTGGACGTAGGGTGATATATATACTAATGATATTATGGTTATAAAAACCATGAAACATCAAAGGACTATTCCGTAGTAGTTTTTCATAAAGGATTTGAAAACATATTTTGAGTGGTACTAATAAAAAGGAAAAGTGATTTAGTGGTAAGGTGATATTTTTAGAGATCATATGATTAAGGGAAAAGATAAAACATAATATTTTTATGAAGTTGAGTTAATAATATTTAGTTTGGATAAAGAGATGATTGACATTGATAGTATTAGTAACCTTGAATCTTTTTTATGGTTTGATAAAAAGTTATTTATTTCATCTTGGATGAAATTTATTAAAATTTTGGATTTATGGAAAATATTATATAGTTGTGAACTTAGTTAAGGAATAAGAATTATGTTAATTTTGAAGTATATATGTTTTCATGTGAGGTTAACCTAAATGTTATGGATACCATCATGGTTTTATAAGTTTAAGGTTGATCATAAGTTCAAATGCATCAACACCACCTTTTTAATATTTTATGTGATGGGATTTTGATACTATATTGAATTTTAAATACCATTTGGGGTTGGTATATGATTTGATTTTAAGTTAATTATGGACTACTAGATAGTGTAATATAGATAATCCTTATGGTTTAAAAGTGATTCATTGACAATGTGATATTTTCATAGATATTTATGGTCAAGTTAAGGATTACATTTTTTGTTAGTATCTAAATTAAATTAATGATATTTTAGTTAAATTAAATAAATTAAAATATTATATTGTTATTTATCATGAAGTTAATTATATTTTGGATATGTTTCATTGGGTTGAGGTATATGTAACCCTTAGGTTTAACATGTGAATTAACATGAAAAATTAATTAGGATGAATGCAATTAAATTTTTGAATATGTAAGATGAAAGGTATGAGATCAACTTTGAGGTTAAAAAATATTTAATTATGAGGTTATTAAGGTTATTTTGGATTTATATTTATTTATTAAAATGATCTAAGTTGAACCTTTGTTGTTATTTTATAAAATTTTTGAGTTAGATGTATTATTTAAATATCTATTCATATTGGGAATTATCTTACCTTGCACTCACCATTTTTTGGTTTTGGTTAATTCCTAAAGATAGGAGGGATATCTTGATACATTTTTTTGATCCATTAGAAGTTTATTTTAGTGCTTTGTGCATAAAAAACATATCGAATGCTCATCATTTGGAGTAACAGATTAGATTGTAATGAAAATTGATTAAAGGACGAAAGTTTTCCTATCAAGTAAGTATGTTTTTTTATGTAATTTATCTAGATGGTAAAGGAATGCCTAAACTCTAGGAAAAGGATATAGAAATATTTTTTTTATATTACCTTTATTTCTGATGAATCAATGATTTTTTTCACCCATCACAGATTTATGGTTTTGTGGTTGTTAACTTTCTCCCAACTATGTTCTTTACCACTCTCTATTAGTCCTTTGGAACTAGTTTTCTCTCCAATATCCATGTTTTAAATTTCCAATAATATTATCCTATTTTGAGACCTAATTTTTTTTATTCCTGTATCAAAAGAAAGTTGTACTAAATCTTTTTATCATGTCGGTTTTCAACAAATGAATTTTCAAATATCAAACCCTTGATCACTGAGAACAAGTTCAGATTGTGAGGATGTAATTTATTAGTGGATGGGAGAGAATATAACAACCCAAGATTTTATGAAATAATTTTTTAATTAAATTAAATGGTTAATTATTAATAAATAAGTACTCAATTTTTAGTAAATTTATTTTAATCTTCATAAATATGTTTTCTTCAAAAATAATTTTATTGCTTTTTATGAGAAAATATTATAATTATTTTCTAGAAATTTTATAAATTATATTATATAAAAATAATATAATTTTTTAAATCAAAATATTTAAATTATTTTTTGTTTAATTTTTTGGATTTTTCTTAAAAGAATGATTTTTCAGTGAATAGTGAAAAATACTGAATTTTATTGAAAACTGTATTTTTGTTTCAAATATTTACAATGTTCAAATTATTTTTTAAATGGTTTAAAAGTAAAATTATTTTTATTATATTATTAATAATATAATAATTTAATTAGAATCAATTTTATGGTTGAATTTTTTATATAAACAATTTAATACTTAAAAGGGTATTTTTTTCTAAAATATGTTTTTTATTTCATTTTATGTATTTATATTAAAATTAATTCTTATCACTTATAGGAATTTAATTTAATAAAATTGAATTTATTTTTTGATACATAAATTCAAATTTAACTTAGTATGATTTTTTGAAATTTTTCTGAAGAAGTTAAATTTTTGGTGAATAGTAAAAAATACACTTTTTATGAAATATGATATCTTTTATGATATCACTGAGACATAAAAACAATATAAAAAATTTATGAAACTTATGTAATGAATAAATTATGGATGAATACTAAAAATATCATAAAAAATTAATTCAAAAAATATATAAATTATTATTTATTCTATGATAAATATGAAAATCATTTTTTGTGGTGATACAGAGCTTGCACAATGCTAGAAAAGTCAAATTTGTTACCCTAAAGATAATATTTGAGATTTAAAAAGTCCTTGATCAAATTTTTTATTAAATATTAAATATTATAGATTATTTTTATTATTATACAAATATTTTGGAGTTATATAAAAAGTATCTTATCCAAATACTTGTCCAATGCTTGCTTAAGGTTGGAAAAATCAAAATAACATATTAAATAAGTTTTCATGACATATATATGAGTTAAAATGCATATTTAATAAATAAATATGTATATTTTGAGAATAATAAACTTATTTTCATGATGGTAATTTTTTCAAATATTTAGGTATTAAATATATACCTTAAATTCTTGAACAATGTTGACACAACTGTTATTTAATTGACAAGAAAACAAATGATTTTTAAAATAATCAAAATATTATAATTTGAAATAATTAATGTTTCCCACAAATTATATATATATATATATATGTGAAATTTTTATTATTTTTTTAAGTACTATATTCAAATTTCTTATTTTTATTAGTGTATTTAAAGTTAAATTAAATTAATAGTGTCAAAATTGATATTAATGATATTTTATCAAAATAATATTTTAATGAATAGTTTAAAAATTATAAAAAAAATTAATGTGGAAAATGGGTATAATATTTGGTCAAATATTTCATTACTTACCCATTTTTTGGCCATATAGAACCATTTTTCTTAATAATGACTTTAATATATCTTAATCTTTTAAGAAATTCCAAGAGTGCATCTCCCCTCAATTATAAAAGGGAACCCCTCCTTTATCTTATTCACACCACTTTAAGCCTTTTATATAAACCAATCTCTACAAATTTCTCATCTACACTCCCCTTAATACATTCTAGAGGTGTTGGTATCCCCAAAATACCAAACCTAGATCCCTTAAGAGGATATCTAAATGAGTTATTTCAAAGAAGAGGTAATTACCTTAATCAATCACATTCTTTTTAATTAATCTTTTACATCATATAAATCTATTATATTCTTAATAAAACAATAAATACAGTATCATAAATATACTTAAATGTTATTATGATTATGAAACAACCTTTATTCATCCTCTTTCCATCAAATGGGAAGTGAAAATATCGCTCATACGTTCGTACGACATACCATCTTCACATAACAATACAATTTATTTCTCATCACCGTATTTTATGGGTGGGTATTTTGATGGGTTTAATGTTTATATACAATAATTATTACATAATTATAATTATTTAATAATAATATCATATCTACCTTATTACCTTCCAAACCATTGGAAAATGCTAACGTTGTTTGTGCGTGTGTGGGGACTACCATCTCCACAAGGTGATGTGATTTGTTTTTTATTTATATTTTATTTGGGTGGTAATAAGGATGTATTTTATGAATTTATATGATATATATGATATATTAACGATTATTTTAATTTTAATTAATATTGACCTTTCTTTTGTTCTTTCTTTCAAAAAAATGAAAACAACATTCATGCATACGTACGGCCTACCGTTTTCATGAATGGAGTAATTCATTTTTCTATCTCTATGTTTTATAAATAAATATAAAAATGTATATAATGAATATATATGATATTTATATCATTATTAAAGTTCTTTAAATGATTTAAAAATGATCAAAATATAGGTAATAAAACTACCAAACCAGAACATACATGAAAAATGAAGCATATATCACTCAGAAATGTGATTTTAATAAATAAGTGTAAAAATGGGTGATAAAAGGTTATAAGTAAATAATATATGGTATGATATATATTATTATGTTTATATAATATATTTATAATAAATATATATTTATTATAAATGTGTTTCCAATGCATATGAAGGAAGTCGGACCTAAGGTAAGGGATTATCATCTTGCTTTTATTTTTATGGGACACAAGCCTTATACACCACTTGTTTCTTTGGTGGGGTGTATATAATTCTCATAAATGATTTTATGATGATTATTATGAAATTTATTGTAATTTATATATCTATATAATTTTATTTATTTCATGGGACTTATAATTAAAATGATACCAAAGTAGTAAGGGTTTTATGTCACAGTCTCACTGTTTATCGGGATTGTTTATGATTAAGTTTTTTGTGATGAAATATTGTGATTCATATTTCATTAAACACGTGAATTTTTTAATTTGTTTATTTCTTTAAAATACATTTTTCCTTTCATTTTCCTCAACTTAAGTACTCAAAATTTGAAAATATGTTTTTAAGGAAAAATGACTTTATTCCCCACTTTGGTCGAAAAACCTTTTTCTTCCATATCCATGTTTTATAAAATGTTATAAATAAGTTTTATGCTATTATCCTATGATTTTGTAAAGTCATTTTTACCCATGATTTAATTTTTATAAATGGTTTTAAAGGGAATCTTCTTATCATTTTCTGAATGAGGTACTTTTTTTGACTTTTTACATAATTATAAAAGGAATGATTTTTTAACTTATACTACATGAATGGAATTTACCACCATCATGGATGATCAATGATTTTGATCATCCTTTACTAGTTTCCATGGCTATTTTAAAATAAAAAAAAAATCTATAATATTTTTAAAATTTTATATTTTAAAGAAATTATTTTAAAATAGAAAGGTTATTTTCCCCAATGATGTTTTAATGATATTTTAATGGTATTTATATTCATAAAAGACAAAAAACATTTATTTAAATTATGTTTTACTAGGTATATGATATAAGGATACCATCTTAGTTTTTTTCTAGATATTTTATGTTTATGATGAGAATATTTTTATGAAATACATTCTTTTTCCATGGGTTATACTATAATGAAATGATGAAATGTTTATAAAACACATTTTTTCCATGGTCTAAGATATGATTAAATGTTTATGAAACTCATTTCTTTTCATGGGTTCTGATATGATGGATGTTTTAAGATCTTATGGAACACATATGTATGATTTTCATTGTGTGATGGGTGGGACCTATATCTCCCTCTAATGCATTGGGTAAAGATAGATATCTCTTGAGATAAATAGGGTTGGAATAAGGAGTGAACCTAGTTCATTAAGGGACTTTGTTTATTATGATAGTCTTGGAAGATAACCTTGACTACTATGATGGTTTAGGGAGTAAAAAAATTCCATAATGATAACCTTGGAAATGATCCTTAACTACTAAGGAAATGATTTTCTAAGCTTATGTGTATGAAAAAAATCCATGCCTTTTGAAAATGTTATGCTCACATGGTTCGTGTTCTTTCATTCCTTTATGATTAATGTCTTATAAACTACCTTGTTTTATTACATGACTCTAGATTATGATCTATGATATATAGTTTATGATTTTAAAATGTTATAATCATGTTCCCATACCGTTATATTAATGTCATGCTCAACTTATCATTGATATCTACCTTATTTACCCTTACTAAGAATTTATGATCACCCTTTATTTTTTTTCTTTTTCCCTAGGTTATGAATAAAGGTGCTAAGTATTATATGTCTAAAAAGGATTATAGTTATAAATAAATTATTTAGAGATGATGTATATTTTTATAATCCAGTTGTTTATGTGTCTAAGTTTCCAAAGACACTAGAAATATAAGATTCTATCATGGATAATTATGTTATGTAATGAATATTCATCTAAAAATATGTGTCATATATTTATGAAAATTCTCAATCTCTATATGGAAAGGTTGTGGCGGGGTTAGAGGAAAATTTTGGAACCTTCAAAGATCTTGGATTTGTATAGGATGAGATGATGTTGGAGGTACATAAGCTCCCAAAATCATCCATTTTTCCTAATATTAGTGGTAACTATTTGGTGAGGGGAATATATCCCTATATAAGAAACCTCCTTGATTCTAGAATTGGTGAAATGATAGTAGTTGCAAATGGGATGGTCTCGGTAGTTGTAGTGGTTTGTTTAGATGCATTTGATGATTCAATTCTAGAAATTTAATTTATTTATTTAGATTATGATTAAAGTTTTTTAAGGTTTTTTTCATTATCTATCAGTTGTCATTTTATATTTAGGTTTAGTAGGTCTTCAATTTTTTAGAGTGAAGGTTTCAAGATTTTGAATTTTGATATCAAGCCAAGAAACTCTTTTGGGTCCATTTTTATGTTTTATTTTTCAAATATCATTTTATACTATTATATTTTATTTTTAAAGATAGTTTTCTTAGGAAACTTGAGCCAAAAGGATTGTGAAAAATATTTAAAATAAATAAATTTAATGATCTAAACTTATCAGATACCATTGTATGCTAAAAAAGTTAGGTATTAGTATTGTTATGCACATCAACTATCACAAAATAATAAAGTCTGCTTCTTCCCATGACCGTGTTGGGATTTTTTGACCATTGAGAATTAGAAGTTAAAACATTGGAACTTAAAAATTTATAAACAAAGAACTAGAAACTCCACAGGCTAAAATAACCCCACAAATTTAATGTACTCAAACTTTGGAAATTAAAACACCTTAAGTCACTGTACTGATTCTACACTTTGTCCACACTCAAACTCACAACAGAAAAAATCAAATAAAAAATAATGCATGAAATGAACAAAAGTATTTATGTGGTTTGGATAATAATTCTTATATCCAAGATAGAACACTATTTCACCATTTTATTAATAATAATTTAAATGATTTTAATCACTATTAACAAGTTGCCAAACTAGATAACTAACTATGACACTTTTTTATGACACGTGTACAAGTGGCCCCATCCCACCTTTATAGTGGGGTCTACTTGTTCAATCAGATTAACTGCCCAACATTTATAGGGTAACCCCCATTGGTCATGGTAACCTCAGATTGTCCATAGCTTCCCCTGGCTTAATCAAGAACTTTCAATATAACATGAAATTTACTCTTATGTATGTCATAACTTATGTTTAAAAAAATTATAAACAAGTGATCAATACATATCCTTCCTAAATATAAATTCTAAACCACCTTATTTTGTTATAATTTCTCTGACATTATCATCATCAGGATGAAACATAAATTCCTAAGTCCCTCCTTCTGATCTTTTGAATCATAACTTGATTATACTTCACATTTTCTAGAAACTTTATATCCTATACTAATATTATAATCCAAATTACCTCTTTATAATAATTTTTAGTTGTCATGTGTCTTTTATTGGTCCTAGATAAAGGCACAATTGAAAATAGTTTTGAAACTAAGTTCATAACTCATCTTGTTAGAGTAAATACATAGTTAATAATGGATTTCCTTTTGTCAGGGTTATATGAAAAATCATAATAAACATAACCATTGAAAGTGAATTTCAATTATCCATAACATAATGTGGTATCTGAGCCATCCTTGATTTATTTTATGATTCTCTTTAATGTGTTCCAATGTTCCCATGTTGAATTCTTCATATACCAACTAACTACTCCCACTGCATATGAAATATATTTTATCATACAAATCATAAAAAATATATTACTTATCATGACCCCCACTACCACCAATACCCATATCGAACCGATATAGATTATTAGAGTGACCCCAAAGCTCACCTCTAATGGGTCATGGGTTGGTTACTAACACTGAGAGTATGGAAGCACACATATGGGATGAATTTTTTTTTATAATCTAAGGAACATATAAATAAAACCACCAATAAACTTCATAACACACATATATATATATTAATTGTGATGGAAATCCCCTTCACATGTTGATTTCTCCTTCAATGATTTCCCCTCGAACCATGATATTATTTTCCAATCGGATTTCATCCACTGCCTACTTCTCATTCCACCTATCCTGCTTTCTGATCACCCCAACATATATTCCTTGACCACCCTATCCATGAAACCCTAGCTACCTGGAATGATCCCTTCCCTTTTACATTCCTCCCCACTTCCATTCCTCCTCTATTTAAGATAATGATGGTTTTCCATCCACACCACTCTCCCATACCTTGACTATGTTTTACTCATACCAAAACACATCGATTATCCATCCTTTGATATCACATATCTTGCTTTGTAGGAAATTGTTCAATTCAAATAACAAATCTTCAAATTTCATTGATGATTAATCCTCTCTTAATATCCAACCTCCTAAATTACACTATAGGGTTTTGTTCGATATTTGAAACCCATGCAACCTCTTCCATGAAAGGTTCTCTCCGATTCCTCATACAACTATTATATTTATTTTCTTCTTTCTCCATATATTTACCATCATACTATATTTTTGTTATCCCATATCCATTTTCGACAACTAAGAACAATTTCTTTGTATTTGAACCAACAATATGTGATTTAAAGGGTTGGTTTAAATTTTGTTACATGTATGTTAGGATATTGATTTTTTTTCATTATGTCTTTAAAATTTTCTTAATTGTACAATTAAATTTTGAGATAAAAATCTTTAATAGTGAAATATGCATTGACATATAATTACAAAATTAATCATGTTATTTTTTATTATGTTTTTCCAATATTTTTTACAATTATTACTTGAGTAGTTATCATACAAGGCCTTTTTTAAGAAACAAAAATTCAATCAAATTTCATTAATACATAAGTAAAAAATCAAATATTCGTGAAGGTTTATGCTATATTATACAAAAAATTCATATTTTTGTCAATGATCATATAATTTACCAATTTATCACAAGTACATATTTTTTTAACTAGACCATGCACATAAGACCATCTAATGCTAAATTGACACATTTTCTATTAAAATTCACTCCTTTTTTGATATTATTCAGAAAAAAAAAGTTCTATAAGAATACATGAGTGGTAATTTTCCATCATTATTGCAACTTTTTTCTATAGAATATTACATTATCATCCATATATTTTGTTCCTCATGTACTGCTTGATACCATTCTATTATTTTTATTAGTAATTGTTTTCCCACTACAACTCAATGTACTAAAATCCAAAACCATGATACTTGGTCTTGTGATTTATGAATACAATATCCAAAATCAAAATTGGGAATATGAACAAAATATATTCAAGGTACTATTAATATCATAAATATTGAGTAAAATATCATATAATTTAAACAATATACTCAAAAATCTTAAATACCAACATTATACACTGTTTATGTATCACATTCATTAGCTCTTAAATTTATTATTTCACTAGAGTAGATACTAAAAGACAATTACTATATATTTTATTTAAATTTTACTCAATATTTTTTTATAGGTTTCTGTGTATAGAGAAATTTCAACTGAGACACCTCACCTTTGCAATTATCTTTCTCCAACTAGCCTTTCAATGGTACATTACTTCACTCCAGATATAATTATTTTTAAATTTAACACTACTATTTTTTAATCAATGCTATCATGCTTATCCTATCAATTAATCTATAAAAACATATACCCTTTATGATTTCACTCACTCATTTTTAATATCAAACTAATGTGCGAGTCTATGATTCTAAACATGTAGTTTTCCACATTTATCTTTGGATTTACTTACTATTCCAATGTTTTCAGTGAAATCATAGTATTCTTTTATAAAATATTTCTTAATTCTATTTCAAAATATTTATAAATTTATAAAATATTTTTTTCAATATCATTCAAATTTTTTATCTTCCATCTACATTTTAGAAATACTGATGGTGGGGTAGAACTATTTTCATAAACATGGGTAAGAGAAAAATCCAATTGCATTTATTTTTTGCAATATGGTTTTCTATAGATCTGGTTTTCTGTAGATATCTTATATAATATATTTTTGTTAAGTATTATGTCTATATATCAATTAGTATTTCAATTTTGATTTTAATCCAGTTTCCTACAAATGAAATATTATCATTGCTTATTACTATAATTCATGTCTCTTGTTTCATGATTCATGTTTTTTTTGAAAAAATTTCATTGCTCATCACTAGAATTCATGTTTATTATCTTTAAATACTAAAACAAATTATGATAGTATAATTTATCATCACCAAATTCAATGTTTCTATGGATAAATCTTAGGCTTGAATTATGTTTCCAATTTTATTAAATTTTCTTTCAAACTTGAGTAGTTATAGTCAACTCTATTTGATTTATTATATATTTGAACTTTTTATTTAACAGAATCTATTCAGAAATACATTTTTTACTCTTATCTGATTTATTATGTATTTGAATGTGAGTTGTTTTAAGATTAGGTAGCATATAATTTAAAGATTAAATAAGGTGTTTCCCATATATCAAGTGAAATTTTTAAAACCAGGTGTTACTATCCATTACCTTCTAAATACTAGGAATGCATGATCCAAGAAAAGATTTTTTTCAATATATAGAATCATACAGGTGGTTGGGTATGAATTTAGTCTTTTAGATTCAAGTACTACTTTATGATACATATATATATATATATATATGTTCTATATATCTATTGATTGTTTTATGTATATGTATTAATTATTTTTTGAATTTCTTCTAAGGTGAAAATACGGGTTTGGATTTTGTTTCCTTTTTTTCTTAATTTTTATTTCGAACTTGAGAATCTATAGGTATCTCTAACTGATTTATTTTTTATTTGAATTTTTTTTATTTAATTTAATATGTTAGAAAATATATTTTGTAATCCTATTTGATTTATACTGTATC
This sequence comes from Viscum album, assembly GCA_963277665.1. Lineage (NCBI taxonomy): Eukaryota > Viridiplantae > Streptophyta > Magnoliopsida > Santalales > Viscaceae > Viscum > Viscum album. The sequence continues at coordinate 1,204,321,303 of OY728163.1, read as the reverse complement.
TAAATGTGATTTTTTTTAGATTAGGCATCAAAAACTTTGGGGAAGAAACAAGGTGTTGCCTTAATATGAGGTGAAACTTTCAAAACTAGGTGTTTCCATCCATTACTATCTAAAAACCAGGCATGCATGATCCAATAAAAGATTATTTCAATTTATAGAATAATACAAAAATCCAGGTATGCCTCTAATCATTTAGATTCAAGTGTTACTTTATGATATATATATATATATATTCTGATATATATATATATATATATTCCAATATATATATGTGTGTGTGTGTTATAATCTATTGGTCATTCTCTAAATATGTATTAATCATTTTTAGTATATTTTATATATATATATATATATTAAAATATATATGTTCTATATATATATTGACAATGTTTTGTCTGTATATATATATATGTATAAATATTTCGATATATAAATATATGTTCAATATATGAGAATATATATATATATTATAATATATATATATATATATATTCTAATATATATATAACACACAAAGATATATATATATATATATGTATGTATGTATGTATGTATGTATGTATGTATATGTATATGTATGCATGTATGTATATACTCTAACATGTGTCTGTGTGTGTGTATATATATATGTTCTGATATATATATATTTTCATACCATATTCATATAGTCCATCATATTCTTTTAAATTCATGTTATTCTGATCTTATGATAAAAATTAATATCCATTTATTTTTTCAATAAAAAGAATCCATCTGAGTGACCATTTTTAATTCCCATGATTTGATTTTGAATCAATATTTATTCAATTTAGGTTAATCACTAGACATTGACTTACTTGTAAAGATAATATTCCATATTCTATATGAATAGGTATCTCCTCTAAATTTAATTTATCACCAAGTTGGATAATTTTGGTAGCACATTTGGTGCTACATTATTTACCTTAATGCCTTTATGTATTTCCCTATATACCTCTTTAGAGAAAGTATACTTTTTTAAGCACCCAATTTCTATTATTGATTGGTGAATTTATAATATTTTACACAAAAATAGAAATAAATTATCCTTTTTATAGGTGTCATAATTCATGATACTATATCATTAATTATTACCTTATTTTCATCAGAATATATTTTCTATGATAAAATTAAAATAATAAAGGAAATCAACACATTCATATAAATAGGTCATATATTCACATTTTATAAATGTGTTAATTCACTTGATTTTTATGTAATCTTAATATTATAATTTTTTATATAAAAAATTGTTTTTTATTTCATTTGAGGTTAAAATGTGTTTCACTTTTTCAAATTTATAAAAAATAAAAAAGATAAAGACATAAAAACTTATTGATATTATTGTTGTTAATGTTTTTTGTCAATTTTATTCCCTATTTCCTTTTTTCATCACGACCTTTAAACCTATTATTTCCATATTTTAATATATATTGTATTCTATTCATTCATATTTTTATTCATTTCCATTCATTCTGATACATTAATAGAAATTTACTCAAATATGCAGCTTGACATGGATGTTCAAAGGTCAGTCAATGATGTGTAAACATATTCTTCTCATCCTTATTCTGACATTGTAAACATAGAGGGCTTCACTTCATCTTGATAATATAGGTAATTTCAATGTCATGGAAACATTCCAATGATCTTATAGAATGGGTTCTATTGGTTCCATTTTTTGGAGGTCTCTTAGGTTAACCCACTCTAGAGGCCTCTCATAACATGGTTTTGGTTTCAAAAACTCAAGTAGCTCAAGGGGTATTATAAAAAATAATTTTGAAGTTCAAATACTTTCAACATAGGATTCTATCATCATATTTTTCCTCTTCAAGGGTTTATATACCATATGCATGTCCTTCCAACATCATTTTCATTTTCTTACAGTTCTTAAATTGGTTAATACCACAATTCTCTTATTTCTAGGATTTTCACAAATAATATTTGCCAAAAAATTTAGATGTTCCACAATAATCTATTCACAAGGGAGAGTTTCACTTTATCATTTCTTACTAGGATTTTGTAATTCACTGTAGATTATTCATCATAGTAGCCCGTCACATTGCACACTAAATTTACCATGGAAAGTATTCAATTTATAATTTCACTATATTCGTGTTAAACTTTTCATGTATTTATTTTCAAATGATTCTATAATATGAAATTTAAATTGATGAATCATTTAATTTTCTTAGTTATATTTTTTTCTTCTCTACTTGATTACCAAAACAATATCATTGATTTATTATTTTTTACCATGATGAAATATACTATTTTTAATCTCCATGGAAGTTTCATCTATATCTATGACTAAATTATGTTTCTCTCAATCCAAATAATCATGTTCCTCAGGAATTAATATATTTCAATAATAAAATTTTTCATTTATTTAGTGACACAAATAGGTAATAAGGATTTAGCTTCAATAGTTTACCATTGTATTTGAAAATAAGTGAATTATTAGGTTTAATTTGAATGATATTTTTTGTTATTTATTTTTTAATTGTAATAAGGATTTACCCTTTTATTAGTTTTTTGTAAATTTTAATTGCACCATTTTTCTATTTTTTTAATGTAATACTTCCCTTTTTTTTATTTATTTTTATCATAGGTGGGGCTGGCTGTTAACTCATAATCGGTTAAGGCTAGTTATGCATAAGCTGATATTGGCTCACATTATTGAGCTTGTAATTACTCCACATTGTTTAAAATAAAAATTATTTCTTAAAAAATATGGTATTTATTAATCAATTTCCATTGTTTATCCCCTATTTGTGAAGGGACTTCTATGATTCATGGATTTATTATTAATATATTATTTGTTTTATCTACTAAGTTTAAATGAAATTTTTTCATTTTCTATATATATTGACATGGCAAAGGTTCTATGCTAGAAATGTTCTTTGGAAGTGTTTTAGCTGGATCATTTCAATTGGACCCAAAAAAATGGGGAGGTAATTTTTTTTAAATATATATATATAACAATGAAAACTTTAACCTTGATACAAGTGGAAAAACACTATCTCCTATAATATTTATGCTTTAATTTATATTGCTCTCATTTCAGTGTTATAAGAGGTATTTTTAGGAAAACTAAAAATGAAATGTAATATCCAAAGGGGTATTGACTATGAAATGGAAGTTTCATTCACTGGGATAGTGAGGTTAGGCATGGAAATGCTAATATTTCTAGGTGGTGTGTAATATGTCAGAGTATTATAGTTTGGAAACTATATGAATCATATTACCATTTTTTGACACTATTTATAATGGAATGAAAATATCTGTCACAATATGTCAGTGAACTATGTATAAAATACGTATAATTTGCATATAATATGGAATAACATATGGCATAAAGTATGCATGATCTCGAATCAGTATTTTTTAAGAACCATTTTTTAATCCAGTATACAAAGATTAAAATATGTTTATAACCTATGTTTTATAATATTCAATATATGTATAAACTGTAATCTATGTATGACCAATTACACAATCTTCTATCTCTTTTTTAAAAATTGTTATCTTAATACGAAATATGTGTATACACAATGTTTTAGTTAGTGTTTTAACCTATAAATTATGATTTCTACTCCATATATCATTTTTTGTATTATATAATTTGTCTTTGTTTTTTATTTAATAAATCTTCAATAAATTTCCATTTCAATAGTGTATGTCTCTATTCTATGGTTTATTCCGTCTAGGTATTATAATCTTGTAACTGTATGACTCATGTTACCATTCTGTGACCTTGTTTACAATGGACTATCATAATATATCTATGAACTATGTATAAAATGGGTATAATGTGTGTATAATCTAGAATAACATGTGTCATAAATTTTACATGATCTACAATATAATTTTTTTAAAAACTTGTATTTTATTCACTATTCAAAGATTAAAATTTATGTATAACATGTGTTTTATAATATGCAATCTTTATATAAACTAAAATTTGTGTATCACCACTTTTATAATTTTTATTTTGTTTTTTATAATTATTTATTTTAATATGAAATATTTATATAAGAAGTGTTTTATTTAGTGTTTCTTAAACGTAATATATATATATAATCTAAAATCTGTGTATAATTAGTGTTAAAGAACCTAAAAATTGTCATAACATATGAGTGTATGTATCATTTTACTATTTTTCAATTATTGGTTAAAAATCACAAAATATATATCTATTTTGATAAAAAATATTCCGATCAAATTTTAATATAGAATCCTCTATGATTTGAATTAAATTATTCCATAAATAATTATTTCATCTATTAATACATCATGTATTGAAGAAAATTATTTTGTAAGATTTTTGACGGTGAAGATGCCTTTGAAACCGAAAACAAAACCAATGATTTGGACTATGGTAGCTTACAAATCAAGGATATTCAACACCGCCTATCATATGATTACGTTATGAAGAAAAAAAAGTTTGAAAAAATGGTATAACTTTTTTTCCTTTTATATATTACTTCATGAATCTTTATTTATGATATCCTAATAATTTTTAAACTTTTATTCCATTATTAGGTTTTATTTTCTTGTGATTTAGATTTTTAAAAATTTAATATAAAATATTAAATTTCAAAAAATATGATTCTTTAGTGAAAATTAAACATTGAAGTATGGTTTCATGAGAATGCATGGGCAGAGTACTATTTTAAAATATAAACCAATATACCATAAATGTATGTAATGTCACACATGATAAAACCTAAAAATAAAATTCCAAAAGGAACACATATGGTAGTGAATCATGAACACCATCCATGAACACCTAAGTTAGTATGGACTAGATAAATTACTAAATCCCTCCTAAAAATATAAAAATAATTATATATATAAGGTTAAACATACACATATACTCTGCAAGATCACCCCCAAAGAAAATTGTGTAAATGTTTAAGAAACATATTAATTCCTCAATGAATAAATAATAGAACCAAAACGAACCTATACTGGGACAAATTTCACTTGTCCTTAGTAATTTCTACTCACCCAATAATGTATCTAATTATAGTAGCATAATTTCAAAAGAATATATATCATAAAGGTACCCTATAACCACTTCCCCACTAATTTAGTCACTCTTACATCCCAAAGACATATGTCATGTGCTACTGTCCCTTTTTTGTCCTCATAACCACATATCTTCATAACCACATAAGCACACAAATACATCATAACCACATCCAAATATATTCCACCACATACCACATAAAAATGAACATTAACTCCTCATCACTGTAGGGTAACATGAGCATGAAGGAAAACAACTGCATGCCATCCTCCTTCCACACACATACCCAACCATGTTACCACATCACAACCATATAACCAGGTCATCTAATATATATATATATATACACACTATAACCACTAGAAATTAAAATCCACATATATATACCTAATACTTAGAGCCATCACATACTATGCTATATTTAAAGTGTGAATAGTGAAGAGGGATCAATCATCCATCTATTCCTGCTACAAACTAGATGTTGGAAAAAATACCTGAAAACCATGTTCCATATGGACATAATATAGGTTACCTTACTAAGTTTTTTGTGCATACTAAATGATGATAAAATATAATTAGTACAATAATCACACACAATACTAACCTATGGGTCAACTAATAACACATCACTTGCATAAAATTGCCACAATGAACTCATTACTTTCCCATAGGTTAATTAATTTATGATGAAATTATTATGAAACTCATTTCTTTTTCATGATTTAATCAAGTTATGAAGGTTATTATGGTTGTTTCTATAATTTTTATGATGAAAAACGAGCTATATGTACTTTATTCATGTTATGGTTCTTGGATATTTTTTTATGATGAAGGGTGAGCTCAATATAGCTTATGATAATGCATGAAGATGATATAGATCTCTAATGCATTGGGTAAAATGACAGAGTTACCTATATTGAAGTTACTACTAATATAAAAATAAATTTACTAAATTTAAGTAACTTTTAAGATATGATTGAGTTAACTGGATAGAAGTTACTCTTTAGAGAATACTGGAATTATCCTATTTATGTGATTTCATGATGAATGTATGATATCCCAAGATACCAACATGGTTTACCTATGTTTACTATGAGTTTTAATGGTTCCTTTAAATAATATTCATTTCACTTAGTTCATGATTATTGAATCATGTGACTCTTGTCATATATTAAATTTTATTCCATGACTCAAGATTTATGATCTAGGTTTTGATGGGTATGAATTCTCTTATATTATGTTCATGCACTTTAATCAGGTTCTCATACCATTATGCTTATCTTATGCTTACATATGATCATTGATTAATATCTCCTATGTTTTCCCTTATTGAGTATCTCAGTTCACCCTTTCTTATGTTTCCATTTCCCTAGGTTATAAATAATGATATTAACTAAGATATGTGTAGAACAGTATCATGTGTATATAATTTTTTGAGAGATGTTGAAATCTTCCTATGGAATGAGAAAATCTAGGTAAAATTAAAAAATTGACCATTTGATGAGAAAGACCCAAGTTTTATTATGTAATTTTTTTTCCTAATTCTCTAAAACCCTAAACCTAAAAGGACTTGGGTGTGTAAGTGACTCAATTTTGACTATTAATATTTTAATTATGGATGGTTAAAATGGAGTCACATTTTTTTGTATCAAATCTAGAATTGTAAAGATTATGTTTTTAGCACCAGATCTCAATGAACGTGTCTCAGGCTATCTCATGCTATTATGCTTCGGTCACTTTCATCTAGACTTTTATATGGGTATGGGGAACCGCCCTTCCCAATAAGATTGGACTAAAAAAATTAAAAAATGGATTATCCAGCTTATTTTTTCACCTACATAATAAGTTGACTAATTTTAGAAGCTTGATTAATATCTAGGATAGGCCTGAAACTTAATTGGTGACCGATTTTGTGCCCCATTCATCCTGTTAATAATACAATATAATAATATTTTTAAAAGAAATGATAATATTATATAGTTAATATTTTAAAAGAATTATTATTATTAAATATATATATTTCATTTTAATATAATAATATTTTAAATTCCAATTAATAATTAGGGAAGGCATCATCTCCAAATCATTTTAAATGGGTTAGTTTAGAGATTTTTTTTAAAAAAAATAAATAAATAGGCCAGCTCAGGCTTCGGGCCATGATTTTATCCTTATACATCATTTAAATACCCAACCCGAACCTGATATTTTTGGTCTATTTACTTTCATCATACATGATGGTATGATATCTTTGTTCCTGGGTATCCAACTATTCTAGAATTTAGATAAGTGGTGTTACTAGATACTATTACTCGAGTTTATTATATTCTCTGAAGCACAACCATTTTTAAGTTCAAGAAATGATAATAAATATAGCACTTCCACATAACAACTTTAATATTGATATTGTATCATCCTTACTTTCTAAAACACTTATGGGAATATTCCTGTGGGGTTTTCAATTATTCTTCAAGTTTCAATGAACAACTATTTTGTTGTGAAATGCATACATTTTCTAAAAAATATTAAATGTAATATCATGTGTAAGGTTCTCTTGTTTCAAAAATAATATCAGTGAAATGAATTTCCTAGCTTTTGAAGGTAGTATTTTTTTATTATATGATAATTTACATGGAATGAGGATGAAATTTAAGTTACGTTTGGTTTTGTAAAATGTTTCTATTTTCATTACCCAAATGTGTATTAGAAAATATGTTAAAAATTTTTTTTGTAAGTAAATACAAAATGATAATGTATATTAGTTACTTATTCAAGTGTTTTCATTTTCCTATAAACATTAAAGGTGATCATTCAGGTTCATAGATCTGGTTCATGTCAGGTTGGGCGTCCTATTAACCCATTTATGCTCAACCCTAACTTGAGCTAATTAATTAAACTAGTTGACCCAACCCAATACATTTATGAAGGGGTTAACCCTTACCCAAGCTACCAACTTGTTTAAATTTGAATATATAATGTTGATTGTATCATGATAAGTCCAACTAGTTGATATTATATACCAACCAAATTGAATTTTCCCATTCAGACTAAAAAATGCTAACTAATATGAAATATATGTTAACCATGTTGAAACTTGACTCAGTTGAACCATTTAAAATAAATAATTTGTTATAAACATGTTGAATTATTTCAAATTAAGTTTATTATGAGAATAAAATATATTTTCAAATTAATTATTATTATATTTTTAATATGTTATATTATCATTATATTTGTAATTGGGTTACATGGGTTAGATATTGAGGTTGGGTTATCCTAAACCTAACCCATATATTATTCATGTCATATTGTTCTACCCAATCACAATCTAAACCTAATTATTCCTTATCCAGACCTATTTAACTCATGTTGTGTCTTGTTGGGTTATCATACCGGTTTCAAAATTTCCACCTCTAAAAAACATGAAAACAAGTTTTTTTAAACCTAAATGTAACCTTTTTTCATTAAATTGATTTTAAGTGCTTTCATTCTTGAACATGGTTTTATTTCAAAACTCTGCTCACTACCTTGTCTTACTCCCAAAATCAAGAGGAGATGGAAGCAATTGGTCTTTTTTTATGCATAAGATTTTAATCTTGCTAAATGATTACTTCAATGATACTTTCCAAGGCCTCAAAGAAGGTATATAATTATGATTCCTTTGCAGTAATTACTATCTTGTGGGATTGGTAGTGATATCTCTTCTTGCACTTTATAGGAAAAAATTTAGATGAAATTATTAGATTATTAGTTCCACCCAGAAATTAATCCCCACCTACCTTGGGTTTTTATCAAATTTCTTAAGAAACATCGGATAAGATAATGTATTGTTGTGAGCGATTATCAATTCATAGTATTTCTTCATTGATTAATTGTTATTTTAGAATGATCACCTTTTTCTATCCTTTTTAGGTATGTGATTATAATTTTTATTATGCTTTCAAATTATAAATATATGTATACATGTGTACATTAATAATATTTATTTAAATTCTTATAATGAGTATAGTGACAACCTTTTGATCTATTTTATGAATAACTATATATGAGGAATCATATGGATTTTAGATGGGAATTGTTTATATAAACTAATTAGAGGTTATTTTATGCTCAATAAATTTTAAAGTGTGTAATATGACAACAAAAAACTAAATTAAAACTATAAAAATAGTCTATGGAGGTGGTGGTCTCAATAAGTTTTCTTAACCTGGAAAATATTCCCAGTTTTATAAGGCCTTCCCTTATTAATTGATTATTGTGTTGTTAATCGATTAATGCCTTCCTCTATCCTAGAATATCACTTGAGAAGTTTTCAAAGTAAGATAATCACTTTAATCATAATTTGAATATATGAAATGGAATATCACCTGAAAATTCCAATATCATGAACATGTCAATATTTAGATGAAAAAACAGGCTCATCAACCTGATTAAAAAATTCATAAATGTAACCTAAATCTTACATGAAAACAATAAGGTGGAATTTACCCTTTTAAAACATTTTTATATTAAAGGAATTAATTCCATAGAGAATGAAATCTAGTTTAAGGTTGGGTGATTAGCACCCGTGATTATGCTAAAACTCTAATAAAAGTATAAAAACATGTAAAATTTATATTTTGTAAAATAATTATTCACCAAATTGTTGTATTATAGTTAAAATATAATATTGTTTGGTTCATATCACTGACCTTGTTTGATCATTGTTAGACCTTGTTGGGATGGTGTTGATTGTAGATGGTTCTATGCCACAATGATTACTTCCTTTCATACCTATTGTGAAATAAGAGTTGATTTTTCAGAACTTCTAGTGTATAATTCATATTTCTTGGAAATGTTCACTTCAACTATTAAGGCTCTCCACATGTTAGAAAAGAAACATGCTCTTTGTAATATATGCATTACTAAAATTGTAATATTCTTTTGAACATATTTCCATCATTATTAAAGAGACTGGTGGATTATGATGATTATGAGTGTTGTATTTGTTTTCAATAGTTTAAGAACTGATTTTAAGTGTTTAATGGTTGAGAAAATTCAATGAGTAAGGAAAGTTAAAGTTGGAGAAGGAAGTTGGACAAAAGATCATAACCAATATTCTGGAAGTTAACACTCCAGAAATAAGAAAGAGTCCAAATCTATTTCTAGAAGATAACATGAAAGGAGGTTGGTAGTCTATATGATTTATCTGAATAATGGAACACCATGTATTTTTTGGATTAATGGTTTTGAGTAAAGATTTAAAATGTTGTTAATTCTACTATTGTGTGAAAGATGGATATTTCCAGAAGCATTAATATCTGATGATTTTTTATATGTACTTCAGTATGAATCTATGACAAATGCTAAAGTCTGATGAAATCATTGTTGACTACATGTTCTAACTGATGTTTTTGAGAATACAACCTTGTGGTTACATGGTATGTAAACTGATTCTCAAAGATGAACTATACTTGGATGAGGGTGAGAAGTTAAGTTCAAGGAAGTCATATCTAGAAGTTATATTATCCGAAAGTTACTTATGAAATAATAACTATGGATGTAGACATGTTTGGTGATGTATCCTGGAAGCTATTTTTTAGAGATTACAATATGGGCTGTTTATGTTAAGATAAAGTGAAATCAAAAGTTAACAGATAGGGGAATATGTGTATTCATAAGATATGCTGAAGAGAAGGCGTGAAAGGAAACTTCCAAAGGTAAAAGAGTCTATAAGGGAGAAGAATTGTGGAATGCAGAAAAGGAAAGGATCTAACAATGGTATATAAGATATTTTTCAATTGAAAGTTACTTTTTTTGTAGATTTGAAAAATAAAACACCTTACATAATTGTAATATTAAAACTCTCACAAAATAATTACTGAATGGAAAATATGACAAAGTGTTGGAAGCATTATTGAGATGCTTAAACGTAACCATTTTTTAAAAAAATACAGTAATAAAAAGCATTAAAGTCTATCAGTTAGCCAAATTTGAGAAGTTGAAGGCATTCTAAAATGTGATTCAAACTGGGTAAAATTGATGAAGGTAGAAGAATAAAAATAAAAATATTGATTGAGTCTTGAAGGTGAATCTATAAGCTGAAGTAATAGAAGTTATGATGCTCAGAGAGTATCATTCATGGGCTAAAAGACCAGAGAAAAGGCAAAAGTTAAGAAGTTTGGTGTTGAGGATCGAAAGATGAAACAATTAGTAATGCTAATAACTTTGGTAATGTAAGTCCAAGAGTGTCAGTTTTATAAAAGTTTAATTAACTGATCCAAATTTTCAAGTAATTGAGTTTCAAAAGTAAGGATTTATTAATGTGAAATATGAGTTTGTCCATAAATTTTTTCAAGATGATAATTTTCCCAAGTACAAAAGATTTTAAGTTACAAAGACTAAAATTTGATGAATTTCAAATGTGTGGAAGATGAGGTGATCCAAATATGAGAAAAATAAAAGATAATATTGTCAGAAGTTTCAATGATTGGAAGTTGAGATAGTTGGATGATGAGATTATCAGAAGTTGAGATGAGCAGAAGCTGAGTTGATTGGAAGTTATTGAGATCAGTAGCTAAATCAGAAAGTGAGATGTCGTGAGCCAGAGTTTGAATAGTGTTTTATGTAGTGAAATAACACTAGAAGATCAGGTGTAATGATAGAGTTATTTAAAATATACAAACGTTGCAGATGATCAAGTGATTTAGTAGAAATGGTAGAATCATTAGTAGAAGCGAAGTGGATTTTTCTTAAGTTAAAGCACTAGAAGATACTATGAGATTTCACATAACATTTATGTAAAGTCAAAGTAATTGTGAAAATTCTAAACTGAACATAAAAGACATAGAGTTCATGAAGATGAATCCATGATTCTGGTTAAGATTTTTGGAAGCCTAGAAGATGTTTGGCACCAATTTTTGTGGAGGATTTTATAAAGTTTTCCATCGATGTCTTCGGAGGCATTGAAAATGATTGACTAAGGTTTGAGAAAGGAGGAAGATATGGAGTTGGAAGACCAAATTTATTAGAGCAAGGTTGACTATATAAATAGTGAATTTGATCATAACTAAAAAATACTTACAATATTTATAAGTATAAAGAAGAGAGGGACCAACTGACCTATAAGTTCTGAAGATCATCTGGGTCATGGTTTTGAGGATCTGAAACTGAGCTTTGAATCATTAGAGAGATGTTTCTAGAAGATTGTAAACCAAAAGATAGTGATCAAGAACAACATATAGCACTAAACTACATAAGGTCTGAACATTTAAGTACTTGAAGTGAAATTTATAGAAATATAGTTTTTGGAAATTAGAGTACACATCCAATATGAATGCAGTTGGAGTTAATTGTTCAATGGCAGTCGAATGCTTGTGTTGAGGAATAAGATATTATAGTTGATTTAGAGACATCCCAGAGAAAAATGAAGATCTTGTTCATGAGTTATTTTAGGAGGATCATCAAATAATTTATTGAGGAGGATCATTCAATACTATAGGCTTCCGGTATAATCCAATCCCAACTAGTCAGGAGATTGAAGAACCGACGAAATCCAATATAAATAATCCAAAATGATAAATTTATTCTCAAGAAAAATGCTTCCAAAAGACCATATATTCAAATAAGGTAAAAGATAATCTTAAACTATGTCTATCTAATAGGATTTAGACAAGTTTAATTGGTAAAATTACCCTTATATTTTGGTTTGACTCCCCTGATAATCACATTTTAACCTTAACCGTGATAATTAATTTTTATTGTTTTTACTATTCATTATGACCAAAAATTAAGTTGACCTTATTACCTAATATTAATTATGTTTATTCCAAATATATAATCCATTTTATCAAATTCAATTCACAGAAGTGTCATAATTTAATTTAAATTTAAACCGGTAGATGTAACGAAAAACTGTGTTTCCAAAGAAAAGGTTTTCATAAGTATAAAACGGTTTTATATAAAAATTAATTATGAAATGTATTATAATGATATAAATTAGACTAATAATAATATAATTGAATTAATTTTACTTTTAAATAATTTTAAAACAAAATGTAACTTTTAAAATTATTTAAACAAAAGGAAGTTTTTAATAAAAATCATTATTTTTCACTATTCATTAAAAAAATCAAGCTTTTCCCAAAATTATTGAAAAATAAATATAATATAATTTTTAAATGTTTATTCCAAAAATTAATTTCATTTTTAATTTTTTTCTACAAGTATAAAAATTTAATTTTAAAATAAGTGCGCAAAATGTGACAACATCGCTTTTTAAAAAAATATAGTTTTGAAGCATAGAACTGGATTTATTCTTATCTCGTGCCTAGAAAAAATATTAGATGGATTATAAATTGAATATAATAAATAAATTTCATTAATATCATTCACTAATAGTTATTAATTTAATTTATAAAAACATAGGTTATACATGAAAATAGTTTTTTTAGGAAAACATTTCTTTCACTTTCAAATGGTTTTTTATTTTAATTTCTAACCAATTAATAAAAAATGAATTGTGTTTATTCAGGTGTAGACAAAATAATTTTAATTATTTATTAATTAATATTTATACCCATAAATTTAATGTTAAGGTTATAATTGTATACTATATTATGGTTTGTTAAAACTCAATGTTTCATGTGACGCAGGCTATCGAAGAAATTAAATTTATTTGAAAAAATATATTTCATAAAATATCGAGGTGTTATAGAAAAAATACCTAAAAATGAATATCCCATGAAGTATATAGGATGAAAGACCATTAATTAAGATAATTGGTAGTAAGAATATCATCACTCTAATACCAAGTGGGTACCTACATGTAAAATAGCACATCTTGAGTAGTCTCTAGAATATAATGATGTTTATGCACAACCACACCGTTATACCAAGGTGTTTTAAGGAAATATGTTTGATGGACACCATGGTCAGTAAGGACCAGAAAGAAGAGCAATATTCATGACCATTAATAGATCGTATAGTGGAAAATAATTAAGTAATGATTTTATGATGAATTGATTTGAAAATATAAAATGCTTCAGAAAAATCACAAAGAAGATAAAAGCAGGCCATTAAAGGGAAATCATCAATAAAATAAACATAGTAACGGTAACTCAAATGAATTAGAACAAAACTATGCAGGGATGCCACACATCAAAAATTACTATCTCTGAAAATGTTGATACATGTGAGATCAATTTAGAAACCAAGGAGCATAAGATGTTAAATATTATTTAGCAAATTGAAAAGGCTCGCAATAGAAGGAAATGTTGGAATTGATGTCCGGTCAATGTTTCTACAATGCTTGTGCTGGTGGATGACCATGGTGAAAATAAATTTCTTGAGTGTAGGTGGAAGTGGAGGGACAATCAAGGGAAATCAGTGCATTGAACATGTAAACCTCATTGCATAGACCGCCTCTATAATCTTATGTTTTATCAAGCACCGTTGAAACAAAAAATTAGAGGATGAGAGAATAATAGTAAAATTCAAGTCTTATGAAATTTTAAAAATAGTAAGTAGTTTGAAAGGACTAAGAGAAACATGATCCCCTTATGTCGTAATAATGTGAGGGTTTAAGGATAAAGTTTGAAACCCTCATAATGTTAATGATGGATCCTTCAAAAACTATAATAGAAGTAGTCATGATGTAAATACATTAGATAATAAGCATATTGGACATCACCTTTGAGAAGATCACAATACAAGATATTTTATGGTGGGAGACACAATAAGTCATCCCATATGTCTAGAAATGGAGGTTGAGGGAGAAGCAAGCATCAAGGAAAGTTGATGAGTGTATAAGGTCCAACTCATCTGCTAAAAGCAGCGGGGTGTGATAGAGGTTTGATGGTGGAGTCAATGGTCCAATCAAAGTAGTTTGAACATAATGATTCAACTGAGATGAACATCTATGGAGTACCCAAAAGTGATCAAATAGATGTCTTGGTTTGAAAAAATATAGAAAAAGGGTAAATTTTGACCACATCCGTGTCCACGAATATTAATAATGCAGGAATGGCCACCACAACATCCCACAAGTGCAGTATGATCTATAGTATCAATTGATGAAGGAAGAAGGCGATGAGCCTTTTCATGTCAGTGATCCTTGGAATCTCAAGGGTGGATAGACCAAACTGCATCTTGGTCATCATAGTTTCAGGCTATGGATCAATTCCATAGACAAGACTAAATAGACAACTAATCTGGTTGAATTAGTGAGGCCTTAGGTGTCCGAGGAAGTGGCCGCAACTCAATAATATCATCATATATTACTTCCCATTCAGTAAAATATATTGGAAAATGAAAATTTTGTTATTGGATGGTATATATTCGTTAAATAACATTAGACACACAATTATATTATTGGTCTCCCAGTACATTAGAGTCGAGGGTTCCAAGAGTTAAATGATGGCGTTCGTGGTTTGAGTAAACATTTCATTGAACTTTTCATAGAATTAACATGAAGTAGAAACATTTTGATATTCATAAGCTTCTAAAACTTGTGGTTTTGATCATATATAGGTGGTAGAGGGTCAAAAATATGATAATAAAGATCCATACAGGTTGGAAACATACGTGTTTTCTGATTCCAGATAGGTGATTTTTTGTAGCATCAAGACACTCATCTATAAGGAACATTGAGGTCATGGTCAACTATGGGTGTATGAATGAAGTAATTGTTGAATAATTTTCCATGATGTGAAAGGGTTCTAGGAAGAGGGAAAAAATTACCACCAAACTAATAAAAATAGCTAAGAAAAAGAAGGAACTGATAGGAATGGATGGATTGTGATCAAAAGACATGTCTTGGCAAGAAGAGTCAGGTGACATCGAGGCTTGTAGTAACAACAAACATTGTTATTCTAAAATCAGTGTCCATATATCAGATATGATGAGTTTGGATGACTGGTCATGATAGGGTTATCATGTTCCATGTGGGTGATTGGAGCAGGGTCATGTAGCAATTGGGTGGGTGGGATGAAAAATAGGGGTGTCAGCTCTTGGAAGAGATAGTGGATGGGTTTTGCATTATAAGATCCCAATATTTTATAGAGAAGACTTGGGATTGATTATAGGTATTATTTTTCATTTTATTAAGTAATTTTCAATTGGGTTTTATTTTGGGGATTGTTTGACTAAAATTTGGAAAAAATGGAAGGAGATGGGGTAGACCGTGCAACCTAGCTCAGCAAACCATGCACAGGCCAAAAAAAATCACCCGATGTTATTTTAAAAATTCCTTAAACCCCTTGTAACTCACATATTTGGACACAAATTCAACCCTAGGAGTACTTTCACAATTTGGGAGCTCTCAAGATGAATTTATGTCCCTCTAAACCTCCATTATATACAAATCAAATCCTGGATTGAAGGATACTTCTCTCACAGAAAGTGGATTATTCTCACATTCTTCCCTTGTACTTCCCTCATTTAGTCTATTTTCTTTTAGCGATGTAATCCAATATATTCTGGAAAGATCTATATCTTTTTGGTGATATATAGATATAGCATTTCAAGATCGTGATTTTATTTTATCTTGATTTTCTTTAATCTTGATTTAGGGTTTTGAGATTCAGATCTAGATATATGTCGTTATGCCACTCAATTTTTAAGCTTTTCCATTGGGAAATTATTCTTTGATGAATTAAGGTAGGTGGTTTAATATTCAATTTCCATAGCCATGATTTTGATACGTTTATGCATGTTTTATTATTGCTAGAATTATTTAGCAATTCGAATTCCTAAATTGGGTTAGTTAATGTGGCCAATTGATTAATTGAATTATTGCTGAAATAGAAGATTAATTGGGGAGTTAATCATGAGATTAAGGGGTTGTCCATTTAGATAATTAATTGGGGAATTAATTATGAGATTTAGGTGATTCCCAATTAGATAATTAATTATAGGATTAATTATGATATTTAGGGATTTGTGATTTAGATAATGGCCAATTGATTATTTGGATTATTTTTGAAATTGATGATTAATTTGGGAGTTAATTATGAAATTAAGGGGATGTCTATTTAGATAATTAATTGGGGAATTAATTATGAGATTTAAAGGCTTTCAATTTAGATAATTAATTGGAGGATTAATTATGAGATTTAGGGATTTTTGATTTAGATAATTAATCAGGGGATTAATTAAGAGATTTTGATATAATTGGTTTGAGATAATTAATTGATGAATTAATTATGAGATATCAAGATATATGAGCAGAAATAATTAATGGTAGATTAATTATGAGATATCAAGATATATTAGTTGAGATAATTAATGGTTCTATTAATTATGATATATCAAGATATATGAGATCAGATAATTAATGGTATATTAATTGTGAGATATCAAGATATATGAGTTGAGATAATTAATTGATGAATTAATTATGAGATATCAAGATATATGAGTTGAGATAATTAATGGTAGATTATTTATGAGATATCAAGATATATGGGTTGTGATAATTAATGGTAGATTAATTATAAGATATCAAGATATATGATTTGAGATAATTAATTGTATAATTAATTATGAGATATCGAGTTAATTGGTTTGAGATAATTAATTGATGAATTAATTATGAGATGTCAAGATATACAATTTGAGATAATAAGTTGATGAATTAATTATGAAATATCAAGATATATGATTTGATATAATTAATTGTAAAATTAGTTATGAGATATCAAGATATATGATTTGAGATAATTAATTGTAGAATTAATTATGTGGTATTGAGATATATGAATTGAGATAAGTAATTGTATAATTAATTATGAGATATTTATATTGTTGATTTGAATAATTAATTATTGAATTAATTGTGGGATAATGAGTTTGTGACTATTGAATAATTAATTGATGAATTGATTAATAAAATTGACATGCTTAATTAATTGGGGAATTAGTTAAGAGTAATTATGTGATAAACTAATTGTTGAATTAGTAATGAGATTGAGATGATTAATTAATTGTAAAATTAATTAATGGGATTCATGGGACTAATCAATTGATTAATTAATTAATGTAAGTAATGTGATAATTTAATTATTGAGTTAAATAATGGTATTGATGAAATTAATTAATTGATAAATTAATTAAGGGAAGTAAAGAGATTATTTAATTGTTGAATTAAATAATGGGATTGATGGGATTAATTAATTGATGAATTAATTAATGGATGTAAAGTGATTATTTAATTGTTGAATTACATAATGGGATTTATGGGATTAATTAATTGATGAATTAATTAATGGGAGTAATGTGATTATTTAATTTTTAAATTAAATAATGGGATTGATGAGATTAATTAATTGATAATTAATTAATAGAATTGATATGGACAATTAATTGGTGAATTAATTGATGGATGTAATGTTATGATTATTGTTTTGAGATAATTAATTGTTGACTTAATTATCAAAATATTGAACAGTATTTGAGATAATTAATTGATGAATTAATTATGAGATATTGAGATTGTGATTTGAGAAAATTAATTGTTGAATTAATTTTGGGATGTGATTAATTGATTTTTGAATTAATTATTGTTATTAATGTGATTAGTTGATTGTTGAATTAACTAAATGAATTATTGTGACTAATTGATTTTTGAATTAATTAATCTTATTGATGTGATTTGTTAATTATTGAATTAAATAAATGAATTATTGTGAATAATTAATTTTTTAATTAATTAATATTATTCATTTGATTAGTTAATTATTGAATTAACTAGAGGAATTGTGTGATAAATTAATTATTGAATTAATTAATGTTATTAATGTGATTAGTTAATTTTTTAATTAAGTAATGGAATTTTTTTGTTTAACTAATTTTTGAATTAGTAATAGAATTGATGTGGATAATTAATTGTTGAATTAATTATGTATTGATGAATAGTAACATCTTCATTCAAGTTTGAATTAAAGAATTGTAACATGGCCATTATAAAGTGTGATTTATTAAATGTAACATGGGTATTCAAGCATGAACTAAATAATAGTAACAAAGGCACTCAAAGATATGGCCTCACTTGGGAATACTTCAGGCACCGACATGAGCTGAAGTAGGTATTGAGATTTGATATCACCTTATAATACTTTGGGCTCCAGCATGAGTCGAATCATGTATTAATATATTATATTACCTAGGAACACTTTGGGATCTAGCATGAGTCGAAGCTAGAGTTGAGGTACATGTGTCCTTGAGAACCCAAAATTTAATGTGGTTAAGTAAAGAATAAATGATAATGTGATAAATATTTACTTATGCATCGTAATTATTTCTTTATACAGTTGCATACACTATTATCTAAATGGATATTATTTTAGACACCATTGGTGGTGGTCTACTGAGTTGTACTCGCACCCTAATCGGTCTTCCCGATCGGTACCCGAATAGACTTTTTATTACAGGAAAAGTTAAGAGAAAATTCCATATATTAGGTGGATGAGTTGGGATTAATCTTGGATGAGGGAACCAAATTTTGTTTGGGACCCACTTGGGAGTCTTCAGGGTCTTTATTTTTAGTTTTCATTTTAGACACTTGACACTTACTTTAGCATGGCATGTTTTTTTTGCTTTAGTTGGATATTTCATTTCCTACTTGATTTATCTTGAGATATTAAAATTGTTTATGGTTATATATCTTTTTGCTATTGTTTATTGATTCTTGCTGGTGTATTACTCTGATAAAAAAGGTTATATTATCCCCATGATCGACTTATCAGATCATCGCTACTAGTCAGTATCCTATGCCATATGGGGAGGCATGCTTGAGGTCATGTGACCGACTGGCTTGGGGAATTATTGTGTGAAAACTTGGTCAAGCTGTTACAAAGTGGTATCATGGGCTAGTTTTCTTTTCTTTTTATTTTGTCTTACTATTTAGGAAAGGAATATAGGAGACTCAGAAGAGTCGGGACTTGGTTATGAGCTCGTGCATGGGAGTACCTACCCCGTATATGGAAGAGAACCCAAATTTCCATGGTGGGATTATTGTTATTATTATTTGTTATAATAGTTGAATATTATTTCACCTTGGGTGACATGATTTTGGTGTGATGTGATTATGGTTTCTAAGATATATTGAGAATTTACTCATGGCCCGGTATGAAATGAGAGTTGATTTGCATGAATCATTCTAGGCACTAATGATTATTGTGACATGCATCATTTTAGTCATGCATGAGAAAATGTGTTATGGGTAAGTTGTTAAACATGAACTATATTTCCTTGCTTGTGAAATTGATCTAAAAATAGTTCCTAACATGAAATTTTAAAATATTATAAAATGATTCATGATTAGAATAAATGGGTGTTTAAATGAGAAACATGAATAATGAGAATGTGTTTACCCTTGTTAACTAGGACTTAGATGTAGGATGGTTAAGGGTAGAGATAGTGTCTCAGTTTTGACCATGTGGCTATAAAAAGGGGGAAAGACTTGTTATGGTTTTGTGTAAATCCCTCTTATTAATAGTGTTAATGTTGTGAAATAAGAATACTTTATATTGTTTATTTGTCCCTTGATGTGGGTGGTTTTGGTAGTGAGAATTCCCCAATTTAAAAACTCGGTTTTAGGTTATGGGAAGGACCATATGGTTTTGGATTAGAGTGTTGAGATATTTGAATGTAGGGAATCCATAGAATTTTGTTAGGCTAATGTGTTTCCATAGTGGAAGGTAACATTAGTGATGGGGGACTTGTGGTGGTATTCATCGATGACTTGTTATTGTACTTTTAATTAGTGACCATCATGTCCCCTATCTTGACATCATCTTGGGTACCCTGAGAAAACTCTGGATTTATGTACATATATCTAAATGTGTTTTGGTTGCATATGAAACCCCTTTAAGGTTTCCCTTATGAATTAATATATGTGGAGGTAGATGATGGATGGTGTTCCATCGACAGTTTATAGATAAGGTTTATAAGATAGGTCAGAGGTTGATAAATGTTGTGGTGGGTGAGTTGCTTGACAAAGTGGTGTTACTATTTCTCTAATGGTGGGGAGCGATGTTTCAGAAGTAGGTGTGTTGAGTAAGACCTTGGGTTATAATTGGTTTCATTGGAATACCAATTAGAAACCTATAAGGTGCATGTTTAAATTCCTTAGGGAAAGTCTAGGTGGACCATGGAGGTGGTGGATGTACGTCCTTTCTAGGAAGATTTTGATGGCAAGGAAGAGTACCAACGTTTGATGGTTTCTTATGGTTGTTGGGCATGGTGAGTTGGGGAACACATCGGGTATGTTGATGATATTGATCTTAATACTGATGCATCCTTTGAGGAGTATCTAATGTGTGTGTTAGATTGTAGTGAGAAAGTGTTGTGGGGAAGGATCGTGCCGATAGTTCATTTTTTATGGAAACATGGGCATGTGCAGGAGGATACAGAGAAAAGGGAGGTAGATATTCGGGCTCAGTGGCTCAGTATTTTTTACTCAGAATCTTAAAGAAGCTTGGGAGTGCATCTCAAGGATGATCTGTTATAAGGTGGGGAGTTTGTAAGATCCTGATCTTTTTTGGAGAATACTTATGCTTGATTATTGGTATTCTTTTTCCTTGTATTAATTACTTTTTCATTGGGTTTTAGTTTGGAGAGTTTTTTAGTGAAATTTGGAAAAAATGGAAGGAGATGTGGCAGACCGTGTGACCCAGCCTAGCAAACCGTGCGCGGGCCAAAAAAATTCACCCGTTGTTATTTTAAAAATTCCCCGAACCCCTGTAACTCACCTATTTGGACCCAATTTCGACCATAGGAGTACTTTCAAATTTTGGGAGCTCTCCATACAAATTTAAGGCCCTCTCGACCTCTGTTATTCATTAATATAAGCCCAGATCGAAGGATTCTTCTCTCCCAGTAAGTGGATTCTTCTCACATTCTTCCCTTGTTCTTCCCTCATTCCGTCCATTTTCTTTTAGAAATTTAATCCATTGTATTTTTTAAATCTATATATCTTTTTGGTGAGATCTATAACTATTATTATATATCTATATCTAGAATTTCAAGATCTTGATTTTCTTTAATCTTGATTTTATTTAATCTTGAATTAGGGTTTTGATATTCGAATCTAGATCTACGTTATTGTGTCACTCAATTTTTGAGCTTTTTTGTTCGACGATTATTCTTCAATGAATTAAGGTAGGTGGTATAATATTAAATTCCCATAGTAATGATTTTGATACATGTATGCATGTTTTAGAATTTCTAGATTTATTTAGAAATTTGAATTCCTAAATTGGGTTAGTTAATGTGGCCGGTTGATTAATTGAATTATTGTTGAAATATATGATTAATTGGGGGAGTTAATCATGAGATTAAGGGGATTTCCATTTAGATAATTAATTAGGGAATTAATTATGAGATCTATGGGCTACCCAATTATATAATTAATTGGAGGATTAATTATGAGATTTAGGGGTTTCTGATTTAGATAATGGCCAATTGATTAATAGGATTATTGATGAAATAAATGATTAATTTGGGAGATAATTATGAGACTAAGGGGATTTCTATTTAGATAATTAATCTGGAAATTAATTATGATATTTAAGGGTTGTCCATTTAGATAATTAATTGGATGATTAATTATGAGATTTAGGGATTTTTAATTTAGATAATTAATCAAGGGATTAATTACGAGATATTGAGATAATTGGTTTAAGATAATTAATTGATGAATTAATTATGAGATATAAAGATATATGATTTGAAATAATTAATGGTATATTAATTATGATATATCAAGATATATGAGTTGACATAATTAATGGTATATTAATTATGAGATATCAAGATATATGAGATGAGATAATTAATGGTAGATTAATTATGAGATATCAAGATATATGAGTTGAGATAATTAATGGTAAATTATTTATGATATATCAAGATATATGAGTAGAGATAATTAATGGTAGATTAATTATGAGATATCAAGATATATTATTTGAGATAATTAATTGTAGAATTAATTATGAGATATCGAGTTAATTGGTTTGAGATAATTAATTCATCAATTAATTATGAGATATCAAGATATATGATTTGAGTTAATTAATTGATGAATGGATTATGAAATATCAATATATATGATTTTAGATAATTAATTGTAAAATTAATTATGAGATATCAAGATATATGATTTGAGATAATGAATTGTAAAATTAATTATGTGATATTGAGATATATAAATTGAGATAATTGATTGTAGAATTAATTATGAGATATTTATATTATTGATTTGAATAATTAATTATTGAATTAATTATGGAATAATGAGTTTATGGATACTGAATAATTTATTGAAGAATTAATTAATAGAATTGACATGCTTAATTAATCGGAGAATTAATTAAGAGTAATTATGTGATAAACTAATTGTTGAATTAGTAATGAGATTGAAATGATTAATAAATTTTAGAATTAATTAATGAGATTTCTGAGATTAATTAATTGATGAATTAATTAATAGAAGTAATGTGATTATTTAATTGTTAAGTTAAATAGTGGGACTGATGATATTAATTAATTTATGAATTAATTAAGGGAAGTAAAGTGATTATTTAATTGTTGAATTAAATAAAGGGATTAGTGAGATTAATTAATTGATGAATTAACTAATGGAAGTAATGTGATTTTTTAATTGATGAATTAAATAATAGGATCTATGGGATTAATTAATTTATGAATTAATTAAAGGAAGTAAAGTGATTATTTAATTGTTGAATTAAATAATGTGATTGATGGGATTAATTGATTGATGAATTAATTAATGAGAGTAATGTGATTATTTAATTTTTGAATTAAATAATAAGATTTATGAGATTAATTAATTGAGAATTAATTAATAAAATTGACATGGAAAATTAATCGGTGAATTAATTAAAGGATGTATTGTTATGATTATTATTTTGAGATAATTAATTGTTGATTTAATTATCGGAATATTAAATATAATTTGAGATAATTAATTGATGAATTAATTATGAGATATTGAGATTGTGAATTGATAAAATTAATAGTTGAATTAATTTTTGAATGTGATTAATTAATTGTTGAATTAATTAATGTTATTGATGTGATTAGTTAATTGTTGAATTAACTAAATTAATTGTTGTGACTAATTGATTGTTGAATTTATTAATGTTATTGATGTGATTATTTAATTGTTAAATTAACTAAATGAATTTTTTTGATTAGTTTATTTTTAAATTAATTAATGTTATTGATGTGATTATTTAATTATTGAATTAACTAGAGGAATTGTGTGATAAATTAATTTTTGAATTAATTAACGTTATTAATGCGATTGGTTAATTATTGAATTAACTAGAGAAATTATTATGTTTAAATAATTTTAGAATTAATTAATGTTATTTATTTGATTAGTTATTTATTGAATTAACTAATGGAATTTTTATGTTTAACTAATTATTGAATTAGTAATGGAATTAATGTGAATAATTAATTGTTGAATTAAATATGTGTTGATGAATGGTAACATGGTCATTCAAGTGTGAATTAAAGAATGGTAACATAATCATTCTAATGTGTGATGTATGAATGGTAACATGGGAATTCAAGTATGAACTAAAGAATGGTAAAAAAGGAACTCCAAGATATGGTTTCACTTGGGAATACTTCGGGCTCTGGCATGAGGCAAAGTAGGTATTGAGATATGATATCACCTTTGAATACTTAGTGCTTAGACATGAGCCGAAGCAGGTGTTAATATATGATACTACCTAGGAATACTTTGGGTTGTGGCATGATCCAATGATGGCATTGAGGTACGGGTGTCCTCGAGAACATAAGAGTTAATTTGGTTAAGTAAAGAATAAATGATAATGTGATAACTGTTCACTTTTACATTATACTTATTTCGTTATACAATTGTATACACTATTATCTGACTGGATATTATTTTAGACACCATTGGTGGTGGCTTACTGAGTTGTACTCACACCCTACTCAGGCTTCTTGATCGGTACCCAAATAGACTTTATTTTTATCGGACAAGTTAAGGGAAAAGGCCTTGTGTTAAATGCCTGAGTTAGGATGAAGCTTGGATAAAGGAACTAGATGTGGTTTAGGACCCGCTTGGGAGTCTTCAGTGCCTTTATTTTTAGTTTTCATTTTAGACACTTGACACTTACTTTATCATGGATTTTTTTTTCTACTTTAGTAGAATATTTTATTTACTACTTGATTTATCTTGGGATATTGGAATTTTTTATGGTTATATATGCTTAAAATATTATTTATTGATTTCCGCTGGTGTATTACTCTGATAAGAGAGGCTATAGTCTCCCCATGATTGACTTATCAGACCCTCACTGCTAGTCGGTAGCATCTGGTGTACGGGGAAGCACACTTGAGGTCATGCGACCGATCGGCTAGGGGCACTAGTGTGTGGAACCCGGGTCGCAACATTAAACACAAGAAAGTAGTAGAAATGACTACTGGGTCGTAAGATCCTGGGGTGTCATGCCTCGATAGTAGTGAGATTTGATGGAGAAAATAGTGGATAAGGTTAGGATAAAATTTATTTTTTCTCTAACACCATGTATGATGAGATCCCATACTTTATTTATAGATATATCAAAAAGATATATCATTGGAAAAATAAGATTTGGGAATCTAATTACATGACATTGGGCTCAGGCCAAACCTAACTGGGCCCAACATCACTTATGATATGCAGGTTGAAAATATAAGTCTTTTTTGTTCTAATTCTAAAAAAACACTCACACTTATGTGACAAAAAACACTTTGTCAACAAGCAATCTTGAAACCATTGTACATAACAAATTATAATAAGTGATAAGTGATATGAGTAGTTTTTAATAAGTGTTGTCCAAGGGAACCTAAGTCACACTTTTGACCTATTATGTTGGTAGGAACTTATATTTTTTTGGTTTTCAAAACATTCTTGCGAAATAATATTTTTATTCATGTGTTTATTTATTAATAATTTTTTTAAATATGCACTTGGGCATATCTAGTGGGGAAATTTTCATTTATACCTTGTTTTTTATTTCCATTTCAGTCAAATTTTAACATATGTTGTAGACATTATGAGGATTGTGACACACTATAACAACAAATGTATATTTCTAGAATTTAGTATTAAGGTTTATTCACTCATAAGGATCTTGTTGATATCAATGGATGTTGGTATGCCTTAATTTATGCTAAATTTTCCACTATATTAATCTTTTTATTTAAATTTGTTTACATGGAATGTATATAGAGAATCCATAAGAAAACAAGGGGAAAAACATAAAAATGGAAATTAATGGTTCGTTTGATATAAGTTTTATTTTATTATCAAAAACAATTTTCTCATAAATTTTTTAAAATGGGTTTTCTAAACCAAACAGAAACAATTTTTTTGGTATTACTAATTCGAAAATATTTACAGAGATTACATTCTTGAAACCATAATGCCTAATATTTATGATATCTTTTTAAATAAAAACCCTCTATTTTAAGCATGAAGGTGTCTTTTAAAATATTTTATTTTTCTTCTAAAAAATATATTTTTGAAACTAGTAATCTAACAGTATCCTTAAGCACCTTCTAGAGAAACCATGTTAACAAATCACAATAAAATTTTAACATCCATTAGGAAACCTTCATGGGTGACACTCTGAGTTAAATACAAGTAATGTTGAGGCACCTTTATGCTAAACCCTTAATGGTGAAGTAAAATTGGACATGTTGTAGAAGGGTAAGGCTATCTTTGATATAAATTTTTGGAAATTATTTGGTGCGTTTATAATTCATGATAAGTACTTCAAAAAAACAAATGGTATTTGTTCTGTTTTTGAAAAATACTTTCATATAAAATTATGAAGAAAGTGGATTAAATGTATAATTTTCAGTAAGAAATTTTGAAATATGTATACAAAATCATTTATCATAAATGTTTATTGTTATAAGTACTTTTCAATAAGTATGAATCACCTGACTCTTCTATCATAATCAATAGGAGTGCTCTATAACATGAAGCATCATATGGTTTTGAAAATTTTCTACTTTTTTATAACTAATATCTTATTAGAATTGAATATTACTATCTTCTAATGTGTACAAAAAGTTGTAAAGAGGCATAAATTGGTTCTTTTAATTCAATTTAATGGAAAATTAGGGGTATTTTAGGCCTTTGGATGTGATTGTTCATCAAGGAATAATAACATTACCTATTTGGTTTGAATTTCATTTTTAAAAACATTTTTGATTTATTTTTTAAAAAATTTATTTGAAAATTTATTTTATTATTTTAATGATTTTTTAAATATAATTAAAAAATAAAATGGGATATTTTTTGAAAAAAAATAATTAAAATTAAATCAATATATTTTTTGAAATAAAATTGTTTTCATGTTTCCTAAGGAATGAAAATGCAAGAAATACTGAACCATGTAATTTCTTAATTTTCCTTTCTATATAAAATATTTTCTAACATATTTTCTGATTCTTAATATGATATACTGACCCACCTATTATATTTCCCTTTGTAGCTTATAAATTCATTTGATGTTAATCTCTATTGTTCATCATTCTATTTTATTCCATTAATGTTCGATCATGAATTTTTTATTTATTGTAATTATTCCAGCCAAGGTTTATTTTTTTCTTCTTAATTCTTATTTAGGATTAGTTTGAAAAAACTTATTGAAATATGTTCATAAAATTCATTTATGATAAGTCCTTATGTGTTGGTGTTTTTGGATCATTTATTAAAAAACCGATATTTTGGAACTTAATGAAGTATTTTTTTTAAATTCATGGATTTGATTATAATCACTTATTGGAAACTACTTACAACACTAGTCAATGAATCGATTTAAAAAACTAATATTCAATCACTTATTAAAGTGGTTTTATACTAAAATTGAAGTATAAAAGTATTTTTAGAAACATAACAAACACCACTTATTTTTTTTTTTAAATTCTTTCCATAAGTAGTAAATTCTAGAGGCATTTCTCAAAAATTGTAGTGAAATAGAGTCCATAGATTAAATTCTTTTTGGGAATAGTTTTGAAACTTTTACTTATTATAAGTGATTGTTGAGTACTTTTTAGTAAGCATTACCAAATAGAGCTTTATTTACAGTTTTATTTCATTTCATGTTGTGACATGTTTATATTGTTAATAGTTTCATGAAAATTGGGTTTGATTATAATTTACTTATTTATATATTGGACATTAATTTCATTATACCTCACCCAATTAGTTACCAAAAATTATTTAGTTGTTTTGGACTCCTCGGATAATGATAAGAATGATACATCTTCATAGGTATCTCAAAAATCCCGCACATAATCCTTGGTACAATGAAACAAGAAAAATAGAAAGTGTGATACTACAAAGGGTACAGTTAAAGAATTGGGTTTAGATTTTCAGTCTCCAAGAGGAACTCAATAACTCTAATTTCCTTAAATATCACTTCACTAGTAGTGGAAGAGTCTCTTCTCTAAATGGTTTTTATCTTTCATGAACATATTTCATTAATGTATTGTGTCTATAAAATTATTGATCATTGTTTCAATGGATTAGAATTGCATTTTGTTTGTATATTGATCCATTTTATGGATGATCTTGTCTTCATATTCTTGTTTTAATAATAAGGAATTATATTTAGGATTATATTGCGTTTTCTATTTTAATTTTTCAAAAATTTATAAAAATGTATTGGATTTTGTAATTGTAAAATATTTTTTAGAAAATTAAAAAACGAGATTTTTGGAAAATAAATAAACATGTTTTAGTTTTTCTATAAAATGAAACTACCTTGATACCACATATATTTTAGAGAAAATTATATTTTATAGAAAACCTTTTTTTCACATGAAGATAATTTTAAATATGAGCCATGGAGACCAAAGGTAGATCTCCTATTGATAAATTTAGTAACAAATTATTTCAACTGGAGAAGTTCTGAGGATGAAAATAATGTCTTCTTCTCTGATGAGCCTAAGTCGATCTGGGAATATTTTTACATCAAGTCTCTATGCACCCTTCTAGATTCACTTTTTTCTCCTACTCATGTTCTCCCCTATATATATCTCTAGGTTTTGAGCTTTTTCATAGAGGTAAACTAATCCTTGGTCTTGTTTGGTTGATAGAAAGTAAATGAAAAAAATGATGAGGGGTGAATTAGAAAAAAAAATATTGTGTTTTGTTTGTTATGGGAAGTTATTATAATTAATAAAAATAAGGGGAAATAGAACTAATAATGATTAAAACTTGAATTCAATGCCAATGAATTATCTAGACAAGACACATTCATAAAAACAGTTGTTTTAGTCCTTTATTTGGCACTTATAGTTTTTTTCCTTCAATATTATTTTTTCTAAACATAATACAATAATGGTTGATATTATTATAATATTTAAATTTCAAAAAATCAAAATATAATATTTTATATGGAAGTAAATATTTTTAATCCCATTAATGGGATTAAACTGGTTTCCTATAAATGGATGAAATATGGGTTGTGCCAGGCCTAGCAAGGTTCAATTTGGGTTGAACTAGGCCTCAACCATTTATGAGATTGGACTAGTTTCCATTTTATGGAGGAAATTGAGTTGTTTGGGTCATGGACTGGATCAACACGACCCTTTTTTTAAATGGAATTTAAAAATTATCACATTAATTATTTGACCAAATATAAAATTGGCCCATTTATTTAATTATTATGATTTTTTTCAAATATATTGTATACTTTCAATGGGCCATCTGAAATAAACGAACATGGGAATTGCAGGAAAGCATGCAGCAGGGAAAACGTTTGTAGAGTTGTGTACCCATGCCCTTATGGCCTTGTAAATTCTTATATATCCTAGGTTTCTCCCATTTTTGGACTCATCCTCACCTATTGACAATGGAGGGGCTCAGGTGTTCCCAAGAGGTGACTATTTTTCAAGAAATGGACTGGTCGATTCTATTTCGAAATATGATGGCCTATATGCCCAGTGGCATAGTGATGAAAACAAAGACATGGGTCTGATGAAAGACATGGAAGAGTCTAAGAAACATTCTAGAACCTTAATAGATCTCAGTTTTGACCTCAATGCAGGTGCTTCTAAGGAGCCTATGAAGCCATGACGGGGTCCGATGAAGCTTCTAGAACCTCAAGAGATCCCAATATTGACATAGGCATATTTGCCACTAAGGATCCTCTGAAGGACATGGTGGGGTATCAATTAATATATGAAGAACAAAATAATACCACATAACCACATCAACCATCCTCACTAAGGTCTACTCACCCAATAATGCATCCAAGTATAGTATCATAATATCACAAGAATATATATCATGAAGCTGCCCTATAACCACTTCCCCATTGATTTGGTCACTCTTACATCCCAACGACATAAGTCCTATGCTATTATCCCTTTCGTGTCCACATAACCACATATCTTCATAACCACATCAGAACCACATCCATGTCTTCTACCACATACCATATAAAAAATGCACATCACGTCCTCATAATAGTAGGGTAACATGAGAATTAAGGAAAACAACTTCATTCCCTCCTCCTTCCATGCCCATCCCCCACCATGACACTACATCACAACCATTTAGCCATGTCATCCATTATATATATATATACTATAACCACTATCAATTAAAACCCATATATATATATATATAGATAAGTCCTAAATCCATCACAAACTATGTCATGTTTAAAGGGAGAGTAGTGAAGAGGGATCAATCATCCATTTATTCCCTCTACAACTTGGATGTTGGGAAAACACTTGAAACCCATGTTTCATATGGATATCAATTAGGTTATCTTACTAAGGTAGTGGTTCATAAAAAATGACAAGAAAATATAATTCGTATAGTAGTCACACACAATACCAACTTATGGGTCAACTCATAACACATTATTTTTATACAACTACCACAATAACCCATATACCATACAACAACCTCTACTAAAATTATTAAACCACCATACTCAACCACACTGAACTACCACACAATATAAAAAAATTCCATTTTGCAACATTATTTATTAATTCTATATTTCCCATTTTATAGCCACATAACATTATTTTATCTATATTTAGTGTTAAAACATTTTTATTAATTTACCACACATTTATCCTAACTATTATACTTTCACCCCAATCACTATAATTTATCAAAAAACCCTTCATTAATTAATATCTAGCTCACCAACCATTTCATTAGTTCATCCATATTCCATACCACCAGAAAACCATAACAAAACTACACAACCTTCTCTCAATTATTTATTAACCACCACACTATTGTAATCTAATAATCACTACAACAGCCATAACCCCATCCCTTTTCCTTCATAAACCATCCATACCATCACCACAACATCATCACAACAACCTAACCAATGCCACCACAACAATACCACAATATCACCCCCATTACCAACTCTTCAATCCATAACCAATACCACAACATGGATAAAAATAGAAAAACAAAATAAAAAAATACAAATCCCAGTAGAAAAAAAATAAATCAATTCCCCTTTAAATCATACTTTCATATTAATTGAGAATCACGATCATAAACAACATCAATACAATTTATAGACTAAAATACTACCAATTCATTTCCATATTTAATGGATTAACCCATTATGAATGGATATTCTAAAATATCAACAACAACAAAAAAGGCATCCATAATAATAACCATTAATTTTGAATTATCAACACATAAGCAATAACACATAATCAGGTAAAACACATATAAATCACATGTTTCCCTTTAATTTCTTTAGTCCAGTCCATTATATTATTTATGGTAGTTATAACCATTCACCAAATGAAAATAATGGAATAATAATTCTAAAATTACACATGAATAATAAAGGATAATTTTCAAATTACCTACCCCAACTGAAAATTTGAAGATTAAAATACATGATCAAGAAGAGAAAGATGATCAAAAGGCCAAGAAAATATAAGAAAACCCTCAAAAACCAATTTAAAAATAACATCCATGAATAACTCAACCCAATTATTAAAAATCTATCATGGGATTCACAATAAATAATTTTTGAAACCAAGTAAAATGTAGTAATAGTAGGACTCAGGTTATCTCAGGAGAGGATGAAGTATTAAGTTCACTTTTCTTATTGTGTGTGGGTTAAGTGTGTTTTGAAAACAACATGTGTGTTTGAAAATTTAATTAATAGAGTGTTTGAATTTAGTTTAAATTTAATTTTCTAACATCATATATTCCCACACTTACCATGTAAATCATAATTCATTAATATAACCCTCTCTTTCTCTTTTACAAATTGGCTGAGACATCAACCAATTTACCTTACCTGGTTATTTTAGTTCAAATAGGGGAGTGAATTGACCACTACACTTGTAAAATCCTATTATTTTAGTATAAATTTTTTCATTAAACAAATATTATTTCATATAGCTTATTTTACACACAACACTTAACTAAGATGAAACTATGATACTTTAAAATAAAATTATTTAATTTGACTGTGATAATATGGATATTAAATTAGAGGGTATAAATTGGTGTGACCAAATTATGAAATCTATGTATGAAATAGGAAATAAATGACATCTGGTAGTATAGATATTTCTTATGAAGCTCATTTGACTAAGCTTGGAAGAGAAGTATCTTCATTAGGGTTTTCCCTAGACTAAGCCAAAGGTGAACTCCAACAATTATGATTTGAGGGAAATAATTTGTGACAAAAGTTAAATATTGTGTAAATTTCCACAATATCAATTCTAGTTGAACCTCCACCTGCCACTACTATCAAAACTTATCTTATCCTTAGGTCTTAAGTAGAGATCTTGAGGGGTTATGTAAGTAGAAGTTAGGATGCTATAAACATGTAATTATTAATGGAATAATTTATTTACATATCACATGTATTTTATAAATTTCACATTTCAAATTTTAAAAGAAAAATAAATTTTATTTATAATATTAATGAACTAATGAAATTCAATTAGTATAACTTAAAAACTAATAAGATCTTTTAATTCTTAAAAATGTATTTTTTCTAAACTTGGATTTTTCTACACTATGAATTTTTATTTTAAGGAGCTAAGTATATTATTGTTAAATTATGATAAAATATATTATTTATATTAATAATATATTAACAACATTTTAATTAAAAATTGATATGAAATAAGAGTAAAATAGTTAATATTTAAAAAAATCCATGTTTCTCTAAAAATAGTTTTCATTATATTTTATGTTTCCATTTAAAAGTTAGATCCTTAAATTTTTAAATTTTAATTTAAAAAAAAATAAAATCATTTTTATATTCATCATAATAATATTATCTTAGGATTAATTTTTATGATTTTTCTAAAAGGATTTATTTTTAGGTGAATAGTTGGAAAATATCGTTTTAATAATACTATAGTTTTTTTGAATTTATCATAAGGTAAAAATAAATTAAAATTTTATAAAACATTTTCATCAAAAAAATATATATTTAGTGATTAAAATTATACATCTGAAAATTATATGTTAAATTTATAAAACCTAACTTTAACATTTTAGAACTAAAGTAATATTTTATTCCAATAAAAACTGTTTTTGATCCTTTTTTAATTAAATATTCACATGGTGTATTTCAGTTTTGTATTTATTTGAAATAAATATAAATCTTATTTTTTATTAATAAACCAATTAATGTTATTAAAATTTATTAATTTTATAATTTTATTCTAAACATAATTTTTATGCTTAAAAATAAACTTTTTCTAAAAAAATGGTTTTTATGATTTATGTGCACTAATATTAAAATTAATTTTTCTTAGGATTTAAAATTGTATTTGATAAAATTATTTTAATATTTTAAATCATAATTTTCAAATTAGGTAATAATTTCAATTTTAATTTTGGTCATTAAAATAAATTATTGAGGATAAAAAATGAGTTATTGTGGAAAGTGTATTTTATGCTAAAAGTTAAAACTAAGGAGAAAGGTCCTAAAATTCATCAAAACTTATATTTATATATTCGATGAAGGGTTTTAATAATCCAAGCCTCATAAAACCTATATTATTTTCAAATGTTTGACTCATATACCTTGAATAGTGACCTGTATTTTAATATTATTAAAAAAATGACACTCCCCTCACTTGTAAAATGAGACTTCCACAACCCTTTTATATACACTATAAAAAATTGAATTAATCTTAAACATATACCCATTTTACTTCCCATATATCACTCTCCCATGTTTTCTAACCACTTGATCTAATTAAAATCACCAAATCCTCTATTTCCAAGTGGTCCTGCAAGTGTAGATTCAAACTCTCAACGTGAGTACTAATCACATTTTAACATTTTTTATTATCTATATTTCAACTAAAAATCTATATTACCCTCCAAATATAATTAAATTATTATTAATAATATACTTAAATGCTATATTTATAATTTTATAACCATTATCTACCCTTCCCCCCTCCTTAGAAAAAGGAAAACATCATTCGTGCTTACATGCGGACTACCGCCTCCATGAAGTGATGTATTTCATTTTTCATAGCAACATTACATGTATAGTTATAAAGTGGTATTTAATGAATAAATATTATATTTTTAACATTATTAATATTCTAAAAATATAAATAATTTTTTCCTTCTTTATGTTTTATGGAAGATGAAAACGTTGTTCATGTGTACGTGCGAACATCTCCCTCCATGGAACGATGTGTTCTGTTTTTCTTTACCACCCTAAATTGATGGTTATAAAATATATTTGATAAATATAAATGATATTATTGATTAATATATTTCATTAATATGGTTCTTAAAGTATTACAAAAAGATTAACAATCATTATATAATAATCTATTGATATCGGTAAATTGCCCAAAACGAGATCATCATGGATTCGGTTTTCATGAACCATGCCTATAGTTTCCATAAAATGAACATGGTGATGCATAAATAATTGAAAAAAAATTATTTAAATTTATTTTATAATATTTAAATTATAAAATTGGTATCAAATAATGATATTTGGCATTTCTATTATAAAATATATGTGGAACAGTCAAAATTACTAATATCTGATAATGAAGATAAACATTAACTTACTAATGAATGTATAATGAATGGTTATAATTAAATAGTATAAATGGAAATATAATTTAATAGGTTTCTGAAATAGGTGATTAATATAGTTATGATACATGAGTTTAAAGAACTTTTGTGGAATTTGAGAGTAAAGATAATGGATTTCTCGTCCCAAATTTTATTATTTAGTACATATGTCATATTCACCACTTGTTTCATTTTATATGGTGTATATAATGACCTATGGATTAAATTTTCATAAATTTCATGAAATTAAAGGTATTTACACATCCATTTAATGCTATATTTTTTTATTTATTTTTATTCAAGAGTTATTAAATTCATAGGATATTTTCTTAACTCAACTTATTTTCTTGCCTCTGACTGAGCATTTCTAGTATATTGAATTTACTCATAATTTTATAGGTAATTTAAATTTAAAAATTAAATATTTATTCTTTTATGGATTTATTTCTTCATAAAATTTGGTGATGTTAAAAATAAGTCACATCCTCTCCAAATGTGCTCTTTCACTTCCATGTACATATTAACTCTTCCTCATAATATTGTAATTTTTTATTTTAAAATATAAATAATAATTATTTTTGGTGATTTTAGAATTTCTCTTTATGACTTTTCAAATGTATGATTTATCAGTCCTTTTAAGGTGTGGGTTTTATTAAAACTATTTTAAAAATATTAATAAGGTATTTTCATTTCATGATCATATGTTTTATATTTCACTCCACATTTACTTAAGATAATCTTTATGTATTTTTAAAGGATCCATTATTGAAGGTTATTTCTAAAAGTAAATGTTGTCAAAAAAATTTAATTCACCTTTTTGAAAATGTCTTTTTAAAATGACTTGTAACATATTCTTTTATTACAATATTAAAAAAAATTCAAAATAGCCTTCTATATTTCACTCAAAATTTTATCCTTAATGGTATAAATCCTATATAGTTATGTTTCATTAATTTCCATATAAATTCATTATTGAAATACTCATTTTGGGTGATTTAATTTTTGGCATCAATCGATTTATTTTTAATAT
The DNA here is from genome assembly GCA_963277665.1 of Viscum album. Lineage (NCBI taxonomy): Eukaryota > Viridiplantae > Streptophyta > Magnoliopsida > Santalales > Viscaceae > Viscum > Viscum album. Next base: position 1,204,285,105 of record OY728163.1, on the reverse strand, counting down.
CATGTTATGTGATACCATTTAGAAATGATATGAAACCCATTTTCTTTCCATGGGTTTTCCTAATATGATTAATGACAAACATCTTATGGAACACACACACACACAAACACACACATATATATATATGGATGTTTATGGTTGGGTTCCTATATCACCCTCCAATTCATTGGTTAAGGATGTATATCTCATGAGATATTGATTTTATGTATGAACATTTTATTTTGTTCATAACATGATGCATGGAAATTTTGTTTTTTCACAACATGATTCATGTACATTTTGTTTGTTCAAAACATGATGCATGAGTTTGATTGAATTTCCTCAATATTTTATGATTTACTTTGCTCATGTTTGTTCCACATTTCTTTTATATTTCACTTTCTTAGTTATGCTCCCATGATTCCATATTGATATTATATACTTCTAATCCATCTTATAATTATTATTCTTCCTTGATGACCCTTATATGGTATTTTGTTCCTATATCATTATCCTTAATGCTTGATCAAGTTTTATTATTTCAATTTATTATTCCATTTTATTTTAAATAATATATTTCTTCCATCATGAAGTTTTCTCACATGATTATGATCTAATGATTGATGATATGCTGATAAGTTTTACCCTTAATGAGCATCTGATATCACCCTTTCTTATATTTCTTTTCCCCAGGTTATAAAGATTAGTTTAATTTATGATAAATATAGAATTTATTCTAGAATGGTTTGATTATGGAGAAATTTTCAAAAGAATTTTAAAATAAGTTTCTTATATAGTTAATCCTAAAAAACACTATACCTTCAGATCTTGGGATTAAGATATTATTTATAATATGTGATATTTAACTTGTGAAAATGATATAATATAAAGATATTTTTATATTGGGTTACTTTCATTTGTATAAAATTATGTATGTTAATAATGTGTTCTTAGAACCAAACCCAAGAGTGTAGGTCTGGGGTGTCTCAACTAATATCATAGAAGGTTTTAGTTATTTTTGGGGATTAAGATGAGATAAATTCTATTAAAACCATTGGGATAAGTCTAAGTATAGGATAACATCTTATTTTTTTGTTGAAAATTATAGATTGTGTGGTTTTCTAGAAATGACATACCTATCTGGATAAAAACAAGTGGATACAGGATTTGGCATAGATTCCCCTTTGGTAAATGACCTTGAATAGGATGGTTGGGTATTAACTCAATCTTCACATTGTGTGTGACAAAGATTCCTAGCTACACACCTAGTTTGACCCATATATGGGATACTTAGGTTAGAGATCCAATATAATAGATCAGGACTTGCACTTCCAGATTTGGTGCTGGAAACATGAACTATACTTTTCTATATTTGATATCGTTAAAGGGTGAACCATTTTTTCATCCAAATTATACAACATAAAAATGAAAAATTAGATCACTTACATCCTAGAGAAACTTTTAGGTTTAGAGTTTTATATAATTAGTAAAAACTCCTATATAAACAATCTACATGACTACAAGTGATCATTTATCCCACTTAACCCAACTTTTCTTTTTTACATTAATACATCATCATCATCCATACGAAATCTATTCTATACATAACTCATTCAAAATATTTCTTTTTAACTTGGCTAAAGGGAAACATAAGAAGGGTGAGCTCAAATGCTCAGTAAGGATAAACATAAGAATTAGCAATTTAATGTCATTAATGTGCATAAGAATCACATATGGGTATGATTACATAGTCGGAGTGCATGAGAAAATAATAAAAGAACTCATACCCATCAATACCTAGATCATAAAATATAAAAACATGGAAAAGGAAACAGTCATCAAAATTAATAATCATGATCCATGTGATATCAATATTGATCATGAGAAACATTATAACCCATAACAAGCAATTAAAACCATTTTCAGTATCTTGGAGAATAACTTTCATAACTCATTTTAAACTCATTTCATAAGTAACTAGATCCTAGTTAAATCCATAGGATAAACCCTTTCGTAACTCTCTCCTTTCTTATTAAGACAAGGAACATTACCCAATGCATTGGAGCACTATCTGGGCACACCCGTTATTTAATCTATAATGGGCACACCCAACACTCTCTAGTCCACCCCATTATATAAGTTATAATGGGATAAATTAGAAATATATAGGCTAACCCATCATATAATATGTCTAAGAACTACAACATGAATAATATATATAGAGCATTTATCATAAAACTCATAGAAGCAATCATTATTCCTTTTATAACTTTATTAACCCATATAAAATAAATGGGTTTCATTTCAATCTATTTTAAGCATGATTAACCCATAGAAAAGAAATTTATTCCATAAAAATATATTTGAAACATGATTAACCCATTGAAAAAAATGGGTTTCATAACAATCTCTTTGAAACATGGTTATCCTGTGGAAAAGAAACAAGTTCCATAGAAATCTCATTAAAATAGTCTTAATCCATCCTGATAATCAATGAGGATAGTATCATTACAAAATATACTCATTGTATCATAAGTAACAACAAGGTTTGTTTACATTGATTAATTTAAATACCTTTAACATATCATTAAACACATTTAGAGGAAAATACCCTTTTCATTTTGAAAATCACTTTTTTTTAAACATAAAACATTTTGAAAATAATTTTATTTGAAAATAACCTTGAAATATTATAAAAGAAGATTTAAAAACCCATTTAAAACATTTATTGAGGTAAATATACTTTCATATTGTAAAAAAACTTTTTAAAATATTCTCTAGAAACATTTTTAGAAAACACAATTTTGAAAGAATGCAGATTTCTGAGTGAAGAGAGAAATGAAGTCATATTTTATTAAAAAAACCTTCCCAAAAATTTTAAGTAAAATGAGTGGAAATGGTATAATTAATTAAAAATATCCTGAATATTAATAGTATATTATAATTCATGATGATTATAATATTTCAACATAAGATACTTAATCATACATAATCCTGATAAACGATGAGATTATGACAAAAGACTCTAACCACTTTGGTAACATCGAATCATAATCCCCATGAATGAATAACATTAAATGAAACTTATAATATCATGATAATAAGTAAATTCATGATATAACATGTAAAATTATTAGTATATACACCTCATAAAATAATATAAGTGTATAACATAGAAAACATCTCAAAGAAGGTAAATTGTGATAAAAATCCATTACCGCTTTGGTAACTTTGAAACCATAATCCCCATGAAAGAGATATCATAAAATGGTCATGTAAATCACAATAAATTTATGTATAATTATCATAAGATACATTAATGTGAATTATATACACCACACAACAAAAATAAGTAGTGAATATGGAATATATCACACAGAAATAAAAGTGAGATGAAAAAACTCTTACCTTGAGTCTGATTCATCATGATTGTTCTTTATATTCTCAAATAATAAAATAATGTTAATTATTTAATTTATTTATAAACTTTTTCAATTTTATTATTACTTATATTTCACTTATTAACATGTTATATATAATTACTTAATTGATTAATTTTAAGTCAGATGTTTCGACCATATTAGGCTTATGTGTCAAAACTAACTTTGGTAGGTAGACTAAGGTAAATGAGGACATTATTTAAACATATATAGATTAATAATCATGAAATAATTATCATATTAATTCATCAATTATAATTTTAAAACCAATCATTAAATATGGTTATGAAAAATGAACTAACGTTACGATCATGGATACGATAGGTCGTACGTACGCACGAGTAACATTTCCATTTTTAAATGATCATTATGGAAAGAAGGTAAGAAATATTTTATCTTTGAGGAGGCGGTAGTCCACACATCGATGAATGAAGTTATCACTTTTTCAGTGTGTCAAATGGTAATAAGAAAATGATATATTATTTTTATAGAAAGATAATTATGTCATGAAAATCATAATTATTTCGCTTATATAATATATATTCATTTTAGTTTCCCTTATTACCTTATAGGAAACACATTAGTGAAAAACTCTTCACATCGCTTCGAGAGGCGATAGTCCACTGTATACATGAGCGATGTTATCATATCCCTTACGGAAGTGTGTGTGGTTATAGGTCATACCATTAACATAAAAACATATTAGTATATTAAGGATAATAATTTTATTATATAATAATGGTATAAGAATAATTTAATGGGATTTAGGAATAAATAAAACAAAAATGTTTGTTGATGAACATTACCTCATTTTTGGGTATCCCCTTTTGGTTTTCACCAAAGTAATTACTTGGTTGGATTTCTTCCAAAATTAAGGCTTTTAGGATGAGAAGAGGGAATTTGGGAAGTGATTTTGGTAGGGTTTTTTCAATCCAAATTTATTTATAGGTTTTAATAAGTGGGTAGAGTGAATTCCCTTTTATAATGGAGGAGGAGTGTGATTCTTGTAAATAAAAAAAAATAAAACACTATTGGGAGGTCTCCCTTACCTCATGTGTTGGGACCAAGTTAGATTGAAGTCATTTTCAGATGTTGAAAGAAGTTTATGCTGAATTTTTTATATTTTTTTGTCATTATGAAAAATCAATTCAGTTTATAAGTATTGGTTATTGTACAAAAGGTGTATCATAATCAGAAAATCAGACCAATACTTGATAAGAAAGTCTATTGGTTTCAGTTTTCTATTATGGAGATGTTTTTTGATTGAAGTTGTTTTTGGAATCACATTGTGTCTAGAATGAAGTTTTTTATCAGAGTAAGATGTTATATAAGATTATAAATGTATTTTAAGATATTCTATACTAAATTTGATGATGCTTTTCTCTTTTATACTTCTTCAATATCATAAGTTGTATAAAAAACTTTCTATCCAAGTGTTGTGAAAGAAAATGATGAGAAAAGGTTTTGTAAGATAAAAGATGTTATGATGATCTCAATGTTATTAACATCATGAAGAAGTCATGATATAAGTAGAAGTTTTTGTAAGAAGAACTTTTACAAAGCATAAGTCTTCTGGTCATAGTTTGTTGGTGTGAGAATTGCTAGACATAGTTTTTATCTAAATGCTAGGAAGTTTGAAGTTGTTGTTATCAGAATTTTTTTAGAATTATTGATTGGATGATACATTGGAATGACCAGTCCATAATATTTTCTGATCCACCAAATGAATCAATTTATTAGATCATTCGTTAGTTATAGAGAATCTATAAGAAAGAAGTCACTGCTGACACTGGTCCACCGAACATGGTGTGCCACCGATCAATCGAAGGAGTTCTAACACTGATTCATTATAAAAGGTGTTGGTATCAATAGGGAATCAGATAAAGAGTTTTATCGGAGGAAAATAATATTTTTTTTGATAAGTAGATAATTTTTTTACTTTAATGAGTATGTTGTAGTTGTTGGGACTGATGAATGAGAAGAGGTTTAGAGATCGATCCTTCCGATGGGATCAGAGACCGTTCAATCTGACAGAGTTCAACACTTTATTAAACCATTTTAAAAAATATATGAATTGTTTTAAGTAGTTCAAGAGTCATCGGACCATACATGATATCGATACACCAAAAGGAATCCAAAACTGATCCATCAAATGCATACTGACACCAATAAGTCATTATATGGGAGACTTAATCAGATACAATTTCATCAGTATGAAGTTTTGTTAAACATTTAACTGAAAAGGTGGAATGTTTTGATACTTCTAAATTTTTTTCAAGTGGTTTTGAAGTCCTTATAAGTTGTAATGGTGCTTGTGGCAAGACAGCAGAAAAAAAAAATTGGTTGAGTAATGTAATCGGACTGCTATAGTGATTTAAAAGAGCCATCAGTGTGAGAAATCCAAGAAAAAGAAACTAAATTCTAATAAAGTTGCAACAATGTATAAGGAATAATAGTTTCAAAGGTTTAGAGAATCGGAATGAAAAAGTGAATAAAAGTGAAAATATATATCATACTAGAAATTTTTTTACAAGTTCAAAGAAGGATGAAGTTTTGGGAAGATTCGAGAATATTTGAGAAGAATAAAGAAGATTTGAGAAGCATTGAAATGGATGAATATGAATTCTAAATGAATGTGAAATTAAAGTTACTATAAATTTGGTTGAGTGGAAAAGAAAATTGGATTCTTACAAATTCCATATTTGGCACACCTATAAATATAGGTCAAAGTAAAACGTACTATGAAACTATTCATGTGTGGAAGAGAGCAAGAGTGTTGAAGGTTTTGTGGAAGATTTGGGAAAAGAAATGTTTCCAGATATAGTTTTCTTGAGGAAGTTTTTCAAATAGAAGAAGCCTAAGGTAATGTTTAATGGATCAGACTGATCCATTAGAATGACAGTTCTAGGAAATAAATAAGCAGTTAATAATTTTTTCAGAGTATTTTTACATACTTGTTTTCTAGACTGAATAATCGAATTGAAGAATTGGAGTGATCCATTGGACTAAGTTTTCATATAAAGTCTAGAGAAGTTGTTTCTACCTACTGATGGGTAGGAAAGTAAATAATTGTGTTTTGAAAAATTAAAAAATTAGATGTTGTTGGAGCTGCATAGTGACATGTTTTCAACCAACTGGTGAGGGTTTCTTAACTTGTTACAAAACTTATTTTATATCATTTCTGCTAGAATAAGAACATGAACTTTTATATTTATCATAGTGTTGCATAAGTGTAAGGGTATTTCTTACTTTTTGTATACAAACAAAAGGATTTTTTTCTAGTAGATTGTGTGGTATTGGATTATTTCCAAACCATGCCAAGGACTGGATAATCTTATTAAGTATCAAGCCTTGTAAATACTTTTGTTTATTTGGATGTGTGAATGTTTTGTTTTCAGCAAATTGTTAATTATTTAACAGAAGGTAAAGGATATTATAGAAGAAATTAACACAAAAGAAAAGAATATTTTTTAGCCTAACTAGGTTTAATATCCTAAGAGAGGGGGAGTGAATCCGGGTATGACAATTTAAAACTACTACCCATTCGAATATTGTTTTGTTGTTCAACAAAACATTCTTCTCTACCATTCTCATAGCAATGTATGAACAAAAATTAAAGCATCCATAAGACACAACAATTTTACTTGGTTCACCCACATTGGTCTATGTACAAGGATCATATAAAGGCAATGTACCTAGGTACTAAATACACTGAAGTGAACTATTGTTATAATTTTCATAGTAGACTCATTGTCCCACTTGGTTAACAACCAATCACAATTTGAAATCTCATTGCTCTATCCACTGAAGTGTGCTCACTGCTCCTTTAGAAGGGTCTTCTATTATTCTGAATCACCGTAGAATTGTTTCACATGTATATGAGTGTTCCATGAATTCATGTTTTTACCCAATAGATGAACTAAATTTTTTTTATACTGATTGTTTTTAGAAATTTCTTTTCATAACAGTTTTTAATCCATTTACAAACTTCCTTGAACTCTCCATGAACTATCTTTAATCCTCTATAAACTTCTTTGCGCCATATGGCATGAGTTCTTTGTGTACTACCTTGCTTCACTAACTGAATTTTATCTATAAACTACTAATGCTTCATGAATACTTCACCTTTGCAAGAAACTGTTCCCTGAAAACCCCTTCCGCGAACAACCTCCTTTGTGGAATTTATCCTTTGTGAACTCAACTCCTTCGCAAACCACCTACTTCATAGAATACCTCTTCTTAAACCTCTTTCAGACTTCACAAAATTCTTCTAGTGATTATTATCTCTAATAAAATTCACTCCATCCAATGATGTGGTTAGGGGTCCTTTATATAGGCAAATAAATCCCATAAAACCCACTAATCGCAATTACCAAAATCCCCTTTTCATATTATACATCACCATGAACTAAACTTTCCATGCAGTCTGCATAGAACAAACCCTTTAAGGTGGACTCAATTTACCACCTTTATCAATAAACAAAAATTCATTTGTGGTTCACCTTAAATCACTGCCTTCTACAAATGACACACCTCCCATGAACCAATCCCACTACGTGGTTCGCGTAGCACATAACCCTATGTGGTGACTTCAAATCACCACCCTCATCTACAAATCATTAAGACCATTTTTGTTTTTCATAGATTATTATGTGATCCTCATAGAACTACTATGCAGGAATATTTCCTTTACTAGTTTTTCTTTTCCATTCTACGTACTTGCAATACGGTCCGTGTACTTTGTTATGCGCTCCGTATACTTTTCTTTATATAATCCCTTCTTTTTTCATAATACAAATCCCAATTTTGATGCCCAAAAACATGGAGAATACTATAAGACTAAACCAACTTAAATTAATCTACTTTAGAAACACCAACTATAATAAAATGCAGTTATCTAGCTTTTTCAACAAACACAACCACCCCAAAAACACTGATACGACACCTTGAAAGTTTTTCCCCAATAATATCCCCCATTGAGTTTGTTGAAAACACTTAAAAACATTGATTAGTGATAAAAGATTTACTCAACACACACTCTAAGCCCACATGATCCATGCTCAGTGTAAGAAACAAGAGTAACATGAAAATTTTATCAATGAATCATTTCATTTGAAAACCACTCAATTTCTTTTATAATGATCCCCATTTTCCGTGATATATAACCTTTGATTGAACATATTTAGCATTGTTAGATTTAAAACTCCCCCTACTTTATTTCTCTGCCTATCAGCTTCTCCCCCTTTCTTTGTCAATATATTTTCTCCCCCTTTAATAGCCACAAAAACTTCACCCCCTTTGTCAATAAACCCAAAGGTCACTCCTTTGTGGTCTGTAATAGGGTAAAGAACATAGATTAGCATATAAGGGAAAATCACACCATACCTTGGGGATAGGGGGTCCCACTTTTAGACTTATTCAAGTGTGGGGAGTCAAATAGACTTTAATATCCAGTTGATAACATTCAAATGCTTCTTTAGGTAAGGTCTTCATTAGAATATATGCAACCTATAGTTCTATAGGCACATTCTCAAACTTCACAAGAACATGATCCACCTTTGCCTTGATAAAATGATACTTGATTTCAATGTTCTTATTCCTTGAGTGATGGGATATATTTTTTATAAGGTTTATAGAATGTGAATTATCACAATGGATTCTAACCGGAGACTTAACCTAAACTCCCATATCATCAAGATGTTGTTTCATCCACAATAACCATGTGTAATCTTGAGTAGTGGTGATATATTCAGATTCTTAAGTGATCAATGAAATACAATTTATTTTATTGGTCAGAAAAGAAATACGCAATCTCCCAAGATAGAATGAACCACCTCATGTTGATTTTCTATCATCCTCTAAACTGGACTAATTTTCATTTGTATAATCCAACAACTCTTGCGGATATTTTTCATTGTATAGAAAACCAAAATCCACCATTCCCTTAATATACCAAAGTATTATTTTTTTACTTTAATTAAGTGGATTTATTTGGGATTTATTTTATACTGTGCTAATTAGAATGTGGAAAAAACAATATATGGTTGTAGGTCACTATTAAGTATAACAAACTTCCAATGATATGCCTGTATTCTGTGACATTAACTACTTCTCCTTCATCATATTGTGATATTTTCATTTGGGTAACCACTGAAGTCGTTATCTCCTTAAAATTATCAATTCCAAATATTCTTAGAACCTCATTGGCATGTTTGGATTGTGAAATAAGCATGCCATTCCTTCCTTGTGTCACCTTAAACTAAGGGAAAAGGTCAGTTCACCAATCATTGACATTTCAAGAATAAATTTTCATGAATTATTTGAAATTTTTGTATTGAACTTCACTTGATCCAAAAAATATTATGTAATATATATACACTAGAACCATAATCCTTTGATTACTTTCATTTTTTACATAAAGATTGTAATCAACCCCACCGTACTGAAAACCAAGTTTTTTCAATAACTAATCAAATATGGAATACCAAGCTCTGGGTGATTTCTTCAATCTATATAGTGCCTTCCTCAACAAATTTTTTTTTCTCATCTTTATGAATGAGAAAACTATATGGATTCTTGATATATACTTCTTCTTCTAAAACCCCATTCAGAAACACTGACTTGGCATCCATCTGAAAAACATTGAACCTTATTTACACTATTATCACCAAGAATAATTTTATTTTCTCTAGCATTGTAATAGATGAAAATGTTTCATAAACATAGATTCCCTATATTTAGGAGTACCCTTTTAACACTAGTCATACTTTATTTCATATCATTGTACCATATTCATTAATCTTGTTTTGAAAGACCCATTTGGTCCTAATGAAATTCTTTTCTGTTGGTCTCGAAATAATCTCCCATGTATGATTCTTCTCAATTTTTTCAAGCTCTTCACTCATAGCCTAAATCTAGTAGTTATATTGAGTTGATTCCTCAAAATATATAGTATCTACCTGAGATAGGAGAGATGTCTATTGTAATGAATTCATTATCCATTTCTAAATTGGAACTTCCTGATCACTAATGATATTTTGTCTTTTAATTTCAGCTGGACTCTTCAGATTTTGTGTAGATACAGATTTGAATTCCTCTTGATCATCATCAGAATCTTCTTTTGAATCATTATTTTCCACTTTATCTCCACCTTAGTTTCTTACCTCCCAATCACTATCATCAATAAACTATTTAGTGTGTTGATAAATATTTTGTTCATTATATACCATATTGAAATCATTGTTTTCAACTAATTTTTTTAGCCTCTTGTTGAATCATTTATATACTTTTATTTTTCTTGAATAGCCAATAAATATCCACTCATCTCCATGAGATTAAAATTTATTGTGTTTCTCCTTATTGAGAATAAAACACATACATCCAAATATTCGAAATTATTTCAATTTTTTCTTCTTTTTGTACCACAGATTTTATGGAGTCTTTTATTTCTTTGGAAACAAAAGAACCATGTAGAATATATAGACTGATGTTAATACTTATTCCTTATATAATTTCTCAAGTAGGTATTTTTCAATGTGTATTTTTCTATCCATATTTTTTGTGATCTGATTCCCCATCTCAACCACTCCATTTTTTTGGGGAGTTATCACTGAAAAAACTTGATGCCATATTCCATGTTTCTTGAGATAATATACTACTTGGATATTTATGAATTCTGTACCATTATCACTAAAAAACTTTAGAATATTTTTTCCAATCATCCTTTTAGTTTCACTTCAACATTTTTTTTATAAAACTAAACATGTCTGAATTTTGGGAAATAGAAAATACACATTTCATCCTACTGAAATAATCAATGAAAAAAAAATAATACCTCTTCCCATCAATGGATCTTTGTGAGATAGGTCCACACACATCTTCATTAACCAATCCAAGCACTATGGTTGACTTTTGTTCTTTTTCCTTGCATGTATTTATGATAATTTTCCCTTGTTGACAAGCATCACATGTGTGAGTATGATCATGTGATCATTTTGGTAGATCTAAAGCTACATCACATTTGAATATATCTTCTAGGGACGGTTGACATAGATGGAAAATACATTTATTCCGCAACCTATTTTATTCCTCTTTGGATAAAAAGCACATATCTTCTTCTCTACTCACAAGGTAGATATTACCCTTTGTAAACTTTCCCTGTAAAAAAATTGTACCTTCTTTTCCCTTGATAGTACAAAATTTCTTGGTAAATATTATATCATTTCTTGAGTCATTTGGTTGAATAACACTTAGAAAGTTCAAACCGAGACCTTTGATAACCAAGATATCAACATATCTCATATCTTTTACCCCAAATTTGGATTTTCTCAAGCCAAAAATCTTCAGGCCTTCATCATTTTCAAATTTGACAACACTATAATTATCATATTTGATGCATGTAACCAGATCCTTATTTCCCATAATATGGGATGTGCATCCACTATCAAGGATCCATACACTAAAACAATCTGATTCTTTAAGGGAAATCTCTACAACCATTTTCTGGTCATCTATTTTCTTTTTGATCCACATCTTTGACTTCATACCCATTATGGATTGATAATATTGATCTTTCTTAGAGTACTATAGACCAGATTGATATTACAGAGATTCAAATTGATTTTTTATTTTCAAACAATTTGATGATTCATTGAGCTACTTCTTATGAACACTTTCAATCTTATTCATCACATTTCTATACATTGTTGATGAAAAATATATGGCCATGTGTTTGAATCCTTCACACTAGAAATAATGACCATCAAAATTATTCTCAGAATATTGAGCTCTATGTGTCTTCCTTTGTTTCTCTTGTTCCCTTTGTTACATTTTGGCTATGGAAAATATGTTTTGAGAATGTACCATCTTTCCACAATAATAACATCTGATATGAGGTGTATTCCAGTGAGTCGTTATCATACAACCTATTGTTTTAAAAAATTTCTGAACCTTCTAATTCTAATTTGTAACCAAATCAATTTTTAACCTTGGAGTGGGTTTCTATGGTATCACATCAATCACTATAGATTTTTGTTTCTGATCAAGCCCAATACCATCCTTATTATTTGTATTTTTTTTGTTTCTTCTATTTTTTTGGACCTTTATGCTTCACATCCATATTTTCTATCACTAGAGTAATTTTCTTTCCCAATGTCACACAGTAAGTCAATAGTCTATCATGATCATCTAATATTCTTTATAAGTTGAAAAATTCCTCTATAATTTCTTTGATATGTTTGTTTGGACCTTTTTCTGTGATAGTCAAACCATCAATCACTATTTTATATTCATCAACTTTGAGCTTGTACTCAACAACCATTTCGGAGTTCTTTGGATTTAAATAATTAAGATTTTAAATTTTTTCAATAAAATCAAACTTCTCTTCTTACTTATACTACATATAGAGTTTTTAATCATAGACTAACCTATTATATTTCTTCATTTTGTATCTCCAAACATATAACTCCTTAAGAGAGACTTAAAATTCATCTTGCATATCAACTCTTCTTTCAACTTCTTCATCATTGTCACTTTATTACCTTTTTGGGAGATACCTAAAATTTCCACCATAGAATTTTCTCCATAATATTTTCAGTTCTCCATCCCTTTAACCTCATATTCTTCTGAACTATCATTGGGGAACCTTGTTGTAATATATTTGACCTTTCCATATCAAAAGAATGAAAGTGTAAGTTTCCCTTTGAAATTTCCTTTTTCCACTTTGTAAATTTGATAAAAGTAATGACATGAATTCATCCATATCTTATTCCTCTTTCCCATATTCAATAGTGAGATTCTTCATGGCCTTTAATTCCACCTCTTTAGACTTCCCTTTTTCAACAGAATCATTATCATCATTTCTCATCTCATATGCAATAAGAGTTATATGAAAGCTATCAGATGTCAGATCCTTTGAATTTTTATCTTCAAAAACATAAACATTCAAATTGAATCAAGGTATTCTTAACAATATTTACATCTTCAATAATTTATTCGAGACCATGCATGTCTTACACAACAACATTCACCCGATCAAAAAAATCATCTACAATCTCATTGGGGTGCATTATTAAGTCTTCAAATTTGTTCCCTAGAACTTGCAGTTTAGCATCTCAGATTTTTTAATCACCTTCATAGAAAATTAGAATATTTTACAACATATAATTAAACAATTTACATTACATCAACTTTGTGTAGATTGGGTTGGATAAAGCTCCCCCTAAGGCATTGATTTCATTAGAATTAGCATCCAATTCTCTATATTAAGCTTCTAATAAAAATCCATTGTCCATATTGGCTGAAATACCATACATTAACGCTCTAAAAACATCTATACCTAATGAAAAAAAGAAGTGATGAATCTGATTCTTCCAAAGATGAAAATTATTTCCACCCAATATCAGAATTCATTTATGATTTACAACTTCCATTGATTTTATTGAGAGAGAAACTCTGACTTTAACCCTTCACTATGATACCAATTTTTAGACCAGCTAGGTTGAATACCCTAATAGAGGGGTTGAATTAGGGTATGATAGTTTAAAACAACTTCCCCTTTAGATCTTGTTTATTCATTAAATAAAACACACTTCTATTTCTTTCTCGTAGTAATGTATGAATAAAAATTAAAGAATACATGATACATAATGATTTTACTTGGTTTACCCACATTGGGCTATGTACAAGTAGAACACAAAGTTAATGTGCCTATGTACCAAATACACTAAAGTGAACTTCTTTTAAAATGTTTGGAGTGGACTAATTATCCCTCCTAGTTTACAACCAATCATAATTTGAAAGCTCACTGATCTCACCACTGAAATATTCTCACTGCTTCTTTAGAGGGATATTCTATTATTCAGAATCACCTTAGAATTTTTTTTACACATATATGAGTGTGCTATGAAGTCTTTTTTTCACCTGATAGATGAAATCCACTTTTCCATATAATTCTAGTTTACATAAATTTCTTTCCCAGACTGTTTTTAGTCCCTTAATGAAATTCCTTTCACTCTCCGTGAACAGTCTTGTATCCTTTATGATCCTCCTTACACCACGTGATGTGAGTGATTTGCAGACTACCCTTCTTCACGAATTGACTTTACTCTGTGAACTTATGACACTTTATGACCACTTTTCCTTCATGAGCAATGTGCCCCGCAAACACTTTCCACGAACTACCTCCTTTGATGAATTTATCCTTTTAAAACTCAACTCATTTGATAACCAACTAATTCATGGAATACTTTACAGAACACCTCTTCGTGAACCTCTTTTTGAATTCACCAAATTCTTCCAGTGATGATGCTCTCGAATAAAATTTCATCTATCTAATGATATAGTTAGTTTTTATTTATATAGGCAAATAAATCCCACAAAACTCATTGATCACAATTACTAAAATCTCATTTACAGATTATCCATCACCACAAACTAAACTTTTCATTCATTCCATAGAGTGAAAACATTTTTTGGTAGACTAAATTTACCTCCTTCATCTGAAAATGAAACTTCCTTCATGGCGCACCTTAAATCACCGCCTTCTGAAAATGATGCACCTCCCATGAACTAATCCCACTACATAGTTCCTGTAGCACATAACCCTATTTGGTGGATTCAAACCACTTTACTCATCCACAGAATATCAATTCCCTTTACGGATCATATATCGAGTTATGTGTTCTGCATAGCCCTACTATGCAGGAATATTGCCTTTTCTGATTTTCCTTCACCATTTGGTATACTTGCAATGCATTCTGTGTACTTTGTTATGCGGTCTACGTACTTTTCTTTGTGTAATCCCTTACTTTGACATAATAAAAATCCTGATTTTTATGCCTGAAAATATTGAAAACATAGGAAAATTTCACCACCTTAAACGCATCTACTTCGATAACACCAATCATACTAAAATGTAGTCATCTGGATTTTTCAACAAACACAATCACCCTAAAAACACTAATATGTCACTTTGAGGGGTTTTCCCCAAAAATATCACCTATTCACCCCCTCCCCCTCTCAATGATACATTGATCCTGGTTGGTCCTTTTCAATAGGTAT
Organism: Viscum album; assembly: GCA_963277665.1. Taxonomy (NCBI): domain Eukaryota; kingdom Viridiplantae; phylum Streptophyta; class Magnoliopsida; order Santalales; family Viscaceae; genus Viscum; species Viscum album. Next base: position 1,204,269,626 of record OY728163.1, on the reverse strand, counting down.
CAGAATGAAGGTTCCCTCCATTTACTCTTTACTAAAGTTTTTGAAGAGAATTTAAATTGTGTGAATAGTAATGGGATTCCAGCCTTTGATAGAAAGAACTATAATATCTAAAAGTATATAATATTTAAATATATTATATCTATTGGGTATGATGTTTTAGAAGCTGTTTCAGATAAATTTCCTCCTCTTGTTAAAAATAATCCTCTTTAATATATGGATAAGAAGAATCTAGAGAATGATTAAAGAGCTAGGAATTATTTACTCCAATATCTTTCAAAAAGTGAATTTATTAGAGTGAAGAGAGTTTCTACTACTAAAGGTATCTTGGAGAAATTTAAAAACATTTATAAAGGAGATATAAAGTTGAAGAAATCAAAGTTACAAATCTAGAGGCCTAAGTATGAAGATCTCAAAATGGGTGAGTATGAATATGTTAGTTACATTTTTACAAGGGTGAATGATATTCTTAGCACCATAAGATGTCTTGGTGAGAATCTAGAAGATTCAACTACCTTTTAAAATATCATGATAATTCTTCCCAACAAGTTTGATGCCAAAATTTAATCTTTGGAATATATAGATCCTAAAACTCAATATTTTGATGACCTTCATAGTATTCTCATTACTTGTGAAATGATAAGGGATAAAGTTATGAAAATAAAAGAAAAAATTGTTCAAGAAATTTAATTTATGGCTACCAATCAAGGAAAATATAAGAATATTCTTGAAGATAAAGAAGTTGGTGATTCTAAATCTGAAAATTAGGTTAGTAAAAATCTTGATTAATTTTTATCCTTGTTTTCTAGAAATTTTAAAATAGGTATAGAAAATTATAAAGGGAAGATACCCCTCAAATGTTTTTAATGTGGATCCATTAGTCACTTTACTTTGAATTATCCTTAAAAAATGAAGAATATGGTGATGAAGGTGACAGGAGGTCAAGAATATCTTATAAGAAACATGGTGATAAGTCAAAATCTTTTTATAAGGGAAAAGATAAAAATTTATCCAAATACAAAGGGTGAGTCTTTTTGTCTAAGGATAATGAATATTAAGACAGTGAAGTTGAAGCTAAAAAATTTTCTGAAGTTTCAGAAGAAAATATTTTTATATAAATAGTTAATGATAAAGAGTTCAGAAATAGTAGTTTTGAATAAGAACAGAGTGAGTTAGAGTTTCACCTAAAGAGAGAATTGAAATAATGTCTTATAAATATAGTAAGACTTGAAAGATAAATCAATAAGTTGAAAAAGGAAAGTACTATAACAAAAAATCAAGAATGACTTCTAGAAGAGAAAAAAATGGAAGAGGTTGATTTTCTGAAGAAGTATCTAGAAAAATAAAATAATTGGAATGAAAATCTTGAAGTAAAGTTGAAAGAAAAGTATGAAGAGTTGTAACTTGTTCAAAAAAATCCTAAAGTTGAGTAGGGAATTACAAGTTTCAAGAACTCTATCTCTGAAATTTGTGAAAGCTATAAAAAGTTTGAACTTGATAAGGATCTACAAAAGTAACATTCAAAGGTTATAAAGAAAATTTAAAATCTTAATAAGAAGAAAAAGTTTGAGAAAATCGTGTATGCGGCCAAAACCAACAAAGTTAGAAATTCAAAATTTTCTAAAAAATTTTACTCCAAAACAAAAGTTTCTACCACTTCTTATTATAATAAAGTTGGAAATAAATATGAATTTAATAATAAGATTCTGAGTGATAATAGAAAGTTTAGGGATCAACAATGTTTTGATGTGAAAGATAATAAAGTTTCTAAAAAACATGTTCATAACTTTGGGCAGTATAGAAGTTATAGAGGTAAATATTTTTCTATGGTTACTGCTGGTATTGTGGTGGATTTGGGAATATGGTGAATATGTGTTAGTTTAACTAAAAACATTACAATTATCCCATGATTTACAGAAAGTAAATTTTTAGGGGGATTCAATCCTATCAAAGAAGGAAATATAAGAAAGATGTTTTGAAAATTGAAAATAGGTTCCAACCTTTAGAAAATATTTGTGAAATATGTGAACAACCATGACATATTACAAAAGGGTTTCTTGTTTTTTTACCAGCACAACAACATGTTTATAACAATTCTTAAAATCCAGATGTGAAGAAAGATAAAGGTAAGGAAAAATATCTTATTGTGGAAACTGCTCTCAAATCTATAAAAGTAGAACGACCCTAGATTTTGGATAGTGGGAATTATTCCTATTTGATAAGAGATTTTAAATTGCTGAATAATGTGAAAGATCTCAAAGAAGGAACAATGAATTTTGAAAATTATGAATCCCTTAGATTAAAAGGTGTAAGATCCTCTATTATTGGGGAAGAAAAATTGAAATCCAAGAAATCTTTGTTTTTTGATGGTTTGAAACACAATATATTGAGTATTTACCAACTTTGTGATAAAGGAAATAAAGTTGTTTTTTGAAAAGATGGCTTTGTTGTGAAAAGAGAGGAATATGGAAAAGTTGTTACAAAAGGACAACACATAAAAGGAAACTTGTTTCAAGTTAGTGAAGTACACAATTCATGTTACTTAATCATGATGGAATAAAAACAGTTGTGTTATAAATGGTTGGGACATATGTGTTAGAGAAACATGATCAAGTTATCAAAGTGAGACAGTGTCCATGATATTCCTCATATATCAAGAAGAAGAGATTGGTGTTGTTCAATTTGTCTGAAAGGGAGGGTTACAATCTGAAAGGGAGGGTTACAAACTCTATTTGTAAGAAAGCCTTTATTCATTCAAATTGACCCCTGTAACTTATTCATTCTGATATTTATAGGCTAATGAGAAAAAAAACAACTTTTGGAGATAATAACTTCATTTATTTCATTGGTGATTTTACTAGTATTACTTGTGTTATGTATTTGAGACATAAATCATAAGTTCTAAATGTTTTTAAGATTTTTAGGAGAATAGATTATAAGGAATGTGTGTATTCTATGAATAAGTTACGAATTGATAATATTAAGGAGTATAATAATTAAGAGTTCAGAATTTTCCTTGAAAAACGTGGAATTCAACATAAGTTCAGTACACCATATACACCAAAACAAAATGGTGCTTTTAAAAGGAATAATAGAAGTTTAGTTGAGATAGGGAATACAATTTTGATTGAGCATGGTCCTTATTACTACTTCTGGAGGCAAGAAATGAGAAAAATACTTTATATTCAGAATCGGTGTTTCTATAGTCCAAGTTCTGATATGAATCTGTATGAAATGTTTTATGACAAAACTCTATGTTTGAAACACTAAATATTATTTTGGGAGTCCCTTTATCATAAAGAAAAAAGTGGAAATCATGGAAAGTTTGATCAGAGAGGTGAAGATGGAATCTTCCTTAGCTGTGCTCCAGATTTTAGAAGATATAGATGTTTCAACAAAGAGACATAAAGAATTTTTTATTCTATTGATGTAAAAGTTCTTGAAAAATTTGAGGAAGATGCTTCAAAAATACATACAGATGATGAAGATGAAAGAGATGAAAGAATTATTATTGAGAAACATGAAAATAATTCTAATAGTGGTGATAGAATGAATTTTGAAGAATCGAACTCAGCTATTTCTAGTGATGAGGAATAACTTTGAGCATTTAATCCTAGGATAAGGAAATATGTGAAAGATCAAAACATCATTGGTGATCAAAAACAAAAGGTTTAGACAATAATAATATAAAAATTTGTTACACAAGCTTCTTTATTTTCAAAAGTTATGTTGAAATATGTTAATGAAGCTTTTGAGCACTAGGAGTGGATTCATGCTATGAATGAAGAGTTGGATCAAATTGAGATGAATGATACTTGGGAATGTATACCCAAACAAAATGACAAAAATTTTATGGGTACAAAGTGGTTATGCCAAAACAATTTTAATGAAAATGGTGAAGTTATAATAAAAAAAGAAATATTGGTTTACAAAGGATACTCACAAATTGAAGGTATTGATTTTTATGAGAATTTTACACTAGTCACATGGTTAGAAACAATTAGAATATTTCTTGTAATTTCTTAAACATGATTTATTACATAAAATTTCACTTAATACAACTTTGAGGATCAATAGGTATAGTATCTTGAGAAATTAGGAACATTGCACAACAACTTAGAACATAAAAATACAACATCTTTATTGAAAACTCCTTTTACATGACCACAACATTCCTTTATACTTAGCATTGAATTGGATAACTTGAGGACATGCATAAGAAAAGGGTGAGCTATAAAGCCTAGTAAGGGAGTAAACAATGCATAAAATGAAGAATATAATACATGTTATTCAATAGTAATATCAATGTATAATAAGAGAAGAATGAACATAAAGGCATGACATAGCATGATTATCATAACATGGAGATGTGGAAACAACATTTAACATGATATTAGCATGAGCCAAGGATCATTTCACATTGAGAATGAGTAAACCCTCATTGCACATGAATTCTCATGATTAAACACTCATTTCACATGACATATCATGATACTATTCTTTACCCAATGTATTGGAGTTCTGTTAGGGTTCACCCTTCTTAATCATTTCATTTTAAGCATAAGTGTGCCACATAGATCATACAACATGGATTCATTAAATATCATGATTTATTCCACAAATAAGATATGTTTAATACATAAATTTAAGTCCTAAATCAACAAGTACATGTTAATAAAGTTGAATACCCTTTGATAGAGAAATGTGTATGGTATTCACTAACACGATGATTTTTCCATGGGAAATTTTGGTGTAACTTTGGCAACATAACAACATCAAATAGATATCATAAAATGGGTTGATGAGAGAGAAATGGTTCTCTCGTCATTTATACGTAAAATGGAAAATAAGGGGTCATGAAACATAATATCCCAATATATTTAATGGAATTTATATGCATAATATAAAATAATTACTTGAATGTAAATGAGGAGATAGAAATCCCTTACGGAATTTTATCATGGTAACGGGTGTGCATGGGAGGAATTAATGAGAGAGAAAGGGGTATCTCATCATTAAAAAATAAAGAGGGAATTATAGGGGAGGTTTGAAATCATACCCCAACATTTTTAATTGAAAATAAAAGGGCATAACAATATAAGGAAACTTGGACATAAATAAGGAAGGAAGGAAAGTGAGTATCCCTTACGGAATTTCGGCATAGTAACAAGTGTGCTTAAAGGATCATAGGGGGGATTGATGAGAGTGAAAGAAAGATATCATCATATATAAATCAAATGTAAAGTATGGGGGTCATGTAAAATCATAACCCAACATATAAATATGGAACTTAAGAAGCATAATGTAAAAGAGTAGCTTGAATGGAAATGAGAAGAGTGAAATACCTTACTTGGAAGTGTGATCCTAAAGTATTGGGAGAGGATTCTTGGGAGCTTGGGGGAACCTTGGTAGGGATCTAGGGAGTATGGTAAATATTTTTCTAAATCTATAAATGGTTTTAGTGAAGAGTAATTTGAGGTTGGGTGGGTTTATATAGGAAATGAGAGGGAATTCTTTATTTATTTAGGTTTTGGACACTACACATTAAACTAATACAAACCACAAAGAATATCATGGTTTTGGCCCATTTTTTATTCCAAATGGAAGTGGTAAAAATATTTTATAATTCCAAGGGCCTAACTTATTAAAATTGTAGGCTTTATTATGTGGAGGTGAGTCACACTCTCAAGGAAATCATTTTAAAATGTTAAAATATTTTATAAGTCTTGGAGGGTCCACTAAGGCATTGTAAAATTAATAAAAAAATATAAAATTACATAATTTTAAAGGTAAAAAATATATTAGATGAATATCCCTTTTATAGTATTTTATTACATCACTATTGGGTCATTATGATGTCATAAAACACATTATATGTTCAAACGGTATTTTATTTTTATCCAAAAAATCGACTGTCTCAAAAAATTATAAAAAATTCACCATTAGATAATTTTGATGTCATGATTACAAAAATAATATTTATTTTACCTAAATGATTTTCTAAATATTTCAATTTTCACTTTAAAAATAAAAACTGACATTTACTGAAAATTGTCATGTTTTGAAAAAAGCAGTTTTTAACCTTAATAAAAATTACATTTGACTTCATAAAAATTATATAATCATTTATTATTCATAAAAGTAATTTGATAATAATATTTTATTAAAATATTAATTATTTCAAAAATTTATTAATTCATCAAAATAAACTCTTTAATTAAAAATATAATTTCTGTTTTATCGTATAAAAATATAATTCTTATCAAACTAAATACTTAATCCTTTATAGAGTAAAAACAATAAATATAATCATAATTGATAATTAAAAAGTGTGTTATTATAACACTGTTATAATAAAATTATTAATAATAAATTAGTTTAATATAATAATTTATATATTTTTGAAAAGTATCATTTTACCTGAAAAGTCAATTTATCTAATTAATTATATTTTTAAGAAAATCTATTCTCATAAAGGAATTGATGGAATAAGAATTTTATTTATAGAAGTGATTACATAAAAGGTAACTAATACCTTGTTAAATAACCCCTTATAACACCCACATAAGACCTAAGGGTAAGGTGTGTGATGGTGATAGACTCTTGGGGCGGATCAAATAACATCGCTCAGGTGGTAATCTCTATTAACTTCCACTTATCCCGTAGGTGATTCCATTCAAGATTAATGTGTTGAAGCACAGATTGGGTTTGGTCAAGAGAAAATCTCGGTGATGCTACCTCCTTTCTGAGCTCCAATAAATGATCTTCGTATGGCTCGAGTCTACTGGACGAGGCCATCGACTCTTCTTTTGAAATTAATTTTTCCATTGTAATTTCTATTTATAAACAATTATTATAATGTTAAAATTATTATTTTTTCTAAGTTTCATATTGATCTTCATTCATAATTCACCAATGGTCATATAATGATTGAAAACTGATAGTTTCATTTTAATTTATACTTATATAGTTTTAACTAATGGGATATAGTAAAACATAACAAAAAATATTATTCAAAAGTTCGGGTCTTTACAAAGTATGAACCAATACCATGGTATTCCAAATTGGATAACTGCTTAAGAAAGTTGAACTTTAAGAAAGGAAGAGTTGATATTAATCTCTACATCAAATAAATTCAAGATATTTCTCTTGTTTTTATTTTATATGTTGATGATATTATCTTTTTTGAGAATGATGAAGGAACTTGTGAAATATTTACTAAATAAATGAATAAATTGTTTGAAATGTCCATTCTTGGTGAGATGAAATACTTTCTTGGGTTAAAAATCTCACAAAATAAGAAATACATTTTTCTGTCTCAAGAAAATTATTCTAAGGAGATTCTTACGAAGTTTGTAATGGAAAATTAAAAACCAATTTCCATACCAATTTCAATGGGAACCAAGTTAACTAAATATGGAGAAAGTAAGGAAGTTGAATCTAAAGATTTTTAGAAGTTGATTGGATTTTTTTTTGTATCTAACCACCTCAAGACTAGACATTGGTTATTTTGTTAACTTATAGGAAAGATTAGAAAGTGAACCAAAGGAATCAAATATCTTTATTGGAAAAGAAATATCAAGTATATCAAAGACACAATATATTTTAGAATCAAGTATAATAGCTCAGGAAGAATTGATTTGTTTGGTTATACAAATGTTGATTGGATAGAAAGTGTAGATAATATAAGATCCGCATCTGGTGGAGTTTTATTTCCTGGATTTTTTTTTAATTTTCCATACTAAGAAATATAATTTGGTAATTATTAGAATGGATTAATCTAAGTATATTTATACCACTCAAGATGCAACACAACTTATGTGGATGAAGACTTAGTTGGAAAATTTAATTTTGGCAGTGAAGTTACCTCTACTCTTAAGTTGTGATAATTATAGTTTTATAAACCTTAAAATAAATCCAATACAAAATTCTCATTAAAAATGTATTGATATCAAATATCACTTTATTAAAGAGCATTTGGAGAAGGATGAACTCAAGCTAGATTATATTCCTATAATGGAACAAGTTGCTGACATTTTCACAAAACCATTACCAAAGGAAGAATTTTTCAAAATGAGGTTGAATATGGGAATAAAACCTATTTCTATAAAAGGTTTAGGTATTTGTTTTATCCCTTATCTATTCTAGTATTTGTATAGTTTATTCAAGTGGGAGAAAAATAATGTTTCATAAATCTATCCATTGGTATGTGCTAAAAATTTTATAGAAGCATGTATTTAGGTGGAGTTGTGGGTAAGCTGTGAACTTGGAATATAAGTGTGTAAATCTTTTTAATAGTTTATTTAAGTGTTTTTAGGAAATTTTTATAGGAAATAAAAATATTTTTTAATGTTCTCTGAAAAGTTTGATTTCATGAAGATGTTTCTTAAGTCACTACTTTTGGACAACATGGTTTTACTGTCAAGGATTCTTGTTTTCTAAAATAAGTTCACTCACATAGGATTATAATTATTTATTAGTGATACATAACTTAATATTAAAATTTTTAGTGATTTATGAACCTTGGTTTACAATAAAATCTAAAGGGGGTATTTTTGGGAACAAGTTGGCTTGAAGTTGTTTTCGAATATTGGGAGAATTTACTCCTAAATGTTTTGTATTTTGTTTTCATTATGAAAAGTAAATTCAGTTTGTAAGTATTGGTGACTGGAATAAAGGTGTATCCTAATCATAAAATTATATGAATACTTGATAATAAATTCCATTGTTTCCAGTTTTCTCTTCTGGAGATTTTTTCTAGGTGAAGTGGTTTTCGGACTCACATAGTGTTCGGAATGAAGTTTTTTATTGGAGAAAGAAGTTGTATCGGAGTATGAATGTATTTAAAGATATTAGATACTAAATCTAATGATGATTTTATATTTTTTAAGTTTTCAATATCATAATTTTTCTGAAAAACTTATGATCCAAGAACTATGAAATAATGGAGGAGAAAAGGTTTTGTAAGTCAGAGGATGTTATGCCAGTCTCAATATTCTTAATACGATTAAGTAGTCATGATACAAGGAGTTTTTTAAAGAATAATGGTTACATATTATAAGTCTTTAGATCGTATTTCATTGGTGTGATAATCATAAGATGTATTTTTTCTCTAAAGGCTAAGAATTTTGAAGTTATTGTTGTTATAATCTTATAGAAGTACCGATCGACTAATCCATCAGAATTACCGATCAATCAGAATATAAGATCCACCAAAAAAATAAATCTATTGGATCATTCACCAGTTATATAGAATTTGGAAGAAATAAGTCACTACTGACACTGGTCCATCAGATACGATGTTCCAGCAATCAATCGGAGGAGTTCTGACACCAATCCATCAGAAAAAGTGTTAGTATCAACAGGACATCAGATGAAGAGTTTTATTAGAGGCAGATAAGAATTTTTTTAATAGGTATATAAGTTGTTGACTTTGATGAGTAAGTTGCAGTTTTTGGGACCAATTAATGATAAGAGCTTCAGAGACCGATCCATCATATGGGCTCAAAGACAGATCAATGTTATGGAGTTCAACAATGTAGTCAACCATTTTCAAAAAGTTATGAATTGTTTCAATTATGTGAAGTTTTATTGAACCAGATGTGACCCTGATACATCGAAAGGAATTAGAGATTGATCCAACATATGCATATTGATGTTGATAATTCATTTTATTCTAGACTTAATTGGATGCATTTTCATTAGTTTGATTTTTTTTAAATAATAAATTTAAAATGTGGAATGTTTTTCTATTTTTGAAGTGTTGTAGAGTGGTTTCAAAGTCCTTATAAGTTGCAATGATGTTTTTGGAAAGACAACGGAACAAATATTTTGGGCTGAGAAATGTAATCAAACTACTAGAGTGATTGAGAAGATCCATTGGTGTGATAAATCCAAGATAAATCAACTAAAGTATAATGAAGTTGCAAAAATGTATCAGGAATAATAGTTTCAATGGTTCAAAGCATCATAATGAGAAAGTGAATCTAAGTGAAAATCTCTATTGGGATGAAATAAAATTTATAAGTTCGAAGCATTATGAATTTTTGAGAAGAATCAAGAATTTTTTAGAAGAATAAAGAATATTATAGAAGCATTGAAATGGTCAAATATGAAATCAAAATGAATTTGAAATTTGAGTTCCTAGAAAGTTGGTTGAGCAGGAAAATAAAATTGGATTCCCTCCCATTCCATTTTTTGTGCACCTATAAATAGAGTTCAAAGTGAAACATACTCTGAAACTATTCACATGAAAGATTGAGTGAGTTCTCTTAAGGTTTTATGGTAGATTTGGGAGAAGAAAAGTTTTCAGAACTAGTTTTATTGAGGAATTTTTTTAGACAGAAGAATCATAAGGAATATGTTATTGGATTGGACCAATCCATCGGACTGACAGTTATGGAAAAGAAAGAAGTGGTTTAGAATTGTTTCCAGAGTATTTATATAGATTTTTTTCTGGACTAAAGAATCCTAATAAATAATTGGAGTCATAAATCAAACGAAGTTTTCATACAAATTCCAGAGAAGTTTTTTCTACCTACTACTAGGAAAGAAAGTGAAGAGTTGTGTTTTAAAGAATTACAAAAGTGGGAGTTGATGAAGCAACACAATGACATGTTTTGAACCAACTGATGATGGTTTCTTAACTTATTGAAAAAAATTATTTTATATCATTTTTCTAGAATAATAACATGAACTATTGTAATTATCATAGTGATACACAAGTGTAAGGGTATTTCCTACTTTTTGTATTGATGCAAAAGGATTGTTTTTCTAGTAGATTGTGTGGTATTGGATTATTTTCAAACCATGCCAAGGAATAGATACTATTATTGAGTATTGAAACTTGTAAATAATTTTTTTCCAATAGATGTGTGTATATTTTTTTCATCAAATTTATAATTCTTTTACAAGAGGAAAATTTTGTTATACAAGAAATATAACATAAAAGAAAATGATATCACTGATTCACCCCCTCCCCCTCTCAGTGATACATGGATCCTGGTTTCTCTTTTTCATAATGTGCCTCCAAAATTAAACAATAATGAATGATAGTGATTAATTGATCAATAAATACTTCCACCATAAAAAATAAATACGTTTTTTATCAAGTTATTCCATATTCTTTAAGTATACTCAATTTTATCTGTATAGTTTTATCAAGGTAACTTGTATCTTTTTATTTACCTAGGTAGTTAATACTTTAATTATATAATTAAAAATATATTTATTAGATAATTTAGAACCAATTATTAAAAATATTAATTCCAATTCATTAAATAAAAATCCAATGTGTGTGTAAAATTAATTTTAATACAAACGCATGTAATGCGCAAAATCCTGTTTTAACCTTAATCGTGTTAATTAATTTTAATAGTTTTCACTAATCATTACGGTAATAAATTATTTTCAACTTATTATATATTATAAATTATTATGATTATAAATATGGAATCCATTTTTCCAAATTATATTCAAAAAATTGGCATAATTTAATTTAAAATTAATCCCGCAAATGCATTGAGAAAGCAGTTTTTTAGTGAAAATGTTCAAAATTTTACGAAGTTTTTATATCTAAATTCAATATAAAAAAGATTATAAATACCTAAATTGGATTAATATATGTATAATTGATATAATTTTACTTTAAAAATAATTTAAAATATAATTTAACATTATGAATTATTTAGATGAAAAGTCGATTTTCAAATAAAATCCAGTATTTTTCACTATTCATCAAAAAATGAATCTTTTTAGAAAAATACCAAGAATTCACACTAATATAATTTTAATATTCTGATTTCAAAAAAGAAGTTTATTTTTTAAAATAAAATTTATAAAAGTATCAAAATTTGGTTTTAAAACAATTACTCCATTAAAAGGCTGTAAAACCGCCTTTAGAACGAATACAACTTTTTTATATATAAAATTGGATTTGTTCTTATCTTATGCCTACCAAATATATTGGGTGAATGAAAAAATATTTTCTTGAATATATAATATATATTTCATTAATATCATTCAATAATAATAATTAAATTAATTTATTAAGGCAAAATTCCTTTGGGCGCATAAAAATAGTTTTTTATATTAAACATTTCCTTTATATTCAATTAGTTTTTATTTTCATTTATAATTAATTAGTAACCAATGAATTCATTTTATAAACATATGTAAACCATATTTTCATAATTTATTTAATCTTATTCATTACCATCATTCCAATATCTAAGTGATATATATCATGTTAAAAAATAATTTTAATTGTATATTGTTGTCCGGTAAGACTCGGCCTTGTGTGTAACAAAAATTATCAATGAAACTCAATGTTATGGGAAATTAAAGATAAACACGTCATTCAATATAATTAAATATAAACTATGTGTTTTATGTAACATAATCTACCAAATAATTTTAAATTAATTTAAAAGAACATATTTCATAAAATCTCATGATGTTATAGCCTAAAAGGAAAATGACCATGGATAACAAATATTGAAGCTTAGATATTCATAAGTTAGGAAATACATATTATTTATGAGTTATTTCTTCAATAGTTTTCTTTATATAAATTTAATTTAAGTATCATCACACATAAACATTCCTTTATTTAATTAATGGATTAAAATAGGAGGAGCAGTGTTAACAATGAATGTTATGGGTAGTGCCGTGATTGTCCTAATAAACAACCGAATGAGACAAGATCTAGAGAGATAAGTCTTGTGTTTATTAATAACCATCCATCACAAATTATAATTAAAAACTTGAACTCATTTGAAATTATAAACACACAAAATAAGATAAGGATGGGGTTTCATGGATTCTAAAGTGATAAAGACCATAGAGGAAAGAAGATTCAATTTACCAAGTTTAAAGAATGTGGGAATAAGTACCAATGGAAATGTGTTAAAGAAACTATAATATTTTTTATTTATGCTAAATGAATTCATTGAGATACCAACTAATGAGGAAAATGAAGAGTTAGATTAATTTAATAGAGGAAAATGAATTTCATCCTAAGGTACCACTAATAGTTTAATGTATTAAATATAGGGAACTTGGGAGTTATCCAAGTCAATACCCTAATCCAATGGCTAACAAATATGATAATCATCAGCAACCTCCAAGACCAATGGAACAAGGAATAACTTATGCAATGAAAATCATAGAAGTGGATTTTGATAATTACAGAACACTTATCCTCTAATTCAGAGTTGTGTACATATTATTGGAGTTTGATTCTATGAACTATAGTGTATCTAGGAAGTTTTCTAAGAGAATTAAATCATCACCCTGATGATTTTATTATCAAATAAAACTTTTTGTTATATTATTACTATTTATGAAGCTGAAGTTTTTGGGAATGTGTTTCATGTAAATATTATTAATCCTTCATTTAGATAAATATAGTGTGATTTTATAAATGGTTTTTTTATCCCTATACACTCAATATTAATAAAAAATAGGGAAATCACATTTCATATTTCAAACTAACTGATGATCATATACCAGTGTAAGGTTGACAATAAACTCTCTAGAAAAATTAATTCCATTATAGGATTCATGAAACTCGGTCATGAGGTATTTTTAGCTCAAATGATTCATGAAAACATAAATTTTATTTATCAAACTATTTAGAGGAAAAAGATATATTTCCTAAGTTTATAAGGTTGATGTATCTCAATAAATTATATCTTGAGTCATGTCTATATTTTAGATACCCAAAGAAATTTTCATTAGTAATTTATAATTAAAATTGCAAAGATGAAATTTATTTAAGAGGGGAGAATGTAATGCCCTAAGATTCTAGTAAATATTTTTCCTTTAAATAAATATTATTTTGGGTAGCTTGTTTCACATGCAATATAAAACTTAGATGTAATTTTGATACTTTAAAATAAAATTATTTAATTTGACCATAATAATATAGCTGTTAAATAAGTAGTTATAAATATAAGTAACCAAATTATGAAATCTATATAATAAAAAGGAAATAAATGGAATCGTTTAGTAGAAATCCTCATTATGGAGATCGTTTTTCCGAGTTTGGAAGGAAGGTAGATTCACTAGGGTTTTCCCTAGACCAATTCCAAGACAAACACCAACAATTATAATTTGAGTGAAATAATTTGTGAGATAAGTTCAAGATTTTGGGAATTACCACAATATCCATTCTAGTTAAACCTCAACCCACTATTACCACCAAATATTATCTTTTCCTTAGATATGATGAAGAGATCTTGAGAGGTTATATAAGTATAATCGAGGATGATATAAATATATAATTATTAATGTAATAAGTTATTGTTATATCACATGTATTTTATAAGTTTCACATTTTAACTTTTAAAGGAAAAAAATAATTTAATTTTTAATACTAATAAACTAATAAAATTCAATTCGTATATCTAAGAAACTAATAAGATTATTTTATGCTTAAAATGTATTTTTTTCTAAAATTGGACTTTTGTGAACTATGAATTTTTATTTTAAGGAACTAAATATATTATGTTTAAATTATGAAAAAATATATTATTTATATTAATAGTATATTAGCACTATTTTAATTAAAATTTGATTATAAATAAGAGTAAAAATTGTTAATATTTGAAAAATTCACATTTCTATAAAAAAGTTTTCATTATATTCCATTTGAAAGTTAAATTACTAAATTTTAGAATTTTTTATTTTAAAAAATAATCTTAATTTTTGGATTTATCACAAAAATATTACCTTAGTATAAAATATTGTTGTTTTTCTAAAAATATTTATTTTTAGGTGAATAGTGAAAAATATTGTTTTACTAATACAATAGTTTTTATGACTTTTTCATAATATAAAAATGACATAAAAAATTATTAACCATTTTTATAAACCAAAGGTGTATTTTGGGAGAGAAATTATGTATTTAAAAATACTACATTGAATTTAGAAAACCTAACTTTAACATTTTGGAACTCAAGTAATATTTTATTCCAATAAAAACCATTTTGGTCTCTTCTTTTAATTATATATTTACATGGTGGATTTTGGTTTTTGATTTCACTAAAATACACATAAATCTTATTTTCTTAGTAATAAACCAAGTAATGTTTTCAAAATCAATAATATTGATAATTTTATCCTAAACATAATTTTTATGCTTTAAAATACACTTTTTCTAAAAAATGGTTTTTATGCATTATCTGTACTATTATTGAAGTTATTTTTTCTTAAACTTGAAAAATTTATTTGATAAAATTATTTTCATATCTGATATAATCATGTCAAAATTAGGTAATAAGTTCAATTTTAATTTTGTTCATTATAAATTATCAAGGCTAAAAGATGAGTTACCACATTAAAACTAAATTATGGTGAAAGTTAAAACTAAAGAAAAAGGCTTAAAATTACTCAAAACATATATAAAAATGTATGGTGAAGGGTTTTATCATACCAATACTCACAAATCCTCCATTATTTCTAAATTTTTTTTATCACACTCCTTGAATAATAACTTTCCCTCTTATATTATTACAAAAATGTCACTCCCCTCACTTATAAAAGGAGAAACCCACCACCCATTTATATACACTCTAAAAATTAAAATTATTAAATAACCTATTCAAATTTTACCCATAATAGATCCATTTCCCACATTTTGTATCCCCTTGATCCAAATAAAATCCTAGAATCCTCAATTTCCAAGAGGTCCTCCAAGAGAAAATTCAAACTCTCAAGGTCACCACTAATCAATTATTGAACTTTTTTCTTATATATATTTCTTCTAAAAATATATATTAAACATTATAGTATAATGAAATTATTATTATTAATATAATGAAATTATTATTATTAATATAATGAAATTTTATTATGTTAATGTTATAACTATTATCTACCCATCCCCCTTAGAAAAATGAAAATGTTGTTCGTGCGTATGTGCAGACTACCACCTCCACAAAGTGAAATATTTCATTTTTCATAAATAACTTACATGGATAGTTATAAAATTATATTTAACTAATAAATATTATATTAATAACATTATTAATAATCTGAAAAATATAAAATAATTTTTACCTTCTTTCTGTTCTATGTAAAACAAAAACATTATCTATGTGTACATGAAAACTACTACCTCCAAGGAGAAATGTGTTCCATTTTTCATCCCCACCCTACATGAATGGTTCTAAAATATATTTTATGAATATAAATAATATTAAGGAGTGATAAATTTAATGAATATGGTTTTGAAAGGATCACAAATAAATTAAAAATCATTATAAAGTAATCCAGTAATCTCTTTAAATTAGCTAAAACGAGCATGTCATGGATTCATTTTTCATGAACCATTCCCATAGTTTCCATAAAATTAATATGGGTATAAATAAAAAAATTAAAATCAATGATTTAAATATATTTTTTAATCCAAGAATAATGAAATTGGTATAAAAAAATAGGACTCAACATATCCATTATAAAATATAGGTGGAATAATGTAAATTACTAACATTCAATGATGAAAATATACATTTACTATCTAATGAATGTATAATGATAGATTATGATTAAAGATTATAAATGATAATATACATGAATATGGTTCTTAAATAGGTGATTAATATGGTTATTTTTATGATACAAGAGTTTAAAGCACTTTCATGGAAGTTGAGAGTAAAGTTAATGGATTTATCATCTCAAGTTTTATTCATTGAGACATATTCCATATTCACCACTTGATTCATTTTTTGTGGTGTATATACTAACCTATAGATTCAATTTTCATAAATTTTATGAAGTTAAAGGTATTTAAACATCTATTTCATATTATTTTTTCAAGGTATTTCAATTCAAAAGTTACTAAAGTCATAATAGCTTTTCTTAACTCAACTTCTTTTCTTGCATCCAAATTATTCCTCTTTAAATATAGATATTTAAGATTATTTTAATCTATCCAATGATTATATTATATTTAATTTTCTCATAATTTTCCATGGAATTTCATTTTCAAAATCAAATACATCTTCTTTGATGGATTTATTTCTGTATAAAATTTGATGATGTTAAGAATAATTATCATCCTCTCTAAACGTGCTCTTTCTCTTACATGTCCATATTCAATATTTTAGCCATTATTTTAGTTTATTATTTTAAAAAAAATAATTATTATTTCTTGTGATATTCAATTTTTTCTTTAATTTTTTTACAAATTTATAATTTATCACCCTTTCATTATTTGGGTTTCAATAAAGGTATTTTAAAAATATTAAGAAGTGTTTTCTTTTCACGATCATAATTTTATCTTCCACTCCAAATTCCATTGAGATAAAAATTATGTATTTTTAAATGATAAATTAATTAATATTATTTTTTAAATTAGAATTTTTCAAAAAAAATTACTTGACCTTTTTTAAAATGTATTTTGAAAATGAAATGTAGCATTTTCTTTTACGACAATGTTAAAAATGTTTTCTAAAAAAATTTACATTTAAATTCCATTTTCCTATTTAAATACCTAACTCCTATAGATTTATGTTTCAAGAATAACCCTATAAATAAATTTACTAAATATTTCTTTTGAATGGTTTAATTTTTTATATCAATTGATCTACTTTTGATATCACTGTGTGATACCATTTGAAATGAAATGAAATCTATTTTCATAACATATGTTTTCTTGATATGATGAATGAATGATATCTTATGTAACAAATATATATGAATTTTTATGGTTGTTGTCTTATATCACCCTCAAATGTATTGGTTAAGGATATATATCTCATGATATAATGATATTATGTGTGGATGTTTTGTTTTGTTCACAACATGGAACACATACATTTTATTTATTCACAACATGATGTCTGGACATTTTGTTTGTTTAAAACATTTGATTTAATTTCATCACAATGTTTAATTTCCTATGAATATTATTGGGGCATGTTTATTTGATATTCAAATTTATTATGTTATTCTCCTGTGATTTTAGATTAATACCATTTTCTTCCAATCCATCTTATAATTTTTATGCTTCCTTAATGAACTCTCTATGGTATTTTGTTCACATATCATGATCCTTAATTCCAGAACAATTTTTATAATTTCCATTGATGTTACATATTCTTTTTAATAATATATATATCTCATGATCAGGTTTTATTAAATGAATATAAACCAAATATTAGCAACATATTGATAAGTTTTACTATCACTGAGCATTTGAGATCACCCTTTCTTATGTTTCCTTTCCTTAGGTTATAAATATGAGTTTAATTTATGAAAAATATATAAGGGATTCTAGTGTGGTTTGATTATGGATAAATGTTCACAATAATTGTAAAATAATTTACTCATTTATTTATTCCTTAAATATATTAAACCTTTGGTTCTTAAGATTTTGAGATTATTTATAAGATGTAATGTTTAACTTAAAGAAATAATGAAAAATAAAGATATTTTTATCTTCGGTCTCCATAGATAGTATCAAATATGGTATGTAAAGAATGTATTTTTATCATAAGATCTAGAAGTGTGGGTTTTGTTAATGTCAACACTACCTTATCATTTCTAACTAAGTAATCTGGAATCCATAATCACTTTTTAATCAATCACCTCCCCCCTCACCATATGGGCAATGAAGAAGGTCCAGGGGCATGTGTGTTAAAAAAAATAAAGAAATAAAGGGAGATGAATGAAAATAAAATAAAATAAAAATACATTACTTATTCTTTATAATAAGGCAACATTTCTAGTAAGATCAAATAATAGAGAGTTAACAATTAAACATAAGAATTCATTACAAGGGGTGGTGGAAATATCCTTGTCTTAGCCACTATGGTTATAGAGTGACATCACTGGAGAATTATAATAGAAATGAAAGAATAAACTAAAAATATCTATCTAAAAAAACTATACCCTCTTAGTCCCCCCTACATCTCAACCCATTTATCTTTAAGAAGTAATAGAATGATTGAGGTCCTTCGTAGTCAGGGTGGTAAATCTTCCTCACATGGGTGTCATGAACTTCCTTTTCTCCCTTTCCAAAGTACACTTTTATATTGGTGCATTCAAGATATTCCTATGATTCAGTGCCAATTTCCAATATTCTCTAATGAATTCCACATGTACAACTAAGTGGTCCAAATTCTTCAGTAGAGAATATTCTCAAACACTCTCAACTTAAAAATAAATTTACACTACCTTTTGTTTCTTTAATTCAATAGATTTTCACCACATTAAGGCATGAATTTTTTTACCAAATTTGAGAAAACTAGCGAAATAAAAATTGATCTTAGGTTTATCCCTATTTATTTTGTGAAATTTTGATTTTAATTCCCTTCATGATATGACTCCATCTTGAATCAATTTTTTTAAATAATAGACTACCATTGTTAATAATATAAGTATTACAAAATTGAGCCCCCTTTTGTCTTTACTAAAATTTTCATCCCACAACTGGTTTTTTATAAGTCTTTAAAATTCTTAAAAAGTATCTATGAATAGATTCCTTTATCATTTTTTAGAAAACTAAAAAATCTTATGAAGTGAGACCAAAGTCTTAGAAGTAAGAACAAAGTATTATGAAGTGACTTAGAAGTCTTACAAACCCTTCATTCCTTTTTCATTTCCATCCTCAAAGAAAAATTATTAAGAAATAAATACTTATGAAATCTTCTATTTTTCTAAAAAGTATAAAAATCATGAAAATCATAGACTTAGTGTAGGTTTTATTCAAGTTATTACATAATTTAATCTAACAATTAAAATCAGAATTAAAATCCTATGAATAGTTTAAACAAAAAATCAATGTATATAATTTCAATTAATTATAAAATTATTTTATCAATGAAAACCTATGAATATAAGCCTTTTTTCAACTTAATTTTTGATTTAATAGTATTACCATATTTAAACCATTTATTCTAAATTAAAGGAAACCAATAGTTAAATCCCATAAAATCCCTAAAAAAATTTTTAAAATTTACAGCTCGATCACCTAACACCACCCAAACTAAACCAACACCGCTTCCATAGACTCACTAAGAAGGAATAATAATAGAGAATGAATAAGAATGGGAGAGGGAATCACTTGGATCTCAAGGATATTGATATTTTGAAGCTGAGGGATAAAAACCATAAAAGGATTCTCAAATATATCCAAGGACACACCACTGATCACCTATGGTACATTGGAAAATGATGGAATAGGGAAGAATATGAATGGTATTTTGAATTTAAAATTATTCTATAATAATAGGGAATCATGGAAATATAATTTTCTTTACACAAAAATGCAAACCTGATCTAAAAATCATGGCATGATATCCACTGAATCTCAAGGGATAAACAACTTTAAATCAATGTATTTAATCAAAGTCCTGATGAAACCAAGGTGTCTATGCCATAACACTCAACCTCCCAAGGATCACAACATGATCCTAATCCTTCTCCTCTCAAACCCAATACACCCCAAAAAAACCATGATGCAATAAAAGATACCATGATGAAATAGATCTTAGATAGAAAAGGCTGTGAAAAGTGACCACCCTATCTTTTAGGGTATAGTGAGCTTAGTCATGCTGTAGTAGTCATTAAATAAGATTAACCTTGAAACATCCCAAAACTGTTTATGCCTCTACACAACACACCATGGAATAATATACCATACATAAGATTAACTTGTAGACCATCACGTTGCAATATATGTCTCCCATATAGAAAGATAAACCCTTAAATCTCATGGCCTCAACCCTATATTGCAATAAGATCCTTAGGCTATAATCTAACTAATTATAAAAAAACAAACCATACTATAGTATACGGACTCCACAAACCCAATGACCACACTAAAAATCATATTAGTCAAAGTGTGATTGATTTGAAAGAAAAAATATCTACCTAAACTTCTAATTTCACTCATTGAACATCCTACAAGCCTCTCCTAACACCTCCAACACTTGAAAGATGCAATGTAATAATCTGAGAAATTCCAAGCCATTACAAGACTTCTCATCACTAGTTCATACAACACTTAATATATCTACATTCTCTCTGCTTCACTTCTCTGAATTATTATAGATGATAATTTGAAATTAATGATAAGAGGGGTAAGAATTGACTTATAATATTATGTATTAAGGAATTTTATGAATTTTTTCAAGAATTTTTTTTAGATTAAAAAATATTATTATTAAATATATATTGATAAATAATATTACCAATAATTTTATTAGTTTAAGTCCTTCATGTCAAACTTGATAGACAACCATGCATTCTCTATATGAATCTAATTGTTTTAGGGTCAAAAACTAACATTTCATCCACATACAATAAAAAATGATAAAATCATTGTCAATAAAATCCTTAAAATATTCAAAAATATTATAATGTAGTTTATTTTATCCAAGAATCATCATATGAGAATCAAATCTCTTGTGAAAAAAATTTGGTAGCTGCTTGAGATTATAAAGAGTTTTTTTTAACTTTAAAAAAAGTTCTATTTTTCATTCTCTACATACCATATGGTTGGATAATGTATATTTATTACTCAACATCACCATTAAGAGAAGTTATATTTAAATATAGGTTCTATAGATATAAATTTCATGTAACAAACATCACAAAACCACCTGAACAGTCACAAGTTTAAAAACATAATAAAAAATTTCATTAAAATCAATACTATCATTATAAGCATAAACTTTGGACATCAATATTTCAATATATCTTTACACTTGGTCCTTTTCATATCATTTGATCTTAAAGATGCATTTTTTACTGATGAACTTCCTTTCAAGAGTTATTGAAATAAGATCCCATGTTTAGTACTTGTGAAAAGATTAAAGTTTCTCCAACATCACTATCACCCATACATTTATACTCTGGGTTGACTTCAAAAAATAAGGTGACACATAATCATATACCAACAAGAATTATGTATTTATTATTTTCAGTGACATATTTTGAGCACCATATTAGTTTATTTTTTATACCATACTCGATTGGTTCTTGATCACTATGCTCTGGTAATGTTTTATAGTAAAAAAATTCAACCTTAAATTCATCATCCTCATTTACTATAGTAGTTTATGAATTCTATTTCTATAGGTCTCCATAAATTTCCATTTATTCCTTGTATTTTACAAAAATTAAATCCTTACTGATAATAAGCTTGTGGTTAGTGGGGTCCCACAAATGATACCTCTTCACACCATCAACATATCTCAAAAAAGCATTCCCAAGATTTTGTATCCAACTTAGACCTTTCCTAGTTATTAAAAAAGGCATATATCTGACTTCTAAAAGTATGTAATCAAGAATAGTTAGTGGGTTTACTATTCAAAATCTTTATTGGTGTTTTTATATCAATAACCACTTAAGAAGATTATTTGATCACATAATATGCAGTATTCAATTATTTTACTAGGTATTTCTTAGCTACTCATGCAGTCTTCCATATTTCACTTATTAAGTTCAACAAGTACTAATTTATTTACTATGTTATTATATTCTATTAATGAGTGTGTGTCATTTTAAAATATCTTTCAATGTATTTTTTATGAGATAAAGAATTTAACTCATTACTTGTACATTCTTCATCATTTTTTGTATTTAAACACTTTAATTTTTCCAATATTCAAGTAAATTTCATGTTTGGAATGTTTTAAAGTATTAAAAACACTTTTCTCCCTATTTATTATGTACACCCAACATATCTTAAAATAATAATCAATGGATAAATATATTATTGTCCTCCCACATATAAAATCAGTCCTTTCCAAATGGAAGAATGAATTAAGTTTATGATTTCACTTCTTCTTATGGTTGATGTTCCAAACTTCTCACAAAATTTCTTTCTCATAAAATAATTTTAAAAAAATAAAATGAAACCTTTTTATGTCCAAAAAATTTTAATTAACAAGAATATTAAAGACTCTTTTAGACATATGGCCAAGTTTTCAATGACATAACATAATTAATGATTTTTTTAGGTATTTGATGCAATAACTATCATTACCACATTATACATTTCCCCTATAAGAAAGTATAATATATTTTATATATTTTCCACCTTCATCACTATAATATTTAATTTTAAAATATCCATATTTTTTTGTGAGTCGTGATGGGTGGTCAGGATGATATTGACACTTAGAACACATATTACATGTTGAGACCCTATTCTAATCCAAGTGATGTTAGTCAATCTAATGGAAAAGGATGAAAGTGGGGATGATGAAACACTATAGAATATCTCAAATAAGTAAAAATAAAAAACCAATTTTAAAATCATATTTTCTTATTAAGAATTGAATGAATCACTATTCTTGTAATTTATATCTAAAAGGGAACCCTTGTAGATTTCAATATCCTCAAAAAAGATAATCCCAAATCACACATTTGGAGGTCCAATACTGAGCCTCTAAAATTCCTTTTTAGTGTATCTCATAGTCTTAAAAAGTATCTAAGGTGGGGAAAAACTAATATTGGTACATTATGATCCTAAAATTGCATTTAAAATAGAAAAAATAAACTTAACTTTCCTTATAAAGTATATTTATGAAATTATCTCTTGTATTTGTCCTTAGAGTACCATTATATCAATTCCAATCCAAAATACCATCTGAGAGTTGTTATTTCTTGATGTTTATGTATTAATAATACAAATAACTCATTATTTATGTTATAGTTCCACATTAATTATTCAATTTAAAAAATAATATTTAATTAAAAAATTTAAATGGGCTTAACACAAATTAAATTTTACTAAATAATTCCAATCAGTAGTATCTTATGTACAACATTAAGAGAACTTTGTAAAGTTCAAATTGATTATGAATAACATTAATAATCATAATCTAAAATTATAATCTTGAAATATGTCACAGATATCCAAATTTTAAAAAAAATTGGAATAATACAATCCACCACAGGTTCATTAGGAATGTCACTTTGTTCTTGTTATCAAGATAAGCATAGGACATAGACAACGTCAACCTTTTATAACTTATATATTTCTATCAACTTAAAATATAACTAAAATAAAAATAATTATATCCTATTTAATTATATTTTCATGACCATGCACTTATTTAGTCAAAGATTAATTGAGGGTAACTCAAATTCTTAAATAACTTTTAGATGTATATAAAAGTATGAAACCCAATAAGTAGAAAACATTTTGGAAACATCAATTTGAAGGATCCATAAACAATGTCTATTTGAGTATAATTAATTACACATATGATTATATACATAGTATACTTTATGTAGGTCATTTTAGATAAAAAAATTACCAACTTATATCCCATGAGTGATCATTTTTGTCTTCATACAAGTCTTCCTACTCACACTAATCATAAAAGAACACCAAAACTCAACATAATGATCATAAATTAGATATAAAAAAGTAATAAATATGTTTTTGAGGGTTATTATCATATCATATCTTATATTATATATAAGAAACATCAATTAATGATAAACAGTTTACATTAATATACATTAAATGATATTGAATGTCCCTATCCAATAATATTAGACTGGATTTAGGGAATAACACTAATTGTATCCCACTTTCACTAAATCTAGTCACATGTGTATCATTTAACAAGTGATATAATGTGAATTTAATTATTTTTAAAATAAGGGACTTTGTTAGGGGATCCAAAATATTACCTTATATAGTAAATTAACATTGACTGATATCACCTCTATCAATAATATCTTAAATGAGATGAAATTGATGAAAAATATGTTTGGATATTTTGTGAGACCTAATACTTATATTTTGTAACTTCTCTACTACTATCACACTAAATTTTAATTTTCTATATGATGATTGGGACCACCCCTAGTTTAATAACAAAATTTCTTACCAAAATATATTGTTTAGTAATATTAGATTTTTGATATATTCATCTTTTATTGTATAATCAAAACTATAAATTTCTTGAAACTTTTTTAGATTATAATCCACCATTTATGAAAAAAATAAACTATTAATTATATGTAAATTGATCTTTGTTAGTTTGGAAACTAGAATGGGTGTAACCCTTTACAATGATCTCTTAATCGCCACTAAATAATAAGAACACATCTGTAGTTCTTCCCAAGTACATAAGGATATTATTCGTAGATACCTAATGACTATCACCGAGATTTTATTATAATATACTCATCATAATAAATTCATAAGATATATTATGGAATTAACACACCATGAAATACATGATTAATCCAATAGTCAAATTATATGGAATCTTACTCATATTTTATTACTATGAAACTTTTGAAGGATATTATCTCTTTGAAATACTTTTACCATGAAACAATAGTAAAGAACCCTTTTTAGAGTTTTCCATTCCAATTATCTTTAACTCTTTAATAATGAATTCATTTTGAATAAGTCTAATAATTTATTTGGATTTATCGATATATACTTTCATACCTAGTATGTATGTTACTTCACTATGATCTTTTATCGAGAATAAATATTCCAACCAATTTTTTATTTTTTGTATTGTTGGGTTTTTAATTTTGATGAGATGTATGTATTCTACATACAACACTAGAAATAAAATTATATTCTCACTAAGGAATTTATATACACAAGGTTTATCCTCATTATTTTGATAAATTCAAACACTTTGATAGCTCCATCAAAAGGAATATTCCAATTGAACAACCAAAATGGACTGATGAATTTGAGGTAATATTTTTTTCAATATATAAATAAATAAATCAAATTCAATGTATGAATAAATTTGGTAATATATGAAGAGAATAATGGATACGAAGAAGAATAATTTGTTAATAATGGGAAAGTATTGATGTTGTCTTAGAATATGTGGATGGAAATATTCAAGGAATAAACATTTATATGTGTTGAATACTAAGTTGGTTTGAAAAGGATTCATGAAAAGTGAATTTTGAAACTAGAATCACTCTATATAATAGGTTTCAATTAATTTAAGTTAGCTGGATATGGAATAATGTGAAAATATATAATTAAAGAAGAAATGATTTTATGAAATTTAGAGAAACCATCCTAGGATTTTCTAGAATTTTGGATACTAAAATATATAAATAATTTCCATTGGATAAAGTTTAGATAATTCTAAAATGGATCTAGAATTAAATAGGTAGTGAATATACTTGAAAATACTCAATTGTGTGTATTAAAATGCTATAAAGATTTGAAAATTATATTGAGGAGACTTAGAAATATTTTAGTAATTTCTAAAGCTATTTAAAGTGGTTTGAGAGGTTTTGGAGTAATTGGAAATGAACTTACGTTGGTTGAATAGGTTTTTACTACTTTGTTAAAGGTTCTATAATTATATGTTAATGATATAATTTGTATAAGTATACAATGTGTAAGAGTCATCTGAAGTAGAATCAAAGAATTAAAAAAGTAATGGGAATATCATAAGAGTCATTCAGAATGCGTAGAATAAAATTTATAAATGTATGGAGCATATAAGAGTAACTTCACTCTTGTGTAATTATAACCCTAGACCTAAACTAAAGAATGTAGTTAAATCATGGGACTCACTATGGAGTATAAAATCAACTCTGTTGATTTTGAAAGAGTCATACCAAAATTTCATAAGAGACATCCTAGTATTTCATAAGAGTCCTCATAAGTTTTCATAAGGGTCATTTATACTATGAATATTTAAATGTGATAAAGGGAAGAGACCCACTAAGAACTGTAAGTGTCGTCAAGACCTAGTGTAAGATTTAGATGCATAGTTTGTAAGATTCATCACAGTGTTTTATAAGGGAAACTAGGGAGCATGCTAAGAAAATTTATAATAGAATAAGATCATAAGAGTAAACACTGAGTATTATAAAAGTAATTTGGGGTTGAAGTAGAAGAATGTGGCTAATTAATGAATCATAAGATTCATCTAGAGAAAGCATAAGATTAATTAAATTAAATTTATAGTAGTCATTTACTCTCATAAGAAATCACTTGAAGTGGAAAATCATAAAAACATATAATTGTAGAAATCCATAAGAATAATTTACTCTTATGGAAGGTTTGTTTTCTAAAATGTAGTGAATTATAGAAATCAATTCATATGATGCTAAATTATTTCATTCATAAAACAAATATCAAAATTATATAAATGAAATTATGGTTCAAGCTGAGGTGATCTATGTGATTTGAAGAAAAGGAACACACAATGAAGTATTTTTGAGTATAAAGAATCAATATAAAGATGATTATATGAAGTGAGAAGGTTCACATCACATTATGAGATTCCACACTACAATGGTTCTATTGTATACGAGCATACATACCAGTGTGGATATAAATTTTAAAATACTGTGGTTTTTTAGGTATGGTTTGAAAGAATAAAATCCCAATTTTCTTAGAGGATTAAAAGGGATATCTTTGAATTTTATTAAATGAGAATAAAAACTGGAGGACATTATTGAACTGTTTTTAAATGAGAATATATGATGTTGTAATTTAAGGAGTATTTTACATATTTGAATATGGAAACAATATCTTTTTCATTCTATACAGTTATTGATATAGCATATAAAGGAGAGAATAATTATTTTATCAAAGAGAGTGACCAATACTTCATTAATTAGATAATATCTTGAGTTTCAATGAGAGAAACTAATGATATTTAGGAAGAAGAACCTATACATTAAGGAAAAAAAAGGAAAGAGCGGAATTCCTCTGATACCCTAATATCATAGAATATGATTGAGAAGATTAAGGAAATCGATAAGCACCTACTACATCAAGGCAAGAAAAATACGTTGATGAAGGATTATCATTGAGAAGGAAGGAGATTGTGTGTTTGATCATGCTCTCATGCATACGTTGATCATTTCAAAATCTTTAGAATAAGTACAACTTGTATATTATTCTGTTGAGAACATTCTAGTAGTCAATGACCTAATATTGAGGAAGAAGATCTTACATTAATGTGATGGAATGAAAGAGTGAAATAAATAATTTTCACACCCAAGAAGAGATAAAGGTGAAGGAAGACTAGTGAGAGTGAGTATAAATAAAATTTTGGGAGATAGCAAGCCATTAGAAGATTGTAAAATAGCCATGAGAGTATCTGGGATTTTTAGGAGATATCCTATATTGTATTCAAATATTTCTAGGATTTTCGGGATATCGTCTATATTTTACTCACTTGTGATTTATAGTAAAAAACCATGTCTTGGTGGGAACCAAAAACAACAAGTGAATGGAGAGGAGGTTCCCTTTTATAAGTGAGGGGAGTGTCACTCTTTTAAATATTTTAAACTTTTAAATATAATAAATATATTTCTCGAGGTTAAGTGACACAAAATAGAAAAATTTAGAATCCAAGATAGATAAATTCCTAAATACACTCAACCAATAACATTTATCCATGTTTTATATATATTTTATCCCTAATCTCTTAGTTTACCCCCCCCCCCCATTAACTTTTTTAACCTTTACCAAGGTGATAAAGTTTTATAATGGTAACTATTCATTATAAAAAAATGAAATTTAAACCATTACCAAGTTTGAAACTAATGAATCCAAATATGAAATAAATTTCTCAGGATTCAATTTTTATAATTTTTAGAAATTTATTTTAATATATGTTCACAAAACTCAATGAAAAATAGATTTTAGACAAATGTCATTTTTAAGCATAAAAATAATTTTATACAAAAATAAAATATAAAAATGATTACTATGGAATTATTTGGATTATTTTTAATCAAAGGGGACTTATTTCACTTAAAATAAAATAAAAAACAAAATTTTACTTTGTAATTACTTTAAAACAATTGGCAGTTTTTATAAAAATCGGTATTTCCACTATTCACTCAAAAATCTATCTTTTTAGAAAAATCCCAATACTCATCCTAAGATAATTTTGATATGATGAATCATAAAATTATGTTCTTTTTATCACTTTTAAAAACTAAAATTTAGAAATTTAATTCTTGAATAAAATAATATATTTCATGGGAAAAAAATAGTTAGAATAAAATCATCTCTTTTCACTACTAAAATTTTGGGACATAACTATGGTTTGAAACTGTGGCTATAAGCCCAAAAATCATGGCCATAGGTTATATCGGTGATTCAATGAACTGTGGTTGGTATTGGCATGGCTATAGGACTTGGATTATAGCCACGGTTTTAAACCATGGCTAAAACCCTATATCCATGGTTTAAATCGTGGATAAAAGCCTATAGCCACGGTTTGAACCGTGGCTAAAGCCCTTTATCCATGGTTTCAAATCGTGGCAGAAGATCAAGCCACACATTGCCTATAGCCACAGTTTGGAACTGTGGCTATAGGGCTATAGATACGGTTCAAACTATGGTTATAGGGCTTTTGCCATGGTTTGAAACCATGGCTAAATCCATTCCTATTTCATAAAAAAAACCCACCCCCCCCCCTGCACCCCCCCCCCACCCCCTTGCAGCAGCCCACCACTCCCCTTTCTAGATACCTCACACACACACACACTCCCCTTACAGCAGCCCCCCACCCCCTTGCAGTAGCCCCCCAATCCCCCTCCTGGACACCCCCCCCCCCTCACACCCCCCTACTGCAGCCCTCCACGCCCTTGCAGCAGCCCACCACCCCCCTTCTTGGACAGCCCCCCCCCCCCCCCCACACACACACACACACCTTCTTGCAGCAGCCCCCCCACACCACTTGCAGCAGCCCACTACTCCCCTTCCTAGACAACCCCCCCCCCCCCACACACACACACACACTCCCCTTGCAGTGTCCCCCCACCCCCCTTGTAGTATCCCCCCTACAGTAGCCCACCACTCCCCTTCCTGTACAGCACCCCCCAGCCCCCCCCCCCCACCGTACACTCACCTTGGACACCCCCACCCCCCTACTAGACACCCCCTGGACCCCCCCCCCCCCACTGGACACCCCCTGGACCCCCCCCCCCACCCCACCCCACCCCACCCCACGGGACACCCCCCCCCCCGGACACCCCCCCTGGACACCCTCCACTAGACCCCCCTGGACACCCCCCCTGGACACCCCCCACTGGACACCCCCCCAGACCCCCCCCCCCCCAAACACCCCCCCTAGACACCCCCCTGGACACCCTCCACTGGACCCCCTAGACACCCCCCCCCCCCACACACACACACCCCTTGGACACCCCCTACCCCCTAGACCCCCTCAGACACCCTCCATTGGACCCCCCATAGACACCCCCACCCCCTTAGACACCCCCTCCCCCTAGACACCCCCCACTGGACACCCCCTGGACACTCCCTGGACACCCCCCCCCCTAGACACCCCACTGGACCCCCCTCCCCCCTAGACACCCCCCCCCCCCCGACACCCCCCCTTGGACACCCCTCCCCCCCTCGACACCCCCCTGGACACCCCTCACTAGACACCCCCCCCCCCCAGACTCCCCCCTAGACCCCCCACTGGACCCCCCCCCCCCCCCCATGGACACCCTCCATGGACTCCACCCACTAGACCCTCCCTAGACTCCCCCCCCCCCCCGGACTCCCCCCTAGACACCGACCCTAGACACTAAACTTCAGTGACCTATTAAACAACAATCTAAAGTAGATGATTCTAACTTCTCAAATAACCCGACTCAATGAGATTCATATGCTAGGATAACACCTTACAAAATCATGAAACTAGACCAATAGATATTTGGAATACATCCTCAACTATATATCTCAAATCACTACATGTTGGAAATAAACAAATACTCTACAGAACATACTTTATCAAGGACAATACTCCACTAGGTAATATTCTTACTCAAATTCTAATGGATATACCCAAAATGATATTATGGGACTACAACTATCATATAGTGGAATTGGATGATTTGTCTCCCACCATTGGAGAGAACCATCAAGTTTACCTCCTAGAAGTATCAATTTTCTTATGTATACTCATTGTCTACCCTTAGAATTATTGTTATTTCATACCTCAGTCCCACATAGAGAAAAACAATGGTTATCCCTCGAGAAAGCTCTCACATGAACCATTAAAAATACAAAATTTTATAAATTTGATACACCATTAACAGAGGTAAGATAAAATTAACATTACTTGAGTAGTTGGATAAAAATTTCTAAGACTTTGATCCACTCACCATAGATTGGGGTATCACTCACCACTACAATAATCATTACTATATCAACCAAACTCGAATTCACATTATAATTCTATCAGAAGGTATTAAATCTTTATTAATGGTTATACCACTGGGTCTCATCACCATGTAAAGTGAATAACATAAAAGATATCATCCTTAATCAAGATCAAACTCACTTCATCCTTAACCATTACCTCTAGAATTTTATATTCACATCAATACCGATTACAAGTCATGGAAGAAAATCAATTTCATCATCTATTTTGTGTTTTTGGTTATCTGAATAGCATGCATCCTTATCCTTCTTACCAATACAATTCATCAAAATCAACAAAAGATCAAACAAGAAAATCCATCAGGAAGCAAAAAAGAGGGAAATTACTTTGACATTACAATTTGAATCGATTAATAATTCTACAACTAGGGAGAGCAATTTTTCTTGTGACACCTCCACCGTGTAGGAGTTCAAATTCAAGTTGTTTCTCAGTAGTAGAACATTGTCCATCACAAATCGCAAGAAAGTAATTAAAATGAAAAAATAGTAACATTTTCACCATATTCAAGACCTGACCAAATCAATAGCAATATACTCATTTTCATATTTTTTGAGATTAATATAATACATTTGATCAGAGGCCAATTCAAGAATAAAATCATGGTTAATCGGGTGGAAAACTACTGTATCTGATAGGAGGAATATATAATGTCAAAAAATAAAGTAATCAAACAATTAAGAATATATTACAAATTAAAAGAGAAATCAAGATCCCAAGAAATGGATAAAGTGGTAGAGGAGGGGTTTACAGATGGCGAGGAGACCCCCCTGGACCCCCCACCCCCCCCCCCCCCGTACACCCCCTCCCCCTGGACAGCCCCCCCCCCCCCCGAACAGTCCCCCTCCCCCTGCACCCTCACACCCCCACACCCCCTTCCCCCTCACCCCCCCCCCCCCCGGACATCCCCCCTCCCCCAGAACCCCCACACCCCCTGCCCCCCCCCTCCCTTGAACCCCCACACCCCCTGCACACTGCCCCCAGCCCCCTTCACCCCTGAAGACCCCACCCCCCTCCTGGACATCCCCCCTCCCCCTGAATATCCCCTCCCCCCTACACAACCCCCCCCCCTACAAACCCCCTTGCACCCCCCCTAGACAACCCCCCTCCCTCCTGGACAGCCCCCCTGCTGGACAGCCCCCTGGACCCCCCCCCCCCCAAAATCCCAAAATATCCCCCAAAATAGAACAGAATGAAAATATGGCACTAAAACATTAAGGTAAAAAGAAGTTTGAAAACAATATCATTCCACTAAAAAGTAACAATATTCATCCCTTTTGAAAGAAAATTCAGTGTGCACATGCATTAATTCATGATTTCCAGTCAAACACACAGAATAACATGTAAATCAACTCTTTTCAGTAGGATAATAGACAAATACAGTGAACATTTAACATTAAAATCACCATGAAAATTGTTTTTATATTACCACTCTACCCTCATTAATGAATATTTAACATATTTTCAATAAACAAATCATGAAATATAAATTTTACAATAAAAATCATCATACGTTAAAACTCAACACTCAGTATGTTTTACCATAAGAAAGAATATTTTCAATAACCATCATAAACATATTCAGTTCAATAACATCAGCATGAAAAGTATTCAATAGTTTAAGCACAAACACTCAACAAGAATAACATCCTAAAATCAAGAATTTCAAAAGAGTTCCAATAAGTGGCAGCATGAATGAAGTGTTCTAAACAAGTAAAAACCAAATTAAAGTACTCCCCTGTAATGATATGATGTAGTTTTCTTCTTTTTAATGATCCAACCATCCTCTTATATTTTTCACTCATCCTAGATATTCTCATTGAAGTACCTAAAAAGAAACAAAATCAACTTCAGATTCAATCATTTAAGTTCAACAAAAATAAAACAAGGTCTATGGTGAGAAAGGAGTGGCCATGATGCTCTAATTAAAATATGTTTGTTGTAGTGCACTATGGTGAGAAAGTAGTGGCCATGAAAATGATATTTCTATTGAATCATTCCAACTAATTTGAATTTTTAAATATTATGGTTTATCCATAGTAACTTTTTTTTGGTTTAAACTGCAATTAAGAAAATAGAAGGCCACTTATGGAAAGGCATAGATGTTTGAATAGTCAAGAAGAGAGTTAACCAATCCAACATTGATTCTTATGCCACATACAATGTCAAATCCTACAAACAGTTCACTAACACCAATCAGAAAGCATCTTGATTCAAAATCAAAACCAACCACGTGGGATGAGAAAATAGAAAATAGCATGTCAAGTAGAGAACTAATTGTGAGGGATGATGCAGGAACCTTGGTTTTTGTAGAGAAAATGTAGGCTCAATGTCTGAATGCTTTGACTTGAAATCCCAGAAAGCCTTTAATCATAATGCATACAAATGAGAAATCATTTAATTAATGAAAACATTCAATGTTTATATGGTGATTCATATAATATCATTATGTTACCAATAAAATACTTCGATAAAAATAATGCATACAAATGAGAACACATATAATTAATGAAAACATTGAAATATTCTTGTGTATGATGATTTGTGAACATAAAATTGAAGACAAATAATAAGGATGTTTAGAATATGGATCAATAGTAAGAGTCTAATGGTCTAAATAGAACAAAATAATAATGAGAGAGTAATCAAGTTTGGAGATGGTAAAAATATTAAATCATATTTATTTAATGATGTTATTATTCTATATGTTCATTCATGTATGGATTTCATGAAAGTGGGAAATTATTATAATTCATAAAAATAAAAGAAAAATTAGTCCATATAGAGGGAACGCTATATGTTATTGGGTGAATATCTAAAGTTTATTCATTAATGGATTCATCATTAACCTATGCCCCACCCCACTCTCCACTTGCACCCCACCTGTACCCTCCCCACTTCCCTACAGACACCCCTATAGACCCCCCCCCCCCCCCCGCCCCTGCCCCCCCCCCCTACCAATTTTTCCTCCCCCCTTACACCCCCTACCCCACTGCCCCACCCCCCTTGCACCCCCTGCCCCACCCCCTGCCCTGCAAATCCCCATGCAGACCACCACCCTCTCCCCCTTGCATCCCACCTGCACCCTCCCCTCCCCTACCCTATAAACCCCCCTGCATACCACCCCATTGCCCTATAGATCACCCCTGCCCCTACCCCCCTCCACTATGCCCCCCTCCCCCCTCCACCTACCCTACAGACCACCCCCCCTACCCCACCCTCTCCCCTTTCACCCCACCTGCACCCTCCCCACTGCCCTACAGACCCCTCCCCCCCCCCCACACCAGCTGCCAGTTTTCCCACCCCCACTGCCCCCATTTCACCTCCTGCCCCACCCCCTGCCCTGCAGACCACCACCCTCTCCCCCCTTGCATCCCACATGCACCCTTCCCCCTCCCCCTACCTTGAATACCCCCCTATAGCCACCCTTTAGACCACCCCCCTCCCCCCTTTCATCCCCCTGCCAATTTTCCCTCCCCCCTGCAGACTCCCCCCCCCCCTCGCACCCTCCCCCTGCCCCTATAAACCCCATGCACCCCCCCTCTTGCACCCCACCTGATGAGAGAAATATATTCAATATGAAATTCTTATAGCTTGAATTTAAACATAAAATTCTATAAGTAAATCAACCTTGGACTTTATTGGACATTGTAAGAATTGTTGTTCTGCGCATTGTTCATAGGGAGACTCTTAGGAAAAAAGATCTACAACTGGTTCCAAAAACCAGCCCCTAATATGGAGGACCCCCACTTTGAGTATGTGGGTAGTGTTAAAATTCTAGAAATAATATAGAGGAAGTAAATCCTGTAATAAATATGTTGTTAAGTTAGTATACAACTCTGCATAGAATTATGAGGAACCATTCCATGTCACTAGCATATCTCTTATAGAGTACTTAACCATGTTCCAACTCTGATTAATTTGTCCAAACCTAGTAGTCTCCTTTGTAGGGAAAATAATATAAAACATTCTATAATTCATCATAAACTTTATATTATTTATAATATGATCATGCCATCATTATCTACATATAAAATTACTCTGAATATAATATTTAATTTTCGGATTCTGACACATAACTGAGAAGAAATGTGAAACATAGGAAGTCACATAGTATACTAAATGTATTTTTCATAACATGGTTTGTGAGTCCCAGTAAAAGGCATGGCATGTGATGTTTTTATATATCCATATTGATTTAACTATATAGTCTATCCCAATAGGGTACACAACATATGGGACTGATGAGTTACTTAGGAATCTACTGCCAGTATACATCGAGCCAATCTAACCTAACATAAATGTCATGTTTCTCCTTTACACACGGTGTGTAAATCATTAAGGTTAATAGGTGTGTCCTCTTCTGATACCTATGTCATTTTATTGATATCATACATGTAATATACCATAGAACACACAACATGTGTGTTCGGGTGAGAAATCAGGGTTTTTACACCTATACATACCGTTCAAAAAACACAGTATGTGTCCCCTAGGTATACACCATTTAATATAACAAAGAAATTCCTTCAATAATGATTAGTATAAATTGATTCAAAATAAATAAACAATACAATAAATAAGAAAAAAATATTTAGTTTTATTTGGTCCGTTTAGGGCCTATGTGCATGAAAAGAACACCTCCCAAAAGAAACCCATTTTATTATGCTCAAACAAAATGTTACAAGTAACAAACCAATGGTATGAACAATAAGAAAACAGA
The DNA here is from genome assembly GCA_963277665.1 of Viscum album. Taxonomy (NCBI): domain Eukaryota; kingdom Viridiplantae; phylum Streptophyta; class Magnoliopsida; order Santalales; family Viscaceae; genus Viscum; species Viscum album. The sequence continues at coordinate 1,204,233,743 of OY728163.1, read as the reverse complement.
AATGATAAAAATATTCTATTTTCAATAACTAAAAAAAGTAGAGTGCTTACAATCCGAAGAGGGTGCCTCTAAAATAGTTTTGATCCCATAATAAAGTATAAACACCTCTGGATATGATGGTTTATAGTTCTTTGGGACCTTTTGGATCAAACAGACAACCAAACTTATTCTTTATGAAGGTATATCATCAAAACTCCATAATGGTATCTCTAATATAATTTAGCCTAATTTCTATATGTTTGAATTTACCATGAAAAACTAAATTTTTGTACAAATGGAAATCTTATAGACTATAACAATAAACTGATATTATAAAATTGAATAAATTCAGTTTAGAAACCATACCCTTTAACCTTAAAGCCTCCTTGACAGCCTCAATCAGGGGAATATACTCATCTTCTATGGTTAAAAGATAAGCCACTAATTACATTCTCTATTCCCAAGATATAGTTCCTCCAAAAGTGGAGAAGACATATCTAGTAATTGACTTCTTAGTATCCATATTACCTATGTAATCAGCATCAACATATCCAGCAATTAGTTCATCTGTATTTACATTTCTAGAAAAACAAAAATATAGGACAACAGTATGTGAAACGAATCTAAGTGACCATTTTAACACCTACCAATGAAGTTTCCCTAGATTTTATGTGAATCTATTGAGAATGAAAATAGAAAAAATTATGTCCCTCCTGGTGAAAATCATAGAATACATTAGGCAACCAAAAAATGTTGGTATAAGAGTTCTTTAACATATATTAAGTTTCTATAGTAAAAGTATGAACTTGAGTCAATGATACATTAAAGTGTTGATAAAAGGGATCATTAATTGGATTTAAGGTCTCAAGAAAGTACCTCTTCAATAAGTTAAAGATATAAGATTTTGGGAAAAATATAACATTTTATTATGTCTCTCCCTTTGATTTTCTTAATTAATATCTATTTTTTCAATCCTAAATCTTGCATCTGAAAAATTGTTTTCAATTGATACATTATAGAATTAATGAGCTTCATATTATTTCACATAACCAATATATAATCAAAATAAAGTAGTAGGTAAAGAATGTACATTTTAACCCATTTAAAGTAAACACATACATCCTACTGGATCCTGTTAAATTCAATATCCAACATAAAAGAGTCAAATTTCCTATACCACTAACAAGACTCCAGTATTAAAACATACAAGGATTTATTTAAAAGACAAACTTGGTTAGTTTTAAACACCTTTTGGTAACAATAAAGTGGTTTCATGCACAATTTCCCATTAAGTTCACCATGTTATAAGGCAGTTTTTACATCTAATTATTCCTTATGAAAGTTATTAAAATATAAAAAATAATAAGTAACCAAATAGAATAATTCTTAGAAAATGGTGAAAAAATATTAACATAATCAATAACCTCTCTTTAAAGGAAATCCTTTTCCACTAATATGGCCATGAATTTTAATTTCCTTTCATTAGTGTTATATTTATTCCTCATATAAATCCATTTACGCCCAATATCCATGGCATTGGGAGGTCTATAAAAAATAGACAATGTATGGTTTTTATTCAAGGTTTAAATTTATTCATGTATGTTAGAGATTCAGCCTTTGGAATCTCTATCATTAAATAATTTATCGTATATTTTAGGATCATCATCAATGGACTCATTTTGGAATTCACCTTTAGGATCGGGAGGAGGGGGCTCATCAGCATCCTCTAACTCGGTTAGGGAATAAGGATTAATAGTCTCACTAAGGGTTGTATCATCACTATCATGTGTGATAGATTAGGATTTAGGATAACTAAATTCATGAAAGAAAACATCTATAATGATCATACACCTTTTATATCTATGTTTTTCAACCCGCAACATATATCCCTTGACACCATTGGGTTATCCCATGAAAACATACTTAACAGATCTTGGTTACAACTTATCATTTTTAATGTGGGTGTAGGTTGCACACACAAAGACTATTTGGTGGTTATCAAAAGGTGGTTTACCATCAAAAAGTTTATATGTGGGTTTTAAATAATTAGAAGCATATGGGAACCTGTTAAAAAGGTATACTATTATAGTCACAGCTTCTTCCAAAAATAATTTAGGTAGGCCCGAGTATAAAAGAATTCCTCAGACACACTCAAGAATATTTTTACTCATGTTATCAACAAGTTAATTATGTTGGGGATCTCCCTAATAATATGCTATCATTTTATGCCCTCAAATTTATAGAACTAGATAAGATCAGTAGATAATTACTCCAAATAATTATCAATTCTCATTACTTTTATTATATTTACAATCTAGATTTCAATAAATTTTGTTTAATGTTTTAAATGTTTCAAAAGAATTATATTTGTTTGGGTATGTAAGCCTGTGATTTTATATAATAGTCATGAATGAAGGTAAAAAAATAGGAACCTTCATCATGGGATGTGGTTTTGGAAGTTCTTCATAAATAAAAATGGATATAAACATGACTTATAATAAAACTTCATATAATGATGAAAATGAGTCACTGTATGGGCCAGAAAGTGCAACAAAACTCCATACAGAAAATCCTGTTGCAACATCCACTTTTTCTGCTCTTCTATAATTAGAAGTGTTCCACTTCATCAACAAAAAGTCTTCATATTACTCTTGGACCAACCTTAAAATCAAGTAAATAAGCATTGTCCAATCCTCTGTCCAAGTTAATCAAATGTAGATTCAACTGAGCATGATTATATGAAACATAAATTTAAATCATTCTATTAGATAGGCATTAACAGATAGTCTTCAATAATAATTTCCTTAAACAAAATCATGATTCCAAAATGATGATCAAAGTGCAGCATGAAAAACACCAGTTATTTATAATTCAATAGGTAGATCTGATTAAGGCCTCAAAACATGATTTCCACTAATTTTCAACTCCAATCTGGAAATGTAATACAATAGAAAATTAAAAATACTACATTTTATGGTGAAAATAGATAGGGAACCACAAGTTCATGGAAGGATACAATCATTCATTCTCCTCAAACCTATACTAATATAACACTATTAATTTTAAAATAATGAAATAATGAAGGATTGGAACCACAAGTGCATGGAAGAAATAAAATAAAAGTGAAAATGATGAATATAATTAAGGGTTCCCTTATATAATTCTCTAATTAATTATATAATAATCACTTATAAAATAAATTCACATCTTAAATAATACCCTATAATAACCCAATATCTAAATACATTCACTCTCTCTTTAGTGTGTTAGGTTAGTTAGTGAAAAAAATGATTTTTGATACACTACTTTCCCCATGTTCCTCTAGTTGAATTTCAAACATTCCCTAACTAATTCACTCATTATCCAGCTCTAATTTTTCAGTTTCTAATGTTGGTTATTCAGTTTTTTCCTATGATTTTGAAGACTCTAATGGTTTATGAATTAATTTTTTAGGTTTTAAAATATTTTTCCCACTCTTGGAAATAGTTACAACTTTGAGTTATTCATGAGTAGTTTGTGTGTAACAAGATTCTACTAAGAAATTGAGGACGGGTAAACCTGAGTGGGAATGGGTTCCATAACAGTTTCAATGTTTTATATATCTAATCTGAATGATGAAAATTGATAATTCATTTTCAATATTTTTTTAAAAAATTGTTCTAATAATTTATATGGAAAATATTGGATTTTATGTTGAGATGGTTGGGATTGAAATTGGTCATGGGTTTGAAAATTTTCCAGATGGTTAGGATTTAGACCATGTAGTTGATTGGGTAATTGATTATCCAACCAATTGAATTTATTATCTTCATTTTACATGTGATGAAAATTGTTTTATTCGTAAATCTCTTGAGTATTCAAATTATTCTCCTCCATTAATGGTATCCCTATAAGAACTTCCTTGATTGATGTAATAGTTGAGAAATTATCGGTCACTCAAAAAGAACCTTTTATTGGAAAATATTTCACTTTGGGAGTCTAAAGTGGTAAATACTATGGGTTTCACCACTAACAATAATTTCATAGTAATGTGGAAGATCCCATGTAATATGATAGATAACAAGAATCTCATAATCTATTTCTTTACTAGATATATTTTTTGCAGAAATGTTCCCCTCCCTCCAAGTATGAATGATATTTGTGCCTTGATCAATGGGGGACCTACACTTCCTAATATTATAAACTAAATACCAATGATAACTTGCATCATTATGTAGGAATCCTACAAGAATATTGGAGTTCTACTCAACCATACAAATATTGAGGTTATTTATCCTCCAAATTTAAATGACACAAAGTAAATATCTTATCTCCACCCAGATAGAATTACCTGAACCATAAAAGGAACTATATTTGATAACCATAGATCCCCTAGAATCATGCACAATCCCTCCTCATAACTCCCCATTTACAGGACTTATTCACATTATGTTTTATTCTAACATTGGGGGTATCCACTTGATCCACCACACTAGAGGAGCTATATCATTTGTAATCACATCCCTAGGGAGGATCCCCTTACTACCAGCCATTCTATTTTCAATAGGAATAAGGGAGCCTAGTTTTTTCATGAGAGAGAGCACATGAACTTGAATGAATAGAGGGAGTTATTCATGCCTTCACGACCCTTGTTCCTTGTCTCCTAAATCACCCAACACACCATTGAAAACATTATTACATAAAGATTAACCATATATGAATGTTTCTCAACACTTTGAAATAAAATAGACAAAAAGTCAGAGATGTATCCCCCCTAAAATTAAAATCCCATAAGTTCCCCAACAAGGACCCAAGAAAAGAAGACCCATTATACATCAAAAAATAAGTTCTAGACTAACTCAGATTTTAGCCTCTCACAACACATACATGGTGAGGGTATCTAAATTTCTTTTCTATGGATATTAATTTCAGTAGGTATTCCCTTATTTCATAACCTCGAGAAATGTATGTTCAACTTAATTGGGATTTATTTAGATAAGACTTTGCTCACCCACTCATCATGATCCTGGTTGGATCTTAATAACAAGTGAAACTCTAAAGAATTAAATTATCCTAAGTTAAACTTTGAGAATGTTCACATAACTGGTTCATTGAACATATAAATCCTATCATAAAAAATCTTATGATCCTCATCGAGTGATGCAGATATAAATCCAGGGTTTATTCTCACATTCCTAAAGTAAATATAAGGGATTTGGAATTCCGGGATGAAGTGAAAATGAACTAACAAGTTTTCTTTCTAGTAATTGATGTCACCCCACCCACAATCCAACACACCAAGTGTGGGATCCTCTCTAAAAAAATTTGAATAGAAGGAATGGGAATTGTTTTTAGGATGTCTATTTCAATTTTTGGGTATTCCAGATTTTAATCCCCACAGTCAACCATACCTAGAAACTTTTCTAAGTGTGGGATCAAACCTAGATAGGTTACCAATGAAATCAACACTATATAAATTTACCTTATTCATGGATCCATCACATGTATGATGAGGATCCTGAGAGTTGGGGTGGCTGCGTCGAAGGAGGAGGATCCCAGGAGATGGGGTCGCCATGTCATAACCATGTCGGAGCCACGTCAGAACCATGTCGGAGCTGTGTCAGAGAAGGAGGGTTGTGGGGAGGTGGGGTGGTCGTGTCAGAGAAGTCAAGAGAGGAGGACTGCATGGGGTATAGTATTTGGTCGCATCGGAACCGTGTCAAAGCCGTGTAGGAACCATGTCAGAGCTGCGTCGGAGAAGGAGGGTCATGGGGAGGTGGGGTGGCTATGTTGGAGATGTCGATAGAGGATGAGGATTGCGGGAGGGAGGAAGATCATGGGGGAAGGGGATGGGAAACTCATGAGTTTAGTGGGGAAAGGGGTCGCATGGGGGGCTAGGGTCACAGACAGTAAGAGAGAGTGTCGGTATAAGGGGACTATAGCCATGGATTGTATTGTCTGTGGCTATAGATCTGTGGCTATAGGTCCAAATTATAGTAGTGTTTCCAACTAAAAAAATCATATAAAATTATCATATTATATATGAATCTGTAAAATATTTTTATGTAAATTAATAATAAAATAAATTGATTTATTATTTACATTAAATGAGTTTTAAAATTACTCCCCCTTTTAGAAATTGTGTCCTCACAGTTTTATTCATTACTAAACAGGTAAGTGTATTTTTCTCCCATAGCCTCTTCATATTCCCATATAGCTTCTTCAATTAGATGGTTTATCCAAAAAAAATTAACCAGGAGGATTATCTTATTCCAAAAAACTTTCTATTTATGATCAAGGATATTAATTTGTCTTTACACATAAGAGATATTCTCCTCTAATTGTACCACTTGTGGGCTCAAAACATGATATGCAACTAGTAAAAACTTCCTTAGAAAAGAAACATGAAAAAAATCACATACCTAAGATAAACTTGGAGGTAAGGCTACTTGGTAGGAAAATGATCCCACTTTCTCTAAAATTTCATAGGGTCTAATGAACAGTGGGATCAACTTTCCCTTTTTACCAAAACATAAAACACATTTCCAATGTGATATTTTAAGAAAGATATGATCACCTACTTTAAATGAAAGTTATTTCCTTATGTTATGTGAAAAAATATTCTACCTGATCTAAGATGTATGTATATACTTATAAATCATCTTTACCTTCTAAACCATTACTTATAATATAATTGAAATTATATAAAGTAGTATCCACCAGAGCATAACTAACTAGATTAGAAGAACAAGAGGATATGATAATTTCCATCGGTACCAGGCATTGCATATCTCTGCATGGAGAAATGATAGTATATCATTCATATAAGGTGGATATCTAGGAACCTACAATGAGGTAGATGATTGGTAGGTTTAGTTCCAAGATTAGTTGGGTATTTGGGCCCTCGGTTCATGTATTGGTCCTTTTGCCTCTGTTAATTATGCCTCTGGGCCTATGGGTCATGTAAAGGTTCCCTCTCAACCCAGTTAAAAAGAGGATTATCCAAAAATAAATAAATAATTATGTCCTTTAGACTATTCATACAATTAAAATGTTCAAAATAAACCAATTCACATTATTACCTCTAGATGAATTTGGTAATTCCACAAAAAAATCCATGGATATATGTCAGAATCCTCCTGTTTTAATCTTGTTTTAATGATCAAAAATCATTACTCATGTTTAATCTATCTCATATCATGTGTAGATATGCTTGGTTTCTTTATACTTCAAATAAATATTCTCAAGATCTTGATTCTTATAAATCATGACTAATTATTGTAAACTATATTTAACTTTGGTCTATAATGATTTCTTTTATGAATGATTAAGTCTAATTCATTTGGTGAATATTACTACTTAAGTTTGTATATAGATATTTGGCTAAGTCTGAGAAACTGTGAGTTTGCCACCAGTTCTGGTTTTTCTAGAAAAGGACCAAACACCGTAACCAGACACTGTGACCCAGACTCCATGACCCAGTTCTAGATATCATGAAGTTTGTGACACTGGTTCCTTGCTAAGACACCGTTCAAAGTTTGGAAAAGGACCAGACATCGTGATCCTAACACTACATTTGTCCTACTAGTTCCTAATCTCAATACAATTATGACATCATGACTGTATCACCACTTAAAGGAAAAGAAGAATACACCATCTCCTAGTGACACCGTTTCCAAGTGACACAGTTTCTAGATAGATTGTGACACCGTTCCTTAATCAGTTTTTTTCGTTTTCAATTTAATTTCTAACAGTCATATTTAAGCCTTTTAAATGCACTAACATAATTAATATTTATTTATAGACATGCCATCTGATAGTACGAGGTACAAGGTGCAGGATACATGCATCCTTTCGGCACCAACACATGCACTTCAAGAATAAAAAGAAAAGTGTGGCCCTGAAACAAGATGGAGAATAGAAGTGTGTAGCAGAAGCACGAGAATTCTTGAAAAGTGGACTGATATATGCACTAATATACATCTATAGAACACACGAAGCATTCTCAAATCAAAAAGCTGGAATACCATAGATCAGAGCCAAATCATCTTCGCAATACCAACTCCACAAAGAACATGAGATAGATCTAACTGGAAACCAGAGCACCAAACTTGCGATACTCTGTTTCTCAAAAGAAATCGATTATTGCATCTGCTTCATCCTAGAAGTCCAGAGCTGCATAGAATAACACCCAAAGAACTTCTAACCTTATCTCATCATCTTTTCTTTGTTGTGTATTGTTTTTATCTTTCGAGCAGTGTGTGTGTATCTATATTAAAAACACACACTGTCTCCTGCACTAAACTGAAGGATACAAGATATCCTTCCTTTCATATCTTTTTACACTTGTTTAATCCCACAGATAAGGGTGGAAGAGTTCCATGTGTGACCTGATATTTTTTACCCATGAATAACTGTGGAAGAGGTCGTGTGACCTGGACAGTCCCGTGCACTATTTTTTACCCTGATCCAGGGTGTGGATCAAGTTTATTGATATAAACTGCTTGGTGGAAAGTGATCACCAAGTGGAGTGGATTAGGTCTCAGCTTGAGACTAAACCACTTGTTTTATCTACTATGTTGTTTAATTTATACTTTCTATGTTTTACTGTATAATTTAGAAATCACTTGATTTACTTTGATAGTTAATCTTGGATAGAAGTTATAATTGTTTTTCCTTATTATAATAGCTTCAAAAGTAATATCAATAACCCATTCTGATATTACTGAGAATTAATCAATCTTTTGAGAGGTCATTTGAAAAGTCAAACCTTTATAATCGTATCACCTTGATTGACTGGGTTGTATTTATTTTTATTAGGGAATCATTTTAATAAAACTTTTTAATAGAATTTTTTATAGAATACTCAATTCACCCCCCCCCCCCCTCTTGAGTACTCTACTCCAACCAACAATATGTTCTCTAATTTTAATTATAGCACTGAAAATGGATGAAGCATCCCCTTCGGTAGTTGTTATTCAATTTTAACCCACTGAAAATTAAAAAATCTCATGGTAAACTCATTAATATAATTCTTTATACCTTCCCACCAAAAATATCATCGAAGTTATATATACATCCTAGTACTACCATGATGAATAGAAAATTGAGATATGTGAGCTTCGCTTAGCAATTCATTCTTCAACTGGGAACCACTCGGAACACATAACCCTTTTCCAAATCTGATAACACCTTATTCATCAATATTAAACTCAAGAAACTTACCCTTCATAACCAATTATACTCTTTTTTCTAAACCATAATCTTCCTTCTAAGCCTCCTTAATTATTTTTGACAAAGATGATTGCAATAATACTTGATCTAAAAAGGAAAAAGTTTCTGTATACATAATTTATTTTCCAATATTCATTAGCTCGTTTACTAAATGATCATGTTCCAAACATAGAATAGTTAATGATGAATTATCTTTCCAAATAAAGGCATCAAATACTTTTTTTCTTTACCTAAATGATATTAAATTATGATATCATAATCATTTATTAGTTCCAACCACCCTATCCACCTCGTGTTCAATTCTTTTTCAGTGAATATGAACTTTAAAATTTTATGAACATTATTTATTACACATTTATCCTTATATAGATGATACCTTTAGATTTTTAAAGAAAAAAATACTACATCTAGTTCAAGGTCATACATAGGATAATTATTATCATGCAGTTTCAATTGTCATGATGTATAAGAAATTACTCAATCATTGTGCATCAAGACACAACCAAGACCCTTCAAATATGAATCACTACAAATAACAAACTCCCAATTTCTATATGGAAAGGATAACACAATATCATTAACCAATATTCTTTAAAATTCATGAAAACATTCATCACATTCCTTTGTATATATAAATTTAACCTTTTCATGTTAACTTGGTTAGTGGGTTAGATAACGGGGAAAAAATTTCAAAAAAACATTGGTATTAACCTAATAGCCTGAGAAAACTTTGAATTTATAAGACATTGGTAGGCCTTGGCCTCTCTTTCACTACATTAGTTTTAGCCGGATAAACTATTATTCCATCTTTAGAAACAATATATCCAATGCAAGAAATATTCTCTAACAAAAAATTATATTTACTAAATTTTCCATAAAACCACTTTTCTATTATGGTATGTAAAACAATACTTAGATGTTTCTATTTATCCTAGATTCATTGGATCACTGAGAGGGGGATTATTTAAATCGATGATCTTTTTTATTTTATGAGTTATTCCATTTTTAACCCAACCTCTTAAACCTGTTAGAGTTCTCGAACCACTCAATGATTTCTCACAGTCCCACCTTCATGTGTAGTAATAAAGAAAGAGAGTATAATGCAATATATACAAGATTTAGCTAAAAGACTCACTCCCTTACATGTTTGTTTTTTCCCTCAACATATATTCTCCACTATAATATTGTTATCAATTATAGTAGTTTCTTGGGTCAACATGAGAATGATTGGTTATACCCCCTAATCACCTCCTCTCACATGACCGATTATACTCCCCAGTCACGAGCCTCTTCAATAACTAGCTATACCCCCCCCCCCCCCCAGTTACACAATCCTTCACTTTCTATATTGATCCAGTAATATAAATTACTCCCTATTCATAATGATCTTCCTCCATGATCCTATAAGATATAACTTTCTCACTTAAACCCTTAGTAACTTTATCATTAGTTCTAGTGTCGATACTCGTTCTAAATTTGGTACAATCTATATTCTCCTTAACTAATTCAAATATCCAACTTTTCCTCCTTCAGGGACTCCTATAAATATCTCATATTCCTCTCTTCATGATATTGGATGTGTATTAGGTTCTTATAACTCTCTTTTATAATGTATGCAAGTTATCTCAATATTCACACTTCAATCTTCTTCACTTACCTGCATATTTATACATAGAGATATTATTCATACCTAGTTCCATTTTTATTTGTAAATTACTTAATCTATGGATAGCATGATATTCTCATTCAAAATTCCTTGATTTTTATTCAAGGATACACATTTAAGTCAACAAAATAATTGAGTGTTTCCTCCTTTTAAAATCCTCCAAAAATCCATCTTTTTAAACTTATTTAAAATCCCACATGCAAGAAATTATGTGTCTTTTCCATGTGGTATCCCATCCTATGGTATGGAAATCATATCATCATTTTATTTATCACCATAGGATAATACTTTTTTGGATAATTATCTTACAGGTCCCCACTCAAGTGTATTATCTTACAAATGTAAGATAAATTACTTTGCCAATATCATAATCCATTGCATAGATGAATTATCTTATATTGATCTCAAATCATCTTATAAGATGGTATATATAAGATAATTATCATACAAGATCTCAATTATATTATAGGTTGTTCTGCATAAGATAAATTCCTTTTTCAAATTTGTCTCAACTCACAAATATTCTCACATAGATGAATTATCTTAGGTGTATAATTTATTTTACTTACATGGACCAATGTAAGATAAATTCCTTTTTCATTTTTTATATTTTATACACTTAAATCATGATTCAAACAGTTTCAAATCATCTACCACCACATACTTTCCTTGAATATTATCAATATATAAAACACATAGTAACCTATTGACAAAAAATTAAATACTCACTTGGTAACAACAATCTCCCCCTTTGTATTTATTGTCAATATCCCCACACATCTTCAAAGTAAATATGTGTGCTCAATTATTTCTCCCCTATATGTTTGTATATTTTCTTTCTCCCCCTTATTGACAATAAAATCCAAAGGTTGGTGTAAGGTTCTTCTCATCTCTTTTTATATTTATCAAGGCACTCTTATTCTCTTCTCCCTTTTGTAAATTTGAAAGAACGATGATACCATATAGTTGTCTTGGAAAAGTGCCTTCAATTATTATACTCTAAGTCTATGTGGGATAGCCCAGTGCAGAAAACAAGAGAGATATAATCAAGTTTATCCATGTTATATATACACTACTTTTCATCCATCCATCCAATGGCCCGAAGGCCTTCATTTTTTATTGATTTTTGATAATCCACCTTTCAAGGGGTGAGGTGGAACCCTTACAAGGATCGTAGGCGTAAGTATTACATGGCCTATAGGCCTTAGAGGAATTCATTTCTCGTAGGCTTCAAACATTACATACAACCCAAAACTAACTACTTGGAACTGCTCTTCCCCAGCATCTTCATCATGAAATCAGCTCTTCACCTCACATGGCTATTCATCTAGGTTATTCTGTGCATGCACAGACTTGTCCCGATGGAAAGTTCCATACCCTCTCATTCTTGCAATCTGTGTAGCTTCTGCTGTGGTGAAAGCTCCTTGATCATCCTCCTTATAGAGCCTGTTCCTTGTTGGTTTTCTGGTTTTCATATGCACTTAAGGTGGCCTGAAGGCCTTGAGGTGGCCTGAAGGCCTTACTAGCCCGAAGGCTTGGGTGTCCTGAAGGCCTTAAAGGACTCGGGGACCAAATCGGTGGCCTGAAGGCCCAAACGGGGGGAAATTCCCGACTACTATAGTGCTAAACAGTGTCTGCTACTGTTCCTGATATAGTACCTGCTATAGTACTACATAGTTCCCACTACATTACCTGATACAGTACCTGTAAATTCTGCCTCCACCTGGATTTGATCCCAGGTTTCCTGGATGCACTTAAGAGTCCTCACCAACTGGGTTGAGGCTCATGTGCTCTATACACTACTATAGATGTGATATAATGCTCATAATCTTCTCAATTATCAAATAGGGTCTATATATAACAGATTATATTAAAAGAAACATGTAACCTGCACACATCTCAATAAACCATCAAAACAGTTCAGGTATAAGTCATGAAACTCCCCATTTTTATCATGTTTTTTGAATTACCGACACCCCCTTAATATCTTCATCCAATATAGTCACAAAAATGGGTTGGAATGTGATTCTCATACCTCAACCTTCAGAGATATCCATTAATTATAGGTTTAGTGGTTACCTTCTCATCTTTTCTCCCCTTAAAGGGGTGCACTATTATCTTTCATAATAGAGAATTATTTTTATTATTAATCTATGAAAATCTCATCTTCCTTGTTGTATAGTGTGTATATCTTTCAATATTATCTTTCAATTCCCTACATGTTAGTTATAAACATATAAAATAATAGGAAATAAGGAGATACCTCTTTGTGTCTTAGAGAAAACATTCAAGATGATTGATTCCTCTCAACCTAGGCCATTATTTTCTTCTAATATTATTATGAGAAGGTTTATTTAGTATTTTATTTCTATTTTGAGTCTCGTTATTTTAATTGACTTCTTTATTCCTTTGAATGTATTCTTTGTATGGAATAAATTTTTCCACATCAATTTGTTGGATCATCAATTTTACATTTAATCATAACTTCTCATCATTTTTCACCCCATATTCTAAAGTTACTTTCTTTCCTTTAGCATCAAAAAGTTTTTCAACTTCCTCCATTTGTTTATCCAATTCCAAATGACTTGACCAAACAACTAGGCGCTCTTTCTTGGCATTACTAGTCTTCTAAAAATCTCCACACAACTTAATACTATTTTTCTTTTGAAATATATTCCCTACCACATCATAGGTAACATATCCTTAATACGTTTTCAAGAATACCTTAGCCTTTTGGCCTTACAAAATGCATCTTCCACATACTTCCAGAATCTAAAATTTATTTTGAATATACAACTGTGGTGCAGACCTAGTCATAGGTTTTCTATTATGAGATTTTTTTTCATATTCCAACCTAAAATCACCCTTGGTTCTTGAATATTTCTTGGTAAATATATATTTAACCATCAAGAATAGGACTTGTTCCTATTCATACCACAACAATAGAAAAACACTTGAAATTTTTTTCTTCTAAATTATTTCTAGATCTATCCATATTTTTATTTCTACTGTCTTGTTGAAAATTGAGACTCAATTTTCTTAGGTGGATATAGATTCCTTGGCATAATATTTACTTAATTTGATAAGTAATATTTCCTCTCATCTTTCTTGTACATAATATCCCCATATTTGGTTTTTACATCTACACTGTTATATAAAATAGGTCTTTTTTGAAACTAATTAAGTTTAGATTTACCATGTTCATGTGAACTCTTCTTCTCATTAGTTTTATTAGATTATCCGTGTACCTCAAAAGCCTTATTGAAGTCTTATCTATCCCTTTTCAACTCATGTTATACCATGAGATATATGGATTGTGTCTCGGCCAGTTATTTTTCCTTTACATGCAATTCCTCCTTAAGATCCATGATAATATTTTCATATTAAACTTCTCTAAGCTTGTTATTCTTGATCACATAAATATATGTCACATCCTTCTTGATATAATTTTCCTTATATTAAACCACGTTTTTGTTTTCATTCTCAAGTTTATTCTTTTCTTTCTTAATATATTTTATCAAAACCATGCACGATTCTAATTTTTCTTTCAACACCAACTTAGGTTTGGTTGTTTCTTCTCTATAATCATAACTTATTAATGAATTAGATTATTTTTAAATATGATAAAATAGAGTGAATTCCTTATTTAAGTCACTAGATGAGTCAAATTTCTTCTTTTTCTCACAAATCTTCTTCTTTTGATGTCAAACTTATTTTTCTTCTTTTGTTTTCTATATTCTCAGAATATGAATCTAATTCAGACTCATAAACCTACTTCTTTAGGAAATACATTGAAATATGGAAAATTTTATTACAACTATAACATCTAGGAAGATGATTAACTTTTCCTTTATATTTACCCTTAATGAATCTATTTTATGTAATAGAAATAATTTGGTTGAAGTCTTGTTCATCCTCAGTATTTGAGTCTTTAGATTTTTTAACCTCTTCTTCTCTAACTTTTCCTTTTCTAATAGATTCAAAAGGAATTTCACATTTTTTCTTCTTTTTAAAATCATGTTCCTTTTTCATCTCATAATCTATGATTATGTTGTGTATCTCACCAGTTTTCAAGTATTTTCTTTCTTACATGGATGATATTTTTGGTCTAGAAAATTCCTCATAATTTTTTTTGAAATGATGGAATCCCCTATATTCTCACCAACACCCAAATTTTACTCACAATCACATTTACTATGGTGAAATAACTATCAATTTCTTCATAATCAGTCAATTTAATGTCTTTAAATTGTCTCCTTTAAACTTGAAGTTTGGATTCCATAAATTTGACATTAAATTCATAAATACTTATTAATTTTTCCTAGATATAATTAGTTTTATAGAGACCCATGAACTTTGTGTAGACCTTATCTGATAGAGAAATTAAGATAAAATTTTGATCCATTACATCTACCTATATATTTCTCTGGTCTTCTTGAGTCAAAACCACACAATAAACAATGGGTTTATACCCAAATATTTTAGCATCTCTCACTTCTATCCCAAGTGATAAGAGGTAGGGTAGCATCCTATTCCTAAAAATGTGATAATTATTCCTATAAAAAGTGGTAACACATTAACTATTGATAGAGTTAAGATTCTATATCTCATAGAATTATCTTTTGTAACTTTAGAGGGAACCTAGACTCTGATACCAATTGTTAGACTCATATCCATTAAATCACTGAAATGGGGAGGGGTGAATCAATTATCCTTTTCTTTTATGAGTAATTCCATTTTTAACCCAACCTATTGAGCCTATTAGAGTTCTCGATCCACTCAATTATTTCTCACAATCTCTGCTTCATGTGAAGTAATAAATAGAGTAACACGTAATACTTACAAGGTTTAGCTAAAAAGTACTACTCCCTTTCCATGTTGAATATTCCTCCAACATGGATTCTCTACTATAATATTATTATTAATTATAGTGGTCTCCTAATTATATAAGAGTGTGATTGGTTATACCCCCAATCACATTATCTTACTAGATCGATTATACCCCCCCAGTCCTGAGCCTCTTCAGCAACTAATTTTTCACCCCAGTTATAAGATCATTCACTTTCTATATTGATTTAGTAGTATATAGTCCATATTGTTCTTAATAGTGATATTCATCTATGATCCTGTATGATTTGAATTGCTTTCATACTCCCTCAAGAAAATTAATATTAGTACTAGTCTTAAGACTCCTTCAAGATTTGTCGTAATCTAGATTGTCCTCAGCTTCTTCGAATACTTAGGTATTCCTACTTTAGGGACTCTTGGATTCTGTTCACAATATTCTATCCATGTTGATGGATGTGTATCAAGTTCTCAAAACTCTCTTTCATAGTGTATTCATGTTCTCTTAAACTTCACAGTTAAATCTTATTCAATTACTTGTATATTTATACACACATATATTTCTCATATCTAGTTTCCATTCATATTTGGAAACTCCTTAATCTCCAACATGCATGATATTCTCATTCAAAATTCCTTGATTTTTAGTCAAGGATCCTAATTTAAATCACCTAAATTATCAAGTGTTTCCTTCTTTAAAAATACTATACAAAATGTACCTTTTAAACTCATTCAAAATCCAATATCCATGACATTACATGTCTTTTATATGTGGAATCCCATCCTATAGTATGGAACTTATCTCAAAACTTTTCATCTTTATATGATAATCCTCTATAGGATTATTATCTTATGGGTCCTCACTTAAGTTAATTATATTATAATTGTAAGATAAATCCCTTTGATAATATCATAATCCATTATATAGAAGAATTCTATTATGAAACACTCAAATCATCTTATGGGATGGTCTACATAATATAATTATCTTAAGAGCTCCTAATTATCTTATGGGATAGTCTACATAAGATAAATGCCTTTTTTAGATCTTGATCAATTCACAAATATTCTCATGTATCTTAATTATCTTACACATGTAAGTGATTTTACTTATGTGTATCAATGTAAAATTAATTAAATTGTCATTTTTCATGATTTAGACACATTAATCGGGATTTAGATAATGTATCTTAATCCACAAACACATGCCTTTATTTTTCTTGAAGACTAGTACTGTACAAAATATATATTTAACCTATTAAAAACAAATTAAATACTCACTCAAGAATAATATTTTATCATGTTACTCATAGATTTTAGAATAAACCTAAATGTCACCAACAAAAAAACCAAAAACATATCCAAATATTCATGGAAAACACTATTCATAAGATCTAAAAATAACATAGGTGTATTTATTAACAAAAAATGCATACACACAAACTCATAATGGTCATAACTAGTCCTGAACATTGTCCCAAAAATTTCCTCTTCCTTAACCTTTAGTTGATGGTACCTGAACTTGAGATTAATCTATGAAAAAAAATACACTCCCTTGAGATGATCATAAAATTCATCAATATAAAGAAAATGATACTTGTTTTTAACAATAATGTTATTTAGTTCTCTATAATAAATGAAAAGCCTCATGGAACCATCATTATTTTTAAAAAATAAAACAGGATCACCCTAAGGTGAAGTACTTGGACAAATGAAACCCTTATTAAGAAACTCTTGTAACTTAATTTTCAATTCTAAAAACTCTACTGAATACATTTGATAAGGAGGTTTTGAAATTATATTAACATTAGGAACTAATTCAATAGTAAATTCAACCTCTAGATTAGGAATAAATCTAAGAATATCATTAGAAAATACATCTATATATTCATTTACAATTGGCACATCTCGAATTTAAACGTTTTCCTTATTTTAAATAATATGTGCAAGATAAATTCCACTCCCATATTTAATCAATTTCTAAGCTTCATGATATGTTATCAAATGAATTAACTTATTCTTGTATAAAAATTGAAACTCACTCTGGGTATTGATTATGAATTCTTTAGCTCTACAATCTATTTTATCATGATAAACTGAAATTCATTCCATACCTAGAATAATATCAAACTCCACTAAGGTTAAGAAATCTATATTTTCATAAAAAAACCAATCCATGTATGATCATAGTAAGGATATCATAAATCTATGTTTCATTAATACTTCCACCAAAGAGTTTTTACTAAAATTCCTATCTCTATTTCTTGAGGTGATATGTCAATTTTACTTGAAAAATTCTCAAAAAATAAAATAATTTTTAGATCTTGAATCAAACAAGATATTGACATGCTTAGATTAAATAAGTAATTTACTTATTACCACTTCATTTGATAACTTGGAAATAATAAATGAACTTGAAACATATTTCTACTTATGGTTATAGTGATCATTATGTGTTAGACCTTTATTTAGACACACATTCACATAATGACCCATCTCATTATAATTAAAACATTTCACTACTTTCTTTTAATTATCGGTCTCACCATTAATATTTTTATTTGTTATAGTTATGATCCAAGTGTCCTAAATTTCAATATCAATAAAACTTACCAAATATCATAATAAATTCCCAATAATTCTTCTTACCACACTTATCACATGAGGAAAATTGAATTTTCTTACCTTTAGGTTTCTTTGATGAATGCTTCCCAATTTACTTCCTCTTGAATCAATTCTTATACATATTTCTATAAAAGTAAAAAAACTATATCTTGACTTTATCTACATACCACAAAATTTCCTCATAACTTCTTAACTCGTGATAAACTAAAGTCCTTTATAAACTTTGATTTAATCCTAAGTAAAAGTGATCAATTTTTATATCATGGTCTAGAATAAAATTTAGTTCATACCTAGACAATTTAGTAAAATTAGCTTCAGAGGTGGAAACAAAACCCTCTTCCTTTTTCTTCAAATCTAGGAATTTCCTCTCTATTCTAAGTTGAATAACATTTTTAAAATACTTTTTGAGGAAGATATCTTTAAATACCGTCCATTCTATGGAATCAATTTCTTCCTTTTCCTTGGATTTTCTAATAAAATACCAAATTGATCGACTTCGCCTTTAAATGATAAATATCAAGGGTTACCCTTTGATATTATGAATATCACATAAATTCAAATATCTTCTCCAAAGCATTAATCCATCCTTTATCTTTCACTGGGTATGAGGATACAACAAAAGTAGAAGGGTGTTGTTTCATGAAATGATCTACTATTAACATATTCTCCTATGGGGAGTATAGTTTCCCCATTTAATTGGTACCTCCATTAATATCCCACATAAATTGAGTTAACATAGTTATAAAATTCTTTATTCAAATTCCAACCATTCTAGGTTTCTAGTTCGGAAGGATATTATCCTCTTGATTCCTTTTTTACCTCAACAACCCTATTTCCTCTATGGAAAACCATTCTTAATAAACATAGATTAGATGAATAAACATGAAAATACTCAAAATATATCTCATTATAATATAATAAAAAATTATGATATCTTAATATCATATTTTAACATCATCATAACCTCTAAAGTTATATATACCCTTTCTTTGATACCAACTATAACAGTATGCACATAACCATCCCATAAATTACATGATTTATGGAATATATTTCATCACTTACATCCCAAATAAATTTTTAGGTTTATATTTTTAGATAATTATGAAATAGGTTACATTACAAAGTGTAAACTTCCATACAATTTCCATTTTTTCCTAAAACAAGTTATTTATAAAGACACACTTGCTACGTTCAAGATAATACCCATAATTGGATCTATGAATTTATTAACATTTCTAATCATCCTTAAACCCTATGAAAAATATTTGAAAAATTGGGTTGAGAAAAATAAATATCATTAAGTGGCATAGAAGAAAATAAGCCAATTATTCCATTTATAAACCTGAAAACCATAAGAAATATTACCTTTTCATAATAAACTCTAAACTTAAATATCCATTTAATTTTCCATAAAAAACTTAATTTCTCAATAGTTTTCATAAAAAATTTCATAATAAATCATAAAATAAAAAACATAATTATAAGTTTTTCTTGTAAATCATAAAAAATTATGAATACCATTCTTTGAAAAACTATATTTACAACTTTTAAATGGTTATAAACATTACTTAAATACATAATCTCAATTTCTTACCTTTTTTTAAATCAAATATTCCTTTAAAACCCATTACAATCATATAATTTTATCACCGTGTGAAATTATCCTTTCATTTAACCTTATAAGAACCCTTAAAATGGAATCACCTTACCAGATAATTTCCACATCTCTTAGAAGTAACCTACCATCAGTAAACTCCATCTCTTTACCCAATTCATTAGTAAGATATATTAGACTCACCCTTCATTCATATAAAATGTATAAGAAATATTTAATGAATAAAAAACATATAGATTTAAATTTAACCATAAAAGTAAATTTAATTGGCATTCAATTCCATAAGCAATGACACTTTTAGTTTTCTCTTAAATATGATAAGAAATTTTTGTTTCCTTAGACAAAATTCTTTAAACTAAAAATTACTAGAAGAGAAGGAATAAAATATTCTTTGAAAACCCATTTTAAATTGTATATAAATATTGATAAATAATAATGGTTATGATTAAGGAAAATGTAATTTAATCTTTTTACATTAAAAACATTCTTTTTTGTACTTTTATAAAAAGTCAAAAATAACCCATACTGAAAACGTTGAAAAGATTAATTTTTAATCCTTTTTAAAGAAAGGAAAAAATATTCAAAAATGACATTTACAAATTTTTAAAACTCAAATAATAAAATTCTTTAATAATTTAAAATAACCTATATATGGAATAAAAATAGCTGTAAGGAAAACATTAAAACAATATTTTTAAAATAAATCCCCATATCTTGAGTCTTGACTCATTTTATTCATACATCTACCCTTCCAAGTATTAAAATTATATCAATTTTATACTTTCTTAAAAACATTTTTCATTTTTATTTCATTATCATTATTCTATTTATTTTATTTATTACCATGTTTTATTTAGTTTCTAAAATGGTTAAGTTCACGTTGGAGTTTTTGGGTTCGTTCAGTTTATAACCTCAATATAACATCGTTGGATTGACCGTGTTCATAGGGTTCATGATTAAATCATCTCCAAAATATAAAAAAATTATAATTATCATTTTTATGAATTCAGTATACTTTTATAGCCAACTATTTAAGCCGGTCATGAAAAATTAATTACATCGTTTCATGGAGATGGTAGTATGTATGTACGCATGAACAACATTTTTCATTTTTGTACTTGGTGAAAAAGAAATAAATTAGATAGTATTTTAAATTTATAGAATAATAACTATAATATAAATGTAATATTTATTCACCAGTTCAATCCTTATGACCATCCATGTGAGTTGGAAATAAAAAATGAATCACATCACTTCGTGGATGTGATAGTCTACACGTATGCACGAGTGACATTATCATTTTTCAACAGATGGGAGGGAGAAGAAGGTAATTAATATATTATCCTTCCAAAATCATAATAATTTCATAAAAACATATATATATTCATTAATTATATCTATTTATCCATCTATATGATGTGGTGATAGAAAACTAAATACATTGCTTTATAGAGGTGGTAGTCCACACGTGCACACGAGCGATGTTTTTATTTCCCATAGGATAGAAGTGAGATAGAAAAAAATTTATTCCATAAACATAATAACATTTTAGTATAGATGATATACTAATTTAATTATGTTATATTGTTTATAATATATTTGAAATAGGTATAAGAAGAAATAAACTTGAAATGGGTTGGTTAGGAGTTATACCTCCTCCTTGAATATCTCCCTTTGGTTTACACCTTAAGCCTTCTAAAATTGGTCCTTTGAGAGGATCGGGACCTATAGGACATGGGAAGTAAATTTGGAAAGGTATTTGGGTATGTATTTTCTAATATATATGGATTAAAATGTTTAAATAATTGAGTACATAAGGTTCCCTTTTATAAGTAAGGAGAGTGGCACTCTCGTAAATACTTTAAAAATTTAAATATAATTAACATATTTCTAAAGGGAAAGTGACACAAAATGGTAAAATTTATTATCCATGGTAGGTTAAGGTATAAATACACTCAAATAATTAATTTTATCCAAGTTTTAGATATATTTTATTACTTATCTCTTAGTTTAACCCCCCATTAACCCCTTTAACCATTACCGAGGTGATAAAGCTTTACCATGGTAACTATTCATTATAACCAAAAATAAAAATAACCACATTACCAAAATTTAACCACTTGATTAAAAATATAAAATAAAATTTTCAAGATTCAATTTTTATAAGTGACAGAAATTAATTTTAATATATGTTCCCAAAACACAACTAAAAATAGTTTTTCAAAAAATGTCATTTTTAAGAAAAAAATGATTTTATACCAAAATAAAATATAATACTGATTCATATGAAATTATTTGAACTTTTTTTATCAAAATGGGGACTTATGTGACTTTAAAACTAATCTAAAACCAAATTGAGATATTTAATTACTTTACAAGAAATAATAGTTTTTATAAAAATTTATATTTTCCCCAATTCAGTCAAAAATAAATCTTTTCAAAAAAAATCTCAAAATTTACCCTAAGATAATTTCTATATTATGAATCCAAGAATTTCTTTCATTTTATCAATTTAAAACCCTAAAGTTTAGAAAATTATTTTTTAAATAAAACCATATATTTATTTGAAAATAATTCAGTTAGAATAAAATCATTTATTTTCTAAATGAAAAATCATATAAAATTATCATATTATATATGAATATAGAAAATATATTAATAAACATTACTAATACTAGAAATTGAATTATTATTAATATTACCTACTTTTCACATGAAGGTACTACTTAGAAACAAAAAAACTTGATAGGTCATGTTAAAAATCATGGAGTCGCTTCTAGTAGTGATGAGGAGATTTTAAGAAGTGATATGGAGGATGAAGAGAGTTATATTAGAGAAATCCAAAATATCAAGGTGATAGTTGTAGAAAAAGATAAAATACTAAAAGATATTGATATATAATTTTCTAAAGAAAAAAAAGAAAGATTTATGTGGGACACAATCAAGGTGTCTTAAACCTGAAATCAAATTGAATATGATGAAAGATAATTATGATAATTTTTTGGATGATTAGGATAAATCATCCCAATCTATTGTGAAAACCAATTTAAGGAAAAAGGTAAAAGTTTCTCCTCTTTATTCCAAATATAAAAAAATCATTTTTATCTAACAATGTAGGTTCTACATCCAAAACTAGAATGGTATGGTCTAAAGAAATTTATGAAAACATCAATCCTATATCAAAGTAATTTGGAGTTTAGTTGAAAAGATAGATGATCCCAAGTCAAAGCTAAAATAAAGTCTAGAGTGGACCTAAACAATAGGAATATTTTCACAAATATATTGATCAATATTATGAAATGCATAACTTAAAAGGTTATTTTTAGTGTTGTGGAACCTTTGGGAATAAATTTTATGACATCATGTATAACATGTCACTTACATGGAATTAGTAAAAATAAAGGGCGATAAAATCCAGAAAGAGAAGTAGCAAAGTTGTGGAGAGGATAAATAACCTTAAGATGAATTAATTTTTTAGTGAAAAATATATAAGATTTTCAAATCAAAATAGATTTCATTTTCTAGAATAAATCTATGGAATATAAATACAAAAAGTCATTATACTGAATATTTCATGAAATCAATTATTAGAAAAACTCTATAGGTTGTTGTATATAAGAAGGATCCAAAAAGTGAAAGAACACCTAAACACTTTGATCAAGTAATTTTCTATTAAAAATGAAATAAAAATAAAGCATAATAAAGTGAGTGTGGTAAAGGTATACAAGAATATTTACATGAAAAATTCTAATTCTATGAGATGTTTTAAAATTTTGATAACTTGGGAAATTTTGTGATGTTGTGTGAGAGGTTTAGGTAGGATGGACACAATTCAAAGGATTGTATGACTATCCAACCTATACAAGGAGAAATTTTAATGAATATGAATCTATCATCATGTTATTCATGTGTTTTGATGGATCATGTTAAGAAGGGGATCCCATATAAGGGGGAAATGAGTGTAGGCTCCTGGTGCAGTGGAAGTGCATGGAAGGGTGTACCCAAATTTAATTTTACCATTAACAACGATCAATATGAGATCCATCATGATGATAAACCACCGGATCTTCTAAATAGAATAAAGAATGAAAATGAAAAAAGGGAAGTCTCAGAACCATAGAGAGGATCAATATATGTTGGTTATAATTAATTTAGTTGAAATACAAGAATTACCTTGATGGAATTCTCTCTCAATTGATGCTTCTAGTCATGATCCAATATGATATGTCATTGTGTCAGAGAATCCAAGTGTAGGATTCCTCTAGCGGTGATCCAAAAGTTCTCCACATATCTTGGGATGTTGATGAAGGTATCTTCGGGTGCCAGCGTAGAAGAGCCTTCGCTTGCGATGTCCGCCTTCGATCGCCTTAAGAGTCACTTCCAAAGCGCTCTCCTTGATCCAGTGGATGAGGATATCTCTAGTAACTTGAGAGAGTTCTTAGAGAAAAGGAATTATCTATTGGATTGAGAGATTTATCCAAATCCATTGTGCGTAACCATAAAGAATCTCTAGATTAATGGTAATAATATAATTTTAATTGGGATTTATAATACTTAGAATGATGAAATAAAATAATTACCCATAGGTATTTATTTATTTCATTTAATTTTAGTAAGACCCCATGTCTAATAATAGAATTTTACCATTATTATCACTTGACATACTCCTATAAAATTACACATAATATTATTTAATTAAATAAATAATATTATTTCTCACAAATTCCCAGAAAAACCACACAGTGTGTGTATTAATATACACGGTGTGTACTTTTGTTTTTCATTTTCCTTTATTTCCTTCACCACATTTATTAGACCTTAAATAATGACTATTTATTTCTTAAATAAATATCACTACATTATTTGCTAATAAATATATTATTTTTCCCACAATATATTCTCTTGAATAACTAGTGTCTAAATAAATGTGATCAGGTATCCTTGAATAATTATTAAACCACAATCAGGAATAATCTTTATTCAAATTGTTAAATGAATATTTAATTGAGATACTTGGACACAATTAGTGTGTGACCCTCTAGGCCTCTTTCTTATTGGAATTAGGCAGAGCTTGTCTAAAGTCCAAGGTTAGCATCTAGCAACACGCCAAGGCACCCATAGAGAAAGAAGTTAATGCTGCAATTACGTGTCACCTCCTACGAACGCTTACCATGTAATGTAATCCCTTTGTCTTGATATCTTCAATAAAGTGTGTTTCATGCTAGTGCCATCAACCCATGTGATCTATTATTCTTTCTTTGAATTCCTAGAATTGAACTTGCCCATTCCTCACCATGGCCATAGATTTATTTAGGCTATATCAATTCCATCAAAGGGCCTGAGATATCAACTTTCGTTATGGAATAGAAGGGACAAATTATTTCTCGTGTTATCTATTAATGTAGTATTACTCATGAAACACCCAATATATCCTACCTCACTACTAACAGTGTGTCATCACAGTTTTTATCAATACATCTAAGTGTGCGAATTGTTATACCCATTAATAATAATTTTAAAGTCTAAGGACCAATACACACATCTGCAGATAGAAACATCCAATGACACTATGAAATGTGGATTTACTACTGGCGTGTCTCCTTCTCATAATATCCTCCTAGATATTACCAAGGGCACACACCATGAGAATATGCTTCAAAGTTTTATGAGTCCTCACCCCTAATGGCCTGTATTATTTGTGTCTCTCAAATAACATCATCTAGCCATAGAACATATATTCGAGAATAGTGTTATGGAACTTATAGGTTCTCATCATAGTAGGTATCCACTATAACCCTTTAGTGTAATAGATATCCTTATGATATTATCACGTGAATTTTCATGCATAAGAAAAATCAAGATGTGATAAGGTATTTATTAATATTCAAATCCATGAATTAAAGTTTATCATAAAGTAAAAATTAGTTGGTTTTAGGCCACCAAATCCAACAGACTCCCACTTGGACTAGATCCAACTGCTAATAATCTTTAATTCTCTAGCTCTCACATTATATTCATGCTTCTGCTGAGATAAACCTTTAGTCAAGGGGTCTGCCATGTTCTCTTTTGTGGATACTCTTCTCACTGTAACTTCACCCCTTTGATAGAAATCCCTCAATTGGTGATACTTCCGGAGAATGTGGTTTGTTCGTTGATGTGACCTTGGTTCTTTTTCAAAAGCCACCGCTGCAGTATTATCACAATACAATATGATAGGATCATTACTATTAGGCACCACATCAAGCTCCTGGACAAAGTTCTGAATCCAAAATACTTTCTTGGCTACATCAGAATCCCCTATATATTTGGACTCCATTATAGAATCGGTAACAACTGGATGATTTGAACTCTACTAGCTTATAGATCCTCTGTTGAGATAGAAAACATATCTTGATTGTGACTTTAGATCTTTTTGATCTATCTGAAAACCAGCATCAATGTACCCTCTTATGAAAATCTCCTCATCTCATCTATACACCAGGAACATATCCTTAGTTCTTATCAAATAATTAAGGATAGTTTGAACAACAGTCTAATGTTTTTCTCCTGGATCTTCATGATATCTGACTACCATTCTTAGTGCATAGGCAAAATCAATCCTGGTACATAACATGGCATACATGATGGGTCCTATATACGAAGAGTATGGGATCTTAATCATCCTATATTTCTCATATTGAGGACACATTATCATAGAAATATGTAGGCCATGTGACACTGGAACGAATCCCCTCTTGGATTGTTTCATACTAAATCTCTTTAGTATCTGGTCAATGTATGTACCCTGACTTAGTCCAAGAAGCCTCTTGTATCTATCATGAATGATCTTGATCCCTATAATGTAGGCTTCTTTGCCTATGTCCTTTATGTAGAAACACTTGTTCAACCAGTCCTTAACTGACTGTAAGACAGGTGCATCATTTATAATAAGAAATATGTCGTCAACATATATTGATAGGATAATAACCACATTACCATTAAACTTATTATAAATAAATGACTCACATTCATTCTTAATGAAATAAAATTCCTTTATGTATTCATCAAATCAAATGTTCCATGACTTGGATGATTTCTTTAATCCATAAATGGATTTATGCAACTAGAAAACATTTTTTGATTCACTTGGTGTCATAAGCCCTTATGGTTGTGTCATATAGATATCTTCTTGAAGTTTCCTATTAAGGAATGGTGTTTTGACATTCATTTTCCAAATCTTGTAGTCATGGTATGCTATTATGGAAAGTATGATTCTTATAGATTTAAACATGGAAACTGGAAAGAAGTTTTTATTATAGTCAATTCTTTAACGTTGTTTGAATCCTTTAGCCACTAGCCATTCTTTATAGGTGCTAACTTGACCTTCCATGTCCATCTTTCTCTTGAATACCCATTTTCATCCAACAGGCTTTACATCAACTGGATCATTGACCAGAACCCAGACTTGGTTCTGATACATGGAATCCATCTCAAAATTCATAGCTTCTAGCTATCTTTCATCTTATGATCTCTCTACTTATTCCTTTTATGAGATAGGTTCATCATTCTCCAAAAATAATGATTCACCATCCTCGGGGACTAGGAAACCAAATCTCTCTAGTTCCCTTACCTCTCTTGAGATCCTACAAAGTACTTATGTTTCTAGAACCTCTTCCACAGGGACTTGTGGAACATGTTCATTTAACAACTTCTATGTATCTTGAACATCAACTTCATCAAAGAAAATCTTTCCCCCACTATCCTTTTTGAGGATGTTCTCCTTCTCAATAAAGATGACATGTTTGGCAAAAATCACTTTCTTGGAAGAAGGGTTATATAGGTAATATCCTTTCGTTTCCTTAGGATATCCTATAAAGATAAACCTTATGCCTCGGGATTCTAGTTTGTTTCCTGAGAAGTACTTAACAAATGTCTCACATCCCCATACACATGTGTGCGACAAAATGGGTTTCTTTCCATTCCATAACTCAGAGGGAATTCCATTTGTCACCTTAGTTTGTACTCGGTTTAATGTGTATTCTATAGTTTGTAATTCATATCCCCAAATGGATAATGGAAGATATTCATGACTCATCATCGACCTCACCATGTTCAACAAGGTGTGGTTTCTCCTTTCACTAACACCATTCCACTATGGTCTATAAGGAGGAGTGAGTTGAGATAGAATCCCAGACTCCCATAAAAGGTCGATGAACTCTTGGTTTATATATTCTCCACCTCAATCCAATCAAATCTTCTTTATCTTCTTACCAAGATGATTCTCTACTTCATTCTTTAATTTCCTAAATTTCTCCAAGGACTCTGACTTATACCTCATTAATTAGATATAGAAATATCTACTCAAATCATCAGTAAAATTAATTAAGTAAGAATATCCACCTATAGCTTCTACTGGAAATGGTCTATACACATATGTGTATACCAATTCTAGAAGCTCTGTGGCCCTTTCACTCTATCAAACGAAAGGTGGATTGGTAATTTTCCCTTGTAAACAAGTGTGGAATCTATCAAGTGGTTTTAACTCAGTATAGTATAAATAACCATCTTGTTAGATCTTTATAAATTGATTATCATTTACATGACTGAGACGGTGATTTCACAACTGGTTGTTGTATGAGTCATGTGATTTTGTTTCGTTATCTATTTCCAACACTTGGTTTCATAATTTAATACATATAAACCGTTATTTAAATGTGTCATACCATAACATACGTTGTTATTATAAAAGAAACAACCCTTATTTCCAAACTTGAAAATAAATCCATCCATATCCAAACATGGTACATAAATTATATTCTTGGTAAAACTGTGTATATAATTATAGTTATGTAAAACCAAAAGCATCCCAGTTGGAAATGAGAGATGGTAATCGCCAATGGCCAACGCAGCCAGCCTCGCGCTATTAGCAGCTCGAAGATCCACCTATCCTCTATAAATATGTCTAAATATACCTGGTTCCTATATTTTAATATATATGTGAGCGCCACATGTTGTATCTAATACCCAATGTGTAGAAATGGAAGGATTACACTCAATAGAAAATTCACCTTTAGCATCCCCACGCTTCTGGGTGCATTTCTCTTCTGGTGGCCTGGCTTGCCACATGAAAAACATATTGCCTACCATTCCTTTCCCTTCCTCTAGATCTTCCCCTTCTTGGAGATATAGTGCTTGGGGGCTTCAGACTGTTTATAAATCCTTGTCCCCTTTACCTTGTCATTTATCTTCTTATTCACTATAAGGACTGTGGGCTTTCCACACCCCATGTCCTTATCTACCTAGAGAATCAAGGTCATAAGTTCTGATACACTCTTCTCATTGTTTCTCATGTTGTAGTTGACAATAAATCTAGAGAAGGTCTTAGGTAGTGATGATAGGATGACGTCTGTACGAAACTCATCTGGGAACTTGATCCCAAAGATGTTCAGGTGTTCAATGTAGCCAATAAGATTGACTACATGAGGCCCAACTGGCACAAACTCTCCAAGATTATTTGTGGACAAAGCATTGGAGATCTCATATCTCTCTTGTCTTTACTTCCCTTGATAAATATCCTTAAGGTGAGACATCATGCGATACACATCCATGTTTTCATGTTGCTTCAAGAGCTCATTAGACATGGTCGATAGCATGAAACATTGGACATATGTGGAATCGTCCAAATGTTTCATATAGAGAGATATTTCTTCATCATTGGCCTCATTTCTAGGAGCAACTGGAATAGGCTCCTCCAGCACATATAATTTCCTCTCGTGGTGAAGGATGACGCGTAAACTCCTATGCCACTTCTAGAAATTGGTGTCGGTGAGAAGTTTTACCTTCTCAGTTATGGTTTGTAATGATATGATTGAATTAATTTCTTATTTTATTTCTAAAAATTAATATGATCAAAGATTTAGTGCTTTATCAGGATAAAACTGAGACATATAAATAAATTAATACTTATTAGTCTACCACTATTTTATCGAAATCAAATAGCCCTCACCATTAACTTTAGAATATTTTGTTTCCTAAATATTCTAGTGATAAGGATCCATATTTCCCTTCAAATTACCCCAACTAGGGTTTTTCAAGAAACTTAAATGGTTTTAGGTAGGCATTCTAAATACCAACCGCATTAACTTGCATCTTCTTGATCCACTGAGTGGAGTCCCCAATCCTAAAATCCTTTTATTTTGGATTTCCTTAACCTTTGCCTCTTGGTCACACCAATTCCTTCTATGGAAGTCAACCCTTGATGTGAACCAAGTCAAGTAAACCCAAAACCTCAAATTAGAATTTCCCAATAATTGAAATCACCCCAACTTGGGTTGGTCAAGCACTTTGAACTATGGTTCAATTCTAACCAAGATTATGGAAGGCTATACCGACTTAATATTTCCTTGAGGGATTTTATCCTTATACGTAAATTTACATTTTATTATCTTTCTTACATGATTTTTAATATTAAGTGGGATATACTTAAGTAATTAACTATGCATAAGATAATATTTACGCATAAGCTGGTCTTATTTTAGTTCCATCTTGCATACTTTTTTAATTCATTAATTGTGTGATCGCGACAACACACCCACAATAAATAAACTATGAAACTGACAAAAATAAAATAAATGGCATGATCATGAGCTTGTTATATTGGTTAGTTTATCTAGTGGTTGATAAACTAACCCAAGACCTAGGGGAGAAAATACCTTGAACTTTTTGGGTTCATGTTTATAGCTTTCCACTTGTCCACCTTTGTATCTACTTAGATTGGTTTCGCCTTGGATCCTAAATTGATCCACCTCCACTATCTTGGGAGCTCCATCCATTACATATGTTTTTATCTCACACGCAAGTGAGGGGTAAAATGGGGTTTTACATAAAATAAACCTTGGGCATACATTCCCTACATATTAATGAGGAGAAGGCTCATAGGCTACAAAATTTAATTTAAACAAATAAATTAAAAGAAACCATCCACATACAAAGGTCATGGTCTAGCTCATGATCATCCATACATGCAACGATATTTACAAATAAATAAAACTAGCATTCAATTCTTTAATCCTTCTTGTTTAAGATAAATCACACTCAAATAAATTAATTATTATCTTTAATTAATCAATTCTTTTATCTTAAACCCATTTCTAAATTTCCTTGAGATTCTCATTCATCATAATTTTAAATAAATAAATTAATTTAAAATTATCTTTGTATGTAACTTGTACCTTGGAGGCAACCCTATGAATTCTCGTTCATAACTACCCAATGAGTAAAAATGAACATTATGCAAATGTTAAATTAAACACACATATATAAAAAACACTTATCATGTGTTGTGCCCCAACTTTACACCTGCACCATGGTACACATCTCAAGGGTTTGTATAATATAATAATTAACTTTTAATAAATCTGCCTAATTTGGATGAGTACACGGTGTGTAGTTCCTACTACACAGCATGTACTATTGTTCACCATCCATCTAAAGTACACACCCGAGGATACAATGTGTAGATGTACTTCAGAAATTTTTGGAGTACACGGAATATCCAATGGGCCACACGCCGTGTAGTATCCACATTACATAGTATCTAACCGGGCAAGCTGTGTACGGGGTATACAGTCCAACCCTAACCTGAAGGGACTACACGCAATGTCTAGTGGTCCACACAGCGTATAATTCAGAAACCATGTTCCGCCTATTCCTGGTTAACACATGGAGTCATAAAGACTTAGATAAACTCCAACACATGGCTTGGTTTGGCAGACCAGTCTCGATGCATTGAACCTTGACTACACGGCGTGTGGGGAAGAATACACACCATTTGAGTCCAACTACACAGCATGTGATTCCAATTGACATGTTGTGTGTTTTGTTGTTGTATGGACAGAAACCTTTGGCACCTCCAAATGAGATCCTATATTTTATTTTAATCAAAATTAAAAATAAAAAGGATGTTTTCTGTAAGGTGAATGAGAAACGAAAGAGGATGAATATATCTTAAGATTCAGATTTACAAAATAATTAACATGAATTAAAACAACTAAATTATTAAATGTTTAAATAAAAAATAAAAAACTAAATAATTATAATCAATGATATGACCTCTCTGATACCACTTTTAGGTTCCTGGAACAATAGAAGCATGTGGAAGGGTGTACCAAAATTTAATTTTACCATTAACAACGATCAATCTGAGATCTGTCATGATGATAAAACATAAAATCTTCATAATAGAACGAAGAATGAAAAGGAAAGAGGGAATTCCCAAAACCATAGAGAGGATCATCATATGCTGGTTATAATTAATTTAATTTAAAGAAATGAATTACCTTGATGTAATTCTCTCTCCGTTGATGCTTCTAGTCACGATCCAATGTGATCTATCATTGCGTCGGAGAAGCCAGGTGTAGGCTTCCTCTAGCAGTGATCCACAGATGCTCCACATATCTCTGGACATCACCGAAGGGATATATGGGTGCTAGCATGAAATATTATTCTCTTGCAATGTCTACCTTTGATCGCCTTGAGATCTGCTTCCAAAGCACTTTTCTTACTCCGGTGGAGGAGGATCTCTCTCGTGACTTGAGAGAGTTCTTAGAGAAAAGGAATTCTCTCTTGGCTAGAGTGTTTTCTCCAGATCTATTGTTCACAACCAAAAAGAATCACTAGATTAATGAGTATAATATAATTGGGATTTATAATACTTATAATAATGAAATAAACTAATTACCCATAGGTATTTATTTATTTCATTTAATTATTAGTAATACCCCATGTCTAATAATAGCATTTGACCATTATTATCACTTGAAATGTGCCCAGTGAATTACACCTAATATTATTTAATTAAATAAATAATATTATTTATTGAAATAGTGGGAGACCTAGACCCAACTATGCAGTACTTTTGATTACCAGGTCATGTGTACAGTTAGTTATACATGATGTTATCTTACCATTATAGTGTATACATTTCTACTTCCACTATGATAATGGTAATGTCCAAAATTAATTGTCATATCGAAAGGTTATAGAAGATCCCAGGCTATAATGAGAACCTTGAGATACTATGACATTAATCTTAAATATATTTTATATAGTCTAGATACATCTTATTGATTGGACATAGTAGATTTTTGACTATCAGGTGTTGAGGTCTCATAATCATTGAGACTTCTTCTCATGAAGTTCGCACTTGGTGATCTCTAGTAGTTAGATCGTGAGGACAGACCCTCCAATAGGAACACCATATGTTTTGAGTGTCATTGATCATTCCTATCTATAAACATGTGTATTGGTCTCCTGACTTGAGATCATTACTAGTGGGTATCATTTTATGGTGTACTTTGATTCAAGGAAAAAACCCTGGTATTGAAAACATGGCGAGGTAGCTTGTGTTGGGTGTGTCGGTGGTGGTATGACATTGGTTGAATGGTCAAGAAAGGATTTGTCGCTTCCAACTTTAGGAAGTTGTATATCTCAGGCCTGGTTGATTAGGATGGTGTTATCTTCATAAGTCTTTGGCCAAGGCAGTACAAAGGTAAATCCATCCGGACATATCAATAAATAATAAATCAAGAAAAGGACGATGGCACAAGTGTGTGTCTTGCTTTATGAGATATTTAATGACAAAGAGATTATAGAACACAATCAGTGTTCGTATCTTGGTTTTCATTGCTATGAAAATCCTTATCTCTTTAGGGGATATGATGGGTTGCTAGAATCCACTCTTGGTCTGTGGATTTTATTCACTGCTATTGAGATAAGGTCTAAGAGGGTCACACACAATATCATATTCAAGAATCTTCCCTATTCAGATGAATAGGTATATGGACATGGTGGGACCCGCCACGGGGTCCGAGTGTTGTCCAAGTTATTAATCACCAAAATAATTAAATAAATTAATTAATATTCAAGTAATGAATATTTGGTATTGAATTTATTTAATTTATTTACAAGTTTAGTAAATACGAGATAGTATTAATCAAACGAATATTATTTTAATATTCAAGGTTCGTTTAATATTAATCGGGACATAAAGTCGAGTTAAATGACTTAGGTATTATCACGTAATATATATTATATATATTATAGGTATGTGATAAACATATTAAATAATATTGACGTAGTTTAGGTTGTCAAAATTATTTATTTAGTGGAAATTGAAATAAACGGTGGTCGGGGAATCCAGTTGAGCATTTATAAACTCCACTATAAATAAAGAGGAGGCTCTCTCTCATGGGTGGCCATTCATACTATTCACTCATTTTCATTTAATGAAAATGAGAGCCTCTTTCTTCTCCTACTCTCTAGAGAGATAAGCTCTCGATCCAAGAATCTCGAATCAAGAAATCTCTCAAGCATTGAAATCATCTCAATGCGGTGATCGTCGGGATGTCAAAAGTGTCATCGGATCTCCGCGCTAGCACCTGAAATTTGATGATCAACTCTCTTGTGGGTTTTAGAAGCGTGTGTGGACAATCTAGAGGGTTACTCCTTTGGATCCTTCGAGCAATGATCGCCATCAACTAGTTTCAGTTGAACGCGGATTCGGATTTAAAACAGGTGCGTTTTTAATTTTTATTTTCTACTCCTTATAATTTACACAAGATCCTCGGGTCTTACTGGGGCTCAGATCATGGGTGATGACAAGTTCTGTCATCCCACCGACGAAATTTTTTTAAAATCCATGGCCCACCAGCTTCCGTCATGGGCCCCGAAACCTTTTAGTGGAATTAGAGGGATCATATAAATTTTCTGATCCTAGAAAATTAAATTTTCATTATAATTAAGTATAGGGTTCAAAAACAGTCTCAGCGGTTCAAACCATGCATTAATCTGATCTCGAATGGTCAAGTTATGGTCATTTTAAATTTATGGATTAGATCGAATTTGTGTTTGATCACGCGTATTAATTTTTCTAATCATTTCTGATCTTCGGTATTGTTTTAGTTTTGTCTAAAACCCAAAACAGGATGATAATTATTATTATTTAATAATTATTATTATCATCATAAATTAATAATTATAATAATTGTTTTATAATTATTATTATTATTATTATTTTATTGTTATTATTATAATTATTAGTATAATAATTATTATTATTATTAAAGGATAATATTTAGACTTTAGATTTTTGGTAGGATACTTGACTTAAATAAAAATAAAAAGGGAGGACTTAACTTATTTTAAAAATGGGAGGATACTTTTTTTTAATCAAAATCAAAAAAAATGGGGTGGGCTGGAATGGCAAAAAAATGACTTGCAGGGGGTCCACGCAGACCCCCCCCCCCATTTTACTTCACCCTCAGCACAACCCTAGAGGGCCGCACCAGACATCCTCCTGACCACCTCCTTGCCCAAAGCTCCCAGGCGCCTCCCTTGTAGCTTGACCCGGAGTCAAGGTCACCGCCCAGCCCGAGCCACCTACTGCCTAGTCGCCTACTCCTCCCAGCAAATCGCACCAGCCTTCCACGCCTCCTCCCTGTGCTCTCTAGCAGCAAACTAGGAAAACCCACCTGGATCCAAGAAGGCCACCCGACCGCCCTCCGCTCATGCCAGACAGCAAACCAGTGCGCTCGGCCTTCCTGGCATCCTTCTAGT
Organism: Viscum album; assembly: GCA_963277665.1. NCBI lineage: Eukaryota > Viridiplantae > Streptophyta > Magnoliopsida > Santalales > Viscaceae > Viscum > Viscum album. The sequence continues at coordinate 1,204,198,203 of OY728163.1, read as the reverse complement.
CTACTAGGTGCTCCCGCGGTTGGCTGCACCGCCTCGGCATACCTCAATAGAGGCTACCCCATCACCTGTGAACGACGCCACCATCGTTTCACCCAGTTTCCATAGGCACGGCTCCTCTCTATGCTCTCTGGTAGCAAACTAGGCGACCCACATTGTACCTGCCTACTCTCTTCGCACTGCTGGACTCCCCAGCAACAACCCACACGATAGTTCTTGGCCTCCATAATGGCGCTGCACCAGGCGACTCCCGGACCTCCCCTTGCTACCGGCCAGTTCTCAGCCTCTTCTCTAGTCACCTCCCGCACTTCCATTTTACTACTCGTGGTCAGTGACTCCACAGTTGCATATCCGCTCAACTCCTCTTGTCGGACTGGGTCACGCCAGACTTACCTGATCGAAATTTCAACCCCACTAGATCCCTTCAACACCCGGGAGGTCCCTCTATTGGCTATAAGATTTTTACGCAGAGTAAAAATTAGCCCTGAAGTGGTCTAGGAAGACCTATCCAACCTAGAATGGGTTTGGGTGGATCAGCCCCACCCAGTTTGGTCCTGCATGGCCTTCTATAGTCCTACGTGGGTTAAGTCCAACCTGCACATGCCAGGCAATGGTGTTTTGGGGACCGACCAACTTAAATTAATCAAAAATAATTAATTAATTTAATTTAATTTCAGTATCTAAATTAAATTAATTAAAACTAATTTTGGTTAATTAATTTTAATACTCGGTGACATAAATTAATTTAATTTCGTAATAAAAATTAAATTAATTAATTAATTTAATTTTGGAATTAAAAATTAAATTAATTAGCAGACCGATAATTAATTAAATTAATTGAATTATTTAATTCATTTAATTTAATTAAATAACCCTCATACTTATTTAATGCATTTTAATTTTATGCGTATTATTTACCCGCATTCTGGACTTGAGCACCAACCCGTGTATGTTGCCTTTTTAATTAATTATTTTAACTATGTGTGATGATTTTAATTAATTAAATAAACGGTTTGCATGTCATCTTTATTTTCAATTGAAATGTATAAGGCCTTGTGTGTCCATTTTACCTGATGTACATTTATACCCCTAGTCTCTCTCGTCTGCGCATGAGTATTTTTGTACTTCAGACAAAGACGATGCAAGATGTCACGGGACCCCACCAAGATGGGGCGGTACTCCAAGACGTGATGCGGACCCCACCAAGACGAGGCGATGTTCCAGAAGAGAAGTGAACATATAAGACGGAGGCAGGCTGCATCAAGAGTCATGCTTCGACTCAGGTATGATTCCCTTAGGTTGTTTAGATGCTCAAGACCAGTTGGGTAGTAGTTTACCTTTATGCGTTTATTTATTATTTTATGCATTTTAGAATAGTGGGAAAATACATAAAATAATAGATAATAAAATGCATAAGGAACCGGCGTATGTTTTTCTATTAAAGTTCAGTTGTGATCATGACAAAATATATGAACAAGTTTAATATAAATGGATTACATTCATCAAGAGAAACCAATAAAACAAATAAATATTAAGTTGCCAATGCCTTTCATCATTCAAGTTTGAACAAAACTGGGTGTTTGGGGTGCCGGTCATGCCATATCTGAGGGTGCCTCTTACTACCGGAGATTTCTTATTAGGGTGATGGGTTGACTTAACTAAAATTATAGCAAATAAATAGTTATAGCTAGCTTGTTGTAATTTTAGAGGCAAGCGTTGAGTAAATCAAGTAATGATTTTTGAATCTGGGACTTCACTCAACATATCAAGGAACCACGAGTTAATACGGTTGGCCAAACAAAATCCTACCTTGGACCCTTCGAATAGTGGCATAGTCATAGCTTATAAACTATGAGGGAGGTCCAGGGATCTTTTCCACTAGAATACTCAAATGATAGAGTATTTCGATTATAGTACAAAGGGTTCCTAGAATTCAAAAAATTAGTGGGAGACATTTAATAATTAAATTAATCAGTAAGGTCACATTCGATAATCAACATAAAAGTACAATCTACTAAAGTTTATTTGTAGATAATGGAAAGTAATACCACAACAAGACTGTGACAAAGTTAATGTCTAAACTAAGAATGAATTTCCAAAGAGCAGTATAGGCATTCGTGTACATTACTACTATATCAAAAATTCAAGGTGCCTTGTGTCCCAACCTGTTAAGCCACCTCAGGAAGCGAGAGTGTAAATGCTTACAGGAGACTCATGAATCAAGAATATGATGGTTTTTTCATAATTATATCATCACTTTCTGATGTTATTTGTGGTCACTACATCATGACATGGATGATGATTACATGTATTCTCATCTCTAATAAGTTTCCAAGGAGAAAGATAAGTAAGATATGAATGTGATGATTGCACTTGCTTTGTGCAAAGTGAAATAAAGTTCATAATATTTCATGCCATCCCATTCTTATACCTTTTACACCTAATTACTCTAGTTTTTTTTAAGAATGAAAATGAACATTATGGATTAAGCGCTTCATTTCCTTTAAGGTAACATTCTCCAAGTACTAAGAATATTAAAGAAAGTATCATCTTTTATTCTTATGGTGAATATATTGAAAGACAAGGAAAAAAGGGCCTATGGAAAGTTATGCCAAAGGTACCTTCTACATGTCCTTAAAATAAAGGTAGTTGGTTATTTAATAGGAGGTTATTTTCATCACATAATAAAATAAATTTATAGAAGATTAAAAATTCAATGAACTGGAATACATGAAGCAAGTACCCATTTCTAGTTTAGATATATTCATCAATATAAATTAATGTTTCTAACATACTTCTTGTGTATTTAATACAATATTCCAATAATATATGTGTATTTAAATACAGTAACCAAGTAATTATATGAACATTAAAAGAATTAAAGTGTCTTCTCCAAGTGGCTGAGAAAGGGTGATTCCTAAGTCAGTGGTGAGAAACACGTAACTTCTAATTTCCAAGTGATTGATTAAAATTGAACATGTTGTTGAGTATAACCAAAACATTTATCTCACATGACCTTGTGGTCATAATGAAACATTATTACAAGTTTTGTAATGAATGTTTTTTGTGGTAACATACTCAAAAAATAGTTCAGACGTACTTGAATCAAAGACAATACATGATGAATATAAAATGTAAGACCTACCCAGTTGTGGAAATATGATTGTTTCTCAAGTAAAACTAAAATTGGATGTCAAGAATATACCCAATATGGTATTTATTCTTAGCACAGCTAAACGCATTTGTAATTATTGACATATTTAGTTTATACAAAGAAACCTTTAGAAATAAAAGTATGCCACAAAGCTTCCGAGGTTAGTTCAAGAAGAGAGTGTGAACTATTACAAAGAAATCTAGAGGTAAAGAAAATTAATAAGATTACTTTAAGTTATTAAAGAATGTAATAGTGAAGTATATGCATGGTAAAAAGAAATGAGTTGCTTCGGATCGGCATGCTGAATAATATCTTGACTATACAATCATCGATCATGATAATGTAGTGTGGAGTAATTCCTAAACGCATGTTACCTTATCTACATAACTGTATTGATGTTCATAAGGAGTATAGATGATAAAGTCTTACATGTTTAAATTGATCAACAAAATGTAGCGTGGAGAAATTCCTAAATGCACATTTTATACATCAAAGTTATGATGTAAGTTGAATCAATATTACAACTTGCAAAAAACTTCCATTTCAACATGTGCTTTGCAAATAATGATGAAATCCCATAACTTATATGCCAACTAAAATGACAAATGTATATCATATGAGTCAAAGTATGATGAAAAATACATTATTTCATAGGACATGTGTTTAGGATTCAAAGTGTTTGTTAAGTAAAAACAAACAAACATGCATCAAGATGAACACATGGTACATCTAAGTAATTATCCTAGCAGTTGATTAGGATATTACATAAATGCCTAAGATAGAAAATATGTAGTCAAGTATTAGACTAAATTTCTATATAAGGGTGCACATATCTATTAGAGATAGTGGGAGATTAATTGAGTTGAACTTAGTCAATGCTTAAGATGCATAAATAGCTTTCATAGGAACAAGTTCCACAAATACATGTGGAATAGGAATGTTATAAAGAGACATACTGAATATGAAGAATGAAACCATGGTGATGGTTTTATATTCATCAAGGCCAGTGATAAATTATTGAGAATAATAATTCCTATAAGTAAGCAGTATATGGAAATTATCTAAGATTTACAAGATCATTTAAAATTCAATAATTGATTCCATGCATCAAATTACAAAGGGCTTATAAACTGAATACTACAGTGGGTATTGAAATGATTTGATACATGGATGGTATAAGCCTAGTACCAATAAGGCTAGATTGGTAATACCAAATCGGTACTCCTAAATCCATTAAAATTTTACTTGCCATAGCTAACTTTTAAGATCATTCTATTGGTAATTGGATGTCATGATCATCTTTCATGGAAGGTGTCTATACGACACAACCAGAAAGAGGTGATGACACCATTAAATTCCAATGAAGGTTGCAAGTTACTGAAATCTAGTTCTGGATTAAAGTAAGCAACATGATATTAGAGAATTCATTTTAAATGAATCATTGCCTTGTGTCTACAAAAGGTTAGTGGGAGCGCTAAAGTTCTCCAAGATAAATTTGTTCGACAACATATGGAAAATAGATATTGGTCTTACATTTAGTTAAGACCATGTTAAAAGTAATTCTCCAATGATTGACTTAAAGTAGAAACCTGTGTTCTAGGTAACAAGATCTAATGAGGTAGATCTAATGGTTTCTTGGTCCTAGTCAATCGTACATATAGTGACATTGTACTAAAAAATACAAGTTGGAACAATTCAAGTTCAGAATTGTTGTCAATGTCACATGGCTTAATCTCTCCAGGTTGACATGTTTAGAGAATGGGAAGATATTAAAATTGTAAATTGAGCCTCATACACTTCATTGATGGATCAATCACATATTCCATGTTATGTACTATAATTTATATTGCCAGGATATACTTTATAGTAGGCGGATATCAATTATATCAAGGAGCATTGAAAGTTAAGCAGTCATAACTATCATCTTGTACTTCAACAAGTACAAATGATATATACCTGGTATATAGAGAAGAAGGTATAATAGTTTTTGTGGGACACAAACTAGTAATCATTAGATCAATTTGATCTAGTATCATAGTTAGGCTAAGGCGATGAGCGAGTCAAGATCATAAAATCCATTGGTAGCCATATCTAAAAATAATGAGTATGTTGAATCTTCTAAGGCAGATAAGAAGTAGTTAAATGAAGTGATTTTCTCTAATTCTTGGATTGACACATAGTGAGAAAAGTATTATCATAATGTAAATTATGATATACTTACTATCCAAGTTGTCAAGTTATTACAATGGACAAAAGTGATATACTTAAGGATACCTTATCTTGAGAAGTTTTAATCAAGGAGATGAGGTCGCATATAGCAGATATGTAATGCGGAGAAAATGTGGTTAGCCTAGCAATTAAATCCATTACTTAGTAGAAGCATGATCTTTATCATGTGAGTAGCTAACAAGTTTGGTTAACAAGTTGGATCTAGTGAAAGTCAGAGTGTTGAAATAGTGGGTTCCCTAGACCCAACTATGCAGTACTTTTGATTACCAGGTCATGTGTACAATTAGTTATACATGATGTTATCTTACTATTATAGTGTAGAATTTTTTGTGTCCACTATTATAATGGTAATGTCTAAAGATTAATTTTTGTATCGAAAGGTTATAGCAGATCCCAAGCTATAATGAGAACCTCGAGATACTATGATATTAATCTTAAATATATGTTCTATAGTCTATATACATCTTAATGAAGGGACACGGTAAATGTTTGACTATCAGGTGTTGGGGGATCATAAGCATTGAGACTTATTCTCATGAAGTTTGTACTTGGTGATCTCTAGTAGTGAGATCATAAGGAAAGACCCACCAATAGGAACACCACATGTTTTGGGTGTCATTGGTCATTCCTATCTATGGACATGTTTATTCGTCTCCTGACTTGAGATCATTACCAGTGTGTATCATTTGATGGAATAATTTAATGCAGGGAAAAAACCATGGTATTGAAATCGTGGTGAGGTAGCTTGTGTTGGGTGTGTCATCGGTGGTATGGTATTGGTTGAATGGTCAAGAAAGGATTTGTCACTTCTAAGTTTAGGAAGTTGTATATCTCAGGCCTGGTTGATCAAGATAGTGCTACCTTCATAAGTCTTTGGCCAAAGCAGTACAAAGGTAAATCCATCCGGACAGATCAACAAATAATAAATAAAGAAAAGGACGATGGAACAAGTGTGTGTACTACTTTATGAGATATTTAATGACAAATAGATTATAGTACATAGTCAGTGTTTGTAGCTTGGTTGTCGTTGCTATGACGATCCTTATCTCTTTAGGGGCTATGATGGGTTGCGAGACTCCACTCTTGGTCTGTAGATTTTATTCACTACTATTGAGATAAGGGCTAAGAGGGTCACACACAATAGCATATTCAAGAATCTTCCCTATTCATATGAATAGGTATATGGACATGGTGGGCCCCACCATGGGGTCCGAGTGTTGTCCAAGTTATCGATCACCAAAAGAATTAAATAAATTCATTAATATTCAATTAATGAAAATTTGGTATTAAATTTATTTAATGTATTTACAAGTTTAATAAATACGAGATAATATTAATCGAATGAATATTATTTTAATATTCAAGGTTCGCTTAATATTAAGCAGGATATCGATTCTAGTTAAATGGCTTGGGTTTTTTCAAATAATATATTTTATATATATTACAGGTATTTGATAAAAATAATAAATAATATTGGCATAGTTTAGTTCGTAAAAATTATTTATTTAGTGGATATTGAAATAAACGGGGGTCGGGGAACCCAACCGGGTATTTATCAACTCCACTATAAATAAAGAGGAGGCTCTCTCTCATGGGTGTCCATTCATACTATTCACTCATTTTCATGGAATCAAAATGAGAGCCTCTCTCTCCTCCCACTCTATAGAGAGATAATCTCTCAATACAAGAAGCTCGGATCAATAAATCTCTCAAGAATCGAAGGCATCTTGATGTAGTGATCATCGAGACGTTGAAAGCATTTTCGGATCTCCACGCTAGCAACTAGAATTTGATGATCGATACTCCTGCAGGTTTTTGAAGTGCGTGTGGAAGATCTAGAGGGTTCCTCCTTTGGATCCTTCAAGAAATGATCACCATCAACTAGTTGCAGTCGACCACGACTTCAGATTTGAAATGTGTACGTTTTCAATTTTTATTTTGTGCTTTTTATGATTTATGAGAGATCCTTGGGCCTTATCGGGGCTCGGATCGTTGGCGATGAAAAGTTCCATCATCCTGCTGAAGAAATTTTTTTAAAATCTCTGGCCCACCAGATTCCGCTGCGGGCCTTGGAACCTTTCATTATTTTCACAAATTCCTTGAAAAACCATGCGGTGTGTATATTAATATAAATGGAATGTACATTTGTTTTTCCATTTTCCTTTATTTCCTTCATCACATTTATTAGACCATGAATAATGACTATTTATTTCTTAAATAAATATCACTGCATTATTCACTAATAAATATATTATTTCACCCACAATATATTCTCTCAAATAACCAGTGTAGAAATAAATGTGATCAGGCATCCTTGAATAATTATTAAACCACAATCAGGAATAATATTTATTGAACTTGTTAAATGGATATTTAACTGAGATACTTTGATACACTTAGTGTGTGACCCTCTAGGAATCTTTCTCAATGGCATTAGGCGGAGCCTACCTAAAGTCCAAGGTTAGCATCTAGCAATACGCCAAGGCACCCATAGAGAATGAATTTAATACAGCAATGATGTGTCACCTCCTAATAATTCTTATCGTGTAATATAATCCCTTTGTCTCGATATCTCTAATCAAGCAATTAGTATTCTAGTTCCATCAACCCATGTTCTCGATTATTCTTTCTTTTAATTCCTAGATTTGAACTTGACCATTCCTCACCATGGCCATGGATTTATTTAGGCTATATCAATTCCATTAAAGGGCCTAAGATATCAAATTCTATTATGGAATGGAAGGGAAAATCCTTTCTCACATTATTTATTAATTTGGTATTACTCATGACACACCCAACATAACCTACCTCGTTACGAACAGTGTGTCGTCACAGTTTTCGTCAATACATCAAAGTGCGCGAGTTGTAATACTCATTAATAATAATCTTAATGTCTAAAGACTAATACACAAATCCATAGATAGGAACATCTAATGACACTATGAAATGTGGATTTCTTACTGGCGAGTCTCATTCTTATAATATCCTCCTAGATATTACCAAGGGCTCACACCATGAGAAGGTGCCTCAAAATTTTATGAGTCATCACCCCTAATGGCATGTATTATTTGTGTCCCTCAAATAACATCATCCGACCATATAACATATATTCAAGAATAGTGTTATGGAACTTACAGGTTCTCATCATATTAGGGATCCACTATGACCCTTTAGTGTAACAGCTATCCCTAGGACATTATCACATGCATTTTCATGCATAAGAACAATCAAGATGTGATAATGTATTTATTAATATTCAAATCCATGAATACAAGTTTATCAAAATGTACAAATTATTTGGTTCTAGGCCACCAACTCCAACAATGAGAAGTGAAAGATTACAATTATTCTCATGGATTCAACCATCAAGGAATTCAAGAAACTAAGCATGAAGAGTTATCCCAAAATTGAAGCAGGAAAGAAAGTAGTATCTTGGTTGAGAATAAAATCTCAACCTTGTTACTCTCACTAAGGATCAAATAAATTTTACCTTATTCCCTATTATTTTTTATTTATATTTTAATAATGGGAATTTAAGGTGATGCATGCATGGGGAGAGATAAATTGTGTGACAATAATACAACATGGTTAATTTTCCATCATGGTGTGGGTGATTATTTCTTATATCACTTTAAAAATATTTCATGTGTTACCAGAAGTTTCTTAGGGAACATTATTGAAGAAAACTAGCCATGATGAAGAAATTGTAGAGTGTATCCCTTAAGGGGAGAAGACAAGATGAATAAGCTATTAGATGAAATTAATTTATATGGATTGGGTATTTTGGATAGTTATCATACAGAGATGATGTTGAGGTAAAATAATCACTTTCTAATCCTTATTTTGATTATTAAAAATATGGTTATTAAGTGAGAGTATATGTTGGAATGAAAAGGGGGAAAGGAATTATTACATTTAAATTTTTTTATGTGTTTTTTGAATATGAGTGCAGGTAATAAATTTCTTGAAAAATATATTCGTATAGCCCTTGGATAAAGAAAAATTAATTGGTATCACATTTTTTAATGTTTTATGGAAAACTTTGATTCCTATATTAATCACCCCTGTTTTCTACATCAATCATTGATCATGTAAACTTAGAGTTGATTAATTAATGGTTCATTGCTAAGTAAGGGGCGATGTTATCCTTCTCTCACAAAGTTAGACTAGGTTATAAGTTTAAATAAATTATAGAAGAAGATGTTTCCAAATAATATAAGAATCATAAAGATGAGAAAGATTTTTCCCTTACACTATCATCTTTCAATTTATTATTAATAAGGGGGATAAAAATAACATTGAATTTATTATTTTTTGGCACTAGAAAAACACATCCATATAATGCACCAAATGCTTCCAAACCTAATTCAAAATCATAGACATTTCACAAGTGTCGATTCTACTGGTCATAGATCCTGAATGTAGTTATGGATTATAAGTTGTGTATGTTCAAAATTAGGCTGGAAAAATGGCTCACGGAGCCTATTCATGGGGCCCATTCACAGAGCTCTAGTTCACATAGCTCCATTTGTGACTGCGATGAAAGTTAATATATGGCTTCACAAGTCTGACGAATCCATGGCTATTTGTAGAGACCACATTTTCTTTGAGGAGTGCTTCCTAGCATTGCGAGATCCCCATGCCTATAAATACCCCCCTCATACCTTCATTCGAGAAGGATACATCACTAGGTTTCACCCCTGCGCTCTCAATTCACTAAGCTCATGTGCTCTGTAAAGACCCTATTTTGCAGAGCCCCTAGGAAACACAAAGCCTCTTCCTTTATGTTATTGGGAGCCTCCACCCCAAGTGGAGATTCCCTTCATGAAGGCATATGCCCTTCATGAAGGGAGAAGGCCCTTTGAGGCACTTAAGGCTTCATGAAGCATTAAACATTCTTGAATATCTCCCCTTCTGATCAACACTTTTCTTCAAGGTAAGGGGACCTTATTTCACAAAGCTTCTTTTCAAATCCCTATCGTTCATGAAGCTTCCACCTTCACACCCAATAGTCTATACCACAGGGGTTGTGTCCCTGTACCCTTTCTCAAGATCAGTGCCAAGATGTGGTCCCAGGTCTCCATCCCAGTCCCTTCGTTACCATTACTGACCCCCATGAAAATTAGAGAGTCACAACATGAACTTTTCAGTTCAAGTCAATGATGTTTTGGATTCTGTCCTTGTTTAGACCCACTTTCACTCCTGGAATACCATGATTCAAGATACTCCTATGCACTCTCTAGAAGCACCTTGATTCAATCTACTGTTCTTAGTCTCTTTCCCATGTCACGATTTGAGATTCTCATCCTGTATTCCTCGAGTAACTTGAGTCAAACCATTCCTCAAGAATCTACTAAAACCTCATCACCTAGATCCAGTGTCGGGTTGAACCAGAAAGGTCCACTCCTATGTAAGTCTCACACCAACCATTTCTAGGTGTCTTCCACCCAGTATCCCTCACTACATGACTTTAAACTGTATCATACCCTATATGACAAATATAGGATACCTCCCGTGACAAGCATGAGATGCCCTTATACAACAAGTGTAAGATGCCTCGTGTAATAATCATGGGTTAACCGCCAGACAATAACCATGGGCCACCTCGTCAGGTGTAATCCTAAACATATACCTCAATCCATCATTAAGTCAATATGCCCTCATGGCTTGACATGTGGAATATGGAATGGGAAGCTCAATGCATAAGCCTCGTACACCTCATCCTTTTACATGATATTAAACATTATCTTACCTCATGTGATACACATGGGATACCCTCATGGCCTGATGTGAGGAGGAAAGAATGGGAAGCTTCCATGTGTAATCCCCATTCACATCATTGTTGCTCCATAGTAGTACCTAGGTTGCTCCCACACATAATCCCTAACCACATCCTCATTGCTCTGAACATCATATGGGATTATCCTATGTGTAAGCCCCAACTTCATCCACACTACTCCTAGAAACCCATGGGATTCTTCTATGTGTAATCCCCAACCATATTCACTCCAAGGGAAGCCTCCATGTGTAATCCCCACACCATGTCTCTTTAGGTCTATTACTTCCTCTTATTTCTCACACAGATCCTGACTCACATGGGCTTAAAGGTTAACAGTGACCATCACATCTAACCCTCAACCATATGGGTATCCCTCCTAGAGTAATCCCTATTCTTCATCCACTCGGGATTATTTTATGTGTAAGCCCCAGCATGTCCCTTTGGGCCTCCTTCTTAGGTGTAATCCCTAACCCCCATTCAAAACTATGTGAAATTTGATTCCCAACTAACTGGGATACATAGGAAATCTCCTTAAGGTTCAAGCCCAAAATCTACTACATCACCTCACCCTTATCCTGATGAGATCATTCCATCCATTTGGTCCATTTATACACATGATCCCCATCCACATCATCGCTACTCCTAGTAGCACCCATGTGGCTTCCATGCGTAATCCCCACATCATCCATCATCAAACCAAGAGAAATCCTCTTGTGAATGGAATATAATCATATGTAAACCCCACACCATACCCTTACAAACTATGTGGGTTTTGATCCATGTCTTCTAAATAGGGTATATAGGATGCCTCTCTCAGGTTAAATATCGACCAATGGTAAACCTTGGTGCCTCCCTCCTAGGGACGTATCCCTTCACGGTGTGTCATCTTCCCTTTATGGGACACACTACCTCAACTCCACTCTCATTAGGTGTTCTGAACCATCAATCTTGTAAACCTTGATACCCTCCTCCTAGGGATGTACCTCCCTGATCTACCCACAGTGGTGTCTAGATCAACCTTCATAGTGTGAAACCTTCCCTTTATGGGACACACCATCTCGAGTCCGCTCTCATTGTTAGAGTTGGTGGCCTAGAACTAACTACTTTTTACTTTATTCATTAATAAATACCTTATCAAATCTTGATTATTCTACTGTGTGACAATTTATGTGATAATTTTCTAAGGATAGTTGTTTCATTAAAGGGTCATAGCAGATTCCTGCTATGATGAGAACCCGTAAGTGCCATAACACTATTCTTGAATATATGTTATATGGCTGGATGATGTTATTTTAGGGGAAAAAATAATACTAGCCATTAGGGGTGAGGACTCATAAAACTTTGAGGCACCTTCTCATGGTGTGCTCCCTTGGTAATATCCAGGAGGATATTATGAGAACGAGACCCGCCAATACTTCATTGGATGTTTCTATCTATGGATGTGTGTATTGGTCATTAGACTTTAAGATTATTATTAATGGGTATTAAAACTCACACACTTAGATGTATTGATGAAAACTATGACGACACACTGTTCGCAGTGAGGTAGGATATGTTGGGTGCCTCGGGAGTGATACTGCATTAATAGATAATGCGAGAAAGGATTTGTCCCTTCTATTCCATAACGGAAGTAGATATCTTAGGCCCTTTGATGGAATTGATATATCCTAAATAAATCCATAGCCATGGTGAGGAATGGGCAAGTTCAAATCTGAAAAGTCAAAGAAAGAATAATCGAGCACATGGGTTGATGGAACTAGCATGCAACCCGCTTGATTCGAGATATCGAGACAAAGGGATTACATTACATGGTAAGTGTTCATAGAAGGTGACATATGATTGTGGCATTAAATTCTTTCTCTATGGATTCCTTGGAGTATTTCTAGATGATAACCTTGGACTTTAGGTAGGATCTGCTAATGCCACTGTGAAAGAGGCCTAGAGGGTCACACACTAAGTGTGTCCAAGTATCTCAGTTAAATATTAATTTATCAAGTTGAATAAAGATTATTCTCGATTATGGTTTAATAATTATTCAAGGATGTCTGGTCTCATTTATTTTGACACTAGTTATTCGAGAGAATGTATTGTGTGTGAAATAATATATTTATTAGTGAGTAATGCGGTGATATTTATTTGAGAAATAAATAGCCATTATTCAAGGTCTAATAAATGTGGTGGAGGAAATAAAGAGAATGGAAAAACAAAAGTACACGCCGTGTATATATTAATATACACATTGTGTATTCTGGGAATTTATGAGAAATAATATTATTTATTTAATTAAATAATATTAGGTTTAATTCTTTGGGCGCATGTCAAGTAATAATAATAGTCAACTGTTATTATTAGATATTGGTATTACTAAGAATTAAATAAAATGAATAAATGATTTTGGGTAATTAATTCATTTCATTATTCTATATTTTTTTAAAGGTTGGGGCCGAAACCTCATTTATTATTAAAGCAAACCAAAAACCTCTTTAACTGGGTAGAGGGAGACCCATTACAAGCTTGAAGGCCCAATGGGCATTTAGCCCATTACATGGCCCGTAGGCCAATTTTTTTGGCCCAAAGCCCATTCTGTGAATAGTAATGCTACAGTACTCATGCTACTGCAGTACTATATAATACCCGCCACTGCTACAGTACTTTGTCGCTGCTATAGTGATTTGTCGCTGCTATAGTTCCTGTCGTTTCTACAGTGTCGTCATTGCTGCATCAATACTACAGTACCTGCACCCAATGGGTTTTGAACCCCCATTTTTTCATATAGAATTAAGGGGTGCTTACCACTAAGCCAAACCCCAACTACATTTCATTATTATATGTAATTAAAATCCCAATTATATAATTCTCATTAGCCTAGCCATTTTTTTGGTGGTTGTGCACAACGGATTTGGAAAAGCTCTCAAGCCAAGGGATAATTATTTTTCCACTAAGAATGCTCTCAAGCTACGAGAGAGAGAGATCCTCCTCCACCGAATCAAGGCAATCGAAGGTGGAAATCGCAAGCGAAGGATCTTCCGTGATAGCACCCAGAGATCCCTTCGACGATGTCCAGAGATACATGGAGCATGTGTGGATCACCGCTAGAGGAATCCTACACTTGGATTCTACGATGCAATGATGGATCACATCGGATCGTGATCGGAAACATAAACGGAGAGAGAATTACATCAAGGTAATTATCATTTTTAAATTAAATTAATTATAACCAACATATGATGATCCTATATGGTTCCGGGACTCCCCTATTTTCTTTCGTTCTTCATTCTATTCCTTTATTATTGTGATAGATCTCGGATTAAACGTCGTTAACGGCAAAAATTAAAGTTGGGTACACCCACCAATGCACTTCCACTATGCCCGGAACCTACAAGTGGTATCAAAGCAGTCATATAATTGATTATAATTATTTATTTTTCTGTTGGTAATTTACACATTTAATAATTTAGTTGTTTTAATTCAATTTAATCATTCTATAAATCTGAATCTCGAGATCTGTTCCTCATCTCTTGTTTCTTTTTCACCTTATAGAAAAGAATTTTTCTTTTAATTTTGATTAAAACAAAATAGAAGATCTCATCTAGAGGTGTCAAACGTTCTTGGTTGTACAACACTATAATACACTGTGTGTATTTGGCAGTACACATCGTGTAGTCTAGGTTCAATGCATCAGACTAGTCTTTCAAATCAGGTTGTGTGTTAGAGTATTTATAAGTCTTAAATTACACCGTGTGTTGACCAGGAACAGGTGGCACACAATTTTTGGATTAAACGTCGTGTGGTCCACTGAACATGGCGTGTAGTTCTTCAGGTTAGGGTTGGACCGTGTACCCTGTACATAGATTGCCTAGCTAGAAACCATGTAATGTGGATACTATACGGCATGTGTCCCACTGAAAACATCGTGTACTCCAAATATTTCTAAAGTACATCTACATGCCATGTCCTCGGGCGTGTACTTCGGATGGATGATGAACAAAAGTACACGTCGTGTAGTCGTAACTACACGTTGTGTACTCATCCAAATTATGCAGATTTATTAAAATTTATTATTATATTATACAAACCTTTGAGATGTGTACCATAGTGAAGGCATAAAGTTTAGGCACAACACGTGATAGGTGTTTTATATATGTGTGTTTAATTTAACATTTTTGTAATGCTTGTTTCTACTCATTGGGTAGTTATGAATGAGAATACATTGGGTTTCCTCCAAGGTACAAGTTACGTACAAAGATAATTTTAAATGAATTTATTTTCTTAAAATTATGTTGGATGAGAATCTCAAGGAAATTCATAAAAGGGATTAAGATAAAAGGATTGATTAATTAAAGATAATTAATTGATTCGAGCATGATTTATCTTAAACAAGAATGATTAAAGAATTGAATGCTAGTTTTATTTATGTGTAAATATTGTTGAATGTATGGATGATCATGAGCTGGACCAAGACCTTAGTATGTGAATGATTTCTTTTAATTTATTTATTTAAATTAAATTTGTTGGCCTGCGAGTCTTCTCCTCATTAATATGTAGGTCATGCGCACCCAAGGTTTCTTTTATGTAAAACCCTGTTTTACCCCTCACCTTCATGTGAGATAAAATCATATGTAATGGATGGAGCTCCCAAACTAGTGGAGGCATCTCAAGTTAGGATCCAAGGTAAAACCAATCCAAGGAGATAAAGGTGGAAAGCTGTAAACACGAACCCAAAAGGTTCAAGGTGTTTCTCCCCTAGGTATTGGGTTAGTTTATCAACCACTAGATAAACTAACCAATAGAACAACCTCATGATCATACTATTTATTTTATTTCTATCAGTTTTATGGTTTATTTATTGTGGGTGTGTTGTCACAATCACACAATTAATGAATTAAACAAACATGCAAGATGGAACTAAAATAAGACCAACTTATGCGTAAATATTTTCTTAGACATGGTTAATCACTTAAGTATATCTCACTTAATATTAACAAGCATATAATCAAAGATAATAAAATTTCAATTTACGTATAAGGATAAAATCCCTCAAAGAAAATATCAATTCAGTATAGCCTTCCATAATTTTGGTTAGAATTGAACCATAGTTCAAAGTGCTTGACCAACCCTAGTTGGGGTGATTTCAATTATCGGGGAATTATAATTCAAGGTTTTGAGTTGACTTGACTTGGTTTGCATCAAGGGTTGACTACCACAGCAGGACTTGGTGTGACCAAGAGGCAAAGGTTGAGGAAATCCAAAATAAAAAGAATTTCAGGATTGGGGAGTCCACTTAGCAGATCAAGGAGCTATGAGTTAATGAAGTTGGCATTTGGAATGTCTACCTAAAACCCTTCAAGTTTCTTGAACAACCCTAGTTGGGATAATGAGAAGGTTAATATGGTTCCTTGACACTCGAATATTCAGGCAATAGAATATTCTGAAGTCAATGGTGAGGGCTATTGGATTTTGATAAAATAGTGGGAGACTAATAAGTATTAATTTATTTATGTGTCACAGTTTTATCATGATAGTGTACTAAACCTTTTCTCATCTTAATTTGTAGAAACAATAAGAAAAATTACTTTAAACATATCATTGTGAACCATACTTAAGAAGGAAAACCTTCTCACCAACACCAATTTCCAAGAATGGCAGAGGTGTTTACGCGTCATCCTTCGCCATGAGAGAAAATTGTATGTGCTGGAAGAGCATGTTCCAGTTGATCCTGGAAAAGAGGAAAGTGATGAGGAACTATCTATCTATATGAAATGTATGGATGATTCCACAGATGTCTAATGTTTCATGCTATTGGCCATGTCTAATAATCTCTTAAAGCAACATGAAAACATGGACGCGTATAGCATGATGTCTCACCTTAAGGATCACTACCAAGAGAAGGTGAGATAGGAGAGATATGAGATCTCCAACGCTTTGTTTACAACTAATATTGGAGAGTTTGCACCAGCTAGGCCTCATGTATTCAATCTTATTGGATACATTGAATGCTTGGACATCTTAGGGATTAAGTTCCCGAATGAGTTGCATACAGATCTCATCCTATCATCACTGACCATGACCTTCTCTATATTTATTGTCAACTATAACATGAGCAACAATGAGAAGAGTCTATTAGAACTTATGACCTTGATTCTTCAGGTAGATAAGGATATGGGGCATGATAAACCCGCATTCCTTATGGTTAATAAGAAAAGGAAGTACAAGGAAAAGGGGCCAAGGATTCATAAACAATTTAAAGACCCTGATCACCATCCCTCCAAGAAGGGGAAGATCCAGAGGTAGGGCAAGGAACGATAGGTAGTATGTTTTTCATGTGGCAAGCAAGGCTAATGGAAGAGGAACTGCACCTAGAAGCATGGGGATGCTAAAGGTGCATTCGTTATTGAGTGTAATCTTTCCATTTCTACACATTGGGTATTAGATACAACTTGTGGGGATCACATCTATATTCAAATGTAGGAACCAAGTAGATTTAGAAAGATTGCCAGAGGAGAGGTGGATCTTCAAGCTACCAAGTGCATGAAGCTAGCTGCATTGGCCATTGGCGATTACCACCTCTCACTGCCAACTAAGATGATTTTGGTTTTATATAACTGTTATTATGAGCTGAGTGTTTCCAAAAACATAATTTATGTATCATTTTTTGATATGGATGGATTTATTTTCATGTTTGGAAATAAGGGTTGTCTCTTTTATAAGAGAAACATATGTTATGGTATGGCGCATTTAAATAATGGTTTGTATATATTAAATTACAAAAACCAAGTGTTTTAAATAGATAATGAAACAAACTCACATGACTCATACATCACCCAATTGTGGCATCACCGTCTCAATCATGTAAACGAGAAGCGATTGATGAAGCTCTTCCAAGATGGTTATTTAGACTCTAATAAGCTAAAACCACTTGATATATGTCATGCTTGTTTACAAGGTAAAATGACCAAGTTGTCTTTCAGTTGACAGGGTGAAAGGGTCATAGAGCTTCTAGGATTGGTGCACATAGATGTGTGTGGACCATTTCCAGTAGAATCTAGAGGTGAATATTCTTACTTCATTAAATTTACTGATGATTTGAGTAGATATGGATATGTCTAATTAATGAGGTATAAGTCATAAGCCTTAGAGAAATTTAAGGAATTCAATAATGAATTAGAGAATCATCTTGGTAAGAAGATAAAGAAATTTTGATCGGATCGAGGTGGAGAATATCTGAACCAAGAGTTCATCGATCTTCTACAGGAGTCTAGGATTCTATCTCAGCTCACTCCTCCTTATACACCATAGTGGAATGGTATTAGTGAAAGGAGGAACCACACCTTTTTGGAAATGGTGAGGTTAATGATGATTCATGAAGATCTTCCATTATCCTTTTGCGGATATTCATTAAAAACTGCAGCATTCAAATTAAACTGAGTACCAACTAAGGTGACAAATTGAATTCCCTCTGAGTTATGGAATGGAAAGAAACCCATTTTGTTGCACACACATGTATAGGGATTAGAGGCATTTGTTAAGTCCTTCTTAGACAACAAACTACCACCTTGGGGCACGATGTGTATCTTTATAGGATATCCCAAGGAAATGAAAGTATATTACCTATATAACCCTTTAGACAATAAAGTGACTGTCGTCAGACAAGTCGTCTTTATTGAGAGTGAGAACATACTCAAAAAGTATAGTGGGAGCAAGATTGACTTTGATGAAGTTGATGCTCAAGATACACAAGAGTTGGTATAGGAACAAGTTCCACAAGTCCCCGTGGAAGAGGTTCTAGAAACACAAGTACTGCGTAGGAGCTCAAGAGAGGTAAGGGAACTAGAGAGATTTGATTTCCTAGTCACTGAGGATGGTGAATCATTATTGTTAGACAATAACAAACCTCTATCCTAAAAGTAATCAGTATGAAGCTCAAAATCTACAAGATGGATAGAACCTACGAATTCTGAGATGGATTCCATGTATCAAAACCAAGTCTGGGTTCTGGTCGATGAGCCAGTTGATGTAAAGCCTGTTGGATGCAAATGGGTATTCAAGAGAAAACTGGACATGGAAGGTCAAGTTAGTACCTATAAATCAAGGCTAGTGGCTAAAGGATTCAGAAAACATTAAGGAATTGACTATGATGAAACCTTTTTTCCAGTTTCTATGTTTAAATCCATAAGAATCATACTTGCCATAACAGCTTACCATGACTACGAGATTTGCAAATAGATGTCAAAATATAATTCCTTAATGGGAACCTTCAAGAATATGTCTATATAAAACAACCATAAGGTTTTGTGACACCAGGTGAAGCCAAACGGGTTTCCAAGTTGCAGAAATCCATTTATGGATTATAGAAAGCATCCAGGTCATGGAACATTCGATTTGATAAATCCATAAAGGAATTTGGTTTCATTAAGAATGAATGTGATCCATGTGTTTATAAGTGGTTTAATGGGAATGTGGTCGTTATCCTAGTAGTATATGTTGATGAAATATTGATTATTGGAAATGATGTACCAGTCTTACAGTCAGTTAAGGACTGGTTGAACAAGTGTTTATCTATGAAGGACTTGGGTGAAGTAGCCTACATTCGAGGGATCAAGATCATTCGTGATAGATCCAAGAGGCTACTTGGAATAAGTTAGGGTATATACATTGACCAGATACTAAAGATATTTAGTATGGAACAATCCAAGAGGGGATTGGTTCCAGTGTCACATGGCCTACATCTTTCTAAGAAAATGTGTCCTCAGACATAACAAGAGAAAGATAGAATGAGTAAGATCCCATATGCTTCGGCTATAGGATCCATCATGTATGCCATGTTATGTACCAGGCTTGATATTGCCTATGCACTGAGCATGGTAGGTAGATATCAAGAAGATCTAGGAAAACAACATTGGACTGCTGTTAAGACTATCCTTATGTATCTGATAAGAACTAAGGATATGTTCCTAATGTATGGAGGAGATGAGGATCTTGTCATCAGAGGGTATGTTGATGTTGGTTTTTAGATAGATCAGAACGGTCTAAAGTCACAATCTAGATATGTTTGCTATCTTAATGGAGGATCTATGAGCTGGAAGAGTTCAAAACAACCAGTTGTCGTTGATTCTACAGTGGAGTCTGAATATATAACCACTTCTGATATAGTCAAGAAATCTGTCTGGTTTCAAAACTTTGTCTAGGAGATTGATTTGGTGCCTAGAAGTAAATATCATATCACATTGTATTGGGATAATATTGTAGTGGTGTCTCTTGAAAAAGAACCAAAGTAACATCAATGGACAAAGCAAATACTCCTAAAGTATCACCTCTTGAGGGATTTCTATCAAAGGGGTGAAGTTGCAGTGAGCAGAGTGTCCACGAAAGAGAACGTGGCGGACCCCATGACTAAAGTTTTATCTCAATAGAAGCATGAATATCATGTGAGAGCTAGCAGGTTAAAAGTTGTTAGCAGTTGGATTTATTCCAAGTGAGAGTTTGTTGGAGTTAGTGGCCTAGAAGCAACTACTTTTTACTTTATTCATTAATAAATACCTTATCACATCTTTATTGTTCTTCTGCAAGAAAGTTCATGTGATAATTTCCTAAGGATGGATGTTTAATTAAAGGGTTATAGCAGATCTCTACTATGATGAGAACCCGGAAGTGCCATAACACTGTTCTTGAATATATGTTCTATGGTCAGATGATGTTATTTGAGTGACACAAATAATACAGGCAATTAGGAGTGAGGACTCATAAAACTTGAGGCACCTTCTCATGGTGTGCACCCTTGGTAATATCCAGGAGGATATTATGAGAACGAGACCCGCTAGTAGGAAATCCACATTTTATAGTGTCATTGGATGTTCATATCTGCGGACGTGTATATTGGTCCTTAAACTTTTAGATTGTTATTAATGGGTCTTACAACTCGTGCACTTAGATGTATTGATAAAAACTGTGACGACACACTGTTCGCAGCGAGGTAGGATATGTTGGGTGTGTCATGAGTGATACTGCATTAATAGATAATGTGAGAAAGGATTTGTCCCTTCTATTCCATAATGGAAGTAGATATCTCAGGCCCTTTGATGGAATTGATATAGCCTAAATAAATCCATGTCCATGGAGAGGAATGGGAAAGTTCAAATCTAGAAAGTCAAAGAAAGAATAATTGAGCACATGGGTTGATGGCACTAGCATGAAACTCACTTGATTCGAGATATCGAGATAAAGGGATTATATTACATGGTAAGTGTTTGTAGGAGGTGACACATCATTGCAGCGTTAAGTTCTTTCTCTATGGGTGCCTTGGCATGTTGCTAGATGCTAACCTTGGACTTTAGGCAGGCTCCGCCTAATGCCACTGAGAAAGAGGCCTAAAGGGTCACACACTAAGTGTGTCCAAGTATCTCATTTAAATATTAATTTAACAAGTTGAATCAAGATTATTCCTAATTGTGGTTTAATAATTATTCAAAGATGTCTGATCTAATTTATTTCAACACTAGTTATTTAAGAGAATATATTGTGGGTAAAATAATATATTTATTAGTGAGTAATGTAGTGATATTTATTTGAGAAATAAATAGCCATTATTCAAGGTCTAATAAATGTGGTGGAGAAAATAAAGAGAATGTAAAAACAAAAGTACATGCCATGTATATATTAATATACATTCCGTGTATTGTGGGAATTTATGAGAAATAATATTATTTAATTAATTAAATAATATTAGTTGTAATTATCTAGGCGCATGTCAAGTAATAATAATAGTCAACTGTTATTATTAGAGATACGTGAAGCATGTGTGGATCACTGCTAGAGGAATCCTACACTTGGATTCTACGACACAATGACGGATCACATCGAATCGTGATTGGAAACATCAACAGAGAGAGAATTTCATCAAGGTAATTCTTGTCTTTTAATTAAATTAATTATAACAAATATATGATTATCCTCTATATGGTTATGGGACTCCCCTGTTTTCTTTTTTCTTCATTCTATTCTGAAGATCTAGCATTTTATTATCGTGAAAGATCTCGGATTAAACGTCATTAATGACAAAAATTAAAGTTGGGTACACCCACCAATGCGCTTTCACTACGCCCAAAACCTACACTCATTGGGTGTTCTAATCCATCCATCGGTAAACCTTACAGGTGCTCTCTCCTAGGGATGCAACTCTCTAATCTTCTTCCATTAATTGTCTTGATCTATCCACTCTATCTCCACAATATGTTAAACTCGTGACCTATTACTTCTACCTTGTGTTAAACATGGGATGCCTAAAGAAAACATAATAATAAATGCCTCTAACATAAGATACCCTGAGATCAATGTGGGATGCCTTGGGTTCCACGCCTTTGAAAATCCCTCCTTTGAGGAAGAATATAGGTGACCAATACACCTAACTTGCAATGATTCTCATACATACCTAATGTTAACATCTACTTCAACTGAAGGTTACCGCCCTTTAAAGACCCATTGGAATGTCCAGACAGAAGCAGTGTAATTAACCAGTGTCCACAAAGTGATGGCACCAGGAATGATTTTCATGAACACCACTCAAATCTATGAGGGAGACTCGGACTAGGTGATGAATTCTGAGGAGTAATCCAAGGAAGGAGGGACTGACATCCAATCATCCCATTTCAATCAAGGAGAAAACATCACTGAGAAATTGATGAATATTGCTCACCTTTGGAAAGTGAAAATGTTGGGGCATAATATGACGTCAGTGAATGATAGCATGTGAGGCAGCATTCCCTAGAAAAAGCATTAGAAATAGTATTGAAATGGGTATTGACAAAAAAATCAAAATGGGGAGATTAAAGAACCCAAATGTATTTATGAATATAAGGTTGTATTTATTGTCAATGTATTTATGAAGAAAGAAAAGTAAATGAATTAATAATTTGGGTGATGGAGAAAAAATCTTAATGGAGACGTAGAAGAGGCTACCCTTTATAATGTAAAAGGACTTTTACTATCCTTTATTACTTATGAAGACATATTATAGGAAGTATCATTTATATGTGATAGATTTTTAGCTAGTTTATAATGGATTCATGACAAGTGTAATTGAATTTAGAAGCACTATCTACAAATAGTTTCAATTAAGTTAAGTTATCTAGATTCTAAACAACTTGTAAAGATGTAATTTAAGAAGAAAATTTTGGATGAAATGTATAGAAACTATCCATGGATTGTTTATGATTTTAGATGCTGAAATTTATAAAGAATACCCACTGGATGATGGCTAAAGAAGTATGAAATGAAGATGGAATTAAAGAGGTAGTGGAGCTATTGTAAATACTCAAAGTTGAGTATTTAAATGCTATAAGGATTTGGAAATTTAGTTGAGGAGCATTGGAAATATTCTAGTAATTTCAAAATCTATTTAAAGTGGATTGATAGGTTTTTAGAGTAATTTGAGATGCCCTGAGGTTTCTTTAAGAGGTTTTGTGATTCTTTGAAAAGGGTTATGTAATTATGATTTAAGACTGAAATTTAGGTAAGTACAAAATGTGTAAGAGTCATCTGAAATAGAACTAAAGAATTCAAAAAGGCATGGGAAATTCATAAGAGTCGTTCAGAATGTGTAGATTGAAATTTAAAATGGCATGGAACACATAAGAGTAAATGTACTCTTATGTAAGACTAATCGTGTAACTAAACTGAAAATTTTGATTAAGTCTTGGGACTCATAATGGAGTATAAAAGTAAATTTGATAATTTTTTAAGAGTCATCTTAGGATTGTTAAGATTCATCCCATGATTTCATAACAGACATCCCAAGTTTTTGTAAGATTCATTGCTTCTATGAAAAGTGAAATTAAAAAAGGGAAGAGACCCACTGAGAACCGTAAGGGCCATCAGGATCCAACATAATATTTAGATGCATATTTCATAAGATTCAGCATAGTGGTTTGAAAGGGTAATTAGGGAGTAGATCAGAATGATTGACAATGTCATGAGATCATAAGAGTAAACATTGAGTTGCATAAAATTAACTTAGATTTAAAGTAGAATAAGGCGGATAACTCTAGAGTTGTAAGAGTTGGTGGGAGAAACCATAAGATTCATTCCAAGAAATTCATAATAGTTATTTACTCTTATGTGAAACCACCTAAAGTTGAAAATAAAAAAAAAGTCTTGGAATTGAAAAAAAAAATCTTAATTCATTTACTCTTATGAAAGGGATTTTTTTAACATAGTAAATTCTATAAATATATCTATAAATTGATCCAGATGATGTTGACATAGTTCATTCATGAAATAAGCATCACAATTATCCAAAGAAATTTTTTGTTAAATCTGAAGTGATCTATGCACTGTGAAGAAAAGGAACATTTCATGAAGTGGGTAGAGTATTAAGAATCAAGCCTAAGATGATTCTTTTAAGTGAAAAAGACCACACCATGTTATGAAATTTTATGCAACTCCACTGTATTCGATCATGAATTCAAGTGTGTATAGAAATTTTAAACACCTGTTGTGTTTGTGGAAGGAGGGAAAGGATAAAATCTCATGTCTCTTATAGGATTAAAAGATATATCTTTAACTCAGATTAAATGAGAATAAAAAACTAAATTTCAACATTGACCGGTTTTTAAATGAGAAGATGCACTTTTAAAATTCAATGAGGATTTTCCATATTCTATTATAGAAATAGTATCATTGTTATTCTATGTAGGTATTAATATAACATAAGAAGAAGAAGATAATTATGTTATCAAAGAGATAACCCAGTACATAATTCTTGAGATAATTTCTAGAGTATCAAGTAGAGAATCCATAGACATCAATGAAGAAGAAGTTATGTATCAAAGAATAAGGAATGAGAGAAATCCCTAAAATAAACTGATATCATAAAATAAATTTGATAAGATTGAGGAAACTAATGAGTAATAACTACACTGAGGAAAGAATAATCATTTTATGAAGGATTTATATTGATAAAGAAGAAGAAAAAGTGTGCATTACTTCTCTCATGCATATTTTTATCATTATAATATCTTGATAAGAAGTATGAATTGCATGCTATATTATTGAGATCATTTTGGTAGTCGAAGACTTGATTTTGAGGAGGAAGATATTACTTTTTATGTGAAGGTATTCAAGAGTACTATGAAGATATTTTTCACCTAAGGGTAGAGGAACGTAAAGGAATATTGGTGGAGATATTATAAATAAATTTTTGGTAGATAGAAAAAATTTTGGAGATTGAAAAATAGTTAGAAGACCATCCAAGATTTTCAAGAGATAGCCTATGTCACGACCCCGACCCCAGAAGACTGAAATTGGTGCCTGAAACATGGTGTGCAATTTTTTTTATAAAATAGGTTTACAAAATAAGGAAATTGCACATCTTATCCCAATACAGAGGATCATCTCGGTTTAGGTTCTTGGAAAATTAGATTCTACTAAAGTACTTCTTCTGAAAACATGGCAGGGTTAAGCTTCAACTTGGTGTTGTCATAAATAGTACTTAGGGCTTGAGAAAAACTACTACAAACCTGTAAAACATAAATTTAAACATAGGGTGAGCATAAAAATGCCAAGTAAGGGGTTTTTTAAAAAAAATTGAGAAAATTCAACTTTAAAACAACCGCCTCAAAAACAAACATAAAACAACTCTTAAGAGAGAGATTTAACATTTTCACACCATTGACATTTTCTGAGGCTACTTGCAGGCATTTTTTCAAAAGACCATTTTCATAAAAGATAGATGTGTTTTCTACAAAACAAGAATCAGAGTGCGCATGTGTATGTAATAAATGAGATGTGAATAACTCATAACTTAGTCAAGTCAACTCTGAAGGATTTGTTAAGAGTATAATCATTCATATCATGATTCATTAAAGCATAAAAAAAGTTTCAAATGACTTTAATAATACATAATCTTCCCTTGTATAACTTGAAATTTGCACACTTGATTATGCCTTATGATTCTAAAATATTCTTAATTAAGGATCCGCAATCCCTTGGTTGATCATTTAATATTCCATAGTGAGGATATGTATAATGTTGGACTTTGTCAAGGCCTTGTGCCAAGACCGTACGGGTAAAAACCCAACATAATTTTGGTTAATTTTCACACATGGTTGTGAACAAATCTAGCATCATGTTCACGTATCATTTCACCTAACTCATGATACTTCATCACTTTACCCAATGCATTGGAGAGTTGTATAATTCTGGGCACACCCGTCACATCTTTTCAAGTCCAATACATTCCTCATATGTCTTAGCATGGTCTCATATTCATAGGGTCTTATACTTACATTCTTCTTCCATAATTCTTTTTACATATATGTTCATAACTGGAATGGATCAAGTAAAAAGAGCTAGACTTGTTGGCTTCATATTAAACAGTGACATGTATAAACCAAAACAACATACTCTTTCATGTGTAATAAGAACTAGTACACATAAAATAATGGGATGTCACATGAAATAAAAACTATTGCATTTAAACCCTTAAAAATGTGGCCTTTTCTAAACCATGGTGATATGTTTTGGATTTAAAATACTCATTTGATCCATGAAATGTTAATCATTATATAAAATATTAAAATATAAACTTAAAATACCAAAGGCATTTCTTATGAAATAATTGAAATACAAAGCATGGATTATTACCTATAAAGTACGTATGCTTAAAAGAAGTATTCAAACACGTGAGCTATTGAACATGAAAAACCATCAAACCAACTACTTGAGAACCAAATTTAAAATGCATATGAATTCATGTAAATTTGGAAAAAAATGTTTATGAATACATAAAGTGTGTATTTGGGGATCTGCACAACCCAAACAAGATTTGAAACTGTCTCAATCTTCATAACCATGGTTTAAATTTAATAAGCATAGGTTTTATATAACCATGCATACATGAATTGTAAATAAGGTTATACTTAAAAATAAAACATAAGGAAATATACCCCTTGCATGTATTTTATGTTTTGAAAACAAGACTTAAATATGAGAGATCACTCTTCAAATATCATAACCCGAAATGGTTTGTTGTATACACACATATATATATATATATGAATATACATACTTTTGTTTTTAAATACTTAAAACATGTTGAGATATAACCATATACATATACATATATCCGTGGGGTAAATAAATTAGATAAGAATGGTCCAAATAAAAAAATTGAAGCATGAGACCTCTTGTAAGTGTTGTGTACTCAAAACACATTTGGAAAAATTCATCATGAGTTATGAAACGGTATATATATATATATACATATAAACCCATATATACATAAGGATAAAAGAGTTTTACAAAAAGGTTGAAAACATAATGGGTTGATCCCTTAACTATCTTCGGGTATCCAAGAAGGATGGACAGGAACCATTTTCACGTCAAGAGAAAGAAAATTATTGATTTTGGGTGCAAGAAAACAGGGTTTATATAGGGGGTGTTTCATATATTTCATATATATAGCATATCATAAATATAATAAAAACAAATACTTGACCAAAATAAAATAATTCAACATGTTTCTTAAGAGAGATCTCAAAGAAAACAACCGGTGATTATATTACATACATATATATATAACTTGTGAAAAACTATACCGAAACAAAAGAAAGTAAACTCAAAAATAAATAAAGTAAAATAAATGAGATCAGGGGAAATCCTTTGGGTAGAAGTTAAGGTCATGAGGCCTTAAAATAGCAGGGAATACAAGATGGAGGAGAAGATAAAAATAGAAGAAGAAAAATACCAGTGGGTGGCCACTGGTTTGAGTGCGACGGGGAAGACAACGCAGAAGAGAAACTGGGGGAAAAATGGAGGTTTCAGATCGCTTAGATCTTGATCGGACGGCTGGGAGGATTCCGTGGGTTTTAAAAAAGAGGAACGGTCGAGATTGGATCTTGAATCTGATTGGACGGCTGAGGCAAATCATGAAATTTAAGTTTGAGTGAACGGCTTTGATTTGATCCCATGTAGATAGAACAGTCGATAAGGAGCACTGTAGTGATTCGGGGTCACAGTGGGTTCAAAGCGAGATCAGGATCAAAGGCCTGGATTGTGCGCGATGCGATCCAACAGCCCAGATCGCGTTTCGCCCAAAAATTTTATTCCCACATCGAAATAGGGAGACGTATGGTGCTTCTTTATAAGGCTGAGGCTCCACTACACACCTCAGAAATCATAGCACACACGGAATGGGGGCCTTACACACAGGCTCCCGCACCCCCGCAGGCTTCGGCCTACCTGAGCTCTGTCGCGGCATCACGCCTGCGGTGGCGCGCGCTCCTGCTCCCCTGTGCACCCTTCAGGGTACCCATGCTCGGCCAGCCTTTGCTTGGGCTGAGGGCTAGGCTCAGCCACCCTGTGTGTGCCACCTCCCTCGGCCTAACTATTAAGGGATGGCCAGTTGGGTTACTATATTTTTTATTAACCCAACCTTCAAAATAACAAAACAGAATATCCTTACTTTTATAAAATTTGATTTATTTATATCTTTACACAAACCAAACTACATAACTTTAAAAAAAATTCGAATTCAAAAACATTATACATACTTTTATTTGAATTAAAGTGGAAAAATATACCAAAACTTTATGATTTTCAAATGTCATGTTTTCCGAAAGAAAAGTTCAATTAAATATGTTCAACAATAGGATTTTAAAGCACTTCATCTCTTAAAATGTTTCAAGGTGATTTTATACATAGATAAAATCATTACATATTAAGTTCAAAAGAAAGAAATATTTATAATTTGTCATACCGGTGATCAATTTACAAAACTAGAATGTCTAAATATTTGAAAACATTAATTTTTTAAATAATAAAATATAAATAAGAGTTAATGACTTTAATGTATTTTTGAAATACTTCAAAATTTCAATATTCAAAGTCATCAAACTACGATACCTGATGGCTATAATTATAGCTGTTGAAAACTCAACGATTACTTAAATGGAAATGGTCTAATTTTAGGTCTTATAAATACGTGATTAGGGTATTCCAACTTCAAACACCGAGACACAAAAGATGGTTCTCTTCATCCCCCTGATTATTAGTATGATCGATGCTGTTTTGGTCATAATGTTCTTGGTCGTGGCAGATCCGAAGGAAATCCACTTCTTCCTTGGCATGTTTGTGGTGATATGGGGTTTACCGGTGATCGTGATTGGCCTATTTGTAGGTAGTTTTTGTTAGCTATGGTCCTTAGGCCCTGTTTCCATGTATCCATTTCTAGTGTAATGAACGAATAACAAGTTTTGTGTTTTATTTTGTGGCCATCGCTTATATAAGAAGGAAATTAAGCCAAGAGTAATAATTAAAATTATTATTACTACAGAAATCAAGTTCGGGGTGTTACATCCTGCTCTATATTCACTTGTGTTTAGGATTTTTAATAGATAGTATGTATTATAAGAACTTGTTTTTTATAGTGAAAATCCATGTCTCGGTGGGTACCAAGTATAAAAAGGATCAAGTACCCATATTAGGACCGAGCCTTATAAAAACACATATCCATTTTTATAATATTTTATTTAAATGAAAATGGTTAAGGGTGAGAATTCAAGAAAGATTGGATCAAGATTTTTATCAGCCACATAAGTAAATTTCCAAAAAGAAGAAATTGTAAAATGGAAGTATCACTGATTTGTTCCTCCCCTCTCAGTGATACAATAGAATAAGTGGGAACTTTTATAACACTGAGAAGCATATTTCAACATAACTTACAAATATTAAAATCATTACATGGATCATTGATGTGGCTATATTTTGATACTTTTTTTCCATATATTTTATTTTCTTTAATTATGTTTTAATTACTAAAATAATGTTTTTATTGATTAATTTAATTTTGTTGTTAATTTAGTGTTAAATTAATAAATATTTTAATTTTTATGTTTAATTAATGTATTTTATTTTTTTAATTACAATTTGTTTTCAAACTTTGAGTTTATTATTTAATTATGAAGATTCTTTTAAAATATTAGTCTTAGTGATTTTGTTTAATTTTGTACTCTATTAATTCAATTTATCTTTTATTCATTTTTGTAATTAATTGATTAATTAAAGATTATTTTTTAATTTCTTTTCAATGAATAATTAAATAGTTAGTGACATTGAATTTTAATTCAAATCTTTTATAATTATTTATTTATTTATTTATTTTGATAATTAATTAATCAATTATTTATTTTATGTGAATTGATTTCTAATTTTTAATGTTTTATTCTTTTAAACAAATATTTAGTTTATATTTTATTTTATTTAAATATTTAGTTTCATTGAAAATTAATTAACAAATGAAATTTGTTTTTTATTTAATTTTTTGAATTTTTTTATTACTTTTTATTATCTATATTATTGTTGCAATGATGTAGCCAATTTTTTGAAGGTCCAGCATAAGCAAACTAAAAGTTTCTTATGTAGATGATTTCATACAGCTACTCAAGTAGCCGAATTTTCAAGGACCCACATAGCCATTTTGGAGTATGGTACTTTATGTAGCCAATTTACCCTGTGTTTGGTGAGATTTTAGTAAAATAAATGAAATGATTTTATATTTTATAAAAGAAAATAAATGAAATGAAATGATTGAGATTTTTCTCCTTGCGTTTGGATCAATAACTTAGTAAAAGAGAAGAAATGATATGTATTTATCTCTATCTTGTTTGGTGAATCTTTTTAAAGTAAAAGAAAAGAAATTCTTTTTTGATACATGTAGAAAATATGGATAAAATTGGAATTTTAAAATATTAACACCCCTCCACCATCATTTCTTTTCAAATCATCCCAATTTTGTGATGATTTAAAAACAATAGCAGGAGAGAAATCTATTTATCTCTATTTCTTCTCTTATCATTTCTCTCCTCTTAAAATTATCTCATCATTCATGAAGAACCATGTACACATACTTCTCTACAAGAAATGTCAAAGCTATCGAGATCACTGGTAAAATCCAAAATCTAACTATAAAGGAACATAATGGTTTAAAGAAAGTAAGTATGACTCATCATGGTTTAAAGGAAAATAGGAAGTAAGTATGACTCATCATGGTTTAAAGGAACATAATATATTCTCTCAATATATCTATATTTAGATAGAAAAATATTTTCAATCATATCAAATACAACTCTTGAATTGTTGAGTGGAAAATTTATTACCCAATTCATCTCATGAATTCTCTCAACACCATGGATCTAAGAAAAAATCCAATTAGGTTACATGTTTAAGTGTCACCTAATATTTATATTATGATATAATTTACCCTTTTAATCTAACACAAGTTAGATCAATGACGTTCGACTAAGAACAACCCATCTATTTGATTGATCAAGGTATTAATGGGTGTGCCTTTTATTATAATCCATCTAACACTTAGACGTTTAATGAGGGATTTTATACAATATCACTATTAAAACTATATGAATGATATATATATATATATATCTTATGTAAAGTCTTGGTAATTCCTAGACTTATGGTCTATGATTTTGGAGTATTAGAGGTGGTGAGGGAGATTTTAGATGTGAGTTGTGGAATAATAGCTGAATTTTGGAATATGACATAATCTAATCCATGGTTTAGTGATTGTTATACCATGGGTTTATGGACTTTATTATGGTTTGTATCCTTGATCATGGTGGAAAGGCCATGGTTCTTGGAAAATAATTGGAGGTTCCTTTGGATGCCTCAAGGAGCAACCTATGTTGTGTAAATTCACAAAATGAAATGGTTAATCAGAAATGTTTATTTCTCATGTTGTGGTTTGAAGGTGTATTTTGGGAAATTATCAGTCTAAAATGGGGAGAAAATACATTATGGTTCTTCATCATGGTTGAAACATGATGTGGTTTTTAGAGAATTCATCATGGTTATATCTAATGTTTTGAACTGAAGATGAGGAAAGATTATTGTGGTTATGAGTCCACATCATGGTTTTGGTCAAATTCATAGTATTGAAATAATATAACTGATGATATTTAAAGAGTTTGAAATTTAATTCACCATGGATTTCATACCATCCTTGACTTACTCAAACCATGAGGTAGTTTTGAGAACCACACCATGATTTTTCCCACCCAATATTAAATATAAATTCAGGCATGTAATAGGCCATACTTTATAAATAATATTCATTTCCAGAATAAAAGTGTGTTATATTATTGTATTATATTATACACATACAACATATAGAGAAACAAACAACACTTTATTTCATTAATGGATATCATTACATTATTCAACAACTAAACCCATAAAAATAATGAATATTATAATGGGATAAAAAATAGAAAATAGAAAAAAGAAGAATGATAAAATTTAGATCATTCCAATCTGTTAGAATTATTGTTCCCATGAATAATAGTATGGAAAAGAAAAAAAAATTAAACCATTCAACATTTTAGAAAAGGAAAATATAGATCCTTGGGAGGAAGTGTAGTGAATGATGTATTAAGGAATGACAAGGTATCTATGTGAGGTAATATAATAGTTGGGAATAGTAACCTGGCTATTGGAATAGTAATTTGACCTCAAAATATAAAGTGTAATATAAATAATATTTATATAACACCCCAAAACAATTTCTGGTATTCTTCTCTTAAATAAATTCTATTCATAGCCTATATTTCATAAAGAGTTTTGTTCCATTGAAATAACACTTGGTTGTTTAAGAGATAGTCAAAACCTAGCCATTAAATATAAATTTTCCACTTCTATGTTTTGAATTTCGAAAAACGGTCATCTAGAGTTGTGACCAGTAAATCATTTGGAGTCTGATAGATACAACTTGATTTTTTTGATGAATAGTAACATACCCCTATGAATAGTAATATGACCCTTATAAATAGTAAATAATGATAATATTTTATTTTCTTAAGGTAATAAGATAATGAGATCTTAATTGATTTTTCAATGTGATATAGAACTAACTATATCTTTAAAATGGTTATTTTTCGAATTAACTATGATTTTATTTAAAAATTAAATTAAAAATACATAAAAATTTATTTTCAAAAAATTGAGTTCATTTTTTAATTCTAAATGTCGAAAAATGGTTAGGGTGAATTTTTTGGATTTTTCTAAAATACTTTAATTTTTTATGAATAGTAAAAATACAGTTTTGAGTTTTTGGTATTTTAGTAACATCATAGTGATGTAATAATTAAATATAAAATTCTGGTCGACTTGTCTACAGTAACTTATGACATGAGGTGTCCCAAGTGACAAAAACCATGGGCAAGACCATGGTTTTTCAAAAACCACTAATGAGGTGTCCCTTTTAATTAATAAACAAACTCCCTCTTAATTACTATAAATACCCACTCACCCCCTTTGTTTTCTTTCATTCCAAACTCATTAACCTAGAATCTCTGGCGGTATTACCTCTCTAAGAGTCCTCCCAATTTTTCCTCAAACCCCAAAGGTCCCAACCTTCAAGTTTTGGGAGTTACTCTACAAGGTAAGAGAATCAACCACCCTTCTCTTTTCTTAAAGATTGCATTTTATGTTTTATCTTTTATTTTCAATTAAATTATGTGGGGATATTTCATTCCATATTCCCCTTACTTCCCATATTATGTAAGAGTGATTATATACCCCCTTTCTCTCATCAAACTATTTTATTAAATTTTAAGTGATGTCGTTAGGCTGCCGAATTTTCGTAAGAGATTTCTCAATTTTTCTCTTATTTTGCATTCCTTTCTTTTATACTTCTTTCCTCATATCCCCTCATCCAAATTCTATGATAATTCTAGTACCTTAAATGAACTGGAATTATATTATTCTAATGGAATATTTCATCCTTTTCTCTCTTTACCCCTCCTCTTATACTAAAAATAAAAACACCGTCTGAGATGTGTTAATTTATCACATTCAAGGATGACGAGTTCTCAATTTTCAGTACCATCTTTAATTCTAGTTATGAAACCATTTGTATGGTTGAACCAAATAAAAATATATTTATTTCATCTCATTAATGTTCTGGAATCCCTACACACTCATAATATGGAATAATAATACAAAACAAGTTCATTGTACACAAAACTGCCAAGATAAATCCAAACGTTTATCAATAACTTTTAACTAATGATTCAACCTCAAGTATATAACCTATAATAATTATAAGATAATTTATATATATTTAATTTCACTAATAATATATATTAACTATTCTGTATGTTTAACCATATTTCAAATGAACTTCCATTCATGAATGCAAGTAAATGAATCATGGAAACCAAGGAAGAAAATGCTTCCAAAACAATAAAATTAAACCTCTTAAACCCATAAAAAAACCATGAATGAACCTAATAATGTTATACTAAACCAATTACATGTATAGTATGTTCTGGAGTTATTTATTAATTAATCTAAGTTTTATTATTCAGGTCATTAAAACAAACGAAGAACACACTCGAACATTAGGTAAGGGGTTTCTCATCTCACTTTCATTTCCGTGAGATTTCCATTGTTCGCCAATTATTTCTTGTATGTGGTATATGTGTACTTAAATTTGATATATAATAACATTATTCTCTTTATATTCATGGTATTCAATAACTCATTTTAGGGTTATTAAGTTCTGGTCGTATGATTCGACCGATTACATTGTGGTAAGAGACTTTGTCTCAACTACTATTTTATTGTGACTAACTTTGTATTGTGCACCTAATAATCCTTATGTGGTGTACCTATTGCCCATTTGAGATCACTTTTCATTTGAAATTATATTTATATTAAATATCCATAATCTCATATCATGGATATGTTTTTTTTCTAAACTGTATACCATTTTACATACAGTGTTTATTTGGAAAGTTATTTTAACTATGGAAATATTGATGAATCTGTATACTCTACTCTATACGGATATTGAAAAGGCATATTTCTCTTGTATTGAATAAATGTATAAAGAATTATTTGGACATACAGTGGTGGTTGGGTCCCTCTATATCCCCTCGATGCATCGGTAGGTCTCATGAGACAAATCAGTTGGCGACAAACCCTTCGAGTTTGTTTCCAAAAATCAGATGGGTTTCTACCCATAGAACTAAACCATTTTAATGGTACTATGGTATCATGTTCTAGATACATGATGTCCAATTAATAAGCATTCTATTTACTCATTATCAGTTATTACTATCCATGAGGTTTTCACTATGAAAAAATCTATGGATGCAGTTTCATTCTCAGTTTATTAATGGCGTGAGTTTTCATTTATTCACCATGCCATATTGATATATCAAATTGTTTATGATTCAGTTATTATTGATTCATGATTCCTCTATTTTTAACCCTTACTGAGCATTTGATCTCACCCCTTTCAATTTTTTACCTTCAACAGGTGATGGAGAGGAGATCATTTATTGAGTTTTTGTGGATGCAGTTTTTAGTTTTTGTTATGTTTTGTATTTTGCAACCTTTTCCAATGTAATTTGAGTTACATATATGTATTTAGTTTCTTAAAGACTACTAAACTGATCATTCCTTAGAGATTTTCATTCCTTATAACCATGCCAATATAACAAGTAATGCACCGACTCTGGTCTAGAGGGGTTGGGGTGTTACAGTTGGTATCAGAGGAAGTTTAGTAGAAAATTTGGAAACTAGAGTAGGAAATCTATAGTAGGGAACAAAGACCTAATGTATTATTTGAGGATAAATGTAAAATAATATC
The DNA here is from genome assembly GCA_963277665.1 of Viscum album. Lineage (NCBI taxonomy): Eukaryota > Viridiplantae > Streptophyta > Magnoliopsida > Santalales > Viscaceae > Viscum > Viscum album. The sequence goes on along the minus strand of OY728163.1, from coordinate 1,204,162,380 downwards.
CTGGTATTTTGTTAAGGAATATATTATGTGAATCCTTCTATCAAATACATCCCTGTCTGGATATGAGCAGGTAGAGGTGGCTCTGGCATAGATGTACCTAGGAGTGAAAGCTCTGACAATGAGTTTCGGGCTTGACCCGAGGTATCCTGGTACACAAAAATGGGCCTTGTTGCACTATTGGTTATGAAACTCTCATGGTATATGCTTAAGATGATTCATACTTTCTTTACAATCCATTATGAAGGATTGAAATGTAAATTATTCCTCAAAGAAACCATTTTTCTGATTATGGGATTAGCCATGCGTAGGATCTCAATTTATGCTAAGTATTTTGTTAAGTTAAGATTATACATTATGATTCATACCCTAATATAGTGTGAAATTATTTATAAATGTCATCTAATGGAAGAAGGGGAATAAATACTTGTGGGAAATGTAGGGATCTCTCCACTAATCAAGTCAACACAGTCAATCTTAGAGCAGATCAGATCATGAACATATTGGGACAACTTACTTAGGTTGTAACAAATAACCATTCCACACCTTTGTTGGATCGTTTCATGCATAATAATCCCCCATATTTCATCAGGACTATTAATACAGTGGTTGCTAAGTAATGTATCAAGTCCCTTGAAAATATATTCATGCCATTAAGATGAAATGAAAATGAAAAGGTAGTACTAAAAGTATATTTTCTCAAGGGAGATGTTGATCAATGGTGGTCCTTGATTCAGAATACCATTGATGAAGAAGAAATAGAAGATATGGAATGGAGGACTTTTAAGGAAATATTCTTCAAAAAATATTTCCCTCGTGAGCAACAGACCGAAATGAAGAGGAAATTCCTTGGCTTAAAGCAAAGGGAAGAAAACAATGTTGTAGAGTATGAGGCTACCTTCACAAGGCTAGCCACGTATGTCGTATATTACATACGTGACTCGGAAGACAAGATTGATCATTTATTTTAAGGTATTAAGCCAAGTATTTGAAGGGAACTGGCTTCTCAATAATTTCCATCATATGATGAAATTGTCTCAACTGCCATCAAAATAGAGAAATAATTTTCTAGATCAAATTTGTTCAAGGTAAACCAAGATAAAAAAGTAGTACTCTAATAACCAAGGGAAAGGTGAAGCACTAAAGAAGAACAAGGGAACATATAAATTCCCATTATGCGAGAACTGTGGAAAGAATCATCTCAGGAAATGCTTTAAAGGAATGGGAGTCTGCTATAAGTGTGGAGAAAAGGGTTATCTATCTCATGAATGCAAGGGGAAGAAACAATTTGATGATGTTAAATGCTAAAATTGTAGAGATATGGGATACTATTCAAATGAGTGTCCTAAGCACCAAAGAAACATGCCTTAGAAAAATCCAAGAGAGCAAGAGAGAGCTTATGCGATTACAACCGCAGAAGTTGAAGTTCCTAATGATGTGGTGGAAGGTACTTTAATTGTTTCCTCAAACTTAGCCAACACTTTATTTGATTCTGGATCACAGAATTCATTTATATCTTCCCAATTTTCCAAGAAAATTAGATATGTCCAATTTGATTTAATAAAGGAGTTATCAATCAAAACTTCTAGGGGATGAATCATTGCAACAAAGGAATGTCAACTAGTCCCCCTCGTGACACATAAACATGATTTAGTTTCTAACCTTATCATCATACCAATAACTAAATTTGATATAATTCTCGGTATGAATTGGTGGTCAAACTATGATGTGAAGATTTATTGCAAGAAAAAGGAAGTTAAATTTTTTTAAAATGGTGTAGAATCTCTTATCTTTAGAGAAAAGACCTCTCCATATGATTCTTATCTAGACCCACCCACAGTAGCTCTATTGAATGTAATTCTTGGAGAGTAAGAGAACCCAATATCTATGGGTGAAAAAAGAAATCTTCAAATTGAAGATGTGCATATAGTGCAAGAATACATTGATGTGTTTCTATAGGATTTACCTATACATCCTCCAGAGTAGGAAATTGAGTTTTCCATTGACTTAATTCCTGGCGCAATACCTATATCAAAGACCCCCTATAGAATGGCCATGGTGGAGTTAGGGGAGCTAAAGAAACAACTAGAAGAGTTGATTGACAAAGGATTTATTCGACCTAGTGTTTTTCCATGGGGAGCCCCAGTCTTGTTTGTCAAAAACAAAGATGGATCAATGAGGCTATGCATTGATTACAGGTAAATAAATGTTATTACAGTAAATAATAAGTATCCTCTGCCTCGAATTGATAATTTATTTGATCAACTTCATAGATCTCAATACTTTTCTAATATTTACCTTTGATCTGGATACCATCAGTTGCGTTTGAGGAAGGAAGATATTCCTAAGACAACATTTCGAACCAGTTATGGGCATTACAAGTTTAGAGTGATACCTTTTGGACTAACTAATGAACCCTCTGTTTTCATGGATTTAATGAATAGATTTTTCAAGGAATATCTTGATAAATTTGTTATGGTATTCATCTATGATATCCCGGTATACTTAAAAAAGCTATAAAGATCATGAGGATCACTTACGGATTACTCTAAAAACTCTTAGAAGATATGAATTATATGGGAAGTTTAGCAAGTTAGAATTATGGCTTCAATAAGTTTCTTTTTTAGGCCATATTGTCTCTAAGGATGGAATCCTAGTTGATCTTGTGAAGATAAAGGCAATCCAAGATTGGACCATACCAACAAACATAACTGAGGTACATAGTTTTATTAGTTTAGCATGTTACTATCGGCGTTTCGTTCATAATTTCACCTGACTGGCTAACCCGCTAACTAAGCCCACACGTAAAGGAGTTAAGTTTGTGTGGAAAAAATAATGTACATAATGCTTCAAATAATTGAAAATAAGATTGGTCAATTCTCCATTTTTTACTCTTCCATCTGGAAGTGATGGATTTGTAATATACAATGATGCATCAAAGAATGGTCTGGGTTGCATCCTTATGAAAAATGGTAAAGTTATTGCTTATGCATCAAGGAAATTTAAGACTCATGAGAAAAATTATACAACACATGATCTTGATTTAGTAGCTATAATCTTTGCTTTGAAGATATGGAGACATTATCTTTACGGTAAAAAATGTGAGATATATACAGATCACAAGAGTTTGAAATACATTTTCACACAGAAAAGAACTCAACATGAGGCAAAGGAGATGGATTGAGTTACTCAAATATTAGGATTGTTCAATACACTACCACCCAGGAAAGACAAATAAGGCGGCAGATGCATTAAGAATGAAAGATCATGGATTTCTGACTCAAATGAGGATTGAGATAGATCATATATTCATGGATCTACTAAAGATGGATATGCGAATTGTTAAGGAAGGGGAAACATCTTTCCTATTTAAAATTATTACTAAACCATATTTACTAGAGAAGATAAAAAGATCTCAATCTGATGATGAAAATATACACAAGAAAATTATTGTTGTTAAGGATGGGAGATTGGAAGACTTCGTGGATGAGGATGGAGTTCTGAAGTTTGGGAAGAAGTTATGCATTCCATTGGTACCTAATCTAAAAATGGAACTATTATATGATTCCCATATCTCAAATTTCTCTATACACCTGGGTATCACAAAGATGTATAGAGATCTGAAGGAATATTTCTGGTGGGTTAATATGAAGTGGGAAATTGCTGACTACGTGTCAAGGTGTCTAGTTTGTCAACAAGTGAAGGCAGAGAGACAACATCCTAGAGGATTGATGCAACCTCTAATTATTCCTATGTGTAAGTGGGATAACATTACTATGGATTTTGTCACTGGACTACTGAGGAAACCTAGAAATAATGATGCAATATGGTTAATTGTTTATCATCTCACAAAAATTAACACATTTCCATCCTATAAGAGAGGATTTACCACTTGAGCGCTTGGAAATACTTTATATTAATGAAGTTTTAAGACTTCATGGTGCACCTCTATCGGTTGTGTCCGATCGAGATCCCCGGTTTACATCAAAATTATAGAAAATTCTCCAGAAGGCTTTGAATACTGAGCTTCGTATGAGTATTGTTTATCACCCCCAAACTGACGGACAGTCTGAAAGGACTATTCAAACTCTAAAAGATATGTTGAGGTCATTATATCTTGACTTCCAAGGTATGTGGGATAAATACTTTCCTTTTGTGTAATTTTTATACAATAATAGTTTTCATTCTAGTATTCAAATGTCTCCATATGAATCATTATATAGAAAGAGATTTCGAACTCCAATTTGTTGCGATGAAGTTGGTGAGAGGAAACTTATAGGTCCAAAACTTATTGAAGAGATCACGGGAAAGTTGAAGATCATCCAAGCCCATATTAAAGCAGCCCAAAGTAGGCAGAAGAGTTATGCTGACAACCAGAGAAAGGATTTGGAATTCTAAGTGGGAGATCATGTATTTCTAAAAGTATCTACGTAGAAGGGTGTCTTAAGGTTTGGTAAGAAAGAGAAACTGAGCCCCAGGTATATCAGACCATTTGAAATTATGGAAAGAATCAGAGTTATAGCTTACCGTTTAGCAATGCCGCCAAGTCTCTCCAAAGTCCATGATGTATTCCATGTGTCATTGTTGAAGAAATACATGCCAGACCCAATTAATATACTCACCAATGAATAAATAGAACTGGAACCTGATTTGTCATACTGTGAAGAGCCTATCAGGATCCTTGACACAAGGGAGCAGGTATTGAGAAACCGGACGACTCGTCTAGTAAAGGTTCTTTGTAGAAACCAAAATATGGAGGAAGCAACATGGGAACCTGAGGATGTTACGAATAAGAACCACCCACATCTTTTTGGTGGGCTTTATATATAAAATTTCAAGGACGAAATTTCGGAAGGAGGGAATAATATAACACCCCAAACATTTTATGGTATGCATCTCTTAAATACATTCTATTCATAGCCTATATTTCATAAAGCATTGTGTTCCTTTGAAACAACATTTGATTCTTTAAGATATAGTAAAAACCTAACCATTAAACATAAATTTTCCACTTCTATGTTTTGAATTTTGAAAAACAGTCATCTAGAGTTGTGACCAGTAAGTCATTTAGAGTCTGATAGATACAACTTGATTTTTTTATGAATAGTAACATACCCCTATGAATAGTAATATGAATAGTAATATGACCCTTATAAATAGTAAATAATGATAATATTTTATTTTCTTAAGGTAATAAGATAATGAGATCTTAATTAATTTTTCAATGTGATATAGAACTAATTATATCTTTAAAATGGTTATTTTTCAAATTAACTATGATTTTATTTAAAAATTAAATTAAAAATACATATAAATTTATTTTCAAAAAATGGAGTTCATTTTTGAATTTCACACGTCGAAAAAAGGTTACGGTTAATTTTTGGGATTTTTCTAAAATACTTGAATTTTTGTGAATAGTAAAAATACAGTTTTGAGTTTTCGGTAGTTTAGTGACATCATAGTGATGTAATAATTAAATATAAAATGATGGTCTACTTTTGTACAATAACTTATGACATGACTTGTCCCAAGTGGCAAAAACCATGTGCAAATACCATAGGAAATCCCATGGTTTGGCAAAAACCACTAATGAGGTGTCCCTTTTAATTAATAAAAAACTCCCTCTTAATTACTATAAATACCCACTCACCCCCTTAATTTTATTTCATTACAAACTCATTATCCTAGAATATCTAGTTTTATTACCTCCCTAGGAGTCCTCCCAAGGTTTCCTCAAACCCCTAAGGTCCCAACCTTCATGTTTTGGGAGTTACTCTACAAGGTAAGAGAATCAACCGCCCTTCTCTTTTCTTAAAGATTACATTTTATGTTTTCTATTTTATTTTCAATTGGATTATGTGGGGATATTTCATTACATATTCCCCTTATTCCCATATTATTTAATAGTGATGAGATATCCCCTTTATCTCATCAAACTATTTTATTAAATTTTAAGTGATGTCATTAGGTTTCTAAATTTTCGTAAGAGATTTCTCAATTTTTCTCTTATTTTGAGTTCCTTTCTTTTAAATTTTTTTACTCATATCCCCTAATCCAAATGCTATGATAATTCCAGTACCTTAAATTAACTTGAATTATATTATTATAATGTAATATTTCATCATCTCTCTTTCCCCCTCCTCTTATACTAAAAATAAAAACATCGTCCGAGATGTGCTAATTTATCACATTTAAGGATGACAGGTTCTCAATTTTCATTACCATCTTTAATTCTAGTCATGAAACTATTTTTTATGGTTGAACCAGATCAGAATATATTTATTTCATCTCATTAATATTCTGAAATCCATACATACTCATAATATGGAATAATAATACAAAACAAGTTCATTGTAGACAAAACTGCCAAGCTAAATCCAAGCATTTATCAATAACTTTTAACTAATGATTCATCCTCAAGTATATAACTCAGAATCATTATAAGATCATTTATATATCTTTAATTTCACTAATAATATATATTAACTATTCTGGATGTTTAACCATATTTCAAATGAACTTCCATTCATGAATGCAAGTAAACAAATCATGAAAACCAAAGAAGAAAATGCTTCCAAAACAATAAAATTAAACCTATTAAACCCATAAAAAGGGCCATGAATGAACCTAATAGGGTTATAATAAACCAATTAAATTTATATGAGGTTATTTATTTATTAATTAATTAATCTAAATTTTATTATTCAGGTCATTAAAACAAACTAAGAACACACTCGGGCATAAGGTAAGGGGTTTCTCATCTCACTTTCATTTCCGTAAGATTTCCATTGTTCACCAATTATTTCTTGTATTTGGTATATATGTACTTCCATTTGATATATAATAACATGATTATCTTTATATTCATGGTATTCAATGACTCATTTTAGGTTTATTAAGTTCTGGTCATATGATTCAACCGATTACATTGTGGTAAGAGACTTTGTCTCAACTACTATTTTGTTGTGACTAACTTTGTATTGTGCACCTAATAATCCTTATGTGGTGTACCTACTACCCATTTGAGATCAATTTTTATTTAAAATTATATTTATATTAAATATCCATAATCTCATATCATGGATATTTTTGTTTTCTAAATCGTATACCATTTTACATACGGTGTTTATTTGGAAAGTTATTTTAACTATGGAAATATTAATGAATCTATATACTCTACTCTATACGGATATTGAAAAGGCATATTGATCTTGTATTGAGTCAATGTATAAAGAATTATTTGTACATGTAGTGGAAGGTGGGGCCCGCTATATCCCCTCGATGCATAGGTAGGTCTCATGAGACAAATCAGTTGGAGAAAAACCCTTCAAATTTGTTTCCAAAAATCAGACAGGTTTCTACCCACAGAACTAAACCATTTTAACGGTACTATGGTATCATGTGTTAGATACATGACGTCCAGTTAATAAGAATTATCTTTACTCATTATCAGTTATTACCATCCATGAGGTCTTCACTATGAAAAAATCTATGGATGCAGTTTCATTCTCAGTTTATTAATGGCGTGAGTTTTCATTTATTCACCATGCCATATTGATATGTCAAATTGTTTATGATTCAGTTATTATTGATTCATGCTTCCGATATTTGTAACCCTTACTCAGCATTTTATCTCACACCTTTCAATTGTTTACCTTCAACAGGTGATGAAGAGGAGATCATTTATTGAGTTTTTATGGATTCAGTTTTTAGTTTTTATTATGTTTTGTATTTTGTAACCTTTTCCAATGAAATTTGAGTTATATCTATGTATCTATTTTTTTCAAGACTACTAAACTGATCATTACTTTGATATTTTCGTTCCTTCTAACCATAATAATATAGCTAGTAATGCACCGAATCTGGTCTAGAGGGGTCAGGGTGTTACAATTTATCATGATAAATTTAATAAAATATAAATATTTTAATTCAAAAAATAAATACCCAGATTAAAAACTCAAATAAATTATAATCATTTTTATAATAAATTATATTTTAACTTATTTTGTAAAAATTATAATTTTTATATTAAAAAATTAAAATTACCTATGTTATAAAGTTTTTTTATAAAATGAATTCCAATTTTATAATGATCACATTAAAATTGTCTAATTTTAAATTTTTGGTAATTTGTTGAAATACTTCAATTTTTAAGTGAATAGTAAAAATACGGTTTTTACATGACTGGTTGGTTTTAATTTCATCATTCATTATGTAATAATGACCTAATAAATTATATAATTTTAAGGCTCAACTAAAAACACATTTAATAAGATAAATAATCTATCTAAATTCAAATTCAAAACCATGAAATTATTTTTTTAAGTCTAAATGTCTAAAATGTCAATTTAAATAAACTTTTTTTTTCATTTTCTCCATTCCTTTTGATTAAACTAATAAATTTGAATTATAAAGTGGTATAAAGTCCTAAAACCATTTTATTTTAATGAAATATAGTTCATAATTTCAAAAAAAATCACTATTACAAGGTTTACCTTGGAAATTATATTTTATTCATTATTTTATCCTTAAAATGGCCCTCTACTCAAGTAAAAATAAACCCTCACACCTGGGAATTATGAAATATAATCCAATTATTATAATTGATCAGGAGTGAAATAAATTGACATATTTAATTATATTTCAATGTTTTAATAAACCTATTTCTATTATATAGGAAGCGGAAAAGTGATGAAATAAATTAGGATTTATGGTAAGGGGAATCTTGAATCCAACTCATTTTTTTTGGTTTATCTCCCCTTTAAAATTATTGTCAGTATTGATGTTCCTCTATTTTCCTTATAATTTCATTTCATAATTATTTCCCTTTTCCTTTTTGGGATATAAATGTTTTTACCTTGTCAATATGATTTCTAATCCAATTATAATGATATTTCAAAAATTCATTTTTTTTAAACATGTCTTTGAATCATCTTGATTTGTTTATTCTTCAAATGAAAATTATATTTTATGCCAAAATATTATCTCCCTTATTAATTTTTAAACCCTAAATATTATTGCTTAAAGTATGATTTACGACACCCTTATTAAAACCATTCATTTCCATGTGTTTATTTCATGACTAAGATTGTTATATATTCTCTTTCCATGTGGCATGCATGATTATGAGCATTTTATGATGTGATGGGTGACCCCAGAATTATATATCCCTATAATTTCGTAGGTAATGTGATATATATCATGATATTATGTATACTATTCATGAACATGATGCTAGTTTTGTTCAAAATTGCAATTTTATGATTTATTCACATATATTATGCATATACATGATGCTAGCTTTATTCACAAATATATGCAGTATTTGAACACCATGTTATAATATTCCATTGTTATGAATATTATAAATTCTATACCTTAATCAAATATTTCCATCATTATTATGATTATGATACTATGTTTATGATATGATAATGATGATTATGATCACCCATGTACTATTGTCATGTCCCATATTCCTCCCATGTTATTCCTCCCCTTATTGGGATTTTAGCTCACCCATTTATTTTATGTATATCCTTAGGTGATTACATGTACAAAGGGGAACATGATATATATATTTTAAGCGGATAAATAAAAATAATTTAAATAATGTTTAATTTTTATTATGTACAAGTAATGTATGAGCCTAATTTTTCCAATATACTAAACCTTTGGATCTTGGATTGTATCACTATTATATTATTTATATTAAGAATGATGTAATAGTCATGTATGAAAAATTTAGGTCTATATAGTTGGTATCGTAGCAGAGTTTAGTTAATATGTGAATTAGGAATAAAAGTTTTAGTGATAACCTAGGGATAAGTTTGAGATTTAAGGGAAATATCTTGAAGTTTTAGTAAAGTACAAGAGTGTGTGGTTTCTAAGAAATAAAATCTAGGTATGGATACTATAAGTGGATTTGTATCTAGTACAGATTTACCTAGGGGTAATAACATTGAAAAGGGATTGATTATTAACTTGATCATCACCTAGTGCACGACAAAGAGACCTTATTGCGCACCTGGTTTGACACCCCTAGGGGATAATCTTTAGTTACTCAACAAATATATTCAAACCATTATGAAGGATTTATACCCTAATTAATTATTCCTCTTAATGTTAGAAAAGGATTGTATTGCATGATCCTATAAGCATCACTTGTGAAAAAGACTAAACATAGGGATCTAATAAGATATTAATTTAGAATTAATTTTCACATGAAAATAATTTATTTATGATTTATTGGTTTATGTTTTGTTTAAACCTTTATATTTTAGAAAATGGTGGGAACTATTAGAAACCAAAACAAAAAATAATGTAAGGGAAAATGCAATGATTGTTCGATTGACGTTACCAATGCAATGGGAGGTGGTGTTCAAAACACTATGGAAATGCATACCCAACTATCTCATCCTACAAATAATAACCATAACCATGTGGAATGTTCACATTCATCTAATAAGGATAAAATATCCATAAATTCCTTTATATAGAAATGGCCACCAGTGTTTAATGGGTCTTTAGATCCACTTCTCACAAAATAGTGGGTGAACTCAATGGAAAATATCTTTTCTATGCTCCATTTTTTTGAGAAGGAGAATGTGACTCTGATCATCTATCATTTAGATGGATAGGTTGATCAATAGTGTACATTGCTAAATAATATGAAGCCAAAAAAATGAAATGGAGGAAATGGAGTTGGAAGTATTTAAGAAATTATTTCTTAAAAATAATTTCCATTAAACTATTCAAAAAAAATATGGAGAGATAATTCCTAGAGCTTAAGAAAAAGGAGAGTGAATCTATCATGGAATACGAGAAAATTTTCACAAGGATTGGAAGATACACCTCAGGTTTTATTATTAGAAATGATAAAAAAATGATAGGTTCTTTAGTGTCTTAAAATCACACCTATAGAAGGATCTATCTATCTAAGACTTTGGAAATTAAAAATAAGTAGTTTGATGTTATCTCAATGTATAGATGGAGTTTAGATAATGGTCCTATGGATATGTAGATGAGAAGAGAATAATGGACTTTCAAGAAGGGTGTTGAACGAGAAAGGAGGAAAGAGGATACAACCACCCACATGTAAAATATTTGGAAAGAAACATCATGGTAATTTCCTCAAAGGGATGCGGAAATGCTTCAAGTGTGGGAGAGAAGGCCACCAAGCTCATGAATGTTTAAGAGACATGAATAATCCAACCAACATAATAGAGGAAAGGAAGAAACCTCCCAATAAACCACCCAAGGTTCAATGATTCATTTGTAAGGAGAAAGGGAACAATGAAATTTAGTTCATTAAATCATGGGTCTTCGAGGGTAATCAATGTTAGCAACCACCAAAACCAAAAGAGAAATGGAAATCTTATTAAATCACCACCGTTGAGGTGGAATATGAAAATAAAGGTGTGTAAGGTATACTTCATAGTAACTCAAAAATGGAAAAGGTTTTATTTGATTCTGGTTTTATGTATTTCTTTATATACTATAACTTTTCTAAAACTGTTGAACTACATCCCATATACCTTGAAGTAAAGATATCCATAAAAACACCTGCTAGTGTGATCAATGTGACCCAAGTGTTAGAATATTCTCCTATTAGAGTATGTGGGAAGATTCTTCTAGTGAATCTCATAATACTACCCTTCGTGGAATTTTATGGCATACTAGGTATGGATTGGATCTCATTATATAGAGTTCATATAAACTATCAAGAAAATGAAATCTATTTCTATATTTTAAACCATCACATTCTCTTATACAAATGTAAAGAAGATTATGAAACTCATTTGGAAAATCCCTCAATGGTGTGGGTATTGATACCCAGTAAAGAATAATATCTTTCCCAGATAGTTGCATTAAAGGAAATCATAAAACTTGAGTAAATACTCATTGTAATGGAATATATCGATGTATTTCCTAAAGAATTATGTGACATTCCCCCATATCATGAGGTAAATTCCTCAATAGATCTTATACCCAGAACCACTCCTATCTCCAAATTCCCCTATAGGATGGCCCTAGTAAAATGAGAGGATTTAAAAATGTAGTTTCAAGAGAACCAATAATTAGCATAATTTGAGCTGGTACAAGCATGTGAATTAGCATAATGTGAGTTGGTACAAGCATTTAATCTATATTTGGAACTTCATTTGGATGTTTCATCAAATAGGTGGTGCATGATTGAAATTTTCCTCATAATCAGAGTGATGAAGATTATCAACGCCCCTCCACCTTTAATCTACAAATACAGTAACAAAAAAACTAGGGAACTAATTTTTCAACCCAAAACCAACATAAATTCACGGTTTTTCATCTATCTAGTTCAAAATCCATGAATTGGTCCTCTTCTTTGGTCCGACTCATATTAGAGTTATTTTTATTTGGCTTGATCGATCAACGAAGATATTTCTACCAATATAAGATCTATTAATATTCACCAGCTAACACAAGAACAGATCAACATTTCAATATCTCCCACATGGTTTCTACCATCTGTATAATCTAAAACTCACATCATAGATATCCTTGGTTTTCCCTTTCAATCTTGTGTGATTCTCAATTTTTCACTAGCCTATATTTCGGTCAGCCTCCATTGAATCGGTTTCCAACCTACTTTAAACTTGGTTTAAGCTTGGTCATTGATCAATATTCTAATGAGGTTTGTTAATATTTAATTCCTTATTCAATTAAGGATTTAGAATTATAATATTTTTCTTCTGATTCAAGTTTTTTCAGCCTCGGGACGCCCCAAGCCCACACTCCCAGATTTAGTATTAAAAACACATACTTTAATTCCTAGCTTTGATACCAAGTGATATGAATGAAGTCAAAATTATATATATATATATATATATATATCCATAATTCATAATTTATATCTCACAATAACCTTATAATCCTAGAACCCAAGGGTTTCGTGTCTTTGGAGATTAGCTGCATAAAAATCTTATTTCACATAATTTATTCAACATCTCCCCCAAAGCATTTTTTTTAAAAAGGTGAGGATCAAGCCCTCTTAATTGAATGAAAAATAAGAAACCCCTTTTAAAAATAAATGGATGAATAAGGAACCCATGAAAATAAAAATGAAAATATTCCAAAATGAAACAAGACTCAAAGAATCAAACATGGTCCTGAAAGTCAAAAGGGTGGCAAACATCAAAGCAAACATCGGTAGGAGTCTTGTTGATCCCCCTCCAGACGATGCAATAGAGGATTCGGTCAAGATGAAGCGTCACCCCCCTTCCAGGAATATGCATCATGAAAATCGCACTGAAGTATCCAAAGCACATCACGAAGCTAAATCATACCAAAGTAGCCGAAAAGAACATCATGGTGTCATTCACACCGGAGTAGCCAAGAAGTGCATCATGAAGCCAAAACACACCGGAGTATCCAAAAATTGCATCATAGTGTCAATTCATGCTGAAGTAGCCTAGAATCACATCATAAATCCAAATCACACCAGAGCATCCAAAAAGAGAATCGTAGTGTTAAATCATGTCGGAGAAGTCAAGAAGATCATCATGAAGACAAATCACACCTAAGTAGCTGAAATGTGCATCACGGTGCCAATTTGCACCGGAGCAACAGAGAAGTGCATCATAAATCCATAAATTGATACACCACGTGTAATAGCACCTATCCCACTCACAATGAAATGTGGAGAGATTACTGAATGATAGGTTCCGGCACACCTACCACTCCTTCGATCCGCCCACCCGACAAAGTAACAAAGAACACCACAATGCCAACCTGATGCAACACTAAATCAGACCAAAAACTCAGTGTAGGATGTCGAAGGCAGGGCCAATCCATCCATCAAGTATTGATAGGTGAATGATGGGTGTCATCACACCCATCCCTCATTTGGGGTCGCCCATCAAACAGCACTTGCAAGGAGCACCACCGCACCAAAAGCAACAGGACAAACACTAATGATAGCCAATAAATGCCACTTACCACCGTAAACAGTAGCTAGATAGCATCATAGAAAGCACTATAGAACAAAGGATCCCCAAAAAGCAAAACAAAAAGTAAATAACTATCCAAATGGAGGACCAGTCTGATCTCCAGCCACACCACCGGCTCCCAGGAGCTGCTCCACATCAAATCACCTGTACAAACCTCATCCATCATCTGACTGGAACTCACTACATCATGACGAACATAGGATAAATTCTCACCCTGGAAACCACATATCCCAAGAACATCACCAAACCCAATAGATTCTAACCCAAGATACTCACTGATGATGGAACTAATATACACTGAAGAAATCACCATCGATTGTCGACGAACACTGAGCAACTAATGACTAGATCTAGAAGATAGGGATCCTTATGCGAACCAATAGTGACCATAGACGGACACCGCAACCATAATCACCTCAAAATCTAGGGAATAATTGCATGGACCTCACACGCAGCATGAGATAGGTCACGATGATAGACAGTGACAGGTGAGGATGGGAAAAGATAAAGGAAACAACGAAGAAATAAGGAAATAAACCACTTCTAGAACTCAAGACTGAATCTATGAGAGGGAAGGGAAGGATAAAAGCTACTTACAAGAGAATATTAGAGTAAAATCCTGGATATGGGGATGAAAAAACCAAGAAGGTTGGGAAAGCTGGGAGAGTGTGGCGCCATCCCATAAAGTATCTCTATATAAAACTTCCTTCTAAATATAATTCTATATATAATTCCTGAGGAAAAAGGGAAACAAAATTAGGGGTGATATTAAATTATTAGTAAAGAAAAAATGAATCAATGGGTCATAAAATGTTACATTATAAGAAGGTGAGAAAACATGGGCATGGGAGAAATAGGTGATTAAATGAACATGGGACAATAAGATTTTTCCAAAATGTATAATAAAAGTACATGTAATCTCAAATAATCAAACCATCAGATAAGAGTATAGAATCGTGTTATAATAGTCATGATCCATGGATCATAACATAATCATATAACAAATAAATGTGGAATAATCATAAGAATAGGAAATCATAACCTAATGGAGTAGTAATTATTTCATGATTCCAATAACATTGTGGTTTTGGACTAACAACATGTGTGACCTATTTGGCATCAGATAACAACATGTGTAACCTCTTAGTATTTGGATAACAACCTGTATACCCTCTTGGTCATGAGATAACAACTTTTATACCCTCTTGGTCTTGGGCTAGAAACCTGTGTACCCTCTTGGGCTAAGGATACTACCTGCATACCCTTTTGGGCTTGGGATAACAACTTGTGCACCCTATTAAGCTTATCTTAACTACCTATGTACCCTATTGGTATTGGGATAATACTTTTGTTCCATTTTGGCCTTGGTATATCAACTTGTGTGCCCTATTGTTCTTGGGATAATAACTAGTGTACCCTTTTGTGATCATGAGATATAAACTTCAACCAATGCATTAGATGGATATATATAGAACCACACCCATCACATAATGATAAAGCATATACATGTGTTCCATAAAATATCAATCATATTTTATATCATTAAGAACCCATGGAAATAAAATGGGTTTCATAACATTTCCAAATGGTATCACATGAAATAACTTCAAGAGTTAGATCGGTTGATGACTAAAATTCAATCACCAAAAAAGAGTATTTCACCAAGAATGTAGAGGGTGATTCATGAATCATTAATACAAAGGATATAATTTTTTTTAGATATATAGTAATATGGAAGCAAAATCATGATGAGAGATTTTATGAAACATTTTTAACCTTGTTGTATAAAAAACTACAAGCCCTTAAAAAATAATTTTCAAGAAATTAACATGAGAATAATTTTTTAAACTTCCACTTTAAAATAAATAACAATAATGGATCCTTGAAAAAGTAATAAAGGTTTTCTATAGGAAATTTGTGGTGGAATATAAAATATAATATCAGGAAAAGAAAATAATTTTATAATATTTTAAAATACCTTTATTGAAACCCACATCTTAAAAAGGACAAAAAACATTTTTTAAAGATTGTTAAAGAGAAATAAGGATAAAACATGAGATAATATATATTTGGGTTTATAATTAAGAAATTAAATCATTTTTGGAAAGGAAGAATATTTACATGGAGGAGAAACAACTATCAGAGATGCTGAGGGTTATTATTAACAATGTTTAAGTTCGTCAATAAAAAAGAATTGAGGTAACAATCCCTTAAAAAGGAGTCCATGAGAAAGAAACTAAAATCTCAAGAAACATGAGATGAAGTAATATATAATTAAATTTTAGGTTATATTTTATACAAATTAAAAGAATAAAGTTTAATAAGAATGTTCATAACTCAATGAATGGAAATTGAGTTCACAAAAACCCTTACGAATTTGGTAACTTTTGAATCAAAATCATTTGATGGAGAAAAAAATAGATGGATCTTATAATAACTTGAATTATATGAGTTTTATGATATAAATACATACTTGGGAAGTATATAAACCACACAAAATAAAATAATTGGTGACGTGGCATACGTCTCAAAGAAAGAAAATTGAGATGAGAAAACTCTTACCTTAACTCTCGACTTCCACAAAAGCGTTTTAACCTTCTGTATAATAATAAGTATATATTAATAACCTATTAAATAAAATTATTCATATCTAATACCCTTTATAAACATAAATTATAATCATTTATTATACACTTATTAGTTAATTATTGTTTATTTTCATCATTGGATGTTAGTGATTTTGATTGTTTCGCACGTGTTTTGTAATGTCAATGTTGATCACCATAATTTGATAACAAGTTAATAATTACTAAATTATTTAAGGTATTGTAATATATTTTAATTAATTATTTATAAATTTCTAATTTCATTCAATGAGAGTTTTATTCCTAATTTTAGAATATGAAATCAATGATGAGCTTATTTTGGGTAATTTAATGATATCAACGAATTACTTTATAATGATAATTTAATTTTTGTTTCATAATTTCAGAATAATATTCATGAAATAAATTAATATTTAATATCATATATATTTATAAAATTAATTTTTAGAACCATCCATATAATTTGGTGATGAAAAACAAAACACATCATCTATGGAGGAGGTAGTTTGACGTACGCACAAATGACTTTTTAATTTTTCAACGGATGGAAAGAAAGGAATTTAAAAAAAATTATCTTTAAAGAATAAAAATTATTACATAGGTATTATATTTATTCATTAAATAAATTCTTAGAACCATCCATTTAAGTTATTAATGAAAAACAAAACATGTCATCCATGAAGGTGGTAGTCTGCATGTACGCACGAGCGACGTTTTCATTTATCAAATGGATAATAGGGGAATAAATAATGGTTTTATCATGAATATAATAACTTTTAAGTATAAAAATGATAATTATGTAATTATATTTATATTTTTATAATATTTTTGGATGATTATGAATGAGAAAAATGAATAAAAGACAAAAGGGTGGATAATACTCACGGTGGGGATTTAAGTCTTCTCTTGAAAGACTTCTTGGAATTAGAGGACTTGGGGGAATTTCATGTAAACAAGGAATTAAAAACGTGTAAGGGGATTATATAAGTGGTAAAATTAGTAGGGTTTTAAGAATAATTCAAATGTTGAGTTTGTATTGAAGTGGGTGGAAGTGAGCTCCTTTTATAGGTGAAAAAGAGGGACTTTTCCTTGGAATTAAATGGTATATAAAGGGTAAAGATGGGATCACATGGGAGATAGGGAATTTGGGTGGAAAGGGGTTGGTGAGACATTTAAGTATGACTTTAAAACCTAAAAAAGTATTCTAGAATGTTTTTATGTAAAATTAATTTATTAAAATTCAATTCACTTTATGTTACTCATTGTTACCTTTGTTAATCTTGATTAAAAATTAATCATGGTAATTATTTTTTAACTAAAAATATAAGATGGAACATATTATAAAATTGTGATATGATGATCTTAAATTATGAATCTATTTAATCTAGTTAAATTTCTAAATATGAGAAAATTATTTTTTAAATTAAAATATATAAAAAAAATTGTAAACAAATGTATTTGTATACATTAAGTATTTCTATTCATTTTTACTATCAATTACTAATTAAATAATGTAAATATGTTTGTTTTTATCTTTAAAAATCATACTATATTAATTAATTAAAATATATCAATTTAATTTATTTAGATAAAAATTAAACAATGTTTATAAAAACAATTCTTTGAAAAATAACTATTTTACTGTGGTAACTAATATTTACCTTGGTGACTTATATTTTTATGTTATAAATGAAAATAAAATTATTAAAAAAAATTAGATATGATTATTAAAATTACAAAAATCATTTTATTACACATAATTACTTGAGTTAAAAAATAATATAAGTATGGATAACGCCTAAAAATAGTTTTTAAAAAAATAATTTTTTTAGCATAAAAAGAATTTATTCATATTCTATTCCAATTGAAAATATTTAGATAAAAATTAAATTATTTATTAATATAAGTTATTAATATATTCTACATTATTCAATAGTGATCAATTGGTTTAAAAATACACAATATATATAAAATGTATAATTCTTTGAGAAAAAGGTCTTTTTACCACTAAATGATTTTATTATTAATTATTTAAGATTTATTACTTATATAATAATAATTGCATAAATTTTATCAATACATTTATGTTAATTAAAACCTTTATATTCACTAAAATTAATTTTTATAGAAATGTAAAATGTATAAAATACATTTAATAATGAAAATGTAAATTTAATTAATAATTATAGAAATATATCATCCTAAATTCTACATACAACTCCCCTCACAATCTCAACATAAGACCTAAGAATGCAATAAGAAGTGGTGTTTGTCACAGGTGGTGGTTCAGCTAGGATGGATCTTGTAGCAATTTCCATGATCCTAAACTCCTCCCACAACAGATTTCGCTCAAGCCACACTTGTTGATGTTCAACTTCTACCTAGTATAGGGAAACCCTAGTGATGTTACCTTCTTTACAATATTGGATAAATGAGCCTTATAAAGAATATTTCTACTACTTAATTACATTATTTCTACTTCCTATATTGATTTTATATTACATCTATGTCTACTTATACATGCTAATTCAATAGCTACATTTAAATTGTAACATTTAAATAATTTTCTCTTAATATAATGTATCATTATTATATTTAGTTTGATGTTTCATGTGGAGAAATATATTCAACATGTTATTTAATTAAAGAAAAATATATACTAAAATATTTGTGTGCTACATTCTACCCCCTTAAATAAATTGCATCCTTGTAATTTTAATTACTACCCACTAATGAAAATAGTTAAGGGTATAGAATAAGATATAATTTTTAAAGATATATCAACCTTACTAACTTGGGTAAGACTAGGAAACATAATAGGTATATACCCATTATTGAGTATATCTCTAATATTTTGAGCTAAACACTCATCATTTTTGTGTATTAAGACTCATGTAATGGAATTAATTTTTCCTAGAGAGTTCACAGTCATCCTTGAACTGATATATGATCATATTTTGATTTGAAATATAAAATTTGATTTCACTATTTCAGTAATCAATACAGAGTCTATGTTGAGATAGCTAATCCATTTCCAAAATTTTACCAACTTCATCTAAAGGAAGAATAATAATATTTTCTTAATTAATATTCCCACAAACATCAACTTGGGATATAATAATCACACAACTAAAATTTTCTTAAATAATTAAATATTGAATCATTGGAGTGGTGATTTTAAACTTTTATATAAAACTTCTTAGATATAATGGAGTGGATAGAATCATAATCCAATAAGATATCTAAAAATATAGAGTGGAGGATAATTGTACCTTAATTATAATGATCCACTTTAGTGGTAGTAATAGCATGGGCTCTTCCTTATTCCCTTAGCCTTGGAGGTTTCTCCTGCCTATTTTCCTCATTAGCCTTTAGGATAGGGAATCAATTTATATAATACCCAAACTCTTTACATTTGATGTTTTGATGTCTGGTCTATGTATTAGTTAGGACCATTATACCTTCTATTGTATTGGCTTAACTCTTTATCTCTCTTCGGTAATCACAAGCTTGATGGTAAATCCTTCCGCACTTGAAACATTTTCTTATTCCTTTAATTTGTTCTATTGGGTGATTATTACCATATTATTGACACATAAAAAGTTTAATCTATTTTCTTTTATGGTCCTTTTCACCTAAAATTATATGAAACTCAATCCTTATCTTATTTAGTGAGTTTAGGAGTTTTTTTATGTTTTTATCTTTAATCATAACTCATGATATATAGGTGATCGTAGCCACTAGATTTGAAACACCATATTTTATCCCAATAGGTTTTTGATTGGGATAATCACTTCATTGTCCATCACATCCATTATTAACTCATTTCATCATTGTTCCATCCATTACTTGAATAAGTAAAATTTGATAATAATAATTAAATTAATAGGTGTGTGAAATTAAAACTTGTGAACTTCGAAGAAATAACTCATAAATGATGTATATAAACAAACTTATTAATTTCAAATTTTCAATCTAGTTTATCCATGGTACCTTTTCCTATTATCCTCTCTAACCTAAATATATTCAAATCCATCATAATGGTTCATAAGTAGAATGTGAATTACCAAAGTATATCTTCTGGGAGTGTCAAACCAGGTGTGTAGTTAGTTCTATTTTTCATGTAATAAGTGAATATTGAGTTAATACCCAAATAACCTTTTTAGGGTTATTACCCCTAGGTACATCTATCCTAGAACGTACATCCACTTGTTTCTATCCAGATAGGGATTTCATCACTAGGAAACCACACACTCTATACTTCAGTAAAAATGTTAGGATGTTTACTTACATTTAGGATTATCCTAGGGGGTTTCACTAATGTTTTCCATTCATAATCTCCCAAAATAACTAAACCCTAATTTAATACCAATTGAGACACCCTAGACCCACACTCATGGATCTGGTGCTAAAAACACATACTTTAATTATTATCTTTGATACCAAGTGAGATAACTCAAGTCAAACTTACATATATTTCCATAATTTATACATTATATCTCACAATCCCATAACCCAAGGGTTTGGTGTCTTTAGAAATTAGCTATATAAAAATAATATTTCACATAATTGATTCATTATCTCTCACAAAGCATCTCTATATAAGAATTACTTATAAATATATTCATATATATAATTCCCTTGGGAAAAGGGAAAAAATAAGGGTTGATCTCGAATTCCTAATAAGGGAAAAACACATCAAAATTTCATAAAAGTTTAGATCATAAGTAGGTGAGAAAACATGAGCATGGGAGAAATATATGATTCAAATAACATTGGACAAAAAGTGTTGTCCAAAAGTTATAATATAAGTACATGTAATCTCAAATGATCAAGACATAACATAATAGTGTGGAATCATGTTAAAATATTCATGATCCATGGATAATAACATAAGAATATAACAATGAAATGTGATACAATCATAATCATAGGAAATCATAATCTAGTGGAGTAGTCGTGCTAACTGATTTCCATAACACAGTGGAATAGGGCTAGTAACCCTTGTACCCTCTTGGGCTTGGGCTAACAACCTATATACCCACTTGGGATTTGGATAAAAACTTGTATATCCTCTTGGTCCTGAGATAACAACCCATGTACCCTATTATGATTGGGATAACAACCCATGTACCCTATTGGTCTTGGGATACTACCTATGTACCCATTTGGTCTTAGACTAACAATCCATATACCCTCTTGGTATTAGGATAACAATCCATGTACCCTTTGTAGCTCATGAGATATGAAGCTTCAACCAATGAATTGGAGGGATATATAAGACCCCACCCATAATATAATGATAATCCAAACACATCTATTCCATAAAAAATCAATAATATATCATATCATTAAGAACCCATGAAAAAAATGGGGTTCATAACATTTCTAAAATGGTATCAAATGAAAGAACCTAAAGATTTATATTGGTAGATACCCAAAATTCAATCACCCAAAAGGAATGTTTCACTAGACATGTAGTAGGTGATTCGGGAAATATTAATACAAAGGAGATATAATTTTTTTAGATAAATAGGAATATATAAGTGAAATCATAAATATCCATTTTATAAAAAAAATTAACCTTTTTTAAAATATGACACTAAGAGTCACCTTCAAAAATCATTTTCAAGAAAGTAACATGAAAACCCTTTTTAAAATATCACTTTAAAAGAAATATTAATAATGGAGCATTGAAAATACATAAAAAAATTATATAGGATATGTGGAGTAGGAGACAAAATATATTATCATGAAATGAAATACCTTTTATAATATTTTAAAATACCTTTATTGAAACCCACATCATAAATAGGATAATAAAACTATCTTTTGAAAAGGGGTAAAAATAAATAAGAAAAAAACATGAGATAATCCATATTTGAGTTCAAAATAAGAAATGAAATCATTTTTGGGAAGAAATAATACATACATTTAGGGTAAATAACTATCAAATATAATTATGATTATTCTTAACAATAATGCATTTTTGTGGAGAAAGAAGTTTGTCAACAATAAAGAATTAAGGTAATAACCCCTTGAAAAGTAGTTAATGAGAAATAAATTTAAATAAATAGAAACACGAGATGAATTATAATATAATTAAATCATATTTTATATTATACCCATCTTATAATAATAAATTTTAAGAATAATGATCATAACTCAATGAATCAAAATTGAGTTAACAAAAACCCTTACGACTTTGGTAACTTTTGAATAAAAATACTTTTAATGAGAAAACCTTATATGGATATTAAAATAAATTTAAATTTATTAAAATTATGATATAAATAAATACTTGGGAAGTTTATAGACCATGAAAAATAAAATAAGTGGTGAATATGGCATATTTCTTAAAGAAAGAAAATTAAGATGAGAAAATCTTTACATTAACTCTTGACTTCCACAAAATCATGTTAAACTCCTTTATAATTAAAATAAACATCTTAATAAACTATTTTATAAAATTATTCATATATAATTCCATTTATAATCTTTAATTATAATCATTTATTATACATTTATTAGTTATTTTTTGCCTGTTTTTATCATCAGATGTTAGTGATTTTGATGGTTGTACACATTCTTTGTAATGTTGATGTTAATCCCCATAATTTGATACCAAGTTCATCATTCCTTGATTATTTAAGTTAATTTAATATATTTAACTTAATTATTTATAAATTTATAATTTCATTCCATGTGATTTTTATACACAATTCTTGAAGATGAAATCGATGATGATCTTGTTTCGGGTAATTTACTGATATCAGCATATTACTTTATAATGATCGTTGTTTTTTGTGTCATACCTTTATAATAAAATTCATGACATATATTAATTATTAATATCATATATATTCCAAAAATACATGTTTATAACAATCTATTTAATTTGGTGATGAAAAATGAAACACGTCGTCCATGGAGGCGGTGGTCCGCACGTACGCACGGGTGATATTTTCATTTTTCAATAGATGGAAAGAATAGACTGTAAATAATTATTTATATTTAAATAAACATAATTATTTCATAGGTATCACATTTATTCATTAAATACATTCTTATAACCATCAATTCAAGTTGGTGATGAAAAATGAGAGATGTTATCCATGGAGGTGGAAGTCTGTATGTACGCATGAATGATATTTTCATTTTTTGAATAGATGAGAGGGGAATAAATAATATTTTTACCATTAATATAAAAAAATGTTATACCAATGATATTTACAACATTATATTAATATGGTTATAATATTTTTTGAGGAGTATGGATGTGATAGATAAAAAAAATATTAAGGGGTGGATAATGCTCATGTTGAGAATTTGAGTCTTCTCTTGAAAGAATTCTTGGAATTAGTTTCTTTTAAAAAAAAGATTACAAAAATTTTAGTGGATTATATTAGTGGTAAAATGGTTAGGGTTTAAAGTTTAATTTTAAGTTTAATTGTGGACTTAATTTGGTGCAAGTGTGATCCTTTTTATAGGCGATAAAGAGGTACTTTTCCTTCGAATTAAATGGTGGGTGATGGGTAAAGATGGAATCACATGAAGCTAGATGATTTAGGTGATAAATGGTTGGTGAGACTTGTAGGTATGAATTTAAAACCTAACAAAGGTCTTATATAAGTTGTTTGTTTCAAATTAATTTATTAATATTTGAGCCACTTTATGTTTCTCATTTTTACCCTTGTTAACCTTGATTAAAAATTCACCATCATATTTATTTTTTTAATAAAAATTTAATATAACCCCTCTTATCAAATTTCAACATGATGATTCCAAATTTTAAATATATTTAATCTAGTTCAATTTCTAAATATGAGAAAATCATCTTTTAAATTAAAACATAGGAAAAACTATTTTTGTAGAAAAATGAATTTGTATACATTAAGTGTTTTTATTCTTATTTCCTATTAATTTTTAATTAAATGGGTGTCAATATGTTTAAAAATAATACTATTTTAATAATTTAATTTATTTAGATAATAATTACACAATGTTTATAAAAAAATTCTTTGAAAAATAACTTTTTTACTATGGTAACTAATATTTTCATTGGTGACTTGTTTTTTTATGTTAGAAATGAAAATGGTCTTGTTAAAAAACTTGGATATAATGATTCAAAATAGATAAAACATTTTATTAGTCTCAATTTATATAGTTTTAAAATTTTAATATAAGCATGCATAACACATAAAAATAGTTTTTAGAAAAATATATATTTTTAGCATAAAAAGGATTTATATATATTCCATGCAAAGTGAAAAAAATTAAATGAAAATTAGATTATATATTTATATATTTTATTAATTTATTCCATGTCATTCAATAGTGATCAATTGGTTTAAAAATACACAATATATAGAAAATTTATAATTCTTTGAGAAAAAATATTTTAATCACTAAATGATTTTATTCTTAATTCTTTAAGATTGATTACTTATTTAATAAGCATTACATAAATTTTATAAATAAAATTATATTAAATAAAACCATTATTATCCTATAAAATTAATTTTTATCAAAATTAAAAATATATAAAATACACATAATAATGTGAATATAAAATTAATCAATAATTACAGAAATATATCATCATAAATTATTTTTACAAATCCCCTCACAATTTTCAAATAAGACCTAAACATTATATAACCAGTGGTGGTCATTGCGGGTGGTGGTTTAGCTAGAATAGATCTTGTAGTGATTTCCATGATCTTGAACTTATCTCGCAATCGATTTCTCTCAAGCCTCACTTATTGACATTCAACTTCGGATTGGTATAAGGAAAACCCTAGTGATGTTATCACCTTTCCAAGCATGGATAAATGAGCCTTGTAAGGAATAATTCTATTACTTGATTCCATTTTTTATACTTCCTATATTGGTTTTCCCGAATGGCCTGAAGGTTGTCTTTTTATTGATTTTTGATAATCCCCCTTTCAAGGGATGAGGGGTAACCCTTAAAAGGATCATAGGATTAAATATTACATGACCCATTGGTATTAGAGGAAATATCCAGACTATAACTACATGGAACTACTCCTCCCCAACTTCTACATCGTGATGTCAGCTCTCCACAAACGCATTACTGTTTGTCTAGGCTTCCCATACATGCACAGGATGGTACTGATGGCAATGTCACGCCCTCTCTTTATTAATAGAATGTGTCACTATTATTTTTAGTTTGATGTTGTGTGTGGATAAATGTATTCCACATAGTATTTAATTAAAGTAAAATATATACTAAAATATCTTGGTGTTAGATTCTACCCCCTTAAATAAATTACATCCCCGTTATTTTAATTAATACTCACTAATGAAAATAGTTAAGGGTTTGACTTAGGATATAATTTTTAAGGAGATATCAACCATACTAACTTGGGTAATACTAGGAAACATAATAGGAACATCCCCATTATTGATTTTCTCTCCAATATTTTGTGCTAAAAACTCCTCATGTTTGGGTATTAAGACTCATGTAATGGAATTAATTTTTCCTAGAGAGTTCACAGTCAGCTTTGAACTGATATATGATCATATATTTATTTGAGATATGAATTATGATTCCCTTATTTTGGTAATCAATATAGATTTTATGTACTGATAATTAATCCATTTCCAAAATTTCATCAACTACGTCTAAAGGAAGAATAATAATATTTTCATGAATAATATTCCCATAAACATCAAATTGGGATATAATAATCATGAAACTATAATTTTATTAAATAATTAAATATAAAATCATTAGGGTGGTTATTTTATGTTCTTAAAAAAATTACTAGATATAATGGAGTGGATAGAACTATAATCCAATAAGATACCCAAAAATATAGAGTGGAGGATAATTGTACCTTAATTATACTGATCTACTTTAGCGGTAGTCATACCATGGGCTCTTCCTTATTCCCTTACTCTTGAAGGTTGCTCATGCTTATTTTCCTTATTATACTTTGGGTTAGGGAATCAATTTGTATAATTCCTAAACTCCTTATATTTGAATAATTGAAGTGTGGGTGGTGTATTTTTTGGGACATTTATACCTTCCATTTTATTGGTTGGCCTCTTTATTTCTCTTTGAAAATCATGAGATCGATGGTCAATCCTTCCACACTTGAAACATTTTCTTGTTCCTTTAAGTCATCCCCTTGGGAGCTTCTTACCATATTATTGACACATAAGAAGTTGAATATTTTTCCTCCATGGAACTTTTCACCTAAAATTCTATGAAACTCCATCCTTCTCGTATTTAGTGATTATGGGAGTTTATTGAGGTTTAGATTGTTAATCATAACTCATGATAGTTGGGTGATCATAACCACTATATTTTCAACACTATCTTTCATCCCAATTGGTTTCTCATTGGGATAATCACTATATTTTCCATCACATCCATTACTAAATCAATTCTTTATTGCTCTATTCATTACTTAAATAAGTAAAAATTTATGATAATAATTAAATTAATAGGTGTGTGAAAGGAAAACTTATGAACTTAGAATAAATAACTCAAAAATAATGTATATACCCTAACTTATTAATCTAAAAGTTTCAATCTAGGTTATCCATGCTACTTTTTCCTATTAGCCTCTCTAACTTAAATATATTAAAATCCCTCGTAATGGTTCATAAAAAGCATGTGAATTTCTAAAGAACGTCTCTTTTGAGTGTCAAACTAGGTGTGCGATTAGGCTGATTTTTCATGTAATAAGTGAAGATCAAGTTAACACCCAAACAACATTTTTAAGGTTTATTACCCCTAAGTACATCTATTATGGAGCCTACATACACTTTTTTGTATTTATAAGGGGATTTTATCACTAGGAAACCACACACTCTATACTTTAGAAAACATTTTAATATGTTTTCTAGCATTTAGGATTATCCTATGGGTTTTCACTAATTTTATCTTATCATAATCTCCAAAAATAACTAAAACCTACTCTGATACAAACTAAGACACCACAGACCCACACTCAAGGATCTGGTGCTAAAAACACACACTTTAATTTCTAACTTTGATGCTAAGTGAGATAAATCAAGTCAAACTTACATATATTTACATAATTAATACATTACATCTCACAATAATATCACAATCCAATAACACAAGGGTTCAATATCTTTATAAATTATCTATATAAAAATATTATTTCACATAATTTATTTAATATCTCCCATAAATCATTTATACATAATAATTACTTCTAAATATAGTTCTACATATAATTCCTTGGGAAAAAGGGAAACAAAATAAGGGGTGATATCAAACTTACAAAAAGGAAAAAATGCATCAATGTTTTATAAAAGGTTGGATAATAATAAGGTGATAAAACATGATTATAAGAGAAATATATGATTAAAATAACTTTGGAAAAAAATAGTTGTCCAGAAGGTATAATGGAAGGACATGTAATCTCAAATGATCAAACCATATCATAAGAGTGAGGAATCATGTTACAGTATTCAAGATCCACGAATCATAACATAATCATATAAAAAATAAATTTTGAAGAATCATAATCATAGAATATCATAACCTAGTGGATAAGGTATTTTTACCTGATTTCCATAACATAGTGGTCTTAGTCTAATAAGCCATGTACCCTCTTGGGATTGAGCTAACAACCTGTATAATCTATTGGGATTGGGATGAAAAATCATATACCCTATTGGGACTAGGATAAAAAATATTATACCCTACTACATTTGGGATAAAAAACCATGTACCCTATTGTACTTGGGATACTACTAGTGTACCCTTTGGGCTTAGGCTAATAACCTGTGCACCCTCTTAGGCTGGGGCTAACAACCTGTGTACCCTTTCAAGCTCATGAAATATGAAACATAAACCAATGAATTAGAGGTATATATAATAACCCACCTATCACATAATGATAAAACATATGAATGTGTTCCAAAAACAATAAATCATATATCATGTCATTAAGAACCCATGGAAATAAAATGGGTTTTATAACATTTCCAAAATGGTATCACGTGAAATAACCTCAAGAGTTAGATTGGTATATACCCAAAATTCAATCACCCAAAAGGATTATTTCACTAGGCTTGCATAGGGTGATTCATGAAACATTTTTACAAAGTTGATAGACAATTTTGTGATAAATAGGAAGATTGAAGTGAAATCCTAAAGAGTGATTTCATAAAAAAAATTAACCTTGTTGTTAAAAGTTGAAACTACGAATCACCTTCAAAAATAATTTTCAAGAAAGTAACATGATTTTTTTAAATATAAATTTAAAATAAATACCAATATGAAGTTTTAAGAAATACATAAAATTTGTATAGAGGAAATGTGGAGTGGGAGATAAAATTTATGATCATGAAAGGAAAGACCTTTTATAATAATTTAAAATACCTTTAATGAAACCCGCATCGTAAAAAGGATAATAAAATATTGTTTTGAAAAGGCGTAAAGATAAATAAGGAAAAAATAGGAGATAATCAATATTTTAGTTTAAAAATAAGAAATGAAATCATGTTTTGAAATAAATAATATGGAAATGGAGTGGAAATAATAATTAGAGAGGATGAGTATTATTCTTAACAATGTTGTATTTTTATGAAGAAAGAAGTCTGTCAACAAAGAAGAATTGAGATAATAAAGCCTTAAAAATAAGTTCATGAGAAATAAATTTAAATCCATAGACACATGAGATGAATTATAATATAATTAAATCATACGGTATATTGTACCCAACTTATAAGAATAAAGTTCAAGAAGAACAATCGTAACTCAATGAACAGAAATTGAGTAAACAAATCCCTTTCGGCTTTGGAAAAATTTGAATCAAAATAATTGAAATGAGAAAACATTAGATTTATCTTACAATCCATTTAATTTAATTATAATTATGATATAAATACATACTTGGTAATTATATAAACCACACAAAATAAAATTATTTATGAATATGACATATGTCTCAAAAAAGGGAAATTGAGATGAGAAAACCCTTACCTTAACTCTCGACTTAAAATCCTATATAATTAACATAAAATATTAATAATATATTTCATAACCTTATTCATATATAATAATATTTATAATCTTTAATTATAATCATTTATTATACTTTTATTAGTTAGTTAATACTTATTTTCATCATAAAATGTTATTGTTTTTATGGCTCCACACAGGCTTTGTAATGTTGATGTCAATCCCTATACTTTGATACCAAGTTAATCATTCATATATTATTTAAGTTAATTTAATATATTTTCCTTAATGATTTATAAATTTATAATTTCATTCCATGAGAGTTTTATTCACAATTCATGAAGATGAAATCGGTGACGAGCTTGTTTTGGGTAATTTACTAATATCAACAGATTACTTTATAATGATTGTTGATTTTTGTGTCATCATTTTAGAATAATATTCATGAAATATATTAATTCTTAATATCATATATATTCATAAAATAAATTTTTATAATCATCCATGTATGGTGGTGATGAAAAACAAAACATGTCATCCATGGAGGCGGTAGTCCACGTGTACGCACGAGCGACATTTTTATTTTTCAATAGATAGAAAGAAAAGGGTGTAAATAATTATTTATATTAAAAGAATAATAATTATTCCATATTTATAAAATTTATTTATTAAATAAATTATTATAATCATCCATTTATTTTGGCGATGAAAAATGAAACACATCATCCATAGAGGTGGTAGTGTGCTTGTACATGCGAATGATGTTTTCATTTTTCGAATGGATAAGAGGAGAATAGATTGTGGTTGTACCATAAATATAATAATTTTTTAGTACACCAATGATATTTATTTCATTATATTAATATATTTAGAATAGGTTTGGAGGAGGATGGATGTGAAAGATAAATAAAATTCTAAGGGGTGGATAATACTCACGATGAGGATTTGAGTCTTCTCTTGAAAGGCTTCTTGGAATTAGAAGAATTGGGAAAAATTATTATAAAAAATGGATTCCATACATTTAAAGAGATTATAGTAGTATTAAGATGGGTATTGGTTCAAGTGTAATTTTAAGGTTAAGTGTGGACTGAATTGGGTGGAAGTGATGTCCTTTTATAGGTGAAAAATATGGAATTTTCCTTGGAATTTAATGGTAGGTGATGTGTAAAAGGGAGGAGCCCTGCAAGGCATTAGTGGTGTCTATTACTTCAGTTCCTAAAATGGATATTTCATCCCCACAAGAAATACATGGAAGTGGTTATTCAAATTTCACCATTTCCTTCCCCTTCAGATGCTCCTAGGTCTTCAGGGCCATCTCCCATTATCTTTTAATGGTCTCCCACCTCTTGACAACTCCTCCTCTTTATCCCTAGTTTTGGATCTTCCAATTTCTCCATATTTTATCCCCTCCTCCCCACCCATCAGATTTTGTATCAGGTACCAACTAAAACATCTAGCTTCTACAAACATAAACCTCAGTTATTTCTCATTGGAAGGCTCCAAAACCATCTTCACCCTTGATCAATGAAGTCCTTTCTCATATGGAATTTTCATGTACTTTGCACTCAGGAGAAAATTGACTTTCTTTACCATTATATCCTCATCTCTAACTCCTCAATAGTGTTAGTTATAGAGACAGAGAAAAAAAAATTTGAATCTAGTGAACTTCACGCACAGTTTTAAGGTATGAAACTCCATGCATGTTGAGCCTATAAACCCGCATATCGGGTTTCTTTGAAAATATTGTGATTCAGTTTACTTAATGCATGATTTTGCCTAGTTTTTTATGATTAGAATCAATAATGGAGTTCACTGCTTCCTCTCAATGTTTTTTACACCAAATATGACACTCAAGAAGGGTATCCCTATAAAATTATCTCGTGTCTTTTGATCCTAGTACATTTCCATGGTTTTTGTGTGGCGACTTTAATGGATTTTTTTAGTTTCATTTCGAATAGGGGGTTGATGGACCTGGGGTTTAAGGGGGGGGTTTACTTGGTTCAATAACCATAAAGGGAATATATGCATCTGGAGTAATATTGATCATTGTATGGATAACTTGTAGGCCATATCCATATTTATGAATTTTAATGTCACCCATCTGGTTCGGGATCTATCTGATCATTACCCCTTGCTTGTGAAGCTATCTACTGGCCATGATAGAGGCAACCACTTATCCTTATCTACCAGTTGTCTCTCCTTCCCAAGATTCCACCAGGTGGTGGAATCATCATGGAACAAACCAGATCAATGAATTTTGTGGATTAATTTTCATAATAGGCTGATGCATCTCAAGGGTGACCTTCAATCATGGTCAAGGAGTCATCCTTCAAGTCTTAAATATCTAGAATCACTCAAAACTAAGATTGAAACATTGGATTTCAAACTCAATGAAGGGTGGGATGATGTCTTTTTAATTATTTAGTTCTCAAAAAGTGTTAGGTGATAGAATGTGTGTGAATGTAATAGTTGGAATTGTCAAAAATAGAATAAGATAATAAAAAATTATTTGTTTATTGTAGGTTTTAAAACATGGGCTAAAATGGATGGTTGAATTTAAAAATGGAAGGATGATAAACATGAATATTGATTTTATAGTTTGGAATTTTTCATGGAGAAAATAAAAGGTGAGAAGACTTGTTTGTTTTTATTTTTCCTATAAGAGAGATAGATATCCATGAGTTTTTTTTAGAGAGTGTTGTGTATGTATTTGTAAACCCCTATTTGTGATGAATAGAAATGGGTGTGAGCACCACATAGAGTAAACAGAATTAAAAATATACCTATGTGTTCGTGTTATTTTATTTTATGGTTAAGGAAAAATATAAGCAATGTGTATTTTTTCCAACAAGTGGTATCGTAGTGGGTTCGACATTAATGGTGTAAATAATGCTTTTTAATAACAATGATGGATGGTGGTAGAGCACTAACAAAATTTGAGATTGAGAAGTTTGATGGTCTGAACAATTTTGGGTTGTGATAAAGAATGGTGAAATATATTCTAGTGCAGCAGGGCATGATCAGATCTTTGATCAGAGAAAAGACCGATAGAACCAATGAAGATGATTGGAAAGAGATTGAGATGTGGGTTTTCAGTAAAATTCGACTATGTCTGGTGAAAGATGTAAAGTACTCCATGTTGGATGAGACCTCATCAGAGGAGATTTGGAGGAAGTTAGAGCAGTGTTATATGGTGAAGTATCTCACCAAAAAATTATTCCTAAAGAATAAATTGTACCAGTTGCGAATGGATGAGGGAAAAAAATTAGATCACACCAACAAATTCAACAATATCCTGACATAATTATTAGGGCTCGATGTGAAGGTTGAAGATGAAGATAAAGAACTTTTTTTCATCTCTACCAAGCTCATTTGATATACTTGTGACTAAATTTCTCATGGGGAAGGAAACATTGAACCTTGATGAGGTGATGGCATCGCTTTAAGATTCGGAGGCATTATAAAGACCCGCAACATATTCTGGTGAGAAAATAATGGTGATGAAAGATCATAAATGTGGGAGGAGAAATATCAGAAGTTATAAGGTAAAGAATGGCGTCCAAAATCAAGGGGGTGTGATCCTAGAGAAATCAGATGTTACTGGTGCGAGAAAAAGGGTCACTATAAAAGTGATTGTGAAGAGCATAAACAGTACATTGCTAGGAAAGAGAAAGACTAAGAGAAATTTATTAACATCATAGAATCATCAGGAGATTATTATTTTTATGATGATGAATTTCTGACAATAGGAATCTCTCACTCATATGGGATAATTGAATGGGGAAAAGTGTGGTATCATTACTACAAAAGATACAATCACATGAAGTGAGAATGTAGAATTTTAAAAATGAAAAATGAGAGGGATCAAAATCCAAAGGAATACGAATGAGTTTTGGATTCAGGGAGCTCGATACACATATGTACAAAAAAAGGTGTGTTTCATAATTTTCATCAGGTGTGAGATTCGATGAAACTTAGTGATGGGTCAACATGAAAGGTTTGAGGAGTCGAGATGGTGAAATTGAAGACACTCGATAGAGCATTATGAAAACTGGATGATGTGAAATTAATTCTGAGGATGAGATGAAACTTAGTATCATTAAGTAGGTTTTATGCGAGAGGGTACAAGATTTCCATAGCGGGTGGAGTGTTGGAAGTCTCACATGGAGATGTAACGATTATTACTGGGAAAGAGTCCCAAGGGTTGTATCATTTGATGGGGACCATAGTCAGCTCAAGATCGATTGAAGATAGTGGAAGTGACACATCATCTGATGAGAAGAAGCATGTTAAATTTTTCTTATCATGGATTTTTATTTCTTTTAGTGGAAATACATGCAGCTTCTTCAAATAATTTTGGGTTCTCAAGAAAGGATACCCACTCTCTCCTAACTTGTATATCTTAGTGAAAGGTACTCTAAGTAGGCACATTAACAAGAGCCTAGTCTAAGGATCAATCATTTGATTATGGTGTAGACCAAATTTTTATGGCCTTTCTCACCTTATGTTTACGGATTATACTGTTATTTTTTTCAATAGAATCAATAATTCTATTCGGGACATCAACAAGGATTTAAATGATTAGTGCACCTGGAGTGGATAGATTGTGAACCCAGATAAAAGTAACATTTATATTTATAATTAGTGTTTGGAAGCAAGGGTGAGAGATGTGGAGTCCAGCCTAGGAATTAATGAGAAGAATTTCCCCATGTAATACCTCAATGCTCTGATCTCCATTAAAATTCTCTTCATACATCACTTTTACAAGGTGGTTAAAAGTGTTACTAACCACATAAAAAACTATAAGAGTCACTTCCTCTCTTTTGGAGGAATAATAACTCTAGTTAATAGTGTGCTTTCATCCATTCCCATTCATGTGCTTTTTGTTCTCAAAGTCCCCAAATCCATCATTCCAGGCATCAAAAATAGAATGTAAACTTTTATTTGGGATGCACATTCTGAGGGTATACACCATTGGTTATCGTGGGAAAGGATGGAAAAACTGAAGAGAGAGGGAGGCATCAATGACAGGAGATTATTTGATATTATGCATGCCCTACATGCAAAAATTACATGGGAGGTCTTAAAGGGATGATCAATTTGGGACAAGTTCACCATAAATAAGCATGGTTATAATAGGGGATCTCAAAAGGGGAATATTTATGCTCTGTGGAGAATGGTGCATGCTCATTTTCCCATCCTCAATATTCATGTTCATTGGATTGTTGGCAGGGGAGATATCAAATTTTTTGGATCATAATTGGGTTGGCAATAAGTTGGGTTTTCTTGGGTGTCCAATCCAGGACATGACCTTTAAATAGGCTAGTAGGCACCTGACCTTCATCCAGTCTATCCTCAGTAAGGAGAAACATGCCATTTTTTTACCTCATTGAGATGTCTCCTAACCCTGATAAATGTGTCTTCACCAGTTTAACCATGGGTGATTTCTCAGTGAAAGATTATGACAAGGTGTTGCATGAACTGGGTGTGATTGATAGATGGGGTGAAATGTTGTGGTGCAAGGACATACCTTCCAAGTTCAACTTTATAATTTAGTGATTTAGGATCCAAGCTCTTCCCATTAATGATAATGTCATGAAAATAGGTATAAATGTGGTGTCCAAGTGTTACTACTATAGCATACCCAACATTGAAACAATGTTACATCTATTATTTGAAGGTCACTAGGCATCTTTTATGTGGTAATATTTTTGTAGCTTCATAGATATTTTCCCCTAGAACCTAACTGATAAAAACTTCTTGGATATGTGGTTCCGTGTTGTGTGGACCAACAATATCAAAAATAAGAAGATATTTCTCATTCATATTGTGGGATGTTGGAATATATGGAAGTCAAGGAATAGAGATAAGATTAAGGGGTTCATTAGCTCAAGCATGGCCATTGTATTCAAAACATGAATCCTTCTCATTGATCTTGTTTGTCTTCTAAAAAACAGGGTCAAAACACCCTCCCTCAGAATCCTCAAGGCATCCAAGACTCATTATCTCGTTCCAAATAACCCTTCTCCTGGTCGATGGCTATGCTAAAAACCACTTATACCAGGCCTCAATCTTAACATTAATGGTTTGTGCAACATGGGATCCATGTGGGGTGGAAACATTGTGTGGGACACTGTATGATCCATCCTTTTTTTCTTTCACAGAAACCTTTGGGAATGATGAATCTCTCTAAACTGAAGCCAATGTTTTTTTTACAGGTCTAGATCTATTCAGAAACAAGAGCATCAAATTAACAGCGGTTGAAACGAATTCCCTCATTGTGCACAATTCTTTTCTTGGGAAATTTCTGATTCATTGGTCCATTCTCTATCATATTCGTAAATGCAGGATCCTTATCGATAATAGCACAACTATCTATTTTCTAAACACATATTTAATTTATATATTTACATATATTTAAATAAAATTATGTATGTATGCATTTATAAATACATTTATATCAAACACACACACAAACACAAATGTGTATTTATATATTTATTTGTAAATATTTATACTTATTTGCATACACGTATATATTATGAATATATATATATATATATATATATTATATTTATATGTACACAATTAAAAAATATTAATATATATATATAACATATTTATATGAATACAATATATTATATATATACATATAATATAATATAATATTTATATATAGATAAAATTTTATGAATATTTATACATCTATACAAATTTTTTTATTTTTATTTATATATATATATATACACATATATATTTAATATATCAATACGAATACTTATTTGATTATTAATATAAATTTATTTATTTGTATATATATATATAATGTATTTATATATTTAATAATATAATTTATATAATTTATATGTAATATTATATAATATACATATTTATATAATTATTTTTATATACTTACATTTATGTTTTTATATATATTTTTATATACTTACATTCATGTTATATATATATTTATATTTATTTAATGTATTTATATAATATGTTTGTAAGGTATTTAAATAAATTTATATAATGTATTTATAAGACACATACACACACATTATATAACTTGATATATTTTAAAAATAATAAAAAATATTAGTGGGGATTAAAACCCCCTCTATTTGGTAGTTATAAACATCATCCAAATTCTTAAATTAAAAGGGGTTCAAACCCCCTATAATTATATTCATGTGTGTGTAAGTATATATCTTCATAATTTATTATTATTATTCTAAAAACTACAAAGGTTTTTATATGATTTTTTAAATAAATTATATTTATTTATATATTTATACAATATATTTATGATTTTATATTATAATTAATATTATATGAAATACAATTTTATACAAAAAATATATATATATATTAATGTATATAAAAATTATTCAATTATATTTATATATACATATAAATACGATTAAATACAGTCATATAAATTATTTATATAAATATATTTATATAATATGTTATAACATAGTAAAATACATTTATATATTATGTTTTAATTATATATATTATATGATTTTTTCATAAAATAGAGGGGATTCACAACCCCCCACCCCCCACCCCGGTCTCTTAAATAAGAGGGGGTTCAAAACCCCCCTCTAATTTTAGAGATTTAAGGGGGTTCACAACCCCCTATAATTTAAGAGATTCGAGAGGGTTGTGAACCCCCACTATTTTCTTAAAAAAAACAAATTACTTACAATATATATATACATAGTCTGACACCCCTAGTGTCACTTTTATGTGTGGGTATTTGTTAGGTGGTTTATCCCCTTGAGTTTGAGGTGTTTTGGGCTCAAAGAATAAATTTTTGGGGACTTTTTTCAGGTCACACAGTTAAAGTGCATGGTTAGTTTAAGTGTGCAGCCTAAGTGTTCGTCCCATGTAGCTCTTGATAGTGTGGATTTGCATGGTTTTTTCATGGTTTGTTTAACTATGCGAGCTAACTGTGAATCCCGCTCGAAGAGGGATATTCTTTTCTATTTGGATTATTTTTAAGTTTGGTTTCTTCCCTTGGACACCCCACTCAATTTCCCCCAACTTGGACACCTTTTTTGGTGGTTTTTTCCTCTTCAAATCTCCTCCAAGTGGATTTTGAAAAGTTTTTTTGGTGATTCTTCACCCGAATTGAAAGGTTAGGGCACCCCTCTCTTTATATTTTGGTTTTCTTCCATTATCCATTCCTCATCTGACCCTAATGGACATTCTTAGTCAATTCACATGACCAGGGTGGTGCAAAATTGGGGGTTTTCTTTCTAAGGGTTGTGATCCATGGTAGGAGTGTCTTTTCAGTGGATTTCATCGAAGGCGACATGATTCCACCACTTGAGCAAGGTTTTTCCAATTAATTTTTTTTATTTAAGAGTTCCTTGATTTCTTGATGCTTTAAGTGTGTTTTAAATTTAAATTATTGATATATATGATAACTATTTTGGATTTTTTAAAGATCTTCCATGCCTGGATGGGTTTTTCTTTTGGTAATAATGAGTGGATTACTTTGTTTAATGGAACTTGGTTTTGAAATGGGGTTTTATGCATTCATCATGTTTGATAAAATTCCTATGATGGTTTTATTTGAAAAATGTTCTTATTCCTTGGGATTAAAGCTAAATTGGGGGGTTTTAAAGTGGGATCCCCTTTATATTAAAGGGTTTCCTTGTTTTTAAAGTGGTGGTTTGGCTTTATAATGTGAAAAATGTAGTTTCCCTTAGATTGTTGGTTGTGGTTGTTGATAATCAATCTTTCTTTTAAAATTGTGTTTGAATTACAAATTGTTTTAAAAAGGGAATTTCCAAATGAATGTGATATAATTGAAAAGAATAGTTGGCTTCTTTAATAGCAGATGGATGAAATGAATGGCCTTGGGACTTGTTTTGGTTTTTCAAGAGTGATACCCATGTGTGGCGGGTGGTTTTGTAATGTTTTAAATTTTTGGGTGATTTCCATAATTTTCGAGAATTTTTTTAAATGGTTTTCATGAAGTGTGGATATTATGCCAGGAATTATAATTTGTTTTTTGGTATTGAAGTCCTGGTTGGAAATGTAGTTTTTAAAGTGGGTTCTATAAAAAAGAAGTGGCTTATTTTTACTTCATGTACTTAATGAAATGGATCCAAGGGGTTTAATGGTATATAATGGATTTATAAAATGATTTAAGAAATGGTTTTACCTTGTTGAAGGTATTTTGGAAATGATTATGTTGTTGTGAATATGGTTTATAATGTGACTAGTGGAATGTTTTTGGGATGTTGGACTAACGCTTCACTCTCATGGGTGGTCTTGACTGATGCTCGGGCACCTCTATACACAATAGTTATTCAGGTAAAGGATTCACACTTCTAAACCCAAGGATATGGAAATGGTGTTTATCAAGGTTGGGATGGTCAGACATGGCATTCCTAATCCCGGTTGGATTCATGGATAGATGCTCCATGATTTCCAACTTTTGGTCGTGTTGATATATGGTATGGGTACCCAGACTGATGCTCTGTGGTACAATGGGTTAAATTAATGGATTAAAGTAATGGATAAGTGGATTCCCTTGTTTTTTGGTCTACTTTGTTGGGTGTTTAAAAGATATTAATAGAAAAAAAGGTAGAAATGGTTTTCAAAGTGGAATTATTGGTTGGTATACTTTTGAAATGTGTTAAATCATGTGTGGGATGATTATTTGAAAGTATAGTATTTTAAAAGAGACTCAAATAGTACTCTGTATTGGAATTTGTATTATTTATTACTTTTATAGATTGCTTCGAGTGTTTATCCTTTTGTGGTTTAGCCTTGTTTGTTTTCCAGTGTCATTCCATCTAATTATCTAGATTGTTTATTTTGATTATCTACCCTTATTTCCTTTTTTTACCCCGATTTGGGTGTGTTCATAAGGTTTTAAATGGAAAATGGAAAAATGGTTTTGAAAATGACTTCATATTAGTAAATTTTTGAAGTGTTTTATACCAAGTGTGGGTTAATGTCTAAAGAATAACGTTTTAAGGAAAATGTTTGGGTGTCCTTGGAAATGGATTTATTTTGGAATAGAAATTTTTTTTGAAAGGGTTTTATAAAAGGAGATATTTGAGGTAGTGTATATTTTAAAAACCATTTTATGTCATGATTTGGAAATTTTTGTGCTTTAGAGAAAAGTATCTTCCATATTTTTTCCCTTATATATGCAAGGTATAATGAATACTTAATTTCCCTATTATTTCCAAACTAGAAAAATTGGTTTATTTATAAAAAATAATTAATTAGACTCGTGGTGGTATCCTATTAACTTTGGATCACACCCTATAAACTCACGTTGGTGGGTATTTATTCTTCATTTCTTGTGTAGGTTCCTCTAGGTTTTGGATTTCATGTTGGATTTGGTTTCATCCTCCTTGGGAAGAGAGTTTTGTTTGGGTAATGGTGGTGACCAAAGAGTTATATGGTGTTGGTGATCGGACCT
The DNA here is from genome assembly GCA_963277665.1 of Viscum album. Lineage (NCBI taxonomy): Eukaryota > Viridiplantae > Streptophyta > Magnoliopsida > Santalales > Viscaceae > Viscum > Viscum album. Next base: position 1,204,122,363 of record OY728163.1, on the reverse strand, counting down.
TCAGTTATGTGGAAAGGGTAGGATCAAGCTTTGTATTGGCATCATCGGTATTTATTTATTTTTATCTTCCATTTTAGTTTTGTAACTCAGATTGGTAGTTTATTTATATGTGATGTGTCTTGGATTTTATCTTATCATTTTAATTTCATGACTTGGTTGGATGTTTTGATTTGGTTTCTTGATGGTAAAACCATCCCCAATGGCTATTTATAATACCCCTGACTCTATTCATCATCCCCAGAGGATCGGGGATGCTCCTCGGGCATGTGGAGGGCCGGCTCGGTAATCCGATGGATGGATGTCCTGGTTCAGGTCATTACAAAGTGGTATCAGAGATCCAAGTTTCTTACAATAGTGCCTAGGGTTTTGAGCAATGTATTTGATATTTGGGGTGTGTCTAGGTAGTATAGAGATCAGGATTATCATCAGGGATTGGGTGGAGTGTGAGGGAAGGTGCCTATATAGCTCTAAATTGCACTGAACCACAAGTTTACATTGGAGTATAAGGGGTGAGTCTTGATCTTGAGTTTGGATTTGGATGTTTTAATAGATTTTTTTGATATTTTGTAATGATTCCTCAATCCTTGTTGAGTGTACCAGTGATTTACAGGGTCTGTTTGAGTTTCAAAAGAGAATGTGGTGAATGTACTAGGGTTTCACAGTTGGCATGCATGGTCCAGTAAGCCATGTGGTGCTCGTGTGACATGGTTCTATAAACCATGACAGTGCTTGTTGCATGGTTACCGTATGGTTTACCAGCCTGTGTGGCCAAACTCTGTATAGTGTAGTTTCCAATATGGAATTTTTTTTTCCTCCCTTCCTTCTTGGATTGACTCCAATGGAGTATACCATTGGTTTAGTATCATATAAGGGTGTTTTAATGGGTATTTTTATGGCAAGTTGTTTCAAGAATGTGGTTGGGTTTTATATGTGTGCTTTTGTGATTGGTTTTGAACCTTAAGGGGATTTGTTTTGAAAATAAAAAAAATATTTTTCAAAATGGAAATATTGTTTCGTTCATGAAAACCATTTTGTGGTGGCTTGAAAAACATGTGTGTTTTGTTTTGAAACCAAGCTAAGGAAAAAAATTATTTGAAAAGCATATTTTTTCAAAGAAATGGAATTTTTTGATGGCCTTAAATTCTTAAAGTGGGTGTTTTGAGAATTAGTTTCTGAAAGTGTTTTCTTTGAGACGGGTTATTTTAAAGAGGTATTTGAACATTTTTTAGAAATGAGTGTGATATTTACTTTTTATAAAAATTTATATGATGATTTTTTAAATAGAAAAGGGTTTAATTTTTATTTGAATGAATTTTTATACTGGTGGTTCTTGGTGATGGGTTGAAGTCTTGAGAAGAGTGGTGGAAAACTATTGGGTTTTCAAATGATATTTTCAATGTGGTTCGATTTTTTTTTCAAAAGATGTTTTGAAATGGTGTTTTTATTGGTTACCTTGGTTATGGGAATGATTTTATTTTTTATGATCATGGGTGGTTGGGATCATGTCCTCAATTTTTTTTGCTAAGTGCCTCCTAGAATAGTCTTTAAGGAAGAGATAATATTGTTCTTAGGGGTTCTCTTTTGATGTTTTTGATCCTTGGGTTTTGAACTCCTCCATTTTGGATGTCATTCCTTGAGTGCTTAGTAGTTTTAAAATAACCTATTATTAAGGTTAACTCATTCTTGTTGGATTGTTTGGGTTTTTAAAATGTGTTTAATGTGAATTTTTTTGTTTTTATTGAAATATGGTTTTCACATGGAATTTCAAGTGAGAATTGAAATAACTAGAAGTGTTAATTTTTAATGGTTGATTTAAAAAATGTGATATAGAATTTTAAATGGGTTTTTACCTCTTTTGGGCTATGAAATGAAATTGAAATCATGGTTTTCAACTTCCAAAGGTTTTTCTTGGATGATCTAAGTGGTGATTTAAAGTCTCTAGTGCTTTGTAAATTGTAAAAAAAAGTGTTTTAAAGGAGTGTGATATTTTAAAAATGTTTCGACCCTAATTGGGTCATGTTGTGAAATTGTAAAGAGGTATTTTAAGCCCATTGAGGGTTTTTAAGGAAAAAATGTTTTGGTTTCTAGAATTTTTCTTCTTTGGGTAGTTGAAATCTCATTTTAAATATTTTTTCCAAAATGGATTTCAAGATATTATTTTTGAAAGGATGTTTTTAAGGGGGACTTAAAACATTTAAAAAGTGAAACCTTTTGAGTTTTCCTAAATAGAGAGAGTAATTTGTGATTTAATTCACCTTAAAATTGAAATGAGGAAATTATTTGGAAAGTGTTTTTGAAAAATAAAGGTGTTGTGCTTTGAATTTTTTTTGAGGAAATGTTTGAAAGTGGCCAAAATGGAATTTTTTGGTTATCTGTTTTTCTTAAAACTAGTCCCATTGGGTGTTCTTTTTTTCCAAAAGGGGTTAAGGACAAAAAAAATTATTTTCTAGTGGTTGTTAATTTAAACCAATTAGATCATTTTTTGAAATTATTGGGTGTGTTTTGGACTTTAAATTCTTGTGGTTTGTGTGATTACCTTCCAACTTGGGTGATGCCTTGGTTTTGATCTTAGGTGCATTCCTTGTTGTTCAGTCGACTTATTTGGAAGCTTCCAGTGTTTTATTATGTTGTGGTCTATTTTAAGGAAATATTCTTATCGATGTGGGTGTAAGTGACCTTGTATTTGGTACGTGGGTAATTAGTACATATGTTACCTTCAAAACTTTTATCACTCGATGGTGCTAGTTTTGTGGGGTTCACTATGAGATGGTGTTCCATTTTGAGGTCCTAGATTACCCATAGAGTACGGTGACCTAGGTCAAAGTCCCATGTTATCTCTTGATGTGGCATGCCTTGAGGGTATCCCTAGTTGAGGTGTGTAATAAGATTTTTTATGGATCGACCATGTTAGTGTTGAGTCATTTGGGTTGGTTTTCCCTTAAGGGAGTGAAATCTTATTTCTAAGTGTTCTTTGAGATTTTTGGAGATGTTTACCATATTGGTGTTTTCCATTTGAGGTTTTCTCCTTGTTACACCATTCAAGAGAATTCTAAATTGTGGGGATAACCATGCTCGATCTCCATTTCCTTTTGGATCTTATACCAAAAAGTGTGGTTGTGTTTTTATTGGATACTCTTGGTAGCCTTATGGATTTGGTGGTTTGGTTTTAAGGATTTATTATTTCTTTGGAGTTTATTCCTAGGGACATATCTAGTGGTTTGTCATTCAACTTACCTTGCTTTATGGGAGGTGTGTATAGGCTTGTTATTTTACTTTAATCTTAAATCAGGACTTTCTCGGGATAAAAAGTGGCATGGTGGGGATATTGTGACACCCATAGTGTCACTTTTATGTGTGGGTATTTGTTAGGTGGTTTACCCCCTAGAGTTTTAGGTGTTTTGGGATCAAAGGATTAATTTTTGGGGACTTTTTTCTAGATGTACGGTTAAGGTGCACAGTTAGTTTAAGTGTGCAGCCCGTGTAGCTCTTGACAGTGGGGATTTTCACGGTTTTTTCACGGTTTGTTTAACCATGCGAGCTAACCGTGAAACCCACCTGAAGAGGGGTATTTTTTGTCTCTTTAGCTTATTTTTAAGTGGATTTTATTCCCTTGGAAACCCCACTTGATTTCCCCTGACTTGGACACCTTCCATGGTGGGTTTTTCCTCTCCAAATCTCCTCCAAGTGGATTTTGAAGCGGTTTCTTGGTGATTATTCACCCGAATTGAAAGATTAGGGATCCCCTATATTTCTACTTTGGTTTTATTCCATTATCCCTTCCTCCTATAACCCTAGAGTTCATTCTTGGCTGATTTACATGGATAGGGTGGTGTGAAATTTGGGGGGGGGGGGTTCTTTCTAAGGGTTGTGATTCGTAGTAGGAGTGTCTTTCTAGTGGATTTTGTCAAAGGCGACATGATTCCACCACTTAAGGTATGTGTTTCCAATTCATTTCATTTTATTTAATAGTTACTTTATTTATTGATGCTTTAAGTGTGTTTTTAATTTAAATTATTGATATATATGATAGCTAGTTTTGATTTTTTAAAGATCTTCCATGCTTGGATGGGTTTTTGTTTTGGAAATAATGGGTGTATTACTTTGTGAAATGAAACTTAGTTTTGAAATGGGGGTTTATGAATTCATCATGTTTGATAAAATTCCAATGAGGGTTTTATTTGTGAAATGTTCATGTTCCTTGGTATTTAGGCTAAATGGGGGGTTTTAAAGTGGGACTCCTTTAGTGTTAAAGGGTTTACTTATTTTTAAAGTGGTGGTTTGGGTTTATAATGTGAAAAATGGAGTTTCCCTTGGATTTTTGGTTGTGATTGAAGATAATAAATCTTTCTTTTGAAATTGGGTTCGAATTAAAAATTGTTTTAAAAGTGGGATTTCTAAATTAATGTGATATAAGTGAAAAATCTTGGTTGGGTTTTTTAATAGTGGTTGGATGAAATAAATGTCCTTGGGCCTTGTTTTGGTTTTTCAAGAGTGATACTCATGTGTGGTGGGTGTTTTTGTAATGTTTTAAATGTTTGGGTGATTTCCATAATTTTCTAGAAATGTTTTAAATGGTTTTCACAAATTGTGGATATTGGGATGGGCATTACAAGCTGTGTTTGGGTATTAAAGGCCCAGTTGGAAATGTAGTTTTTAAATTGGGTTCTCCAAAAAGGAAATGGATTGTTTGTAATTCATGTTCTTGATGACATAGTTCTAAGGGGTTTAATGGTATATAATGGATTTCTAAAATGATTTGAGAAATTTTTTTACCTTATTGAAGGTATTTTTGAAATGGTCATGTTGTTTTGAATATGGTTTGTAATGTGACTAATGGAATGATTTTGGGATGTTGAACTGACGCTCTACTCCCATGTGTGGTCCTGACTAACACTCAGGAACCCCTATACATAATAGTTATTCAGGGAAAGGACTGACACTCATAAACCCAATGGTATGGAAATGGAATTCCATATTAAGGTTGGGATGGTCAAACATGGCATTCTGAATCCTAATTAGATTCATGGAAAAATTATTTGTGATTGTATATGTGTGACCCATTTTATATATGGTATGGGTACCCAGACTGATGCTCTGTGGTAAAATGGCTTAAATTAATGGATAAGTGGATTCCCTTTCTTTTTGGTCTACTTTTTTGGGTGTGTAAAATGTGTTAATGAAAAAAAGGGATAAATGGTTTTCAAAGTGGCATTATTGTCTGGTATACTTTTTAAATGTGTTAAACCATGTGTGAGATGATTATTCCAAAGTATGGTATTTTAAAAGAGACACAACTATCACTTTGTATTAGCATGTGTATTATTTATTTCTTGGATGGATTTCTCTAGGTGTTGATCCTTTTGTTGTTTAGCCTTGTTTTTTTCTAGTGTCATTCCATACACTTATCTAGCTTGTTTCTTTTTATTATCTACTCTTATTTCCTTTGTTTACCTAGAGTTGGGTGTGTGCGTAAGGTTTTAAATGAAAAAAGGGAAATTGGTTTTCAAAAGGACTTCATATTAGAAAACTTTTAAATAATTTTCTACTAGGTGTGGGTTAATTTCTAAAGCATAATGTTTTAAGGAAAATTTTTAGGTTTCCTTGGAAATGGATTTGTTTTAAAATAACACAAATTTTGTGAAAAGTTTTTATAAAAGGATATCTTCAAGGTAGTGTATATTTTAAAAACATTGTTATGGAATGATTTGTAAATTTTTGTGATTTAGAGAAAATCATTGTTCATATTATTTTTCCTTATATATGACAGGGACAATGAATACTTATTTTTCATATTATTTACAAACTAGAAAACTTGTTTTTTTATAAAAAGGAATGAATTGGACTCATAGTGGTATCCAACTAGCTTCAGCTCACACCCTACATACTCACGTTGGTGGGTATGTAGTCTTCATGTTCTGTGCAGGTTCCTCTAGGTTTTGGATTTCATCTTGGATCTGGTTCCATATTCCTTGGGAAGAAAGTTTTGTTTGGGTGATATTTGTGACGAGAGAGTCATGTGGAGTTGGTGATCGGACCTTCTGTTTTGCGGAAATGGTTGGATCAATCTTTGTATCGGCATTATCAGTATTTATTTTATTTTATCTTTTATTGTAGTTTTGTAACTCTGATTTTTAGTTTATTTATATGAGATTTTTCTTGGATTTTATCTTGTCATTTTAATTTCATGCCTTTTTTATATGTTTTTATTTGGTTTCATGAGGGTGAAATTGCCTCCAATGGTTATGTATGATACCCTTGATGCTAGTCATCAACTTAGGGGGATCAGGGGCGCTCCTCAGGTATGTGGCGGGTTGGCTCTGGAATCCGATGGATGAATGTCCCTGTTCAAGTTTTTATATATATATTATCTAAAATCTAACTGAATATATATATATCACCTCTAACTGAATATATAACACCACTAATTATTAAATTAGCGGTGATTTTGTCATAACCACCTCTAAAATACAACCAAATATTAAAAAAAAAATTGATAAAAAATTATAGGGGTTTGTTAACCCCCTATAAATTAAATTATTATAATGGATTGTGTATAACCCCCTCTAATTTATACTGAAAATGAATTTAGAGGGTGTTGTGCATAACCCCCTCTAAATAACCACCATTAATCTGCTTTTTTTTGTAGTGTAAAAGGGAACTTCCTCTCCTCTCTTATCCACTCCAATTGAGAATTTTATTTCATCCAATATCTACCCAAATACTCTAAAAACATAATTATCTAGAACTTGATGTTCTTTTATTCCAAAAAGACCCATCCAAGAAGCCTTGAGGTGCTTCTCAGAGGAGGAAACCTGAAGAATGGCTATATGTTCTTACCGATATTTTTAATGTTTCTTTCTTCTTAAAACTCCTAAAAATATTATATAAACATAATAACATTATGGAATCATTTTATTAACTAAATTGAGATGTTTTTATGTTTATGTTATATCCATTTTATATCTCTTTATCATATGTTTGAAAATGATAATTCCGCTCATGCATATGTGTGGACTACCACCTCCACGAAGTGATGTGATTCGTTTTTTACATCCGCTTTAAATGGGTAAAAATAAGAATATATTTAATGAATATATATGATATTTAGAATATAATTATTATTCTATAAATGGTAACTATTATACACCTTTATTTTTTTCATTCATCGAAAAGTGGAAGCATCACTCATGCATACGTACGTACTACCATCTCCATGAAGTGATACAAATAATTTTTCATCACTACTTTATATGAATGGTTATAAAATTGTATATAATGAATAAACTATATACATATTTTATGATTAATATTATATATATGATGAAACCTTGTTCAATTTGCAAGGACCAGAACCATCGAACAAAATCATTCATAGAAAACAGACTAGTTTTCACCTAAATGTTAATTTTAATAAATAAATTGTTAATGAAAGGATAAATAGAAATTATAATGGAATGATATATAGTAATTTATGAATTAATATATTTCTATAATATATTTATAAAAAATCTATATTTATTATACAAGATGTTTGAACATGTACGAAGCAAGATGATACTTGAGGTAAGGGTTTATGTTACAATCTCATTTCTTTTTGGGGTTGTTTATATTAAATTTACATTGAGGGAAATTATATGATGTTTATAATTTAAAAATAATATATTTTATTCTAAAATGGTTATTTCTAAATTTTTCATGTTTCCCTTTCATTCTCCTCTCTTTGATACATAAAATTATTGAAAAAATGTTTTTTTTAAAAATCAACCTTATTTCTTCTTCGATTGATGAGATTTTTCTTCCATGTCCTTGTTATTTTGAATGATTTTAATAATTTATATTTATATTTTCAAAATTATTATGTAAATTTATTTTCAATTATATTTGAATTTATTTTCAAAATTTTAAAGTTAATCTTCTTGTCATTTTCTGAATGAGGTACTTTTAGACTTTTTACCAAAAGTTTTAAAGGAATATTTATTTCAAAATTTACCATAGGAATGGATTTTCACATTGTCATGACTATTATTTTCTTTGAAGATTCCTTTACATATTACCATGGTTATTTTTAAAGAAAATATTTTTTCTCAATATTATGAGAATTTTTAGTTTTTAAATATACCAAAAGAAAAGGGCATCTTCCCCATTTTAAATGAAATATTAAAATTCTCTTCTAAATGTATTTTTCATCTATGTAAATATCCTTTATAGATTTTTATGTTTCATTGAGGATATTATCTAATGATACCATCTAATTTATTTCTCTAAATGCATTATGATGATGATTATTTAGGGATGATTCTATAAAACATATTTCTTTCCCATGTGTTAATTAAATTATGATGAAATCATTATGAAACCTATTTATTTCCATGGGTTATGTAATAATGAAATGATAGAATTTTTATGAAACCTGCTTCATTTCCATGGGTTATGATATGATGGATTGATGTATTTTTATGATCTTATGGCACACATATGTATAGTTTTAATTATGTGATGACTAGGAATGTAATTATATATCCCTATAATACATTAGGTAAAATTGATATCCCATGAGATAATATATACTTGAATGGGGAGTGAACCCAGTTCAGTAAGGGACTCTTTCCATTATGATAATCTTGGGAGTGAACCTTGACTAAGGAAATGGTGGAATTGAGAGTGAACCCAATATACTATTATATTCTTGAAAATGATCCTTGTATAAATAAATTATTTTCTATACTTATGTGTATTCCAAAAAACTATGTATTATGCTTATGATATGATATCATGGCTCGTGATTGATTATTGATGATTCTGCACTCATATGACATATGTATTTTGTTATGATAAAACCTTATGCCATGATTAATGATTAAATATATATGACTAATTGGGTATAAATTTCATAAGTTATGATCATATTATCATACACTTATGATTATATTATCCTCAATTATGATCATTGATTGGTAACTCTTATGTTTACCCTTATTGAGTATCTGATCTCAACCTTTCTTATATTTCCTTTTCTCAGGTTATGAAGAAATATTTAATGTAGGGTATTTTTTAAAAATTTACTATGTTAGGAGAAATTTTTAGGATATGTTGAAGATATTTAATGAAATAATATGATTATATATCTAGTCTATAAAGACACTAAACCTTTACAGTTATAAGACACGCAATGTTATGAGATGTATGGAATATTTACCTAAAATTATGTAATGTTTATGTATGTAATGTTTGGGTCACATCAATTGGTATAAAAGTGGGGTTTAGTTATTTTTATATATTAGGATTATAAATTTTTGGTGAAAACCTTGGGGATAAGTTAAAGTATAATATAACATCTTGATGTTTTGGTAAATTAGAGATTGTGTGGTTTCTTATAAATGGAATCTCTGTCTCGATACAAGCAATTGGATGTGTTTGTAGCACAAATTCACCTAGGGGTAAAAACATTAAAAAGGGATGATTAAGTATCAACTAGATCTTCACTCTATACATGATGAATGGATCTAAGACTATACACCTAGCTAGACACTCAGGGGAAATGCTTTGGTCAATTCATGTTCACTTTATGAATTATTATGATGAATAAGAGTATAGAACCTATTAAAACCAATGATATTCCATAGTGATATGAGATGAAATTAAAGTGTCATAGGTTGAAATAAGGTGTCATAATTTAGAACATTATAAGAATGATTTTCTTAATAATATAATTGTTTACTCTGATTACTGATGTTTGATACTCATGCAAAGTTTTTTTTTGCTTTAGTCAATGAATGGAACCAAAAGGAATTGTGTGAAAAAAGAATGTGATGACCAACACAATGACCATAATCATAAGAAAACAAATGAAATAGGATCTTTAATGTTAAAACTTATGATTATTCATAATCATCTATCTCAAATTATGAATAACAACCTGAATGTAGGTGAATTTTTTAATGCAAAAAATAATAGGAAAATGGAATTTCAATAAAGTTTAGGTGATAAAGACCATGGAGGGAATAAGATTCATATAATATCCCAAAACTAACCATTTTCATGGAAAGAGGCTAGGATCCACTAACCTTATGCAAATTCCTAAAAGCATCAAAAGTTGGAAATAAATGGAAAGGGCTTATTAAACCATCATGGGATTTTTTTCCCATTAAAACAACCACAACCTATCAAGATAAAATAAAAACAGCCAAACAAACTATATGATGCATGAATTATAAACAATATAACTCAAAATAAAAACCCAAAACCAATAATTTCATACTAATAATGGAAATAATAAACCAAAATAACAGAACACTAAAATAAATCATGAATCGGGCACCAAGGTGGCATCGCTCCAGAATCCAAGGATATGAACAACCCCAATGTTCTGAATCCATATAGCTACATCAAGATGCCCCATTATAAAAATAAAAAATCTTCCCCTTTCTTATATCATGGAAAACAACATATTCATACACACAAAAGTGAATATGTATGGGGTGAGTAATCACACCCAGTAGTCAATCCGCCAAAATCTTCTTACACACACCACTGAAATAAGAACAAGTTATCTCAGAGTTCAAAAAATAATTTCTAAATAAAATAAAGGAACATCAAGAATTTTACCAATTTGGAAAAAAATAAATTAAAAAAGAAACAATTTATCTATTTACACCACTTGGAATAACGAAACCACATCCTCTTACTCATGAAAACAAGTATGCCATATGATACTCCCATACTCATGAGTAGTTACTCATCGATACACCAAGTCGTCACTAGGTGACTATTATCCACATTCCTCTAGTTTAGAACCTCACATTAAGTCCATAATGGTAAGTACATAATGGTAAGTCCATGTCCAATGCAATGATGAACACACACCACACATGTATTCCAAGTTCTCAAACCAATTCATTTAATATAAATCAATTATTCCATTTAAAACATTTAATCAAACATCTTACATGAATTAAACGAAAACCATATTTTAAAACCATAAATTAATGGGGCTTTCAAAAAACCATTCAAACTCCAAGATTTCTAAATTATAAAACAAATGGGTTTCTAATAAGAAATAAACCTAAGTTTCCTTTGATATTTAAAGAAATTAATTTAAATATTCAAGCCTTCAAGTTCTAGAATAAGTGGAGATGAGAGAGAATCCACCTACCTTGCAATGGGTGATGAAACTGAAGAATGACATAACAAGACCTTTAGATCCAGGTTATAAATTCATTTCCTTTAAAAGATCCAAACAATATCCCATGGAAACACATCATAGAGAATATATCTATCCCTAACAGATTAGATCTAATATTCTATTAAAATAAAAATGAGAAGATCTAGAAAGAAGAGAGAAACGAGGAGAAAAAAGGGCACTTACCTTCAATCTACTTGATACAAAACATATTAATATATTGAAATTAGGTTCAATGGTGAGATGAGATACCAAGAATAATAAGTGGAATCTTTAGTTTCAAGATCCTTAGACAATAGGGGAAAATGAATTTTTTAAAGTGAAAAATGGAATAAAAATCCAATTTTTGGATATATTAATTCATGTTGATTAGTTAGGTCATTCGGATTAAAAAAACATGCTCTAACCATGTGAGTGATACTAGATAATTCATAGGTGGTCGCATGGTTGTGTCGCATGGTTTGGAAAACCATGTGCCAACCATAAAAAATGTCTCTATCCCAAAAATCTATATATTTCTTGGTTTATTGCATGGTTTGGAAAAATTGGTCATGAACTATGTGCCTACCTAGTAACCCCCATAATCTATTTCACAATTTCCAAGAGAATTTTTATGATTTATCATAATCGTGATCAAACAGTTCACCCTCAAAAACACTTATGAAACACACCAAGATGATCTAGAAACTCTCAAAAATCAACCTAAACATTATATAACTTTAAAATATATAATAAAATGTAAAAGTAACTCAAACTAGTGGGTTATATTCTCCACACCATTAAGCTTTACATCCCTAGAAAGCTAGATATATCCAACACTTTGGTAGAGTTTTGGCCATTGTTCTAGTATCTCTTTCTCATGTTCCCATGTATCCTCTTTAATTTCACCATTTTTTCATAATAATAAAACTAATGAATATGTTTTCCACATAAGACTTTATCCTTTATTCCCATTATATGAATCATTGCATGAATAAAATTAGCATCAGGTTCAATATCAACATGATCTCATTGAATTACATGGCTAGGATCTGGATGGTACTTCCTCAATTTAAAAACATGAAATACATTATAAACCAAACTAAACTATGGAGGTAAAGCCAACTGATATGCAGAATCACCAAATCTTTCAAGTATTTCAAAAGTTCCAACATACCAAGGATACATCTTTCCTTGTTTACCCAATATTCGATGTCTTGGTCTTCGAGAGACTTTCAAGAACACATGATCTCCCACAGAAAAGGATAAAGGGAGACAACAATTATCTACATTAGATTACTAATGGGTTTGGGCTAAAATCAATATTTTCTAGATCATTTTAATCTTCTAAGTAGTTTAATAAATGAGGCTAGGTACCAATAGTAAAGTTTATCAAGTCTCTACCAAAAAAACTAGAGAGTGATAAGAATGGAAATGCATAAAATGGTTCTATTTGTATCGCAGTCTGATAATTATTATTATACAAAAACTACACTAATGGAAAATTATCCTCTCATTAGCCACTGAAATCTATAACAAATTTTTAGATCATGTCTTCAATTTTAGGAATTGTTTTTTCTAAATTACCATCCATTTGAGGATTATTCATTATGTTCATGGTCAATTGGGTATCTAAAGCTTCTTAAAGTAATCTCAAAGTTTGAGAGGTATAGTAAGGATCTCAGTTAAAGATAATAAAAATTAGTGTTCCATACAATTTTACCACTTCCTGAATATATATCTTTTCCATATTGCCTACTATATTAGATTAAAAAATCAAGAAGAAGTAAGATGAATTTTTAAGTCGATCCAAAATCACCCAAATCAAATCTTTCTTCTAAATAATTCATGGTAATCTTTTTACAAAGTCTTTAGTTATCTTCTCCCATTTATAGACGAGTATAGAAAATGATTTCAGTATTATAGGGGTTCATTGATGCTCAACCATCACCTATTTATAGGTTAGAAATTTCATACAATAACCAAACAAATTTTTTTTATACCTGACAACCAGAAATGGATCCTCAAAGCCCGATACATATTTTGGATTCCTGGATGAATTGCCCAATTAGAATGGTGATAAGTAGAAAAAAAAATTTCTTGAAATGGTGTTGGAATTATTATTAGATCATGAAAATGCAATACTGAATTTCCATTTTATTTCCATTTCTCAAAGGTCTCCCCAATATTATGTTTTGACATAATGGTAAGGAAATTAGGATCTTATCTTTGGGAATCCTTGACTTGGTCAACCAAATCTGTAATGAATGTCACCAGAAAGAATATTTTGACTTCATTATTCTCAGTAAAATCAAATGCATATCAATAATAATAATCATAAATTTCCACTAATAAAAATCTTATTTGTCTAGTTAATTATATGACTTTTGGTTTAAATCATAAGACATATAATTTCCTTTTACAGTTGTATAAACCAAGTCAAATTCTATCATCTAGAGATATTTTATCCATCATCTTTGTCCTAGGTTAAAATCCCTTTGTTAAATGATGTATTTTAAGATTTTATGGTGTGTGAAAACAATGAACTTTTATCCAAATAGATAATGTTGATATGTTTTCAAATCATGAACAACCATAGATAATTCCAAGTCATGGGTTAGATAATTTTTTTTAGGAATTAACAACTATCATGATCCATAAGCTATGAAATGATCTCCTTGCATGAGAAAACTACTGAGTATAGATCCAGACACATCAAAATATACCACATAACCTTTCCATGGTTATGGAAAGACAATAATTGGTGTGGAAGTTAGTCTCTATTTAAGCTCAAAAAATGATTACTGATAATCATCCCTCCAATGTAATATAGTGCCCTTAATCATGAATGCTTTAATAGGATATGTGATACATGATAAGTCTTAAATGAAGTAATGAAAATAACCTTATAAGCCTAGAAATATATGTATCTCAAATACATTCTTTGGTGGTTTCCAAGAGATTATGACTTCTATCTTTTCAGGATCTACAGATACACCATTCTCACAAATTACATGGCTAGGGAAATAAAATTCTTGTATCCATAAATCGTATTTATAGAATTTTTTGTATAACTAATGATCTCACAAAATACTCAACACAATCTCTAAATTTTCTATATGTTCTTTTTGAGTTTGATGATACACAAAAATTTTATTCAAAAATTCCACAATAAAAGATTCTAGGTACCACTAAAAGACACGATTCATTAATTTCATGAAAATCACTGATGTATTTGTGCGACCCAAGTGCATGACTAGGTATTCATAATGACTATAATGAATCTTAAAAGTTGTTTTCTGAATATCCTCTTTCCTAACCTAGAGTTGGTGATACCTGGATCATAGATCAATTTTAGAGAACCATTGGGATCCCTTAAATTGGTCAAGCAAATCATTAATTCATGTAATATGATATCTATTATTTATTGTAATCTGATTTAGTTAATGATAATCAACATAGAGTCATAATAAACCATATGTATTCTTTATGAAAAGAATCAAAGTATCCCATGGTGATGTACTTGGTCTTATGAAACCTTTACTTTATAATTACTCCAATTTAACTTTCAGTTCCCTTAATTCTATTAGTTTTATTCAATATTATGGAAGTGAAATGGGATCTGTTCTTGAAAGTATATCAATCAAAAAATACACTTCCCACTCAGGTGGAAAGTCAGTGAAATTTTTAGAAAAAATGTCTAGATACTGGTCCACAATGGTAGGAAAATTTATAGTTTCTATTATTTCATTGGTGACCAAAATGATCGCTATTAATTAATAAGAAATGGTTTCAACCATTTGTGCTAAAGGTCCTACTTTTCTAGCATTTATATCCTATTCTCTACTAAAGAGATGCATTTTTGCATCAAGGGATAAAAACATTAATCATCTTTTATAATATTTGATATGATATTTGAAAGAAACTAACCAATAAATTCCCTAGATTAAGTCAAAGTTATCCATTTCCAAAGCATGAAAGTCCCTAACAAACTAGACTCCATTGATTGTTATAGAGCAAGTTGTACATTTAAATCCACTAAACTCTCACTACCAAAGATATTTTTGGATACTTACCATGTGTGGATTCATCTCATTATGAAACCCCATTTGATTAATGACACATAAAGAAATAAAATAGTGGGATTCACTAGTATCAAATATAACTTTCATATAATTTAAGTTAAGAATAATGGTACCATGTACAGTCAAAATACATGATCGATCCTCTATGATCATATGAAAAACACCATATAACTTCTTACTCACTCCCCCTTTTCCCTTGATTCCCTATTGAGATTTCATTGCTTGAGGGGTCATATTTTTCCTTGAATCACCCTGGTTTACTCGGTTTTAAGGATGAGAACTATTCCAACTTGACCATCCAGTAAAAGCATAAGATTTGTGAGACACATGAGATATATTTCTAGTAATTGTATTTATAGAATTAGGGAAATGATGTTGAAGATGTATCGTCTAATTATATTTATAACATGATTTGGAAGGTGTCATAAAATATTGCTTCTTATGCTCTAACAAATCGCATTGGAAACATTTGGTCTTGTTAATGGGGATACTATACCCATAGTAATTATGGACATCACTAGAAACATTGACATAAATATAATCTAAACAAATAATATAGCAGAAGTTGATACAGATAAATGTTGTAAAATATATCATGTTAAGTCATAAAATAATAATCAAGTGGACCCCAATGTAGAAGGTCAATATTATAACAATACAACTAGGAAAGAGAGTGAATAAACATGTTTTGGAAACCATATGGAGTCTATATCAATACCAAATCCATCTCCCAACACCAAACTTCTCAGAAACGTACCACTTGGCCCTTTCCCTTATCTAGATCCTTGATAATGAAGTCTATAAGTGAACTTAGATTTGTGTGTAGGGTGTGAGTGTAAACCTAGTAGGACACCACCAATGTGTCCTTAACATAATTGTGCATGCATATATATGTTCATGAAAAGTTAGAAAGGTAAATGCACACATATGATGAGTTGATCATCAAAATCTAGAAAACTTTAAAGTAGAATCTTCATGTGTTCAATATATCCGATTTTTTAACCCAATAGAATAATCTAATCAAATAAAATATTCATGGTGTTGACATTATCACTTACTGATGATGAATCCTCCATTTGAATGGTGTGTAATTTTATTTTCTTGAAAACCTTGTTGCATTATGACTTGGTATCATATAACTTTGTCAGAGTATTCTATATTTCTTTTGCCATAATTTTTTTCATGAAGCTTAATAGGACCTTATATGTCAATACCAGATGAATGGTCACAATAACATTCTCATTCATGTCATTCAGTTTATCCTCTATCACAACTATCAATTTTTTTCTAATTATCAATAGATAATTATTTTTTCTCATTCAATTTTTTGATCACAAATTGCACATCTATTTGGACATACAGTTATTTTGAATAATCATTATTTCACACTAGTGTGTTTAATAATCTCATAAAAATTGTAAATGTGAAAGATCAACTGGGGACACAATCATAGAATATATTCAAAATTATGAGAATTATTAATACACAAAAAACATGAACACTAGTCCAAAAATCCCACTTTGGTATCACTTTTTGTAATCTAAATGACTGGCCTCATACATGAAATAATAATACCAAAATAATAACTTGTGTAAAATGTGAAAAATAAATGGATATTTCAATGAATATAGACCCCACATATTGTGAAATAAATAAATTATGAAGTATGAAAATCTCATAAATACACATACTAAAAAATATTGAATGTAGAATCAAGTCATGTTGGATTGAATCAATTTTGAAAGATTAAAACTCTTCTTTTATAGGCAACCTCCTACTCCTTAATACTCTTCAACTCCATTTGGTTCATTTTTTCACACCTTTAATGTTCCCATCATATTTCTAGGTCATCCAATTCAACAATAACATTGTAAATGGGATTAATCACACATACCAATTATAGGGGATATAAGTGGGTAATGTATATGAATTTTCTTGGATGGTAGTATATGGATCTCATTGAGGCACATTACATTATGTCACTCCTTAAGAGTAGATTCACCCCATTAAATTAGTGGTACTATGGGTTGTCAGGGAATCCTCTTTAGTATACAATGGTGGCTCGATACTCAATACAAATACTTTGAAAATTATCCCTTGAAGAATCTTTGGAAACAAGAGAGTAATAAAAGGATTTTTTTATTGCGTACCAATAAAATTCATTTGATGCTCATTGAAAGATTTGTTGAGGAATATCAATTTTTAGGAAGGATCGAAGAGTTTGGGAATATTTTTAATTAATTTTCTCATCCAATAGGGACTCCATTTTATAGGAATGGAAGCACACATTCAGATAATGTATCATATCCCTTGGAACTAGATTGATACCTTTCCTATAAAGGCATGCATTTTATAGATTTTTTCCCATCCATCTAATCACACCCAATCAAATAAGTGGACCGGATCACACCCGCTAGAAAATGGACATGTTCGCTAGTGAACAGGAATGTCCATTCCAACCCATTTTTCAATTTGTGATTTGATAAATAACCTTACCCTTAAAAAATATAAAATAATCAATTTAAATATTAAAAAACATTAAAATCAAAAAATACTATGCCATTTTAAAATATTTAAAACACCATTTTAAAAATCAACCATAATAATTTATTAGAAATAACTTTCATAAATAAATATATTTCTTGATTTGAACCATTATATAGTAGAGACAAATAAAAAATTGAATAGAGAAAAGGGTGGAAACTACCTTGAACATGTAACTCTTATTATCAGCCAGATTCATCCTATAAAATTCCATTAAATTTTTTTAGTTCTTCATCTACACCTAGAAACCATTTTGGCCATGTGTCACTTATCCTTTTATGAATGTTTGAGAACCAAATTCATAAGATTTTTTGAGCGGCCTCACTCCTAAATTCACATAGGTGAACCAAAAAGTGTTCTAATGTTTCAACACATGTTTGAAATCCTTTGTTTATTAAGAGTTTTAAACTCACCATCTTTTTCCTCATGGGAACCAAACACTATTTTCCTAGGATGTGATATACCTTTGTTGTTTCCTTCACAAATATGATAGAATTTCCTAAATTATACTTATATATATAAAGTTATCACATATTGAGTTGATGTCCCGTCATTGGTGATTTTTTTATAAGATCTAAAAAAGTTCATAGTTATGATACTATCCAGTATCAACTACCTCACATGGCTATGTCTGAGACCAATGTGTCTCGGTTTTCCATTATAAGTATTATTGTTTGTTCGGGCCAATGTTGCTTGACTATCACTATAAGATCCCATATTTTTCAGGTATGTCTATCCTTAAGTTTTGGTAAACCTTTTGGGGTTCAAATGACTTTTGTTTGTGCCTTGGTCCAGAAGGATTAAGAGTTACATGGGTGAAATAGGGAGGGGGAATTTTCTGGCTACATAATGAATTTACACTATAAATTCCCTATTTTTGATTAAATTCATCGAGTTGATCCCATAAAATAAATACAAGTCATGAGCTCACTAGGCATGCCATAGAACCATAATTTACATCATAAATTAGGTTTATGATGTAAAAATGGTTTTTATTCAGTTTTAAATTCCATAAGATGGGATTTTCAGTATATATGGGAAATGAGGGTTTTATGACATAAAATCTATATTTACACCATAAATGTGTCATGCCCAACATTTAAAACTACCATGTCATGCGTTCTAATAACAATTCCCTTCTCTCTCGACTGTATACCTTCCAATGGTAATGTATGATAATCCTCTCTAATCCAAAATCTCATTCCTTATTGGATCATCTTGTTCGAGTTCAAGAGTTGATGGTAATCCTTCAACCTTTCTTCTTCTTATCATCTTGTCTATTTTTTTCAAGTGAAGAAACCTAGGTGAAACTACCTAAACTAGAACAGGGTTGGATATTCTTGATTCTAGATTCTATGGGAAATTAAGGGAGAAAGGAGGAACCCATCTTTACCTTGGACATTGAGAATTTTTGTCATCTACTCTACTATTAAGGTAGGTAGTCTAGAATAATTCTCTATAGTCTATTTCAATTTACACTTGTATATGAATTTATTTTTATCATCCCAACACACCATGAACACAACCTAAATAATTGTATAATTCACTTTTTAATGAAAATCATATTTTGAGACTTTCTATTGGATCCCATAAAGTCCATTGGCATTAAGACTGGTCTTGCAGCTACCCAGAAGGTAAGCATGCCCTTGAAATCATAATGAATCATATGTTTGATAATATAGTTTTTGTTTTAATATTATGTATTATCATAACATGTGAAATTGTTATTTTTTCTTGATATGGGATCACAAGGGCTAAAATTAGTCAATTGGAATGCTAACAACCTTAGGGGTTTAAATGATAAATGAAATGAGATTTGATGTAATTATGATGATAATTAGGGTACTGACCTTATGAAGTGTAAATGCATAGATAAATAGTAATTTTATGAATTGACCATAATGGATAATGATGAAATGTGTTAAGCTTGATTCTTGTTATGTTGTAATGCTTATAGGGATTGGTCAGGTTATATTGTGATGATTCTAGGATTTGGCATAGTTATGTTGTAATGATTATAGGTATCTTCCTAATTCATCAACTTTATTTTTTTTTGCTCTACCCTATGAGGGTCATGACTATGGTTGGAATGGTACCACGACATGCTCAGAGATATCTGGCATCATGATGAAGTAGGTTTGGGATGACCCTGGGTGTCAACCTGGAGCTCAAGGGTCACTGGATTTATTTTATGATCAATATTAATTTATTTAAATTAATACCCCTATTTATCACTTTATTTCATGCACTATATTCTCATACTTGATTTTTTAGATATAATGGTGTCGGCCTACTGATTTTTACTCACACCCTATTCGGGATGGCGTTTGGTACTTGGGTAGACTTCATGGATGTAGGTTTAGATAAGGGTAAGGGGTCCTAATTTTATTAACTACTTACTGATGGGTTGGAGGTTGGATATGGGATCGATATAGGGTTCAGGACCAAGTTTATGAAGTCTTTTATCAAGTTTGTTAGTATTTTATTCCTATGACATACATCACATAATTTATCTACATTTAACCTGACATTACATGGTTATTATATTTGGTTTGTTTGATTTGTCCTTTATTTTATTATGGTTTTCTGGTTGGTTATTTATATTTTCTTTGTTGCTATATTTTTTTTTTGTTGTTGTTTATAATATGTACCAGAGGGTATAGTCACCCCAATATGTTCCTTACACCCTCGTTGCTAGTCAAAAACCTCTGGAAAACATAGATGTATTCTTGAGGTCATATAGTCAACCTAGATCGGTCACATGAGGGAGCACTGGCTCAGGGATGTTTCAAGGTGGTATCAAAGGCTCGAGTTTCTTTTCTATTATTTTACTATTTGGGAAAGGTATAAAGGAGACTAAGATGTGTTGGGACTTAGTAATGATCTTGTCCATGGGAGTAGCTAACCCATGTATGAGGGAAAATGAAGTACTTAGGGATAGAATTATTGTTCATGTTTTTCACTTTTTATAGTTTTGATTTCACCTTGGGTGATTCACATGTTGTGTGATGTTTTTGTTTTATGAGATTTTCCTTATGGTCTTGTATGGCATAAGATTAGTATGCATGTATTATGGTAGGTATGTAGGGATATATATATTGACATGCATTTTTCGTACTAGGGACATATTTATTGCATGAGACATGTCTTCCCATATGAGATGTGAAATTAAATCCCTTCATATATCTGATAAAGAGAAATTAACGAAACCATTGTGATATTCCAATTTATATGTTAAGTTAAATGTAGTGGGACCTTGATCTAGTGGTCATCTATTGTTTTCACCTATTGTGGTCAACTTTGCTGTGTAACTTATGTTCTAAGGTGTGCATTAAACCTTATAGAGAAAATTTTTCCTATTCATCTTTGAATTGAGAATCAGGAGAGTGAAAATCAGCATGCTCCTAACATAGATAAACTGGAACTTCTCACAGCTCTAGAGAATCATATGGGTGACTAGCTTCACGACAGCTACTTGAGGGCCATGTGATCCATGTAAAGGGAGATTGTTTTCATCGTATCATTGATGTCTAAGATGGCAGGGAGTTTTAACTACATTATTAGTCTATGTTCACTAGGGAAGGAGGACCCCAGGTAGCTGAGTTCTAGATTGATTCAGTCCAGATGATATTCAATCACCTCAAGACACCCACAGATAGAATGGTGAAGCTTGCTGCTTATATTCTTTGAGGACTATCCAAGTATTGGTGGGACATCCTAGATCAGGCTAGGTAATAAGAGGAGTTATCCTAGAAGTACTTCGATTCAAATTTCTTGATCCACTTCTATCCAAATACATTAAGGGATGAGAGGGATCACGATTTCATGCATCTGACACAGGAATTCATTTCAGTGATGCTGGATGCTTCACTGACCTACAACATTTTTCTCTATCCCTAGTAACTGATGAGGTTTCTAGGGTAATAAGTTTCTGAGATGGTATATGTTATGAGATAAGGTTGTAGGTGAATTTCTTTCACTTTTAAATCCTTACAGATGTAATGAATCATACTCTCATCATGGAAGGGAACTTGAGAGAGGCCCCGAGTGGAAGCCAATTATTTTCAGCAAGGAAATCTGGGATCTATTCTTCTAGAAGTAGGAATCACCACTATTACAATTATTATTAGGGTAGTAGTGGGTAGAGTGTCCAGGGTAGTGGAAAACCATCTCGTAACTATAGTCTATTATAGTGCTTTCAGTGTGAAAAGGTTGTCCGCAAGAGCCTTTAGTGTTCATACCCCACTATGGAGTGTAATTATTACATCATATTGGGTCATCTTCAGAGGTTTTATAGAAACCTGCATCCATATAACTATGGCAGGGGATCATGAAAAGTACTATAGTCTAGAAAGGACACAACTACCTCATAGTAGATAGGTAGCTGGAGTTCCATGGGATGTTCAAGATGATGTATGGGATGCGGCACCCTAGTGCAGGAGCAACAGTACCACTCTTATGGATCAACATAGGGGAATCATATTGGAGCCCAGCGTAGAGGGGTGGTTCAACTGCATATTATGAAGTCTACTCTGAGTAGTATATATGTAAGACCTTCTACCATTAGAGGTATGATTCATTCATTATCTACTCTTGATTTCATTTTTTTTGATATAGTAGCATCACGTTCCTTTTTATCTACTCAATTCGTAAATGGATTGGGCTTTGTTGTGGAGATTTTATTTGGTGTTATAACCATCAATGCATTGTTGAGTGTGTTTTCATATGATATCAAACATTGTAGGGAATGTTATCTTGAAATTGGTGGTTATAGTTTCCTTTGGGGACTTTTTATGCTGTAAATTATAGGTTTTGATTTGATCCTTGGTATGGATTATCTAGTATAATAACAGGATCATGTTGACTATTATAGGATGGGAGTTATCTTTCTATCTCCAAAATGGGGTAGTTATACTCATCTAGGTGAGTGGGATATTCAGGTTGTTCATGTGGGACCAATTTAGTGCAGATTGTATTGTCTCACGACTCAGATAGAAAGCCTTATTTTGGATGATGGTGGAATACAACATGATGATTTTCCTCTGATATTGAACTAATTTTAGAATTTATTTCCTGAAGAGTTACCTAGCTTAACAATTGAGTGAAATATCGAGTTCACTATTGAGTTAGTTCTAGGAGATGATCTAGTTTTTATCCCACCTTATAGAATGGTGTTAGAAGAGCTTAGTGAGTTGAAATTTCATTTGGAATGTCTTAAAGAAAAGGGTTTCATAAGGCTTGATATATCTCTATGGGGTTCTCTTATACTTTTTTCCAAGAAGGCTAATGAGACTTTATGTAAGAGTTGGTGTCCTAGAACCAACAGTTTGTACTTTGATTACATGAATATTTAATATATTTAAATATTAAACATCTTATTATATATTTTTCATTGTTCTGAATTACTATAGTGTAATAAGGTCTTGGAATATTTTTCACATTGACAAGGTCATAGCAGTTCCCCGCTATGATAAGAACCTTGAAGTGCTATGAAAATATTCTTAAATATAGTTTTACGGTTGTATGACATACTATAATGGGACACATAGTATACATACCGTCAAGTGTGAGTACTCATAATTAGATAACACGTCTTCTCATGAAGTTCGCACTTGGTAATCTCCAAGATGGGAGATTATGAGAACACACCCGCTAATAGGAATTCTTCATGTTTTGGTGTCATTGGATATTTCTATCTGCGAGCGTTTGTAATGATCCTTAGACTTTAATATTATCATTAATATGTGTCATGACTCACGCACTTTGATCTTTTGATGAAAATCGTCATGCAGATAGTTGGCGGGAAGTAGGGTACATTAGGTGTGACATGAATGACATGTTATTAATGGATAACTCGAGGAAGGATTTGTCCCTTCCATTTATGAAAGTTGATATCTCGGACCTTTGATTTAAATAGAACTGTCGCGCGAAATTCCATGGCCATGGTGTAATGATGAGTTTATTTTAGGTAGTCAAAGAACGACATATCAAGCACAAAGGTTGATGACACTATCATGAAACTTGCTTGATGAGATATTGAGATAAACGGATTATATTACACAGTGAGTGTTCATATGTGAATGTCGTTGTTGCAACTTTAATTTCTTTATATTGGGTTCCTTGACCCATTGCTAGATAGTACTCTTGGACATTAAGCAAGACCACCTAATGCCAATGATAAAAAATCCTAGAGGGTCACACACTAAGTGTTTTTGGTGGTCTCAGTTAAATTATATTTGAATTTAACTAATGGAATAAATATTATTCTTAAGACAGTAGAATAATTTTATTCAAGTTAAAATGATTGCATAAATTAAATGAATATTTATTCACCAGATTATGGGAAAATATATTTATTTATTTTATTTAACATTTAATAAATATTTATTTACTAGTTTGTAAATAAAATATTTATTTAAAAGAATAAAGTATTTATTTATTTATTTGGGTGTTCAATAAATGGAAGTGGAGTTCAAGTGGACCAAGGACGATCTGGTAGTAAAATAATTATTTGCAAGATGGTAAATAATTATTTAAATAGTTGGAACAAGTTAAAATAATAATAATGTTTAAATTATTTTGTGATGCGGAATTTTATTTATAATTCTGTTTTGCGCAAGTTGGAACACCATAAATAATGACGCGGTATTATTATTAAAATCATGGGTTTTATCTAGGGTTATGAATGTATTTAATTACTATTATACAATTAAATATTGTAACTGAAGCCTCATGTCAATAAATAGACATGTCTGTATATTATGTCATGTACCGAACTACATGCCTGGTGAATTGAGAATTGTTGAGCTAAACGATTTCTCTATCGAATCTTCTTCCTACCCCTCTCAAGAACAAGATACGTTCTTCAAGACTGAAGAACAAGCGATCAAGAATGACTGACATAAAACACTCGCTTCGTTGTGATAGCACCCAGAGAATGAGTGGTGTCGATCAGAGGACATCGGAGCATGTGTGGATCACTGCTAGAGGGATTTTGGTTTGGATCCTCACAAGCACAATGAGAAAATCTGGAAGGGTCATGTCGGACGATCAAGATCATCAACAAAGAAAGTATTGAAGATCCAGGTATTCTTTTCTTTATGAAATTAATTAAATTAATTATAAACATTATGTTAAAGATCCTCTATAAAGGTTTCAGGCCTCTTCTTTTATTTAAATCTTTGATTCTATTCCATGGAGACTGGTGTTCATCATCATATTGATCCCAAAATAATCATTGATTATGGTAAAAATTAAAGTTGGGCACCATCCCAACCACGCTTATTTTGTGCCAGGAACCTCCACATTGCACTTATATGTGGATTATCGGAGACTAAACCAGATCTTAATCAAGAACTGATATCCCTTTCCATGCATAATTGATCTCTTTAATCAGTTGTGAGGTGTTAGTATTTTCTCTAAGATTTAATTGAGGTTAGACTACCATAAGTTGAGGGTGAGACCATCAAACATACGTTGTACTACTTTTTGAAGCAGGTATGGTTTGTACGAGTTCGTAGTGATATCGTTTAGTCTGATGAGCACACCATCGATATTCATGGCCTTAAAGAATCATATTTTTTATCCATTTTTAGATCAGTTTGTGGTGGTTTTTTTCGATAAAATATTAGTGTACTCTTGGTCAGCAGATGATCATACCCAGCATCTTGACATCATCTTGAGTACATTGAGAGAGAATTAGCTTTACACCAAGCTATCCAAATGTAATTTCTAGATTAAAAAAGTGCAATTTTTGGTTTATGTTATCTCAGAGAATGAATTGTCAGTAGACCTAAAGAAGGTTTCATCCATGGTATCTTGGGAGCATCCTAATAATTTATTCAATATTCATATCTTTTTGGGTTTAGCATGCTATTACTGATATTTCATCCAAAACTTCTCATGTATGGTATCATTGATTTCTGGGCTAACCAATAAAGGGGTGATGTTTTTTTGTTCAAATTATTATGATATTTATTTACAAAAGATAACGATCAGGATAAACTTAGCACTAATACTCACCTTACTTATGCCTAATAAAGATTATATTGTGTATTATGATTCATCCAGAGTTAGACTTGAAGCAGTTCTGATATAAGAGGACCAAGTTGTTGCATATGGATCTAGATATCTCAGACCGCATGATAGTAATTACCATAATCATGATTTGGTGTTAGCTACAGTGGTGTGTATCCTGAGATTCTAGAGATACTATTTTTTGGGTGAGAGGTTTGTGGTGTACGCAGACCATAAGATACTTAAGTATATATTTTCTTAGTGAGACCTAAACCTTCAATGGATGAGGTGGTTTGAGTATCTGTAGTATTTTGACTTCAAGATGGCTTACACACTAGAGAAAGGTAACATTATTAATGATTCTTTGATCTGAAATATGCTGATAGAGGCAATACATGAGTCTTACAATGAGTGGTGGCCGATGAAACTCTTTGCAAACATGCATCTAGATGTTTAGAAGTTCCAGGGATGAGTAACTCTGACTTCAACATCTATTATATCTATGATTCTAGACTATATCAAGATTGACCATTTATCTGGTCTAAAGGACTCATCTATGAGGGATAACTTATATAGTAGGGAGCCACCATCAGGATGGTCCCTTGGCAGTGGTGATGTTCTTCTTTTACATGGTCGTGTATGGGTTCTTATGGGTTTGCAGGAGGAGATGATGAGGGGGTTTCATGCCTCTGGATGGGTGGTACATCCTAGTCTAACAAATTTGTATCATGATATCCATAGAAAATATTGGTGGTTATGGATGAAAAAGGAGATAGCAGGCTTCGTGGTGAGATATTTCACTTTTTAGTAGGTTAAGGCTGAGCATCAAAGACCTACTGGGTTATTACAGCCTCTTCCCATTCCAAAATGGAAATATGATTATGTCACTATGGATTTCATGATAGGATTACCTAGGACACCCCGCAAGAATGATGTAGTGTGGGTGATCATGGATCGAATATTTAAGGTATCCTACTTCTTTCCTATTAGAGAGACCTTCACCTCCAATGATCTAGGTTGTCTATATGTACAAGAGATAGTTTGTAAGCATGGTGTTCCGAGGATTATCATTTCTGATCGAGATCATTGTTTCACATCTCAGTTCTGGTAGGGACTTCATAAGGCTTTAGGATCACAAGTCCTTATGAGCACAACCTATCATCCCTAGACTGATAGCCAATATAAACTGATGATTCAGATTCTAGAGGATATGTTACGAGCATGTGTTTTGGATTACAGTGGTTCTTGGGAGAATTATCTAGCACTTATGGAATTCTCTTATAACAATAGAATCCAAGCATCGATCCAAATGGACCCTTTAGTGGATTTGTATGAATAGATGTTTCATTCACCTCTTTGCTAGTTAGAGGCAAGTGAGTCAGCACTTATTGGACCTAGTATCATGTAAGAGACATCTGAGTAGGTTCAGTTGATTAGGAAGTAGTTAGAGACTATGTAGATCTAGAAAAAATCTTATGTTTACCATCAGAGATGAACTCTAGATTTTGAGGTTGGTCATCATGTTTTCCTTCAGGTTTCACCTAGGCAGGGGCCATATTGTATTAGGTAAAAGGGAAAACTAACACCCAGGTTTGTTGGGTTGTTCGAGATAGTGGAAAGGGTGGGTCCAGTGGCATACCATTTGGCCCTTCCATGACACAATAATACCATACACAATGTGTTTCACATGTTTTAGCTTCATAGATATCATATTGACCCTTCTCACATGATAGATGTTGATAACATTGAGTTGGATGTTGATGTGTCCTTTAAGGAGCACCATATTCATATCATGGACTATAGTGAGAAGAATCTTTGAGGAAATATTGTATTTCTAGTTTGAGTGCAATGGTTTTATGGGTGTGTGCAAGAGAATACCTAGGAGAGGGAATATGATATACATATATAGTGGCTAGACTTGTTCATTGATTCTTAGAATAGATTAAGGATGAGATGTTATATGGTGGGGAGGTTGTAAGATCCCATATTTTATAGGTATGTATCTCCTTAAGTTTTGGTAAAACTTTTTGGGTCTAGTTGTATTTTGTTTGAGCCTTAGTCCGAAAGGATTAAGACTTATAGAGGTACGACATGGATAGGAGGATTTCCTGGCTACATAATGAATTTACATCATAAATTTTCTATTTACAATGTAAATTCATCGATCCAACCCCATAAAATAAATATAATCCATGAGTTCATCGAGTAGGCTATAAAACTAGAATTTAAATTAGAAATCAGGTTTACGATAAGGTTTTTATTTGGCTTTTAGTTCCAAGTGATGGTTTTTTTAGCATGTATGGGAATCAAGGGTTTTACAACATAAAATCTCTATTTACACTGTAAATGTGTAACACTCGGCATTTAAAACTCTCATGTCATGTGTTATGGTAATTTAACCCTTCTCTCTTGATTAAATACCTTCCAATAGTGACATATGACAATCCTATATGATCTAAAATCTCATTCCTTATTGGATCATATTGTTTCCGATCAAGAGTTGATGATAAGCCATTGAAATTTCTTCTCCTTCTCATCTCATCTACTTTTCCTAGGTGACGAACCCTAGGTCAGACTACCTAAACTAGTTCAGGGTTGGATATTCTTATTGGAAACTTCTGGGGGGATGTTAAGGGAGAAATGGGTAATCTAGATTTACCTTGGATGTTGATAATTATTTATATCTATTCTATTGTTTAGGTAGGCGGTCTAGAACAATTCCCTATAGTCTACTTCAATTTACCCTGGTATATTCATTTATTGTTATCACGCCAGCACACCATGTGTGTGACATAAATAATTAGATAATTCACTATTTAATAAAAATCATATGTTGTGACTTTCCATTGGATCCCTCTATCTCTATTAACATTGAGACTAGGATTGTGGCTACCTGTAAGGTGAGCCTACCCTTGAAATCATAACAAAATGATTGTTTGATGATGTAGTTTTTGTTTTCATATTATGTATTAGCATAACATGCGGAATTGATGTATTCCATGATATAGAATCACACAGACTAAAACTGGTTAATTGGCATACTAATACCCTTGGAGATTTAAATGATAAATGAAATGAGATTTGATGCAATTATGATGATAATTGGGTTCTCGACCTTATGAAGTGTAAATGGTTAGATAAATTGTAATTGGATGAATTGACATGATGACATGTCTTAAGATTAGGGATTGTTATGTTGTAATGATTATAGGTCTTGGTCTTGTTATGATGTAATTCTTATAGGGCTTGGCCTAATTATCTTTTAATTCTTATAGGGCTTGTCTTGGTTATGTTGTAATTCATATAGGACTTGGCCCGTTTTTATTGTAATTCTTATAGAGATATTCCTGGTTTATCTACTTTATTTTTATATTCTCTACCCTCAAAGGATTATGACTATGGTTGGCATGGTTCTACGACATGATTAGAGATATATGGCATCATGTTGAAGTAGGTTTGGGCTGACCCCTAGTGTCAACCTGAAGCTCGAGGGCCAGTATATTTATTTAATGAGAAATATTAATTTATTTAAATTAATACCCCTATTTATTGCTTTATTTCATGCACCATATTCTTATACTATATTATTTATACACATTGGTGTTGACCTACTGAGTTTTACTCACACCCTATTTGATCCACTATTTGGTACCTAGGTTGACTTCATGGATGCAGGTTTGGATAAGGGAAAGGGGCTCTGTTTTGATTGATTGTTTACTGATGGGTTGGATCTTGGATACAGGAACGACACGGGGTTTAGGAATGAGTTTATAGAGTCTTTTATTGATTATTTTATTATTTTATTTTTATTACATATATCACATCATTCAGGTACATTCTTCCTAACATTACATGGTTATTACATTTAGTTTGTTTGGTTTATCCTTTATTCTTCTATGGTTGTTTGGTTGGTTATTTATATTATTTTCACTACTCTATTATTATTTATGTTGTTGGATATACTTTTTTCCAAAGGTTTTAGTCTCCCCACTATGTTCGTTACAACCTCACTTTTATTCAGCAGCCTCTAGCATACAAAGAGGCATGCCTGAGGTCACATAGCCAACCCCTCTCGGTCATGCGAGGGAGCACTGGGTCGAGGACATTACACTCACAATGTATAAAAACTAGAGATATTAACCTAGGATAAAATGGTAGATCTAATAAAAGAGATCTAATCCATTCCACTTTATTTCCAGTAGCTTCTAAATCAAAAAACTCAGAATCCATTATAGAGTATGTTATATAAATTTGTTTCTTTGAACCCTAAAAGATCGCTCCACCTTCAAGTATAAAAACCTAACAACTCGTAGAAGGGTTTTCCTATAGATTAGTTATCCATATTACATTATAAAAACATCCCTATACCCTTGGGTTTCCACTATAACAAATACAGTAATCCATAGTACCCATTAGATACTTGAGTATTCTATTAACTACATCTCATCTCATATACCTTCTCAAGTTTCCAATAACATATGAAATGTTGGGTCTTGTACATTTCATGGAATACATGAGACACCCAATCAAACTTTCATATTTCAATTGATCAACTAACCTACCAGGATTTGGTATCATCCTACTCCCAAAAGATATGGGGTAGAAACCGGTGAATAATTAAATTATTCCAACC
Source organism: Viscum album (assembly GCA_963277665.1). Classification (NCBI taxonomy): domain Eukaryota; kingdom Viridiplantae; phylum Streptophyta; class Magnoliopsida; order Santalales; family Viscaceae; genus Viscum; species Viscum album. The sequence continues at coordinate 1,204,091,927 of OY728163.1, read as the reverse complement.
TCTTTAATAATTTTGAAATATAATGAGATTGATAAAGAGGAATGAAATTCTTATTTCTAACCATTTTGATTCCCAAATTAAAATTAGCTTCACCTAACTCTTTCATATCAAAGTTTCTAGATAAAATAGACTTATCCTCATTTATTTGATTTATATAATTTCAAAAAAATAAGCATGTCATCAACATATAAACAAATAAGAACACCATGGTTATTATAGAACCTACTATAAACACATTTATTAGTTTGGTTAAATAAAAATACATTTGATAATATTATTTCATTAAATTTTTCATTCCATTATTTTGGAGCTAATTTCAAACCATATAGGGATTTTACCAATTTGAAAACCTTATTTTATTTTCTAGGTACTATGAATCCTTCTAGTTGTTCCATATATATGTCTTCATATAATTCACCATTTAAGAATGTTGTATTAACATCCATTTGGTTAATTTCCAAATTATATATGAAAGATTAAGTGATAAGATTTATAATTAAAGAATTATTATCCACAAGAGAATAAGTATCAAAATAATTGGTTCCTTCCTTTTGAGTAGGCCCCTTGGCTACCAATCTGGCTTTATATTTTTGAATTGTACTATCAACTTTTCATTTTCTTCTAAATACCCACTTACAACCTATAGGTTATGAACCTTGAGGAAGATAAACTAATATCCAAATATTTTTCCTAATTTTAGATTAAATTCTATCATTTATAAATTCTTTCCAAATATATGCATCATAAGATGACATAGACTCTTTGAAAGTTTTTGGATCAGACTTTATATTAAGAAAAAATGAAGTTTGTGTAACAATATTATCATTAGTTCCTTCTAAAAAGTATATATAAAGACTAGATCCATGTATCTTGGGTATCCAAGTTCATTTACTTTTATGAACCTCATCAATCATATATTCTTGAGATACTATTTTATTTGAGATAAATTCCTTTATTTATACTTTCTTAAGTAAATAGGTAAACCTAGATTCATAAAAAATAACATCTCTTGATTGAATAACTATATTACCAGCTACTAGATCATTTGATTATACAACTATAAATCTATAATCCTTTTAATGCTCTGTATATCAAAGAAATACACTATCAAAAACTCTTTTACCCAACTTTTACCTTTTAGGTTTAGGTACTCTTATAATTGTGTGACAACCCCAAAACATTAAATAATTTAGGTTTAGTTTCCTATGCTTCCATAATCCATGTGTAGTCATAGCCTTCAATTTTATGGGAACCCAATTTAGGACATGAAATGTTTCCAATAATGACTCTCCTCAAAAAAAATTAAGATACCTGAGATAGACATCATGAAATTTACCATTTCCATTAAGGTTCTATTCTTTCTCTTAGATACACCATTTTTTTGAGATGTATAGGGAGTTTTCACTTCATGTATGATCCCTAGGGATTCAAATAATGAAGGATAATATTATTCACCTCCCTATCATATGTAATGGCCCAGACCCTCCTGGTCCATTACTTTTCCAAATTTTTGGTGTATGAGGAATCTTGGGGACCACCAGTGACCCAAATTTTTGGTGTATGAGGAATCCTGGGGACCACCAGTAACTCATTAATGAGTTTTCCAAAAACTCAATCCCACTAAATTGTTCCACAAAAATGGTGGCACCATCATAGTCGCACCATTCACGGTCGCACATCGAAACGGTGGCACCGCTTACGATGTCTCACTGAACAAGTGACACCGTGTCTCCCCCACTTTTTGATTTTTTCTAGTTTCTGAGTTTTTTTCTAGTTATGCCCCTGTAAACATATATTTTGATGTAAAAATGTTTTAATACCCTTTTCAAATCCATTTAAGGCCAGTAAAAGATGTTTTAAACCCCCAAGAGTCGACCGAATCTTCCTTACCAAAATGTGTGGACTTTTTCTTGGTGTCACACTTTTCCCTGTGCTTTCTAGATTCTCCCTTATTATGTAGTTTTATTTATTTAAAAGATATCTATTAACTCACAGTTGTTACCTCCACCATCTTCCTGTATAATTATTAAATAAAAATTAATAATATTGTGTGTAACCACCCAACCGTGTGGTGGAACTATGATCTTCCTTTTAAGCGGTTCGATATTTCATATCCCGTAACTCCAGGATTTGTCCTTTTATCACATGGATATTGTTTTCTTCTTCCTATATCCCTTTATTTTCCTTGGTGCATTTGGATTCCCTCTTTTGGAATCATTCGCTGTGATGGGGCCCTTCCCACTCATCCTTGGAGTCCTTAGAGTTCTCCCTCTACAAGTCGTGCAACCCAAAATCTTAACACGAGAAGAAAACTTTGGTCGTTGATCATCTAAGTAGGGTTTTACTTTGTCTCTCTTTACTGTGTATCATACAGGGCAGGTATGATAATGTATCCTTGGGGCGTGAATGAAACCAAACCTTAAAAAAGATAATAAATGGATTTTTAAAGAATTAAGGGGGTGTGTTTGATGATGATATTGTTATACTATTTTGTCTTTGTTTATATGTTGTGAATTGTATGGGCTTATTCCCACTGAAAATCATAGCTGTTGGTGGTTCTTTATTACGCACTAATGAACCTTTTTTTTCATGATAATCTTGTGATTGAATAGTTGTAACATGGAAACTTGTTAATAATGCAAACCTGGTTAATTAAATGGATTTCCAATGAATAAGAATCCTTGTTTGATCACCCCGGTTAAACAAATGGAAGGAAGGAACTTGTTAAATGGTGTGGTTAAATCTAGAAACTTCCTTGCTCTGTTCTGGTAATATCTATGGTTGCTCTCGTTGATGCTTGTGGGGTGATGTGGATGGGGATGGGATCTCCTGTTGTTCAGTTGTTGGCTTGAGGATATGTGGCCATATTTTGGGGCTTGGTTTGGTTCCAGTACTTTGAGGGATCTCACAGATCCCTTTCGTTGTTGTGACTTTAAAAGAGGACCGGGTGTGAATGCTTAAATTGTTGTTTGGCTATTTTCTTCTTCAGTCCAGTGTTGTTTTGACTTGTGGATGTGCCTGTTAGTTGCCCAGTAGTAGAGGATTGTATTGTATTCTAACTAAATCACTTTAACATGATAACAACAATGGGTTCAATTGGTGGTGATCTAGTTGAGGTTGTTGTGATTTTGTGCATGTATGAATAGTAATGAGGCTGTTTGTGTAAGGTTTGGTTTCATAACCCTTAAGTTGGGGTGAGTGTTTGATTACCTATATGTAAATATTTAGTTTTTTTGTTTCTTATACGCACCCCACCCACGTTGATCACTTCGTTATGAATACACTCATTTCATAGGGGAGGGTGTTTTTCCTAACACTCCTATGAGCGGCTGGTTATTAGCTTATTTTCTACTCCCTCTCCCAGGTAGCCCAAGACTCTTTGGGCAAGATGTGAAGAAATGAGGTCCATTATGTCCCAAGATTCTTCAGGCAGGGTACGTTGTGGTGGTTGTCCCAGGTGTGTGTAGGCAGGTTTGTTTCCCAAGTGTCTTCGAGATGAGGCCCAGGTGTCTTCGAGTGTGGCGGTGGTTGTTCTGGACCAGGTGTTTTTGGGTGTGGTTATGTATGGTTGTTCGGGCCTAGGTGTCTGTGGGCATGGTTACATATGGTTGTGGTAGACCAGGTGTCTGTAGGCGGGATGCATGGTTGTGGTGGCCCATAAGGTTTTTGTTGGGGTGGCAGTGGGACTGCAGTGAAAATGGCGGGGGAGATCTGATGCATATGATGTCTTCAATAACCAATGGTAAAGAGGTTTGGAGTACCCAAATATCGATGTTCTATTACTATTACTTCACCTGACTTGTGTTATTTGGGGAGTGTGCCTTGGTGAGGTTGGGTGGATAGTTTCCCTTGCTAGGTGTTTTGGCTACCTCTAATTTCTCACAGGGCATTAGAATGCATCCCCACTTGTGCATGAGAAATTTTGGTTTTCCCTACTGATTATACATGTATGCTCACCCTACGTATATAAAAAACTGCTTTTAGGTTTTTAGGAGGACTTTGAGGACCATACGGGACTATATTATCTCGGACGTTGGGATGGTTTTTGTTACTATTTTATTTTCTTTTGGAACTTTTCTTTGGAGTTTTCTTGTACTTTGTATCACTTTATTTTGAACATGCATGTGGAAAATGGGGTTTGGTTTTACTTTTACTTTCTGTATTTGCAGTTTTTTGAGATTTACCACCTTATCTTATGATCTTTTTCTATAAAAAAGGGTAATTCCTTCTATATTACGTGTGATTCTATACCCTTGGTGCTAGTCGACACTTTGGGGCCTATTGAAGGCAGGACTCAGGGGTCATTATCTCTCCTTAAACTTGAAGAAGGAAGGGTCTGGTAGTTTTTTGTCCCTCCTCTCATCTTGGTGAAGGCAGGTCATGAAAGAATGGTATCAGAGGTGATGGTTGAGAGATAGGATGGAGTTTAGAGTTAGTAATAGTGATTATTGCATGGGATGGTTGGTAAAAGGTGTTAGGAAATCTTGGTGTGTGAAATAGGCTAGGGAAGACTGGCTAGGACAAGGGATTTTAGGGCCCCCCATGATCCGATACAAGGACTCTGGATCTACCGAACAACCAAGTGAGGGTACACTAATTGTAGGGTAGTGACCCTAAGAAATGTTCATGCATCATAATTACTTGTGTTCTTGGTGTTTGGGGAGTTTAAAATGAATAAAATTTTTAAAAGAAATCCTCTACACTACTCGGGCTTAGGAATTCTTTGTTTACCTTGCATTTATGGAACTCGGATGACATCCATGAGTAGTGTGGACAATCAAGGCCCATGAAGTTGATTTGGCTGACTAAAAGAGGTCTGATCAGGAGGAGGAAGATGACTAGTGTGAGAAGACGCTTCGGGCCTTTCAGCAGCAGACCCTCAGGAAGTACGAGGGCAGCATCTCGGACATGGAGACAAAAAGCTTGCTTGACGAGTTGGTGATAGATTTCATCTTGATTTGGGCTCCAACTGAGTACTGGGTTCCTCTGTCTATAAGACATATGTGGGGAGTGGCACATCAGTGGTGGACACTCTATCTTGGGGAGAAGAGGGAGGATGAGGTTTTGTGGGCTGGCTTCGAGAGGGAGTTTCGGGTGGAATTCCTCTCTTCTACAATGAAGGATGGGAAGAGGCAGGATCTACTCTTCCTTTAGTAGGGTAGTATATCAGTGAGAGAATTGGGGATTAAGTTCAAGGATCTCCTTCGTTTTTCTCTGGACCTCTTTGCAGATGAGGAGTATCAGGCGATACGTTTAGAGGAGGCACTCTCACCTTCTCTTCAATATGTTGTTACTCCCTTCACTCTACTAACGTACTTAGAGGTTTAGAAGAAGGCTGAAGTGATTAAGAGGATGCACACACTAGGAGGTGTGATGCGAGAGGGAAGCCAATTGAGCTCGTTGAAGGGGAAGGCCATCAGCAGCAGGCCTCCAGCCTCAGGGCCTTCTAGGTTTCAGCTGATGGGGAGCAGGCCCCAACAGTTCCAATTTCGATCTCCTGATCCTTGCCCTTTATCTACAGACCCAAGACTGAGATGTTTTATCTATGGCAGTCGTACGAACCTTCGGAATCAGTGCCCCGACTGAGTGGAGTGCGGTGGAGCTGGGCAGGTTCAGCGCCCACCTTAGTAGCAGCAGTTTTCGGTCATGCCTTTTCAGCAGCCGTAATAGGGACAACGAGCTCTCACTCCTCTGAGAGCAGACGTTTCAGGAGGAGGCCGACCTCAAGATGATCCTTAGGGACCTCGACTAGTGTGTGGTCGGGGAGGTGGCTAATAGCTGAGGGTAAGAGAAGCTGGGTGTGGGCAGTTACATGCCATGGAGGCAGCAATTCCAGCAGGGCCAGAGGTTGTTCGAGGTATGATCAGCTTGTTTAGCACTCTTGCATGTGCCTTGTTTGATTCAGGAGCTTCTCACTCCTTTGATGCACCCAGTCTAGCCCATGCTCTAGGTCTAGATGTGGAGATACTTCCTGTGCCCATGGTATTGAGTATTCTAGTCGGAGGTCAGACCAGCTTATCTTATGTTTTTCGGGGATGTAGACTGATGTTGGGGATACATCAGTCCATTGGAGATCTTATTTTTCTATAGATGCATCCATATGATGTCATTTTAGAAATCGACTGCCTGTTCTCTCTGTATGTCGTTATCGACTACTTTTGGAGAAGGGTCATGTTTTCATATATGGGTGGCTAGTGTGTAACTTTCTTTGGCAAGCGGGGTTTCCAGGAGGACAGCCGGCGAGTGAAGCCCCTTCTTTCCTTGTTAGTCGAACTGTCAGTGGAGTCGGCAGATGCAGAGGTGGTGGAAGTCCTGAGAATCATCAGTGAGTTCCTGGATGTCTTCCCTGGGGAGGTGGTGAATCTACCCCCTCGACGTGATGTTGAGTTCGGGATAGACTTGCAACCCGGTGCCTGTCTGATTTCGATGGCTCCCTATCAGATGGTGCCTTTTGAGTTGTAGGAGTTGCGGATCCAGGTTGATGAACTGATGAAGAATGGTTTTATTCGACCAAGTGCATCACCATGTGGTGCTCCAGTCTTGTTCTAAAAGAAGGTAGATGGTGGTCTCAAGCTGTGTATAGACTACTGAAGGCTGAATTAGATGATAGTCAAGAACCATTACCCCTTCCCAAGGATCGATGACCTTTTTGACCAGTTTAAGGGAGTAGGTTGTTTCTCTAAGATCGACCTACAGTTGATATATCACCAGTTGAGGGTGAAGGAGGGTGACATCTCGAAGACTACTTTCAGGTGCATATATGGGCACTTTGAGTTCGTGGTCATGTCATTCAGTGTTACGGATGCACTAGCCGTGTTTATGGGGCTCATAAACTCCATCTTCTAAGAATATATGGACCGTTTTGTAGTTGTGTTTATCAACAACATCCTGATTTACTCAAGATCATAGAAGGATCACACCGAGCATCTGAGGACGGTTTTAGAGGTCCTCTGATAGCACCAGATCTACAGGAATTTGTCCAAGTTCCAGTTCTGGACACAAGAGGTTCACTTCCTTGGATACGTGGTGTCCCGATAGGGAATATTAGTAGACCCGTCGAAGTTCGAAGCAGTTGTTTCTTGGTCAGCACCCAAGAATGTGGTGGAGATTCATAGTTTCCTGGGTCTAATAGGTTACTATTAGATGTTCATTCCCAACTTCTCTCAAGTTGCATCACCATTGATAGCCTTGACCAAGAAAGACCCAGATTTTGTATAGATTGAGCAGTGTCAGACATCCTTTAGTTATCTGAAGGGGAAACTGGTCAGTGCCCCAGTACTGAGGTTTCTAGAGGAAGGGGTAACGTTTGAAGTGTTCTGTGATGCTTCAAGACTAGGCTTGGGGTGTATGCTGATACATCATTGGGGAGTGATCTCTTATGGGTCTAAGCAGTTATGTCCCCATGAGCATAACTATTCCACCCATGACCTGGATCTTGCAGCAGTTGTATTTTCACTAAATTTGTGGTGGCATTACCTCACCGGGGAACGCTTCGTGGTCTTCATAGATCACAAGAGCTTAAGGTATGTCTTCTCACAGCGAGACCTAAACTTGTGACAGTGAAGGTTGATGGAGTTTCTTCAGGACTACGACTTCGATATTTCCTACACCTTAGGAAAGGGGAACATGGTGGTCGATGCCTTGAGCAGGAAGTCACAGAAGGATTTGGTTTGAGAATCAATAGATGCTTAGAAGGTGATGGATGAGTTGGTTACCTTACACCTGGATGCGAGGGTGGATGGTGGTATAGGCCGTTTATTTCAGATGATGGTACAATATTCCTTGGAACAGTAGGTGGAGGATTCCCAGTGGGGGGACTTAGAGGATGAATTGATGTGTGATCATGTTAGCTAAGGCAATGCTCCAGAAGGATGGTCGTAGGATGGTCAGAATCGAATGTTGTTTCATGGAAAGTTGTTTTTCCTAGTGGAAATGTGCGAGAGAGTTCTCGGTGAGTTTCACAACTCACCCCTGATGGTACACCCAGGAGCTTCCAAGATATACCGGGTCTTGAGGGATCGGTTTTGGTGGCCTGAGGTGAAGCGGGCAGTGGAAAAGTTTGTGGAAAAGTGCCTCGTGTGTCAATAGGTGAAGGCTGAACACTGTATCCCAAGAGGTCTGTTGTAACCTTTAGATGTCCCTAAGTGGAAGTGGGACGACATCTCGATGGATTTCGTCATGGGACTACCTAGGGTTCAAGGAGGCTACGATGCTATCTGGGTAGTGGTGGACCGGCTGATGAAATCAGCTCACTTCCTGGCAGTCAAGGAGTCGGGTGCAGTGGATGTCTTAGCACAGAGGTACGTGGACAAGGTGGTGCGGATGCATGGAGTTCTGAGGTCCATAGTCTCATATCGGGATACACAGTTTACCTCACGAGTCTGGAAAGGATTGCAACATGCTTTTGGCACCCATCTATGCCTTAACACTACTTTCCACCCCCAAATAGATGTATAGTTAGAGAGGACCATCCAGATATTGGAGGACATGCTATGGGAATGTGTTTTGGTCTTCGGAGGATCGTGGGCATGACAATTTCCTCTGATAGAGTTTTCCTACAACAATAGCTATCACTATACCATTGGCATGGCTCCGTTCAAAGCCTTGTATGGAAGACCGTGTTGTTCACCCATGTGTTGGACAGAGGTTGGGAAAGCATGTGTTCTTGGCCCATAGGTGGTGAAGAGCATGAAAGATAAGGTTCATATTATACGGGAGAGGATTGTGGTGGCTCAGGACCTGCAGAAGTTGTATGCTGAATATAGGATGAGACCCTTAGAGTTCGAGGTTGGGGACCATGTGTTCTTAAAGGTCTCCCCTCAACGTGAGCAATGGAGGTTTGGTAGGGGGTAAGCTTTCTACCGGGTTAGTTGGACCCTTCAAGGTGTTGTGATGGGTCGATGAAGTGGATTATTAGCTGGTTCTACCACTGCCTCTACTGAGGGTGCATGACGTCTTCCATGTGTCTCAACTCCATCAGTATCTACACGATGATTCGCACGTCCTCAATTGGGGAGAGCTGGATATCGAGGACGATACGACATTATTGGAGCGACTAGTGAGGATTGAGGATAATGAGGAGAAGGTGCTTCATGGATGAACCATTCCATTGGTGCGTGTGTTATGGAGGCATGGTGGCCTTGAGGAGATTACCTGGGAATGGGAGGCACAAGTGCGTGCCCAGTACCCAGAGCTGATTTGAGTTTTGTTCTGTGTTGTTTTGTACTTGATTGTGATATAATGATTGACCTTATTAACTATGAGATGGGTTTTTTCCCTTTTTATTTAACTATGTGTGAAGAGTCCTGACTGTGGGGAGGGGAGAACTTGATCCATAATCAAGACGCATTAAATTGGATGCGATTAAACTTGTGCGGGCGAGTCAGTGCCGCCCAAAGTGGATAGTATCTTGACATGGAGAAAGGAACTCCCTAATTCATGTATCTAGATGGTTTTAATTTTGTGTTTGTGTGGTTTCTTAGTGTTTCTATAGTTTTTAAGGATATGGGTTAGAGAGATACTCCTGGATGTCAAGGTTTGTTCTGGATTTTGAGCAACTTTAGGCTGGTTTTGTCCCCGAGAGGTATCTTACGAGGTGGTTGTCCAGACCCCTCCCTTTTCTTAGGGTTTTGATTAGCCACTAAAAGATGCTAATATTAATTTTTTATATTATAATATTCATTTTATTTATTAATCATAAACACCATTTTAGTTCATTTTACACTTTGAACATTATTTCATATTATAATTGTAATTTCTTCTTAAAATGCACTATGACATGGTATATTTTTGAACACCATATAAAATACCCAATGATATTGATTTTATTTTCATGTTTTATTTTCAGGTATCTCATTATATAATTAAAAATTCATGTTTTTTTAGTACTTGAAGATTCACATTAGAAGACTGCCAAAGTTGGCCTTGAAGCAACAACATTCTCGGTAAAGTAAACTGGACAACATCCCAATAAAGAGACTTTATCGACCACATTCCAAGCCCAATAATTCTGAAAATTGAACTTAAGATAAAGGACATAAATAGTAACATTTCATCCAATAATTATAAGAGCTAATTCGGAGTGTTAAATAGAGTTTCATGTGTCCCAATTTGGAGATAAAATTCTGGGCCAGATTCTGCGGCCCAGAAAAACAGCCCACAAATTTAATCATATCTAGGAAACCACAAATTATTTTGGGATGTAATTTTACATAGAGTTGTTATACATCCATATCTTCATTTTTCTCTTCCATGTTCCACACCAATTCAACCATATATAAGGTCATATAGGCGTCTATGTTTGGTGTATGCAAGCTGGCTGGAACTTCGGGTCAAGGGTGGAAAAGTATCCTCTCCCTTACTTTCACCACCCTAGGCCTACCATACTCAAGTGGGATGCTTTTTACTATTGGGATATCAACCCAAGTCTTCAAAAAATTCCTATTTAATTCATTTTTGGTGAATTATTTGAGCATCTTTGGTGCTTTATTTCATTGTAATGTTATGTTGCAATTTTGTTGTCTCAAGTTTGTCTTTCACATGTAAGTTGTTCTAATTCATCTTAGTTTCTTAATAAAAGTTATTATTATCCTCTTATTATATTATTATTAATATCATGTTGATACTTTTGGCTCAATTTGTGAATTTATTCACACCAAACCTTGTGAAATTATCACACAATGGTGGAGTGATCCTTATTTCATTGTTTTCTTTTTTTACTTCTTCATTTCCTCCCTCATGAGTCTACTTCTTGCTTCTATTGAAACCATAGAATAAATGGAGGGATAACCCTCTTATGGGTTGATACAGGGGAGTATAAAGGGACTGTATTGGATGTTATTTATCACCCCATTAATGTCTAATCACTTCTTTCAATTGATATTTTTATTTGATGATTTTAAAACTTCTTCGTCCTTGTTGAATTTTAAGGCCACATACTTCAAGTGCTAATACAAACCTTTACATTAGAGTGCTTATGAATTTGATCCTCTGAGTGTATAGGTGATTATTATTAGGGCGTTTAGGAATTAAACCAGTAAGTGATGATGTTTTTTTATCTCCTTAAATAAACCCATCTCAAATATAAGAAATTGAAATAATTGAAAAAGGAATGCATCCAATCCACCCCAAGTGATAACCTAGGATCAACTCATTTTTTAAATCGAATTCACTTAAGACTCTTAGTGTTCAATTAAACCTATATAAAATCAACTCAAATTTTTTCACTTCATAGTCAAAAACATTCCATAGAATGTATGTGTCTATAGGTTACTTCTTAGGTCTCTGAGGATTCGACAACTCAAGTTAAACTACAAGCGACCGCTTAAACCTAAAACTTGGGTAAATTTGGGCGAGACCAAATTTTGGTGTCATTGATGGGGACCCAATTAAGTCATATCAACACCCATTCTATTCGCCTCCATTTTATTCTATTCTCATCTAAATTCTCTTATCTTTTCCCTTTCTTATTTTTTTCTTTTGGTGCATGTCTACCTGCACTCGTGACCAATCAAATCGTCTAGTTAGGGTGGATAGTCCTGGGGTTGGGGAGTGAAGTCTACCAAGGGAACTCTTTCCATTAGATCATATTCTTCCTAATACTCTAGAGTCAAAAATTGATCCCATGTAAATGGAAGGTCTTCAAAGAAACCAACTCATAAACCTGGGTGGGAACCAAAATGGAAATCCAAATGAGGCAGCTCCAAACTTGGGGAATACAGTCGATCAAACCATGAATGACTACCTCACACATGCCTGTACCAATGCCTCCTCATGAATTAGACACAATTTCCTAGGATATTCAAACTACATATTTAAACCCCATGTCCTAAGTCACCTTCCCACATTTTATGGAATGGAGTCCAAGATGCCCTACCTTCATGTTAAGGAGTTCAATGACATTGTAGAAACTATGTGTCCCCCACATCAACTAGAATCAGCTAAGATGAGTCTATTTCATTTTTCTTTAAAAGATCAAGCTAAAAAATGGCTAAAAAATTTTATACCATCATCCATCAACTCTTGGGACCAATTACAAAGATAATTCTACAAAAAATACTTTCCCCACCACAAAACAATTGCACTTAAAAAGAGTATACAAAAAAAATTGAAAAAGATGGAGAGTCATTTTATGAAACATGAGAGGGGTTAAAAGACACCCTAAACATGGTTCCACACCATGGTTTTTCTATTCATGAACAAGTTATAATTTTCTATAAAGAGTTGAGTCCTAGAAATAAACAATTCATTGACATGATGTGTAATTGAACTTTCAAAAACAAAGCCCCAAATGATGCTTACGAGTATTTAGAAATCCTTACTGAACAAAATCAAAAATGGGGAACATCACATTACTATGAAGATCCACCCAAATCTGGTGGAATTCACACAGTTAGGGAGGAGGAAATACTTAGAGAAAAACTTGCTGCACTCACTAGGAAGGTCAAGGAGATCGATCTTAGGAAGGTCCATGAAATTCAATTTTTTGACCTTTTTTGCACAATTTTTGACAAACATGACCACAAGTCTGACAACTACCCAACCATCCATTCCATTAAAGATGTTCTTCTAGTAGGACCACTAGCGGAGGTCAATGCTCTAAACTTTAAGCCCCAATACCAAAACACATTCAACCTAAGTTATAATGACCACCCAAGCTTCTGCTGGAAAGATAACCAACAACCTAGTCAACCAAAAGGACCAAACCCCTTACCTTCAAAAAATTTTCAAAACTATAATTAGTTCCAACCATAACCAGTTCAATACCAACACCCCTCTATCCAATACCAAAAACCAATCCAACAAACAAAGTATCATCCTGGGATAAACCAACCAGCACAAGACCCTACTCAATTTGTCCCTCTTCCAATCCTTGAGTAGTTGTGTAAACAAATGGAGAAAATGAACTCAGAATTATCATCCCTTAAACATGAACTATATACCATTAAAACTAGGAAGGAACCCATTCCTACTCAGGTGGTACCATCCTCAACTTTAAGGGGAGAATCTAGTTACACACAAAACTCTCATGAACAACTCAAAGCAGTAACTATTTTAAGAAGTGGGAAATATATTGTGAAACCTGAACAAGCCATTCTAGAACCGTTAAAAGATTCAATAGCGCATGAAAATGATGAATAACCACCCATAGATTCTGAAAACCTCAATGAGAATGTGAAGGAACTACAACCACACCAAACAATCAAACAACCTGCTCCTTTCCCTCAATGCATGAGAGGAAAAACTAAACCATAACTAAATGAGACTTTAAGGGAAATCTTCTCTCAGGTTAAGTTGAACATCCCCCTTCTTAATGTAATCTAAATAATTCCTACCTAATCAAATTACCTTAAGTACTTTTTCACTTTTAAAATGAAATTTTCACATAAAAACCAAGTCCTTTTGGATGCTAATGTGAGTACCACTATTCAAGGTACCATTCCTCCAAAGTTGAAAGATCCAGGATGTCCATACATAAATGTTGAGTTAGGAGAGAACAAAGTTTCCAAATCCCTTTGTGATATAGGAGATAGGGTGAACCTCATTCCTTATGCCATGTATTGTTAGTTAGGGATCGACGAACTCCAACCCACATCTTTCACACTTCAACTTGCTAATCATAGTGTTCGAGTTCTTAAGGGGGTCTTAAAGGATGTTTTGGTAAAAGTTGAAAATTTCATTTACCCAGCTGACTTAATTTTCCTTGACAATCACCCAAGCTTAGGTCCTAGGAAGCAAACCCCCATCATCCTTGGTCCTCCCTTCCTTGCAACAATCAACTCTGTTATCTAAGTCTGAAATGGGAACATGACCATCACCTTTGGAAACATGAGTCTAAACTTGAAAATATACAATGAAAACTCTCAAATTGGGGATGATGAAGAGATAAATGGGATTAATTGGATTGGTAGTGTTGATAGTGAACTCGAGGAACATCAAGGGATTACTGAAGGATGTTTAAGTCAAGAAGAGATTGATTTTCTTTTTTTACATGAGGGAAATTTGTCTCCTTGTCTTGAATCTCTTTTAGATAGCTCTATTGATGATTTTCTAGAATCACCAATCAATGATATCATTGGTTAAATCAATAAAATTGAGTCCATACCCATTCATGACACTAATATGGATAATTTAGTGGATGAAAATTCTATTCACAAGGAACCAATTCTGTCAAGAAATCTGGACAAAGAAGCCGAGTTCAATTCAAAGTCCCATCCTTCCTTGGAAAGTGATAACCAATTTGATCTATAATTTAAGGTCCTATCTTCATCACTAAAGTATGAGTTATTAGGGGAAAATCAAGCCTTTCCTGTTTTCATTTTTTCCTCTCTTTAATCCAATCAAGAGATGATGATTCTAGATATCCTAAGAAAGCATAAGAAAGCAATTGGAGGGACCCTTTCTGATATTCCTAGGATTATCCCACTCATTGGAACTCGTAGGATTGTTCTTGAATCTGAATCCAAACCATGTCGTTAACCTTAGAGGAGAATCAATCCAAATCTTATGGATGTGGTAAGGAAAGAACTTCTTAAGTTGTTTAAAGTGGGTATCATATACCCCATTGCGGAGAGTGAGTGGGTATTCCCAATTAAAGTTGTCCCAAAGAAAGATGGAATCACTGTGATCACCAATGAGGATGGTGACCTTCTCCCCACAAGGGTCAGTAGTGGATGGAGAGTCTTTATTGACTATAGGAAGCTCAACTCTTGTACTAAGAAAGACCATTTCCCATTTCCCTTTATTGATCAAGTCCTTAAGTGAGTGGTGGGTCATCAATTATGTTGATTTATAGATGTATTCTCAGGGTATAATCAAATCGAGGTCTCCTTAGAGGACCAAGGTAAAAAAATCTTCAATTGTCCATTCAGAACTTTTTTTTCAAGTGCATGCCCTTTGGGTTATGTAATGCCCCTGACACCTTCCAGCGGTGCATGATGGGAATATTCTAGGACATGGTGGGGGATTTTTTAGAGGTCTTCATGGATGACTTCTCTATATTTGGGGATAATTTTGAGGTATTCCTTCTTAATGTTGAAAGGGTTTTGTCAAGATGCAGGGATAAGAACCTCATCCTAAATTGGCAAAAATGTCATTTTATGGTAAAGGAAGGACTTGTTCTAGGCCAACTGGTCTCTCGTAGAGGGATTGAATTTGATAAAGCTAAGGTCAACATCATTTATAACCTTCCCTATCCTAAAACTGTTAAGGAAGTGAGGTCCTTCTTAGGACATGTTAGTTTCCTAGTAGTAGAGGATTTTATTTTATTCAAATGAAATCACTTAAACATGATAACAAGAATGGGTTCAATGGGTGGTGCTCTGGTTGAGGTTGTTGTGCTTTTGTGCATGTATGAATAGTAATGAGGGTGTTTGTGTAAGGGATGGTTTCATAACCCTTAGGTTGGGGTGAGTGGTTGATTACCTATATGTAAATATTTAGTTTTTGTGTTTCTTATACGCACCCCACCCACATTGAACACTTCGTGTTGAACACCCCCATTTATGGGGGGTGATGTTTTTTCCAACACTTCTACAAGTGACTGGTTATTAGCTCCTTTTTTTCTCCCTCTCCTAGGTATCCCAAGACTCTTTAGTTAGGATGTGACAGCCTGAGGTCTATTATATCCCAATATTCTTTGGGCAGGGTACGTTGTGGTGGTTGGCCTAGGTGTGTGCGGGTATGTTTTTTTCCCAAGTGTCTTTGGGATGAGTCTCAGGTGTCTTCAGTCATGGAAGTGGTTATTCTGGCCTAGGTGTCTATGGGTGTGGTTATGTATGGTTGTTTAGGCCTAGGTGTCTGCAAGCGTGGTTACGTATGGTTGTGGTGGCCCAGGTGTCTGCAGGTGGGATGTGTAGTTGTGGTGTCCCATAAGGTTGTTGTTAAGGCGGCATTGGAACTGTAGAGAAAATGGCAGGGGAGGTCTAATGTGTAGGATGTCTTCAATAACCAGTGGGAAAGCGGTTCAGGGTACCCAAATATCGATGTACTATTACTATTACTTGACTTGACTTACGTTGTTTGGGGAGTGTTCCTTGGTGAGGCTGGGTGGATAGTTTCCCTTTCTAGGTGTTTTGGCTACCTCTACTTTCTCATGAGGCATTAGAATGCTTCCCAACTTGTGCACAAGATATTTTGGTTTTACCTACTAAGTATACCTCTATGCTCACCCTACGTATATAAAAAACTTCTTTTAGGTTTCCAGGAGGACTTTGAGGACCATGCGGAGTCGTATTAGCTCAGGCGTTGGTACAGTTATTGTTGTTGTTTTCTTTTCTTTTGGTACTTTACTTTGGATTTTTATTGTACTTTTTAGCACATTATTTTGAACATGCATGTGGAAAAAGGGGTTTGGTTTTACTTTTACTTTCTATATTTGGATTTTTTTGAGATTTACCATCTTATCTCCCAATATTTTTCTATAAAAAGGGAAATGTCTTCCATGTTACATGTGATTATATACCCTTGGTGCTAGTTTCCACTCTAGGGCCTATTAAATGTGGGACTCGAGGGTCATTATCTCTCCTTAAACTTGAAGAAGGAAGGGTCTGGTAGTTTGTTGTCCCTCCCCTCATCTTGGTGAAGGCGGGTCGTGACATCATATCTCATACATTTAAATGTAAGCCCATATTATTTTTCAACATCATTTTTATAGATACTAAATTTATCTATAACTTAATCTTTATCATATAAGAGATTGACATGGAAAAATCTATATTTATTATCAATAGAAGTTACAAAGTATCTTTTATTTCCTATGGTAGGTGTAACATGAAAATCACATACATCACTATGTATTAATTCTAGAAAGTTACTTTTCATTTATATAGTTGGAAATGGTTTCCTAACTATTTTAGTTTGCATGAAAGTTATACGTGTAATGACTCCAGTTTCTGTAGTTTGATCCCTTGAATATTTCTATATATATCTATGGATTTTTCCTCAGAGTTGGTGTTGTGCTTTGGGTGTTACAGGACCCCAGAAATCAATATATTAAAATATTAATATATATTAAATCATGTGCATACATATTTTTGGAATAAATGGTTTTCCATTGATTGAGACCTTGGATGGGAAATCTGAGACCATGATTATTTCCAAAATGTAGGGTTTACCCTAGCCATGACATAATTTTGGTTGGTGTTGGGAGTTTGGTTGAAGACGGTCATTGGTGGGAGAATTAAATAAATTAAATGATTAACTTATTTAATGGATAAAACCTAATATTACTCTATAAATATGTCATTATGAAAAATCTCTAGGGTTATCCACATAACCTTGGGAGATTAGAGAGGAGTAAGTGAGCTTCTTTGGCATTGGAAACTCAAGAACTTGGATCAACACAACGATCAAGGAGAATCATTAGATGAATGGTGAACACAATAGGATATTCAACTTAATCACTAGTGGACATGTTCTTCACCAATTATCAATCAATTATTGAGATATAGATTTTTATTTTGTGTATTTTCACCCTTTAATTTAATTGTTAAGCATGGATTTCATATCTTCTTATTTTGATGTGATTTTGCGTTCTTCACATGAGCCCAATTTTATTTGGTGTTCTTAAACCAAATTGTTTTTATTTGTTATATTTGTATTTCACACCCTTAGTTTCCACAATTAATGATATTTTCCTAGGATCACATTGACCAATGATGTTTTTCATTTTTTTCTTTTGTTTTTCTCACCACCATTCTTTGTGTTCTTTGTCGTTGGCCCACGGGGTCAGCGATTCGATATTGTCAGGAAAAATTCGAGCATGATCAAACCCCAAGATTCATGAAGGATGTGTGATAAACTTAGTTATTGGTGTTTAGTGGGTGGATAAAGATGTATTTGTGGATGTTGATGATGACTTCATGGATCGGGACCCCAAATAGTGATGGGAGGCGCGACAACCACCGCACGGGTGATCGTAATCTCATTTTTTGGCAACCAAAGGATGGGAAATGATGATCGAAGAAGAAATCATTCAGATTATGTCATTTTAGAAAAGTAAAATGGTATAGGAAGAATTATAAATTGAAAATATGGTGTTCGTGTGAAGATTGGCTCTGCTGTTTGTGAAAAAAACAACTACACATCATGTATCCCGGAGGAACACATGTCATGTATTGTGGGTTCTCATAGTAGATAGGGTTACAAATTGAGTTAAATATCACACATCATGTGTTCGGGCCCACACATCATGTGATCCTACCTAGGCAGCCAAGTCATGTGTTGATGACACATGCCCAGGACCCCAGGTGAGTAGACACGTCGTGTTCCCGTGGGGGTATGTCGTGTGGAGGCACATGGCTAGAAAAGCTGTGTACCATGATCACATGCCCAGGACCCCAGGTGGACATAAAAAACATGCCCCCCTAAGAACATGTCATGTGTATCCACATGGTTGTCCAAGTATATCCATAGGAGGACACAACCATGTGTCTTGGTGAAGTCACATGCCATGTGGCCCTATGTACATGTCGCGTACTTTTTCCATAAACTTCTACCTTGCATATATCCTTATTCAAGACATAGATTTGGGACCATGAGTAGTTTATCCTAAGTATTTTTCCACATAGTATGTGATGGTGGTCATCATTTTGGCATCATGAGGCATGACTCAAGGTGATGTAAGTGGGATGCTTCTTTCAGCGATACTTGGTTGATGCCAGTGACCAGGTTTGACCATCATAAAGATGTCGGGGATCATACTCTCTTATCACACCAGGGTGTGGGTCCTATATACTCTTTATATAGGTATATTTGGTACTCCTCCACACAATAGAGGGTAGGATTCCTCTATATGCAGAGTGGTACTCCCCCATCATTGAGATCTGGTGGGGAGTATGTCCTCCATTGGAGTTATTGCTCCCTTGACTGTGGAGCACAGTGGAGAGGTGTGGAACCTCCACACTAATTTCTTATGAGGTGGTGAATATTTCTTGGCATCAGATATAATATATCTATAAGTTTAAGGTAGACTCATCGTTCTTAGCTAGATATAAAGATGAATAACCCTTTTCTATCTTTACTTGGGTTTCTTTTTTACCAAATATGATGTTGGGTTTCCTTACCCTCTTGCTTTATGGTTTGAGATTATTTTTTATTTCTATTACTTCCCTCTTTATTTATAGGGATTCTTACTGGGTAGGTATATACTCACCCCTGCATGGGCGCTTCTCGCATGTGTCATGTCTTATGCAGACGACAGACAGATCAATGGAAAATTTGGTAGACCTGGTATCAGTGAAACATAGTGATACTTAGAGGTGTTGTCCATGTTCAATGTCCATACTCAAAGATCGTGAGTTTGGATCCCTTTATTTTTTCCATTTTTTCAGTTATTTTCAGGTTGATACCCCTTTTCTATATGGGAATATATTTTCCCCTTTTTTATCTTTTATATTACTGTGTTACACTTTTATTTATTTTCCTAGAGGTTGTTACATACATTGATTACACTCTAGATGTTTCATCCTTTTATTATATCTTTGCATTATTTCATGGAGTTGGTTGTGTGTTTGTGTGGTTACTTTAGGCTAAGGCCTCCCATTTCAATGATATATGTTCTCAACACTTCTTTCCATCCCCTAGCCTATTGGAGGAGGGCTTGGGGTGTCACCCTTGACTTACCGCCATCCCAGGAGAGGTCTCGGTGGATCGGATCTTCATATAGTGGTATCAAAGGTGTTTTTTCCTCAATTTAGTGTTTGGAGTTATATATATCATGAGTTTTTGTTTGGTAACTTAGGGAAACAATGTTATAGTGTCTCGAGTTTGTCTCTTAGGACAGGGAACCCATTGATGGTGTGGCGACTGATGTATCGATACACCGGGACTCTGATTACCTTTTTATTGAATTTGGATGCTAAGACATTGGTTATAGAGAAACCAATAGTACATGAATTATATAGTATTTGGTCATTTGACTTGAAATTCCTTGTTAAGTCATCTCCCTAGATATTCTCATTTACTTGTGGTATATCTTGTTAACTTTCAGGATGCATTCGCGATGAAAGACAGTTGGGATACCGATATAGGGTCATGATTATGATCAGTTGAGCAATGAGGCCTCAGTTTAGGGACCTATTCATGTGTTTTCCTATCAGTAGAGCATATATTAGTGTTTCTATCCCATGGGTAGTGTGTGTATCCATATATAGTGGTTTAGGAAGATGATCAACTGCATGTTGGGAAGCTAATAACTCTAGCGAGTCAGGATGATGATGTGCATTTCATGAGTTCCAGTGATAGAGACCCTTCAGGTTTCATGGAAATCTAGACACTCAGGTAGTAGAGGATTGGATCAAGTCATTAGTATGAGTTTTTCGGCTTATTTGACCCCACTTGATTATATGGTTGTGCTTTCAACTAGTCTTCTTCATGGAGTGGTGGGGCACTAGTGGAGTCTGATCACTCAGGCCCATAATGAGAAGATTCTCTCATGGTTTTACTTTTAGTAGTTATTCCATGATGAGTACTATCCTTCATTCATGGTCTCTTTGTGGGTCTAGAAACTTATTGAGTTGCAATGGGGTGATATGTTAGTTTTTGTGTACACCTCAAGGTTTTCTGACCTCACGTGTTACTCTCTCGATATGGTGTGGGATGGATTTTTCCAAGTGCAGAATTTTGAGTAAATCCTTCATAGAGACATCCATGTTATCATGGTCTCCTTACGCATTCCCAATTATGCTAGAGTGCTGGATTGGGCTTTGGTTATAGACAAATTTCTAGTAGAGAGATGTCGAGAGGATAGAGCCAATAGTGGACATCATGGGTTTGAGTCATTAGTAGTGGTTAGAAGAAGATATTCGTCAAGGTCTCAATGTAGGAGGCATACTCATGCTCGGACTCAAACATGTGGTTCTGCTATGTAGGGTTTGTGTAGAGGATCCAGTCATCCTGGAGAGAGGTAATGTTATTCTTGTGACGAGTAAAGGAACATTATTCATGATTTCCTAACTTGTCGTGCTGGTGAAAGTCTCCAAGTAGTGGATAAACCACTACAGTAGAGGCAACATCATGATTAGGGATCTCCTAAGTGGGGTTAGGGTAGCCCCTAGAGAGGCGGTGCTGATAGAGGAGTGGGATGAGATCTATAGGAGGAGTTGTGGGTGGAGGATGATGTTACAATCTACTCACACCACCACCACCACTGAGTGAACCACGCTAGGAAAAAAGGGTTGGTGGTCGAGGACATGGCTAGTTTCAAGCTATGGAGGGTTATGATTAGGTTTCTCATGAGATTATTCAAGGTATGATCTATGTCTTATCTACTCTAGCTCTCGTACTTGCATACGTAGGCATGATACATTCCTTCATCTCCATACCCCTTGTGCAAGAGATAGATCTTCCAGTGGAGTATTTGGACCACCATTTATGGATAAAGGTTCCTATAGGGAGTGATTATTCTATATCATGATCTTTGAGTAGTGTGAGTTGGAATTCATTGGAGAGAGTTTCACATGGGACCTCTTGGTCATTGTGATGAAACCTTATGACGTTATCTTGGGCATGGACTGGTTGTCTGTCGTGCATTCCCAAATATACTATAATTACAGGAGAGTTGTATGTCTTAATATATATGTGATAATATTATACTTCATTGGTGAGAGGGATATTATGGATAAGAAAGTGGGGATCATGAGCAGGAAGCTGCAACCAAACACCCATTAGTCGAAAAGTTTATCCCTTGGTGCAACAAGCTCTACATGCATCAAGATTATAGTGGTAGTGGAGGATTATATGGATGTCTTTTCCAAAGATGTTCTGAGACTACCACTAAGGTGGTAGATTGAATTCTACATTGACTTACACCCTAGGATCGCACCAATATCTTTTGCATCATATCAGATGGCCCATACCAAGCTCCAAGAGCTGAGGGTGCAATTGAAAGACCTTCGAGAGAAAGGTTTTATCAGACCCAGTGTGTCCCCCTGGGTGACTCTAGTGTTGTTTATGAAAAAATTGGATGGGATTTTAAGGCATTGTTTTGATTATCATCACCTAAACCAGGTAACGATCAATAACAAGTACCCCTTACTGAGTATTGATGACCTTTTTGATCAATTGAAAGGTGAGAGTTGGTTTTCAAAGACTATTCTCAGGTTCAGATATCATTGGTTGATAGTTCACCAGGATAATATTATGAAGATGAAATTTTAATGTTTCTATGGGAATTATAAGTTCCTGGTGATGTCTTTTGTTGTGACTAATTCCCCTATTATTTTTGTGGTTATTATGAACAAAATCTTCCAGCCATGCTTGAACTGATTCATAGTTGTCTTTATCAACAACATTATCATATACTATACATCTTAAGAGGATCATGCATAGAATTCAAGGATGGTCCTAGACTTACTTTGGGAGCACCAAATTTACAAAAAGTGCTCAAAGTGTTAGTTTTTTATATGAGAAGTTCACTTTTTAGGGCATGTCATCTTTAAGCATAGTGTAGTTATGGATCTAGTGAAGATTGATACGGTGTTTTCTTGAGAACCACCCAATATAATGTCATAGGTTCATAGTTTTCTTAGTTTGGTGGGGTACTATCAGAGTTTCATGGTAGAATTTTCTATGATTGTATCCCCTTTAACTACCTTGATGTGGAAAGGGTATTCATTTACCTGGACTGAGTAGTGTTAGAGAGTCTTCAAGGAGAAGAGGTGGTGGTTGATCAATGCTCATGTGTTGAGGCTACCAGAGGAGGGCTCTGAGTACATAGTGTAGTATAATGCCTCTGGAGTTGGGATTAGGTGTGTGTTGATTCAGGGGAATAAAATGATAATTTATGGGTTAAGGCAGTTGAGACCCTATGAGCAGAATTACACAACCCACAATTTTGAGTTGGTAGTGGTAGTCTTTGCCCTAAATATATGGAGGCATTATCTTCTGGGTGAGAATTTCATCATTTATTTAGACCACCAGAGTGTCAGGTACATCTTCACCCAGAGATGTCTCAACTTGAGATAGAGTCATTGGTTAGAATTCCTATAGGAATACAACTTCAAGATATTCTACACTTTAGGGAAGAGAAAAGTGGTGACAGATTCCCTTAGCAGGAAATACTATACTCACATGGTGGAGGAGGAATCAAAGAAGTTCTCCTCATTAAATCTTATCATGGTAGAGGATATGGGTGTAGCTTACCTTCAGTCGATGGTGGTGACTATACCACTTCTTCAGAATGTAAGAGAAACTTAGTTGTGAGATGTCAACTATGAGGTTTTACATGACCTGATATCTTCATGAGATACACTAGATGAATTTTCTAAAAGAGGGAAGTGCATTATCCTTTTCCAGGGACAGAAGGAAGTTTTTTTCACATTTCGTGAGGAGGTATTGAGGGATTTCTATACCTCCCCCTTGGTTGTGCATCTGGGTGTGGCAAAGTTGTATAAGGACCTTCAGCAGATGTTTTGGTGGGTTGGAATTAGGCTAATCATTACCAAATTTTTTTCTCAATGTCTCACATGTTAGTAGGTAAAGTATTAACATCGAGTTCCGATAGTTTTGAATTGGCCTCTTGAGATTCTATAATGGAAGTGAGATGGCATATCGATGGATTTTATGACAGGGTTTCTGTGGATAGTGAGGGGTCACAATGATATCTGGGTAATTTTTGACCAATTCACCAAGTCATCCCACTTTATTTCCATCTAGGAGTAGAGTTCGGTTGAGATTTTGGGATAGTTGTATGTGTGTGATATCATCCAACTTTATGGGGTACCCACAATGATCATCTATGACTATGATTCTTGGTTTACATTATGGTTTTGGAGGGGTCTACAAGAGGCTTTTGGGTCCTAGCTATGGATGTGTTTCACCCCCAAATAGACAAACATATTAAGCGGTCTATCCAGGTTTTAGAGGATGTGCAGAGATCCTATGTGTTGAACTTTGACTGAAATTGGGAGGATCACTTGTCATTGGTGTAGTTTACTTATAATAACAGTTATCACTCTACTATTGGTATGAATCCTTTTGAGTCCTTGTATAGGATATCATGCAGGTCACCATTATGTTATAGTGAGATTTTCAAGACATCTCTTGTTGGGAAAAAACTGGTGTAGGCAACGACATAGAAGGTTTAGGTGATCCATGAGTGTATGAGGATAGCCCAGAGCCGATATAAATCTTACACATATCGATGTTGTAGGCCTTTTTAGTTTAATTAAGGAGACCATTTTTTTCTAAGAGTCTCCCCATGATAAGGATTGAAAATATTTGGCCATGGAATCAAGTTATCCCTGAGGTTCATTGGGTTGTTTCAAATTCTACGGAGGGTTAGTGAGGTTTCTTACCTCTTGGCCCTACCCCCACAGTTGGACCAAGTGAATGACGTATTCCATGAATCGTAGTTGAGGAGATACTTGCACAACCCAACACACGTTATTGAATATGGTGATTTGTACATTGAGGATGGAGCCACCTTCTCGGAGTACCCAATGACAATCAATGATCAGCAGGAGAAGATCTTGTGTGGTAAAATTATTCCTCTAGTTCGAGTTCTTTGGTGACATGGGAACGTGAAAGAGACCTCCTGAGAGTGTGATATCTAAATGAAAGCTCATTACTCCCACATTTTTGTATAGATTATGCTTTTTAGGTGAAAATACTTGGAGGGTATAATTTAACAACTCTGGTTTCTATAGTTTATCCTTTATATATCTATGGATTTTTCCTTGGATTTGGTGTTGTGTTTTGGGTGTCGCAAAACCATAGAAATTATTATATTAAAAATATTAATATATATTAAAGTACATGCACACATATTTTTAGAATAAATAGATTATCCATTGATCGATACATCAAATGGGAAATTCTTTATTATGGTTGTTTCTTAAACATGGGTTTTACCCTAGTCACGACATAATTTTGGTCGGCATTAGTCGTTCGGTTGAAGGTGGTCATTGGCGGGTGCATTAAATAAATTAAATGATCAATTTATTTAATGGTTAAAATATAATCTTCCTTTTTAAATATGTTATGAAAAAACTCCAGGTTTAGTCGCATAATCCTTGGATATTGGAGAGGAGGAAGTGGTAGCTTTGTTAGCATTGGCAACTCGAGAACGTGGATCGATGACAATGATCAAGGATAATCATTAGACGAACGAATAACATAGTGGGATCTTCACCTTAATCATCGGTGGATGTTTTCTTAACCAACGATCGATCTGTTATTGAGGCAGGTCTCATTATTTTTTTGGGGGATTTTTACCCTTTTGATTTAATTATTAAGCATAGATTTCATATCTGATTATTTTGCTGTGATTTTTCATTCTTCACATGAACCCATTTTTATTTAGTGATCTTAAACCAAATTGTTTATATTTTTTGTGCCTGTATTTAACACATTTTGTTTCAATAATTAATGATCATTGGTCAGGATCTCATTGGCCAATAATGTTTTTCACTTTATTCATGTGCTTTTCTCGCCATTGTTCCTCGCGTTCTTCATTCTTGGACCACAAGGTCGGTGATTCAATATTTTCGAGTTGGATTTGAGCGTGATTGAACCTAAAAATTCATGATGGATGTGTGAACGAATTAGGGATCAGTGTTTTTTGGATGGATCGAGACAAATTTGTAGGTGTGGGTGTGGCTTCATGGATTGGGACCCCGAACGATGACGGGAGGCACAACAACTACCACACAACTGACCAAAATCTAATTTTCCAGCCACCAGAGGTCATTAAACAATGATCAGAGATGAAATCCTTAAGATTTGGCTATTTTAGGAAAGTTAAATGGTAGAAGAAGTGGTGAAAATGGAATATTTGGCATCCGCGTGAAGACAAGTTTCACTATCTATGAAAAATGTGACTACACATTGTGTATCCTAGAAGAACACACACCGTGTATCATGGGTTATCATGGTGGGTAGGGTTTTGGCCTAGGTTAAATATCACACACCGTGTGTCTAGGCCCACATGTCGTGTGACCCTCGAGTTGTGTACTGAGATCACATGACCAGGACCTTGTGTGGACATATACATCATGTTACCCTAAGAAAACATCATGTGTAGCCACATGTTTGGCCAAGACATGTCTAGGAAAGAACACACCCAACTATCTAGGTGAAGTCGCACGTCGTGTGACCCTTGACACACTCATTTTTCATGCATATTTTTAAGTATTTTATTCATTATTTTTAATGGATATTAATTATTAATACCATGTATTTCAATGTTTTATTAAAATATGGGGATTTAAAATTAAGGAATTAATCTAGATTAAGATAAATACAAATTATTATTTTTAGAAGTTTGAAATTTAATCATGAAATTATATTGGAATTGTTCTTATAAATACTTTACACTTTTTTAGTCCAATTAGGTTTTACCTAAACCATAAAGGCCTATAATCCACATATCTATCCTTAGTGGTCCATCTGACCAAGAAAGGGCCAAGTGAGAGGCTACCTAGTGGCAGAGGTAGACCGAGCCAATGAGGAGGAGCCCGTAGAGCATAGTGTGGTCCAAGGCTTGCATGATCTATGCAAGGAGGCACGACCCATGTGTGTGTGTGTGCGGTGTAGCTGGAGCCCATCCCCATAGTAAGATTCAGACCCATGATTTTCATGAGTTCACTTATATTCAAATCACTAGCTACATTCAAAATCGATGTGGGATGATATATGTGTGGCTATTATCCATCGTAACAAAAGTGATGTCATTATGCCATAGCTCTTTATGAAACTTCCTCAGATAGATCTCTCTATCATATGTCGCCACTCAACATCGATGGTCATCGTCTACAACTCTTGAAGAATGCCATTTCCACCACATGAAGAACTTGAACTCAAAATAATAACCATTGTTGACACCAGGGTTCAACATGGATTAATTCTAGATCAGAAGGTGAAGATGGTGAAGCATAGTTTAACGAAGCCATGCACACTATTAGGAATATCATCCAACCACTGTGAAGGCTAGATGAGGTAAGGAGGTTGTTCCGTTGAGACTTCATTGTAAGAATGAATAATTTTTTAGAGTCTATTTCTATCGTTTCACCACCAATCCACTAGAAATTGTCTATGTGATCCATGTAAAAATCACCTACATGAGCCTGAGTAATAAACATATATGTGGCCCATGATTTCCAAAATGGTTATGTGAAGAAGATATAGAACAGATATGTGAACCATTCATGAAAATGGATATATGAGGTTTGGAAGATTTATCTACGTCACATGAGGCTACATGAATGGGATTTACATAGATGAGAATTCACTAGATTTAAAAAGAGATAAACACATGGAAAATTAATTGATTTTAAAAAGAATAATTTGAAGGCATGTGTAAATGAAATTTACTCAAATTTGAAGATACCGGGTTTTTGAGGGAGATAAATTCCCTATTATTTTTCACTTGTATGGGAGGAGATCTTCACAAAAATCTAAAGGAGTTTTTGCACCGCAAAGATATCTCCCCATGCGATGGTATTTGGAAACACACATGATATCTACTACCAAGATCTAAAAGAAGAAAATGTAATGTTGACCTAATAAAAAACAAAGATTTATATATACAAAACAAGGAAGAAATAGGGGATTCCTCCCTCTATAAATAATAAGTTACTAATGCCGAAAAGAGATTCATAGGATTGGGAGTGGACTGTTGCTGCTTCTTTTATTTTCTGTTGTTGTGGTTTAAATGTCTTTTATTTTGTAATTAATTCATTCTATTGTGCTCCTCTATTTTCTTTCATTGTGTTTCTCATTCTTTTCTTTCTTTCCTTTTCTCTCTCTAACTTTCATCTTTATTTATTCTTCCATTGTGACCTCTTTCACGCAACAATGAGTGACTAACCTAAGGATTGACCTTAAGGGAGGTTAGTTTCTTCCTAAATTCTACACTTTAATTCTACAATTTTTTATTTCTATTTGTGATGAATAAGGGTGAATTGTATTGGTGTGGATATTTTCCATCGTGATACGGATCTCAAACTCACTTCTATTATTTTATTTAAATATTTTGTATCTATTTAATTGAACACAAGCTCTTTATATAATAAAGTTGATCTGTTTAGTGGATGAAATGACATATGATGGAGTCAGGACCTGGAAGATGTTGTACTCTCAATTGAGGTGTGTCATTAACCTTGATTATAGGAGGATGTGGAATTAAGTTTTCTTAAGCATTCAAGACTTCACAACCCATAAATTTAAGAACAGTAGTTTAAGAATGAGATTTCATAATTAAACTATCAAAATGAATTTAAAAAAACAAGAAATAATAATGAAGGAACCTAAATTTGAACCTAAAGTCCAAGTACTTTCTTTTCTAACCCTCATTCTATTTTCATCGCATGTTAATTTAGAATTTATCATTACTTTAATAAAAAATAAAAAACAACAAAATTAAGTAGTCTTAGGTGAACTAGAATGAGTAAGTGAATTAACTATGAAGATACTCAAGTGAGGCGACTCTGATCAACCACTATGTTTCACTAGGAAAATATAAATAGTAGTTTTTTCCACACCATGTTATAGGTGTGTTTCAACCCTATGTACATGTACTGTAATTTTTTTCAAAAAGTTCTACCTTGCGTATCTTTTTCTCCGAGACTCAAATTTGGGATCACGAGTAGCCTATCCGGAGTATTTTTCCATGTAATACATGATAGTGGAATTTATTTTGGAATCTAAGGTATGACACAGGGTGATCTAAGTGGGGTGCTTCTTTTAGCGATGCTTGGATGATAGTGATGATTGAGTTTGATACTCAAAGAGATGTCGGGGTCGATACTCCACCATCTCACCAGGGCATGAGTTCCCTATGATCTTTATATAGGTAGATTTGGAACTCTCCCACACTATATAGGGTGTGGTTCCACTATCTACGGAGTGGTAATCCCACCATCTTCATGATCCAATGGGGAGCAGGTCCTCCATTGGAGTTAGTGATCCCTCGACTATGGAGCACAATGCCGAGGTGTGAGGCCTCCACCTTGATTTCTTATGAGGTTGTGCATGGTGCTTGGCATCAAATACAGGACCTTTAGGACCTACAGACAAACTCTTCATTCTTATCTGGCTATGAATATGGATACCCCCTTTCTCTCTTCGCTTGGGTTTCTTTTTTATAATATCTAATGTTGAGTTTCCTTACCCTCTTTCTTTATGGGTTGAGTAGATTTTTTATTTATATTGATTCCCTCTTAGTTTTTAGGGAATCTTACTGGGTATGTATATACTCACCCCTGCATGGGTTTTTCCTACACATGTTGTGTCTTATGAAGATGACAGAAAGATCAGTGGAGACTTTGATGGACTTGATATCAATGGAGCATAGTGATACTTGAAGGTGTTGGACGTGTTTGGTGGTTATCCTTGAAGATTGAGTTGGGCTCCCTTTAGTTTTTTATTTTTCCAGTTGTTTTCAAGTTAAGAAATTTTTTATGTTTGGGCATGTATTTTTCCCCTTTTATATATTTTATATTACCGTTATGAACTTTGATGCATTTCCTTAGAGGTTTTTGCATGTATTGATTACACTCTAGATGTTCTAGTATTTTTATTATATATTACTACTATTGTATGGAGGTGGTTTTGTTCATCACTGTTGGAAAATTTGTCTATACCAACGGTTTCAAACCGTTTGTATAAGATATACCAATGGTTCTCCAAACTGTTGGGTGTTATAAACCGTTGGGGTAGGCTACTGAAAGTTACAGTATACCAACAGTTTATTAATAACCATTGGTATAGATTTCTCCCAACAGTTTTTAAATTGTTGGTCTATTAGTATATGTAATGTATACTAACGGTTCTTAAACCATTGGTATAAAGTTTTACCAACTGTTTATCTATAACCATTGGCATATGTAGTTTGTCCAAACTATACCAACGGTTTGTAAACCATTGGTATAGATGTTTCCCAATGGTTTGTAAATTGTTGGTCTCTTGTAATGTATAACAATGGTTCTTAAACCATTGCTACAGAATTTTGTCTATCAACTCTATACCAACAGTTTATAAACTATTGATATTTATTTTCTACACCATTGCAGGCAGCAGACCCCCAGGATCTGATCTGTATCATACCCTCTCCCCTATGAAAATACCACAAACATCAACAAAAACACTCCAATACCATATATATAATTTAAAAAACTAATACAGCACCTTAAAATACACTACAATACAATATACATAATTCAAAAAATTAATATTCCAATGATTAACGGATGAAAATTTTGGAATTAGGGTGTTATAATGTTTGGTATATTAAGATCCTAAATAATTATTTTGGGGTTAGGTGTATTGGTTACTCAGGTTGTATTTAAAAAAATGATAATCATGGAATATTAGAGGTGAGATTAAAAATATCATATCAATGAGTGAATGTGGGAGTTTTTATTGCGTGAGTTTCATTAACCCAACTAGATGGAATTTGGTACTGTATTATTGGTGAAGGATTGGAGAGCAGATGAGTCGTATTTTTTTTCCAAATTATCACTATATCTGAAGATTCCTAAGTGATTATTCAGAATAATATATGTATAAGGTTATGTAATTAGTGCTTAATTTAATGAAAAAATATATTATGACAATAGTTTTTGATATTCTGGTACTAGTATAGGGAGTATATCCACAGTTTTACATGAATTAATAGATTTTTAGCAAGTTTCAAAAGGAGAGGATGTTAAAATATAGGGTAGTTAATTGGGTGTTTATACAATGTCATCAAAGATAATGTATCATGGTTATGAATATTATATGTCACTCTAGTTTAGGTGGTTGAGTAACCCTGAAATGTCATTAATTTTGAGACATCATGATTGAGATAATTAATCTAGAACTATAGTTAGAAGGCCATGCAAGTTTTCTAAGAGTCAATGAAGGTTTGACTAACACATTTCATGTGTGATTGAGAGCTGTGAGATTTAATTGGGTTTTCATTCATGTTATGAAAAACAAATTATGGGTTTTAAGGATTAGATTGGTATTTTTTAGTGAAAATTCAATTTGGTAGGATTGGTGACTTGATAACATGATGGTATCAAGTTTGGAATTAGGAAAATGTTGGGGAATTGGATTCTAATGGAAGGAATACAGGTTAGTGGATATCTATAGGTAGTTATTAGGAATGATAAGATATATGGTAATGAGTTTTTAAGTATTATCATCATCATGGCATGATGATTAAGGGTGTTTTCCTATATGAAGTTGTATGAATTCCTCGATATTTTTTTCATCATAACATGAATTAAATTTAGGATCCCATTAGAAGGTGAAGTCTAGATAGAATCACTATTCATTGAATACATGTGTAGGTAGGATTATGAATATGGGATGTGCATATAGTAGTAGGTCCCTGGTCTAGGTAGATATATATGGGGATTTTCCTCTCCTAGTCTCTATATGAAAGGATTCTGAAAGGCTCCCACCACCTTCCAAGGATCTATTCTTTATAGAAAAATGTATTGTGGGAGAAGGAATTCATTCTATGGTTGATGTCACTTTTAGATCATGTGATGCCTTACTCGTCAAGATGACTAGACAAGAACCAAAACCAAAGAGGCCTCAGACCTATCCAAATCTCTAAAAGTGATGACTTCCCAGTGCTTATTGGAGAACTCTAGAAGATGCACAATATGATGACTGGGTTGGGTGTTTATCATTAATATAGAAAGGTCTACTAATTTGGTAGCCTTCTAAGAGATTTACCTAAATAGATACATCTAACCTGTAAGGGTCTCACGTCTCAGACTCTGGGTAAAGGCCTTTATGATGGATGTATATCCAATAAGTCAAAAATGAATTAGTTTAGAAGTGGTAGTATTGGTGAATTATATCGGTAACTTTGAAATTTTATATATGGAAATATTTATTATGAATTATTGGAACTTTATGGGTAGAATAAGTCTAGATGGTGGCTCGTATTGATGGGTATGAATTTATCAAATCCTCTGTGATTCTTAGTGCCTTATTTAAACCATATGTTCATAATATGAGTGGGGTTAAGTAAATTTTCCTAAATTATAGAGGGGTGAAGAGGAAGAGATACAAATAAAACCTCTATTTATATGCACCATACGAAACCCCAAATTGCATTATACTAATAATGTGACCAAGAGTCTCATGGGTAATGCTTATTTTATATCCCAACAAGAGGATTCCTTGTATACTGAATAGATTAAGAAGTTACGTATGATAGGTATATTCCCTGATGGTTTGGGAGGAAATTTAGTTGTGTCAAAAAGAAGTTTCACACTACTCCCTCCAATGTTCGAACTGAAAAAAATCAATTTTAGTGAAAAAAATAATAGATAATTTCATGGGTTGAAATGGGTACACAATTGATGCTTCCCTCAATTTTGGTCACCATTAGGGTGATAGTGAACTATGAAAATACCTTGATCTAATCATTCTAATGAGAAATTTGGAACATTAGTGTCTAGGTTTAATGACCCATCAGTGGATGAAAGCGATGAAGAACCATAGAAAACATTAAAAGAAAAAAATCATAGGAAAAGGATTTCCTAGTAAACAAATGAGGTATAAAGGCCTGTAAAGAGGGTCTTTTTAAGGGGGTCCATTTCATGCTAGTTGTTGAGTGCATAGCCCTGTGTGCTAGTTGGGAATAGTGGGAGTGTGGGAATATGTTCTTTGTTTTGGTATAGTGTTAGTTTGTGGATAATCATGTGGATGATATTGAAATAACTTAGTGCATAGATAAATGAATACAATTTAAAAATGACACCGTGTGGTGGGTGATCATGAGATAGATCATGGTACATGTAAAGTGCAAGATATTTTATAGGAGTTCCAAGGATACTCTTGGATGGAATGATGACTTTTCATAGAGAATGGTCACTTTAATTTAGTGAGGTATGACTTCAGAAGCATGAGTTGGATGATATATTGGGTGGAACATGATTTTTGACCTACTACACAAGATAATATGGGAATGGAAAGCAATTTTTTCACATGGTACATGTTTTAATTGTAAATAAGTGATAGTCATGAGAGGGACAATTATTGAGTTATTGTTTAAGCATGTATTTATTGATACTGAGGTTATATCCTCCACACTAGTTTAATTTAGACCCCCACCCACTTGCACACCCCCACCTGCACACCCCCCACCCCACCTGAACATCCCTTCCCCCACCTGCACCCCCCACCCAGCAGCCTCCCCCACCTAGCAACCCCCCTTCCCCCTACACATCCCCCTCACCTGCACACCCCCCCCCCCCGCCCCACCTACACACACCCCCCTCGCCCCACCGCATAGCCCCCCCCCCCACCTGCACACCCCCACCCACCTGCACAACCTCCACCCCCACCTACCCAGTTCACCCCCACCCACTTGCACACCCCCCCCCCCACACACACACCTGCACCCCCCCCCCCCCCCCCCGTACAGCCCCCACCTACACAGCCCCCACCCCCACATCACCCCTAGTAGCCTCCCCCTACACCCCCCCCCCCCCATATCACCCCTGGTAGCCTCCCCCTACACCCCCCACCTGCATACCCCCCCCCCCACCTCACCCCTAACAGACTCCCCATGCACAGCCCCCTCCCCCCTCCCCCTACACACCCCCTCCCCACCTCACCCCCAGCAGACTCCCCATGCACAGCCCCCTCCCCCCTATACACTCCCTCCCCGCCTAAACACTGCACCCCCCCACCCACTTGTATAACCCCCCCTACCTGTACACCCCCTCCCACCTGCACACCCCCCCCCACCTGCACACCCCCACCTGTATAGCCCCCCTCCTAACCATAACTTACTTACTCAACCATGTATAAGCCCAAATTTCATAATTATTCCTCCCTATATATAGCTGAATTATTTACTTTTTCATTTATATCACTTCAAATAGAAGCTACTTTCAAATTTAAAACTTGATTTATTTTCAAATATTTATCATCTTAATTGGTATAAAAAAATTTAGCATGTATTTTATAATCATTATATGAGTGCTCGAATTCTATTATATCAATATAATCAACCATACTTTTATATTGTTTTTTATAGTATTGATATCCTTTTCAATTCAGTGGATATTCATGGAAAATCCATTCCACTCCTCATGTTATAAGAATACACATATTTGAACCCCTAATTTTGAAGACATAAGGGCCACCAAACACCAATATATGCATCTATCATGGGGTCACTTAATAATACATATCATATATAGACATATTCAAGTTTATATAATACAAACCTCAGTTCTAAATTTGAATCATTATCTAAATCAATTATGTTCAAAGTAAATGAGATGTATGATTCTCCAAAAATAAGGGTTGATCCATTTATTTCAAACATAGATTCATCATTTCAAGAACACTCATTTTGAAGGGTATATGATTAACTATGCTCATGATGAATCCTATATTTCACCAAACACTCTTGAAATTTACAACATAGATATTCAACTTCATTATTTAAATGGAAACTCTCTATGGTGTTACCATATTCCTATACTTTTCTTCTATTGAAACACTTTATCATCTTTGATTATTTCGATATATAGTTCCTAAACATGATTCATGTTATATAAATAGTTTTATCAGTGGATGGAATTATATTTTTATCATAATCTATTTAGTTATTCCTCATTTTCCTAAAAATATCTAAATCCTAATGTTCCTTGGTCTGAGTCATATTTATCACCACCCTTTTATATAAAAAATACACAATCACCAAAATTTGATATATATTATCATTTGTATTTATTCTCTCTCTTTATAAATGTAACATCAAAAACCCTATCCCCATGAGTCAACATTATCATAATTTTTTAGTAAATATTACCAAGGTATTGATTCCAAAACACTTTCTCATCATTCATGCTAAGTAGTAAGAATTTTAGAGTATCTTTAACTTTAAATATATATCCTTAGTGTATTATAGATGTATGATCATCATTTCCTAATCAAAATAATATTTATAAACTCTAAAGGAGTGAATTACATGGTAACCATTGGTTCATATCCATTAAATCAAATTAAACATTCATATTCTGTTCAAATGTTATGATTTTTTATGAATTTTATCATAAATGGTAGAAGATAACATTTGAAAGGTATTTTTGAATTATTAATGTTTCTAAAAATAGAAAAAATAAATAAGAGAAATTAACACACATAAAGGGTTATAATGAAATCTCAGTTGGTCCATAGGCGAATTCCATTGTGTTTCATCAACATTAGCTCTTATTTTTAACTACCTCACTCAATAAATAAAATAAATAGAATTTCCCCCTTAGATCTCACTATTTTTTTGTATGATAAAACTATGTTATTTATTCATCATTTAGTAGTCTATTCTGACACCTTAGTGTGTGGGAAGGAACAATTTATAATTTAGAGATCGTTAGAATAACATAGTGATTATGAAGAAAAACTATAGAATAATTTATAGAAGTGTATATCATAGAACGTTATAGATGGAACACAAGTATATTTTTAGATAAAAAAATAGTGAATTCTAAAAATTAAAATAGCTCATTCATCAAGGGAGTAGCATTATTGAATGATACATCACAAAGTGCCTCACATGTCACTTCTCTCAAGTGCATCACATAGGTCACTTCTGGATTGAGTATTCTCAATTTGGAAATGTCATGAATTATTACCAAGTGCCTCACACAGGTCACTTCTATCAAGTAAATCCCATAGGACACTTCACTGACAGGCCTCACACAAGTCACTTAGCCCATGTGACTCACACATATCACTTCGCCCAAATTCCTTTTGGAACTCACTTCCCATTACGTAATCAATAATTTGAATTCATATATAAAGGATTCAGTAAAGAGTTACGAGAATAGTGAATTTACTTTACCCAAATCTTTCAAAATAGTGAAACTATAGGTGGGGACCATCAGGTAGACATCACAATTTATAGACATGTCAGTGACCCACATGTTAAAAATATATAGATAACCTTCAAAATAAAAAAGTGAAAAAGATATATAGGAGAGGTAATATTGGTATTATTAAACCTAATCAAGGGAAATAATGATATTTATGAATGTGTGGTGGCCAATGAAAACACAAATCAGAAATGTGTGTCAAGACAGTCCCAAAAGGTCAAGTGGTATTAATACATTAATAATTATTTTTCTATAAGAACATTTGACACATTTTTATGTCATACGTGCCTCATTATATAGGAATATATAAAGTGGTATTAGTAAAAAAATATATTCCATTAATCTTTTAAAAACCAAACCATTACATAAAATTTTCAAAAAGTAATTGTTGGAACTCCCTTTTTGAAGAAAGAAATTAGTTTCCAAGTTAAAATTCCTCAAAATATGAATGTGAACATGACCTATGGGAGAAAATATAGTTGCCCTAAAACACTAATACTGTGTAACATGCCTAGAAAAATTAGTGATGGTGGTGGTGGTTCAAGAAGGGAAATTCATTGTCTATGTGTAGGCTAAAGTATTTGGAACATGCTAATTTCACATTCAAGAACAATTGAAAACCCTAAATGATGAGAGATTGCAGTTGATGAGAAAATAACTAAATGTGGTATATAAAAATCTAAAATAAATTTAGGTAGAATATGTAACTCCAACTCAACAATTTTAAGTGGAGGAAACAACTAGGATGGATCGTTGGAAGTGGAGTGGTCGCCAGCTGGGAAGAGAGAACCACTCTGGTAGGGAAAAAATCAATAGAATCTAGAAAGGGGATGGGGGCTCGGGCGTATTTTCACTACTACAAAAATGGGCAAGGGAAGCTCCACCTTTTATTAGCGCTAAAGTTTTAGCGCTTATAAAGAGTAAGTTTTATAAGCGCTAAAAAAGCACCGATAAAGCAATCATTTATCAGCGCTAAAATTTTAGCACTGATAAAGGAATCCTTTATCGATGTTTTTTTAGGGCTAATAAAACTATAGTCCCATATTTTATAAAATTGGGTTCACAGTATCCTCTATTTATCATGCCCTCAAGCCCTCATTGTGTTGTACCCCTGCGACAAACTCCCCTCCCCCCTCGATCTTCTCTTTGCTGGATCTCCGCCACTAGCCCTACTCCTTATCCTCCCCCTCGAACCCCTTCCATAGATCCTCCTCCCTGCAAACCCTACTTCTCCTCCTCTCTGTTGGAACCTACTCCCCCACGAACTCTTCTCCTCCATTTCTCAATGGCGGAGGCTCCTCCCGTGCACCTCCCCCTCTAGCGGTCGCGCCTTCCCCTCCTGACTTAGCGCAGAAGGCTCCCTGACCGCTCGACGCTTATTCTCTCCCTCTATCGCGGGTGCGATCTACTCTAGGTAAGTCTTCCTCTTCTTCTTTTAGGTTTATTTTTGGTGGATAGGTTTTGTGAGAGTAGTTTTCATTAGGGTGATGTTTAGATTCTTCCCCATGATCACCACCCTTGTATTAGATGCTAACTAACATAGAGTTCTAACAATCTATGTCACGAAATAACACACATAGTGGATTCTTATATTTGGTTAGCAGATGATTTGAACTAAAGTATGACTTTTTTATGATTCCCCATGGGTCCTTATGATGTTTGGAACTAGAATTTATTTTTCACCAAGTGTCGTATGTATGAGGGTTTGATATTCTCGTGCAACCTCAAGCTAGACCTTATTACACATGAATATTCTATTAATGTTGAGTTTTTTTTCTCATCCTTCTGGTGGAGTGGGTTTATCTATACTGGGGAAAGTGGTCTTTTTGTAAACCCCTTCATGAAAAAGAAGAGTTTTGATATTACCCACCTCATTATTAATTGGTTACACTTTGTGGGTGTCATGATGTGCTAGTGATTGTGTTTATGAGGAAGGTTCTATTTATGATAGTTATTAGGACACCTCAAATATAGAAAGTGTATCCAACCCTATGGATGTTAATTTATATTTCCCTTAGTTGGTGAGCATGGTTTTATGTGATGTGTGCAAGAAGAATACTTTTCTTCCCTATGAATGTCAAGGAATTCTGGAATGATTCATAAGGGAGGCTTATGGTTAACTCTTAGTAAGGATATGGTGTATGCATCAACCCGATATACCAGAGATGATGAGTGTCTTTGTGAAGTTATAGTGTTCTAAATTGAATCTCTCCTTGCTACGGTTCATAGTGGAGCCTATAATCCATTTAGGTTCATTTATTATTAAACCAAGATTCATGGAGTGGCCTCCAGTCTTCATGCACTAGGGCCATAGAAGACAAGGAGATCAGAGTAGCGCATCCATGGAAAGGTGAATGGTATTATTTGAAAAAGGACTTTGGGTTTAAATAGTGGTATGAACATGTGAGCAGTTGTATTTGGGTGGTTAATTCTTTTTAGGATTGTGGGATGTTTCTTGACTTCGATCAATGGTAAATTCCACACATCTTTCTTTTATATCATGGATAATTTAAGGGTGGTGTCAACTTAGTGAACCTCTATGACTAGTTGTTCTTAGGTGCTAGTCTAGAAGGTTTTTATTGAAAATGGGGAGACACCATGCACTTCATTGGGTAGATAGTGATTCTTCCTTGATACCTATTATGGGTATCATGATTGTTATTTTGAAAGGAGATTGCTCTAGTAAAGAACTACCCTTGGTGTGTCAGGCCAAGTGATTTTGGTTAAGTACACCTACACTATGGAGAACCTGATTACGTGATGGGGGATGAATTTATTCTCAGGAGATTGTAAATGTATTTCACTTGGTTGGATTGTATTTTAGCTCTTTTTATTAAATCCATTAATTTATGTTGATCAATTCATAGACTGACCTCTAGTGTTTTGGTGGAATTCAACAGGTAATACTAATCTTTGGATGGCTATATTAGTGTTCTATGATTATGACTATGGTTTGAGTTGATATCATAATATTTTAAGGTGTTGATCTTCTAGGATGTAGGGTTAGCAGCACCCACCCACAGTAGGTGTGTGATGCAAGTCTCATCTCAGGAGGCACTGTCATTCATAGGTACCTCAAGGATATCCCATTACTCCAAGGAATTTAATATAATTGTGATGGGTATAGACATGTCACATTGCATTTTCTTAACATTCATGCTACAGTCAGAGAGGCAGTCAACGAATAGCCTAGGCATATGAAGGAAATGAAGAAAGGAGGTCTGTACAGCACTAAAGTGATGGAGGAGATCGGGGAGCAGCACGAGGTGGATGGAACTTTGGTTTGATTCTACTAATACTACCCCTAAGTAGACTACTCCTATATTGGTAAGTTAGTGGTTAGAATCTCGGATAGTTGTAGTCACTAGAGTCTTTTTACCAGGAGGCTCCAGGAGTGTTCGGAGGTATGATCTATGTTTTTTATACTTTTCTTGTAGTACTATTAGAAATAGGTACAAGAAACTATTTTTTCTAATTTTTTCAATTATTTTCTAGGTATATGGTAGGCGTTGGTAGAGCCCCATGTTAGTGAGGTAGAGTTATTGCATATTATTTAGATGTTCGTGATCGAATTTATGTTCACTAACCTTAATTTTCTATTTCTTATGTTAATTTGGGTGACAAAACCCTATGATATTCCATAGTAATTTTGGATAAACCTAGGTTATTTGTTTTCCCCCGTGAACCCCTTGTTTTCATTTTATTTGAGTTTGGTCACTAGTTTTGGGCTGTTTAATGTGATTATTTTATTATGAATGAGGTGACTGGTAGGGGTGGTTAAAAGGATGTTTAATGTTTTGCTGCAAGGGTGGTGGGTGCTAGAACTATTGGTAAGGGGGTTGGAAAGTGTGTTGATTTTGATGGGGGGTCTATCTTGGTTCTGTTGATTTCCAAATATTTATTGGAAATGGTTAGGCTCTATTAATCTCTATTTTTATAAGGAAGTGGTTATGTTCTACTGTATTTGGAAGTATTGTTTTGTGTATTTGAATCATAAATACTAATATTTGAGATTCAAATATGATGGAGATGAATAAATATTGGATGGATGCTAATCGTTGGACAATAGAGTATGAGAACGGAGTGAAAGAGTTCATCAAGTTTGCAAAGAATCGCGCAAAGAATTCTTCTCAAATCCTTTGTTTGTGTTTACATTGTTGTTATTTTAGACTAATTACTCCAGAGGTGTTGGAAGAACATTTGATATGTCACGAAATAGATCAGAGTTATAAATGTTGGAATAAACATGAAGAAAAGGCGAATGTAGCTACTGGCTGGGATAAAACTATTTTTTATGGATCATCATATATGAATACAAATATAGATAATGAAGAAGACCATACAGAGGATGTGATTACATATGTCAATGATGATGAAGATCATATTGAGGAAATGAAAAGTACAGTTGAAGATGAACTCCGTGATTGCCCAAAATTGTTTGAGAAGTTAAAGAGTTGTGCAAAGACGCCATTGTATGCTGGTTTCACTAAATATACAACATTGTTAGTTGTACTGAAGTTGTATAAATTGAAATCAGGCAACAGATGGAGTGATGTTAGTTTTACAGAACTAATTTCTCTCTTGAATGACAAGCTCCCGGAAGATAATGAGCTCTCAAACCAGACATATGAAGTTAAATGAATGCTATGCTCGATGGGTATGATTTCTGAAAGAATACATGTCTGCCTGAAAGACTGTATACGGTTTCTCAAGGAGAAAAAATCACTTACAGAATGCCCAAAGTGTGGTGCTTATCAATACAATAAAGATGAATTCAGTCCTATGAAAGTTGTATGGTACTTTCCAATCATTCCAAGGTTTAGGCGTCTATATGGAAGTGAAGAAACTGCAAGAAAATTGTCATGGAATGCAGATAAAAGAAATAAAGATGGGAAATTACGTCACCCAGCCGACTCTCCTCAATGAAAGATAATTGATCATGATTATCTTGAATTTTTAAAAGATCCAAGAAACCTTCGTCTTGCATTATCTATAGATGGAGTGAATCTTTTTATTTTTCAACCAGCACTCACAGTACATGGCCTGTTATGGTGGAAAATTATAACTTTCCACCCTGGTTATGCATGAAGCGGAAATTCATCATGTTATCTATGCTTATATCAGGACCAAAACAACCACGTAACGATATTGATGTTTATTTTTCTCCTTTGATCGAGGATTTGAAGTTATTGTGGGATCTGAGTGTTATGTTGTGTGATGCTTATAAAAGTGAATACTTCACATTGAGAGCGATGTTGTATGGGATGATAAATGATTTCCCTGCTTATAGAAATTTGTCAGGATGTAGCATTAAAGTAACTCAAGGGTTTCCCATGTGCGAAGAAGATACAAAATCAATTAGGTTGAAACATTCATCGAAATATGTGTTTCTAGGACATCGTAGATTTCTACCTCGTCGGCATAAGTACCGATCTTGGACGACATCATTCAATGGATGTTCAGAACAATGCACAACACCGTCTCCACTAACAGGTGATCAACTGTTTGAGAAATTAAAATATGTGAACACTGTTTTTGGTAAACCATTTTTGAAAAACCTTACGAAAATCAGTTGGAAAAAGAGATCAGTTTTTTTTTTGAATTATCATACTGGAATTGTTTATACATCAGACATTTTCTTGATGTGATGTGTGTGTAAAAAATGTATGTGATAGTGTTATTGGAACATTGCTAAATGCCCCTAGAAAAACAAATGATGGAATTAAGGCAAGGTTGGACATGGTTGACATGGGAATATGAGAAGATTTGGCTCCTGTGAAGGGTGAAAATCGAATGTTTCTTCCTCTAGTTGCTTGCACTCTTTCTAGGGAGGAGAGATATCAGTTTTGAAACTTCTTCAATGATGTAAAGGTTCTAGAGGGGTATTCATCAAATATCAAGAACATTGTGTCAATGAATGATTTGAAGTTAAAAGGTTTCAAATCACATGACTTCAATGTTTTGATGTAAGATTTAATTCCTATAGTTTTACGTTGCATTTTGCCCAAGAATGTTCGTCATAAGTTAACTAAACTTTGTTTCTTTTTCAAAGCTATATGTAGCAAAGTTTTAGACTTGGTGAAATTTTCAGCTATAGAAAGAGAAATTTTCATCATATTATGTGAATTAGAAATGTTCTTCTCGCCAACATTCTTTGATATGATGGTTCATTTTATGCTTCACTTGGTGAGAGAGATTTGACTTTGTGGTCCTGTGCACTATAGATGGATGTACCCCGTTGAATGTTATATGAAGATTTTGAAAGAGTATGTCAAAAATCGAAGTCGGTCAGAGGGTTGTATAGTGGAGTGATATATTTTTTAGGAAGCCATTGAATTCTGTACCGAATACCTATCTAATGTGGAAAGTATTGGTCTCCCGAAATCTCGTCACACTAGATGCATTGAGGGTGAGAGAATTTCTATAAGAGATGTTGTGACAATCAATATTATAGATCAGGAGCAGGACCACCTTTATGTTTTGCATAACAGTTGGGATGTTGCTCCATATATTGAAACCCACAAAGAAATTCTTAGGCAGTTGAATCCATTAAGGGCTAAAAAATGGATATCAAATGCACATAATCACTAGTTTATAGGATGGTTTCAGGACCATATTTTTAAGGAGTTAGATGAAAATTAAAATTCAATTTCAAAACGACTTTGATGGCTAGCCGTCAGACCAAGTGTGTATGTATTATCTTACAATGGTTATGTAATTAATGGTTATACATTATATACAGATGAACATGATAAAGATAGTACCATGAAAAATAGTGGAGTTACACTTGTGGCTGAAACGATTGATGTTTCTAGTAGTAAGGAAAAAAATCCAATTTATGCAAATATGTCATACTTTGGTATTATCAAACAAATATGGGAGTTGGATTATACGACATTCCAATTGCTGATTTTCAATGCAAATGGGTTGATAACAATAGTGGTGTTAAAATAGATGAATCGGGATTTGTGAAAGTTTATTTTAGTAAAGAAGGGTACAAAGATGAATGGTTTATAATGACATCACAAGCGGTACAAGTATTTTATGTTCCAGATCCTACAAACCGAAAGTGGTCGATTGTTCTGTTATCGTCCAAAACTACTGAAGGGTCCGATGAAAATTCAGTTGAGGACGATCCTTTTAGTGGTACGTCACAATCATTTTGTAGCGGTCCCAATGTATATGATTTTTTATATATTAGAGGAGACCACAATAAAGGTATTTGGATAATTGATAGAGGTGTCAAATCCCTTCAGCCTTTGAAAAAAAGAAAGAGAGTTCAATAAACATGTTATATTTTGTTTGTAATATAGATCTTGTTATCTCATGTTATTATCTTATCATTACTAAATTTATGTAATCTAAATTAAATGTTCAACCACTTTTGTAGATAATGACTTATGCACGTTTTGGTGCTCCTAACGTCAAATCTGAACAAGTCTCTCTTTTGTTTAAAATGGACAGAATTTTAAGTGAAAACAACAACTGACGTACGAAAATCTGACCAAACACATTCAGATTATGTTGATACTTTAGGAGAACAATCCATAGGTCATTTTTGATGTGTACGAGTCAACCCCACCTCAATCTGAGGCACGGTGTGATCGGTATATCTCAAAGTGTCTCTCTTTTGTTTAAAATGGACAGAATTTTAAGTGAAAACAACAACTGACGTATGAAAATTCGACCAAACGCATTCGGATTATGTTGATACTTTAGGGGAATGATCCATGGGTCATTTTTGACATGTAAGAGTCAACTCTGCCTCAATATGAGGCACGGTGTGGCCGGTATCACTCAAATTGTCTCTCTTTTGTTTAAAATAGACATAATTTTAAGTGAAAACAACAATTGACGTACGAAAATCCAACCAAATGCATTCAGATTGTGTTGATACTTTAGGAGAACGATACATGGGTCATTTTTGATGTGTACGAGTCAACCCTACCTCAATCTGAGGCACGGTGTGGCCGGTATCACCCAAAGTGTCTCTCTTTTGTTTAAAATGGACAAAATTTTAAGTGAAGACAACAATTGACGTACAGAAATATGACCAAACGCATTTGGATTGTGTTGATACTTTAGGAGAATAGTTTATGGGTCATTTGTGACGTGTAAAAGTCAACCCCGCCTCAATCTGAGGTATGGTGTGGCCGGTATCACTCAAAGTGTCTCTCTTTTGTTTAAAATGGACAGGATTTTAAGTGAAAACAACAACTGACGTACGAAAATCCGACCAAACCCCCTGGGCACCCCCCCCCCCACCCCCTTGGACACCCACCAACCCCCTGGATGGCACCCCCACCCCTCCTAGACACCACCCCACCACCTAGACACCCCCACCCCTGGACACCCCCACCCCCATGGATAGTCACCCCCACCCCCCTGGACACCACCCCACCCCCTTGGACAATTCCACTAACCCCCTGGACACCACCCCACCCCCCTTGGACAACCCCACCAACCCCCTGGACCCCCCCCCCCCCGGACACCACCCCACCCCTCTGG
The DNA here is from genome assembly GCA_963277665.1 of Viscum album. Taxonomy (NCBI): domain Eukaryota; kingdom Viridiplantae; phylum Streptophyta; class Magnoliopsida; order Santalales; family Viscaceae; genus Viscum; species Viscum album. The sequence goes on along the minus strand of OY728163.1, from coordinate 1,204,047,582 downwards.
ACACCCCCACCCCCTGGACACCCCCACCCCTGGAAAGCACCCCAACCCCCTAGACACCACCCCACCCCCCTAAACACCCCAATGAACAGCCCCCCTCCCACCCTGGACAGCCCCCACCCCCTAGACTCCCCCACCCCATGGACTCCCCCACCCCTCCTAGACACCACCCCACCACCTAGACACCCCCCACCCCCTGAACACCCCCACCCTCATGGACAGCCACCCCCACCCCCTGGACACCACCCCACCCCCCTTGGACAGCCCCACCAACCCCCTGGACCCCCCATGGACACCACCCCACCCCTCTGAATACCCCCACACCTAAAAAGCCCTCCCAACCCCCTGGACACCACCCCACCCTCCCTAGACACCCCCATGGATAGCCCCCCCCCCCACCCTGGACAGCCCCCACCCCCCTGAACACCCCCCACCCCTGGACACCCACCAACCCCCTGGACGACACCCCCACCCCTCCTAGACACCACCCCACCACCTGGACACCCCCACCCCCCTAGACACCCCACCCCCTTGGACACCCACCCCACCCCCTGGACACCACCCCACCCCCCATGGACAGCCCCACCACCTCCCCTGGACACCACCCCACCCCCTAGACACCCCACCCCCTGGAAAGCCCCCCCCCCCCCAACACCCTAGACACCACCCCACCCCCCTGGACACCCCCATGGACACCCCCCCCCCCAGGACAACCCCCCCCAGGACACCCCACCATCCCCCTGAACAGCCCTCACCCCCTGGACGCCCCCCACCCCTCCTTGACACCACCCCACCACCTGGACACCCCCCACCCCCTAGACAACCCCACCCCCTGGACAACCCCACCCCCATGGATAGCCCCCACCACCCCCCGGACACCACCCCACCCCCCTTGGACATCCCCTAACCTCCTGGACCGCCCTCCATCCCCCTGGACACCCCTATCCCCCCTGACACCCCCATCCCCCCAGACACCCCACCCCCCCGGACACCCCTACCCCCCTTGGATAGCCACCCCAAACCCCTGAACAGCCCCCAAACCCCTTAAATTATGAATTGAATTCTTTATGTATTTAATTAACTTATGAATTATGTGTTAATGGTGTATGGGTATACTTTTTGTATGGTTATACTTGTTGTAATTACCTTATGAATTATGTGTTAATTTTGTATGGGTATACTTGTTGATATGCTGGTTTTTTTGGCAGGTCTTGTTTGGGTGTGCTGCTGTAGAATTTTATGTTACAGCAGGCAGGGCATTTATCAGTACTTTTTTAGTGTTGATAAAGGGAACCCCCCTTTATCAGTGCTGAGCTTTACAACGCTTTTTTTAGTGCTGTTAAAACCCATTTTGAGCGTTGATAAAGCTCGTTTTTGTAGTAGTGTTGGGGGAAAACAATCCCAGCAGTTTTAAAAAACCGTTGGAAAAAAACAATTCTACCAACAGTTTATAAAAATCGTTGGGAAACATCAATATATCCCAACAGTTTACAAAAACCGTTGGCAAACATCCCTATACCCCATCCTTTCCTAGCGATTCTATAAAACCATTGGGAACTTCTATGCCTATCCCAATGGTTTTCTCAAACTGTTGGGAAAATCCATGATATATAGGCCTATTCCAACGGTTTGAATAAACCGTTGGTATAAGTTCCTTTTCCCAATAGTTTTTTCAAACCATTGGGATAGAAGCGTTGGTATAGGTGGGATTTCCACCTGTACATGTGTACAAGTACTTTAGGCCAAGGCCTCACATTTCAGTGATATGCTTACTTGACACTTATTGTCAGCCCCTAGCCTACTAGAGGGAAGCTTGGGGTATCACCCTCAATTTACCGCTGGCCCGGGCGGGGTCCCGGTGGGTCGGGTCATGAAAATACATTTATTATCATTTTTATCCATGTGGATAATAATTCCATTTTTAACATATCATGCATTTTCTTAAAATGAATGTGACCTAAAAAATTATGTCATAAATCAAAAGACTCTAGTGAGTAAGCAGAAACAATATTTTCATTCAATTTGAATAATCCATCACCCAAGTGGTCCTTTCCAGCAAAGATCCCACCCTTGGACAAAACAAAGTTATTTGTCTCAAATACAAGCTTTAAACCAATGCATGTTTAATAAACTCCTTGAGACTAAGTTCCTATGAACTTCAAGTATATATAAAACATTATTTAAGGTGAGGATCTTTCCTAAGGTAAACTCAACATCAACCACTCTCTTACCTTGTACATTTATGCTTGTGAAGTTCCCCATGTAGAGAGACACCCCGTCTTTAATTGATTACATCATCTTGAAGAGAGATTTTTTATTGCACATGTGTCGTGTAGCACCAGAATTGATCCACTGGGAAGAGTTATCCTCGAGCACATTCGCTTTGAAGATCATAGTCACAGAGTGCTCTTTTGAAGTGTTGTTTCCATTTTTCTTATTACAAAGACAACAATCCTGTTTGAAATGTCTCAACTTTCCATGGAAGTAGCATGTCCCTTTCTTCTTCTTGAATTGCATCTTTCCTTTCGAAGGATGGTTTGGACGATTTTCCCCTTTGAGGACTTAGATCCACTACCTCTGCCATGAGGACCATGGATTTATCATCCTTAGGCTCATTTGACTCATTGTGTTTTTTATATTCCTCATCAATTTGTAGACAATTGAATAACTCATTGAGAGAGATATCTTCCTTCTTATGCTTTAGAGACTGTATAATATTCTTTGAAGGAGGGAGCTTATCGATGATGGATGTGACAATGATAACATCATCCATATTCATCTTGTTTTGCTTAAGATAGTGTAAGATGCGTTTTATTTCATAGAATTGCTCCATGATAGATTTACCATGTACCATTTGTAAGAAATAAACTTGCTTACTATAAATTTCTTGCTTGTTGCATCCTCGGTGATGTACTTTTACTCCAAGGCATCTCATATCTTCTTTGCGGTTTGAAAGATGTTGACATGTGTTGAAGAGGTCATCGACTAAAGCGTTCAACATGTACCCCCGATACATGAGATCACTGTTCTCCCATTTTTTTCTTGTACATGAAACTTGAAGTGTCTCATCTTCGAATGTGAGAGGCTTCAGAGTTAGAGAGCACGTATACCACTTTGAGAGTTGCAAGTAGCAAGTGCATCTTCTTTTGCCACCTCTTGAAGCTTTTATCATCAAATTGTTCCACCTTCATCGCATTATTGAGCATCACTGTATCTATATTAGCGGAATCTACTCTTAAAAATGCAGGGGACATGGGTGGGTAATGGATATGGCTTTGCTTGGATTACGTTGTCACTCTCCTTAAGAGTAGATTTGTCCCCATCAAATTGGTAAAACTATGTGTTGTTGATGGATCCTCTTCAGGGCACAACTGTGGCTCGATACTCGACAAAAGTACTTTTTGGAAAGTATCCCTTGGATAACCTTTGGAAACACGAGATTAATAAAGAGATTTTGTTGCTGCACACCAACAAGTTATTTTTGATGTATGATGGGGGCTTTTTAAATGAATCTCAATTTGCAGGAGGGATTTTAATGGTTGAGAATAATTGGAATTGGTGAGTTTTGTATGATCATATGCAACCCACAACACATGAGATACATCTTCAAGAAATTAATGTGTAAATAATACTGTAAAATAGAGTACCTGGAATTCATGGACACCGATAATTTTGATCTTCTTTCCACGAAGAGTGTTTGAGTAAGATCACGAAAAGCAGTAAACAAAAGCACTCTGCCTCCAAGAGAGTACACCGGACAATGGATCCACGGACGCTTCGTGATGACACCCAAACAACTGAAGGGGTATTAGCACATTCTCGAGTGCGATTGACAATGCTTAAGAATGATATATATATATCATGCATCTCATGCATGTGTATATTTTAGTGCACACCCAACATGAATTAATTTTTCCATCAAATGGAGACTCCATTTTATAAGCATAAAAACACTCAGGTAGACAAGTCATCATGCCCTTTGGAATTGAGTTGATATATTTTTTGAAAATACACGTCTTTTCAAGATTTGTTCTCATCTATTAGATTACACCCGATCAAATAAGTAGACTGGATCGCACCCGCTAGCGAACGGGGTGTCCGCTAGTAAACATATATGCCAACCCATTGGGATTCAAAAAATAACCTTCCCCTTGAAAAAAAAACTCAAAATAAAACAATTTAAATATTTTAAAAAACATTAAAATCCAACACCAACTAAACTCAACGATGATATTTGAAAATTAAAAATAAAAGCAATTACAAAAGATTTATTTAATTATTTTTACCATAGTTGTTATTTTTTTGCTTAAAATTATAATAAATAATGGAACACCCACCGGAGCACGTGATTGATGGTGACCTGGGTTTGCCCGCCGCCGGCTTCAGTCAAAGACAATTTAGTACGCTTCCCCGGCTGCCGATTTTTGAAAACTTTTTCCAATCAAACAGGGAGTGGCCAGCCATTAAGCCTGCACGATATTGCAGCAGTCCACTAACGTTTTATAATTGAATAATAATATAAGGTTTTTTTAGCGATCTCAAATACAATAAAAACTGGCGTATTTTTTTTTTAAATATTATTTAATTACCCGGACCGTCTCCCGTAACTACGAACAGAACTGGTAACAGCCGGCTGCTGGGAGGAAATGCTGCAGACAGCCCCGTAGTCTGGTTTTGTCTGCATCCTTTCCTCGAGATCTCCGCCTTAACCCGTACCGCTTGATCTCCTGTCACCTCTCGCCCCATCCTCCCCTCTCCCGATTTCTCAGAGTTCTCATTTCTGCTGGGACATCATACAATTCCCCTCCGTTGCAATTTTCCCGCGGGAAAACGAATTTCATTCCAGCTGTTGTCAAGTGATCTCCCCTTTCGGCCTCTCTTCTGTTTTTCGTTGTCTGAATTGAACGTATTTTGCGTGCTGCTCCCCGTCGTTCGGCCGTGGTTGTTGCTCTGTTATATTGGAGATGGCAGATAACTCCCCTCCGAAATGGGTGCTGATGCTGACGGCGCAGACGCCGACCAACATTGCAGTGATCAAATACTGGGGCAAGAGAGATGAAACCCTAATTCTGCCTGTAAATGACAGTATCAGCGTGACGCTTGACCCCGATCATCTGTGCACTAAGACCACCGTTGCTGTGAGCCATAGCTTCGACAGAGATCGGATGTGGCTCAATGGGAAGGTATATCTTATACGTCTTGTACACTTTCACTGCGTTTTGTTGACTATTTTGTACAGTGCTTTTAGTACGCTCCCCTCCTACTCAGATGTTCGGATGATTAAATGATTAACATGACCTGGTTTATGTCAATTTTGAACTATGATTTGGTTTTCCTGCTTTGCGTAGGAGGTTTCCCTTTCTGGCGTTAGGTATCAGAACTGTTTGAGGGAACTTCGATGTCGTGCTAGTGACGTGGTGGATGAAGAAAAGGGCATTAAGATCACTAAAAAGGACTGGGAGAGATTGCACTTCCATATTTCTTCCTATAACAATTTCCCAACAGCGGCAGGGCTGGCTTCTTCAGCGGCTGGTTTTGCTTGCCTTGGTAATGGCATCCTTTTTCTTTGGTTCTTTAATGTTTATTCTTGTTTTTTGTTGTTTTTAGTGTGATTATAATGTTCAATATTTTATTATCGAAGTGCCCTTGAGTTGATGGTTGTATTTGTTGTCATTTGGTCTTGTCATCACCACTATCAATGTCATTATGCAAAGGTGATGATGAGGGTGATGGATTGGAGCATCCACACAATTCATGGAAAAGAGGCTGCCCAAGCACTATGGATAATGAAGAATGGAGTGTGGTGCCAATGGAAATATAAAGGGAGTCTCATATGATGGCAATGGAATAAGAAATGAGTTGCTGCTGCTTAAATGCCTTGCTGGACAGATTTAAGTAGCAGCCTATATATCAGATGATTGAAAGAGTTGATCTTCATAGAAGAACATGACATGTGCTGAAAGAGGAGTTCTAGTACTGTCTACAACATTTTGCAATAGAGGCAATGCTGACTACAGTGCACAGCTTGAAGAGCTGTTATAATCGGTGTTAGAGGCTAGTTGATAGGAAGCATTGAAGACCCATGAGTTGGTAGAAGGCTACCCTCGTGTACTGCTGGTGTTGACTGTTAAAGTCAGTGTTTACAACAATTGGGTGAAGGTTTTATTATTGCTAGATGTAGAGGGCGAATTCTCCTTACCTCAATGTGAGGTGGAGACATTCTTTTATAGATGGGTAAAATGGATTACATGGTGGAGTATTCCGATGTGGGACTTGGAAATACCCTTTACAATAAAACCGGGTTCAACACTCCCCCTCGAGCCGGATATGCTCAGCTTAGACCAAGAGTCCTACAAAAGAAAGACGACATCGAACAAGACCATACACACTCCCCCTCAAGCTGGGTCGCTGATGCTGTGGATACCCAGCTTTGTACTGAGAGAGTCCAGACGAGCTCCCAGAGGCAGGGAGGGGCTTGGAGATTGCCGAGGCAGGGAGGCAGAGGGCTGCGGGTGGACGGAGGGCTGCGGAGCCGAGACGACGTTCTGCAAAGGGATGGAGGCAAGGCCGGGCGAAGCTAGGAAGCCGCAGGGAGGGCGGGGCCAGGCAGAGCCGGGAGTTCGCAGGGGGGAATCGCTGGAAACCCTAACGGGGAAAAAAAGGAGGGAGGGCTCGGGTTAGAGAACACCCTTTGATAACATGTATAGGGCGAATTCCCCTTACATCAATGTGAGGTGGAGACATTCTTTTTTAGATGGGTAAAATGTATTACATGGTGGAGTATTCCGATGTGGGACTCGGAAATACCCTTTATAATAAAACTGGGTTCAACACTAGAGATTATAAGCAGTCAAGTTCTTGAAGATACTCCCACACGAATACATGCCACACATGTGCTTGGAAGCCAAGGAGTTTGAGCAGGTTTAATAAATTTCCAAAGGTGATTTGAAGTGTTTATGAGTGTTTGAGAATGACTGGAAGGAGTTTGGAGAAGTCCCGAGGCAAGAGGAAGTCGTTTCGAAGCTCACTGTAGAAATATGTATTTTGGAGTTAATTTAAAAATGACTTAGTCCTGAGTGTAAGCCTTTGTCACTGAACATAAGTCTTTGAGCCAGATCGCATGTACATCGTATGACTTCGAGGCAAGGCACCAAAATGTCCAAGGCAAGAGCGTATGACTTCATCGTACGACTCTGAGGCTGATCGCATGACTTCATGTTGAGTGTAAGTCTTCGGTGTAGGACTTTGAAGCGCCAAACATAAGACTTCCTCAGCGTAAGCCTTTTAGTTATGTAAGGCTTCTATACTTAGCAAAATTTTCAGTAAGCTGCTTGATGAAGAATTTGAAGTTTTCAGATTCAATTCTTGATGAAAATTAGAACGAATGAGATGATGCTTGATTTGTTTTTCAATGATCAAAACATCACAAATAAAGTGTGATACATGCTTGGAAATGGTGAGTACTGATTTTCAAGGTCATTCAAGGAAGATCAAAGCAATTGGAGTTCTTGAACATTTAAATGCAGATTTAATGAATAAATTCTAGAATTTGTGGAAATAAAATTTGTCGATACTTGAATTGTTCCAACATGATCCAAATATCACAATGCTTTTAAAAGCCACGATTCAAGCCTGATCTGAGAGAGTTTGAAGAGCGAGAAGATGAGGTGAACAATGTTCTATTTTTGCATGATTTTCAATTGAGAATATTTGACAATCATCACTAATGATCTAAATGAAGAGGAATTTGAAGATGGTTGTTCTGTGCTGTACTGTTCTAAACATCACAAAGAGTTGTGATTCGATCTCGAGATGAAACGAGAAGTCAAACTGAGCTGCTATCCGAATGTGCATGGGGTGCGCAACGTAGGAGGAGGTACCGGTCTTTTGTTCTTATCAATTGGCCCGACCTGCCCTTCTTCGTCTTCTCCATCGGATGCGCGACTTGTTGTGCCTTGACCTGCCACTGGCTCGTCCATCGTCTTCTCTTGTTGGTGGTAGCACTGCCACATTTCCGTTGGAAATAGCCCCGCGTTGCCGTTGGTGCAATTTCTTGGATATTGCAAGGAGTCGTGCACTGCCTGCTCCCGACCAAAAAACGCGCCCTCCTTGCTCGACCTTTGTTGACGGTCACACATGCCTGGACGACACAAAAGACAACTGCCGTTTTTCTTCATACGTTGCGCATTCGCTCTAAGGTGACACCTACGACCGACTCGCTTGCAAGGGACGATCGCTGCTGCAAGGGCAACTTCGTCGATTTCGTTCGAAAGATAGGCGCGCACCCCCATCGGGTTACGTTGGGAGGAGGTGCATTGGGGGTTGGGCTCGCTGGTTTGGATAGCATCGCCGACTGCAGGTAAGACTCTTTCGGAAACACATAAAAAAAATAATAATAAAAAAAAGAGAAAAAAAAAGTAAAAGGGGAGGACAGGTCGTTTGCCGACGCAACCATTGGACGACCGATGCCGCTATGGAGAAACGCCTCGACGAGGCAGGCAAGCAACTTCGAGGCGCTTCAATCCGGTTCGCGTAAGAACAAGTCGAACTCCGGGCCGCTCTCAAACTTTTGGGGCACTGTCTTGAGACGATGATGTCGCAAGGGGAGGCGACTCCGCCTTATCACCTGACCACGCGACCTTAGGCGCAAGCCGCAAGGTCTGGCACTACGACCAAGCTGGCAGATCTCCCACTGAACCAACAACGATGTGATCCGAAGTAGAAAAGGAGGGCACCTGCGCTGACCCTGCAACCGCAGACGAAGCACATTCCGTCCGCTCCAGTGCTGACAGATGGGTTGCCAAAGGAGGGTACCGCCCAGTCCCCAACGGCCATGGGGGGTGCACTTTGCGATGAGGCGACACTGCCTGTCGTGACGCCGGCGCTGCTTCAAGTGCATTGCGCCCTGTTTGCTGCGACGGAAGCAGAGCAGTGCGATAAAGCGATGTTGTTGGAACTGCCCAAAGAAGATCAGCCAGCACACGGGAAATTCCGGGAGCATATCCAGCCTGTTGATTTTTTTTTTTCTGGCGATTACATGGAAAATTGCTGGCCCATTCCACAGTATGGAGCATCTGAAAGATCACGTGGCATGACTGCCCTCAGTTTCCTGGAGCGAGACACGGGTATGAGAGATCGCTTGACATGCCTGCGAGATCCATCACCTTGAGGGCAATGTGGTTTTTTGGGACGGTGACAATGATAGAGACCTGCTATTAGTTTGTTAGGGACCTGCAGTGAATGAGTTTGTTTGTGGGGGGACCAGTGGGTCTTTTCTGTTGGGGGTATATTTGTCAGTGGTGGGAGGAATATTGTTAGAGAGGGGCCATGTGGAGGTGGGGGATCTCTTATAAATAAGATTGCATGAGGGAGAGGAGGCAGATAGAGAATATATGGGAATCGGCCATTTGGCTTGGAAAACTTTCTGCGAGCTTGGGCGGAACTCTCTGAGAGTTCCGATCTCCCCCCTCCTCTTCTGCATGTATTTCTGTTAGTTATTTTCTATAATACAAGTTACCGGTCCTCTCTTCTTATCAACAGATCATTTTAATGTCTGAACTGATCTTCAATGATGCTTTACAAGAAGATGAACCAAACTGCATATCTGATGCTGTATAATCATTATATGGATGGGGAGATTGAAGTGCAATTACTGTGAGTATCTTATTGAAGGAAATGAATGAACTGAGCCTTCCGTAGAAGAATCCAAAATATCAGTGGAGCTGTGAAATGTTATGTGGTTCTACAGCCTGAAGAAGAGTTGGAGATTGTTTCAGTGAGAATGAAAAGAATGAGCTGCTGAGAAGAGCTGCTGTGTGTAACCAGTAGTGAAGAAAAGGCAAGGCCGCATCTATGTTCGATGTATGATTTATCTACAACTAAAAAAATGATTCATGTTGAGGTTTTCTATTGAGTATTTTGGGAGTTTGAGAAGAGAATATGAGAAGATCCCGAGGCAGTTAGAAGACTCTAGAATAGTTTTTGGCCGAGAGAAAAACGAGAAACAAATGAGAAAACAAAAGCTGTGGCACTCCTGTCATTATACAGGAGAAAACCGTAAGGGCAAAAAGAATATCGAGATCGTGGGGGAATACGTAAAAGGTGAGAAATTAAATGAGATCGTGGGCACAAAAATTAGTTGGGGGTATTTTGTATTCCGAAATGGTTAGCCTAATTGCCCGATGAGGTATAAAAAGAAAAAGAAGGAAATATGAGTTGTGGGTCCGCGAGTTCATCGGAGACGGAGCATAATAGAGAAAACTAAACAGCTCTCGGAGAAGGAGGAGGATCCGAGCCTGAGCCTGTGCTGAGGAGTTAGATCTTTTGGGTATTGAAGCTAAAGGAACAAGAGGAGAATCCTACGACAACCATTGTTGCAGAAGTTTGAGAAAAAGAAAACAGAGCAAGGTCGACCTGGTGTGTAGGGATTAATTTATTGGTGTTGAAGCATTTGAAGTATAGTGAGGAGTTGATGAGTTTGAAGAGCACAGGGGCTCAGTTGTGATTGTGGTAGCCAAATGAACAGGTTCTGAAGATCCGTCAAGTTGAGTTTCAAGTGGAGATCGAGTTACATAACTTTCTTGAAGATCTACAGTCATTCGAAGTATCTACCGATGAGTTGAAGGAGATCTATTACATTGATGTCCAAGCATCCTGTGTAGATCTGCTGATCTACCTCCAAAAAAATTTCAAAGAAACACTTGTATATATATGGTAAGACTCCATAGAATCTATGCGACTCAGGCTATGCGGGTAGATCATGGTGTAAGCTGTGACAACAGTGTGAAGTTGCTGAGATAAGTCCAGTGTGATTCTGGCAAGAGAAGTCCCCTGAGACACAAACATTGTAAACACCATGTGACTCAGTGTTGGTGCGGGAAACACCACTCATTGTAATCAACATCATATTATAGTGGAGGATCCTTGATTGAGCGAACAACCAATCATAACAAGAAGTGGTCTTATTACTGAACCTTGTAAAAATACCGTGTGCTTCTTTATTGCTTTACTTGCATTGCATGCAGTTGATGGTTGCTAGTTAAAACTATTGGTCGGAGTGAGTAACTCAAGAGGGGGGGGTGAATTGAGTTCCCAATACAAATTTCTGTTAAAACAAGTTTAAATAAAATCCCCCAATTTAAAATAAAATCGCTCAGTTAACCAAAAGAATAGTTTAATATAATTTTGATCTTTTAAAAGATTCCTCAAAGCTTAATTAGTGGTAAGTTAAAACAATATGAATATCATTCTAACTTTTGAAATCAATCAAATACTTATATAAACATTAGTTAAGATTAACTATCAAAATATTGGTTTTGTTTATAGTTTAAAACAGATTTAGTTTAATGCTTTGAAATGAAACAAAACAAAACACACAGTGGAATAAAAATGAGAGGTTCAGTCTCAAGCCGAGACCTATTCCCCTCCACTTGACAATACCTGTTGCCAAGCAAATTATATAAATATAATTTTGATCCACAACCTGGATCGGGTTTACACTATAGCGACTCTGCTTTTTTCTTACATTACTCTTACATCATTTTAAAGATAAGCAACATAATAGTGTTACAAATTCAAGATTCAAAGATTTAGTGTCTTGGGCGAATTAGGACCATTCATAACTTTTACATAATAAAACATAAACATTTATTTAATTCCTTCTTCTCTAGCTTCTTATTGGCCCTCGTGTTCTCCTTAGTACAAGTATTCACCTGAGGATATATATCAAAAAGGGGTGAGCCAAAAGCCCAGTAAGAGAATAGATAAGAACATGAATCAATATAACATGAGTGAGCATAATCATTATCATCACAACATAAGCATTAAATCATCATCATAATCATGAGAGGAAACATTAGATAAATGCATGGAATGTGGCAATGCATAAAAATGAAACATCATGTCTTAGTGGTCAAATACTATACATAGTTGTGAACAAAGCTAGCATCATGTTCATGCATTTGCATTTTTTCTCATGAGAATACGTCACATTACCCAATGCATTGAATTGCTATATAATTCCGAGCACACTCGTCACATCATAACATTTACATGCGCTATATAATTCCGAGCGCACCCGTCACATCATAACATTTACATTATCACGCATGCCATATAGAACATATACCAATCTTGGACATAAAATAACCAATGGAAATGAATGAGTTTCATTTCACATAGAATAAATTCATGAATAAACATTGGGGTTCCCAAAAGAAAGAGAGAATACCATATTTGGTATAAGAATCATCGATTTTGAGTGAAGAAGAAACAATCTCACAAGAAGTAAAAGATGTATTTTTGGAAAGAAGAGTTCTTTTGGATTTTTTTTTGCATTTGTCATAAAACCAGATTGGAAACATGTATATCTCAGAAAAGAAAAAGGAAAAAGAAATGATATTTAAAGAAAAATAAAGGAATATCCATACTGAAAATGGAGTGAAAGGGAAAACCCAAAGAAAAAGAGTTGGGTTCGAGAATCCCCTTACCTTATGTCCTAATTCTTTCTTCATTTTAATATCCTGGATAATCAAATTAAATTCATTAATTAACAAATCCAGAACCTTTTATACATGTATTTGATTCATTATAGTTTTATTAAGTTCATTTATTGGCAGCTTTTCGATGAGTTATAGAGTTCAATTGCATCGTTCGGGAGTGTTCGTTTTCTTGGTTTTCATGACCGATTCACTTGTATAAAAGTATGGAAATTCATGTACAATTGGAATAATTTTTCAGAATTAAAATTATAGGTTATTAATGATCACATAAGTTTAAATGGTTATATATATTATTTGGTTATATGGTACGAGGATGAATCATTAGATAAAACATTAGTGATAATTGTTTAAATTATTACAGCGGGTTTTTTATCACAACGAAATAGTTTTGTTTTATTAATTAGTATTATGTAAATATGCTACTTTTAGAACATAATAAGGGTTATAACGTATACTTTACAATATGTTTTCACCATTAAAATGGTTTCATGACTAGCCTTAAAGGCGGTAAGGGAAAATGAAAATATGTCGTCCTTGAAGACGATGAATCAACACCTCACGGACGATGATTTCATTTTAAGAATAAAAGGGAGAGGAAAAAGAGTTTGATGATGGATTGTTCCATTAGCATAATAACATTCCAGTATATGTAAGATACTGGAGTTATCATGCCATTTAGATGAGGGGAGTGAGGAGAGAATAAGAAAAGAAAAGATCCTGAAAAGAAATTAAAAGAAAAGAAATAGAATTTTACCTTTTGAATCATTATCCTTGAGAACCTCCTTAGGGCAAAGGGTTTGGTCTTTTGATGAGATCAAAAGCTCCTGAACGCGGGGGAGGGGCTTGAGAAGAGTATTGGGTAGAATATGGAAGAGGTGGTGAGGGGTGCTATTTATAGGGGAGAACATAAGTGTTTTCTCATTATTTTATTCATTAGTTTATTATTTTGGCTCAATACTATAAATATTTTGAGTATTATCACTAAATATATTAAAATAATGAGATTATGGTGTTTACATCAGCGATGACTCAATGAATAGTGTATTTAACTTATAATGTATATATATCGTAAATTACCGTATTTTACTATTCACAAAAAATTCAAGTATTTTAGAAAAATTCAAAAAATGCACCATAATCAGTTTTCAACGTGTAGAATTCAAAAATGAACTTCATTTTATGGAAATAATTTTCTAAGTATGAGAAATTTAATTTTTAATTTAAATCATTATTTACTTGGAAAATACCGATTTTAAAATTATAACTGATTTTATAACACTTTGAAAAAATAATTAAGGTCATAAAATTATCTAATAATCATAAGACAACAAAATATTAATTTATAAATACATTATGAAAATACATTTTCTTTTAAATCATTATATTAATTATAAAATTGTAATTAAATATTTTTGATTTTCAAAAACATCAACACTTAATTAATAATTTCTAATACATTTATTTATATATACTATGATATAATTATATCATATTACCATTTATAAGATACTTAAATTTTATTTACTCTCATGGGTGGGGTTACTTTTCTATTGGCCGGTTTGCTATTTATAAGAGCTAATATTATTTCAAAGGTCAAGTTACTATTTCATCGGGATATGTTCCTTAACTTATAGAAATACCTCTTATTTCATCAATTCTTCATTTATAAAGTTTGTATTGTGTTCTCAAAGTGATTTTATGTGGTTTATTCTATATGACATAATTATAAGAAGTGAATTTCCATTGATAAAATTTTGGGCCATTCCATACACAACAACTAACCCCAGGACATGCAGAGGCCTCTTCCACAATAATCGTGGGTATAAAACAAACACATACCACACAAGGACCTCTTCCACAATACTAGTGAGTATACAGATGAAAATGGAGAGAATAAGATATCTTGTATCTTCCAGTTATAGCGCAGGAGACAATGCGTGTTGATAAACAGGCCGAACAATACACTACTTGATAATAACATCAACAAAACAGAAAGAGCAAGTATAAAGATGTAAAGAATATAGTTTTGGGTTGGTCTGATTTGCTCTGAAAGCTTGAGTCTCCTCGGACATAGCTTGGAGAGGAGCTCAAGCCAATTCTCTGAAAAATACAGTAAAACAGAGCGTCGTAAGCTCTCTTTGTCTTGACTGAAAAATCAAGTGGCACACTTGATCATTTGTTCGCACTCAACGGAGCTATTCTATATGCTCGCACACACAAAAGAGACTTCTTTTTAATATACAACGCTGCATGAAGGAGAGAGCCTGTTTGAAGAATAATCATCACGATCCTTTGCTTCCTCGTACTGGGTTTTGACATCATTTAATGTTTTCCTGCAATAATTAAGAATAATCATTAAAATAATGCTCAACATTAAATTTAATAATATAGCCATTAGAAACATTTAATTCAAATGTCCCAGAATAGTGACGGTGGGTCAGACTGGTGGCGACTCATGTTTGGCGGTGAGTCAGACCAGCGGTGAGTCAGGATGGCGGTAGGTCGGGTCTGGCGGTGACTAATGTTCAATGACGACTCCTCTCAACAGTGACTCGTCTCAGCGGTGACTTGTCTGACGGTAGGTCGTCTTCAGCGGTGACTCATGCCCAACACTGACTCGTTTCAGTGGTGAGTCAATTCTTGGCGGTGACTCTTTTCTGACGGTAGGTAAAGTTTGACGATGACTCATTCTTAGCGGTGAGACATTCCTGACAGTGGCTCAATTTCAACGGTGAGTTGTGTCTGGTGGTAACTTATTCTCAGCGGTGAGATATTTCTGGCAGTGACTCAACTTCAACGGTGAGTCTTTTCAGCACTTAGCCAGATTTCTTCAAAATGCCTTATATTGTAAAATGCTATCGTGCTATCATAGAACATTAACACCATTAAAAACACAATTAACATGATTTGTGATTATTAAAATAAGAGTGCCAACAATCTCTCATTTTTTTGATGATCATAAATCATGCCATCTTAAAAGCAATATATAGAATAAATTTTGGCTTAAAATAGATACGTTCAACACTTTAAAAAACTATTGTGAGAGTTCGATCATAAAATTTTAAACTTTAAAACAGAAGATAAATTAATTAATATGGTATCAAAGATATTAAATAAAAAAAGGATATCAAAGATATGTCAAAGGTATGGTATGAGAGAATAGCATTACCATTTAATCAATGAAGATGGTATCAAAAGAATAAATTAAATACTTATCGCATCAAGAAATAACATAAATGAAAAAACCATAGTTATTCTCCCCCCTTTTTTTTGGAATTATCAAAAAGCGAAGACATGAAGCAGGAAATTCAAGGAAGCAAAAGATGAATAATAAGAGAATTTCCATTAACAACTTATTACATCGGTGCGGGGAGGGGATAAACAACAAAAATCTAAACTAAATGCACACGGGAAGTCTCGAAACTGAGACCTTCCAAATACCACCACAGGGGCAACCACTAGACTGAACCCGTGGGGCTTAAGAGAAAGGAGAATTTCCATTAAGGATAAAAGTGATTACAATCAAAAGTGAGATACAATAAAGTCCCTATCAAAAACAAATTCTAAAAACAAGCACTCCCAGCCTAGGGACTAGGATCAGCATGAGCCTTGCCCTTATCAGAGGCAGAGGGCACAAGAGAGGCTGAGGTGACTGTGGTGGTGGCTGTAGGAACAAAAACAGTAGCTGAAGGGATAGAGGTCGTGGCTGTGGGAACGGAGGTAGAAGGCGGAATCTCCCTGATGATCACTGACAAAATCCGTTGAACTGCTTCCATCGGAAACAAGCTAAGAGGCTGAAACTGAGCAGGCAAAGGTGCATTTGGATCTTGAGAAATATCGGGTCTGAAATACTCAGGAGCAGTAGCTAGAGAAGTCAAATGACGAGTAACTGGAATGGCCTTATATGCTACCACTGCAGTCCCACACACATGCAGAAAAGGCTTCATCAGATTGATGAAGTCCATAATGATTTGGCCTCCTCGCTCTATGACTGTAACACCCCGCCCTTACCTCATTGGCTTGAGGAGGCGGTGATGACTACTTGGCCTTAAACGACGTTCCCAAGACGCCAAAGGCTGACAATAAATGCCAAGGGCTTCAAGATCAAATTGGGGAACGATTTTTTCCTTAAGACAAAACCAACCAAACCATCCATTAACCACCACTGTATGATGCGTGTCAATAAAACATTCCAACATGAATTCCCAAAAGACAACCAAATGTTCCACAATACATCCCAAAACCAAAACAAACAACACAATATCAGAGTACTACGCGGAAGACTAAACAACAAAGCACCATGTGCCATGATACCACCACAGCTCTACACCAAGCTCCAAGCTCCAAGTTCCAAGCTCCGAGCTCCACCCAGACATCACGATGCACCACTAAAGGAGGGTGATGCCTTACCTTTGCCCACGTCACGGGACACAACATCTGCAAAGACACCAACGTGCCAATGCAGGGGTGAGTACTAAAACTCAGTAGGTTTTCCCCAAATGACTTCCCTACACACGTCATTAGGATAAAACCGTTAGCACATTTATATAAAACAATTTATATACAATAATCACAAGTACAACCATTTCCATAAGCCAAACATGCTCTTACCAAGCCATCACACCCAAACCAAGCAACCAAGGGAAAGCCAACCAAACATGCCACACGCCATTTCATCATTCACACGCTAGCACAACAATTTCCAACTTGCAAAGCAATGCACAACAAACAACCAAAACAACCAAACGGTGGAGCTTCCGTCCAACCTGTTCACTCATTCACACCTAGTGGTACTTCCCGACCACAACTAAACGGTGGAGCTTCCGTCCAACCCGTTCACCCATTCACAACTAGTGGCTCTTCTCGTCGACTTATCCTTTGATGGTGGCCCTTCCGTCCACTATCCATCCCCTTTTTATAGTGGTACTTCTCGCCACTTTTACACAACATTCCCATCAAGCCATAAACAAGCATATGACCCACCAAGGTCACAACAACATGCAATCAACTAATTCCATCGCATACCAATCCACTTCAATAAATCGTTCATTTATTGAAAACCATTTTCCATGCCAAACCACATTTCAATAAAAACAACATTTTTATTGAAAACCATTTTCCATCAACCATTTTTCCAAATCAATCTCAACAACCCATTTTAAAATCTCTATTTTAAAATCCACACCAATAGCATTTCACCATAACACCCCCTTTTCCCCCAAAAATCCCCAAAACATCACCAAAGGGATTTCCAACCAATTTTGCACAACAATCACACTTAATTTCAAGCACAACAAATTAATAGTAATCAAACACCACTAGTTCTAACCAAGTGGAGTCGAGAGAGAAGCCACCTACCTTTAGGGTTTTCGAGAAATCGACTCACAAGCACCCGCACCTCAAATCCGGCGAACGCACCACTGAAACCTCTCTAGATCCCCTTCCCTAACCATCACAAGCCTTAAAATCATCATCCAAGACAACCACAACCCTAGACCTACACATAACAAGTGTAGATCTAGAAAACCAAGAAAGAGGGAGATGTGGATCTAGAGGAACCCACAATAAAACCTAGAAGAGAGACTTACCCGGGAGAAACCACCTTCAAACCACCACGAAACCCCTTTGAATCGCTTCAAGAATCAGTGGAAGATCACCTTCAACCCCTGAGGACCCAAAATCTCGAGCGAGGCTCGAGTGGGAGAGGATTTGTAGAGGAATGAGGCAATCCCGAGTGAACTCGGGTTTTAAAACCCTATTTTAAGTGGTCGCACGGTTTGGCAAACCGTGCCCAGGCCGTGCGAAGCCTACTGTCTCCCCCTGCACGGTTTCTTGGAGCATCCTGTAGGTTCCGGGCGCAGCGGAAGCGTATTGGTGGGTTAGCCCAACTTTAATTTTAACGTTAAACAACGTTCAATCTGAGATCCGTCACGATATAAAACGCCGAATTTTCGGAATAGAACGAAGAACGAAAAAGAAAAGAAGAGTCTCAGAACCCTCGAGATAGGATCATCATATGTTGATTATAATTAATTTAATTAATTCATAAGAATTACCTCGATGAAATTCTTTTTTCGTTGGAGTCTCCGGTCACGATCCTGTGATCCGTCGTTACGTTGTAGAATCTAAGTACATGATTCCTCTAGCGGTGATCCACACGTGCTCCACGTATCTCTGGACGTCGCCGAAGGGATCTCCGGGTGCTAGCGCGGAAGAGCCTTCGCTTGCGATGTCCGCCTTCAACCGCATTGATCTGGTGGAGGATCTTGCTTTCGTAACTTGAAAGCGTTCTTGGTGGAAAGGGAATTCTCTCTTGGCTTGAGAGTATTTCCAGATCCGTTGTGCACACCAAATGGCTCTCCTCAATGAGAATAATGTAATTTGGGATTATAATACTTAGAATAATAAAATGAATTAATTGCCCGAAAGCATTTAATCATTTCATTTAATTCTTAGTAATACCTCATGTCTTAATAATGACAGTTGACCATCATTATTACTTGACATGCACCCAACATATTACATTTAATATCATTTAATTAAATAAACAATATTTTTCTCACGAATCCCGAAAAAACAAACTACACGGCGTGTATATAAATATACACGGCGTGTACTTTTATTTTTTCATTTTATTTATTTCTTCTACCATATTTATTAGACCTTGAGTAATGACTATTTATTTCTTAAATAAGTGTAACTGCATTACTCGCTAATAAATATATATATTATTTCACCCACAATATATTATCTCGAATAACTAGTGTCGAAATAAATGCGATCAGACATCCTTAAATAATTATTAAACCACAGTCGGGAATAATATTTATTTAACTTGTTAAATTAATATTTAACTGAGATACATGGACACACTTAGTGTGTGACCCTCTAGGCCTCTTTCTCAGTGGCATTAGGCGGAGCCTGTCTAAAGTCCAAGGTTAGCGTCTAGCAACACGCCAAGGCACCCATAGAGAAAGAAGTTAACGCCGCAATGACGTGTCACCTCCTACGAACGCTTACCGTGTAATATAATCCCTTTGTCTCGATATCTCCAATCAAGCGGGTTGCATGCTAGTGCCATCAACCCATGTGCTCGATTATTCTTTCTTTGACTTCCCGGAATTGAACTCGCCCATACCTTACCATGACCATGGATTTATTTAGGCTATATCAATTCCATCAAAGGGTCTGAGATATCTACTTCCGTTATGGAACAGAAGGGACGAATCCTTTCTCGCATTATCTATTAATGCAGTATTACTCGTGACGCACCCAACGTATCCTACCTCGCTGCGAACAGTGTGTCGTCACAGTTTTCGTCAATACATCTAAGTGCGCGAGTTGTAATACCTATTAATAATAATCTTAAAGTCTAAGGACCAATACACACGTCCGCAGATAGGAACATCCAATGACACTATGAAATGTGGATTTCTTACTGGCGGGTCTCGTTCTCATAATATCCTCCTGGATATTACCAAGGGCACACACCATGAGAAGGTGCCTCAAAGTTTTATGAGTCCTCACTCCTAATGACCTGTATTATTTGTGTCCCTCAATAATATCATCCGGCCATAGAACATATATTCAAGAATAGTGTTATGGCACTTCCGGGTTCTCATCATAGCAGAGATCCGCTATGACCCATTAATGCAACAGCTGTCCTTAGGACATTATTACATGCATTGTCACGCAGAAGAACAATCAAGATGTGATAAGGAATTTATTAATGGATAAAGTACAAAGTAGTTGGTTCAAGGCCACCAACTCCAACAGACTCCCACTTGGACTAGAGCCAACTGCTAACAACCTTTAACCCGCTAGCTCTCACATGATATTCATGCTTCTGCTGAGATAGGCCTTTAGTCATGGGGTCCGCCACGTTCTCTTCCGTGGACACTCTGCTCACTGCAACTTCACCCCTTTGATAGAAATCCCTCAAGAGGTGATACTTCCGGAGTATGTGCTTTGTCCGTTGATGTTACCTTGGTTCTTTTGCAAGAGCCACCGCTGCAGTATTATCACAATACAATGTAATGAGATCTTTACTGCTAGGCACCACATCAAGCTCCCGGACAAAGTTTCGAATCCAGACGACTTCCTTGGCTGCATCAGAAGCCGCTATATACTCGGACTCCGCTGTAGAATCGGCGACAACTGGCTGCTTTGAACTCTTCCAGCTCACAGCTCCTCCATTGAGACATAAAACATATCCAGATTGCGACTTCAGATCATTCTGATCTGTTTGAAAACCAGCATCAGCATACCCTCTGATGACAAGCTCCTCGTCTCCTCCATACACCAGGAACATATCCTTAGTTCTTCTCAGATACTTAAGGATAGTCTTAACAGCAGTCCAATGCTGTTCTCCTGGATCTGCTTGATATCTTCTTACCATGCTCAGTGCATAGGCAACATCAAGCCTGGTACATAACATGGCATACATGATGGATCCTATAGCCGAAGCGTATGTGATCTTACTCATCCTATCTTTCTCCTGTTGTGTTTGGGGACACATTTTCTTAGAAAGATGTAAGTCATGTGACACTGGAACCAATCCCCTCTTGGATTTTTCCATACTAAATCTCTTTAGTATCTGGTCAATGTATGTACCCTGACTTAGTCCAAGTAACCTCTTGGATCTATCACGAATTATCTTGATCCCTAGAATGTAGGCTGCTTCTCTTAAGTCTTTTATGGAGAAACACTTGTTCAACCAGTCCTTAACTGACTGTAAGGCTGGTACGTCGTTTCCAATAAGCAATATGTCATCAACATATACCACTAGGATGATGACCGCATTCCCATTAAACCGCTTATAAACACATGACTCACATTCGTTCTTAATGAAACCAAATTCCTTTATGGCTTCATCAAATCGAATGTTCCATGACCTGGATGCTTGCTTCAATCCATAAATGGATTTCTGCAACTTGCAAACCCATTTGGCTTCACCTGGTGTCACAAACCCTTCTGGTTGTGTCATATAGACATCTTCCTGAAGGTTCCCGTTAAGGAATGCTGTTTTGACATCAATCTGCCAAATCTCGTAGTCATGGTAAGCTGCTATGACAAGTATGATTCTTATGGATTTAAACATGGCAACTGGCGAGAATGTTTCATCATAGTCAATTCCTTGACGCTGTCTGAATCCTTTAGCCACTAGCCTTGCTTTATAGGTGCTAACTTGACCTTCCATGTCCAACTTTCTTTTGAATACCCATTTGCATCCAACAGACTTTACATCAACTGGCTCATCGACCAGAACCCAAACTTGGTTCTGATACATGGAATCCATCTCAGAATTCATAGTTTCTAGCCATCTTGCAGCTTCTGAGCTTTCTACTGCTTCTTTGTAGGAGAGAGGTTCATCATTGTTCAACAATAATGATTCACCATCCTCGGTGACTAGGAAACCAAATCTCTCTGGTTCCCTTACCTCTCTTGAGCTCTTACGCAGTACTTGTGTTTCTGGAACCTCTTTCACGGGGACCTGTGGAACTTGTTGCTGTACCAACTCTTGTGTATCTTGAGCATCAACTTCGTCGAAGTCAATCTTGCTCCCACTATCCTTCTTGAGGATGTGCTCCCTCTCAAGAAAGACGGCTTGTCTGACGACAGTCACTTTCTTGTCTTGAGGGTTATATAGGTAATATCCTTTCGTTTCCTTGGGATATCCTATAAAGATACACTTCGTGCCCCGGGGTGCTAGTTTGTTGCCTGAGAAGGCCTTAACAAACGCCTCGCATCCCCATACACGTGTGTGCGACAAAGTGGGTTTCCTTCCATTCCATAACTCGGATGGAATTCTATTTGCCGCCTTAGTTGGTACTCGGTTTAATGTGTATGCTGCAGTTTGTAATGCATATCCCCAAAAGGATAATGGAAGATCCGCATGACTCATCATCGACCTCACCATGTCCAACAAGGTGCGGTTCCTCCTTTCACTAACACCATTCCACTGTGGTGTATAAGGAGGAGTGAGCTGAGATAGAATCCCAGACTCCCGTAGAAGATCGATGAACTCTTGGTTCAGATATTCTCCACCTCGATCCGATCGAAGCTTCTTTATCTTCTTACCAAGCTGATTCTCTACTTCATTCTTGAATTCCTTAAATTTCTCTAAGGCTTCTGACTTATACCTCATTAAGTAGACATAGCCATATCTACTCAAATCATCAGTAAAAGTAATGAAGTAAGAATATCCACCTCTAGTTTCTATTGGAAATGGTCCACATACATCCGTGTGTACCAATCCTAGAAGCTCTGTGGCCCTTTCACCTTGTCCACCAAAAGGCGGCTTGGTCATTTTTCTTTGTAAACAAGCGTGACATCTATCAAGTGGTTTTAGCTCAGTAGAGTTTAAATAGCCATCTTGGCAGAGCTTTGTCAAGCGCTTCTCGTTCACATGACCAAGGCGGTGATGCCATAATTGGGTGATGTATGAGTCATGCGAGTTTGTTTCGTTATCGATTGCCAACATTTGGTTTTCGTAATTTAATACATACAAACAATTATTCAAATGTGCCATACCATAACATATGTTGTTCTAATAAAAGAGACAACCCTTATTTCCAAACTTGAAAATAAATCCATCCATATCCAAACAAGATACATAAATTATGTTCTTGGTAACACTAGGCACAAAATAACAGTTTTGTAAAACCAAAATTATGCCAGTTGGCAATGAGAGGTGATAGTCGCCAATAGCCAACGCAGCCAGCCTTGCGCCATTGGCAGCTCGAAGATCCACCTCTCCTCTGGCGATCTTTCTAAATCTACTTGGTTCCTGCATTTGAATACAGATGTGAGTCCCACAAGCTGTATCTAATACCCAATGTGTAGAAATAGAAAGATTGCACTCGATAACGAACGCACCTTTAGCGTCCCCACGCTTCTGGGTGCAGTTCTTCTTCCAGTGGCCCTGCTTGCCACATGCAAAACACATCGCCTCCCGTTCCTTGCCCTGCCTCTGGATCTTCCCCTTCTTGGAGGGACGGTGCTCGGGGGCTTCAGACCGTTTATAAGTCTTTGGCCCTTTTGCCTTGTCCTTTTCTTGTTCACCATAAGAACCGCGGGTTTGTCACGCCCCATGTCCTTATCTACCTGGCGAATCAAGGTCAGAAGCTCCGATAGACTCTTCTCATTGCCGCTCATATTATAGTTGATAATGAAGCTAGAGAAGGTCTTGGGCAGTGATGATATGATGAGATCTATACGCAACTCATCCGAAAATTTAATCCCTAAGATGTCCAGGCGTTCAATGTAGCCAATAAGTTTGACTACATGAGGCCCAGCTGGCGCAAACTCTCCAAGTTTCGTGGTAAACAAAGCATTGGAGATCTCATACCTCTCCTGTCTCGCCTTCTCTTGGTAGAGATCTTTAAGGTGAGACATCATGCTATACGCGTCCATGTTTTCATGTTGCTTCAAGAGCTCATTAGACATGACCGATAGCATGAAACACTGTACATCTGTGGCATCATCCATGTGTTTCATGTAGAGAGATAATTCCTCATCACTAGCCTCTTTCCCAGGCGCAACTGGAATAGGCTCTTCCAGCACATACAATTTCCTTTTGTGGCGAAGGACGACGCGTAAACGCCTCTGCCACTCTTGAAAATTGGTGCCGGTGAGAAGGTTTTCTTTTTCGAGTATGGTGCGCAATGATATGTTTGAAGTCATTTTATTGCCGTTTTTACAAATTAAGATGAGCAAAGGTTTAGTACTTTATTACAAAAATTGAGACAAATAAATTAATTAATACTTATTAGTCTCCCACTATTTTATCGAAATCCAATAGCCCTCACCATTGACTTCGGAATATTCTGTTGCGTGAATATTCTAGTGGCAAGGATCCATATTGCCCTTTGCATTACCCCAACTAGGGTTGGTCAAGCAACTTGAAGGGTTTTAGGTAGGCATTCCAAATGCCAACTGCATTAACTCGCAGCTCCTTGATCCGCTGAGTGGACTCCCCAATCCTGAAATCCTTTTGGATTTCCTCAACCTTTGCCTCTTGGTCACACCAAGTCCTGCTGTGGCAGTCAACCCTTGATGCGAACCAAGTCAAGTCAACCCAAAACCTTGAATTAGAATTCCCCGATAATTGAAAGCACCCCAACTAGGGTTGGTCAAACACTTTGAACTATGGTTCGATTCTAACCAAGATTATGGAAGGCTATGCCGACTTAATATTTATTTTGAGTGATTTTATCCTTATACGTAAATTGCCATTTTATTATCTTTGATTACATGCTTGTTAATATTAAGTGGGATATACTTAAGTGATTAACCATGTCTAAGATAATATTTACGTATAAGCCGGTTTTATTTTAGTTCCATCTTGCATGCTCGTTTAATTCATTAATTGTGTGATCGTGACAACACACCCACAATAAATAAACCATGCAACTGACAAAAATAAAATAAATGGTATGATCATGAGCTTTTCTATTGGTTAGTTTATCTAGCGGTTGATAAACCAACCCAAGACCTAGGGGAGAAACACCTTGAACCTTTCGGGTTCGTGTTTACAGCTTTCCACCTGTCCACCTTTGTATCTCCTTGGATTGGTTTCACCTTGGCTCCTGACTTGAGCCGCCTCCACTAGCTTGAGAGCTCCATCCATTACATATGCATTTATCTCACACGCAGGTGAGGGGTAAAATGGGTTTTTACATAAAAGAATCCTTGGGCTCGCAGGCCATACATATTAATGAGGAGATGACTCGCAAGCCAACAAATTTAATTTAAATAAATAAATTAAAAGAAACCATTCACATACAAAGGTCTCGGTCTAGCTCATGATCATCCATACATGCAACGATATTTACGCATAAATAAAACTAGCATTCAATTCTTTAATCATTCTTGTTTAAGATAAATCACGCTCGAATCAATTAATTATCTTTAATTAATCAATCCTTTTATCTTAAATCTTTTTTTTGAATTTGCTTGAGATTCTCATCCATCATAATTTTAAACAAATAAATTCATTTAAAATTATCCTTGTACGTAACTTGTACTTTGGAGGCAACCCAGTGAATTCCCATTTATCACGCAGGTGTTAAATTAAACACATATATATAAAACACCTATCACGTGTTGTGCCTCAGCTTTACGTCTGCACCATGGTACACGTCTCAAGGGTTTGTATAATATAATAATAAATTTTAATAAATCTGCGTAATTTGGGTGAGTATATGGCGTGTAGTTCCGACTACACGGCGTGTACTTTTCTTCACCGTCCATCCGAAGTACACGCCCGGGGACAGGGCGTGTTAATGTACTTCGGAAATTTTCGGAGTACACGGCGTGTACAGTGGGACACACGCCGTGTAGTTTCCGCGTTATACGGTTTCCAGCCGGGCAAGCCGTGTACGGAGTACACGACCCAACCCTAACCCGAAGGGACTACACGCCGTGTTCATTGGACCACACGGCGTGTATTCCGGAAATCGTGTGCCACCTGTTTCTGGTTAACACACGGTGTCTTAAATTCTTAGAAAGAATCCAATACACAACCTGATTTGGCGGATTAGTCAATGCATTGAACCTAGACTACACGGCGTGTACTTCCGAATACACGCCGTGTATTCTGGTGTTATACGGCCAGAAATGTTTGGCTCTTCCGGATGAGTTTCTCTATTTTATTTTAATCAAAATTGAAAGAAAAATTCGTTTCTGTGAGGTGAACGAGAAACGAGGGAGGAGGAACAGATCTCGATATTCAGATTTCCAGAACGATTAAACTTGAATTGAAATAACTAAATTATTAAATGCGTAAATTACCAACGAAAAACTAAATAATTATAATCAACGATATAACCTCCCTCTGATACCACTTGTAGGTTCCGGGCGTAGCGGAAGCGCGTTGGTGGGTTAGCCCAACTTTAATTTTAACGTTAAACAACGTTCAATCCGAGATCCGTCACGATATAAAACGCCGAATCTTCAGAATAGAACGAAGAACGAAAAAGAAAAGAAGAGTCCCAGAACCCTTGAGATAGGATCATCATATGTTGATTATAATTAATTTAATTAATTCATAAGAATTACCTCGATGGAATTCTTTCTTCGTTGGAGTCTCCGGTCACGATCCTGTGATCCGTCGTTGCGTTGTAGAATCCAAGTACCAGATTCCTCTAACGGTGATCCACACGTGCTCCACGTATCTCTGGACGTCGCCGAAGGGATCTCCGGGTGCTAGCGCGGAAGAGGCTTTGCTTGCGATGCCCGCCTTCAACCGCCTTGATCCGGTGGGGGATCTTGATTTCGTAACTTGAAAGCATTCTTGGTGGAAAGAGAATTCTCTCTTGGCTTGAGAGTATTTCCAGATCCGTTGTGCACACCAAATGGCTCTCCTTAATGAGAATAATGTAATTTGGGATTATAATACTTAGAATAATAAAATGAATTAATTGCCCGAAAGCATTTAATCATTTCATTTAATTCTTAGTAATACCCCATGTCTTAATAATGACAGTTGACCATCATTATTACTTGACATGCACCCAACATATTGCATTTAATATCATTTAATTAAATAAACAATATTTTTCTCACGAATCCCGAAAAAACAAACTACACGGCGTGTACTTTTATTTTTCCATTTTATTTATTTCCTCCACCATATTTATTAGACCTTGAGTAATGACTATTTATTTCTTAAATAAATGTAACTGCATTACTCGCTAATAAATATATATATTATTTCGCCCACAATATATTCTCTCGAATAATTAGTGTCGAAATAAATGCGATCAGGCATCCTTAAATAATTATTAAACCACAGTCGGGAATAATATTTATTTAACTTGTTAAATTAATATTTAACTGAGATACATGAACACACTTAGTGTGTGACCCTCTAGGCCTCTTTCTCAGTGGCATTAGGCGGAGCCTGCCTAAAGTCCAAGGTTAGCGTCTAGCAACACGCCAAGACACCCATAGAGAAAGAAGTTAACGCCGCAATGACGTGTCACCTCCTACGAACGCTTACCGTGTAATATAATCCCTTTGTCTCGATATCTCAAATCAAGCGGGTTGCATGCTAGTGCCATCAACCCATGTGCTCGATTATTCTTTCTTTGACTTCCCGGAATTGAACTCGCCCATACCTTACCATGACCATGGATTTATTTAGGCTATATCAATTCCAGCAAAGGGCCTGAGATATCTACTTTCGCTATGGAACAGAAGAGACAAATCCTTTCTCGCATTATCTATTAATGCAGTATTACTCGTGACGCACCCAACGTATCCTACCTCGCTGCGAACATTGTGTCGTCACAGTTTTCGTCAATACATCTAAGTGCGCGAGTTGTAATACCCATTAATAATAATCTTAAAGTCTAAGGACCAATACACACGTCCGCAGATAGGAACATCCAATGACACTATGAAATGTGGATTTCCTACTGGCGGGTCTCGTTCTCATAATATCCTCCTGGATATTTCAAGGGCGCACACCATGAGAAGGTGCCTCAAAGTTTTATGAGTCCTCACTCCTAATGACCTGTATTATTTGTGTCCCTCAATAATATAATCCGGTCATAGAACATATATTCAAGAATAGTGTTATGACACTTCTGGGTTCTCATCATAGCAGGGATCCACTATGACCCATTAATGTAACAGCTGTCCTTAGGACATTATCACATGCATTGTCATGCAGAAGAACAATCAAGATGTGATAAGGAATTTATTAATGAATAAAGTACAAAGTAGTTGGTTCTAGACCACCAACTCCAACACATCCGCACGGTTTCCCCTAACCGTGCTCAAACCGTGCTCCTTATGCAAAGCCTCCAAACTCATTCAAAACTATTCCAAACTCTCTCAACCTTCTCCAACTCATCCCATGCACTTTAAACACATAAAAAATGTATAACCAAAGGCCACATACCTCAAACCGGGGGTATTACAATGACATTGAAAAAGTCTTGCTTCTCCATGAACATCTGAAGCACTGGAGTCATTTCCTTCAACTGAGAGACCCGTTAAGGCTTTTGTAACTGTTGGCAACTGAAGGTTCTCAGTAAGGAACTTGAAGTGTGAGTTCAGCTCATGCTTGGTATAAATCCTCAAAAGATAATATTTAATTGCCCTTTTGATGGTTTCTCTGTTATTCCTTATATCATTCATACATTCCCTTACCATCTTATATAAATGACCACCACCATGCCAGATTTACCTCAAACTCTCTTGAGGGATATCAGGAACATCTCCTGAAATAACATGAAGCTCCTCTCTAACAACTGATCAACTGTATATCAACTTAAGTAGGGGGAGCACTCGAAGTAGAAGCCATGAAAGATATATTCTCCACCCTTTCTAACAAAGCAGTCAGAGAATCAGCAAAAGAAGATCTCATCTCCTCCATCTTAGTCCTCAAGGACTCCAACTCATTAGCTAGCCTTCTGTTCTCAATCTCCACTTCCTGAATATGGTGAAACATCTTGGGTTGAATATGGTGTATCACAAGCTCAAATAAATATCTAGCATATCTCTCACCGAGCTTTGTGACCAAAGGAGGTTGATTCCTTAGAATCCTATCAAAGTCAGAAAGAAGTCTTTCCCTGTAAGAATTCCAGGTCAGCTTTGGAAACCACATCATCAGGCACCGGGGGCAGCAGCAGGCAAGGGTGCAGACACTCTCTCAGCAGTAGCCTCTGCGGGCTCAAATCTGGCAGGCATATCTGAAACAAATCTCTAAAGCTCCCCTGCAACATCTATCTGTTCCACCATTGATCCCTTAGGATCCAACTCCATCCGAACTAGGGTTGCAGGTCCATCATTCTCTGGTGGACTCCTCTCACCATTATTAGAATTAGAGTAGTCCAAGTCTCACAAAACCCGGGTACCTATCCCATTCTTCAAGTGATGAAACACCTACTTTGGTAGAAGATACAACAGTAGGCTCAACAACTGTAGGCTCAACATCTGCAGGCTTAACATGGCGACTAACAAGGCTTGGGGATTCCTCCCTCTCAACTGATGCCCTCAACTCATCTCTAGTAGCCTCATCAACATCTCGAACCAAGCTTGGTCTCTCCTCAGATCTAAAAGCAGCAGACAAGCCTGGAGAAGAAACATGTGCTTGAGGCATCTCATGATCATCAGACCTATCATGGTTAGAACCATCTCCATCTTCACTGCCATCTCCATCACCATTCTCCTTATCTTTGTCATTTTCATCTTTTTTATCTTTTCATTCTTCTTTATCATCACCTTCACTTCCAGCATCTTCTTCATTTTCTTTTTCTTCTTCACCATTGCTTTCACTGTTCTCATCATCATTATCCCTTCCATTTTCTCCATCAGAAACATTTACAACTTCTTTATAAGATTTGGAAGAGGAACTTTTAAACTGTTATTCTCCTGAAATCTCAGTTTCCTCTCCTTCACTCCCTTTTCTTAAAAGAGTCTCTCTCACAGGTAGAGACCTAGGAGGACTAGCCGGACCAAAAGTAACACTTGGACTCTTAGGTAGGTCCGGGTCACTACCCTCCTCAACTGAAAACTCTCGTTCCTTATCTGAGTACTCAACCACTTCATCCGGTTCCAAGTTAGGATCAATAAGATCCTTCGGTCGAGTAGGGTGATCAACAGGATTAAAATCCTCATACAACTTGTCAACATCATCAACCCATTTTCTCAGCCATGAGTTCCAGTTAATCTTCATTC
Organism: Viscum album; assembly: GCA_963277665.1. NCBI lineage: Eukaryota > Viridiplantae > Streptophyta > Magnoliopsida > Santalales > Viscaceae > Viscum > Viscum album. The sequence continues at coordinate 1,204,017,394 of OY728163.1, read as the reverse complement.
TCTTGCAAATAACTTTGGCCAAACAAAACCACCACAATTTGTATCTGATTCTTCATCCTCAACAACCAAACCTTTGGCTTCCAGCATGACCAAAATGAACTTAGGGTAAATCAGAGAGTTTGACCTGGATGATGGTTTGCACATTTTCATCATATGAACCATAAAATACCTACACAAATTGATTTTATCTCCCCTTTTCATAATATAGAGCATATACACATCTTGATATCTCATTGTGCTAAAATCACCTTTTCTCGGGTATAACATGTGCTGAATGAACAGTCGGCACTCACCATCTAACTCGGTTGTAGCTGATCTTCTAAAGGTTCCATGGTCTCCTAAAGGTTCCATCTCTAGTAAGCTCAGCTAAGGCATTCTCATACATAAACGAATCACAGGCTCGTGCTAGTCCTCTACTGCCTGAGAAGGGGGTTTGGCTCACCACAAAACCTGGACGGTCTCTCTCTCTAGAACCCGCGATGCGCAGACGACCTATAGACGCGTCATCCGTCAGTACCATCAAGTGGATGAGAGCACCCTTACATTAAGGGGGAGAAAAGTTTCCCTCCCTTTGCATTCATTGTCAATTAAGGGGAGTGAAATGGTACAGTGTTGAAGTAGATTTGGAATCGACAACAAATCAAAAGGGGGAGATTGAAATAGATTTGGAATCGACAACAAATCAAAAGGGGGAGATTGAAATGCCATTGGGTTGATGATTGCATTTGTTTTCACTTGGTCTTGTTGTCACTATAATGTCATTATGCAAAGATGATGATGAGGTTGATGGATTAGAGTGTCACCCCAATACATGGAAAAGAGGCTGCCCATGCACTATGGGTAATGAAGAATGGAGTGCGTTTCCATTGGAAATATGGCGTCTCGTATGCTAACAATGGAATAAGAAAAGAGTTAATGCTGCTTAATTACCTGGCTGGATAGATTTAAGTAGCAGCCTATATATTAGACAATTGAAAGTGCTGTGATCTTCATGGAAGAACATGACAAGTGTTGAAGGGGGAGTTCCAGTACTGTCTACAACAGTTCAGAATAGAGGAAATGTTGGCTACAATGCACAATTTGAAGAGTTGTTATAATCGGTGTTAAAGAGGCTAGTTGTAATGACTCGTCAATTCTCATTGACTTGAGAGTACCACGAGTCATTACTAGGCCTTAAGCGACATCCCCAAGGCGCCAAAGGCTAGCAATAAATGCCAAAGGGTTTCAAGTACAAGTGGGGGACGATTTACCCTTTTTGAAATATACCCATAAACCAACCATAACCAAACATTCACTATATGATGAATGAACAAATGAAAGACCAATAAACAACTTCGTTTATATCAAACTACATCAAAGTACACAACAACGGAAGACTAAACTAAGCATCAAAGTACACAGCGGATAAACAACTCAAGACTCTCAAAAGACACTACAACTCCATGCTCCACAAGCTCCAAGCTCCACAACATCTTCCAAGCATCACCACAAGCCACTAGTAATAAGATGCTTTACCTTTACCTGTGTTTCGGAATACGACATTTGCAAAAGCACCAACGTGCCAAAGCAGGGGTGAGTATAAAACTCAGTAGGTTTTCCCCAATGACTTCCCTACTCACGCCACTAAGATAGAAGAGTTGACAACATTTATATAAAAACAGTTTATATAAAACATTTTCTCAAAAAGTAGTTTATAACTAAATATAAACAAGTTTCCAAAACCATTCATAACCAAAGGCATTCCAAGAGCAATTGAAACCAATTTTCCAGCAATTTATTTTTCCAGAAAAATAACCAAACAAGCTTAAGAACCATTTCACAAACATTCCTTTTTGGCACACCCAAACCATTCCACAAACCCATGCAACCAACCATGCATGCTACCTGGAAGAGGGGAGAAACCCTAACCCTTATCCATCCCAACCATGATGGGGGAGACTTCTTAGCCTTATCCAACCCAAATGCACATGAATGCTTGACGGGGGAGAGTCCTAACCCTTATCCATCCCAACACTGATGGGGGAGACCCCTAACCCCTATCCGTCCCGAATGCAATATGAATGTTCGACGGGGGAGAGCCCTAACCCTTATCCATCCCAACACTGATGGGGGAGACCCCTAACCCTTATCCGTCCCACATGCCCTTCAACACACACAACCATCATGTCAACTACCAAGTGTGTTCAACCAATTCAAACCATTTCAATAAAACTGCATTTTTATTGAAAACCAATTCCATCAAAGTCATTTCAATCTCAAACCATTTCAATAAAACGCCCTTTTTATTGAAAACCCATTTTTCATCAAACCATTTACGATTTCAGCAAATCCATAATTTAAAATCAACATTTTAAATTCAAGAATCCAAATCACTTTGCACAACAATTCCCCAAGATTTCACAATTTCATCAAAACCATAAATCATCACTAAAGAAGATTTATTCCATGTTTTTCACAATCAAATCCATTCAAACAAACCAATTTGAAACTAAGCCAATCAATTCTAACAAGAGGAGTCGAGAGTGAAGCCTCCCACCTCAAAGGTTTTGACGAAAACTACAACGGTCGAAGAACGCTCAAGAAACCCGGGTCGATTCTCCAAAAACCCGCCTTAGATCTCTTCTCCTAGCATGATCAAGACCAAATCTCATCATATTTGGCATCCACACACTTAGATCTACCCATAACGGGCGTAGATCTAAGAAATCGAGAGAAGAGGAGAAATAGATCTAAGAAACCGATCAAGAACGATGAAGAACGATCACATACCTCAAGAATCCGGCTTCGATTCGCCAAGAGAAGCCTTTGAATCGCCTTCGGAACGATGGAAGAACCTTCTCTGACCTTAGGAGAAGCAAAATCCCGAGTTAGGGCCGCTTTAGAGGAAAAACGAGCCACTTAGGCAAAAACGCATGAGATCCACCTTTATAGGATTTCATTTAAGTGGCCGCACGGTTTGCCCGCATGGTTAAACAAACCGTGCGCTAACCGTGCGTTAGCCACTGTCTCGGCAGACACTCCACGCACGGTTTGGCCGCACGGTTAGACAAACCGTGCGCCGCCCGTGCGGAAGCTACTGCCTCCAAGACCAACTACGCACGGTTTTACCACACGGTTTAGACAAACCGTGCGCCGTCCGTGCGACTTTCCATTTGCCTCAAAACTACATTCAAGTTCTCCCGACTCTCCCATTCATCACCCTTAACTTTAAAACCACTAAAAGCATCAAGAAAGGATTACATACCAGAAACCGGGGTACTACACTAGCTTAGGAAGCTTTGAAGACCCATGAGCTGGGAGAAGGCCACCCTTGTGTGCTGCTGCTGCTGACTGCTGAAATCAGTGTTTACTATACTTGGGGTGATGGTTTTATTATTGCTGGATATTATAAGCAGTGAAGTTCTTCAAGATACTCTTACACGAGTATACATGCTGCATATGTGCTTGGAAATTGAGCCAAGGAGTTCAAGTAGGTTTAATAAATTTCCAAAGGTGATTCGAAGTGTTCACGAGTGTTTGAGAACGACTGAAAGAAGTTTGGTGAAGCCCTGGAGCAGGAGGAAGTCGTTTCGAAGCTCACTGCAGAAATCTAGTTTTTGGATTTCACTGAAAAATCGCTAAGTCCTGAGCTAGATCGTATGACTTGATCGTAAGACTTCAATACATAATTCTTTGAGCTAGATCGTATGACTTGATCGTAAGACTTCAATACATCGTATGACTTCAAGGTAAGATCGGAAAATGACAAAACAAGAGTGTATGACTTCATTGTACGACTTTGAGGCTGATTGTATGACTTCATGCTGAGCGTAAGTCTTCAGCGTAAGCCTTTGAAGCACCGAACGTAAGACGTTCCCAACGTAAGCCTTTGAGCTGATGAGCGTAAGACTTCTATACTTAATGAAATTTTCAGTAAGCTGCTGGATGAAAAATTCGGAGTTTCCAGATTCAATTCTGATGAAGATTAGAATGAATGGGATGATGCTTGAGCTGTTTTTGAATGATCAAAACATCACATCACAAATAAAGTGCGATACATGCTTGGAAATAGTCAGTTTTGATCTTCAAGGTGATTCAAGGAAGATCAAAGTAAGTGGAGTTCTGGAACTTTTGAATGCAGATTTAATGAATAAATTCCAGAATTAAGTGGAAATGAAATTTGTCAATGCTTGAACTGTTCTTACATGATCCAAATATCACGATGCTTTTAAAAGCCATGATTCAAGCCTGATTCGAGAGAGTTTAAAGAGTAAGAAGATGAAGTGATCACTGTTCTATCTTTGCATGATTTTCAAATGAGAATATTTGACAATCACCACTGGTGATCTAAATGAAGATTAGAATGAATGGGATGATGCTTGAGCTTTTTTTGAATGATCAAAACATCACATCACAAATAAAGTGTGATACATGCTTGGAAATAGTCTGTTTTGATCTTCAAGGTGATTCAAGGAAGATCAAAGTAAGTGGAGTTCTGGAACTTTTAAATGCAGATTTAATGAATAAATTTCAGAATTAAGTGGAAATGAAATTTGTCAATGCTTGAACTGTTCTTACATGATCCAAATATCATGATGCTTTTAAAAGCCACGATTCAAGCCTGATTCGAGAGAGTTTGAAGAGTAAGAAGATGAGGTGATCACTGTTCTATCTTTGCATGATTTTCGAGAGAGTTTGAAGAGTAAGAAGATGCTTGTGCTGTGTTGTACTGTTCTAAACATCACAAAAAGTTGTCATTCAAGCTTGAGATGAAATGAAAAGTCAAGCTGAGCTGCTACTTGAATGTGCAGTTCATTTTAATGTTTGCACTGGTATTCAATGATGCCTTCAAGCTACAACAAGATGAACCAAGCTGCATATGTAATGCTGTATAATCATTATATGGCTGGGGAGTTTGAAGTGCAGTTAGTTTGGATATCTTATTGAAGAAAATGAATGAGCCAAGCCTTCTGTAGAAGAATCCAAAATATCAGTGGAGCTGTGAAATGTTGTGTTTTTCTACAGGTTGAAGAAGAGCTCGAGATTGTTGCAGTGAGAATGAAAAGAACGAGTTGCTGAGAAGAACTGCTGTGTGTAACAGGTAGTGAAGAAAAGACAAAGCCGCATCTATGTTTGCTGTATGATTTATCTACAGCTAAAAAAATGATTCATGCTGCGGTTTTCAGTTGAGTATTTTGAGAGTTTGAGAAGAGAAGATGAGGAGATCCCGAGGCTGCTGTAAGACTCTAGAATAGTTGTTTTTGGCTGAGAGAAAAACGAGAAAGCAAAAGCAAGGGCACTCCTATCATTATTCAGGTGACAACAATTAAGGGAAAAAAGAATATCGAGATTGCGGGGGAATACCCACGAATGAAAAATGTGAGAATTTAAATAAGATTGTGGGCAGAAAATTAGTTGGGGATATTCTATATTCAAAAATAGTTGAAAGGAAAAAGGAGGAGAGAGGAGCCGTGTTATGTAAAAATATTGAGAGAGGGAGAGAGAGAGAAAACAACCGAAGAATCTGTATATTACTGCTGAACAGGAACAGGAGTAGAGCTACAATAGAAGGGGAAAGAGGAGGGGAAAGAGAAGAAGTAACCCGCGGGAGGAGACCACCCTTCCACGAGCCCAACTGAGACCACCGGCGACCTGCTGCCAAACATTTGCTAAAATAATTCGTGCCCCCCCTACAAACACTGACCCCCCCTATTTATTAACCCACCTTGTCAGCTAACCAACTCAACAAACTTTCAAAAGAAAAGTACAGAACTGCCCCTAGGCAGTTACACCCCCTCCTGCCTCAAACGGACAGCCCCTAACAGCATACTCACTTATTTCCAACTCTGCCAGCCCACACCCAAACTCCTAACATTTCCACCCCCTTAAAATCCACCTTGTCTCCAAGGTGGATATATTTCTGAAACAAATGGCCTTCGTCTGCTCAACATTTGTTGATCCCCCGGAGAGAACTTGTTGTTGCCATTTCCAAGTATGCACTTCTTTGCTTCAGCATAGGCTGTTCGGCAAACATCATCTGCAGCTTTAAACTGGGCTCACGAATTGTATAGTCTCTCTCTTTCATCCAAGTACAATTTTCTGACTGCTCTAGTTACTAATTCAGCGGCTGTAGCAGCAACAACATCAGCTCTCTTCAAATTCGGGCAAGCCAGCTGAACAACATTTATTTCAGAATTGCTCCCCACGGAGCCACAATCAACCATGGATTCAAAAACAGGAGTACCAGTATCTACTGCATCCTTGTTTTTCAAGGTCGATGATTTTTCAGCTTCAACATCTGAATTGACATCACCACCAGGATGAGCCAACTCACTTCCATCCCATTGACTAACTTCCTTTGAAGAACCGGCTACTGCTGAACCAGAGAGGAAGCTTGCAGGACTATTTGAGCATCTTGACGAGCTCTCAACTTCAGAGGCACTGACTAATGAGTTAGTGCCCATGGTACAAGCAACACAAACAGAATGACCACTGACGATCAATGAAGACGATGATTCCTCATCAGTATTAGTAATCAAATTCCCAGTTTCTGATGCCTCAGTACCATTTTTCAAAGGTTCATGCGACTCAGACAAATCATGAATACCATCATCAAGATAATGACCAACTTCGGTTTCCGAGACAGCACCTCCAGTCTGATCAGTAAACAGGCTGTCAATATTTTTAACTGAAAGGTACCCATTGACACTCGCTAGTTCCGACGCTCTGGTATTTGTGCGAGTCGTAGCCATTTTAGGATCGAGCACCAAGTCCATCACAGTATCTTCCAGAGGTGCTCCTACCAATATCTCATTCTCAAATTCTGCTCCTCGGCCTCCCAAATTCAAACCAACCTGAATATCTTTATTACCCACCGTTTGGGTTAACTCTAATATAAACGTTCAGTGTGGAGTAAAACCAAAATCATGAGCCAGAGAAAATACAATTCCCCGCCCTTTGGAAACTTTAGCCAGCTAAGAACACTGCATACTCAGAATTTCTAAAAACTGAGAACCATTCAGAGGAACTTTGAAGTAATAATTCCCACATGGCTCCACTTCTTCCACTTGCCACACAAAAAACTCAGATGTAACCACTTCCTTTTCTTCCCCTTTTGACATTGCTGAAAATTCTTCCAAACTTGTATGTGTAACACCTTTGAGCAGTACAACTGGAACTCGCAATTCTCGATGAACTTTATGTAGGCCGGAATATTTCTCTGCATCTCCACCAACTAAACCCTCTGTTCCAACTTCATTTATGTAAAAACCCTTGCAAAAAATGGGAGAAACCTCCGGCCCCAACCAGAATTTCCAGAATTCTGCAGCCTCGGTTAAGGAAGAAACAATGCAGCCTCTCCTATCTTTAGCTGCCCCACGCAAGAAGTCTATGCATTTGGTGCATATATCAAACACTGATTCTGCAGGACAACCACAAAACGCTGGTATTCCATCCGCTATGGCATCCGTACTGTTGATTTCCGCCTCTATGGTCTCAGTAACCAGCTGCCCCTCAACCAAGGCATGCTCAACAGCAGGATCAAACTTGTCTGTTGAGCTTCCTCCATGTGTGCTGCAAGCATCCAGAGTTAGGATGTCATTCCCCTGATAATATTCCGCACGTCTTGTGCCAACGGTTAAGTGATTTTCCTGTGCAGACTGTTCCAAGCTGGAATCAAATTGCTCCTGCACATCCACATCGGAAATCAAATATGTAACCTCCTCAGTAGGTTGTACCAATTTAGACTCAATCTGCTCCACAAAAACAGTCTCTCGAAGCCCCTTTAAAAACCGCTGTGGATCTCCCTCTGTCGTAATTCCATACCTTTTTATCAGCGCCGGTTTCAGCTTTTCCCATGACACCCCGGGATTAGCTTTCAGCCATGATAAGAACCAGTATAGAGTTGAGTTCACCATACAAAGCTGTGACCAGTGTATTTTCATATCTCTTCCGTCCTTCTGTTGATCAAGAAATAAGCTTCCGCTTCAATGATCCAACCAAGAGGATCCTCTCCAGTAAAGTCAGGTAACTTAACTCTCTTGGTCACACCTCTCGTCTGCTTCTGCAACTGTGTCTGTATCGCACTTAGTTGTCTCATGTATTCAGCCCCCCCCAACTGAAAACTTCGTCGGACGATCGTGCTTCTAGCTCACAACTGAGCAAGCTATGCATCTGGCCGGTTTGCTCGGAAAAAACAGCCATCTGCTCCAATGTCTCCAACTTGTGCGTCAACCAACAACAACACTGTCAACTTCTGTCAACTTGAGAGACAAAATTTCCTGCAAACTGAATTTTCTCTCTTTTTTTTAATACTCGTTCGTCTACAGCACTACAGGTTTTCCACAGTTCTTTTTTTTCTTTCTTTTTCCTCTTCTCGTCCGTCTTTAGCAGACGCGTCGTACGCTTTCCACGTTTTTTTTTTCTTCTTTTCCGTCCGTCAAAAGCTGTCCGTCAACAGCACTTACGTCGGAAACTCACTGCGGCCCGAAAGCTCTCCTAGACGTGGTCGTTCTCCTCTATCGGCTTAACTGCGATCGTTTCCCCCCCGGTGTTCCAGCTCTGTTTGAAAGTCCAGGACACGTCTCCCTAGCGACGTCTGTCCGCTCAGCAACTGCGTTACACCGTTCTCCTGTTGCCATCTTTTCTGCGTTCAGCTCCCAACAACAATGGCGGTTCATTGGCAACGATCGGTTCCCCATGGCGTACGCGTCTCCGGCAGTAAATGTCTACAGAAGATCGCACAACAGCTCGATTTTCCTCGGCCTTTGCTCCCTTGCGCGCTTCACTCATCAACTTACACAACAACGATTGTCCTGCTGCTGCGTTCGGTTCTCTTCTATAGCGAAGGAGTTTCTCCAGCAGCGACCCTCCCTCTCGCACGACACTTCCCCAGCGTTCCACCTCACCTGCAACGCCTCTCAGCTCCACTGCGTCAGAGCCGATTTCTTCTTCTTCTTCTTTTTTTCTTCCTGCTGTTACGATTTTCCAGTAGTGATCCTCCTCTCCTGCGACGCCTCTCCCCAAGCGTGCGATCAGTCCTCTCGCACGGCAGCTCCCCAGCGGAGTCGCCAAATTGTTATGTAAAAATATTGAGAGGGAGAGAGAAAGAAAACAACTGAAGAATCTGTATATTACTGCCGAACAGGAACAGGAGTAGAGCTACAATAGAAGGGGAAAGAGGAGGGGAAAGAGAAGAAGTAACCCGCGGGAGGAGACCACCCTTCCACGAGCCCAGCAGAGACCACCGGCGACTTGCTGCCAAGCATTTGCTAAAATAATTCGTGCCCCCCTACAAACACCGATCCCCCCTATTTATTAACCCACCTTGCCAGCTAACCACTCAACAAACTATCAAAAGAAAAGTACAGAACTGCCCCTAGGTAGTTACACCCCCTCCTGCCTCAAACGGACAGCCCCTAACAGCATACTCACTTATTTCCAACTCTGCCAGCCCACACCCAAACTCCTAACAAGCCGTGAGTTCGCGAGTTCATCCGAGAAAGAACAGAATTGAGAAAACTATACAACTCTCGAAGAAGAACAAAGAGGAGGATCTGAGCCTGTGCTGAGGAGTTAAATCTTTTGGGTATCGAAGCTAAATGAACAAAAGGAGATTCCCGCAACAACCATTGTTGCAGAAGCTTGAGAAAAGGAAAACAGAGCAAGGCTGACCTGCTGTGTATGAATTCATTTATTGGTGTCGAAGCATTTGAAGTACAGTGTGGAGCTGCTGGGTTTGAAGATCGCAGGGGCTCGATTGTGAGTGAGGTAGACAGGTGAACAAGGATCTGAAGATCTGTAAAGGTGAGTTTCAATGGAGACTGAGTTGTCTAGTTTTCTTGAATATCTGCCGGCATTCGAAGTATCTATTGTTGAGTTGAAGGAGATCTATTATATTGATGCAGAAGCATCCTGTGCAGATCTATTGATAAACTTTTAAGAAAAACTTATAAGGATCACTTGCATATATATGGTGAGACTCTATAGAACCTATGCAACTCAGGGTATGTAGGGAGATCATGGTGCGAAGTTGTGACAACAGTGTGAAGCTGCTGAGATAAGTCTAGTGTGATTTTGGCAAGAGAAGTCCCGTGGGACACAAACATTGTAAACATTGTGAGACACAGTGTTGGTGTGGAAACACCACCCATTGTAATCAACATTAGATTATAATGGAGAATCCTTAATTGGGGCAAACTAATCAAGGCAACGAGTAGGTCTTAGTACCGATCCTTGTGAAAATACCGCGTTCTTCTTTATTGCTTTACTTGCACCGCATGCAGTTGATGGTTGCTAGCTAAAACATTAACAGATCCATTTGCACTAAGCGACAACAGAGGTGAAATTCCAAAGGGTAAAAAAAACCCAATTCACCCCCCTCTCAGGTGTCTTATGTTTTTTTGATTTAATGAGCAAGTTTGTAGTAGATACTTCCTTTTGTTAGGTGCACAAACCCAATCCCACTTCGGTTTCCGCAAGGAATGGTGGCTAGCATATAAGCTTGGATGAGCTACTCCGATCACCAATTGGTTTTTGGATGGGACCCCAGAAGGATTTATGTGTTGGACCTGGAAGTTCTGCGATGGAGGAAAATGATCCTGACAAGTGATATCAGATCCATGCTGTAGCTCATGTGTGATGTGGGTGGCCCCAACCGGTTTGATAATGATGACGGTGGCTCAATGGAAGCATGTCGATCTATGATGCCTTGTGTCGAAAGTCTTCCTGATAGCAGTGGTTAGGTGACGTGTCCTGGTGATGAGAAAAAACGATGGTGCAAGATGTTTGGATCTAGTGAATTATCGTTGAAGCGGATGTCCAGTTGTGTGGTCTTTGGTTTGAGGTGAGGATTACTAGGGGTGCAAACCCAATCCCACATATATTTCCGTAAGGAATGATGACTAACATATAAGTTTGGATGAACTGCTCTTCCTATCACCAATTGGTTTTAGGATGGAACCCTAGAAGGGTTTATGTGTTTGGCCTAGAAGGTCTAGACTGGAGGAAGTGTGAATATGCAGAAAATTCATACCGAAGAAAATCTAACAGATTTCCTGAAGAAAGCGATTGACATTGATAAGTTTAGATGATGTGGATCCTCAAGTGGTCTCGCATTTACGTGAGCAACATGGTTTGACAGATAGAAGGGATGTGTGGAGATATGATTGGTTCCCAATCAAATCTTAAAACAAGAGATATGCTTTTGACTTTTGAAAAAAACAATTGCTGCCCCTTTTAATTTGGACAAAGGGACGACTTCCCTTTAATTTGACTCCTTTAATTTGGTCAAAAAGGGAGGGGAGCCAGGGTGTGAGGTTTCTCTAAGGATTCTCTCCCATCTTTAGAAATCATCAACATTGGCATTCATCATCTCTCGATTACAGTTCAGTATTTGAGTGGTATTTGTGAGGTGTTTCTCCATTCATTCAAAAGAGGATATTTTGAGTGTTTTCTCCTTGTAATATTGAGAGGGAGTCTGTGCCGTATTTTATTTATAGTGATTCTTCTGTTTGCTTGTGGTTTTTTACTTTTTATTTGGGTTTTTTTCCACGTTACATCTGGTGTTCATATTTTTCGCATTTTCACTTTATTTTTATCTCACAATTATCACTGCACCGAAGGGGTCAGTCATATTCGGTCCCAATAAGTGGTATCAAAGCCATGACGTAGCCTAAGCGTGATGTGGGTGACCCCAAACCGGTTTGACAATGATGGCGGTGATCAAGATGGAGCATGTAGATCCATGACGCCTTGTGTCTAAAGTCTTCCTGATAGCAGTGGTTAGACGAGTCTCACTGATGAGAAAACACGACGGTGCAAGACGTTTGGATTTGGTTTGTGGGGAGGATTGTTGGGTGTGCAAACCCAATCCCATGTCGGTTTTCGCAAGGAATGGTGACTAATATATAAGCTTGGATGAGTTGCTCCTATCACCAATTGGTTTTAGGATGAAACCCCATTGGGGCTTATGTGTTGGGCCTGAAAGGTCTGGACTGGAAGAAAATGATCCTGACATCTTTTAATTGATGATTAATTACATCAGTAGCTGAAAATTTATTTCTTTTGAAATCCAATGATTTTAGTGTGTTGGGATTAAGTTCCTTGAATAAAAGGACTTGTAATTTGATCAAAATATGCAAATGTTCGTTTTATATAATTTCATGTTCTAAGATGTTTTTGTGTTCCAATGAGGTTATGTTTGATATGGGGAAAGTTCTTTTGATGGAAACTAAAGTCATTGGAGAAAGAATGAGATAGGGATTGGTGAGTCAATAATTTGTTTAATATGAAAATGCGCGATTTAATATGTGAAATGATATAAATATACAATAACAAAAAATAAAATATAAATTTTCTTTGTTGTCCAAGGGGAATTTTCGTCTATAATACATAAAAATGGGATCATTATGTTCCAAGATTTATTTTTCAAGAAACGGACAATCCATCCAAATTGAAAAAAATCTTGCTTCCCATAAATTATGGAACTGATGCTCCCTCTATTTCGCGCTAAACTTGGATTTTTGACTGTTTCCTCACTTGTTCATTTTCCCACACCAGATCTCACTATGTTAAGAGGAAACCCTAATTATGGTTCCTGCTTTGTTTGGAGACTGACCAATAACATAATCCATCTATTTTCCAGGCAGTTATCACCTAGAAAAGCTGATGTGAACAAAACATGGAGAAACCCTAGAAATCCTATGTGTGAAGGAAAATAGCAAAGATAGTTCATGTTTTGAGAAAAAACCGACAACATAATCCCATTTTTTTCAAGGCAGTCCACATAGAAAAGCAGAGGAAAACATGGAGAAGCACTAAGAATCTTCTGTAGTGACTTGTAATTCACAGATCAACAATCAAAAATGTGTTTCAGATTTTCTTATAACGTTTTTAGATTATGTTAACAAGCAGTATCTAATATTGTATTCATGCAACTTGGCTGCTAATGTCTGCATCGACCAAACATTTTAATTTGGATTTAATTTGCAATTTAAGGTTATCTTTTTCTTTGAGCCTTTTTGGCATTTTGTTACATCTTTTCCATGGAAATGAAATTGTTTTGAAGGGAATGCACTTTCCTATTATATCCAAATAGGAGTATACATCGGTGCTGTTTCTTTCAAAATGGCGCTGAACGCAATTGAATTATTTCCTTTTAAGCAGTATTCGTCACTATATAGTATATTCTTTAATTGCAGCTGCACTCATTTTAGTATCGAGTACATGGAATTCAATGCTTGTGTCGGCATTTACTTGTGCTGCTGGCTTTGGTGTCATTGAAAGAAAAAATCATTAAGGCCAAACTAATTGTTATGATTTTACTTGCAGTGTTTGCCCTTGCAAAGTTAATGAACTTGAAAGAAGATCACACAGAACTTTCTGCTATTGCAAGGTATTCCTTTGAAATGAGCATTCTTATGTGTTCTTTCCTTGTGTTGTGTTTTGCGGCGGTGGATGTGATCGACCTTATTATTGTTAGATGAAATTTCCGGTTTTAGTAATTTTTCTTCTCAAGGAATTTTTTATTCTCTGTTTTTTAACAAACTTGTTATTGTGCTGCCCTAATGTGAATATTTATGTTATTTTATGTTTTTTTTTCACCTTTTCATTTATATTTCCTAAAATTTGTTATTTATTTATTTTTCATGTTATCATTCCTTCCTTGGATTTCATTATTCTACTTTATTTAATTTATCTGCAGGCAAGGTTCAGGCAGTGCTTGCCGCAGTCTGTATGGTGGATTTGTCAAGTGGATCATGGGAAATGTATGTTTGAACTCCAAGGCTGTGTTTGATTTTGGAAAACATATTCTGTTTTGATTTTCCAAATATTTATTAGAATACATGTTAGGAATTATTTTAAAATGCAGAATGAAAACCTGAAAATATAGGAGCTACATGTTCAAACATTTTCATTTTTTAGAAAATATGAAAACCAAGTTTTTTGTAGGTTAGGATCATTCTTCCAACTCAGACCTTGCTAGACCCAACACATAAGCCCAACCGGGGTTCCATCCTAAAATCAATTGCTGATAGGAGTTGTCCACCAAACTTAAATGTTAGCCAACATCTTTGTAACTGATGTGGGGTTTGGCTTTGCACCCAACAATCCTCACCTTAAACCAATGACTGTATTTCTAGGCTTCTCTTTCAATGATAATCTATCCGATCCAAACATCTTGTACTGCTTTTTTTCATCACTGGGACATGCCACCTGACCACTGCTATTAGGTAGATTTTCAGCACAAGGCACCATCATGGATCTTCATGCTTCAACCGAGCCACCATTTGTTGGATTGGTGTAGCCTGATCCGGTTGGGCCGAATGCTTGTGGCTCGCAACTGTCACGGGTCGAGCTCCGCGGTGAGCTCGTTGGGGGTTGCAGGGGGTGACGCGCCCCTACTCGCCCCCAGCCCAATTTTTCGGGACTGTAGCATCTCTGACCACTGTAGCAGAGTTGACCGACTGACACCGACATACATTGTAGCAGTGCGGATTTCAGAGTCAACTATACTGTAGTGACGCGGACTTCTTGTGCGGTTGGTGGAACAGTGATCGTCTTCCTCTCCATTTGTAGCCCATTTTCGGGCTAGGGTTTGTGATCTGAAAAACTCTGTAATTGTGTTCCCAAATTATAGTGGATATTCCACCTCTCCGTGGACGTAGGGATTATTCCCGAACCACGTAAATCTTTGTGTTCTTGTTTTTTTCTCTTTTACTTATATTTTTTTTCGTCGTTTCTGTCGCTGCAACTCCCAGCGTTTCCGCAACACCATTATCATTGCAACGTCATTCCGGGGACATGTCATTCACATTACACTTGGACTAAACTGTATTTTTGATAACACTTGTTAGGATCATTCTTCCAACCTAGACCTTGCTAGGCCCAACACATAAGCCCAACCAGTGTTCCATCCTAAAACCGATTGGTGATAGGAGTAGCTCACAAAGATTATATGTTAACCAACACTTCTGAAACTGATATGGGGTTCGGGCTTGCACCCAACATTTTTTCTTCTTAAATCCAGTCATTTTCATTTTTTATTTCTTAAAAATGTTTTCTATTTACATAAGCCGGTACATTTTCTAATACATTTTTAGAAAATGAAAACAGAAAATGTTCTCCATAAGCAAACACGCATAAGGTTGTATTTGGTGAGCTGTTGAACCTCGTATCTGATCCTTCATGTCTGCACATTTGAAGGATGTGACTGGGAGTGATAGCGTTGCAGTTCAACTTGCAGATGAGGAACACTGGAACGATCTTGTTATTGTTATTGCTGTGGTATGCTGTTCATATTTCCTTGTAGTTTGCTACTAGTAAATTTTACTTGCCATGTAATTAATGTGTTTATATTTTCAACTATTTTGCTGGATTTTTTTTTTTGAAGTACAATCCAATGTGGTTTTTAGGCATTGTATGAGCGCTTGTAACACTTACCACTTATGATAAACAATTCAAAAAATAAGTGGTGTTTGTTCTATTTCTGAGAAAACATTTACTCATAAATTCTACAAGAAAACCACTTAAATAAGTGATAGAAAATCACTTTTTTAACAATCAATTTAGAAGCACTTATTAAAAACTGTGTGCGACACTTATCACTTATGATAAATGCTTATGTTTAAGTGTTTCCAAATTTCTTATGGATAAAATGTTTTTTTTTCTCCATTTATTGATGTGATTTTCTTCTGGAATTTAAGTGTAAGTGTTTTTCAGGAATAGAACAGACATGGCATATTTTTTTAAACTGGTTATCTTAAGTGACAAGTGCTATGGGCAGTTTTCAATCCATTTTGACGACACTTATTGAAAACTGCTTGCGACAGTTATCCCTTATGATAAGTGTTTTTGTGTTAAGTATTTCCAGATTACTATTTGAAAAGGTGCTTTTATACGCTTTTTCAGGAGCAGAATAAACACCACTTATTTTTTCAAACTGCTTATCATAAGTGAAAGTGCTATAAACAGTTTTTAATAAGGCAATTTTCAGTGACACCAAATGGGGATCATGGTACCTTCAAAACTTTATGTTTCTTTTCTTTATTCCTACAGTATTCCCAGTATTTTTTTGGAAATTCTGATTTATCAGATAGATTGTCAAATCACTTGTTAGTGTGGCATATGCAATTCTAGTTGGCTGGCTTACTGCTATGCTTCTATATTTTCAAAATGTTGAATTATTGTTATAATCACAGTTGTGTTAATATTTATCATAATATTGAATCTTTATGTCTCTCTGCGTTCTTTAAGTTCATGCATTTGTTGTTTTATTGCTTTATGATCTTCTTAATTTAGAACTGTTATTCTAATCTTCTTTATCCTGATTCTAGGTGAGTTCAAGGCAAAAGGAAACTAGTAGCACTTCTGGAATGCGCGAGACCGTTGAAACAAGTCTGCTTTTACAACATAGAGCAAAGGTTCTTCTGCGATTCTTTTATTGATGTGGAGCTAAGGCTGTGTTTTGTTTAAAAAAATATTTTATGTTCTCATTTTCCAAAATTTTTTATATTTACTAGAAAATGAAAAAGCAAGTTGTAAATCATGCACTTTCTTGTTTTATCATACTATGCAAAATATTTTCTAACGTAATTTTTTGTTTGGAAAATGAAAAAAGGATTTTTTTTTTAAAACTGTTGGACCCCATTTAAGTTTAATGAGTATTTCTGAGTCCCACATCGGACTTACCCTCGTAATTATTTTTACTCATCTATAAAAGAATGTCTCCGCCTCACATTGAGGTAAGGGGAGATTCCCTAATCTACATGGTATCAGAGGGAAATTTCCATCCAATTTATTTTTCCTCCCGTCAATTCCCCCCCCCCCTCTCTGTCGTTCGGCTCACCCTTCCCTCGGCGCCTCCCGGTTCGTCGTCTCCCGGCTCCGCCCTCACGCGGGTTCCCCGGCGTCCATCGATGTCTCATCCGGCCCCGCCTCCCTGTGCGGTTTCCCGGCCGCCCTCCTTCCCTCCGCTGCGACGCGTCCCGGCGAGTCCCGGCCCCTGCGCACAGTCTTCCGCCGGCATCCCCCTCCTGGCGGTTTCCCCTCTGCGCTCTTTCCGGCTTCCCGCACCTGCCGACAACCACTTCCGCAACTCCCGGCGCGCAGAACGGTCGCTCCCGCATCTCTCGCGTCGCCCGAACTGTCCGCCTATTCCCGACGAAGGCATTCTTGACATCCAGCTGATGAAGATGCCAACGATGATGTGCCGCTAGAGAGATGAATAATCGGACGGAGGTCATCTTGGCCACTGGAGAGAATGTATCAAAATAGTCCACCCTGTAAGTTTGTGCCTCCGGCACCGAGTCTCAAGTCTGTCGACTCCGCCGCTCTCTGTATGGCCTCAAGCAATCTCCTCGTGCTTGGTTCGTCCGCTTCAGCACTGTTGTCACTGATTTTGGCATCTCTCGAAGTATGAAGGATCACACAGTTTTTTACAAAACGACTCCTACTGGTTGTATTCTCTTAGTGGTTTATGTGGATGATATCATCATCACAGGGAGCGACTCCACAGGAATCGCCAACCTCAAGGCGCATCTTCACCACTACTTTCACACCAAAGATCTTGGTCCCCTCACCTACATCCTTGGCATCGAGGTTTCCTGTTCTGAGGACACTATCTCTCTCTGCCAACGCAAGTATGCTCTTGATATCTTGCAGGATGCAGGTTTGAGCACAACAACTGCAGTAGACACTCCTCTTGAGCCTGGGGAACGCTCTCTCCATACCGACTCGGAACCATTTCCTCATCCCGAGAGCTATCGACGTCTGGTGGGTAAACTTAACTACCTTACCATGACGCGACCAGACATTGCTTGCGCCGTTGGCAAAGTTAACCAGTTCATGGAGCATCCAATCAGATCTCAGTGAGATGTTGTCCTCCGCATTGCCAAATACATCAAGAAAGACCTTGCACGTGGCCTTCAGTACTCACATCATGCTCATTTGGATGTTGAGGCCTTCTGTGATGCGGACTATGCAGGTTGCCTCGCTACCCGCAAGTCTACTTCGGGATTCGCCGTGTTCTTCGCCGGTAATCTCATCTCCTGGCGCAGCAAGAAGCAGATTGTCATCTCCAGATCGAGTGCAGAGGCCGA
This sequence comes from Viscum album, assembly GCA_963277665.1. NCBI lineage: Eukaryota > Viridiplantae > Streptophyta > Magnoliopsida > Santalales > Viscaceae > Viscum > Viscum album. Next base: position 1,203,999,317 of record OY728163.1, on the reverse strand, counting down.
ATACCGCGCCATGACCACGGTCACCACTGAGATCCTCTGGTTTCGTCATCTCCTCCATGAGCTCGGCTTCCCGGCACAAACCGCTACTCATATCTGATGTGACAATCAGGCAGCCACAAAGATTGGTTCGAATCCCGTCTTCCATGAACGGACAAAGCATATTGAGGTGGACTGCCACTTTCTTCGCCACCATCTGGAGCAGACACATATCAGCTTTGGCCATATTCCGACGGCAGATCAGCTTGCCGATATCTTCACCAAAGGCCTCCCAGGAGCTCGCTTTGACTCTCTTACTACCAGGCTGGGTATTCACAACATCCATGGCCCAGCTTGAGGGGGAGTATGAGATGGTCTTGTGTCTTGTCGTCTTTTTTCTTAGTGGGACTCAATCTAATCTGGGCATGTCCAGCTTGAGGGGGAGTGTTGGACTCCATTTAAGTTTAATGGGTATTTCTGAGTTCCACATCGGACTTACCCTCCTTGTAATTATTTTTACTCATCTATAAAAGAATGTCTCCGCCTCACATTGAGGTAAGGGGGATTCCCTAATCTACAAAAACCAAATGTAATCTGTGGTTGCATTTGGTTTCAAGAAACTTTTTTTTTAATTTTTAAAGATTGTATTGAAAAATATATTATATTATATAAATGAAAAATGTTTCGTCAGGAAATCAAAATGGAAACAAGAGATTTAAAAAAAAATAAAAAACTGGTTTTCATATTTCCTAAAAAATGATCATGCAATGAGTGGTAAATCATATACATTTTTATTTTCCTTTAGTATCCAAAATATAATCTAATATGTTTTCTAAGACATTTTTAGAAAATGAAACCAACATTTCCCAAAACCAAACTTAGCCCGATTTTTCTTTTCCACTTAAGATTATATATTATAATGTCATCATTTATTAATGTGATTTGATTTGGAAAGTATGATTTTAAGCTCGCTTAGTTTTCATCCATATTAGAAATTTCTAAACGGCATGTTTTCTAAAATTATGAACATTTTTTGAATGATGTTTTTTTAAGGATAGCTTAAAATCAACTCATTTGAATATTTAGTCCAAATGTTTGGATATGAAAAATGGAGACCGTTCATTAACTGAATAACATTTAGGCTGTGTTTGGCTTTTGAAGATGTTTCGTGTTTTCATTTTTAAAAAATGTATCAGCAAATGCATTTGACAATATTTTGGATTGGATGAGAAAACAAGAAACAATATGATTTATATTTTCTTACACTTCCATTTTCAAGGAAACAAATATTTTATTTTTATTTTTCTAAAAATCTCTCACTTAACATAAAACATCTTTCAAAACCAAACATGGCCTTAGTTTCGTAAAATCTAAGCACCATGTGCTGTTAATGTTTTTGATTTTCTGACTTATTTTATTATAGGTGTCAGCAGAACCAAATAGTTATTTGCTGTTATTGTTTCACAGGATGTGGTCCCAAAACGCATACTTCAAATGGAAGAAGCGATCAAAAAACGTGATTTTGAAACATTTGCTAAGCTGACATGTGCTGACAGTAATCAATTTCACGCAGTCTGCTTGGACACATCCCCCCCTATATTCTACATGAATGATACATCTCACAGGTGCGCCTTGGAATTTAGCCCCTTTTGGATACGAGAAATGTAAGGGAAAGGAAAATGGAAATTGAAAAGGAAATGGAAATGCGAGGGATGCGTTTGTAATTTGAACATTATAGTACCAAAGATTAGAAAAGCAATTTTCCTTCTAATTCCCTTTCCTTCACCAAGATTACTCAATGCCAAACATGGCATGAACTGGCTGCTGCTAGAATGATTCTGATGTGACCAAACATTGCATTTCAGGATAATCAGCTTGGTTGAAAAATGGAATCGTTATGAAGGAACACCTCAGGTTTGTCTTCTTTATTCATTTAGGTTCTGTTTGGTTACGCCTACTGAAAACTCCTTGCAGCTCTTGTGAGTAGAGATAGCAATTCAGGTTCACATTGTGATCCCATTTAAGCTCAACCCTAGCTTGATCTATTTAATTAAACGGCTCGATCTGATCCGATCCAATCCATTTATGAATAGATTGCATCATGACATGTCCAACTCAATGACCCAACTAAATTAAATTATCTCATTTAGACTAAAAATAACCTGATTAATATGAAACATATGTTATCCATGCCGCAACTCGAATGTGTTATGAACATGTTGAATCACTTCAAATTAAGTTGATTATAAAAAAAAAATATTATAAATTTGATTTATTATGTTTTTAATATTTTATATTATCACAGGCCGATCTGAATGTCATTCATGTCAAATTACTGAACCCCAATCACAGTCCGGGCCCATTTATGTCTGTTCCAAACTTGTGGTGTTGGTTCGGGTCATCATGTCCAAATTGTTTGAGAAAAAAGGATGTTTGTTCTGTTTCTCGGAAAACACCCGCGCTTGAATCCAAGAAAGAAAACCCTCAATAACCGGTAAAAAAGCACTTTTCCAGTAACAATTTTGAAGTATTTATACAAAAGCTATTATTAAAAGTGATAAGTGTTATGAATAGTTTTCAATAATTAATGTCAAATGGAGCGGTTATTGACTAATCTTGAGACGCAACCGGGAGCTAATTTTGGAAATATTAACAGGTGGCTTACACTTTTGACGCCGGGCCAAACGCTGTCCTGATTGCACGCAGCAGGAAGGTGGCAGTGCATTTGATTCAGAGGCTGCTATTCTACTTCCCTCCACAGGCTGATGGTGATTTGAACAGGTACATCATTCCTAGAGTTCTGGGTCCACATCCCTTCGTACCTCTTTTTGCTTTGTTCTGTAAGGCTGTGTTTGGCAGCACATATTGGAAGTGTTAATAGCTCTGATCAAAATAAATAAATAAAATAAAGTAAAATAAATTGCAGTATTTGTTCTGATTTAAAAAACGCACTTAGAAAATTACTTAAATAAGGTGTCGGAAAAGAAGTTATTGAAAGCATTTATCAAAGTAGTGCAAATGTGTAGGTATGTTGTTGGTGACAAGTCAATATTGAAAGATGCTGGGATGGAGGGGATGAGAGACGTGGAGTCCCTGGCGGCGCCGCCAGAAACAGAAGAGAATGGCGTGCTGCCTCCCAAGTACAGAGGTGATGTGAGTTACTTCATCTGCACGAGGCCTGGGAGAGGACCTGTGGTGGTGGCTGATAAAACGCAGGGCCTTCTCCACCCAGACACCGGCCTCCCTAAATCATGACTGGTCTTAGTTTCATCAATAATAAGCAGAATGCGCAGCAGCCCCTCGGCCAGATGAGGCTTTATTTAAGGCATCACTGTGGTGTAACTTTTCTTCTACTTGTGCAATACCAAGTAAATTCTTCTCTCTACTCTAATATTTGCACAACACAAAAAATCTTTCTATCTTCCTCTATACAACGAGTCTGAGACACACTCACTCTTCTACTTGATTCTTGACACACATCTTCTTCTTCATTTCTCCCTTTTATATTCACAGTATAATAAATTATAAAAACTCCCCTTGATTCTCAGCTCCATATAAAGTAGTGTAGTAGAGTACTCTTCTGAAGTAATGCATTTACTTTTCTGAAGTCTGAGTTGACTCTTTTGAAGTCATTGACTTACTCTTTCGAATATTGGAATACATTATGGAGAGAGAAAACTAATAATGATGGTCGCTGTATTCATTTCATTCAAAGAGGTTGATACCCTATCATTATTTCCTCATTTAATTTGGTAATAGAAATTTAATTAAGGGGATTTTTCATTATTTTCAAGAGAGAATTTCTTGAGTGTTTTCTCCTTGTAATTAAGAGAGTTTATACCTGCATTTTACCATAGTGAAATACTTCTATTTGTCTGTGGTTTTTTACCCCTTTCATTTGAGGGTTTTTTCACGTTACATTTAGTGTTTATTTTAACTCTATACTTTATTTTTTATCTTGCAATTATTGTTGTATTAAAGGGCCAATTGTTTACAATCCTAACAAGTGGTATTAGAGATTTGAGGTTCTGGCCTGAGGAAATTCTGGACAGACGATGTATCCAAATGGCGGCGAAATTCAAGATTGAAAAATTAAATGGAAATAATTTTTCATTGTGGAAAATGAAGATGCAATCGGTGCTGTGGAAAGATAATTGTCTACAGGTGATTGGAGAGAAGCCAACAAGTGTGACAGAGGAGAAATGGAATGACATGGACGAGAATGCTATTGCCAACATGCATTTGGCTTTAGCAGATGGGTCTTGTTAAGCATTGCGGAGAAGAAGACGACAAAAGAAATTTGGGATACTATGACAAAGCTGTACGAGGCAAAGTTACTTCACAACAAAATTTTCTTGAAGAGAAAATTATACTCTCTGAATGGTGGATGTAAGAACTCGTGTTTTTTCGGACTGTTGTTTTGAGCAGAAATTTGAATTTTTTTTGCTGTTGGATGCTCGTGAGGGGTAAAATGGTCATTTCCTCTTACCAACTGATCTCGAATAATTTTTCTGACAACTCTGTTGGTCCCAGGACAGGGAGTTTACCCCCAGGACAGGAGTTTGGGGTAAATCTGAGCTGTTCAAATTTTAACGGAATATTTAATATTATTAAATTAAATATTAAATTATCCGCGCAGGTTTGTTTGTCAATAACTTTTAAATGGAGCGTTGGATTGAGATTCCGTCTGCGCCGTTGAGTCCAGAATGAGGAGTTTAGCCTAGGGAAGACATAAACTCATGTTGGGCGCCGGGGTCGGCCTGAGCCCCCTTTTCTTCTTTTCCTTTTCTTTTATTTCTTCCTTCTCTTCTTTTCCTCCTCCTTGCGCATGTCTCCTACGCCTCCTCCTTGGTCATGTCCTTTGGGGAGAATTGGAGTTTGAGAAAGAGAGAGAGTTGAGAGGCAAGAAGGGTAGCGATTCGAAGCTCTCGACGCGCCGAGTCGGCGTGCAACGACCGTGAGTCGTGAAATCAACTGAAGCTTCGGCGGTTTTTGCCCAAAGGTAGGGCCGTTTATGTTTTCGCCATAGATCCCCTTTAAACATGTTGTTTTAAGTCTTTAAAGCCTTGTATTACTTACTTGTGGCCCCTTGAGGCCAGATCTGTTGTTTCAGGGGTGAAAACGGGCGTTTCAGGCGTTTTGAGGGATTTCCTGTCGGAAAACCCAGAATACACGACGTGTGTTCCAGGGGAACACGCCGTGTGTTCTTCCCGTTCGGGGAAGATGAAGTTTTCTTAAGTACACGTCGTGTACTTTGAGTATACACCGTGTAGTGGGTGGCCGTGTGACCGGTCGTGTGAAATAGAACACGAAATATTGTTTTTTAAGGTGTACACGCCGTGTATTATAAGTACACGCCGTGTAGTGGCACATGAGCATGTGTTTGGGTGAAAACACACACGGAGTGACTTTTTGTGAACAGTACACGCCGTGTATAGTAAAGCACACGCTGTGTACAGTAAAGTACACACCGTGTACTTTTACACATGCATACCTCATGGGTCTGGCCATGTACTACTTCAGTTTAGTAGTTTTGGGATCACTTATGCCCTGGAAGTCAGAATTGGACGTGAGTAGTCCATTCTGAGCGTTTTTCCGCGTAGATTGCAATAGTGGAATTCTTTTGACATTTAGAGGTCATCTAAATGGTGTTTTGGGGGTTTCTATCTAAATGGAGAGGTTCTTCCTCCAGTTATCGAGTTCAGTTGACACATGAGAGCGAGACTTGGCGTGGATGATGAGTTGGGTGTTCGGACCAACTTAGTTGAGACCTTTAATATGATATGAGTTGTGAGATATCTCATGTAACCTATGCTACAGAGGACGTTCCCCTTGTGAGATGTTCCCTTTTGGCCTATGAGGCCGTGAGACCGGGCACTTCCAAGGATCCCCTGAAGGATGCCTTTACTTGTGTACCGACCTAGGGAGTCCCTTGTAGGATCTCTCTTTTGTTTTTCATTTGAGAGGACCCATGTTTTGGAAGACCTATGTTGTCCTTAATTTGAGGATCCCGTGTAGGATTCCTCCCTTACTCTTCGCTAAGGATCCTGTGTAGGATGCCTTCGCTCGTGATTACCTAGAGGATCCCGAGTATGATGCCTCCTCAGTGTTTGACTTGGGGGACCCATCGGGTTCCCGTTCTTTGACCGACCATGAGTTGTTACGTCAGGTTTGGGTAGAGATGGTGTTCGAGTGTCACCTAGAACCCGTGCCAAACTGGTAATCCCATGGGGCTATGGATGTATTATTGAGTTGGGCGTTCGAGCCACCCTCACTCGTTTGTTTATATCCGACTTGGTTTGCTGATGCTGTAGTGGTTACCAGAGGTGCTTTCTGGTTGGTGGCTGTTGAGCCTGACGGGAGGTGTCTTTCTCGTTTGTTGGGATGCCTACTATGCCTGTGTTTCTGAGTAGAGGTGGTTTGATTGTAAATAGGGCAATTTACCTTGCTGTGGATGTGTTTGCCCACGTTGCTTGATTTTGACCGTTTGGTCTAGCTTTGCATGTTAGACAACTTTGTTTTCCATGCCTAGTTTTTGTTAGGATGAAGTGGTTTTATCTGACATGTTGTGATATGCTGTAAACTGTTAGCCAAGTAGTTCTTGAGGTTTACTTTGACTGCTATATATCGTTGTGCATGATTGACTTACACAGGGCCGTGAGAACCTGGTGTAGTAGACCATATGGAGAATGATCGTTGAGGGCTTTTCCAGAATGTTTGTTTACTTTTACGCTGCGAGACCATAGGGATGATGGACTTTGTGCTCCCTCAGAGTGTCTGTAGTTCCTCGATGCGGGACACAGAGGGAATTGGACGTTGCGTGCTTCCCCATAGTGCCTTTTAGTTACCGATACGAGACCACAAGGGGGAATTGACGGTGAGTGCTTCCTCAGAGAGTCTTTGCTAAAGCCGAACTAGAAGGGTTGGACTGTGAGTACTGCCCAGAGGGTTGCTTGTGTTTGATTGGTTGAACTAGATGGGTTAGACTGTGAGTACTTTCCAGAGGGTTACATGTTTTGTTTAGTTTTCTCAGAGATTTAATTTCGGCGTTGGCCGAAGTAGGTACATGTTGATGGGATTACGGACCCAGAGATCGACTTATTGATACACGACTTGAGTGGCATGACGTCCAGCTCGATGCCCTTGCATAGGATGTCCAGGAGATCGGGCTTGTGGTCCCAAGGATCGCTTGCTGATGTTGTTTCTTGTTATTTGAATCACCTAATCATGAATAGTCATATTTGGTATGAGACTATACATGTGTACGTATATAGATATGCATATCCATAGTGGCACTTGCCCAGTTGACAGAGATTACATACCATGAGTTCGATTGTGGTTGCACGTTTGGTTAACTTTCTTTTGTTGTATTCCAGCTAGGCTGAGCACATTGCTGTTGCATACACTTTTGCAGCACAGTTATAGGTTGCTTGTTGGGGTGCCCTACTAAGATTATTTCTCACCCCTGCACGTGCACCTCGGTGTACGTGTAGACCTTATGTCTGCTTTTCAGGTTTAGCACGTGTTGCATGGTGGATAGGGTTGAGACCCAGTGTTGCATGATCGTGCGGAGCTGCTCGAGTGGTTCTACTGATCGGGCTGCTGCAGTTCGACAGTGTCTGGAGATCGGGTATGTGGATTGGCTTGGAGTTAGTAGTTCAGCCCTTTACTTTTACTTTCAGTTTCTTTTGTACTTGTATCTGTATAGTTGGCCCGGTGGGTGACCAATGTTGTATTGTATTGCATAGCTGTTTGGGCTTTTACAACATTTCACTATTTCAGCTTGTTTTATTTTAGTTGTTTATTGCTTCCGTACTCTGTTTACTTTCCACTGTGTATGATACTTAGTTATTTCCGCTATTGCTTACTCTGGTATGAGGGAATAGTCTCCCCACTATCACACCCTAGGCCCTTGATACTAGTCGGCAGTCTGGCGTACGGGGAGGCACGCTTGAGGCCTTGTGGCGAACCGACTTGGAGCACCGGTTAGTGGCTTCCAAGTCGGGTCGTTACAAAGTGGTATCAAATGAGTTTTCTTTTCCATGTATTTACTATTTGGGATATGGTAGACATGAGTATTAGGAAAGTGTCGGAACCTGTGATGGATATCGGACTAGTGTGTCGAGAACACTTGTTCCGGTAAGAAGTCCTGGTTTCCAGGGTTTGTGATTGCTGTTCTGATTTTGCGATGTTACAGTTGTATATGATTTTCGCCTTGAGCGACGCACATGTTGTGTGGTGTTTTGATTTACTATGGATCTCTGGCTCTTGGCCATTGGTAATATGTCAGGGATGGATTTGACTCTTGGCCGACAAAGGCAAGAGGCGTCTCATGCATCATACTAGGCACGTAGGATTCACAACATATAGGTCTGCTAGTGTGTGTTTTTACTGACGACTGAGACCTTTGGGTATGCTTACACATACTTTTTACTCTGTTGGCAGGTTATGTGGATCTACATTGAGGCGTTGGTGTGAGGATGATGACTCAGTCCTCGTGCATAGGTGGTGCAGTGACCCCAGTTGGTCGATATGGCACGTGATGCCTTTCTGTTTAACCCTTATTGGGTGTTGTTTCTCGGGTCTGTGGATATCTAGTCGGATCATTGAGAACGATGTCGATAGATACCGAGGCTTTTCTTGTGAACTAGACCTCCTTGTGGTATTTCCGTATACGGATACCCGATGAGTGTCAGTTCAGTTTCTCTTCTGCTTGGGTTGTGGACTCCAGGGAGTAGTTCCTTCTGAGAATGCTTGGAGAGGATCAGGGCCCTTGTAGGTTGTGTTTTGGTTTTGAATTTCTTTTGTTGTTGTGATCTTTACCGTCTCCTGAGAGGTTTTGGATCTTTTGGGCTAGGTGGTTAGACCTTGTGACCCAGTTGTGAGGCTTTTTTTGTAGGGCTAGGTGGAAGACCTAGAGACCCTTGTTTTTGACTTGAACCCTTGTAGGTCGATGTCTGTTCTGTTCTAGGGAAACTTGTGTGTGAATGGTTGGCCTGTGTTTTCCAATTCCTTTTGGCGGTGCTTGTTTTTCATGACTGGCTTCGACGGGCATGACTGTTTGGGTGCCTGACCTGGTTGACCAGTGTTTCTAATATTGCTATTGCGGGTGACATCATTTGAATCTAAATCGGTGAGTGGCCGGGTGCGAGCTGAGGACCGAGGTTTCAAGACTTTCTGTGGACTCAGATCCCATAAGTTGTGTTGGAATGTCCTTATGTTGTAGAGGTGACATTGTGAAATGTCGAATTACCGTGAAATTGTTGACCCATGCTTGAATCCTGGCCAGGTTTTGGCAGGATGTTAGTGTGGCTCGGAGGGAGCTGGACACGCCTTTGGTGAAATCTTAGTGTACTCCTGTAAGAGATGATCATGCGCTATCTTGATTCGTCTTGAGTATGTTGAGAGAGCTTCAACCCTACATCGAACTCCTTTTTCTTTCTTAATGTTCCTCCTTGTTGAGGATAGAACCTATTCTGTTTGTGCTCTCGGAGCGGTGTAAGGAAAGCCATATGGTGGGGAGTGAACCATTGGCCCTTTAAGGGTGGTTTTCCTTGTTTAGGTTAAACTTCGGTGTTTGCCAAGAGATTTTGAACTCAGAGTTTTCTTTTAAGATGACGACAAGGGTATTCCTATGGTGGGGAGTACCAGTTTGGTTGTAGTTGAATATCTTCTTTGTAAAAGGTGGTTATTAACGCTATAAGGCTGGTCGTTGGATGGTCCGGATAGCTTGGTTGTGCAGATGCTTGGGTTGGGAGCATGGCTGCTGGTCTTTTCACTGGGCTTCTCGGGGATGAGAAGGTTTATGGTGGGAAGTTTATAAGAACCCATGTTTTTTTGAGCAGAAATTTGATTTTTTTTGCTATTGGATGCTCGTGAGGGGTAAAATGGTCATTTTTCCCTATCAGCTGATCTCAGATAATTTTTTCTGACAACTCCGTTGGTCCCGAAATAGGGAGTTTACCCTAGGACAGGAGTTTGGAGGAAATTTGAGGTGTTCGAATTTTAGCGGAATATTTAATATTTAATATTATTAAATTAAATATTAAATTAAATATTAAATTATTCACACAGGTTTGTTTGTCAATAACTTTTAAACAAAGTATCAGATTGATATTTCATTTTCCCTGTTGAGTCCGAAACGAGGAGTTTAGCCTATGGAAGGCATAAACTCATGTCGGGCGCCGGGGCCGGCCCGGACCCCTTTTTCTTCTTTTCCTTTTCTTTTCTTTTCTTCCTTCTCTTTTTTTACTCCTCCTCCTTGTGCACGTCTCCTACGCCTCCTCCTTGGTCGTGTCCTTTAGGGAGAATTGGAGCTTGAGAAAGAGAGAGAGTTGTGAGGCAAGAAGGGTACCGATTCGAAACTCTCGACGTGCTGAGTCGGCGTGCGACGACCGGGCTCAACCAAAGCTTCGGCGGTTTCCGCCCGAAGGTAGGGCCGTTTATGTTTTCACCATAAATCCCCTTTAAACATGTTGTTTTAAGTCTTTAAATCCTTATATTATTTGTGGCCCCTTGAGGTCAGATCTGTTGTTTCGGGGGCGAAAACAGGCGTTTTAGGCGTTTTGAGGGATTTCCCGTCGGAAAATCCAGAATAAAAGGCGTGTGTTCCAGGGGAACACGCCGTGTGTTCTTCCCGTTCGGGGAAGTTGAAGTTTTCTTAAGTACACGCCGTGTACTTTGAGTACACGCCGTGTAGTGGGTGGCCGTGTGACCAGCCATGTGAAATAGAACACGAAATAGTGGTTTTTAAGGAGTACACGCCATGTACTATAAGTAGACGCCGTGTAGTGGCACATGGGCATGTGTTCGGGTGAAAACACACATGGAGTGAATTTTTGTGAACAATACACACCGTGTACAGTAAAGTACATGCCGTGTACTTTTACACAGGCAGACCCCATGGGTCTGGCCATGTGTTCTGGCCATGTACTACTTGAGTTTAGAAGTTTTGGGATAACTTATGCCCTGGAAGTCAGAATTGGGCGTGTGAGTAGTTCATTCTGAGCATTTTTCCGCATAGATCACAATGGTGGAATCCTTTTGACATTTAGAGGTCATCTAAATGGTGTTTTGAGGGTTTCTATCTAAATGGAGAGGTTCTTCCTCCAGTTATCGAGTTCAGTTGACACTTGAGAGTGAGACTTGGCGTGGATGATGGGTTGGGTGTTCATACCAACTTATTTGAGACCTTTAATATGAGATGAGTTGTGAGCTATCTCATGTAACCTATGCTACAGCAGACGCTCCCCTTGTGATACATTCCCTTCTGGCCTATGAGGCCGTGAGACCGGGCACTTCCAAGGATCCCCTAAGGGATGCCTTTACTTGTGTGCTGACCTAGGGATTCCCTTGTAGGATCTCTCTTCTGTTTTTCATTTGAGAGGACCCATGTTATGGAATGCATATGTTGTCCTTAATTTGATGATCCCGTGTAGGATTCCTCCCTTACTCTTCGCTAAGGATCCTATGTAGGATGCCTTCGCTCGTGATTACCTGGAGGATCTCGAGTATGATGCCTCCTTAGTGTTTGACTTGAGGGACCCATTGGGTTCCCGTTGTTTGACCGACCCTAAGTTGTTACGTCAGGTTTGGGTAGAGATGGTGTTTGGGTGTCACCTAGAACTCGTGCCAAACTAGTAATCTCATGGGGCTATGGATGTATTATTGGGTTGGGCGTTCGGGCCACCCTCACTCGTGTGTTTATATCTGACTTGGTTTGCTAATGCTGTAGTGGTTACCAGAGGTGCTTCCTGGTTGGTGGCTGTTGAGCCTGACGCGAGGCATCTTTCTCGTTTGTTGGGATGCCTACTATGCCTGTGTTCTTGAGTAGAGGTGGTTTGATTGTAAATAGGGTAATTTATCTTGCTGTGGATTTTTTTGCCCATGTTGCTTGATTTTGACCGTTTGGTCTAGCTTTGCATGTTAGGATGCTTTGTTTTGTTAGGATGAAGTGGTTTTATCTGACATGTTGTGATATGCTGTAGACTGTTATCCAACTAGTTCTTGAGGTTTACTTTGGTTGCTATATATTGTTGTGCACGATTGACTTACACAAGGCCGTGAGAACCTGGTGTAGTAGACCATAGAGAGAATGGATGTTGAGGGCTTCTCCAGAGTGTCTGTTTACTTTTACGTTGCGCGACCATAGGGGGGATGGACTTTGTGCTCCCTCAGAGTGTTTGTAGTTCCTCGATGCGGGCCACAGGCGGAATTGGACGTTGAGTGCTTCCCCAGAGTGCCTTTTAGTTACCGATACGAGACCACACAGGGAATTGACGGCGAGTGCTTCCTCAGAGAGTCTTTGCTAAAGCTGAACCAGAGGGGTTAGACTGTGAGTACTGCCCAGAGAGTTGCTTGTGTTTGATTGGTTGAACCAGAGGGGTTAGGCTGTGAGTACTTCCCAGAGGGTTACATGTTTTGTTTAGCTTTCTCAGAGATATAATTCCGGCATTGGCCGAAGCAGGTACATGTCAATGGGATTACGGACCCAAAGATCGACTTATCGATACACGACTTGAGTGACACGACGTCCAGCTCGATGCCCTTGCACAGGATGTCCAGGAGATCTGGCTTATGGTCCAAAGGATCAACTACTAATGTTGTTTCTTGTTATTTGAATCACTTAATCATGAATAATCATATTTATGTATATGTGTATAAGTATGATACTATACATGTGTACGTATATAGATATGGATATGCATGGAGGCACTTGCCCAGTTGACAGAGATTACATACCCTGAGTTCGACTGTGGTTGCACGTTTGGTTTAGTTCCTTTTGTTGTGTTCCAGCTAGGCTGAGCACATTGCTGTTGCATACACTTTAGCAGCACAATTATAAGTTTCTTTTCGGGGTGCCCTACTGAGATTATTTCTCACCCCCGCACGTGCACCTCGGTGTACGTGTAGACCTTATGTCTGCTTTTCAGGTTGAGCACGAGTTGCATGGTGGATAGGGATGAGGCCCAGTGTTGCATGATAGAGCGAAGCTACTCGAGTGGTTCTACTGATCGGGCTTCTGCAGTTCGATAGTGTCTAGAGACCGGGTACGTGGATTGGCTTGGAGTTAGTAGTTGATCCCTTTACTTTTACTTTCAGTTTCTTTTGTACTTGTATCTGTATGGTTGGCCCGGTGGGTGACTAGTGTTGTATTGTATTGTTGCGGAATCGTCGGGAGTCACAATGACAGAAATGAGAAAAACGAAAGAAAAGAAAGCAAAAGGACACAGTGATTTACGTGGTCCGGGAATAATCCCTACGTCCACGGGAGATGCAGAATTTCACTACTTTGGGAGCACAAATTACAGAGGTTTTTTCAGAAGAAACCCTAGCCTGAAAATGAGCTATAAAACAATGGAGAAGATGATCACTGTTCAAAAAGTGGTCCGCGTTGCTATAGTAAACGACGGTTGGATTTGTCAAAAGTGCTACAGTAAAGTTGCCCCCGAATTCCGCACCGCTACAGTGCCTGTCGGTGTCGGTCAGTCAACTCCGCTACAGTGGTCAGCATTGCTACAATGCCAAAAATATGGATCTTGTTCCATCATTGGAAGGAATATATTCAATATCACTTTCTCTCAACACCGATCACACCAAATATAAAAAACATATGTAAAAATTCAAGAACAAGAACATGGGGATTTTACTTGGTTCACTACTATGGAATAATCCAAAGAGCATACACATAGTGATGTGTCATTGTACTAGAATCTACTATCATGAACTATTCAGAGGATATAATATTTTAGGTTGTAACACCCTCAGTTTCAGGTACTTTACCCTTGTTTTATGTATTTTGAGATTATATAATTCTTGGGTTTAGTTTTGGGAGTTTCAATGGGTTTTGAAGGGATCTTGGAGGGAGTTATTCTATTTATGAGAAGGCTACACCATGGATCATGGGATATAGAATAGGCCTTTAAGATTTGCGGTGTGGAGTCTTTCACAATTTAATATGTCTGGTTGCTGTGGAATGGAGAACCCAACTATGGCATAAGGTTCTTGGAGGAAGTGTTTCAGCATGACTATCATTTTCAGCATAGCTGCACTGTGGAGTAGGGCTATGGCGTAGCCTAGTTGGGTGCTATTCTATGGAGGATATGGCTGTGCTATAGTGCTATGAGGGGTAAATTGGGTGGTTTTTCCAGTTTCAGTACCCCTACGACGTAAGGGGTAGGCTGTGGTGTAAGCACATTTCTAGCTACACCATGGTGTAGGGGACTATTCTGTATCCCTCTTCATGAATTATAGGATCTATGATGTTGTCTGCATTGTGTTTCTCAAACATAGAGTTGACTAGGATGGCTGTGACATGGTCTCTTACCTTGTGCCATAATCTATCCTGTACTAGCACTTCTGTGCCGTGGTGATGTAGGATGCATCATGGTGTGGTGTTTCTCAGCTCATACCATTTTATATTTTAATTTGGTTTAAAGCCTTGAAACCATAATTATTCTTCTAATATTTTAGGATCTCGAACTCTTCTTCCTCCCTAGGCTTGAGAGACAATTCCATTCGATCCGAAAGCGACTTTCAAATGAATCAAGGTGCATTGGAGATATGGAACCATTGGTAAGTTCTTATTCTTCCTTATTAATCTTAAATCCACTTCCCCCCTCTCTTGGAGCTATATATCTAGTCCATTATAGATAGATCAATGTTATAGGATATGAATCGTGATGAGATTTTATTGAATCTATTGAAGGGAAGGTGTTTTGAGCCCAAATCTAGAAGTTTTAGTGTCGTTCTTCATTTTCATCTTTCATTTCAAGGTAGGTGGATTCTCTATCATCTCCACTATTCTAGAACTTGAAGTCTTAGTTTTCTCAAATGGGTTTTCTTGGATTTTCTATGGTTTCACCATGCGATTTCTTGAAGGAAACCTGTTTGGTTTGTCCTTTGGAAACTAGGAAAATTGCATGGATTTTGGAAAATCTCTCTTTTCTTATAATTTTAAAATGATGAATTTAGAATTATGAAATGTTTTTTATTCAAGAAATGTGTTTGATAATTTTTTTTCAAAGGAAGGTTGTTTTGTGGAAAATGATTTGTCATGGAATTTGCCATGATTGGGTAGGCGTGTGTTCAAAGAGGATAGGTATGGTCATAAGTGATTTCATCAAGGTTGAACAGATTATGGTCATGGAGTACCACCATTAATGTAAAATCCAAGATTGTTTTTATGTGGATGGGTGTGTGTTTATTTAAAAATTTTAATGGATAGAAGGAAGATTGTATATGGTTTTATCACTTCGATTTCTTTATTGGCTTTATATAAGCTATTTAATTATTTTCCAACCATTTTATATAAAATGTGTTAACCAGTTCTTATCCTAGTGGAGTGTGTTGGGAAGTCTTTGGGGAATTCCTACTGAGTTTATACTCATCCTCATCTTGGGAACTTTGGTGCATTTGAAAATGTAATATACCGAGACATAGGAAAGGGGAAGATATATTATTTCTATAGTGATTCATCTTGATTCCATGGGAATGAAATGTGGGGTTGGAGCTTGTAGATGGTTCAGGTGTTTCTTGGGGTGATTCCACTTTAGTGTCCTTGAGTCATGTTTTATTTTGGGATTGTTGACTATTATTTCAGTTGTCGCTCCAATATTTTTTTAAAGGTTGGGGCTGAAGTCTCATTTATTATTAAAGAAAAGCAAAGACCTCTTTAACTGGGTAGAGGGAGACCCATTACATAGCCCGAAGTCCCAGTGGGCATTTATCCCATTACATGACCCGTAGGCCCAAATTTTTGGCCCAAAGCCCATTTTGTGAATAGTACTGCTACAGTACCCGCCTGCTACAGTACCCGCCTGCTACATTACCACACAGTACCCGCCACTGCTACAATGCCCTGCCGCTGCTACAGTGCTGTTGACCCCAGAAAACGCATTCCAAAATTTTCCCAAATGCTTCCATACATGAACCTAGATCGTAGTCCATTTCGCAAGCTTCGATTTGGTAGGTTGCAGGGCCCGAATAGAGCTACAGATTAGTAGTTATGGACATTTGAAGTTGGGCTGTAAATCTGGTTTGCGAAGCCCCCTCCGTGATCACGGAGCGCCGCCGCGAAGTAATGAGGTGAGAGGCTCTGCGAACCCGTCTGACGTTCGCGACACGCCGCGAAGACCCACTGTGAAGCAGAGGAGGTGGTAACGCCCCGCGAACCCGGTTGACGTTCGCGACCTGCCGCGAAGCACCAAAGTCCCCTTCGCACCGCGTGAGCTCTACTTCACGGCGCCCCTGCCTATAAATACCCAGCTCGCCCCCCCTTCGACGAATGACCACGACCACTTTTCCCCTTGGGCGGCCGATCTCCCGGTCCGCGGAGCTCCGCATTGCGGCTCCACGAGGCCATGCTCCGTGAGCAGCTTTCTTCACATTGCTGCTCCGCGAGCCGAGGCTCCGTGAGTCCATGCTCTGCGAGCTAATGCTCCGCGATGCCGCTCCGCGAGCCTTTGCTCCGTGAGCTGCCCTTGCTCCATAAGAGGCCCATGCTCCACGATGCCGCTCCATGAGCCTTTGCTCCGCGAGCCGCCCTTGCTCCGCAAGAGGCCCATGCTCCGCGAGACCAAATGCTCCTTGAGCCCCTTTGCTCCGCGAAGCCACTTCGCGAAGACCAATCTTTTGCGAGACTCCTACCTTCGCGCCCACCGGTCCATACCGCGGGGGCTGCGCCCCCGCACCCCCGCTCGGTGTCAGTGCCGAGCTGCGGTCCCGGCCCTCCGGATCGGTCCCTTCGCTACCGCCACAGATCCCCATGAAAAAATGGAGAGTCGCACCACGAACTTTTCGGGCCAGGACGTCTGGATTTTCCATTGCGCCCTTATGCGCACCCACCTTCCACCTATGGAATACCATGATTTGAGATACTCCTCCACACACCATGAAACACCTTGAGTCGACATATTCCTCTTGGTTTTATTCCCATGTCGTGAGTTGAGATTCCCATCATCAATTCCCCGAGTACCTTGAGTCGAACCATTCCTCAGGCAACTCCTCCAAACCCTGTCACTTGGCTCCTATGCCAGGTTGAACTAGAAAGGGCCGCTCTTTCGTAAGACCCAACACCATCCATTTCTTGGCGCCTTATGGCAATAAACCTATCTAAATGACTATAAACTGTAGTACACCCTATGTGCCAAACATAGGATGCCTCTTACTCCAAACAAGAGATGTCTTATGCTCCAAGCGTAAGATGCCTAATAGTCCTACCTATAAGACTCTAAACTGTAGTTCTCCCTATGTTCCAATCATAGGACGCCCCTTACTCAATATGAGAGATGCCTCATGCTCCTAGCATGAGATGCCAATAGTCCTATCTACATGACTATAAACAGTAGTACACCCTATGTTCCAAACATAGGATGCCTCTTACTCCAAGCAAGAGATGCCTTATGCTTCAAGCATCAGATGCCAACAGTCCTATCTACATGACTATAAACTGTAGTGATATCCCTATGTTCCAAACATAGGATGCCTCTTGCACTGAACAAGAGATGCCTTATGCTCCAAGCATAAGACGCATAATGCCATGATTACAGTGGCAACATTCCAACGCCCCTTGGCATGATCCCTCTTGTGCACCACTGCACAAGTGAATGCCTCAATCCACCAGTGAGTTAGGATGCCCTCATGGCCAGACATGAGGAAGACATTACGGGCAATTTTTTTGCGTAAGCCCCATTCACTATTGCCGCTCCATAGCAGCACCCGGGTAGCTTCTTTGCGTAAGCCCCATTCGCCATTGCCACTCCTTAGCGGCACCCGGGCAGCTTCCTAGCGTAAGCCTCATTCACCATTGCCGCTCCTTAGCGGCACTCGGGCAGCTTCCTTGCGTAAGCCCCATTCGCCATTGCCGCTCCTTAGCGGCACCCGGGCAGCTTCCTAGCGTAAGCCCCATTCACCATTGCCGCTCCTTAGCGGCACCCGGGCAACTTCTTTGCGTAAGCCCCATTCACCAGTGCCGCTCCATAGCGGCACCCGTGCAGCTTCTTTGCGTAAGCCCCATTCACCAGTGCCGATCCATAGCGGCACCCGGGCAGTTTCCTAGCGTAAGCCCCATTCCCTATTGCCGCTCCATAGCGGCACCCGAGCAACTTCCTAGCGTAAGCCCCATTCACCATTACCGCTCCTTAGCGGAACCCGGGCAACTTCCTTGCGTATGCCCCATTCACCATTGCCGCTCCATAGCGGCACCCGGGAAACTTCCTTGCGTAAGCCCCATTCGCCATTGCCTCTCCTTAGCGGCACCCGGGCAGCTTCCTTGCGTAAGCCCCATTCCCCATTCCCGCTCCATAGCGGCACCCGAGCTGCTTCCTTGCGTAAGCCCCATTCACCATTGCCGCTCCATAGCGGCACCCGGACAACTTCCTCGCGTAAGCCCCATCCACTGTTGTGATCCCAATCAGCGATAAGCCATTGTGATCCTATGAAGCGGTAAGCCGTTGACATCCTTATCCAGCGGTAAGCCGTTATGACCCAATCCAGCGGTAAGCCGTTGAAACCCCCAATCGATGGTAAGCCGTCATCATAAGAACTACGTGAACTTTGATTCCTTGCCACGGGGATACGTAGGAAGCCTCTTCAAGGCTCAAGCCCGAAACTATCGTCATCCTTTTCCTCGGGCCTCCATCCTGGAGTAATTCCCAGCACCATGGGCCGCCTAATGCGTAATCCCCTCTTCGTTTCTCACGGACGCACCCTTCGCGACGTGATCGTCAGGCCTCTGCTGCCTCTTGTTTCTCACACCGAGCACGACTCACGTGGGCTTAGAGTAAGCATCGACCATGGCAATGCCCTCGTCCAGCATGACGTTAAACTGTATGCCTCCGTCCGACATGACGTTAAACTGCACAACCATTTGAAATACGAGGTCTTTGATCCATGTCAAGGCATGGTACGTAGGAAGCCTCCACGAGGTTCAAGCCCACCGCCCGTCATTTCTTCACGTCAGGTTCCACCCTCGTCCCGCACGACGTTAAACTGCATTCCAGTCCAGCGGTAAGCCGTTGTGACTATCCTGAACTACGTGGACTTTGATCAATGTCAAGGAATGGTACGTAGGAAGCCTCCATGATGTTCAAGCCCACCACAAGTGGACCCCTGGGTTCACCTCTATGTCGGTTCACTGACGAAGCCCTTTGAACTACAACGACTTTGATCCATGCCAAGGAATGGTATGTAGGAAGCCCCACTGAGGTTCAAGCCCAACACCCATCGGACCAAGGTCCACCTTCACGTCGGTTCGTCGACACCCACTACCCATTGGTCACTCCAACCCCCTTCACGTCGGTTCACCAACACCTGGGCAGCCTAGTGTGTAAGCCCCACACCATCTAGACTAAGGTCCTCACTCGCGTCGGTTCGCCGACACACCATTTTGAACTATGATGACTTTGATCCATGCCAAGGCATGGTACGTAGGAAGCCTCCCTGAGGTTCAAGCCCAACACCCATCGGACCAAGGTCCACCTTCACGTCGGCCTCCCGACGTCCAACCTGAACTACGTGGTCTTTGATCTATGCTAAGGCATGATACGTAGGAAGCCTCCATGAGGTTCAAGCCCACCTGGACCCCTGGTCCCTTCACGTCGGCCTCCCGACGT
The DNA here is from genome assembly GCA_963277665.1 of Viscum album. NCBI lineage: Eukaryota > Viridiplantae > Streptophyta > Magnoliopsida > Santalales > Viscaceae > Viscum > Viscum album. The sequence continues at coordinate 1,203,979,728 of OY728163.1, read as the reverse complement.
CCAATTTGAACTACGTGGTCTTTGATCCGTGCGAAGACATGGTACGTAGGAAGCCTCCACGAGGTTCAAGCCCACCTGGACCCCTGGTCCCCCCACGTCGGTTCACCGACCCCATATCCTTGGGCAGCCTAGAGTGTAAGCCCCACACCATCTGGAGCAAGGTCCACCTTCACGTTGGTTCACCGGCATCCATACCGAACTACGCAGACTTTGATTCCCTGCCACAGGGATACGTAGGAAGCCTCCATGAGGCTCAAGCTCATCACTCATGTCTCATCCTGATCTCTCCCTCGAGCCTATGTGTCTCGGGAAGGTCATGCCACAACTCGGTGGTTCCACTTCCTCTGGGTCCCATCCATGCGTCCATCCTCATGGGCCGTCTCCTCAGGTGTCCCACCATATCACCGAACTACGCGAACTTTGATTCTCTGCCATGGGGATACGTAGGAGGTCTCTTCGAGGCTCAAGCCCAACTTCACCGTCACCCTCGCGATGGTCCCATTTCATTCCCCCTCCACTTCATTCAACTCTCCATCATCCATCCTGATTCTTACCCGGGCCACCACATCCCGGTGGGATCATGCCATCCACCGTCCTCGCTGCTCCTAGCAGTACTTGGGCCGCTATCCACGAGTAAGCCCCAGCATGTCTTCGGGTCGTTGTCCTCTGCGTACACGCCGATTCATCACCCCTTCGAACTACGTGAGTTTTGATCCCTGTTGTCTATACAGGGTACGTAGGAAACCTCCCCGAGGTTTAACCCGGCCAATGGAAAACCTTGGTGTTTCCCCATTCTGGGGTGCACACTCCCTGATCCGCCCTCAGTGGTGTCCAGACCGGCTTTCACGGTGTGACATCTCCCCTCTACGGGGCACACCACCTCTGATCTGTCTCTATGGAACGTTCTGATCACCCTCATTCCATCTCCACAAGACGTTAAACTCACGACCTACCTCGTGATAAACATGAGATGCCTGAGGAAAACCTCGGATGACACGCCTTTGGCGTAACCGTCTCTGCAAGACGTTAAACTCGCGGCCTACCTCGTGATAAACATGAGATGCCTGAGGAAAACCTCAGATGACACGCCTTTGGCGTAACCGTCTCCTTAAGACGTTAAACTCCCGGTATACACCATGTTAAACATGGGAAGCTGAGGAAAACCTCAGGGTCTTGCCTATGACATATGATTCCCCGCATTCGATGTGGGATGCCTCGGGTTCTGCACCCTTGAGATGCCCTCCTATGAGGAAGAATACAGGTTCCCCAATGTCCACGCACCCAGAGATGCCCTGACATGCCTGATGTTGTCATCTACTCTGACCGAAGGTCACTACCATGTCAAGATCCCATGGAATGTCTTGATAGAACTAGTGTAATTAACCGGTGTCCATGAAGATATGACACTGGGAATGAGATTCACGAACAACGTATTAAATCTATGAGGGAGACCCGGACTAGGTGATGAGTTCTGAGGAGGAATCCACAGAAGGAAAAAGCGACATCCCATCATCCCGTTTCGATCAAGGAGAAAACGTCTCTGAATAAGGAACGGATGCCGCCCGCCTTTGGAAAGCGGTAATGCGGGGCAACAGCAGCGCGTCCTCACAGACGGATGCGCGTGCCCCAACGAAAGCGTCAGAAACAAGTGCCTACCATTGCTATAGTGCACCACTGCTACAGTATGCTACAGTACCTTCACCCAATGGGCTTTAAACCACCATTTTTTATATAGTATTATAGGGTGCTTACCACTAAGCCAAACCTCAACTACTCAAATGTGTTGTTGGGTAACGAGTTATTGGGGTGGCCTCCCCACCTGCGCGCCACACATCCCCAGCGAGGCCCAAGGTGGCCAACCCTTGGGATTAGACCAGTTCCCAACGGGGTAGAGGGGCCCATGAGAGGTTTGTTAGCATATAGTGCATGTTTCCTTGCAAGGAATCGAACCCTGAACCTTGGGGTCTAGATGCCACCACCTTTAACCAACTCACCCGTGCCCCGCGGGAAAACGTGTTGTTGGGTAATGAGGTATGGTGGTGGCCTCCCCACCTGCGCACCACATGTCCCTAGCGAGGCCCCAGGTGGAAAACCCTTGGGATTAGGCCAGTTCCCAATGGGGTAGAGGGGGCCACGGGAGGTTTGTTAGCATATAGTGCACGTTGCCTTGCAAGGACTTGAACCTAGAACCTCGGGGTCAAGACGCAACCGCCTTTAACCAACTCACCCGTGCCCTGTAGGCAAAACATGTTGTTGGGTAATGAGGTATTGGGGTGCCCTCCCCACCTGTGCGCCACACGTCCCCAGCAAGGCCCAATGTGGCCAACCCTTGGGTTTAGGCCAGTTCCCAATGGGGTAGAGGGGCCCATGAGAGGTTTGTTAGCATATAGTGCACGTTACCTTGCGAGGACTCGAACCCAGAACCTCGAGGTCAGGATGCCACCACCTTTAACCAACTCACCCGTGCCCCGTGGGAAAATGTGTTGTTGGGTAATGAGGTATTGGGGTGGCCTCCCCACCTACACGCCACACATCCCCAGCGAGGCCCAAGGTGGCCAACCCTTGGGTTTAGTCTAGTTCCTAATGGGGTAGAGGGGCCCATGAGAGGTTTGTTATCATATAGTGTGCGTTTCCTAATCCCTTGAAATTTATTGTCGGCCTTTGGTGTCTTAGGGATGTCACCTAAGGTTAGTAGCACTCCGTCTCTTCTCAAGCTAATGAGTTGAGGCAGAATGTTACAAATGGTATTAGTCTTGGTTGGTTTTTCTATATGCTGGGATGGTAGTAAGGAGATAAGAATTTCAGAACTTGAAATTTATAGCTTAAAAAGACATAACTAACCTTTTTATGCTGAACTTCAAGTTACCAGGGTGTTTGGGTTCAAAATTATTCTAAGCCACTTCTAGGTGTGTTTTCATATCATCTTCATGGGTTTAATAGATGAGCATTTCATATCATGCATTGTTAGTGAGACTTACCACCAGGACCACATTATTCATTTTGATTTTAATGATTTATGAAAATGAAAAAATTGGTCAGTTTTTGAAAATAATGGTCATTTCTTGTTTCTTGTGGTAAGTTGGAAATTTTTTCTAAGCCTTTAGTTGCTAGAGAGATTGAAATAAATAGAGTTTTGTTATGGTTATAGAAAATGGCACTGGGTAGATGTTGTAAGAATTAGCATGAAGAAGTTGATGAAAATGTGGTTGCACCTAATCTGTAGGTGAACCAACAACTAGTCCAAATAATAGTTCTATATTTTCAAGCTATAAGAAAGGGAAATAGAAATTATGAATCTTGACAAGTGGACCACTCAGTTTAATTTAAAAAATAGAATCCACCCATATTTTGGGGGGATTCCGAGCCTAAAAGAGCGGAGGTGTGGATGAATCAGATGAACCAAAATTTATAATTATTGGGAACACTAGCCAAGATGGAAGTCAAGTTGGAAACATATATGCTGGAATATCTTACATGCCAATGGTGGGATTTATCTTCTAAAGATAAAGTAATCCAAGGCATTATATGTGAGGACTTTGAATAATTGTTTAAAAAACTATTATATCCTCACACATTTAGAATTATAATAATAATTGATTTCTTCATCTTGAAACAAGAAAATATATTATTCACAGTGTATGTGGCTAAATTTATGAATTTAGTTTGCATTTCCTCAGAATTTGCTGCTAGTGCGCCTTTGAAGGCAAGCATTTTTGAGTCACGATTGAAACCATAGATTCTCTCTAAGATAATTGTTTTTTTGTATTGTAGAGTATATATAAATGGTAAATAGATCAACAGCGGCAGAAATAGAAATTTCTTGAAGCTCAGATGAAGGGAGCATGTGTATCACCACATGAATTGGTGGGAACTCAAATAATGGGAATAAGATGAATAAGGAAACTTACTTACAAGGTGGTGGAGGGTCTCAGAATCAAACCATGGGAACATTTAACTTTCCTCTATGACCTAATATAAATCCTAGTTGTTTCTAATGTGGCTTTACTTCCCCTAAGAAATGAGACTATACGAAACCACCCATAGTATGTCACAAATGTAATCATATGGGATATCTTCAAAATTATTGTCATAGTACTCCAAAGTATGGCGTTGGAAATGAATCTCATGTTTCTAAGACAACCTATGCATCAATAGGGTGATCTCGTCAAAAAAATTCTCACCCTCAAAACTAATCCAGTCAAGGTGATTCAAGGAACACCACATCTCCTCTAGTTATACAATCTTAATAGGGAAGAAAGGATCAAGGACGAGTTGGTAAGAAGCTTTATGGTGCCGATTATATGGTCATAGATGATCATTATAGTCCTTTAACAATGTGAGGTACAATTATTTTGAATTCCACCCTTATGAAATCCTTGTTTGATATAGGTGAATCCAAATATTTTATTACTGCTCATATGGTGGATCATATGGGTTTACATTTTGAGATGATGCCTTCTATCTTGAAACTTCAAACACCACTTGGGAAATAAGAGTGTCAAGCCTTTAGGTGTGCAGCATATGCAATCAATGATGTTGAATTTGAATGGGATTTCTCAGTTATGGAAATGGATATCTATGACATGATTTTGAGAATGTATTGGTTGACATCACTCAAGGATCACATCATTTTTTATACCTGAAAAGTGAGTTTCACATCTACTGGTGGTGTAAAACATATATTTAAAGGAGATTTAGCTATGAATACAAGTATAGAAATAACTTAGGCACCATTGGTTGAGACTATATCTTATCATTTGGTAGTAATTACTTTGGAATCTATTGATGAGATTAGACATAGATATTTTCCAACTATCACTGACCAATTTATTGATGTTTTCCCTGATAATTTTTATAGATTTACAACTAAAAGAGAAGTAGAGTTTATTATAGATCTCTTTACAGGGACCATTCCTATTGAAATTTCATCTTATTGGATAAGACCGATGAAATTGAGGGAATTGAAAGTTCAACTAGAAGAGTTGGAAAGTAAAATTTCCCCATGGGGAACGCCAGTTATTTTTGTAAATAAGGTGGATGAAACTCTTAGGATTTGTGTAGATTATTGTAAGCTTAACCAAGTTATGATAGAAAATCAATATCCTATTTCATGAATTAATGATTCATTCAATAAATTAAGCATATCTTGGTGGTTCTCTAAGATTGATTTACAATTAGGGTATCATCAACTTTGAGTTTGGAAGGTGAATATTATAGAAACAACCTTCAGGAGCTATTATGGTTATTATGAATATGTGGTTATGCCCTTTGGTAATGAATTCACCAGTGGTATTTATGGAATTGATGAATTAGATCTTTTAAAAGTATCTTGATTCATTTTTAGTGGTGTTCATTGATGATATTTTGGTGTATTCTAGGACTAAGGCTGATCATGATCAATACTTGTCTATAGTGTTTCATATCTTGTAGGAACATCAACTTCACTATAAGTTTTAAAAGTGTGATTTTTGGATATAATAGGTATATTTACTTGTTCATTTAATTTTTGAAAAAAGAGTTTCTATATATCCTGAAAAGATAGAAGTTGTTATCTCTTGGAAAAATACAAAGAATGTTTTTGAGATATGAAGTTCCCTTGGCTTAACATGATACTATCAACACTTTGTTCATGATTTTTCACATCTTTCCTCACCAATGAAAGCTTTGGAAAGGAAAGGAATACCTTTCCAATGTAAGGATGAGTGCCATGAATATTTCCAATGGCTTAAGGTTTATCTTACATCAACACCTATTCTTACATTTATAGAGTTAGTATAAGCGTATATCATCTATTTTGATGCATTAGGATCTGGGTTGGGTTGTGTTATCATATAGGGAGATAGTGTTGTTGGGATCATGAATTTTATGGGTGCATGGGAAGAACTACCCAACAAAAAATTTGGAATTAGATACTGTATTTTATTCTTAGTGTCACTATATTTTTGGTGAGAAATTTATGGTGTTCACAAATCATAAGAGATTGAAACCCATTTTATCACAAAGAGATTTGAATTTAAGGCAACATAGATGGATAGAATACCTGAAGATGTTTGGCTTCAACTTGACATATACAATGGGAAAATGAAATTCTATAGAAGATGATTTGAGCAGTAAGTCATATAATCATGTGGATAAAGAGAATTTATATCAATGGTAGCTAGAATAGGTCATAGATGATATGCATCTAGATTGTGCGGGGCAAGGTAATGTTGTAGTTTTATTTATAGTTTCTGCTATCCCTGATTTGGTTGAGTAGGTTAGAGATTCTTAGACATTTGATCATGAATTTTCAACCATGAGTTCAAAACTCAATGGCGGGGATACCATTGAGGGATGAAATCTAGATGAAAGATCAATGATGAGGTTTAGATATCATATTGTGGTTCCTCTAAACTATTAGGAAAAAAATATTTTTCCCTACCACTATTTGAGATGGGATATTCATCTTGGAATACAGAAGATGTATAAAGAGATGAGAGTATAGTTTGAGTGGGATAGAATGAAGCAGAAAGTGGCAGAGTTTGTCTCGATATGCCTCACCTGACAATAGGTCAAGGTGGAGCACTAATGAACAAATTTTATGTTGCACTCTTTATCGATTCTTTTGTGGAAATTGGATAAAATGGCCATGGATATCTTGATAGGTATACCTAGAATGGTTTTGAAACATGATTCCATATGGGTTATTATATATGGACTCATGAATTTGGCTCACTTCATCCCTATCCTTGAATCCAATATGGTGGAAGACTTGTCTAAAATCTACATTCAAGAAGTTTTAAATATGCACGACATTCTAGTTTCAATAGTGTTTGACTATACCTTAGGTTGAAATATGGGTTTTTTAAAATCCTTTCAGCAATCACTTAGAATGTAATTGACCATGAGAACATCTTATCATCCTCAAATGGATGGAAAATCTGAAAGGATGATCCAAATGTTGGAAGAAATGATTAAAGAACATGTGATGGGTTTTAGAGGCTCATGGGAGGAGCACATACTGTTAGTAGAGTTTTCATACAATAACAGTTATTAAGATTCGATACATATTGATCCATTAAAATAATTTTATGGACATACTTGTTGTTATACACTTTTTTAGGTGGAAACTAGTGATACTTCACTTATTGAACCTAGCATAGTGCATGATATAATAAAGAAGATTCAAATGATCAGGAAGATAACGACAAAAACATAGATTTGTTAGAAATCCTTTGCTGATAATTATCGATGCTCGTTATTATTTGAGGTTTCTGCTCATGTTTTATTGAGAATATCTCCAAGTCCAGGGAATCATCATTTTGGTAAAAAAGGAAAGTTTTCTCCTTGTTACATCATCCCTTTTGAGATACTTGAATGAGTGGGTGATGTGGCTTATAGTTTAGTTTTACCACCAAATTTTAGTTCTATACACGACATATTTCATGTATCTCAATTAAAGAAGTTCCAAACTAACCTTGACCATGTGATTCAATGGGACTATATTGATATTGATTTGGACGCTACATTGATTCATGTACCAGTGCAGATTCTGGATAGGCAATAGAAGCTCTTACATGAGAAAACCATCAGTTTAGTGTGAGTTTTATAGCAACATGGTCAGATTTAGGAAGAGAAATAAGATCATGAAAATGAGATGTTGGAACAATGACCCAAAATATTCTAAAACAACACCAGTTTTCTACTTTATGAGGATGGAAAGACCAATGGTGGGTAGAATGAAACACCCTCATTTTTAGGTTATTTACTCTTATTTTATGAATTTTGAGATTATATAATGATTGAGTTTAGTTTTAGGAATTATGATGGGTTTTAAGGGGTTTTGGAGGGATTTATTCTATTTTTAAGAAGGCTAAATCATAGAGTATGTGCTATGGGGTAAGACTTTGAGTTCTACAGCATGGAGTCTTTCATTGCACCATAAGTCTGTTTGATGTGGCATGGAGAACCCAACCATGATGTAGGGTTCTGGGAGGAAGGATTTCAATGCCACTTCCAGTTTAGACATTGCTACACTATGGAGTAGGGCTACATCGTAGCCTATCCGGGCACTGTTCTGTGGAGGAGATGGCTGCACTATAGTTCTTTAAGGGGTAAATTGGGTGGTTCTTCCAGTATTGATACCCCTACAGTGTAAGGGGTAAGATTTAATGTCAACACCTTTCTGGCTGCACCATGGTGTAGGGTACTGTGCTATAGTCCTCTTCCTGAATTATGGGATCTACAATGTAGTTTATTCCATGTTTCTTGGATGGATGTGGTTTGGTATCTTACCTTGTACCATAGTCTATCCTATGCTAGCACTTATACACCATGATGATGTAGAATGTTCCGTGGTGTGGTGTCTCCTAGCCTGACCCATTTTATGATTTTATTCAGTTTAAATCCTCTAAACCCTCATTAGTATTCTAATATTATAGGGTATCAAACCCATATTCCTCCCTAGGCTTTAGAGATAATTCCCTTCAATATAGAAGTGAATTTCAGAAGAATCAAGATGCATTGGAGATCCGAAATCATTGGTAAGTTCTTGTTCTTACTTATTCTTCTTAGATATAATTTTCTTCTCTCTCTCAGAGCCATAGATTTAGTCCATTATGGATAGACTTATTTTCTAGAATGTGAATCGTGATGAGATCTTATTGAATCTATTTAAGGGAAGGTGTTTTAATCCTGAATATAGAAGTTTTAGTGCCTTTATTCATTTTTATCTTTCATTTTGAGGCAGGTGGATTCTCTCCCATATTTAATATTCTGAAACTTGAAGGCTTATTTTTATTAAATGGTTTTGATATGTGATTTTGTGAAGGAAACCTATTTGGTTTGTTTTCTGGAAACCTAGAAAATTGCATGTATTTTGGAAAACCCCTCTTTACTTATAATTTTAAAATGATGATTTTAGAATCATGAAATGGTTTTGATGAAAGAAACATGTTTGATACAAATGTTTTTAAAGAAATTTTGTTTTGTGGAAAATGATTTAGCATGGAATTTATCATGATTGGGTTGGTGTGTGTTCAAAGAGGATGGATATAGTCAGAAGTGCCTCCATCAAGGTTGGATAGAATATGGTCATGGATTACCACCATTAATGGTAACACCAAGCTTGTGTGTATGTGGATGGGTGTGTGTGTGTGTGAATATGAGAAAGGTTATGAAAAATGTGAATGGATGAAAGTAATCTTGTCCATGGTTTTATCACTTGGATTTATTTATTTTCTTTATATAAAATATTTAATTGTTTTCCAACCGTTTTATATAAAATTTGCTAATCGGTTCTTACCCAAGTGGCATGTGTTGGGAAGTATTTGAGGAATTCCTACCGAATTTATACTCACCCCCTGCATGGGCACTTTGGTGTGTTTGTAGATGTCATATACTGAGACATAGGAAAGGGAAATATATCTTATTTCTATAGAAATTCATGTTGATACCATGCTCATGACAAGTGGGGTTGAAGCTTGGAGATGATTTGGGTGTTTCTTGGGGTGATGCCACTTTGACGTCCTTGACTCATGCTATCTTTTGGTACTGTTCACTCTTGTTTCTGTTGTCACTATGATATTTTTATTTTGTTGGATATATGTTTTAGTTGTATTGTTTTACTCATGCATCATATAGTGGTTTGGATTTTTATGTTGTTTTTGGGTATATTATTTTATTTTATAGGGAAAATCATCCCTTAGATGTTTCCTAATACCTTGATATTTATTTCCATCCATTTGTGTCTTGAGGATGTCACTTAAGGTTTGTGTCACTCTATCTGTTACCAATACAATGAGTTGGGGAGGCATGTTACAAAGGTCATGGTCAATCCATACTAAGGCGCACTCCCCTTACAAGGTTTAGGAAAGACTCACTATAGATACAAGGGTCACTTCCTCTTCCTATCCTCTATGCACTGCTTTGGTGAAGGAAAATTTAGTTTATAGACACAAGGGTCTCTTCTATATCAACATAAGGTATGAAATCTCCTTACATATTTTACTCCAAAATAGATATACTATTAAAATCCACTTCACTACACTTATTCTTCAAATCCGAGTGAAAATAAACTCCTTGATGTGATAGTTTAATATTTACCTCCTAGTCAGATACAAAAGAAACACTTCTTCTAGATGAAGATTATTCCAAGCAAGACAATCTTGTTTTATTCATTCTTCAACAACCAAATATGGAAATATAAATCCTCCCCCTTCTTTGAGTCTTCTCCCTTTAAATCACTAGATATGTCAATGGAAATCCTTTATGGGATCTTCTCTCTCCTTCTTCTTTAAACCATACATAACAATATGATCAATCCTCTCTATTTTTATAGAACTACTATGAGTAGTTTTATAAATATCTTTAATCATACAATCCCTCAATACAATGGTTGGGATCAATTCTATTCCTCTAATCCTTCATGGTCACACCTGGCATCCCACATAATTAAATGTGGAAAAGTGCATCCAATTGGTTCAAGTCAATTCTATGAATATCTATCTAAAAATTCCTCTTTAAATTAAAACCAAATGTTTAGGATATTTAGGAAACTAACACATAAAAACATAGGATAATTTATTTAAACATGTTGTAATTTGATTATATCCAATTTACGGTGTGATATCATTCACTATGGTGCGATCCTTAGTTAAAAACTTTGATCCAAAAAATATGCTCAACATCTCATTTAGGAATCCTCTAAGGATCGTGATGCGATCTTCCAAATATCCTTGAATCTCCTTTGATATTGTCCAAATTATGGAATGAACTTCTCTTTACAGTGTAAAAACTTGCTTCCCTAGTCAACCCAAATTTCTACCTTTCTTCTAAACACATGTTCTCCATGAAACAACCATTATGTCAAAACAAAATTCTTCTTATCTATGTACTAGTTGTGGTTTGGTTCATACATTGTAGAATGATTTCTATATATATCACACTCCATATCCACACTCATTCTTACCATTTTATTACTGTGGTTTGGATTTATCCCACAACCCTTTACTTAAATATTCATTTTAATCTTCTATATTAACCATTGTAGTGTGGTATTAATCTCTATATAATGGTACTTCTATGGTTGCTTGATTCAATTAATATTATATAACTCATTATTATCCTCACACAACCCTGGTTAATTGTTATGAAACTCCCTATACAACACAAAATTCTCTTCCATAGTGAAATATGCTAGCTTTATTCTAGAATGAATCTCATATAACCGGTTGTTTCACTGAGTTATTCTTACATGGATATCTTCATTCCGGGGAATATTCCCTTATGACATTGCTTGTATGACTTCTACTAGATTAATATTACATAGAACCTATTGCAACCTGATCAAGCACTCCATAATGAAACCATATAACCAACTCCTCTATTTATTTTTATTTAGCTTTTATTTAGGCTCATGTAAGACTAGGTAGCATGGTGACTACTATCAGAACATGATTTTATTTCTTCACTAAAATAATTTTATTCTTCTCCAAATAACTTAATGAAAGTTATTACTTCTTAAAACAATTTAATAGACTATAATAATACAAGTTTACCTTAATAAAATGTGGTTCCCATGAATAGTAACCATCTTCTCTTTCAATCATTTCACTATAGGGTTAACTAATAATGTCAAACTCTTTTTCTCATAAATACATGAATCCTCTCTATCCTTTCCATCAAGTGAAAACATCTTTAACTATAATTGATAATAAATCCAACTCACAACCTATGGTTGCAACATCCCCCATATTTTTTTGTGAATTATTTCATAAATCTATCTCTACCATGTAACTCCATGTATTAAAAAAGCATGTATGCATTTTTGGTTAATTTCCTTCCCCCCTTTGATAATAAAATTTTAAGGACCTATTATCTATATTTCACCTTCCATTTTCTTCCACTTCATCAAATAATTCCATGGGGGTATCCTCATCAAGTCTACCAACCTTATTGGGATAATCCTTACACCATTTTAAGAGTGTTTGTACTTCCCCTTTATCATGAACCTCGTTTATATTCTCTTTTAGATACCATTAGTTAACATCCAAATCTCTAGGATATATCAACCTCTTGAGAATTATCCTCAAAGACATTAGGCTCTTTTAACCTCTTCCAAAAGTAGCTTCAACACTTGAAAATTTGGATTTTCTCACCACTTTCAATATTTAGATTCTTTTTTAATCACCCATTAAATAATTATAGTTTTTCTTCAAGCTTTGAAACACTTTCAATTTCATCCATTTTTCCTTAATGATTTTATTGAATGAATTTACCACTTTCCAACGAGTCATTAATAAATCATTTAATCCCACTGAGTTGGAAATCGGTGTAAGAAAGAAGATTCTTAGTTATTAACATCAAATCTATCCATGTCACTCACTTCCATAAACTCTTGAAGCTTGAAATTTTACTTTCTCCCAAAAATTATCCCTATGATTGCAATCACACTCACACACGATCATCATTGAATAAATAATGAAGTGCCAAGTGTGTGAGTCATACCATGATTTTATTCAATAATTACCATTAGTTTTGATAAACTCATGATACCACTATCATCCAAGATCTTCCTTCCACCATAGGGTTCCTATTTTCTTAAATGATGTTAATCAGCCTTTGAATTTTTATCACTAACCCCCCTTAATTTCTCTATATCTTGAATCCAGATATTGAGACAAAACTACAACATGGGGATACCACTTATTGGTCATAACACATCATTTTCAATAGTTTTTGGTATCATGAAAAATAATCAGTTGATTCCACATTGTTATGACATAAACAAATAAACATGAGTTTCATAACCTTTGCTTCTTCTTAACTTAAGTTGTCTTATTCCTTTTTAATGATATGATTTCACTTGAAATGTGGCCTGATATCACTTATCAATCAAAAAATTGGCTCGATACCCCTGGATATTTCATATAATCCTTTTACACCATTTTATTTCTAGATCAAGCACTATATCATTTGAACTTATTCATCACAACATATAATTATAGATGAGGATTTTAATGTCCTAAGTGGTTGCTTGACACCGCCTTTTGATTTAAATAAGTCCTTGATATTATTTGAGCTTTAATTTAGTCATGATACTAATTAAGAATATTACATTCTATACCCCCATTTATTTCATTTATATTATTTTAGTACAAAAAAACCCCATGGATTGTATCTACACCTTAAATATACATCACTCTTAACAAATAGTTAAAAAAATAAGAATACGGGGGGGGGGGGGGTACTTATCACATGTACTCAAGTTGAGGAATGTGGTTGGCCATTTTGTACCAACCCCTTTCTTCCAACTCACTTCCAAGTGTTTATAGTGGTTCTCCTTTGAGTTACACCACTTGTAAAAACTTCATTCCAGATGTGTGATTTAGAGTTTCCCATTCTATCTGGATTGGGATTATCCTCCATTATGAGACAAATCCCACATGTATATGTCACTTCCTTTGATTCTTAGAATTATTCATTGGTCAAAAAATATTTTTTTACCCACTAACCTTAGTCTAGTGGAAAGAAGGTTCAAATCCATAGGGAAGGAATTATGTGAAATATAAAGGAAACAGAATCAAACCCAAAAAATATAACAACCCAACAATAACTAAACAAAGAAACAATGATAATTTTTTTAGTGATATGCAAAAAGTAATGAAACAGTGGTGAAATAGTGTAAATAGGATGATTCTAAAGAAGAAATAACAAAAAACATGCAAGTAGTGAAAAAAACATAATGGGTAAGGGGAATTTAAATTGTTTGATCACGAAAATACGTTCCTTCATTAATATAGAAATTTAATCAGGTTAACATTCATAGAAAGGTTTTCCACTGACTCTATTGAGGATTTGTTAGGTGGAAGGCCAATTTTTTTAGTTTTTCAATTAAAGATTAAAAAAAAACCATAATAAATGAGTGGAATTATCATCACCAAAATAAAAATATTTTTAAAACTTAGTGTGTTATTATTTTATTTCAATATGAAAAATTCTTGTATGATGATTTCGTAAAAACAAGGTTATTAATAATTTTTTTACTAAAGATAAAAATTAACCATAATTAGTTCTTGAAATAAAGAAAAATGATAGCTACTAAGAGAAATAAAGAATAATAATAACAAACCAATTTAGAAAAGATAACATAAATGAAGTAAAAGAACATAATTAGAAAAATATAATTCACTATAAGTCTTTAGACAACAAGAATTTTTAATTCAATAAAATCCAAAATTTTCATATCAAGAGAAAGATAAACAAAGGAAAAGAATTTGGAGTTTAAGAATCTCCTCTGTCAAGATAGATCCTCTATCTAAGCTTCGCCCCCTTTTAGCTACCACACTTGATCATACTTTCCATATCCCCTTGCCTTTGTGCATGCCTTACTCTCTCAATACATTTTCAAATCAACCTCTATTTTTCAAATAAATTTAATACATGAATAAGAATTATCTCCCATAAATTTCCTTATAGTCAATGAATCCTTATCTTCTTTATCTATCTAGACATGTGGTGAAAATCACAATTCATCATCTCTTTAATGGTGATTCGAGCACCACCTTACCAAATTTGTTACTTCCCCACATGCATCTGCCATCAAATATAAGAAATCAATACTTGAATAAATTCATGGATAGATTCAGTATTCAAAGCTTCTCTTGATACTCTATAGTAGCTTCCCAGGCACACCTCTCTTCAATCTCAGGCTTCCCCTTATTTTAATTTCAAACTGTAAAACTAAGCCACACATGGAATTTAATTGGACTTAAGTATTCGTAGATCTGGATGATCTTTCAATTTAGAAAAGTATAATATTATATGTATGAATAACTTCATCAAAGAACATATTACATATTGTCTCAAGCACAAGTAGAGCCTTCTCTAAAATTTTATAAATTCCAAAATCATACATATATACTACATTAGAGATAATATATTGTGTTTTCTACCCTTATGAATTTACCAAAGTGTAACATTTTGTATATCAACAACTTCTTGGAAAATATATTATTTATGATCTTCCTTTGGATAAAATATCATAAACATCTCATAGATTAATAGATTCCTTAAATTCATCTAAGTTACACATATTACGTACCACTTATGCACTGGGAGAATAATATATTATGTATTCACTTCACTTGATTTCTCAAAGGATAACATGTTACATATCAACATATACTATAGAAATCATCTTATCTATAAAAATTTATTGAATTTTACAAACTCCATCATATTATGTATGCAAATTTCCAAAATTTTCAAAAATTCATCATTTTACATATGAAAATTTCCAAAATTTTCCAAACTCCATCCTCTTAAGTATCTCCTAGCCACTAAGAATAATATTATGTATCATATTTCTTCATCAAAAACCAAAAAATCATACATATGATCTTTCAATGAAAATTTTAGTACTTTGTAAAAATTATCAACTCAATCTGTCATATAGAACTTTAGAACAAGATGAATAATAAATACCAACCTACAAAAAAAGAATTAAAAATTATTCTAACAAATAAAATTAAAGATATAAACATGGAACATCAAAAATATTAAAAAAAACTTTTAAAATTACTTCAAGATATTATTTCAATGAAACTTACACTAAAATAAACCAAATTATGTGATCTCAAAATATATGAAAATTAAAGCAAAGTGAAACTGATAAATTTATCATAAAAAATGATCATTTTTAAACAAATAAAAAAATAATAGTTTCAAAAAAAAATAATCAAAATTCAATATATTGTCAATTAATACAAATTTTAAATCTAAAAACACAATATTTTTATAAATAAGATACAGAAAACATGTATTAAAATAAATCCACATTAAATCTCTAACACTTGATACATTAATTATCCTCAATCAATCAATTAAACATATTCAGTGAATTCTAATTCATCTCAAAAATGAAATAACTGTAATGCCAACAAAGAGGTGATTTTCAAAATTGTTTTCCCCATGAAATATCTCAAGTAAAAATGTATGATTTTTCTCTAAAAATGATTTTTTTTTTGAAAAAAAATTGGTTTTCTATTTTAAAAAATATGATCAAATTTGAAAATGTTTAAAGGAAAATAACCAGCCTCATTTTTCATTCAATTGTTCTTACAAACCTCTATTTTTATCCTAGGTGAATAAACATACATAATTTAGAATACCAACATAATTAGTCACAAAAATATGGATAAGTAATCATAATAATTAATATCACAACATAATTAAACTCATCCATTGGTTTTAACACACACATCTCAACTAGGATTAAGAGTTAATTTTTAGAACATTTAAATGAAAATATTATATTTAAACCCAATAAATAAAATAAATTATAAAAATCACTCATAAAACATAAAAAAACAAGTGTTTTCAATAGTTCAATGAAAATATTCTAATTAGTTGAATTCATGGAGAAATTAAAATGATTAATCACCTCAAGATATTAAAATAATCTTTAATTTTAAGAAAACTTTTCAACCAAAGAATATGAATGAATTTAAAAAACAATCAATTTGAAAAAAATTTAGGGTGATTTTGATGTGTACCTCACAAAATACAATTTATCATAAAAAAAGACCCCTCCCACACTTAAAATTGAACATTTTACCCAATGTTGAACTTTAAGGTGGAAGAACAATTAAAACAGTATACGTTCAAAATGGATTTGAAAAACAGAAATAAAAAATCTTGTATAAGGGTTATAATAGACTCAAAACACCATGTCTGACACAAATTCTAATCCAATAAGAAAATTCAGATCATGAAAATTTTTTATAGGTAGCTTATACATAAAATTCATAGTGCACATGAAATATTTTGAAGAAGATTTCATTCTTATTGCTAATGTTCAAAAATATTTCTTAGTTATAACAAAAAAATCATAGAAAAACATAATGTATGTAGAAAAAGACATGTTAATAGTATAAAAAACCAACATAGTTTTTTTAATTAATTCATCATGTAATAGAACTTCAAAATAGTTTAAAATAATTTAAAACATTAAGTATCCATTTTTATAGATGAACATAGCAAAAAACAAGTGCAAAATTGAAAAAAAACATCCCTACAAGTAAAGATTTATTCTTTCAAGTTAAATTAATATAACTTACACTCTTATCCACTTGAGAATAGTCCCCAATGTTAGAAGTTCACTAAAACTATATGCATATAATGCATATATCATAAGGATACATTAGAACCAATGTATCCTTAAGTATGAGCTCAAGATTATATTGTTTCCAACATGGAATGGTTGTATGCGATGAAACCTGAGGAATGTGGTTGGACATTTTGTACCAACCCCTTTCTTCCAACTCACTTCCAAGTGTTTATAGTGGTTCTCCTTTGAGTTACACCACTTGTAAAAACTTCATTCCAGATGTGTGATTTAGAGTTTCCCATTCTATCTGGATTGGGATTATCCTCCATTATGAGACAAATCCCACATGTATATGTCACTTCCTTTGATTCTTAGAATTATTCATTGGTCAAAAAATATTTTTTTTACCCACTAACCTTAGTCTAGTGGAAAGAAGGTTCAAATCCATAGGGAAGGAATTATGTAAAATATAAAGGAAACAGAATCAAACCAAAAAATATAACAACCCAACAATAACTAAACAAAGAAACAATGATAATTTTTTTAGTGATATGCAAAAAGTAATGAAACAATGGTGAAATAGTGGAAATAGGATGATTCTAAAGAAGAAATAACAAAAAACATGCAAGTAGTGAAAAAAACATAATGGGTAAGGGGAATTTAAATTGTTTGATCACGAAAATAAGTTCCTTCATTAATATAGAAATTTAATCAGGTTAACATTCATAGAAAGGTTTTACACTGACTCTATTGAGGATTTGTTAGGTGGAAGGCCAATTTTTTTAGTTTTTCAATTGAAGATTAAAAAAAAACCATAATAAATGAGTGGAATTATCATCACAAAAATAAAACTATTTTTAAAAATTAGTGTGTTATTATTTTATTTCAATATGAAAAATTCTTGTATGATGATTTCGTAAAAACAAGGTTATTAATAATTTTTTTACTAAAGATAAAAATTAACCATAATTAGTTCTTGAAATAAAGAAAAATGATAGCTACTAAGAGAAATAAAGAATAATAATAACAAACCAACTTAGAAAAGATAACATAAATGAAGTAAAAGAACATAATTAGAAAAATATCATTCACGATAAGTCTTTAGACAACAAGAATTTTTAATTCAATAAAATCCAAAATTTTCATATCAAGAGAAAGATAAACAAAGGAAAAGAATTTGGAGTTTAAGAATCTCCTCTGTCAAGATAGATACTCTCTCTAAGCTTCACCCCCTTTTAGCTACCATACTTGATCATACTTTCCATATCCCCTTGCCTTTGTGCATGCCTTACTCTCTCAATATATTTTCAAATCAACCTCTCTTTTTCAAATAAATTTAATACATGAATAATAATTATCTCCCATTAATTTACTTATAGTAAATGAATCCTTATCTTCTTTCTCTATCTAGACATGTGGTGAAAATCACAATTCATCATCTCTTTAATGGTGATTCGAGCACCACCTTACCAAATTTGTTACTTCCCCACATGCATCTGCCGTCAAATCTAAGAAATCAATACTTGGATAAATTCATGGATAGATTCAGTATTCAAAGCTTCTCTTGATACTCTATAGTAGCTTCCCAGGCACACCTCTCTTAAATCTCAGACTTCCCCTTGTTTTAATTTCAAACCGTAAAACTAAGCCACACATGGAATTTAATTGGACTTAAGTATTCGTAGATCTGGATGATCTTTGAATTTAGAAAAGTATAATATTATATGTATGAATAACTTCATCAAAGAACATATTACATATTGTCTCAAGCACAAGTAGAGCCTTCTCTAAAATTTTACAAATTCGAAAATCATACATATATACTACATTAGAGATAATATATTGTGTTTTCTACCCTTATGAATTTACCAAAGTGTAACATTTTGTATATCAACCACTTCTTGGAAAATATATTATTTATGATCTTCCTTTGGATAAAATATCATAAACATCTCCTAGATTAGTAGATTCCTTAAATTCATCTAAGTTACACATATTACGTACCACTTATGCACTGGGAGAATAATATATTATGTATTCACTTCACTTGATTTCTCAAAGGATAACATGTTACATATCAACATATACTATAGAAATCATCTTATGTATAAAAATTTATTGAATTTTCCAAACTCCATCATCTTATGTATGCAAATTTCCAAAATTTTCAAAAATTCATCATTTTACATATGAACATTTCCCAAATTTTCCAAACTCTATCCTCTTAAGTATCTCCTAGCCACTAAGAATAATATTATGTATCATATTTCTTCATCAAAAACCAACAAATCATACATATGATCTTTCAATGAAAGTTTTATTACTTTGTAAAAATTATCAACTCAATCTGTCATATAGAACTTTAGAACAAGATGAATAATAAATACCAACCTACAAAAAAAGAATTAAAAATTATTCTAACAAATAAAATTAAAGATATAAACATGGAACATCAAAAATATTAAAAAAAACTTTTAAAATTACTTCAAGATATTATTTCAATGAAACTTCCACTAAAATAAACCAAATTATGTGATCTCAAAATATATAAAAATTAAAGCAAAGAGAAACCGATAAATTTATCATAAAAAATGATCATTTTTAAACAAATAAAAAAATAATAGTTTCAAAAAAAATAATCAAAATTCAATATATTGTCAATTAATACAAATTTTAAATCTAAAAACACAATATTTTTATAAATAAGATACAGAAAACATGTATTAAAATAAATCCACATTAAATCTCTAACACTTGATACATTAATTATCCTCAATAAATCAATTAAACATATTCAGTGAATTCTAATTCATCTCAAAAATGAAATAACTGTAATGCCAACAAAGAGGTGATTTTCAAAATTGTTTTCCCCATGAAATATCTCAAGTAAAAATGTATGATTTTTCTCTCAAAATGAATTTTTTTTGAAAAAAAATTGATTTTCTATTTTAAAAAATATGATCAAATTTGAAAATGTTTAAAGGAAAATAACCAGCCTCATTTTCATTCAATTGTTCTTACAAACCTCTATTTTTATCCTAGGTGAATAAACATACATAATTTAGAATACCAACATAATTAGTCACAAAAATATGGATAAGTAATCATAATAATTAATATCACAACATAATTAAACTCATCCATTGGTTTTAACACACACATTTCAACTAGGATTAAGAGTTAATTTTTAGAACATTTAAATGAAAATATTATATTTAAACCCAATAAATAAAATAAATTATAAAAATCACTCATAAAACATAAAAAAACAAGTGTTTTCAATAGTTCAATGAAAATATTCTAATTAGTTGAATTCATGGAGAAATTAAAATGATTAATCACCTCAATATATTAAAATAATATTTAATTTTAAGAAAACTTTTCAACCAAAGAATATGAATGAATTTAAAAAACAATCAATTTGAAAAAAATTTAGGGTGATTTTGATGTGTACCTCACAAAATAAAATTTATCATAAAAAAATACCCCTCCCACACTTAAAATTGAACATTTTACCCAATGTTGAACTTTAAGGTGGAAGAACAATTAAAACAGTATACGTTCAAAATGGATTTGAAAAACAGAAATAAAAAATCTTGTATAAGGGTTATAATAGACTCAAAACACCATGTCTGACACAAATTCCAATCCAATAAGAAAATTCAGATCATGAAAATTTTTTATAGGTAGCTTATACATAAAATTCATAGTGCACATGAAATATTTTCAAGAAGATTTCATTCTTATTGCTAATGTTCAAAAATATTTCTTAGTTATAACAAAAAAATCATAGAAAAACATAATGTATGTAGAAAAAGACATGTTAATAGTATAAAAAACCAACATAATTTTTTTAATTAATTCATCATGTAATAGAACTTAAAAATAGTTTAAAATAATTTAAAACATTAAGTATCCATTTTTATAGATGAAGATAGCAAAAAACAAGTGCAAAATTGAAGAAAAACATCCCTATAAGTAAAGATTTATTCTTTCAAGTTAAATTTATTGAAATTACACTCTTATCCACTTGAGAATAGTCCCTATTGTTATAATTTCACTAAAACTATATTCATATAATGCATATATCATAAGGATACATTGGAACCAATGTATCCTTAAGTATGAGCTCAAGATTATATTGTTTCCAACATGGAATGGTTGTATGCGATGAAACCTGAGACTAAATTGTATTCAATGTAGCGTATTTAATTGAGTGTCCATCCATATGAAACTCCTAAAAAATTTCCTTTAGTTACTAATCCATGATATGTATTAGTTAATGTATGAAAACATATCTTCATCAAAGTTTTAAATGAAGAACATTCCAATGAGCAGTAACATTTGATGTTAGCACTGATGATCTTTATTAAATAAGTGTGACAAGCACTGGATATAAAAGGGAGGGGATTCCCTTAGTTCATAAGTTGTATATATGATCATTAGTTTCATGAAAATTTTATCAAATCTCTCTTTTTATTGAAGTATATCTTTTCACAAGGCAAAGGCACTATCATCCCTTTTTTGTTTCAAGATCCTTACGATATAATCATGAATCCTTTGATTGATACATTAGCTTTGGAGGTAGGAATAATTTTTTGGTTATAGTTTTCACACCCTAGTTTTCATTTTCTTCTTTTATATTGGATTATATTTTTGTTCTTGGTCCCTCTATCTAGTTTTGGGTGTCCTGGATTTAAAATTTTGAGTTTTGGGATGATTTTATTCAGTTTCACAGTTTAGGTGCACGGTTAAGGGGTAACCTTGTGACCACTTGACATTGAGTCTCTTTTTAGTTAATTATAAACTTTCATGGTTTAAGTTTTACGGGGTTTGTATGGTTTGGTCCAAACCATGCAGATCCAATGGAAAACCGTGTAGGTACTTGGGTGTCTGTGGTCAAAGGTTCATAGCCTAAGCATGATTAGGCAAACTATGCTGAAGGCATGCACATGGTTCTATAATTTTGGAAAAAACCATGTCACACAGTTGGTGCATATTTTACCAAACTGTGTAAAAAAATCCATACAAGTGCCCTATGTTTCTAGTAATGGGGTCCATAGTTGGCACACAGTTTTGGAAACCATGCGGCCTAACCATGCACAGTGCCCAGGTCATTAAAAGTGTGAATTATCCTTTCTAACCTCTCTAGATTTTAGCCCCAAAATGACCCATTTCTTATTCTCTTGGTTCGTGTGACCCAAAGGGAGCTTCTAACTTCTTCTCCAAGCCTCTCCTCCTATCACTAGGATGGAATAAATATATTATTCAAGGTTTTGGGGTGATTCCTCAAGACAATATTCTCCTCTCTTCTTCCACGTCCTCTTTCCATTTTCTCTTGAGTTCTTATTCTTCCTTGGTCTTGTGGATCTAGGGTTTATGTTTCCTTGAGTTTAAATTGAGGGGTTTGTGTGTTTAAGGTTTCTATTGTATGTTCTTACTTCCTTGATCCTTTGTGGAGTTTTTATGGGTGGGCGTTGTTGAAGTGTCGTGAGTTTGAGGTAGGTTTCCCTTTACACTTGTCCTTTTAAATTTAAAAATCATTGGTTTCTTTATTTTCCCACATTACATGGATATTAAATAGTGATGTATGATTTTTAGAAAAATTGTTTTTTATGAAAGAAGGTGTTTTTATTTATTATTTTAAAGTATATGGTATTGTTTTGTTAAGTTATGCACACCAAGTGTTTGATAAATTTTATGCTTGGCATTTGTAAGTAGATTATGGTTTTTGAAGCATGGCTTGGATTGGTAAATGTATTTATGGCATTTAAAATGATGGGTTGGGTTTCTTGAATGGGTTTTATAAGTGGTTTTTGATTTAAAGGAGGTGTGTGTTTGAATATTTGAAATGGTTTAACATGTGACAAAAATGTGTTGGTTTCCTTTTGGAAAAAGGTGATTTATCATAGGTTGTTTGAGGCCCATTTGGCACTTTTGTGAAATCATTTGTCCTGAAAACTCTCCTTAGATGATTATCTTGCCTTGGTTATGTTGAATTTTGTGGGAGGTCCATACTAATAGACTACTTTGTGATTAAATTTTTGAAAGGTAAGATATTGTTCCTTGGGGTGACTCGAGGGTGACTTATTATAAGGACCCATCCTTAAACCTTACTTAATATTGAATTAAAAGAATAATTCACGTTGAGGATCTTTTCAGGTTTAGAGTTTTAGAGAATTAAAACATAACTATTACATCTCAAAAGATTACAAAGTAGTCACTTATACTAAGTTTCCATAATAAAAAAAACTCTTGAAAGAAACATGTCTAGTTCCATGTTTTATATAGCATGACATTCCCTTGATCCCATCCTTGAACTTATTCCACATTAAGTCCTGTGAAAAACATTTCAAAAAAAAACTTGGGGTGAGCATAAAAAGCTCAGTAAGGGATACACAAAGAATGAAAACTGTTAGTTTTTCAAAATCAAGTAAACCATGTATACTCTATCAAAGTAATACCTTCACCTTCATGAAGTAGTAAAAACTATTTACTGAATAAAGTATCATTACTTACCTTTTTGTAACCAAAGTATTACCATAAAACCCATATAAAGAACACATAACATATATAAAGGTAACTTGGGACATAAACATACTTAAGTGGAATAACCATACGGTCGACTTCCACACATATCACTTAATGGAATAGCCATACAGCCAATTTCCATACATACTTAATGGAATAGCCATATAGCCGACTTCCATACCCAATGCATTGGAGGTTATAACGTAACCACCCGTCCTGGTATTCACAACACCACCCGTCATATGGTTTATAACGTAACCACCCGTTAAAATGTCCAAGTACCAATATAAAATCATAAAATATAAAACCAATATAAATGAATGATAACATTTCCACATTTCAATCACAATATATCATAATAGAATCCTTTATCAAAATCATTTTCAATACTAAAATACATAAAAGAGTATATGGTATTTATTTTATTCTAAAAACATTACGGCTTGTTGAGGAAGCCAAAGACCAAATAATACTCGTGGTGGCGAAAAAGGTCGTTGTCACCGCGTACGTTAAAAGAAACATTCCTTTTTGTCGTTTTGTAAAATGCTTCGTAGAAAAAGATTCCTTTTGTATAAAAGTAAAAGTCAAAGGGGTTTATACACCGTATAAAAGAAAGTTGTGTATAAAACGAAATATGCCTCAATGAAAGGAGATTGAGACGAAGTCCCTTACCTCGGGTCCGACTTGACTCGATCGTTCTTTAACGTCCTGAATAATAAACTTGAGTTAATTTATACTTGATTAAGAACCTTTTTAAAGTTCATTATTCCTTTTATATCACTTATTTCCATGTTATAAACATTATGTAACCATTTAAGTTAATAATGTTTGTTTTGTTAATATTTGGTTCTTAAGTCGAAAGTTGACTTCTTACAATTACATGTTGTTCGTGTGGTCAAAATTTCTTTATATCTAGAATGAAATTCTTAATTTGGATATCATATATATCATATATATCCAGCATATACATGTATTTATAATATTACATAATCATTTAGAGGTAAGAAATGAAATGCACCGTTCATGGAGACGGTAAGCCGTACGTACGCATGAACGCTACTTTCATTTCTTTGTCATATTAATGGAATTAAAACTAAATGAGAGGTATGTATATTTTAATTCCAGAATTATATTCATCATTTAGATATATCATTAATTATATATATCCATTATATACATGTACTTTTAATAGTACATTACATTTGGGGATAAGAAATGAAATGCACCGTTCATAGAGACGGTAAGCCGTACGTACGCATGAACGCTACTTTCATTTCTATCTCATACTTTAATGGAAATAAATAATAATGATATAGAGGTATATAATAATTCCAGTATAACATCATATATAATAACTTTAAATCCATCCTTTACATGTCCCACATATGGCATTAACGAATCACATCACTTTGAGGGGGCGGTAGTCCGCACTTCCTTAAATGAAGATATCGTGTTTACCCATAATGGAAACCATAAAGGTATGCCAAAAATGAAAAATACAGAATCTTAAAGAAAACATAAACATATTATATATCATATATAAAAATAGTGACATCATAATGGCCACCCTTGAAGGTGTTAAATGAGTATTGAACAATCATCGTTTCGGGAGGCAGAATTTCGCCATCCACGGAAACCGTATGTTCTTTAACCATTTGATGTAGTTGTGTGAGAGTGTAGCTCAAATAAATCTTATAACAACATCCTAGTATATTTAAGATACTGGTGTTTTTACAAAATAAGTAAATAAAAAGAGTTTAGGTGGTTTGAGAAGCAAAATAAAACAAATGAACATGAGAGAATGAATTACCTTTAAAAGTGTAACTCCTTTTTATTTGAGCCTAAAGGCTTCCTTTTAAAGGATTATGACCAAAGGGAATCCTATAGGATGAGAAGAGGGATGTGGAGAGAGTAAATGGGCAGGGGTTGGCCGAGCCAAAGGCTTGAGGAGTGTGTGAAATGAGGTAGAGGTGGGGGCCTTTTATAAGAGGAGAGGAGGGGCACTTTTGGAAAGTAAAGAAATATTACTTTATTTGAAAATGTGTTTCGGTTTTAAAAGGTCCCACATTGATATAATTCGTGGATAAGGTGATAAGGGTTCTAAATCCACTCATCCAATTGGTTTTGGCCATGTGTAGGTTTTAGATTTTTCATTATCTTTCCATTTTATTTAAATTGTCAAATAATGATGTCATCGCTGCATCATTATTATGTCATAAATAATTTAATATATTTAATGTATAAAAATTATAAAAAAAATACTATGATGTAGGAAATCTTTTTATCTTTCTAATGACTATTTATAATCAAAAATCCGACTTGTATAACCCCATTTAAAAATTGTTTTAGTTAAACATATCATGTTTGTGTCATTTTTACCTTTACATTAAATAAAAAGTTATTTATGTCATTTCCCAACCAAAGTGTCTCCATGGGGTCCCCAAGTTGACCAATGGCTTTTATTGGTCGGCCATGACACAAAAAATGAGTGTAGGACATGTTTCACGCTCATCTTATTTTATTAAAGCATTATTTTTACCTTAAACTACACTAATTACCACTAATCGCGATTAAGAACTTAATAAGTTACTATTCACCAAAAAATTATTATAATCTCATTGAACCACATTTTACTTCTTAATGACAACCATGTATATCGGATTTTTGAAATTCAAAACACAATGATGGAAAAATTTCATTTAAACGGAAAATCAATTTTTATAAGTACCACTTAGTGGTTTCACTATTCATCAAAAATTGAAGTTTTTCAGAAAATTACCAAAAATTCACCCTAAGCTATATTTGATATTCCGAATTCAAAAATGAAGTCTATTTTACAAAATTCAATACATATAAGCCACATTAATTAATTTAATAATTAATTCCCGCTGTCAGAGCAAATAGCGTGTTTTTATGAAACAATAATTATCAAAAGATTGACACTAGTTTAAGTCCGATTTCAAAGTGAAATTAATTCCAACGACCACTATTGGATTTAATGGTAAAAATATTTTCTAATTTCACTTTAAAACCAATTCAAAATATAATCTAATCATATAAATAAATTATATTAAAAATAGGTTTTTAATTAAAATACAACATTTTACACTATTCATTAAAAAAATGAACTTTATTAGAAAGGTACCAAAAATTTACTCAAAGTAAATTTTGATGTCCCGATTCTAAAGAAGAGTTATATTTGGTCCAATAGAATTTATAAGGTCGATAAAAACTATATTTAATGACGGTTCTCCATCAAAAGGTGATAAGTGGACCTTTCGTGAAAATTAGGGTATAAATGCCTAAAATTGAACTATTTCCGTATTTTAAGCCTTTATCTTTTATTGGGTAAGTGTAAAACCATTTAAACACATATATAATCATATTTTAGTTATTTCTATCCATTCCCGCCAGTACAACGACTACTCGTTAACTAACATTTAAAATAATATTATTTTATTACTTGTGTGCAACGTAAGTTTTCAAAGAAACTCATCGTTGCGTACCGAGTAGGCTATCGAACGTAGAAACCCCTTTTAATTAAAATTAATATTTAATTCGTAAATATTAATAAATATGAAAATTCTTTATTCTTTAATTACCTGGGATGTTACATCCTTCCCCCCTTTTGGAAATTGCGTCCTCGCAATTTTATTCACTTATCAAAATAAGTGGGGGTATTTATCCCTCATAGCATTTTCAGATTCCCACGTTGCCTCTTCAATCACATGGTTTTTCCACAAAACCTTTACCTGATGAATCAACTTATTCCGTAACACCTGTTCCCTGTGGTCAAGAATCTGGACCAGTTGTTCCTCATAAGATAGGTTCTCTTCCAGCTGAACTACCTCTGGACTCAAAACATGAGATGGATCTGGCATATAATTTCTCAACATTGAAACATGAAAAACATTGTGTACCTGAGATAAACTCGGAGGTAAAGCCACCCGGTATGCAACTGATCCAACTCACGCCAGAATTTCATATGGTCCAATAAACCTTGGACTCAGCTTTCCTTTCTTACCAAATATCATCACACTTTTCCAAGGAGAAACCTTGAGAAAAACATGATCACCTACCTCGAAAGATAGATCCTTCCTCCGGTTATCTGCATAACTCTTCTACCTGCTCTGAGCTGTTCTCATGTGCTTCTGAATCAACTGAACTTTTTCTGCCATCTCTTCTACCAATTCTGGTCCCATCAGCTTCCTTTCACCCACTTCATTCCAAAATGCTGGAGTTCGACACCACTTCCCATATAATGCCTCAAATGGTGCCATCTGTATACTAGAATGAAAACTGTTATTATAAGAAAACTCTACCAAAGAAAGATGTTGGTCCCAACTTCCCTGATAATCCATAGAACAAGCTCGTAGCATATCCTCCATTGTCCGGATTGTTCGTTCTGACTGCCCATCTGATTGAGGATGAAGAGCTGTACTAAAATTTAATTCAGTACCCAACGACCTCTGAAGGCCTTTCCAAAAGTTAGAAGTAAACCTGGGATCACGATCCGATACAATGGAGAGAGGAACTCCATGTAACCTAACTATCTCTTTAAGATACAAACGGGAAAGTTGATCAAGAGAGAAAGTATCTCGTATAGAAAGGAAATGAGCAGATTTGGTCAAGCGATCAAAAATAACCCAGATTGCATTATTACCTCGAGATGTCTTCGGTAATCCAACAACAAAGTCCATGGATACGTTTTCCCATTTCCACTCTGGCACTGGTAAAGGCTGAAGCATCCCTTTCGGTAACTGCCGCTCTGCTTTAACCTGTTGACATGTCAAACACTTCACAGTAAAATCAGCAATGTCTCTTTTCATTCCATCCCACCAGTAATACTCTCGCAGATCTCTATACATCTTAGTACTGCCCGGATGAACTGAAAACGGAGAACTATGAGCTTCACATAACAACTCTCTCTTCAACTGTGAATCACAAGGCACACATAACCTCTTCCCAAACCTCAAAACACAAACACAAACTTATCCAAGAACTCATGGAAAATTTTATTCATAAGGTCCATGAATACAGCAGGTGCATTGGTTAACCCAAAAGGCATAACTACAAATTCATAATGGCCATATCTAGTATGGAACACAGTCTTCGGAACGTCTGCTTCTTTTACTTTCAACTGATGGTACCCCGACCTCAAGTCAATCTTTGAAAAATACTGAGCTCTCTGGAGCTGATACCACTTCATTCGATGGCCCAACATCTGCTGAAGTTGTTTCAAAGGATTTCACCACCCCTTTCTGCTTGTAGTCTGGCTGCATTCCCCCAGTTGAGTTCTTCGTTGGACACTCGTTTGCATAATGACCCATTTCATTACACTTAAAACATCTTACCGTTGGCTTTTCATTTCCGGCTTGATCATCTTCCTTACAGTTATGAGCAATATGACCAGACTTACCACACCGAAAGCACTTACCAGACTTGGATAAACATTCCCCAGGATGAATTTTACGACACTTCTCACAGGATGGATATTTGGTTTTCTTACCTCCTTGCTTCTTTGATGAATTCTTCCCCTTTGCCTGCCAACTAGACCTCTTATTCTGTTGTTTTTCATAGAACACCTGATCATCGACAAACTCCATTTCCACCTTCTCCGCACATCGAACAAGTTTTTCATAACTTTTGAACTCACGAGAAGCTAAAGCCCTTCGATACTTTGGCTTTAACCCTGAGTAAAAACGGTTTATTTTACTATCAAGATCTCGTATGAAGTTTGGAGAATACCTTGCCAATCGAGTGAACCTTTCTTCATAGGTAGCCACTGAGTCTTACTCTTGCCTCAATTCCAAGAATTGTTTTTCCATCCTAAGTCGAACAGCCTTAGGAAAATACTTCTCAAGAAACATACCTTTGAATTCGTCCCAATGAAGATCCTCAATCTCATCACTATCCCTTATATTTCTCACCATCGACCACAACTGATCAGCTTCACCTTCAAAAAGGTAAACAGCAAGACTAACCTTTTGATGTTCTGAACACCCCATAACATCAAAAATCTTCTCTAGTGCTTTAATCCACCCTTCAGCTTGCACAGGGTCAGATGATCCTCTGAATGATGGGGGATGTTGCCTCATGAAATGTTCCACCACTGACATGTTCCTCTGCGGTTGATCTGGCTGATCTTGTGCATGGATACCACCACCATTTATAGCCTGAGTCAACTGTGCCATCACTGCAACAAACTGTTCAGTTTTGATTCCGACCATCTCAGGTTGCTGATTTGGAAGGTTATCTTCATCCTGATGTCTTCCCAACATAGCTGCTTTGTTTCCTCTGCGGAAAACCATTCTGAACACAGAAATATCTTAGGAGAAGCAACATGGTAATCCGTAAATGCTATATCATTTCAATCATATTATAATTTAACACTTTTCTAACTCCTAAAGTTGTCTAAACCGACCTTTGATACCAACTATAAGGCCCCATCCTTAAACCTTACTTAATATTGAATTAAAAGAATAATTCATGTTGAGGATCTTTTCAGGTTTAGAGTTTTAGAGAATTAGAACATAACTATTACATCTCAAAAGATTACAAAGTAGTCACTTATACTAATTTTCCATAATAAAAAAAAACTCTTGAAAGAAACATGTCTAGTTCCATGTTTTATATAGCATGACATTCCCTTGATCCCATCCTTGAACTTATTCCACATTAAGTCCTGTGAAAAACATTTCAAAAAAAAAACTTGGGGTGAGCATAAAAAGCTCAGTAAGGGATACACAAAGAATGAAAACTGTTAGTTTTTCAAAATCAAGTAAACCATGTATACTCTATCAAAGTAATACCTTCACCTTCATGAAGTAGTAAAAACTATTCAATGAATAAAGTATCATTACTTACCTTTTTGTAACCAAAGTATTACCATAAAACCCATATAAAGAACACATAAAATATATAAAGGTAACTTGGGACATAAACATACTTAAGTGGAATAACCATACGGTCGACTTCCACACATATCACTTAATGGAATAGCCATACAGCCAATTTCCATACATACTTAATGAAATAGCCATATAGCCGACTTCCATACCCAATGCATTGGAGGTTATAACGTAACCACCCGTCCTGGTATTCATGGCACCACCCGTCATATGGTTTATAACGTAACCACCCGTTAAAATGTCCAAGTACCAATATAAAATCATAAAATATAAAACCCATATAAATGAATGATAACATTTCCACATTTCAATCACAATATATCATAATAGAATCCTTTATCAAAATAATTTTCAATACCAAAATACATAAAAGAGTATATGGTATTTATTTTATTCTAAAAACATTACGGCTTGTTGAGGAAGCCAAAGACCAAATAATACTCGCGGTGGCGAAAAAGGTCGTTGTCACCGCGTACGTTAAAAGAAACATTCCTTTTTGTCGTTTTGTAAAACGCTTCGTAGAAAAAGATTCCTTTTGTATAAAAGTAAAAGTCAAAGGGGTTTATACACCGTATAAAATAAAGTTGTGTATAAAACGAAATATGCCTCAATGAAAGGAGATTGAGACGAAGTCCCTTACCTCGGGTCCGACTTGACTCGATCGTTCTTTAACGTCCTGAATAATAAACTTGAGTTAATTTATACTTGATTAAGAACCTTTTTAAAGTTCATTATTCCTTTTATATCACTTATTGCCATGTTATAAACATTATGTAACCATTTAAGTTAATAATGTTTGTTTTGTCAATATTTGGTTCTTAAGTCGAAAGTTGACTTCTTACAATTACATGTTGTTCGTGTGGTCAAAAGTTCTTTATATCCAGAATGAAATTCCTGATTTGGATATCATATATATCATATATATCCAGCATATACATGTATTTATAATATTACATAATTATTTAGAGGTAAGAAATGAAATGCACCGTTCATGGAGACGGCAAGCCGTACGTACGCATGAACGCTACTTTCATTTCTTTGTCATATTAATGGAATTAAAACTAAATGAGAGGTATGTATATTTTAATTCCAGAATTATATTCATCATTTAGATATATCATTAATTATATATATCCATTATATACATGTACTTTTAATAGTACATTACATTTGGGGATAAGAAATGAAATGCACCGTTCATGGAGACGGTAAGCCGTACGTACGCATGAACGCTACTTTCATTTCTATCTCATACTTTAATGGAAAGAAATAATAATGATATAGAGGTATATTATAATTCCAGTATAAAATCATATATAATAACTTTAAATCCATCCTTTACACGTCCCACATATGGCATTAACGAATCACATCACTTTGAGGGGGCGGTAGTCCACACTTCCTTAAATGAAGATATCGTGTTTACCCATAATGGAAACCATAAAGGTATGCCAAAAATGAAAAATACAGAAGCTTAAAGAAAACATAAACATATTATATATCATATATAAAAATAGTGACATCATAATGGCCACCCTTGAAGGTGTTAAATGAGTATTGAACAATCATCATTTCGGGAGGCAGAATTTCGCCATCCATGGAAACCGTATGTTCTTTAACCATTTGATGTAGTTGTGTGAGAGTGTAGCTCAAATAAATCTTATAACAACATCCTAGTATATTTAAGATACTGGTGTTTTTACAAAAGAAGTAAATAAAAAGAGTTTAGGGGGTTGGAGAAGCAAAATAAAACAAATGAACATAAGAGAATGAATTACCTTTAAAAGTGTAACTCCTTTTGATTTGAGCCTAAAGGCTTCCTTTTAAAGGATTCTGCCCAAAGGGAATCCTCTAGGATGAGGAGAGGGATGTGGAGAGAGTAAATGGGCAGGGTTTGGCTGAGCCAAAGGCTTGAGGAGTGTGTGAAATGAGGTAGAGGTGGGGGCCTTTTGAAAATGTTTAAAGGAAAATAACCAGCCTCATTTTTCATTCAATTGTTCTTACAAACCTCTATTTTTATCCTAGGTGAATAAACATACATAATTTATAATACCAACATAATTAGTCACAAAAATATGGATAAGTAATCATAATAATTAATATCACAACATAATTAAACTCATCCATTGGTTTTAACACACACATTTCAACTAGGATTAAGAGTTAATTTTTAGAACATTTAAATGAAAATATTATATTTAAACCCAATAAATAAAATAAATTATAAAAATCACTCATAAAACATAAAAAAACCAGTGTTTTCAATAGTTCAATGAAAATATTCTAATTATTTTAATTCATGGAGAAATTAAAATGATTAATCACCTCAATATATTAAAATAATCTTTAATTTTAAGAAAACTTTTCAACCAAAGAATATGAATGAATTTAAAAAACAATCAATTTGAAAAAAATTTAGGGTGATTTTGATGTGTACCTCACAAAATAAAATTTATCATAAAAAAATACCCCTCCCACACTTAAAATTGAACACTTTACCCAATGTTGAACTTTAAGGTGGAAGAACAATTAAAACAGTATACGTTCAAAATGGATTTGAAAAACAGAAATAAAAAATCTTGTATAAGGGTTATAATAGACTCAAAACACCATGTCTGACACAAATTCCAATCCAATAAGAAAATTCAGATCATGAAAATTTTTTATAGGTAGCTTATACATAAAATTCATAGTGCACATGAAATATTATCAAGAAGATTTCATTCTTATTGCTAATGTTCAAAAATATTTCTTAGTTATAACAAAAAAATCATAGAAAAACATAATGTATGTAGAAAAAGACATGTTAATAGTATAAAAAACCAACATAATTTTTTTAATTAATTCATCATGTAATAGAACTTAAAAATAGTTTAAAATAATTTAAAACATTAAGTATCCATTTTTATAGATGAACATAGCAAAAAACAAGTGCAAAATTGAAGAAAAACATCCCTATAAGTAAAGATTTATTCTTTCAAGTTAAATTTATTGAACTTACACTCTTATCCACTTGATAATAGTCCCCAATGTTATAATTTCACTAAAACTATATTCATATAATGCATATATCATAAGGATACATTGGAACCAATGTATCCTTAAGTATGAGCTCAAGATTATATTGTTTCCAACATGGAATGGTTGTATGCGATGAAACCTGAGACTACATTGTATTCAATGTAGCATATTTAATTGAGTGTCCATCCATATGAAACTCCTAAAAAATTTCCTTTAGTTACCAATCCATGATATGTATTAGTTAATGTATGAAAACATATCTTCATCAAAGTTTTAAATGAAGAACATTCCAATGAGCAGTAACATTTGATGTTAGCACTGATGATCTTCATTAAATAAGTGTGACAATCACTGGATATAAAAGGGAGGGGATTCCATTAGTTCATAAGTTGTATATATGATCATTAGTTTCATGAAAATTTTATCAAATCTCTCTTTTTATTGAAGTATATCTTTTCACAAGGCAAAGGCACTATCACCCCTTTTTTGTTTCAAGATCCTTACGATATAATCATGAATCCTTTGATTGATACATTACCTTTGGAGG
The DNA here is from genome assembly GCA_963277665.1 of Viscum album. Taxonomy (NCBI): domain Eukaryota; kingdom Viridiplantae; phylum Streptophyta; class Magnoliopsida; order Santalales; family Viscaceae; genus Viscum; species Viscum album. The sequence continues at coordinate 1,203,945,629 of OY728163.1, read as the reverse complement.
TAGGAATAATTTTTTGGTTATAGTTTTCACACCCTAGTTTTCATTTTCTTCTTTTATATTGGATTATATTTTTGTTCTTGGTCCCTCTATCTAGTTTTGGGTGTCCTAGATTTAAAATTTTGAGTTTTGGGATGATTTTATTCAGTTTCACAGTTTAGGTGCATGGTTAAGGGGTAACCTTGTGACCACTTTACATTGAGTCTCTTTTTAGTTAATTATAAACTTTCATGGTTTAAGTTTTATGGGGTTTGTATGGTTTGGTCCAAACCATGCAGATCCATTGGAAAACCGTGTAGGTACTTGGGTGTCTGTGGTCAAAGGTTCATAGCCTAAGCACGACTAGGCAAACTATGCTGAAGGCATGCACATGGATCTATAATTTTGGAAAAAACCATGTCACACAGTTGGTGCATAGTTTACCAAACTGTGTAAAAAAATCCATACAAGTGCCCTATGTTTCCAGTAATGGGGTCCATAGTTGGCACACAGTTTTGGAAACCATGCGGCCTAACCATGCACAGTGCCCAGGTCATTAAAAGTGTGAATTATCCTTTCTAACCTCTCTAGATTTTATCCCCAAAATGACCCATTTCTTATTCTCTTGGTTCGTGTGACCCAAAGGGAGCTTCTAACTTCTTCTCCAAGCCTCTCCTCCTATCACTAGGATGGAATAAATATATTATTCAAGGTTTTGGGGTGATTCCTCAAGACAATATTCTCCTCTCTTCTTCCACGTCCTCTTTCCATTTTCTCTTGAGTTCTTATTCTTCCTTGGTCTTGTGGATCTAGGGTTTATGTTTCCTTGAGTTTAAATTGAGGGGTTTGTGTGTTTAAGGTTTCTATTGTATGTTCTTACTTCCTTGATCCTTTGTGGAGTTTTTATGGGTGGGCGTTGTTGAAGTGTCGTGAGTTTGAGGTAGGTTTCCCTTTACACTTGTCCTTTTAAATTTAAAAATCATTAGTTTCTTTATTTTCCCACATTACATGGATATTAAATAGTGATGTATGATTTTTAGAAAAAATGTTTTTTATGAAAGAAGGTGGTTTTATTTATTATTTTAAAGTATATGGTATTGTTTTGTTAAGTTATGCACACCAAGTGTTTGATAAATTTGATGCTTGGTATTTGTAAGTAGATTATGGTTTTTGAAGCATGGCTTGGATTGGTAAATGTATTTATGGCATTTAAAATGATGGGTTGGGTTTCTTGAATGGGTTTTATAAGTGGTTTTTGATTTAAAGGAGGTGTGTGTTTGAATATTTGAAATGGTTTAACATGTGACAAAAATGTGTTGGTTTCATTTTGAAAAAAGGTGATTTATCATAGGTTGTTTGAGGCCCATTTGGCACTTTTGTGAAATCATTTGTCCTGAAAACTCTCCTTAGATGATTATCTTTCCTTGGTTATGTTGAATTTTGTGGGAGGTCCATACTAATAGACTACTTTGTGATTAAAATTTTCAAAGGTAAGATATTGTTCCTTGGGGTGACTCGAGGGTGACTTGTTATAAGGCCCCATCCTTAAACCTTACTTAATATTGAATTAAAAGAATAATTCACGTTGAGGATCTTTTCAGGTTTAGAGTTTTAGAGAATTAGAACATAACTATTACATCTCAAAAGATTACAAAGTAGTCACTTATACTAAGTTTCCATAATAAAAAAAAAACTCTTGAAAGAAACATGTCTAGTTCCATGTTTTATATAGCATGACATTCCCTTGATCCCATCCTTGAACTTATTCCACATTAAGTCCTGTGAAAAACATTTCAAAAAAAAACTTGGGGTGAGCATAAAAAGCTCAGTAAGGGATACACAAAGAATGAAAACTGTTAGTTTTTCAAAATCAAGTAAACCATGTATACTCTATCAAAGTAATACCTTCACCTTCATGAAGTAGTAAAAACTATTCACTGAATAAAGTATCATTACTTACCTTTTTGTAACCAAAGTATTACCATAAAACCCATATAAAGAACACATAACATATATAAAGGTAACTTGGGAGATAAACATACTTAAGTGGAATAACCATACGGTCGACTTCCACACATATCACTTAATGGAATAGCCATACAGCCAATTTCCATACATACTTAATGGGATAGCCATATAGCCGACTTCCATACCCAATGCATTGGAGGTTATAATGTAACCACCCGTCCTGGTATTCACGGCACCACCCGTCATATGGTTTATAACGTAACCACCCGTTAAAATGTCCAAGTACCAATATAAAATCATAAAATATAAAACCAATATAAATGAATGATAACATTTCCACATTTCAATCACAATATATCATAATAGAATCCTTTATCAAAATCATTTTCAATACCAAAATACATAAAAGAGTATATGGTATTTATTTTATTCTAAAAACATTACGGCTTGTTGAGGAAGCCAAAGACCAAATAATACTCGCGGTGGTGAAAAAGGTCGTTGTCACCGCGTACGTTAAAAGAAACATTCCTTTTTGTCGTTTTGTAAAACGCTTCATAGAAAAAGATTCCTTTTGTATAAAAGTAAAAGTCAAAGGGGTTTATACACCGTATAAAAGAAAGTTGTGTATAAAACGAAATATGCCTCAATGAAAGGAGATTGAGACGAAGTCCCTTACCTCGGGTCCGACTTGACTCGATCGTTCTTTAACGTCCTGAATAATAAACTTGAGTTAATTTATACTTGATTAAGAACCTTTTTAAAGTTCATTATTCCCTTTATATCACTTATTTCCATGTTATAAACATTATGTAACCATTTAAGTTAATAATGTTTGTTTTGTTAATATTTGGTTCTTAAGTCGAAAGTTGACTTCTTACAATTACATGTTGTTCGTGTGGTCAAAAGTTCTTTATATCCAGAATGAAATTCCTGATTTGGATATCATATATATCATATATATCCAGCATAGACATGTATTTATAATATTACATAATCATTTAGAGGTAAGAAATGAAATACACCGTTCATGGAGACGGTAAGCCGTACGTACGCATGAACGCTACTTTCATTTCTTTGTCATATTAATGGAATTAAAACTAAATGAGAGGTATGTATATTTTAATTCCAGAATTATATTAATCATTTAGATATATCATTAATTATATATATCCATTATATACATATACTTTTAATAGTACATTACATTTGGGGATAAGAAATGAAATGCACCGTTCATGGAGACGGTAAGCCGTACGTACGCATGAACGCTACTTTCATTTCTATCTCATACTTTAATGGAAAGAAATAATAATGATATAGAGGTATATTATAATTCCAGTATAACATCATATATAATAACTTTAAATCCATCCTTTACACATCCCACATATGGCATTAACGAATCACATCACTTTGAGGGGGCGGTAGTCTGCACTTCCTTAAATGAAGATATCATGTTTACCCATAATGGAAACCATAAAGGTATGCCAAAAATGAAAAATACAGAAGCTTAAAGAAAACATAAACATATTATATATCATATATAAAAATAGTGACATCATAATGGCCACCCTTGAAGGTGTTAAATGAGTATTGAACAATCATCGTTTCGGGAGGCAGAATTTCGCCATCCACGGAAACCGTATGTTCTTTAACCATTTGATGTAGTTATGTGAGAGTGTAGCTCAAATAAATCTTATAACAACATCCTAGTATATTTAAGATACTTGTGTTTTTACAAAAGAAGTAAATAAAAAGAGTTTAGGGGGTTGGAGAAGAAAAATAAAACAAATGAACATGAGAGAATGAATTACCTTTAAAAGTGTAACTCCTTTTGATTTGAGCCTAAAGGCTTCCTTTTAAAGGATTCTGCCCAAAGGTAATCCTCTAGGATGAGGAGAGGGATGTGGAGAGAGTAAATGGTCAGGGTTTGGCCGAGCCAAAGGCTTGAGGAGTGTGTGAAATGAGGTAGAGGTGGGGGCCTTTTATAAGAGGAGAGGAGGGGCACTTTTGGAAAGTAAAGAAATATTACTTTATTTGGAAATGTGTTTCGGTTTTAAAAGGTCCCACATTGATATAATTCGTGGATAAGGTGATAAGGGTTCTAAATCCACTCATCCAATTGGTTTTGGCCATGTGTAGGTTTTAGATTTTTCATTATCTTTCCATTTTATTTAAATTGTCAAATAATGATGTCGTCGCTGCATCATTATTATGTCATAAATAATTTAATATATTTAATGTCTAAAAATTATAAAAAAAATACTATGATGTAGGAAATATTTTTATCTTTCTAATGAATATTTATAATAAAAAATCTGAAATGTATAACCCCATTTAAAAATTGTTTTAGTTAAATATATCATGTTTGTATCATTTTTACCTTTACATTAAATAAAAAGTTATTTATGTCATTTCCCAACCAAAGTGTCTGCATGGGGTCCCCAAGTTGACCCATGGATTTTCTTGGTCGGCCATGACACAAAAAATGAGTGTAGGACATGTGTGAAGCTCATCTTATTTTATTAAAGCATTATTTTTACCTTAAACTACACTAATTACCACTAATCGCGATTAAGAACTTAATAAGTTACTATTCACCAAAAAATTATTATAATCTCATTGAACCACATTTTAATTCTTAATGACAACCATGTATGTCGGATTTTTGAAATTCAAAACACAATGATGGAAAAATTTCATTTAAACGGAAAATCAATTTTTATAAGTACCACTTAGTGGTTTCACTATTCATCAAAAATTGAAGTTTTTCAGAAAATTACCAAAAATTCACCCTAAGCTATATTTGATATTCCGAATTCAAAAATGAAGTCTATTTTACAAAATTCAATACATATAAGCCACATTAATTAATTTAATAATTAATTCCCGCTGTCAGAGCAAATAGCGTGTTTTTATGAAACAATAAGTATCAAAAGATTGACACTAGTTTAAGTTCGATTTCAAAGTGAAATTAATTCCAACGACCACTATTGGATTTAATGGTAAAAATATTTTCTAATTTCACTTTAAAACCAATTCAAAAGATAATCTAATCATATAAATAAATTAGATTAAAAAGAGGTTTTGAATTAAAATACAACATTTTACACTATTCATTAAAAAAATGAACTTTATTAGAAAGGTACCAAAAATTTACTCAAAGTAAATTTTGATGTCCCGATTCTAAAGAAGAGTTATATTTGGTCCAATAGAATTTATAAGGTCGATCAAAACTATATTTAATGACGGTTCTCCATCAAAAGGTGATAAGTGTACCTTTCGTGAAAATTAGGGTATAAATGCCTAAAATTGAACTCTTTCCGTATTTTAAGCCTTTATCTTTTATTGGGTAAGTGTAAAAACATTTAAACACATATATAATCATATTTTAGTTATTTCTATCCATTCCCGCCAGTACAACGACTACTCGTTAACTAACATTTAAAATAATATTATTTTATTACTTGTGTGCAACGTAAGTTTTCAAAGAAACTCATCGTTGCGTACCGAGTAGGCTATCGAACGTAGAAACCCCTTTTAATTAAAATTAATATTTAATTCGTAAATATTAATAAATATGAAAATTCTTTATTCTTTAATTACCTGGGATGTTACATCCTTCCCCCCTTTTAGAAATTGCGTCCTCGCAATTTTATTCACTTATCAAAATAAGTGGGGGTATTTATCCCTCATAGCATTTTCAGATTCCCACGTTGCCTCTTCAATCACATGGTTTTTCCACAAAACCTTTACCTGATGAATCAACTTATTCCGTAACACCTGTTCCCTGTGGTCAAGAATCTGGACCGGTTGTTCCTCATAAGATAGGTTCTCTTCCAGCTGAACTACCTCTGGACTCAAAACATGAGATAGATCTGGCATATACTTTCTCAACATTGAAACATGAAAAACATTGTGTACCTGAGATAAACTTGGAGGTAAAGCCACCCGGTATGCAACTGATCCAACTCTCTCCAGAATTTCATATGGTCCAATAAACCTTGGACTCAGCTTTCCTTTCTTACCAAATCTCACCACACTTTTCCAAGGAGAAACCTTGAGAAAAACATGATCATCTACCTCGAAAGATAGATCCTTCCTCCGGTTATCTACATAACTCTTCTACCTGCTCTGAGCTATTCTCATGTGCTTCTGAATCAATTGAACTTTTTCTGCCATCTCTTCTACCAATTCTGGTCCCATCAGCTTCCTTTCACCCACTTCATTCCAAAATGATAGAGTTCTACACCACTTCCCATATAATGCCTCAAATGGTGCCATCTCTATACTGGAATGAAAACTGTTATTATAAGAAAACTCTACCAAAGAAAGATGTTGGTCCCAACTTCCCTGATAATCCATAGAACAAGCTCGTAGCATATCCTCCATTGTCCGGATTGTTCGTTCTGACTGCCCATCTGATTGAGGATGAAAAGCTGTACTAAAATTTAATTCAGTACCCAACGACCTCTGAAGGCCTTTCCAAAAGTTAGAAGTAAACCTGGGATCACGATCCGATACAATGGAGAGAGGAACTCCATGTAACCTGACTATCTCTTTAAGATACAAACGGGAAAGTTGATCAAGAGAGAAAGTATCTCGTATAGAAAGGAAATGAGCAGATTTGGTCAAGTGATAAACAATAACCCAGATTGCATTATTACCTCGAGATGTCTTCGGTAATCCAACAACAAAGTCCATGGATACGTTTTCCCATTTCCACTCTGGCACTGGTAAAGGCTGAAGCATCCCTTTCGGTAACTGCCGCTCTGCTTTAACCTGTTGACATGTCAAACACTTCACAGTAAAATCAGCAATGTCTCTTTTCATTCCATCCCACCAGTAATACTCTCGCAGATCTCCATACATCTTAGTACTGCCCAGATGAACTGAAAACGGAGAACTATGAGCTTCACATAACAACTCTCTCTTCAACTGTGAATCACAAGGCACACATAACCTCTTCCCAAACCTCAAAACACAAAAACAAACTTATCTAATAACTCATGGAAAATTTTATTCATAAGGTCCATGAATACAGCAGGTGCATTGGTTAACCCAAAAGGCATAACTACAAATTCATAATGGCCATATCTAGTACGGAACGCAGTCTTCGAAACATCTGCTTCTTTTACTTTCAACTGATGGTACCCCGACCTCAAGTCAATCTTCGAAAAATACTGAGCTCGCTGGAGCTGATACCACTTCATTCGATGGCCCAACATCTACTGAAGTTGTTGCAAAGGATTTCACCACCCCTTTCTACTTGTAGTCTGGCTGCATTCCCCCAGTTGAGTTCTTCGTTGGACACTCGTTTACATAATGACCCATTTCATTACACTTAAAACATCTTACTGTTGGCTTTTCATTTCCTGCTTGATCATCTTCCTTACAGTTACGAGCAATATGACCAGACTTACCACACCGAAAGCACTTACCAGACTTGGATAAACATTCCCCAGGATGAATTTTACCACACTTCTCACAGGATGGATATTTGGTTTTCTTACCTCCTTGCTTCTTTGATGAATTCTTCCCCTTTGCCTTCCAACTAGACCTCTTATTCTGTTGTTTGTCATAGAACACCTGGTCATTAGCAAACTCCATTTCCACCTTCTCCGCACATCGAACAAGTTTTTCAAAACTTTTGAACTCACGAGAAGCTAAAGCCCTTCGATACTTTGTCTTTAACCCTGAGTAAAAACGGTTTATTTTACTATCAAGATCTCGTATGAATTTTGGAGCATACCTTGCCAATCGAGTGAACCTTTCTTCATAGGTAGCCACTGAGTCTTCCTCTTGCCTCAATTCCAAGAATTGTTTTTCCATACTAAGTCGAACAGCCTTAGGAAAATACTTCTCAAGAAACATACCTTTGAATTCGTCCCAATGAAGATCCTCAATCTCATCACTATCCCTTATATTTTTCACCATCGACCACCACTGATCAGATTCACCTTCAAAACGGTAAACAGTAAGACTAACCTTTTGATGTTCTGAACACCCCATAACATCAAAAATATTCTCCAGTGCTTTAATCCACCCTTCAGCTTGCACAGGGTCAGATAATCCTCTGAATGATGGGGGATGTTGCCTCATGAAATGTTCCACCACTGACATGTTCCTCTGCGGTTGATCTGGCTGATCTTGTGCATGGATACCACCACCATTTATAGCTTGAGTCAACTGTGCCATCACTGCAACAAACTGTTCAGTTCCGATTCCAACCATCTCAGGTTGCTGATTTGGAAGTTTATCTTCCTCCTGATGTCTTCCCAACAAAGCTGCTTTGTTTCATCTGCGGAAAACCATTCTGAAAACAGAAATATCTTAGGCGAAGTAACATGGTAATTCGTAAATGCTATATCATTTCAATCATATTATAATTTAACACTTTTCTAACTCCTAAAGTTGTCTAAACCGACCTTTGATACCAACTATAAGGCCCCATCCTTAAACCTTACTTAATATTGAATTAAAAGAATAATTCACGTTGAGGATCTTTTCAGGTTTAGAGTTTTAGAGAATTAGAACATAACTATTACATCTCAAAAGATTACAAAGTAGTCACTTATACTAAGTTTCCATAATAATAAAAAACTCTTGAAAGAAACATGTCTAGTTCCATGTTTTATATAGCATGACATTCCCTTGATCCCATCCTTGAACTTATTCCACATTAAGTCCTGTGAAAAACATTTCAAAAAAAAAACTTGGGGTGAGCATAAAAAGCTCAGTAAGGGATACACAAAGAATGAAAACTGTTAGTTTTTCAAAATCAAGTAAACCATGTATACTCTATCAAAGTAATACCTTCACCTTCATGAAGTAGTAAAAACTATTCACTGAATAAAGTATCATTACTTACCTTTTTGTAACCAAAGTATTACCATAAAACCCATATAAAGAACACATAACATATATAAAAGTAACTTGGGACATAAACATACTTAAGTGGAATAACCATACGGTCGACTTCCACACATATCACTTAATGGAATAGCCATACAGCCAATTTCCATACATACTTAATGGAATAGCCATATAGCCGACTTCCATACCCAATGCATTGGAGGTTATAACGTAACCACCCGTCCTGGTATTCATGGCACCACCCGTCATATGGTTTATAACGTAACCACCCGTTAAAATGTCCAAGTACCAATATAAAATCATAAAATATAAAACCAATATAAATGAATGATAACATTTCCACATTTCAATCAAAATATATCATAATAGAATCCTTTATCAAAATCATTTTCAATACCAAAATACATAAAAGAGTATATGGTATTTATTTTATTCTAAAAACATTACGGCTTGTTGAGGAAGCCAAAGACCAAATAATACTCGCGGTGGCGAAAAAGGTCGTTGTCACCGCGTACGTTAAAAGAAACATTCCTTTTTGTCATTTTGTAAAACGCTTCGTAGAAAAAGATTCCTTTTGTATAAAAGTAAAAGTCAAAGGGGTTTATACACCATATAAAATAAAGTTGTGTATAAAACGAAATATGCCTCAATGAAAGGAGATTGAGACGAAGTCCCTTACCTCGGGTCCGACTTGACTCGATCGTTCTTTAACGTCCTGAATAATAAACTTGAGTTAATTTATACTTGATTAAGAACCTTTTTAAAGTTCATTATTCCTTTTATATCACTTATTTCCATGTTATAAACATTATGTAACCATTTAAGTTAATAATGTTTGTTTTGTCAATATTTGGTTCTTAAGTCGAAAGTTGACTTCTTACAATTACATGTTGTTCGTGTGGTCAAAAGTTCTTTATATCCAGAATGAAATTCCTGATTTGGATATCATATATATCATATATATCCAGCATATACATGTATTTATAATATTACATAATCATTTAGAGGTAAGAAATGAAATGCACCGTTCATGGAGACGGTAAGCCGTACGTACGCATGAACGCTACTTTCATTTCTTTGTCATATTAATGGAATTAAAACTAAATGAGAGGTATGTATATTTTAATTTCAGAATTATATTCATCATTTAGATATATCATTAATTATATATATCTATTATATACATGTACTTTTAATAGTACATTACATTTGGGGATAAGAAATGAAATGCACCGTTCATGGAGACGGTAAGCCGTACGTACGCATGAACGCTACTTTCATTTATATCTCATACTTTAATGGAAAGAAATAATAATGATATAGAGGTATATTATAATTCCAGTATAACATCATATATAATAACTTTAAATCCATCCTTTACACGTTCCACATATGGCATTAACGAATCACATCACTTTGAGGGGGCGGTAGTCCGCACTTCCTTAAATGAAGATATCGTGTTTACCCATAATGGAAACCATAAAGGTATTCCAAAAATGAAAAATAAAGAAGCTTAAAGAAAACATAAACATATTATATATCATATATAAAAATAGTGACATCATAATGGCCACCCTTGAAGGTGTTAAATGAGTATTGAACAATCATCATTTCGGGAGGCAGAATTTCGCCATCCACGGAAACCGTATGTTCTTTAACCATTTGATGTAGTTGTGTGAGAGTGTAGCTCAAATAAATCTTATAACAACATCCTAGTATATTTAAGATACTGGTGTTTTTACAAAATAAGTAAATAAAAAGAGTTTAGGGGGTTGGATAAGCAAAATAAAACAAATGAATATGAGAGAATGAATTACCTTTAAAAGTGTAACTCCTTTTGATTTGAGCCTAAAGGCTTCCTTTTAAAGGATTCTGCCCAAAGGGAATCCTCTAGGATGAGGAGAGGGATGTGTAGAGAGTAAATGGGCAGGGTTTGGCCGAGCCAAAGGCTTGAGTAGTGTGTGAAATGAGGTAGAGGTGGGGGCCTTTTATAAGAGGAGAGGAGGGGCACTTTTGGAAAGTAAAGAAATATTACTTTATTTGAAAATGCGTTTCGGTTTTAAAAGGTCACACATTGATATAATTCGTGTATAAGGTGATAAGGGTTCGAAATCCACTCATCCAATTGGTTTTGGCCATGTTTAGGTTTTAGATTTTTCATTATCTTTCCATTTTATTTAAATTGTCAAATAATGATGTCATCGCTGCATCATTATTATGTCATAAATAATTTAATATATTTAATGTCTAAAAATTATAAAAAAAATAATATGATGTAGGAAATCTTTTTATATTTCTAATGACTATTTATAATCAAAAATCTGACTTGTATAACCCCATTTAAAAATTGTTTTAGTTAAACATATCATGTTTGTGTCATTTTTACCTTTACATTAAATAAAAAGTTATTTATGTCATTTCCCAACCAAAGTGTCTCCATGGGGTCCCCAAGTTGACCCATGGCTTGTCTTGGTCGGCCATGACACAACCAATGAGTGTAGGACATGTGTCAAGCTCATCTTATTTTATTAAAGCATTATTTTTACCTTAAGCTACACTAATTACCACTAATCGCGATTAAGAACTTAATAAGTTACTATTCACCAAAAAATTATTATAATCTCATTGAACCACATTTTACTTCTTAATGACAACCATGTATGTCGGATTTTTGAAATTCAAAACACAATGATGGAAAAATTTCATTTAAACGGAAAATCAATTTTTATAAGTACCACTTAGTGGTTTCACTATTCATCAAAAATTGAAGTTTTTCAGAAAATTACCAAAAATTCACCCTAAGCTATATTTGATATTCCGAATTCAAAAATGAAGTCTATTTTACAAAATTAAATACATATAAGACACATTAATTAATTTAATAATTAATTCCCGCTGTCAGAGCAAATAGCGTGTTTTTATGAAACAATAAGTATCAAAAGATTGACACTAGTTTAAGTCCGATTTCAAAGTGAAATTAATTCCAATGACCACTATTGGATTTAATGGTAAAAATATTTTCTAATTTCACTTTAAAACCAATTCAAAAGATAATCTAATCATATAAATAAATTAGATTAAAAAGAGGTTTTGAATTAAAATACAACATTTTACACTATTCATTAAAAAAATGAACTTTATTAGAAAGGTACCAAAAATTTACTCAAAGTAAATTTTGATGTCCCGATTCTAAAGAAGAGTTATATTTGGTCCAATAGAATTTATAAGGTCGATCAAAACTATATTTAATGACGGTTCTCCATCAAAAGGTGATAAGTGGACCTTTCGTGAAAATTAGGGTATAAATGCCTAAAATTGAACTCTTTCCGTATTTTAAGCCTTTATCTTTTATTGGGTAAGTGTAAAACCATTTAAACACATATATAATCATATTTTAGTTATTTCTATCCATTCCCGCCAGTACAACGACTACTCGTTAATTAACATTTAAAATAATATTATTTTATTACTTGTGTGCAACGTAAGTTTTCAAAGAAACTCATCGTTGCGTACCGAGTAGGCTATCGAACGTAGAAACCCCTTTTAATTAAAATTAATATTTAATTCGTAAATATTAATAAATATGAAAATTCTTTATTCTTTAATTACCTGGGATGTTACACTTGTTGTGTGTGTTTCTTATGTATGATGTATGTGCATGTGATTGGTTGATTGTTTGGAATTTCTAGCTCACCCCCACTTTAGTATTGAAATGGGAACTTATCATAGCTAGTGGATTTTTTTGTGAATGGTTGATGCACTTGCTTAGGATTTCACTCTAGATAATGGTCCTTAGCTTGGATTTTTCTTCTATGTGGTATAGTTCCCCTCAATCAGACCATGTAGGGTGCGATCAAACGTGTGGGTGAGTTGATTTCATTGGGTGAGGCATGCCATCAGGATGAGTCAAATTTAAGTATGTTCTAGATTATTCCCCTAAGATACTAGGTTCTACCATGTTCTTTAGCACTTAGTTATATGTGGTGGATTATTGAGATGCTTTGTTGGCTAGTTACTTGTGCGTGCTATTTTTTCATTTCCCTTTTTTTGTGATCATTTTTGCTACTATCTTGTGTGGTATCCCTTGTTTGGACATGACTACTGAGTTTTAATACTCACGCCTATAGTTATTTCCTGTTTTTAGATTTTGGTACATGTTCCATCTTGGTTTCGATAACCATGGGTGATGGTTGGTTTTGGTATCAGAGAGTAATCATCGGTATCACATGGAGAATTTTTGGTCATCAATTTCAGTTTGGGTGTGATTTTTAATTTTGGCATATTTTCATTATTTTTAAATGATGTTCAGTTTGTTAATTGTATTTATTTTGGGTTTCTCTGTTTATTTTCCATTGTTCAGTTTATTTTATTGGGAGAAATAATTCCCTTTATTTATCTATTGATTCTCTAACACTATTTTCTAGCCCAAGAGGATCAGGAATACCTCTCAGGCCTTTTTGTGGGCCGTTTTAGGTAGCTGGTTCCGGGTTGACCTGGGTTGGTTTGTGAAAAAATGGTATTAGAGCCTAGTTTCTTTAGAGGAACAATCTTTTAGAGCGCCCTTTGTTATTTGGGATAAGGTAGATAGAGTAGTACTATCAAAACTTGGGGTGTAGGTATGAGAGAGTGTATGGAAACCAATTTCTATGCCGAACCTTGAATTACTATGGGAAGTCAGGTTTTCTTTGGTTTGTTTGGTTCTTGTGGGTTATTTGGTGTTTGAGAAATGAACTAGAAGTTGGTCCAATGGTCTTAGTGAGCTTGCAGGGCTTATAAATCCATGTGGAGTTGATGACAAAATACTAAAATACTCTCTGTGATGATGGTATGATTGGAATATGGCCACCAACTATATGGCCAAGTCTCCCATCAACACTAGTATCCCCTTGTGAGTTGTTTTGGGTACCCCTTTATTACGATTTTTTTTTGAAAACCTTTTTTTTGAAAATTTGAAAGCCGTATTTTAAGTGGTAACGGTTTGGATTTTTGGAAGATTAAAAATAGATTTTTAAATTTATTTTGAAGAAATATTTAGAAAAATGGTTTTTTATAAAATGATCTTTAGGTAAAACGAGGATGGGTTTAACGAGACTGGATTTATATAATCAAAACCTGGGATTTATCAAACTTTTTTATTTGGGGAACAAAAATTGATTTTAAATAGGGTTTTAGAAATATATTCTAATTGAGAAGAAATATTTGATAAAATGAGTTTTTAATAAAATTAATTTTTATTCAAGGAGATTTATTGAATTGATGGAAATGTTTTGAATGTGAAAAATTGTGTTTTTGGATGGAATTAATGATTTTTTTTATTTTTGAGAAAAATAAGATGGATTTATGTGTAGCGTTTGAAGATGGTTTTTGACTTGGAGGTTAGTGAGGTTTTGAAAAAGTTTTTGTAAAATTTGAAATGGGAAGTAGAATTAGAATAAGAAAATTGGGTTGAACATTTGTTCAAAAAATGGAAAAGTCTTGTTTTAACCTCTAGTATTCTTATGAGTACTCACATTCATGTATGTGTGTGAGGAAGTGGATGATTGCTGGAATAAGTGGATGGGTGCCCGAATTGGAATGGGAAGGTGCATATGTGAGGATATATGGAATACAATTGGTGGGTGTGAAGCTGATCAATTTTGTTTTTTATTTTCAAAAGTGTTTTCAAGAGAAAGAAATTTTAATTTTTTTAGAATCTATGGTTGTGTACCATGTTTTCTTGTGATTTGGGAATGTTGTTTAAGCAGTGTTTCGAGTTTGAGTTCTTGTTGGTGAGTTGGTTTTGATTGATTTATTGGTTTCCTTTTTGTTTAGTGTACACTCCCACTAAATACACAATGGATATTTAAGGTGAAGATATGAGTGGTTAACCATCAGCAAACTATCCAATTGATCAACATAAGAAATTCCTTCTTGATTTTCAGAATTTAAATCATCCTCTCTTTTATGGTCAATTAGATCCTTTAGAAGTGGAAAAATGGATGTGGAAAATTGAAAGGATGTTTAGTTTCCTTGAGTTACCTGAATCTCTAAAAGTTAATTTCGCTACCTTTATGCTTGAAGGTCTGAACTATAAGTGGTGGAAGTTAATCTCTCGAACCAAACCTCAGGAAGATATTACCTAGGATTTCTGTAAGGATTCATTCATCCAAAAAAATTTCTCTAAGTTAGTGAAGGTGAGGAAGAGGATGAAGATGTTCTATCTATAACAAGGTGATGGATACATGTTGGGGTTCTTTTTTCATTTCTTGTATATAATTCCTTATCTTTAGGAGTGGTCTATGGATGAATATTTGAAGGCTTAACATTTTGAGAATGGACTTCATCCTAATATGTAGTTGAAGGTGTTAGAGTTTGGTCCAACCTTCTTTTCCAATATGGTGAGAAAATCTGTTCGTGTTGAAGTCGTGTTAGCAGGATTGATTGAGGTAGCCAACCTTCCTCCAGTCTCTGGAAGTAGTGAAGATAATACAAATAAGAAGATTGGAAAACATATTGAATCTAGTGTTTCTTTTGGAATCAATAGGCCTTTAGATATTTTGTTAATTTCTTCTCTATGTAGGGATTTAGTGTATCATTTGTGCAGCAAGCCTTCTCATAAGAAGCTATCATGTTAGAATGCTCTAAAGACCTTCTGTACCCATGGAAGGATAGGTCACTTACAACAGTTCTGTTAGGGTGTTTCCAGGAAGTGATGTGGAGCCAAATCCACCCCTTTGAAAGGCACCCTAGCCCGGTTTCAGGAGTAATATGCTGGTCCAGGTTCAATTTGAAGCCCCCTTCCATTTGAGTTTCCCTTCCTTTGTAGTGGTTGTGTTTTGTAGTGTTTTCCTTTCCTAGTAATAATTAAGGGTGATAGAACCTTTTTGAGAACTTATGTTTTAATAGAATCATGTTTTTCTCTTTTAAATTCTTTGTTTTTTCCATTCTAAGTGGATGTGTATTCTGTGTGTACCTTGTTCTTGATGTTTCTCATTAGGAAGAAAGAGGATGATGCATGTACATCTTCTAAATCTCTATCTTGGTGAAAGTTCCTTATTGGAGAAAAGCAAGTCTCATGGTATATCATATTCTTTTAGTTCTATCTGGGGTGCTGTGTGGTCGCTTGTGGAACCAAAAGGAGTCTCAATCAGAGATTATCATCTTCTAACTGCGGGGTGATAGATACTTAAAGACATCAGGGATCTAACCATAAGTCTCGGGGTGAATCTCTTCACACATCCAGGAATTTTTAGGGGTTTGGGGAACCTTGAATCATATATTTTCTTCACCATTAGGGTGTAGGAAGTTTAAATATTCTTGTTGTAGTTTATTTTATCATTTTAATTTTCTCCTTGTTGTAAAAATCTTGGTGGTCTTATCCTCATGAAATTATAGTGGTTGTTCCTTTTCAGATGCGGATCTATGATTTGTTGTACTTGTGTGGTTTGACCTTGTGGATTAGTTTTGGTTTTGGCTTGTGCTCATCTATAGATGGTTGCATCTTATGAAGATGCTGAATCATGGTTTTATTTTATTCTTGGCTTGGAGTTTCTTTTGTCACAACCCCTTATGGTGGGGGATTGGTCTATGTGGGGAGTTTCCAAGTTGGTCTGTGTTGGGTGTAATGACTCGAACTTTTGAATAATATTTTTTTACTAATTTTGTGTATTATTTTATTTTGTACTCAACAAAACCATATCCTTTAATTAATTAAGTGAGTATAATTAAAATAATACCATTGGGTTTTGACTGTTATATGAATGTTGGTAAATATAACCATTGGAAACTATACTCTTAATGTTATGATTTTTTTTTTATAAATACAAGTGATCATGGTTAATTAATACAAAAAGAGGGGTTGATGGCCTTATCCAGTAGACTCAGGCCATGATAAGCCCATCTGTCAGAGCTTGGGAAGGAGGTTGCATCACTAGGCTTTGCTCTGGACCAAGCCCAAGCTAAGCTTCAACATGTGAAGCTTGAAAAAAATTGCATAAGGGATAAGTTCAAGCTGATAGAAATCACCACTCAGACAATGTTGTCCAAGATACTGCAAGATTCTATCACCACAACACACTTTACACTTAGGTCCTATACAGGTGTTATAAGGGGTTATTTAACAAGGGCTTAGTTACTTTGTGTAATCCTTTTGTATAAATAAATTTTTATTTATTATTATGGTAAAATTTATGTATTTCAAATGTCCAAACAAATATAGGATGAATTTATAGAAGTTCCATATTATTGATGAAATTTTGGAAAAAGGGTATTTTAAAATATTTTTTTATCCTTTAAATAATTAATAACGTGAAATGATTTTCAAAAATGGTCTTCTACAGTTGTGATCAGAAAGAAATTTAGAGTCTAATAATACCAACTTAATTTTTAGTTAATAGTAAAGTATGAATAGTAATATTTCCCTTATGAATAGTAATGTGACCAATGGAATAGTAACCTCACTTAAGAAATTATAAATAAAATTTAGGCATCATGAATGGTGAATTGATATAATAGCGTAAGTAAATAACAGTTCCAAAAATTATTAGTTAAGTATTAATATTTTTTTCAGGTAAATAGCGTTTTTACTTAAAAAATTAAATATATCATAATTAGAAAATTATTTTCATAAAATGGAGTTCATTTTTGAATTCATAGAATCGAAACTAGGTTAGGGTGAATTTATGATATTTTTATAAAATGTTTTATTTTTCAATGAATAGTAAAAATACAGTTTTGAGTTTTGGTGTGATTAATGACATCATTAATGATGTAATAATGATGTAATAATTCTGGTCAACTTGTGAATAGTAATATATGTTACGAGGTGTCCCAAGTGGCCAATACCATGGGAAAATACCATGGTCAAGCCCATGGTTCTGCAAATACCACTGATGAGGTGTCCCTTGGAAATTAATAAAATATTCCATCACTTTTGCTATAAATACCAACCCATTCCTTCATTCCTTTCATTCTAAAATACTCCTAAACAAAGATCTAGTATTTTTACCTACAAAGGAGTCCTTCCAAGGTTCCCTTAATCCCCCTAAGGTCCCAACCTTTGAGCTTTTGAAGTTACTCTTTAAGGTAAGAGAACCTTTCACCCTCCTCTTTTAATTCACGACTTCCTTTATGTTATGTCTTCTAGTTTACATTTTATTATGTGGGGGTATGTTATTATATATAATTATTACTTCCCATTTCATGTCCAATTTATGAGAGACCCTTTCCTCTCTCATCAACTGATTTTCTGAATTTTTAAGTGAAGCTGTTAGGCTGCCAAATTTTCGTAAAAGAAATCACATCTTCTCTTTTCTTTCAAGTTTCCTTCATGTGGTATGCCATTAAAATATCCATAACATGTTCTTATTTCTATTTTATTTTGTCCCTATACTATATTATGATTTATTTATGAGTGTTTTATCCTTTTCCCCTCTATTTTTATTGTTTTCTAAAAACATGTTATGTAGCCGTTATGCTGTAGAATTTTCATCTCAAAATATCTCTCTTTTTCTCAAGAAATTATCTTGTTTTATTTATGTGAATACCCAAATATATTTTCATTTCCATGGGTATTCATAAATAAATAAAATTGATCTATTTGATTCTGTAATTTACATACATATAACCCTCACTCCCTTTCTGTGGGTTATAAATGACATAATGATCTTATTTTTAGGCACTTTTAAAACGTCATGATTTTGAAGTGAAACCTATTTATTTTACTCTCTTTGGGTTATTTATGAAATGTATGATTATGATATATGTGGATCACATGAAAATAAATACATATTAAGGGTGCGCCTTGATATTTCTCCAATTCATTGGGTAAAGAATTTAATCTCTAGAGATGACAAGTTTCACGATACCTTGGTGAATAACCTTGGTAATTTTTATGACTCCTTGGGGATGGACCTTGGTGATATGTTCATGAATGTATAAATTAAATGTTGTAGCCACATATTCAAGTTATTATTCAATTTATTTTTATTATTATATGCCTATACTTACATTTCTCATGTATTTATGTTTTTCATCAAGTTCTTATTGATATCACAAGTAAAATAATTCCATTACTTTCCTTACTGGGCCTTCTGCTCACCCTTTCCTTTGATGTATGTCTTCAGGTTATGAGATGTAGTAATTTTACTTAGGATGAACTTATTATGAAGACTTATGAGTGGATTAGAATAATTTTTTATGTTGTTTTCATGTATATTTTCCTTGATTTCCAAGACACTAGACTTTAAAGATCCTCTGTTTGTAAAATGTAATGAAAAGTTATGTAATAAAATGTTGGATTCCATATTGGGTTTCCTATGTTAGTTGGTTCTAGTTTGTTTTTAATGGCAGGGATTCCATTCTAGCCTCCTGTGTTGGTAATCCAATTTATTCTCTGGCATATCTTGACAATGGGTAGTTTCATTTGGGGTTTTTAGTTCTGAGTCTTTCCTTCTGAGTGAATGTTGGGCTTTTGGAGTATGCCCAATGGTCTTGTTTGAAACAAGTTTATAGAAGTTGTATCTCAAGTTTTCCATTGTTTTTTCAACAAGTGATTTTAGATCATTAAATAATTTTGGGTAAGATATGAGAGTTCTGTTTTGGTGGTGGTTAAGGTGTTCTTGTCTTGAGTATTTTGGTTATGCAAGTGTGGGAACCTTTTTCTTTGACCGATTGAATGGAGATGTTATGGATTTCTAGGGGGAGAAAGCATAATGGTGGATATAATTTTCACACCATGGTTTTTATTTTCTTATTTTATCTTGGATTATCCTTTTGTTCTTGGTCCCTATCTGTAGTTTTGGGTGTTCAATATTTAAAAATTTTAGTTTTTGGATGTTTTTCTTTAGTTTCATGATTTAGGTGCATGGTTAAGGGGTAATTGTGTGACCTCTTGATGCTGGGTCTCTTTTTTGTTCATTATGAACTTTAATAGTTTGAGTTTCATAGGATGCATATGGTTTGGTCAAAACCATGTGGCTCTAAGGTAAAACTTTACGAGTCTTTAGGTATCTTAGGTTGAGGGTGAAAAACCTAATCACAGTTAGAAAAATCATGCGGAAGGTGTGCACATGGTTATGCATTTTGGAGAAAACCATGTCGTATGGTTGGCACACAATCTACCAAACTGTGCACCCAAACCATGTGAGTTTCCACCATGTCCATTAATGGGGCGCATGGTTGGTGCATGTTTTGGGAAACCATACGGCCTAACCATGCAAAATTACCAGGCCACTAAAAGTGTTAATTTTTATTTCCACCCTCTTTAGATTTTATCCCCAAAACACCCAATTTCTTATTCTCTTGGTTCTTGAAACCCAAAGGGACCCCCTTCTTCTTCTCAAATCCTCTACTCCTCTTCCTAGGGTGAAATCAAGAGATTATTTAATGTTTAAGGGGTGATTCCTAAAGGTAATATTATCCTCTCTTCTTCCTCTTCCTCCTACTTCCATTTTCTATTGAGTTTTTCTTCTTCACTGGTCTTGTGTATTTAGGGTTCATGTTTACTTGAGTTTAAATTAGGGGTTTTGTGTGTTTAAGGTTCCTATTGGATGTTCTTTCTTCCTTGATTCTTCATGGAGTTGTTTCAGGTGGGTGTTGTTGAAGCACTATGAGTTTGAGGTAGGTTTCCATTTGCACTTGTCCTTTAAATTTAAAAATCATTGGTTTATTACTTTTCAAACCTTCCTTGGATATTAAATAGTGATGTATGAATTTTAGAATAATTTTTTGATATGAAATGAGGTGATTTTATTGATTGTTTTGAAGTATATGATATTCTTTGGAAAATCTATGCACACCAAGTGTTTGATAAACTTCTCAGTTGTCCTTTGCAAGTAGATTATGTTTTTTAAAGCATGGTTTCGCTTTGTAAATGTATTTGTGGCATTTAAAATGATGGTTTGGTTTTATTGAATGGGTTTTCCAAGTGGTTTTGGATTTAAAATAGGTGCATGTTTGACTCTTGAAAATGGTTTGAGGTGTGATGGAAATGTGTTGGTTTCCTTTTGGAAAAGGGTGATTTCTTGAAGGGTATTTGAGGCCCATTTGACACTTTTGTGAAATTAGTTGTCTTAAAAACTCTCCTTGGATTATTATTTTTCCTTTTTTATGTTGAATTTTGTGGGGCTTCTACATTGAGAGACTCCCTTGTGATTAAATGGTTGAATGGTAAGATATTGTACTTTGGTGTGACTCGAGGGTGACTTGTGTGTTTTGCTTGTGTATGATGTATGTGCATGTGATTGGATACTTGTTTAGAATTCACTACTACAAAATTGGCCTTTAGTAGTGCTGTTATTTATCAGTGTAAGAAGAAAACACTGATAAATAGGATATTTATCAGCGCTAAAGAAAGCACTGATAAATTTAACCTTTTATCAGTGCTTTTATTTCAGTGCTGATAGAGAAAACATTTATCAGCACTTTATTTTTAGAATTGATAAATACTTCTTTCATCAATGCATTTTAGAGCTGATAAATTGAAATAAGTAAATAAATAAAAAATAAAAAATGTGTTTATTAAAAAAAATATTACAAATTTTATTAATTAAATAATTATTGATAAAAATGAATTGATTGATTATACATTATTAAATATTAAACATTTTATTAATTAGATAATTATGATAATTAATGTTATTAAATTGTATATATTAAATATATATTACAAAATATTTATGTGATTTACATTAAATTGTCATATATTTATTGGATAATGGTATATAATTAAAAATTAATATGAATTAAAAATATTGACCAATTGCATAGTACTTGATGTACATATAATTGAATGTCATTTTATTTTTCAATTTAATATTAATCAAATGTGTGTTATATTAATTTCACATATATGTATAATTAATTCCTTTTTATATACAATATACACACACATAAAACTTATCCATTTTTCAATATTGTTAAAGTATACCTATATATTCTTAATTTATTCAATTTCACTCATTTTGTACATATATACATGCACTCAAAATTAGATATTCATTAATAATGTTAAAAATATTTATAAATAAAAATATTTATAAATGTATATTCAGTATATTTATACAATTATATATTTATAATTATAAATAAATAAATATTTTTTAAAAGTATTTATATAGTTATAAATAATTAATTATGTATATTTAAATAATTATTAAATTTATAATAAATTTACTTAAATAATGAATATATTTACAATATTTATATTTATATATATTTATTAAATATATATATATATATATATATATATATGTATAATTATTTAAATATATATAATGATATAAATAATATTTTTTTAAAACATTTCTATAATTATAAAATTATAATAAATATATTTAAAAAGGAATATATTTACTATATTTATATTTATATATATTTATTAAGTATTTATAAATATTTACAATTTTTTTATTTATAATTATAATTATAAATCATTTAATAGTGCTTCAGTTTTAAGCGCTGATAAAGATGAGGATTTATCAGCACTATAAGTTTAGCACTAATAAATAGTCCTTTTATCATCACTTATATAATAAGTGCTGATAAAAGGGCTCTTTATCAGCGTTTTTTAGTGCACACTGATAAAAGTGTCTTGATCTATTTTAAAAACCCTAACCATTTGCTAACCCGTTGTGATATAGAAGATTTCTATGGAATCCAAACACTGTCAGTGCTCCTCCTCAATGAATCGAAGGTCGAATCACACCACTTGAATACCTCTGAAAATCTCGTTTGACATCCGAAGAGGGTCTCAGATTTTCTTCAAACTAGCGAGGTAGACCTTCCAACTTCTTTGAGTATTTTTAGTTTTGTTTTTGATTTCTTCTTCCACGATTTTTTTTATAATCCATTTTTTATGATTTTTTATTTATGATTTGTTTGTGTCCATTTTTTAGGGAATGATTTGTGGTTTTTTGTTTGTATTGACTACTGATGTATGATCCGTTGGTTTATATCTAACATTGAACCTTGGATTTATTCATTGTTGTTTTGCTACTATGTTTTATATATTCTTACTAAATAAATTTTTTCTCTATTATTTATATGTATCATAGGATCTAGTTCCTCTTAGAATTCACTATGGTCCTTAGTTTTCTTATGAAGAAGATTCAAAGGGTCCATCCCCAGTTAAGTATATGAGGTTTTATCACATTAATCCTTCACTTTTTGAGTCATTATGGTGCCTTTAGTTCATGTTATGTTTGAATATCAGGTTTTTATCTATTTGATATTTCTTATAGACTATAAGTGAGTGAGTTTTTATACTATTGTGACATGTATGTGTGTCTATATAGATATTTTATCATATATCTCTATAGTTTTTTGTCTAACTGGTATGCATATATCAGGTAATGATGATTTTTGGGTCTGCATGTCCATCGACCCCAAGGGTCATGCTAGAATTTTGTTTGACCTATGGTACTAATTATTTCTCTTCAGGGGGGGGGGGCACCTACTATTTATAGTTTTTTACACCCAAAGTTTAAACCATTCTTTAGTGACTTTAAGGTGTGTTAGAGGTCATAATATGATCTGACTTGGTGTTGTTTGGGTAATTTAGGCTAGGTTCATTACACTATCCATCTTCTAGTTTATACCTATAAAGTTTAGTAATAATATCATTTATTATCTACCTCAATATTCCTCTATTTTTTTTAAATTCCAACATCCCTTATTATTAGATTTTTAATATCTAGGTGCTCAAATATTCTAGTAGAAATGATCCATATTCCCCTTATTATAATTGTCTATAACTTTCAATTTTGATAATGAATATATTATGTGTATTTATTTATATATTTTATAAAATTAATCTTTTATGAACCCAATAAGATGGATATGAATTGAAAATGGATGCACGCTAATCTTTTGACAAACTAATGTGAAGATGGAGTTAAAGAGTTTATCAAGTTTGCAAGAGAGCATGCAGACAAACCTTCTAAAATCCTCTGTTCATGTTTACATTGTTTTTATTCAAGAAAAATTAGTCTTGAAGAGTTGGAAGAACATTTTATTTTTCATAGAATAGATCAAATCTATAAATGTTGAACTAAAAATGGGAAAAAAATGAATGTGGACATCAATTGTGATGATACTATGGTTTATGAATCATTTGATATGAATACATTTATAAAAGATGATGGAGATCACATGGAAGAAATGATAATGGAAATTGAATATGACCTTCGTGATTGTCCAAAGTTTTTTGAGGAGTTAAATAGATGTTCCAAGAAAACATTGTATATCATTTTTACTAAATACACAACATTGTCAGCTGTATTAAAGTTATATAATTTAAAACCTAGAAATAGATGGAGTGACACCATCTTTACATAACTACTTGGTCTACTGAAATATATGCTACCAGAATAAAATGAACTACCATGACAAACATATGATGCTAAAAGAATGTTACGTTCAATGGGAATGATCTCTAAAAAATACCTGCTTGTCCAAATGATTGTATATTGTTTTTCAAGAACCATGAATCAATCATCAAATTCCCTAAGTGTGTCATAGATCGATACAAGAAAAATGAATCAATCCCTTCAAAATTTGTATGGTACTTTCCTATCATTCCATAGTTTAGAAGACTATATGGATGTTAGGAAATCTAAATACAATTAAAATTTCATATAGATACAAGAATTAAATATGGGAACCTATATCATCCTATAGATTCTTCTTAGTGGAAAAAAATTGATTACGAGTTTCCTGAATTTGGAGATGAGTCAGGAAACTTTTGTCTTGTGTTATATACAGATAGAATAAATCCTTTTGGTGTACAGAGTAGTACTCATAGTACATGTCCCATCATGTTGGTAAATTAAAACTTACCACCATGGTTATGCATGAAGCACAAATACATTATGTTGTCTCTGCATATATCTAGACCAAAGAAACCCAGTAATGATATTGATTTCTATTTGACTCCATTGATCGATGTTTTGAAATTGATGTGGGATACAAGTCTTACAATGTATGATTCTCATAGAAGTGATGAATTCACATTGAGGTCCATATTGTATGGAATGATAAATGACTTCCCTACTTATGGAAATTTATCATGCTATAGCATTGAAGGAATGTTTGGGTGTCCCATTTGTGAAAAATGCACATACTCAATTCAGTTGAAACATTCCTCTAGGATTTTTTTTCAGGACATTGATTTTTTTCCTTGATGACACAAATAATGATCCTGGATGACAACATTCGATGGGAATATCAAATAAGGTACAACACCGTCTCTAGAAATAGGTGATCAACTGTACAAAAAAGTAAAAAATATCGACACTATTTTCAGTAAAACATTTTCAAAAAAACCTTAGAAATCAGGTTGGAAGAAGAGATCAATGTTATTTGAATTACCATATTTTAATTATTTGTATGTTAGACATTTTATTGATTTCATTCATATAGAAAAAAAATATATTTGATAGTGTCATTGGAAGATTACTAAATGTTCCTAAAAAAATGAAAGATGGAATCAAGGATAGGTTGGACTTGATTGAAATGGGGATAAGGGAAGAGTTGGAACTAGTGAAGGGTAAAAGGAGTACTTTTCTTCCTCCAACACCTTACACTCTATCCAGATAGAAAAAATTGAAAATTTTCTTTTTTCCTTATGAGTGTAAAAGTTCCATAGGGGTATTAATCAAATATCAAGAATTTCGTGTTAATGAATAATTTGAAGTTAAAAGGACTAAAACCACACGACTATCATGTTTTGATGTAAGATTTAATTAATATTTCTTTACATTGAATTATATCTCAAAATGTATGACATACATTAACCATATTCTGCTTCTTTTTCAAATCCATATGCAGTAAATTTGTAGACCCGGTGAAGTTTCCCATCATAAATAAGAAGATTTCAATCATATTATGTGAATTAGAAATGTTCTTCCCACCATCATTATTTGATATAATGTTACACCTGATGTTTCACTTGGTCATAAAAGTTTAACTATGTGGTCCTTTCCATTACAGATGTATGTACCCCATTGAACAATATATGAATATTTTGAAAGGGTATGTCAAGAATCGAAGTCATCCAGAAGGTTGTATTGCATAATGATATATTTTTGAAGAAGCTATTGAATTCTTTATTGATTACCTATTAGATGTTGAAAGCATTAGTATCCCAAAGTCTTGTCACAACGAACGCCTTACGGGTGAAGGGATTTCCGGAAGAGATGTTGTTAAAATTACATTGATAGATTGGGAGAAATCACATATTTACATATTAAATAATAGTGAAGACGTTGATCCATACATTGAATCCCAGAAAAAAATTCCTAGATACTTGAATCCATCAAGGGATGAAAGATGCATATCAGATATATATAATCAATAGTTTATAAGATGGTTCAGAGATTAAATTTATAAGGAGTTATTTGAAAATCTAAATTCAATTTTCGAATTACTTCAATGGATATCCATAGGACTAAATGAAAATGTTATATCTTATACTGGGTTTGTAATCAATGGTTATACGTTCTATACAAAATAAAATTATGACTTCAGTATGATGCAAAACAGTGGTGTTACGCTTGTGGCTGAAGTAATGCACATATCTGGTTCTAAGGATAGAAATCCAATTTATGAAAATATGTCATATTTTGGAATTATCTAAAAGATATATGAGTTAGATTATATAAAATTTCAATTGAATATTTTCCATTGAAAATGGGTTGAAAATATCAATTGAGTGAAAGTTCATGAAATGGGATTTGTAAAGGTGAATTTCAGTTTAGAAGGGGAAAAAGAGAGCTGTTCATAATATCATCACAAGTAGTACAAGTAATTTATGTCTCTGATCCAAAAAATAAGAATTGGTCTATTTTCATACTGGTTACTAAAACAAATATTGATTTAGATGAAAATTCAGTTGAGGATGACCCTTTCAATGTGACATCAAAATCAGTTCATGCCAATCCCATTGTAGACAATGTCTTGTATATTAGAGGGGACCACAAAGAGGGGATTTGGATTCTCAAAAGAGGAACCAAATGATTGAAACATTTAAAAAAATAAAGAGAGTTCAATGAGAAGGTAAAAGTGTTTTTTAATATATTATGTTTTACTCATAATATTATATGTTCACTACTTCATTAACATAATATAAATTAAATGTTTGAATACTCATGCAGACAATGTCTTCTACACATGATGATGTTACTAATCCCTCATAAGAACAAAATATAATGAAGGAGACCCTTTGTATAGATGAAAATGTAATGTTAGGATATAATTTCTCTATTTTACCAAAAAATTATACAATGGAACATTGATTTAATTTTTATCATTCATTGTAGATTTTATTTATTTTAGAATATTTCTATCCATGTGTCATGCCTTTTTATGAAGAGTAACACCATTTTATCTGCTCAATCAAAAAGGTAATCTTGATGTTTGCATAGTAAAATAAGTGTCCATATAATTAATGTATTGTTTCATATTTATGTTTAATTTATTTATTTTTAGTATTAATCACATAATAATTGTTTTCTTATACAAGTGGATTATTTTTTTTAAGTTGGGGGTGCTCTGTACAACTTTCATGCTCCTTCCCCCTTAAAAACTTTTCACCCCTACAGTGGTGAATTTATCACTTTATTTTAATTTACCTCCACCTCCTTTGGAGGAATAGAAATGATGATTCCTTTGCTCAATTACAGAGGTAATATTGATGTTTGCACAATAAAATAATTATCTATAGAGTTAATGTATTGTTTCATATGTATGATTAATTTATTTCTTTTTAGTATTACTCACATAATAATTGTTTTCTTATATAGGTGGATTCTTTTGTTTAAGTTGGGGGTGCTCTGTCCAACTTTCATGATCCTTCTCCCTTAAAATATTTTCACCCCTATAGTGGTGCATTTATCACTTTATTTCAAGTTACCTCCACTACCTTTATAGGAAGAGAAACGACGCCACCTCTACTCAATTAAATAGGTAATCTTGATGTTTTCATAGTAAAATAATTGTCCATGGAATTAATATATTGTGTTATATGTATGTTTAATTTATTTATTTTTAGTATTACTCACATAATAATTGTTTTATTATAAAGGTGAATTATTTTATTCAAGTTGGGGGTGCTGTGTCCAACTTTCATGCTCCTTCTCCCTTAAAGCCTTTTCATCCATGCAATATTGCATTTATCACTTTCTTTCAAGTTACCTACACTGCCTTTGTAGGAAGAGAAACGATGCTACCTCTACTCAATTACAGAGGTAATTTTGATGTTTTCATAGTAAAATCATTTTCCATATAATTAATGTATTGTTTCATATGTATGTTTAATTTATTTATTTTTAGTATTAATCACATAATAATTGTTTTCTTATACAGTTGGATTATTTTATTAGATTTTGGGTGCTCTATCCATCTTTCATCCCTTTATAATCTAAAAATTCCATAGATTTATTCTCTCACAAAACCTTTCACTCATGCAGTGTTGACATTTATCAATTTATTTCAAGTTATCTCCACTACTCAATCATAGAGGTAATATTAATATTTTTACAGTAAAATAATTTTCCATATAATTAATGTATTATTTTTTATTTATGTTTAATTTATTTCTTTTTATCATTACTCATAATAATTGTTTTCTTATACTGGTGGATTCTTTTTTTGAGTTGAGGTAGTTTGTTTGAAACTACTCATGCAATGTTGAAAGTTCAACAAATAAAGTCAATGGAAATCATAGTGACATTGATAGTTAGGATTGTTTTTGAATGTATATAATAATTTTTATTTATGTAATTGTATAAACCAATGTTTGAAATGTCTATAATATAGTTTTTTTGGCATTTGTGTTGTAAATTTAATTTCATTTAAATTATATATTGGGACTTATTTTTGTAGATATATGATGTGTTTATGGTGCTATAGTGTGCTATAACAGCAGACTATAGTATGACCCTTTATCAGTGATTTTAAAAGTACTGATAAAAAACTCTATTGGACTCCTCATGTATTAATCAAGTTTTAATGACCACAAATCTCATTAATGATCAAAAATATCATTCAACCTAGTTAACTCCTATAAATTATATCCAATCATGTGTATTTATGTTTCAAGTTCTCTCATGCTTTATAATGGTTAATCTCAATCCATTTCATGCATATTACTATTTAAGTATGAATAAAGTTATTTGCCTATGTACAAGACACCGTGAAGCCATACACAGTAAGCCAGACACTGTGAAGCCAGACATAGTAAGCCAGACACTATGAAGCCTGAAACAGTAAGATAGACACCGTGAAGCCTGACACAGTAAGCTAGACACTGTGACGCCTGACACCGTGAAGCCAGACACAGTAAGCCAGACACCGTGAAGCCTGACACAGTAAGCCAGACACTGTGAAGCCTGACACAGTAACTCAGACACCGTGAAGCCTGACACCGTGAAGCCAGACACCGTAATCCAGACACCGTAAGCAAGACACCGTGAACAAGACACTGTGAACAAGACACCGTGACACTTAGACACCATGAACAAGACACTGTAACACTCAGACACTATAAACAAGACACCGTGACACTTAGACACCATGACACTCAGACACCGTGAATGAGACACCATTTTCATAACATACTGTGACACAATTTCTTAAACTATTTTGCTGTCTTTCAATTTAAGTTATAATGGTCATATTTGATTCCTTTAATGCACTGAAATAATTAATGTTTATTTGTAGACATAGTACGAGGTACGAGGTACAAAACACATGGAACCTATCGGTTAAAACTCATGCATTCGAAGATAAAGAGTGAAGAGTTCCCAACAACAACATAGCACGATACTGAACATAAAATAAGCCTGTGAGCACGACCAAGAAGAACACTTTGCAAGATTTTCAAAGAAAGCATTGTCACATGCATGCAATACGACTCTACTGAAGAACATACGAAGTACACTGGAATCCAGAGAACATCTTCACATTATCAACACTCGTGAAGAACACAAGATGAATCGTGATGCTCTGTTTTCAAGACAAAAACCAGAGGACTTAGAAGCATTTCCGTTTAATCAAAGGAGTCCAGAGCTACACTTCTAATCATTAGAGAATTCTAAACTCATATCTAATCTCTCTTAGTGATTATTTTACTTAATTCTTGAGTAGTGTGTGTACTCTATATATTCCACACACACACTAACTCCTGTGCTAAACTGAAGGATTTCTAAATCCTTACACCAAACTCTTTATACTTCTGTTTACCCACGAAAACTATGGAAGAGGTCCCTGTGTGACCTGGACAGTCTGTGTACTGTTGTTAACCCCGATCCTGGGTGTGGATCAATGTTTATTTATATATAAAATGCTTGGTGGCAGGTGATCACCAAGTGGAGTGGGTTAGGTCTCAGCTTGAGAATGAACCACTTGTTTCATATCCGCTGTGCTGTTTAATTTTAGACTTCTCTGTTTTACTGCTTTATTGCATAATCCATAAAACACTAATTTCACTTTGATAGTTAGTCTTGGAAAGAAGTTATAGCTGATTTTTCTTAGTAGGATAACTTCAAAAGTAATATTAATAATACAAATTAAGATTACTGAGAATTAATCAATCTTCTAATAAGTTGTTTAAATAGTCAAACTCTTATAACAGTATAACCTTGATTAACTGGGCTGTATCTATTTTTGGAGAAAAAATTTTCTTTTAAAGTAATATTCTTTGAATAGAAATTTTTATAGTTACTCAATTCACCCCTCCTCTCTTGAGTAATCTACTCCGACCAACATTTGGTATCAGAGGATGCTTTATTTGGACTCTGTAATCTTACTCAACTATGATTGTAGTTATTATTTAAAGATATATAAATTTCTATTAATTCTAAATTTCTAGATCTTTTAAAGTAATATGTTAGTATGGATAATAGATTGGAAGGTGCTTCAACCAACAGACCACCATTCTTTAATGGAACCAACTATGCTCAATGGAAAATTAAAATGAAAATGCATCTAGAGAGTATGAGCTTTGAAATTTGGTCATCCATTATAGATGAATACAAACTTCCTATGACTAATAGAATTACATGGTATGAACCTAAAAAACTTGCTTACAGTAGTAATTGAAAAGCCATGAATGATTTGTATTGTTCCTTAGGAGATGAAGAATTTAATAGGATTTCTACTTGTAAAACTACCCATGAAATTTGGGATACCTTGTCTGTCTCACATGAAGGCACATCTAGTGTAAAGGAAATGTGACTTAATAATTATACTTTAAAATATGATAATTTTAAAATGAAACCTGATGAGCCTATTTCTGACATGTATCTCAGGTTCAATGAGATTGTCAACACAATGATTTCTCTTGGAAGAGAAATCACTACTAAAAAATATATCATGAGAATCCTTAGATGTCTACCAGAAAGATGGAGGGGAACCTCTATCTGAATTAGAGAATCGTGTGACATCATCAAGATGCTTGTAAAAGAACTCATTGGTAAACTTATGATGTATGAGGAAGAGCTTAAAGTCAACAAAGAAGAGGAGGATGAACCAAAGAGGAAATCTGTAGCATTTAAGACCACCTTCTCGAAGCACAAAGACAAAGGGAAACTGGAAGCTTCTGTATAAAGTTCCAACACTGAAAAATCATCACCTGATAGTGATGAGGAGATGGCTCAACTGGCCAGAATATTCAAACGATTTTACAAAAAGAAGAACTTTTTCAGAAAGCCTAACTTCAAGGGCAAGTATGATCTAAAAGGAAACTGGAAAAAGGACCGGAAAAGAAGTGAAAAAACTGATAAAATTGTATGCTATGAATGTAAGCACAAATGACATATAAAGGCTGACTGTCCAAAGCTCAAGTATAAGAAGAAATATGAGGACAAGGGAAATAAGTACAAAAAGGCAATGAAAGAAACCTGGAGTGCCTCTGAGGATAGTTCAAACGACTCAGAGACATCACATGATGAACAGGCTAACAAATCCAATATGTGTTTTATGACAAACACATATGAGGTAACACTGAACCCATCTGTACATAATTAATAATATTATAAAGAAGAAAGTGACTCTGAAAATATGACTAATGAAGAAATGTTTGAATACTGCAACATGCTTGAAGAGACATGCAATGAATTTAAAGATAAATATAAATCATTGAAGAAATATCATGCTCACACTGTAAATGTTAAATATGAACTTACAACTGAAAAGGAGAAAAATTCTCAAATGATCAAAGAAAACAATGAATTAAAAATGTCTAATGGGAAATTAAAAAGTGACTTAGAAAAGTTTACTAATGGGAAAAACACCCTTACCCAAATGCTAGGAAAAAAAATTGCCCCCAAATACATTACTGGCATTGGTTATCAACCTGGTAAAAGAAACCTTGGTAGAATGAAGTTTGTTTCTAAGTCTAGGACATATAATTTTGTTCTTAGTCCTGGAAATAACTACACTAGCTCAAGTCATTATACATATTCTACTGTTTCAAATTTTTTTGGACCGAATACAGTTTATTTTTCAAATACTTTACATAATGATTATAGGAAACATATGAGACAAATATGGGTTCCTAAAGCACTTATTACTAATGTTACTGGACCCAAAAAAGTATGGTTACCAAAATCAGTCTTTGCTTGATCATGTTATAGGATAACTGCTTAAAGATCTCATGCAAGAATCTATGGTACTTGGATAGTGGATGTTCAAGGCAGATGATAGGAGACTAATCATGCTTAAATAACCTGATAAAATTAGATGGAGGACATGTCACATTTGGTGACAATTCCAAATGGAAAATAATTGTCTTAGGCTAGATTGGTAATAATGATTCGATTTTAATTTCTAAAGTACTATTTTTTAATGGCTTAAAATATAATCTGCTTAGTATCTCACAATTATGTGATGATGGATATCATGTTAAATTTGAAAATGATGTCTGTAATGTATTTATTTATAAATATGAATTAGTATTTTCTACATTAAGGAATGAGAATGTTTATTATGTTAATTTAGATTCCTTATACTCTTAAAATGTTTCATGCATAAGTATATTTCATAAAAAATCTTGGCTCTGGCATAGGAGACTAGGAAACTGTAATGTTCACTCCCTTAGAAAGATAACTAGAAAATGCCTAGTTAAAGACTTACCTAAACTTGAGTTTCCACATGACAAAGTATGTAATCCTTGTCAAAAGGGAAAACAACACACAATCTCTTTCAAAAAAAAAATAAATAAGTTTCTACTTCTCAACCTCTCGAATTGGTTCACATGGATTTTTTTGGACCATCTAGAGTTTCTAGTTTAAATGGGAAGCACTATGTTTATGTTCTGGTAGATGATTTTTCGAGATATACCTAGACCTTCTTCATGGCTCACAAAAGTGAAGCCTGCTCTTATTTTAATAAGTATTCCAAGTTTGTATAAAATCAGAGTGGCCTTAAAATTAAATCTTTAATAAGTGATCATGGTTGTGAGTTTAAAAATCTAGAGTTTGAATCCTTTTGCTCACAGAATGGTTATAATAACAATTTCTCTACCCCTAGAACACCTCAGCAAAATGATGTTATAGAAAGAAGAAATAGAACCCTGCAAGAAATTGCTAGAATAATGCTTAGTGAATATGAATTACCTATTTACTTTTGGGATGAAGCTATTAATACATCATGCTAAATAATCAATAGAGTCTTGATTAGACCAATCCTCAAAAAGACCACGTATGAACTATAGAACAATAAAAAGCCTAAGGTTAATTAATTTAGAGTTTTTGGTTGCAAAGTATTTATTCTCAACACTAAGGATAATCTTGACAAATTTTCATCCAAAAGTGATGAAGGAATTTTCCTAGGTTACTCGATATTAAGTAAAGCTTATAGAGTATTCAATAAGAGAACAAAATGTGTGGAAGAATCTATTCACATAAATTTTGATGAAACAAATCCACATGATCCTAGAACCATCCTAGAGAATCTAGAGGATGATGTATCAAATCTGAACATCAACTCAAAATCCTCAAATTCCTCTGTGAAAGAATATGTGAAAACTTCTAATTCTGGAAATTCCCTTCAATTGAGTCATAATGAACCAGAATCTGTTGATGAACCTGAAACCACTAGTCCCTTTTTTCTAGAAAGGTTAGAACCCTTAAAAACCATCCCTTAGATGCTGTTGTAGGAGACGTAGAGAAAAGAACACAAACTAGAGATTCTCTTAGAATTCAAGTTGAACAACAAGCTTTCTTTTCACAACTTGAACCTAAAAACATTGATGATTCCATCAATGATGAATTTTGGGTAATGGATATGAAAGAAGAACTTAATCAGTTTGAAAGAATTTTTTTTGGAAACTTATTGAAAGACCTAAGGACACATTCATCATAGGCACTAAATGGGTGTTTAAAAATAAGGTAGATGAAGCTGGAAATATAGTTAGGAACAAGGATAGATTAGTTGCACAAGGCTACAGTCAAGAATAAGGAATTGAATATGAGGAGACCTTTGTTCCAGTATCCATACTTGAAGCCATCAGAATCCTACCTGCCTATGCTGCACATCTGAATTTAAAACTATATCAAATGGATGTTAAGAGTGCATTGTTAAATGGGTATATAGCTGAGGATGTATTTGTTGTACAACCCCCTATATTTACAAATCCTCATTTTCCTAATCATATTTTCTAATTATTAAAAGATTTATGTGGTTTAAAACAAGCTCCAAGAGCTTGGTAAGACAGATTGAGTACTTTTCTCATTTTCAAAGGTTTTAAAAAAGGAATAGCTGATCCTACCCTCTTTATAAAATGAATTTCTAATGATTTTTTAGTTGTTCAAATATATTTAGATGATATTATTTTTGGATCTTCAAAAAATTCATTATGTATTGATTTTTCTAAAATGATGCAAAACGAATTTGAAATGAGTTTAATGGGTGAACTAAAATTCTTCCTTAGATTCCAAATCTTTCAAAATAATTATGGAATTGTTTTAACTAAAAGTAAATACACTAGAGATCTTCTAAAACGTTTTGGATTGGATAACACTAAAAGTAGTGACACTCCCATGAGTACCACCTGTAAGTTGGATCTTAATGAAGATGGAAAATCTGTTGATCAAACCAATTATAGAGGAATGATTGGAAGTTTACTCTATTTAACTGCTATCCATCCAGACATT
Organism: Viscum album; assembly: GCA_963277665.1. NCBI lineage: Eukaryota > Viridiplantae > Streptophyta > Magnoliopsida > Santalales > Viscaceae > Viscum > Viscum album. Next base: position 1,203,910,677 of record OY728163.1, on the reverse strand, counting down.
ATGTTTAGTGTGTGTATGTGTGCTCATTTTCAAGAAAATCCTAAAGAATCTCATTTAAATGATGTAAAGAGAATTTTTAAATACCTCAAGCATAAACCTAATCTAGGATTGTTCTATCCTCAAGGATAATCATTTGAACTAGTTAGTTATTCTGATGCTGACTTCGATGGCTATAAGTTAGATAGAAAGAGCACCTCTGGAACATGTAACCTTTTAGGAAAGTCACTAGTCTCATGGTGTAGTAAGAAACAAAATTTAGTTGCATTATCTACTACAGAAGCTGAATACACAGCTGTTGGCAGTTTTTGTGCACAAATTTTATGTATGAAACACACATTACTAGATTATGGATATCAATTCATACATGTACCAATAAATTGTGACAAAAAAAGTGCTATTAACATCTCAAAAAATCCTGTTTCACACTCTAGGACTAAACATATTGATGTAAGACATCACTTTTTGAGAGATCATTATCAAAAAGGTGATATCACCTTGGAATTCATTGTTACTGAATATCAACTTGCTGATATATTCACTAAACCATTAAATTATGAGAGAATAGACTACATCATACATGATCTTGGCATGATAAATCTCAAATAGATATCTTACTTATCTTACTGTTTGACATTTTACTATGTTATACTTTACTGTTTCATGATTACGGTTTCTTAGTTACTGTCTCTCATGATTACGGTCTCACTGTTAGCACTTTGTACTCACGGACTGACATTTACTGTCACACCATAACGCTCACTGACGTTCACTCACTATCTCACCATGACGACCACTTACTCCTTCACCATGATGACCACTTACTGTCACACCGTGACGACCGCTCACTGTCTCACCGTAACGACCATTCACGATCTCACCGTGAAAATTATTTATGATTTTCTTTAAACCCGTATCACGGTAATTTTTATTTCACCTCTTTTACCTTCCTGAATTTTTATTTTTGTGAGGTTTGGAATTCCTAAATGATAAAACAAAAAGTTTCACTCGGTTCTTCAGTCGGACTTTCTCCTATTCACTCATCTCCAACCCTTTCAACCTTACAGCCCCTTCTCTCTATCTCTCTATCAAACCTTCAGTGGATTACTAGAATGAAACAACCATCTTCATCCACACCTAAGAAGCGAAGCTTGAAGAAGAAGAAGATTGCACCTAAGCTGATGCCCGAAGGACCGTTAAATCCGAATATGGTAAATCACATTGTTGTACCTAAGAAAGAAATCTTCCCCAAATGGATTTTGTCTAGAAAATACCTAGTTTTGAAAGTGTTAAAAGAAAAAGTCTGTTTATAATGGTTCTAAATGGAAAATATACCCATCTATCCTAAGCTAGTAGCTCAGTTCTACCAATATGCACAGTTCTATTTTGACTCTGGTGAAAGTTATGTTGTGAGAAGCTGGATTAATGGCCAAAGATGATCCTTCTCATCGAGGTTATGGGCTTCATGCCTTAGGATACCTCATAAAGGAATATGTGATGATTATTAGAGATAAACTCCACCTACAACTAATTTATTTGATCTTGAAGATTATCTAAAAACCCTAACCAGAAATGGCACCAAGAGAAGGGCCATCGCTACTGAACTTGATGGAGAAACAAGGCTGCTGTTTAAGTTTGTTCAAAATCTGGTTAGTTCAAGAAAAGGTGATTTTGCTGTGTTAAATTATCAAGATGTATTTTTGATTCATCTTATAAAAAATGGTCACAAGATCAACCTGTGAAAGTACATCATTCACCATATATGTGAGTTGATCAAGGTTACATCCAAATCCACCTCTCTGTTCTACTCTCGGCTGATATCAACCATGCTTGTTGAAAAAGGCGTAGTTGGACCTAATAAAGAAGTGCTTATAGACTGTGAGTATTGTCTCTATAAATCCATCATCAGGAGAGTGAAGATAAACTAGAATACTTGGAAAAAGGAATGGGTGGAAGACAATGATAAGGTTTATGAGAAGTTTAATCCTGTGGATTATCCATCAAGGTCAAAAGACATTTCTGATCCTAGTTTGGAACCAGATGAACTTGTTGAGTATTCAGAAGAAGAGGAAGAAGAGGCTGAAGTACCACATAGGGAAGCAGTTGTTGTTGAGGAAGAAAGAATTGTTGTTCCTCATGTTTTTCTTGAAGAAGAATCTCCTGCCTCTAGAGATGAGGTCAATCTAGAAATCCAACCTGAGGCTGAAAGAGAATCAGTAGTCCCAAAATCTGAGAAGAAAGCCATGGAAGAGCCTATAGTAAAAGAACTCCCTACTGTGCAAGAAGAAAATCTAGAAGAACTACCTGTTGTGTAAGAAGCGAATCTGGAGGAACTCCCTGAGGAACAACCTATTCCTGAAATAATACCCCCTGCTGAAGAGAGGATGGAGATAGCCTTTCAGCTGGCTAGACAAGAAATGAATGAGGAACCTAGAAATGAAACTGTGGATTTAGAACAAGCTCCTAAGCCTCTCAGTACTGAGAAGTAATCACCTGTTGAGGGGGAGTAAACCCAAAATCTTGAGTCTGATGAAGCCTCACATCCAACTAAGTCAAGTCCTGTGGACACTCAGTACAAATTTCCTAGTTTCTATGATGTGAGTGAGTCTCAGCAGGTTACTGCAACCGAGCTTGATCTCTCTTCCCTATTTCAGTTGAAATCTTTCACAAGATTTGCCCCTGAGAAGGAACCTGAACCTGAAACTGTACCAATTCCTACACCTAAACCTTTATCTGAACAGCTGTCCTTAGTCAGTAAAGATGATTTGAAGGAATTTGGAGACACTCTCTTGTCTGTATTGGAGAAACTTATGAACTCCCAACCTCATCCTGTGACAAATTTGAGTAAGAGAGATGCCTCACTATTACTGGAAAAGATCATTTGGCAGATACAACCTAAGATGCTCCATGAGATTCAAGAAGTTAGAGTTGAAAATAAGTTGCTCAGTAATGAATTCACAACCCTGAGAAGCATGATTGAAGACATTAAGGAAGAGATGCATTCGAGACCCGAGCCTGTTACCGCTCCTCTAGAACCCACTGTTTCTCAAATCTCTTGAGATGTTGTGTCTCATATTCACCCTTATCTGCTCTCCTTCGATGAAAATATTGCGAAAAGGCACAAACATATGTTAAAGGAAATGAGAGATCTTATGGTGAACCTTAATAAACTCACTGATGAGTACACTAGTTGTCTTCAAAAGGTACTAAATTAGCTAAAATATCTGACAACAGCCTTCAAAGCTTCTAATACCTCTGTTCAATCCTATACACCTTCGTTGGATAATACTTTGCTCAGATCCATCATCAAAGAAGAGATTTAGAATGATTTCCGGGGCTTTAATATGGCTTCTTTATCTAAAGTTATCAAGAACCGTGATAGAGTTCTTGACCTTGTGCAAATTCACTCCAAGATTTCAAATGATGCCCAGAAGGAGATTTCTAAGAAAGAAGATTTCTATTTCAACCGAATTTTCTCCAAGACTGATACGACAAACCACTTCAAATACCTTGTAGAGAATCTGCGAATTCCTCTTGTAACTCAAGCCTTCAAAACCCAAGTCCAGAAGCTAACCAAGTTTACCTGATTGTTGGACAAGTTTATGGAAAACAAAGATGAATTTGAAAAGGCCATGCAATTTGGTGGAGAGATTATTGCAGACTTCATCAAACTCCTGTGACCTTATCTTCATGTCCAGAGTACAGGAATTGTTTCTCCAGCAGCTGCACCTCTCAGACCTAGGCTACCTACATTCACCTCTGCCTTAGCCTCAACTACCATGTCTGTTGGCCAAGATCTCAGTCAGACCAGGCTTGTGATTCTTGATCAACAGCTGCCTAGATCTTCTACTGCTCCTAACTTGGCTCCCTCAGTCTTTGACGGTCTCCCTTTACCCTCTCTATCTACCACATCTCTACCTTCTTCTACATCAACCAATGCCCCTATGGATTCCTCTTTTACTGCTGCTAAAGTCAAAGAGAAGGACAATCCCTAAAGAAGACCAATGCTTACTCTTTTTTGATGGAGATGTCATTATTTTTTGTATTTCTCCTTTATTTTGTACTCCACTGTGTTTAGTCTTAATGGAATGTGCCTTGTTTACCCTCTCTTATTTCCACTTTGATAATCCCAAAAGGGGGAGAAGATTCTATATGTTATTTCTATATGTTATTTTATGTTATTTTCTTTACAGTTGAATCCAATTTCCACTTTTAATGTACATGATTTGTGATCATAAAAAAGGGGGAGATTGTTGGACTCCTCATGTATTAATCATGTTTTAATGATCACAAATCTCATTAATGATCACAAATCTCATTTAACCTAGTTAAATCCTATAAATTATATCCAATCATGTGTATTTATGTTTCAAGTTCTCTCATGATTTATAATGGTTAAGCTCAATCCATTTAATAAATATTACTGTTTAAGTCTGAATACAATTATTTGCCTAAGTACAAGACACCGTGAAGCTATACACAGTAAGCCAGACACTGTGAAGCCAGACACAGTAAGCCAGACACCGTGAATCCTGACATAGTAAGCTAGACACCGTGAAGCCTGGCACAGTAAGCCAGACACTGTGAATCCTGACATTGTAAAGTCAGACACAGTAAGACAGACACCGTGAAGCCTAACACAGTAAGCCCGACACCGTGAAGCCTGACATAGTAACTCAGACACCATGAAGCCTGACACTATGAAGACAGAAACCGTAAGCCAGAAACTTTAATCAAGACACCCTGAACAAGACACCGTGAACTCAGACACCGTGAAGGAGACATCATTTTCATAACATACTGTGACACCATTTCTTAAACTATTTTTTCATCTTTCAATTTAAGTTTTAACAGTCATATTTGATGTCTTTAATGAACTGAAATAATTAATGTTTATTTGTAGACATAGTACAAGGTATGAGGTACGAAACACATGGAACCTGTCAGCTAAAACTCATGCATTCGAAGATAAATAGTGAAGAGTTCCCAACAACAACATAATGTGATACTGAATAGAAAACAATCATGTGAGCAAGACCACGAAGAACACTTTTCAAGATTTTCAAAGAAAGCATTGTCACATGCATGCAATCCGACTCTGCTAAAGAACATACGAAGTACACTGGAATCTAGAGAACATCTTCACATTATCAACACTCGTGAAGAACACAAGCTGAATCATGACACTCTGTTTTCAAATAAAAAACCGTAGAAGGGCTCAGAAGCATTTCTGTTTAATCAAAGGATTCCAGAGATGCACTTATAATCGCTAGAGAATTCTAAAATCATATCTACCCTCTCTTAGTGATTCTTTTACTTACTTCTTGAGAAGTGTGTGTACTCTATATATTCCACACACACACTGACTCCTGTACTAAACTGAAGGATTTCTAAATCCTTACACCAAAATATTTATACTTCTATTTACCCATGAAAACTGTGAAAGAGGTCCCTGTGTGGCCTGATTATTATTTTTGTTTACCCACGAAAACTGTGGAAGAGGTCCCTGTGTGACCTGTATAGTCTGTGTACTGTTGTTAACCCCGATACAGGGTGTGGATAAAAGTTTATTTATATATAAGCTGCTTTGTGGCAGGTGATCACCAAGTGGAGTGGATTAGGTCTCGGCTTGAGACTGAACCACTTGTTTCATATCCACTATGCTGTTTAATTTTAGTCTTCTCTATTTTACTGCTTTATTGAATAATCCAGAAAACACTAATTTCACTTTGATAGTTATTCTTGGAAAGAAGTTATAACTGATTTGTCTTAGTAGGATAACTTCAAAAGTAATATTAATAATACAAATTAAGATTACTGAGAATTAATCAATCTACTAAGAAGTTGTTTAAACAGTCAAACTCTTATAATAATATAACCTTGATTAACTGGGATGTATCTATTTTTGGAAAAAAGCTTTTCTTTTAAAGTAATATTATTTTAACAGAAATTTTTATAGTTACTCAATTCACCCCTCCCCTCTTGAGTAATCTACTCCAACCAACAAACACATTTATCATCACTTCTAAAATCACTGATAAAATTCCTTTATCAGTGCTTTTATAAACACTGATAAAGGTTTTCTTTAATGGAACTAAATTAAGGAACTAATAAATGGGTATTTTATCAGTGATTTTTTTAGAGCTGAATAATAAACCCTTTATCAGCACTTCTTAAGTGCTGATAAAATTCTAAGGATTTTAACGTTTCTCATGTTGTCAGTGCTTTTCTAGCACTGATAAAGTCCATTTTTAGCACCGTTAAAGGCTAGTTTTGTAGTAGTGATTATTGGCTCACCCAAACTTCAGTCTTGAGATTGGAACCTGACATAGCTAGTGGATTTTTGATGAATGATTGTTGTAATATCTCAGGATTTAGCTATGGATAGTGGACCTTAGCATGGAATTTTATTTGTTTTGGGATAGTGAACCATGATTAAACTAGGTAGGGTGCGATCAAGCGTGTGTGCGAGTTGATGTCATCAGTTGATGATGCCTTTGGGATGAGTTAGATATGATTATGTTCTAGATTATTCCCCTGAGCTCCTAGGTTCTCCCATTTCCTTTGACACTTAGTTATCTGTGGTGGATGATTGAGATGCTTTTTTTGGTTAGTTACTTATGCATTCTATTTTTTGTTTTCCCTTGTTTTGTGATCATTTTTACTGATCCCTTGTGTGGTATCCCTTTTTGATAAGTGTGATGAGTTGGTTATCAAAAGTTCATGGAAAAATGTTTTGAAAACGTTTTTCACTTCCTCCCCCCTTTTAAATGAAAGCATCACCATTCTCCTTTAAAATAATAATGTCACTTCCTTGGTAAATATTTTTTATTTGAATAGAAACAAGGAAATGGACAGTGTTTTATTTTAAAGTGGGAATGTGTGAAAAACCTACTTTTGTATATTCTATTTAAAACCTAAAATTGATGTTTATTTATTTAAAGGGAATTCATTAGGAATAGATTGTTTATACATGCCTACTAAGTTTTAATACTCACACCTATATTTATTTCTTGTTTTTAGATTTTGGTGTAGGTTTTAGCTTGGTTTTGATCATCATGGGTGATGGCTGGTTTTGGAATTGAAGAGTGACCCTCAGGGTCACATGGAGATGTTGTGGTTATCAAGTTTAGTTTGGGTTTGGTTGTTCATTTTTTTTGTACTTACATTTTTTGTAAATGATGTTTAATTTGTTAATAGTATTTATTTTGGGATGCTCTGTTTATTTTCTGATGTTCATTTTATTTTATTTGGATAAATCATTCCCTTTGTTTCTCTATTGATTCCTAGATACTAGTTTCCATATTGGGAGAATTGGGAACACCTATTGGGCCTTATTGTGGGATAGATTAGGTAACCAGTTCATGGTTGACCAGAGTTGGTTCATGAGAGTAGTGATTGTCGACAATATTGCTCTATTGAGATAGAAACTACTACAACTGCTATAAATATACACCTCATTTTTCATATATTTTAATTCTTTCAGGGATATATTAGGCTATTTTTGGTTTTAATTACACTGTTTAGGATCATAAGATTATCTCTAAAACCCATTAGTGGTATTAGACCCTTCTTCCTCGATTAATCAACATGTTTTTTTTCCATTTTTTTATGAAGAACTTATTTTACTCATCAATAATTGGTTTACCTCACCTGATGTTATGTCATATGATAACATAATGTTGGGTGAACCACCTTGACATTATGTTTAGAAAATAACATAATATGAATTGGGAACTCTTCATTACATTAAGCTATTAATGCAATATGAAGAGAGAAGCATAACATGTGTTATTCAAATAACATAGCCCATGTCGCATGCTGTGGAAAATATAGCATTGTTTTTCCCTTTCTTAATGTTGTATTGAGTGTTAATGTAATGTTAAGAGTGGGATTGACAATGATTTGTGATACAATGTAATTTCAAGTGTGTCTTGTAAGGTGCATGTTTAAATTTGAAAAGTGAGAGCTAAATATTAGTTCAACATCAAACTTGTTTTTGGTAGGGTGCTTGTTCATTACCCTGAGCATGCTACATGATTCCTCTGAATTCCCATGAAACCACCCCACTGCATGACCACTATCACCGTGCCTCCCCACATAGTAGTTCTCATCCTTGCACCACCCCACAATCTTCCTACTGGTGCTGACCTATACTGGCCCTTTGTACTAAACCCAATAATACGTTGAGGTTTAACAAATTGTTAAGTGGAAGTTTAAATTTTTTAATTAAATTTTGATATTTAATTAATTTTTATTATAGTTTATAAATTATATATAAATTATAAGTTTTAGTATTAATAAAATTAATTTTTTACAATCTTAAATTAAATATGGAAATTTAATATTTGTATATCAAGTTTTGAAAAAAAATAAAATTTTCATTTATTAGTTAAATTCCTTTAATATTTAGGTTTAGTAATTTTTTATGAAATTTGAACATTGTGTATGATTTATTTATGTGATAAATTTATTCTATTAGATAGATCCCTACATTACATATTAAGTTCAACTTTATAAATTTTTTAATCTACATTGACCTCGATTTGTTATTTATGTTACAAGCTTGGGAATAGTTGTTAAATATAGTTTTGTGCATATTAGGTATTACAAATATCATGAATTAAATTCTCTCTTGAGTAAAGTCTCCCTGGGGAGAGGCACTGGTGAAACTACCCATCGACCTGGATACTTATGACTTATTCTAGAAATGAAAGGGGCTAACTATATTTAATTATGGAATTACTCATGTAGATATTGTCAGTCTCATATAACTCTTTGAATTGAAATGAAAATTTCATATAACTTGAATTTAGATATATATGAATATATTTGGAATTTGTTTTTGGGTGAGTAACATGAACTTATGGTTTGTGTAAAGAGTTACACATTAATGTAGTGTGGAAACATTAATTTGGTGTAAGGAATAAGGATTCAAAAACTAAATCATTATAATGATACATACATAAAGGAATAAAAACTGATAAGATAAATATTTCTTGAGATGAAATAGTTATAAACATAATATGAATAAGATTTTTATTAAGTCAGTTAAACTTTGTAAGAAAAAACCTCAAATACTAAGTGTGAGATTCCTTCCAAAGTGAAACTTTTCAAGAACTCAATCATCCAACTGGTAGTTTAATGCCAAAGGAAGGTTCCCTTGTATTATCTTGTGTATGGAAATAAAGTAATGATGTTACCTTAATTGTTAAGGCCTTGTTCTCAGTATTTTATTTTGGTTGCACTTAGTTGGTAACCCTAATGTTTTACATACCAAAGGAATAGAGTTAACAAAATCCATGTGATGAATATGGATATAGAGTTATTTTTTCAACTATCCAAGAATCATAACTATTATAATTAGTATGACTCCCTAAATAAGTGATGATATGCACACCTAAGAACAATTATTTTTTAGTGAAATATAGATCTCGGATCACTAAATGGATATGATTTTTGGGGTTTTAACATCCTAATATTTTATAAAATATATTTTTTCAAATAAATTTAATTTCTTCGATATCTTGTGTTGCGTGCAACACTAATTTTAAACAAACTGTGATATACTATTAAAATATTATTATTTACTATGAGAGTTATAAACTAGATATTAAAATAGAGGGTACAAATAAGACTAAATAAATTATAAAATGTATATGGTTTAAAAATTAATAAAATAAATTCATTGGTTATAAATTTAGTATAAATGAAAATAAAAATCATTTGAAAGAAAAGGAAATATATTTCTGAAAACTGTTTTTATGCGTGCAATGTGTTTTTATCTTAATAAATTAAATTAATTACTATTTATGAATTATTTTATTGAAATTTATATATTATATATTCAATAATTTTTTATTATTATTCACATAGTATTTTTATAGGTATGGTATAAGAATAAATCCAGTTTCATGCGTAAAAATGTATTTTTTCTACAAAACTGTTTTCTCACGTTTTGTGAACTTATTTTTAAAATATTTTTTGCCAATTTTAGAAAATATATTTGAAAAATGAAATTAATTTTTGGAATCAACATTTAAAAATTATCTTAGAGTGAATTTTTTATAATTTTTTGAAAAGATCAATTTTTTGATGAATAATGAAAAATACTGATTTTCATTAAAAACCATATTTTCATTTAAATAATTTAGAAAATTAATTTTTATTTTAAAATGGTTTAAAAGTAAAATTATTTCAATTATATTATTATTAATCCAATTTAGTTCATTATAATAATTTTTTTTTTTAATTTTGATGTAAATTTTTTTTATACTTGTGAAAACTTTTTATTTGGAAAACCACTTTTTGTCGCGTCTACGGGTTTAATTTTAAATTAAATTCTACCAAATATATGAATTTAATTTAGTAAAATGAATTAAATATTTTTAATCAGAATAATAAATACTATATAATAATTTTGGCTTAATTTTTTTGTCATAATGAATAGTACAAATAGTAAAAATTAATTACAACAGTTAAGGTTAAAATAGGGTTTTGCACGTTACATGTTCCTATATTATAATTAATTTTCCACACATATAATAATTTTATTTGATAAATTATATTTCATATTTATAATAAATAGGTTCAAATTATATAATAAATCTCATTTATTTTTAGTCTTAAAGGATAAATTACCTAGGTAAATAAATAAAAAAGATAGTTATCATGGTGAAAACTAAAATAGAAAAAGTAAGAAAAATTAGAGAATAAGAGAATAAAATGTTTAAAAAATGTTTATTTTTTTTGGGGGAGAAGGTGTGGATAAAAATAACCTTCCATAAAATCCATTATTTATAAATTTTGGAATCACTTGGGTTGAGAGTGACTTTCCATTGTTAAATAGTTTTAGGTATTTATAAAAATACAACTCCTCCACAATTATAAAACAGAACTTTCTCCCTAAACTTATTCATAACTCTTAAGACATTTGGAACAAAAAAACCCTATAAAAATCTGTCCAAAAAATACTTAAATAAATTATAGAGATTATTGTATTCCCAAAATACTAACCTGAGGGTTCTTAATAAGAGATCTAAGGAGGTTTTTCTATGTGAAGGTAATTGTCTTCACTAAGATTTTTCTTTTCACTTATTTTATAACCAAATTCAATTATACCTAAATAGTTACGATATAATGACAAAAATATTTTCCATATTATTATATTTTATTATGTTTATGGAATAACCTATATCCATCCCCTCTTCCATCAAATAGGAAATGAAACCATTGATCATGTGTACAATGGACTACCACATCACAAACTGATATAATTAGTTTTCCATCACCACCTCTCATGGTTGGATATAATAATGGATTTAATATATATATATATATATATATATTATATTTATGATATAATTATAATTATAGAATTATATTGTTACATCTACCTTAATACCTTCCAATCTATTGGAAAATGATAACTTTGCTTGTGCGTATGTGAGGACTACCGCCTCTACAAATCAATGCGACTCGTTTTTCATTTATTCTTCATATGGATAGTAATAAGGATATATTTAATTGATAAATATTATATATATTATATAATAATTTTTCTATAAAGGTTAATTACTATTTACCTTTCTTTTGTTCCACTCGTCAAAAAAATGAAAAGAATGTCCATGTGTACGTAAAACCTATAGTATCTATGAATGGTGTAACTCATATTTATATACATATTTTTTATGGAATATTATAAATAATTATATAATGATTATATACAATATTTATATCAAGGTTAATTTTTTTTAGATAATGTAACCATGAACAAAGTACAAATACCAAAACCATTGAACCAAAACATACATGAAAAAAGAAGTAGTTGTCACCAAGAATAACAATTTTAATAAATAATTATTAATAAATGGGTGATAAAAGGTTATAAGTAAGTATTATATTTAATGATATATATTATTATGGTTATTTAATATATGTATAATAAATATATATTTATCATATATGAGGTTCAAACACATATGAAGGAAGTCAGACCTAAGGTAAGAGATTTCCATCTCAATTTTATTTCCATAAGACAAATGCCATATTCACCACTTGTTTCTTTTGTGTGTTTTATATACTTCCCATGAATGTATTTTATGATTATTATTATGAAATTTATTTGGATTTAAATATCCATCAAAGTTTATTTATTTCATGGGGATTATGATTCAAAATTTACTAAAGTGGTAAGTGTTTTTTTACAATCTCATTGTTTATCAGGATTATTTATGATTATGATTTTGATGATGAAATATTATGATATATCTCTCAATAAACTCATAAATTTTATTTTAATTTTATAATTTATGGATATTACATGTCTTCATTTTATTTTCTTCTCTTTATGTACTCAAGAGTCCAAAAGAATGTTTTTAAGGAAAAACTGACTTTATTTTTCTCTTTGGTCAACAATACCTTTTCTTCCATATCCATGTTTTCTATTTTTTTCAATTTTTTTAATATTACAATATTATTGTTTAAATTATTTTTTAACCTTTTTAAAATTTTATTTTTTTTAAAAAATGGATCTTCTTTTCATTTTCTGAATGGGATATTTTTTGAATTTTTACCAAAAATGTGAAAGGAATCACTATTTTAACATGTGAAAAATAAATGATATTTTATAACATCATGATCACTAAATTATTTAAACCTCCCTTTAAATTTTTCCAAGTTTATATTAAAAGAAATTTTTTTCTTTAATATTTGGAAAGTTTTTGATTTTAAAGAAGTGACTTCAAAATGGAAAGTGTATTTTCTTCAAGAATATTTTAATGACCTTTTTATAAAATTTCTATTCATAAATGACAAAAAAATTTAGTGTTTATTGTGTTTTACTATGTATATTATCCAATGGTACTATCCTTATTTATTTCTCTAGATGGTTTATGATTATTATTATGAGATGTTTATAAAATCCATTTATTTCCATGGGATATGATATGAAGGATTGACAAACTGTTTATGAAACCCGGTTTCTTTACATGGGTTTGGATACGATGTTATAATGGATGTTTAATAATTTTATGGAACAAATATGTATGATTTTAATTATGTGATGGGTGGGATCATAATTATATATCCCTACAATGCATTGGGTAAAGATAGATAACTCATGAGTAAATATGTTATGAATGAACTTGCTTTTATGTTCATAATTTCATGCATGGACCTAGTTTTTATGTATATAAGATATGGGTTTGGTTTTCATGTCCATAAGTTTATGCATGGACTTGGATTTTATGTGCATAAGATTATGGGTGGACCTAGATTTCATATCCATAAGTTTATGTGAGGGTCTGATTTCATATCCTTAACTTAGTGAGTGAACTTGCTTCTATTTATACATCTTCATAATGTTATAATCTTTTGTTTTTTCTATATTACTATGTCTATGTTATGATATCATGGATCATGATCATATATTTCTTTTATGATTCATTTCATATAAACTACCAATATTCTTTCTATGACTTAGGATTATGATATATGTTATGCCGGTCGTGGTTTTAAAATGGTAACCTCACGCTCTCATACCCTTATGCTCATGTTATAACTAATTGATCATTGATATCACCATTGTTTACCTTTACTAAGAATATAAGCTCACCCTTTATTATGTTTCCTTTCCCTAGGGTTTTAATAAATATTTTAAGTAGGGTATGTCCATGAAGAGTACAAAATAGGAAGATATTTATTGGGTACATTAAATATCTTTCAGGAAATATGAAGATTTTGTCTATAGTATCCAAAGACACTAAACCTATATTGTCCTCGAGCATGTATTTGTGAATTTTTTTGAATATTCATCCAAAAAGATGTAATATCTAAGTATGAATATCTATGGTCTCTATAGTGGTATAAGAGAATAGGTTTAGTCAACCTTTGGAGATTAGGGTTAGAAAAATTTAGTGAAAAAACCAAGGAAAAGTTTAAATATTTAAAAACATCCTAAAGTTTTGGTAAGGAAGATATTAGTTATTTTACAAGGAAAACATCATTTTTAGAATAGTAAAAGTGGATGTGGATCTAGAAATTTTGTACCTAGGGGTAATAACTCTAAAAAGGAAACATTAGGCTTTAAATAAATCTTCACCAGGTGTATGACAACGGTCATTGATGAACACTTGGTTTGGAACTCTCAGGGGACATGCTTAACAATTCAAATTTTATTTATAAGCCATATTGAAGGATCTGAATAGATAATGATAATGAACGACCCAGGTAAATCTAAAGTTGTTATTGATTTAAAAGAAGATGTCATGATTTAGACATCCTATAATTGATCTTTCATAGTTATGATTATTATTGCTCACACCATAATTTTTGGTTTTAGTCAATGGTTTTAACCTGAAGGAATTATGTGAAAAACGAATGTGACAAGAAATGCAATGAATATCCTCATGTGCAACTAAATTTCTTAGTATCCAAGATAAAATATTTTGTGACTATGATTACTCAAATCTCTTAAGCTATAAGTGGTAATACAGTTCATGTTGAAATTATGAATTTACCAAGGAGGGAGAAATATTCCATTGAATCATTTATGTGACAAAATCTACCCTCCTTATATGGTACTTCTGATCCACTGGTTACTGGTGATGAAAAATATATTTTTCATTCTTCAGTTCCCAGACCATGAAAAATTTATCCTAGCCATTTATCATTTGTAAAGTGAATCTAATAAATGGTGGAATATTATTAAGAATATGTGGAAAGAGGATGAAATTGAGTCCATGGAATGAGATGATTTTAAGAGGATATTTTTTAGTAAGTACTTACCTCTTATTTTACATACAAAAATAGAGAATGAATTCCTTAAGTTTATGCAGAAGGATGATGAATTATTTGATACATATGAGGAAAATTTTACAAGACTTACAAGGTATGATTTTGGTTTAATCATCAACCTTAAAAGAAAAATTGGCCGATTATTTAGTGGTTTGAAACCAATTATTCAGAAGGTATCATCCATAAGGGATTTTTGAATCTATGAAGAAATCGTTTGATGTGCACTCAATGTGGAAATAGAAGCTTGAAACCCTCATAGATCAAATGATAAGAAAATGAAGATGGAGTTTCATGGAACTTCCAGGAGCATATCACATGAATGAAGGAAGATTTTTTAACCTCCCACTTTCCAAAAATCTGGGATGGATCACTTAGGTGTATGCCCAAAAGGAAAAAAAATATGTTTTAAGTGTGGGAAACCTAGACATCGAGCAAAAGACTATAAAAGAAATGTGAAGAATCCATTCAATGAAAGGAATTAAGAGAGGGTTAGACAGAATACACCACCCAAACTTCAATTCTATATATTCAATGATTTTAGGAATTATATGAACCTATTCCCTAATCTAAGGGATAATGAGGATAAAAATCCACAAAAACCTATGAAGACAAAATACAAAGGGAAAGTTTAATCAATCACAACATCCGAAGTGAATCATAATAATTAGCACACTATTATCGTCCACTCTAGAGTTTGGAATTTCATTTTGGAGTTTGTATAAAGGATCCCTATAAAAATAGTATGATTTATCCTTTAGTAAAATTTGATGTGATTCTGATAATTGATTATCCCTCTCTATATTTATTCTGGAATAATAACATCACATTTGATATTATGAATCAAACTTTGAATATCCATCGGTGCAATGATGAACTTGAGCTTCCAATGGAAATGTTTTTTTGTATAAGATAAGATATTATTTAATGAATAAAGGGATAATTATATTTTGGGAGTATATCTAATTTTATTTTTGAAAATGATTAGGGTATACACATTTTTTTATGAGACTTAATGAGTGATTAATATGATTTCAATATAATTCTTAAGTTAATCATGGAGGGATGTGAAATAAAATCATTCCAATATATGGGATTCAATTTTGGTCACACATATTTTGGAGGGACCTTAAGTTCAAGTGTTTACGGAATGAGTTAAGTTGAACTTTGGGTGTTATTATTTAAGTTTTAGGAATTAATGATTTTTATTTATCCATATTGGATAACTTGTTCTAACCATTTTGGTTTTGGTAAATATTTATTGAAATAATGAAATAATTTTCAATATTTTATGTATCTTATGACCCATTACTTTATACATAAAAAAATTCACCATATAAATTCATTTTTTGGAGTAAGAAATGAAATGTAAATTGATCGAAGTACAACCAAGGGGTGAAATTGTCCTTATGAAATAAAAATATATCAATTAAGTATATTTTATGGTGTACTATATATAAATAGTAAATTAATCCCTCAAATTTAAGAAATAAATATTGAAATAAAAAAATTATACATTTACATTCATTTCTGATGAATCAAAGGTCTTTTCACCCATAATTGATTTATGACTTTGTAGTGGTTAAATTTCTTTTGATAATGTTTTATATCACTCTCTAATAGTATTTGGGTGTAAGTTTTCTACCCAATGTCCATTTTTTTATTCCCATATACTTCATCCTATTTGGAAACATAGTATTTTTGTTTTTCTAAACAAACTTCGTATTTCCTATTCCCTCTTTCAAAGAGGAAGTTTTATTGACCCCCTTTACAATGTGGGTTTTATACAAATGAATTTTCAAATTTTAAACCCCTGATTACCAAGAATAAGTTAAAATCACGAGGATTCAATTTATTAAATGGGGGGAGAATGTAGCTCCCTGAGATTTTATGAAATATTTTTTTCAAATAAAATTAATTTATTTGATATCTTATGTTACACACCACATTGAGTTTAAACAAACCACAATATACTATTAAAATATTTTTTAATGTGATAGTTATAACCTAGCTGTTAAAATAGCGGGTATGAATAAGAATATATAAATTTTGAAAAGTAAATGGATTAAAAATGAATAAAATAAATCCATTCATTATAAATTGATTATAAATGAAAATAAAAATCCATTGAAAGTAAAAAAAATATTTTTATGAAAAAATATTTTATGCATACAATTTGTTTTTTTCATAATAAACTAAATTAATAACTATTGGTGAATTATTTTAATGAAATTTATATATTATATTCAATAATTTTTTTATCATTCATCTAGTATTTTTCTAGGCATGTGATTAGAATAATTCTAGTTTTATTCTTAAAAATGTAATTTTACTAAAAAGTAGTTTTGTTTCATTTTGTTTACTTATTTTTAAAATAATATTTTCCACCTTTAGAAAATATATTTTACAAAATAAAATTCATTTTTTCAATAAAAATTTAAAAATTATCTTAGATTAATGTTTTGATAATTTTATGAAATGATCAAATTTTCATTGAATAATGAAAATTAATAATTTTTATTTAAAACACCTTTTTAGTTTAAAGAATTTAAAAAATTACATTTTTCTTTAAAATGGTTTAAAATTGAAATTAGTTAAATTATAATATTATTAATCTAATTTAGGTCATTTTAATCAATTTCATGTTGAATTTTAATATAAATTGATTTATACTTATGGAAACCTTTTCTTTGTAAAACTGCTTATTCATTGTGTCTACGAGTTTAATTTTAAATTAAATTCTACCAATTTTTTGAATTGAATATGGTAAAATTGATTACATGTTTGAAATAATCACAATTAATATTATATAATATGGAAAACTAAATTTTTGATCATATTGAATTGTAAAAAAAGTAAAAATTAATTACTGTGGTTAAGGTTAAAATAGGGTTTTTCGCATTACATGCACCTTTATTAAAATTAATTTTCCACACACATAGGAATTTTATTTGATAAAGTAGATTTAATATTTATAATAAGTGGGTACAAATTATCTAATAAGGTTTATTTATTTTTAGGCTTAAAGGATAAATTACCTTGGTAAATAAATAAAAAAACTAGTTAACATGGTGAAAAATAAAATTGTAAAAGTAATAAAACCTAGAGGATAAGGTAATAACATGTTTAAAATATTTTTTTATGGTAGAGTTGTTTCTCAACCTTTCCTTCCCTCCACTCCATTATTTATCAATTTTAGAGGCACTTGGTGATAGAGAATTTTTTTCAATTATTTTACTTTTAGTTTTAATTTTAATGTTTTTAATCCCACCAAAGGGTTTTTTTCGGTAATTGTCATGTTTTCAAGTTTTATAAGTATTTTGAGGATAATTGAAAAAATGGTATAATTTTGGATTTTAACAGTTTTAATTTATTTTTTTATTTTGGCCATAAATTTTTATACACTAATCCAAATTGAATTATTCTTATTTTTAAGCTTTAAAATTTCTTTAGAATTAATTTCACTATCTGAGACCAAAATCTCAATCCATCATTTTAAGTTCCAAAACCAGCTCACAAGTCAAGCATTGAAATCTATTCACAAATCAGGATACTTTTGAATTTTGGCCCATGTCTCATAAATAGACAATCTAAATGAGTTGTAATCTAAGATGTATCTATATAAGATATTAATGACCATTTTTCAAAAAGGTTTCCATGTCCAATTATAACTCTTTAAAGGCCATAAATTCATCAGAAATTGGATTTTGGGGAATACAAAGAGTTTTCCTGGACAAAATAAATTTTTAGAGTAAATTGGATATAACATTTTATACATGTGGAAAATGAAGCTAACATTTAGTGGTCACACACACAAGATATATAAAAAAATTTTCAAGAAAACAAGATTTTTAAATTCAGTCATTTATTAGGGATACCACGCACAAACTTATGGTGGACATAATTAGATTTGAATTCTTCACCCCCTCCCTATAAAAACACATCCCTCTTTCTTTTCAAACAATAGGAAAATTAGTGGCCATTCTATATAGATTTATAGGTTGTTTTATGGTTTAGTATATTTTTATACTTTTAATATATATTTTAGTCTTATTATTCATACCTCATTCACATATTTTTAATTTTATGTGTTTATCCCACCATGTTCTCTTCTAACTCCATGAGAATAGGGAACTAACCTCAGCATTTTTTAAGGGAGATAATGGTGGTTGATTTAATTTCATTTCACTTCAAATTAAAACTAATTTTTTAATTCTAATAATTTTTGTTGTAGTTAAATTGATTACGGTGTGTGATTGACTCATTTTATCTGCTGTTGAGTTCTTCTTCTCATTCATCATTCATCCTTCCCATCACTATTTAAGTCATGCATATGATAGAGTATGACTTGGGTAGTGATGGATGGAAAAGAAATATCCTATTCAGATTTAGGAAGAGTATTTCCCCACATGCAGAGATCTATTTATTGGGGTTATAACAACTTGAATGATAATGTGTATTGTGATAGATCTTGATCACTACATTGAATTGAGTATCGAGAATATTTTAATGAACAATGATATCAATAATTATAATATCCTAAGGATAAATGTCAACCTTCTTTATTTTTAACTTCATTTTGTTCACATTTAATGTATATATATATATATATATATCAATATTTCATGCATCTTTAAAATTTTTACTCTTTATATTATTTAGTTTCATATTAGTCAGAATATAAATAGTGATAATAGAAATTTGGTGTTGTGTGAGCTGCCTAATAGAGACCAAACTTGGGTGTATACTAGATTAAATGTTTAGGTAAAATAAAATATTGACCAAGGATCCATAAAAAATACCCATACATCAAATTTTCATTATTTTTGAGGAGACCCAACACTTTCACACATCAATTTTCATAAAAAACACAAAAAAATCATAAATTTCAAAAACTAAAAAATATCGTTTATTCATGATGTATTTAAATTAAAATTATTATTTATGGACTAACCAATCACATATAAAAGAATTAGTTTAAAATAATATTGAATTCCAGATGAAATAACTTAAATAAGACATACAAAAACTGAAGAGAAAAACTGAAAGGGTAGAAGAATATATTCGTGCACTACTAGAACAACCGAAACCTAATACAAAACCCGAACTAAAACAAGTGGTGGAATAGATTTCACCAATAATTGTTTATTTTAAAGAACCCAAGGTGGTTGAGAATGAACTATTAAAGGAATTAATAGCATCATCCCATAATCAACCAATTCTCAAGGAGGTTATGAAAGAACAAATTCAAGATGATGCACTTATAGGAGATCAAATTTTTTTGGAAGAATACAAGAATTGATTTGTTAAAGATAACCTAAAACATGATTTTACCATACTTGATAATGAAAAATCATCACCTCTATACATATCTATTTCTTTGGAATATGATAATGTAGATACACCTACTGATATTGAGTTTCCAATGGAAATTCCATAAAAGATCAATTTACAAGATGAAAAACTTGAAAGGGTATATTTTTTATTGATTATTCATATTTTAATCTTATTAAAGATGAATTGTTTTTTGACTTCTCCTTTTCTGAAATTTTTGATACAAAAAAATGGAGTAGGCCTTGTATATTAAGGAAAATATAACCCAAGTGTTGGTGATTTAGGAAGAAGAGATGGAGAAGCATGTGGTGATGCAAATTCCTTCTCTAAAATAACTTGTATACCATATGGAGGAGGACACCATGGAAGTCAACAGAGAGAACCTCCATCTTCTTTTCCCTCCTACTCTAGGACTCAAATTATATATTTTTTATTTATTGGGGGTTGAGAATTTACTTATCTTCTTTTTAGTTCTCTATTCTTAGTGTCTACTAATAGACACTAGGAAAAGTCACTTGTGGTGGTTCATCTCAAAGAAACTGCATCCTCCTCTTGATTAGGGATAATCCACTAGAACTACTTGACTAGGGGTAGTAAAAATCTATCACCTTCTTGGGGGTATAAGCCAAGCATTATCCCTTTTTCTTTCCCCTTTATATTTCTTTTTATTTATTTTTCTTATGTTTTGTTCCTTTATTTCCTATAGTTTTAAAGTGGTATCTGCTAGGAGCTTAACTCAAGGATGCCACTGAAAAATAAATCAGGTTGTTTCTTTCCTTTTCTTTATCTTGTTTTCTTCCCAATTAAAAATCTATATGTAAATATTTCTTGATATAATTTGAACTAAAAATAGGGAATTAGATGTAATAAGTTTGGGGGATATATGTAAATCTATTTTTAGTAAATTTTTTGTATGATTCTATTTTATTTTTCATCTCATTTTCTAAATTTTCATGTTTTTCTTTTTCCCTTTTTGGTGTGTTTTTAGGATTTTGGATATGAATTTAATACTTTGTAAAATACAAACCATCTTAGTATTATTGGAATATTTCCTGATTTGAATGTTTTAAGATTTAAATTATTACTGAATGGATGTTATTTCATGATTTCTAATCTTTTCATTTGATGAAATTTGATTGATTGTGAAACTCATGTGCAATAGTACTGTCCAAATTGAAAATATTTCCCAACCTAAGAATTTTATAATTTTTTTGAAATATTATTTACTTTTATATTTTTCTTAAGAGTCTTAAGACATGTTGCGTGATTCATAAATTTCTTTTTTCTCCTTTAAAAATCTGTTATAGTTCATAAAATTTGTTAAGTAGTATTAAGGCAACACTTTGAAATATCTTTTTACATTTAAATCTTATTTTGGACTACGTTTTCATCTAAAATTTATTAAGAAACTAGTATCCATGTAATACCTTGTTAGGTAGCCAAATTAAAATACATTTATCCCTTTCCAACCTTCTCTAGAATTTAAATGTATGACTATTGTTGAAATCAAGTTTGAGGGAGGGATATGATGGGTTATATTTTTCTTTCTGAAATAATCTGTTTGAGATGAAATGAAAAAAAGTTTTTCCATACTTATTACTAATTTGGTGGAAGAAATTACAGGATTTAAATATATATGGTTGGACCAAAATAATATAAAAAATATGGGATGGGTGTTAACTAATATTTGAAGATCAAAATCTACCTCTTTTTTCCTAAAAAATATGATTCTAAAGAGAAATCCATATCTGAATTCAAGTTGAAATAATGCTGTAAATGGGGAAAAATAGGGATGAAATTTACCACTAATATTGAAATTACAAGTGTGAACTTCCCAAGGAGATCAAGATTTGTTTTGAGGTGATTCATTTTCAATTTGATTAAGGATCACACTATTCTTCATTAAAACCATTTTCATGTATTTACTTCACTTTAGAGCCCCATCCTCCTCATTCCACCTCAGATGTTTTTACATTTAAAATACACAAACCATCAGCCTCATAACAAACCATATAAAAGATATCATGATTGATTTTTTTTTTGAATTTGTAATTTTTAGATATTAGGAGGGAAACAAACCCATGGATATCACACATTTTCTTGATAATGAGAAAAACTCCACAAAAAATCCTTGAGTGAAAAGAGAAATATTTTTTTCACTACTGGAAATGCTGTTTTTCCCAATGGGTGTTTACCAACGGTTTGCTAAAACCGTTGGGCTTGAAGGATTAAGAAAGCCTTTCCCAACGGTTCACTGAAACCGTTGGGAAAATCCACCCCTTTGCCAACGGTTTCTTCAAACCGTTGGTAAAGGGGTGTGTTAATCACCCTTTTGCCAACAGTTCAACAGAACCGTTGGAAAAAGTCACCCCTTTTCCAACGGTTTCCTCAAACCGTTGGTAAAGGGGTCCTTAGCATCTCTTTCCCAACGGTTCTTAAAAACCGTTGGGAATTATTTCCCCCAAATCCAGCCGCGGGGCTGCTCTCCCCCATTCGCACAGAAACCTAATTTCATCCACTCCACCGCTCTCCTCTCGCGAAATCCCCTATCCGAAGAGGTGAAAACCATCTGAAATGAGGTATCTTTTCATTTATACACATATACTTCCTTATTTTTATTGTTATTTCTTTATTATTTTAGTTTTAAGTTATCAATCCACCTCCAGCTCTCTGCTACTCTCCAAATCCCCCATCCGAATAGGTGAAAACCCATTTGAATCATCTCAAATCAAGTAATTTTTTGTTTATACACATATGGTCCCTTGTGTTTATTATTTTTATTGTTATTGCTCTAGTATTTTAGTTTTAAGTTATCAATCCAGCTGCAGCTCTCTGCTACTCTCGAACTCCCCCATAGGAATAGGTGAAAACCCATCTGAATCGTCTCAAATCAGGTAATTTTTTCTTTATACACATATGGTACCTTGTTTTTTTGTTACTGATCTAATATTTTAGTTTTAAGTTTGGATTTTGATGTGATTTCACCGTGTAAAATAGGGAAATGAATAAATATTTTGTTAATTAATTAGTTTCCCCTGGAATATCAGTTGTGTTATAATGTCCATGCTAAATAAAGGGGTAATGTAATAAAAGACCTTGAATAAATAAATTGTGGAAGTTGGGGTATGTTGCCTCTATGAGAGGTTTTTTGTTGTGTTTCATTGTATGTTGTAGGCTGTTTTATGGGGATTGAGGTGACCAGTTGGGCTTTGTGATATGTGGGGTTGTAATGTGATGGTTAGTGGGCATGGATGTGTCATGTGAAGTTGTATGATAGTGATGATGTGTGGTGGTGTTGTGTCGTGTGGAGGTGTTGTGTGATGAAGTTGTGGTGTATAATGTGGTGAGGTGGTTTTGGTTGTGCGGTGGTTTGTGATGTGAAATATTTTTATTGTGATATGTGGTTGTTTTGGTGAGATGGTTGGTCGATGTAACATGGTGTCGATGGTTATTGTGAGATGGTGAGTTGTTGTGTGGTGGTTTTATTAGTTTCCTGGTTATCTATGGAATAAATTATGCTGTTAAAACAAAAAAACAAGATATTAAATAAATGAGATGGAATAGAAATGGATGTGTGGTAAATGGATTTAATTAATTTAACATTAAATGAATGGACAATGTAAGTGTGAATGAAGTGGCTTATAAATGAATGTGAGAAATGCTATGCATCTTGTGTGGTGGTGGTGTGATTTATGTGTTTTATGGTGGTAGTGAAGTGTGTGATTATGTAGTTAATGTGAACCCATATGTTGAGTATTTTGTGCTATCTATATATCATGTATTTTTATGTTATTTCTACACATTCCAGGGGGGTGGTATGTCTAGGTGGTGGTGGTGGGGTTGCAGGGGAGGGGGCTGTGGGCTGTTTGGGAGGGTGGGTGGGGCTATCCAGGGGGGGTACGGGGTGTCCAGGGGGGTACGGGGGTGGGCGGGCTGTCCACAAGGGTGGACGGGCTGTCCACGGGGGTGGCCGGGCTGTCAAGGAGGGGTGGGCGGGCTGTCCAGGGGGGGTGGGTGGGCTGACCACGAGGGGTAGGGGTGTCCAGGGGGGTGGGTGGGCTATCCAAGGGGGTGGGGGGCTGTCCATAGGGAGAAGGGGTGTCGAGGGGGTTGGGTGGGCTATCCACGGGGGTGGTTGGGCTGTCTAGGGGGTAGGGGGTGTCCACGGGGGTGGGTGGGTTGTCCACGGGGGTGGGCGGGGCTGTCCACGGGGGTGGGAAAGGCTGTCCACGGGGGTGGGCGGGGCTGTCCAGGGGGTGTGGGCTGTCCTGGGGGTCTGGGTGGGGTGTCCTGGTGGGGGAGGGGTGTGTGGGGTGTCCAGGGGGGTGGTATGTCTAGGTGGTGGTGGTGGGGTTGCAGGGGAGGGGGGTGTAGGCTGTTTAGGAGGGTGGGAAGGGCTATCCCGGGGGGGGGGGGTACGGGGTGTCCAGGGGGTACAGTGGATTGTCTGATGTTTCTCTAATGATCAAGGACGGAATGTTTGGAGGACATCACAAGTCCTGACTGGTTGATCCTAGAAGCAATTTCATGATCATGGATGTAATGCCTATAGGGAATCTCTTGATTTTGGTGATCTTCTCCATTTTCATCAAAAGACATGTTTGACACACTGGGAGGGAAATTCTAGAGTCAGTGTGACATGTCTTGAAGGGTGATTTATGTCCATAGTGACATGATTTGAGGACATCACATGACCTAGTTGGTGTGCCTGGAGGGTGTTAAGGGAGCCATCTAACATTCCTGACATTTAATATGAGACTGAGATAATATGTATTGATTCCCCTATATAGAAGGAGATACATATCTATTGGAAAACATGTAGTCTGTATGGTGAGAATTCAAGGCTTTTCATTACAAGGGTTGCATATTCATGGGTGCCATCTGATTTTATTTGACATGTCAAGGGGACATCAAATGATCAAAATAGGTTTCCAATGGAATGTATTATGAATATGATGAAATTTCCTAGTGCAATAAAATTTCATAGGTGATGCATGTTATGAACATTAGGGTCAACATATATTTCCTTCACCTTAGTCTCCCATATTTTAGTATTTCATCCATCCTTTTATCCCAAATTCCATATATTTATACATTATTTTATTATATTATGTCTCAAATTATCTAAAATATGTGTTTGATGTTCTTCACGTGACCTATCATAATTCTTTCTCATAATCTATAGTGATCCTGGGAAGATCCCATGCATGATTCATGATCACTCAAATTATTCTGCAGATCATACATAATGGAAGCCTTACAGGATGTGAGATGATTATATCTATGAAATCTACTCAGGTACCTGGTGAGGAAGTGCATATTAATTCAAAAAGGTAAATCGCATATGAGGATACCCTACTAATATGGTTATGGGATGAGTCATGCTCTGATGTGATAACACATTAAGTTCTTGTTGGTTTACATTTTTTCAATAACACATTAGTATGTTTTTTTCACATGTGTAGTTGATACCATGATTATTTTCTTCCTTTATCGTTTACTTAAATGTATTTTCTATTAAAGTTCAATCCTATTGAATTGTTTATGAAAAAATGACTTATATGAATTCTTTTTACAGAATGGACAGAAGTTGGATGTATGAAGCCGATCGTATCTAAAGCGATTTTCAAAACAATTTGGATAGCTTTATAGATTTTGCATTTCACAATACTTCAGATAGTGGTCGCATACACTGCCCATGTTCCAATTGTGTTGGTAGACCTTGGTTGAGTCGTGAAGAAGTCAGATACCACATAACCAAAAATGGTTTTCAATCAAACTACTTTGTGTGGTATCACAATGGGGAGAAAATGAAATCTCAAATTGGTGATGATCGAAATGAAAGGACTGGAATGGAGAATTTGTTAGATGATCGGTTTCCGTTTATTCGTCATCATGAAAAATAAAGGATTTCGACTCAAGAAGACGTCGATATGAGGACAACTGATGCATCTAGTGAAAATGATGATATTGATAGGGTGAAAAAATTGAATGATACTGCCACGACTCCAGTATATCGACAATGCGATAAAATGAAAAAGCTGGAATTTTTAATCCGATTGTTTCATGGAAAAACTATGTATGGGATTTCTAATACAACAATCGATTACATTCTTACCCTCTTGAAGGATTTACTTCCAGATGATGCAGATATTCCCTCAAACCACTATATGGCATGGAAGTTAGTTGAAGAACTTGGATTTTACAGAAACAAAATTCATGCTTGCTCGAAAGATTGCAGTTTATTCTGGTAAGAAACCGCTGAACGAAATGAATGTATAAAATATGGCACATCCCGCTGGAAGTCAAAATCTGATGGAACACCATCCCGCGTTCCACAGAAAGTAATGTGACACTTTCCATTGATCCCCAGACTCCAGAATCTTTTTATGTCTGATGACATATCAATAAAAATGAGATGGCATGATACCGAGAGAAAGAAGACTAATGATGAGTTGGTTCATCCTGCATATGGATTTTCATGGTAGAGATTTGATGCTCGACATCCTGATTTTGCAGCTGACGTGCGTAATGTGAGGCTGGGTCTTTCATGCGACGGTTTTAATCCATTTGGGCAGATGTTTACTTCGCACAACACATGGCCAGTTTTTATACACATTTATAATCTTCCCCCATGGTTGTGTATGAAAAAATCTTTCACTTTCATGAGTATACTCATATATGGTCCTTCTGATCCCGGCATTGATATTGATTTATACATGCAAACTTTAATAAAAGAGTTGAAACTTCTTTGGGATGTGGGTGTGCACACATACGATGCATGTTCGAACGACATATTTCAGATGCGTGCTGCGCTTATGTGAACGATCAATGATTTTCCGGCTTATGCAATGATATTTGGATGGAGCACGAAGGGAAAACTGTCATGTCCAGTTTGTATGAAGAATACACGATCCAGAAGACTGAAACATCGTTGTAGTTTCAGTTTTATGGGACATCGACGATTTTTTCCAAAGGATCATCCATATAGAATGAATCGTCGAAGATTTGATAATACTATAGAGACCGATGATCCACCTCAGCGTATGTCTGGAACTGATGTGCTTAATGAATTGAAAGATTTCAGTTTTTCATTCGGGAAGGGTCAAATGAAATCTGGAAAGAGAAAGAATGTTTCCACAGAAACCTGTTACAATTGGAGGAAGAGGAGTATCTTTTTGATTTTCCTTATTGGTCAACCAATTTGCTACGTCATTGCTTAGACGTAATGCATATTGAAAAGAATATATGTGAAATGTTGTTTTCAGTTCTTCTAAATGTCAAGGGGAAGACAAAATATGATTTACGATCTCGACATGACTTGGTGGATTGGGGCATCAGACCAGAATTGCATCCTGTGCGTATCAGTGAAAATAAATGGAAACTTCCATGTGCTTCTTATGTGGTGACACCTACTGAAAAAAAAAACAATTTTTGGAAGTATTAGAGACTATTAGAGTTCCTGATGGATATTCAAGCAACATATCTAAACGGGTCAACAGAAGAGAGTTGAAGCTAAAATCTTTGAAGACTCATGATTATCACGTTCTACTGCATGAGTTGCTTCCAATATCAATCCGTCATCTTTTGTCCAATAATGTAAGGGTGGGTGTTATTCGTTTGTGCCATTTGTTTAGAGATCTTTGTGCTAAGAAGTTGTCCAAGTCTTTCTTGCAAAAAAATGTTGACAGATGCCCCATTAATTTTGTGTGAGTTGGAGAAAATATTTCCCCCATCATTTTTCACATGCATGCTGCATCTGACTGTCCATATTCCAACTGAAATACTTCTCGGAGGACCTGTTTCTTTTCGTTGGATGTATCCAACTGAAAGAAATATGTTCACATTAAATTCTTATGTTCGAAACAAGAATCATCCCGAAGGTTCTATCGTGAACGGTTACTTAGCTCAAGAATGTATGGATTTCTATTCAATGTATTTGTTTGATATTACTACAAGAATGAACAGACCAATGAGAAATGAAGAAGAACAATATGAGAAAATTGAACCCAGTTTTCCATCACTTCCTCAAACAGGAGGAATTCCTGGATCATATACATTGAAGACATTAAGCCATGAAGAGCGGGAGATGGCACATCGCACAGTTTTGTTCAACTGTGATTTGTTCGATGACTATATCAGGTAAAAAAATTGAATATGTATATCTTACATATATATCTGTTAAAATATTCATATTTTTTTATCTACAGGGAACATAAAACAATGATAAATAGGAATCATCGTTCTTTATCTTTGAGAAGGAGAGAGACTTTGCATAGCAAAGAGTTTTCTGCTTGGTTAAAATTGAAGGTAAAAATATTACTGTTTAAATTAATTATTTCAATATTTAATTAAGTTTAACTGTCATTTATATTGCAGGTATTGAGTTTGTCTGCTGACTCTATCTCTGAGGAAATAAGAGCTTTGTCTTTTGGTCCTAATACCGTGGTTCGTGACTGTAAATCAATTGTTATCAATGGGTATAGATTTATTGTCACTGAACGAGCCAAAAACATGAGAACACAACATGATGGTATTATGGTTACTGCCACAACAGATTGTTATGCCAGTGCATCAGATAGTATACCGTGACTTGAAAATGTGGGTTATTATGGAGTCGTTGAGAAAATAATAATATTGGATTATTACTCTCATGGATGAGTCACAATGATGAAATGTCATTGGTTTGATTCGATGACGAGACATGGAACATTTATTGATGATTGTGGATTTCGAGTAATTAATATGACCCGCACTATTGCTACCGAAGAACCATATGTGTTGGTATCAATGGCTAAACAAGTTTTTTATGTCAAAGATAAACTTCAACCTGAATTTGGTGTCATAGTTGAAGTAATTCCAAGACATATTTTTGATGATGCTGATGATGGAATTGAAACTGTCCCTATTGACATTGGAACCAATCCATTTATTTCTTTTGATGACTCCAATAGCTCAATTGTCAGAGTTGATTGTGAACCTAAAGTTGTGGTTGGAAATATATAGAATCATTCATCCATGTTCTCAATTCTTTTGGTTTACCTCGAGTTGGGTTGTTAAGGTTGGTAATATTCATATTTATTTAGTATTGATCACAAATATGTTTTAGCTGACTTGACCGTTATGTGAATTTTCAATGTTTATTGGTTGCTGTTTTATTTGAATTGCATTTTCTAATTTGGAATCGAACTGTATTCAAACCAAATCAAACAATATTTCTAACTTGGTGAACATTACAACTTGTATGTTTTATTAAATTCATTCAAGATCTTCTAAAACAATTGATAGCTAAATTACCAATGAATCCCCTCATTCCCTCATATATTTAGTTTTTTGGTTTACACATTAATTTCCTTTTTCTAATTAATTACATATTTGTTTTCAAATGCAGGAAATGCAACCAATTGAAAAGAGACGAAGAAAAAAAATGGCGGAGAACAATCGTCGGATGGAGGAGATGGGCATTCCACCATTAGTGCCTACAGTGAGTACTTTATTTCAAATATATATATATATATATATATATATATATATTTACAGAATATATAATGTCATGTGATTAATTTTTTTTGTAAACTTTTTTGTAGGATCCACCATTACGTCGACAGTTATTCGACGAGGAGCCTAGTACTGGTCCTAGTACTCAGGCCGGTGGTACGAGGAGGGTTCGTACCAGAGGTGGACGTAGAGCTGCGCGTGCCCGACTAGACCCTGCCCCTCCCACTGACATTTCAGCCTTCCCACATTCTGATCCCGGGGTGTCGTTAGGGACACACGGGGTATTTAGGCCTCCCATGTTTTCGCTACCTTCTGCATCTTCTGCCCCATCATTTTCACATCCCATGATGATTCCCACTCCCCAGTCAGCATCAGGTCATACAGCTGTTCCATCTTCTTTTTCTTCTACTTCTGTCTCTCCGAGCTTTTATATTCCATCGTCTTCGACTCCTGTTCCACCAGAGGGTGTTCCATCAGGTTCTGTGGATCCGGCGCCACTCATTGATCAGACTAGCGCAGGTATATTTATAAAACCCTAACAAATTTTTATAGCAATATTTATTTTCATTATAACATGTTTTGATAGAATATTTGTTTTTCTTTCATGACAGATACATCTACTGACAGGAGGCGGGGGCGGGGCCGTACACGCATGCGTTCGATGTGGAACCGTCGCACACAGGTTATGGTGGAATATAATGAAGACAATCAGATGGTTGAGAAAACAGGGCAGCAATGTCGGATTTTTCTGGCGATGCTTTCCAAATACTCCGACATCATTCCCGTCAGCCCGCTGTCGTGGAGACATTTGCCACATGAGGTCAAAGATAGAGCTTGGGCAGAGATATGGGTAAAAAAATCTGTTGTATTTAATGCCATGAATTATTTTTGTATTTATATGAATTAATATTTTGATTTCAACTTCGATTTAATTTTCCTGATAGTGAGGGTGCACGACTGGAACGTCTAAAGGATTTAGGCGAGCTTTGGAGAGCCTATAAGCATGAGCTGTATATTGGATAGCGTGCTAGAGTTGGCACTAAGTTAGAGGCGGTACCAGTCATGGATGATTGTCCTATAGAGCAGTATCGTCAGATGATTACTCATTGGACGAGTATCCAGTTTAAGGTATGAATTACATTTGAGGTATTTAAATAATAACTTTCAAGTTTTGCATTAATATTATCCTTTTCATTATCGAATTTTATTTAGGAATCATCTGGAAAAAATAAAAAAAACATTGATGCAAAAAAATACCTCCATACACTAGGACGCACGACGATGCCGGATCATGAGAGGCAGCAGGTATGACAATTGTTTATAAGTTTTCTTTACGACTTACATTTTATTTTGTTTCCTCAATTATTTAATCATTTGCTAAAGTTTTTATATAACTTTTGTTTTCAATGTCATTGTAGAGGCAAGTACAAAATATTGAAGGATGTGTGCCTCGAGCAAAACTGTTTTGCTCGAGTAGACGAAAAAAGGATGGAAGTGCTGTCAACGAAGCGACTCAGCAGCAGATTGTAAGTTTTAATATGTTGATTTTATATTTTAATATCTATTTAGTAACTTAATAATATATTTATATTTGTAACAGGATGCTTTAGAGGCCCTCGATGCCCAAGAAGAAGACAATTTTGGGCCATCTGATCACTTACATCAGGTGTTGGGAGAGGATCATTCTGGCAGAGTACGCTGCCGACCTAGGATAGCCCCGACGAGGTATTGGCCTGCCTCAGGTACGAGTTTTAGTGCCACCGAGCTACAGCAAGTTAGGGCACAGGCAGAACAGGCTGAGAAAAGGGCCACAGAGACGGCAGAACAGTCTGCTAGGACAAACAGTGCATTTATGAAATTTATTGAAGTTCTACATCCAACACTTCCAGCAGAGGCCAGCCCAGCGATTGATGAATACATGTCTTCGATACATTCTATATATGGTGCACCAGGTGGCAGTTCCAGTGGTGGTCAGGCCGATGTCCAGATTGAAGATGATGATGGCGAGGGGTCTGATGTGAAAGAGGAGGGAGATGAGGAGGGCGAGGAGGAGGGCGAAGGCGAGGAGGAAGGCGCTGTGGAGGGTGAGGACGATGAGGAGGACTATGACGAGGGTGATGATGATGATGATGATGGTGATGGTGATGCTGATGTGGGACATATTGATCCGTTACATTTTTGACTTATATTACTGAGATTTGATGTTTAATCTATTCTAGTTGTTGGTTTTATCCAGACTCGTAGTATAGTATTAGAGTTGAGTTATTTTTATATATTGTCTGTTTTTATGGATGTTGTTGTCTTTTAGTGGTTGTGTGTTTGAGAACTCCCTGGACAACCCCCCTCATTCTTGGACCCTGGACAACCCCCCTCCCCCTTGGACCCCGAACACCCCCCAAACACCCCCCGGACAGCCCTCGGACAGCCCCCTGGACAGCCCCCCGTACAGCCCCCAACCCTCCACCCTGGACCCCGGACAGCCCCCCGGACAGCCCCCCAGACAACCCCCCCACCCTCCCCCTTGGACCCCGAACAACCCCCCAAACACCCCCCGGACAGCCCCCTGAACAACCCCGGACAACCCCCTGAACAACCCCTGAACAACCCCTGAACAACCCCTGAATAACCCCCTGAACAACCCTCGGACAGCCCCCTGAACAACCCCGGACAACCCCCTGAACAACCCCCAAACACCCCCCGGACAGACCCCGCACAACCCCCCCACCCTTCTCCTTGGTCCCCGAACAGCCCCCCGGACACCCACCGGACAACCCCCCCGGACAGCCCCCGCGGACAGCCCCCTGGACAGCCCCCCGTACAGCCCCCAACCCTCCACCCTGGACCCCGGATAGCCCCCCGGACAGCCCCCCCACCCTCCCCCTTGGACCCCGGACAACCCCCCAAACACCCCCCGGACAGCCCCCTGAACAACCCCGGACAACCCCCTGAACAACCCCTGAACAACCCCTAAAAAACCCCTGAACAACCCCCTGAACAACCCCCGGACAGCCCCCTGAACAACCCCGGACAACCCCCTGAACAACCCCCAAACACCCCCCGGACAGACCCCGCACAGCCCCCCCACCCTCCTCCTTGGTCCCCGGACAGCCCCCCGGATAGCCCCTCCACCTTCCTTAATTTCATTAGCTCTGAAATGTTTCATATCACCATCAACTAAAATCTAATCCATACTAAATATGATATAAAAATATTCTATATGAATTTCCATAAGATTTTAAGTGAAAACAAAAAGTGACATACGAAAAACTGACCAAACGCATTCGAAATGTGTTGATGCTTTAGGAAAACGATCCATGGGTCATATGTGACGTGTACGAATCAAACCCGCCTCAATCTGAGGCGCGGTGTGGTCGGAACAACTCAAAGTGTAGGTCTTTTGTTTCAAAAGGACATCATTTTAAGTGAAAAACATCAACTGGCATACGGAAAACCGGCCAAACGCATTCGTATTGTGTTGATACTTTAATACAACGATCCATGGGTCATTTGAGACGTGTACGAGTCAACCCCGCCTAAATACGAGATGCGGTGTGGTCGGGACCACTCTAAGTGACTTTCTTTTGTTTAAAATGGACAATATTTTAAGTACATACGGAAAATAGACCAAACGCATTCGGTTTCTGTTGAAACTTTAGGAGAACGATCCATGGGTCATATGTGACGTGTACGAGTCAACACCACCTCAATCTGAGGCGCGGTGTGGCCGACACCACTCAAAGTGTCTCTATTTTGTTTAAAATGGACTTCATTTTTAGTGAAAACAAAAAATGACATACGGAAAACAAACCAAACGCATTCAGTTTCTGTTGAAACTTTAGGAGAACGATCCATGGGTCATATGTGACGTGTACGAGTCAACGCCACCTCAATCCAAGGCGCGGTGTGGACGACACCACTCAAAGTGTCTCTATTTTGTTTAAAATGGACAATATTTTGGCCGTTTATGACACCAGAACTGCGTTGTCGGTCACCGCGGGCACATGGCACGTCCGATTGACGTGCCGTCTACGCGTACACGTCATGAATAATAATTAGAATGTTGCACGGTGGTGTCAGGTCAATCCGAGGTCGTCCGCTATGAATTTGACCGTTTGACGCCCGTTTTGGCCGTTTATGACACCAGAACTGCGTTGTCGGTCACCGCGGGCACACGACACGTACGATTGACATGCCGTCTGCTCGACCACTTCATAAATCACTCACCCGTATTTTTTCGTCTGATTTCAGGTCATTCCGACTTCGTTCAGCCCGTTTGGACCCCCCTCACGCGCGTTTACGAAGCGCGTTCATCACTTAAAATACGAATATTGAGCCGTACCGCGCAAAATGCACGTCCGATTGATGTGCCGTCTGCGCGTACACGTCACGAATAATAATTAGAATGTTGCACGGTGGTTTCAGCTCAATCTGAGGTCGTCCTCTATGAATTTGACCGTTGGACGCCCGTTTTGGCCGTTTATGACACCAGAACTGCGTTGTCGGTCACCGCGGGCACACGGCATGTCCGATTGATGTGCCGTCTGCTCAACCACTTCAGAAATCACTGTCCCGTATTTGTCGTCTGATTTCAGGCCATTCCGATTTCGTTCGGCCCGTTTGGACCCCCCTCACGCGCGTCTACGAAGCGCGCGCATCACTTAAAACACGAATATTGAGTCGTACCGCGCAAACCGCACGTCCGATTGGTGTGCCGTCTGCGCGTACACATCACAAATAATAATTAGAATGTTGCACGGTGGTTTCAGGTCAATCCGAGGTTGTCCGCTATGAATTTGACCGTTTGACGCCCGTTTTGGCCGTTTATGACACCAGAACTGCGTTGTCGGTCCCCGCAGGCACACGGCACATCCGATTGACGTGAAGTCTGCTCGACCACCTCATAAATCACTCACCCGTATTTTTCGTCTGATTTCAGGCCATTCCGAAATCGTTCAGCCCATTTGGACCACCCTCACGCGCTTTTACGAAGCGCGCGCATCACTTAAAACACGAATATTGAGCTGTACCGCGCAAACTGCACGTCCGATTGATGTGCCGTCTACGCGTACACGTCACGAATAATAATTAGAATGTTTCACGGTGGTTTCAGGTCAATCCGAGGTCATCCGCTATGAATTTGACCGTTTGACGCCCGTTTTGGCCGTTTATGACACCAGAACTGCGTTGTCGGTCACCGCGGGCACACGGCACGTCCGATTGACGTGCCGTCTGCTCGACCACTTCATAAATCACTCACCCGTATTTGTCGTCTGATTTCAGGCCATTCCGAAATTGTTCGGCCGGTTTGGACCACCCTCATGCGCATTTACGAAGCGCGCGCATCACTTAAAACACGAATATTGAGTCGTACCGCGCAAACCGCACATCCGATTGACGTTCCGTCTGCGCTTACATGTCACGGATAATAATTAGAATGTTTCATGGTGGTTTCAGGTCAATCCGAGGTCGTCCGCTATGAATTTGACCGTTTGACGCCCGTTTTGGCCGTTTATGACACCAGAACTGCGTTGTCGATCACCGCGGGCACACGGCACGTCCGATTGACGTGCAGTCTGCTCGAACACTTCATAAATCACTCACCCGTATTTTTCGTCTTATTTCAGGCCATTCCGAAATCGTTCGGCCCGTTTGGACCACCCTCACGCGCGTTTACGAAGCGCGCACATCACTTAAAACACGAATATTGAGCCGTACCGCGCAAACCGCACGTCCGATTGACGTTCCGTCTGCGCGTACACGTCACGAATAATAATTAGAATGTTTCACGGTGGTTTCAGGTCAATCCGAGTTCATCCGCTTTGAATTTGACCATTTGACGCCCGTTTTGGCCGTTTATGACACCAGAACTGCGTTGTCGGTCACCGCGGGCACACGACATGTCCGATTGACGTGCCGTCTGCTCGACCACTTCATAAATCACACACATGTATTTGTCGTCCGATTTCAGGCCATTCCAAAATCGTTCGGCCCGTTTGGACCACCCTCACGCGCGTTTACGAAGCGCGCGCATCACTTAAAACACGAATATTGAGCCGTACTGCGCAAACCGCACGTCCGATTGACGTGCCGTCTGCGCGTACATGTCACGAATAATAATTAGAATGTTTCACGGTGGTTTCATCTCAATACGAGGTCGTCCGCTATGAATTTGACCGTTTGACGCCCGTTTTGGCCGTTTATGACACCAGAACTGCGTTGTCGGTCACCGCGGGCACACGGCACATCCGATTGACGTGCCGTCTGCTCGACCACTTCATAAATCACTCACCCGTATTTTTCATCTGATTTCAGGCCATTCCGAAATCGTTTGGCCCATTTGGACCACCCTCACGCGTGTTTATGAAGCGCACACATCACTTAAAACACGAATATTGAGTCGTACCGCGCAAACCGCACGTCCGATTGACGTTCCGTCTACGCGTACATGTCACGAATAATAATTAGAATGTTGCACGGTGGTTTCAGGTCAATCCGAGGTCATCCGCTATGAATTTGACCGTTGGACGCCCGTTTTGGCCGTTTATGACACCAGAACTGCGTTGTCGGTCACCGCGGGCACACGGCACGTCTGATTGACGTGCCGTCTGCTCAACCACTTCATAAATCACTCACCCGTATTTTTTGTCTGATTTCAGGCCATTCCGAAATCGTTCGTCCCGTTTGGACCACCCTCACGCGCATTTACGAAGCGCGCACATCACTTAAAACACGAATATTGAGCCGTACCGCGCAAACCACACGTCCGATTGACGTTCCGTCTGCGCGTACACGTCACGAATAATAATTAGAATGTTTCACGGTGGTTTCAGCTCAATCCAAGGTCTTCCTCTATGAATTTGACCGTTTGACGCCATTTTTGGCCGTTTATGACACCAGAACTGCGTTGTCAGTCACCGCGGGCACATGGCACGTCCAATTGACGTGCCGTCTGCTCGACCACTTCAGAAATCACTCACCCGTATTTGTCGTCTGATTTCAGGCCATTCCGACTTCGTTCGGCCCGTTTGGACCCCCCTCACGCGCGTTTACGAAGCGCACGCATCACTTAAAATACGAATATTGAGCCGTACCGCGCAAACCGCACGTCCGATTGACATGCCGTCTGCGCGTACATGTCACGAATAATAATTAGAATGTTTAACGGTGGTTTCAGCTCAATATGAGGTCGTCCTCTATGAATTTGACCGTTGGATGCCCGTTTTGGCTGTTTATGACACCAGAACTGCGTTGTCGGTCACCGCGGGCACATGGCACGTCCGATTGACATGCCGTCTGCTCGACCACTTCATAAATCACTCTCCCGTATTTGTTGTCTGATTTTAGGCCATTCCTACTTTGTTAGGCCCATTTGGACCCCCCTCACACGCGTTTACGAAGCGCGCACATCACTTAAAACACGAATATTGAGTCGTACCGCGCAAACCGCACGTCCGATTGACGTGCCGTCTGTGAGTACAGATCACGAATAATAATTAGAATGTTGCACGGTGGTTTCATCTCAATCTGGAGACGTGGTGTGGCCGACACCACTCAAAGTGTCCGTCTTTTGTTTCAAAAGGACGTCATTTTAAGTGAAAAGCATCAACTGACATACAGAAAACTGACCAAACGCATTCCGAATCTGTTGATAATTTATCCCAACAATTCATGGGTCATATGTGACGTGTACGAGCCAACCCGGGATGAATCTGAGTCACGGTGTGGCCGGGATAAGTCTAAGTGACTCTCTTTTGTTTAAAATGGACACCATTTTAAGTACATACGGAAAAATGACCAAACGGATTCGGTTTCCATTGAAACTTTAGGAAAACGATCCATGGGTCATATGTGACGTGTAAGAATCATTCCCGCCTCAATACGACATGCGGTGCGGCTGACACCACTCAAAGTGTCCATCTTTTGTTTCAAAAGGACGTCATTTTAAGTGAAAGGCATCAACTGACATACAGAAGAATGACCAAACGCATTCGGATTCTATCGATACTTTAGCACAACGATCCATGAGTCATATGTGACGTGTACAAGTAAACCCCATCTTAATCTGAGACGCGGTGTGGCCAACACCACTCTAACTCTGTCTCTTTTGTTTAAAATGGACATGATTATAAATGAAAAGAACAACTGGCATACGCAAAACCGACCAAACACATTCGTAATCTTTTGATAATTTATCACAACGATCCATGGGTCATATGTGACATGTACGAGCCAACCCGGGATGAATCTGAGTATTGGTGTGGTCAGGATTAGTCTAAGTGTCACTCTTTTGTTTAAAATTGACAACATTTTAAGTACATACGGAAAACCGACCAAACGCATTCAGTTTCCATTTAAACTTTAGAAGAATGATCCATGGGTCATATGTGACGTGTACGAATCAACCCCGCCTCAATTGGAGACGCGGTGTGGTCGGCACCACTCAAAGTGTCTCTCTTTTATTTAAAAAACACTTCATTTTAAGTGAAAACAACAACTAACATACAAAAAACCGACCAAACGATTTCAGAATATGTTGATACTTTAGGAAAACAATCAATGAGTCATTTGTGACGTGTACGAGTTAACCTCGCCTCAATATGAGGCACGGTGTGACCAGTATCATTACAGATGTATGTATTTTGTTTAAAATGGATATCATTTCTATTAAAAATATATGGTATATGAAAAACCAATCAAATTATGAATTGAATTCCGGATTCCACATATGATTGTCATCTAAATTTTAAAATGAATTCTAAATGAATTATGTATGTTTATAATTATGTTATGAATTCTACTTTAATTATGGATGTGTATATTTTCAGGATGCATTATATGTGTTGGTTGGTTGGTTTGCATTATTTGTATGTGTTGGTTTGTTCTCTATATGTATGCATTATATGTGTTACAGGTACAATAATTGGATTGAAAAATGAATTGAAAACAAGGGCATAATTGGATTGAAAATTTAATTGAAACCGAGGGTGAATGCCCAAAAACCAGACCTGCTGTGCAAATTGCAGGCTGCTGTGCAATTTGCACAGCAAAGCCTATTCCAACGGTTTGAAAACCGTTGGCATAGGCTCTATGTAGATGTTTTTACCAACGGTTCAAGGAACCGTTGGTAAAAACACCCTATCCCAACGGTTTGAAACCGTTGGGATATCCTGTTGAATGGTTGTTTTTTACCAACGGTTCATAGAACCGTTGGTAAAAACCTTTCCCAACGGTTTGTAAACCGTTGGGAAAGAAAATTCTCTGTTGATTTCCCAACGAGCCAAACTGTTGGGAAAGGCCTTTCCCAACGGTTTGGCAGAACCGTTGGGATAGGTTGATTTTTTCTAACCTACCCCAACGGTTCTCTGTAAACCGTTGGGAAAAGCCTTTCCCAATGGCTTACTTCCCCACGGTTTGCAGAATCGTTGGTATAACATATACCAACGGTTCTGTAGCCTTTCCCAACGGTTCTAAACCGTTGGGAAATGCTGGATTTCCAGTAGTGTTTTCAGGGTGGTAGGTACAACATGTACATGAGGATTAACATAATATTGAATGGATTTTTATGATTTTTTATGATTTATTGAATTTTTATCCATTTAGGTGGCATGATATTTTCTTTTTATATGACAATTGAACTATGTTGTTATTTATGCTTTGGGAAGTTTATTTTGATCTTTGTATAAGATAATTGCCCATGAGTGCAATGTTTAAGTGTGAAGGAATTGATAAAGAAAATATTTTGATTTTTTTACTTTTAATTTTAATTTAAATATTTATAATCCCACCAAAGTTTTGTTTTATAGGTAATTTTCATATTTTTAGTTTTTAGAAGTAATTTTAGATTAATTGGAAAATAGTCTAATTTTGGATTTTAACTATTTTAATTTTTTTTTGTATTTTAGCCATATATTTTTCTAAACTAATAAAAATTGAGAAATTATTATTTTTTAGGTTTATATTTTTATTGGGATTTATTTAATTCTTCTGGATCCAAAGCTCAATCCATCATTTGAAGGCCCAAAACCATCTCACAATTCGGTCCTTGAAATCTATTCATAGATCTAGATAATTTTGAATATGGGCCCATATATTATAAATTTATTATCCAAATGAACTGAAATTATACATGGATATATAGAAGATATTAATGAACATTTTTAAAAAATGTTTCCATGCCTTATTATTTCAAGGCCATAAATTCATGGGAAATTAGATTTGAGGAATATGAAGAGTTTGTTTGGATAGAATAAACTCTTAGAGTAAACTGGATATAACTTTTTATAAAAATGGACAATAAATCTGAAATTCTAGGATCACATGAGAAATAAATATATAAAAAACTTTCAATAAGATAAAAATTTCCAATTCAGTCATTTATTAAGGCTACCACATGAAAACTTATGGTTGATAGAATTGGATCTGAAATTTTCACCCCTATCCCTATAAAAATGTATCTCTATTTATTAGAAGGGTTGGAAAATTAGTGAACATGTTGTGTATATTTAGATGTTATTTTTTACTATATTATATTTTTATACTTTTAATATATATCATTCTTCTTGTTCATACCTTATTCACTCATTTTTACTTTTATGTGTTTCTCCCATTATGTTCTCTTCTAACTCCATAAGAATGGGGAAATAGAATCTAAATTTATTCAAGGGAGATAATGTTGCTTGATTTAGTTTCATTTAAATTAAACTTAAAACTATTTATTTAATTATGATAATTTCAGTTGTGGTTAAATTGATTTTAGTGTGTGATTTCCCCATTTTCTCTGTCGCTGAGTTCTTCTTCTCGTTTATTATTCATCATTCCCTTCACTATATAAGTCATGCATACGATAGAGTATGACTTGGGTAGTGATATAAGAAAAATAAATCTCTTAGAAGGATTTATGAAGAGTATTTACCCACATGCATAAATCTTGGTGTTGGGGTAATAACAATTCAAATGATAGGGTGTAGTGTTACAAATCTTTAGCCCTACATTGGATTGAGTATCAAGAATATTTTAATGAGCAATGATATCGATCATTATGATCTCTTAAGGATGAATTTATTACTTATTTATTTATAATTTAATTTTGTTCACATTTATTATATATATATATATATCAATATTTCATGCATCTTTCAAACTTATCCTCTTTATATTAGTTAGTTTTATATTAGTTAGAATATAAATAGTGGAAATAGAAATTTGGTGTTGTGTAAGCTGCGTCCTAGAGACTAACTCTGGGTGTGCACTATATCTCATGATTAGGTAAAATAAAACATTGAACAGGGATCCATGAAAAATACCCACACATCACTTGGTTTGAGAGAAACTTCCCATTATTAAATAGTTTTGGGTATTTATAAAAATGCTTCTCCTCCTCAATTACAAAAGGGAACCTCCTCCCCTCACTTATTCACACCTCTTAAGAAATTTATCTTGACCAAATCCTACCAAAAATATCTCCCCAAAATACTTATACATGTTCTATAGCTTCTAGTATTCCCAAAATACCAACCCTAGGGTCCTTAATATTATATTCAAAGGAGTTTTTTCTAGGAAAAGGTAATTATCTCCACTAAGATCTTTCTTTTCACTTATTATCTTACCAATTTAAATTATGTATTAGTAATTCCAATATAATAACGATATTATATAAAATATATTTAGATTATATTATTTTGATGACATAACTTATGTCCATATCCTCTTCCATAAAATAGGAAACAAAACCATCGATCATGTTTATGGTGGACTATCACCTCACGAACTGATGTAATTCGTTCTCTATCACCACCTATCACAGTTGGATATAATTATGGATTTAATTTTTATATATATGATATTTATGACATAATTATACTTATATAATTATATTATAATATCTAACTTTTCACCTTCCAATACATTGGATAATGATAACATCACTCTTGCGTATGTGTGGATTACCATCACCACGAAGCGACATGACTCGTTTTTCATTTATATTTTACATGGATGGTAATAAGGATAGATTTTATAGATAAATATGATAAATATGATATAATAATGGTTCTAGAAAGGTTAATTACTCTTTAACTTTCTTTTTTTTTCGTCCATTAAAAAAATGAAAATGTTCATGCGTGCGCATGGCCTACCATATCCATGAATGATGTAACTCATTTTTCCATCCCTAACTTTCATGAAATATTATAAATAATTTTATAATGAATATATATATATATATATCTTATAATTATATCATGGTTAAAATTATTTATATAATATAACCATGATCAAAGTGAAATGACCAAAACTATTGAACCAAAACATATATGAAAAATGAAGCAGTTATCAGACAAAACAATGATTTTTATAAAGAATTGTTAATAAACAGTTGATAAAAGGTTATAATTAATATATGGTATGATATATATTATTATGGTTATTAAATATATTTATAATAAATATATATTTATTATAAATTATTTTCTAACACATACGAAGGAAGTTCAACCTAAGGTAATGGATTTCCGTATCACTTTTATTTTTGTGAGACACATATCATATTCACCACTTGTTTCTTTTGTGTGGTGTATATACTACCCATTAATTTATTTTATAAAATTACTAAGAAATTTATTTTTATTTAATTATCCATATAATTTTATTTCTTTCATGGGGCTTAGGATTAAAAATTTACCAAATTGGTATGAGTTTTAAGTTATAATTTCATTATTTATGAGCATTGTTTATTATTATGCTTCTAATAATGAAATATTATGATCTATATCTTTATAAACTCATTAATTTTATTTTACTCTTTTTATTTATATATATTACATGCTTCCTTTCATTTTACTCTCTTTATATACTCAAGAGACTGAAATAAAGTTTTTAATGAAAAACCGACTTTATTTCTCTCTTTGGTTGAAAATCCTTTTTCTTCAATATCCATGTTTTATAAAAAATTTTTTGAAGTTTTTTAATATTAATCCATGATTTTTTAAAGTCATTTTTACCCTAGGTTTAATTTTTACAAAAATCTCTAAAATGAATCTTCTTGTTGTTTTCTGAAAGTGGTACTTTTTTATTTTTTACTAAAAATGTGAAAGGAATATTTGTTTTAACATGTACAACATGAACTGTATTTTCCCCCATCATGATAGCTAAATTATTTAACTATTACTTTAAAATTTTCCAATTTTATTTTAAAATATTTTTTTTCTTTAATATTTGTGAAATTTTTAGATTTTAAAGAAGTTATTTCAAAATGGTAAGGATATTTTCCTCAAGAATGTTTTAATGGTATTTTTTTTTTAAAATTTCTATTCATCAACAGTAAAATATTTTGGTGTTACTAGTATTTTATTGGGTATATGATCCAATGTTACCATTATTATTTCTCTCTATATATAGTTTATGATTATAATTATGATATTTTTATGAAACCCATTTATTTCCATAGGTTATGCTATGATGTATTAATGACATGTTTATGAAAATCAATTTATTTTAAAAGTTTATGATATTATGATATGATGAATGTTTAATGATTTTTTTCCAAAAACATATGTATAGTTTTTATTATTTGATTTTTAGGCCTATAATTATATATCCCCCAATAAATTGGGTAAATATGGATAACTCATGAGTAAATATGTTATGCGTAAACCTAATTTCATGTTCAAAATTTCATGAATGGACCTAGTTTTCATGTCCATAGGATTAATCATGGGCCTATTTTACATGTCCATAAGTTAATTCATGGACCTATATTTCATATCCATAAGATTATGAGTGGATCTATATTTCATGCTCATAAGTTTATGCGTGGGACTGATTTCATATCCTTAACTTAATGAGTGAACCTGTTTCTAATTATAAATGTTCACAATAATATAAGATTATGTTTTCCCACATTTATGTTATTATATCATGGTTCATATTTATAGATTTTATTTATGATTCATGTCTTATGAACTACCAAGATTTATTCCATGACTCATGATTATGAAATATGTTATTAAGGGTATGGTTTTCAAATGTTAATATCATGTTCTCATACCCTTGTTCTCATATTATAACTATGTGATCATTGATATCACACTTGCTTACCCTTACTGAGAATCTGAGCTCACCCTTTCTTATGTTTTCTTTCCCTAGGGTTTTAAGAAAGGTTTAAGTAGGGTATATCTATGAAGATTAAAAAAAATATGGAGATATTTGTGGGATATTTTGAAAGTATTTCATGAAATAAGAATATTTTGTATCTAGTCTCCAAAGTCACTAAATCTATATAGTCCTCGAGTGTGTATTTGTGATTTTTTTTTGAATATTCATCTAAAAAGATGTAATATCTAAGTATGAAAATCCTGTGTCACTATAGGGGTCATAATTTTTAGTAGTATTAATTTTATTTAAATTACTTGATGAAAAGATATAAAACATGATACACACCCATAGATATTCCATTGTTGTAGATTATGTCATACTTCATAATAGTCATATTGAGATCCCTCCTCGGTATGACCTATAAAATAGTTAGGGATTATACTCTTGGGTTGAGAAGAGTTATTAAGGATAACACTTCAAAGTATTTGAATATGAATGTTATAGAAAATAATTCCACTAACTATGACTCATGGGTATTAGATACAGGGTGTGCATCACAGGTTTTTACTGAGAAACACACACTTAGATATATGAGAAAATTGATGAAGGGAGATGTAAATATTCATGTTGGAAATATAGGAAGGGTTGTTTCATTATATTTTGAAACTTATGATCTAATTCTACCTAATGTATTAGTCATAGAATTTAAGAACTGTTATTATGTTCTTACCGTAAGTAATTTTTTTTCTACATCTTGTATGGATAATATGGGATTATCATTCACTATTAAGAACAAGATTTGTTATATATATCT
The DNA here is from genome assembly GCA_963277665.1 of Viscum album. Taxonomy (NCBI): domain Eukaryota; kingdom Viridiplantae; phylum Streptophyta; class Magnoliopsida; order Santalales; family Viscaceae; genus Viscum; species Viscum album. Next base: position 1,203,866,150 of record OY728163.1, on the reverse strand, counting down.
GAATGAGATGTTTTATGACATTTACAATATCATAAATAGTTTATAAATTCTAGATATAGAAAATACTATTTATAACATTTAGAATAAAATTGTTAGAGTTGATTTTAATCCTATATATCTTTAGCATGGTCACCTTGGAGATATAAACACGAAACACATCCAAAGACTTCATAAATATATATTATTGGAAGAATTTTATTATGAATAATTTGATACATGAAAATAATGTTTATTAAGAAATATTACAAAATCATATTTTAGTGGAGAAGTTGAAAGGTCTAGTAGACTATTGGATCTCATACATAGTGATATATGCTTAACAATAAGCACAAAAGAAAATGATGATTTTAGGTACTTCATTACCTTTATCAATAACTTTAGTCAGTATTGATATATGTTTCTGATGATACAAAAGTATGAAACTTTTGAAAAGTTCAACGAGTTTTATAAAACAGTACAGAATCAATTGGGAAAAGTATTAAAATTGTTTGATCAGATTGGGGTGGTGAATACTTGATACTAGAATTCACTGAGAAACTTATATATTGTGTAATTTTCCTATAAAATATTTATACTATAAAACCATAATGGAATGTAATTCATAAGAGGATAAACCATAAATTTTTATAAATAGTTCAATTAATGATGCGTTAGGGTGACCTTCCTATTATATTCTAGGGTTATGCTCTAATTTCCATTGTATTCTTACTAAATTTCATTCCATCTAAATAATTCATAAAGAAAATATATAATATATAGATTGGGAAACATTATAATTTTAATTTTATGAGTATTTAAGATTGTGAGGAACTCATACAATGATTGATTTTTGATAAAATCATCCCCAAATTAGAAAAATGATCATTTATTGGTTATCCCAAGGAAATAAGAGGATACTATTTATAAAACCCTAATATACATAGTGTTTATCCCCTAGCATATTTATTTTCTATAAAATAAGTACATAAGTCTAGGAGTCATTACAGGAAATTTGAACTTAGAGAAGTTTAAGACCAATAAATAGGATGTTTTCTTGAGGTAGAGGTTGTGTTAGCCCCACAAACAGTTATGGAAGAATAAATGACTCAAGAGATACAAGAACCTGGAAGGTATGGTATGATTATTCAAGAGATCATGAGATATGGTTTTATCATAACTAATAATGACGAGGTAATGTTCATAGGTGATGAACCTACTACCTATAAGGAGGACCTTAATAGTTCTTATTTTGATAAATGGTTAAAATACATGGAATCTAAAATAGACTCTATGTACACTAACCAAGTTTTGAAATTTGTGGATGCACTTAAAGGGGTGATACCTACAGGGTTTTAGTGGGGGTTTTCATTGGAAAACAAAAATTGTTGGTAAAATTTCTACCAATAAATAACACCTAGTTATAAAGGGTTATAAGAAAATTCATGGTATTGACTATGAGTAAACCTTTCACCTGTCACAATGATAAATTCCATTTGGATATTTCTTTAGATAATAGCTTATCTTGATTATGAAATATATCAAATGGATGTAAAATTCATATTCCTTAATGAGAATTTAGTTAAGGGTGCATATATGATACAACCCAAATATTTTGAAATTATTAATGAGATCACTGAGGTATAAAAGCTGCAACGGTCCATTTATGTATTGATGAAGCTTCTCAGATTTTTAATATCCTATGTGGTAACAGAACTAAAGATTTTAGTTTCATCAATAAAATGAATTATTCTTAATTATATAAGTATATTAGTGAGAGTATAATAGTGTTTATGATATTTTATGTAGATGAAGTACTGCTTATTATAAAAAATATCCCAACTCCTCACTTCATGTAGATATGGTTGGGTAAATTCTTCTCGATGAAAGTGTTAGAGTTAGTTCCTTAGAATAAACTAATTTGATCACTATATTATCAAAATAGTCATATTCATGAGTATTAATTAATATCTTATAAAATGATGATCATTCTTCTATGTGCCATCTATGTGATGATTTCCTAAGGATACTTTTCTCTCTAAAAGTTCATGGAAATTCCCTACTATGATGAGAATCTCGAAGTGCAATAACAGTATTCTTAAATCCATGTTTTATAAAAAGATGATATATCATTTTATGGGTTATAAATGATACATGATATTATGGGTAGGGGGATCAAAAGACATTAATACTTCTTATCATGAAGTTTATCCTTGGTAATCTCCAAGGTAATGAGGTTATAAGAACATAACTAGCTAATATTAATTCCACATGTTTTATGTGTCATTGGATATTCCTATACATGGACAAGTGTAATGATAATTAGACTTGAGATTATTATTAATTCATATCATGAGTCACACACTTTTATGTATTAATGAAAACCATAATGACATATTCTCATGGAGTGGTAGGATATGTTGGGTACATCATAGGTGATATGGAATTAATAAACAAGTTAAGAAATGATTTCCTCCTTTTATATAATGGAAGTATATATCTATAGCCCTTTTATTAAAATGAAACTATTTAATAAATCCATTTATATGGTGTGGAATAAACGTGTTCATTTATTTAAAGTTAAAGAATGATAATTCAAGCATATAGGTTGATGAAAAATGCGACATAACCTTCTTGAATGATATATAGAGATAAAGGTATTATATTACATATTTTTTATTCATATTTGATTTTATATTGTTGCAACATTATATTCTTTCTATATTTTTCCCTCAGTGTGTTTCTAGATTCTCTCCTTGGATTTTAGGTAGTTCTACCTAATGTGACTGTGAATGGGGCATAGAGGGACACACTCTAAGTGTATCCAAAACCTCACTTAAGTTCTATATAAATTTAACATGTTAAATAAATATTATTCCCATATGTGGTTTAATAATTATTCAAATCTATCTGATTGAATATATATAGTCACCATTTATTTGAGAGAATATTATGTGAGATTAATATTTAATAAATATTTAATCATTAGGTAATTATTTAATTAATTATGTGAATATAAAAAATTTCTTTATCACTAATTTATTCACAAGGAAATATATATATATTTATTTGGTTATATAAATATTTAATAAATATTTATTCTCTAGTTTAGTGAATATAATATTTATTTATTTATTAGTAAATAATGTAGTTAAAATTATTAATTTAATAAGTGGATATTATTCAAATTTCGAGAAATATGATAGGTGAATGACGAATTGAGTTTTATGGTTTGGTGAGAAATTATATATTAAATATTATTTTCATAAATATTAATTTATTTATTCAAGTAACACTACTGAAAAAATAAGTTATACCAACGGTTTATAACCAATGATATAGGACCAAGAACTATTGGTATAGCCTATACCAATGGTTATGTGAACCATTGGGATGATAGCCGTCGATATAAGGCTATACCAATAGTTTTATCTAAAACCATTGGTATAGGTCACTAATAAATTTGAATACCCATGGTTTACTTAAAATCATGGGTATACATCTATACCAATGATTCCTAAAACTGTGGGTATAGAGGCCTATCCAAAATTGATGTATACACACAAGTCTGTGAACTGTGGGTATAGTCCTATCCCCAAAAGATAACAGTAGTACCATCCAACACCTCTCGTAGAACCTGGAAATAAATTACAAACCATGGTACAAATTTAATGAAGTAAAATTATTATAAATTTACAATTTAACCAATAAGTTATCAATAATTTTCAAACCATTTACAATACTATAACATACATATACAATCCACATCATCAATCAGTTTTAGTTATTAAACATCATCCACACAGTTCAATTTAATATCAACTAAAAAATAGATGGGATCAATATCTCCCTCATCACCACCAGTTCCATTATAATCTTCACCAACATCATCACCTAGAGCACCAACATCATCATCGGTGTCATTATCACCACCACTACCACCACCAGCAGCAGTATCATCACCTCAATCGCCACTAGGACCCTCCTTTACATCACTTGATGCATCACATATAAAGTAAATTGTTTCTATACTTTAATAAAAAACATTAGCATCCTCTGATGTAAGTGATGGAAATATAAATGACATAGATTTTAGGAACTATTTAGTGACCAGTTTACCTCTTTTACGCTCCTATATAGCTATTTTTTGGCCTCAACTGCTTCTACATGAGAGCTTTGAAGATCAGTGGTGTGAGAGGTTTGAGAGGTGCCTAATGAGGGATAATACCTAGTGGGGACAATTTTTTTACTGGGTCGACATCAGACTCTCCCCTAGTACTCCTTACCCAATACTTGTATCAAGTGATCATTTGGACCAAAATTGTCATCTTATTTCTCATTTAGGGCCTTCAGGGAACACGATTTAAAATATAAACAAGATATTTAATTATTAATTACATATAAAAAATTTAAATATCAATAAAATACTTAAAATATTTTTTTATCTGTGCATTTATATCAATTACATCCATTTTCCTCTTGAGAAAAATAATCTTGCTCGAGGCACATTACCTTTGATGTCAATTTTCGCTTACTGAAAATGACATTGATTACTATAATAAATTATTTAATAATATGAAATTGATAAAAAACTAAAAAAAATTGATTGTGAAGACATGTGAGATTAACTATATACTAACATCAAGTTAAAAATTTCCCACATTAGATTAAATTATAGTGGTGAGTTACTATATGGTATTATCTTTAATTCTCACATTAGATTAAGATTCAAGGGAATGAATCTATATGTGATTAAGTGAAATTCAAGATCAAATGAGAAGTTATGTTAGATTAATAATATAGTGAGGATCTCATTTTAAAGTAACCAATTTAAGCTATATAGGAGTCCAACACAACCTAGAATGAATTAAAATTTTATATATTGAAGAAATCCATAAAACAAAGAAGCATAAAAATATACATTTAATTACAAATTTAATACTATTGGAATAAAATAATCAATACATACTAATTATCATTTTAAACATGGTTATGACATGGATTCTTTTTTTATGTTCATTTTGGTCAAATTCTACTTATGTTACATTATTTGGCTATTTTGTCACTTGTTTATTTTGGTCATCTGGTCATTTGGTTCATTTTTTTGTTAGGTTATTTAGTAATTTGTTCATTTGGTCATTTGGTAATTTTTTCAATCAGTTAGAGTATTTTTTATATTTTATGGTTTGTTCATTTGATTCATTATAGGTTAAGGTGTTTCTTTAATTAATGAATTATGTCATTTGGTTCATTTTTTAGGTTTTATATTTTGGTATATTTGGCCATTTTTTCATTTGTATAGATCATTTTTTTCATTTTAAGTTAGGTCATTTTGGTTGATTTGGGTTAGTATATTTTCTTCATTTTTGGTTTAAGTCATTTTTGAGTTAAATAATTTGGTTTATTATGGGAAATGTTATTTTGTTCACTTTGGTTTAGGTCATTTTGAGTTCAATCATTTGGTTCATATTTGGATAATGTCATATTTTATTTAGGTCATTTGGTTTATTTTCGGTTAATTCATTTTGTACATTTTAGGGTCATGTAATATTTGGTTAGTTTATTTAGTTATTTGTTCATTTTTTTGGTTAGAACAATTGATTTACTTGGATTTAGGTTATTTAATTTATTTTAGATTATATCATTTTGTTCATTTTGGGTTAGGTATTTTTAGATTAGGTTATTTTGTTCATTTTTGGGTTATATATTTTTTATTTTAAGTTATTTGGTGTGTTTTGGGTTAGGTCATTTGGTTTATTTTTAGGATACTTCTCTTTTGGGTTACATCATTTGGTTCATTTCTGTCATTTTTTCATTAGTTTATTTTGAATCAGATCATTTGATCAATTGTTCATTTTTGGTTAGTTTAATTAGTTCATTTTGGGTTAGGTTATTTGATTTTATCTGGGTTAGGTTATTTAGTTCATTTTTGTTTAGGGTATTTGATTCATCTTGGATTATTTCAATTAGTTAATTTTGGGTTAGGTTATTTTGTTTACAAAGTTTTTTTGAATTGAGAAATTCTAAAATATATCCCTTGAGGAATGATACATTCATCAAAGAATGTTTTCAATGATAGAAGGATTATATTGACATACCATTGAAGAGTAATATTAAAATAAAACAAGATGATATATTTTTATTTCAATGTAACTTTCAGAATGTTTGGATAAGTAATGTTAGAACAACCTAGAGGGAGTTGAAGGACTTCATTAAAGCTATAAATTATAAATCAAAGGAGAATTTACAGCCTTATATTAAAGGGATTCATGAGAAGAAAACTTAAATTTCAGCATGAAAATATAACTAAATGGGAAATTTCTATACTTCTGTAATAGTGTGTAATTTCTATCCTTTAGTCTTAGGACTATGTGAGTCTGATTTAGGGCTATTTTAAGACCATTTTATTGAATTTTAAATCCTTTTTATGAATATATTTTTTATACTTCTTGAAAATCCAAATAAAATGAAATGATCACTTTACGTTGGTTTGATTCTATTTAATTAAGGTGATAATGATTTGAATGGACTATAGAAAATTAAATGTAATAAAATTTTATAGTTTACATGAAAAATATTTATTAAAATTAGTTTAAATTTTACAAAATGAAACTAAAATAAAGTAATTTGAATATAATTAACTTGAAAGACTCAAGTTGAGATTAGATGAATGAAAAGAGAACACATATAGTTGGTCTAATAATATCAGTGGTGGATAAAATAATTTATAAAAGTGTTGGATCCCCAAAGTATTCCCAAATTATTATTGATAATTTCTAAAACAAAAATCATACAGTTTTGAAAAATATGGGAAACAAGCACTCAAAAAAAAAATATTTGTAGGTCATCAGTTTAACTATTATAAGTTTGGGAACAATAAACTCAATTGTTGGGATTATTCTTCAATAGTTTATAAAATATGTAATATTATATTTTAGTTCACTCGCAACATGAAAAACCTTGAATCCTATATAATATAGAGATCTACCACAAATTTTAACTTCATCAAATAAATCCCTTATACTTAATTAATAGTATAAATATAGATATTATTTCTATTCATATTAAAGTACCTAGAACATCTCATGATCAGGCATTATAGTTCACCCCAAAGTGTGAAAATACATCATAACATCCCTGTTCTTTTTTTCCCGACACATCTTAAAAACAAAAATTTAATACAATTAATAAGAATTAAATTTTCAATTCAAACCATTAAATATTAAGAACACCTGAAACTCATTACTCTTCTAATATGTGATCATTTCATGATATTGTGTTATTGGAAAGTCAGTGAATATTGGTAAACCCTCTAAATTAGAACAAAATATACTATTCCAACCAACATATAACTCATACTTATATGATCACCAAAACTCCCTAAGATCCATCTACTATGTGAACTTAATAGATTCACGATTGGGAAATTTAAACTGAAGATTCAATAACTATATTAATTCATATAAATACAAAAATAATATAGATATCAATTTAGAAAATTTTCCTACCCATATCTCTGCCCATACTTTCTCCTAGATTTCATTTCCAATATGAATCCATGAGACTAGTCGTACCAGAATGATATCATTGTTCTTGGATAAAGTTTCCATAAAACTTCTTTACTATATTTCATTTTTAACTATAATTTTATTGTATTCATTGCAATATACCATTATTTGTGTTTGATGATTCTAGTATTCATGCATACAGGTGTGCCCACATCGCCTATTAGAAGATGACAGTGAATAAGATAAAATAAAATAAAATAATAATAATTAATTCATAGTACAATAGGAAAAAATGATGTGATATAATTTGAAACAATTATAAAAAAACCTGATATATGTTACTAATTAGGCTATGATATATCCATGGGTTTTCCTAGATCAGTATCCTTTGAAGGATGTACCCATTACAATTCATGCACCAGGTCATCTGTATGCAGTAGAGTGGAGGATGAAGGAACAAAATCATAAGATCCTAGATGGATAGTATGAAATGGAGGTGGCATATACATGGTAGTATACTGATATAATGGATGAGGACACATCATAGGATATGGATATGGCATAGGTGATAACATCCCTATAGGTGGCATAAACATGGTATGATAATTAGATGCAATATAAGATGATGATAGAGGAATGGGTGGGAACATCCCTAGAGGTCCACTGGTGGGTTAGGGTGTGAACATGTATAAAGGGTGATCCATGTAGCTCTAGGGGAACCCCTACTCGAAAACATACTAGTAGGCTAAGGAGAAGTCAACTCTAGTTTAGATGAATGCCCCTAATTTTTTTTATAAAGAATAAGAACATGAAATTTGATGTAATACATAAGAAATATATTACAATTATTATAATCACTAAGGGAACCAGAGGTGGAAACCCTAGCACGCAAATCCATCGATCATTATCAAATAATATCTTCCTTAAAATTTCTTCAATATATTTCATAATATACATAATAATTAATGAACATTTTTTTGTAATAGTTTTTAAAATTTTTACATAAAACTTAAAAGTAAAAAAATTCATAATAATATTATAACATGTTTTAACAACTATAATTTAAAACCATGTTATACATTTTTTAAAAAACTATTTTAAACCTGGTTTTCTAAATTGAAATAAATCTAATTAAATTCAAAAAAAATAATCAATACTAAAACAAACATATCATTCCAAATTAAAACTAAATTGAAGTAATTATAGTAGTACCAACCTAAGAAACCCACATCAAGGTAAAATGAATGAACTGTGAACATATATGATTTCTTATATATATTACCCACCACTAATTTAGGTTCAACATCAATTATCACAATAGTAAAATTCAAGTCATAAAATACAATATTTTGGTCAATTCCAATGGGGGCATAAATGGTGTCAATTTTGTCCACACCATCATGAAAAATATGTCTTGGGATTACTTTAATAATGACACCGTAATCGGGTCTCAGATGATATTTCACATAAAACAATTGTTTTTACATTGATTCCAAAATATATGGTTCATCAATATCTAGAAAGTGATTTATGTAAATAACTCTGAATTTGTAGTCATCAATCAATATACCATATTGTATCATTGAATCAAACCATTTATATTCCATCACAGTGACTTGACCATGAGAGTAGTAATCCAATAAAAATATTTTATCAACAAGTACATAATAAGACACATTTTCATATCGAGGCCTACCATCTGATGCACTATCATAATAGTTTTCTATTTTAGTTAACATAACAATATCATGCTATGTTCTCATATTCACCGCTTGATCAGTTGTAACAAATTCATACCCATTTATTATTAAAAAATTTCATTCATGAACCAAAGAATTAGGACCAAAATCCAATGATCTTAATTCTTGAGAGATTAAGTCAACAAGTAAACTCAATACCTAAAATATATATTTATAACACAATTAAATAAATTTCTATATTTTAAGTTATTTAAAATAATGGCCACACCTTTGATTTCAACCAATAAGGAAACTCTTTTCTATGCAAACCCTCTCTCCTTCTCAAAGGAAGAGATTGATGGACTCTACTTATAATTTTTTTATGTTCCTAATATAAAATGATAATAAAATTTTAAGGTATATGTGAAATGATATAGTATGATATAGAATATAAATACTTAAATTTCTTACTTGATATAGTCATCGAACAAACCACAGTTAAACAAAACTATGCGATGTTCCATATCTCGATCTTCAATGATCAATATAGCCAATGTATATGACCCAAAAATTACTCATGTTTGTAGAAGATATGGAAACGTTTGCTCAATTTCACCATAATTCTCATATTCATTTCTCATTGGCTAGTTATGTCTTGTGCTCACATCTGACAAATACATTGAACAAAAATCCATATATTCTTGAGCCGGATAACCTCCCACAATGGAAACTTAAAGATGGTTCTTGTTTTGAAAATAATATTTAATAGTGCATATATTTATTTTATTAGGATACATCCAAAAAAAATAAACTGGTCCCCAAGAAGTGTTTTAGTTGGAAGATGAACTGTTAAATGTAACATGCAAGTGAAAAATGATGGAGGAATTTTTTTTCCAACTCACACAAAATTAATGAAGCTTCTTACTGAATTTTAATCAAGAACTATTTAGATAAAATTTTAACAAAAAGGTATCTATAAAATGGAACAAGAGAATAACCATCACCCTTACATTTTTTGATAGTAAATGCTAGATTTCTATTGGAATAAATTCATGGAGAAGGATGTGATAATCATTAGTTTTTTGGGATTTTAGTTTTAAATACATTCAATTGATCCATTTAGATATTCTATTGGAATATCCATCATGAACCTTGATATTCTCCAAAACTTCAAGAAATTTATTTTTCTCTAAACATGTCATTATATTAGAAGCACAAGGAACTTGCCATTTATTTTCATCGATATACACAGGATGCAGTTCTGGTTGAATACCCCAATCCAAAAATTCCTAGAGAGATCATAATTCATATTTGTTATTCCCATTGATATTTAGAAGAATTGAAAGAAAAATTTCACATATATTGTTTTGAATGTGCATTACGTCTAAACAATGTTGTAACAAATTGGTTGACCAATATGGGAACTCAAAAAAATAATTTCTTTTTTCCAATTGTAAGTGGATTTAGTGTCAACATTATTTATCTTTTTAGATTTCATATAAACTTTACCTAATGGAAAAATAAAATCTTTAAATTCATTAAGAACACCAGTTACTAACATACGTTGAGGTGGATGTTTAGTTTCAATAGTATTAATAAACCTTCAGCGATTCTTCTTGTATTGATGATCCATTAGTAAGAATCATTGATGACCCATGAAACTGAAACTACAATGATATTTAAGTATTATAGATCATTTTTTCTTTATACAAATAGGATATGATACTTTTTCCTTTATGATCAAACTAGTCATAATTTCATAAATAGGGAAATCATTTATAGTCTATAAAAGGGAAACAAACATCTGAAATATATTTTTTGAGGAAGCATCGAATGTTCTCACACCCATACACCAAAGCCTCTTCAACTATATTTTTAAAGGTTTCAAGTATAAATCTATGTAATTACCAGGATTAGTAGGTCTAGATATTAATACACTCAATAAAGTGAAATGTTTTTTAAAAAACATCCATGAAGGGATATTATAAATGTGAATAAAAACTGTCCATGTGATGTGAGAAATAAGCATATGACCAAACGGATTAAAACCATCATAGGATATACCCAACCTAAAATTACACACCTTAGCTACAAAATTAGGATGTTGTACATCAAATGATCACCGTGGAAATCCATCTACTAGATGAACCAACTCACCATTATCTTTAATTTTCTCAACATCATTCCATTTCATATTGATTTATATTTTTGTATACAAGAATATATTTTGAAGCCTAGAAGTTAATATAAAGTTCCACATGAATTTATTTGGCACATTAGATGGTGTTACATATGTATTTTACTTCTATCGAGATGTACCACATTCTTTAAAATCATTAAGATTTTCTGTTTCCTCCCAAAATAAACTAAAATCTTTTGGACAAGAATGAATTTTGTTAGTAGAAAATCCAATATGATTAATTAAATTCCATACCTTATAATTTTTGAAGGAATATCTACACTATCAGGAAGAAAAAATTTCAAAAGGTATGAATATTATAAATGGTGGTATTAGAAATTCCATACATTGTTTTTCCATGATACAACCACACTAAAAATTCCAACTTTTTTTATTTTTGTACATCCTTAATATATAGGAGTTCTGGCATCCTCCATTATTTTTTTTACTCACTCAAAATTATCATCTTCATTCTTTTCCTGACGTGTATGGATATCATTGTCTTCTTGCACTGGAATACTATCTCCCTTGCAATGATGCACAAATAGAAAATGATCAAATATCAAATTCTCCATAACACTTCTTTCTTTCCATTCATGAAAAAAAGAAGATTATATCATCTCTCCATTGTGATACCAAACATAATAGTTTGTTTGAAATCCATATTTTTTATATAATAGATAACTTATTAGTGACTAAACCATGGTATTACAACACAATTATAACATGGAAACTGTATATTACCATGTGAGGCATTGTTAAATGAAAAATATAAAAAAATACTCAAATTATTTTGAAACTCGATTGAAATATAATCAGCATGATACATACATCTTCTATATATCCTATTATAGGTGAAAAAAGTTATATTTAAATCAATAATTTAAATCATAATTAAAAAAACCATTACAACCAATTTTAATATGAAATTCATCAAAGCATACTAGTATCTAGAAAAACAAAGAATAATATAAATAACATATGCTATAAGTGATGCTTAAAAATAATGAACAAAGGTGGGAATCCTCGACATTTAATAATTCACTATCATGGTGAATAAATTGAATAAATTTAAGATAATACAAAGTGATTCCCAAGGTTTTAACTATAATGAATCAATCAAAAAGATCCAAACAAAGGAAAAACCTTAATTTCATGAAAACACTTTCTTACTTTCCAAATGATCACAATAATTCAAACATCCAAAAATACATTCTAGATATCAATAATAGAATCAAAGGAGAAAAATGATCAACATAAAGAATATGGGAGGGGAAGAAATACCTTAGAATATATACTAATTCAACATTAAGATCTAGAATATGATCGGGAAATTTTATTCTTTGGATAATTTAATCTATAATTTATTTTTTAGATATCCAAACCAAACACAATGATGATTGGTCTTTGGAATTTTTAAGCAAGATGGATTGGAATTCCCAAACCAGCCACATTAGAAATACACTAATGATTTCATTCATGATTTAGGAGTGAAAATTTAAGGATAAATCTTCCATGATTTAGGTTCCCCCAACTTATTCTCTTTACTAAATGGGGAACCATTACTTAAACTGAAGGATATATAGCTTCCACCCTTCTTGTATTTTGACCAACACACAAAGAGTCATTAATTCCTTATGGGATTAATTAGTTTAGAAGTTAAAAATACAAACCACAAATCACTAAATCTATAATTAAATAGTATAGGATCATAAAAGTATAAGGACGATCCCATAAATAAAAGGATATATAATACTCAATTCAATAATTAAAACACTAAACTAATTATAGAAATAAACAACTACTTGAAAATTAAAATAAGAAATATTGATGATGATTTAAGAGAATGATAGAAGAAAATAAAAAAAGGAATGAGAAATATAATTAATAGGTTCATGTGATAGGGGTTGTAAAAACTTAATGAATTATTCCTATTTTCATTGGAATTATATATAAGTCACCCCTATCCAAGTGATTTCTCTCACTCTCTCATAAATTATTCTTTTTAATGGTTATGTACTTTGGTTCATTAGTGGCAATGGTAATGAAAAACCATTTTGAAATTTAAATCATATCATACCCAATAGTTATAGTGAAAGTATTATTCTAGTGAATTCATTATAGAATGATCCCTTAATAAGACACAATGTTAATGTAATGAAAAATAAGGTAGAGAGGTAGGGGAGATAATTGAATGTGGAATCCAACATAAATTGAATAAAAATTCATAGATACACTAGTAAAATCACCTTTAATCACATGTTAGAAAGAAATAAAGGTCACCATATCATGATATCTATGATAGGGTGATGAAAAAATTAAATAAAATTATAGAATTTGTGATAGAAGAAATTTTTGAGCCTCTACACAATAGCAACCCCAATCCCATCTCATTTTTCTCCTCTCTTTTTACAGTCAGCCAAAACCCATTATTTATTGGTAAAAAATATTCTCAGGCTTGAATTCACCTTCCTAAAATAACTCTTCAAATTTTAACATGTATCTCATGGTCAATAGACATGAAATTACTTCAATACATTCACATAGATTTTGTTTTCATTTTTATGTTGAATTTAGATTTGTGACATGAATATAAACTATGGAATGACCTGTGCATGGACATCCATGCTTCATGATGCATCTATTTACTTCATGGAATGAATGAAATATCATAATGTATAGAATTTAAAAACATGAATGAAAAATCACTAAATGTATATTTAACCAGCATAAGAAAATGAAAGTACATGATGGAATAGATAAAAATGAAAAAAATACTCAATAGAAAAGATGAAGGATTCAAAACTCACTAATATGATATTGAAGAATATCTAAATCAAAAAATTCTGGAATAAGTGGATAACATCAGAGGAGAAGGGAAGTAGTCACTCACTTGGGTGAGGGAAATTAGGCTAGGGATTGTGGGTGAATGGGGGGGGGGGGAGGTTGGGAGCCCAATAATTTTTTTCAAAATCTATACCAATAGTTTTTAAAAAACCCTTGGTATAGCCCAAACTATACCAACTATTTTTTTAAATTGTTGGTATAACTTTATATATACCAATGGTTTGAATAAAATGTTGGTATAAACTAGATCCAGGAACTATATACCAATGGTTCATATAAACTATTAGTATAGAGGCAAGGGGATAACTCCATTTTCCAGTAGTGGAAATAATATTTATTTATACATGAGTTTAGCACATATTAAGTAAATAATAATAATAACAACAACAATAATAAAAAAAAACAACAACAAAAATAACAAAAGAAACAACAACAACAACAACAACAACAAAAATATTTATAATATTTTTTATACATGTGTTTTTTTGGGATTAAGAGAATAATAAAGGCCATTGTGCAATTATTTATTATTTAACCCTAGGTTTAAAAATACTCAAATATGTTATTCTATAAAAGAGTTAAGTATAGTCACCATTATGCACAAAACATTCTAGAGAGAATCATCTAAATACCTAGAGATATATTCCTCTTGAACACACTCAAGAATAGATAGTGATTCTCCCTCTCCACCAGAGTGATACCTTTTCACCTAAAAGGATTTTTTTTAATCAATGAATATTGATGAAAGTGTTAGAAACATCCATGATAACACTAAAAATTATTTTATATAAATGATCAGAGGTTTTGTAGAACACATGTGAATCAACACTAGAGGTAATCTACCCTTGATTCTATTGACGCAATGATTGTACCATAAGAGGTATCAACTGAATCATCAAAGAAGAAATAATTATGATTAGTGGTTTAACTCAAATTAAATAAAAAATATATGTGATAATTTTATATCACATATTATAGGGTTTAAATTCATTTAATTTTGAGGATAAATATGATTACGTTAATGAATTTCTATTGTTAGGCATGATTATGGACACTTCCACTATACCCAAAAACCTTTAAGTGGTATTAGAGCCGTCAAATAATAATTTATAATTATTTTTTTGTTCATTGATTGATATGAATGTTTTTATTAGTACTTAATTTATTTTAATTCATTATTTCAATCTGATAGTCAATATTACACATTATTTCACCTTCATATGATATAAAACACAAAAAGAATAAATGAAGAAAAACGGTATGTTTCATTGGGTGGTTCTAAGGGTTATGGAAGGACAATATAGTTACACAACATGTATATGAAAAGTATACATTATGTAATGAGGTTTACCACATACGAATGAGATGTGAGATATATGGATTGCCAAATATAAATCAACACATGAAGTAATTAATACATTGCATGATGATTTTCCAGATTAAAACATGACTTTAGGGACTATACATTGTGTAACCCACATACACATTGTGTATCCCTATGTTGTTCACCCAATGATTTTCATAAAAATCATGTGTTCAACATATGTATCACATGATATATAAATACTTAAAGCTTTCCAACCCACAATTAATGAGATTAAATGCTATTCAACCCATATAAATTCCATGTAAATCATTAATGCTCACGAGGTGCACACACCTAGCTCCCCAAGAATATGCTGTGGAGATAAAAAATGCAATATACGTGATATGTAGCTATCTAGTACACACTATGTAATCACCAAGTAATCAAAAAAATTAAATTTTGTGAAGAATTAATTAATTGAAGCATCATAACCAAAATTCATAGCTAAAATATGGTGTGATACTATATAATAGGGTTTTATGAGTATATAAATTCTCAATTTTCATATAATTGATTTAGAATAATGCTCAATTTATTTACTGAAGACATTTAAAGAAGTATATTCCATGTGGGTTAACACATGTCTAATTGCCAAAAATTATACATTAATTATGTATTATTATGACATATATAATTTCACACTACTTAACCATGATACTTTCTGTGTACACTAATAGGACATGTGTGAATTTACTACACTAATAAAGATGGTGAAGTTGGTTGCATGTAATGTTTCCTCCAAGTACACACCATGTAGTTATTTAATTTTAAATAAAATTAATTAATTTAATTTAATTAAATATTAATGATGTAATTTCTAGGGTTTTCTGAAAAATATAAAATGAATGAATGAATAATTTTTTTGAATGAATTAATAAATTAATTAATAAGATAATTAACTAAATTAATTTGAGGTGATTTTATCTTAATAAAATAATGAATTCTAGATAGTGTAAAATATGTGTTTGTTTCATGCATGGATGATCATGGGATTAAACCGAACAATGCATATGATGGGTTTATTTTAATTTAATTATTATTTCATGGGTTTTTAATAATTATTTTATTAAATTTAAATAATGGTATATAGGTCATGCCCTTATCTATTATGTTAGGGCCTACATAACCATGGTTTCTATTATATTAGCCCCATAAAAAATCCTTTGGTTTAACTCAACTATATGTATATAGAATCTAATGTGAAGGATGGAGCTCCCATGTGAGTGGAGGTGGCTCAATTTTTGATCTGAGGTGAAACCAACTCCGGAGTTACATTGGAGTATAGGTGGAATACCATAGCTCGAACCAAGTTACAATTAAAAGAGTTTTTTCCCACAGGTCAAGGGATAGTTTATCATACACTGGATAAAACAACCATTTGATAAACCCATGATCATGAAAAATTTATTATTTTAATTTTTTTTTCAGTTTCATGGTTGATTAATTATGGATGATTTATCGATATCACTTAATAAATGAATTAATAAGAATGCAATATGAAATTAAAATAAATTAAATTATGCTTAATTTTATCTGGACATGATTAATTAATTCAGTAAAATGAACTTAATATTAACAAGGGTGTAACAGGATAAAATGGGAAATTTATTCATAAACATAAAAATTCCCCAAATAAAAATATTAAGTCATTACAGCCTTCCATTACCCAAGTTAAGATGTAACCATAGTTCAAAGTAATTGTCTGGACCAATTTAATGTGATTTAAATTATTAGGGATTTTTAACTTAAGTTATGGATTGAATTAACCTAGTTAATATCAAGGGTTAACTTCACAAGAATAATCTAATGTAACTAGTAGGAAAGTGTTAATGAAATATAAGTCCAATATTTCAGGACTGGGGAGTCCACTCAACAGATTAAGGAGCTATGAGTTAATGCAGTTGGAAAAGACCACCCACCTAAATACCTTTGAATATATTTACAATCCCAAGTTTGGGTTATTAGAAGGGAAATATGGATCCTTTAAAATAGAATATCCATGTGATAAGATATTCCAAAACTAATGGTGAGGGATATTAGGTTTTCAAAAAAAATAGTGGGAGACCAATAAATAAAATTAATTTTATCATATCTTTTAGTAATCAAGATAATTATAAAATAAATTTTTAATTAATGTAGATTAGAAAAATAAAAATCATCATAACACTGTGATCTTTTAGAATACAAACTATATCATTATCAATACATATTTTAAGGGTAGTATAGTTTTTTATACACTAAACTACTACAAAAAAATTTAAACCATGTGCTAAAATTCTCTATTATTATTCATCCACCTCACAAGATCAAGTAAAGGTGGGAATGATGCATATATGAAGTATATTGGAATGATCCAACTATTCATTTCATTATGACATCAATTATTTCCAAAGAACTGATAATGAAATATAAGGTCATGGATGCCCATATCATGGAATCTCATCTTCTATTTATTGATTTAGATAAATGGATATAATGGACTAGTGGGGGGGGGTGAATATCCATTTAAAACTTTTAAAACAAATCATAAATCATAAATTTTATTATATGAAACAATAGTGAAAAGTTTTGTTCAAAATATAATGAAATAGAAATAAAATAAGAATATAATATTTTTATAGTAGTTCAGATCACCAATATCCTACTCTTCTCCTCAATCTTCTATGCATAGTGAGAATATCAACACCCACTAATAAACCTCACTATTAAAGGCATGATAACTTGTTTACAAATACTAATTTAATTTTTATAGAAGTTACAACCTAATATATAATGAATTTTGTTCATGAGGCACAACCCTAAAACCTTATTTTAGTTGGTAAAATAACCAATACCATAATTTCATTTGATTAGGAAAAGCATAAACCAAATCATAAAATTACAAAAATATTATAGAAAATATAACCCAGTGAAAATAAGAAAATAATGATGAAAAAAAGAGAGTATGAGATATGGAAGTAAATGTAGCTCATGGAACTTTAAACACTTAGAAAACAATGAATGGAACATTTGAAATTCCTTTATGATCACCCCAATTTAATAGTATTCAAAAAATATCTTAGTGGAGTATTAAGAAAAAATTATATTTCAACTACATGTAATGATATTTATTTATAAACAAATTTACAATGATCATATTTCCCCCTCCTTTGATTCTTGTTGAGTGGGAGTTTCATAAACTCACAAACACTATTCAATGATTAGAAATATTTTAAAATATGGAAACACACCATTACCTATTTAAAAATCATGTGTATTTAAAGAATTATTTTTTCATGCTCTAATTATATCATTGAACTCATTAAACAACCTAAAATATGATCATTTGAATAAATGGGAGTTTTTAAAATAAATAAAACATTAAACACCATTATGAAAATATTGTAGTAATTAGATAATTTAAAAATCATAAAAATAGAGTATAAGATATATAATCAGTAACTCATTACTAATTCCAAAAAAAAATTCATGATTTTTTTTATATCAAACAAATTTAGAAATAATTATAGAAATTTTATTTGTATATATGTATATTATACCAATAATAAAATAATTAAAATAAATTTTGGAATACTTGTAGTAAATTAAAAAAAATAAAACATTAAATAGAATATATTTTGATGGAATGTTAATGAATAACAACTTAAATCTTCAAAAAATTATTTTATATATAATTTATAATAATTTATAAAGAAAATAATAACAAATATTTATATTAAACTTACAATTAAGAAATTTATTAATATAAAAAATATACAGAACATGTTGTATAATTCTATAAAATTTATAAAATTGATATAGTGTTGGAGTAGTTGTATAGTTCATAGTCGATCCAATTACCATGAGGTTCATACTGCATGGTCGATACTCATAATGTACAGTCGATCCTTCATAATGTAGAGTCAATCAATCATAATGTGTGGTCAATACTCATAATGTATGGTAGATCTGACATAACCTAAATTCAATGAACTTTTTCATTTTACACTCATGGTCAATCATTATAGTCAATTCTTTCTTTATGTGGTTGATTACCATAACTTGCGTAAGGGTAAAAAGAATTTTTTTCATAGGTTGCATAAGGGTAAGATGTATGTTGTGTAACAGTAACATTGAAATGAACATGTTGTGTAAGGGTAACATGTAAATTAAATATCATATATAAAGTTAAAACATGTTCCATGTAAGGGTATATAGGAATTTCATGCACCGTGTCAGGGTAGATAGAAAGTTACATAAGGGTTAACTCCATTTTCAACAAGTTTTGTAAGGGTACCTTTAAGCTTATGTAAAGGTATTTTTTTATAACACATGCATAAGGGTATATGATAACTCAAGTAAAGGTAGGGAACATATTATAAAACTTACGTAAGGGTAACATCTAAAGCCACAAAAAAGGTAAATATAGTTTTTGAAAACTCATGTAGGGGTATAAATATACTTATAAGACTTATGTAAAGGTAAATATAGATTTTTAAAACATGCATAAGGGTAACAAGATATTAAAATATATTACATAAGGGTAAATAAAATACTTAAAAAATTATTATTTTTTCATAAGTTTTAACCAAATATAATAATTAAAATAATAATAATAATAAATCATGAATAAAATTAATAAAATAAAATATAATTTAATAAAAAAATTGAGTGGCATAAAATATACTCAATAAATACTGTTAAAAAAAAAACTAAGATTCATTTTTAATATTCAAAAAAATAACGCATATATACTCCAAAATATGAAAATAATCTCACAACTCTGAAAATCACCCCCATTTTGGAAATTATAAAAGCGAAAAATATTTTTTAAAAATTCTACCCTATTTTAAAATTTATCAAAAAGAAATACAAGAAAGATATAAATTAGAAAAGTAAATCTCCCCTAAATTAAATCAAAATAAAATAGTATTTTTAAACTAAATTTCCATCATTCCATGTTCAAATTTGATTTTTATAAAATCTTGAATAACCCAATTCTTTAGTAAATATGTCATAAAGTTGTTTTTTAGTTGGAAAAAACTTTAAACTAATATCTCCTTTATTCACACGATATCTGAGAAAATGAAATCTAAAATCTATATGTTTTTATAGTGTGTTGTAAATGATTTTTAGAAATATAAATAACACTAGAATTATACCAAAATATTAGAATTTTACCAAAGATAATATTAAAATCACATAAGTTCTATTTAATCCAAATAATTTGAGAACAAAAATTGGAATTAGTAATGTAATCAGCCTTAACTCTAGATAATGAAACTAAAAAATGACACATACCAGTTGTGATTTTTTAGGAAATCCTATAACCTATAAAATCAGAATTAGAATATGATAATCAATCAAATTTTTTTTGTTTGAATAAAATAAAAAAATATTAATATTTCTTTTAATATATCTAATAACTGTCTTATCAACTTTAATATTCCTTTCCTTAGTATTCAACTAAAATCCATCACATAAACAAACTAAAAGCATTATATCTAATCTAGATACATTCAAATGAAGTAATCTACCTATAATGACTCTATAAATTTTAAGATAAACACACTTTATAGAATCATCCAAATCCAATTTGGAATTTTTAATCATCAGTGTTTTAATAGACTTTCATAAATCATGGCCAAACCTTTTGAAAAGTTATTTAGTATAATTAGATTTATTTTAGAAAATTACATCTTTTATTTGGTTAATTTGTAAGCCAATAAAAAATTTCAATTATCTCATTAAGCTCATATCAAACTCATTTATTTATAAAAATCATTATGAAGTAAATCATTTATATAACTAAATATTATATCATCAATATATATATGTACAATCAAGATATCATTTGAAACTTTCATTATAAACAAGGTAGGATCAACTTTTACTTTAATAAAATCATTTGGTAATAAAAATTTAGTTAGTATCTCATAATAAGATTTATGAGATTTTTTAAGAACATATAAATCTTAATAAAGTTTAAAAACATTATTTGGAAATTTTTTATTTTCAAATCCCGTGGGTTTTTAAAAAAATACTTCCTAAAGAATTATTCAATTTAAAAAATCATTCTTTACATCCATTTGAAATAATCTAATTTATGAAAACAAGAAAATGATAATAAAATGATAATAGATGATATCCTAGAAATAGGAGAAAAAGAATCTTAAAATTCAATTACCTCTTCCCGATAATAACCTTGAGTCATTATCCTTTCTTTATTCTTAACTTTTTTGCCAACTTCATCAAGTTTATTATGAAAAATCCACTTAGTTCTTATTATTTGTTTATATTTTGGTAATTCAACCAAATTACACACTTTATTTCCTTTAAATTTATTTAATTATGTATGGATATAAATAATCTAGTTTTAATAATTTAAATTATTATCAATATTAAAAATAAAAAAACCAGAAACAAATACAGAATTAGCACAGTAATTTAAAAAATATTTTTTTGGTCTGTATTCCAGATTCAACATTTCCAATTATTTTTTCTAGAGGATAATCTTTATGAATTTTCCACTCTTTAGGATCAATTTGAGAAGAGTTTTTCTCCCACTACACTGATGCATTATCATTTTCTTGAACATTATATTCACAAGAATTGAATTCTAGGAATTATTTATTATATTTCTTTACATTTTAATTCTACTTGTTATTGTTATTTTAATCAAATTTAATATGCACAAACTCTTAAAATACTAAATTTCTATTATTGATCATTCTATATTACATACTAGTATTAGAATAACCTAAAAATATTTATTTATCACTTTTATAATCAAACTTTTCTAAATTATACTTTGTATTTAAAATAAAAAATTTACAACCAAACACCCTAAAATATCCAATATTGGGTTTAAACCCATTTAACAATTCATAAGGGGTTTTTTTTAAAAATGGTGTAATAAAAACTCTATTTAAAGCATACAAATCTGTATTGATAGATTAAACCCAAAAATATTTTGGAATATTAAACTCAATAATCATTGATCTAGACATTTCTTGAATTTACTTATTCTTTCTTTCAACCACACCATTTTACTATAGTGTCCTAGGGGTTGGAACATAATGTTTATTTCCATTATATTTTTTTTATAAAATTACAAATTAACAATTTCATCACTTCTATCACTTTTTATAGAGACAATTTACATATTTTTGAAGTTTTTTATAACTTTATAGAAAGAAAAAAACTTGGATAGAGACTCACTTTTGCGTGATATGAAATAAATCGAGATGAATCTACTATAATCATCAACTATTACAAATGCATACTTATATCCACCTAAACTAGTAGGTTGTATAATCCCTAATAAGACAATATGTAAAAATTCAAGACATATAGCAGCACTAACACCATTCACATATTTAAACATTTCTTTATTCTGCGTACCTTTTAAACATGAATATCACCCAAAATACTTACTTGTATATAAACTTGGAAATTGTATAACTTGTTCATACTTGGATAATCTAATTTTTGAAAACAATAAAATGATAATAAAATGATAATAGATGATATCCTAGAAATATGAGAAAAAGAATCTTAAAATTCAATTACCTCTTCCTGATAATAACCTTGAGCCATTATTCTTTCTTTATTCTTAACTTTGTTGCCAGCTTCATCAAGTTTATTATAAAAAATCCACTCAGTTCTTATTATTTGTTTATATTTTGGTTATTCATCCAAATTACACACTTTATTTCCTTAAAATTGATTTAATTATTTATGGATATAAATAATCTAGTTTTAATAATTTAAATTATTATCAATATCAAAAAGAAAAAAAATCAGAAACAAATACAAAATTAGCATAGTAATTTAAAAAATATTTTTTTGGTTTACATTCCAGATTCAACATTTCCAATTATTTTTTCTAGAGGATGATCTTTATGAATTTTACACTCATTAGGATCAATTTGAGAAGAGTTTTTCTCCCACTACACTGATGCATTATCATTTTCTTGAACAATATATTCACTAGAATTGAATTCTAGGAATTATTTATTATATTTCTTTAAATTTTAATTCTACTTTTTATTTTTATTTTCATCAAATTTAATATCCATAGACTCTTCAACAACTAAATTTCTATTATTAAGAATTCTATATTCCATACTAGTTTTATAATAACCTCAAAATATTTCTTCATCACTTTTATAATCAAACTTTTATAAATTATACTTTGTATTTAAAATAAAAACTTTACCACCAAACACCCTAAAATATCCAATTTTGGGTTTAAACCCATTTAACAATTAATAAGGGGTTTTATTTAAAAATGGTATAATAAAAACTCTATTTAATACATAAAAATCTGTATTGATAGATTCAACCCAAAAATATTTTGGAATATTAAACTCAATAATCATTGATCTAGACATTTCTTGAATTAACCTATTCTTTCTTTCAACCACACAATTTTGCTATGGCGTCCTAGGGGTTGGAACATAATGTTTATTTCCATTATATTTTTTTTATAAAATTCCAAATTAACAATTTCACGACTTCTATCACTTTTTATAGAGACAATTTACATATTTTTGAAGTTTTTTATAACTTTACAAAAAGCAAAAAACTTGGATAGAGACTCACTTTTGTGCGATATGAAATAAATCGAGATGAATATACTATAATCATCAACTATTACAAATACATACTTATATCCACCTAAACTAGTAGGTTTTATAATCCCTAATAACTCAATATGTAAAAATTCAAGACATCTAGCAGCACTAACACCATTCACATATTTAAACCTTTCTTTATTCTGCGTACCTTTTAAACATGAATATCACCCAAAATACTTACTTGTATATAAACTTAGAAATTTATAACCTGTTCATGCTTGTATAATTGTATTTTCAAACACTTAACTTTTTATTTGGATAGATTATAAAAATCAATAGTGTAATCATTTCTTTTCTATTTATAAAAAAAATAGATTTATTTATCAAAATTATAAATTTACCTTTTTCAAATATTACATTTAACCCATCATCATATAACTGTGACATATATATTAAATTATGTTTTAAACCATATATAAATGATTATTTTTAAATAATAATAGTTTTAGAAAATCTTACTTTTTTGATTCCTTTAATCTGACTTTTAGATTTGTCTCCAAATGTAACCTAGCCTCCATCACATTAATCAAAAGATAGATTATTAAAAATATCACCTGCTATTTTTCTAGAACACACACTATCTAAATACCATGAATCTTTGATACTTCTAAGTTATATTTACTAAAATATATCAATCAATTATAATTTTTTGTTACCCATGATAACTTGGGTCCAATTATATTAGGATTAGAAAATTTTGGCACCCAAAAAGATTTAAAACATATATTTGTGGACAATTTAGAAAAAATATCTTTAGTGATAAATGTTTTAGTATGGCCAAATGATTGTGTAAATCTCAAAGTTTATTCATTATCATAATTTCCTCACATTCAATATTTAAATCATGTTACACTTGAAATAATCCCTTCTGGGATTTAATAAAATTAGTCTTATACATCCTTGGTGAAAAGATGTTGTAACAAAAACCAATATTTTTATTTTTTGGATTCATCATAGACATAATTTTATCATATTTATATTTACCTTGAATAAAAGTATACAATGTTTCTTTAATATTAGAAACTTATTTTTTCAAATCCACATTCTCTTTTTGAATAGATTGTAAATCAATATAAACCTTTTTATTATAACTGAAAGTTGTATTTTTAAATTTTCTATTTTCTTAATTAAGCTTATTACACTTACTCTCAATGTTAGTCATTTACTCCAAGACCAAATTAAACCTTATTTCATGATGTTTATTTTTCACCACCATAAAATGTTTAAGCTTTTTATTTTATTCTTTGAGTTTCAATATCTGATAATAACAATTCTTTTTATATCCCTCATTAAAAAAATTGGTATTTGTATTTTTACATTATTTTTTCAATTTCTCATTTTACATAACCAACTTCTTATTTTTAATTTTTATATCATTATATTTTTCAATAATCATGACACTATCATTACTTAATTATTCATTCTCTTCATACATTTGTTTGAATTTAGAATTCAAAAAATCAGAAATAGAACTAGAATTAGACTCAGTTTATTTTTCATCTTCAGTGATTGCATTATGATTAATATTAGCAGAAGTTATCAATTGAGTGAAAAATGAGTTTGGTACCTAGTAATGTGTAGCTATAAATTCAAGGATCCCCATCTCATGTTCACTTTCTACATCCCTGGTATAATCTAAACTACCTGAACAATTATATCCTCTAAATAAATATTTCTTTTATTTCCTCATTTTTTCTTTATCTTTATTTGAATGCTTATGTTTAGAATAATAGGTCCTAAATTGTTTTTTCTTCCTCTACTCATAATAGGTTAAGTTTGAAATGTAATTATTATTTCTAGTATTACCTTTCTTGTACTCCTATTTGAACTGTCTCTTGCCTCCATTGTTTTTCATAAAATTGAAAATCTTCTTTATAAAATGATCCACCAATTTATCAATTTCCTAGAAATCAGATTCAAAAGTTTTAGAAGATTCATTAATATTATACTTAAAAGGAATACCTTTATTCTTTGTTTAATCCTTGTTGAAGTATTTTTCTATTCAAGTTCATACTCTAGAAAATAAATGATTAGTTCATCTAAAGTATACTCTTTAAAATTATTACTTTCATTGATCATCACTTTATTTACATTCCATATTTTGGGTAATGGTCACAAAAACATTTTGAAAAGAGATATATTTTTCAGTGCTTCAAAAAGTATACTCATAACATTTGTAATAATTATAAACCAATGAACCATCTGGTTCACTAATTCATTTTCTCTCATATGAAAATCTTATTATTCTATATGTAGCATTCCCAACTTAGTTCTTTTAAACTTTTTCCCATAACAAGTGACTTGTAGAATTATACAAATGCCATGTAATATCTCCCAACATGAAACATGTATATACACACTTCTACTTATAGAAAAATATAAAATACTCTTTAATTAATAATGTAAAGCATACTTTACCATACCTATAAGTTCCTCTTGTTTAGTTTTAGTTAGCTCATATTGTTTCTTCATGATTGTCCCATGATCCACACAT
Source organism: Viscum album (assembly GCA_963277665.1). Classification (NCBI taxonomy): domain Eukaryota; kingdom Viridiplantae; phylum Streptophyta; class Magnoliopsida; order Santalales; family Viscaceae; genus Viscum; species Viscum album. The sequence continues at coordinate 1,203,839,480 of OY728163.1, read as the reverse complement.
AACTGCTTCAGAAATACTTTTATTCTATATTTCCAATACCCATAATCTCTTTGATCAAAAAATGATTTTTTTGAGGTATAACACCATCATTTTCATTAATACCAACTATATTTAAGAACCAATATTTATTCCCTTGACTGTTAGGTCTAGAATATTCAGTTCAATAAAATAAAAAATAATCAACATAAACTATATCAAAAGGAACTTCCCATGATAATTACTGTTGGTCCAAATAGATATAAATAATGGATCATATGTGGGGGAAAATAATCCATTAAAATATTTTTAAAAATATTAATCAGAATTTAGTATTGTATGAAAAAATAATAAAATCCACTATTCAAAATATAATACAACAAAAATAAAATAAGAAAAAAAATATTTTTATAGTTTGGATCACCAAGATCCTACTCTACTCTTCAATATTATCTACTCAGTGAAAAGATCAATACCCACTAAGAAACCTCACTTTTAAATATGTGATGACCTATTTTCAAATACCTCCTTTTATAGTATCTAGAGACATAACCAATACCATACTTTCTACTAGAATCACAAAAAAATCTATCCTAACTTTTTTTTTCAGGAGTCATAACCCAAGAACCATCATTTTGGTTGGTAGAATAACTGATATCATATTTTCATATGATTTTAAAAATCATAAACTAACTCTTATGTAGCATCTTGTGTTTTTGGATTGGATGAAATTCCAAAGGAATTTGAATTTTTTCGTTTGGTGGATGGTATGTTTTGTAAACCAAGATTCGGTATGGAATTTAGAGAGTTAGAGGTCTTAAATGTATTTTTTTAGAGTTTTTATGGATCGAGGGGTCTCTCAGGTGTTCTATCATGTTTTGGAAGTGTTGGGGCTTGAAAGAATGCTTTAAAGAATAAGTAGATAGGGTGCAAAATTTGTCTGAAACCGTACGACCCTTAGAAGAAACTGTATGGCCTGGTCCAGTGGAGTAGGAGGTACCACATGATTTGGTCAAACCTTGTGGTAGGATCCACATGATTTGGTAAGACCATTCAGGAGGGGCCGCATGGCCGTGTGACCAACTGTAGGATTTTGATAGTGGAATTTTGCATGGGCTATGCATGGTTAGCCAAACTGTGTGGAAAACCCATGCAAGGGGGTTCTTGGGTAGTTCATTAGCATAAAATTAGTGCATGATTTAGCTAAACATGTGAAAAAACCATGAATAACTATCTATGCGGGTGAATTTCTAATCCTACCCTTAATGAACCTAAAATTATAACCCCTCCTTCCTCTCTTACCATTTCTAGTGGACCAGCACGTCCCTCATGCATGAAGCACCCCTCCCCCTCCAAGGTATGGTTTTTGACATCTCCTTCATGTGAGCTCCAAATCCTTCACCATCAAAATCACAATAAAGCTTGAGGTAATATCTACACTCCTCATCCTTCCATTATTCATTGTTTTCCTCCTCTATTTCACTATTTTTGTGTGACCCAATTCTCCCTATTTTTAGGGCGTTCAATTATTTCTACATTTTCTCTTGAACTGGACCAAATAAATCTTCGATATCAGAAATGTGGGTCATCCTTGGTATAAGGTAGGTGGTATATCTTCTTTCTAGAATTTTCATTCCATCCTATATGGTGATCCATTTTGTCGTGTGTTATAACCTTCCAGTGATGCCTCTAACTTGTCAAATAAATTAAATTTAACCCATTACCATGTCTAGTATGACCCTAGTGTGCAGCGAATCACCACTTTGGGTGATATACTTGACTTCTACACTCTAATGAGTGAAATAAATCCATTGTGGCCTAATTCCATTAATAAAAAGTGGTTGAACACCTCTTGAGGTGTGATGTAATTTTAATAAAGATCTTTAATTAATGAATTGAATTAAAATAAATAATTGATCGACCATGAGTTCATCCCCCTCTTGGATATTCCATTAAAATCTAGTTGTTGAACACCCTTGAGGTGTGTTTCAGAAATAATTAATGCCTTGAATTTATAAGTTTAATTAATATGAATTTTTTATCCATGAGTTATGCCACTTAGTCTGAAGCTTATGTTCCATACTCTTACCACATTTATTTTCTTATGCAAGCTGTTTAATACCTATGATTCATGATTATTGATTATGTCCATTATTTATGTCTTATGAAATTGATCATGATTATTTAAATGTGTGCATAATTTTTAGCAACATTCTTATGATTTATGTCTCATTTATCATACTTTATGCTAATGCATCTTGCTGGGATTATTGGTCTTGAATAAAGTTCTGGGTTAGCTTGTTTGGCATGTGATATTGAAATTACTTGGTGATGATGTATGATTGTAAATTCTATGCCTTATATACTTACAGGATGGGATAGAACATAGGTCCCGACTTAAGGAACCCATGTATAGACTCTCTATTCTTGGGTTGGTACTACTTGATACGCTGGGAGAATTCCTTTGACTTTCCTTAGACAGGCTCTCCAGGTGGATTATTTACACTCTTGAGTGACAACGATTCCCCATGGGAGCAACCATGGATAAAATCATAGAAAATATATCTATACCATTCCTTTGGTGATACTCGGTCCCCTATGTGAGATACTTGGTACGGGATTTGAGTTTACCATACTAAGAGTGATATAAGGGATGCTGTTATGGGTCGCCTTGGACGAACTCTATGGTATTGGTTATATCAAGGGATCCTGTAGAGACCCTTGGGATTCCATTATGAATCACCTTTTATGTGATCAAGATACCATTATTGGAATTTATGGATACTTTAAATGGATCACTTGTGGCGCCTTATTATTATTATTACAGTATGAGAATGCTTGAATGATGCCCCAGGGGTGTAATCACCAAGACAAATAACAAGCTTGGGGCCATCCCACTTATGTTTCCTCATATATGATTCCATGTATATATTATATCATTTCTATAGGTTATCTTAGTTCAGACATCTATCTTAGGCCAAATTAGGTAGAATCAGTTAGGTATACATTTGGGAACCTGGATTGAAGTGTTATTTATTTAATTATTTATTACTGTAGGTTCCACAAGGTTGAATACCCTGAGAGGGGGGGGGGGGGTAAATCAGGGTATGACTAATTTAAAGATAAATCCCGTTTTGATCTTGTTTCACTATTAAGAAAAAAACTCTTCTCTCTCTTTCCCATTGCACAATATAAACAGAAAGTAAAACATACATAGGACACAACAATTTTTACTTGGTTCACACTCACTAGGCTTCATCCAAGGATCATGCACCGGCAATGTGCCGATGTACCAAATCCACTATAAGCACACTGCTATTTACAAGGTTCAAGATAGATCAATTCTATTCCCAGGCTCACTGCCTTTACAAAGTTTAGGGTCATCTCACTCCTTTCCCAAGGGTCACTCCCTTAGTCTCTCTCTCTGGATCACTCCCGGTGGAGAGGATCACCTTCTTTCTCTTCCTTTGCTCACTGATCTAGAAGGAATCCACTCACAGTTTATAGACCTGTAGGTATCTTCATTTGAATGAAGGAATGAATCTTCCTCTATAGGTAGATGCTCTGTTGAAGTCCAACTTTCACCCGTAGATGAATCTATATTTGCACCGATGGTATCAAGCAATCTTCCAACTTTCATGCAGCCCTGAATTACCACCATGAGTCAACCTTACATGGCACGCAAGTCTAATATGGCATGCAAGTATTAGCACACAAGTGACAACTGGTGTGAAAGTCTACCTCAATCACTTGCGTGGCACAATATTATGCAACTCCAAACTTGCACAACTCAACCCCTTTTACGCCCAAGCCAATATTGGTGCACAACTTCAAACACTGGCGCACAAGTCCACCTGCACGACCACACACCACTTGTGAGACCACCACATCTGCGCGATGGGAGCTCTGATTTTTCTAAGTGTTTAACTCCATGAAAAATGAGGAGGGGTGGTCCTGTATTTATAGGCATTTGGACACCCAGTGCGATTGCGCGCAAGTCTACCCTCGACACGCAAGTCTTGGCGCACAGGTCTCTTCCCCTACAAGTCACTTGCACGACCCACTTCTAAACTTGGGCTCCCTTCTCCCTTTGCCATATTTTCTTGTTCTTATCTTGAAAAACAACAGGCGCGAAAGTTTCCAATCTTCATAGGCACCGACGCGCAAGTCCTTTTTCGACACGCAAGTCACCTGCGCGACCAACCCAATACTTGCGCGACCCTTATCCCTTTGCCATATTTTGATGATTTGATCTTGAAAAACATATAACACTCAAGTTTCCAAGCCTTCAAGTACATGACACGCAAGTCCCTTTTCCAAAAACAAATTTTCTTCATTTGTCATTTTTAGGCCCAAAAATTTGGCAAACACTAGAAAACGGCGCCACCTTGTATCTGTTCTTTTTTATACCACCTCCAGATCATCCATTCCTTTGTTGATGTTCTTGAATAAAACATGAATTGTTGACCACAAATCTTGAACTCAACATTACACCATGAAATCCCCTTTGTCAACAAATTTGTATGTCATGGTTTGATTTTTCAACAACCACAACACAGTTGTCCACTTTGTCAACAAACACAATCACCTAAAAAATGCTTTAATAATACCTTGAGGGATTTTTTCCAAACAATATCCCCCATTGGGTTTGTTGAAAACTCTTCCATAAAAAGATACATCGTTAATTCTTTAGCCACCATTCACCTATTGTGATTCCGATAACGATCAAGGATTTACTCAACTCATACTCTAAGCCCACATGAGCAATGCTCGGCGTGAGAAACAAGAGTAAATGAAAAATTCATCAATGAATCACTTCATCTCTTACACCCATTTTTTACACCAAACAGATACCATTTTTTACCAAACTGATACCAATGTTTTGGAAATATTCTTCCAACACCACTCTTTTGATTTTATCACGATCCTCAGCTATCGTGATATCTATTCTTTGATCGATCACTTCTATCATCATCAGATTTAATACTATTACCCTTTCTCATTGCTCCCCCTATCTCACTACTCCACTTGTCAGATTCTCCCCATATCAATTATGATTTATCAAATTACCACACTGTCTCCCCTTTGAACAATCACTAGTTTCTCCCCCTTTGTCAACAAACCCAAAGGTCACTCCTTTGTAGTCTATAATAGAGTAGAGAACACATATAATCACATTAGGGAAAAACACATCATACCTATGGGAGAGGGGGGGGGGGGTTTCCAAATCCACACTCTTTTAAGTGCGGGGAGTCGACTGAAATCCCAGTGCCAGTCGATGCTTTTCAAATTCTTCCTTAGGTAAGGCATTTATCAGAATATATACAACCTGTATCTCTGTAGGCACATACTCCAATGTCACAAGCCCTTGATCCACTTTCTAATTGATGAAATGATACTTTATCTCAATGTGATTTGTCATTGAGTGATGGATGGGATTTTTTCTAAGATTTATAGCACTTGAGTTATCACACTGGATTTCGATCGGAGACTTCACTTCAACTCCCATATCTTCAGGCTGCTGCTTCATCCATAATAACTGTGTGCATGCTTGAGTGGTCGTAATATACTCAGCTTCTATGGTGCTTAATGAAATGAAATCTTTCTTCTTGCTAAGACAAGAAATACACAGTCCACCAAGATAGAACGCAAATCCTTACGTTGATTTCCTATCATCAGCTGAACCGGCCCAATCTGCATCTATGTAATCCAATAACACTGAATGATATTTTTCCTTATACATCATACCGAAATCCACGGTGCCTTTGATATACCGAAGGATTCTTTTCACTACAAGCATGTGGATTTCCTTGGGATTACTCTGATATCTCGCTACTTGGCATGTGATGAATACATTGTCAGGCCTTGTTGCGGTCAAGTACAAAAAACTTCCAATAATTTTCCTGTATTCTGGGATATTAACTGCCTTTCCATCCCCATCTTTGGATAATTTCATCCTGGTAGCAACTGGAGTTTTCATCTCCTTATAATTTTCTATTCCAAACCTTCTTAAAACCTCCTTGAAATATTTAGATTGAGAAATGAATGTTTCATTACTTACTTGTGTCACTTGTAGACCAAGGAAATTTTTTTAGCTCTCTAATCATTGACATTTCAAACTCACTTTTCATGAATTCAGAAAACTATCTACACTGAGCTTCATCTGATCCACCAAATATTATTTCATCGACATAAACCAACACCATAATCCTTTGATTAATGTCATTGCTGAAATAGAGATTGTAATCAACTCCCCCACACTGGTAATTGAACTTATTCAAATACTGGTCAAGCCTTTAGTACCATGCTCTTAATGATTGTTTCAGCCCATACAATGCCTTCTTCAGTCTGCAAACTTTGTTCTCATCCTCATGAATGAGATAACCATCTGGATACTCAATATATACTTCCTCTTCTAGAACCCCATTCAAGAATTTAGATTTGACATCCATCTGAAAAACTTTGAACTTTCTTTGCACTGATATGGCTAAAAATAATCGGATTGTATCCATCCTTGCAACCGGTGCAAATATCTCATCAACATCTATTCCATAAATCTAGGAGTATCCTTTTCACACTAGTCATGCTTTGTTTCGAACCACTGTGCCATATTCATTCATCTTATTGCGATAGACCCATTTAGTCCCAATGACATTTTTGTCTACTGGTCTTGAAACAATCTCCCACGTCTGGTTCTTCTCAATCTGATCAAGCTCTTCATTCATAGCCTGAACCTAGTTTTCATCTTCAGTTGCATCAGCAATGAATTTTGTCTCTACCTGAGATAGGAAAGATGTCTGCTATAGTGACTTTATTCTTCTTGTCTTAATTGGAGCTTCCTGATCACCAATGATATTCTGCCTATCAATTTCATCTCAGCTCTTTGGATTCCTTATAGACACAGAACTGACACTTTCTTGTTCATCATCAGTGTTTTATTCTAAATCAGTATCAACTACTTCTGCTCCTCCTGCATTGCTTAATTCCTCGTCACTTTCATCCAGAAACTGTTCACTGAGTTATTGAGTATTCTATTCATCTTATACTATTGTGACATCATTGATCTTAACAATTTTTTCCATTCTTTTGTTGAAGCATTTATACGCTTTGCTTTTACCTGAGTAGCCAAGTAATATCCCCTCATCTCCTCTTGATTCAAACTTCCCGTGATTTTCTTTGTTGAGAATGAAGCACTTAATTCCAAAGATTCAAAAGTATTTCAACGTTGGATTCTTTTCGTACCACATTTAATATGGAATATTTCCTTCTTTTGGACACAAAAGAGCCCTGTTCGAAATATAGACCGATGTCAAAACCACCTCCTTTCAAAATTTCTCTGGTAGGTCCTTTTCAATAAGCATTGTTCTGGCCATGTTGTTGATGATTCAATTTCTCCTTTCAACTACTCCATTATTTTGGGGAGTTTTTACTGATGAAAATTGATTCCTTATTCTGTGTTTCTCGAGATAGTATTCCACTTTACTGTTTGTGAATTCTGTACCGTTATCAGTACGAAACTTCAGAATTTTTTTCCAATAATCCTTTATGATTCCCTCCTATACTGCTTGATACAACTGAACACTTCTGTATTTTGGGTAATGAAAAATAACCATGCCATTCTGCTATAATCATCAATTAAAAATACATAGTACCTTTTCCCATTTATGTATCATGGTGAGATAGGTCCACAAACATCAGCATGCACCAATTCGAGTACTCTGGTTGATTTCTGTTCCTTCAGCTTGTACGTATTTATGATAATCTTCCCTTGTTGGAAATCATCGCACGTATGAGTGTGATCGCGTGATAATTTGGGAAGGTCTCTAGCAGCATCACACTTTACAAGATCTTCCACAGATAGTTGACATAGATGGACAAGTCTCTTATGCCATAGCTTGTTTTACTCTTCTCTAGATAAAAGACACATATCCTCTTCCCCACTTACAAGGTAAATATTTCCCTTTGTCCTTTTTCTTTGTAGAAAAACTTCTCCATATTTTCCTTTCACAACACACATTTTCTTGGTAAACTGGATAGAGTGTCGAGAGTCACATATTTGACTAACACTGAGAAATTTATGACTGAGGCCCTCTACAACCAAGACATCAGTACCTCTCATTTCTTTCCCCCCAAATTTAGCCTTTCCAGAACCAATAATCTTCAGCCCTTCATCATTACCAAACTTGAAAACACCTTCTTTGTCATATTTAATACTTTTAATGAGATCCTTGTTACCTGTCATATGGGATGTGCAACCACTGTCAAGGATCCATATTCCTGAACGATCTGAAGCTTTAAGGGAAATTTATACAACTGTTGCCTTCTCATCCTTTTTATTTTTGATCCATGTTTTCGACTTCACACTTGGTGTGGGTTAGAGAACTTTATCTTCCTTAGAGTGTCATGGACCAACATCTTCTTGTAGAGATGCAAATTGATTTTTTGTTTCCAGCTCACTTGATGATTCCCTAACTTGCTGCTTACGACTGCTCGATTTTTGCTTTGGAACATTCCTTTGTATGATTGATGTGCAATATATAGACATGTTCCCAAATCCTCCACACCAAAAACAATGACCTTCAAAGGATGTTCTATAATATAGAGCTCTGTTTGGCTGCCACTGCTATTCTTGTTCCCTTCGGTATCTCTTGGCTATGGAACACACATTTTGTGAGTGTCCCATCTTTCCACAGCAGTAGCACCTACTGTAAGGAGCATTCCTGTGTGTCACTTCATTATGAGTTTCACCTTGAGATATTAGAATATTCTATTTTTTCTTTGTGCCCAAATCATCCTTTAATCTCAAGATGGGTGCTTGTGTTCTGACTTCAATTTTCACTGATTTTTGTTTCTGATTAATCCTTGAATCAGCCTTAACATCTGAGCTGAATCGCTGCTTCTTTCCTGCTGAACTACTATCCCCCTCTTTCATCTTTTCTATCTTCTGAATGAACTTCTTTTCTGATATAACATTGGAGGTCAAGTGTTTTTCTTGATCCTTCATTTTTCGTTGCAGACTGACTACTTCTTCTTCAAGATCTTCGATGCACTTGAATTGATCTTTCACTTTTATATTCAAGCCATCGATCTCTCTTTTATGTTCTTCAATCTTGAGATTATACTCACTAACTGATTCTAAGTTTTCTGGTGTTTATAACTTGAGTTTCTCAATTTCTTCCATCAACTCAGACTTCTCTTCTTCCTACTGCTGCATATAGAGTTTGGCATCACGAACAACTTTGTTAGCTTTCTTTGTTTTGGCTCTCCAAACATCTATCTCCTCAAGAGAAACCTCTAACTCAACTTTCATATCTATTATTCCTTCAACTTCTTCTTCTTCATCATCACCTTTAGTTTTGTTCTTCTCTTGAGAACTACCGACGACTGCCACTATATAATTTTCTCCACGATCTTTTCAATTTTCAATATTCTCCACCTCTTCAACCTCAGACTCATCTGAACTGTCTATTTCTTGTGAAAGAAGATTCTTCTTCTTGAAGAAATTTCTCTTGAACTACATTTTCCCTTTCACATAGGCTGAAGATCTCTTCTTGGGAATTTCAACTTCTTCTTGAAACTTTTTGGGGAACCTTGCGGCAAGATGACCAACTTTTCCACATCTAAAGTTAGCAAGCGGAAGTTTCCCTTTGAACTTTCCTTTTCCTATTTGAAGATTTGAGGAGAGGAATGACATTACCTCATCTTTTTTTTCATCCTCCTGAGAATCTTCAATGGTGAGCTTATTCATGGACTTAAATTCCACCTCTTTGAATTTACCTTTTTCCATAGCGTAGTTATCATCATTTCTCATTTCATATGCAACAAGGGTGCTGTGCAGGTTATCCAATGTCAGCTCTTTCGGGTCTTTATCTTCCAAAATAGAAACTTTTGGATTGAACCGAGGTGGAAGTTTTCTCAGGATGCGCTTCACAATTTTTATATCTTCAATAAATTCTCCAAGACCTCTCATGTCCTCCACTACAACATTTACCCTATCAAAGAATGTATCAATAGATTCATTCGGGTTCATTCTCAGATCTTCATACTTGTTCCACAACACTTGCAGCTTTACCTCTCTGAACTTTGTATCCCATTCATATATATTCAATAACTTTTCCCACATGGCATGTGATGTTTTTCAAGACATCACCTTTGTATATATAGGATTGTATAGGGCTCCCCCTAAGGCATTGATTACTTTGGCATCAGTATCCAACTCTCTATGCTCAGCTTCTGATAAGGCACCACTATTAATATCAGCGGTTATGCAATACATTTCTGCTGTGAATACATACATTCCCAAAGATTGGAAGTAGTGTTGCATCCAATTATTCCATGCTGAAAATTGTTCCCATCGAAGATCAGAATCCCTTTATGATTAGTGACCTCCATTGAGAGAGAAGTACATCAACCTCCCTCTGATACCAATTGTAGGTTCCACAAGGATGAATACCCTGAGAGGGGGGGTGAATCAGGGTATGAATAATTTAAATTTAAATCTCGTTCTGATCCTATTTCGATATTAAGAAAAACAATATTCTCTCTCTTTCCCGTTGCACAATATAAACAGAAATTAAAACATGCACAAGACACAAATTTTTTTACTTGGTTCACCCTCACTGGGCTACGTCCAAGGAGCATACACCAACAATGTGCCGATGTACCAAATCCACTATAAGCACACTGATGTTTACAAGGTTTGGGATAGATCACTTCTATTCCTAGGTTCATTTACTTTAAAAAGTTTAGGGTAAGCTCTCTACTTTCCAAAGGGTCACTCCCTTAGTCTCTCTCTCTGGCTCACTGCTGGTGGAGAGGATCACCTTCTTTCTCTTCCTTTGCTCACTACTCTGGAAGGAATCCACTCACAGTTTATAGAACTGTAGGTATCTTTATTTTCATGAAGGAATGCATCTTCCTCTGTATGTAGATTCTCTGTTGAAGTCCAAATTTCACCCATAGATGAATCTCTCTTTGCACCGAAGGTATCAAGCAATCTTCCAGCTTTCAAGCAGCCCTGAATTACCACTATAAGTCAACCTTAATTGGTGCACAAGTCTAATCCGGTGCGCAAGTATCGGCACACAAGTCACAACTGGTGCGCAAGTATAACTCAATCAGTTGCGTGGCACAATCTTCCGCAACTCCAAACTTGCGTGACTCAACCCCTTTTACGCCCATGCCAATATTGGTGCGCAACTTCAAACACTGGCACGCAAGTCCACCTGCGCGACCACACACCACTTGCGCGACCACCACATATACGCGACGGGAGCTCTGATTTTTCTAAGTGTTGAACTCTGTGAAAAATGAGGAGGGGTGGTCCTGTATTTATAGGAATTTGGACACCTTGTGTGACGGCGTGCAAGTCTACCCTCGGTGTGAAAGTCTCGGCGCGCAGGTCTCTTCCCCTGCAAGTCACTTGCACGACCAACTTCCAAACTTGGGCGCCCTTATCCCTTTGCCGTATTTTCTTGTTCTTATCTTGAAAAACAACAGGCGCACAAGTTTCCAATCTTCATAGGCACTGGCACACAAGTCCTTTCTCGGCGTGCAAGTCACCCGCGCGACCAACCAAATACTTGTGCGACCCTTATCCCTTTTACATATTTTGATGATCTGATCTTGAAAAACATATGGCGCACAAGTTTCCAAGCCTTCAAGTACACGACACACAAGTCCCTTTACCAAAAACCACTTTTCTTTATTTGTTGATTTTCAGGCCCAAAAATTTGGTAGACACTGGAAAATGGTGCCACCTTGTATCTGTTCTTTTTATACCGCCTCCAGATTATCCATTCCTTTGTTGACGTTTTTGAATCAAACATGGATCATTGACCATAGCTCTTGAACTCGAAATTCCACCATGAAATCCCCTTTGTCAACAAATTTTTATGTCATGGTTTGCTTTGTCAACAATCATAGCACATTTGTCCACTTTTTTAACAAACACAATCACCTTAAAAATGCTTCAATGATACATTGAGAGATTTTTTCCCAACAATTACCTTATATTCACCTATGTTGGCATAATTTTAATTTTATAGTGTACAAACTGGATTGATCTAGACACTATTGGTGGATGCATACTAGGATTATATCTCACACCCTATTCGGTCCACCATTACACTAGGGTACCTGAGTAGATCATCATGTTTGCAGGTCCATGATTTTTGTTTTGTTTTGTACTATGTACTTGGGAGCTAGGGATCACATGACTAAGCTAATACTCATGATTCTCATGGATTTATCCCTATTCTCTTTTTATTTTATTGTTTTTTACTTCTTATTGTACCTCCTACTTATATCTTTTAGCATCATCTGGACTTTTATGCATTATTATATATATTGGTGCTGTCGACTTATTATATTTAGTCATTACTTATATCTTCTATTGCCCTTTATTTTATTAGTACAACTTCTACTATTGTCTATTGATTTACACCTGATATACCAGTATTTGAATTTGACCATGATGGTATATTCTCCCCACCATACCACCATTATATCTTCACTACTAGTCAGAAACCTCTGGCGTATGGGGAGGCGCTCTTAAGGCCCTGTAGTGAATGGTCGGGCTATTAGTTTAGTGTTTAGTAGAGTTGGGATGTTACATCTTACAATTAAAAATAGATAAAAGAAAATATAACATGGTGAAAACAAAAAACAATGTAAATCATAAGATAATAGAATATGTGGAATTTGATGTAGCTCATTAAACTTTGTACACTTTAATAACAAAAAATGGAATGTTTTAAGTTCTTTTGTGATCACACCAATGAAACAATATTCATAGAATATATCAATTAGGTATCAAGAAAATATTATATTGCCACTTCATGTCTTGATATTTATTTATAGACAAATCACCAATGGTCATCTAGCACCCTCCTTTGATTAATGTTTATCAGGAGTTTCCTAAACTCATCACTACCATTCATCTATTAGAAATATTTAAAAATATAGAAACATGACATTACCTATTTAAACATCATGAATATTCAAAGAATTTGTCGCATTCTAATTACTGTATTGAAGTCATTAAAACAACATCCAATATGATTATTAGAATAAATGAGAGTTTTTCAAATAAATAAAATAATAAAAACCATTATGAAAATCTCGCAATAAATAGAAAGTTAAAAAATTATTAAAACAAAGTATAAGATAAATAATATGTAACTCATTATTTATTATAAAAATGTTTTCATGATGTTTTTATTCAAACATATTCAAAAAAACTTCTACTAATTTCATTAGTATATATGAATATTATACAAATAATAAAATAATTAAAATAAATTATAAAATACTTACTGTAAATCATATATAAAATCCAATGTTAAATATAATATATTTTGATATCATGTTAATGAATAATAATTTAAATCTTCAAAAAATTATTTTATATATGATTTATAAGAATTTATGAAGTAAAGAAATCATCAAAAATATTTTGATTAAACATGCAGTTAATTTTTTTTAAATAAAAAATAAACATAACATGCTATATAATTTCATAAAAGTTATAAAATTGAAAAACTGTTAGATAAACCATGAGATTTATGGTGGATGCACTTGCCCTAAGGTTTATATAGTGTGGTTGATATTCATAACATACATTAGATCCTTCATAACACATGGACAATCTTTTATAAAATTTGGTCCATGATCATAATGTATATTCGATCCTTCATAACATGTGGTTGATCCATAATAATGTGCGATCGATGTAATTTTTCATTTAACACTTATGGTCGATCCTTACGGTTGACACTTTATTTAGGTGGATAATTTATATAAATTGTGTAAGGATAAAAATTATTTTTTCATAGGATATGTAAGGGTAAGATGTATGATGTATAAACCTAACCATGAAATGAAATAGGTTTTGTCAGGGTAACATACAAGTTGAATAGCTTACAAAAGGGTAAAACCTATGCTACATAAGGGTAGATGTAAATTTCATGGGATGTGTAAGGGTAGATAGAATGTTTGGTAAGGGTAAAATATATTTTCAACAAGTTTCACAAGGGAACCTTTAATCTTATGTATAGGTAAAAAGAATTTTTTAATACATGTACACGGGTACAAGATAACTCACGTAAAGGTAAGGGAAAAATTATATAACTTGCATAAGGGTAAATTCAAAAGTTGTGTAAAGTTAAGGATAGTTTTTGAAAACTCATGAAAGGGTAGAAAGAAAAATATTAGACTTATGTAAAATTAAACTAAATTTTTAAAACATGTATAAAGGTAACAAGAAATTAAAAAATGTTATGTAAGGGTAAGGAAAACACTTATAAAATTAATTTTTTATTAGGTTTAACCAAATATAATAATAATAATAATAATAATTTATGATGAATAAAATTAATAAAATAAAATATAATTTAATAAAAATATATGGAGGGATAAAATATAATAAAAAATATTTTTTTTAAAAATAATTAAAATATTGAGTGAAATTTATAATATTCAGAAAAACAACAACACATATATACTAAATAATTAGAAAAAAACTCTCCCAAACTCTGACACCATTTATTGAGATGGAGAAAGAGTGGATTTAGATAACTAAGATAGTCACAACATTATAATAGTGTAAATTGGAAGAGGGTACTTAGCTATTGATCTTATCTTTAATATACTGAAGTACATTAATCAGTTAGTGAGGTTTGGAATTCTATACAGATAAGAAATTATCCATTAATCTCATATTATCATCCTTACCTTACAAAATCTCCTTATTTATCTAGATTATGAGATGAAAAATATGGATAAACAACTCATGAATCTTTTTACTAAGCTTCAAAAAATAAATTGGAGCTGAGGGGACCTCAGTTCCATAAACCTTATGGTGAAAAAGATAAATAGGTAAGGTTGAAAAGCCTATGATTAACACTAGTTTAATAGAATATTTAAAACTTCTTATAAGGGGAAAAATATTCAGAGGTAGTGTAGTGAACAAAATGCTATTTTCTTCCCATATGGATAGAAAGGTCATTTGAAAAGAAACTAAAATGAATTGAAGAAGAAGGAATTAGTTTCATATTCTTTAGGAATATATTCATCATAGTATATAATGTCTCAATTTTACTTCTTGGGTTTTTAATAAATTTTTATTTTAATACAATAACCAATGATATAAGGTGTTTTATCCTTACGGATACGAAAGGGTGATTCCTACATCAATAGTGAGAAGTACACAAAAACATTACAAGAAGTAAGGTGTGTTCTCCCAGTGATAGTGAATGGGTGATTCTAATGTTAGTAGTGAGAAACACATGACTTCAAAAGTTATGTTATTTCTTATAGAAGTTAATAAATGATGATTCCTATGTCAACAATTAAAAACACACAACTTATTATTTCCCAATGAACTGATTCTGGTTAAGTAATTATTTTTATTAAGTGCTTCTAAACATTTCTCGTAGTGTTCTATCAAACACAATGAGCTGTTATTTCTTTTAAATTAATGTTGTTATGGTAAAATACACTTAATTAAGAGGTTGATAACTTGAATCATAAATATCCAACCAATAAATCAATAATAAAATATAAAATATAAAAATCATACCCAACCGTGTAAAGTTAATTATTTTTCAAGTATATTTGATAATTTTTTACAAGTTTATACCATAAATAGATTTTAGTATATTTGAAATAAAACACCAATTATACTGAAAATTTACTTATCAAGTTTTAAATAAACATATATAAATAAATGTAATCCATAAATATTCAATATTTAGTTCAAATAAATAGAATAAAATATTAAAAGATTATGCTAGAGAGAAATTCATATAATTTTTATCAAATTAATTTAAAAATTTTTAGGAATGAGAAATGAAAGCGATGAATGAAATTGGTAAAAGATACAAGATCCTACAAGTGGTTTTATCAGAGAATTTATTAACCAAGTATTCCTTGATCAATAAATATTGAGTGAAGGTTTTTCCTAAAATCACATTACCTTATTCACATCATAGATATGGTGATAACATAAGTTAGATCAATAAGGAGTCTTATATATATGTCGTAAGTCTTCCATGATTCATTTCCAGATATGTTTTTCAATTAAAAACTAACCATATTACAACTACATAGACTAATGTATATCATAAAATTAATGATATTAAATGATATCATTATGTCACAGTCTCAACTATTTGATAAGATTTGTTTGTAAAGATCATGAAAAATTCAACGTATATTGTGAAAAACACAAGGTGCATCTCAGTTAATGATCCTATTATTACTAAGGATATTAACATCCATAATATAAAAAAGGTATTAATCATACCGAATTAATTTTTATGAGGGAAGTACATCTATTTTCAAATAGTGGGATAAAAAAGACTTCAGTTGTGTCTTGGCTCTAGATTCACAATTTTTTATAAGAAAATTAAAGTCTACTGGTGTTAGTGTGATGGATTTCTATAAAGCCACAAAGTATGTAAGATGAATAAAACTATAGTGTTGGTTTTATATTCACTATTGTGGGTGATTAATTATTAGATAATAATAATAAATCACACAGAGAGTAGTAAGTTATAACTATCTATTATTGTGATGTTCAAATGAATTCAAAATTTATTTAATGTACTAAAATTGATTTTGAATTTTGGTTCTTGATGTGAATATATATGTTATTATTTAACATAAACTATAAAAGAATCGTACAAGAGAGATACAAATAAGGCTAAAATGTGTGTACCAAACCATCATGCTTAAATCCATTTTCATTATACTTATCAAAGCTACTATGATTATTATATAGGCATCATAGATCAAGACTACCTAACTTGGAGGTAAATTTATGGAACATGTCTATATGATGTTACCATTAAGGTTATGGTCAAAAAATAATTATAATATGAAATGACTATTTCAAGGATATATTTATGGGTTTAAACAATTATAATGATCATAATATATTCATTTGAAATGAAATATTTCTAGGTGTATATAAAATGTTAGTGGGGGAACTATTATTTTCTAAGACAATTATGTTTGAAAACATATGAAAACTGGTAATTAGAATTATGTTAATTAATAATAAGGTTAATTTATATAAAATGACTTAAGTAGAAACTCAAATTCTACGGAACATGATATATTAACTTAGATCAAGGGGTTAATTAATCTAATTCATCATACATAGTTTAAATGGTTTTGAAAATACAAGAAGTAATAATTTTCCTGAATTGTTTGAAGTTTCACATGATATTCTTGTAAAAAATAAACTAAATATTCCTAAGAGTACTTTAGAAATCTACCTCACATAACATGATTGTACTTAGGTTTGATACTTCTTATGAATAAATCTTAAAATGAAAATATCAAACAAGAGTATAAGAACTACATAGGCTAGTATTTAGAACTATCTAATAATGCTTAATAAAGAAAAAATTGATGAGTTCCTGGTAATTAGAGAAATTATAATACTAGTTTTTTAGGAGATATAGAACTCATATTATTTAGATTACTTTGATATGGAATAGTAGTGAGTATAAAGTAATATGAAAGGGTAAATATTATTATAGCTAGTAGTTATCATATCTATATTTTAATGATTACACTATGGATTATGATATATCTTAAGAGGCATATTTTATAAATGATTTGTTCAAGATTTTGGAGTTATAACCAATTAGTAAAATTCAATTATATCATGATGAATTTTAACTAAGGTATTATCCAAGATGTTAAGAATTATGGAGGGAAAAAAGGTATACACTCATCAATATAATCACTTGAGGGATTTTCTCAGAGAGATGTGATCATGGTAAGTAGAACATACATGGTTAGTGAAGTTGGTTCAGTAGCTATAACTATATCTCCAAAGAAGCATGTTTATCATATGAGGCTAAACTTTTATATACGTAGAAGTTGGATCTAGTGTAAGTGGGATTCTGTTGGAGTTGGTGCTATAAAACTAACTACTATGAACATTAGATTACCAGAATATTCATAGTATGAAATATTGATTAATATCTTATAACATGGTGGTCATTTCTCTATGTGACATATATGTGATAATGTACTAAGGGTACTTGTAACACCAAAATTTTATCGTAGTTCTCTACTATAATGAAAACCTTGAAGTGTTATTATGGTATTATTAAATCTATGTTCTATGACCAGATGATATCATTTTATGATACACAAATGATATAGAATATAAGGTCTATGGTATCATAAGACATTGATAATTATTTTCATGAAGTTATTCTGTAGTAAAATCTAAGTGAGGGATGTTATGATGACATGACCTTTCAATAAGAATTGCACGTGTTTTATGTGTCATTGGATATTCCTATCTATAGATGTATGTAATGATACTTAGACTTTATATTATTAGTAATTAACATCATGAGTCACATACTTTTATGTATTTATGAAAACCATGATGAAATATTCTTATAGTGAGGTAGGATATGTTGGGTATGTCAAAAGTGACATTGAATTAATAAATAAGTCAAGAAATAATTTTCCCTTCCATATAATGGAAGTATATATCATTGTCCCTTTAATTGAAATGGAATTTTCTGATAAATTCATTAAAATAGTGTGATATCTATGTTTTCATTTCTTGAAAGCCAATGAAATAAAATTTGACCATATAGGTTGATGAAACATCCAATTCAACCTGTTTTAATGAGATATAGCAACAAATAGGTTTATATTACAAAGTTTAAATTCACATGAGGTTATATGTCATTTCAAAATTACCTTATTTCTCTATGGTTTTCGTGGATTGTTTCAAGATTCTAACCTTTGACTGGATATGATTCTTTCTAATGCCATTAAGAAAAGGGCCTAGAGGGTTATACACTAAGTATATCCATGATCTTAGTTAAATTCTATATAAATTTAACATATTGAATAAATAATATCCACATATATAGTTAAATATTTATTAATGTTTGGATGATCGAATATATTCAGTCACTAGTTACTTGAGAGACTATTATGTGAGTTGTATAATAAACAAATATTTTTTCAAATAATTATTTATTTAGTTACATAAATATATAAATATTTATTTATCTTTAGTTTATTAACAAGGTAAAAAATAATTATTTTTTATAGAAATATTTAATAAATATTAATTTATTTATCAAAAAAATAATTAAATGAAATTTATTTATTTAAATAAATAGACATTATTCATATTTTAATAAATATTGAGGAGGATTAGTGAATCAAGTTTTATAGTCTGGTAAGAATTGAAATATTAAATATTATTTTAATAAATATTAATTTATTTATTGAAGGAAAGAATATTTATTTATTCGTGAGTTTAGCACATGTTGAGTAAATAATAATAATAATAATATTATTATTTAGACATGAGGTTCTCCATGGATTAATGGAATAATAAATTACCTAGTGTAATTATTTATTCTCTAACCCTATATCTAAAAATGCTCAGTTATGTTATTATCTAACATAGCTATGCATAACCATTATTGTGAACATAAACTTCTATAGAGAATCCTATCAATACCTAGAGATATTTTCCACTTGAATGCTCTCAAGAATAAAGAGTGATTCTCCTCCTCAACTAGAGTAATTCCTTCTTTCCTCGAAGTATTTTTTTTCAATCAATGATGATTGATTGAAGCGTTAAAACTATATGTTATAGCATCAAATAATTATAAAGTTAATATTATAGGATTATGGAACATGTGAGGATTACCACTAGAGGGAATTTACCCTTGATTACTTTGACACAATGATAGAGTGACAGGGGTCCCAATCGAATCAACAATGAAGAAATAATTCTAATGAGAGGTAATTATTTATCTTGAGTCAAATTAATTTTAAATTATACATGATAATATTATATCATGGATTTTTGGGGTTTGAATTCATATAGTTCCAAGGACAAATTCAAAGAATTTTAAAAATTTACATTGTTGGGCATGGGCCTGATCACTTCTAATGCACCCCAGAACCTTTAGAAAGAAATAGGTGAAGCTAACTATATAATGGGAATAGAGATATATATAGATATATCTAATATTATTTTTTATACTCAGTCTATACACTCACATAATTAAAGTTACAGATAGGTTTAACATGAAGAACTCCAAAAAGGGGTCTTTACCAGTGTTACATGGTACGAGTATTAAGAATATTCAGAATCCTTCTAAAGAGTTAGAGATGATGGATAAAATTCCATATGTATTCACTATAGGTTCTATCATGTATTACATGTTTCATACTTCACTTAATGTAACCTATTTTACTATAATTACTTCTAAATACCAATCTAATCCCAGTGAGAGTCACTGTATTATAGTGAAGAACGTTATTAAGTTCTTGAGAAAGAATAAGGATATGTTCTTGATATTTAGAGGAGGGTATGAGCTCTATTCAAATGGTTACATAGATACACATTTCTAATCTAATAGAAGTGATATCAAATAGAAATATAGTTTTGTTTTTTTGCATAAATGGTTAAGCTATCAATTGGATGAGTTCCAAACTAGACACTAAAATGGAATCAATAACAAGGGAATAGTACTCACCTCATTAGATACCGTAAAAGAAGCTGAATGGATCAAGAAGTTTATTACTCAATTGAGAGTGGTTCCTAGCATCGATGTAGAAATTTAACTTTACTATGATAGTAGTCCTATTTATTATGTTAAGAAAATCCTGTATCACCAAAGGACTAAACACATCAATTGAAAAATACCATCTCACATGAGATATCATTGAGAGGGGTGATGTAAATATCTATTGGGTGGCTGTAGATATAATTTTGTAGATCCATCGATGAAACTATTATCACAGTATAATATTAAGGGTCATATAGAGTCTATTAGTATACAATACTTAAGATATTGATCTAATGGTTTCATAATTCATCATGTTATTATAATAAATGCAGTCTCCATTTATCATTCATTCATGTGTGCTGTAATTTACTTTACATGAATAGTCGAATGAAAATTTCCCCTTGAAGTATGAATTTGAGTTATACCTAGTCGATAACCACCATATAATATTACAAGTTGTGGTGATATGTTAAGATTAGCATGAATATAATCTTTTATTTATTAAAAAGGGTTATATATGAGAAATGAATAATATATTCACAAGTTAATAAGTAGGTACTTATTACTTGGAATGACCCATCAAATTATATATCAAGAAATTTCATATAGTTACCAATATCCTTATGGAAGTATACTTATTATCAATAATTATTACCTAACACTGAAGAGATACTTAGCATAATGAAATTCCTAATTTGATTCCTTTTTTTTCAAGTTATTGCAACCATGATAATCAGAGTGTGTTTGGGTATATTTCTAACCATTCCACCAGTTAGAGTACAACCATGACATGATTTTTCCACTTGTATGATGAGTTAAGAAATCTAGACCTTGATTGAATTAAGCTGAGGAAATTCATGGCCATTCATAACTAAGTCATATAGGATGTGTTCAACTACATGGATGAGGAACATGTGATGTACTAATATATTAGATGAAGGACATGTGATGTCTTCCTTAACTTGGTCATTATTTCTCAGAGAATTAATAACAGATGAGATGGACCATACTAGATCGACATTGTTCCATGTCTAGTTGACACTTGATGTCATGGAAAAAGGAATTATATAGGTATACATATAATTTATATGATATATCTTATGGTGTAAATTTTAATATAGAGATATGAGTATTTTTGATGGAGATCACACCAAACCTTTAGTATCTTGAGCAACACAAATGCCTTTTTATAGACTACTCTTCGCCTACAATTATGAAATATGGTCTTTATATTTTTTGACAAGATTATTAAGACCCACAGGGTCACATAGTTAGGAATTTGGATAAGTATTAAATTTTGTACAAAGTGTTTTTCTAAAAAAAGAGTTATTGATAAAATTGTAACCAAAAGAAGTTTTGGATGGATTCATCAAGAGTTGTGAAGTTTTTCATAACATCCTTAGGGATTTAAATACAAGTTAAATATTTTATAAGTGAAATAAAAATATATTCATATTATGAATATATATTAGAGTGAGGTTAGAACAAATGTATCCTTAAGTATGAGCTCAATATTACATTGGTTATAACATAACATGGTTGCATGCAATGAAAATTGAGACTATGTTGCCCCCAACATAGCTTGTTTATTCAGATGGAACTCCTACATTGTTTCCTTTGGTTACCAATCCATGATATGGATTAGTTAACACACACACACATACATTCATTTAATCTTTCAATGAGGAACACTCCCATATGAAGTAATGTAAGATGTTATCACCAATTATTTTCATTAATGAAGAGAGAAGTAAACTACCTACAAAAGGTAAGGAGTTCAATTTGTTCATGATTAGTGTGGATTATTATCAGTTTCATGTGAAGATTATTAAATTATATTCCTCTTAAATCATAGTTTTCTCACAAGGTAAAATCATTGAAATCCATTATGTTTTTTGAGATCCTCATGATATGATCATAGATCCTTTAGATGATGGATTACCTATAGAGGTTGGAAGAATTTGTTTATTACTGTAGTGATTTTTTTCAAGATTAATCCATTGAGATAGAATCTACTACAAAAAATATATAGGTACACTATGTTCTTGTTTTTTTCACACACGTTGATTCTATCAAGTTTAGATTAGATTTTTTGGGGTTTATTATATTGATTGATATTATAAGATGATCCCTAAAACCCATCACTAATCTTACTAATTCTAGATCCTATATTATTAAATATATCAACATAAAATTCTAATATTTTTTTTTCTGAAAATAAAATTTAAATAGAGTTTTAGTTAAAGGGAAAACGATTCATAGTTACTCTAGTATTAATCTACTCTTTTTCTTTAAAAAACAATTGAGTTTTTTCTCCATAGGTTATATATTACTTCTCTTTAAGTGAAATGTATCATAGGTTTAATTTCCTCAAGAACACCATGGATGACCATAATTTAAGTACCCAAATATTCCAAGATTTAAAAGGTATCCCAGATTGTTTCAATGAGTGTAAAATGTCACTTTTTCTATTAAATCATTTATGATTAAATAGGAACAAAACAACACCCATTTTATCCCTTAAAAAATAATAATAATAAAATAAAAAATTTATGAACCATGAGTTGACTCCAATGAATCACTGAGCTTCAATTATTATGTTAGACTCAAGGAATGTTCAAGTATATAGCACAAAGAAAATAATAAATCCCTTTATATACACCCCAAATAAAATTTTGATACTTTTACCAATAACTAAAATGGATTATTTTCCTCACCAAATAACTCAAAAGATCAATGAACTAATACCCTTAGGATGGTTGAAAATTCAAACTACTTAGAATTAATATTTCCAAGAAACAACTTAAGTTTGGAATTGAAAAGTAACAGCTTCTGACCAATCTTAAAATCACTATTTTAGATGATTGATTCATGGATAAATCTAGTTAATTATTCGTAAATAATTTAATTTTCATATGATTTTCTCATAATCTCATCCAACTCACTGAGATTTGATAATATCCTCTTATCACTAGTCTTATAATCACAATTCAAAACCTTTACAACTTAAAAATATTTATTATATATTTACAAAAGAAAATGAAATTATTTACCAAAGAAAATTATATATGGATACATCCCTATTGTGTTATTAAAAGATATTCTATAACCCCACAAGGATTCTTTAAGTTTCAAGGAACAATATTTCATATAACTCCCAATAGTCTTTTCTAATTTTTTTAGTTCATTGTTTGAAATATAATCCGATCCACTTGACCATGGGTGATAAATAATTCATAGTTATTGAACACAACTATACTTTTCCATAAACTATTTGAATTTAAAGTGATTGAAATAGATTCTATTATAATTGATGAAATACTTAGGAACTCCATATCTTGAGAAAATGATTTTCTTGAAGAATTTACAACACTATTGGATTGATTGTTTGGAAGTTCCACTACATCTACCCTTTTGGATATATAATGAACATATACAAAGATATAACCATTCCCATGAGAAGATATAAATGGTACCATGAATACCAAACCATTAATATAAAAAATATCCACTTATAAAATACCTTTTTGAGGTATCTATTTACTTATTCAAACAATACCCATCCTTTGAAATTTAACATGCATAACTACCAAAATCTTAGCATCCCTAAGGAGAGTTATCCTATAGAGTACAACTTGTATTTTTTTTCACCTATCATATATCCCCATGTTTTTCTCCCCATGGTGAGGAGTGACAACTCTCCAAAATTGGAATAATATCTTCTATGGGCACACATCTACTTAAAATTCATCAACACACCACCTAAAAATAAACGAGTCACCCCTAAAGTAATAGTTAATGTATGAAATGAATTTATTCCATTGGTTTTGAGTGAGACCACTAGTCATGATTCCTAAGGCTAAAAAATTAATAAAATATAAAAACCAAGTAGTCTATGATGTGGAAATAGTGAAAAAAATTTATCTAGAAAGGATGAATTTATCTAACAAAAAACATTGTTTTTAGTAATAAAAAACCTATAAAGATGATCAACAACTATATTTTTAGAGACCTTCTTATACATAATCTATTAATCAAACTCTTTTAATAAGAGGATTCATCTAATGAGTATATTTTTTGCCTCTTTTTTGTACAGAAAGTATTTCAAGTTTGAATGTTCCATAAAAACTATGAATTTGGAGCCAATCAAGTTTTGACTATAATTATCAACTAAAAATAAAATAGATAACAATTCATTATCAGTTGCGGTGTATGGAATCATCTAGTAATCTACTAGTATAGTATACCATATAAAACCTCTTTTATTTTCTATAATAAAAAACTACCCAAAAAGTTATGTCACTAGAATTACACATAATCTCAAAGGGAAATTTCCAATTAGGGGTAGTGAGGATGGGTGAAGAAGTTAATTTTTCCCTGAGAAGGTTGAAATATTTTAGGCACTTATCATCAAATTAAAAGGGTAAATTCTTGACCAATATAATTCACTAAAAAACTTCTAACACCATTAGCATTTTCATGAGGGGAAATCCTTTGAATAACCAAAACTATGGAAGTTACAAATTATATTCCCATACTACCAAAAACATTCCCTTGATAACTATAAATCTATATTTCTCCCAATTCAAAACAAGGTTTATATCTTGTCACCTTTTCAAGAATAATCTCATATTCTGTAGACTTCTCTCAATATTGCTTCCAATAATGTAAAAATCATCTATGAACTCCTAAATTATCCATTATATCATGTTTGAAAATATATCCATATTTATCCTTTGAAAAGTGGCCTAAGAACCACAAAAAGGGAATCCATTAGTAAGAAAATGTTCCAAAGGGACATATGAATGTGGTTTTTTTCTTAATGATTAGGGGTTATAAGAATATAGTTTTAATCATAATAGTGATCAAGAAAATAATGGAATTAATTTTTTTCCAACTTCTCAATCATTTGATCTATGAATGTCATGGGAAAATAATTTTTCCTAGTGACATAATCCCTCTTTATGTAATCTATATATATTCTCCACTTATATACTTCTCTAGTATGAATTTTATCATTATTATTATTGGTTAAAAAAGTGAAACCTCTTTTATTAGGTACAACTTGAAAAATAATGACCCAGGATCTATCTAAGATAAGATAGATTATTATTTCATCTAATATATTTATAACTTAATAATTAACAAGATCTCTCATGTTATGATTAATCCTCCTTTTCCCTTGAAATATAATCTTGTTCTCATGTTCTATAAGGATTCTATACCTAAAAAATGATGAACTAATAACTTTTATATAAGAAATGGTATATCCTATATCAATTTTGAACTCTCTAAATAAAACTATATAACTATTCTATTGGATTTCTTTGATTTTAGAATATATGACGATAGATAGTTTAAAATTATCACTAAAAATGAATATCTTAGGTGATATGTAAAATGTTTAAGCTCAAATTTTAGTGTTTATTTTCTAAAAGGTAAAATTTTGCTCCTAGATGTCCGAATACCCCGAATTTATTTCTTAAATAAATAATAAGAACTATACAAAACCTATTTCTCCTTACTAACCACAATAGAAGACTCCTTACACTTAGAAATCAGATGTATATTAATAATGTTCTATATAGGAAAATAATCAAGGTGTTCTAGATGCTCTCAATCATACTCATTAACTTGTACCCAATCCTCAATAAAATAAAATTTCAAGCATGTTTATTAAACTAATGGTTTTACATTAATTTATTTAATGGATCCTAAAAATTACTCTTCAGGTTTATCAAAAGGGTCCTGAAATTATAAAAGATCAACTCTTGTATAGTATTTTTAATGTATTGGTTTTTTATATTTTTTGAAAAAAATTAAATTCTTATCTATTTTCACTAAATTTGAAAATCTAATTTCCCTTAGATACATTAATAACTGCTTCACTAGTGTCTAATAAAGTCCTACCACGGTTGATATGGAATTCCTTATCACATTCTATATCTAGTATGAGAAAATTAGTGGGAATAAACATTTTTCCTACTCCAAAAAACAAGTCATTTACTCTTCTCATGGGGTGAGTGATAGAGAAATCAGTCAACTATAAAACATAAATGGTAGATTGTAAGTGTTCTAATCTCATTAATTGGAATAGTGGGAAAGAGATCAAATTTATACTCACACCAAGGTCACATAAATAGTGAAACTGAACACTATTTCCATGAGTACAAGGGATGAAAAAGTATATCCGGTCTTTGAGTTTAGGAGGAACCTTATCTTGAAGGAAAAAAATACACTCCTCAGTTAGGCTATAAGTAGAAAATTTATCTGATGTATTTTTATTTAAATAATATTTTTTAATAATTTCAAATATGATATAATTTAAATTAAATCTTGAATGAATGGGATTTTGACTTAAAGTTTATTGAAAAAACCAAGGAACTTCAGTAGTGTATATATTTTTTATTTTTATTAATTATTATTGGTTATAAAATAGGTAAGGAAAAATTTCTTAATATAATGTGTATTCTATAAAGTTCTTCCTTTAATTTCTCCTCTTTATTGTTATTTTTAATTTTCAAGAATGTTTTTTTGATATGGGATAGTATTATTTAATTCATTTTTAGCATTTATATCCTCAATTATAAATTCCATGTATTCTAGATTTTGAATTTTAGATTCTTCTATAATCTCAGTTTGAACTTACCTAGGGTCATATATATTTCTCATGAGTTTTCAAACCATTCCTTATAGTGACAACCCTGATGTTTTTCCTATGGTTTATTTTTTTGGGTACTTATAAATTTACCCTTTTCTCTTCCATAAGGTTATCTTTATATATGAATCATTTGAGATTATAGATTATTAATCTTAGATTAAAAGGAAAATCTACGAGACTCTATCTCATCCTTGTGTCTAGCTTATTTATAATCCATTCTAGTAAGAATTTATTGCAGCAACCCTTATATATCTCCTTGATAATTAGATGAATCAACCCTATTTGTAATTTTTTCAATAAGGTCTTGGTTGATGTGGGAATCTAGGGGAAGTATAAGGTCTAAAAACATCTTGTTCTTTCCAAGAAAGGTCCGAGTTACTCTTATAGCTAGAGTTATATTTGTTTGAAAAGGGGTCTTCACTAGTTTGTATCCTAGATCCATAAACATCAAATTTATCATTATTTGGGGATTTAATGAACCGTCCTAGGCCAGCTTGACATGTTACCTGATCCAGCCTGCCACAAGGCCTCAAGCGTACCTCCTTGTATACTAGAGGCTGCTAACTAATAGTGAGGGTTTAACATATATAGTGGGGAGACCATTCCCTCCTGTTAGAGTACAATAATAGTATAAATAAACAAAAAATACATAAGCATAAACCTTAGAGTATTCATAATGAATAAACATAAATAAAAGCATGAAATAATAAATTAAATGCTACATACATTCATACATACTCAAATCTTGTAAACATACAACATATGATTGACCACTAGGACAAACACATATATAAAATAAAAAAAATGAAAATAAATACACTAGGATCTACTACCAATACTAATCTAATCCACATACCCGGTCTCCATGATGCTCAAGCCACACCATCCCAATCCTAAGACTCCACACGAGTTTCTTTTCTTGATCAAGAAACATTAGTCCTCAACCCCACACATCTCGAAACCTATGTTCTAACATGAAAGAATAAATTAAGCCTACATGCACACTGAGTTTCACTATAGTGGATGAGATATAAATCTCAATAGGACACCCAAAATGGCAAACCCATAATTCATTATCATAATAAGTGAATGATGCTGTGATATTCCTTATCTCATTGAAACTAATAAAAAATGGTATAAAATAACAATTTCATAAAAGAGGGGGGAAAACAAAAACAAGAAAACAACCAGCTATGGGTTATAGCATGACACCAGAGGTAAATATACCCCCTCTATCCCTACTATAGTATTCATAACATGTGGATTACCCCACCACATGACAAAAAACATATCTTCCATATCTACAAAGGATCTCCAAGAAGTCTAAACACAAAGGCATGAATGTCGGACCCAGGGTGTAACCATAGGCATCCACAAGAAAAGTGAATCCACTAGGCTATAAGAATCCAATTTCATGATCCAAATTAGTGACATATCTCCACTACAAACATCTATGAAAACGATATATCCCAAAAGTGTTGCAAAAAAATCGGGCTTCAACATGGACCTGACAACACCATCATTTGGGATCCATCCATATATACCCAAAAAATAAAATTTCATATAAGGATACATCTATAAAAATGATAGCACAAAGAATCCATGAAACTTTTAGTGAATCAATATACATAGTAGTAAACCTCTAGATAGGGTGTAACAATCAACTAGAGGGGATCACTCATCTAGATCTCCCATTAAATCCATTAGACAATCTAACCACATCTTACCAATGAAAAAGAGAACCATATCAAAACTTAGAGCCAACACTAGATCTAAGATATCCCAAAGGTCTCCTCATCAAACTATAGTCTTAAGCATAAAATACTTCAAAAATCATGGCCAAAGGACAATCTAACTTGAGACAATCCAATCTTAATACCACCATTTAGATATCTAAACTTTTAGATCCAACATTATCTTGAATAGAAAAGAATGAGGCCTATCCACAACCCCCTTGATCTCACCATCTAGAAAACAACCACCACAGGAACTCAACAACACACCTTAGGGCTAAACCAGAACTAAGGGCTCCCATGGTCTCCAAGGTCATAACATAAAGAAAAGTCCTACTAGGGACTCCCATGACGCACCCAATCTCTTGGTCCATGCCTATAAAATGATCCACAACTAGACTAAAGGTGAAAAAAGTGCAAGAAACTCTAAAAGGGGTTCCTTTATCTCATCCAAAAGCATATGACATACCCAATATGAAAACATACCAAATGAACCTCAATGGACTCCAAGCAATCCTAAATCAACAAAACACCCAATGGGAGTCTAAAAGTAGATAATTCTTATAAGGTAATTCCAAAAATTCCTCATCATGAATTCACCCACAAGCTCTCCTTAGTGCATGGCAAACCATGCCACATGGGCATTCTCAAATTCTAACTATGGAAACCACTAATCAATTGATCAACAAAACCCCTATAAGGGCATCCCCAAGAGTCCCTCAGAATCACCTCAATAGTTTAATGATGCTCAACCATAACCACCATCAGAAAATGTCAACCTAGGACAAAGGCTCCAACAACTCTGATCCTCAAACACATGATCTAAACCTCAACTGCCCTAACCTCAATTAACCAATCGTAAAATGTATGGAAGAACCAAGTTATCCTCCTAGATACTACTCGATCATGATTTCCAGGATTCATTTTAAAGAAACTAAAACAAAACCGACCAAACATCCACAATCCATGTCAAATAATGAACTAAAAACCCTCACCCAAGACTTACTTATCAAAAAGCAACCCACTGGATGATTCTGAAACCAAACCTCAAATAAATCCTCCTACTAATCTATCTCAATAAAAATACCATCCAGATAGTCTCTAAATGGAGAAAGGGTTCCACTATCATGATCTATGTGGGAAAAATGATTATAATGGACTCCTATTATGTCCAATTATAACTTTAGGGAGAAAAAAATGAAATAAGATCCAATATAAAAAAATTACACGATGTGTACACCCAAAGTTCTTAGTCATGTTCCCCAGGCCACTCGACATATACTTTCCCAAATTATAGTGTGTGGGTCCTATACACGACATTTATCCCCACATAGGGTACCTACCCATGTACCTCATCCCCAGTAGGTGTGTACAATTTCTGACTACATGACATATACTACCCTATACACCGCATGTACCCAAAACAGAATGAAAATCCATGCACCTATTAATATACCCCTACATGGAGTTTGGCCAAGCATAATACATGGACACTGGCTGTGTACATCATACGGGCTCTGACTGTGTACCATACATGGACTTGTGCCCCTCGGCACACTTTGATTCACCACTATATAGTGTGTAACCCTAGTACATGGTGTGTGGTCCCAAAAACCCATCTTCCCCAAATAGGAAGAACACATGACATGTGTTCTATAAACTTCACGTGGTGTAAATGGGTTGTCCCAAACAAAAAACCCCAAGACAGCCTGAAAACCAAAATTTCTCTCCAAAAGCCACATATTGTCCCTAAAGGGGTCCCCAAAAACCCATTTAAGGCATTAAAACTTAAAAAAACTATGATAGGGGATTGGTATGAAAAAAATTAAAACTGGCCTAACTATGGGTAGAAACCATTGATGCTTCACATCGAATCTTCCACCTGCAGTCACCACACTCTGATTTGAGCCTTGGATGAACCATTGATGGAACCTCCACCATCTCCCTCCCAATATTATATCCCTCTCTTTCTGTTAGTCATGTGACTTAGGATCTCTAAGGGAAATGTATGGGGAGTGAAATGGAAAATAAAGGAAGGAAAGAGGAAAATAGAAAAAAATAAGAAAAAATAAAAATAAAAATAAAAGATAAGGGGCTTGAGACCAACCCTGGTTCCTAACACATGGTTATGCCTTGCCTAGGAAAAATTCTCTATTCCAGACTCAAACTTAGAGACAAAATATCAATCTGACAGTCTGTTTAAATGAAATAACCAAATGAACACATGTAAATAGATTAATATTTAATTAATTAAATATTAAATATTACTTGAAAATTTTAATGGCTAATATTTCCAAAAAAATCTTTTCATAGGGTAAAAAAACTATTAGAATACCAAAAGAGTTTTTAGAAAAATTATCTGAGATCACCTTATAGGATAAATTACCATTTTTATGTGAAACACTTTCAGGAACAAAAATCTCAATTTTCCCCTAATTTTCATAACCCGTGACAATGAAAGGTGTCAAAAATCCCCACTTAATACGCTTATCACCCATGAGAATACTCAATAAAGAACAATAATACATGATATCCCCTATGAATTGGTGAAACCAACACTATCTTGACTGTCCAATGACCGGTTTTACAATGCCCACAACTCTCTCCTAATATGAGAGACATTCAACCATGACTGATCTAATGCTCCCCACCACAGGAGAATCCTTATCATCACCCTATAAAACAAATTTCAAACAAAATGGTATATGATACATCCATTACTAAAAACAATGGATATATGTGGCCAAACTACTCTCACCTGAGTGATAACATGTAAACTGCAACAAAACATGCTCACTCTTAGCTCACTAGGAACAACTAACTCCATGCTCAAAAAACCACTTAAAACAAGGTTCAAGGCCTACAACAACCTATGTTTCACTCCCAACTACAAGTATTTCATTAAAACACTCTCGGGCGTGCAATGGGACTTATGATTATACAGACCAAGTCCCAACAAAACTAGGCTAACGCTCCTAAAACCAACGACTATTCTCCTCATGTAGATCAGTTCCAAAAAACTAAAAAAATAAGGCATATCACTCATGAAAAGATAAACTAAATGACCAACCTTCACTAAATCATCGATCCAAATCCATAAGCATCCAACTACACTTCAACTATGCTGCCCAAAGTGCAACCAAAATGACCAGGTCCAGGGGTCTAGCTAAACTCACCCTCTCAAGCCAACCATGAGATTGGGAGAACTCCCAGTGATTCACATCCCAAACACTAGGAATACTTATACCTAATCACATAATGGTGATATTAGACCTAAAAACCCCCCACCAAGAAAGAATAACCAAGTCCAATCAAGGAATCAGTGATAACAAGAATATGGGTCCCACTGTAAGACCTAACAGACAACAAGTGAAAAAAAATACCTCCCAAGAAACTAAAACTTGGGGATTAAAAGAACCCACAACCTTAGGGAAACTAAATCCCAATCCAATATTTCTTAGGCATTATTTCTCTCATCAAACCACCAACAAGTTACTTAGAGCACATTATCGACCTAAAAGGGTCTCTGTATATCCCTTGATGAAGAGACTATATCTAAATCACCAGTAAATATCTCAACTCAAGATTCACTTGGCCTATAATTAGAATAAAATACATACATGTGATTAATTTGAGTGGAATTACACCAAGGACCTATATTTGAAACACCATATAGGTTGTTGGAGACACTTTAAACAACTAAACCTCCATCGTCAGTGAAGAAACCACATATAGGTATATACCATGTGAGTCCTATGTTCCTAGAATGATGAATGAACACTAGCATATTGACCATGGTACATGAGTCAAAGAATACAATAAAATATAAATATAGAAAATCAAGTGAATTACACTAGGTAAAATCACACCACTAAAAAATCAGAAACCAATAACAACAGTCCCATAACCATGAAACTTGTACTTCCTATCAGTAAAGGTGTTTGTAAAACATAAGTCCAATATTCATCACAAGTTATAACACATTACTAGAACAACTATCTACCAACTACCCAAATCACAAAACTAGATAGATATAATACCATTTTATAATGAGATTTCTTGGATCAAATTGACACAACACTTGACCTCTCCCACCATAAGGCCTCAAGAATGCTTCCTTATATTCTAGAGGCTACCAACAAGTAGTGAGGGTATAATAGATATAGTGAGGAGACTATACCCTTTGGTTAGAGTTCAATAATAGTGGAAATAACTAAAACATACAAAAGTATAAACATTATAGTGAACAAAATAAATAAACATAAATAGAAGCATGCTATAATAAATGAAAAGTGACATAAAAATATATATAATCAAAGCATGAAAAACATATGATAGATGATTAACCACTAGTAAAATCACATATACAAAATAAAAAAAATGAAAATAAATACATCATGCTCCACTACCAACACCAAGCTAAACCACATACCTGATCTCCAAGATGCTTGAGTTGCACCAGCCTGATCCTAAGACTCTACATGAATAAATTTTCTTGATAAATAAACACTCGACCTTGACCCCATCCATTGTACAACCTATTATCCAACATGAAATAAAAAATAATGTATGTGTACACAACTAGGTTCATGTACATGTGGTGAGAAATAAATCTCAATAGGCCACTCCCAATGGCGAACCTATAATCTTCTATCATAATAAACGCATGCACATGTGATATGCCTAGTCTAGTAAAAACTAATAATATTAGATATAAAATAACAACTACATAAAATAAGGTGGAAAAAGAAAAAAAATATCCAATCGTAGGTTTTGTCCTAGCATACGAAGTAAATCTACCCCCACTCTGGACCTGCCAGAGGATTTTCAGCATGTGGCTCACCCAACCACATGACTACTGGCACGTCCTCCAGATCTAAACAGGAGCTCCAAGATGTCTAAAAAAAAGTATGAATGCTAGACCCTAGGGTGTAACCATAGGAATCCACATGAAAAAGAGAATCTAATGGGATTTAGGGATCCAATGGAAAATACAAATTGGTGATAGATATACAGAATCAAAGATCATCCACAGTACTAGGATAATGTTATTATCCATGGTAGATAACCTATATACAAGGAATAACACTCAACTAGAGAGGTTCACTCATCTAGATATCCCATTATCTCTATAAGATAGTATAAACATAGACAAAAAATGGAGGAGAGAACTAGGTCAAAACTCAAGGCCAATTCCCAATCTAATATATCACAAAGGTATCCTTGGTAAATCAAAGTCCTGAGAAGAAACTTACTCAAATATCATGGCCAATGGAAAACCGAATGTAGGATGATTTAACCTCAAACCCATTATATAAATTGATGAACTAAAAGCATCGATAAACTCTCAAAAAATAAAATAAAGGGGCCTATCTATGGTTCCCTAGATCTCACCATCCAATAAAAAACCACCATAGGATCTCAAAGACTCGCCTCATGGGAAAACCAAAACTTAGGGCTTCCATGGTCCCTCAGGTTACAACATAAAGAGACATCCTAATTAGTAATACCCTACTACAACCAATCTCTTAATCCATGCCTATTAAAATATCCACAATTGTGCCATAGGACACAACAAGAATAGGAAACCCTATAAGGGTTTCCTCTATCTTATCTAAAATTGTAGGATATGTATAGTGTGGAAACATCCCAAATGGACCTCAGTGGCCTCCAACATAACCTTAATAAACAACATGCCCAAAGGGATCCAAAAGAAAATCATTACTATAATGGAATTATAAAGGGTCCTCATGACCACCTCAAGAACAAGAAACCCCACAGTGGCCCCTCATCACAATTCAAACCATGCTATACAGGAATTATCAAATGCTAACTATGATAACCATTGATCACTCGATTAGTAACTAGCCCACAAGGACACCATCAAGAGTCCTTTAAGATCATCTTAATAGCTCAATGATGCTCAGCTATAACTGCCACCCCACAATGTCAAACTATCCCAAATGATCCAACAACCTTGGTCCTCAAACACTTGAGCTAAACCTCAACTGCTCTAACCTTGAGTAATCGGTCCTGAAGAATAGGGTCAAACTAAGATCTCCTCAGAGATACTAATTGATCAAGTTTTACAAGATCTATATAAAATAATCTCAAATAAAATTGTCTTGGAATCCATAATCCACACCAACTAATGAGCTAACAATATTCAACCCAGACCTCATAGCTCACAACCCAACCCACCAGAGGTTTATAAAAC
The DNA here is from genome assembly GCA_963277665.1 of Viscum album. Lineage (NCBI taxonomy): Eukaryota > Viridiplantae > Streptophyta > Magnoliopsida > Santalales > Viscaceae > Viscum > Viscum album. The sequence continues at coordinate 1,203,804,317 of OY728163.1, read as the reverse complement.
CAAACCTCAATGAAATACTATTTTTAAACTCTATCAGTCCAAAACACTATCTAGAAATCCTCTAGAGGTTGAAATAGTTTTACTATCACAATATACATGGAAAAAAATCCTTAGAATAGAATCCACTTTTTTTTTTAATTTTGAATCTAGATAAAAAATAGGAAAAATGATCCAAGATAAAAAAAGTAAATGGTGTGTACTTGGGCTACATGAAATGTAAACACAAATGTCCTCCTTGGATGTGTTCCCTAGAAAACCTATAATTTAATTTCCTAAAGTACATGATGTGTGGACCCTGTACGTGGAGTATAAGACCACATGGTGTACCTTCCTTTATAACTCAACCTCACATGGAATGTACAATTCTGGACTACATGGAGTGTATCTCCTCATACATATCGTGCACCCCATATAGGATTCCTAGCCATATAACTATCCAAGTACCCCCATACAGGTTCTATCCAAGAACAATACATGGCCATTATCTATGTACCTCATACGATCTCTGGCTGTGTACCCTACACAAACATGTTACCCTTAGCACACCCCGATTCACCACTATAGGGTGTGTACCATCAATACATGGTGTGAAGTCCCAAAACCCATATTTTATAGATAGTAAGAACACATGACATGTTTTATTTGAACTACATGCTGTGTACATGAGTTCTACCAAAAAAAACCCCCCGAAATGGTCCAAAACCCCTAATCTATCCTTAAATCCATAGATCATCCCTCAAGGGGTCTCTAACAATACATTTAAGGAATTAAAACTTAAATAAAACTATGATATAGGGATTAGGATAAAAAAATTTAAAACCAACCTACCTTTGGTCCGAAACCATTGAAGCTTCACATCAAATCTGACACCCACAACCTTCACACTCTAATTTGGCCCTCAAATGAACATCCATAAGTGCCCCACCCTCTTCCTCTCCCTCTTCTATCTATACACCTTTTCCGATTTTACAATGTATGAGACCCAAGGGTCATGAATAGTAATCCTAAAGAAAAAGAGAGGAAAGAAAAGTGAAAGAAGAAAAAAGGAAGAAAAAAGAAAAATAAAAGAAATGGGATAAATAGAGTACACATAAAAAGTATTTATGATCATCTTATTGGAGAAATTACTAATTTTCCCCTGAATCACTCTAAAGAACAAAAAGTTCAAATTTCCCCTTATTTTTATAACTTGTGACAACGTAAGGTGTCATAAGGTCCTAAGAAGGCATATAAAATTTTGGATAATAAAATCAAGAGTAACTGAGCATACCATAGTGCTGGAATTTTTCTATAAGTGAATTGTCATGATTATCACTATAAATTCTAGAAAATTGGGATTTTGTTTCTTTACCCAGAAAAGTTTTATTTCTTTCTTAGGGATAGTTATATTAGATAATTTATGTTGTGAATTTCGGTAATGTGTATCAAAAATTTATTTCAACTCCTTTGTTATTTTGTTAAAAAATTCACCACCAAAAGATTGATCTAATAATGTTTGGTGGTAAGGGGAAAGACCATTTTAAAATGTTTCCATTATAAAATGATGAGAAAAATAATGGTTAGGAAATTTTATAAGGACACCTTTAAATCTATCCCAAGTATCCTAGAACAAATTACCCTTATCTTGGAAAAAGTAAATGATTTTTTCCCTCACTTCAGTTATTGTTATCCTAGGATATAATTTTATCACAAAAGTACTAAAAACCAAGTCCCAAGTGTCAAAAAGTTTCTCATATAATTTTTGTAACCAAATATGAGAATTTAAAATTAAGAAGAGTGTAAAAAATCTTATCTTTAGATCTTCATTTACCAACCTATGTAATGGAAATTTATTCACAATAATATAAAAATCCCTAATAATTTCTAAAGAGTCTTCATTAGGTAAACCATTATGGGATAAAAGTAGGGATTATTAGGATTGATAAAACTCATAATTCATTGACCTAGGAGTCAATCTAACACAAGATTATTTTCTTAATATAGTAATTAGTTGAAACTCCCTAAATCTAACTCTCTCATCCACTTGTTTTTTCGGTTGAGGTGGGATGATATTTTTATTGCGATCAACAATCACCTTAGGTATTCCATTTTAGTTTTCTCTATTTTGGAAAATTGGAATAGTTTTTTTTATTTTGGGAATGAAGGGATTTAATTTTTTAGATTTTGATATAGTGTAAATACACTATAATGTTTTAAATTTTTTGTAAATATATTTGTTATTGTTTTTTTATGTTTTAATTTTTTTATTTGGAATAATCGTTACCTTCCCTAAAAATGATGCAAAATTTTGATCGGTTGTTGGTTAAATAAAATATTTTTTTCCTAGTAACACTAATATAGTATAAGACTTGGATGATCCCATAAGGAAGGACTGATATAAAATATAAGGAAAACAAAATCAAACCTAAAAATACAACAACTAAAGAAAAACTAAACAAAATAGTGATGATAAAAAATTTGATTGATGTACAGTAAGTAATAAAATAGTGGTAAAATGGTGTTAGTGAGATGGTTCAAAATAATAAATCACAAATAATAGGAAATTAATGAACAAAAATTTAATAGGAAATGGAAATTTCAATTTTCTAATCATGAAAATATGTTCCTTTATTCATGTAGAAATTTAACTTGGTAAACATTAATAAAATGGATTTACACTAACTTTTTTGAGGAGTTTATTGGTGGAATGTTGAATTATATTTTTTTGATTCTATATTTTAACACAGTAATTAGAAATGTGTGAAATTATCATAATCAATATCAAACTTTCATTAAAACTCGGTGTGTTATTTTTCTATTTTAATCTGAAATGATCATTTTAATTCCCCAAACCAGATCACTCGGAACAGTAGCTGAACCAGACTGCCACATTACCTCAAGAGTGCCTTATTGAAAGACAAATGCCACAAACAAGTACTAGGTGTCTAAGGTGGTACTTTTAATATACTATAAACCCTATATCAAAGTTAATAATCATGGGTAAATAACCAAAATAGCATCCTCATCATCACATCATAGTATTTAGAAGTTATGCACATATCTATAAAAAATAACTGAAGGTTGAAGAATGTTGTACCAAAAAACCATGATGGAATATAAGACTAATTACCAATTAGAACGATCACATATACAAGGTAAATAAATAAAATAAATTAGTCTTTAAAAGAGGCCTCAACCCCAGCTTCGGGACTCACATCTAGTCAACAGATCTCACTCGATATGCTCTTACTTGAACACACAATATAGGGCCTCAGTATAACATGAACTTATGGACATGTGAGAAAAGATTAGGTACCAATTTATAGAGGTTACTTGAGTATATTATGATTATTTAACTCTATAGGGAAACACCAATGTAGTCTCTTACTAATTGATATATGTTTTGATAAGTTCATGCAACATGCACCACTAAAATAATTAAATAAAATACTATAAAAATATAGATAAATAACAACCCAGAATACCTTCTTCGGCTACTGTAATAGTGTCTCTAACCATGTACCATTGACCATGATAACCACAATATCACCATTCTACCAATGTAATGAACATATATCCTAGGTGAAGCACATAAACCATTATTGATCCTCTAGTATGTGACCTCGATCGGTCATACTTGCTTCATCCTGTGTTAGAGTGTGTTTGAGAATCAGTATCACCACAAAGAGACCTATATTCAAACTTTTGGGGTCTCATTCTCACACCTTCCCCATGATTGATTGTGGATTCACACTTTTGGGGTCTCATTCTCACACCTTCCTCATCATAATCATTTTTAAAAAATTATAAAAAGAATAAAAAATCCAAAAAATATAATAAAAATTAAATATATTTTTAATTAAAACACATTTTAAATCCGAACACACAATAATTTCATAAGGAAGATGTTGAAAACATGTATTAAAATAAATCCATACCACTTAATCACTACATATTTCATTATTATTCTTTTTACATAGAAGGAATATTTCAATAGTCTTCATATATTACCTTGTGGTAAAATTTGACAAACTATTTAGGCATGCTTCATGTTTCTTCTCTTTGATAGCCATTAAAACCACCTTAATTTTTTTATCCTTGACGAGTCCTCCTTCAAGTTCACATACAATTTTCTCACATCCAAATAAAATTATTTACTTATATTACATATTTTATTTTGTTAATTATATTATGGATACTATGAGTAAATATTTATTAGTGCTTGGACACCCTTCATTGATATCCAAAATTATTTTCCTATAATGTGGTCAATCTATTTTACAAAACTAATTTTTTTATTTGGTGTAAACTCTCTTTCCATTTTCAATAAAAATTGAAGATTTATTTATGATTTATTTATATCCTTTATTGCTATAATTTCTTTCCATATGTCCATGGTTAGTGAAAATAAAATACATCCCTTTAAAATTGTACCTCATGTATTATTTCCTTGGTTGAGATTTTATAACATATTTTCTTCCTCCATCAATCCCCTAATATTCTAAACACATATCCATGATGTGTCTAATTATTTAAAAAAATTTGAACCTCATAGATGAATTACTTTTATAGCCTTTAATTATATATTTATCATTCATTTCATTATTATTCTAGATTATAGATTTCCACCATTATGTACTTTAATTGTTGAGGATGTCTTAAAGGGGATGTATTCTTCCCATTCCATTTTAAAGATTTTAGATTCGATTTTAGCTCCTTGATATTATCATAATTCTCCTATAATTTGGAATCCATCTTCCCCAACATTAAACCAAATTACTTTATAGTTTTTATCACCTGCTAAATTTTAGTTCTGAGAGGAACAATTATTGATTTTAGCTCCTTATTTATAGCAATTTTTTTCTTATTCACATGAAATTTATTTAATAAGGTATCTTTGGTCCTTTATTTTTGCACCAATTTTCATAACTTATTTATTAAAGTAAACCTCCTCTTAATCATTCATTATTATCCAACATAAAATCTATAATGAATACATAGTCTAATCCATGGATGATTTCCCATTGATCCACATTTTCTTTTAATGATTGGATATCATTTTGATCACCGTATGAACAAACTATAGATTGGTAGCTTGATTTAGTTTTCATTCCATCATTTAAATCCATACTTATATCAATTTACAAGGAAAACCATAGATCTATATATTTTCATGTGTCTTTGAAAAGATTTTTAGAATCATATTTAATAATTAAATCATATTTTTCACCTTAATTGGACTACCCATATTCTTAAGATACTTCTTCTTACTCTTCTTATTTTACATTGAAATAAGATAGTATTATATAATTTTATTCACTGGTTAATCATAAAAAATATAATTATATTCATCTATTGATATAGGTTTGGAAACTTTCTTTATGTACACTATTTTTTCATAAGTCCTCTCTAATAAGATCTAGATATTGATGACATTTGTATAATTATATTTTTCTTAAACACTTCACTAGAGATACCTCTATTCAACACCTTTTATATAACTGCATTGTGAAATGTTTCATTATGCTTTCTAAAATGATCATACCATTGTACATATTCTCTGATCTCTTCACAATAGGCCTATATAAACCAATACATCTCCTTTTCCCATCCAAAATATTTAGTACCACTGAAGAAAATAAGCTTCATCATTGAATCTGTGTGTGAAAAAAATTTAAAAATAAATTTAAATCACAAGAACAAAAATATTTTACTTGGTTCACCAACAAGGGATAATATAAGAAGCATACACATGGTGATATATTAGTGTACTTGAATCCACTATCACACACTGTTTGGTGGATACAAACTTTTAGGCCACAGTCACTCTATACTAAGATATAATACCATTACAAGGTTTAGGAAATAATAACTATTTATCCAAGGGCCACTCCCACTTATTAAACCCTACACATTGGTTAGATGAATGAAAAATCAGTTTATAGATGTAAGGGTCTATTCAATAGTATATAGACATGAATTTTCTTCCATATCAATATAAGGTGAGGATTATCCTTGTATATTAAAATCCATAATAGATTCTCTATTAAGATCCACTTCACTTATATTCTGTTTTAAAAAGTTAAATAGAAAAAATCATCTATGTGAGATCTCCTTATAATCAAATAAAACAAAATCACTTCTTCGATATGAAGATTATTCTGAGCTGGAACAATCTTGTATCACTCCTTCAATAGCTAGATATAACAATATAACTTCTTATTATTAAAGATTTATCTCTTAAAAGTACCAAATATTTCAATGGAAATCTACTATGAAATATTCTCTATTTTCATTATTTAAACTAAGTCTATTAATATGATTAATTATATCTATCTTTTTTTATAACTTTTAGAAATGTCATAAAGCTCTTCAATAATCTAATCCCTTTATCAAATGGTTGGGATTAATTATCTTCCTCTAATAATACATGATCATTAAATGTATCCCACATAATTAAATGTGGTCAAATAAATATAATTGGGTTGATCCAATTCCTTAAATCTTGAGTAAAAAAATTTCCTTTTTAAATTCAAACAAAATCATTAATTCATTCTGGAAACATACACATCATAACATAGGATACTGAATTGCGGCATGATGTACTTTGATTTTGATATGATCTAAACTTAATATATATAAATATTACATAATTTTATAGTAATATTCATTAAATATCACAATAAATAACACCCAAGAACTTATAGGTTTAGTGTATTTGGAGATTAGATACACAACCAACTTATTTTACAAACATTCTTAAACATCTCCCATATGTAATCTTCTGACATGATACCCTTCAAGACATATCATACATAATAATCTTCTTCATTACCTGGGGAATAGAAACATAACAAAGGGGTGATCTTATATTAACAGTAAGGGGTGAACATAAGAGATATCAACTGAAGATTATATTGAGTATATGATGAACATGTAGGAATAAGAACATAATCAAGGTACATAAACCTAATATATAGAAACCATACCAAAAAAAAACATGGATAATAAATTGTAAATCATGACCATAAGTATTTTTATTAAAATATGAAATTAGACATAGGAATGTTTAATATAAATAAAAATAAAAAATAATTTCTTATATCAAGGCTCACTATAAAGATCATCATCACATAGTGTACAAAGTCCCTTTAGGGTTTGGGTTCATTCCCTATTTTCATAATCATAGTGGATAGAATCCATTAGGGGTTTGGGTTCACTACTAATTCCTAGAAAACTAGTGAAAAACTTCACTTTAGGATTTGAGTTCAATTTCCATTCCTATAAAAAAAGTGGAGAAAGTTCCAAAGGGGTTTGGTATCACATCCTGATACCTTACTTGTAATATAGTGAGATATAAAGATTTACCCAGTTCATTAGGGGGATATATAATTATGGGACCACCTATAATATCTTAAAATAATGATAAATAATCTAGTTTCATGAATATTTATATAAGACGTGATAATAAGACATCCATAAAAAGAAGTTGGATGGTATCCTTAGATCATATCCCCAATGAAGCATAAAAAATATTAAAGGATATTTACATAGATCAATAACATTTTATAAGAGAAATAGAAAATTTATTTTAAAAATAAGAAGAAATAGAATTTAATATTTTATAACTTTTATTTTAAAACCAATTAATTTATAAAATAATAGTTTTATAAAATTAATGATAAAGTGAATAAATATTACTTTAAGTATTATGAAAACTTAAACATAAAGCTTCGTAAAGAAAACCAAATAAAATGGTGGGAAAAAGTGTTCATACAAAAAATATTTAAAAATATTCCTTTAAAAAATTATAAAAAAATTAAAAGAAAATATAAAATCCACTTAATAAATAATATAATTAGGAATAAGTTCATCCATATAATCATATGAAAAACATGGACCTGGAGGAGAAAGATTCTTGACTAAAAATAAGAGATAAGGCTGACTCCATTTATATGCATCCTTTAGATTAAATTATGAACCAAAGCGAGATGAAATAGTAATATGAAATGTAAAACCCAAAAATAACCAAAGTATAATAAAATAGATGTGAATTTAGAGATAAATAATATATAATTTCCCCAAATGGAAATTTTACCATAAACAATCTCGATCTCAAAATGAGATTTGAAAAGAAACCTTTATGGATTTGGTAAATTTTCAATCAAAATCCCTTGAAAAGGGAACCTGATATTGATTTTTAAATCTATTTAATTTCAGGAAAAGTATGATAAAATAAATCCAAGGGTCAGTATATACACCACATAAAATAAAACAAGTGGTGAATATAGAGCATATCAAAATGAAGGGAAATTTTAGACGAGGAACCCTTACCATGAACTTCAGCTTGGTCAGACATGCTCTAACTCCATATATAATTAGTATAGGTATATTATTAATATATATAACAAAATTATAAATATTTATTTTACTCAATACCATTAATTATTAATTCCTCATTATCCACATATTAATTGTTTATTGTTAAAATTAACATTTGGGTGTTAACTATTCTATTTTTCCATGCATGCTTCGATTTAGTGGTTATGGTAATTAATTCTTGATTACAGGTTAATAAATTACAGAATATTCATGAATATTTAGCATATGTGTTTTTATAAAGTTCTGGACTCCCATGTTTATTTCATGCAACTCATGGAAACAGGTCTCTTGTAACACTTAAAAAATATCTTTTTCAGAAATTATTGAAATAACAAAAGAATTGAATTTATAGGTGAATATAATTTGGAATATTAACAATAAAGAAATATAAAAACTTATCAAATTAATCATAATTACATCATATTACTAGTAATTACGTTTTATTTGTCTCTCATGATGTAAAATTTGTAATATTATTTTTGTAGGTGATAAAATCAACCCAAACAAGAACACGTTATAATGTATGAATGAGTAAGAAAATTTTATTATATAGTAATAATATCACTTTTACATAATATTAATGATTTATTTTTTTATTATATTATAAAATAATGTTTCATAAGTGGTTTATAAAGAAGATAACGAATAATTATTAAGTATATACTGAGATTTACGTTGAATACTTGAATCTTCTTTGAGAGTGCCTATTAGAAATGAGGGATTTGGGACTACTTGTAACCAGAGGTTACAAAATGTATGATATGTTTTTTAAGGAGTGAATTTGATTAGGTATTAAAGATAGAACGAAAGGAAATGTGTGGGTTGAGGTGGGTATAGGTGGGGTCCTTTTATAGGCGAGCATGAGTGTCATTTTCACAAATGCCCATCCCTTAATGTGTAAGAAATGTATTTTTACAAGGAAAGTTGAACCAAAGTGTAAAAATAATAGATATAGTATAAGGTATGGTTGATCATACCCACATACACTCATTTAGTGATAATTTTTTATCATATTTTTGATCTTTACCTCTTAGTTAAACCCTTTTATCTCATTTTACCTTTATCGTGATAACTCAATTTTTTCTTTAGTAACTTATTTTTTCCCTAAAAATAAAATTGAACTTATTATATAATTTTAAATTTATGAAATTAATTTTATTAAATTTAATTTATAAAAATGATAAAAATAAATGTTAATATAAGAATGTATAATACATAAAAAACATTTTTTAGAGAAATACATTTTTAAGCATGCAAATGCATTTACTATTATTACTTACCAATTAATAATCATTAGATGATAGATATTTTATTATAAAATATATATAAACAATTAATTTAATTAAAATCACTCTTTAATAGAGACCAGTTTAATTTATTAAAATAAAAAGTCACAACATATAAAAATACTCTTTGAAAAATAAATATTTTTAATAGTAAATAATTTTAATCACATATCATTAATTATTTATGTTCTAACCACTAAATTTTATTAATTATTTGGTATTATAATATTTATTTAAATTTTATAAACACATCAAATAATTATTTAATAATAATAAAAATAACAATAATAATGTGTAATGAATAAAAAGACATATTTTTATAATAAATAATTTTCATTAATTATTATATTTTTATTTCATTCAAGAATTATTTATTATTTGTGAAATATATATATATATATATATTTAATTTTTTTCTAAAAATTACACAATTTCAATATGCCTATTGAATTCAAGTATATTCAATGACCACATGTCTAACGACCATATGTCCAACAACCATATGTCCAACAACCAGATGTACAATGGTCATATATATAACGATCATATTGCTTTACAATATATATCCTCACATAAATCACTAAAATCATTAATCATATTCTCTAATTTCATTATAAATATGTTTATTATATTTCTAACATGTTGTATTATTTCTATAGTTATCATTGGCAGTATTATCTTCATAGAAAATTACGATGATGAGAATTTCCACATTTTAGTATTTTTTTTACTTGTGGTTTTATTTATTTAATAATTTTACTAATAAAGATTCATTTAGTTATGTCATAATGTATTTCATTATACATTTTAGTATTTTACTATAATAATAAATTTTTCACTTTAGTTTGTTGTTGTGTGTATTATAAGCTATGAAACACACAACATTTATTTAAAGGTAAATACATACTAAAATCTGAGGGTTTTACATTACACTCGCATTAAAATAATTTTCCCCCTAAAATATATTTTTTCCAATGAAAAAATAAGGGTTCTTTTTCTGTATTAAATATTCAGGTTCACACATCGCTTCCTCATAATTATGATTCCTACAGAGATCTTTAACTCATTGAGTGACCTTATTTTGAAGTACTTTGTCTTTATAATATAAGATCTATACCAGTTGTTCCTCACAAGAGATATCGTATTCCAGTTATACTTCCTATAAGTTTATTACATGTGAAGGCTCCCATATGTACTTTCTCAAAAGTGATACATGAAACACATCATGAATTTGGGAGTGGTTTGGTGGAAGTGAAAGATGATAAAATACCATACCGATATAATCAAGGATTTCAGAAAGGATAATGTATATAGAGATTAAATTTCCCTTCTTCTTGAATCTCATAACCATATTCCATGGTGATAGTTGAAGGAATACCTTATCTTTGACTTTTAAACTCCAAATCTCACCAATGATTATCAGTATAGCTCTTCTTTAAACTTTTTGTAGTTTTAATGTGTCACTGAATGGTTTGAATATTCTATGAAATATCTTGAGAAAGATCTAGTCCAGGAATTGTATGCTCTCCAAATTCACTCCAACATGTTGGAGTTATTCAAATCCTTACATAAATATCCTAATACGGTTCCATTTCAATGAAAGAATGGAAACTATTGTTATATGAGAACTCTACCAGGGAAAGCTGTAAATTATAACCACCTTTGAAATATATCAAGAAGGGTCTCAACATATATTATATGGTTTGAATGCTCCTTTTAGATTTAAAATTAGTTTGAGGATGGTAAAATATAATAAAGATCAAATCTATATGGTTTGAATGCTCCTTTAAGGTATGGGTAATGGTTACATCACCACCTTACACTTATTTCATATTTTATTTAGATTACTAAACAATAAGCATCGATACATATATTCTATAATATCTCTCTTCATGTTGCCCCACCAGAAATGCTCTTTGTGATATCTATACATCTTTATAATTCTAATATGGATAGATAATGACGATCTATGTTCATTATCCAAGAAATCCTTCTTCAATTTTGATATTTTAGGGACACATATTCATTCTAAAATATTATAATTACATTATTTTCAAATTTTAACTCTAGAATATTCCTTATCTTTTTATATGACTCTATGTACTTCTTCTTTTCCTCTTTTATCTTCCCATGGATCGACGACTGAGTAGTAATTTGGTAAATATATAATTTATATCCTTCCCTTATGATTCTTAGGTTCATCCTTTGCAAATAAATAATTATTGGGTCTTTTTAAATCCTCTTTATGGATAAAATAACATGATCCTTCCTACTCAGAGCATCATCCACCTTGTTTGCCTTCTCAAAAAGGCTATGTGTTGAGTATTCATAGTCCTTGATCAACCCCAACTATCTCTATTTTCACATGTTCAAATAATTTTATGTGAATATATACTTTAAGATATTGTGATCAGTATATATATTATACATTTCATGATAGTGATAATGGATCCATATCTTTAATGAAAATATCACCACTACTAGCTCAAAATTATACATTGGGTAATTTTTTTCATAAACCTTTAATTGAAATGTGGCATAAGATACTTCCATGTTATTTTTTCACAAGGAAACATTGTAATCCCTTATTTGATGTATTATTTGTAAAGACCCATAAATTTTAAGGAAATTTTTTTTCTTAAATTATTTGGAATTTTACGAGTATGCAGTTTCTAACGGCACCTGATTCTGAGGCCCGGTGTGCCCGGAATAATTTTCTGAAGTTTTGTTAAGCTTAAATTAACACGCATAAGCAGTTTTCCTGAAAAAGTAGAATAACTCTTAAATGGTTACTCGGATCAGAAATCCGAGGGCACTGTTGTGATCATAATGACGGGTTTACCCTAGGCATAACTTAAGTTTAGTTGTTGCAGGCCTCTTGTGAGAAAACCCGAAAATGACATAACCATAAATAAAATAATTAAATAAAGTTATTTTATTTTTCAAATGCTTATAACTCACAAACGGTAACTCGGATTGAAAATCCGAGACCACCATCGAACTCGTGAGGGTATGATTTCTTTAAGAAGATACTATCTTTGGCCGGCACGGGCCACCTGAGAAAGTTAGTTTTTGGCCGTAAATAAAATAATTAAGTGACAGTTATTTTATTGTAAAATTCATAACTTCTAAACGGTAACTCGAATTGAAAATCCGAGAGTACCGTTGAGTTCTTTGGGGCGTGTTTCTCTAAGGCAGAGCCTAACCTTGAACATAGTGGGCCGAGGGTGACTGATAATAACTTTCTGAACTTTTTTTTGGGTACGTTTAGTAAGCATACGAGCGGTGTTTTATAACTTTTGAACTGGTGCTCAAAATCGAATTCTGAGGGCACTGTTGAACTCGCAGTGCCGATATTCGCTTAAGAATACTTTTACCTCAATGGCGGATGATCGGGTATGAAAGTTAGTTTTTGGGGTTTTACATGGGTTAATAAAATAAAATAAGTGAATAATTTATTTTATTTTGTTAAACACATGTAGTGTGGATAAAGTGGTTAGAAGATCCACTTGGGAGTTGGTGGTGGAATCACCACACCCTAACCTCTCATTTAATGGGGAGGGAGAGGAAACCTCTCAAACCCCCCATCCATTAATTTTATATGTCGATGTAAAATTAATTGCACTCAATTAATTTTATGGGTCGACGTAAAATTAATTGTTGTCAGTTAATTTTATGTGTCGACGTAAAATTAATTGCTCTCAATTAATTTTATGAGTTGATGTAAAATTAATTGTTGTCAGTTAATTTTATGGTTCGACGTAAAAATTAATTGCTGTGATTTAAGTGTCGACGTGAAATTAATTGTTGTCAATTGATTTTATGTGTCAACATAAAATTAATTCGTGTCATGTTTTTTGATGCATGCTATGTGGGGGAAACTTCTTGGCATCCTCCACTCTTAAGTTGTGCCAACTCACCTCTTAAATTGCGCCAACGCAATTTAATTCGCCCGAACCCCTTTTTAAATTAAGTAACAACATCCTTGGAATTTAGTATGGTTCCAAATAAATGAACCTTCATAAATTCCACGATGGTTACATACCTCTCCCCCTCTCCTATATAAAGAGAGCTTGGGTGAAGGTTTTGGGACGGCTTCACCAAGCGACGAAGCACTGGTAAAGTATTGTGACGCCCAACACTTGGGGAAATCGTATCCTCTCCAATGAAGAATGCCAACCTCTGACGAAGGACGACGAATAAACGCTGATTCCTCAGAGATCGATGATGTGACGCCGTGTACCGAGATGACGACGATCCTCTTTCCGCAACGCTATGTACCACGACACTGACGATCTTCCTTCCGCGACGCCGTCTTTTGCGACGTCTCGTTCCTGCAATGAACCTTCGTTTGAAGACACCTTGAGGCAGGGGTTAATTGTTTTACCCATGAATTATTTCTTTTCCGTTCATCGACTTCTATTTGGGCCGCCTGTTATCGTAATAACGAGAGGAGGTCGGACCGCACGAACACGACCGAACCTCCTCCCCCTTTGATGATTTTGTTTTTTGCGGTTCGAAAGAAGGAGATGCGGTGCAACGACACCGCGCGAAAATATGGGAAAAAGTAGCGAAGATGCGCGGCACCGTCATGCCGCGCCGATGAGTCCAAACGAACCCGCGGCCGGAGTCGGGCCACAGCGAAGGGGCACGACACCGTCACGTCGCACCGGAGAACCACGAAGACACCGCGGCCAGAGTGGGGCCGCAGCGGAGGGGCGCGACGCCGTCGCGCCGCGCCAGTCGGAAAGGGCCATGGCTCGAAGCCGCGATGGTGCAAGGCGTGGCGGCCGGAACCGCCAGCCGCCGACACCTCAGAGGGGCGGGACCCCGGTGGTCCCGCGGTAGAAGCACCGGCCGGTCGGACCGGTCCGGTCGACTTCCATGAAACCGGGGGTCGTAACCCCCGGCTAGCCGAAGGAGAATCCCCCCACGAGGGGGCCGTGGGTTCCCAATCAGGGGGGGGGGGGCAGCACGCCCCCCCTGTTCCGCACAACGCGGCGTGGCCGAGCTGGCCACGCGGGCCGTGCAAGCGCGCCAGGCCAGGCCGGGCCGGGCCTCGCCGGTGGGGCCGGGCCACGCCCACCGGGCCGGGCCGTGCCCTAACAGGCTGGACCCAGACCCAGACCTGGTTTGGGTCAACCCGGTTCGAGCTGACCCAGGAGGGGTTGGGCCGAGTCGGACCGGGCCCCGACCCCCCATTTTCAGACCATTTCCGGTATTTTTCCCATATCTTGGGCTATGGACCTCCGATCGACACACCGTAAGTTGTGATGAGATCCTTGGATCGAGACGGTCGTTTTGGTTTATTACAATAAAGGTTTTGGAGAACATTGGGTACGACCGGGTTGGTTTGAACAAGAAACCAACCGGGCCCTCGGAGCGGAAACACTTATAACTTGAGCTCCGGACGTCCGATTGACGTGTTGTTGACTTTGTTGGTTTCCTCTTAGTGAGATGGATCTTTTGCATTACTCCGCTCAAGGTTTGGACGCATTTGGAGTGTGGTCGGGTTGGTTTTGACTTAAAAAACCAACCGAGCCCCTGGGACGAAAAAGCCAATAACTCTCGGACCGGACGTCCGATTGACGCGCCATCGGTCGTGTTGTGTTCCTTTTGACGAGACAGAACTTTGGGATACATCAACTCCGGACTACATGTCAATTGATGTATTGACCTCTTGACTCGTGAAGTGGACCCTCCCGGAACGAGTGTGCTGTTTGCAGAAACCCTAGATCTGTCTGGGTCTGCGACGACGATGACTTCCGTACGAGAATCCTCCGTGGGTTCGGTGGTGAAAACTACGACACTTTCAATCATTATGAAACCCTAGAGCTGACTGAGACTTGACGACTACTGACCGATCAACTCGGTGTGTTTCGGATAGCCCAGTGGGGAGTGCTTGGTTGTAGCGGCAGACCCACGGCGGATGAGCGCTTGGTTTTAGCGGAAGATCTGTAGTACTCAACAGAAGGAGTACCTCTGGAGGCTATGAGGGGGAGCGCTTGGTTGTAGCGGCAGACTCCCGGCATAGGAGCGCTTGGTTGTAGCCGCAGACCCGCGGTACTCAACAGAAGGAGTACCTCTGGAGGCTATGAGGGGGAGCGCTTGGTTGTAGCGGCAGACCCATGGTTGGAAGCGCTAGGTTGTAGCAGTAGGCCCACAGTACTCGACAGGTGGAGTACTACAGCAGTCCAAGGTTAATGGGAAGCACTTGGTTGTAGCGTCAGACCCACTGTAATCGATAGAGGAGGAGTTTCCCAGCAGCTATGGTTTCAACATCATGATTAAATCCTGGTTTGAGCTGAGTCTTGACTTTCAATCATTATCTTCGATATGATTGACTTTCTTTCCTATGTGGATTGGGTTGTGTTATCCTGGGTGGATTGGTTGTGCTATCCTGTGTGGACGTGATCGAACTTGGGATCGGATGTTGGAGCCGAACTGGAATTGATGACTTAGGTATATGTATGGGCATATACCTAAGTAGTGTAGGATGTTACTTTGTGATTGTATCTTTACTTCGTGGATTATCCTTTGTAGATTCTAGGAGACCTTCAGGGGTCTCGGGGTCCCTACTGAGTAGCGTATACTCACCCCTGCACGGGCTATGCCCGCACTACGTTGTGTTGGTTACAGACGACAGACATCACTAATCGAGGTTGATGCTTGTAGAGCTGGAAGGTTCCCGGAGGAGGAACCCACGACGAGTCGGTGCCCAGAGGTGGATATCATGACGAGTCGGTACCTGGAGGTGGAACACTAGACGAGACGCATACAGGGTGGACGGTAGGACCCAAGGAGCTGAGGAGGCTATCTGTACCCACGCTTCAGGTGGGATTTCCAGTGGACAGCTCGGCGTTGCTGCTTTACTTTTCAGTTGTTGTACTTCCTTTCTAGTTGTACTTTACTTTTAGTTTGGGTTTGTATTATGGCCCACTTACTTTTCCGCACATACTTGTACTCAGTTTACTTAGTGTTTACTTCTGTTGGCTTACTCTGTGGTGTTATTTACTTTCTAAAAGCAATGCCTTCCCATTTTTGTCATGATTTACGCCTTTGGTGCTGGTCTCCAGGCCCTGGCCAATGGAAGGCGGGCTTGGGGTAGTCACAGCACGAGCCCTGAGGACGGGTCGTGACAAATTGGTATCAAAGGAGTTCGGTTCTACCGCAGATCTCAAGACTCTGTTCTTTCTTCTTTGTGAAGCAATAGTGTTAAGGGTATTGAGTGTGGTTATCAGTCTAGGGAGTCCAGTGTTGGTGCGGCGGCCGACGTATCCGTACACCAGGACCCTGGCTGCTGATTTCCGAATCAATACACGAAAACATTGATTGCATGTGTGTTTCAAAGGTTTTCTTTGTGATTACTTTGTGTCAGCTCACCAGGTTCTGTTTTGACCGCGGAACACCTGTTTCTTTTCAGGATATCCCCACGACGGCATCCAGCTAGGGTTCCGAGTTTTGTACGTACTGATAGCCCGCCGAGCGACGAGGCCTCAGTATAGGGCCATCTTCCAGTTGAGGCACCAACAAAGGCACCAGCGGTACTACCACCCGTTGGGCCACCGATGCCTCCAGCCCCAGCAGTTGGCGATGCACGCCGCTTGAGCGCGCTGCACGAGTTCCAACGCCAGAGGCCACCCAGGTTCCGGGGAGATATGGACCCACAGGCGGCTGAGGATTGGCCGAAGGCTGTATTTCAAGTTTTCAGGCTTGTGGGGACACCAACTGACCTCATGGTGATCCTTGCAGCGAGCCTCCTGCACGGGGCAGGAGGAAGATGGTGGATCTTGATGCTCCAGGTGCACGACGAGGCATCTCTTATTTGGACGGACTTTGAGAGCCTCTTCCACTCAGAGTTCGTCCTAGACACCCTCCATGCGGTGCACATCCAGGATCTACTAAAGCTACGGCATGGCAACATGACAGTAGCCTAGTACTCGGCGAGGTTTACCGATATCTTGCGCTATTCCACGAACATGGTACAAGACCCATTATTCAGGGCCCGAACCTTCGAGCAGGGGCTCAGGCGAGAGATCAGAGCTTCAGTTGTTTCTCACAGCATCCCGACGCAGACAGGGGTGTTGGAGCGAGCCCTCTTAGTGGAGAGTTTCCTTGCTGAGCAGTCTCCAGTAGCAGGACCCACCACTAGCTGGTTTGCGGCAGAGTCTTCTACAGTGGGCAGTAGATAGATGATGCAGAGGTATAAGAGGACTAGACCTACAGGTGGTCGACCGCATGACACAAGATCGTTTGTGCGAGGCACCCGGGGTGGAGAAAAACTTACCATGAGCGGGCGGTGTTAATCCTACGGCGGGGTTGGCCACATGGCTTGTGACTGTCCGACCCGCCATACAGATGATCAGCAGATGTACAAGAGCGGGACTAGCTCCAGACATGGAGACTTATGTTCATGTTGCTTCTATCTTTGTTGATGTTGTTGTTTGTGGTTGTTGTGCGTCTTTGTACTTGAGATGCAGTAATAAAAGACATTTGTCCTTGTGATGTTTTCTTTCCTTCTTTTTTGTGTGGTTGATACTGAGAGGTTCCGGTTAAAACTGTTGACTTGACCCTCACTTTTGAGATACCTACTAGAGGAGACCTAGTTACCACACACTGATGCCAACAGTGTGACTCAACCCTTGGAGGTGAGAGTAACAGTTGGATCTCTTGGTAGTAGCGTCGAGGCCTTACGATGCCATCCTTGTTATGGATTAGTATCATCCATGTCGGGATTGACTATATTAGGCAAAGAACGTGGTTTATCCAGAGGATGAGACAAGATTTCTCTTTAATGGCAAAGGGGAAATCTAAGAAGCTCTTGTAAGACTAGAGATGGTGCAGGCTACGATGGAGAAGGTGTAGATCATCCATGAGCGGATGAAGACTGCACAGTGCAGACAGAAGTCCTATGCTGATAAGAGACGGAGACCACTGGAGTTCGAGGATGGCGACCACGTTTTCTTACAGGTCTCACCTCGACGTGGACTACAGAGATTTTTCCGGGGTGGCAAGTTATCTCCGCGCTTCATCTGGCCCTTCCACATCAGTTTCACTAGGTGCTTGATGTCTTTCCACGTATCTCAGCTGAGTAGGTACGTGCACGACCCGACCCACGTCATCGATCACGGGGAGCTGGACATAGACGACAGAGCAACCTTCACGGAGGTTTCGGTGGAGATCGAGGATCGACAGGAGTGGGTCCTTCGTGGACGGTTGATTCCTCTAGTGCATGTTCGTTGGAAATACAGTAACTTCCAGGAGAGTACTTGGGAGCGGGAGGCTCCGATGCATGCTTGGTACCTCTTTTAGTTTCCCTAGTTTGTGTTGTAGCTTTACAGGGACGTAAATCCCTGAGGTAGGAGTAATGTAAAGAACCGTAAATTTTAAGGAAATTTTTTTTACTTAAATTATTTGGAATTTTACGAGTATGCAGTTTCTGACAGCACTTGATTCCGAGGCCCGGTGTGCCCGGAATAATTTTATGAAGTTTTGTTAAGCTTAAATTAACACGCATAAGCAATTTTCCTGAAAAAGTATAATAACTCTTAAACGGTTACTCGGATCAGAAATCCGAGGGCATTGTTGTGCTTGGAATGACGGGTTTACCCTAGGCGTGACTTAAGTTTAGTCGGCGTAGGCCTCCTGTTAGAAAACCCGAAAATGACATAACCGTAAACAAAATAATTAAATAAAGTTATTTTATTTTTCAAATGCTTATAACTCACAAATGGTAACTTGGATTAAAAATCCGAGACCACCGTTGAACTCGTGAGGGTATTCTTTCTTTAAGATGATACTAACTTTGGCCGGCACGGGCCACCTGAGAAAGTTAGTTTTTGTCCGTAAATAAAATAATTAAGTGACAATTATTTTATTGTAAAATCCATAACTTCTAAATGGTAACTCGAATTGAAAATCCGAGAGTACCGTTGAGTTCTTTGGGGCGTTTTTCTCTATGGCAGAGCCTAACCTTGACCGCAGTGGGTCGAGGTTGACTGATAATAATTTTCCGATTTTTTTTCGGGTACGTTCAGTAAACGTACTAGCAGCGTTTTATAACTTTTGAACCGGTGCTCGGAATCTAATTCTGAGGGCACCGTTGAACTCGTAGTGCTGATATTTGCTTAAGAAGACTTTCACCTCAATGTCGGATGATCGGGTATGAAAGTTAGTTTTTGGGGTTTTACGTGGGTTAATAAAATAAAATAAGTGAATAATTTATTTTATTTTGTTAAACACATGCAGTGCGGATAAAGTGGTTAGAAGCTCCACTAGGGAGTTGGTGGGGAACCTCCACACCCTAAACTCCCATTTAATGGGGAGGGAGATGAAACCTCTCAAACCCCCATCAATTAATTTTATATGCCGACGTAAAATTAATTGCACTCAATTAATTTTATTGGTCGACGTAAAATTAATTTTTGTCGGTTAATTTTATGTGTCGACGTAAAATTAATTGCTCTCAATTAATTTTATGAGTGGACGTAAAATTAATTGCTGTTAGTTAATTTTATGGTTCGACGTAAAAATTAATTGTTGTGAGTTAATTTTAAGTGTCGACGTGAAATTAATTGCTGTCAATTAATTTTATGTGTCAACATAAAATTAATTCGTGTCATGCTTTTTGATGCTGGCTATGTGGGGGAAACTTCTTGGCATCCTCCACTCTTAAGTTGTGCCAACGCACCTCTTAAATAGTTCCAATGCAATTTAATTCACCTGACCCCCTTTTTAAATTAACAACATTGTTGGAATTTAGGATGGTTCCAAATAAATGAACCGTCATAAATTCAATGATGGTTACATACCTCTCCCCCTCTCCTATATATAGAGAGCTTGGGAGAAGGTTTTGGGACGGCTTCACCAAGCGACGAAGCACTGGTAAAGTATTGTGACGCCCAACACTTGGGGAAATCGTATCCACTCCAACGAAGAACGCCGACCTCTGACGAAGGACGACGAATAAATGCTGATTCCTCAGAGATCGACGACGTGACGTCGTGTACCGCGATGTCGATGATCCTGCTTCCGCAACACTGTGTACCACGACGCCGAAGATGTTACTTCTGCGACGCCGTCTTCCCCGATGTCCCTTTCCCACGACGAACCTTCGTTTGACGACACCTTGAGGTAGGGGTTAATTGTTTTACCTGTGAATTATTTCTTTGTCGTTTATCAACCTCTATTTGGGCCACCTATTTTCGTAATAACGCGAGGAGGTCGGACCGCACGAACACGGCCGACCCTCCTCCCCCTTTGATGATTTTGTTTGTTGCAGTTCGAAAGAAGGCGGCGCGGTGCAACGACACCGCGCGAAAACATGGGAAAAAGTGGCGAAGATGCGCGGTGCCATCACGCCGCCCCGTTGAGGCCAAAAAAACCCGCGGCCGGAGTCGGGCCGCAGCGAAGGGGCGCGGCGCCGTCGCGCCGCACCGGAGAACCACGAAGAAACCGCGACCGGAACGGGGCTGCGGCGGAGGGGTGCGACATCGTCACGCCGCGCCGGTCGGAAAGGGCCGTGGCTCAAAGCCGCGACGGTGCAAGGCGGGGCG
Organism: Viscum album; assembly: GCA_963277665.1. Taxonomy (NCBI): domain Eukaryota; kingdom Viridiplantae; phylum Streptophyta; class Magnoliopsida; order Santalales; family Viscaceae; genus Viscum; species Viscum album. The sequence continues at coordinate 1,203,783,115 of OY728163.1, read as the reverse complement.
GCCGGAACCGCCGGCACCTCGGAGGGGTGGGACCCCGGCGGTCCCGCGACAGAAGCACCGGCCGGCTGGCTTCCACGAAAACAGGGGTCGTAACCCCCGGCTGGCCGAAGGAGAGGCCCCCCATGTGGGGGCCGCGGGTTCCCAATCAGGGGGGGGGGGGGGCAGCGCGCCCCCCTGTTCCGCACAGCGCGGCATGGCCGAGCTGGCCACGCGGGCCGCGCGAGCGCGCCAGGCCGGGCCAGGCCGCGCCGGGCCGCGCCGGCGGGGCCGGGCCATGCCCACCGGGCCGGGCCGCACCCTAACAGGCCGGACCCGGACCCGGGTCGGGCCGACCCAGGAGGGGTTGGGCCGGGTCGGACAGGGCCCAGACCCCCCCCATTTTCAGACCATTTCCGGTCTTTTTCTCATATCTTGGGCTACGAACCTCTGATCGACGCACTGTCAGTTGTGATGCGATCCTTGGATCAAGACGGTCGTTTCGGTTTATTACACTCAAGGTTTCGGAGAACTTTGGGTACGGCTGGGTTGGTTTGAATACAAAACTAACCGGGCCCTCGGAGCGGAAACACTTATAACTTGAGCTCCGAACGTCCGATTGACGTGTCGTCGACTTTGATGGTTTCTTCTTAGTGAGACGGATCTTCTGGATTACTCCGCTCGAGGTTTGGACACAGTTGGAGTGCGGTCGGGTTGGTTTTGACTTAAAAAACCAACCGGGCCCCTGGGATGAAAAATCCAATAACTCTCAGACGGGACGTCTGATTGACGCACCGTCGGTCGCGTTGTGTTACTTTTGATGAGACGAAACTTTGGGATACATCAACTCCAGACTACGTGTCAGTTGATGTATTGAACTCTTGGCTCATGAAGTGGACCCTCCCAGAACGAGCGTGCTGTGTGCAGAAACCCTAGAGCTGGTTGCGTCTGCGACGACGATGACTTCCATACGGGAATCCTCTGTGGGTTCGGTGGTTACGACTATGAAACTTTCAATCATTATGAAACCTTAGAGGTGGATGAGACTTGACGACTACTGACCGATCGACTTAGTGTGTTTCGGATAGTCCAGTGGGGAGCGCTTGGTTGTAGCGACAGACCCACAGCGGAGGAGTGCTTGGTTGTAGCGGCAGACCCATGGTAATCAACAGAAGGAGTACCTCTGGAGGCTATGAGGGGGAGCGCTTGGTTGTAGCGGTAGACCCCCTTCATAGGAGCGCTTGGTTGTAGCGGAAGACCCGCGGTACTCAACAGAAGGAGCACCTATGGAGGCTATGAGGGGGAGCGCTTGGTTGTAGCGGCAGACCCATGGTGGGAAGTGCTTGGTTGTAGCAGCAGGCCCACAGTAGTCGAAAGGTGGAGTACTACAGATGTCCAAGGTTAATGGGAAGCGCTTGGTTGTAGCGGAAGACCCACTTTACTCGATAGAGGAGGAGTTTCCCAGCAGCTATGGTTTCGACATCATGATTAAATCCTAGTTTGAGCTGAGTCTTGACTTTCAATCATTATCTTCGATATGATTGACTTGCTTTCCTATGTGGATTGGGTTGTGTTATCCTGGGCGGATTGGTTGTGATATCCTGTGTGGACGTGATCGAACTTGGGCTCAGATGTTGGATCCGAACTGGAATTGATGACTTAGGTATATGTATGTGCATATACCTAAGTAGTGTTGGATGTTACTTTGTGATTGTATCTTTCCTTTGTGGATTATCCTTTGTAGATTCTGGGAGACCTTTGGGGGTCTCGGGGTCCCTACTGAGTAGCGTAAACTCACCCCTACATGGGCTATGCCCGCACTACATTGTGTTGGTTGTAGACGACGGAAATCACTGATAGAGGTTGAGGCTTGTAGAGCTGGATGGTTCCCAGAGGAGGAAACCACGACGAGTCGGTTCCCAGAGGTGGATATCACGACGAGTCGGTACCTGGAGGTGGACCACTAGACGGGACACATACAGGGCGGATGACAGGACCCGAGGAGCTAAGGAGGCTATCTGTACCCACCCTTCAGGTGGGATTTCCAGTGGATGACTCGGTGTTGATGCTTTACTTTTCAGTTGTTGTACTTCCTTTCCAGTTGTACTTTACTTTCAGTTTGGGTTTGTATTCTGGCCCACTTACTTTTCCGCACTTACTTGTACTCAGTTTAATTAGTGTTTACTTATGCTGGCTTACTCTGTGGTGTTGTTTACTTTCTAAAGGCAATGCCTTCCCATTTTTGTCGAGATTTACGCCTTTGGTGCTGGTCGCTAGCCCCTGGCCTATGGAAGGCGGGCTTGGGGTAGTCACGACACGGACCCCGAGGACGGGTCGTGACATTATTGTATATCATAAACCCTTATCCACTCTAGGGTAGTGTGAATATATATGTATTGATCAAAATTCTCTTGATATCATTGAAATTATATTCCTATTCAGATATTCATAGGAACTTTATTACATTTTGAGTTAACATGGTTAGTATATTTTAAAATCATGAGAAATTTATCACATAGCATTGGAAATGACTATCCAATCTAAGAAAAATATAGATCTCTATTACAATAGTTGGTCTGGGTCATTATTCAATTACCATAGATATACCCTCTATTATGATTACATGACCCAATAATAATACTTTTTATATCCAAAAGTCACACTTAATAAATTTTTCATATAATTTATCCCTAAAAAAATCTTAATCATAATCCTCAAATGATCTTTATTCTCTTCCTTTTACATGAAATATATAATAATATCATGTATATTAACTATAAAAAATTTGTTAAAGTAACCTATAAAGACTCCATTAATAAGATCCATGATGATAACAAGAGAATTTGAAATTATATATAGAATCATTATGAATTTATAGTGTCCATATCATTTATAAAAGTCTTTCTTGGGTATATATTTCATTTTCAACATTAATTGATGATATCTAGATCAAAAGATCAATATTTAATAAGTATTAATCCTCCCACAGTTGATCAAACAATTCATCAATATGATGTAGAGTATAATTTTTGTTAATCATTATATTGTTAAGTTCACAATAATCAATACAGAGATGCATTTATTTATCTTTATTCATAAAAAAGAAAACTGGCATACCCCATTGTGAAAAACTAGGGCATATAAAACTCTTATCTAGGTTATATGGGAGTTTCTTATTTTATTCCTCTAACTTAATCAAGGACATTATCTATAGAGTCTTTAATATTGGTATAACACTAAGTATGAGTTCTATTAAAAACTCAACCTCACGATCCAGGGGAAGACCATGCAACTCTTTAGGAAAAAAATAAATGTATTTATTAATAATTATCATATCCTTAATAGTGAGTTTCTTCCCAACCATTTATACTAAATACCCCTCATGTTTGGGTATTAAGATCCATATAATGGAACTAATTTACATATGGAGTTTATATTCAACCTTACACTGATGGTCAACCATTTTTTTGGGATATGAAATGTGATCTCTTTATCCAGAAAATTAACATGGGCCATATATAGAGTGAACCAATATAATCCAAAAAAAAAATTCAAATTCATCTGAAGGGATAATAATAATATTTATAATAAATTCATTCCCACAAAATTATATCATAGGGTATTTATAAACTTGGCTTATAATTATCACACCATTAGGATTTTCACTGATAATTAAATATATAAACATCATGGTAGTGAGTTGTTGATCTTATAAAAATTTATAGATATAAATGAGTGGGTAGAACTAGAATCAAATAATAAATTTATAGTTCTTGTGTGGATGATGAGTGTACTATTCACCATTTTTTTTGTGACCCACATGAAATATTGGGATTTCATAGTATTTCCCTTTATATCTTGGATTTAGAGGTTACATATGCTGATCATCATCGTTAACCCTTAGATTGGTAAAATAGCTATCATAAATCCCATACTCCTTACATATTAGTCCAAATAGGTTAAATACCCTAAGAGGGTAGGTGAATCAAGGCATGAAAAATTAAAAAAAAAATCCCTTTGGATCTTGTTTCATTGTTAAACAAAACTCTCTTCTCTCTCTTTCCAATAGAAAAGAATAAATGAAAATTAAAACATGAATATCACACAATAATTTTTACTTTCTTTGACCTCACCGAGATATATATAAAGAGTATACAAAGGAAATGTAATAGTGTTCCAAATTCACTAAAGTGTACTACTTTTACAGGGTTCAGATTGGAATCACTTTCCCTACTGATTTACAACCAATCAAAATTCAAAATATCACTGCTCTCTTTATGCTCAAGTGAACACATAGATCCTCTAATAGAATATTCTGATGATTAGTTCTGAGTTGATTCAAACATGATAGTGTCTTTATGCACATTTTTAATTAAATAAATGACAACCAACTTTATGAGATAATTTTACTCTCAGAGTGGATAACCCCTATGTAAGACCCCTTCATGAGACCCTTCAAAGGACCCCTTCACAAGACCCTCATTGGCTTATGTGGATCATGTGACTCCAACATGAGACCCTTTTCAATTTATATAGATCTTGTGACTCCAATGATTCTTCCTATGAATGAAAATACCAAGAAAAAAAAAACTCCCTTTCACTTATACACAATCACATGATACCCTTTAGTTTACATGAAAATCTTTATGTATTTGTTATTACATAACTTATTCTATCATGTGTCTCCCTTATATTTACATGAAATCATTCCTTTTTACTTTTCTTTAGATCAAACCACCTAAGAAAATTCCTTAAATTCTGAAGGACAGGTTAAGTGGTATTTATAGGTATAAATCTACCACCTTAAATTTGGAAATCATAGTCATCCATCCATTCCAACACCTTATCAAACTCAGCCTCTACCTTATGCACTTCAAATAATCACTTTTGGATAATGTGATCAACCTCCATGACATGTCTCATGTTGTAATTACTTATGACTTAGTCAGCATCACTATGTTCTAGTGCATCACATGAGTACTTCATGAGATATTCCATCATTTATGATATCAAATGATCCTACAACATTCATGTGGATCACACGATATTCCTTCAGTAACATAGATATCATCATCTTTCTTTATTTATTCAGATCGTGCGATCTTCCTTCATTCACATAGATAACATGATCTTATTTGGGACACATGCTCCAAGTCTTATTTTCAGCCAAATTCTCCCAAAACACGTACAAATTTACACATCATTTTGAAAAATAACCTTAATCAATAACTTATAACCTTTTCAACAAGCATAATAAACCAAAAAACACAATAAAGAGGATTTTTTTACCAAAATTACAATTGAAGGATTGGAGTGTGGGTGGGGAATTAGGATGAAATTTCTTTCTATCCCTAAAATTAGTTGGACCCTTAAAATATATTTAATACTAATGTGTATAATAACCATATCTTCTAAACTTGAATAATTAACCCATTCCTTTAATGAAATCCCCCATTCTTCTTCCCATAAGTTTAACATATAAAATAATTAATCTTTTTTCCTATATAGGTTTTATCATTTCTTTTTTCATGAAACTCAATTTTCTATAAATTATCACCAAAACCACGAGAATAACGAGAGTCTCTAATTACCATTTACACATTGATAACATATCAAAAAAAATATCCATAGAAACAGAAGTCCCTTATAGATAATATTTTTTAGAGACTTAGTTTTAAGACACTTAGTTTTAAGACACTAAAGAAATGATCAATTTTTCCTTTAGATTCAATGATAAAACCATAAGAATAAATTGAAAGTATTGTTAAGTTTTCTTAATAGGTACCAAAGGATTCATCAAACTTTTACCGACTTGTGTAATTCTATCTCCATTTTAGAAAAAAACATTTTTGGGAAAATATTTATTGAAAATACCTTTTTAATCTCCTCATATTATATGGAGTCAATTTACCCTTCTTGCCTTGTGTTTGTGATTAGGATTCACCATTGATATGAATTTCCTTCTAAATAATAAAAAACTCAAAAAACATTTCATACTTTGAGCATTTTATAATGAAAAATATATTTTCTATTATATTTATCCATTACTTGGTAATTATTGGATTGAAAGACCCACCAAAGAAGGGTGGAAATTCTCATATGAAGGACTCAATGGAGAGTTATTCCTTTCTTGGAAGGTTTGGGAGTTTGAAAATGTTAATTTTATTTTTCATAGGTTAATAAAATTTGGTGATAATCACCATTATATTTTAAACTAATTATCCCATTAAATTAGGTTTCTCATTAAGAAAATCATTATATTTTCCATTTCACTCATTTTTACAGGGTTACTCATGGTTCTAGCCATCAACTAAAACAAAAAATGTTAATATGAGTATTAAGAAATAATATCTCGAGTAAGAAATCATATGATAAAGGAAATCAATGAGACAACCCAAGCATATCATACATACATAATATAATATTTTACATGATTATTCAATACACATCATAATAAAACCCCAGTTTATATTGGTTTCATGTCTTCATAGGCTAGACACATTACCAATTTTTTTTATAACCATTATTAAGCATCTCCAAACATAAATATTTCACAAAAGATACCTTAAATAATATATAATATATAATACTCTTCTTCTTAACTCAAATAAATAGAAACATAAGAATAGATGATCTCAAAACCTTAGTAAGGTTAAACATAGGGGATATCAATCGAAGATCATAAGTGAGAATAAGATGAACATATGGGTATGAGAACATAATAAATGATCAAATACATAACATAATATAATTATAATAAATAAAATATAGACCATAAATAATGAGTTAAGACTTAAAAACATTTAATAACATAAAACATGAGTAAATAATCATGATCCATGAAAATATAATAAAGGCCCAAGAATGTGGAATAAGAGTGTGTCATAAACATAATAATTTAAAAAAAATTAATTTTCCAAGGTTCACTAACAAGACTATAATCAAATTATGGAAGATTTTACTTAGAATATTGGGTTCGCTCCCTATTACCATTAAACATTAATGGATTGGGTTCACTCTCCAGTAACTTTTAGTTCAAATCGTGAGATATAAAGTTTTATTTAATGAGTTGGGGGGGATATATAATTACAAACTTACCCATAAAATAATGAAATCCATACATTTCAGTTCCACATAAACACAAAAATATTCACAATTTGATCATATATTTATTAAACCATGGAAAGAAATGGGTTTCATAAAAAATTCCACAAAACATGATCACAATACATCCAAAGAAAGAAGGTGGATAGTATCATTAGATAATATCCCTAGTAAATCATAATAAATATTAAAGTATTTTGACATATATAAAAAACTTTATTATAGAATTAATATATTACTTTCAAAAAATAAGAAGAAATACCCTTTTATGTTTTTAATAACTTATATTTCAAAGGGAAAAATTTATAAAAATATGAGAATATAAAATAATTTGGAAAACCATGAAAATTTTCAAAGGAATATTATTAAACAAAAATGAAGAATATGATATTAAAATGAATTCAGGTTTAAAGAATAAAAAAAAATATTCTTTTTACACTTTTGTAAAGAGAGTCAATGTTAATAGAAAATGACCAGTATGGAAAAAATTATAAAATATTCCTTAAAAACTTTTTTAAATAAATTCAAATATAATAGAAAATTACCTTAATCAATAATTGAAGTATAAATAATAAAATTCATTAAACAATATAAAAGATATGAACATAGAGGAGAAATATTCATGAATAAAAATGGCGAGGGTCTATTCAACTTATATGAATCCTTTTAGTTGAATTATGAACCAAATGGAAGTGAAATGTTTAGAATACATGTAAACCCTATAAAATAACTAGTGGAGAATAAAATATATAAGGTTTTAGAGAGAAATAAAAAAATTTATTTTAAATGTAATTTTAACATAAAAAACCTTGATTTCAAAGTGAAGTTAGAAAATAAACCCTCACCTCGGACTTTCACATGGTTAGACTGTTGGAGTTGGTTCCCTAGAACCAACCACTTTGTACTTTAGATTTATTATATATTCATAGACTTGAATATTGATAAATACCTTATCATATATTTATTTTTCTTCTATGTAACATTAATGTGATAATGTCCTAAAATATTTATCACACTGAAAAGGTCATAACCGTTCCCAGCTATGATGATAAATTTTAAGTACTATGATGATATTATTAAACTACATATCATATAGTCATATGATGTCATATTTAGTTTCACAGATGATGAAAATTTTTATGTGTAAGTACTTATAAGTAGATAAGACTTCATATCATGAATTTCTCACATGGAAATCACTAATATAAAAGAATATGAGGACACAATTTCTAGTAGGAAATCGACATATTACATGTCATGGGATATTTCTATTCATGAACATGTGTAATAATCCTCATACTTTATGATTATTATTAATGTATATCACAATTTTTTGTATTTAGATGTATTTTCTTAAATTGTGACAATATATGTTCACATATAATATGGGTATGTTGGGTGCAACATGAATGATATGTTCTTAATAAACAAGTAAAGGAAGGATTTTTCTCTTCAATCTTTATAAAAGTTGATATCTAGGCCCTTTTGTTGAAATGGAACATTCAAATTAAATTCCATGACTATGGTGTATTGACTGGTTCATTTTAAGAAGTGAAAGAAAGGAATATAAAGAATAAATATTGATGACATGAGTATAAAGCATTCTTCATGAGATATCGAGAAAAAAATGTTATACTACACAATGAGAATTTGTATGTGTTTTTTTATTATGACATTAACTTCTTTCTCTATAGGTACATTTACATGTTACTAGATATTGATAATGTACTTTATTAAATCCCACTTAATTCCACCTAGGAAGAGGCCTATAGGGTCACACACTTAATGTTTCTATTGACCTTGATTAAATTTTATTTGAATTTAATTATTAGAATAAATATTATTTTTCATACTAATGAATAATATTTACTCATGATTTATTAATCACATATTTTTAGTCACTATTTTATGTCATTTGAATATTAAAATAAATATATATTCACAAGATTATGAATATTATATTTATTTATTTTTCAAATTAATAATATTTATTATTTAAGATTTGGTAAATTTTGAGGAAGTTGGACAGGCTAAGTAAGGCACCTGATATTGGAAATGATTTACTAAATATTATTCAAATAAATATTAAATTATTTACTAATATTTATATTATATATGAGTCATGCATGCATTAAATAAAAAACAACAATGAGAACAACAATAACAACAACATTATTATATGTGATGTTCTCTAAGGAGTAAGAGATTGACTAAGGTATTTTGTTAAATTACCAACTCTCTAACCCTAGTTTTATATATACTTGATTATATAATTTCTAGGTCAAATATTATATCATTTTATTATGAAAAAAATCTACTCTTTATAAAATTCTCTCACTGAAGAACTTATCTAAGGTTTCTCTCAAGACTGAGAGAACTCTTCCTCCCACTCCCATCCTCTCATGAATTAGATAACAAGAATCTATAATTCAATCTTGAAGGATTATGTCGTGATCAAAGGAAGTTATCCAAGATGATTGTTACCACCACACTATCACCAAGATTACCATCTACGATGCTTTAAGATCAATGAAAAATATTTAGATCACCAATAGAGTGATTATATCCATGGATACTCATAGTTGAATAATAGTAGAAATTGAACAGAGTGTGAATGATCAACACCTTATTTGAAGAAATTACTCAAGACCAAGGTAATTCTTTATTTCAAATTAATTAAAAATTTTACATGAAAAGATCCTATCTCTTGGTTCCAACAGTTTCTATCAATTTTCATTAGATAAATTCATTAGTTATGATGTTTATATTCATGTACATTATGGATTATTTGTTGAATCCAACAATAAAGAGTTGGTAATAAACCCAATAGGAATATCAGCTATGAACAAAATCTCACAGTGGTATCAAATCATTCACATTCAAATTAATGATGATTTAATTTATTGAAAATTATACCCATTTTTCATAGCTTTTTAATTTAGAGAAATTATTTCCTTAATTATAAATTTGAGATATCCTCGTTTTCCCCTTCTTATAATTAAGAAAAATTAATAATGCATACCATTCGTAGATGGAACATTTTTTCAAGGTCACACAGTGTGTTACTCTCATACATGTAGTATAGTTCCTCACGACATAGTGGTTGTGTGGAAAAAAATGTGGTGTGTAATTTATACATAATGTGTGTAATGAATTAATATATATAGTGTGTAATTAATTAATAAGCACATGGTGTGTTATTAATTAATACACAAATGGTATATAATTAATTTTTATGCTGTGTTTAATTAATTAATACACATATGATGTATAATTAATACACATGCGGTGTGTAATTAATTAATACACATGTGGTGTATAATTAAGACACATATAATGTATAATTAATTAATAAACATGTAGTTTATAATTAATACATACGTGGTCTCATACTTATAATTAACTATTCCTTAATCACATTTTATTTCATGATTATTAACATATTTTTCCAAGAAATTCAAACCAAGGATCAAGAGGTCTTGTGTATTTGGAAGATTAGATTCTTGAATACATCATCTTAGATGTAAAAAATTCTTATTTATTTAAAAATACACATATTGATACAAACTACTATAGATCTTATAAACTATATAGGGATATACTCAGGAAAATAAATGAGTAAAAGGGTGATCTAGAAAGCCTAGTAAGGGAATACCTATTGAAATAAAGCATAACATGAGAGTCAAGAATCATAACATGATATCATAAAGAGGACAATTATAATCATAGAAACAAGATATAATTACATGAAATCAAAAGATCATGGATTCATAGAATATATGGAAACAACATTAGACATGAAATCATAAATATAATTCATGGTTCACTTCTAATACCATCATCATAAAATAGATAGATTCCCATTATGGATTAGGTTCTCTCCCTAATCCCTTACATAACATATAATTATATATAAATCTACACCCAATACATTGTAGGGATATATCATTCTAAGACCACCCATTTCATTAATAAAAATCATACATATATGCGCCAGATAAGGAAAATAAACCATACATAAATCATAAGCATGATCAAACCCATGGGAAGGAATTGGGTTTTGTAATTATAATTCAAGGAATAATCTAAGGATAAATCACACTAATTCACAATAAAATAAATAATTAGATCATTTTTAACTTTCATAATTAAAAAGGGACCTATTTCTTGAACTTCTATCTCAAATTTATAAAATTCATGTGAAATATTTTTGAAATGAAAGAATAAAAATGAATCACTTGGATGATACATTGTGAAATAAGTAAAATATATATTTAAAAAAGGAACTAGATTATTGCTTTTTATAAAAATATAATAAAACCAAGAGTTTTAACTATAAAAAATATATTTTTTAGAAGCTATTCATGGTTTAAAAACATTTTATGGTGGTGATGTGTGATATAAGACAAAAAATATGAAATTCCCCTTAAACCAGGTTAATTTAAAAGTGGAAATTTTGAAGGTAACTAATAATTGTATCACCCAAAAAATGAAAAGGATATTTAAATATGTATATATGTAAGGTAAATATATAAAAAATAAAATATTTACATGATAATAATATTTCATAAAAGATAGAAAAATAAAGACAATACAAAACTGGAAAGTCATGTAGTAGGTATAAATGATAAATTTTTATGTTTTAAAACACCTTTATTGTAATCCCACATCATAAAAAATATAATTAAACTTTATTTTGAAAATAGTAGAAATTAAATATTAATTTTACATGTGATAACACTTAATTAGATTTCTAATTAAAAAGGATAACATTTTCAGGATGGGAAATTATGGAAAAGGAGGGAAAAACACAATTTAAGAGGATGATGATTATTCCTAACATAGTTTCATTTTAAAAAAGGACTAAAACTCATAAATAAATAATATTTGAATTAAAAGTTATATCCCAATATATAAATAGGGTATATCATATGAAATAAAAGATCAAACTCAAGGAGAAACATTATAACTCTAGAAAGAAAATTGAGTTAAGAAAGCACCTTATATTTTCAGAAAGACATCAATTGTATCCCACAGTAAGGAATATAATGAATTGAAGTTAATTTTTATATTTAAATAATTATTTATGGAATTAAAAATTAAGGGTTTGTAGTTACACTATACCAAAAAATATTGGTGCATAATATCAAAATATGCCACAATAAAGGGTGATTCTGATAGAAACCCTTACCTCATGTCCAAAAACACTATGCACTTTCAATTAACTTCATGAATAATCAAATAAAGTTTGTTAAAAACATTACTAAGATCCTTTAACACATTTATTTATTTTTATATAGTTTATTTGTCATCATGTGTCACCAATTTATTACACAATCTCCTATGATATCGGTTACTTAAGTTCTTTGATCATTTTCTCAGAAAATTTCATGGTATGTTGAACAAGGTCAAAATGTTGTAATTTTTTTTCATAATATATATAATTATAGATTATTATTTCCTTTATTATTATATTATTGCATAATTTATACAATTAAATATCTTTTCCATGAATGTACTCAAATTTGAAATGGTACTTAAATAATGTATAATATTATCATTATATAATTTTAATGGTATAGTGAATAAAGTTTTTATACATTAAATAAATTTTTCATTGCATCTATGTTATTCTTCATAGAAAATGAAAGATAGAAATCATCACATGGAGGTAGTAGTCCATATGTACAAATAGAAGGAACTCTCATTTTAGAATAATAAAAGTAAGGTAGAAAATAATATATCTTATAATTTAAGAATCATTAACATTTTATAAATATAATATTATATTAATAAATAAAAAATTTCAATCATCCATGAAAGGTAGTGATGGAAAATTGAACACGCTGTTCATAGAGGCAGTAGCCAACACATGCATGATAACATTTTCATTTTTCTCAATGATTTTGGAGAATGGTATTAAATTGATATTTCATTAGTATAATAACAACTTATCATATTAAAAATTATGGTTTTATCATATATTCATGGATGTAATAGGTTTGGTGTGGAATGAGTAGAAAAAAATTCAGAAGGTGTCATAAAAAATATTAAATCTTACTTTGGATATTATCATCTATTCACCACCTTAAAGCACCTTAGATTGGTCTTTTGGAAATATAAAATCTTATAGGGTGTTATTAGAGGTTTAATGGAGACTAGGGAAGAGTGTGGGTGGAGCCTAATGGGATTTAGAAGTGTGTATAGGTGGAGGGGTGGTGATTCCTTTTATAATTTAAAAGAAGGGCATTTTTGCCACATATAATTCTTTAATATAAATATATCACATGTTTCACATGAAATGTTAATAAAAAGTTTATAATAATAGATTTTGGGAAGTTTTAAGGTTAATAAACCCTCTAAAATACTTTTATACACAAGTTTTAAACATATTTTTAAGTCATTTACTCTAATATTTTTTATTGTAATTTTTTTTTGTTTTTGTCGAGGTAATTAATTTTTAACTAAGTAATTTATTTTAAATGGATAAAAATAAAATAATAATAATTAAATAATTTTATCATACTTGTCACAAACTAAGTTGGGTCGCCATCCGAACTGACACCTGACCCAGTCTGCAACAAGGACCAAAGGGAATTCCTGATCCCCAGGGGATGGCATATGTTCTTGGGTATCAAAATAAAAATTGGGAATTATTCACCTGAATAAAAACATGTAAATAAATAACCCAGCAATATAAAATATAAAAAATTTGAAAGTCACAATCAAATGTGCCTTTAACCCAAAAAAAATATTTGAGTTGCATGTTTAAAACTAAAAACCAAACAAGAGGTACCACTCAGTAGGGTGACCAAAAACCAATACAAAAACCTCTACCTAGTGAGAGGACACCACCCCCAAGCCATCTCCTCAACTCCATGACAAGAAGTCTGCTAACAACTAAAACCACTACTCCGATGGGAGATGGGAGTAGAAAAACCCTCGCCGTTTGGTGAGAAGGGTGAATCTTCATCGTACGCCGCTGGTGGCGATTTATCGCACCCTAGGATCTTGAATCTCTTCGCTTATGTTTCTCGAACCAACCAGGATCAGTGCAACTTGAATATCTCGAATGGGGAATATATCTTTGATGGTAAACTTTCTGCCTCTTCAATAATCCCTTCAAGTTCCTTCGTTTTCCCAGAAAATAGAAAAGCTCAACGCATCATAAGGAAAGGATCTACAACGCACATTTATACTTCGGACGTTGCTATCCTACAAAGGTTATAACTCTGCAAGAATTCCTTTATCTCTAGGGTATCACTTTCCAAAGGTATGAAACTTTGGAAAACCTTAGACCTGGTTGCCCGCCTGTCTGTAATTTGGGGCTTCAATGAATTTAAATGTGTTTCGATCAGGAGAGGTTTTTTTCATCTTTTGTTTAACTCTGCTGAACTGAAGGGGAGAGATTGGGGGTTTGGTTCTGTTAACCTCAATCCGGGAACAGTAAGGGTTTATGAATGGAGTCCAAAATTCAGCCTTCATGATTTTAAGGACACTTTTTCTCAGGTATGGATTAGGGTTCATGGTCTAAACTGGGTTCTTTGGCACTCTGAAATCCTTTTTGACATTGCCTCTGCTATTGGGATCCCTATTCGAATGGACTCAAACACTCAAAATGCTAGTTTTGGACATTTTTCTAGAATTCTGGTTGAAGTGGATTTAGGTTCTACATTAATTGACAAGGTGATTCTTTCTACCCCTCAAGATGACATCAACTTGAACATAGTCTATGAAAAAATGCCTTTATTCTGTGATATCTATAGCAGAATTGGACAATAAAACTTTGGATGTCTTGCAGACACTAGGTGCTCCAACTGTTTGTTGAATGGACATGATGCATCTCACTGTAGGAGGAAGGAAAAGATAATTTCTAATCAAAACATCAAGGAAGGCCCGAGGAAGAATCCGATATTAGCACCCTTACATGAAGTTATTGCTACAGAAGGGATGGATCATAACAGAAGGAAAATTTTTGCTAAAACACAGGACCAACAGAAGAGGCCCACTATAAATCTGCAACTGGATTTCAAAAAGACCTGGGCAGACTTGGTAGAGGAATTTGATCAAGTTTATAATATGTTTTCCTTTAAGGATGTTTTGATAAAGGGCATTGATGAGGAAAGACCAGATTCTGAAACAGATGATAGTCAAGAAGGGAAGGAAATATCTGCTCAATTAGAGGCTGATGAGAAATTCAAATAGTAGATCCTTGCTACTAAGTCAAGAAAAGGTAAGAAAAAATTTGATTCTATTACACCAGATATGATTAAGAAGAAGGACCCTCTGATGACTGGTTTAAATAATAGGTCTCCTCTGGACAATTATAAGGGAATGTTAGCTGCCAATATCTCTAATTTTGGAGGTATGTCCTATTCTTCTGCTTTAGATATTGATGGTAATGGACCTTGGGAAATGCAGGTTACTCTAAGTGACCGACTCCCTATAGAATCAGTGCTACTCTATCCATGCAGGTGATGTCGATGACTGATAACAAAGAAAGGGAATCTCTCAGCAATATAAGCACACATAACTCTTTTAATCTGCTGGCTACCAGTTCTGAGGCTGGACTGCTTACTCCATGCACCCACATTGTGGCCGACCCTGCAAATGATGTTGATGGTGGATGGACTCAAGTCACGTATGGGAAGAGAGGACGACATCCCAGAGGTAGAGGTGGGCGGCTCCCCTACCACAGTATGAGTACCCATTCTAAAACTGGTTAGTGTATTTTAATGATCTTCGGATTTTGTATCAACACTCCCTGAACTCTTTTGTTTACTTATGATTTCAATAAAGAGGCTGGGAGCCTCAACCTTCAAAAAAAAAAAACTAAAACCACCACTCCAAAAAGATGGATCCTTACCTATATCAAACATAAACAAATGTACTTACACCCAATGGTGTAAGTATGGTGTGAGAAATATCCCAGTAGGATGAAAACAAGAAAAGATTCCACGTACAGGCATTAAAAGACAAATACATTTTCAATGATATATAAAGGAAAGAAAGAAATTCTTAGACAATGTGAATGAAAACATTTTTCAGGAAACAAATTTAAATAAAAGCAGTTTAAAGAAAACACATGTTTGTGTAGTAACTCAAGTGACATATCTTGTATTATTAGTGTGCGCTAAGTAACTGAGAGCACCAAAATATGGGAGATGCCTTATGGGTACTAGTAACAAGTGGGTCCTAGAATATCATGTATTAGTGAAACATGGCTTAAAAACCACGACCCTCAGAAACCATGGATTAGAAACCACAAACCTCAAAAAACAGGGCCTAGAAACCACGACCCTCATTCATTCATATGTTTAGTTAGTGTTGCAATCCTCAATCCTACCACTGAACCCTGGCCAATGCACCCATGGAACACTAACCCAATAGTCCTAGTCCCCCCACCTAATACCCCAGGCTTCTCTCTTTGTGCTCATCTAATATCCAAGTTCACATCGCATGTCACATTAACACTTAAGATCCAGAAAAGGTGCTTACACACAAGAACATTCCATTCGCACACTGATAGCATCTTTTAAAACCATACGTACCCCAAAATGTTTTTATAACTTAACCTGCGCCGCTTGAACATTAAATTAAACCAGCTACATTATTTTTTAAAAACACTTTTATAATTAAGAAAACCACTAATAAAATTTATTATACAGTTTCCAAGCATGTCTCAAAAATTTTAAAGGAAAAAGATTCCCCAATTTTTTTTCAAGACAAACAAATTTTAACACCATGCAAAAACATAACTACCCCATCCAAACTTCCTAACACACTCACTGCATAGTTTGAAAAACACTAATAAAAAATACAAAGTAGGTTTTCAAAATAAAATTCACCAACACCACTTAAACATAATTCTAACCAATTAAAATCACAATAAAACTCAGTCAAAGATAATTTCAAATCACATAAAAAAATAAAAAAATGCATTAAACTAATTAAACAAACAATAAAATGATTATTAGTTAATATTTTTGTATAGAATCACCTACCTTTGTGTAAGAAAAACCTCACAAGATGACAAAATAATCTTACTGCACGACGATTACACTGCAAGAAGACCAAAAAAACACCCTAAAAAAACACCGCATAACTACATCAAAATTTAAATCAATTATAATAAAAACCCTAACCACAACAGCAACAAAAATAAAAGGATGAACAACAAGGGACTCTTCACCAATGGAGTGGGGTCTGAGAGGTTGGACGAAGGTCGATGGAGGCTGTCGGGGCTTGTCCGGTGTCGAAAAACAAAGGGGAAGGATGCCAGTTGTTTGGCCGAACAAAGGGAGGTGTACGTGAGTCTTCAGTCGAACTAAGAAGTGGTGCGTGACCTGCTGGATGAGGGTAAGGTATGGTCGCCAGTGCGGGATCTGGCTGAGGAAGAGCCGGCACGCTTGGGGTACAACGAGGCTACATGCACGTAGGGGTTTTAGATCGACGAGGGTAGAGCGAGGTAGAAGGGTCACTGGGTGCGTGGATGGTTCGGTGAGAGTGGCGGGCTGGGTGTGAGGCAATGAGGAGGGATGGGGTTAGCTTGGCAGAGCGGGAGGGAAAAGCAAAGTAGCAGGGGTGAGGTCGGTTTGGTAGAGTGGGAGGGCGCAGTGCTGCTGGGAGGTGGGAAAGGAGGAGAATATCGGCAAGGGGAGGGAGAAGAAAAATGATGCAGTTAGGGTTGGGGATGGGTTTCACACACGATGAAGAGAGAGGAAAGTGAGTGAGAAAAAAAAAAGAAAAAACAGAAAAAAAAAAGATAAAAAAGATAAAAAAATGGAAAAAAATAAAGTGGAATAAAAACATAAAAAAATAATTAAACTATCCTAAAATAAAAATAATATTTAAACTAATATAAAATAATAATAGAAAGATAATAGAAGTTTCAATAATAAAGGCTAATAATATTAAAATTTTAATGGTAACCAAATTAAAATATTAATTACAATAGTTTTAATAATAATAATAATAATAATGATAATAGTAATAATTTTATTTTTATTATTTTGGTTAACCACTCACGCATCGGGCATACCACACATTAAACTGGTGAAGCCACATGGCTTCACTTGTGCCCTGATCGCACATTGGGCATTTCCAAGACAAAGTTTATTTATTAGCTGAAAAGTGCAAGATTCATGTTGGGATCGACCCATATTTCAAAAAAAAAAACAATTAATAAAAAGGCTGATAAACTTATGAGACAAAAATAAAAATAAAAACATACATCAATTAGAAGTCTGGGTGTGACAATTCTCCCCACCATGGAAACTTTCCACCATCAGAAAGTCAATTAGAATCCTGATCAGAGAATAGAAATGGGTACTCCTTATCAACACTTGACTTCCGCTCACAAGTCTCAGGTTCATCATTTCCATTCTGGAAAAGAATGAGAACCAAGGGAATGTAATTCCCACAAAGCACATTCTCTTGAGAATCAATTATCTACACTGTCTTCTCAAATACTAATGAGTCAGGCTCTATCTCCAACTCCTCCTAATTCAACACACGTGACATATCATGATTTTACTTTTTCAGTTGGGAGACATGAAATATGTCATGAATCGATGTCAACTGAGAAGGAAAAGATAACATGTTTTTCACCTTTCCAATCCACCTAGTAATCTTAAAAGGCCCAAAATACATCAACATCATCTTCCCCTACTTTCCCAAGCAGCGGTGACCCAAGCGAGGGGACACCTTCAAGAACACCCAGTCACCCACTAAAAACTCAAGATCCCAACGCCTCTGATCATCATAAGATTTTTGGTGACTCTGAGCTGTCAATAACCACTGTCTGATTAACTTTACATTCTCAGATGTCTCCTGCACAATTCTCAGTCCCAAAAGTGAGGTCTCACCTACCTCATCCCAACACAAAGAAGTCTGACAATGCCGACCATAGAGAACCTCAAAGGGTTCCATTCTAATAGAGGATTGGTAACTGTTATTATACAAAAACTCAACCAATACCAAATGTCTATCCCATAAACCTTTGAAATCCAACACACATACGCGAAGCATGTCCTCCAGAAGATGATTTTCCCACTCCGTCTAGCCATATGTCTGAAGATGGTATGCCATGCTCATATTAATCTGAAACCCCAATACCTTATGGAGGCCTTCCCAAAACCGTGAGGTAAAGAGGGGGTCCCTATCAGAAACAAACACCGACGACACACCATGAAGTCTGACTACCTCCTGAACATAAAAACGGCCCAGCTCATCCACCTTTACTATATCTCTAATTGGGATAAAGTGAGCTGACTTGGTCAAATGATCAATCACTAATCAAAAAGCCTTACTCCCCCTAGGTGTACATGGAAATCCAAAAATGAATTCCATGGAGACTTTGT
This sequence comes from Viscum album, assembly GCA_963277665.1. NCBI lineage: Eukaryota > Viridiplantae > Streptophyta > Magnoliopsida > Santalales > Viscaceae > Viscum > Viscum album. The sequence continues at coordinate 1,203,763,673 of OY728163.1, read as the reverse complement.
CCCACTTCCAGGTAGGAATGGGTAATCGAAGAAGCAGACTAGATGGTCTCTGATGCCCTTTATTCACCTGATAATAAGTGTAGCATCTCAATACAAAGTCAGCTATGTCCCATCTCATAACTGTCCACTATAACTTGAGATGAAAATTGTAATACATCTTGGTAGTACCAGGGTGGATGACCCACTGAGACTGGTGGCTATCCCACATTGTAAAGACCCGTAAATTTCAAGGAAATTTTTTTCTTAATTTTCTTTGAAATTTTTCAAGAACGCAGTTTCTGACGGCACCTGATTTCGAGGCCCGGTGTGCCCGGAATCATTTTCCAAAGTTTGGCTCGGGTACGCTCAGTGAACAGATGAGCAGGTTTTTCTAACTTTTGAACTGGTACCCAGAATCGAATTCTGAGGGCACCGATGAAATCACAGTGCCGGTACTTGCTTAGAAACGCCTCTTCCGGAATTGCGTTTGCTCAGGTGTGGTTTTTAATATTTGGGCTTAAAGTTAAGAAATAAAATAAATTGTTTGACAAACTTTATTTTATTTCACTTAAGCCACTTGGAAGCCACTTGAAGCCACTTAAAAGCGGCTTAAGCTGAGTTGATCCGGATAGGATGCTATCCAGAAATATCCTACCCTCTTGGTAGGATATTTGTGAGGTAGGGCCCGCACGAGCCCCGCCGTTTCTTTTCCGCTAAGTAATGCACCCGCGAAAACCCGTCATTATGAAAGTCAACTGACGCATTTTCTTAATTCTTAACGTACGAGATTTTATTCATGAATTAAATGGGCGGTTTCATTCGTTGAATTAATTCTACGAATTAATGGGTCGTTACCTACCTCGTATTCGTTTGTTGGCGTAATAATAAAATAAGACAAACACGACATTGGAGGATTACACCTTGAGAGGTTTTTGACAGAGGTTCTTGTGCCTTCACCCCTCTTCGCGAAGAACGCGAAGAACACGAAGAACGCGAAGAACGCCGGCCTCCGACGAAGAACGCCGAACCCGCGGAAATCGACGACGTGATGTCGTGTGCCGCGACGCCGACGTTTCCTCTCTCGCGACGTTCTTCGACGACGTTCTTTAATCTGCAACAAAAACCTTCGATCAACCGTTGAGTTGAGGGTTTCGGATTTTCTTTTAAATTTCCTTTGTGGTTTTTAAATCAAGAATGATTTAATTATTTTTAATTAAATCTTTTGTTCTTGAACCCCGGAGTTCGTCGACGCGACACCCTTCCATGACAACGCGACGATCCCCATTTCCCCAAAGAACCCGCGGACGACGACTTGACGAGGTAGGGATTTTTTTTTTGGAAATTCCCTTTTTCCTGTGAACGTTTCTTTAAAATTTAAGAACCGGTTTCAAATGAAAATTTTAATTTATTAAAATTGTTGTTTCATGTGTTGAATTATTTCTCCCGTTGTTATTATCTAACGCGGAGGGTGCGGACCAAACGAACACGGCCCGACAACCCCTCCGTCGTTCTTCGTTGTTGTGCGAATTTGGCGGGCGACGGAAAATCGTGACACAAGGGTGTTTTGATGATCCCGCAGTGAAGAACATAACCCAGGAGGAACAAAGGCGCAGACGGGAAGGAAAACGGACCACAGGAGCAACTCCGGTGGCCCGCCGAAGCGGCCGGCGGCGCGGGTCGGCGGCGCGGCTTCAGCCGCGGCGGCGGCGGCCAGCGGACCCGCGGCCACGCGGGTCCAGCTTGCCACACAGGACGCGGTGACATGCCACGTCCGTTCAATCAGCGCGGCCCTTCGAGGGCCGCGACATCTCCAAACCGCGGGGGCAGCGCCCCGCGACACCCGGGCGCCCGGCAGCTCGGCCGAGCCGAGCCAGGCCGGGCCGGACCGGGTTGAGTCGACCCGGTTCGGCCGACCCAGGGGGGGTCGGGCCGGGTCGGCCCGGGCCCGGACCCCCCGTCTTCGGACCATTTTCGGTCAAATGCCCGTAACTTGAGCTATGGGCCTCCGAACGACGCGCCGTCAGTGGCAACGCGATCCTTGGATCGAGACGGTCGTTTCGGTATATTGCACTCAAGGTTTCGGAATACTTTGGGTTCGGCTGGGTTGGTTCGTACACGAAACCAACCGGGCCCTCGGAGCGGAAACGCTCATATCTTGAGCTACGGACGTCCGATTGATGTGCCGTCAGCTTCGTTGAATTCCTCTAAGTGAGACGGATCTTTTGGCATACTCCGCCCGAGGTTTGGACGCAGGTGGAGTACGGTTGGGTTGGTTTTGCCTTAAAAACCAACCGGGCCCCTGAGACTAAAAAGCCAATAACTCTCAGACCGAGCGTCCGATTGACACGCCGTTTAGGACGTTGAGTTCCTGTTGACGATACAGAACTTTTGGATACATCAACTTTGGACTTTGTGTTAGTTGATGTATCAGCCTCTCGGCTCGTGGAGCGGACCCTCCTCAACGAGCTTGCTGTGTGCGGGAACCCTAGAGCTGGCTGCGACAGCTACTTCGACAGCGACGACTGTGCAGAGATCCTCAGTGGACTGCAGCGACGACCGTGCAGAGATCCTCAGTGGACTACGACGACGACTGTGCAGAGATCCTCAGTGGACTGCGACGACTACAACACTCAGCGATCCTTTGCGGGTCAGTGCTACAGGTCCTGTGTGGGCCCAATCCTGTGTGGGTCCGATCCTGTGTGGGTCAGCGCTCAGCGGTTCTGTGTGAGCCAGCACCTACAGGTCCTGTGTGGGCCCGATCCTGTGTGGGTCTTTGCGGGGGTTAGTTACTTATCGATCCTTTGTGGGTCCGACGACTTAGATGGATCAGTGATCATCTTTATCGTCATTCGAAGAAGTATACCTGTGTGAGCTGAATCCTGTGTTACTCTCCTTTGTGGATTGTGTTGAGCTATCCTGTGTGGATTTACTGTTTACTCTCCTTTGTGGATTGTGTTGAGCTATCCTGTGTGGATTTACTGTTTACTCTCCTTTGTGGATTGTGTCGTGCTATCCTGTGTGGGTTTACGTTTGTTTTCCTGTGTGGACTGGGTTGTGCTTGGGCTCGGACGTTGGAGCCGAACGAGAATTGATGACTTAGGTATATGTATGGGCATATACCTAAGCCATGTCAGATGTTACTTCGTGATTGTATCTTTCCTTTGTGGATTATCCTTTGTGGATTTCGGGAGACCTTCGGGGGTCTCGGGGTCCCTACAGAGTAGCTTATACTCACCCCTGCACGGGCTATGCCCACACTTCGTTTTGTTGGATGCAGACGACGGACATCGCTGATCGTGGTTGAGGCTTGCGGAGCAGGACGGTACCTGAAGGTGGACCACTGGGCGGGACGTACTCAGAGCAGACGGCTGGACCGAGGAGCTATGGAGGCTATCTGTACCCACCCTTTAGGTGGGACTTCTAGAGGACGGCTCGACGCTGCGACTTTTCTTTTCAGTTGCTGTTTTTCCCTTCAGATGTACTTTACAGTTGGACTTGTATTTCTGGCCCCTTTTTTACTTTCAGCACAGCTTGTTACAGTTTTTACTTAGTGTTTACTTTTCCTCTTGCTTACTCTGTGGTGCTAGTTTACTTTACAAGGCAATGCCTTCCCTTTTTCCAGGATTTACGCCTTGGTGCTAGTCGCCAGCCCCTGGCCTATGGAAGGAGGGCTTGGGGTAGTCACGGCACGGGCCCCGAGGACGGGTCGTGACAAATTGGTATCAAAGGTGGTCGGTTCTACCACAGAATCTGATCTTTCTTCTATGTGAAGCAATAGTGTTTAGCATATTGAGTGTGGTTATCAGTCCAGGGAGTCTAGTGTTGGTGCGGCAGCCGACGTATCTATACACCAGGACCCTGACTTCTGATTTCCGACTTAATGCACGAAAACATTGATTGCATGTGTGTTTCAAGTTTTCTTTGTGATTACTTATGTCAGCTCACCAGGTATACTGTTCTGACCGTGGCGCACTTGTTTCCTTTTTAGGATGGCCCCACGACGGCAGCCAGCTAGGGTTCCGAGAGTAGAGCGCGACGACAGCCCGCCGAGCGACGGGGCCTCGGTACAGGGCCCGTTGATAGCAGAGGCACTAGCAGTACCTTTACCCGCCGAGCCCCCGATGCTTCCAGCACCGACCAATGACGATGCACGTCACCTCAGAGCTCTGCATGAGTTCCAGCGCCAGCGACCACCCAGGTTTTGTGGGGAGACAGACCCCCAGGCAGCCGAGGACTAGCTGGAGGCGGTCGTCCGAGTTTTCAGGCTAGTGAGGACACCAGCAGACCTCATGGTGATCCTCGCAGCGAGCCTACTGCACGCAGCAACGGGCCGATGGTGGGGCTTGATGTTCCAGGTACACGATGAGGCCTCCCTCATCTGGACGGACTTCGAGAGCCTCTTCCGCTCAGAGTTCGTCTCGGCCACCCTCCATGTGGTGCGCATCCAGAAGCTTCTTCAGCTGCGACAGGGCAGCTTGACGGTCGCCCAGTACGCGGTGAGGTTCACCGACCTTTCTCGCTACTCGACAGACATGGTACGTGACCCATTCTTCTGGGCCCGGACCTTTGAGAAGGGTTTGAGACACGAGATCAGGGCATTGCTGATCTCCCTCAGCATCCCGACCCAGGCAGGAGTGCTGGAGCGATCCCTTCTGATCGAGAGCTTTCTGGATGAGTCCACAGCGAGACCTACCACAGGGCGGAAGGTAGCAGAGTCTTCGGCAGCTGGTAGCCGACGGATGACTCAGGGTTACAGGCATACCAGACCTTCCAGCAGATGACCTCGGGACACTGGCTCAGCAGTGCGGGGCACACAGCGCGGAGCCAGTCTTCCGAGAGGCAGGCAGTGCTACGCGTACGGCGGGCAGGGCCACATGGCTCGTGACTGCCTGACCCGTCGTACCGAGGAGCAGCAGACGGTGGAGGGGCCACCCAGGCAGAGGCAGAGGGTCGACCGTGGCGGTCCGCAGGGAGGAGGCGGACGAGGCAGAGGAGCTGTCCGAGCAGCAGGTGGTGGGCGACGCTTTGAGGCTCTGCCACCACCACCACTAGGAGGTCCGCCCTGACCACAGGGAGCTGGCGGGCAGAGAAAGACATAGCTCCAGGCAGCGGAGGCCTACGACCACGGTGCGCCAGAGATGATTCGAGGTACGATCTGTGTCTATTCCACCCTTGCTGCAGTTCTTATAGACACAGGAGCGAGTCACTCTTTCATAGCCGCTGCCCTTGTTTGAAGCTCTGAGATTCCGACAGAGCCGTTGGCTCGATCCTTACGGCTAGAGACCCCTACGGGAGCAAACTCGACGATTACGCACTGGTGCCGGCAGTGTGAGATTACTCTAAGAGGTGAGAGCTTCGGCTGGGATCTTCTTGTAGCGGCGTCGAGGCCTTACGACGTCATCTTGGGCATGGATTGGTTATCTACAGTCCATGCTCAGATTGACTGTTTTATGCGCAAGGTGCGATGTGTGCGCACCGACGGGAGCAGGTTCACCTTCACCGACGAGAAGGGAGCCTTTGCAGCACATGATGGACTCTCGCAGAGGAGGGGACAACCCATCACTCATCAGTTGGCTAGCCTCATCCTTGAAGCAGTTGACGCGCGGAGTTCTAGTTTTCCTGCAGTACTGGATCAGTATGCGGACGTCTTCCCCGACGACGTTCCAGGACTACCTCCTCGCAGAGAGGTAGACTTTTATATTGACCTGTACCCTGGGAAAGCCCCGATATCCACTCCAGCGTATCGGATGACCCCCGCTGAGCTTCGAGAGCTACGGGTACAGTTGGAGGACTTGCAGGGCAAGGGGTTCATCCGACCCAGCGTTTCACCCTGGGCTTCCCCGATATTATTCGCCAAGAAGGCGGACGGGAGCTTGCGACTGTGTGTCAATTATCGTCGCCTGAACCAGGTGATAGTGAGGAACAAGTATCCGCTACCGAGGATTGATGACCTTTTCGATCAGCTCAAGGGAGCACGGTGGTTCTTGAAGATAGACCTCAGGTCAGGCTATCATCAGCTCAGAGTTCGAGATGAGGACGTGTAGAAGACGACCTTCAGGTGTTGGTATGGCCACTATGAGTTCTTGGTTATGCCATTCGGCATAACCAATGCTCCAGCAGTGTTCATGAGCCTCATGAATAGGATCTTTCAGCCATACCTCGATCGATTTGTCATGGTCTTCATCGACGGAATTTTGGTGTACTCGACCACAGAGGAGGAGCACGCCTACCACTTTCGGGTTGTACTAGACACACTCCGAGAGAACCATATTTATGGAAAGCTCTTGAAGTGCCAGTTCTGGTTACGTGAGGTCCACTTCTTGGGGCACGTCATTTCTAAGGCGGGAGTTGCGGTGGATCCCGCGAAGATCGAGGCAGTGCTAGCTTGGGAGCCAGCTAGGAGCGTGACAGAGGTGTGGAGTTTCTTGGGACTAGTTGGATACTATCAGAGATTTGTGTCGGAATTCTCTAGAGTTGCTGCGCCACTCTCAGCTTTGACGAAGAAGGGGAAACCCTTTGTGTGGTCCGACAGATGTCAGCAGAGCTTTCAGGAGCTGAGATAGAGATTGACTAGCGCACCTATCTTGAGGTTTCCTGAGGAGGGATTTGGATACGTAGTCTACTGCGATGCATCAGGGACCGGACTCGGATGTTTCCTGATGCAGGAGAGGGCCGTGATTGCCTATGGATCATGTTATTTGATGCTGCATGAGCAGAACTACGCTACCCATGACCTGGAGTTAGCAGCAGTGGTCTTCGCTCTGAAGGCATGGCGGCACTATCTGATGGGCGACCACTTTATAGTAATTTCTGACCACCAGAGTCTCAGGTACATCTTCTCTCAGAAGGACCTGAACCTGAGACAGTGGCGATGGCTCGAGTTCCTCCAGAACTATGACATTGAGATAGTCTATACTCCTGGGAAGGGGAACGTAGTAGCCGATGCCCTTAGCAGAAGGACGGGCATTCAACTACTTGAGGAGGCGATAGAGCAGCTAGCCGCTTTGCATATATCCTTCGTGGATAGAGATGGAGCAGCCTTCCTTCAGTCTCTCACCGTCTCTCCTCCACTTCTACAGTGGGTCAGAGAGGCAAAGCGTGGGGATGCTGACTGTGAGACGCGGCGTGCACAGATATCCTCGGGACTGGAACCTGATGGTTTCTCCCTTGGAGCAGAGCACGACGTCCATTTCAGAGGACGTACCTTGGTACCAGTCGCTTTACGAGAGGAGGTTCTGAGAGAGTTTCACACTTCTCCTTTGGCGGTACATCCTGGAGTGGCGAAGATGTACCAGGATCTCAGACGACAGCACTAGTGGCCGGGCATGAAGAAGGCTGTGGCAGAGTTCGTTTCTCGATGCCTCACCTTCCAGCAGGTGAAGACAGAGCATCAGGTACCAGCAGGCTTGGTACAGCCCTTGGAGGTCCCGGAGTGGAAGTGGGACGGGATATCTATGGACTTCGTGACTGGACTTCCATGCACTTCCATAGGTCATGACTCCATTTGGGTGATTGTTGACCGACTCACCAAGTCGGCACACTTCTTGCCCATTAGAGAGCAGGGCTCAATGGAGAGCTTGGGGCGTCTCTACGTTCAGGAGATTGTACGGCTTCACGGTGTGCCATCGACTATCGTCTCCGATCGGGACGCTCGTTTTACTTCCCGGATTTGGAAGGGGTTTCCGGAGGCGTTCGGGACACGACTACGTCTGAGCACCGCCTTTCACCCTCAGACGGATGGTCAGACGGAGAGGACCATTCAGACTCTCGAGGACATGCTCCGCGCATGTATCCTCGACTTTGGTCACAGCTGGGAGGACCACCTACCCTTGGTTTAGTTCTCATACAACAACAGCTACCACTCCACCATCGGGATGGCACCATACGAGGCGTTGTACGACAGACCTTGCAGATCTCCTTTGTGCTGGACAGACCCTGGGGAGTCAGCACTTGTGGGACAAGAGATGGTCCGGGCCATGACAGAGAAGGTCCAGGTCATCCAGGAGCGGATGAGGACAACTCAGAGCCAGCAGAAGTCATATGCTGACAGGAGGCGGAGACCACTAGAGTTCGAGGATGGCGACCACGTCTTATTGCGTGTCTCACCTCGACGTGGTTTGCGGAGATTTGTCCAAGGTGGCAAGTTGTCTCCACGCTTCATCGGACCCTTACAGGTCCTCAGCAAGATTGGCGAGGTGGCTTATCACCTGGCTCTACCACCTCAGTTGCACTGGTTGCACGACGTCTTCCAAGTATCTCAGCTGAGGAGATACGTGCACGACCCGACGCACATCATTGACCATGGAGAGCTAGACGTGGATGATGGGGCGACTTTTATGGAGGTCCCGGTGGAGATAGAGGATCGACAGGAGTGAGTCCTATGTGGGCGATCGATTCCTCTTGTGTGCATCAGATGGCAGCACGAGAACCTCCAGGAGAGCACATGGGAGCGGGAGGCTCAGATGCGTGCTCAGTACCCACATTTGTTTCCCTAGTTTATGATGTATCTTTACGGGGACGTAAAGCCATGAGGTGGGAGTAATGTAAAGACCCGTAAATTTCAAGGAAATTTTTTTCTTAATTTTCTTTGGAATTTTTCAAGAACACAGTTTCTGACGGCACCTGATTCTGAGACCCAGTGTGCCCGGAATCATTTTCCGAAGTTTGGATCGGGTACGTTCAGTGAACAGACGAGCGGGTTTTTCTAACTTGTGAACTGGTACCCGGAATCGAATTCTGAGGGCACCGATGAAATCGCAGCGCCGATACTTTCTTAGAAACGCCTCTTCTGGAGTTGCGTTTTCTCAGGTGTGGTTTTTAATTTTTGGGCTTAAAGTTAAGAAATAAAATAAATTGTTCGACAAACTTTATTTTATTTCACTTAAGCCACTTGGAAGCCACTTGAAGCCACTTAAAAGCGGCTTAAGCTGAGTTGATCCGGATAGGATGCTATCCAGAAATATCCTACCCTCTTGGTAGGATATTTGTGAGGTGGGGCCCGCACGAGCCCCACCGTTTCTTTTCCGCTAAGTAACGCACCCGCGAAAACCCGTCATTATGAAAGTCAACTGACGCGTTTTCTTAAATTCTTAACGCACCATTTAATTGGGCGGTTTTATTAGTGAATTAAATGGGCGGTTTCTTTCGTTGAATTAATTCTACGAATTAATGGGTCGTTACCTACCTCGTATTCGTTTGTTGGCGTAATAATAAAATAAGACCAACACGAAATTGGAGGATTACACCTTGAGAGGTTTTTGACAGAGGTTCTTGTGCCTTCACCCCTCTTCGCGAAGAACACGAAGAACGCGAAGAACACGAAGAACGCTGGCCTCCGACGAAGAACGCCGAACCCGCGAAAATCGACGACGCGACACCGTGTGCTGCGACACCGACGTTTCCTCTCCCGCGACATTCTTCGGTGACGTTCTTTAATCCGCAACAAAAACCTTCGATCATCCGTTGAGGTGAGGGTTTCAGATTTTCTTTTAAATTTCCTTTGTGGTTTTTAACTCAAGAATGATTTAATTATTTTTAATTAAATCTTTTGTTCTTGAACCCTGGAGTTCGTTGACGCGACACCCTTCCGCGACAATGCGACGATCCCCATTTCCGCGAAGAACCCGCGGACGACGACTTGACGAGGTAGGTATTTTTTTTTGGAAATGCCCTTTTTCCCGTGAATGTTTCTTTAAAATTTAAGAACCGGTTTCAAATGAACAATTTTAATTTATTAAAATTGTTGTTTCATGTGTTGAATTATTTCTCCCGTTGTTATTATCTAACGCGGAGGGTGCGGGCCAAACAAACATGGCCCGACAACCCTCTGCCATTCTTCGTTGTTGTGCGAATTTGGCGGGCGACGGAAAATCGTGACGCAAGGGCGTTTTGATGATCTCGCAGTGAAGAACGGAACCCGGGAGGAACAACGACATAGACGGGAAGGAAAACGGACCACCAGAGCGACTCCGGTGGCCCGCGGAAGCGGCCGGCGGCCAGCAAACCCGCGGCTGCACGGGTCCAGCTCCCCGCACGGGACGTGGCGACATGCCGCGTCCGTTCAATCAGCGCGACCCTTCGAGGGCCGCGACATCTCCAAACCGCAGGGGCAGCACCCCGCGGCACCCTGGCTCTCGGCCGCGCGGCCGAGCCGATCCAGGACGGTCCGACCGGGTCGGACTGGGTCGGGTCGACCCGGTTCGGCCGACCCAGGGGGGGGTCGGGCCGGGTCGGCCCGGGCCCGGACCCCCCGTCTTCGGACCATTTTCGGTCAAATGCCCGTAACTCGAGCTACGGGCCTTCGAACGACGCGCCGTCAGCAGCAACACGATCCTTGGATCGAGACGGTCGTTTCGGTATATCGCAATCAAGGTTTTGTAATACTGTGGGTTCAGCCGGGTTGGTTCGTACACGAAACCAACCGGGCCCTCGTAGCGGAAACGCTCATATCTTGAGCTACGGACGTCCGATTGACGTGCCGTCAGCTTAGTTGAATTCCTCTAAGTGAGACGGATCTTTTTTCATACTCCGCCCGAGGTTTGGACGTAGGTGGAGTATGGTTGGGTTGGTTTTGCCTTAAAAACCAACTGGGCCCCTGGGACGAAAAAGCCAATAACTCTCAGACTGGGCGTCCGATTGATGCGCCGTTTGCGACGTTGAGTTCCTGTTGACGATACAGAACTTTTGGATACATCAACTTAGGAATTTGTGTCAGTTGATGTATCAGCCTCTCGGCTCGTGGAGCGGACCCTCCCGAACGAGCTTACTGTGTGCGGGAACCCTAGAGCTGGCTGTGACTGCTACTTCGACAGCGACGACTGTGCAGAGATCCTCAGTGGACTGCAGCGACGACCGTGCAGAGATCCTCAGTGGACTGTGACGACGATTGTGCAGAGATCCTCAGTGGACTGCGACGACTACAGCACTCAGAGATCCCTTGCGAGTCAGTGCTACAGGTCCTGTGTGGGCCCGATCCTGTGTGGGTCAGATCCTGTGTGGGTCAGCGCTCAGTGTTTCTGTGTGAGCCAGCACCTACAGGTCCTGTGTGGGCCCGATCCTGTGTGGGTCTTTGCGGGGGTTAGTTACCTATCGATCCTTTGTGGGTCCGATGACTTAGATGGATCAGTGATCATCTTTATCGTCATTCGAAGAAGTATACCTGTGTGAGCTGAATCCTGTGTTACTCTCCTTTGTGGATTGTGTTGAGCTATCCTGTGTGGATTTACGGTTTACTCTCCTTTGTGGATTGTGTTGAGCTATCCTGTGTGGATTTACTGTTTACTCTCCTTTGTGGATTGTGTCGTGCTATCCTGTGTGGTTTTATGTTTGTTTTCCTGTGTGGACTGCGTTGTGCTTGGGCTCGGATGTTGGAGCCGAATGAGAATTGATGACTTAGGTATATGTATGGGCATATACCTAAGCCGTGTCAGATGTTACTTCGTGATTGTATCTTTCCTTTGTGGATTATCCTTTGTGGATTTCGGGAGACCTTCGGGGGTCTCGGGGTCCCTACTGAGTAGCTTATACTCACCCTTTCACGGGCTATGCCCGCACTTCGTTGTGTTGGATGCAGACGACGAACAACGCTGATCGTGGTGGAGGCTTGCGGAGCAGGACGGTACCTGGAGGTGGACCACTGGGCGGGACGTACTCGGAGCAGACGGCTAGAACGAGGAGCTGTGGAGGCTATCTGTACCCACCCTTCAGGTGGGTCTTACAGAGGACGGCTTGATGCTGCGGCTTTTCTTTTCAGTTGCTATTTTTCCCTTCAGTTGTACTTTACAGTTGGGCTTGTATTTCCGGCCCCTTTTTACTTTCAGCACAGCTTGTTACAGTTTTTACTTAGTGTTTACTTTTCCGCTTGCATACTCTGTGGTGCTTGTTTACTTTACAAGGCAATTCCTTCTCTTTTTCCGGGATTTACGCCTTGGTGCTAGTCGCCAGCCCCTGGCCTATGGAAGGCGGGCTTGGGGTAGTCACGACACGGGCCCTGAGGACGGGTCGTGACACACATAACCACCTTCCGCAGGGATATTGACACCAATTCATGGCCCCTGAAGCACAAAATCCCCTCAAGAGACAAGGACCACTTTGAAGAAGTCTCCCCAACATGAAGAAACTACATAGGCTAATGAAATATCTCATCACCGAGATGCTCTCGCCAAATCAATTCCAGAAGGGCATGAGTCAACTGAATACTAGCCAAGAATGAACCTCCGCTGTGCTCCTTGGTGTCCAAGTGCATCTGGGTAAAGAGATCCATCAAAGTCCACTCATTGCTGGACTTCCTTAATGTCGGCACAAGTACTTTCCTGCTCAAAGCGTCAGTCACCACATTACCCTTTCCTGGGGTATAGACAATGTCAAAGTGAAATCCCTATAGATACTTGATCCAACGGCGCTGCCTCATATTGAGATCCTTCTAAGAGAAGATGTAGGCTAGAATCTTATGGTCATAATAGACCACAAATTTCTCTCCAAAGAGATAGTGATTCCAAGTCTTTAGGGCATGCATCACCACTACCAACTCTAAGTCGTGAGTTGGGTAATTCTTCTCATGCAGCCAGAGCTGGTGAGGACCATAAGCCACCACATGATTATCTTGAATGAGTACATACACAAGGCCCATACCTGAAGCAAAAAAATAGACCACATAACCCTTCCCAGACTCTAGTAAGATCAACACAGGTGTGGTGGTCAACCACCACTTAAACTCCTAAAAGGATTCCTGGCACTGTGGGATCCATTCAAACTTCACCCCTTTCCAGGTGAGTGCGGTCATGGAGGAGGCAATCCGAGAGAAGTCCCAAACAAAATGACTGTAATAACCTATCAGGCCAAGAAAAACATATTCTTTGGCTATTCCCATGAAATCAATACACTGATCTTCTCAGGATCCACTGAAAACCCTTGTTCTAAGATGAAATTCCCCAAAAACTTCACTTCCCTGATCTAGAATGTGCACTTAGAAAGTTCGGCATACAAGTGATGATCCCACAAAGTGCCCAAAACGATTCACAAGTGATGCTCATTTTCCACCTTAGATCTAGAATAAACCAATATGTCTTCCACAAATACCACATCAAAGGAGTCAAGATATTGGTGGAACACCCTCTTCCGGAGTTTTATGAAAACTGCCAGAGCATTTTTCAACCCGAAAGGCATGACTAGATACTTGATGTGACCATACGTACTCCGAAAATCCATCTTTAGAATGTCTTCTTCTCTCACCCTAAGTTGGTGGTAAACCGATCGCAAGTCAATTTTGGAGAACGACTTTTCCCCCTTCAGCTGGTCGAACAAATCATCAATCCAGGGAAAAAGGTATTTATTCTTGATAGTTACCTTATTCAATTTATGGTAATCAATGCACAACTGGAGGGTTCCATCGGCCTTCTTCACGAATAAAACTAGGGCAGCCTAAGGATAGATTCTTGGGTGAATGAATCATTTGGATTCCAAATCGTCCGACTATATCTTTAATTCCCTCAATTCGCTGGAGGCCATGCGATATGAGGGAAGAGATATAGGCTATGTTCCCGTCCCCAACTCAATCGAGAACTCCACGTCCTACTCTGGGGTAACATTGGAAAATCATCTTGGAATACCACTAGAAACTCATCCACTATAGGAGGTAACCCACTCTGAGAAGTTCCACTATCGTCTTCCAATGGGAGCTACAATAACTGATAAGCAAGATTCCCTAACTCAGGAAGTGGAGGTCCCGTGCGACCCGACCGAGGATCCCATTCCCCAAGAAATACCTAGGGGAACCCATTAGGTTCAATAAAACTAACCCGTCACCAATAGTAGTCAATACGTGCTTGGAATCACACCAGCCAGTCCATGCCAAGGATCACATCAAACAGGTCCATATCTAGGACCATGAAATCCCACTCCATCTCAAATCCTAACACAGAGAGCATGCATAATAGAAAACTAAGGCCTTTCTCCCTGTTTTTCCCCAACGGTGTCCCCAAATCCATGTAAGGAGATAACAGTTTAGTTGGTAGGCTCAACTAGTTTACAATATGGGAAAATATAAAGGAAACTGAATCACCAATATCCAATAAAAATGAAGATATAAAAGTTTCAATCAGAATGATACCTCGAACAGTTGATGGTCCTGCATTAGATCCCGCTGGTGCCTGATCCAGAACATGAAGACGCCTAGTACTTACCTGAGAACAACTGCTCACCTAAGGATCTAACCTGATATATCTCTTCCCCAAAGTCAATCTGGTCCTACCACCATGAATGTTAAACCGAGATCCCATCATCCTAGTCGGATTTGACTAAAATGATACCCCTATGGAGGCCACATATCTAGTCCCACTCTGCTAAGGGCGTATAGTCCTATAAAAGCGCTATATATGTGACACAACTCCACACCCATAGAAAGTCCTCGGAGGGTATGGAGATGTAGGTTAGATGTGACCTACCCATCCACACTAATGGCACACAATGGACCTTGTATCAAAAGTAATAGATGGGGTCTTCCTGAAAGTATGGCCTGAGCTGCCACCTGCCTTCTTCCCTTTCTTATCATGCTTCCTCTTCTTCTCTAATGAACTACCACTTCCAAAAACTAACACTGATATAGGAAACCCCGAATTTCCTCTCTGATCAATCTCGACTATAAAATCATGATGGACCGCCTTAGCATAAGTTCCCAGCTTGAATAAGAAAACCCTTGAGTAAATTTCTGGTTGAAGCCCCTTCTTGACCTTCTAAGATTTCTAATATCATTTAAAATAATATTAGGAATGAACTGCACTATCTTAGAAAAGCGGTTTGTATACTCCATAACTATCCAATCCCCTTGTGAAAGATCCATGAACTCCTGAGATCTAGAATAGGCTAAGAACTCTGGATAATATTGCTCGTTAAAGATAGCCTTGAAATCCTTACAACTCATATGATCATGCTTCCCAGCCTGTAGTACCAATTCCCACCACTTGCATCTGGGACCCTCTAGAAGAAATGATGCACACTTTACCCTAACCTCCTCATGAATGTTAAGGAACTAGAACATACACTCTATATTTTCAAGACATTGCTCTACCTCTTGAGGTTTTGAACTACCTTAGAATGAAGGAGGTTTATTATTTATAAACTCCTGATCTTTATCCTTCTTGGAGCTATACTCATCTCCTCTAGCTGGAATTGGAGTTGGAGCAGGAGTTTCCCCTTGTCCTAAATCCTGAATAGCCCAGACCATAGCTTCTACCAATCTCTGATCAAGAGGCGAGGGAGAACTCTCTCCAACTTCCTCCCGTGTGTGCATGTAAGCTCTCCAGGGAGGAATCCTACTATAAGGAGCAACATTTACAAAAAAAACATCATTAATACATCATGTCTGAAGAAAAATAAAATTTTAGCAAGGAAAATAATCATCCGTAAACCAAACATGCAAAAGTAACATCATGTACAAACCACTTATTCCCCGAATGATGTCCCCACAAAGTCTAAAATACACACATTGAACCTAGAAGAGAAGTTAAACAAGCATCCTAACATCTCATGGTGACTCTAGGTCTATCACAAGGTGTGATGTCTAGACACCCAACTTGCAACCAAAACACTGAGCCCCGATAATCCTAGATCCTATCTAACCATACTCATCCCAAATAAAATAACCCAAAGAGAAAAAACCCCTCTAATACCATTTTTCATGAACCAAGTCAGGTCACCATCCAAACCAATGCCCTATCTAGTTCGTGGCAAGGCCCGAAGGGCGTTCCTGATCCCCATGAGCTGGCACAAGTGTCTAAATATCAAAATAAAACTTGGGAATTATTTAACCAAATAAAAAAATGTAAATAAATCAACTAAAAATATAAAATAGACCAAAGTTAAAAGTCACAACGAAACGTTCCTTTAACCAAAAAAAACAAAACAAAATTTGAGCTGCATGTTTAAAACTGAAAACCAAACAAGAGCTACCACTAGATAGGGTGACCAAAAACCAATAAAAAAACCTCCACCTGGAAAGAGGACACCACCCTGAAGCCTTCTCCACTACGCCACACCAAGAAGTTTGCTAAAAACCTGAACCACCACTCCTAAAATCTGTACCCTTACATATATCATACATAAACAAATATACTTACACCCAAAGGTTTAAGTAAGGTGTGAGAAATCTTCCAATAGGATTCAACCAAGAAAAGATTCTAAACACAAGCATTAAAAGACAAATACATTTACAATAATAAATAAAGAAAAGAAAGAAATGCTTAAAAAATGTTAATTAAAATATTTTTCATGAAACAACCTCAAAGAAAAGAAGTTTAAAGCAAACAAATGTTTGTGTAGTAACTCAAGTGACATATCATGTATCATTGGTGTGCGTAAAGTAACTGAGAGCACCAAAATATGGGAGAGGACCTATGGGTACTAGTAATAAGTGGGAACCTAGAACATCATGTCTCGGTGAAATGTGGATTAGAAACCGTGACACTCGGATACTATGGCTTAGAAACCACAACCCTTAGAAAACGTGGCTTAGAAACCATGATCCCCAGTCATTCATATGTTTAGTTAGTGTTTCAATCATCAATCATAATAGTGAAACTGGTCCAAGACACATTTGAAACACTATCCCACTAGTCCTAGTCCCCCCACCTAATACCCCAAGCTTCCCTCTTTGTGCTTATTTAAAACCCAAGTACACATCACATGTCACATTATCACTTAAGAGACAAACAAGGTGATTACACACAAGAACACTCCATTCGCACAACAATACCATCTTTTAAAACCATACACACACCAAAAACTTTTTAGAACTTAACCTGTGCCACTTGGACATTAAATTAAACATGCTGAATAGTTTTATAAAAACACTTTTATAATTAAGAAAATCAATATGAAAATTTATTATGTGGTTTCCAAGCATGTTGAAAAAATTTTAAAGTCAAAATCTTCCCCAAAACATTTTTTAAGACAAGAACATTTTGAAACCATTCCAAAACATAACTGCACCATCCACAGTTCCTAAAACACTCACTACACAGTTTTCAAAAAACTAATAAATAGTCTAAAGCAGGTTTTCACAATAAAATTCACCAACATCACTTAAACACAATTCTAAAGAGTCTTCATTAGGTAAACCATTATGGGATGAAAATAGGGATTAATAGGATTGATTCACCTCATAATTCATTGAACTAGGAGTCAATCTAACAAAAGATTATTTTATTAATATAGTAATTAGTTGAAACTCTCAAAATATAACTCTCTCATCCACTTGTTTTTTCAGTTGAGGTGGGATGATTTTTTTATTGTGATCAACAATCACCCTAGGTATTCCATTTTAGTTTTTCTCTATTTTGGAGAATTGGAATAGTTTTTTTTATTTTGGGAATGAAGGGATTTAATTTTGTAGATTTTGATTTAGTGTACCTACACTATAAAGTTTTAAATTTTTTGTAAATAGATTTGTTATTTTTTTATGTTTTAATTTTTTTATTTGGAACAATCGTCACCTTCCTTAAAAATGTTGCAAAATTTTGATCGGTTGTTGGTCAAATAAAATATTTTTTTTCCTACTAACACTAATCTAGTATAAGACTTGGATGATCCCATAAGGAAGGAATGATATGAAATATAAGGAAAACAAAATCAAACCTAAAAAGACAACAACCAAAGAAAAACTAAACAAAATAGTGATGATAAAAAATTTGATTGATGTACAGTAAGTAATAAAATAGCGGCAAAATGGTGTTAGTGAGATGGTTCAAAATAATAAATCACAAATAATAGGAAATTAATGAACAAAAATTTAATGGGAAATGGAAATTTCAATTATCTAATCCTGAAAATATGTTCCTTTATTCATGTAGAAATTTAACTTGGTAAACATTCATAAAATGGATTTACACTAACTTTTTTGAGGATTTTATTGGTGGAATGTTAAATTATATTTTTTTAATTCTATATTTTAACACATTAATTATAAATGTGTGGAATTATCATAATCAATATCAAACTTTCATTAAAACTTGGTGTGTTATTTTTCTATTTTAATCTGAAAAATTATTGTTAGATGATTTTAGAAAATCAAGGTTTTTAATAGTTTTGTATTGAAGATCAAGATTAACTATTGTTAATTCTTGAAATAAATAAAAATTATAGATTCTAAGGGAAGAAAAGAATAAGAATAGTTTCATAATTCATAAAACATATCATGAATGATGTAGAATAATATAATCAGAACAATCTCATTCCATAAGAAGCTTTTAGCAGTCCCGAATTTTTAATTAAATACAATATAAAATTTCCTTATCAAGAGTATGGTAAACAAAGGAAAATAATAGGGAGTATAGGAATATTCCCTTTTGATATAGCTCCTCTCTCCAAGCTCAATCCCCATATGTGATACTACTCTTGATCAAAACTTCTAGATCCTACTGCCTTTTTCCGTGCCTTAATCTCTCAATCCATATCAAAATAGATATCTCTTTTTCAAATAAAGTCACCACATGAATAAAAATAATCTCCCATGAATTTAATTATAGTTAGTGAATCATTATTTCTTTCCCCAACTAGACACATTGAATCCATCAACATTTATAATTTTCTTCATGGTGACTCGAGCACCACCTCCCCGAATTTTTTGCTTCCCCACATGAATTTGGCATTGGCTCTAAGTAATCAACACCTGGACATATTCTAAAATAAATTTATCCTATAGATCATCTCTTGATAGTATCCAATATATTTCTAGGAAAATATCATGTATAGCTCATACTTCCATATTTTTTTTAAATTTTAAACTACAAAACTAGGGAACACATGAAATTTATTTTGACTAAAGTCTTCACATTCCTAGCCAATCCTTGAATTCATAAATGTATAATATGATACATATCAATAAAATATATGAATAACATATTATATATTAGCTTAAGTACATGTAGAGCCTTCTCTAAAATTTAACAAAGGACAAAATTTTATGTATTAGATACATTGGAGATAATATATTATGTTTTACACTCTTTTGAATTTTCAGAAGTGTCATATGTTACATATCTACCTATTCTTGAAAAATATATTACAGATGATATTACTTGGGAGATAATATCATACATATCACCTAGATCGGTTGGTTACTTGAATTTTTATAAGTCCCACAATTATGTACCACTTATAAACTAAGAAAACATCATCTTATATATTCACTTAACTAGATTTCTCAATGGATATCATGTTACATATAAAAATCTCCTAGGGAAATCATATTATGTATAAAAATTTAAAAAAATTTTAAAAACTAATTCACCTTACATATGAAAATTTACCAAAATTTTTAAACTCCATTATATCAAGTATCTCTTTACTACCAAGAATAATAAATGTATCATCTTTATTCATAAAAAACCATTAAATCATATATATGATTATACAATGAAAATATTAGTGTTTTTTTGAAAATTATAAACTCAATTTGACATATAGAAAACATGATGAACAATGAATTCAAACCTCTAAAATAAAAATTAAAATGTGTTCAAAAAAATAATATTAAAGATATAGACATGGAACATTTGAAATATTAAACCCTAAGAACCAAAAACATTTTAAAATTACTTCAAGATATTATTTTAATGAAAGTTCCATCAAAATCAACCAAATTAATTGATCTCAAAATATATGAATATTAAAGAAAATAATTAATTGATTAATTTGGCACAAAAAATAATCATTTTTAAAAAATTATAAAAAGAATAAAAAATACAAAAAATATAATAAAAATTAAATATATTTTTAATTAAAACACATTTTAAATCCGAACACACAATAATTTCATAAGGAAGATGTTGAAAACATGTATTAAAATAAATCCATACCACTTAATCACTACATATTTCATTATTATTCTTTTTACATAGAAGGCATATTTCAATAGTCTTCATATATTACCTTGTGGTAAAATTTGACAAACTATTTAGGCATGCTTCATGTTTCTTCTCTTTGATAGCCATTAAAACCACCTTAAATTTGTTTATCCTTAATGAGTCCTCCTTCAAGTGCACGTACAGTTTTCTCACATCCAAATAAAATTATTTACTTATCTTACATATTTTATTTCATTAATTCTATTATGGATACTATGAGTAAATCTTTATTAGTGCTTGGACACCCTTCATTGATATCCAAAATTATTTTCCTATAATGTGGTCAACATATTTTACAACACTAATATTTTTTATTTGGTGTAAACTCTATTTCCATTTTCAATAAAAATTGAAGATTTATTTATGATTTATTTATATCCTTTATTGCTATAATTTCATTCCATATGTCCATGGTTAGTGCAAATAAAATACATCCCTTTAAAATTGTACCTCATGTATTCTTTCCTTGGTTGAGATTTTATAACATATTTTCTTCCTCCATCGATCCCCTAATATTCTAAACACATATCCATGATGTGTCTCATTATTTCAAAAAATTTGAACCTCATAGATGAATTACTTTTATAGCCTTTAATTATATATTTATCATTAATTTCATTATTATTATAGATTATATATTTCCACCATTATGTACTTTACTTGTTGAGGATGTCTTAAAGGGGATGTATTCTTCCCATTCCATTTTAAGGATTTTAGATTTGATTTTAGATCCTTGATATTATAATAATTCTCATATAATTTGGAATCCATACTCTCCAACATTAAACCAAATTAATTTCTAGTTTTTATCCCCTACTAAATTTTAGTTTTGAGAGGAACAATGCTTGATTTCAGATACTTATTTATAGCAATTTTTTTCTTATTCACATGAAATTTCCTTAATTAGGTGTCTTTGGTCCTTTATTTTTGCACCCATTTTCATAAATTATTTATTAAAGTAAACCTCTTCTTAATCATTCATTGTTCTCCAACATAAAATCTATAATGAACACATAGTCTAATCCATGGATGATTTCCCATTGATCCGCATTTTCTTTTAATGATTGGATATCATTTTGATCACCGTATGAACAAACTATAGAATGGTAGCTTGATGTAGTTTTCATTCCATCATTTAAATCCATACTTATATCAATTTACAAGGAAAAAACATAGATCTATATATTTTTATGTGTCTTTGAAAAGATTTTTAGAATAATATTTAATAATTAAATCATATTTTTTCACCTTAATTGGACTACCCATATTCTTAAGATACTTCTTCTTACTCTTCTTATTTTACATTGAAATAAGATAGTATTATATAATTTTATTTACTAGTTAATCATCAAAAATATATTTATATTCATATATTGATATAGGTTTGGAAACTTTCTTTATGTCCACTAATTTTTCATAAGTCCTCTCCAATAAGATCCAGATATTGATGACATTTGTATAATTATTTTTTTCTTAAACACTTCATGAGAGATACCACTATTCAACACCTTTTATATAACTGCATTGTAAAATGTTTCATTATGCTTTCTCAAATGATCATACCATTATACATATTCTGTGATCTCTTAACAATATGCCTATATAAACCAATACATCTCCTTTTCCCATCCAAAATATTTAGTACCACTAAAGAAAATAGGCTTTATCATTGAATCCGTGTGTGAAAAAAATTTAAAAATAAATTTAAATCACAAGAACATAAATATTTTAATTGGTTCACCAATAAGGGATAATATAAGAATCATACACATGGTGATATATTAGTGTACCTGAATCCACTATCACACACTGTTTGGTGGATACAAACTTTTAGGCCACATTCACTTTATACTAAGATATAATACCATTACAAGGTTTAGGAAATAATAACTATTTATCCAAGGGCCACTCCTACTTATTAAACCCTACACGTTGGTTAGATGAATGAAAAATCAGTTTATAGATGTAAGGGTCTATTCAATAGTATATAGACATGAATTTTTCTTCCATATCAATATAAGGTGAGGATTATCCTTGTATATTAAACTACATAATAGATGCTCTATTAAGATCCACTTCACTTATATTCTCCTTTAAAAAGTTAAATAGAAAAAATAATCTATGTGAGATCTCCTTATAATCAAATAAAACAAAATCACTTCTTCGATATGAAGATTATTCTGAGCTGGAACAATCTTGTATCACTCCTTCAATAGCTAGATATAGCAATATAACTCCGTATTCTTCAAGATTTATCTCTTAAAAGCACCAAATATTTCAATGGAAATCTACTATGAAATATTCTCTATCTTCATTATTTAAACTAAGTATATTAATATGATTAATTATATCTAGATTTTTTTATAACTTTTAGAAATTTCATAAATCTCTTCAATAATATAATCCCTTTATCAAATGGTTAGGATTAATTATCTTCCCCTAATAATCCATGATCATTAAA
Source organism: Viscum album (assembly GCA_963277665.1). Classification (NCBI taxonomy): domain Eukaryota; kingdom Viridiplantae; phylum Streptophyta; class Magnoliopsida; order Santalales; family Viscaceae; genus Viscum; species Viscum album. Next base: position 1,203,741,335 of record OY728163.1, on the reverse strand, counting down.
GGTATCCCACATAATTAAATGTGGTCAAGTAAATCTAATTGGGTTGATACAATTCCTTAAATCTTGAGTAAAAAAATTTCCTTTTTAAATTCAAACAAAATCATTAATTCATTCTGGAAACATACACATCATAACATAGGATACTGAATTGCATCACGATGTACTTTGATTTTGATATGATCTAAAATTAATATATATAAATATTACATAATTTTATAGTAATATTCATTAAATAGCACAATAAATAACACCCAAGAACTTATAAGTTTAGTGTATTTTGAGATTAGATACACAACCAACTTATTTTATAAACATTCTTAAACATCTCCCATATGTAATCTTCTCACATGATACCCTTCAAGACATATCATACATAATAATATTCTTCATTACCTGGGGAATAGAAACATAATAAAGGGGTGTTCTCATATTAATAGTAAGGGGTGAACATAAGAGATATCAATTGAAGATTATATTGAGTATATGATGAACATGTTGGAATAAGAACACAATCAAGGTACATAAACCTAACTTATAGAAACCATACAAAAAAAACAGGGATAATAAATTGTAAATCATGACCACAAAGATTTTTATGAAAATATGAAATTAGACATAGGAATGTGTAATATACATAAACATAAAAAATAATTTCTTATATCAAGGCTCACTATAAAGATCATCATCACATAGTGTACAAAGTCCCTTTAGGGTTTGGGTTTATTCCCTATTTACATAATCATAGTGGATAGAATCCATTAGGGGTTTGGGTTCACTGCCAATTACTATAAAACTAGTGAAAAAATTCACTTTAGGATTTGAGTTCAATTTCCATTCCTATAAAAAAAAGTGGAGAAAGTTCCATAGGGGTTTGGTATCACATCTCGATACCTTACTTTTAATATAATGAGTTATAAAGATTTAACCAATTCATTAGGGGGATATATAATTATGGGACCACCTACAATATCCTAAAATCACAAGAAAGAATCTAGTTTCATGAATATTTATATAAGAAATGATAATAAGACATCCATAAAATAAGTTGGATGGTATCCTTAGATCATATCCCCAATGAAGCATAAAAAATATTAAAGGATATTTACATAGATGAAAAACATTTTATAAGAGAAATAGAAAATTTATTTTAAAAATAAGAAGAAATAGAATTTAATATTTTATAACTTTTATTTTAAAATCAATTAATTTATAAAATAATAGTTTTATAAAATTAATGATAAAGTGAATAAATATTACTTTAAGTATTATGAAAACTTAAACATAAAGCTTCATAAAGAAAACCAAATAAAATGGTGGGAAAAAGTGTTCACACAAAAAATATTTAAAAATATTCCTTTAAAACATTATAAAAAAATTAAAAGAAAATATAAAATCCACTTAATCAATAATATAATTAGGAATAAGTTCATCCATAGAATCATATGAAAAACATGGACCCGAAGGTGAAATATTCTTGACTAAAAATAAGAGATAAGGCTGACACCATTTATATGCATCCTTTAGATTAAATTATGAACCAAAGGGAGATAAAATAGTAATAAGAAATGTAAAACCCAAAAATAACCAAAGTATAATAAAATAGATGTGGTTTTAGAGATAAATAATATATAATTTCACCATATGGAAATTTGACCATAAACAATCTCGATTTCAAAATGAGATTTGAAAAGAAACCTTTATGGATTTGGTAAATTTTGAATAAAAATCCCTTGAAAAGGGAACCTGATATTGATTTTTAAATCTATTTAATTTCAGGAAAAGTATGATAAAATAAATCCAGGGGTCAGTATATACACCACATAAAATAAAACAAGTGGTGAATATAGAGCATATCAAAATGAAGGGAAATTTTAGACGAGGAACCCTTACCTTGAACTTCAGCTTGGTCAGACGTGCTCTAACTCCATATATAATTAATATAGGTATATTATTAATATATATAACAAAATTATAAATATTTATTTTACTCAATACCATTCATTATTAATTCCTCATTATCCACATATTAATTGTTTATTGTTAAAATTAACATTTGGGTGTTAACTATTCTATTTTTCCATGTATGCTTCGATTTAGTAGTTATGTTAATTAATTATTGATTACAGGTTCATAAATTATAGAATATTCATGAATATTTAGCATATGTGTTTTATAAAGTTCTGGACTCCCATTTTTATTTCATGCAACTCATGGAAACAATTCTCTTGGAACACTTAAAAAATATCTTTTTTAGCAATTATTAAATTAACAAAATAATTCAATTACAGGTAAATATAATTTGGAATATTACCAATAAATAATTATAAAAACTAATCAAATTAATCATAATTAAATCATATTACTAGTAATTACGTTTTATTAGTCACTCATGCTATAAAATTTGTAATATTATTTTTGTAGGTGATAAAATCAACCCAAACAAGAACATGTTATAATGTATGAATGAGTAAGAACATGTTATTATATAGTAATAGTATCACTTTTACATAATATTAATGATTTAATTTTTTATTATGTTATAAAATAATGTTTCATAAGTGGTGTATAAAGAAGATAACGAATAATTATTAAGTATATACTGAGATTTACGTTGAAGACTTGAATCTTCTCTGAGAGTGCCTATTGGAAATGAGGTATTTGGGACTACTTGTAACCAGAGGTTACAAAATGTATGATATTCTTTTTAAGGAGTGAATTTTATTAGGTATTAAATATAAAACTAAATGAAATGTGTGGGTTGAGGTGGGTATAGGTGGGGTCCTTTTATAGGTGAGCATGAGTGTCATTTTCACAAATGCCCATTCCTTAATGTGTAAAAATGTATTTTTACAAGGAAAGTTGAACCAAAGTGTAAAAATAATAGATATATGATAATGTAAGGTTGATCATACCCACATACACTCATTTAGTAATAAATTTTTATCATATTTTTGATCTTTACCTCTTAGTTAAACCCTTTTATCTCATTTTACCTTTATCGTGATAACTCAATTTTTTCTTTGGTAACTTATTTTTTCCCTAAAAATGAAATTGAACTTATTATATAATTTTAAATTTATGAAATTAATTTTATTAAATTTAATTTCTAGAAATGATAAAAATAAATTTTAATATAAGAATGTATAATGCATAAAAAACATTTTTTAGAGAAATACATTTTTAAGCATGCAAATGAATTTACTATTATTACTTACCAATTAATAATAATTAGATGATAGATATTTTATTATAAAATATATATAAACAATTAATTTAATTAAAATTACTCTTTAATAGAGACCAGTTTAATTTATTAAAATAAAAAGTCACAACATATAAAAACACTCTTTGAAAAATAAATATTTTTAATAGTAAATAATTTTAATCACATATCATTAATTATTTATCTTTTAAACTTTAAATTTTATTAATTAATTGGTATTATAATATTATTTAAATTTTATAAACACATCAAATAATTATTTAATAATAATAAAAATAACAATAATAATGTGTAATGAATAAAAAGACATATTTTTATAATAAAGAATTTTCATTAATTATTATATTTTTATTTCATTCAAGAATTACTTATTATTTGTGAAATATATATATATATATATATTTAATTTTTTTCTAAAAATTACACAATTTCAATATACCTATTGAATTCAAGTATATTCAATGACCACATGTCTAACGACCATATGTCCAACAACCATATGTCCAAAAACCAGATGTCCAATGATCATATATATAACGATCATATTGCTTTACTATATATATCCTCACATAAATCACTAAAATTATTCATTATATTCTCTAATTTCATTATAAATATGTTTATTATATTTCTAAAATGTTTTATTATTTTTATATTTATCATTGGTAGTATTATCTTTATAGAAAATTAAGATGATGAGAATTTCCACATTTTAGTATCTTTTATTTACTTGTGGTTTTATTTATTTAATAATTTTACTAATAAAGATTCATTTAGTTATGTCATAATGTATTTCATTATACATTTTAGTATTTTACTATTATAATAAAATTTTCACTTTAGTTTAGTGTTGTGTGTATTATAAGCTATAAAACACACAACATTTATTTAGAAGTAAATACACACTAAAATCTCAGGGTTTTACATTACACTCTCATTAAAAGAATTTCCCCCCTAAAATATAAATTTTCCAATGAAAAAATAAGGGTTATTTTTCTGTGTTAAATATTCAGGTTCGCACATCACTTCCTCAAAATTAGGATTCCTACAGAGATCTTTAACTCGTTGAGTGACCTTATTTTGAAGTACTTTGTCTTTATAATATAATATTTATACCAGTTGTTCCTCACAAGAGAGATCGTATTCCAGTTATACTTCCTCTAAGTTTATTACATGTGAAGGTTACCATATTTACTTTCTTAAAAGTGATACATGAAACACATCATGAATTTGGGAGTGGTTTGGTGGAAGTGAAATATGATAAAATACCATACCCATATAATCAAGGTTTTCAGAAAGGATAATGTATATAGGGATTAAATTTCCCTTATTCATGAATCTCATAACCATATTCCATGGTGATAGTTGAATGAATACCTTATCTTTGACTTTTAAACTCAAAATCTCACCAATGATTATCAGTATAGCTCTTCTTTATACTTTTTGTAGTTTTAATGTGTCACTGAATGGTTTGAATATTCAATGAAATATCTTGAGAAAGATCTAGTCCTTTAATTGTATGCTCTCCAACTTCATTCCAACATGTTGGAGTTATTCAAATCCTTACATAAATATCCTAATACGGTTCCATTTCAATGCAATAATAGAAACTATTGTTATATGAGAACTCTACCAGGGAAAGCTGTAAATTATAACCACCTTTGAAATATATCAAGAAGGGTCTCAACATATATTATATGGTTTGAATGTTCCTTTTAGATTTAAAATTAGTTTGAGGATGGTAAAATATAATAAATATCAAATCTATATGGTTTGAATGATCCTTTCAGGTATGGGTAATGGTTACATCACCACCTTACACTAATTTCATTTTTATTTAGATTACTAAAAAATAAGCATCGAGATATATATTCTATAATATCTCTCTTCATGTTGTCCCACCAGAAATGCTCTTTGTGATATCTATACATCTTTATAATTCTAATATGGATAGATAATGACGATCTATGTGCATAATCCAAGAAATCCTTCCTTAATTTTGATATTTTAGGGACACATATTCATTCTAAAATATTATAATTCCATTATTTTCAAATTTTAACTCTAGAATATTCCTTATCTTTTTATATGACTCCATGTAATTCTTCTTTTCCTCTTTTATCTCCCCATGGATGGATGAATGAGTAGTAATTTGGGAAATATATAATTTATATCCTTACCTTATCATTCTTAGGTTCATCCTTTGCAAATAAATAATTATTGGGTCTTTTTAAATCCTCTTTATGGATAAAATAATGAGATCCTTCCTACTCAGAGCATCATCCACCTTGTTTGCCTTCTCAAAAAGGCTATGTATTGATTATTCATAGTCCTTGATCAACTCCAACTATCTCCATTTTCACATGTTCAACTAATTTTATGTGAATATATACTTTAAGCTATTGTGATCAATATATATCATACTTTTCACCATAGTGATAATGGATCCATATCTTTAATGAAAATATCACCACTACTAGCTCAAAATTATACATTGGGTAATTTTTTTCATGAACCTTTAATTGACATGTGGCATAAGATACTTCCATGTTATTTTTTCACAAGGAAACATTCTAATCCCTTATTTTAAGTATTATTGTATATCATAAACCCTTATCCACTCTAGGGTAGTGTGAATATCTGTGTAGTGAGAAAAATTATCTTGATATCATTGAAATTATATTCCTATTCATATATTCATAGGAAATTGATTACATTTTGAGTTAACATGGTTAGTATATTTTAAAATCACGAGAAATTTATCACATAACATTGGAAATGACTATCCAATCTAAGAAAAATATAGATCTCTATTACAATAGTTGGTCTGGGTCATTCTTCAATTACCTATATCTTTGAAGGATCCATATATATACCCTTTATTATGATTACATGAACCAATAATAATACTTTTTATATCCAAAAGTCACACTTAATAAATTTTTCATATAATTTATCCTTAAAAAAATCTTAATCATAATCCTCAAATGATCTTTATTCTCTTCCTTTTACATGAAATATATAATAATATCATCTATATTAACTATAAAAAATTTGTTAAAGTAGCCTATAAATACTCCATTAATAATATCCATGATGATAACAAGAGAATTTGTAATTATATATAGAATAATTATGAATTTATAGTGTCCATATCATTTATAAAAGTATTTCTTGGGTATATACTTCGTTTGCAACCTTCATTGATGATATCTAGATCAAAATATCAATATTTAAGAAGTATTAATCCTCCCAAAATTTATCAAACAATTCATCAATATGATGTAGAGTATAATTTTTGTTAATAATTATATTGTTAAGTTCACAATAATCAATACAGAGATGCATTTATTTATCTTTATTCATAAAAAAGAAAACTGGCATACCCCATTGTGAAAATCTAGGGCATATAAAATTCTTATCTAGGTTATATGGGAGTTTATTATTTGATTCCTCTAACTTAATCAAGGAAATTATCTATAGAGTCTTTAATATTGGTATAACACTAAGTATGAGTTCTATTAAAAACTCAACCTCATGATCCAGGGGAAGACCATGCAACTATTTAGGAAAAAAATAAATGTATTTATTAATAATTATCATATCCTTAATAGTGAGTTTCTTCCCAACCATTTATACTAAATACCCCTCATGTTTGGGTATTAAGATCTATATAATGGAAGTAATTTACATATGGAGTTTATAGTCAACCTTGCACTGATGGTCAACCATTGTTTTGGGATATGAAATGTGATTTCTTTATCTAGAAAATTAACATGGGCCATATGTAGAGTGAACCAATATAATCCCAAAAAAAATTCAAATTCAACTGAAGGTATATTAATAATACTTATATTAAATTCATTCCCACAAAATTATATCATAGGGGATTTATAAACTTGGGATATAATTATCACACCACTAGGATTTTCACTGATAATTAAATATATAAACATCAGGGTAGTGAGTTGTTGATCTTATAAAAATTTCTAGATATAAATGAGTGGGTATAACTAGAATCAAATAATAAATTTATAGTTCTTGTGTGGATGATGAGTGTACTATTCACCACTTTTTTGTGACCCACATGAAATATTATGATTTCATAGTATTTCCCTTTCAATCTTGGATTTAGAGGTTACATATGCTGATCATTATCATTAACCCTTAGATTGGTAAACTCGCTATCATAAAGCCCATACTCCTTACATATTAGTCCCAATAGGTTAAATACCCTAAGAGGGGAGGTGAATCAAGGCATGAAAAATTAAAAAAAATATCCCTCTGGATCTTGTTTAATTGTTTAACAAAAATATCTTCTCTCTCTTTCCAATAGAAAAGAATAAATGAAAATTAAAACATGAACATGACACAATAATTTTTACTTGCTTTGACCTCACCAGGCTATATATAAAGAGTATACAAAGGAAATGTAACAATGTACCGAATCCACTAAAGTGTACTGTTTTTACAAGGTTCATATTGGAATCACTTTCCCTACTGATTTACAACCAATCAAAATTCAAAATATCACTGCTCTCTTTCTGATCAAGTGAACACATAGATCCTCTAGTAGAATCGTCTGATGATTAGTTCTGAGTTGATTCAAACATGATAGTGTCTTTATGCACATATTTAATTAAATAAATGACAACTCACTTTATGAGAGAATTTTCCTCTCAGAGTGGATAACCCCTATGTAAGACCCCTTCATGAGACCCTTCAAAGGACCCCTTCACAAGACCCTCTTTGGCTTATGTGGGTCATGTGACTCCAATATGAGACCCTTTTCAATTTATGTGGATCTTGTGACTCCGATGATTCTTCCTATGCATGAAAACACCAAGAAAAAAACTCCCTTTTACTTATACACAATCACATGATACCCTTTAGTTTACATGAAAATATTTATGAATTTATTATTACATAACTTATTCTATCATGTGTCTCCCTTATATTTACATGAAATCATTCCTTTGTACTTTTCATTAGATCAAACCACCTAAGAAAATTCCTTAAATTATGAAGGACATGTTAAGGGGTATTTATAGGTATAAATCCACCACCTTAAATTTGGAAATAATAGTCATCCATCCATTCCAACACATTATCAAACTCATCCTCTACATTATGCACTTCAAATAATCACTTTTGGACAATGTGATCGACCTCCATGACATGTCTCATGTTGTAATTACATCTTACTTAGTCAGCATCACTATGTTCTAGTGCATCACATGAGTACTTCATGAGATATTCCATCATTTATGATATCAAATGATCCTACAAAATTCTTGTGGATCACACGATATTCCTTCAGTCACATAGATATCATCATCTTTCTTTTTTCATTCAGATTGTGTGATCTTACTTCATTCACAGAGATAACATGATCTTATTTGGGACTCATGCTCTAAGTCTTATTTTTAGCCAAATTCTCCCAAAACATGTACAAATTTACACCTCATTTTGAAAAATAACTTTAATTAATAACTTCTAACCTTTTCAACAAGCATAATAAACCCAAAAACACAATAAAGAGGATTTTTTTACCAAAATTACAATTGAAGGATTGGAGTGTCGGTGGGGAATTAGGATGAGATTTCTTTCTATCCATCAAATTAGTTGGACCCTTAAAATATACTTAAAATTTATGTGTATAATAACTATCTCTTCCAAACTTGAATGATTGACCCATTACTTTAATGAAATCCCCCATGCTTCTTCCCATAAGTTTAGCATATAAAATAATTAATCTTTTTTCCTATATTGGTTTTATCATTTGTTTTTTCATGAAACTACATTTTCCCTAAATTATCACCAAAACCACGAGAATAATGAGAGTCTCTAATTACCATTTACACATTGATAAAATATAAAAAAAAATTCCATAGAAACAAAAGTCCCTTATAGATAATATTTTTTAGAGACTTAGTATTAAGACACTAAAGAAATGATCAATTTTTCTTTTAGATTCAGTGATAAAACCATAAGAATAAATTGAAAGTATTGTTAAGTTTTCTTAATAGGTACCAAAGGATTCATCCAACTTTTACCGAATCAGGTAATTCTATATCCATTTTAGAAAAAAAAATTTTTGGGAAAATATTTATTAAAAATACCTTCCTAAACGCCTCATATTATATGGAGTCAATTTATCATTCTTGCCTTGTGTTTGTGATTAGGATTCACCATTGATCTAAATTTCCTTCTAAATAATAAAAAACTCAAAAAACTTTTCATACTTTGAGCATTTTATAATGAAAAATATATTTTCTATTTTATTGATCCATTACTTGGTAATTATTGGATTAAAAGACCCACTAAAGAAGGGTGGAAATTCTCATATGAAGGACTCAATGGAGAGTTATTCCTTTCTTGGAAGTTTTTGGAGTTTGAAAAGGTTAATTTTATTTTTCATAGGTTAATAAAATTTTGTGATAATCCCCATTATATTTTAAACTAATTCTCCCATTAAATTAGGTTTCTCATTAAGCAAATAATTATATTTTCCATTTCACTCATTTTTACAAGGTTACTCATGGTTCTAGCCATCAACTAAAACAAAAAATGTTAATATGAGTATTAAGAAATAATTTCTTGAGTAAGAAATCATATGATAAAGGAAATCATTGAGACAACCCAAGAATATCATACATACATAATTTAATATTTTACATGATTATTCAATACACATCATAATAAAACCCCAGTTTATATTGGTTTCATGTCTTCAGAGGCTAGACACATTACCAATTTATTTTATAACCATTATTAAACATCTAAAAACATAAATATTTCACAAAAGATACCTTGAATAACATATAATATATAATAATCTTCTTCTTAACTCAAATAAATAGAAACATAAGAATAGGTGATCTCAAAACCTCAGTAAGGTTAAATATAAAGGATATCAATCGAAGATCATAAGTGAGAATAAGATGAACATATGGATATGAGAACATAATCAATGATCAAATACATAACATAATATAATTATAATCAATAAAATATAGACCATAAATATTGATTTATGACTTAAAAACATTTAATAACATAAAACATGAGTAAATAATCATGATCTATGAAAATATAATAATGGCCCAAGAATTTGGAATAAGAGTGTGTCATAAACATAATAATTTAAAAAAATTCATTTTCAAAGGTTCACTACCAAGACTATAATCAAATTATGGAAGATTTTCCTTAGAATATTGGGTTCGCTCCCTATTACCATTAAACATTAATGGACTGGGTTCACTCCCTAGTAACTTTTAGTTCAAATTGTGAGATATAAAGTTTTATTTAATGAATTGGGGGGATATATAATTATAAACATACCCATAAAATAATTAAATCCATACATTTTAGTACCACATAAACACAAAAACATTCACAATTTGATCATATATTTATTAAACCATGGAAAGAAATGGGATTCATGAAAAATTCCACAAAACATGATCATAATACATCCAAAGAAAGAAGGTGGATAGTATCATTAGATAATATCCCTAGTGAATCATAATAAATATTAAAGTATTTTGAAATATATAAAAAACTTTATTATAGAATTAATATATTTCTTTCAAAAAATAAGAAGAAATACCCTTTTATGTTTTTAATAACTTATATTTCAAAGGGAAAAATTTATAAAAATATGAGAATATAAAATAATTTGGAAAACCATGAAAAATTTCAGAGGAATATTATTAAACAAAAATGAAGAATATTATGTGAAAATTAATTCAGGTTTAAAGAATAAAAAAATAATATTCTTTTTACACTTTTGTAAAGAGAGTCAATGTTAATAGAAAATGAACAGTATGGAAAAATTTATAAAATATTCCTTAAAAACTTTTTTAAATAAATTCAAATATAATAGAAAATTACCTTAAAAAATAATTGAAGTATAAATAATAAAATTCATTAAAAAATATAAAAGATATGAACATATAGGAGAAATATTCATGAATAAAAAAAAGACGAGGGTCTATTCCACTTACAGGAATCCTTTCAGTTGAATTATGAACCAAATGGAAGTGAAATGTTTAGAATACATGTAAAACCTATAAAATAACTAGTGTAGAATAAAATATATGAGGTTTTAGAGAGAAATAAATTTTTTTATTTTAAATGTAATTTTTACATAAAAAACCTTGATTTCAAAGTGAAGTTAGAAAATAAACCCTCACCTCAGACTTTCACATGGTTAGACTGTTGGAGTTGGTTCCCTAGAACCAACCACTTTATACTTTAGATTTATTATATATTCATAGACTTGAATATTAATAAATACCTTATTATATATTTATTTTTCTTCTATGTAACATTAATGTGATAATGTCCTATAATATTTATCACATTGAAAAGGTCATAACCGTTCCCGGTTATGATGATAAATTTTAAGTACTATGATTATATTATTAAACTACATATCATATAGTCATATGATGTCATATTTTGTGCCACAGATGATGAAATTTTTTATGTGTAAGTACTTATAAGTAGATAAGACTTCATATCATGAATTTATCACATGGAAATCACTAATATCAGAGATTATGAGGACACAATTTCTAGAAGGAAATCGACATATTACATGTCATGGGATATTTCTATTCGTGAACATGTGTAATAATCCTCATACTTTATGAATATTATTAATGTATATCACATTTTTTTTTGTATTTAGATGTATTTTCTTAAATTGTGACAAAATATGTTCACAGATAATATGGGTATGTTGGGTGCAACACGAATGATATGTTCTTAATAAACAAGTAAAGGAAGGATTTTTCTCTTCAATCTTTATAAAAGTTGATACTAGGCCCTTTTGTTGAAATGGAACATTAAAATTAAATTCCATGACTATGGTGTATTGACTGGTTCATTTTAGGAAGTGAATGAAAGGAATATAAAGAATAAATATTGATTACATGAGTATAAAGCATTCTTGATGAGATATTGAGACAAAAATGTTATACTACACAATGAGAATTTGTATGCAGTTTTTTTATTATGACATTAACTTCTTTCTCTATAGGTACCTTTACATGTTACTAGATGTTGATAATGTACTTTATTCAATCCCACTTAATTCCACCTAGGAAGAGGCCTATAGGGTCACACACTTAATGTTTCCATTGACCTTGATTAAATTTTATTTGAATTTAATTATTAGAATAAATATTATTTTTCAGACTAATGAATAATATTTACTCATGATTTATTTATCATATATATTTAGTCACTATTTTATGTCAGTTGAATATTAAAACAAATATATATTCACAAGATTATGAATATTATATTTATTTATTTTTCAAATTAATAATATTTATTATTTAAGATTTGGTAAATTTTGAGGAAGTTGGATAGGCAGAGTAAGGCACCTGATACTGGAAATGATTTACTAAATATCATTCAAATAAATATTAAATTAGTTACTAATATTTATATTATATATTAGTCATGCATGCATCAAATAAAAAACAACAATGACAACAACAACAACAATATTATTATATGTGATGTTATCTAAGGATTAAGAGATTGACTAAGGGACTTTGTTAAATTACCAACTCTCTAACCCTAGTTTTATATATACTTGATTATATAATTTCTAGGTCAAAGATTAGATCATTCTATTATGCAAAAAAATCTTATCTTTATAAAATTCTATCAATGAAGAACTTATCTAGGGTTTCTCTCAAGACTGAGAGAACTCTTCCTCCCTCTCCCATCCTCTCATGAATTAAAGAACAAGAATCTATAATTCAATCTTGAAGGATTATGTCGTGATCAAAGGAAGTTATCCCATATGATTTTTACCACCACACTATCACCAAGATTACCATCTACGATGCTTCAAGATCAATGAAAAATATTTAGATCACCAATAGAGTGATTATATCCATGGATCCTCATAGTGGAATAATAATAGAACTTGAACAGAGTGTGAATGATCAACACCTTATTTGAAGAAATTACTCAAGACCAAGGTAATTATTTATTTCAAATTAATTAAAAAATTTACATGAAAAGATCATATCTCTTAGTTGCAACAATTTCTATCAACTTTCATTAGATAAATTCACTGGTTATGATGTTTATATTCATGTACATTATGGATTATTTGTTGAATCCAACAATAAAGAGTTGGTAATAAACCCAATAGTAACATCGGCTATGAACAAAATCTCATAGTGGAATCAAATAATGCACATTAAAATTAATTATTATTTAATTTATTGAAAATTATACCCATTTTCATAGCTTTTTAATTTAGAGAAATTATTTCCTTAATTATAAAGTTGAGATATCCTCGTTTTCCCCTTCTTATAATTAAGAAAAATCAATAATGCATAACATTCATAGATGGAACATTTTTTTCAAGGTCACACAGTGTGTTACTCTCATACATGTAGTATAGTTCCTCACGACATGGTGGTTGTGTGGAAAAAAATGCGGTGTGTAATTTATACATAATATGTGTAATTAATTAATAATCAAGTGGTGTGTAATTAATTAATACACACATGGTATATAATTCATTTTTATGCTGTGTTTAATTAATTAATACACATATGATGTATAATTAATACACATGTAGTGTGTAATTAATTAATACACATGTGGTGTATAACTAATACACATAAAATTTATAATTAATTAATAAACATGTAGTGTATAATTAATACATATGCGGTCGCATAATTATAATTAACTATTCCTTAATCACATTTTATTTCATGATTATTAACATATTTTCCAAGAAATTAAAACCAAGGATCAAGAGGTCTAGTGTATTTGGAAGATTAGATACTTGAATAAATCATCTTAGATGTAAAAAATTATTATTTATTTAAAAATAAACATAGTGATACAAACTACTATAGATCTTATAAACTATATAGGGATATTCTGAGGAAAATAAATGAGTAAAAGGGTGATCCAGAAAGCCTAGTAAGGGAATACCTATTGAAATGAAGCATAACATGACAGTCAAGAATCATAACATGAAGCATAACATGACAGTCAAGAATCATAACATGATATCATAAAGAGGAAAATTATAATCATGGAAACAAGATATAATTACATGAAATCAAAAGATCATGGATTCATAGAATATATGGAAACAACATTAGACATGAAATAATAAATATAATTCATGGTTCACTCCTAATACCATCATCATAAAATAGATAGATTCCCATGATGGATTAGGTTCTCTCCCTAATCCCTTACATAACATATAGTGATATATAAATCTACACCCAATACATTATAGGGATATATAATTCCAAGACTACCCATTTCATTAATAAAAATCATACATATATGTACCAGATAAGGAAAATAAACCATACCTAAATCATAAGCATGATCAAACCCATGGAAAGGAATTGGGTTTTATAATTCTAATTCAAGGAATAATCTAAGGATAAATCACACTAATTCACAATAAAATAAATAATTAAATCATTTTTAACTTTCATAATTAAAATGGGACTTAGTTCTTGAACATCGATCTCAAATTTATAAAATTCATGTGAAATATTTAGGAAAATAAAGAATAAAAATGAATCACTTGGATGATACATTGTGAAATAAGTAAAATATATATTTAAAAAAGGAACTAGATTATTGATTTTTATAAAACCATAATCAAACCAAGAGGTTTATCTATATAAAATATATTTTTTATAAGCTATTAATAGTTTAAAAACATTTTATGGTGGTGATGTGTGATATAAGACAAAAAATATGAAATTCCCCTTAAACCAGGTTAATTTAAAAGTGGAAATTTTGAAGGGAATTAAAAATTGTATCACCCCAAAAATGAAGAGGATATTTAAATAGGTATATATATAAGGTAAATATATAAAAAATATAATATTTACATGATAATAATATTTCATAAAAGATAGAAAAATAAAAACAATACAAAACTGGAAAGTCATGTAGTAGGTATAAATGATAAATTTTTATGTTTTAAAACACCTTTATTGTAATCCCACATCATAGAAAAGATAATTAAACTTTATTTTGAAAATAATAGAAATTAAATATTAATTTTACATGTTATAACACTTAATTATATTTCCAATTAAAAAGGATAAAATTTTCAGGATGGGAAATTATGGAAAAGGAGGGAAAATCACAATTTAAGAGGATGATGATTATTCCTAACATAGTTTCATTTTAAAAAAGGATTAAAACTCATAAATAAATTATATTTGAATAAAAAGTTATATCCCAATATATAAATAGGGTATATCATATGAAATAAAAGATCAAACTTAAAGAGAAACATTATAACTCTAGAAAGAAAATTGAGTTATGAAAGCACCTTATATTTTAGGAAAGACATCAATTGTATCCCTCAGTAAGGAATATAATGAATTGAAGTTAAATTTTATATTTAAATAATTATTTATGGTATTAAAAATTAAGGGTTTGGAGTTACACTATACCAAAAAATATTGGTGCAAAATATCAAAATATGCCAAATAAAGGGTGATTCTGATAGAAACCCTTACCTCATGTCCAAAACACTCTGCACTTTCAATTAACTTCATGAATAATCAAATAACGTTTGTTAAAAACAATACTAAGAAACTTTAACACATTTATTTATTTTAATATAATTTATTTATCATCATGTGTCACAAATTTATTACAAAATCTCCTCTGATATCGGTTACTTAAGTTCTTTGATCATTTTCTCAGAAAATTTCATGGTATGTTGAACAAGGTCAAAATGTTGTAAAATTGTTTCATAATATATATAATTATAGATTATTATGTCCTTTATTATTATATTATCACATAATTTATACAATTAAATATCTTTTCCATGAATGTACTCAAATTTGAAATGGTACTTAAAGAATGTATAATATTATCATTATATAATTTTAATGGTATAGTGAATAAAGTTTTTAGACATTAAATAATTTTTTCATTGCATCTATGTTATTCTTCATAGAAAATGAAAGATAGACATCATCACATAGAGGTAGTAGTTCATATGTACAGATATAAGGAACTCTCATTTTAGAATAATAAAAGTAAGGTAGAAAATAATATATCTTATAATTTAAGAATCATTAACATTTTATAAATATAATATTATATTAATAAATAAAAAATTTCAATCATCCATGAAAGGTAGTGATGGAAAATTGAACACGCTGTTCATAGAGGCGGTAGCCAACACATGCATGATAACATTTTCATTCTTCTCAATGATTTTGGAGAAAGGTATAAAATGGACATTGAATTAGTATAATAACAACTTATCATATTAAAAATTATGGTTTTATCATACATTCATGGATGTAATAAGTTTGGTGTGGAAGGAGTAGAAAAGAATTCATAAGGTGTTGTGAAAAATATTAAATATTACTTTGGATGTTCTCATCTAGTCACCACCTTAAAGCACCATAGATTGGTCTTTTGGAAATATAAAAGCTTATAGGGTGTGATTAGAGGTTTAATGGAGACTTGGGAAGAGTGTGGGTGGAGCCTAATGGGATTTGGAAGTGTGTATAGGTGGAGGGGTGGCGATTCCTTTTATAATTTAAAAGAAGGGAATTTTTTCTACATATGATTCCTTAATATAAATATATCACATGTTTCACATGAAATGTTAATAAAAAGTTTATAATAATAGATTTTGGGAAGTTTTAAGGTTAATAAACCCTCAAAAATACTTTTATACACAAGTTTTAAACATATTTTTAAGTCATTTACTCTAATATTTTTTATTGTATTTTTTTTTTGTTTTTGTCGAGGTAATTAATTTTTAACTAAGTAATTTATTTTTAATGGATAAAAATAAAATAATAATAATTAAATAATTTTATCATACTTGTCACGAACTAAGTCGGGTCGCCATCCGAACCGACACCCAACCCAATCTACGACAAGGCCCAAAGGGAATTTCTGATCCCCAGGGGATGGCATAAGTTCTTGGGTATCAAAATAAAAATTGGAAATTATATACCTGAATAAATTAATGTAAATAAATCACCCAACAATATAAAATATAAAAAATTTGAAAGTCACAACCAAATGTGCCTTTAACCAAAAAAAGAAACAAAATTTGAGTTGCATGTTTAAAACTGAAAACCAAAAAAGAGGTGCCACTCGGTAGGGTAACCAAAAACCAATACAAAAACCTTTACCTAGTGAGAGGACACCACCCCCAATCCATCTCCACAACTCCATGCCAAGAAGTCCGCTAACAACTAAAACCACCACTCCAAAAAGCTGGACCCTTACCTGTATCAAACATAAACAAATGTACTTACACCCAATGGTGTAAGTAGGGTGTGAGAAATATCCCAGTAGGATTAAAACAAGAAAAGATTCCACGTACAATCATTAAAAGACAAATACATTTTCAATGATATATAAAGGAAAGAAAGAAATTCTTAGACAATGTGAATAAAAATATTTTTTTGGAAACAACTTTAAATAAAAGCTGTTTAAAGAAAACACATGTTTGTGTAGTAAATCAAGTGACATATCATGTATCATTAGTGTGAGATAAGTAACTGAGAGCACCAAAATATGGGAGAGGACTTATGGGTACTATTAACAAGTGTGTCCTAGAATGTCATGTATTAGTGAAACATGGCTTAGAAACCACAACCCTCAGAAACCATGGATTAGAAACCACAAAACTCAGAAAATAGTGATTATAAACCACGACCCTCATTTATTCATATGTTTAGTTAGCGTTGTAATCGTCAATCCTACCATTGAACCCTGGCCAATCCACCTTTGGAACACTACCCCAATAATCCTAGTCCCCCCACCTAATACCCCATACTTCCCTATTTGTGATCATCTAATATCCAAGTTCACATCACATGTCACATTAACACTTAAGAGCCAGACAAGGTGCTTACACACAAGAACATTCCATTCGCACACTAATAGCCTCTTTTAAAACCATACGCACCCTAATAAAATTTTATAACTTAACCTGCACCGCTTGAACATTAAATTAAACCAGCTACATTATTTTTTAAAAACACTTTTATAATTAAGAAAAACACTAAGAAAATTTATTATACAGTTTCCCAGAATGTCTCAAAAATTTTAAAGGCAAAATATTCCCCAAATATTTTTCAAGACAAAATTTTTTTAACACCATGAAAAAAATAACTACCCCATCCAAACTTCCTAACACACTCACTGCACAGTTTGCAAAACACTAATAAAAAATCCAAAGTAGGTTTTCAAAATAAAATTCACCAACACCACTTAAACATAATTCTAACCAATTAAATGCACAATAAAACTCAGTCAAAGATAATTTCAAAGCATGTAAAAAAATAAAAAAATGCATTAAACTAATGAAAAAAACAATAAAATGATTATCAATTAATATTTTTGTACAGAATCACCTACCTTTGTGTAAGAAAAACCTCACAAGATGACAAAAGTATCTTACTGCACGACGATTACATTGCAAGAATACCAAAAAAACACCCTAAAAAAACACCGCATAACTACATCAAAATTTAAATCAATTAGAATAAAAACCCTAACCACAACAGCACGAAAAATAAAAGGATGAACAACAAGGGACTCTGCACCAATGGAGAGGGGTTTGAGAGGTTGGACTAAGGTCGATGGAGGCTGTCGGGGCTTGCGCGGTGTCGAAAAAACAAAGGGGAAGGATGCCAGTTGTTTGGCCGAACAAAGGGATGTGTGTGTGAGTCTTCAGCCGAACTAAGAAGTGGTGCACGACCTGCTGGATGAGGGTAGGGAGGGTCGCTGGTGCGGGATCTGGCTGAGGAAGAGATGACGCTCTTAGGGTTCAACGAGGCTACTTGCACGTAGGGGTTTTAGATCGACGAGGGTAGAGTGAGGTAGAAGGGTCATTGGGTGTTGTTGATGGGTGCGAGGATGGTTCGGCAAGAGTGGAAGGCTGGGTGTGAGGCAATGAGGAGGACTGGGGTTAGTTTGGCAGAGCGGGAGGGAAAAGCGAAGTAGTGGGGGTGAGGTCGGTTGGGCAGAGTGGGAGGGCGCAATGATATTGGGAGGTGGGAAAGGAGGGGAATAACGGGAAGGGGAGGGAGAAGAAAAACGATGCAGGTAGGGTTGGGGATGGGTTTCACATGCGATGAGGATAGAGGAAAGTGAGGGAGAGAAAGAAAAAGGAAAAAAAGAAAAAAAAGAAAAAAAAGAAAAAAAAGAAAAAAAAATGGAAAAAAATAAAGTGGAATAAAAACATAAAAAAAGAATTAAACTAACCTAAAATAAAAATAATATTTAAACTAATCTAAAATAATAATAAAAAATAGAATAGAAGTTTCAATAATAAAGGTTAATAAAATTAAAATTTTAATGGTAACCAAATTAAAATATTAATCACAATAGTTTTAATAATAATTATAATAATTATAATAATAATAATTTTATTTTTATTATATTGGTTAACCACTCACGCATCGAGCATGCCACACATTAAACTGGTGAAGCCACATGGCTTTACTTATGCCCTGCTCGCACATCGGGCATTTCCAAGACAATGTTCATTTATCAGTTTAAAAGCGCAAGATTCATGTTGGGATCGACCCAAATTTCAACAAAAAAATTATTAAAAAGGCTGATAAACTTATGAGATAAAAATAAAAATTAAAACATACCTCAATGAGAAGTCTGGGTGTGACAATTCTCCCCACCATGGAAACTTTCCGCCATCGGAAAGTCAATTCGAATCCTGATCAGAGAATAGAAATGGTTACTCCTTCTCAACACTTGACTTCCGCTCCCAAGTCTCATGTTCATCATTTCTATGCTGGAAAATAATGAGAACCAAGGGAATGGAATTACCCCAAAGCACCTTCTCTTGAGAATCCATTATCTACACTGGCTACTCAAATACTAATGAGTCGAGCTCTATCTCCAACTCCTCCCAATTCAACACATGTGACATATCAGGATTTTACTTTTTCAGTTGGGAGACATGAAATATGTCATGAATCGATGTCAACTAAGAAGAAAAAGATAACCTGTTTTCCACCTTTCCAATCCACTCAGTAATCTTGAAAGGCCCAAAATACCTCAGCATCATCTACCCCTACTTTACCAAGCGGCGGTGACCCAAGCGAGGGGACACCTTCAAGAACACTCAGTCACCCACTGAAAACTCAAGATCCCGACGCCTCTGATCATTATAAGATTTTTGGTGACTCTGAGCTATCAATAACCACTGTCTGATCAACTTAACATTCTCAGATGTCTCCTGCACAATTCTCAGTCCCAAAAGTGAGGTCTCACCTACCTAAACCCAACACAAAGGAGACTGACAAGGCTGACCATAGAGAACATCAAAGGGTGCCATTCTAATAGAGGATTGGTAACTGTTATTATACGAAAACTCAACCAATACCAAATTTCTATCCCATAAACATCTGAAATCCAACACACATGCGTGAAGCATGTCCTCCAGAATCTGATTTTTCCACTCCGTCTAGCCATATGCCTGAAGATGGTATGCCATGATCATCTTAATCCAAAACCCCAATACCTTCTAGAGGCCTTCCCAAAACCGAGAGGTAAAGAGGGGGTCCCTATCAGAAAAAAACACTGACGACACACCATGAAGTCTGAATACCTCCTGAACATACAAACAACCCAGATCATTCACCTTTACTATATCTCTAATTGGGATAAATTGAGCTTACTTGGTCAAATGATCAATCACTAATCAAAAAGCATTACTCCCCCTAGGTGTACATGGAAAGCCAAAAATTAATTCCACGGAGACCTTGTCCCACTTCCAGGTAGGAATGGGTAATGGAAGAAGTAGACCAGATGGTCTCTGATGCCCTTCTTTCACCTGCTGATAAGTGTAGCATCTCAATACAAAGTCAGCTATGTCCCATCTCATACCTGGCCACTATAACTTGAGATGAACATTGTAATACATCTTGGTAGTACCAGGGTGGATGAACCACTGAGACTAGTGGCTATCCCGCATCACCACCTTCCGTAGGGATATCAACACCAATTCATGGCCCCTGAAGCACAAAATCCCCTCAGGAGACAAGAACCACTTTCAAGAAGTCTCCCCACCATGAAGAAACTACATAGGCTATTGAAATAGCTCATCACCGGGATGATCTCGCTGAATCAATTCCAGAAGGGCATGAGTCAACTGAATACTAGCCAAGAATGAACCTCTGCTGTGCTCCTTGGTGTCCAAGTGCATCTGGGTAAAGAGATCCATCAAAGTCCACTCATCACTGGATTTCCTTAATATTGGCACTGGTACTTTCCTTCTCAAAGAGTCAGTCGCCACATTACCCTTTCTTGGGGTGTAGACAATGTCAAAGTGAAATCCCTATAGATACTTGATCCAACGACGCTACCTCATATTGAGATCCTTCTATGAGAAGATTTAGGCTAGAATCTTATGGTCAGAATAGACCACAAATTTCTCCCCAAAGAGGTAGTGATTCCAAGTCTTTAGGGCATGCATCACCACTACTAACTCCAAGTCGTGAGTTGAGTAATTCTTCTCATGCTGCCGGAGCTGGTAAGGACCATAAGCCACCACAAGATTATCTTGCATGAGTACACACCCAAGGCCCATACCTGAAGCAAAAAAATAGACCACATAACCCTTCCCAGACTCTAGTAAGATCAACACAGATGTGGTGGTCAACCACCACTTAAACTCCTCCAAGGATTCCTGGCACTGTGGGATCCATTCAAACTTTACCCCTTTCCAGGTGAGTGCGGTCATGGAGGAGGAAATTCGAGAGAAGTACCAAACAAAATGCCTGTCATAACCTGTCAGGACAAGAAAAACACATTCTTTGGCTTTTCCCATGACATCACTACACTGATCTTCTCAGGATACACTGAAACCCCTTCTTATAAGATGAAATTTCCCAAAAACATCACTTCCCTGCTCTAGAATGTGCACTTAGAATGTTCGGCATACAAGTGATGATCCTACAAAGTTCCCAAAATGATTCGCAAGTGATGATCATGTTCCTCCTTAGATCTAGAAAAGACCAATATGTCATCCACAAATACCACATCAAAGGAGTCGAGATATTGGTGGAACAACCTATTCCTGAGTTCCATGAAAACCACTGGAGCATTTGTCAATCCAAAAGGCCTGACTAGATACTTGATGTGACCATACCTACTCCGAAAAACCATATTTAGAATGTCTTCTTCTCTCACCCTAAGTTGGTGGTAAACCGATCGCAAGTAAATTTTAGAGAACGACTTTTCCCCCTTCAGCTGGTCGAACAAATCGTCAATACAGGGAAAAAGGGATTTATTCTTGATAGTTACCTTATTCAATTTATGGTAATCAATGCACAACTGGAGGGTTCCATCGGCCTTCTTTGTGAATAAAATTAGGTCGGCCTAAGGAGAGATTCTTGGGTGAATGAATCATTTGGATTCCAAATCTTCCAACTATATCTTTAATTCCCTCAATTTGGTGGAGGCCATGCGATATGAGGGAAGAGATATAG
The DNA here is from genome assembly GCA_963277665.1 of Viscum album. Classification (NCBI taxonomy): domain Eukaryota; kingdom Viridiplantae; phylum Streptophyta; class Magnoliopsida; order Santalales; family Viscaceae; genus Viscum; species Viscum album. The sequence continues at coordinate 1,203,718,580 of OY728163.1, read as the reverse complement.
GCTATGTTCCCGGCCCTAACTCAATCGAGAACTCCACATCCTGCTCCGAGGGTAAGCTTGGAGAATCATCTTGGAATACCACTGGAAACTCATCCACTATAAGAGGTAACCCACTCTAAAAAGTTACACTATCGTCTTCCAATGTGAGCTATAATAACTGATAAGAAAGATTCCCCAACTCAGGAAGTGGAGGTCCCGTGCGACCCGACTGAGGATCCCATTCCCCAAGAAATACCTAGGGGCACCCATTAGGTTCCATAAAACTAACCCATCACCGATAGCAGTCAATAAGTCCTTGGAATCACACCATCCAGTCCATGCCAAGGATCGCATCAAACATGTCTATATCTAGGGCCATGAAATCCCACTCCATCTCAAATCCTAACATAGAGAGCATGCACGACAGACAACTAAGGCCTTGCTCCCTGTTTTTTCCCGACGGTGTCACTAAATCCATGGAAGGAGATAATAGTTCAGTTGGTAGGATAAACTGGTTTACAAGATGGGCAAATATAAAGGAAATTTAATCACCAATATCAAATAAAACTGCAGATATTAAAGTTGCAATCAGAATGATACCTCAAACAGTCGAAGGTCCTGCATCAGATTCTACTGGTGCCTGATCCAGAATATGAAGATGCCTAGTCCTTTCCTGAGAAAAACCGCTCGCCTAAGGATCTACCCTGATATAGCTCTTCCCCAAAGTCGATATGGTCCTACCACCATGACTGTTAAACCGAGATCCCATCATCCTAGTCGGATTTGACTAAACTGATACCCCTATGGAGGCCACATATCGAGTCCCACTCTGCTAAGGGCGTACAGTCCTATAAAAGCGCTGTATATGTGACACAACTCCACACCCATAGAAAGTCCTGGGAGGGTATGGAGATGTAGGTTAGATGTGACCTACCCATCCACACTAATGGCACACAATGGACCTTGTATCAAAAGCTATAGATGGGGTCTTCCTGAAAGTATGGCCTGAGCTGCCACCGGCCTTCTTCCCTTTCTGATCATGCTTCCTCTTCTTCTCGAATGAACTACCACTACCAAAAACTAACACTGATCTAGGAAACCCCGAATTTCCTCTCTGATCAATCTCGACTATGAAATCATGATGGACCACCTCAGCATAAGTTCCCAGCTTGAATAAGAAAACCCGTGAGTAAATTTCGGGTTGAAGCCCCTTCTTGAACTTCTAAGCTTTCTAATATCATTTACAATAATATTAGGAACATACTGCACTAGATTAGAAAAGTGGTTTGTATACTCCATCACTATCCAATCCCCTTGTGAAAGATCCATGAACTCCCGAGATCTAGAATAGGCTAGGAACTCTAGATAATACTGCTCGCTAAAGATAGCCTTGAAATCCTTACAACTCATATGATCATGCTTCCCATACTATAGTACCAATTCCCACCACTTGAATCTGGGACCCTCTAGCTGAAATGATGCACACTTTACCCTAACCTCCTCATGAATGTTAAGGAACTAGAACATACGCTCTATCTTTTCAAGCCATTGCTCTGCCTCTCGAGGTTCTGAACTACCTTAGAATAAAGGAGGTTTATTTTTTAGAAACTCCTGATCTTTATCCTTCTTGGAGCTATACTCATCTCCTCTAGCTGGAATAGGAGTGGGAGTAGGAGTTTCCCCTTGTCCTAAATCCTAAACAGCCCGGACCATAGCTTCTACCAATCTTTGATCAAGCAGCGAGGGAGAACTCTCTCCGACTTCCTCCCGTGGGTGCATGTAAGCTCTATAAGGAGGAATCCTAATATAAGGAGCAACATTTACAAAAAAACAACATTAATACATCATGTTTGAAGAAAAATAAAATTTCAGCAAGGAAAATAATCATCCGTAAACCAAACATGCAAAAGTAACATCATGTCCAAACCACTTATTCCCCAAATGATGTCCCCGCAAATTCTAAAACCCACATATCCCATATAGAAGAGAAGTTAAACAAGCATCCTGACATCTCATGGTGACTCGAGGTCTGTCACAAGGTGTGCTGTCCAGACACCCAACTCCCAACCAAAACACCGAGCCCCAATAATCCTAGATCCTATCTAACCAGACTCATCCCAAATAAAATAACCCAAAGAGAAAAACCCCCTCGGATACCATTTTTTCATGAACCAAGTCAGGTAACCATCCAAACCAATGCCCTACCTAGTTCGCGGCAAGGCCTGAAGGGCGTTCCCGATCCCCACGAGTTGGCACAAGTGTCTAAATATCAAAATAAAACTTGGGAATTATTTAACCAAATAGAAAAATGTAAATAAATCAACCAAAAATATAAAATAGACCAAAGTTAAAATTCCCAATGAAATGTGCCTTTAACCAAAAAAACAAAACAAAATTAGAGTTTCATGTTTAAAACTGAAAACCAAACAATAGCTATAACTCGATAGGGTGACCAAAAACCAATAAAAAAACCTCCACCTGGAAAGAGGACACCACCCTCAAGCCTTCTCCACAGTGCCACACCAAGAAGTCTACTACCAACCTAAACCACCACTCCTAAAAGCTGGACCCTTACATATATCAAACATAAACAAATCTACTTACACCCAAAGGTGTAAGTAAGGTGTGAGAAATCTCCCAATAGGATTCAACCAAGAAAAGATTCCAAACACAAGCATTAAAAGACAAATACATTTCCAATAATAAATAAAGAAAATAAAGAAATGCTTAAAAAATGTTAATGAAAATATTTTTCATGAAACAACCTCAAAGAAAAGCAGTTTAAAGCAAACACATGTTTGTGTAGTAACTCAAGTGACATATCATGTATCATTGGTGTGCGAAAAGTAACCGAGAGCACCAAAATATGGGAGAGGCCCTATGGGTACTAGTAATAAGTGGGAACCTAGAACATCATGTCTCGGTGAAATGTGGATTAGAAACCATGACACTTGGATACTATGGATTAGAAACCACAACCCTTAGAAAATGTGGCTTAGAAACCATGATACCCAGTCATTCATATGTTTAGTTAGTGTTTCAATCATCAATACTAATAGTGAAACTGGTCCATGACACCTTTGAAACACTAGCCCACTAGTCCTAGTACCCCCACATAATACCCCAAGCTTCTCTCTTTGTGATTATTTAAAACCCAAGTTCACATCACATGTCACATTATCACTTAAGAGACAAACAAGGTGATTACACACAAGAACACTCCATTCGCACACCAATACCCTCTTTTAAAACCATACGCACACCAAAAACTTTTTAGAACTTAACCTGCGCCACTTGGACATTAAATTAGAAATGCTGAATAGTTTTATAAAAACACTTTTATAATTAAGAAAACCAATATGAAAATTTATTATGCGGTTTCCAAGCATGTTGAAAAAATTTTAAAGTGAAAAGCTTCCCCAAAACATTTTTTAAGACAAGAACATTTTGAAACCATGCCAAAACATAACTGCACCATCCACAGTTCCTAAAACACTCACTACATAGTTTTCAAAACACTAATAAATAGTCTAAATCATGTTTTCACAATAAAATTCACCAATATCACTTAAACAAAATTCTAACCAATTAAATGCGCAGTAAAATTCAGTCAAAGATAATTTCACAACGTATAAAAAAATAGACAAATGCACTAAACTAATTAAATAAACAATAAAATGATTATTAGTTAATATTTGTGTGCAGAATCACCTACCTCGGTGTAGAAAAACCTCACAAGAAGACACAAAACTCCCGCCGCACGACAATTACACTAAAAGAAGACAAAAGAGACACCCTAAAACAAAACACCGCATAATTGAATCTAAATTTAAACCAATCATAATCTAAACCCTAACTGAAACACCACCAAAAATAAAAGGATGAACAACGAGGGACTCCACTCCTACAACGAGGGGTTCGAGAGGTCAACCAGAGGGAAATGAAGGCTTTCAGGGATTACGAGGCATCATAAAAATAAAGGGGGAGGCCACTGGTCATTTGACCAAATAGAGGGAGGTGCACGCGGGTCTTCATCCAAACCATGAAGTGGTGTGCGGCCTGCTAGATGATGGTGAGGGAGGGTCACCAGTGGGGGATCTAGCCAAGGAAGAGCCAACATGCCTAGGGTTTGATAGGGCTGATTGTGAGTGGGGGTTTTGGCTCAATGATGGTGGGGCGAGGTAGTAGGGTCGCTAAGCGTCGCGGTTGGGTGCGAGGATGGTCCGGAAAGAGCAGCGGGCTAGGTGTGAGGTAGCAAGGAGGGCTGGGGTTGGTTGGGTAGAGTAGGAGGGCATAGCGAGGTAGCGGGGGCAAGGTCGGCTGGGCAGAGCGGGAGGGCGCAGCGCCGCCGGGAGGTGGGAAGGGAGGGGAATAACGACAAGCGGAGGGAGAAGAAAAGTGATGTAGGTAGGGTTGAGGATGGGTTCTACATGGGAGGGGGTGAGAGGAAAGTGAGAGAGAGAAATAAAAAAAGGAATAAAAGATAAAAAAAGGAAAAAAATAAAGTTGAAGAAAAACATAAAAAAAGAATTAAACTAACCTAAAATAAAAAGAATATTTAAACTAATATAAAATAATAATAATAATAATAAAGATAATAGAAATATCAATAATAAAAGTTAATATTATTAAAATTTTAATGGTAGCCAAATTAAAATATTAATTATAATAGTGTTAATAATAATAAATTTTATTTTTATTAGGTTGGTTAACCACTCATGCCTCGGGCAGGCCGAAAATTAAACTGGAGAAGCCACATGACTTCACTCATTCCCTACCTGCGCGTCGGGAATTTCCAAGCCAACTTTCATTTATCAGTGCAAAAGCGCAAGATTCATGTCGGGCTCAACCCACATTTCAACAAAAAACTTACTAAAAAGGCTGATAAACTTATGAGATAAAAATAAAAAATAAAAAATACCTCAATACGAAGTCCGGGTGTGACAATACTTATTATAAATATAGAATCCAATTTATCATTTTTTTTTTATTTTTAATAAAAATTAATTTTAACATTAGTGCATGTAATACCCAAAAACTAGTTTTTATAAAAAGTGTATTTTTAAAATAAGATTTATATTTATGATAAAATTATCAATGATATTAATTATATTGACCTTAAAATGTTTATTATTATTAAAATAATATTTAATTAACATTAAAAAAATTCTAAAACCTTATTCTACAATTTGAATATTTTATTAAGAGAAACAAACAAAAAACAATTTTCATTAAAACATCCCCTAAATTTTCTAAAATGTGAAGCATGAGTTTTATATATGAACATAGCACTTTAAAATAATTATTTTGACTTTATAAAATATATATTTTATATTAAAAAGGTTTTTCAAAATTTCTTGGAACTATTTTATAATAATTCCATAAAATTGATAGTATTCGTAAAATCAATATTTTTCACTATTCACCTAAAAATAAATTATTTTAGAAAAATCCCAAAAATTAATATTAGGATAATTTTTCCTCAATAAATTAGAAATGATTTTATTTTTTTCAAATTCATATCCTAAAAACTAAAAACTTTATTTTTAATTAAACACATAAAATATAGAGAACAATTATTTTTATAAGAAAATGAAATTTAATATATTAACTATTCATTTTTATATAAATTAATAATTAGTTTATCGCTAAATAATAATTAATTAAATTAATATATCTTTTTATTATTCAATCATAATAAATTTAATTCCTTGAAATAAAACACCAATTTATAAAAAAATATATTTTTTAAGTATAAAATGAATTGAGCACAAAATGGATTTTAAAAAAGTATAAAAATTCATGATATATATATATATTATTAAATATTGATATAATCTTAATTTATACTTAAATAACTCATTTATGATCTGTGCATAAGACCTAAGAATCAGATAAACTTAGATTTCACTTCCGAGTGGTGGTTCACCTAGTATGGATCTTGTGGAAATCGTTATGAGATTGAAATTATCCCATAAATGGTTTCTCTCAAACTATAATTAATCAATTTTAGCATAATATTGGTCCAGTTAAAACCATATAGAAGATTAATTATTTATGTGCTTAAAAAATGGGCTCTACGAGAAAGACTTCTACATCTAGAAGTAATTTCTTCTTATTTTATTTATTGGTTTTGAGACGTGGTTACTTCAATTTATACTAGATAATTTAAAGACTATATTTTAATGGTCATATTTAATATTCAAAATATATCACGGTTTTTTTGTTTGGTATAGAATGTGAAACACACTATTTAAAATAGTATTTATTTAAGGATAAAATATATTGAAATCTTGGTTCATTACATTCCACTCTTAAATAAATTGCACCCTTACAATTTAAATTATTAGTTACCAATGAAGTTAGCTAAGGGTATCTATAAGCTGAGTCAATATTTCATTTTAATAAGAGTTTAAAATCACATCTATTCACTTATAATATTAAAAATCCATATATTGCGTTTTTTCCTTACCATTTGAGTTAAATACCACTCAAGGTTTGGTGTTACGACTTAATTTATTTTTTTCCTTGAGTTTATGGTCATAATTTTAGTGAAAAATTATCATAAATTGGTCTAAGGTATGAAATGTGATTCCCTATTTTTATAATAGATAAACTACACACACTGATTTCTCATCCCTCATGGGTTTTAAAATAGGCGGTGCCAGTAAAAAGTTAAGGTTAAACAATGCAGTCAATGAATAATTCCCCTCCTCCTCATAAGGATCATTGAGATCCACATTCAGACCCATTCCAACCCTTTCTAGAGTAGTCAGCTCCACCACAACGGCATGCAATCTCTCTACCCAATCCCCCACTAGAATCACCATTCCTAATAGATGACCACCCATCTCTTCACCCACTTGTTGCACCAGTCTCTGTGTTTCCTACTTCATGAAGCCTTGCTGTATAAAGGTTATCAAGGGATGGATACCCAACTACATTTACTATGAGTGTCTCTTCATGTTTCCAAAAGGGCTTCCAAGACCCAAACCATTTACTGTACTTTCTACATGGGATCTTATACTTTGGGGAATCTAACTTGATTCTCAAACTGCTCCCATCCTTGACGTTCCTAGGCAGCCTCCATGATTTTTACCTAACCAAAATTCCGTATTGCACTGGTGGTGGAAGTAGAGGGTTTCATTATACATCAACCAATATCATGGTGCTTTCAACCTTTCATAAAATATTAGGACCTACTGTAACATCTCAGGTAAATAAAGAATAATACATTTTCATATTTATTAATATTTGATAATTGAATATTAATTTTACTTTAAAGGGGTTTCTATGTTCTATAGCGTACCCGATACGCAACAAAGAGTTTCTTTGAAATCTTACGTTGCACACTAGTAATATAATAATATTATTTTAAATGGTAGTTAACACGTAGCCGTTGTATTGGCGGGAATAAATAGAAATAACTAAAATATGATTATATATGTTTGTTAAATTTTTTTACATTTATCTAATAAAGGATAAAGGCTTAAAATACGAAAAGAATTCAATTTTAGGCATACATACTCTAATTTTCACTAAAGGTCGACTTATCGCCTTTTCATGGAGAAACTTCTTTAAATATAGTTTGGGTCACTCTTATACTTTCTATTGGACCAAATAAGACCATTCTTTATAATCGGGACATCAAAATTTACTTTGTGTAAATTTTTGGTATTTTTCCGATAAAGTTCATTTTTTAATGAATAGTGAAAAATGTTGTATTTTAATTCAAAACCTCTTTTTAATCTAATTTATTTATATGATTAGATTATCTTTTGAATTGGTTTTAAAGTTCAATTAGAATATATTTTTACCATTTAATCCAATAGTGGTCATGGTAATTAATTTCACTTTGAAATTGGACTTAAACTAGTGTCAATCTTTTGATACTTATTGTTTTATAAAAACATGCTATTTGCTCTGACAGCGGGAATTAATTATTGAATTAATTAATGAAACTTAAATGTTTTGAATTTTGTAAAATAGAAATCATTTTTGAATTCGGAATATCAAATATATCTTAGGGCTAATTTTTGGTATTTTTCTGAAAAACTTCAATTTTTGATGAATAGTGAAACCACAAAGTGGTACTTAAAAAACCGATTTTTCATTTAAATGAAACTTTACCACTTCTGTGTTTTGAATTTCAAAAATCTGACATATATGGTTGTAATTAATAATTAAAATGTGGTTCAATGGGATTAAAATAATTTTTTTGGTGAATAGTAACTTTTATGTTTATTAATCGCGATTAGAGGTAATTAGTGTAGTTTAAGGTAAAAATAATGTTTTAATAATATGAAATGAACTTGAAACATGTCCTACCCTTATTGGATGTGTCATGGACGACCAAGACAATCCATGGGTCAACTTGGGGACCCCATGGAGACACTTTTGTAGGAAAATGACATTAATATCTTTTTATTTACAGTTAAAATAAAAATGTCACAAACATGAGCTGTTTTACTAAAACAATTTTTAAATGGGGTTATACAAGTCAGATTTTTGACTATAAATATTCATTATAAATCTAAAAATATTTCCTACATCATGATATTTTTTTTGTAATTTTTAGACATTAAATAAATTAAATTATTTATGACACCATGATGATGCAGCAATTACCTCATTATTTAACGATTTAAATAAAATGAAAAGATAATGTAAATTCTAAGACCTACACATGTAAAAAACCTATTGGATGGGTGGATTTATAAACCTTATCACCTTATCCTCTAAATATATAATTTGGGGACCCTTTTTATCCGAAAATAATTTTATAATAAAGTATATTTTCTTAACTTTCCAAGAGTGCCCCTCCTCTCCTCTTATAAAAGGCCCCCACCTATACCTCCATACCCACACTTCCAAAGCCTTTGGCTCAGCCAACCCCTACCCATTTTTTCTCTCAAAATCCCTCTCTTACTCCTAGAAGCCTCAATTTGGGCAGAAGTCTTCCCAAGGAAGCCTTTGAGCTCAAATCTAAGAGAGTTACACGATTTTAAGGTAATGTCTTCACTTGTGTTCTTTTGTTTTATTTTGCTTCTCCATCTCCCTAAACTCTTTTTATTAATTTATTTTGAAAAAACTCCAGTATCTTCAAAATACTAGGATGTTTTTATAAGAAGAATTAGAGATACACTTATACACACCTACATCTAATGGTTAAATAACATACTGTTTCTGTGGATGGTGAATTTCTACCTCACGAAACGATGATTGTTCAATATTTTTCTAACACCTTCAAAGGTGGCCATTAAGATGTCACTATATTTATATATGATATATAAAATTTTTATGTTTTCCTTAAGCTTCTGTATTTTTCATTTATGGCATACCTTTATGGCTTCCATTATGGGTATACACGATATCTTCATTTTAGGAAGTGCGGACTACCGCCCCCTCAAAGTGATTTGATTCGTTAATGCCATATGTGGGACGTATAAAGGATGGATTTAAAGTTATTATATATGATTTTATACTGGAATTATAATATACATTTTTATCATTATGATTTAACTCAATTAAAGTATGAGATAGAAATGAAAGTAGCGTTCATGCGTACGTACGGCTTACCGTCTCCATGAACGGTGCATTTCATTTCTTACCCCAAATGTAATGTACTATTATAAGTACATATATATAATGGATATATATGATGTATGTTACATATAAATTATGAATATAATTCTGGAATTAAAATATACATACCTCTCATTTAGTTTTAATTCCATTAATATGACATAGAAATGAAAGTAGCGTTCATGCATACGTACGACTTACTGTCTCCATGAACGGTGCATTTAATTTCTTACCTATAAATGATTATGTAATATTATAAATACATGTATATTCTGGATATATATGATATATATGATATCCAAATCTTTAATATCATTCTGGATATAATGATCCTTTGACCACACGAACAACATGTAATTGTAAGAAGTCCACTTTCAACTTAAGAACCAAATATCGACAAAACAAACATTATTAACTTAAATGATTACATAATTCTTATAACATGGAAATAATTGATATAAAAGGAATTTTAAGCTTGAAAAAGGTTCTTAAGCAAGTAGAAATTAACACTAGTTTATTATTCAGGAGATTAAAGAGCAATCGAGTCACGTCGGACACGAGGTAAGGGACTTCGTCTCAATCTCTTTTCATTGAGGAATGTTTCATTTTATACACAACTTTCTTTTATAAGGTGTATAAACCCCTTTGAAGTTTACTTTTATACAAAGGGAATCTTTTTATATGAAGCGTTTTACTAAACGACAAAAAGGAATGTTTCTTTTAACGTACGCGGTGACAACGACCTTTTCCGCCGCCATGAGTATTATTTGGTCTTTGGATTCCTCAACAAGCCGTAATGTTTTTAAAATGAAATAAATACCATATAATATTTTATGTATTTTGGTATTGATAATTGTTTTTATAATGGATTTGTTATGTCAATATATTTAAGTGATATATTGTGATCAAAGTGTGTAAATGTTTTCTTTCCATTATATTTGTTTTATGTCTTATGATTTTATAATGGTACTTGGACATTTGACGGGTGGTTACGTGATAAACCATATGATGGGTGGTGCCGTGAATACCAGGACGGGTGGTTATGTTATAAACTCTAATTCATTGGGTATGGAAGTCGGCCGTATGGCTATTCCATTAAGTGATATGTGTGGAAGTCGACCGTATGGTTATTCCACTTAAGTATGTTTATGTCCCAAGTTACCTTTATATGCTATGTGTTCTTTATATGGGTTTTATGGTAATATTTTGGTTACAAAAGGGTAAGTAATTATCTTTTATTCAGTGAAGAGTTTTTACTACTTCATAAAGGTGAAGGTATTACTTTGATAAAGTATGCATGGTTTACTTGTTGTTTGAAAAACTAACAGTTTTCATTATTTGTGTATCCCTTACTGAGCTTTTTATGCTCACCCCAAGTTTTTTTGAAATGTTTTTCACAGGAATTAATGTGGAATAGGGTCAAGGATGGGATCAAGGGAAATTAATGATATCAAAAACATGGAACTAGACATGTTTCTTTTTAAGAGTTTTTATTTTATGGAAACTTAGTAGAAGTGTCTACTTTGTAATCTTTTGAGATGTAATAGTTATGATCTAATTCTATAAAACTATAAACCTAAAAAGATCCTAAATGGGAATTATTCATTTAATTCAATATTAAGTAATGTTTAAGGCCGGGGCCTTATACCTACACTTGGTATAAGTGCATTGATGGATGACAATGAAGATGATATTTTATTGTGGTATGCTATTGTAGTGATGTTAAGATCTCTCTAGGGAATATTATAATCATTATCTCTATGCCCATCCATTTTTTAAAATAATGAGGATGTTTTGGGTAATCTAACCATGATCTACGAATAGGGATTCAATGTTGAAAAATTTAATTCATTACTATAATCACATAAAATCCATCTGAAATACCCATACTAAGATTTATATTCTTATAAACTTAAATTTTGAAATACAACCATCATACAACTAGATGTTTTATTTGATAAATGATACATTGTGGTGATACAATTAGAATAAAATCTATAAAACATTGTGTTTCTAGAATAAAGATCCCATATTCATAATTCTAAAGTAGAGGATTTAGTTACCACAATCCACCTCATGGGTAGTCATTGAACTGACTCCAGCTTATTTCCATGATTATGGTGGTTGTTCATTCCTATCATTATTATTATCCTTTGATTTATAACACTGACTTGGGTAATGAACAAGTTTTTAAAACTTATGGGATTGAACCATTAGTTGTGATTTTGGATGCATGATTTTCACTCCCATCATGAAAACCAGAATCTTTATATTCTAATGGTAGTTTAATTCTTGATAAATCCCTCTTCCAAAATTAAATCATTTTATATCCCCCTTAAGGAAATTACCTTGGACACTCTTCCTATATTTTTGGCATATAGGTGTCTAAATATCCCTTCTTTCATCATCTTCATTACCTGATTTTTCATGAACCACCATCCTTCTCTTATTTTGTGTAATTCAGATTTCAACTATGGTTACATTGTTAATTATGTCTCATGATAGTTTTTTTGGTATAATCACCAGGATTCTTAGTCCATATTCTATTCCAATGGGTTTATCATTGAGGTAATCATCACATTGTCCCTTTCACCCAAGTTTAACACCATTCCTTATAGTTCCATCCATCACAAAAACCAAAAGCGTTAACATGAGTGATGAAAATTTAATATCATAGGGGGATTTTCATAATAAATAAAAAAGGGGATTCAACCTTAAATTTTTTAATCCTTTTACATCATAATGTCAGCCCATAATTCCTTTAGTTCAACCTATATCGATCTTAGTTTAGACTAAGTTTATTTAAGTTGGGCTATCTTATAATTCTCAACCTAAAATATCAATGTAACTAGGAAATCAATCATTCATATAAGTTTATAAAGATAATATGATTAACCAAAGAATATCACTTAGGATATTCTAAACCATTGTTCAGTTCTAAGCCTCTTTTTCATTCACCATTTCATAATTGATTTAATTTCCAACACAACCTCTTCATTATTATTACCCCTTGGTACAACTATTATAGATCCTACATCCACATTTCAATATCCAAATAGGTATAAAATTTCAAGGAAAACTACACAATATCTATTTTATAGAAATTCTAGGATATTCTATTATATCCCTTAGACTTATCCGTAGGGTTTTCACTAATGTTCTGTCACCCTAATCTATAAAAATTACTAGAACTTCCTCTGATATCAACTATAGAAACCCATTCTCTAATCACATTTTATTTTATGACTCTTAACATACTTTTCCAAAAAAATACAAAACAATTAAATATAGTTCAAGAATCATTAGAAGATTAGATACATGAATACATCATATTAAATGTAAAAAAATCAACTTTATTTAAAACTACACATGTTTTTCATAACTTCTATAGATATTCTAAATCTTCATAAGATATATTGGGGAAAATAAATAAGTAAAAGTGTTATCTAGAATTCCCAATAAGGTAATAAACATATAAATTAAGCATAACATGAGAGTGAATAAGAATAAAATGAAATCATAAAAAGGATGATAATAATCGTGAAAAAATGAAATAATGAATTGAAATAATAATATCATGTATTTATAGAATATATATAAATAAAAAAAATGTGACATTATAAGAATAATTCAAGTTTCACTCCCAAGATGATCAGCATAAAGTGGAAAAGGTCTCATGGTGGATTAGGTTCACTACATAATCCATTTTGTAACATCTCATGAGATATAAATCTTTACAAAAGACATTGGATGGATACATAATTATCACCCCACCTTTTAAATTAGTAAAAATCATATATTCGCATGCCACATGAGGAAAATAATCCATGTATAAATCATAAGAATAATCAAACCCATGAACATGAAGTGGGTTTTATAATTTTAATTCAAAGAATAAGAAAATGTTAAATCATAAGGATTCCCAAGAGAAAAAGGAATTAAATCATTTTGAAATTTCATAATTGAAAAAGGGTCATAGGTCTTTAACATGTAGTTTAAATTTATAAAATTCATGATAAGGATCTAAGAGAAGAAATAATAAAAATGAACCACTTGGGTGATTCTTTTTGAAATAAGTAAAGGTTACTTTTAAATAATGAATATATTATTGTTTTCTATAAAACTAGAATTAAAATTAGAGGGTTCTCCATAAAATAATGATGGTTTTTGGAAGCTATTAATTATTTAAAAAAAAACTTATGGGGGTGATTCTTGACATGAGACAATAAATAATAAAGTTCCCTTAAATCATGTTTACTTAAAAGTTAGAATTTTGGAGGGAACTAAAACTTGTATAACCCCAAAAATGAAAAAAAGATATTTAAATATAAATATATATATATATATATATATGTAAGAGAAATATATACAGTGATAAAAGAGTTACATGAGAATAATATTTTATAAAATGGAGGAAAAATCTATTGTTTCATTTTTCCATGTAATGATTTGAAATATATATAGTAATATTTTTAGAGCCGGGCATTGAGAAAACACACAATTATGAGGCCTAGGGAGCCCAAAATTTATATTTGAAAAATTTAAATATATTAATATCACTTGCACAAATTTTCCCTAAAATATTACAATAACTCCCTAACAAGTTCTCTGATTATAAATTCAAGGCCACCGTTGAGTTAATAATGTGGGTTTTACTCTAGGCATGTCATAACCATTTTTTGCATTGGGAATTTGTGAAAAAAGTTTTCCTAGGTGATAAAATAAATAAATAAATAAATAATATAATTTATTTTATTTAATTGATGAAATGAACTAAATAAAACCTATATAAATACACCTCTATGGGTAAGTCTTATTATTATCCACATAACCTTAGAGACCTTGAGAAGATCCACTAGAGATATGTTGGAGAGAAACACCAGATCAGTACCACACAAATCATCTACACCAATGGTGTTTATGGTTTTTACCAATAATGTCAATGGATAATATTTATTTATTATTTGTCAATCCAAAATCTAATTATGATGTTTGATTTATGAGGTTTCATCTCTTTTATTTATCTCATGTTAAACAAGGATGAAATTAACAAACAAGAATTAATTCACGCATTGATTTTTTTTTATTTTACAGTTTATTATATTTTTCATTTTTGATCATTACTATTTATTATTATATTATAAGACAATGTATAAAGGATTAAAAAGAACAAAGGTTGAGTTTTTCTCATCATATTTTTGGTTTATGGTTTCTCCCCCCTTTCTTAGAACGTTTATCATGGGAAATTTTTTTGGCCTACTGTTTGATGAATACTGAGTATTTGATCACTGAACAACTATTCTAGGTCACAAAAAATCAATATCATGGGCGAATTTTATAATAAAGGGTGTGATAAAGGTGTGATAATGGATAATGAACATAGGAAGATTATAATCAGATTAAAAAATTATATTTTACTGGTGGATATGCGGTGACAGCTTGGTGTGGCAACAGTTCGGTTCGACATACCAATTTATGAGTGGATCAAATCTCAGTTTTCAGGGAACGATGATGGTGAGGGGTGGTCAGCACAGATCCACAATTTTTGATTAGAGTCATACTGTATCTAGAGGTGATAGTGGGATGGGAGTATGTAGAGAAGGAATGATAGGTTTCTAAAAATATCATGGTCCATGGAATATAATATGGAGATACACACTATGTGGGACCCCCTACCACAATTCTAAGGTTTAAATAGAAATTAAATATCACACTCCATGTTACACTTGTTACATGTCATATGACCATGCCTGGTGGATTAGTTTGTAACCTAGGAGTAAATGGAAGTGTACACAGCCATGCACATGGGCATGGGTAGAGCACATGAGCACAACCCAATACTTGGACACGACCAGGTACATGGGAATAGCTAGATACATGGGAATGTTTGGATTTAGAGATACATATAGTGTATCCAAAGTACATGGCTTATACTTCCTCATAGATGGATTAGAGCCCTTTATCTCTTTAGTATAGACCAGGTTCAGTTGAGTGTGATACCTTGGTCATTTCCTATGAGGGTAAATTACGATGTTACATTTTTAAAAAAGGATTGTGATCCCCTTTATGTGTGCAATATTGGATAGTGTTCAATGCACCCCCTTATAGAAACATGGTGGGATCCTCTATCATTATTAAGTGGGGTTTATGGTATCATCATGACTATAATTAATAGGGCATCAATCCACTATCTTTTAAGAAGACCAGTAGGGTTTTTAGTTCCCCTAGTAGACTTGAGTGTGATCCCCTACTTGGATGATGATATATTCTAAGATCTAGTCAGTACTTCTTAGGATTGAACCAATGATCATGACCTCTTGGACGGGCATTTCCAGTGATAACATGGACCGTGGAGTGAATAATATTGAGACGAGTGTTACATTGAAGCCTTGAGAAGCATCTTATGAATTGAAGTATTGGTTGAGACCACTTGATACCATTTGTATATTATGAGTATATCTGGGTTTATTACTATATTATTGTAATGAGTTAACTGCTCTTGATGCTTTATTCTTAGTGATTTCAGGGCATCCTACTAGGTATTTTTATAATCAATCCTACATGGGATCTTCCCATATGTGTTATGTCTTATAGAGACGAAGACCCTTTTGATGGTGTATTAGGAGGTCAGGGAGCCTATGGAGCATAGTTGGGCTAGAAAATTGAGGTGTTTTCTAGGTGGTTTTATTTTCTAGTGGTTCAATTTTTTTGAGAATATTGGACTCTATAATTTTGGGTTGGGACTGTATTTGTCCTATTTATCACTTTTAGTACTTTTTTTATACTCTGATATGTTATAGATGATGTGCATTCATTTATGGTATTAGTTGTTTTTATTTTCTCATCATTATATGTGTTTGGAGAGATGTGTTTGTATAGAAACATTAGCATAATGACTCATATATATGGATTTTGATTACTAATCACTAGTTTCCGACCCCTAGCCTATTGGATATGGGATTAGGGTAGTCATACATGGATTATCACCAGTAAAGAGGGCTTTGGTGGGTTGGATCATGAAAGAGTAGTATCAAAACGGTTTTACCTTAGGAAGAGAGCATATATATATATATTTTTTATAGTAGTGAGTTTGGATTGGGATTTATGGAAATATTGTTAAAGTGTTTCAAGTTCTAATCTGAGGCTTGGGACTCCAGTGTTGGTGTAGTGACTAACTTATCCATTCACAAGGACTATGATAAATTGCTTGTTTTCTCAATATATGTTGAAACTGGTTTATAGGGAAAAACATTGGTGCATGCATCATATAGGAATGAGTTTCAATTTTCATGTCCTTATTGAGTCAAATACCTAGATATACTCTTTGATCATGGTATATATTGTTTATTTTAGGATGCCTCTATGAAGATAGCCAATCAAGATTATACTGCATGATCATGATGATGATCCACCAAGTTATGAAGCTTTAGTATAGGGGAATGTACAGTAGGAAGTACCTACTGGTGGATTTCCAATTATACCACCACTCATTGAGAAGTAGTTAACACTAATAGTACCAGCTGAGGATGCACGTAGGTTGAGTGCACTGTATAAATTTTAGAGGTAGTGACCTCCTAGGTTTTGGGTGATCCAGACCCCCAGGTAGCTGAGGACTCACAAGAGGCAGTCACCCAAGTCTTCCACCACATGAATATTCCTATAGACTAAATAAAATTCCCTGCATCAAGTCTTCTTCATGGATCTATAGGGTGATGGTGAAGTATGGTGACTCAGTCACATGATGAGATAACTCTCTCCTAGTCATATTTCAAGTATCTCTTTAGAGAAGAGTTTTATCTAACCATATTGTGATCAATGCACATCTAGGAGCTTCTGCATATACAGCAGGGTAGTATGACCATGTATGAGTTTTCAGAGAGTTTTAATAATATCTTTTTATGCTCCCTAGATATGGTGTGAGATATTTTATTTAGGGAATAGACCTTCAAGAAGGTATTATACTGAGATATCAGAGCTTCATGGATATCTCTTTGCATTCACACATATGATGTAGTGATGGAGTGAGCCTTAGTAGTGGAGAGCATCTTGATAGAGAAGACACTGAAATTGGGTGTTAGTAGTGTAAACCTAGTGTCTGAGACCTTATTAGTGAGTAGACATTGATAGTAAAAGGGATATGTGAATACCAGGCACTTCAGGAGATGATCCCATGATAAAGGATCCATAATTCAAGGCTCACAGGATGTCTTGAGTCATCCAAGAGAGATGTGGTGTTTCTCTTGTGATGGTAGGAGATATATTTCATGTGAAGACCCAAGGATTTACAAATAAAATTAATATATAATTTCATGCACACAACACTGAGTCTCTGTGAAACAACACTTTTTTTTTATATTTATTTGAAAATGATAGTTATAACCTAGACATTAAACATAATTTTTCCACTTCTTTGAATTGAATTTCAAAAAATAGACATACACATTTGTGATCAGTAATATATTTAGTGTCTGATAGGTTTAACTTAATTTTTTTGTCTGAATAGTAACTTGACCCTTATGAATAGTAATGTTACCCTTATGAATAGTAATGTTACCCTTATGAATAGTAAACTGGACAAATGAATAGTAACCTCAACCATGAAAGTATAAATTAAATTTAGGAATCATTTAAATGAAATTATGATATAACTATATCATAGTATATGTAAATAAATATTTTATAAATTATTAATTAAGTATTAGAATTTTATAAAACATAAATGTTTATTTAAAATTTTATAATTAATATAATGATTATTGTATAATGTTATGTATTGTTATGTCTTAGTTAATTAAAAATTTAATTTATAATATTTATAAAATTATTTTCATAAAATAGAATTTATTTTTGAATTATACACATTGAAAAATGGTTAGGCTGAATTTTTGGTATTTTTCTGAAATAGTTGAATTTTTAGTGAATAGTAAAAAATACAGTTTTTAAGAAAATATGGTATTTTTTTGTGACAATGTCAAGAGATTTTTATGATATAAATTTTTTAAACTTATTTAATAAATAAATAATAATTTTATAATATAAATTGTTTATAGAAATAATTCATAACATATAAATTATAAATTTCTTGGTGAGTATAAAAGAACTATTGTCATTGTCGACACAGTGCTTGTTCCGTGCTGACAAAGCCAATTTTGTTTCTTAAAAATAATAATTAAGAGATAAAAATTATTTTATGACCATGTTATTAATTATTATTTATAATGGTTTTTTTGATAATTTATAATTTTATAGTTATATAAAATCTCTTATTTTCTTCTTTGATTCATAAATAACAAAATCGCCATCCATGGTGCATCAATTCACCACCATTATAGACGATGAGTTTTTGTTTCACTTTAACATAGTCATGGGAAGTTTTAATTAAAATTTAATTGTTTTAAAGGACCTAAATATATATATTTTTATCAATTCTGGATTATGATATATTTTGAAAAGGAAGACTATAATAAACTGACCTTGGAAACAATGAAAAGAATTCACCTGAAACAATAGAAATAAAAAAATGTTAATAAATGGGTGTAAAATGTTATAAGAAGATCATGTAAGGTGTTATAGTTATGAAATAAATTAATAAAACTATTCAAACAATTATACATGAGGTTTGAACAAATTTGAAGGAATTCAAACTTGAGGTAAGGGATATCTTAACTCAATTTTCATTCATCGACTTAAACATCAATGTATTTGGTTATGTTTTTCGAATAATATCTGTGAATTAACTATGAATGTTTTATAATATATATACAATTATATTTTGTGGATTTATATTTGTCACACATAATTACTTCATTGATTTTCTTCACTGTAATGATACAATCTTTGTAAGGGTTAATTTCACAATCTCATTATTATCTGAGATTGTTTATACATAAGTATGTATTGAGAAATATTTATCATCTATGTACATGTTTTTTTTAAAATATTTTCAAAAGGTATATTTTTAAGGCTTTATATAAGGACTATTTCACTAAAACATCATTTTAAATGTTTTGAAGATTTATTCTTCTAAATCTTTCTCATTAATGTCTATGTTTTTGAAAATGGGTTTTATGGATTTATTTATAAGGATATGGATATTTTAAAATATTAATTTTATAATTTATATGAAATGTTTCAAAGTGGTATGAGACACATTTATTTTAAAAAAACTATTTTAAATTCCTTCTTTTATAAATTCACAACTTTTGAATAAATGATTTCAAAGTAAAAATGGTATTTTTCTCAAGAAATTTTATTGATTTTTTTCGAGCATTTTCATATTTTTCAAAATCCTTCTTGATTATTATGTTTAATTTTAATTAATCTTTTATGATATCATATACCATATTTTATTTAATGTTTTAGGATTAGTTTGACTATTGATGTGCTATCTTGATACCATTCACCATATTACTTCGAATGGTTAGTGATTATGTTTACTGATTGGAGAAAGTTATTTACATTTCATATGTTAGTTTCAATATGAATTTATATTTTTATTATGTTTCACCCCTTTCATATTAGGAATTCATTTGAATTAGTAAGTGTTGTTTGGGGACCATTATATCCCCTCGGTGCATCAGTATGCCTCATGGGACAAACTAGTTTGGGTATCCGCTAATGTCTTACCTGATTATACATGTTGTCTTGGACAAAGCCTTGAAGATATGTTTATGATGTCCCAAATTATGAATTAACTCATTATAAAATAGTAATTTATAGTCCATGTGATTATTTGACTAGTATAATATCCATGGTTTTTTTTATTATGACATTATTTATTCAGCTTTTATTTCTGCCATATTATGCTCAAGATTATGTTTGAATAGAATGTGTTCTTTAGTTATTCACCATGACTTATTATTTATGCTTATGATGTATTTTTTACCCTTACTGAGCATCTGATCTTAGACCTTTATTATTTTTATTTTTCCTAGGATTCCAAGAAGAATTTTATAAATGAGATGCAAATACAATCAAGAAGAATAAGAGCGTTTCCAAAGTAATCTCTATGATGTATTTAATTCCAAGTTATAATGTTGAACTTATGTATGTATCTTGTTTTCCAAAGCTAATAAACTATTTGGTGCTTCAGGATGAATATTCCTTTTTTATATGCCAATGTAATAAAGTACAACACCATATCCGGGCTACTGGGGCCGGGTTTCTTATAGTTGGTATTAAATGAAGTTTAGAAGCATTTTTGGAGACAAGATTTAGAAAACATAGATTATAGAACATAAACCTAAGATAAAATTTGAGGATAAGTATAGAATAACATATTAGAATTTTTGTAAGTTAGAAATTATGTGGGTATTCATAGAAATACATAACTATCTATATACTATCAGTGGATGTGGTTCTGGCATATATGTACCTAGGAGTAACAACTCTAAAAAGGTGTCTCGAGCCTGACTTGGGGTAACTTGGTGCACGAAAATGGGCCTTACTATGCACCTGGTTTGAAAACCCTATGGGATATTATTTGGATAATTCACATTTTATTTACAAATAATTATTAAGGATTTAAAAGTAAATATGTCCCCCAAAAAACCATGTTTATGATTATGAGATTTGCTACGCATAAATGTTTCAATTTATGTTAATTATTTCACTAATATTGGGATTATAAATTATGTTTCATAATGTTATGATCTAATATAGTGTATTACATTATTTAAAAATGGTGCATATGAGAAGGAATACAAACCGAACCAATGCATATAATCCAAAGAGTAAGAATGATTGTTTCTTCGGTGGGTTTAAGCCAGTTTTTCAAAAGGAACTAGCTTTTCAAACGTTCTCATCATATGGGGATAAAATATCATGTCCAAACAACAAGGATAAAGAGTTTTATATGTATTATGTCTTTATAATGATGTATGATAATAAGAGGACAACTAAGAAAAAAGATAGATAAAGGGAAGAAGCGAAATAGTTATTTTCCCACATGTGATAATTGTGGAAGGAAACACCTTAGTATATACTTAAAAGAAATGGGAGTTTTATAAATGTGTGGAGAGAAATTACACCATTATAGTGATTTTAAGGGTAATAAAAAGTTTTCCAATGTACAATTCTTCAACTACAAGGATATTGGAAACTTCGCAAATCAATGTCCCACACGTCAAATGAATATACTCCAAAAGAAGAAAATGGATCATGGTCAAGATTATGATACTACCACGGATGTAGATGAATGATTAATATTATTATATTTAGATTGAAGAATTATGTATTTTAAGTATTTTAATCAAGGATGTACTGGTTATAAGAATTATAGAATATATAAGGACTGTACTGTAGTACAATTTCATTAAGGATTTGAGGTTGTATGATGAATGGTTCCAAGGAAAAGTGACTCAGTAGCAAGTTAAACTTTTTTGAAAAATATATGGTTGAGGGAAAGACAACCCTTAATATGTTCCTGATACTGAGATATCAATTTTAGAATAAAGAGATTATTGATTTGGATAAAGTAAATTGGATAGAGCTTACTATATTGGATCTAAATAATGGACTGTCGATAAAGTGGTGAAGTCTAAAACATTTTGTACTTAAGGGAATATATCTAAATTCTTTTTTTTACATAAGGAATAAGGAATCATGAATATATTCAATCAGGTTTTATGGTAATTTATGTTATTATAATGCTTTAAGAGAATACAAAGAGAATGCACTCACATGTTTCTATGTGATGATTAAGAGCCACTTCATGCTGTTTGATAAGTTAATTAGGAAATTCAATGACCTTTTTTTTCTAAAGTACTGGATCAAGATATTTTGGAAAATATAACCATTTATGAAATGGTTGAATTTCATCTTTGGACATGGTTTTAGATATTATTTTACCCAATGATACAACTTGTTCCATGAAATGAAGTAGGAATAGTTAAAGGCACAACCAAAGGATAAGATTGTGTTTATGGAAACATATAAAGTAATTTTATTTATTTATATTATTATAGAGTGAAATAATTTCTCAACTTCAAGGAAAGGATCTTGAAACAAAAAATTTTATCCTAGTACCTTCTTCTTCGATGTCGGTTTTACATAAAGGTATTTTCTAGTATAAAACTTTTTTTTCTTTTTCAAAGTGAAATTTTGAATTGCAAGGATGAAATTTATTTAAGGAGGGAATAATGTAAAACCTCAAGGATTTATAAATTAATTTAATATATAATGTAATTCACAGAACACTAAATATCTTCAGAACAACACCTTTTTTATAATTATTTAAACAAGATAGTTATAACCAAGCCATTAAATATAATTTTTCCATTTTTGTGAATTTAATTTCAAAAAATGGACACACACAGTTGTGATTAGTGAGATATTTAGAGTCTGATAGGATCAACTTAATTTTTTAGTGAACAGTAAATTGGCCCTTTTGAATAGTAATGTTACCCTTATAAATTGTAATATAACCCTTATAAATAGTGAACCAGAAAAATGAATACTAACCTAACCAATGAAATTATAAATAAAATTTAGGCACATTTTAAATTAAAGTATGATATAATTATATCATATTATAAGTAAATAATTTGTTAATAAATTATTAATTAAGTTTTAGTAATTTTATAAAACATAAAAAGTTATTTAAAATTTTATAATTAATATAATGATTCAAAAGAAAATTTATTTTCATAAAATATAATCATATGTTAATATTTTTATGTCATATTATTATAAGATAATTTTATTATAACTTAGTTAATTTTTCAATGTGTCATTAAATCAGTTATAATTTTAAAATTTGTATTTTTTGAGTAAATGATGATTTTAATTAAAAATTTAATTTATAATATTTAGAAAATTATTTTTATAAAATAGATTTCATTTTTTAATTCTACATGTTGAAAAATGGTTAGGATTAATTTTTGGGATTTTTCTAAAATAGTTGATTTTTAAGTGAATAGTAAAAAATACAGTTTTTAAGAAAATACGGTAATTTTTTGTGACAACGTCAAGAGATATTTATGATATAAAATTTTATTAAACTTATAGAATAAATAAATAATTATTTTATAAGATATATTTTTATATAAATAATTCAGAACATATAAATTATACTTTTCTTGGTAAGTATAAAAGAACCATTGTCATTGTCGACGCAGTGCCTGCGCCACGCTGACAAAACCAATTTGTTTCCTTAAAAATAATAATTATGAGCTAAAAATTATTTTAATGACCATTTTATTAATTATTATGTATAATGGATGTTTTTGTATAATAATTTATAATTTTATAGTTATATAATATGAATCTTATCCAAATGCCTTTGCATTGCTTGCACAGGGCAAAAAAAAATACAAATTAACAAATTTAAGAAGTTTTCTTGACATGTATATGAGTGAATATATATAATGAAATAATATATCATTTTATTTTAAACCTAATTAATTTATTTTTGTGACTGTAATTTATTTTTATTTTTTATATATTAAATAATTAACATTAATGCATATGCAATTTTGATGTAATGCTTGTGGAAGCGGAAGAAAAAATAAATAAGTTGTTTTAATTAAACTTATAAGAATAATTAATTAACCCATAAACTGTGTAAATTTACTTTTATGTGTAATTTTCATCCAATATCTCTTTTTTTTATTTTAATTGGGGACATTTTTGACCCACATGGATCACATTAGTTCCTTTATATTATTTTATTAAAAAGAAAGACAACTTATTCACACTATAATTTTCAATTAGTATAATATTTTAATATGAGGTTTTCCAAATATGTTTTTAAAAATATAATATTATTTTTAAATATAATAGAATTATATCTTTCATATAATTTTATTTTTAATTTTTAGGTAATAAATAATTACATTAATGACTTGAAAAAGTATGATGCATTAATTAGATAATTAATGAATAAATAAAAGTAATGATTTTTAAAATAGTAAAATAAATATAATTTAATATTTTTATGTTAATTAACTATTTATATAGGTACTTATAATATGTTTATGATATAATAAAAATTTAATTCGAATTGGAAACTTTTTTTTGATGTGCTTAAAGTCATGATTGTGAATAGTTTTTAATCGACAAAATTGTTTTTCCATGAATAAAATATTTTATTAAATTATTTAAAAATAAAAAAAAATTAGGAATAATTCTAAAAATGTTAATATTCATTCTAAAATGGGATATCCTATTATTTTATTCATTTTGGAAGTCTTAAACCCTATAATAAATTTATTATATTTTAATAATTTGAGTAATTTCTATGTTACCCTTCACCTCAATTATAAAAGGAAGCTCCCTCCTTCAAAAATTTTCATCACCTTAATCCTTATTTATTAGATAAAATCTATCAAATTCCCTAATCCCCATCCATTAACACATTATAGTGCTTTTGTTCTCTCAAAAAGACCACTTCCAAGAGCCTTAATGAGGTCTTCAAAGAGAAATATTCAAGAGGTAATATTTATTTTTATTCTCTTTTAAATTATTTTCACTTCTACCTTATCCTCACCCCATATCCAATGATTCATGAAAAATTAAATTATCTTATATATAATGTATTTTTTTTTGCATTTATGTTATATAAATCATAAAATATCTCATTTTCTTCTTTTATTCTTAAATAACGAAATCGTCGTCCGTGGTGCATCAATTCACCGCCATTGTGGACGATGAGTTTTTGTTTTACTTTAACACAATCGTGGGAAGTTTTAATTCACATGTAATTTTTTAAATTGAACTAAATATATATATGTTATTAATTTATTATTATTATTTCTTTTGACAAGGAATACCATAATAAACCGTCCTTGGAAACAATGAAAAGAATGCACCCGAAATAATGGAAATAACAAAATTTTGTTATTAAATGGGTAAACAATGTTATAAAAAGATTATGAAAGGTATTATAAAATTGAGTTTAGTTATGAAATATATTAATAAAACCATTAAAACTATTATACATGAATTTTGAACAAATTTTAAGGTATTTGAACCTGAGTTAAGGGATATCTTAACTCAATTTCCATTCATTGAGTTAAACATCTATGTCATTGGTTATGTTTTTCTAATAATATGTGTGAATGAAATTGGATTATTTTATACTGTATATCCACTTATATTTTGTGAATTTATATTTTTCATACATAATTATTTAATATATTTTCCTCACTTTAATGATATGTCCTTTGTAATGGTTAATTTCTCAATATCATTATTATCTGAGATTGTTTATACGTAAGTATTTATTGGGAAATATTTATCATCCATATCCATGTTTTTTTAAAATATTTTCAAAAGGAATATTTTTAAGATTTTATGTAAATACTTTTCAACTAAAACATCATTTTAAATGTTTTAAAGATTTATTCTTCTAAATCTTTCTCATTCATGTCCATGTATTCGAAATGAGGTTTTATAGATTTATTTATAAGGAAATGAATATTTTGAAATAGTAATTTTCAACTTTCTCTGAAATTTTTCAAAATTCTATGGGACACTTTGATTTTTTTTATAAATATATTCTTTTATAAATACAAAACTTTTAAATAAATGATTTCAAAGTAAAAATGGTATTTTTCTCATTAAATTTTAATGATTTTATTAGAGTATTCTCATATATTTGAACAACCTTGTTGATTATTATGTTTAATTAGGATATCATATGCCATATTTTATTGAATGGTTTATGATTAGTTTGATTGTGGATGTGCTATCTTGATACTATTCACCATATTACACTAAATGGTAAGTGATTATGTTTACTAATTATAGAAAGTTATTTACATTTAATATATTAGTTTCAATATAAATGTATATGTTGATTATGTTTCACCCCTTTAATATGAGGAATTCATTGGAATCTGTAAGTGTTGGGTGAGATTCGCTATAGCCCCTCGGTTAATCGGTAGGTCTCATGAGACAAACCATCTTGCGTATGGGCTAACGTCTTACCCGATTATGTATTGTGTCTTGGCCAAATACTTAAAGGTATTTATGATGTCCCGAATTATGTATTCCTTAATTATGAACTAGTAATTAATAGTCCATGTGATTATTAGACTAGTAGAATATCCTTGGTTATGTTTTATTATATAATTATTTATTCATCTTTAATCCTACCATATTATTCTCAAGATTATATTTTTATGGAATGTGTTATTTAGTTATTCACCGTGATTTTTTATTTACACTTTTGTTGTATTACTTACCCTTACTAAGAATCTAAGCTCACCCCTTTATTATGTTTATTTTACCCAGGATGCCAAGATGAATTTTATAAATGACATGCAAAGGTAATCTAGAAGAATAAGTGTGTTTCCAAAGAAGTCTCTATGATGTTTTAATTTCAAGTTACATTGTTGAACTTATGTATGTATCTTGTTTTCCAAAGATACTAAACTATTCAGTCATTATAGATGTGTCTACATTGTTTATATGTTAATGTAATAAAGTAAGCCAACAGCTTTGAGATACTGGGGTTCGGGTCCTTACATTTCATGGGATTGTCTGACCCTTCGTAAAGTTGATAGAGAGATTATAGAGGTAAAACCTAGGCAAGGAAAGAGGTAGGATAAAGGAGGTATACATGGTGTAGTATGTGGAAGAGGGGAAAGTTGAGAAGTAGAATGTGGTAGGTAGTTTGATCTATTGCCACCACTAATCCCTGGTGGTTTGTTCTAGACTCAGGGAGAAGGTGGTTAAGGATGTGGATAGCTGCAGGAAGTTGAGGCCTACAATCCTAAGTCTCCAAAAATTATTAGAGGTATGATTTGTTTCAACTATAATTTAGCTAAAACATTGATAGAAACAGCTGTGGTCCACTCCTTTCTTTCTACTTATCTAGTGCGTGATTTAGAGATTCCGATTGAACTCTTGGCTTGAACTTTGTGCTTGGATATTATAATAGAAGGTGACTCAGAGATCACACACTTCTACTGATAGTGTGAAATAGTTCTTGGAGGTGAAGTATTTATAAGGCATCTCTTTGTAGTAGTTATGGGGCCTTATGATGTTATCTTAGGTATGGAATGACTATCCAAATTTCATCCCTAAATTGACTATTTTTGGAGGAGGATGTGGTGTGTATGTGATGATGGGAAGAGGTTTTCTATCATGGGTGACATGGAAACCTAGGAATAGAAGGATAGACTTATATATAGGAGATTACAACCTATTACTCACCAGTTTGAAAACATGACTCTTTGAGTAGTGGATGCTATGGAATACTAGTTTCATGTGGTGGTGGTGATGTACTGGGAAGTCTTTCCTAAGGATGCTCAAGGATTACCTCCCCACTGAGAGATAGTCTTATTGAATTATTAAAACCCTAGTATAGAAATAATATCTACACCAGTATATCTGATAGATCCTATATAGATTTAAGAGATAAGGGTGCAGTTGGAGGACTTGCAAAGGATGGGATTTGTAAGACCCAATGTTTCCCCCTGGCATCCCCTGTATTGTTCTATAAGAAGTTGGATGTAATATTGAGTATGTGTGAGGATTATTGGTTCTTGAACCAAGTGACCATGAATAATAAGTATCCACTACTGAGGATTTGAGACCTCTTAGACCAATTAATAGGGGAATGATGGTTCTTGAAGATTGACCTCAGATCAGGCTATCACCAAATGTGATTATGGGATGAGGATATATCAAAGACAATATCCAAATGTAGCTACAATAACTATGAGTGCTTAGTGATTCCATTTGGTGTAACAAATACCCAATTAGTGTTCATGGGACTCAGGAATTGGATATTTTAGCCTTTCTTAGACCTATTTGTGGTGGTCTTCATCGATTATATCCTAGTGTACTTAGAGTTTGAGGAGGAGCATGTGAGACACTTATGGATGGTTCTAAACACACTATAAGAGTACCAAATTTATGGGAAAATATCAAAGTGTTAGTTATATATTCATGAGGTCTACTTTATGGGACAATACATCTCGAAAGATGGAGTAGTAGTGGACCCAACCAATGTTGAGATAGTGTTAGCTTGAGAGGCACCCAATAGTTTGATAGAGGTAAAATACTTCCTTGGATTGGAAGGATACTATAGAATATTTGTTCCTATTTTCTCTAGGATATTGGAACCTTTGAATACTTTGAACCAGAAGAGGATTCCTTTCATTTGGACAGAAAAGTGACAACATGATTTCCAGGAGTTGAGGCAGAGGTTAACAAGTACACCAATCTTGAGATTTCTAGAGGAGGGTGTTGAGTATGTATTGTTATATGATGCATTAAAGACTATAATTGGTTTTGTACTGATTTATAGGTATCCCATGATTTTATATGGGTCTTAAAATTTGAGACCACATGAGAATAACTATGTGATCCATGATCTTGAGTTAGTAGAGGTAATATCTTCCCTAAAAATGCGGTGACACTACCTTATGGGTGAGAGGTTTTTCATCTAATATAACCACAAGACTCTAAAGTATATCTTATTTTAGAAGTATCTTAACTTGAGATAGATTAAATGGATGGAGTTCCTCTAAGACTATGAATTCATGATATCCTACACTTCTAGGAAGGGGATCATGGTGGGAGACGCTCTTAGTTGGAGATCTTATTCTCAGTTATTGGATTAGGTGTTAGAGATATTAGCCTCATTGCACTGTTCCTTAGGGGACATGGATAATGATTCATATCTTCAGTCAATGGTTGTTACCCTACCACTTTTAAAATGTGTTAGGGAAACTCAATATAGAGAAACCGACAGTGATACCTTACATATAGAAACCCCGAATTTTCTTACTTTATTATTATATAATTTTAATGATAAACATCATAAAATCATTACAAGTCTAGGATCTAAAGGTTTATTGCCTTATTAAAATTACCACTATACATAACATTTACAAAATAAAACATAAAAATTTATTTAATTCCTTCTTCTCTAGCTTCTTATTATCCCTTGAATTCCCCTTAGTACAAGTAGTCACCTAAGGATATACATAAAAAAGCGGTGAGATAAAATACCAATAAGAGAATAGATAAGAACATGAAACAATATAATATGGGTTATCATAGTAATATTCATCATAACATAGGCATAAGATCATAATCATTATAGGAATCATTAAAAAAAGGAATGTAATATAGCAATGCATAAAAATGAAACATCATGTCTTAGTGGTCAACTACCACACATAGTTGTGAACAAGTATAGCATCAAGTTCATGAAAATTTAGATTTTATCATGATATAAATCACATTACACAATTAATTAGAACACTATATAATTTCAGGAACACCCATCACATCATAACATTTACATTGTGCTATATAATTCTGGGTGCACCTGTCACATCATAACATTTACATTATCATGCACACCAAATATAACTTATTATAATCTTGTAAATAAACCATAGAAAAGAAAAAATTTAATTTCATAAAGAATACATTCATAAACTGGGTTCTTAAATGAAAAATGGAGTAACAAACTTAATATAATAATCATCAACCTTGAGTGAAGAAGATAAAATATCAATAAGTAAAAGGTGTGTTTTTCAAAAGGAGAGTTATTTTGGAAAACATTATGTTGGTCATAAACTCAAGAATAAAACATTTATATCCCAAAAAGGTAATATAATTATGAATAAATAATATTTAAGTAATATACATACTGAAAATAGTGTGAAATAAGGAAAACCCAAAGAAAGAGAGTTGGGTTCGAGAATTCCCATTACCTTATGTACGAATGATTTATTCAAATTAATATCCTATAAAATCAAATTATATTCATTAATTTAGTATTAAATAACCTTTTTACATGAATTTGATTAATTATGGTTTTATTATGTTCATTTATGGCCTTTTATATGAGTTAAAGAGTTTAATTTCATCGTTTGGGAGCATTCGTTTTCATGGTTTTTTATGATTGGTTTGCTTGTATACAAGCATGGAAGTTCATGTAAAATGTGAATAAATAAACAGAAATGTTATTATATATTATTAATGATCTTATATAAGTTAAATTATATTATAAAGATTTTTTTTATATTGTATGAGGATGAATCATTCGATAAAATTTAATTATGATCTTTTTAGGTTAATTTTGGTGGATTTTTGATCACAATAAACTCATTTTATTTTATCAATTAGTGTTACATATATATGTTAGTTATAGAACATAATTAGGTTTGTAATTAAATTTTACAATCTGTTTGAAACCATTTAATGGTTTTATTAACAACATTTAAGGCGTTATAGTAAAATTAAAGTGCATCGTCCACAATGTCGGTTAATTGACAAATCACAGATGGTGATTCCTTTTTTAAAATTAAAGAGAGAGAGGGAGGATTTTAATCATGGATCTTCCATTAACATGATATAATTAAAATATATCAAACATAATGGAGTTATCATTCCATTTGGATAATATAAAGTGAGGATAATAGAATAAAATAAATGAAATTAAAAAGAAATTAAAAGAAAAAAGAAGAGAATTTTACTTCTTGGATTTATCCTCCTTGAGAACCTCCTTAGGGAAAAGGTTTTGGTCTTTTGATGATACCAAGAGCTTCTGGACATGGGTAAGGGGATAGGTAAGAGTATTGGGAAGAATTTGGGTAAGGATTAAATATCTAGATATGCGAGGAGTAGAGGGGATGAGGGCTGGTATTTATAGTGGAGGAGATGGGTGTTTTCTCATTATTATATTCATTAGTTTATTATTTTGGATCAAGACTATGAATAGATTTAGAAATATATCTAAATATATTAAAATAATTAAGAAGGGTTCTATATTTTGGGCTTACATCATCCTTACATCATCTATGACTCCATAATTCATGTATTTAGCTTTTATTATAAATTTTCGCATTTAACTATTCATAAAAAATTCAAGTATTTTAGAAAATACCAAAAATTCACCCTAACCATTTATAAATTTTTATAATTTAAAAATGAACTCCATTTTATGAAAATAATTTTCAAAATATGGTTAATTTAATTGTTAATTAAAATCATCATTTATTTGGAAATACAGATTTTAAAATTATAACTAATTTTATAACACTTTGAAAAATTACTTAAGGTTTTATAAAATTATCTTAAAATCATAAGAAACAAAAATATTAATTTATAAATATATTTTTTTGAAACTAAATTTTCTTTTAAATTATTAAATTAATCATAAATTGTAATTAAATATTTATGATTTAAAAAAATTCCAACACTTAATTAATAACTTTGAAAAAATTTATTTACTTAGACTATAATATAATCATACCATAATTTCATTTATATGATAACTAAATTTTATTTATTCCTTAATGGGTGATGTTACTATTCATTTGGCTATTTTACTATTTACAAGGTTCATATTACTATTCCTAAGGCCAAGTTACTATTTCATCGGTATAGGTTCCTTAACTTCTATAAATAATCCTTATTTAATTAATTATTAATTTATAAAGACTTTATTATGGTATATAAGTGATTTTATGTGATTTATACTATATGAAATTACTATAATAAGAGAGAAATTACGTTGATAAAAGTTTGTATCATTACAATCTTCCCCCTTTTGAAATTTCACCCTCGAAATTTAAATTAACATAAACAGGTGAGGGTACTTATCATTCATCACCTCATCCAGTTCCTAAGTTGTTTCTTCATACTTATAGTTATTCCATAACACCTTAACAAGGTTGGTTTCCATGTTGTATAAAACCTTATCTCTAAATTTTAGAATCTTTACTAGCTACTCTTCATATGAGAGATCATCTTCCAGCCTTACCACCTATGAGTTCAGTATATGTGAGGAATCTAGTATATACTTCCTCATGGGTGATATATGAAACACATCATGAACTTAAGCCATATTCGGTGGAAGTTAAAGATGATAGGCCACGAATCCGATTTGACCAAGGATATCAAAGGGGCCAATGTACCTTGGTCTTAGCTTCCCTTTCTTTTCCAACTGCATGACTCTCTTCCATGGTGACATTCAAAGGGAGAATTTATTTCTAATGTTGAACTCGAAGTCCATTTGATGATTATAATCATTATTCTTTTGCTGAATTTGTGTATATTTGATGTGTTTCTATATGGATTGAACCTTATCTGTCATCTCTTACAAAAGATTAGGTCCAAGTAGCTTTCTTTCACTAACTTCATCCCAACAGGTTGGAGTTCTACATTGTTTTTCATACAGAGCTTCATATGAATCCATTTGAATACTCTAGTGGAATCTATTATTGTATGAGAACTCAACCAATGGGAGATTCTGATCCCATCCACCTTTAATTTATAAAGAGCATTCTCTTAGCATATCTTCAAGAATATAAATATTTATTTTATATTGGATATCAATTTGGGGGTGATAGGCCATGATGAAATTTAATTCAGTGCTCAAATCATGTTGAACACTCTTCCAGAATTTAGATGTGAA
Source organism: Viscum album (assembly GCA_963277665.1). Lineage (NCBI taxonomy): Eukaryota > Viridiplantae > Streptophyta > Magnoliopsida > Santalales > Viscaceae > Viscum > Viscum album. The sequence goes on along the minus strand of OY728163.1, from coordinate 1,203,685,630 downwards.
CCTAGGGTCATGATCAAAGAAATTTAAGAGTGGAATTCCATGAAGTCTCACCAATTCCTTCACATAATATTTGCAAGTTTTTCAAGAAATAGAACTTCTCAAATAATAATAAAGTGGGAAGTATTGGTGATTTAGTCCACTATAACCCATATCACATTATTTCCTTTAGATGTCTTCAAGAGACTGGTGACAAAGTCCATAGTGACATTCTACCATTTCCACATGGGTATAGTAAATGGTTGCATAATCCCTTTGGAATTCTATCGCTCATATTTAACTTACTGAAATATCAAACACCTTGAGATATACTCATAAATATTCCTCTTTATGTTGCCCCACTAGAAGTGCTCTCAGAGATCACACTATATCTTGTCACTTCCAATATGGTTAGAGAAAGTTGAGCTATGTTCATTATCCAATAGATCCTTCTTTATCCTAAGTGATGAAGGCACATAGATCATTGTTCTAAACTGAATCACACCATCACCATCGATATGGAACTTTTGTAGTTTCCCTTACATTACTGCATTCACCATCTTTAGTAACTCTAGATCATCCATTTGTGTCTCTATATTATTCTCTTAGATTGATGGTTGAGAAATAATTTGGGAAAGGTAAGATGTATTACCTATCATTATGATTTCCAAATCCATTCTTTTATATCCATAAAGATATTGTCTTTATCAATCCACAACATGGATAGAGTAGAAGGTTCTTTTCTACTAAGAGAATCAGCTACCTTATTCACCTTACTAGGATGATAGTGAAGAGAGAAATCATAGTATTTGATTATATATAAGAATATATTTTGAAACATGTTGAGATCCTTTTATGTGAATACATACTTTAGGATCTTGTGATTGGTATATATGTCCCAGTTCTCACCATATTGGTAGTGATGCTAGATTTTCATGGAAAAAATCACAACTACAAGCTTCAAATCATGCGTTGAGTAGTTCTGCTCATGGATATTCAACAGTTGTGAGGAACAAACTATCACATTATCATTTTTCATGAGTACACAACCCAAGAATTTATTTTAATTATCAATTTATATAAAAAAACGTTATCCACTTTTTGGTAATGTGAGTACAGGTGAAATGATCACCCTTTTCTTTAGCTCCTTAAAGCTTTCCTCACATTCTTCCATTCAAAAAAACTTTAACCCTTTTCTTATTAACTTAGTTAGTGAGATTTAAAATTGTGAGAAATTTCTCACAAAACATCGGCAGTATATAGATAATCCATGAAAATTGTGGATTTCTATGACACTAGAGGGTCTAGGCCATTCATCAATTGCCTTTATTACTGAAGGGTCTACAAAAACCCCCTCACTTGTGATCACATGTCCCAAGAATGTGACTTGCTACATCAAAAAGTCACACTTTCTGAACTTGGTGTAAAAATTCTACTTCCTTAATGTCACCAACACAAGCCTTAGATGTTCTTTATGTTCCTCCTTACTCTTGGAGTATATAAGAATATCATTAATAAAAACTACCAAAAATTTGTTGAGGTAATGTCTAAAGAATCTATTCATCAAATCCATAAAGATTGCAGGTGAATTAGTAAGTACAATGAGCATTAACAAAAACTCATAGTTACCATACCTTGTACGGAATGTATTTTTCGGAATATCATCCTTCTTCACCTTTAGCTAATGATATCTAGAATGAATACCCACCTTTGAGAAGAACTGAGATCCTCACAACTGATCAAACAAGTCATCAATCCATGGAATAAGATACTCGTTCTTTATGGTGATCCTGTTGAGTTATTGATAATAAATACACAACCGCATTGATCTATCATTCTGTTTGATAAAGAGCACTGGTAAACCCCAAGGTGATGCACTAGGGCGTATAAACCCTTTTTTCCCCCAATTTCTCTTATAGCTACTTCTTTAACTCCTCTAGTTCGATATGATCCATCCTATAGGGACACTTTGAGATTGATTATTAGCCACTAAAATAAGATAATATTAATTGTTAATATTTTAATATTAATGTGTTTCAAAGTCCATAAACAAATTTTTTAGTGAAATTTATAAATTGAACTTCATTCCTCATTACATGTGCAATTCATGTTTAAGGTGAAAATTTGGGCCCAATAAATCATCTTATCATGGAATACGTAATTTAAATTATTTCAATTTGATATTTTGGGATATGATTTATCACTTTTATCAAAAAAATTTATCCTTTAGGATTGATGGTTTAATCCTAAAGGAAGATAGATATTTTTTGGCAATGAATGCAGAAATTTGTGGACAAACCATAATGGGCCATAGGCCCATAAAACAAAAGTGGGAACATAATAAAAGACCAATTAAGCTAAATTTTTTAATTTTATAAAGAGAAAATTATGGGGATCATTTAATTGAACTATGGACAAATCTAATTCTAAATTTTTCAAGGATATATATGGAGCTAACGTTGAAATTTAATTTGTGGTCCATATTTAAAGGCCCATAAAAATAGTCCACCACATTGAGCATAACATACGAATGGATGATTCAATTGGCTGGAAATTTTTATAGATATTATAAGAAACCTGTAAGAAGATATTTTTATTCTATAACACCCTCATATTTGACCATCTTTAGTTTCAAATTCACACATAAAAAAGGGGAATGAATCTTGACGATTTTCCTAGTCAACTTTGAAACATCCAATTTCCTTTGATTTATCACCCAATTTTTGACTCTGCTAATTTATGGGGAAGGAATGTATTGATGAGAACTCAACCTAAGGCTTATAATATTCCTATATAAAGAGTTTTTGGTGAAGGAAATTTTCATCCAAGTTTTTCTTTCAATTTTATTATTAGGCTTTAATTTTGTAATTGCTTGTTTATTTTTCCCTTGTAAGTTCTTTCAATCACACGAGTTTATTAATAAAATATATTCTCCTTCTTCATTTATTATTTCCATTTTAATAACATTTTTATACTTTTTTCTTAGGGAGTGAATTTATTCACATCATCGTTTTTGAAATTATTCACACAACTGTGAAGTGATCATCTTTTGAATGTTTTTATTCATTAATTCTACCCTCATGAGTCAACTTCCTGCTTCCATTGATAGAATATAATCAATGGAGGGATAATGATCTAATGGGTTGATCCATGGGAGTAACAAAGGGATGGATTTAATGTTATTTCATGTACTTTAATTTTTATGTATGTTTGTTATTTTAATATTTCCATTCGATGAGTTATGTTCTTCTTTGTCTTCGCTAACTTTAACGACGACATATTTTGAGTACTAGTAGGATCTATTTCCTTTGTGTTCTCATTAAAGTGATCCTCAAAGTGAATTGGTGATTAAAATTTTAATTTTTAAGGTATTAAATTGTTGAATTATTTTAGAGAATTATCTCATTGTTTGGATATGTCTTTAATTGATGACATGAAATTTTCTAAGAAAAGAAATCTATCCAATAAACCCTAATTGAAAACCTAGGATCAACCCACCATAAATACTTAAATAGTTCAAATCATTGTTTTTTTGTTATTTAAATTATATCATTAGTTCTCCAATTAAAATCAACCTCAAATATAGACCGTTCATTGCCAAACCTCCATTAAATCTTAATGTCTATAGGTTTCTTCTTCAATCCCTATGGATTCGATCCCTACTTGTACTTCAATGACCACTTTAACTAGCAGGGTAAATTTGGGAACTACTAAATTTTGGACCCATTTATAAGGAACCAAGTAAGCATCTTAGACACCCACCTTCTTTTCTCAACCAAAATTCTCTTTTATCACTCACATTTATCTTGTCTTTTCCCATTTATTTACTCTGAATAATAATTTCATTCTACTCCATTGGAGTATAATCAATATTAACCAAACATAAACTCTGGGGTGAATCAAACAAAAAATAAATATTGGGAAGCCCCTAACTTAGGGAACTTATTGTATCAAACCTTGAATTAATACCACTCATTCGGTGGCATGTACAACATTTTAGATGATGAATTATTAAAGGATAAATTTCCAACCCTCTCAATAATGGTTAATGAGATCAATCATAATGAATTCTATGATGTAAAAAATCTTATCCATCCAAATAACCAACAATTACTTGAAAAATTGTGTGGAAAAATTTGATTTTTTAAGTTTCATCATTGAGATCATAACTAAAAGGAATTGAAACAATTACAGAAACCATGCCCGATCAGGATGTCCTTTCCTTATCACTGATAGAATAATATTTTCTCCCACAACCTCTCATGAATTTACAAAAGAAAAAAAATTTGGATATGGGATAACTGAAGAATATCAATCAATTTTTTAAGGGTCTTTAAATCAATAGGAAATTGATTTTTTGTATGAAAAAGTGAAAAATTTGTCTTCATGGATTGAATATTCTTAATATAGAACCAAGGATGATTTTTCAAGACCACTAATCACTGAACCACTAAGAGAGATCATAAACATAGATTCCATACCAATTTCTTAAATTCAACTAGAAAATTTTAGGGATGAATCATATTTTAATAAAAAAACAATTATTTCAAAATTTCTTGGATAAAAAACTATTTTTGATTCAAATTTACAATATTATGTAGGAAATTTCAATAACCACAACCTAAAAATTATAATCCTTCCTTTTTTACTAAATTATCCTTTTATATGGTACAACCAATACCTTGAATTTTTCATTCATTCATCTCATGAAACCAATAATTTAGGAATGATCCTTGATGTATTAGGCAAGACTACAAAAGCAACTCAGTCAAAAATTTCTGATATTCCTTGGATTTTACCATTCATTATAGAACAAGTGATTGTAAATGAAAAAAATATTATATAAAGAATAAATCTCAATATATTAGAGGTGGTGAAAATTGGGTCCTAAAAATGTTGAATATTGGTATTGGGTAAGTTTGGGGGTCCAATTCAAGCTAACGACTTTAAATTAAGTTCTTTTCATGAGGAAACTTGGCTTCTGCATTTATTTTTAAATTCATTTGATTTTTTTTTCATGGGAACCCCTTGGGGTTTCCAATGTGATCTAATGTTGTTTGTGACAGTCAATAGTCAAATAAGTTTAGTATTTTCAAATAAAACACATGCCTTCTAGAGTTTAAACCCAATTATCAATCATCACCAATGAGTCTATATTTAACATTAATCCAAAGTGATAAGTTTCTTATTTATGGGTAATAACTCCAAACTAGGTGATTTTATTCTATGATTTTATTTCAAATCAATTATCTATGAGTGTAAATTTGGGATTTTCAAATTGTTTTTGGATTTTTTGATAAAAAAAAATTCAATGACAAAAATTCAATTCATTATCCTTTAATGAAGTAATGTACACTTTGAATCATGAAAAATAAATGTCAAATGATTTTGAATGCCTTGATTATGATTTTAATTCACATTTATGTTCATGAGAATAGTTTTTGGAAAGTGCAGTTGTCTGATAGGATTTTTTAACATTTAAATTTTCATCCTTTTAATCAAAATGGCACAATGAACATCCATTGGATTTTGGGTGTAAGTTTGAGTTATTATATCATTTTTATCATATCCTGGGGTTTGAAGTCACTTTTAGTTTTATTTTAGTGTCTTAAAAAAATGATAATAAAATACCTCATAGAGAATTTTTTTTGAAAAAATTTATTGCATTTGACACTTGGGGATCATGACTCAATAGTCTTCTTTCCCATAGTTAGGATTTATATCTCTATTATAGTGCATGGAGTTGAAAAAATGTTTGGCGTTCGATACTTGGGGATCATGACACCATAATTGTCTTCCCTAGTGTTGGCCTTTTCATCTCTTTTGTGAATTAACAAATAGAAAAAAAAAACAAACAAAAAACAAAAACAAAAAATTTGGATACTAATACTAAGGTTTAATGTGATTCCCACCCAACACTTCCATTTTTTCCCTTAAACAAGAAAATGGTCCCAATTTCTTTTGTAATGCACAACACATAATAATGCTTAATTGAAATCAGATTAATTGTGACGATGAACTTTAACAATGGAATGATCTTGGTATTGGGATATTCTTGTGAACCGATATTGTGTGAAATAATATTGAAAGGTTTCATGATTATTTGAAATTATTTCTTTTTGTGAGAATGGTATGTTAAAATGGTTTTGGAAAAGGGAATTCAATTTCATATTTTTTAGATACTATTTTCTTAGGACTAGAAAAAATAAAGTTGGTGGTGTGATTAGAAACTGAAATAGGCTAATATTAATTATTAAAATTTTTATATTAATGTGTTTCAAAGTATATAAACAAAATTTTTAGTGCATTTTAAAAATTGAACTTCATTTCTTATCACATGTGAAATTCATGTTTAATATGAAAATTTCGGTACAATAAATCATCTACTTGTGGAATAAATAGTTTAAATTATTTAAATTTTATATTTTTGTATATTATTTATAATTATTTTTGGAAAATTTTATCTTTTAGGATCGATGGATGAATCATAAGGGAAGATAGAGATTTTTGGCAATGAACGCAGAAATTATTGGAAAAAACATAATGGGCCTTATGCCCATAAAACAAACGTGGGGTCCACAATACAAGCCCAATGAAGATAAAATATTAAATTTATCAAGATAAAATTATGGGTATAATATAATTAAACTATTTATGGAGTGAATTTTGAAGTTTTCATGGAGATCCAGGGAGGTGAATTTGACATTTAATTTGTGGGACAGATTTAAACCCCCATAGAAACATCCCATCACATTGAACATAAAATCTGAATGGTTGATCCAATTTTCTTGAAAATTTTCCAACTATTATAGGACACCCTAAAGAAGATATTTTTATTCTATAATCCCTTAATATTTGGAAATATTCAGTTAAAAATTCACATGTCAAAAATGGGAATGAATCTTGATGATTTTCCTGGTTAACTTTGAAATGTCAAATTTATTTTGATTTCTCACCCTCCTTTTGTCTCTCCTAATTTTTGGGGAAGTAATGTATTGATGGAAACTAGACCCAAGGATCTTAATAAGCCTATATAATGAGCTGATGGTGAATGAAATTATCTTCCATATTTTTCTTTCAATTTTATTGTTAAGCTTTCATTCTGTAATTTACTATTCATTATTTCCCATGTATTTTCTTTCAATCACATTAGTTTATTAATAAGGGTTATTCTACTTATTAATTTATTATTTCATTTTTAATATCACATTGATACCATTACTTTATATATTGAATCTATTCACATCATTTTTGTGAAATTCTTCACACAACGGTGAGAGATCATCTTTTCAATGTTTTTCTTCATCAATTACCCCCTCATGAGTCTACTTGCCGCGTCCATTGATAGAATAGAATCAATGGAGGGACAAAAATATAGTGGGTTTATAATTGGGAGTAGAAAGGGGATAGATTTAATGTTATTTCATGTAAATTAATTTTTAAATCTGTTCATTATTTTAAGATTTCAATTTGATGTGTTACATTCTTCTTCATCTTCGCCAACATTAACGATGACACATTTTGAGTAATAATATGATCAATTTACTTTGAGTGATCATTAAAGTGATACTCAAAGTGAATTGGTTATTAGCCTTGTAATTTTTTAGGTAATAAATTTTTGAATGATTTTGGAGAATTATCTCATTGTTTGGATACGTCTTCAATTAATGACATGAAATTTTCTAAGAAAAGAAATTCATCCAATCCACCCTAAGCGAAAAGCTTGGATCAACCAACCATAAATAATTGTCTCGTTTATGTCATTTTTTTATTTAAATTATATCATTAGTTATATAATTAAAATCAACCCCAAAGATAGCCACTTCATAGACAAAACTCTATCAAATATTAGTGTCTATAGGTTTATTCTTCAGTCCCTGTGGATTCGATCCTTACTTGTACGTCAATGACCACTTATACCAATAGGGTAAATTTGGGTGCAACGAATAGGACTAGCATCAAGTATGAGTTATATTGAGAAATATACCTCATGATATGGGGGAAGTCTAGGTAACTCTTCCAGAAATACATCACCATATTGCCTTAGTATGGGAATTTCCACTAGGTTGACACTTTCCTTTAACTCAACCATTTTAGAGAGGTATGGTTCTTCATAGGGAATAAACAACCACACCATTTAAGGACTTTTAAAAGAAGATTCATGACCATCCTTGAATTTATAGAGGATCATGGGATGGTTTGTAATATGAAATGATATTTCCTTTTTCCTAATAGTTGATATGTTATCTATATAATGAGATCCAATCTATCCTTAGTATAGCATCGAATTCCACCAACGGAAGTATTATGAGATTCACTAGAAGAATATTCCCACATATGCTAATAGGAGAAGAGTCCAAAACTTGGGTTACAATGATTTCACCATTAGGTGTTTTTATGGATATATCTACTTTATGGTTTCAAGGCTTTAATTAAATAGTTTTATCAAACCTACAAGATATAAAGTAATTAATAGAACTAAAATAAAATTATACTTTTTTCTATTTTTGAGTGAATAGAAAGTGTACCTTGTACAAATTTGTTTTATTGTTCCACTTTAGCAGTAGTGATGGCATAAGACTTGACTTGATCCTTTGGCTTTGGTGGGTGATGATGCTCATTACCCTCAAGGGATCGAGGTTTAGTGCATTGTCTTTCATAGTTCCATTTCTCCCTATAGTTGTAGCATTGGACCATGGGTGGTTCTCTTCTTTCCTCCACCACATTTTACTTCTCCCTAATGTATTTTAGGCACTCATGATCTTGGTATAATTATATAACACACCTGAAGAATTTATCCATCCCTTTGAGGTAGTTCCCTTGATTCTTCTTCCCACATTTTTGACATTTGAGTTGCTAAGTTTTTTTCCACATTTCTCATTAGATCATTCGGATTGAAACTCTATATTTAGTTTCTTATCACTATATCCATGTTACCATTCTCTAAACTCCATATCCAATTTTAGATAACATCTAACAACTTATTTATAACTCCCAAAGTCTGAAATTTAAAGATCCTTTTGAAGGTGTGGTTTCAAACCACTAAATAATATATCAATTTTTCTATCATTGTTCATAACAAAACTAGAATCATACCTTGTAAACCTTGTAAAATTTGATTCTAAGGCTATGAAAAATTATAATTCCTCTTGATTAAGCTATATGAATTCTATCTCCATATTTGTATAAAGAGTTCAATGGAAATAATTATTAAGAAACATTATCTTAAAGTCTTACCCCTCTCTCTATTAATTTTTTTCCTTTTTTCATGGTGCTCTTAATCAAATACCACCATTGAATGAACTCTCCATATAGACGATAAAAGGATAGAGTCACCTTATCTATCTAGAAATAGTAAAGTATAGAAAATATCTTCTCCATTGAGTTGACCCACTATTATGAAACTAGTGTATTAGAAGAGACACTAAAATTCAGTGGTCTTCGCCACATAAAACAATCGATAGCCAGTTTCTACCTCTTAGGTGAAGGCGGATGTTCGACATTATTCAGGTCATTGTTCATAACCTAAGACAGCTGGGTAAGCATCCCATGAAATTTTGAACTCCACCTCCCAAAGCATTGGGGATGTCATTCATGAAATCGCTTCATTTTCCCTCACATGGGTAGTTTTCTTGGTTTCTCCTTGCTCCCACCATTTTCTAAAATAGAAAATGTTAGAACAAAACATAAGTCTACAAGTATCAAATTAATAATTTATTCCTTTGCGAAATTAAGTCTAAATAAATATATTGTGGGATCCCTATGTTTATAATTTTATAACACAAATCTGCTTGGGTACTTACTTATACATAGTGTCATACTAAGGGTTTTTACTAAGGTTCTCTAATCTGAATTCCCAAATTAATTAATCCATTCTCTGATAAAAACTATAGAGACCCCATTTTTTCTTACATTACCATTACATCATTTTAATCATAAACAACATAAAATAATTACAAGAACAGGATCCAAAGGTTTAATGTCTTGGGTAAATTATAACCATATATAACATTTACAAAATAAAACATAAAAATTTATTTAATTACTTCTTCTATAGCTTCCTATTGGCCCTTGAATTTTCCTTAGTACAAGTAGTCACCAAAGGATATACATAAAAAAGGGGTGAGATAAAATCCCAGTAAGAGGATAGATAAGAACATGAAATGATATAACATGGTTGGGAATAATCATTATCATCATAACATAGGAATAGTATCAGAATCATGAGAGGAATCATTAAAAAAAGGCAAGGAATGTGGCAATGCATAAAAATGAAACATCATGTCTTAGTGGTCAACTACCAAACATAGGTGTGAACAAAGCTAGCATCATGTTCAAACATATTTCAATTTTCTCATGAGATAAATCACATTACCCAATGCATTGGAGCACTATATAATTCTGGGTGCACCTATCACATCATAACATTTACATTATGCTATATAATTCTGGGTTCACCCATCACATCATAAAATTTACATTATCATACTTTCCACATAAAACGTATAAAAATCTTGGAAATAACCCATGGAAAGGAATGGGTAATAATATACTTGATATAAGAATCATTATCCTTGAGTGAAGAATAAAAAATTTGGAGAAGTAAAAGGTGTGTTTTTAGAAGAAGAGTTCTTTTGGAAAAAAATTGTGTTTGTCATAAAATCAATTAGAAAACATGTATATCACATAAACGGTAAGATAATGATGAATAAATTATATTCAAGGAATATCGATTCTGAAAATGGGCTGAAGGAGGGAAAACCTAAAGAAAGAGAGTTGGGTTTGAGAATTCCCCTAACCTTATGTCTGAATGATTTCTTCACTTTAATATACTCTATAGACACATTAAATTCATTAATTAAAAATTAAATAAAATTTTATTCAATAATTTGACTCATTATGGTTTTATTATGTTTATTTATTTTCTTTTAGATGAGTTACAGAATTTAATTTCATCATTCAGGAGAATTCATTTTCATGATTTTCATGATTGGTTTTCTTGCATACAATAATGGAAGTTCATGTAAAATGTGGATAAATATCCATGATTTTTATTATATGTTATTAATGATATTAAATAATTTTAAATGGTATTATAAATAATTTTTTTATATGGTATGTAGATTAATCATTAGATAAAAGTTAATAATGATCGCTTTAGATTAATTTTGGTGGTTTTTCAATCACAACAAACTAATTTTGTTTTATCATTTATTTTTATGTATATATGTTATTTATATAACATAAATAGGTTTTTAAGATAAATTTTAAAATATTTTTTCAAAAATTTAATGGTTTTATTAACATCCTTTAAGGTGTTAGAGTAAAATTAAAGGGCATCGTCCATGATGTTGATTAATTGACACATCACGGGCGATGATTTCATTTTTAAAATAAAATATAGAGAGGGAGGAGTTTAATAATGGATATTCTATTAACATGATATAATTCCAGTATATCAAACATACTAGAGTAATAATTCAATTTTAATAAGATAAATTGATGATAATAGAATAAAATAAAAGAAATTGAAAATAAATTAAACATAAAAGGAAGATGATTTTACCTCTTGGATTTATCCTCTTTGAGAACCTCCTTAGAGAAAAGGTTTTGGTATTTTGATGAGAAAAAGAGCTCCTGGTCATGGTTAAGGGTATAGGGAATACTATTGGGTAGAATTTGGGTAAGGATCAAAGCTTTAGAGGTGTAAGGAGAAGAGGGGGTGAGGGGTGGTATTTATAGTGGAGGAGAGGGGTGTTTTCTCATTATTATATTCATTAGTTTATTATTTTGGCTCAAGACTATAAATAGTTTGAGAATTATATTTAAATATATTAAAATAATGAAGGAGGATTTGAGATTTTGGGATTACATCATCCTTACATAATCTATGACTCCATAATTCATGTATTTTGCTTTTATTATAAATTATTATATTTTACTATTCATAAATACATCAAGTATTTTAGAAAAATCCCATAAATTAACCCTAAATATTTATAGATTTTTAGAAGTAAAAAATAAACTTTTTTTTTATGAAAATTATTTTCTAAATATGAGTAATTTAATTTTTAATTAAAATCATCATTTACTTGGAAAATACAAATTTTAAAATTATAACTAGTTTTATAACACTTTGAAAAATTACATAAAGTCTCATAAAATTACCTTAAAATAAGAAGACAACAAAATATTAATCTATAAATATATTTTATCAAAATAAAATTTCTTTTAAATTATTAAATTAATCATAAGATTGTAATTAAATATTTATGACTTACAAAAATACAAACTCATAATTAATAATTTTTAAAACATTTATTTACTCATACTATAATATAATTAGACCATACTTCCATTTATAGGATTCAAAAATTTTATTTATACTTTAATCGGTGATGTTACTATTCATTTGGCTTGTTTACTATTCATAAAGGTCATATTACTATTCGTAATATCATGTTACTATTTCATCAGTATACGTTCCTTAACTTCTAGAAGTACTTATTATTTAATTAATTCTTCATTTATAAAGCTTTTATTATGGTATCTAAGTGATATTATGCGATTTATACTATATAAAATTACTATAAAAGGGGGAAATTACATTGATAAATGTTTGTATTGTTACATTACAGACTGAGATATCCACTGGATGTGATCCTGATGTTTTTTTTAAGTCAAGAAGAACATCATTATTTTAGAGGAAGAATGATAATACCGATGTCATTGTAGGAGGAGGTGATGAGGGAGTTTCATACATCCCCCATGGTGGTACATAAAAGTGTATAAAAGACACACTAGAACCTTTAATATTAGTTTTAGTGGTCAGGCATGAAGAATTAAGTTGTAGATTTTGTCTCTCGATGCCTCACTTTTCAGCAGGTGAAGAATAAACACCAGGTTCTAGAGGGTTTAGTGCAACCACTTGAGGTTCCAAATTGAAAATGGGATAAAATTTTCATAAACTTCATGATAGGGTTACCAAATATGTACAAAGTACACGATGTCATCTAGGTGATCATATAATGACTCGCTAAGTTGGCCCACTTCTTATCTATTCAATAGAAGAGTTCATTAGAGATATTGAGAGGCATTTATGTGCAAGATATTGTACAGATCTACAGAGTTACCTTGAAAATAATTTTAGACAATGATACTCAATTCACATAACAATTATGGAGAGGATTTTAATATTTCTTTGGGACTCAGTTGCATTTGAGCATAACGATTCACCCCATATTTATGGATAGATTTAGAAGACCATTTAGGTTCTGGAGGACATGTTGTGAGATTTAATATTAGTATTTGGCCATAGTTTGGAGGGTCACTTACCATTTATAGAGTTTTTATATAATAAAAACTATCATTCCATAATTTATATGGAACCATTCGAGGCCCAGTATGGAAGACCCAGTAGGTCACCACTATGATGGAACAACCCAGGAGAGCCAACACTCATGGGTCTAGAGTTAGAGTGATATATGACATAGAATGCTAAGATCATATAGGGGTGGATGAGGATTGCACAGAGTCATCAGAAGTCCCATGAAGATCGACAATAGAGGCCTAAAGAGTTTGAGGAGGGATGGAAAATGTTCCTGAAGGTCTCACCTCAATATGGATTGCAGTTATTTTCCAGGGTGAAAATTTATCTCCAACATTCATTGGACTTTACAAGTGCTTTCTAGATTCTATGAGGTGGTGTACTTATTAGATATATTTCCATAGTTATAGTAGGTTCATTATGTCTTCCACATATCACAAATGAGGTGGTATGTTCTTAAATCATCTTATGTTATCGACTTGGGAGATATGGAATTTGTGAATGGATATAATTTTGTAGAGTAATCAATGGAGATCTAGTATTAGTAGGAGAGGATCCTCTATGGGTGATTGATTCCTTTGGTGTGTGTCCGATGGCAGCATAGAAATCTTCAGGAGAGCATCTGAGAGTAGGATACTCAGATTCAATCTTAGTACCCACACCCTTTTTGTTGTCACTTTTTTATTTTTGGGATGAAAAATCCTAACATGGGGAGAATTCAATATCTTGGTTTTTTCCATGTAAATATTTGAAATATATCTAGTAATATTTTAGGAGATAAGTGTAGATATGGAGAATAATTCAGAGGCTCAGTGAGGCCAAAATTGATATTTTAAAAATATTTAATATATTATTATCACACACACACAGTTTTACTAAAAAAGTGTAATAACTTAGGAATGGAGTATCAGATCAGAAATCTATGTCCATCGTTGGGTTTATAATGCATGTTTTACCCTAGCTGTGACATAACATTTGTCAGTGTCAGGTGTTTGTGAAAAAAGTTTCCACAGTTGATAAAAATAAATAAATAAATTTTATTTATTTTATTTCTTTGACACGGTGAACTAAATAACTCCTCTATAAATACCCCATAATGTTTAAGTATACGGGTTATACACATAACCTTGGAGACCTAGGAGGATCCATTGGAGGGACTTTAGATAATGACATCAGATCAGAGGATCATATCGACAACGTACATATTGTCTATGCCAATATAGTTCATGGATATCACCTAGGAAGTAAAAAAAATATTTCTTTATTATAGTTCAATAAAAAATATGGGTAATATATTTGATTCATGAGGTTTCATCCTATTTATTTATCCCATGTCAAACACATATCAATTCCACAAACAGGAATTGATTTTTGCATCTATGATTGATTTATTTTATGGTTGATTTATTTCTTTGTTATTGATTATTCATTTTTGTTAATCTATTTTTTTAAAAATATATCAAGTCCAAAATTAATAAAGGCTGAGGTTTGTTCATCATGTTTATGGATTATTATTTTCTCCCCAATTTCTTATCACATTCATCATGGGTAAATTTATTAGCCCAAAGTTTGATGTATACTGAGTATTTGATCATTACCTGACCATTATTCAGGGAAAAAAATAAATACCATGGGTGAAGTTCATGATCAAGGGTACAATTGAGGTATGATAAAAGAGGATGACCAGAGGTGGATCAGGATAAGACCAAAAAATTATTATTTTTAAATGGATACATTGTGGTGAATTGGTGTGCGACGATTCAGATTAACAAACTGATTTATGAGTGGATCGAAGTCAGGTTTCTAGTGAGAGATGTAAGTGAGGGGAGATTGAAATAGTCCCACCATTTCAAGAGAGATTATCAGATGATCTAGAGGTGATGAAAACAATGGCATATGCAGAGAAGTAATTGTGGGTTTCTGCAAATCTCGTGGTACATGACGTGTAAAAAAGAGATACATACTGTGTGGGATTTCCTTACATGGTTCTAGGCTTTCTATATAAATTAAATATCACAAGCCTTGAGATACCTATCACATGCCATGTGTCCATGACTAGAGGTTTGGAGTGTACTCTGGGAGTACATGGTTATGTACATGACCAGGAATATGAGAACATGTAGAGTACATGGGCACGTCCCGATACTTGAACATGTCCAGTTATGTAGGCATGGCTAGATACATAAGCATGACTAGATTATGCAGGCACAAGCATAGGAACACTGACATGAAAATGGATAGGTTTAGATTTAGTGGGACATGCTTTGTAGCCTATGTACACACCATGTACTTTATCAGAGATGGCTTGGAGCCCTTTTTCTCTTCAGTATAAACCATGTTTATTTGAGTGAAATAACACGAGGGTTCTAGTAAAACATTAAGTCATATTAATAGGATTTTTATCCCCTCTATGGGTGTAGTATTGGATAGAGTTTTATGCACCCCTCTATGGGACTATTGTGGGATCCTCTATCATTCCTAGGCGGGGTTCTTATTATTGGAATGACCACCATGCATAGGGAATTGATCCCTTATCTAGAAGTCATATCCAATAGGGTTTTTTTGTGTCCCCCAATAGCCCTGGTTGAGACTTCCTACTCGTATAATGAGATCACGTGAGATCCAATGAGTACTTATTATACGGGCCCCAGTGATCATGACTTATTGGACGAGAATCACCAGTGATAACATGGCTAATAGAGCGAGTAATCCCAAAATAAGCATTTCCTTGAACCCTCAAGCAGTATCCTATGGCTAGAATTATTGGTTGATACCACCTGAGGCTGGATGTTTTTATGATTATATCTAGGTTTATTACAATATTACTATTATGAGTGGAATACTATTTATCTTTTATGATTAATGATTTTAGGGTGCTCTACTAGGTATGGTTATACTCACCGTTGAATGGGATCTTCCAACACATGTCTAGGCTTATGAATATGATGACCCTTTTGATGATTTTTTAGGTGGACAAGGAGAAAGAGAATCATATATAGGCTAGATATATTGAGGTGTTTTTGAGGTGCTTACATTTAATAGTGGTCCCCTTCTTCTAAGATAGTTGGAATATTTATAGTTTTTGGTTGGGATTTTATTTGTACTCTTTATCAATTTTAGTATTTTTGTTTTACTCTGATGTGGGATAGATTTTGTGCATGTATTTATGGTATCATTTGTGTTTACTTTATCAATATTGTATGGTCTTGGATATGCGCGCATGTGTGTGTATATGTATATTATACTAATTCCTCCAATTTATGGGTTATGCCTACTCAGTGTTGGTCTCTAGCCCACGCCCTATTGAAAGTGGGATTGGGGTAGTCACACTAAACTTATCACTAGCCAGTCATGCCTTAGTGGTCGGGTTCCTAACAAAAATAAAGATAATACATAACCAACATGCCACAAAGGAGGTAAAAAAGGTCCCTTTTTTTATTTTAATAGACCTTTATTGAAATACCACATCAAAAAAATATAATAAAAATTTATTTTGAAAATAGAATAAGGTAAATATAAATTTCACATGAGATAAAACTTAATTAGGTTTCCAATTAAAAATGATAATATTGGTGGGAAGGGAAGTTATGGACAAGTAATGGAAACTATTATTTAAGAGGATGAGAATTATTATTAACATAGTATCATTTTCAAGAAGGATTAGAACTCATAAATAAAAAATATTTTATTAAAAAGTGATATACTATGATATAAATAGGGTATATCATTTTTAATGAAATACAAAACTCAAGGAGAGTCATTATAACACAAGAAAGAAAATTGAGTTATGAAAGACCCATATATTTTAGGGAAGACATCAGTCATATCTCACAATAAGTAAGTGCATGAATTGAAGTGAATTTTCCTTATTCAAAAATAATTTATGACATTAAATATAAATGGGTAGTAGTTAAACTATTAAAATGAATATTTATGTGTAATATCAAAACATTCCTTTAATGAAGGGTGATTGAGATAGAAATCCTTACCTCAGGTCCAAGAGTGCTCTGTAATTGAACTTAACTTTTTGAATAATCAAATTAAGTTTATTAAAAACTTTTCTAAAAACCTTAAACATTTATATTTATTTTCATATTCTCTATTTATCATCATGTGTCACCAATTTATTTCCTCATCTCCACTTATGTCAGTTACTTGAAGTTCTTTAGATAGTTTCTCAGAAACATTCATTGTATGTTGAACAAGGTAAAAGTGTTATAAAATAGTTTCATAATATCCATAATTATATACTATTATTTCCTTTATTATTCTATTATCACATAATTTATATAGGTAAGTAGGTTTTACATGAATGTACTCAAACTAGAAAAGGTATTTTTATATGTCATTTTTTGTGGTTAATCTAATATAACCGTTTATTATTAATATTACTTATGGAATGTATAATATTATCATTCCATAATATTTATGGTTTATTAAATAATTTTTTTATACATTACATTAATGTTTTATTCCACCATGTTAATCATTATGTAAAATAAAAGAGAAACATCATCACGTGAAGGCGGTAGTCTGCACGAACACACATACATCGTTCTCATTTTTTCAGAATAGAAGGAAGGTATAAAATAATATATCTTATCATTTAATAATAATTAACATGTTTTAAATATCATATTATCTAATTTTTTAACCTTTTCAAAAATTCATGAAAGGTGATCAATGAAAATTGAACATAGCATTCATGGAGGTAGTAGTCCGCAAACACACATGATGACATTTTTATTTTACTCAATGATCTTATAAGGAGGTATAAATTAGGAATTAAATTAGTATAATAACACTTTATAATAGTATTTTTTTGGGTCTAATCATACCTTTATTAATTTAGGATGTTTTGGGTGTTAAGAGTAGAAATAATTAAGAATATGTGTTGAAAAATATCACCTCTCACTTTGGATGCTCTCCTTTGGTAACCATTTTAAGGAACCTTATCTTGGTATTTTGTAAAGAAAAAATATTTTATGACATGGGGAGAGTTTTTAATAGATACTATAGAATATTTTGGGTCAATACTAAGGGGATTTCAAAGTTTGGATAGGTGGAGGGATGGTGGTTCCTTTTATAATTGAAGAGAATATCATTTTTGGAACATATAACTCTTTAATATAAATAGATCACATGTTTCACATGAAATATGAATAAAAATTGGATATTAATATATTTTTAAAGAGTTCATTTCAATAAATACTTAACATAAATTTTCTACACATGTTTTAGAGAAGTTTTTAAGTAATTTACTCTGATATTTTTACTCTTACCATTCTTGGTTTTTATTGAGGTAGCTAATTTTTACTTAAGTAATTTATTCTTAAGGAATAAAAATAAAATGAGCCTTATTATAAAATTTTAACCTACTAATTTTATATATGAGATAAAATTTATCAAATAAAATTTCTATGTTTATGGAAAATTAATTTTATCATCTGCGCATGTAACGTGAAAAACCCATTTTTATAAAAAGTTTATTTTCAAAAATAAGTTTTATCTTTTGGATAAAATTATAAATGTTATTGATTCTATTAAATTTTTTTTTATCATTTTTAAAATAATATTTAATTAAAATAAAATTATATCAAAAACTTAATTCCATAATGTGAAAATTTTATTAAGAGAGAAAGATGGAAAACAGTTTTCATTAAAACATTACTTAAATTTTCTAAAATATTAATCAGGAGTTTTATATAACATCATAGAAATTTAAAATAATTAATTTAACAGTAATATATATATATATATATATATATTTGTAAATATGGTTTCAAATTTGTTTATTTCTTTTTTGTATAATAATTTCATAAACATTACAATATTAGTAAAATCAATATTTTTAACTATTCATCTAAAAATCAATTATTTTAGAAAAATACCAAAAAATAGTTTTAAATTAATATTTAGGTGATAAATTAAAAATGAATTTATTTAAAAAAAAATTAATATCCTAAAATTTATAATCTTTTTTTTTTGTAATTAAACACATACAATATTGTAAAAAATTATTTTTATTAAGAAAATGAATTTCAATATATGAAAAATTATTTTTCCTATAAATTACTAATAATTCTAGTATTAAATAATTATTAATTATATAAATAAATATTTTTAATATTTAATCATGATAAATTTATTTCCTTGAAATAAAACACCAATTTTTAGAAAAAATATATTTTGAAAGCATAAAATGATTTGGGAAAAAAATGAATTTTTGAAAACTACAAAAATTAATGATATATCAATAAATATTTTATGAAATATTTATATAATTCTAATTTATACTTAAATAACCCCTTATGTTCTCTATATAATACCTAAAAATTATATATGCTTTAACAATAGCTTCAGGTGGTGTTTCAGTTAGCATGGATCTTGTGGAAATCTTTACGAGCTTGACCTTCACCCATATATGGTTTCGCTCAATCTATAATTACTCGAGATTAGCTTGGGATTGGTCTAGGGGAAAACCTATATAATATTCTTTCCTTCCAGGCTTAGAAAAATTATATTCATAAGGAATACTTCCCCTTTTTGGATACCATTTATTCATACTTTCCTTATTGATTTTTGATATGGTTACTTCAATTTATACCATATAATTTAATGAATATTTTTTAACGATCATATTTAATATTCAAAATATATCAAGGTTTATTTTTCATTTTATTTTTGTTTAGTTTTTAAAACACTTAATTTAATAAATTATTTATTTAAGGAGAAATAAAGTGAGATATTAGGTCATTACAGTACCCATTTTCACAAAGTACATGACAAGGTGAGTTGTACAATGGGTAATTTAATTTAGGTGAAATAAAAATTAATTGCACCATTAAACCAAATAAATATGTGTTTTTGTGTCATTAATTGATAGTACAAATCATGTGATATTTTTTTCAGAATATTAGTTGTTTAATTAATTTTTACATTAAAATCAGAACTATACACCATGGATGGTCATTATTATATACTATGTACTCAGTGTGTATTAAAAGTGGTATATTCCATGTAAACTAACACGTATCCCTGTGTCATTTATTGATATTACACACCATGTAATTACATGACATACAATGTATATTACATGCCATGTGAGTTCACAATACATGAAAAATACCATACCAGGTAGTTAGTATGGATACACACCATGTTTCCTCGACAAACACATCATATAAATTATTAATTTTAGATAAAATTAATTAATTTAATTTGTTTAAATTAGAGTGGAAGGTAATCTTATTGAATTTTTGGATGGTCATTAAGAAAAGTTAATTAATTAATTTATTAATATAATTAATTAATTTCAATGCATTTTATCTTAATTAAGAATGAATGGAGTGAATTTAAGATTATTAAATATGTATTTATTACATGCATGGATTATCATGATATTAACTAACCTATTCATGTGTAAAATTTATTATAATTTAATTATTTCATGAGTTTTTCAATTATAATTGCTAAATAAAAATTATGGCTTTCATGTCATCCCATCATCTTGTTATGTAAGGATAGGCATGCCTGCAGTTTATTTTATGTAAACCCCACATCCATTCTTTTTAATCTTTCACCTGTGTGTGAGTAAATCATATGTATGGTTTGAGCTCATAAGTGAGTGGATGCAGTTCAAGATAGATTCAAGAATAAAATCAACCTAGGTGATAAACTTGAAAAATGCGGAATGATATAACTTGTGCCAAGATTTGATCAAGGAGTTTCTTCCCCTAGTTTCAATGGTTTGTTTATTGTTTTATTAATAAGAAAACTAGTAGATAAATCTCATGATTGTTCCATATAATTATTACATATTATTCATATTTTTTATTTTATTTTATCGTTGCTATATCAAAATCAAAAAAATAAATGAATGAATTAAAAATAATGATAAAATGAAATAAAATATAAGGATTATGTATAAATATTTTATCATTACATGATTAATCACTTGAGTAAAATCCACTTAATATTAACAAGACATGAAAAATGATAAAATAAAGAAATTTATTCATAATAAATAAATTCCATCAAGTAAATATTATGTTAAAAGACTTCTATTATCTATTTTATGATGTATCCATAACTAAATTTTCTGTTCAATAACCTGAGTTCATATGTACCCATAGTCATGGGAAATTTCAATTATTGATGAGTCAAAATAATTATAACGCATTGAATTAACCATAATGTTTTTTTGACTAAATGGACATAATATATTTAATAGAAATTCTATAGGTAAGAATTGAGGAAATATGATTTAGGATTTTAGGATTGGGGATTCCACTCAATAGATCAAGGAGATGCATGTTAGTAGTTGGAAAAAATGCCTACCTAAATATATTATTATGATTTTCAAGCCCATATTTTGAGTTATCGTAATGGAAATATAGATCCTTTTCACAAGTAAGTCCATGTGATAAGATATTTAGATTACAATGGTGAGGAAAATTAATACTTGATAAAATAGTTGGATACTAATATAAAAATTAAATTATTTCATATCATATATTTTCATAATCAAGATAAAGCACTAAATAATTTGTATAACTATTTTTAAAAATAAAAAGGATTTTTTTTCAACCAAGATAACACTATAACCATTCCTTGACCCAGGGGATGTCCTTATAGGATTAAATTTCCCATAGTTGGTATATCTGGTTATAAAGTACTTTATATGGAAAATTTATTCTATCTGTTTGAATCCCATATTTTTAATTTTTATGATAAATTGGTGTGTAAATAAGATATTAAAATCTTTAAAAATAACATAGATAATGCACTATATATCTAGTTTTTTGATACCATCATCTATATATTATAAACTCTAAAAGTATCATGAGAGCATGGATTGATACAACAAGCTAAAGAACCTCCTTGATCTTTATCAAGATATAATTATATAGAAGCAGTTTGAGATCTATAAGGAAATATTTACATGAATTCTTAGAGAGGGAGCACTATCTGGGCCACACATAGTCAAAATGACTGGATACATTGAGTGTCTAGAAATTATAGGGTTTAAATTTCATAATAAAACAAGAACTAATATCATTCTTGATCTTATCCCTTATATATTCTATTTTTTTTTTATTTTTTTATGAAAAGAATTAATAAGACTCTAATAGATCTCCGTACTATGGTTCACAAGGTTTAGAAGGACATGAAGTGTAAAAATCCTTTAGTTTTTATAATGAACAAGTGGAAGGGAAAAGAAAAAATCTTTAAGATTGACACTAAGTCAAGGTATTTTTAAAAAATCCATTACAATAAGGGGAAGATCAAGGGGAATGAAAAGGAACATGATGCTATTTTCTACTCATGTGGTAAGAATGTCATTAGAAGAGAAACTATAATGAAAAAAAGAATAAGTTTCAACTTTAAGTATATTAATAAATTTAAATCTTCCATATTACTTCTTTGGTATTAAATATAATTTGTTTATATATGTGCATTGAAACATAGTAATTAAGAAATTATATATAGATTATTATAAGTTTGGTGAATTATTAAAATAAGATAAATCATGATGATTCCAAGACCAATTAAAAGAAGTGTAAAACTTCTTGATTTATTGAATTTAAACAATTATTATATATTGATTATTACCAAAACAATTTTCAAAGTGTATAATTAAAAATAATGTTATATATTTTTTTTCATATTTTAAATAGATGTTGTTATGGTATTTGATAATAAATTAATAGTTCAAAAATTCTTTAATGATAGATATTCTAAATTGGAAATCAAAAATCAATACAAATATATGATTTAGAATACCTCATTATGATAAGATAATTAATTTTCAAATAAAACCAATAGTATTTTAAAAGCTTATATCTAGTAGGGTGTTCAAGTCTCTTTTTTGAAAAGACACTAGGTATATTGACTAATTCACTATCAATTTGTTTTGAAAAAGAAACCTATAAAAATAAAGGTATGCCACAATGATACTAGAATTAGTTCAATAAAATCATGTGAACTATTCTAAAATCACAACTAATAGGTAAGTTTATATACTTCATGATATTTCTTTAAGAGATTTTAGGAATAATCAATGAAGAAATGAATATACTTGGTAAGGGATACAAGATCCTCTACGATGACTTGTCAAAGTGTATCATAACTAAGTATCTATTGATCATGAATATACAGAGTGAAGGAAATACCAAATTCAGATTTACTTATACATTAAAGTTTTGATGGTAGTAAAAGGGGATCCTTGAAATGTATTATATGTATTGAAAATATTTAAATAATTTCTTCCAAGACATGTTTCTAAAGTAGAAAAAAGTTCACTAACCATGTGAAAATTATATTTACTAATGGAAAAAATATTAATTTCAATATGAAAATAAATCTATTAGTTATAACTTCTAGGGTTTTATGAGAACCATCTATTAAAATTATGTTTTATCTACAAATGAACATCAAAGAAAACACTAAGTGTATCTAAATTAGTTATACTATATTCACTAAGGATATTAAAATTCACAATTATTCTATAATGAATATATTTTATATATAATAACATCTCATTTTGAGATATTTATATCAGGCTAGACTTTGATTAATTTTAGGCTCCAAATGTATATTATTTTCCATTGTAACATACACTTTACTAAGATTAGTGGGAGGAGTTGTTCCATGATACACATATTTTATAGGATACTAAAACCAAAAGGTGGTTTTATATTAATCATTATCAATGAAATATTATTAAATATTAATAATTAATACTAAAAAGAATATATAAATAGAAACCTACTAATATTGAAAAGCATGAATTTAATAATAGAATCTATGTACCAAAATCTAATGGAAGTATATATTGAATGTTTCTATACTTTGTACTATTGGTGAGTATTCAATAGAAACATACTATTTATGGTAGATTTCTGTACCAATAAATCATGATTTATTATTAAAAGGATGTATAAAACATAGTACATGACAAAAACCATTACTTTAATCATTATTCTAAAATACATTTGAATTCTACTTGTCATAGAAACATTATATGATTATTTTATTGGGTGGTTGTATGTCAAAGAAAATTTACTTCATAAATAACTTATATAAATTATCTATATGACATAAATAAAAGGGTTGGTGACACTAATTATTTCCAATAATTTATTATAAATTAACAAATCTATTTATAGATATGAGTGAGAATAATGATTACAAAATAGTCATTTCTAATAAGGGAGTTCCATGTGTATATAAATGGTTAATTGGAGAAATACTATTTTATAGGATATATATGTTGATAAAATATGAAAATATATTGTTTTTATTACCAAATTTATTAGAATATAAATACGAATTTCTCCAAAAATAACTTAAAATAACAACCTAGCTCTAAGTAACAAGATCTATAGATTTGGATCTATAAAGTTTCTTAATAAAATCATTATACATATATTTAACATGTATTTAAAATATAGAATGGAAAAATTCAAAGATTAATTGTTTATTAATTAATGTTATGGTAAAAAAAGTGTAAATATCCAATAAAACTAGTGAAACTATGTAGATTTATAGTTAGAACTATCCTATGGTACTTGAAAAAGTTGAACTGGATGAGTTATTAGTAAAAGGGGAAATGAGAATACTAGTGTTTAAATGGATATAAAACAACTTTTAATTTATGTAATTTTAATATAATATCATATTAATGCTAAGGTAATATACAAGATAAACTTATTACATCCAAGAGTTTAACTATTTTCAATAACCAAGTAGATTGCAGTTTCTAATGCAACTTAATAAAAAATTTGGCAATGATTTTTTCAATACAGGGTTATAAAAATAAATAGTAGGATTATTATAATTTTCTGAAAATCCTTGAATATTGTATTATCTAAGTTGTAAGAATTATAATAAGGGGAAAAATGGATACTAGGGTGTATTACTATTTGAGTAATTTCCTCAAGATAGTGAGGTTATAACAAGAAGAGTTCCAACAAATACATGTCTTAAGACCAAAAATAACCAATGAAATTTAGTAGGATGAGTTGTTGTAACCATAGTCAATCAAAGCATGTTTTATATGTGATAAATAAACAGTAAGTTAATAGTTGTCTCTAGTGTAAGTGGTATTGTTTTGGAGTTGGTACCATTGAACTAACTACTTTGCATGTTATATTTCCTGTATATTCATAGAGTTTAATATCAATAGATTAATTTTTATATATTTATTTTTCTTCTACATAAATTTTATGATAGATTGGGTGTGAACATACCATAATTACATGAATTAAAGTAATTATTTTTTACAAATTTTCCCAAGACCTTTTAGGTTTAGATTTTTAGAAAATTTGAACAAATTATAAATTAACAAAACCCATGTATTTTTAAACTAATGGAAAAAATTACCACTATATAGGAAACTTATTAATCTATAAAAATTACTCAATATATACTATAAATAATTAAACCAAGATAATCTTCTAGATGCATCATATATTATTCTGTTCTTTATAACCTAGGGAAAATGAAAATATAATAGAGGTGTGAGCTCTGATTCTCAGTAAGGGATAAATAATGAAATAAAAACATATCATGGGAATGACTTGGGGAATAACATAGATATTAGAAAAATAGAAATAACATGATCATAAGTACATGAGGCACAAATTTGAAATGTGGCTACATAATAATCATAATACATTCATAAGCATATCACCGAAGTTCATCACCAAGGGGTTGTAAAATCCTGTTATCAAGGTTTTTCACCAAGGAATCATTAAAAATTTATCGAGGAATGATTCCAAGGTATCATAAAAATTTAATTACTAGATATTAATTATTTACCCAATTTCTTAGAGTGTTATCAAGGAACACCCTTCATAAGTATAACATTAAGTGTACTAAATAATGAAATCATATACAATTCCATCAAAGAAAAATTAACCCAAGAGGGAAATGAGTTACATGATAATAAAAAACATGAGAATAATCTATAAAAAGAAAGAATATGAATAGTATCATAAGATAATATCATAAAAATGATTTGATGATATTGAAATATATGGATAATACATTTTCAAGATCATTGGGTAAATCATTTTGAAAAATAATAGGAAATTCCCATTTTTATTTTAAAATAATTATGAATCAGGATTATTTATAGAAATTTAAAACATAGAAAAGAAAATTAATTTAAATTAAGTATTATAATGAAAAAGTATGTGTTCACATAGAAAAACTTTAAAATGAAATTTTAGAAACTGGCTTTAACATTATTACAAAAAATGAAGTTATGGGTCACTTTAAAATGTTATTTTAAAAATGGTGAAGTCATTTTTTAAATTTTAAATTTTATAAATAAACCATCAATAATATTTTCTTGAAAAATTTATAAAAAATATTCCAAGGAAATTTAGATTGTAAGATAAAACAAAAGATCATGGAATGAAAATTATTTTAATCTTTAAAAATAGCTTGGTTGAAATCCCACATTATAAAAATAGTAATAAAACATAAATTAAAAAATAGAATAAAAAAAATATAAATGTAACATGAGATAATAAATAATTGGGATTCCAAATGTAAAGTAGAACATTAGTGGGAAGGAAAATATGGAAAAGGAGTGGAAACCGTCATTAAAGAGGATGCGAATTATTCCCAACAATGGTAAATTTTTAGAGAAAGAAACTTTTCAAAGTAATTTTTTTTAAGTGAATGTTAATTTTATATAAAATATAAAGATAAAGTACCATTTAATAATATCTTACCATGGAATGAACCAATTTTGTAAAAAATAAGTTCAAGAATAAGCATTATAACTTAACGAATAGAGTAGAGTTAACAAAAGTCCTTTCAACTTTGGTATTATTTGGATCAAAATACATTTGAAGAAAGAATAAGATATGGATATTAAATCCCTATAAATTATGTTAATATTGTTAAATTCATTAATTAGGTAGTAATCACACCATATTAGAGATATCATGGTGCATAATATGAAAAATGTCCCAAGAAATTTAATTTGAAACAATGAACCGCTTACTTTTGTTTCTGACTTCCAAGGACTTGATTTAACTTCTTATATAATAAAAACAAATATATTAATAAATAATTTTATAACCTTATTCATATATTTATCCTTTTATACACTTAAATTATTCTCATTCTCTAAATTTGTACTAATTATTTATTATATAATTTCAATATCAGGTGTTAGTAGTTTCAATCGTTAGTTTACTGCAACTTTCGTAATTGTGGAATTTCAATTCATTCTTTTACCAAACTTAATCATTACCAAATAATAAAAGTTACTATAATATATGATTTATAATTATTTATAATTTTTTAATTTCATTATATAGTAGTTTTATTTTTTTCCTATAGATGAAATCGATGACGAGCAAGTTTCAATGATTTTTTAAAAAAGAATAGCGGTGTCTTAATTAACTTGTTTAATATTAATGTTTCCATTAAAAAATTATTATTTATATATTTATATCATATATTATCTATATTTAATTTATTATACTCATCTATGATTATAGTTTATATAATTTTCCAAGTAGATGTTTAGATCGACCCAAACATGACCATACCATAATTAATAGATGATTATGAAGTGATTTAGTAATAATATCATTATTAAATAGTAATAATGATATTATTTATGTTTTATTACTATGATATATTATAATTTAATAGTATTAAAATAATATTTAATGGATATGAATATATTTTATAATAGGAATAAATTGGTTTTCCTCTTAATTTTATCGCTTTAGACGGTTGAATTGATAATGGTCGTTTGTTGTTCATATTTTTAATATGCTATCTAATTTGGATTAAAGAAAATAATTTATTAAACATAATATTTATCGTTTAAACCCATTATCATGACCATACATGAAAAGAAGGGATGAAGTACAAAATACACCGTTCCATGGAGGAAGTAATCTGCACCAACCCAACAATGATGAACTCATTTTATATATAATGAGATAAATGTATAGTATGATTTATTATTTAATAAAATAAAAAAAATTATAATTATAATACATATTTTTTAAATTTTAAATTAGGACCATCCATGTAATATGGTGAAGGAAAATGAAACATGATGCTTTGTGGAGGCAGTAGTTTGCACATAAAAATGAATATTGTTTTTGTTTTCCTTATGGGAAAAGGGGAAAGGTTATTAATGGTTATTACCACAATATAATAAAATTAAGTATAATATAAATACTAAATTATTCATATAATATTGTAAAAAATATATGTGAAATGGAAATATAAAACATAAACAATGTTAGGGAAAATTCAGTACTTACAGTGAGAACTTTGAGCATCTCTTGATGGATTCCATGGAATGGTAGGACTTAGTCCAGACTCATATCCCTAGAATATTAATAAAGTGAAATAATATTATAAGGTAATTAAATTCAAAATATTTTAACTAGGAAAACAAATTTTTTTATTAGTCTTAAAGGTTTGGTGAGTGTTTCTATTTATAAGTGGTGAGAAGTACATTTTTGTAAAAATTTCATTTTAATATAAAGGGATCAGATGTTTCACTTTTCAAGAAGAAACTAAAATGGATAATAATAAAATTTATTGAGAAAAATCTCAAAAAATAAATAAAATTTTTAAACTTGTTATTCCTTTTCCACTTCGGTTTACACTTTTTACCCTTTTTGGATTTTACCATAATAACAAGTTTTTACCTAAGTAATTCATTTTTGTTACATTTTGATGTAACTTTTAGGTATATATATATATATATATATATTAATTTTTTACTATTTTTTAATAAACCATTCTTAGTTTTTTCTGAGTGTTTTTGGGATTTTTTTAGTTTTCTAGTCATGTTCACTATTTACACATGGTTAACCCAAACCGTGCAGAATTCTTAGGAAACCATATAGCTTGTGGTGGTCTGAGACAATGGAATTTCACATGAATGGTGAAAATTTATCCAAAACATGTGAAAAAACCATGAGACTACCCCATTTTATATATTGGGGTTCATGGTTACCCACACCATGTGAAAAAACTATATGTCTTTTCCAATGTATAGAAATGGGTGCACGGTTGGCCAAAGAGTGCAACCAAACAGTGTGATGGAAATTAATTAATCCAAAAGTTATTTTTTGACCCAAAACATCTATTTTTAACCTAATTATTCCTTATAAAACCTAGGAGATAAAACCTAAGGATTTATTATTGAGATTTTTGAGATCCCAACCCTTCCAGAGAATGATTCCAACATATCACAAGGTGTTATATTTTTAAAACTCAAGGTAAGATCCCATTCTTTGTTGTTCTTCATAATTATTCTAGATATTATCAATTTTTATTGAAATTAACCATATATAAGTGATATTATAACTATATCTATGGGTTATTTCATGATATAATTAGTTTTATTATAGATCCATTATGAGAAAGGAACGTGAATACTGGATCTATAGAGATCTTCGTGTGCTTCCTTATAAAATGTTGTGGTATATGGTTTCCATTTTCTCCATATACCTAGAGTTTATTGAATCTAGGTTTCTTGACATGGGTTTCATGGTTTAGGTCTCTTATTATTTTCTCCTGGGCCTTAGTTCCTATTGGAATGTGGATTCTATTCATTTTTTGGGTATACAAAGCATTTGAGTTTAGTGGTTTCATAAATTGGATTTGTTTTAGGAACTTTTTATGATTTCTAATCATAAATTGGTTTCTAATTTTTTTAATATATCAATAAAGATTTATCAAAATGTGGTTATTTTGATACTTTTATGAAATTTATTTCCCTTTCTTCATTATTTATGAAAATTTATTTCAAATTTGGTTTTATTTAGTTTTAAGGGATGCTTGATTATTTATGTGTAAAATACTGTTTGAATGATTTAAGAAATGAAAATGAAAGCCTCCAAGTGTGGGAAATTTTTGGAATTGAAAGCCACCAAATGCGGAATATTGCACATGGAAACCAAGAGAACATAAGATTTGTATTTACTGGGACAATTAATGATGCTTTATTGCTAATAATTTTGGATTTATACAAAACAATCTTAATAAACTTTATTATGATAGGGGGTTCAATTATCACGGTTTTCTATCATCCTTAGGATTGTGTTCTAGGGATTTTTAAGAACTTATTAATTTTATAATTATGGTGTTATCATCCTATATAGCCCAAACTTAACCTATTATAGGACTAATTTCCTTGGTGATCATTTTGGATTGGTAATTTATAAATGCTTTGAGAAATGGTTTATTTTTAAATTCCTTGAAGATATATTGTTTATACATGCTTCATAAACTATTATAAAAAGGGTGGATATCCATGTTTTATTGAAAACTATAAAAAGCTATATTTAATTCCTTATCTTTATTTATATTATCAAAATTGGTTTGTTTTATAAAAATATCTCATGAAACACTAGGTGGGATTATACTGGGCTTGTTTCACCCACACCCTACAAATAAATTTGGGTGTGTGTAAATCATGTTTTATTTGAAGAAGGTAAAGTAAAGGCATAACATGGTGGAAATGAGTAGTTATGGGAGTTTTATGGTGAAATGGTGAGACATTTATACACATATCACATTGAAATGGGTTGTCTATTATTTTATAAAAATTAGATTATTTATTTGGGATTTCGAACTTGTATTGTCATGTACTCTTTGTCTTCCACTATCTGACTATTTATTAGAATGTTTTATTTATTTTATATTTTAAATATGTTAATATTTTGGTCTATTATGGTAAAAATCATTCCCAAATACAGTTTTTGATACCAAAACTATTGTTTACAGCCCATAAGGATCAGGAATTCCCTTTGGACCTTTCCATAGGTTCACTTGGGTGTTCAGTTCAGTGATAACTCAGGTTAGTTCATTACATTTTTTATACCTAAAAATAATATGATCCTTATTATATAATATGAACATTTTCATTTTAAATTTTAAATAAATTTTATTAGAGTCACTTTATAAAAGTTATAAAAATTAATTTTAAAATAATAAATGTACAATGTATAAAAAATAATTTTAGAGAATATTGTAACTTAAGTTAAAAAGTATCAAACATAGGTTTGTAAACTAAAGTCAATATTTTTAAATTTATAATATGTATTATAAAATACATATTTTCTCTAGAAAAAGTTTTAATAAATTTATAAGTTATACTTATATACTAATAATGTTATAAAAGTCACAATATTTGTAAAAATGGTATTTTGTATGATTCATCAAACAAAATTTATCCTTAAAAAATCCCAAAAAGTTATATTAATATAATATATCCATGATAAATATATAATTAATGTACATTATTTTAAATTATTGTTTTTAAATTTAGTAATTAAACCTTTAAATAAAATCATAAAATATAATGAAAAAAATATTTTTATCGGAAAATGAATTCTTAAAATACTAGATATTATTATTATTAATTTCTATTAAACACTAATAAAACTATTATTAATAAATTGGTATTATATTTTATTAACAACATCATTTAAAAATAATATACTTTGTTCTATTTAATAAAATATTCAACACATAAAAAATACAACTTTTAGTTAAATAGATTTTTAAGAACAAATGAACTTTTATAAATATGTATAAAATGAAATTTATATATATAAATATTTAATAATTTAGTTACTTATTGTAATACCATATAATTCAATAGATAGGTTTTAAATTTCATATTTTTATCTAAATAAAATATATCAATTTTTTTTAGTTTGATATTTCATGAAAAACTTTGTATCTAATATTGTATTTATTTAATGAGAACGTACAATAAAATATTGGGTAGTTACATTCATCCCCAAAATAAACCATGTCATTACAATTTTATTCATTAATTAATAATGATTTTTAAACGGTATCTAAAATATATAAATAACTAAATATTTAATTTCAAATTAGGTTTCGACCTTAATATCTTAGGTATGACTATAGAACACATCTTTTTTCCTTCATTGTGTTAGCCTATTGATTCATATTTCCTTGAAAATTCATTTCTCTGTACCCTCGTTTACCACAATCAAAACATATTTCCATACCTTTGATACATTCCCAATGGTGTCTCTTGTCACATTTTTTACATTAAGAAAATTTAACATTATTTACTTCATCATATTTTTCACCATAACTTCCTTAAGACACCATCCTTCTCTTCTTCAGTATATTTGGAAGCTAAACTAAATTCACATTTTTAATCATAATTCTTAATATATGATTATGAATAACCATAAGATTTCTCACTCCATCTCTTATCCCATTAAGTTTCTTATTAGAAGGATCTCTTTATTTTCCATGTAATCCATTTTTAACTTGATTCTTTAGAGCTTCAGAAATTACTAAAACCAAAAGGATTTAACCAGAGGGATGAACATCATAAGATAATTATTATAAGATAATGAAAAATTCCCCCTCAAAATGTCATAATCTTTAAAATTAATACATTATATTTCATTTTAACTCAAATAATTCTCAAATCAATATTGGTTTCTTTAGGATGGTTTATGTTATTATAACATAACCTAATTTCATAAAATAATAAAACCTTTATAATTTATTGTAAAGAGAATGTGATTAATCAAAGTATATCAACCAGAAGTATCTATAAAGGTGCAGAGTTTTAGGCCCCCTCATTGTTCACTATAGCTAAGATTGTGTAGATACTAAACCAATATTTTTTAGGGTGACCACCCATAGGTTAATCTATTCCAAAACTAAATCTAATTTCTAGTATCCATATAGGGATGTAACTCCTAAGAGAACCACACAATATCTACCTTAATAAAACATTGGGAAATTATTATATACCTAAACTTATCCCTAGAATTTTCACTAATTTTATCTTATTCCAATCCCTAAAATATTAAATATTACCTTAACTAACCTAAAGGGTTATCTATACCATTGAAATTACAATCAAACTTATATTATCACCCTTAAATTATCCTCAACTAACATACTAACCTCTAAAGTTATCTAAACCCTGATTTGATATCGACTATGATAGCCTAAACATAAAAATATCATAATTACATAACTTAAAGAAAATATCTACTTAAAATTCATTCCTAATACTTTTTAGGTTTAGAGTTTTAGAGAATTAGTATAAATCATAAATTCATAAAACCGATGTCTTCTTCAACCAATGGACATTTTTACAACTATATAAGAAATTTATTAATAAAAAAAGTCTGCACATATCTCACAAATACATAAAATAATTCACTCTTCTAAACACATCATATGTTTTAATTTTCTTTATAAATAGGGAAAAATTGAAACATTAGACAGGGGTGATCCCATATTCTTATTAAGGGATGAAAAATGAAATTAAAACATATCATGGGTAAGACTTGAGGCATAACATAAGGAAAAGTGTCATATCATGATCATAAGTACATGAGGTAAAACTTAGAATTGTGGCTACAACATAAACATGTGACATTCATATGCGTATCAACAAAATTCATCACCAAGGTGTTATATAATCACATTACAAAGGTTGTTCACCAAGGTATTATAAAACATTACCAATGCATAATTTCAAGGTATTATAAACACATTGTAAAAACCCTCGATCTCATAGCCCAAAATAGATGGTTACTTTATTATATTGTCATAAGATAGAAGATATATTATCCCAAAGAAAAAAATATTTTATTACTCTTGGAAAATTAGATACATACCTGAATATCACATTACATTTGAAAATATATAATACAATATAGTAAAAGTAAATATTTTGCATCCATGAACTCATTTCAAGATTCTTCCTTCATTTGTTGGGGAAAAGAAACAAATAAAGTGTGAGATCATATGATTAGTAAGGGAATACGAATGGAAAAATCTATCAAAGAATAAATAATGCATAATAAATATGTCAAAGTGAATAACTAAAAACAAATATCTTTTAATTGATAACTTGAGTGTGAAGAATAGTATGGAAGGAATTAATAATGGTCAAATAATTATATTTAAACAATCACAAGATTCTAGAACTTATCCATGGATACAATATAAATTAAAATATTAACATGAAAATCAGTATCTTATCTTAAAATTATAGAATTCATAATTCCAGACATCTTAACCTTACCATAGATGCCTTGGACAAGAAATCTACATAAATGAGTAAGGCCTTAGAAAAATTAGAAAAATATTTTTTCTCATGAGACATATTGTTACATCGAGGGGCTGTATAATTACATTCCTCATCCATCACCTACAAATTCCAATGCATTTATCATATTAATATACAATAAAACTTATTCAACATGCCTTAAAAGTCAATAAATCTATGTATCATAAGAACTAACATACCATTTCAATATTTTCCCTAATTAAACTGATCATAAAACATATAGATAAATATGGTGTATTGTTTCATTTTATTTATACTTAGTATAGGATTCAATAAAGTATATTGACATAGATGAAATTAATCTAAAAATATCACTTGAAATTTTCTTGAGGCAAGTACCCTTTTCACTTTGAAATAAATTATTTAAAACCAAAAAAAATCCCAAATATTAAGGAAGAAAATTTCTTTTAAATTTACCTTTGAAACTTTTAAATAAATCATTAAATAATTGGGAGGTCATGATGGAGGTAAATTCAATTATTTTTTTGGGTGTTAAAATAAATATTAATTTCATATTTTCTATAAAAATTCAAAAGTACCACTTTTAGAAAATGACAAGAAGATTCATTTTAAACCATTTTTTAAAAGTAAATAATGGGTAAAAATGGATTTAAAAAATAATAGGAGAATATTAAAAATATTTTTGAAAACATTTTTAGTAAACATCAATATAGAAGAAAAAATATATTCAACCGAAGAGAGAAATAAAATCAGTTTCCCTTAAAAATATTCTTTTGGTCTCTTAAGTACATAAAGAGAGTAAAATCAAAGGAAAATTTTTAATTTATAAAATTAACAATATGATAATAAAATAAATTTGTTTAATATATAAAGATAAAATAATTCCCCCAATGAATACTTAAACATAAATAATCCTGAATAATGATGAGACTGTGATATGAACCCATATTGCTTTGATAAATTTTGAACATTAACCCCAATGAAAGAAATTACTTCAAATTAAGCATTAAATTATAAAAATATAAAGGTAATAATGATATATAATATCAAAGGGGTAGTAAATATACCATATTAAATAAATAAGTGGTGAATATGGAATATTTATCATGGAAAAAAGTGAGGCAATAAAACGTTTCAAAGTTTGTATTATTGAAGCGAGAATCAATCAATGAAGTGATTATGTGTAAAAAATGTAAATAAAAACAATTTTTTTAAATAAAATATAATAAAATAATAGATAATTTCACACATAATAATGGAATAAAATAATCAATAAAGTATAAGTATAACCCAATGAATGGAAATTGAGTTAAGAATACCCTTACCTTAGGTACAACTTGCTTCATAAGTGATTTTATCTTCATTTATAATAAATTTAGATTTATTTTAATTATATAAAATAGACATGTACATACTTATAATATCATATTTGATCTAATTATAATATTTCAGTACCTATTTATTAATAAATCCTTTAAAATTTTCGTGTATGGGTGTAAATAGTTTCATTTTTTATGGAAGTTTTAGTCCAACAGTTTCGATCCTTGTAATTTGATCATGGTTACATCATATCTAGAATTATAATCATGATATAAATATCATATATATCCATTAATCATATCCTTATTAAAATCCATGTAAATTGTAAATGAAAAACCTATTACATCACTACATGGAGGTGGAAATCCACACATATTCATAAGCAATGTTTTAATTTTCCAAAGGATTGGAATGTAATAATGTAGATATAAAATTTTAATTATAGAAGAATAATTATATCATAAATATAATTAATATTACTTAGTTATATATTTATAGCTCTCCAAATAAAGTGGAAATGAAATATGAATTAAACCTCTACATGGAGACGATAAGCTCTACGTATGCACAATCAATGTTTTCGCTTTTCCTAGGATGAAAAAGAGATGGAAATTGGTTTTACCATAATAATGATAAAATAAAAGTATATTTATGATACCTTATTTATTATTTTATAATGGTAACAACAAATTTAGTGGATGTATATAAAGAAATAAACTTGAAAGATTCGATAAATACGATTGACTCTTCTTTGGCAAACTTCCTTTAGATTCCTTTTTAAGGACCCTTATAATGGTATTTTAGGAAAACGATCACCTATCATTAGTGTTTAGGGAAGTTTATAAGATAAAGGGTTAGGTTTTGGTTGATATAAATGTCCTAAAGTGGTGCGAATAATTAAGATAAAGGGGTTTCCTTTTATAAGGAATTGAAAGGACACACTATTGTTTTTAAAAATATTAAAATACAATTAATTAATTCTCAATAAAAATGGTTAAAATGGATATATATTTAAATAAAAATAGGATAAGTTATAAAAATCCTAATCTAATTAAATTTAAAAATGTTTTTGAATTATTTAAAACTTTATCTTTCAGTTAACCCCTTTATTAATTAATTTAACCTTAATTATGGTAACACCTTTTTCTATTTTAAAGCATTATAATTTTATTTATAAGTTAATTTTTTTCTCATAAATGGAAAAGGGATTAAATTTTAATCTATTTATATTCCTACCTTTCCTATTTCAATATTTTAATGATTTTTAAATAATTTAATAAAAATATTTTCATCAGAAAATTCTATTAATGTCATTTTAAGAACTATTCACATAATTTGACATTGGAAACAACATGATAAAAATTAAATTCGAATATAAACCTTTAAAAAATATATAATATTTAATTTTTATCTAGAAAACTTATGTAACATAATAGTACACCCAAATTTCATTACTTTTTATATTTTTAAAATCATTTATTTTATTATTCTATTAATTGAATAAATACTATATGGGTACTGCACAATCATTTAAGGAAATTATTTATACAAAAAAATTTATAAATAAATTACCACGATAAAAAAATTAATTTATATTTAGAATAAATATTTAGCACTAATCTTATACTCTTTTAATTGTTATGTACAAATTTTAGAGTTATTAAATTCAAGAGTGTGTCAATTTGTATTTAGTCTTTCCTTAAATTATTATAAAGGTTATAATCAAAGAAAAATGGCACCAAGTGGCCATATATTAGAGAATTTGATGGAAATGGATTAAATAAAACTGTAAAATATGAGAAACGAAATTTTTGGTTTGATTTTGAGACCTTATAACATGGTTTTACCCCTATTTTACCTATTTTACCCTTAGCATGGTGACAAATATTTACTATGGTTACTATTCATAATAACTGAAAATAAATGGGAAATATTAGCAAAATTCATACCTACTAATTAAAAATTTTGTATTAATTTTACAAGAATCAATTTATATAAGTATCAAAAATTAATTTAGTATTAAAACTCAAAAACACAATGAAAAATAGTTTTTTAAAAAAGTGACCTTTTAAGAATAAAAATTATTTTATACCAAATTTAGATATAAAATTAATTCAAATAAACATAACTAAATTATTAATAATATAATATAATTTATTTTACTTTTAAACCATTTTAAAATAAAATCTGTATTTAAAAATCCCTGAAATAAAAATATAACTTTCAATAAAAACTGTATTTGTCACTATTAATTGGAAAATCAATATTTTTAAAGAAATCTCAAAATTAACTCTAAAATAATTTTTAATTGATGATTCAAAAAATTATACCCTTTTTATCAAATAAAAATTCTAAAATTTCTAGAAATTAATTATAATTTTCACTAAAAAAACATTTAAAACCATTTTTTAAGAAAACACATTTTAAAGAATAATATCTTTTTGCAAAAAATTGAGGGCTTATATACTAAGAAGTAATCAATAATTTTTTATTTAGTATGCCCATTATATATGTTTAAAAATTCAGTTAATCTAATTCATAACCACCAATTAAATAGCTAGGTTACAATGGTCATATTTAAATAATAATATTTTTGATTCATTCAAGTTTTGTGTTAGGTGATGTATATGCTATGAAACATAGTGTTATTTTAAAATATCAATATGTCACATTATCCCACCTTTAATAAATTTTTCCATCTAAATTTGAAATTATACACAATAATAAATGGTTTTTAAAATTTCAAAATATCTTTGTTGAAATCTCACATCGTAAAAAAAGATAATAATGATTCTTCATAAATAAGGGAAAAAGAAATATGAAGATCATTTAGAATAACACATAACTAGGTTTCCAAATAGGAAAAAATTATTGGGAAGTGAATATATGTAAATGGAGGGAAAAGTAATGTCCTAATAATGATGGAGAGTTACAGAGAAAATTGATCCCAAGAAAGTGAATGATCATGAGAAAGTTAACAACTACAAACCCATAAATCAATAAGGTGTAAAAGGACCATAAATTCATTGATAATGAATAAAATAGGATAATTTTTTTTTATTCCAAGACCCTTTTCCTATAGTTTAGGAATTCTTTTACCATATAGACTAAAGACACAAGAAAATATACAAACTTCACAAGTAGGATTTCATCCTTTAATCAATTTATATCACAATCTAATCTCTTGCTCCAAATTATGCGTATTCAAGATGAGTTTTTCATGTCTGAAGAAATAAAATCAACTTATAAAGGATCACATAATCCAAAATAGGATAAAAATACATTCCTTCAATCATTTAATATTAACCAAAATAGATATGGTTACAATAAGGTAAGATAATATACAAAATTAATAAACCTTTAAATGAAAAAATAACACATTTTAATTAAAAATTTCCACAATAACACCAAAGGTAAAATTATATTTTTTCAAAAAATAAATAAACCTAACTCCAATTAACCTTAATAACCTCCCAAAAATTTAATTTCATTCTTCCTAAATAATATTTCACCTTAAACTACATGTCAAACCTACTGGTTACATATACCTCAACCGAATTAATCATCCCCCAAACAAAATTAATCTCTATGATAAATAATTATATAATCTTATAATGTAGTTATCCTCACACCAAAAAATTATGAATCAAATTTTGATACTAACCTAAAAGGTAATGCTTTTATTGACCATAAATATGTTTGAAAATATCACCTTGTTAATGAATCACTTTTTAACCATTAAGATTATCTATATACCACTATACAATAGACTATAATGAGCATAATATCAAGTCATACACTAACCCAAAGGGTTATTTAAACCTTAATAGAGTATTCTTTCTAAAACCCAATAAAAGTTTCAAACTCCTAAAAATACTATCACTTAAAATCTTAAATGGGTATATATGATTTTAAAATTATGATCAAACTTAAATATAAAAACCCATAATGGTATCCATAAATCATAATCCATCCTCACATAAAAACTTATATTCTTCAAAAAACTTATACAATCTTTATTCCTAAAATAAAATCAAAAATATTTCCCATAAATCCAAAAATAAAATAAAATTAATCAAATTTGACCTAAATCACTTTTTCATCAAATCACTAACCAATTTAAAGGTCACCAATACTATACCATTTACTTAATCAATTTCAATAATCACTTTATATAAGAATTATCACATTACCACTAAATCAATTTCTTGGTTATCATCACATTTCAACATACATTTTCAAATCCTTGAAGAAAATATACTATGGAATAGTCCTTAGATGTCTCATTATCTATATATCCATAATATCATTGATATGTCACTTCTATAAAATAATTATAAAATCCTAATACATAAACACTTCAATCATTACACTTATATGATTAATATATCACATTTCCTTTATTGGTTTAGGAGTTAACCCTTGGATTAAAGCATTATATTTGATAATGTCCATATTATTTAAACATATGACATTAAACTATAAATTGTACCTTGGGATAAAATTAATATACCTACATATAGATATTAATTTATCCTAAAAAATTCATTGATATATTCCATTATTTTCTACACATAAATTTTTTCCCATTCCTTTGATACATTCTCATGAGTGTCTCTTTCCACAATTATGACATGAAAGAAATTGCGAATTCTTTCCTCCATGGTCTAAACCACATGATGTATTAGAAAAATATATTATTATCTTATTTTTTTATTCCTATAGTTGGTTAATATAATCATATATCATTTAAAATATAATCTTTTCATAAAATAATCAATGAATTAGAAGTATAACCTAATGAATGGTAATTGAGTTAAGAAACGCCACACTTTAGGTGTAAGTGATTTTAACCTAATATATACTAAATTTAATTTTTTTATAATTATATAACATAATAATGTGGATAATTATAATATTATATATGATCCAAATATAATATTTCAATAACCATTTATTAATATTTTTTTTAAATCGTCATGTTCGGGTGTTAACTATTTCATTTTTATAGAAGTTTCAGTTTGATAGTTACAGTCATTATAGTTTGATCATGGTTACATCATCTAAAATTTTATAATCATGATATAAATATAATAAATATTCATTAAATATATCCTTATTACCATCCATTAAAATCATAAACAAAAAATGGATTACATCTCTTCATGGTGGTGGAAGTCCACACGTACACACAAGGGACATTATCGTTTTCGAACAGATCAGAATATAAGAATTAAGATATGATATTATAATTATAGAAGATTAATTATTTCAAAATTATAATATATATTCATTAGTTACATATTTATAACCATCCAATTAAAGTGTCATTGAAATACAAATTACACTGCTATATATATATGATAATCCGTACATACACACAAGTGAAGTTTTCAATTTTTGTAGGATGTAAATGAGATTTTAAATAGTTTTCCTATAATAATAATAATAATAAAATTTTATCATATTGATGATAAAATAGTAATTATTTTTTTATGGTTAAAAAAACTTAGCAGAATTAAAAGAAGAAATAAATTTGAAAGAGTTTATAATGACAATTACATCTTCTTCGATAGAATTCCTTAAGATTCCTTCTTAAAAACCCTTAGAATGGTATTTTCATAATTACCCAAAATTTTATTAATTAAAATTCCTCTTGATCCAATTAAATGTATTATTATGTAAAATTATTATATAAAACACATTCACTTCCTTGATTTTATGATTTTTTTGGATTTTAAAAAACCGTAAAGAATCGTTACCATTTCTAATATAGCCGTTGAATAGAGATCACTTGATTTGTAAAAATATAGGGCCTTAAAAAATATAATTTACTCAGAAAAAGGACGTGATAGCCTCATACAGTAGAATTTATCCATATGAAGCCCATTTTTTGGAGCTTTTAAAGGAGGTAGCATCACTGAGCTTCGCTCTTGACCAAACCCAAGCTAAGTTTCAACACGTTAAGGTTGAATGAAACTGTCTTCTAGAGAATTGGAATTTAATAGATATTACCACTTGAGTGATGTTATCCAAGCCACCCCAAGAGTCTGTCACCATCTCACACCTTACCCTTAGGTCTTATAAAGGTGTCATAAGGGGTTATGTAACAAGACCCTAGCACTACGATTATGTGCAAATTTTTTTTGTATAAATAATATACATTCATTTTATTATTGTTACTTTGTAAATGGGTTTTAAAGCACAAATGGTATTTTTAGATAATATCTAAATTCAATTAAGAAATCTATTTTGATGAATTAATATATTTTTGAATTAAATAATATTTTAATAAAATTTTATTACTAAATTACTTTTTATTAAATATAAATGATCTTATAATTTTTTTGAATACAATTGTAAATTTTATTAAGGTTTGAAAGCTGTTTTTGTCAAAACCCATGAATTTTCAATAAATTTTGATTTTTATTTTAAAAGTAAAAATTCACATATTTAGAATTTTTTAGAGAGAATGGATATTATTTTTGGATTCATGACATAAAAATTATCTAACAGTGATTTTTTCATAATTTTATGATACAATTAAATTTTTGTGTAAAAATTAAATACCATTTAAATATATAACGTCTTTTAGGAAATAATAA
Source organism: Viscum album (assembly GCA_963277665.1). Taxonomy (NCBI): domain Eukaryota; kingdom Viridiplantae; phylum Streptophyta; class Magnoliopsida; order Santalales; family Viscaceae; genus Viscum; species Viscum album. The sequence goes on along the minus strand of OY728163.1, from coordinate 1,203,643,296 downwards.
TGCCCTAACAGTGATGTAATAAAATACTATAAAAATTATATTCATCCAAAATATGTTTTAACTTTAAAATAATTTTATTTTAGATTTTTTTGATTAATTTTACAATGCCTTAGTGGATCCTCCAATACTTTTAAAATATTTTAACATTTTAAAATGATTTCCTTGAGAGTGTGACTCACCTCCACATAAGAAAGACTAATATTTTAATAATTTCTTCCATTAGACTTATAAAATAATGTTTCCTACTCCACTTTGGCAAAAACCATGGGATGGTTTGTGTTTTTGATTATTTTAATGTGTAGTGTCCAAAACCTAAATAATAAACAATTCTCTCTCACTTCCTATATAAACCCACTCAATATCCCATTACTCTTCACTCAAACCATTTGAAGATTGACCAAACCCTAAAATCCTCTCCCTATAATCCTCCCAAGGTGCCCCAAGATACCTAGAAGCATCTCTCAAGCCTCTCCCAAGACTTTGGAATCACACTTCCAAGTAAGGGATCCTCACTTTCCTTGCATATTTATTTATGTCCATGTTTACTTTTATTGTTATACCCTTTTATTTTCAATTACAAATGCTGGGGTATGATTTTTCACCTCCACTATACTACTATCCTTATGTTTTAATGATTATTGACCCCTTTATCTCTCAATAATTCATCCCATGTACACCCGTTACCATGCTGAAATTCTATAAGGGATTTCTCTCTCCTCATTTAAATTCAACCAATTATTTTATATTATTCATATAAATTACATTAAATATGTTGGTATATTATGTTCCAAAAACCCTTACTGTCCATTTCATGTATAAATGATGAGAGACCCCTTTCTCTCTAATCAATCCATTTTATGATTTCTATTTGACATCGTTATGCTACCGAAGTTACACCAAAATATCCCATGCCAAAATCACCGTGTAAGTGAATACCGTACCCATTTCCCTATAAAGGGTATTCAACTTTATAGATATGTAATTGTTGATTGAAGAATATCATTTATTTATTTCAAATCTCTTATTCACGGAATAAATTATGATGTTTAATGAATCCATGTTGTATGTTCTATGCGGCACACTTATGAATGAAATGTAATGATTAAGAAGGGTGCACCCTGATAGCGCTCCGATGCATTCGGTAAAGATTAGTATCATTATACGTCAAGTGGAATGAGGGTTTGATCATTCTAATTCAAGTTTAATGAGGGTTTACTCATGCTAATTCAAGTGAAATGAGGGTTTACTCATGCTCCATGTGCAATGATCCTTAGATCATGATAATATCTTGTTAAATGTTGTTTCCACATCTCTTTGTTATGATATTCATGTTATATCATGACTTTATGTTAATTTTTCTCTTATGATCCATTTATATGACTATTTCCTAACATGTATTGTATTATTCATGTTTTTTCTCATTTATTCCCTTGCTGGGATTGATATCTCACCCTTTTCTTATGTATGCTCTCGTGTTATCCCATGAAATGATAAGTATGAAGGATTATTGTGGTCATGTAAAAGAAGTTTTTTATAAAGATGTCATATTTTATGTTTTAAGTTGTTATGTGATGTTCCCAATTTCCCAATACACTATACCTATTGATACTCAATGTTTTCTTAAGTGTGAGTTTATGTAATAAATCATGTTTAAGTGTGTAATAAATAGAATGGTTTTTATAGTTGGTATCAAAGGATAGGTTTAGTTATTTTTGGGATTAGGATTATAAAACCCTAGTGAAAGCCTTAGGGATAAGAATAAGTATAATAAAAACGTTCCTAAATATTCGTGAGTATATAGTAAGTGGTTTATGAAGAAAATAAATCCCTATATTGATATGAACAAGTAGAGGTGGTTCTGGAACATATGTATCTAGGGGTAAAACCCGAAAACACTAATTTGAGATATACTTGAACAGAAAATAGTGCATGAAAACGGGCCTTGATAGACTCTTGGTTTTACACTCCTAGGGGATATTATTTGGTAAATTCATAATATTAGTATGAACCATTATTAAGGAAATAAAAAAAATCCCCTAAGAATATATATTGGGAAGTAGATCATGGATAACATAGATTGAAGCCTATAAATTCATAGGTTAAGGAAATAAATGTAATTTATATGTGATCCATTTTTGTCATTGGAATCCCCTTTATGTGTTACCCCTATAATTCCTTTTATTCCAGCCAATTATCAACTATAGGAGGAATCATGATAACAACTGATGCAAAGATCAAAGTGATGACTGTTCTAATGAGACTCCCAATTTGATGGGAGAGGGAATCACAAACTTTGTCATGATACTCTATCAGTTAACTCAAGTTTTGAATTGAAACATGGTCCATGAAGAACTTTAAACCCCCCTAATAAATAATAATCTGAAATCAAGAGTTTCATGAGACAATGGCCTCCTACTTTTAATGGATCATTCAATCCATCAATCACCGAACAATGGATCAACTCCATTGAGAAGATATTCTCCATACTTCAATGTTCCTAACAAGAGAAGGTTATTATGACTTATTATCATATGGAGGGTGAATCTAATAAATGGTGCACATTTATCAAAAATATAAAGCCCGAGGAATAGATTGAGGAGTTGGAATGGAAGGATTTCTGGAAAAAAATTTCAATAAATATTTTCTGCGCACCCTCTGACTTAAGATGAAAAGGGAATTTATTTACCTCAAGAAAAAAGTAGATGAATCCATTGAAGCGTATGAGGAAAAATTCATAAGGATTGCATGATATGCCTCTAGCTTTTTCATTACCCCCTATATTCATGGTTGATCACTTTTTTAGTGGGCTAAAACCTAGCCTATAGAAATATTTAGCGTTCTGCGACTTTGATAGCTATGAGGAAATTGTATGATGTGTCCTCAAAGTTTAAATGGAGATCGGTGAATATCATAGGTATCATGGGGATAATAATTGGAATTTATACCTTAATTTTGGTGGTTATATGGATAAAAACAATGGTACTAAGAAATTCCATCACCCCTCCTGCCAAAGGTGTGGAAAGAAGCACCCAAAAAATTCCCTGAAGGGGACGAGGAAATACTTTTGGTATAGAAGAGAAGGGAACTTGGACATTAATTTCCAGAAATAAAACCCCTCTGCTGCAATAGAGGATAATATCACTCTATTATAACCTCAATTCATTTTTCATTGCTTTAACTACAAAGAACCAGAGAAAGTTTCAAACCAGTTCCCTAATCCAACAGTTTTCGAAGGCAACCAACAACCTCCAATATAGCAAGATACATATTTTTCCATCACTACCACTGAAGAAAACCCCAAAAAAGAAGTGGTGATAGGTATTCTAATTATTCATTAAAGAATATCGAACATAATTTTTGATTATGGTTCTACACATTCTTTTATATCCCAAAAGTTTAGTAGAACAATCCTAACACCACCACAAATCATGGAAGTAGAGATGTCAGTGAGAATGAAAAATGGGAAAATTATTGTATCCCATGAATATAACTCCTCCCCTGTCCCAATTTGTGGATTGAACTTCTCGGAGAACCTCTTCATACTCCATATGGTGAAATTTTATATAATTATTGGCATGGATTGACTTTCCCTATATAAATCCAACATTAATTTCCGTGAGAGGAAAATCACTCTATATTTGGAAAATCGACCCCCGATTATGTACAAGTTAAAGGAGGATGATGAATCTTCTTTAGCACCATCATATCAAGTGTGGATATTACTTCCCTACAATCATGTGTATCTTTATCAGATGATTGAGCCTAAGGAAGAAACTATACATGAAGACATGCCTATTGTGAGGGAATATGCTGAAGTGTTTCCTGATGAATTATCTGGTCTTACTCCTAGAAGAGATGTTGAATTCTTGATTTATATTATACCTAGGGATTTTCCAATATCCAAGACTATATATAGAATAACTTTTGTAGAGATTGAAGAGCTTAGGAAGCAACTACAAGAGAATATGGATAAAGGGTTTATACACCCAAGTGATTCACCATGGGGTGAACCAGTCCTCTTCTTCAAGAAGAAGGATGGGTCAAAGCATTGTTGCATTGATTATCATGAGCTCAACAAAATCATGATAAAGAACAAGTATCCTCTGACATGAATTGACAACTTGTTCGATCAACTACATGGAGCACAATACTTTTCCAAGGTGGATCTGTGGTTGGGATATTACCATGTAAGGGTGAAGAAGGAAAATATCCCCAAGACTTCTTTTCGTACAAGGTATGTGCACTATGAATTTATAGTAATTACTTTTGAACTCACTAATGCTCCAAAAATCTTCATGGACTTGATGAATAGAGTCTTTAGATATTACCTTGAAAAATTTGTGGTATTCTTTATAGATAATATCCTAATATACTCCAAAACCAAGAAGGATCACGAGGAGCATCTAAGAACTGTACTAGAGACCTTGCAGAAGGATAATCTCTATAAAAAGTACAACACGTGTGAGTTATATTTGAAGGAAGTCTATTTCTTGGGTCATATCATCACAAGTAATGGGATATATAGGGATCCCTCCAAGATAAATAAAATTGTGGGATTACTGAGGCCAACATCTGTGACAGATATCTGTAGCTTCCATGGGTTAACTGGATATTATAGCCAATTTGTGAGAAATTTCTCATGATTATCAAACCCTATTACCAAGATAAATCGAAAGGTAGTCAAGTTTTCTTGGAGTGATGAATGCAAAGAGATATTCAAGGATTTGAAAAGGATTTGTATCGTTGTGCCTGTTCTCAAACTACCCACATGTGGAGAAATTTAAGTGGAATTTTGTGATGCTTCAAATAAAGGCCCGAGCTGTGTGTTGATGAAAAATAATAAATTAATCGCCTATTATTCAAGGTAATTGAAAATTCATTAGTAAAACTATCCAACACATGATCTGGAGTTGGCCATAGTAATCTTTTGTTTAAAAATTTGGTGACATTACCTCTTTGGGGAGAAGTGTAAAATATATACGAATCACAAAATCTTCAAATATATATTCACATATAAAGAGTTGAACATGGAATAATGAATATGGTTAGAGATGATTAAAGACTATGAATGATCAATACATTACTACCATGGGAAGGTGAACAAGTTGGAAGATGCTCTAAGCAGAAAGGACCTGACAATTATATCATTGATGAGAATTGAAAAGGATCCAATCTTCTTAGATTTGATGAAGATGGGCATAAGAATCATAAAGAAAGGAACATCATCAATCCTTTCACAAATTATTTCTCAACCGTATCTTTTGGAATGGTTAAAGGATTCTAATAAGGATGATGTGGGAATTTAGAAGAAAGTGGAAACTATCAGAAAAGGTAAATCTCCAGAGTTCAATGTTAATGAAGAAGGAATTGTGAGATTTGGGTCAAGACTATGTGTTCTATAAAATATGGAGTTAAATAAATAAATTTTAGATAATGAACATAGTTTGAATTTTTACATTCACCCAGGAAACACAAAGATATATCGAGGTCTATGAGAGAATTATTGGTGGGATAACATGAAGATGGAGACACTGAGTATACATAAAAGTGCCTGGTATATCAGCAAGTGAAGGATGAGAGGAAGAATTTTAATGGGATGATGAAACCATTACCCATAACAACATGGAAATGGGATAACATAACCATGGACTTTGTCACTAGACTTCAGAATACATCCAAAGAAAACAATGTTGTCTGGGTTGTTTTGGATCATCTTACAAAGATTGTACACTTCATTGAAATTCGATAGGATTTCTCATTGGATCAACATGCATAAATATAAATCATAGAAGTGGTAAATATGGATGGATTACCACTATCTATTGTATCCAATCGAGATCAAAGATTCACCTCTAAGTTCTGGAAGAGTCTCCAACACACTCTGAATACTGAGCTGTACTTTACTATGGCTTTTCATCCTCAAACTGATTGCCAATCTGAGCAGACTATCTAAAAACTTGAGGACATGTGAGAGAATTCTCAATGGACTTAAAATAAGGATGGGATCAATATTTTCCTCTTTTTAATTTCTCTTACAACAATAGTTTCTACTCAAGCATCAAAATAAATCCTTATGAATAAATTTATGGGAAGAGGTGCAGAACACCGACATGTTGGGATGGAGTTGGGGAGAGAAAACTCCTAGGTCTAGAAATGGTTGGAGAAATGGTGAAGAAGGTTAATACCATCCAAAAACACATTAAAGTTTCTTAGAGTTAACCAAAAGCTATGTTGATAATCCTCAACAAGATCTAGAGTTTGATGTTGGAGATATAATATTCATCTGAATATCACTATGAAAGAGATTTATGAGATTTTGGAATAAGGGAAACCTTAGTCCAAGGTACATCGACCCTTTTTAGATCCTTGATCGCATTGGAGCAGTGTCCTATCGACTAGAACTATCATCAAACCTATCTCAAGTACATGATGTATTCTAGGTATCACTCTTGAGGAAGTACATACCTGACCCATAACATGCACTCAATCTAGAGGTGATACCATTGGAGAATGACCTCTCCTATGAATAGAAGCTAGTGAAGATCTTAGATCATAGGGAAAAAGATCTAAAAAATAAGAAAATTCCCCTCATCAAGGTGTTGTGGAGAAATCAAAAGTTTGAAGAAGCAATGTGGGAATTGAGGGAAGTGATGAAGAAGAGTTACCATCATCCATTTAAGTGTCAGAAAAAAATTTTGAGGGTGAAATTTCTTAAGGGGGGAAGATTTTAATGACCCAAAATTTTATTAATGAAAATTCCTCTTGATCTAATTAAATGTATTATTATTTAAAATCATTATATAAAAGAAATGAACTTCCTTGGTTTTATATTTTTTTATCTTAAAATACTGTTAATAATTGTTACCATTTCAAATATAGCTGTTGAATAGTGATCACATGATCAGTATAAATATAGGGCTTTAAAAATCTAATTTACTTAGAAAAAAGAAGCAATAGACTCATCCAGTAGAATTGCTCCATATAAATCCCATTTGTTAGATCTTGGAAAGGAGGTAATATCACTGGGATTTTCTCTTGGCCAATCTCTAGCTGAGTTTTAACACGTTAAGCTTGAATGGAACTGCCTATGGGAGAAGTAAAGTGAATAGAGATTACCACTCGAGCAATGTTATCCGAGTCGCCCTACGAGTATGTCACCATTGCAGACATTACCCTTAGGTATTATATGGATGTTATAAGGGGTTATACAACAAGACCCTAACACTATGATTATTTTCATTATTTTTTTGCATAAAGAATATACATTAATTTTATTATTGTAACTTTGTAAATGGGTTTTAAAACACAAATAGTATTTTTAGTTAATATTTAAATTCAATTAAGTAATATATATTAATGAATTAGTGGATTTTTGAATTAAATAATATTTTAATAAAATATTATTACTAAATTAATTTTTATTAAATATAAATGATCGTATAATTTTTATGAATACAATTGTAAATTTTATAATGGTTTGAAAGCTGTTTTTTTTTCAAAACCCATGAATTTTTGATATATGTCAGTTTTTATTTTAAAAATTAAAATCCACATATTTATAATTTTTTTAGATAAAATGAATATTATTTTTGGATTCAGGATGTCGAAATTAACTAATGGTTAATTTTAATAATTTTCTTAGACAATTGTATTTTTGGGTAAAAATTAAATACCGTTTAAATATATAATATGTTTTATAACATCATAATGACCTAGTAGTGATGTCATAAAATACTATAAAAGGAATATTATGACAATATATGTTTTTAATTTAAAATAATGTGATTTTATATTTTTTTGATTAATTTTACAATGCCTTAGTGGATCTTCCAAGACTTATAAAATATTTTAACATTTTAAAATGATTTCCATGAGAGTGTGACTCACCTCCACATAAGAAAGAATAATATTTTAATAAGTTCTATAATTGGCCTTATAAAATAAATTTTCCACTACAATTTGGAAAAAAACATGGGAAAAAACTATGGTATGATTTGTGGTTTTGATTATTTTAATGTGCAGTGTTCAAAACCTAAATAATAAGGAATTTACTCTTATTTCTTATATAAACCCACTCAAATTCCCATTACTCTTAACTCAAACCATTTGGAGATCAACCAAACCTTGAACTACTCTCTCCATAATCCTTCCAAGGCACACCAATATCCCTAGAAGTATCTATCAAGCCTCTCCCAAGACTTTGGGATCATACTTCCAAGTAAGGGATCCTCACTTTCCTTCCTTCCTTATTTATGTCCATGTTTCCTTATATTGTTATGCCATTTTATTTTCAATTACATATATTGGGGTATGATTTTTCACCTCCCCTATACTTCCATCCTTATTTTTTAATGATTAGATACCTATTTATCCCCCATTAATTCCTCCCATGTACACCCGTTACCATGCCGAAATTCCGTAAGGTATTTCTCTCTCCTTATTTACATTCAGGAAATTATTTCATATTATGCATATAAATTCTATTAAATATGTTTTTATATTATGTTCCATGACCCATTACTGTCTATTTCATGTATAGATTATGAGATACCTCTTTCTCTCTCATCAACCCATTTTATGATTTCTATTTGACGTCGTTATGGTGCCGAAGTTACACCAAAATATCCCATGCCAAAATAATCATATAACTGAATACCATACCCATTTATCTATCAAGGGTATTCAAATTTATGCACATGTACTTATTTATTAATGACTTACATTTATATATTACACATATCTTATTTGTAGAATAAATTATGATGTTTAATGAATCCATGTTGTATGATCTATGTGACACACTTATGCATGAAATGAAATATTTAAGAAGGGTGCACCCTGATAACACTCCAATGAATTAGGTAAATATTAGTATCATGATAATAAAAGTACAATGAGAGTTTAATCATTCTAATTAAAGTGCAATGAGGGTTTACTCATTCTAATTCAAGTGCAATTAGGGTTTACTCATGCTCCATGTGCAATGAGCCTTAGCTCATGCTAATATCATGTTAAATGTTGTTGCCACATATCTATGTTATGATATTCATGATATATCATGACTATATGTGCATGTTTATATTATTAAATATTGATATGAATATTGCCTAACATATATTGTATTTTTCATGTATTCCTTTTTTATTCCCTAACTAAGATTTATAGCTCACCCTTTTCTTATACATGTCCTCAGGTTATCCCATGCAATGCTAAGTATGAATTAATATTGTGGTCATGTAAAAGAATTTTTCAATAAATATTTCATATTTTATGTTTTAAGTTATTATTTAATGTTCATAATTTCCCAAGACACTAGTCCTCTCGATCCTTAGTGTTTTTATAAGTGCAAGTTTATGTAATAAATCATGTTTAAGTGTGTAATAAATAGAAAGGTTTTTATAATTTTAATAATATATAAACCTTTAAACAGTAGATAAGGAAGTTTTGAAGAGAAATTATAAAGGGATTTACAATCTAGATGGTTCAAAATGGTTTGAATAATTAAGATAAAGGGGTGTTTTTTATAAGGGAGGGAAATGAAACATTTGGATTCTTTTTAAAATATTAAAATATAATTAATTCTATCTTAAGATAAATGATTCCAAATGGGTATATATTCAAATATAAAGAGTATATGGTCTTAATATACTCATATAATAAAATTTATATAGGGTTTGGTGTCATTTTAATCCTTATATTTTGGTTTAACTCATTCTTTAACTGATTTTAACCTTAACCTCGGTAAAAACTTTTTTCATCTTAAAGGGTTATAATTTTACTTATAAATTAAAAAATAGCTCATAAATGAAATAAAACAATACAATTTTATACTATTTACAATCATACTTATCCTCATGAAATATTTTTAGGATTTTCATATAATTTAATAAAATATTTCTATCATAAAATACTATGAATGTCATTTTATTAACTATTCACATAATTTGACATTGAAAACAACATGAAAACAATGGAATTAGAATATAAAAAATTTATACAATATATAATACGCTATTTTTATCTATAAATTCAAAGAACATAATAATTTTCTCAAATTTTATTACTTCTATTATTTTTAAAATCATTAATTTTATATTTCTATTAATTGAATAAATACTATATTGGCTTTTCATAAGCATTTAAGAAAATTAATTAATAAGTAAAAATTATAAATAAATTACCATGATAAAAAAAATTAATCATTCAAGAAAACATTTATAAATTAAATTATACTCCTTTTATACTTATGTAAAAGTTTCAAAAATATTAAATTCAAGTGAGTGACATTTTGTATTTATTCTTTCCTTAAATTAATATAAAGGTCATAATAAAAAATTACCAAAGTGGATTTATATTCATTAATTTTATTTAAATGTCATAAATACACCCATCTAATAAGATAATGTAATGTTTTGGGTTTATTTTAGACCTTATCTCAGGGTTTAAACCCTATTTTACATATTTTATCCTTATTGAGGTGATAATATTTACCATGGCTACTATTCACAGTAAACAAAAGTAAAAGAAAAATATTTAACAAATTTATACCTAATGATTCCAAATATTTAATAAAATTTTCAATATTCAATTTATATATGTAGATGAAATTTATTTAAGATAAAAATGAAAAATGAAATGAAAAAGGTTTTTTTTGGAAAAAATGCATTTTTATGTATAGAAATGCTTTTATACTAAAAACCCTAAACGTGATTCAGATAAAATTAATTGGATTATTATTAATATAATGAAAGTAATTTTACATTTAATTCATTTTAAAATAAAATTAATCATTGGAAATTCTTAAAATAAAAATACTCTTTTCAATAAAAATAATAATTTTCACTATTCATTAGAAAATCAATCTTTTCAGAAAATTCTAAAAAATTCATGCTAAGATAATTTTTTCCTGACGATTAAAAAAATTATACCCTTTTTATAAAATAAAATTTCTTTAAGTTCTAAAAATTAATTATAATATTCACTCATAAAAAACAATAAAAACCATTTTTGAAGAAAACATATTTTGAAGAATAAAATGTATTTACCAAAAATTGAGTGCTTATTCACTAAGATTTAATCCATTAATTTTTATTAATTATAAACTTTATATATTTTTCATAATTTTTTAATACTATTCATACCTTCTAATTAGATAACTAGGTTATAACAATCATTTAAATTATGTTATTTCATGGTTCTTTTAAGCTTAGTGTTACATGTTTTATACATTATTAAACATACAATTCATTTTAAATCTCAATGTGTCAATAATATAAACCATATAGATAAATTATTTAACAATCATATTTGAGTTTTATAAGAGAATACCCTTTATATGGTGAACATTATGTGTGCCACATAAGTAAATCATACATAATTCCATCTAAACATAATTATCCTAAGAAGAAAATGGGTTACATGGTAATACACAACGTGTGTATAAGTCATACAGAGAAATAAGGTGAATTTTATAACAATATAATATGATAATATTGAGTTTACAATGTTGAAATAGATGGAAAATACCTTCTAAATATTATTGGGTAAATAACATTGAAAAATACGAGGAAATACTCCTTTTGATTTTAAAATCATTAAAAATAAAGTTTATTTGGAAAAAATTTTAAAACATTGAAGTGTATATTTTCTAAAAGGAATGGTTTTAATAGTTAAATGATGTGTTCACATGGAAAAAACTTAAAATTATATTTTAGAAATCATTTTTAAAATTATCATAAAATCCAAAGTTACAAGTCACATTCAAAAGCTATTTTCAAAAATGTAAAGTATTTTTTTTAGAAAAAATTTTCTTTTTATAATAAAATATCCTTTAATAATCTATCCTTTAAGAAAAAATAAATAATTTCCCAAGTAAATACTAAGTGTAATATAAGATAAATGATCATGGAAGGAAAAACATTTTAATATTTTAAAATATCTTTATTGAAATCCCACATCATAAATAGATTAATAAAACATCATTTTGAAAAGAGGAAAAGGTAAATATTATGGTCACATGAGATAATACATAATTGGGTTTCCAAATTTAAATGAGTACATTTACGAGAAGAAAAATATGGACAAGGATATGAAACCATCGTTAAAGGGGATGCTCATTATTCTCAACAACGATATACTTTTTGTGAAAGCAATTTATCAAGGTAAAATATCTGAATTAAAAGATAATTTCCCATAAGAGAGAAAGATAAATAATTAATAAATAAAATATTTGTGTGTAATACACCATTCTTGGAAGAATTAATCTCAAGAATATTTATTATAAATCAATGAAGGTATTTGAGTTAACAAAAACCCTATTCAATTTAGTATTATTTGAATCAAAATAAATTTAAAGAAAAAACATGAAATGGATATTAAAACCCCATAAATTACATTAATATGGTAAAATAAATTAATTATGTATTAATCACACCATATTAGAGGTATAATGGTTCACACTATAAAAAATTTATCAAGAAATTAAATTTGAGAAAAAGAACCCCTTACCTTTGTTCCTGACTTCCACAAACATGATTTAGCCTCCTATATAATGAACATAAATATAATAATAAATTATCTAAGAGCCTAATTAATATATATAACCTTTTTATACTTTATTTATGATTATTTTCTATATTTGTATTTCTTATTTATTATCTACTTTAAACACCGAGTGATATTAGTTTTGATTGTTTATTTACTACATGTTTCGTAATAGTTGCGTTTCTCTTCATTATTCTCAAAATGTTCATCACTACAATATTATACAATATTTCACTTGAATTTATAATTTATAATTTTGTTTATAATTTTATAGTTTCAATCTATGTAAGTTTTAGTTATTTTTGTTGTAGACGAAATCAATGATGAGCATGATTCATTGTTTTTTAACAAATAAATAGTGGTATCTTAATTAATTATCTTTATATTAATGTTACTATTATAGAACCAAAATAAAATAATTATTTAAATATATATATAATATATGATCAATGTTTTATTTATCATAGTGATCCATGAAATAATTTTATAGCATTGTTCAAGTAGGTAGTTAGACTGATGAAAACATGAACATACCAGAATTAACAGTTGATTATGAAGTGATTAATTATAATAATATTATTAAATAAGAATAATGATATTATTTAGTTTCTATTAATTTTATATATCATAATTTAATATTATTATAAGAATATATAATATATGGAAAAATATTACATAACATGAATAATATTTTTCCACTTTGTTTACTCGTTTTAGATGATTGAATTTACAATGATCAATTGTTAATAATATTATTAATAGGTTGTATAATATTTATTAAAATAAAATTAATAATTTTATAAAAATAATATTTATCCATTAAACCCATTATCATTACCAACCATAAAATGTAGTGATGAAAAATGGAATACAACCTTCCATGGAGGCAGTAGTCCGCAAGCAAGCATGGTTGATGATTTAATTTTAAATAGAATGGGGTAAATCTATAAAATATTTTATTATTTAAGAATATGAATTATGTGGTAATTATAATAATTACTTATTAAATTATACATTAGGACTATCCATGTAATGTGGTTAAGGAGAACAAAACATGATGCTTCATGGAGGTGGTAGTCACACATACGCACAAATATTAATTTTTTTTCTTAAGGGAAATGGGGAAAGGTGGTTAATGGTTATTAAAAAAATTTAAAAAAATTAATTATATAATAAATATTTAATTCATCATATAATATTGGAAAATTTATTTGTGGAATGGAAATGTAGAAAATAAACAATATTAGGGATAAGTTAGTACTTATGTTGAGAACTTTGAGTTTCCTTTAGAGGATTACATAGAATGTTAGGGTATTGGACAAAATCATGTTCCTAGAAGCTTAAGAAAGTAAAATAGGATTATATTAGAAGAAAATAGGGATAATTTTTAATACGAAATCTAAATTTTAGCGTGATCTTGATGGGATTATGAGAGGCCCATTTTATAAGTGGTTAGAATGATTTTTTTTTAAATATTTCATCTTAAAATAGAGCACATGTTTTACTTGTCAAGAATACTTGAAAATAGAGAATTATAGATTTTAGATAATTTTTGGTTGATCAAAACCCTAAAAAATCAATTATAAACATTTTTTAACATGTTAGGCCTTTTACCCTTTTGGTTAACCCATTTTACCCTTTTTAGCTTTTACTGTGGTAAAAATATTTTACCTAAGTAATTATTTTTTATGCTTAAAAACCAAATATTCCTTATTTCATAATATGGAACTTCTAATTAAAAATTTTAAATCCATTTTATTAAATCCACTGTCTAAAATTGGTAAAAATTAATTTTAAAATAATAAATGTACAATTTATTAAAAAAAATTAGAGAATAGTGAAAATTTAGTTCTAAAATATAAATTATTTTTTTACAAACTAAAATAAATATTTTTAAATTTATAATGTTTCTTATAAAATATAAATTTTTTCTAGAAAAAGGTTTTATAAATTAAAAATTTGTACTTATATACTAATAATATCATAAAATTCATGATATTTTTAAAAACCGTATTTTATAGTATTCATCTAAAAATAAATCTTTTTAGAAAAATAAATATAATTTATCATAAAATCTTATTTTAATGAAAAAATTTATAATTTTATTTTTATTTTTAGATTCATATTCTAAAATTCTGTAATAAAACCATTAAATAAAATCATAAAATATAATGAAAACTTGTTTTTATAGGAAAATGTATTTTTAAAATTATAATTTTTTTTATTAATTTATATAAAACACTAATAAAACTAGTATTAATAAATAAATATTTGATTTTATTAAAATCATTATTTAATAATAATATACTTAGTTTTCTTTAATAAAATATACAATTCATAAAGTGGTAGATTTTAGTAAAATATATTTTGAATCACAAAATGAACTAAGTAGATTTTTATAAAATTACCTTTATATATATATATATATATATTTCATAATTCAGTTACTCAAATTCATACCCACTAATTCAATTGCTACGTTTTAATGGTCGCGTTTTTATCTGTATAAAATATCTCATAGGTTTATTTTAGTTTGGTGTTGCATGTAAAACACACTATCCAATGTTGTATTTATTGAAGGATTGATGTAGTAAAATCTCATTTCATTACATATTTAATATGATAATTCCCTAAAATATCTATCACACTAAAAAGGTCATAAAATTTTCCCATGATGATCAGAGCATTGAAGTTCAATGACTATATTCTTAAACTACATATGCTATGCTTGTATGATGTCATATTAGGGGATATAGATGATGAAAATTATTAAGTATGAGTAATTTTGTAACATCTCAAACTCAGATTCCACTAAAAGGTACCCTAAGCCCAGTTGTTCATGAGGCATTAGGCGCATCTCCCCAAATGCTAGAGGATACTAACTAGCAGCGAGGGCCTAGGGTGTATCTGTGGTGATACTATGCCGTCATCACCAGAGTGTGAGACAACAGTTATAAAATAAAAAATAAGTAGTGAAAGTAGTAAATAAATAAGATAAAATAAAAAATCTAAGACATATATAATAAACAATACCAGAATGAAACTCATATACATATGATGATGATACATGTTATATGTCTACAAAGTAGCCAAACCAGGTATCCATGGAAAGTGTAAAATGGTTGTAACAAAATACCAAAATGATAAAAAATTATCCCATCTAGAATTATGAGCTTTATCTCAGTCCTATGATCCCTAAATCTAATATAGAAATCAGAAACCTATAGTAGGGTGATTTCCCTTATCCATACCTATATCTATAAAGTCTGTCCGGGTACCCAACAGAGGCTCGAATAGGGTGTGAGATAAAATCCCAATAGGCATCCACCCAAAGGTCTAATTCCATCTAGTTAGTGAATATATAATAATAATAGGGTGTAGTCAGTAATAGAAAATGTAAATAATTATGTAAAAATAAACAACCCATAAAGGTCCGGGTTTCCATGGACACCCGTCCTCTGCTACCTACTTTGGCCTAGCTAGAATGTCTCTAAATAAATAGTCAGACCCATCTCATTTAATAAGTAGTCCATTTAATTAATTAATATATTTCAAGGAGTATGTACCAGGACAAAGTACATAGCCCATAATCTCCCATATAAGTATATGATCAACAGATGCCTAACCAGGCTATCATTAAGGAGTGTGTCACTGATCGAATCAGATCTTGTGATTTATCATGGAGACACATAATATAAATCATTCCATTCATTGTTCAATTAATAACTTGATCCCATACATGTAATTTCTCATTTTTAATCTAGGTATTAATCCAGACGTATCATATACTAAGATCCTTAAAAGACCATCCATGAAAATCCTAATAGGAACCCAGGTATCTCTCTAGGTGTAGTATAACATCATATCTTACTAAGTCCATCCTTGGAAGTCTATTAAGGGAGCCCAATTGTCACCCATGGCATATATAATCAACTAACCTATGATTCCTTCCTTGTAAACCCATATAAGGAGTCCAAGTATCACTCATGAATATATCAATACAGACCTTGAGTCAATCCTTGGCAGTCCACTAAGGGGTCCAAGTATCACTCATACATAAATAGAAAAACTTATAAATGAGTCTATCCATGGTTTTCATGTGAGTATCCATATATAACCTAAGGAATATAATATCATTCAATCAAAATCATTTAACTAGGTTAAGGTCACCACTAATAACATTTCATTTTAAACTCACCTCATAAGGTAGCTCAAGGAATGGACTAAGCATAGAAGACTTAGACTCTTAATTATCTCATGTTGGCATTTCATTATAAAGGTAAATTTATTCTTAAATATTCCATTATATGGAAAGAGCCATGGGTCATGGTCTTTCCCTTCATTTTATTGATCAATTCACTTACAATTGACTATTCATTATTAACATCCCATGGAATGTGGTAAACGACACACCTAAAAGGTATCCAAAATTCAAAATCCCCCCATGGTGGTCCAATTAATTTAGCAATGCACCCAAGGGGTGGTTCCAATTCGTGGTTCATAACCTTTAATCATTATCAACAGTCTCATTAATTTCATAGGTCATACCCATCCATTTTAAGCATGGATTAAATTACATTTCATTGGAGTTGCTATGACAATAGGTAGTGTAGCATAATGAAATATATATAAACACTCCGACTTGAAAGGAAAATCATGATAACACATACATTAGGTTTTTAGTGGAGTGATCATCCAATATCATATCATGATTCATCTCAAATCGGGAGAAAAAAAGAGGAATATATGAGAACCCTAAAAATTGGTCATATTAGCTCGAACCTAAATAGCGTAGCTGATAACAAGAAGAATGAGGAATGTCATAAAATGAACTGAGATCTTATGAAGATGGATCTGATTATTTCAATGGATCCTGATTTTGATTTTAGATGAAGATTCGGTGTAAAAGACTAGATTAGTCTTCAAAGAGGGATCTCAATGAGAACCAATGTTATGCGGAAGAAGAATAGAAAACTATTTATGAAATATAAGATTAATTAAGTGAAAAATTTTAATTTGACCCAAAATACTGGGTTGTATGGTTTGGCCACACAGTTGGCCAAACTGGGCACCATCCATACACCCACTTATATAACAAGGGGAACCTCACATAGTTTGTATGCATAGTTTGAAAAACCATGTGAAAACCATGTCTCATACCACTATAAAAAACCAAAAAGGGTGTTTCATGGACATGAACCTCAAATCACATGGTTTTTAAAACCGTGTGAGCTCCTCTAGCCTATCGTCCATCCATAAATGATTTGTAGTAACCATGAATCCTACCCTGTATAGTTTCTACTAACCATGAGAGAAGAATTTTCCTTCCCAAACATTGGGTCTTGGGCTCCGGCTAAGCTTCAGACACCCTCGACACCTCCATGTATTCATATGGAATTAATATTAGTTATAATTTAGACATTTAAACAAAAAATTGATCGAAATAAAAAGATTTCATACCTTAAGAAAGAATTGGGTTATTTCAAACATCCTTCATTAAATAAATTCATCTCCAAATTTCTCTTATAAGGGTGGTAAATCATAATCCATGAACAATTATAGCCACTGAACTCGTACCTCAGCCTCCTACTCCAAGGACTCTTACTGTACGCAACCATGCTTCCATAACACCTATACTATAAGAAATGACCAGCCTGAGAGAACCTTCATGCTATGATCCACAACAAGAATACTATTCTCCTCAAAGGAAGCATCTACCTATAAATAAACCTCATTGGGATAGAAATAACTAGACATTTCTGAATGATAGTGGTGAAACTGAGATACATTGAAGACATTATGCATGGATCTTTACCTCTAAGGTAACTGAAACTGATAATAGGCTACTAGACCAACTCTCTCCAGAATCTTGAATGGCTTGACATATCACAGTAAAAGCTTACTCTATCTCATAATCCTCCTTTTTTCTAGCCTCAGTGAAACACAAAAAAAGACCTGATCCCCAACCTCAAACTCTAAAGACCCTCTATAGCGATCGATGTAAGATTTCCATCGAGACTATACAATAGCCATCCAATTCCAAATCAACTACACCTTCTCTGTGATATCTTATATGAGGTGAGGTTCAAGAATTTATACCCCTCCTACCTCTAACTAGAACATGGGTGATCAACAGAGCCTACTATACAAATCCTCAAAAGGCACTATATGAATTGTAGCCTAAAATCTATTATTGTAGTCAAATTCATCCAATGGTATGCAACTCTAATAATAGAACCTATGATCTAGGACACATTCCCACAACATATCCTAAAGAACCCGTATCATTCACTATAAATGGATATCGGTCTGAGGGTGGTATGATGTTCTCAGGAGCACCTGTATACCCAACATCCTCTAGAACCCTTTCTAGAATCTTCAATAAAAACTGAGCATCCCTATATGAAACTATAGTATGAGGGACCCCGTGAAGTTTTACTATCTCATGGATATATAAATTCCCAATCTCATCTGCTGAAATGGTTTCCTTGATAGGTTGGAAATGAGAAACCTTTGTTATCCTATAAACAAAAACCCATATGACATCATTAACTCATAGTGACCTTGGTGACCTGGTCACAAAATACATCATAACATCATTCCACTTACTATCAAGAATGGGTAACTGTTGAAAAAGTATGGATAGTCACTGATGTTCCACCTTCACCTGTTCATAGGTGGAACATATCATGAAAAAACTTGAGAAACCCCTTTTCATACCTAGCCACCAGTATTGGTGATGTAAGTCCTGATAAATCCTGGTGACACCCAGGTGCACTGGCCAAGATGAATCAGGAAAATATCATATCACCTCCTCACACATGTCTGATAAAACCCATAATCAACCATGTATACATATAATTTCATCCTCACATGTGGTCTAACCAGGAGGAGGGTCCTCACATGCCATACTCTCCCATAGGACTAGGACCATATAATCTAATCACCACATCATCATCGCTATATACATATGGGTAGAGGTTATATATTAGGATGAAAGAAAACTATTACCTTGACTATCTTTCACCTTCAAGTTTATTTCAGAGAAAAAATATATAAGATTCCTCTCCCTACTATCCTATTGAACTGTTTTTATCCAAGTCCTCCTGTTTAGTGCATAGACCACTGAATTTTCTTTTCCAGGTATATAGGAAAGATCAAAGTCAAAATACTTTAGGTATTTAACCCAACTTCACTTTCTCAGATTCAGATCACACTGTGTAAATATGTATTTGAGTATTTTTTAGTCTTTGAACACCACAAAACGCTCTCCAAGTATGTAATGTCTCCAATAGAATAATTCATGAATAACTACAACTAACTCAAGATCATGAATTAGGTAGTTTATCTCATATGGACTCAACTTACGATACCTATATACCACATCTCTAATTCCATGCATAATAATATCTTCGAGAAAAATAATTAATGCATCATAGTAAATAGTGTAACTCATGACTAGCTCTGGAAAAATTAGTATCGACGCTGAATTCAATCTCCATTTCATCTCCAAAAAGGCTGATCCATGGGTATTTAACCATACAATATTCACACCCTTCATAGTAAAGATAATGAGAGGAATTTATATATGTGAGAAGTCCTATATGAAATGCCTGTAATATCCAAAATTCCACCAAAAAACTCAGTATCTCAAATACATTCTTGGGATGCTCCCAGGAAACTACAGCTCTCACATTCTCTAGGTCAACTGATACTCCTATCTCTAAAAAAATGTGACCCATGATGTGAATATGATCCATACAGAAGTGGAACTTTGTGATCTTAGCATATAACTGACACTCTTTTAGTGTATTCAATATGATCTCAAGATTTTGGGCATGGTCATTCCAAGATTAAGAATACAACAAGATGTCATCCATAAATAACAAAATAAATGAATCTAGATAAGGACAAAAAACTAGAATCATCAGTTCCATGAAAACTGTTAGTGTGGTCATGAGACTGAATGACATAACCAAATACTCATATAAACCATACCTATGATGAATTGTTGTGAGAGGTATGTTTTATGGTCTAACAAACACCTGATGATAACTGAATCTCAAATAAAATTTTGAGAACACCCGAGCTCCTTAGAGCTTGTCAAAAAGTTCATCTATCCATAGTAGAGGATACTCGTTCTTAATTGTTAGCTGGTTCAATTTATAGTAACCCACATATAGCAAAAGGTAACCATTAAACGTTTTTCACAAATGGACCAAAGAACCCCATGGGGAAGTACTGGGTTAGATAAACCCCATTACCTCCAAATCCTCTAGCTACCTCTTGAGCTCCCATATCTCAGTAGTATCCTTATTTTAAGGAGGAGCGGATATTTGTGAAGCTCATAGAACTAACTCAATAGATAATTCTACCTCTCTCACGGGAGTTAATCCTAAAACATAATCTAGGAAAACATCCATGATATGATTAACCATTAGAGTAAAATCTATCTGATGTTTTCCCAGATCATATAGATATAAACTTTAAATATGGAGTGTCATACCGCCCTTCCCATGATACTTAGGTCCAATTTGAATCTCCTAGAAATTCCATTCACCCTTTTGAATAAACTTTCCATCGTCTGGTGACATGAAGGTCACCCTTAGATGGTAAAAATCAACAAAATAATGAATGTTAACCAACCATTACACCCAAATAATGATATCAAAACTTCTCATCTTGAAGAAAAAGAGGTCCGATATGAAGTGAAACCCTCCAATCTCAAAGGGGAACCCCTTAAACTGACATAAATCATTTTTTCTAAACCCTAAATGGATTATGAAGTGTCATAACACCATTAAAACACTGAACAATGAGCCCAAGGATCTACACAATAGGCATAATTATAAATCTATGAGAAGCCATTGTATCAAAAAGAGTTGATCATAAATTAAAAGCTACGAGAATAATACTTATCACAGTAGAAGGCCTGAGATTATGCTCCTCATGTGTCAGTTGCATTGTGTATAGCTAGCATAATCCATTACCTAATGATACATCCTGGATACCCTGAGAAGATCCTCTCTAATACCGCTGCAAGTATAAGGTCTAACTACCATGGCCATGACCACCATCTCATCCTAAGTGACCCGCTACACTCCAAATACCTACCTGATGAGAAGCTACTAACCCTACTCATGAACGTGGAGTTGGTGTAGACCCTCTCTCATTAGGTGCTAGAGGAAAAATTCTACATAAGCGTTGTAGATGGACCATCTTTCCTTATGATCAACACTTGACTGGGTCTCTCGTGCACTGAGGTCTCATATATCCTGGTCTACCACAATGTTTGCACCTCACCTGGATACCTGAGTATGTGTTACTGATACTAATATCACCAAGAAAAAGTTCTAGGAGATTCTTCCTACAAATGGTTGACACAGAACTAGATCTTGGTACCTAACTGCCTTGTCTCGCACCCCCAACCTATCTCAGGCTACGCTATGTGATAAGCACCTAATTCACTATTCTAGAAATAGTAGTAAACCGAAAGTCATTCACTTGTGATCAGATGTGATGCCTAATACCATCATAGAACTTCCTAGATTTAGATAACTCTTCACCCATCAGAATAGGTTTGAAATAACAAATCTCTATAAAATGGACCAAATAATACATGAATGATAATGAACCATACTCCAAGTGCATGAAATATCAGGATCTATCAGCCCTTAACATATTAGGATATAATTAATTATAGAAGGCCTTATGTAAATACCTTCAATTTATCTCCTAATAATGGACCATCTAAGTAATGAAATCCAACCATCTCTTAAAAAAATCACATAACATATATTCAAATAGATTTACCCTCATCTCGGGAGGTGTCTTGAGATGATTGAAGATAGATAACATGGCCTATAGCCATGAATCCTTAACCCGTGGTCCTCCACTCCCTAAAAACGTGGGTGTATACTACTGTTGTAACTCACGCATCAACTTTTCCATAGTTGGGGTAGGTCATGGTGCTCCCTAAATGGTCTTCATGAAATGCATGAAGCCTTCACAGAACCATGCATCATCACCTATGTGTGGTAAAACTACTGGTTCTATAGATGGCACTACTAGAGGATCTAATAGTATCCCATGGCACACTACCTCAGGTTCATGATTGTTTCCACCCTCCTAGCGTCTGATAGGAGGACGACACAATGGAATACCTCTAAAAATTCCAAGTGCACACCACATATCAAGATTTGACAACTGCTAAAAGTGAATATATTTAAATAAGATAGGTAAAATACTTCCCATATATGAACACACCTTTTTTCCTAGTCATTGAGTTAGGATTGGGTGAAGTACAAATCATATAGAAGTAAGAGATGCCACCTACTTCCCACTAATAACGTCGGTTCTGAGTCATGTTCTCTCCTATAAACAATTTCAGTTTATATTTCATTCTCATATTAAATTATATCAAATTCATTTTAAATGGTTGAACTTCCGATCCATAAGTTCCCACACAACTTATGATCCAAAATATGGTGTCTACCTAATCCCCACCATAACACATTACTATAATTGCAACTCTTGACCCATGACTAAACGTGCCACAATTGGTTGCTTAGGGTGTCTTCTGTATCCTAATCTGAAAAAAAACTACTTAGGTTATGACAAGAACTCTATATACCAACCATGTTTTCTTAATCCCCTACACACAATATATATCAAACAATAGATATATCAATCATGGAACCTATCATAACATCATGAAATCAATAAATTCTTCCTATATGGAATGGTATAATTCATTACATGTGATTTATAACAGGTGTCTAAAATGATGCATGAGATGGAATACCCTCATCTCTTTAGTCTGTAACAAAATAGAACCCAAATTCATATCAATTGTAACATCACAGTTCAAGTGCATCACCCAATTATGGAATCAAATCAATTATAAAAGTAAAAATCTAGAAAAAATCAATTTCATTCAAGGAAATTTGGATTTTTTCTATACATGGGTTAACTAATCCCATGCACAAATCATTAACAAATTTAAATTCATTCCAATCCATTTCTATTATCTCAAAGTAGTAATGAAATATTTATAATAAGGCTATGATAACACTTTGTAATATCTTGGACCCATATTCCACTAAAAGGTTCCCTGAGCATGGTTAGCCACTAGGTCTCAAGTGTATCTCCCCAAATTCTAGAGGCTACTAACTAGAAGTGAGGGACAAGGTTGTGTCAATGGAGAGACTATTCCCTCATCACCAAAGTGTATCATGAAATATATACAACAAAAAGTAAGTAGTGGAAGTAGTAAATCAATCATATAAAATAAAACATCTAAGATAAATATAAAAAACAATACCATTAATGAAACTCATATAAAGATGATGATGATACATGTCATATGTCTACAAAGAAGCCAAAAAATATATACATGGAAAGTGTAAAATGCATATAAAAAAATACCAAAAATACCAATAACTAGCCCAACTATAATCATGAGCCTTAGCTTATCCATGTTCTCCCCTACTCCTATGAAGTATTTAGAAACCTATAGTTGGGTGCTTTCCCTTTTCCATACCTACATCTATAATGTTTTTCCAGGTACCCAAAGGTATCTTGAACAGAGTGTGAGATACAATCCCAGTAGGTAACCAACCAAAGGTCCAATTACATCCATTCTGTGAGTATATAACAATAACAATGTAAAATATGTAATAGAAAATGTAATGGAAGTATATAAAAGTAAACATCCCATAAAGGTCTGGGTTCCCATGGACACCCATCCTCTGCTACATGCTTTGGACAAGTCAAAATAGCATTGAATAAATTTTAAGATCAATCTCATTTTATAAGTAATCCATTAAATTAATTAATCTCTTTCAAGGAGTAAGTCTTGTGACTTGACATGTAGCCCAGTGTCCCCTGTATAGGTATGTGATTAGAAGATGCCTAACCCGACTATCAGTAAGGTGTGAGTCACCAACCAAATCAAGATTTTTCTTTGTTTTGGAGACATGACATATAAATCATCCATTCATTATTCAATTAAGAACCTAATCCCATCCTCTATATTCCTTATATGTAATCCAGGTATCACTCCAGGAATATCATAAACCAAGATCTTTACAAGCTCATCCATGGAGATCCTCATAGGAACCCAGGTATCGGTATTGGTATGGTATAATATCACTGCTCACTAAGTCCAACCTTGGTAGTATGATAAGGTATCACAAGTTTCACCCATTGCATATATAATCCAATTCTCCCTGATTCCATCCTTGGTAGTCCATATAAGGAGTCCAAGTATCACTTGGGTGTATATCAATAAATCCCCTGAGTCTATCCTTGGTAGTCCACTAAGGGGACTAAGTATCACTCAAGAATAAATAGAGAAACAACCAAATGATTCCATCAATGGTGTTTATATGTGAAATCATATATCATCCAAGGAATATAATATCATTCAATCATAATCATTTAACTATGTCAAGGTCATAAAAAAGAGAATTTCATTTTAAACTCACCTTAGAAGGTGGCTCAAGGCACATGAAAGGCTTAGAAGGCTTGTCTTCTTAATTATCTCATGTGGTAATTTAATTATAAAGGGAAATTTATTCTTAAACAATACATTACATGTAAAGAGCCAAGGGTCATGTTCTTTACCTTGAATTTTGTGATCAATTTAATTATAATTGACAATTCATTATTAAATTCCCATGGTAAAGGGGTAAATGACACAGATAAAGGTATCTAAAATTGAAAATCCACCCATGGTGGTCTAATTAGTTAAACAATGCACCCAAGGGGTAGTTATAATTCAATGTTAATAACCTTTAATAATTATCAATGGTCTCATTAATTTCATAGGTCACACATATCCATTTTAAACAAGGATTAAATTATATTTCAAGGTAATCACTTTGATAATTGGGCGCATGACACACACTATGAATTTAAAGGAAAATCACAAAACCAGACACCATAGTTCTGTAGTGAAGTTATCATCTAGTTTTGGCTTCTGATTCAACATAGATCGGGAGAAAATTGAAGAATAGATGAGAAAACTAAAAATAGGTCATATTATCTTGCACCAAAATAACATATTTGATATCAATAAGAATAAGTAATGACACAAAAAGAATATAGATATTACCAATATGGATCTGATGCTTGTGATAGATCTTGTTTTTGATCTCAGATGAAGGTTCGGTGGAAAATTATAGATTAGGCTTCATGGGGGTCTCTCAACATGAGTAACTGCTATGTGGAGGAAGAATATAATTTTTTTGAAATATAATATTAATTAAGGTAAAAATAATAATTTAACCCAAAATACCGAAACACATCGTTTGACCACACAGTTACCTAAAACGTGTTCCAACCGTTTACCCACTACTATTAGAAGGGGAACCTCACACTGTTTGTATGCACAGTTTGACAAACCGTGTCTTAGCCCATGGTCAAAAACCACTGAGGATGCTGTATAGGTGTGCACCTCAAATCACATAGTTTTTCTGACCATGTAATATCCTCCATCCCACATACCATCCTTTTATGGTTTTTAGTAACAATGAAGACTTCCCTACACAGTTTCTACTAACCATACAACAAGCCTTTTTCTTACCAAAAGTTGGGTTTTTGGATTTAAAAAATCCCCAAACACCCCCGATACCTCCATGAACTCATAGGGAATTCAAATTTGGCCGTATTTAGAGATTTAAACTAAAAATTGATGTAAGGAAAATGATTCCATACCTCAATAAAGAATCAGGCTCTTACAACTTGTAAGAAGATGATACTTCATCTCATAAAGTTCAAAATTAGTAATCTTCAAGACTGAGACTATGAGGATAGACCCACTAGTAGGAAATCTATATGTTATGTGTCATTATAAATTCCGATCTATGAACATGTGTGATGATACTTATACATTAATATTATTATTAATGAATAACATGAGTTATGTAGTAAGATTTATTAACATAAACCATAATGATATATATTCATAGTGAATTTGGGTTTGTCACAAATGGTACATTATTAGTGAATAATTTGAGTAAGGAATTATTTCTTCTAATTTTATGGAAGTTAACATGTCAGCCCTTTGATTTAAATAGAACATTAAAACTAAATTTCATGTCTATAGTGTAATGACGAGTTCATTTCAGGAAGTCAAAGAAATATGTATCAAGTATGTAGGTTGATGACATGAGTATGCAACCTAATTGATTATATATTGAGGAAAAAAGATCATATTACATAATGATAATCCATATGTGGTTTTCATCATTTTTATATTAGCTTCTTCTTTTGTGGGTTCCTTTATGTGTTGCTTTAGGAAATTCCACCTAATTCAATTGATTAATTTTCCTAGAGGGCTATACACTTAGTGTTTCTTGTGATCTCAATTAAATTTTATTTGAATTTAATTATTTTAATAGATACTATTCTCTAGACCAAGGAATAATAATCATTCAGAATCTATTGATCTCATATATTTAGCCACTATTTTAGGTTATTTGAATATTGAAATAAATATATATTCAAAAGACCATGAATATTATATTTATTTTATTATTTATCAAATGAATAATATTTATTATTTTAGGATTTATAAATTATGAGGAAGGTGGACATGCTGAGTAATGATCTTGGTAATAGAAATAATATACTAAATATAGTTCAAATAAATATTAATTTATTTACTAACATTTATATTATCTACGAGTCATGCATGCATCAATATAATAATAATAATAATAATAATAATAACAATAATAATATTGTTATTAGATATGGGATTCACTAAGGATTAAGAGATTGGCCAGGAGACTTCGTTCAATTACAAAATCTCTAACCATAGTTCTATATATACCTAATTATATCATTTCTATGAAGGAGCATAAATCCTTTAGTTATGCACAACAATTTCCAATATTGAAAACTCTATAAAAGAATAATTTTTTTAGGGTTTATTTAAATATCAAGATAATTCTTCAACCCTATCATATCCTCTCTATAATCATATAATAAGAATTAATCCTTCATGCCTAAATTATTGTGTAGAAATCCAATGAAGCGATACAAGATGATCAGTACCACCACACTAGAAATCACTATACCATCCGTGACACTTAAAGATAAAATGAGAAAACATGGATCACTTCAAGAGTAATTTTATCATTTTATATTTATATCACAATTATAATATAACATGAATGATGTTTAGAAAATCAATATCTTATTCAAAGAAAGTACTCTAGATCGAGGTAATTATTTATTTTAAATTAATCATAAATTTAATTTGAAAAATATCCAATCTATTGGTTCAAATGATATTTTTCAATTTTTATAAGATAAATTCATTGTCCACAAAATTTATCTTCATTTACAATGCAGAAAGCTCATTAAATCTAAAAAAAGCTAAGTTGGGCATGACCCTAATCGACACATCCATTGCATTCAGAACCTTCAAAGATGCACTATAACACCCTATATAATAAATTTAGTTTTATTATAAATATAAATAAACAAATATTTATTTTATTTTACTCATTACCATTAATTTATAAGTCTTTACTACCCATATATTATTATTATTATTTAAAATTAATATTCTGGTGTTATTTGTTTCGTTTTCCATGAAAGTTTCAGTTTAGAGGTTCTGATCTTTTCTCCTTGTTCATGGGTTCATCATCTCTTGGATGTTAATGGATATGTAAAATATGTGTTTTATATATTTTTTGAGTCCCATTTCTATTTCATGGAACTTATATTGACATTTCACAATGAATGCTTAAAAATATTTTTGTTATGAAATTTGATTCAACAAAAAGAACACATTTCATTAATGAATACACACACACAAAAATATATTACCATCCTAGAAATATGAAAACATATTAAATTCATCTTTATTATATCTTATTACCAGTCTTAAGTTTTTTATACATTCATGATGTAAGCGTTATAACATCGTTCATGCAGGTGGTACAAATGACAAAAACAAAGGGCACATTATAATGATTGAATGAGTAAGAACTTGTTATTATATTGTAATAATATCACCTTCATATAAGATTAATATTTTTAAAAACTTGATATTAAAGTGATAAGTTAGATTCAAAAAGATGTGGATGTAGAAGATAAAAAATAATTATTAAGAAGAGGATTTTACTTACATTGAAGACTTGAATATCCTCTTAGAGAGCCTCTTAAAGAAAAGAGATTTGATACTCTTTAGGGCCAGAGGTTCCAAAATGTGGGATTGTATTTTAATGGAGAGAATATGGTTAGGTGTATAAGATAAATTGAAAGGAAAGGTATGGGTTGAGTAGGGTATATGTGTCCTTTTATCGGTGATCTTAAGTATAATTTTTGCAAATATCTATTACTTCATCTATAATGTTGTCATTGTAAAATAGAAAGTGGAAAAAGGTGAAAAAATAATAGATAATGGATGAGGGGTGGTCTATAATTTCCTTATCCATCCATGTAAAAATATGATTTTGTGGTATTTTATGAAACTATCAGATAATTTAACCTTTCACCTTATTTTAGCATATAACATGGTGACTTTCACCTTAGTAACTTATTTTTTTTTCCAAAAAATGATATTGAAATTATTTACAGATTTTATAATGATGATTCATAATATGAATATTTTTTACCATATTTAATTTCTAAAGGTGATACAAATTAATTTTAATACAAGTACACATAATGCATCAAAAATAATTTTTAGAAAAATGTATTTTTAAGCATAAAAATGAATTTATACATATTTCATACCAAATAATAACCATAAAATGATTGATATATTGTTTGAATACACACACACACACAATAAATTTATTTTATTAATCTGCATTCTTCATATACAATAAATTTAACTTTTAAATAAAATATACATAATGAAAATATTATTTTTAACCGAAAAAAGTTTCTTAGAAACAAATAATTAAATCAGTATTCCTTATAGTAAATTAATCATATAATGGATGTTATTAATTTATTTTAATAATAAATAATTTATTTTATCAATATATTTTATTATTATCATTCTAAAATAATAAATTTAACCAAAATACACTATTCATAATTTTTTTTAAAGTAAATGGTATTTTCACAAGTGAATTGAAATTATTTTAATTTTAAAAAATCATTTTTTTTAAATTATAGTTCATTTAAATATACTTTAATATATTTCATTTTATATTTTAATAAAAAATATTAAATTCATTTTAGTGTTTCTTGTATCATAATTTATTGAGTATATTGGATTTATTTAAAGGGTAATATATACTAGAATGAAGGGGTGTTGCAATCTGTCATAAGATGTCCTAAATTATAAAACCTTCATTTAAAACTATGAAAATTTAGGTCCATACTATATAATTTTTTTCCAAAATAGTTTTTTTTAAAGTTATATCCTTTTATTCCTCATAACCTAATCTCAAAAAATAACCAAACCCCATTCTAATAACAACTGATATGACCCAACCTTAACATATATATTTATTACATTATTTTAGATAATTATTCTTTACATATAATAATAAATTACTTACCATAACCATACATGTTTAGTTTATATTGAGATTATATACATAACCAATTTATTTTATAAACATTATTCAACATCTCACTTGAATAATCTTCTCACATATACCCTTCCTGATTCATCAAACATAATACTCTTGTTCATTACCTGCGGAATGGAAATAGAAGAAACGAGTGAGATCAAATTCTTAGTAAGGTGTTTCTATAAGAGATATCAATAAAATAACATAAGTGAGTATAATATGAACATGTGGGAATGATAACTTTATCAAGGCATGTGAATATAACATAATGAAATCGTACCCAATAAAACATGGATAATAAATCCTAAATTATAGCATTCAGCTTAACATATGAAAAGAGACATAGGAATGTGGAATGTACATAAGCATGTAAAATCATGTATTATTTAAAGGCTCACTACCAAGAACATAATAAAATATAGGATATAGTCCCATAGGTGTTTGGGTTCACTTACCATTCCCATAATCATAGTGGAAAATGTCCCTTTAGGGGTTGAGTTTACTCCCCATTCCCACAAACATAGTTGATAGAGTCACTTAGGGGTTTGGGTTCACTTCCTAATCTATTAGTTTTCATATCATTAGATATAAATCATTACTCCATGAATTAGAGGGATATAAAATTCTTTCCTAGCCTATAACATCATGAATAATCATACATATGTGCACCACATAAACATAAAAATATTCATAATTCCACCATATCTTAATTAACCTATGAGAAATAAATGAGTTTCATGAATATTTCCATAATACAAGATCATAATACATCCATAGAAATAAGGTCGATGATATCCTTATATAATATCTACATTTAATAAAAAAACATTAAAGGATATTGAAATAAATTAAAAACACTTTATAAGAGCACTATAAAATTTCTTTAGAAAATAAAAAGAAATAAAATTTACTCCTTGATAACTTTTATTTTAAAAGAAAATAATTTATAAAATAATAGTTTAATAAAAGAAATTATAAATTCATTACAAATTAATTTAATTATTATGAAAAGTTTAAAAGTAATATTTATAAAACAAATTGAATAAAATAATGGGAGAAATCAATGAAGTAGAAAATTGAAGAAAATAATAAACTACTGGAAATTCCATCTTTCCTAATGGTTTTAAACCATTGAGATATCCACTGAAACCATTGGGATATTATTTCCCAACGGTTTCACAACCCGTTGGTATGTGAGGTGTGGCGGTAGCTCTATACCAACGGTTCCTAGAGAACCGTTAGCATATATGGTATGAAATTAATCTATATCAACAGTTCTACTTAAAGCGTTGGTATATATATGTACCAATAGTTGATGAACCATTGGTACTGGTGGCTATACCAACGGTTTTTAGAGTGTTGGTATACATGTTATTCCAACCCTTAGTATACCAACGGTTTTAGAACTGTTGGAATACCTGTATACCAATGGTTTCAGAATCATTGGCATACTCTGTATACTCTGTCTTGTATACCAATGGTTTCAGAACCGTTGGAATACTCTGTCCAGCATAATCTTTATACCAACGGTTTGGAGAACCATTGGTATACATCTTATATCCCCAAAACTGGAAAGCCTATACATAAACAGCCTACATCCTGCATGTGGACAGCCTGCATGTAAACAACTTGCATGTAATCCCCTGATTCCAAATATGTAATCCCCAACCTATAAAACTATAAACCTGCACCTCTCCAATATATTTCCCAACCTATAAACCCCAACATGTAAAACTGAAAACCTGCACCTCTCCAAGATACAAAATTGTTGTTAAACTGATATTTAAGTTAAATACAAAGTGTTAATAGTTTAAAGATAACTGTTTACAAATGGTTTGATAAATGTTTAGAAGCCAGTAGTTGGAGATATTGAAAATCCAAAAGAAATTTTGGAGATATATTAAAGAAACTATTTGGTTAATAGAGATTGTAAATCCAAAGGAAATTTTGGCGATATATTAAATAAACTGGTTGGTTAATAGTAACTAGGAGATCATAAAATTCAATGGCCAATTTCTTTCCTTTATTCATTCCATTATAGTAGAAAAATGTTGGTTTCTCATCCTCTTACTCTAATAAAGTCTGATAATTCTTAGAAGGTTCAATTGATCCTTCTTGAATCACTGAAAATTTCTCCTTTTTAAAATTCCTAGCCTTCTTGGGATTTCTATTACCAAACCTTTTCCACTCCATTAATCATCATCATCTTAAGGCCCTTCACCTAAATCTAAGAATATGTTTTGAAGGTGAACTCCCTTGGAAATGGATCTGCTGACGTCACCCTCCTTCTATGCCTATACTTCTTCCATGTTCTGTGAACCTGCATGGTATGACTATTTTTCCCAAGATCCAAGCCAAAAATACCATATCTATAGGTCAGAGATGAAGGACATGATCGCTAACCCACTGGTGAACCTCAAGCCACACAAAAATTACAGGGGGTTTTGAAACATCCAAAATGAAGCAATTAGAGGATATCGATTCCAATGAAATTCATAAGACCACTGAAAGAAATTGATTGAATCTGTTTGGTGAGTATGAAACCACTGAGAGAAATGGATGCCACAGAAAGGGGGAAACCAGATTTCCCCCCAATGATTTCAGCCGTCTTCAAATTGTCCCAAAATCCGGACGAATTTGGTTAATAGACTAACTAAAAGTCACACACTTTAATTTTTAAGGTTTTATAAATTCAGAGAAACTATAGTCATCAAAATATGAAGAAAATAGGATGATCGAAAGAATAGAACACCTTAACGAATTGAAAATTTCCTTAATATTGATTCCATTAGATTGATTCTTGAGGAATGCAAGGTCAAATTCACTTTATAAAGAGAGTTTCAATAAAAAATATGGAAAAAACATGGTTTAGTAATCACCGGAAGAAATTATGAAATGTTAAACTGAAAATACTTTACAATAAATAAGAAGAAAATATAGTTTCTAACGCTCTATAAGAAGATGAGAAAATGAAAGGAATAAATGTGTGATTAATTTAGAAGTAAAATTAGTCTTAGATAAATGCATCAGAAGATGAGATAGGTCAAGTAGGATATGTGTGATTTTGGGTGTGTGACATCAAGATGGATTTTTTGGACCTCTGAAAGTAGTAAATTAATGGTCAAACCTGATATGAGTTTTAGAATTTAGAGTGGCTTTGGTTTTGAGGAAGGGAACTTGAGTGCTTGTGGTTTACCCTTGTGATTGGTTTTCCATATGTCCGTTGTTGTTTTCACTTAAAATGATGTCCATTTTAAACAAAGGACATACAATTAGAGTAATACCGGCCACACCGTACCCCAGATTGAGGCAAGGTTGACTTGTACATGTCACAGATGACTCGTTAATCGTTTTCAGAAATTATCAATAGAATCTGAATGCGTTTGGTTGGTTTTCCATATGCCAGTTGTTGTTTTCACTCAAAATGTTTTCCATTTGAAATAAAGGTGAGACACTTTGAGTGGTGTCAGACACACCACACCTTGGATTGAGGCGGGGTTGACTCATACATGTCACATACGACCCATGGATCATTTTTCTAAAGTATCAACACAATCCAAATATGTTTGGTTGGTTTTCTATATGCCAGTTGTTTTTACTTAAAATGATGTCCATTTTAAACAAAAGAGAGACAGTTAGAGTGATACCGGCCACACCGCACCTCATATTGAGGTGGGGTTGACACTTACACTTCACATATGACCCATGGATCATTTTCTTAAGGTTTCAATAGAATCTGAATTTGTTTGGTTGATTTTCCATATGTAAGTTTTTGTTTTCACTTAAAATGATGTCCTTTTTAAACAAAAGAGACACACTTTGAGTGGTTTCGGCCACACCGTGCCTCTAATTGAGGCGGGGTTGCCTCATACACGTCTCATATGACCCATGGATCTTTGTTCTAAATTTTCAACTAAATCCGAATGCGTTTGGTCAGTTTTTCATATGGAAGTTGTTGTTTTCACTTAAAATGATGTTCATTTTAAAAAAAAGAGAGACACTTTGAGTGGTGCTGGACACACCATACTTTTTATTGAAGAGGGGTTGACTTTTACACATCACATATGACCCATGGATCTTTTTTCTAAAGCTTCAACATAATCTGAATACATTTGGTCGGGTTTCCATATGTCAGTTGTTGTTTTCACTTAAAATGATGTCCATTTTAAACAAAAGACATACACTTGGAGTGATACCGGCCAAATTGTGCCCCAGATTGAGGCGGGGTTTACTCGTACACATAAAAAATGACCCATGAATAATTTTCCAATAGTATCAACATAATATGAATGCATTTGGTCAGTTTTCCATATGCTAGTTGTTGTTTTCACTTAAAATCCTGTCCATTTCAAATAAAAGTGAGAGAGTGTGAGTGGCGCCGGCCACACTAGACCTTGGATTGAGGTGAGGCTCACTCATACACATCACATATGACCCATGTATCATTTTCCTGAAGTTTAAATTGAATCTGAATTCCTTTGGTCAGTTTTCCATATGCCAATTATTGTATTCACTTAAAATGATGTCCTTTTGAAACAAAAGAGAGACACTTTGAGTGGTGTTGGCCACACCGCACCTCAGATAGAGGCGGGGTTGACTCTTACACATCAAAAATTACTCATGGATAGTTTTCTTAAAGTATAAACACAATCTGAATGCATTTGGTCAGTTTTCCATATGCCAGTTGTTTTTTACTTAAAAGCGTATCCATTTTAAACAAAAGAAAGACACTTTGAGTGGTACTGGCCACACCATTCCTCGAATTGAGGTGGGTTTGACTTTTATATGTCACAAATGACCAATGGATCCTTTTCCTAAAGTATAAACATAATACTAATGTGTTCGGTCGGTTTTCCGTATGGCAGTTGTTGTTTTCACTTAAAATGTTGTCCATTTTAAACAAAAGAGAGAAACTTTGAGTGGTTTCGGCCACACTGCACCTTAGATTGAGGTAGTGTTGACTCATAAATGTCATATATGACCCATGGATCGTTTTCCTATATTTTTAACAGAATCCAAGTTCATTTGGTTGGTTTTCTGTATGTTATTTGTTGTTTTCACTTAAAATGGTGTTCATTTTAAACAAAAGAGAGACACATTGAGTGGTGCCGGCCACATTTCACTTCGGATTGAGGTGGGGTTGACTCATACATGTCACATATAACCCATGTATATTTTTCCTAAAGTTTCAACTGAATTTAAATGCGTTTGGTCTGTTTTCCGAATGTCAGTTGTTGTTTCCACTTAAAATGATGTCCATTTTAAACAAAAGACATACACTTAGAGTGATACCGGCCACACTGTGCCCCATATTGAGGTGGGGTTAACTTTTACATGTCACAGAAGAATCATGAATTGTTTTCATAAAGTATCAATAGAATCTGAAAGCATTTGGTCAGTTTTTCGTATGCCAGTTGTTGTTGTCACTTAAAATGTTTTCCATTTCAAATAAATGTGAGACACTTTGAGTGGTGTCAGCCACACCACACCTCAGATTGAGGTGGGTATGACTCATAAACATCACATACGACCCATGGATTGTTTTGATAAAGTATCAACACAATCCGAATATGTTTGGTAAGTTTTCCACATGCCAGTTGTTTTTACTAAAAATGATTTCCATTTTAAACAAAAGAGATACAATTAGAGTGATACAGGCCACACCACGCCTCAGATTGAGGTGGAGATAACTCTTACACGTCATATATGACCCATGGATCATTTTACTAAAGTTTAAATAGAATCTGAATGCGTTTGATTGGTATTCCGTATGTCAGTTGTTGTTTTCACTTAAAATGGTGTCCATTTTAAACAAAAGAGACACACTTTGAGTGGTGTCGGATACACCATGCCTCAGATTGAGTAAATGTTGAGTCATACCCATTACATATGACCCAAAGATCGTTTTCCTAAATTTTCAATAGAATCCGAATGTGTTTGGTCAGTTTTTCATATGAAAGTTCTTGTTTTCACTTAAAATGATGTTCATTTTAAACAAAAGAGAGACACTTTGAGTGGTGCTGGACACAATGCGCTTCAGATTGAAGTGGGGTTGACTCGTAGACATCACATATGACCCATGTATTGTTTTCCTAAAGTTTCAACAGAATACGAATGCGTTTGGTCAGTTTTTCGTATGCCAATTGTTGTTTTCACTTAAAATAATGTTCATTTTAAACAAATGACATACACTTGGAGTGATACCATCCACAACGTGACCCTGATTGAGTCATGGTTGACTTGTAAATGTCACAAATGACCCATGGATTGTTTTCAGAAAGCATCAACACAATTTGAATGCGTTTGGTCAGTTTTCCATATGCCAGTTGTTGTTTTCACTTAAAATTCTGTCCATTTCAAATAAAAGTGAGATAGTTTGAGTGGTGCTGAAAACATCGGCCCTCGGATTGAGGCGGGGTTGACTCGTACCCATCGAATATGACCCATGGATCATTTTATTAACGTTTCAATAGAATAATAATGCCTTTAGTTGGTTTTTCATAAGTCAGTTGTTGTATTCACTCAAAACGATGTCCTTTTGAAACAAAAGAGAAACACTTTGAGTGGTGCCAACCACACCACACCTCGGATTAAGGAGGGATTGACCTGTATACATCAAAAATGACCCATGGATCATTTTCCTAAAAAATAAACACAATATGAATGCATTTGTTCGGTTTTCCATATACTAGTTGTTTTTACTTAAAAGTGTAACCATTTTAAACAAAAGAAAGACAATTTGAGTGGTACCGGCCACACCATGCCTCGGATTGAGGCGAGGTTGACTCGTACACTTTAAAAATGACCAATGGATACTTTTACTAAAGTATCAATAGAGTCCAAATGCGTTTGGTTGGTTTTCCGTATGGCAGTTGTTTTCACTTAAAATGATGTTCATTTAAAACAAAAGAGAGACAATTTGAGTGGTGCCGACCACACCACACTTTGGATTGAGGTGGGGTTGACTCGTAAATGTCAGAAATGACCCACAAATAGTTTTCCTAAAGTTTTAGTAGAATTAGAATGCGTTTGGTCAATTTTCTGTATGTCAGTTGTTGTTTTCACTTAAAATGATGTCCATTTTAAACAAAAGACATACACTTGGAGTGATACCGGCCACACCGTGCGACAGATTGAGGCGGGGTTGACTCTTACATGTCAAAAATGACCCATAGATCGTTTTACTAAAGTATGAACACAATCCAAACATGTTTGGTTGGTTTTCCATATTCCAGTTATTGTTTTCACTTAAAATCCTGTCCATTTCAAATAAAAGTGAGACAGTTTGAGTGGTGTTGGACACAATGCACCTCATATTGAGGCAGGTTTGACTTGTACATTTCACAAATGACCCATGGATCATTTTCCTAAAGTTTCGATAGAATCTGATTGTGTTTTTTCAGTTTTCTGTATGCTAGTTTTTGTTTTCACTTAAACTGTTTTCCATTTTAAATAAAAGTGAGACACTTTGAGTGGTACCAGCCACACCGTGCCTTAATTTGAGGCAGGGTTGACTCGTACACATCACTTGGGATTTTGGAGTGCCTTCAAGTGCAAATTGAAGATCCGGGTGAGTCTAATCCTCTCCCTGATTCCTCTTTTCGATTAGGGTTTGCACTCTTCTCTCATATTCTTCCGAAGCTCTAAAACCCTCTTTTCCATTGGGATTTAGGTTGAATCTTGAAGAGATGTTAGATTGGGATCCGGGGTCCAGGGTGGAGGGTTAGGGTGGATGTCTGGGGGGTTGTCCTGGGGGATGTCCGGGGTCCAGGGAGGATGGTGGGGGGGGGGCTGTCTGGGGTCCAGGGAGGAGGGTGGTGGGGCTGTCCGGGGGGTTGTTTGGGCTCCAGGGAGGAGGGTGGGGGCTGTCCGGGGTCCAGGAAGGAGGGTGGGTAATGTATCTAAAACTCTATCTAGGTATCATAAATCAAATTCTGACAGGACTGAGAACCACTGTGGGGTGTAGTCCTGGAGCAGGGCCAAATCACAACATTACCGCGGCTTGACTACAGTGTGACTGCGGCGTGACCGTGGCGTGACCGTAGCTTGACCATGGCATGAACGCGGTGTGTTAGCCTGGTCCAATGACATTCACGAGGCAACATCTTCCGGATAGGAGCGAAGGGAGCGGGAGGAGGTGGGGCAACATTTCAGCCATCACCTCCCTCCTCATTAACTATGGGTGGGTAATGTATCTAAAACTCTATCTAGGTATCATACATCAAATTACAACAGGACTGAGAACTGCCATGAGGTGTCGTCCTAGAGCAGGGCCAAATCACAGCATGACCACAACGTGATCTTGGTGTGACTACGACGTGACCGTGGCATGTTGGCCCGGTCCAACGTCATTCACAAGGCAACATCTTCCAACCAGGAGTGAATGGAGTGGGAGGAAGCAGGGCAACAATTCGGCCATCGCTTCCCTCCCCATTAACTATGGATGGGTAATATATCTGAAACTCTATATAGGTATCATAAATCGAATTCTGACAGGACTGCGAACCGCCGTAGGGTGTTGTCCTGGAGTAGGGAAAAATCACGACATTACCACGGCGTGACTATGACATGATCGCGACGTGACCGTGGCGTATTGGCCCGATCCAGCGACATTCTCCGGGTAGCGTCTTCCGGCCAGGATTCAAATAAATCCTATGTAGTTTTCCTTAACATTACAGAAATTGATCTTATGTT
This sequence comes from Viscum album, assembly GCA_963277665.1. NCBI lineage: Eukaryota > Viridiplantae > Streptophyta > Magnoliopsida > Santalales > Viscaceae > Viscum > Viscum album. Next base: position 1,203,604,510 of record OY728163.1, on the reverse strand, counting down.
ATAAAAAAAGACACTTGATTCGGGATTGTGGTATGATACAGATATATATTTTATATTTGTTGTTTTTAAAAGTGGTACAAGGTAGTTGAAACTACTGATTGAGAGTCAAATTATGCAGGTGTATTACTTATCAATGGTATATGCATTTCTTGGAACTATAATAATAAAAATTCATTCACCTTAAGAACAATAGAATTTGAGTATGTTTTAACATCTCAGGATGCAAAACAAATCTTATGGGAGAATTCATATATGTAAAAAATTAGATGTGCATTGAGGCCAAGAAAACACCCCAAACATTGTTAAGATGAATCTTATGGTGGGGAGAACCATAATCCTGACATGTGTTAAACAATGACACCATCCGTGTTTTTAGATATATAGGCTCGAGTAAACACCCAAAGGGGTGGCCAAGAGTCCAGGAAAACACCCGACACGGGTTTCACCATAAGATAAGGTCACAACGGGCATGATAGAACAAATCAACTATTTAATATGTTATAACAGGGGATCTTCGGAAGGTTGCAGTGAGCAGCACAATTATGCAACTTCTAAAGGGAAACAAAATGACAGAAAATAATCATACACCCTAAACTATCACTATGAGTTTTCACAGACAACGTACCTCCATTATAGGGGTTTTATTATAAAAACATTATTTTATTTATCAAATGAAACAATTATATTAAAGAAGACTTATTCAAGATATGCAATTCAATATAATTAAGCATAATTAAGAAAGAATCTAAATTCTATTTAAAGCATTCTTAAATTAAAGAGTCTAGGAGAGGGACTCTACCTCAAGGTGGAACCAAGCCTTCCACTTCAGCTCTTGGAGCTTTCTAACTAAAAGTTTCTGCTCCTCCACTGGGTATACAGACCTTCACACACATGCAAGGAATCCTATCCCCTATGCACACACCCGCATGGACATGATCATGTGTAAGGGGATCCTTGCACATATGCTTATATGAATATATCTGTCTCCACTCACCTGCGTATGCATTTATATAAATATACATGGGCACACCTAGCCCCATATGTGTATAATCACTGCCATGGGTGACTATACATGTAATGGGGTAACCCACATACATATACTTACTTACCTATTCACACGCAGGTGAGTAGCCCTTCAATTGGCGACTCGAAACCAACGAGCAGGGATCAAAGCACTACACAAAGGATATTAAGAACCTTAAAAAACATGAAGGACGCTACATAACTAGTGAGAAACCAACCAATGGCATTAAAGCCTTACCTATATTGGTGGTGGAGAACCAAATCCACTTGAACCAACAAAAAAAGATCCAACAACCTATGAAAACATAATATGGAGTTAAAACACTAAAGCGCCAAATACATGATGTGCGAGACAAGTAGTAACCATAGAATCTTACCTCAGATCAAAGTCGGTGGACTGAATCAATCTGAACTCCTTCTGGAACCCTTCGCAGAATATAACTACCCTCTTTCCATAGAAATTAGTCAAAGATCTAAGTGACAAATGGGATAAAGAAAATAAAATAAAAACTAAACTAAAACATACATGTGTCCTGTGACTATACTTTTCACCGCCCAACATATAAGTACCACAACACCCTATGGGTCAAATCATGTTCCTGCAAGCAAAGGGGAAACAGATCAATGTTTCAAAATGATACTATCAAATAGTACATTCATATTAATTAACAATTACTCATCCTATTAATGGTATATAATCAATTTGTCCCAAGTTTCAACTTAGTTTGTTTTTTTTGATACAATGGATTATGTCTTATTATTCTTGGTTTTTATGTTTACACTTGTGTAATGGAAGGATGAAAACATTATTATAAGTGATTCCAACTAATATTCAATGACCAAAACTTTCTAGATGAGCTTAAACAAGCTATATCTTGAGATCTCTTAGATATTGATTAGGAAAAATTGTTAGTGATTGAATATGGATCAAAATTTACTAATCTGGTAAGTATATGTCAAATAATATGATTAATATAAGGCTTAAGGCTTGAATATTTTTGATGAAGTTATGACTAATGATGTGATCATGTACCAGTCTTCTGATTTTTATCACCTATATATTTGTGGTTAGTATGATGTCTTTAGAAAATATAAGTTTTACATGAACATGGAAGGGGAGTTATTTTATTCCTCATTCAGGTGGAGGGAATACATCATTTAGCAGTTAGAAGATGAATTATAAGCACCTCCATGGGTGATCAACCATTACTTAAATTAATTGTTTCTTTAAATAAGAATTCTTATGTATATAAAGAAAATATTAAGAGCCTCGATAGACCCTTAAACACTAACTTGATTATTCGATCATAGATTTCCAAGGGAGTGATTATAAATATATTCCATGGGAGTCATGGAGTGTAAGAACGGTAAATGAAAGTAAATATATTAACATAGTAGACCTATAGATATGGTGTTCACAAGGCACCTAGGTTTAGATAAAATTATTTAGTGATTTTATGGAAATGAAATCACCCTATCACTAGGTCTCCAAGTGGATAAGATATCGATTGGGATATGAGTGGTCTAACATATGTCTTATAATTTGGATTATATGTGTATGGATTGGATGAGGGTTTAGATCAAGTAAAATATTCCTCTGAGGATTGGGCCTTATGGTGATAGATGTGGAAATTGTACATGTAGTGTTTGATGAGGAAATACTTTTGAGAATGGATTGGAATCTTGGTGGGTTCTTATAGTGGTATGGTCCCTCAGAGTCTATAAAATGTATTATGAAAGTTTTTACTCTATTTAATTATTCAAAAGTTCATCTAAGGAGATCAAGGATGAGATGCTAGTGTGAGTATTGGGTATTGTCGGACATATTGGCATTATAATGCCAAGAGGCTTGGTATGTTAGTGGGGTTCGGTTATAATACATGATTTTAATGAGGTTATTGAACGGATTCTTGAGAATATAATTAATGAATGGTCAACATGCCGAGAGAATACTATAGTGTGTGAGATAAGGATTATGGGATAATCCTCGAGAGATAAGTCTATACTATCTGACTGAGAGGATAGAATATGATATGTTTGATATGATTGGGTGAGTGTCCAACCCATGTGAGGATGATATTATGTATGAAGACACTTGGGGTTATTTATGCTATCTCATGGAGACATTTGGGGTTATTTCATGACTCCAAAATACTCTGGAAATGTTCTCACATAATGTTTTAGAAAAACAAATATATCTCATGGAAGACCTGAAGGCCACTCTAGCATCCAATGTTTCCTCACACAAACAAGTGAGAAACCTCAACAATTTACCATAAGAAAAAAAAGAGAGATTTCATAGTCAAATAAGGGGTAGAAAAAACAAACTAGTAACTGCATAATCAGACAAGTTTCCACATGGAAAAGAAATCAAATGCATGGTCAAATTGGTGACACCATGAATAAAATTATAATTAGAAAATGTAAAAGGCTCTAATAACCCTCTTGAAACCTCTAACCCTCATAAAACACAAAGGGTTTTATAAATTTAGGACCCTATAACAGATATCTATCAAACAATTAATGTCCTTTAGAATTTAAAACAAACTTAAAAAGGAGAGAAAGGGGCCTGGACATCCACCCTATGAGATGACTACCAAAAATCTCATTAAATAAAGAACATATCTTCACATCAGATGAACAAGGTTCATAACTATGCAACATCATTAAATAACAAAAAAAAAAACACTCTCGTGTGAGATGCCTCTCAAAAAAGGGGAAATCCATTAAAAAACATCACATCTAAGAAGAGAAACGATCTCATAAAACAATATAAAGTCAAACACATTGTATCAATAGAAAGGAAACAAGAAAAGAATATAAATAAGTAATATCACCCCTCAAAAAAATTGGTATACTGATTATAATACACATGTCCTGCAGTTATTGGGTTTCACGTATGCAAATGTGGAATAAAAAAACATTGATTCAATGTACAGGTGAACTCAATGATGTATTGTTGAATCAACCACCTTTGGATAATTTTGCAAAGGAATGAACCATAAACAGAGCTAAAATAAATCATATAAAACATTTGAAATGACTTTTTTATAGCCTGAATGAATCATATAAATACTAATAATAACTAATAATTAACCTGAATTCAAGCTTACAGAGAGTTAGAATTGATGCTTACACAACAAAAGGGGGATTCACGACCGACCATGAGCGGGGAGCTACGAGCAGTGAGTGGGAGTCAGGATGGGAGGATGGGAACTCAAGGGGGATGAGAGCGGTGACAATGACGGGAGGAGCAGAGCAGCCTTGTAGAGTTTGGATAACTGTGTCTTGAAGGGGGAAGCATGAGTGCCAATGAGCGTGGAGAGGCGAGTGGAGAGTGGCAAGTTGAAATCGGTGAGCGGAGAGCGGTGAGGGGTGGTCGAGATGGGAGCAATAGTGAGGGGTGGTTGGTATGGGAGCAGTGGTGAGGACATGAGGAGTATGTGCATGGCGCCGAGGGTTTGGAGAAGTGCTGCTTAGGGATAGGAGAAGTATCCTGATGGCGAAGTAATTTTAGATAGATATATCCCAACAGTTCATTTGAACCATTGGGGAAAACCGGTCCATATGACCTATATGCCAACGATTCATATGAATTGTTGGAATAAGGTCTTTTTCCCAATGGTTTGTTAAAACCATTGGAAAAAAAGCATTGTTATAGGTGGAATTTCCACCAGTGATAGGAGGAAGTGACTGTGTAGAAAACATTACAAAAAGATTCCATTCAATTTTTTTTAAATATATTCAAATTGAATGAAAAATTTTCTTAGTAAATAATAGAATTGGGGATAATGATATCAATAAAATTATATGAAAAACATTAACACATAGGGGAAATATTCCCTAATGAAAGTAAGAGTTAAGGCTAGATCCACTTACAAGCACCCCTTCAGTTGAATTAAAAACTGAAGGAAAGTGAAATGGTAAGGGATCATATAAAACCCAAAAATAAATATAGGAGAATAAAATATATGGTGTTTTAGATATAAATAATAAAAAATTTCCCTTGATGGTCATAAACAGTCTTGATTTTAATGTGATATTGGAAAAGAAACCCTTATGAATTGGGAAAGTTTTGAATCAAAATCCATTGAAAGGGGAAGTATATATATTAAATAAATTTAATTTAATAAAAATTATTATAAAATACACCCAATAGGTAGTATATACACAAAAAAGAAAACAATAGTGAATATAGATCATATCTGAATAAAGGAAAATATGAGAAGAGGAACCCTTACCTTAGACTTCTATTTGGTCAGACATGATGTAAATCATTGTTTAATAAATTCAGTTTTATTATTAATATATATATATATAATAACCTAATTCATATTTATTTTACTAAAAAAAAATTCATTTATAAATTATTATTAAACACATATTAATTATTTTTTGTTAAAATTAAAATTTAGGAGTTGACCACGTCTTTTTCCATGCATGCTTTGGTTTATAGGTTCCATTCCTTACTCCTTGATCATGGGTTCATAAAATCCATAATTTTAAAGAATATTTATTATTATTTTTTGAAATATTTATGAATTAACAATGTTATTTTATGTAACTTATAGTTATTCTTCACTTAGAAAGCTAAAAATATCCTTTTTTGTGATTGTTGAATTAATAAAATAATTGAATTTATTGGTGAATATAATTTGGAATATTACCACACTAGAATTATCAAAAACATATGAAATTAATCATAATTACGTTATTATATTATTATTTATGTTTTATTAGCTATCCATGATGTAAAATGTATAACATTGTTCATGTAGGTGATAAAACTAACCTAAACAAGAACACATTATAATGATCGAATGGGTAAGAAAATGATATTGTATAGTAATAACATCAATTTACAAAATATTAATGATTTAAAAGCATGTAATTAAAGTGTTAAACCATGTTTAATAATTTTTGGATAAATAATATAAATAATAATTATTAAGGAATGAATTACTTATATGTTTAAGATTGAATTTTCCTTTAGCGAGGCACATGGAAATGAGGGATTTAGGAATTATTCTTGTGAGAATAGGTTCAAAAACTTGGTAGAGAATTATTAAGGATGGAATTTTATTGTTTATACTATATTACACTTAATTAAAGGTATATTGTGGACTGGGTATAGGAGGGGTCTATTTATAGGAGATCTTGACTAGAATTTTAGCAAATAACTATTTCTTAATGTGCAAGTATTGTATATTTACATGGAATGTGGAACCAAAGTTAAAAAATAATAGATATTGGATAAGGTTATGTCATTAATTAAATTATAAAATAATTTATAAATAATTTATTATGACATTTTAGGTCTTTATCTCTTAGGTACCCCCCTTTATATCATTTTACCTTTTCCATAAAAACCTATTTTTTACCTCAATAACTTATTTTTAGGAATAAAAATGAAATTAACTATATTATTTAATTTTTAAATTATGATTCCAAATATGAAATTCATTTCATTAAAATTTTAAAAATGATAAAAAAATAATTTAATATATGAACACATAACACATAATTGTTTTAGAAAAATGTATTTTAAACATTAAAATAAATATATTCTTATTATTTATGAAGTTTCAATATTTAAATTATTATATTTTTTTTTATTATATACAAAGAGATTCGTTTAATTAATGTTAATATTTATTAAAATTTATTTTTATTTGTTAAAATAAAAATACATAACTTATAGAAAAAAAAAATCTTTGGAAAAAAGGTGTTTTTAACATCAAATTATTTTAATCACATCCCATCAATTATTTATCTTATGACCATTAAATTTTATTAAAACATTGGTATTATAATATTTCTTTAATTTTTATAAACACATCAAATCATTATTTAATAATAATAATAAGAACATGTAATGAATAAAAATAAATATCTTTATAATATTCCATTTTAATTAATTATTATCCCTTTTATTTCATTCCCATTTAATTTATTTTTTTTGAATTATATTTTTCTAAGTTTTACTAATTATTAAACAACTTAAATATACTTTTTGGAAATAATTATATAAAATGACCATAAATCCAATAAACATATATCTAATGACCATATATCCAAAGACCATACATCCAATGACCACATGTCTAATGATTATCTTTAAAAATAATTCATATTATTCTCTAATTTCTTCATAAATATATTTATCAAATTTATAATATTTTGTATACTTTTTATAGTTATAATTTTTAGTATGATCTTTATGATATATCATGATGATGAAACTTTTAAGCTTATAATATTTTATTCACTTTTGGTTTCATTTCTTTAGTAATTTTACTAATTATGAATCATTTAGTTACCTCATAGTGTATCTCATTTTGTATTGTAACATTTCAACATAATAAATAATTGTACAATGTAGTTTGATGTCGCATGTATGCTATCAAACATAAAAAAATTTCTTAAAAGGAAATATGTAATAAAATTATGGGGTGTTATTGATTCTATCTGGTTTGTACATGATGTCCTTCACCACATTGTGATCCTCAGTCAATCACCAAATCCAAAAAGTCTTCTCAATATCTCAGTTAAAACTCCTTTGAGTTGAACAACATGATCTTCTAAACTCCATGAATCTTATATGATCTTGAACACATTGTAGTGTTAAACCTTTCTTCATTGTACAAAGACCGAGTACCCCAATCAACCCAAATTTCCACCTTTCTTCCAAATATGAATTTTTCATGGTGTAACCATAATTTCATGACATAATCATTCTCAGATATCTAATATTCACTACATGTGTTAAAATATTGTAGCATGATTTCTCAATCTATCAAATTTCAGAGCCATAATCATTCTTGTCAACCTCTTACAACAATATAACTTTATCCCACAATGCTCTACTTCACTATTCATTTTAATGTTTCACATTAGCCACTATGGTGTAGTCTTCATCTCTATGGCAAGGTACTTCTCTAATTTCCCGATTTAATTAATCATCCACAAATGCTTATTATCCTTACATAGACCTAGTTAAATCTTGCATAACTCCATTTACAAAATGGTATTCTATTTGACGTTGAAATATTCCCACACTAGTCTAGAATTAATCCCACATAACCAATAGTTTCATTGATTTGTTCTTACATATATCTCTTAAAAGTGGGAGATATTCTTCTATGATGTGGCCTACTATGATTCTCCAAGATAAATCTTACATGAAACCTATTGTGATGTGATTGACTATACCATTATGCAACCATCCAACCTACTTCTCTATTTATTATGATGTAGCATCTATTTAATCTTACATAGGACCAGATTGCGGTGTGGTCACTATTGTTATGATGTGATTTTATTTATTCACTAAAAAAAATCATTATTCTCCAAATAACATTTGTAAAGATCATACTTATCCCAAAAATTAATATACCAAAATAATCCAATTTTAACTTTAACAAATGTGGTTCTCAATAATTCTAAACATCTACTCTTTAAATTAGACTCCCTTTGGGATTAATAATAATATAAACCACTTATTCCCATTAAAATTATTCATCCCCTAATTAATTTGCATCAATCAACAAAATATTTAACTATAACTTAATAAAACCAACCCACAACCTATGATTTCATCATAAATACATAACAATACATAACTTTTTAAGTACTCTCACAATTTCACAATGTTTTAATTTTTTTTATAAAAAAATGTAATCCATCCTTCACATTTATTAAACAAAAGTCATAGAATAAACTTTAAAATTGGTGGAACTTCATGCAACCATTTGAATAACATATATCTTTGCATGATCTAGAATTTATTTATTTCCTTCCGTGCGTTTTTCTTGACAAAAACTCACACTAACCTATATTTCTTCACTTATATATATATTTTCAACAACACACACATTAAACAAAATTCTTATTCTTATCATTCTTCATATTATTCTATTCTATGTGTTTTTATTGACATAAAAATTACCTCAAATTCTTTTTATTCAATATTTATGCTAGAATACCTATCTCAGTTATTTACTATTCATCACCAGAAACTTTCATGAAAAAACCACTACAAAATTTATTTATTCTTATTTTTCTCATTTATATTTCTATCATATGTATTTTATGTCCCATATCATGGTTTAAAAAATTACTCATAAACTTTAAAAATCATAACTTCATATAAATGGTGGAAATAAATTCATATTTGAATAGCCATATTCTTATATAATTAAAAGGTTAATTTGATGAAATGAATACAACCTTTATTGAATTAAAATATTTTGAATGGGGGAATCTAATGATGATCAATGAAAAATTAGGTTATAAAAAATCATATTTTTTTGATGAAATTAAATATTACACAATCTTCAAGATAGACTATTATTACACAACATTAGTTTATTCTCACACATCCCTCATATTAACCTTACATAGCTTGTGTGTCAATCAAATCGATCTTACACAAAATTTATAGACTTTAATTTCATAGAACCAGTATAAAAACGAGTTTAACCACATGAAACTCCATTTCATAGGTCTGAATACCACAAAACCTTTATAAATATGTATTCGACCTCAAAATACTATATTACATAATGATTAAACCTCACATACACCACAATTTTTACTTACTCTAAGTGATTTTATTTAGTCCAAACCAATTATTGGACTTATCTATAATATCCATAAATATCTTGAGTATTGTTTTACAATAAAATAAAATATATAAAAATTTGAAAACAAAATTCTAAACATGGTCTTAACAATTCCCCATTTGAATTTTCTTTTTCAAATCCTTTAGTCCATATAATATTAAATCCATTTAGAAACATTTTCACATTATTGCATTCGTCTTCAATCAAATGAAACCAACTAAAATAAAAATTGATACTAATTGAAACATAAAAAACAAGTGCATAAACAATTATTAAAGTAATAAAATTCTCATTTATTATCAATTAAATATCAATTAATTAACTCTAAGTATATATGAGAAAATTTTTTATAAAAAATAAGAGTGATATATCAATAGCATAAGGCTGTACATAACTATAAATAAACTCTCAAACCATATCTTTCAACTCTTCATCACCTTTTAAAACTGTTTAATTAAATAAGTGTTCCATCCTTTCATACATGAAAAAAATTTATGAAAATATTTTTAATAAAAACATTTAAAACTTCTAACAAAAACACTCAATAATTCATAGAATTTTTACTTTATTTTATCCCCTTTTATTATTTCTACTTTTGGAAAACATATTTAATAATTTTTATTCATGTAATGTTTACTATTTGAAAAAAATAATTTTAATAAACAAGGAAACATATTTTCTCATACATACAATAACTTTTATTTGAGAGAAGTAAAACACTCATAATCAAACTCAAATTCTAAAATACATCCTTTATAACCAGTTTTATGGAAACATCTACTAATTGATCATTATTTGTAAAATATTCTAACTTCAATAACCTTTTAAACCTTTTACTTTATAAAGTTACAATTGATATTATTTTTCTTTTATCACGAATTTTTAAATGGATTGTTTGAAATATTGATAATAATTTTATAATCATTACCCAAGATTAAATATAGGATCACCTCAACCAAAATATCATTAATCCACATCTACATACACATAATTTGTTTTATTAGTTGATTTTCAATAACATAATAATATTTATAATGGATTAATTTCATTGAATTTTGATTCTTTATGTTTCATTCCACATTCCTTTATCCCAAAAAGGAAACTCCACCTAGGGAATACTTTCAATCATTAAAATTTTCTACCCAATTTTCATTAACATTCCCAAACAAATCTAATCACCCTTTTCTATTATAAAGAAAAAATAGTAGTATATTTCAAAAACCATATAAATATCTTGGATTCTATGAAATGATATTCCTTTGGTTTACTCTAGAATAAATTACATAAAGTCACAATATAAATAATATCTAGTATAGAATCCATAAAGTATAAGATATATCTATATAGTCATTTGAATTATATTTGATTAAATTCCTTACCTTTGTCATCTTTATAAATATTCATTCCCATTGAAATTTGAGTATAAATATATTTATCATCCTAAATTCCAAACTTCTTCAAACAATATCATGCATAATTATCTTAAGATAAGAAAATATATACCTTTCATTGTCCAATTTAGAGGTCTAAGAAATACTTCATCAATCCAAGTATAAACATCTCAAAATTCTTATCCAGTTAAAAATAAAATCCTTTATAAAATTGTTTTTTCATTTTCTAAAAAGATAATATCATCCACATAAAAACTAATAATAACTAAATTATTGAAGTTATCTTTAATATAAAAGTTATTTTCCATTCTTCCTTTATAAAAATTCAATGAGTTTGAAATATACGTAATTGGAATAAAAACTATTAGGGATTTTGTTAGACCATATAGTCCCTAAAGTTTTTGTATTATAATTATAAATATTCTTCTATATTCAACCACATGACACTATTAGTTACATATTTTAAAAATTATTTCATTTCTTGAAACTTATTTGATTATAGTTTTAGCTTTTTAGTATGTTGTTGAATTAACTTCTCATGATATCTTTTCCCCCCTTGAATCTTAAATCAATTCACTTCTATAAGTATGAAATGATATTTTGGAAAACCAAAATTCCCATTATATGTTCTGAAAACCTCCACAACACCAAAAATATCCATAGAAATTTAAATTTCTTATAAAAAGAACATGATATTTTAAATATAAACCATATCATTTTCAATATTTTTTGAATTTCACTAACATTATTTTTATAGAAAAATCTATGAAATTTTTAACTCTTATTCCTATATATATATATTTAGATTCCCAATTATATATATATTTAATATCTAATTTTAGTATATCAAAAAAACACAAATTTTCTATTTTTTAAGGAAATAACCCCCAATTATTTATTCTTTAGTATAGTGCTAACTTTATATTCAACAATAAAAGACCGTTTTTATCAATTTAACATGGAAATATAAAATTTATATAATCTTATTACATTCATAAATCTTGATCCATCCTAAAATATTTATTTCAACTTTCTCTAAATTCATGGAATAATTTCTTAAAATTTAACTTAGATTTATTTATTTGACATTCAATATTTTTTTTTGTGATTTAAGTTCTTCCCCACTTGATTGAACTTTATCACCAATACATTATTTTATATTCTTCTCTATAGTAAGATATAATTTAAACATTCCAATATCTATAAACAATGTTGATTTTTTTATAGGAGAAAATTTATCAACACTTTATGATCTTGATGACTTATTCATGTAATTTTTATCTTTTAATATTTTTTATATCATAGAAATATACTCTTTCAATTCATGATTCAATTTGATTTATATTTCAGTCTAAAAATATTCTTTATTGTTATTACCATCATCATCACTTATGATTTTTTTCATCATTCACTTTGGTTATGTGCAAGTTTTCATCTTGTTAACTAGATTTATCACAAACACTATAATTTTCATCACTTTATTCTTCCTCTATCTTAGAAATAAATTTTCATCTCTTAACTCTATAATTGATCTTATCATTCTCTCTAGCATGTAAATTTACCTTACATAATTTATTTGAATTCCTCCTTAAAATGTTTTCCTGAGTAATATTTTTTAAAATAATTTTCACATTATTTTAATTCTATATAAAGAAAATAATTTGTGTCTTGGGTTCATCCCTCCAAGATCTTCCTACCATCAAGGTACTTAAGAATCATGATACAATAGTGATAAGAGTTTTTCTCATCCTTTACATTTTTTAGTAGAAAATATACAGGATTTAAATGCGATAAAACAATTTTAACCTAATATTTAGACATATAAAAATCCAATTTATCAAATAATAATGTCAATTACTATTAATAATTTGGTTACTACACTTTATGAGCTTAATATTTCCATTCGGGTGTAGTTTCTATGAAGTTTCCATTCTTGAGTGTACAAGAAAAATCAAAATTAAATGATTTCAAGTATTCCATCCATATAATCTATATTAGGTTTAACTAGATTGTATAAATTATAAATTTAATATTATTGTGGTTAGGGTGTAAAACAAGATTATAATTGAATAAGAAGTAACACGAATGATTTAATTCATGTGAAAGAACTCCTAACTCAAGATCATGTGTTAGGTAATTTGTTTCAAGAAACTTATTATTTTTATACACATATACAATGAATCAATACTCTTATATTAGTGAGCATCAAAATACTACACCTAATGCATCATAAAAAACTAAATAATGTCTTCTGAATTTGGGAAATATCCAGATAAAAACTATAGTAAGCATCTATTTCAATTTTTTGGAATTTCTCCTCACACTAATCATCTAAAATAAAATTTACACGTTTCTATTTCAGGTCTACAATAGGTGAAATAAACTGTAAAAAATAATAGATGAATCACCTATAACATCTTACAAGACCTAATAAAATTTAGATCCTAAAAACATTCTTTATAATATTCTTAGACATAACCTCCTCCACCTTCTTGGGATCCCTAGATACCCAAACTTCATACACAACATGGAATATAAATTTTTCTTCCCTAACCTAAAAATGACATGTTTAGAGCTTAGTAGAAAGCCATTAATATTGTAATTTTCTATTCATGATATGAAATTTCTTTCAATTATATATTTGTGACCATGATTAAATAATAATAACACTAAAAAATACTATAATGAAGTGTTATAACTACCTATGTATTTTTTTCATCAAGGACATAAATAATATTATCATTCTTATTAACTTGAGTGAAATCACTAAATATTAAAAAAAACCCTTCTAAATCAAAAATAAAATCTTCAGGAATTACAATATATTTTATATAAGATATTGATAAACCCAAAGTAAATATATCATTAACAAACTTCAGTGATAATTTAGTTGATCAAATGAATCATTTATTAGAGGAAGTGAGTAGAAATATCTTGTCATCACCTTATTTAATTTGAAGTAATAAATAAAAAAATACAATGTTTATTAAATTTTTTTGAAATATAATACTAGATTAGATAATGGATATTTAATTAGTCATTTAAATATTTTTTAATTAATATCCTACAGTTATATTTTCAGCTATTGAATATTATTCGAGCTATGTAGTATAGAAAAATAAAAACCACTCCTATCATTGTGAATATAGTTAATCATGAACTCACCTTTCCTAACTAAAAGTATTCATGAAAAATAATTAGGAAATATGTTTAGGAAGTGATTCAATACCAGAGTAATCCCTTTAGGATCTAACAATTCAATTTCTCATAGAATTATACTATTTATTTATGAGGTGATGGATCTCACCCAACCCATATGTGGACCTGCATGAGTTTATTGAAGATTCTGTTCTACAATAAAATTATTGGAAAATCCTATAGGATAAGATAAAAAAATATTGTTCCAGTATCAATATAAATGTATCCAAAATTGAGAAATCAGTATATGCCCATGATCAAATCATATCTCACAATGAATAATATGATAAACTCCCATAATTTTCCATAATTTGACACCATGATAGCACATGACTAACACCACCAGATCACCTTGGTCAATTTTTGAAGAGTAATTTCAACAATAAATATATATATTAATATGTGAAAATCTACCCCATACAATATATTAAATATGAGGAAATAAATGTGTGATAATCTCCAGTGTTAAACAAATCACATACCAAGATATAAGTCACTAAAATGGAACCTTTAACGATCGATGGTCCCTCCCTAATTTATGCTGATGGAAATTACATTGATAATATATAGTTTAAATCCCAATTAGAATCTCCAGATCATCAAAAAGTATTATATCCTCTTATTACTAAGGATATCATATTTCTAACCCCTTACCATTTTAAGATCTCGTCAGAGTGACATAATTTTTGATTTATTATAGTCCACCACTCTGTTTCATGAAGTATGCATCTAATCTGAGCCTTTATCACTATAACTATGGGGATTGGATCTATAATAATGATTTATATATATCCTATATTTCTATAAAATTGACTCATTTTAGGCTATGATTCAAAAACATTATTCATTTTTCTAATGCTTCTACACTAATAAAAATGACATGGATTCTTTAACTATTGATTATGCCATACTTTATCTACTTATTTAATCAATTAAATGGTGTAAATAATGTTATCTATTCTTATTTCTATAAAAGGTTCCACTTTTAAAACCCCTAATAGATATAAAAAACCTACTTATTGATTCCTCCAAAAATCTACATTTTCAATGGTTATCTTATTAACTAGATCAAAATAGACAAAAAGGTAAAATAATACTATCCTTGATCAAATTTTATCCCATAGAACCATAAAAAAACATGAATCCTTCATAGAATATTTTTTATTTAATGTTAAGGAATATCATAAAAAATTAATGAACCTAATAATATATTCTATAATCATTATATCATGTTGTCTAATTTATAATAAAATTTGATACTTTTCTATGTGAAAAGTATTAGGATAAAATTTATCATTGAAAAAGGTTATAAATTCATTCCATGATAAAATATCATTATTCTTATCCCAATCTGAGAGCCTTATAATATAAAGGATTACAATTTCATCTACCTCACCCTAGGTTTTAAAAGTAACTGAAATGTACGGTGGATACTCTCCACTCACTCCTCTATGGAATATAGATCTGAATCACCCAAAAAGTTGAGGGAGCACTACAATTAATAATTTAAAGTATTGTGAGAAACCAAAAAGTATTTTTTTTTGGATTGTATCCGATCTATGGAATAAGAGGCCCAACCTAACATCTTTATGAGTTTATGGTTAAGAATAACCTAAATTGGTGATACATTCTACATTACACTAGTGAATCAAATATAAACAAGAAATTTATTTGGTAATTTTAGTAACAAATGTGTTAATATTTCAAAATTTAGTATGTTTTTATTTTATTATTATAGGATTTTAATGTTGGATGAATTTTGAGGATTTTAATTTTTTTTGAATACAGAATATAGAAATCCAGGTGCAACATGATCCCATTATGCCATGATAAATGATATCTAGAATATATTATTGTGTGTAAATTGAAAATTATTCTATGATAATTTTATAAGGTTAAGATTAAATGAGGAATTAAGCGTTGTGTTATGTCCACATGTGTTGGTCTAAAAATCATAAAATATATAGGAATATTTTTTTTTCACATGGTATTATTTTATTCCATGATTTTAATTTTGTTATCGTAACATATTTATTTTCACCATAATGAAGATGAAATAAAGGAATACAAAGAGGAATTACATTATTACACTACAATGAAAAAAATATCATGAAATGATCATTTTATAAAGAGAGATGGAATTCAAAATTATGAATAAATATTTTAGGGGGATGTGGAATGATATATGGATATACTTGAATCAAGTTATGGAATGTGTCATTGTATCATGTTGAATGAGATTGATGTATAATTAAGGATTTTATATCTTTATTCTTTTGGGAACTAGAAAATATTTTGTGTGGTGATAATTGGAACATTAAAATCACTCTTAAAGGATTATTTTTATATGGGTTGATACATGAAATTAAAAAAAATAATATTTGGGAGATATAATATACATATTTCTCTATAAAAATAGTTCCATGTATAGGATAAACACATAAATATGTCATTCATTCACTGATGGACATCGATTAATGGTTTATAGAAGTTAAAGGTTATGGTTAGAAATTATATTAGGATTTTTATTTCCCTCTCTCATTTATAACATGGCTGAAACCTTTTGTTTTTTTATAAAAACATGAGGGGGGGCGGGGTAAGATTTTTAATGATATTTGTAATAAAGGGTGATCGAATATTTAGGTTACTGTATTTTTAATGATTTTTTATTATATTTTTTTCAATCAATAATTCTTCTATATATTTTTTTATTTATTTAAGCATGATCATAGTTTATGGATTAAAAAATATCTTTTTAATGCATTAATTAGTTTCTTGGATTCGATATTGAATATATATTAGGTTTAATTTATTATGTATAAATATATTTATGGATCACCTTATTATTAAATGAATCAAATTACTTGATCATAAGAAAATTGGATTTCATAAATTAGACAACAAATAAAAATTCCTATCATTTAGTTAGGTCCAATCCCATAACTTTCCTTTAAATATTTTATACTTGTCTCTATTTAATGATCTTAAATATATAAAATATCAGTATAATCTCATTATATCTAGTTTATTCAAAGTATTTTTAGATTTATCTTTCTTAAATAAGAAAATTCATACTAGGGATCACTAGTCTCCTAGGGTTTGACCTTATACTAGCTATATAATATGACTTAGTATTTTGTGATTTGTAAGAGAATTATTATAATTATAAACTTGATTCCAATTTGAAATTAATGACACCACATGGTTAGTTAATGTTTTTGGTTCTAATACCATGACATGGACTTATTAAAATCTTTGGGTTTGATATATTTAGAAAATTATTTTCATTTCCTTTAATTTTTTTTATCATTTTCTACCTTTTATTATTCTTGGTGTTAAAATGTTATGATTTTTAGGTTATATATTATGGAATCATGAGTACTCAACTAGAAATAATTTTAGGAAATCTATATTAGAACCCTTGGAGTATGATATTGAGATTGAAAAGAATTTAAGGAAACATAATAAGGGATAAAACTTGGATGCATTAGGTCATTATCACGAAGAAAATCAAGTTATATAAATTAAATAACCAAGGAAAAAGATTTTAATGGAGTATGGTCTACCTTTAAGTGTAGGGGTATAATTGAGAATTTTAGAACCACCCGTTCCTATTATTATTTTTTAAATAAATCTTGAAATCATTCAAGTGATCTTAAATCTACTTCAATTCACTAGGATACCATATGAATATTGAAGCTAACACTTTGGAAGCTTCCTTGAAATTTGTGATATTTTTAATTTAATGGAATTTCGAATCATGTGATAAGTCCATGATTATTCAAGTTTTATTTAATATTGAAATCCAAAAAATGAATTCAAATATTGAAAAAACATTTTATTAATACATTGAATGATATGGAATGATGATTCGCAAAAATATTTCCCCCATATAAAACCATGAATCTCTACTTGAAAATATTTAATTTTAGAAAATCCGAAACTAATACACTTTACATTACATGGGATAGGTTTATGGAATTACTAATAAAGTTTCCCTATAATAGTTAAGTTATGTGGTTAATCATGAAAAAAATTGTATAATGGTTTTCCTCAAAGTAATATGTTAACCATTGGTGCTATCACTAGAGGACTACTGAAGAATAATATTCCAAGAAAGAATTATAATTCTTTGAATAACATATATAATGATAGTTTTCAAAGGAAAGAGGTTGTACCATAACAAAAAAGATCTGACATGGAAGAAATAAATGGATGTATGGATGATCAATCAGAATAATTTAAAAAAACATATGGACACAATGATTTCTATGAACCAATCCCAAGGTAAATACACTAGAGATGAAAATTAAAATGATTTTACCCATAAAAATAATTTATTAGGATGTAGAACATAAGAAAATCAAGTATTTCAATTAATAAGAGGAGCACCAAGGTTCCAAAAATAATAAAAAGGATCACCACTTTGGTATCAAATATGCTACCTTGAGGAAAATTTAGTGATACTCATAATGAAAACTAGGGCTTCCACTAATGAGATAAAATTTGATTATAAAGATCAAAGTGATTTTGTGAGAAATATTGAGTTTTAAGTTGGTAAAATTAAAAATTATCTTAATTAAAGGCTAAGAATAATAATTTTAGGTGGCCTAAATATCAACATATGATTATATTTTAAGTATATCATTTTCATAAGTGGTAAAATCATTGAATAAAGTGATTAACAAATAGAGATGTGACAAGAAAAGAAAGTGTAATAAGAGTGGTTAGAGGTGGAAAAGAGGAAGGAGAAAGTAAAGTAAGTCAAAATTAAATCAAAAGAAGAAATTTTTCTACTACATAAACCAGAACTAAAATTCATAAAAAAGATAGATAAAGGAAAAATTTAGTAAAAAGTTAGTATGTTTCATGAAAATTTTAAAAATATTTGCGTTAATATTAATTTTATATAATCTTTAGAAAATATTCCCACATATACAAAGTTAATGAAAGAATTGGTTTAAAAAAAGAAAAAAATTGAGGATATTGGTACAATACCACTTATGAAAGAATTCTTATGAGTGACATTTAATAGTGGACCAAAGTAGAAATAAGAGATATAAAATTTTTCAATTCTCATTAATATTGTATATTATAATTTTTTAAAATATTTTAGTAATTTAGATGTGCTTTTTAATATCATGTCACACTAAACGTTTTAAATCTTGGGATTTGAGGAGATATATCCCATAAAGGTTTATATTAAATCTGAAAATATAATATTTATATATCCCCGATTCTTGATTGAATATATCTTTCTTGAAGAGTAAAAATTTCACACATATATTTTCCTTTTATTGAAATAAATTAAGATAAAACACCACCATACATGGAAGTATATTTTTTAATGGGTATGTACTTAATTGATGTTTAAATTTTGGAGATATCTCTGAGAGTTAGTGATAATAAATTTAAGTTCAATATTCCTTAGGTAATATTTTTTTTGTTAAAGATAATATGGTTTTGAGTGAGGAAAACAAGTCAAGAGTTGAATATATTACTTCTATTAGTGAGAGGAAATAAGTAGTTTTTATAATGTATAATGGGATGAAATAAATTATAAAAACTAAGGAGAAAATAGATTATATTGAGAGTATTGAGTATATTAGAAAATTTATTGAGAAAAAGGTGATAAAAAGGGAAAAAGTTAAGTTATTTCATGGATTGACCTTTTATTTTTGAGTATTAACTAAAATTTGATGGATTGATTCTATATAAGTGGAAAAGGTTCTCCCTAAAGGAAGTGATCAAAATTTATATAAAGGAGGATAACCCATATATATATACATATAAATGTAAACTTAGACCATTCACTAATATAGATCTGGTAATTAATTCCAATTATCTAGTTATATGATAATGTGAGATCTTGTCTAGTTAAAAGAATTTTAAAAATTATTATGGGAAATAATTGATTCTTTATTTTTTATTTGGAATTAGTTTCTTGGTATTTATTTTAACATGGTTTCAGGATGTAGAATTCAATGACTATTATATTTTTGAGATTTTATGGAATCATTATTATACTTTGACTTATGAATTTTTTAGGTCTAAGAAGATTATTGACGATGACACAAGATAAGAGAGAGAAATATGAATATATTCAACGTAAAAGTTAGTGTTGTTTTAAGTTATTTATTTCTTTACATTACCTAAATTTAAATTTAAATTTATATATTTTTTAATTTCATTCCACACTTAGATATCTTGTTACATTAGAACCTAGATAACTTGATGAATAGTAACCAAACCGGCTCACTATGTGACCTCAGGTGGACCTCCCCAAATGCTAGAGGATGCTGACTAGTAGTGGGGGTATAATGAGGTACAATGGGGAGCATACAAACCCTATATCATAGTTTATAATCATAAAAAAATAACTAAACATCATATACCAAAACAAATTTCTTTTATAATACATAGTAAGTAAAGAAAATACTGGACATGTGATAATAAAATGAAATTTTGGAATACATTCATATAGATTGGTCACCCATTAGGCTGACCACATATATAGAAAAAAGTAATAACACAAAAAATATTGATATAAAATCATAGGAGGATACACTACACCCTTGGTCCTTACCTCATCCTGATCACCAATGCCATCCAAGCAGCTCTAACTTGACCATGTACCTCTAGGCCTTTATACAACATGAATTAAGAACAAGTGTGGGAAGATCGAGAACTTAAGTACCATGGAGGACTAATCATGGTTTGAGTATAAATTAGTAGGACTATACCAATGGTGTACCAAAATATAACTAGTCTATAAATTGTACATGCATATTTACTCAAGGAAAAATAGGCACAAGAACTAAAAAAATAAAGAAAACATAACAATTGTCAAACCTAAGGGTCGGGTTCACCCTATGAATGTTATGTACATACTTCAGCCAGTGCCAAGGTGACTCTCAGAATGTTTTGATTACTTTTCCAACCATTATATCCTAACCAAGGGGAATATACTCATCCCTAGTCGAAATAAGGGTAATACATGGGAAATATACCCATCCCCTGATCCCCAACATCCCATGGGGGTGGCATTCACCTCAAGATAACCATAAGTAATAGCATCCCCTGGGGGAAGTGTTCACCCTAGGATAACCATATAAAAATATAATCTCTTAGGGGAATCATTCACCCTGAGTTAACTATATAAACTAGTATACCCTTGGGCACTATTCACCACAAGTTAACCATATAAACCAACATCCTCCAAGGGAAGTGTTCACCCTTGATTAACCAAATAAACTAGAATCCCTTGGGTGAAGTGTTCACCCTAAGTTAATGATCCAAAAAACCAAGGTGACATGCACATATAACACTTAAAAAGACATAAAATAAATAAAAAATTATAATGGAAAACCATTTAACATTTCTCTCTGAAATAAAAACATATTCCATTAAAAAAATAATTTACCAAAGCACCATTTCTAAACAAAAAAAAAATTAATAATAGAAAAATAAAATAAAAACCATTATATTTTCTATTTAAGAAATAAAAACCAATTTATAATTTTCCCCAACTATATTTCCAAAACTAACCAATTAACTAGTTCAAAGATAAAATATCTTGAAACCCCATTTCCCATTTACCAAAACCATTTTCACAAAACCAAACTATAACCTTGAAGGAAACACTACCCTATAAGGGGATTTTTCATTCTACACCAAACATTATAGAAACCTAATTCCAAATATCGATGATTGTGAATTAGTATTTAAAAATAATTGTCTCAAAACAGAACTTTTTTTAGCACATTTAATTAATTTAAAAGTTCATCACTAAGAAAACTGATGGGAACAAAAAAATGGATTCACTATAAAATTAATCAATACTATGAGCTATTTTTATGGTCTACATACCTCAACCTTAATGATTTCCCCATTTGTCACCAAGGGGATGAAATCATATTATTTGGCCCTTACAAGCCCTGTCTTAGGTCAAATAAACTCCATCACCCACATATAGTCCTAAAACATGCCAAACATCATCAAACAATCTAAGTTAACATTTATAATTTATTTATCAAATTAATTCTAAAAGGCATAACTGCCAAAAAACTCACCAGTGGTTTCATTATTCCAAAACCATGACCAAACACACACTAATGACCTGTGGCACACTCTCATCCTCAAACTAAGAAAAAACCCCAACATGCACAAAAAATTCAATAATAAATTACAATTAAAATTATGGAAAATCATTAATAATTTAGGAGGCATGACATAAATTTGATTATTTGATAATAGGAGGTACCCAGATGTCATCACAAGACATCCTCTCACTAGGAAGAACTAAACCCAAAACTTACAAAGATATGGTGAAATAAGAATTGAAAACCTAGCTGGGAGAAATAGAAAATTATTTAAGAGGAGTAAAGGGTTGGTAAATACTAGAAGAAGAGTCATAACATAAACTATCGAAAAATGACATTGAAGATATAATGACCCATACTTTACATACATTGACATTAGATAAAAGTTGAAGTATATTATTTAAAAATTATAAGAAAGACACCACAAGACTGTATAGGTATATTGTCTTTAGAAAATGGGAAACATAAACAAATGGTTCATAAAACATCTACTTTTCCCCCACTTATTTTTTCATATCTAGACTCCTTTTTGACATATCTTACTTCATAACTAGACTCATTTTTGAGATATCTTACTTAATACACTTATTTATGACATGAGGAAAAGAAAAATATAAAAGGGTGAGCTCAAATTCTCAGTAAGGGTAAACATGGGAGATATCAATCATATCATAATCATAAAACATAAATACATAGAATTTGAAAATTCTATCCTGCATATAAAATATTGTGATACCATGTTATTGGATAAAACAAAAAATCTCATAAAATCAATGAATGCAATCCCAAACGTCATGAAATAAGATATTAAATTTTGTGGCATACACATAAGTATAGAAAAATCATTTCATATTAACCAAGGATCATTTCCAAGACCCTCATAGTGGACAAAGTCCATTACTCAACTGAGTTCCTCCTTGTTCCAGCCCTGTATTACTAAACCAGATTTACATCCCATTCCACTCATGTATATATCATGAGATATAATACTTTACCCATTGCATTGGAGGGAGATATAGTTCCCACCCATCTCATAATGAAATCATTCTTACATGTGCCACAAAAACATAAATCATCTATCATAACATAACCTAAGGAATAAAATGGGTTTCTTAAGCATCATTCTATCATAATCGATATTAAAAATGGATTTCATAAATAACATTCCACAAAAAACACAATTAAACCATAATAATAATAGGGATAGAAACACAACCCTATTAAATATTGTCATCTTAGATGAAAAATAATTTTGATAAAACAATTAATATTAATTCTTGAGGAAAATATCCTTTCTTTTTCAAAAACACTTTATTTTCTTAAAATTTCATGCAATTTAAAAAGAAAATAATTTATTGTAAAATAAACTTCAAATCGTGTAGTGTAAGTTTCATAGAAATAAGGTATTATGAAGATTTAAAAATACTTTCATGTCATATGAGTTAAAATAATTATCCTCACACTTTTTTCAGAAAAGTAAAAAAGTACCTTGTATCGAATAATGAAAAAAGATTCCTTTTATATTGTTTAGTAAAAATTCAACAATGGGTAAAATTGACTACAAACAATTGAAGAAGAATATAAATAATAATACATATTTAGGAAACATAGGCATGGATGATAAATATACCCCAGTAAATTCTTATGTATAAACAATATCCGATAATAATGAGATTGCTCATGGATTTTCAATTGTGGTGAGACATAAGTTATCACCATATAAGTTTTCATGAGAACACATCCCATAACCTTTTTGGATTCATTAATATAGATTAAAAACCTTTTTCCACTATGAGGTAGTGTGAGAATAGGTGCACTAGCAAACCTTCTTTTAAGTTCTTTGAAATTCTCTTCATATGCCTCCTTCCATAAAAACTTAACTCCTTTACGAGTCAACTTTGTGAGTGGATTGGGTAATCATAAAAAATCTTTCAAAAAATGTTGATAATTTCTATCCAAACCAAGAAAAATTCAGATCTCAGTTACTATTTTTGGTCTCGTCCAACATTCAATAACTTCTGTTTGTTTTGGATCTATAGATATCCCCACTCTTGAGATTATGTGACCCAAAAATGAAACTTTATAAAGCCAAAATTCACACTTGGTTGCAGAAATATTCTCCTTTATACGGGTCTTCATTACATTTCTCAAGTGATCTTCATGTTCTTCCTTTCTATTTGAATAGACAAGAATATCATCCATAAAGACTACTACAAACTGATCAAGATAGTCTCTAAATAATATATTCATTCTATTTATGAAGATAGATGGGGCATTAGTAAGACCAAAAGGTATCACTATAAATTCATAGTTCCCATACCATATACAGAATTCCATATTTGGTATATCCTCCTTCTTGACCCATAATTGATGATATACTAAATGAAGATCAATCTTAGAAAATTATTGAGCTCTATATAGTTGGTCAAATAAGTCATCAATGTGAGGAAAATGATATTTTTTCATGATAGTAATCTTGTTAAGTTATCAATAATCAATGCAGAGTATCATTGATCCATATTTCTTCTTAACAAACAAAATGGGTGCTCCCCAAGGTGATGCACTAGGGCATATGAATCCTTTGTCAAGATTCTCTTGGAGTTTATTATTCAATTCATGCAACTCAATTGGGTCTATTATATAAGGTGTATTTGAAATAGGAATAACATCTGATATGAGTTTTATTAAAAAATCAACTTCACAATTTGGTGGAAGACCTGGTAATTCTTCCAGAAATACATCATCAAACTCTTTTACAATGTGTGTATTCTTAATTGCAAGATTCTCCCCAACTATTTGAGATATATAACCTTCATTTATAGGGATAAAAACTCTTAAGATGGAATAAATTTTCACTAGAAGGCCATACTCATCCTTGAATCAATATATTATCATAGATTGATCTGGAATATGAAATGTGACTTCCCTTCCTTTGAAATTGATATGCGCTCCATATAGAGAAAGAAAATCCATGCTAAGAATCACATAAAATTCTACTATAGAAAGGACCACAAAATTCACAGGAATCACTTTCCCACAGACTTCAACCGGAGAATAATTATAAACTTTTGATGCAACCATTGTACCATTAGGAGTTTTCACAACTAACTCAACATCTAATGGTTGAGTTTATATGGTGATACCCTTAGAAAATGCTTCATAAATAAAAGACTGGGTGAATCCAGAATCAAATAAAACAGTTACTAATTTAGAGTGGATGGTAAGTGTACCTTTCACCACTTCATTATCATACTCAACATTGCCAATAGTGATCGTATAAAACTTGAACTTGTAATAACCATTGGATTAGGGAACTAGTTGGAATAATTTCTTATTTCCTTGTACTTGTAACATTAGAGTTTAGTAGGTGCATTCTGTGTATAATTTTCTCTATTTCCATCATTAGAAATATTTTTCCCATCAATTCAGCATTAAACTACCCAATGAAGTTCTTTTACACACTTAAAAAATTTACTAGCCATTTTAATATAACTTCATCCATGTTTCTTTCCACACTTTGATCTTAAGGGAAAACTCATCTTCTTTTCAGTGAGGCCTTTATATTTTCCCTTGAATTCATTTTTATCTTATTATCAAACCTATAGGATTGATGGGTTACTCCAATCACTATCTCAACCTTGAGAGCACATTTAATGACCTCCTTGTATCTTTCAAAGTCCCTTTTTACTAATTCCCTTTGGAGACTTGGTTTTAATCCAATAACAAATCGATTAATTTTACTCTTACGTTGGATAATAATTCCAGAAGCGTACCTTGAAAGTATTATAAAATTTCCTTTGTAAGTAACAATGAATTCATTTTCCTTTTTCATAAGTTCAAGGAAATCCTTATCTATATTTGTTTGAAGAATACAAGTGATGTACTTATTGAAAAATATTTTCTTGAACTCAAACCATTCCATGGACTCAATTTCATCTCTTTGCCTCATATTTTTGATAAGGTTCCACCATTTATTAGCTTAACCTTCCAAATTATAAACTGATAAGATGACTTTATCATGTTCTGAACATTAGATAATTGAAAATATAATTTTAGTGGTTTTGATCCATTGTTCAGCCACTAATAGATCAAAATACCCGTTGAAAGTATGTGGATGCTACCTAATGAAGGAATTAACAAAATATTGTTCCCTCCACTGCTTATTTGTAAGTCCTACATGATTCATTTCTTGAAATGTTTTTGTGAGCATAACTACAATATTTTTCATTCTAGCTTCCGTAACATTTGGTTGCTTAAGAGGATGATCATTGCATTTCCCATCGCAATCATAATTAATGAAATTCTTTTGGGTACTAGTCATTGACTAAAACCAAGTATCATAGAGTGGATGAACACTAATCATAATGGAGAAAGCACATAATCAAGAATAAAATTTCAATTTAGGACACTTTGGGTTTTATCCTACATTATTAATGATTATTTCTAAAACACTAGGATTGTAACCTAAACTTCAACAAATCCTCTGGGTTCTTACTATGGTTTTCTCATCCTAGTTTCCAAAGGTTAACTATACCTTTCCTATGATACTAACTATAACAACCCATAATTTACATATATTTATATTACTTAAAAGTTGAAGTATATTATTTACAAAGTATAAAAAATCTACAATAGGACCATATATGGATAGTGTCTTTAGAAAATAAGAAACATAAAAAACTAGTTTATAAAACATCTACATTGTCCCCTGCTTATTTCTTCATAACTAGACTCGTTTTTTGACATATCTTAATTCATAACTAGACTCCTTTAAGACATATCTTACTTAAAACCCTTCTTCATGACCTGTGGAAAATAAATATATAAAAGGGTGATCTCAAATGATTAGTAAGGGTTAAAATGGGAGATATTAATCATATCATAATCATAGAACATAAAAACATAGAATTTTAAAATATTATCCTGCATATAAAAGATCGTGATATCATGTCACATGATAAATCATAAAATATCATAAAATCAATGAATATAATCCCAAAATTCATAACACAAGACATGAAATTTTGTGGCATTCATATAAAGATAGAAAAACCATTTTATATTAGTCAAGGATAATTTCCAAGACCATCATATGGAAAAAGTTCATTACTGAACTGAGTTCACTCCTTATTTAGACCCTGTATTATTGAACCAGATTTACATTCTGTTCCAGTCATTTATATCTCATGAGATATAAATCTTTACCCAATGTATTGGATGGAGATATAGGTCCCATCCATCACAAAATTAAATCATTCTTACATGTTCCAATAAAACATAAATCATCCATCATAACATAACCCAAGGAGTAAAATGGGTTTCTTAAATATCATTCTATCATAACCCATATAAAAAATTTATTTCACAAATAGCATTCCATAATAAAAACAATAAAACCATTTTAATAATAAGTATAGAAACATAACCATATTAAATAATTTCATCTTATATGGAAAGTAATTTTGATAAAACACTTGATATTAATTCATGAGGAAAATATTATTTCTTCATCAAAAACTTTTTCTTTTATCAATATTTCATGCAATTTAAAAAGAAAATAATTTATTTGAAAAAAACATGAAATCATGTAGAGTAAGTTTCATGTAAATAAGGCATAATGAAGATGTAAAAATCCATTCATGTTGTATAAGGTAAAAAAACATTCTCCTTGTACTTTTGTTAGAAAGGTCCAAAAGTACCTCATATCGAATAATGATAAAAGATTCCTTTCACACCATTTAGTGAAAATTAAATAATGGGTAAAATTGACTTTAAAAATTGTAGAATAATAGAAATAATAATAGATATTTAGGAAACATGGATGTGGATGATAAATATACACCAATAAATAGTTATGTATAAACAATCTCAGATAATAATGAGATTGCAAGATTATCCCTTACCTTATGTCTGATTTCCTTTATATGTATCCGAACCTTCTATATAATTATTTAAATAATTTAAATAAATTATTTCAGAATAATATCCATTTTTATTTTATCATATATGATCATATTATCATCTGTTTGTTAATATTATTTCATTGTTACTCGTTATTCGGATTTTAACTGATTTATGTTCTTATGCATGTTCTATCAAATAATTTATGGTTATCCTTATTAGGTCATATTTATATTGTTGAAAAATGATATTTAAATAAGATATGACATATTTATTAATTCTTTACATTTATATAATCATGATTGAATAAATATCATGTAGAATGAATCACATCGCATCGTGGTAATGGTAAGATGTACGTATGCATAAGTGATGATATCATTATCATAATTGTTGAATGGTATTGAATTGGATGGTGTATAATATTAAAAAATAAATATAACTTTACAATAATCATATATAGTTATTACTTCTATCATTATACCCATCCATGTAAGGTGGTGGTGAAAAAACAGATTACACCACAACGTGGAGAAGGTAAGCCATAAGTACGCACACATGGTGATTTTGTTTTTTAGGATGGATAAAAGATGGAATATGGTTGTTTCATAATCATAATGAATTATCAGTATATAAATGATATTGGATTTATTACTTTATAATGAAACAAATCATGAAGAGGAAGTATAAGAAGAAAGAATATTGAAAGAATTGGTAGAGGAGATTACCTTTTCTTCGACGTGCTTCCTCTAAATATCCTCTTAGAGCACTAGAGTTGATATTTGAAGAAGACTAGAACCTATATAATGTTACTAGAGAAGTTAATAATGGAAAATGGTAGGGGATAAAAGATCTTGAAGGATCGAAGTGAAGTGATGAGGTGAGGTAGGATGTTCCCTTTTATAATTGAGGTGAGGGTCACTTTTGGAAACTCCATAAATAATAATTTATAATAAAATCAAAACCTACCCAAAACCACAAATATTTATGAAATTTTAAGATGATATGATATAGGGTTGTAATATCATAAACAAATAAATTTTTGACATGTATTTATGTCAACTTAACCTTATCTTTTTAATTAACACTTAGTTATTCTATTTAATTTTTAACCAGGGTAACAAATATTTAAATATTAAAATGGTGTAATATTTAATTATTTTATGTCAATGAAACTATAAATAAATAACTTAGAATATTTTTTTACCATATTATAATTATTATATATTTTTAAAAAATGTTCTATGATTTTTAAATAAATTAATAAAATATTATTTTGATAAACACTCAATAGTGTCAATTTTGACTCTATTCAATTCATTGATTTTTAAGAATATTAAGATAAAAAGATAACTTCTAAAAACTATTTTATAATATTAATAAGAGGTAAAAGTACTATATGAAATTCTTTAGAAATATTAATTATCCCGAATTATATTTATTTTAATATTTTTTATAACATTTATTTGTTATCTCTATTAATAAAATAACCACTACATCAATTTTGTGTAATTATTTAATATACTCATATTTTGAATAAAAATTAAAAATAAAATACTATGATTAAGATAAATCAGTTATATTTAATAATAATATTTTTAGTTGAATTTATCTTATGTAAAATCCAATATTTAAAATGTTATACTTATTAAATTATTAATGTAAAAAAATTGACATCACTTTAAATAAAATAATATAAGTGTCATAATCCCTTCTATAAGGATCCATATGGTCAATTACTCGAGCTTTGGATGATTATAGTAGTGATATACTCGACCAATAAGATTTTATCAAGGTTTTGGGTGTTTAATGGGTATTATTATTTTAATAAAAACTATATTATTGATTTTTCATCAATTAAATAATTTCAGCATCATTAATGTATAATCTATTAAAGTAATTATATATTTCATAAAAATTAAAAATAAATTACCATGATAAAGAAAAACATTTTAGATTTCAAATAATTATTTATAATATAATTTATATTCTATATAATATTATATAAAAATGATTTAGTTATTAAAATGTTACTGAGATAAATTTATCTTTTTTAAATAAAATAAATTAAATGTCCTAATCTCATCCAAGTGGATTAAAATGGACACCATTTCGAACCAAGGATTATTTAGGTCAAAAAAATCATGAAATTATATTAATACAAGTGTTAGTGTAATTTTTTAATAGTATTATTACCTTTAATTATCCGATATACCCTTTTACTGTATTAATAAAAATTATCGAAGTTACTATTCATAATATCCAAAAATAAAATAAATATATTTACAGATTTTTTACCTAATGATTCCAAATATGTATTCCATTTTTCAAAACTAAAAAAATATAAGTTTCAGTAATTAATTTAATATTATTCCCATTGTTGGAAAGAGGGAATGAGTTTTAAAAGTTAAAACATTGCGAATGATTGAAATGATTTTACATCAAAATTCAATGTAAAATTAATAATAATGAAACACATTATATTTAATGATAAAAATATATTATATTTATACTTTAAAACCATTAAATATTTTAATTTAACCATATAATTTATTTTTATGGGAAATTTTTTTTCAATTAAAATTTAGTGTATTTTTACTATTCATCAAAATTGGAAAGTTATTAGAAAAATGTTAAAATTTCATCTAAAGTAAATTTTTATATCCCAATACCAAATAAAATATTTATTTTGTAATATAAAAAATATTAATGTGTCAAGATATTAATTTTAAAGGGGTTCTCTATTAAAAGGAAGAAAACTACCGTTTTGAAAAATATTGGTTTTTATACATCAAATATGGTTCATTCACAATATATGTCAAAAATAATTATTAGATGAATAAAAAATATTTTGTTAAGTACATAGCATATATATTTTATTAATTTTATTTTATAATTGTAATTTACTCAATTTACTAATATTTAAATACAAATATATAATAATTGGTAGCAAATGAATTCACCATACATTTTTTTAGTTAGTTATATTTATTCCCGCTAATTTAACAGATAGGTCAAAATGGTCATATTATACTAAGGTAATATTGTGGTTTATTTAAACTCACGATTGTGTGCAATGAAAGCTACTGAATAAAAACTATTTACAGAAAATATTTCATTAAAATATATGTGTGTTACATTCTACCCCCTTAAACTGAATTATTCCTTAGAATCCCTCATTTGGATACAAATAGATGAGGTTATCTCTCCCTCATCATATCCTCAAGTTTCCACATAACTTTTTCAAATTTATGGTTTTTCCAAAAAAAAATAACCAAGCGAGTGGTCTTGTTTTGTAAAACTTTCTAGCCAAGATCAAGAGTCTTTATCAGTTGTTCTTAATAAGAGAGATCTTGCTCTAATGCTACAACTTCTCTGTTTAGTACATGTGAAGGATTAGGTATGTACTTTCTCAGGAGAGATATATGGAATACATCATAAAATTGTGAGAGATTCGGTGGAAGAACTAATCAGTAAGCTACCATCCCAACATGATCCAGAATATCAAAAGGACTAATATACCTAGGAACCATCTTGAACTTCTTTCCAAATATCATTACTCTATTCTAGGGAGATATTCATTGAAACACCTTGTCACCCACTTCAAACACTAGGTATTTTCTTCGGTTTTCAGCATAATTTTTTCTGAATATGAGCTGCTCTTATGTGTTGTTGAATAGATCTGACCTTTTCTACCATTTCATTAACAAGATCAGGTCTTAATATCATTCTTTCCCTAACTTCATCCCAGTAAGTTTTAGTTCTGCACTTCTTTCCATAGAGGAATTCATAGGGAGCCATCTGAATATTGGATTGAAAGCTATTATGGTAAGAAAATTAAAGAAAAGGTTGGTGTTGATCCCAAACACCTTTGAAATCCTTTGGGAAAGTTCTCAACATATCTTATAGAGTTTGAATTGTCCTCTCAGACTGACCATCTATTTGAGGATGATAAACAGTGCTGAAACTTTTCTCTATATCCAGATACTACTGAAGACTTTTCCAAAACTTTAAAGTAAATATCAGATCCTAATTAGATATAATTGAAAGTTGTAATCCATGAAATTTTACCACTTCTTTTACATATATCCTAGAAATCTGATCAATAGAGAAATCATATCTAATAGAAATAAAATGTGCTAACTTCGTAGTGTGATTAACTATAACCCCTATAAATTTATGGCCTTTATATGTTTTGGGAAGTCTAATGACAAAATCCATAGTGATGTTTTCCCATTTCCATTATGGTATGGGTATTGGTTGTAACATCACCTTCAACTTCTATCTCTAAGCCTTAACTTTTTGACAAACCAAGCACCGAGAGACATATTTGGAAACATATCTTTTTATACAATCCCACCAGAAAAACTCTTTCAGGTTCATATAAATCTTTGTGATTCTAGGTTGAATAGATAATAAAGAACTATGATCCTTATCCAACAGATTCTTCTTCAATTTTAGTATGGGAGTAATACAAACCCTATTACTGAACCTTAATATTTGATCACAATTAGGGTTTAATTTCAGAACATTTCTCACCATGTTTTTTAGATATACATCTTCCTTTTGTGCCTTCTTAATATTAACTTGTATAGATGGTTGAACATTCATTCGATAAAGGAATTATTTCCTCCCTTACTTTAAAATTTCAATATCCCTCCTTTAAAAATCCATAAATATTGTATCTTTTGTGATACTCATCATAGATAGGCTATTATAGTCCTTTCGACTCAAAGAATCTGCCACCTTGTTCTCTTTCCCAAGGTGGTAATGTATTGAGTAGTCATAATATTTAATCAACACCAAACATCTTCTTTGAAACATATTCGAATCCTTTTGTGTGAAAATATACTTCAAACTCCTATTATATGTATAAATATCACACCTTTATTCCTAAATATAATGCCTCCATATCTTTAATGAAAATATTACCACAACCAACTCCAAATCATGAGTTGGGTAATTTTTCTCAAAGATTTTAAATTATCATGAGGAATAATCTATGACCATATCATTTTTCATGAGAACCCATCCCATACTATTTTTTTATGTATCACTATATATCACAATCCTTTCCCCACTATAAAGCATTGTGGGCACAGGTGCACTGGATAACCTTCTTTTGAGATCTTTCAAATTCTCTTCACACTCCTCCGTCCACATGAACTGAACTACTTTCTGAGTCAAATTGGTGAGTGGATTGGATAATTGTGATAAATCTTATACAAAACATTGTTAATATCCAACCAAACCAAGAAAACTTCAGATCTCATTTACCGTTTTTGGTCTTGTCCAAATTTCAATAACTTTTGTTTTTGCTGGATCCATAGATATCCCCTCTCTTGAGATTATTTCACCCAAAAATGAAAATTTATGAAGCCAAAACGAACACTAGGTAAATTTTTGATAAAACTTATCCTTTATTAGGGTTTTCAGTTTTAGTCTCAAGTGATATTTATTTTCTTCTTTTCCCTTTGAATAGCCAAGAATATTGTCTATAAATACTACCAAAAACTAATGAAGATTGTATCTAATATCTCTATTCATTAGATCAATGAATATAGTAGAGAAATTAGTAATACCAAAAAGAATAACTATAAATTCAAAGTGTATATACCTTGTATGGAATGCCATATTTGGTATATCCACTTTATTGTCCCTTAATTTATGATATCCTGAACGAAGATCAATATTAGAAAAGTATTCAGATCAACATAGTTGATCGAATAAGTCATCAGTGGGGGAAGATGATATTTTTTATTGATAGTGATCTTGTTAAGCTATTGATAATCGATGAAGAGTCTCATTCAACCATCTTTCTTCTTAACAAAAAGAATAGGTTCTCCCCAAGGTGAGGCACTAGGGATTATAAATCCCTTGTCAATATTCTCTTGGAGTTTCTTCATTAATTCCTTCTACTCAATTGGGTCTATTCTATAAAGTGTCTTTGAAATAGGAATAACACCCGATATGAGTTCTATAGAAAAATAACATCGCGATTTGGTGGAAGACCTGGTAATTCATCAGGATTACATCATCAAACTCCCTTACAATGGGTGTATTATTAATTGTGAACTTCTCCCTAACTATTTGAGATAGATAATCTTCATTTATAGGGATCAAGACACATAATATAGAAAATATTTTCAATGGAAGGTCATTCTAATCCTTACATCAATATATTATCATAGATTGATCTAAAATATGAAATGTGAATTGCATTACTTGGAAATTGATATGTTCTCCATATAGAGAAATCCAATCCATGCCAATAATCACATAAAATTCCACTATATGAAGGATCAAAATATTTGCAGGAAGCACATTCCCACAAACTTCAACCAGAGAATAATTATGAACTATTGATGTGACTGTTGTAATATTAGGAGTTGTCACAACTAAGTCAACATATACTTTTTGAGGTAATATGATGATACCCTTAGAAAATTATTTAGAAATAAAAGTGTGGGTGTATCCAAAATCAAATAAAAAATTTTCAACTTTAGAGTGGATGGTATGTGTACCTTTCACCACTTCATTATCATACTCCACATCACTGATAATGATCGTATGTAACTTGATTTTTTTACTTGGCCTTAAGATTTTGATGATGTTTATCATCATCAATAAACCTTAGATTAGGGTATTTATTGGAATAATTCCCAATTTCCTTTCACTTGTAACATTTGAGTGCAGGAGATGCATTATGTGTAGGCTTTTCTTTACTCGCACCACTAGAAATATTTTTCTGATCACCTCAAAAATCAACTTCCTGATGAAATTATTTTCCAAACATAAAATATTTACTAGTAACTTTAAGACAATTTTCTCCATGTTTATTTCCACACATTGAGCATAAGGGAAAACTCATCTTCTTTTTAGTGTGGTCTTTAGATTTTCCCTTGAATTCCATTTGTCTCTTCTAATCAAATCCATAGTACTGAGGGGTTACTAAAATCTACATCTCAAACTTGAGGGAACATTAAAACATTTCCTTGTAGATATTAAAGTCCCTTATGGATAATTCCCTTCATAGACTTGGTTTTAATACAGTAAAAAATCAATCAATTTTACTCTCATGTTGGATAACGATTCTAGAAGCGTACCTTTCAAGTCTTGTAAAATTTTCTTCGTAGGTACCAACAGATTCATCTTACTTTTTCTTAATTTCAAGGAACTCCTTATCCATATTTGTTTGAATAATATGACGGAAGTACTTATTGAAAAATATGTTCTTGAACTCATCCCATTTCGTGGACTCAATTTCACCTCTTTACCTCATTACCTTGATAAGGTTCCACAATTGATCAGCTTCACCTTCCAAATGATAGACTTCTAAGATTAATTTATCATGTTCCAAACATTGGAGAACTGAATATATCTTTTTAGTGGTACTGATCCATTGTTCATCCACTAATAGAAAATAATACCCCCTGAAAGAAAGTGGAAACTACCTCATGAAGGACTCAATATAATGGTGTCCCCTTATTTTATCATTTGTAAGTCCTATATGATTCATTTATTGATAATGTTGTGTGATCATAAATACAAGATTTTTTATTCTATCTCCCATAACATTTGGTTTCACTAGAGTAAAATCATTGCATTTCCCCTCAGATTTAGTATTAACATGTTTCCTTCAGGTACCATCAATTTACTAAAACCAAGAATCTTAGTGTGAGGAACACTAATCATAATGGGAAAACCACATAATTAAGAATAAAATTTCAATTTAGGACACTTTGGGTTTTACCCTAGGTTATTCATGATTATTTCTAAAACACTAGGATTTTAACATATACTTCAATGTATCCTTTGGGTTCTTACTAAGGTCTTCTCATCCTAGTTTCCAAAGTTTAACTTCCCCTGATACCAACTATAACGACCCATACTTTATATAAATTTATATTACTTAAAAGTTGATGTATATTTTTTAAAAAGTATAATAGAGATTATATAGGACCATATAGGTATAGTGTCTTTAGAAACTAGGAAACATAAAGAACTTGTTCATAAAATATCTGGATTGTCCCCCACTTATTTCTTCAAAAATAAATTTTTTCGACATATCGTACTTCATAAGTAGACTCCTTTTTGAAATATCTGACTTAATACCCATATTCATGACCTATGTAAAAGAAACATACTAAAGGGTGATCTCAAATGATCAGTAAGCTTAAACATGTGATATATCAATCATATCATAATCATAGAACATAAACACATAGAATATGAAAATATTATCCTGCATATAAATGATCACGATATCATGCCATGGGATAAATCATAAAGAATCATAAAATCAATGAAAATAATCCAAAAATTCATAACATAAGATATGAAATTTAGTTTCATACACATAATCATATAAAAATCATTTCATATTCGTCAAAGATCATTTCTAAGACCATCATAGCAGACAAAGTCTATTACTGAATCGAGTTCACTCCACTTTCCATCCATCTATTATTGAACCAGATTTACTTTTCCATTCCAGTCATGTCTATACCATGAGATATAAATATTTAACCAATTAATTGGAGGGAGATATAAGTCCCACCCATCTCATAATTAAATCATTCTTAAATGTTCCCCAAAAACATAAATCATCCATCATAACATAACTCGAGGAATAAAATGGATTTCTTAAACATCATTCCATCATAATCCATATAAAAACATGGATTTCGTAAATATAATTCCATAATAAACACAATAAAAACATAGTAATAATAGTTATAGAAACATAACCCTATTAAATAATTTCATCTTATATGGAAAATAATTTTTATAAAACACTTGATATTAATTCTTGAGGAAAATATACTTTCTTCTTCAAATATATTTTATTTTCTAGAAATTTCATGCAATTTAAAAAGATAAGAATTTATTTGAAAATAAAGTTGAAATAATATAGAGAAATTTTCATGTAAATAATTAATTATGAAGACAAAAAAATCCATTCATATTGTGTAGGTTAAAAAAACATTCTCCTCATAATTTATCCGAAGAAGTCAAAAAGTACCTCGTATTGAATATTGAAAAAAGATTCCTTTCATAAAATTTAGTAAAAATTCACCAATGGGTTAAATTGACATTAAAAAATTGTATAATAATAGAAATAATAATACATATTTATGAAACATGCGCACAGATGATAAACATCCCCAGTAAATACTTACATATAAACAATCTTGGATAATAATGAGATTACAAGATCATCCATTACCCTAGGTCTAATTTCCTTTATATGTATCTGAAACTACTGAATAAGGATTTAAATAAGGTAATTGAATTATTTCATAATCATATCAGTTTTTATATTATAATATATTATCATATTATCATCTATTTGTTAATAACATTTCATTTTTACTCGTTATTCGGATATTAACTGGTTTAGGTTCTTATGCATGTTCTGTTGAATAAATTCCAATTATCCTTATTAGGTCATAGTTATATTATTAAAAAATTATATTAACATAATATATTCCATATTTATTAATTTTTTACATTTATATAATCATGATTTAATGAAGATCATGTAGAATGAATCACATCGCAACATGGAGATGGTAAGTCTTACGGACGCACGAGAAGCAATATCATTCTCATAATTGTTGAATGGTATTGAAGTAAATGGTGTATAATATTTAATAATAAATATAAATTTTCAATAATCATATATAGTTCTTAAGTACATTATTATACCCATCTAAGTAAGGTGGTGGTGAGAAACAGATTACACCACAGTGTGGAGACAATAAGCCATACGTACGCACATGTTGTGATTTAATTTTTCATAGGATGGATAGAAGATGGAATATGGTTGTTTCAAAATAATAATAAAATATAAGTATATAAGTGATACTGGATTTATTAATTTATAATGAAACAGCTCAATAATAGGAATTGGAAGAAGAAAGAAGATTGAAATAACCGATAGAGGAGATTACCTATTCTTCGATATGCTTCCTCTAAATCTCCTATTAGAGGACTAGAGTTGGTATTTGAAGAAGACCATAACCTATAGAATATTACTATGGTAGTTTAGAAGGATAAATGGAAATGTATTTTTGAGATTTAAGGCTCAAAGTGAAGTGATGAGGTTCCCTTTTATAATTGAGGTGAGGGGTACTTTGGGAAACTCCATAAATAATAACTTGTAATAAAATCAAACCCTACCAAAAAACAACCAAAATTTACCACTTTAGAATATGACATGATATAGGGTTGTAATCGCAAAAACCAATAAATTTTTTACAAGTATTTCTATCAATTTAAAATCTATCTTTTTAGTTAACACTAATTATTCTTTTTAATTTTTAACTAGGGTAACAAATATTTAAATATTAAAATAGTGTAATATGTACTTATTTGATGCCAATGAGACCATAAATAAATAAATTAGATTTAGTTTGACCATATAATAATTATTATATATTTTTAATATTTTCATGATTTTGGAATAATTTAATAAAACATTATTTTGATAAACAATCAATAGTGTTAATTTTGATACTATTCAATTAATTGATTTTTAAAAATACTAATATGACAAGTTAACTTCAAAAAAAAACTATTTTATCATATTATTAAGTGGTAAAAGTAATCTATAAATTTAATTATAAATATTAATTATCTCAAATTATATTTAATATAACATTTTTTATAACATTTATTTGTTATTTATATTAATAAAATAACAACTACATCAATTTTTTGTAATTATTTAATATAATTATATGTTGAATCAGAATTAAAAATAAAATACTGTCATGATTATAAATATGTTATATTTCACAATAATATTTTTATTCTAATTTATCTTCTAGAAAATCTAATATTTAAAATGTTATAATTATTAAATTGTGAATGTGTCAACTTTAACATGACTTTAAATAAAATAAAATAAGTGTCATAATCCCTTATATAAGGCTCCAAATGGTCTATAAATCGACCCTCAGATGATTATGGTTGAGATATACTTGACCAATAAGATTTTAGTAAGTGTTTATGTCTTTTAATTGGTATTATTATTTTAATAAAAACTATATGATTGATTTTTCATCAATTAAACAACATTTTGTACCATTAATGTATAATCTATTAAAGTAATTATTTATTTCCTAAAAATTACAAATAAATTACCATGATAAATAAAAAAATTTTGTATTTCAAATAATTATTTATAATAATATTTATCTTCTATATAACCTTATATGAAAAATTATTTATTTATTAAAATTTGAGTGAGGTATATTCAACTTTTCTTTGAATAAAATAAATTAAAAGTCATAATATCATCCAAGTGGATTCAAACAGATATCATTTCAACTCAAGTATGGTTTAGGTAGGAAAAAAATCATCAAATGATATTAATACAAGTGTTCGGTTAATTTTTTAATAGTATTATTACCCTTAATTACCTGATTTACCCTTTTATCGTATTAATAAAATTACCTAAGTTACTATTCATAATGTCCATAAATAAAATAAATATATTTACATAATTTTGACCTATTTATTCTAAGTATGGAATCAATTTTTCAAAATTCAAAATACACTATTTTTATTAATTAATTTAAAATTATTATTGTTTTTAGAAAGAGGAAATGAGTTTTAAAAGTTAAAACATTGCAAAAGATTGAAATGGTTTTACATCTGAATTCAATGTAACATTAATTCTAATGAAATAAATTACAATGAATACTAAAAATAGATTATATTTATACATTTAAACCATTCAATATTATAATTTAACCATATAAAATATTTCAATGCAAAAATTTGTTTTCAATTAATATTTTGTGTATTTTTACTATTTATCGAAATTTGAAAGTTTTCAAAAAAATATTAAAATTTCATCCAAAGTAAATTTTTATATCCCACTACCAAAGAAAATTTTTATGTTGTCATATTAAAATTATCAATGTGTTAAAATATTAATTTGAAATGGGTTCCTGGAAAATTACCCTTTCGAAAAATATTGGTTTTTATACATCAAATAGGGTTTATTCGTTATATATGACAGAAATATCTATTGGATAAATAAAAAATATATTATTAAGTGTATAAAATATGTATTTCACTAATTTCATTTACTAATAGTAATTCAATAAATTTACTAATACAAAAATACAAATATATAATAATTGTAAGCGAATGAATTCACCATACATTTTTATAAGTTAGTTATATTTATTCTTGGTAATCTAACAGATTGTTTAAAATGGTCATTTTAAGCTAAGGAAATATCATGATTTATTTAAACTCATGATTTAATTCAGTGAAAGCTATTGAATAAAAATTATTTAGAGAAAATATTTCAGGGAGAATAGGGAGTTGAAGGAGAGGGGAGCTCTTGGGCAGATGAGAAAAATGATAGGGGAGGAAAGGGCTACCCAATTAATGTTTATGGGTGGGGGACAATAATCTCCCCATTTAACAAAATCAGAAAGTTAGTGGAACCTTTAGTGGAATCCATGACACTTCTGGCCCAACCGACTAGCCCAACATCCCCAGGTGCTTCCCTGAACCCTTTTACCACCATTTTACTTCTATTCAACATAAAAAACAACTATTTTACGTCTATAAACTCCAATAAACCAAGTATAAAGATCGATTAAAAATATAAACTTACCAATAATTAAAAACTCTAGATTTATAGGGGAACATTCAGCCTATCCACACATACGGTGTTTTACAACCTCCCCTCCATAGAACTTCTCATCCCCGAGAATCCCTATAGACTTTTACACCATCGATACTCACCTACTCATGTCATCAAATCCCATCCAAGAAGTCATGTCCTAACTTTCATTCCTTATATGATCTTAAATTATATCACTCATCTCATGGTTATCGGCTTACAAAACCTACGAAAATACTCATAAATATCATTGAAACACTAAGATATTTCTTACCTGAGTCCATATACCACAAGAAATTATCATGTCATCATCAGACTGACTAACCAGTCTATATATCTTCGCACTATAGAATTTGTCTTACCAAGGAAAATTCTGATACCTTCATGATTCCACCACTAAAATTACCTATCTACATACTCTCAACTGTCCACCAACCTACTAGGTATGTTTCTTAGATTACCACTTTTAAACAAACATGAGACTACTTCTTGAGCACTGTAAAAAAAATCTTGTTTCCAAAAAACTAATATGAAATGGATGTGTACCCACCCCTCACTCTCAACATGAGCATGATGGATTCTCCTAGAAAGGCCTCAGTCAATGGTTAAACACACCCAAATTATTTTAAAAAATATATCTAATGGTATTCTTATCCCACCACATATCACTACATGAAAACAACCGGTCTGACCTTCTTTCACCAACTCATTCTGAAAATTATTAGATTCCATCACCGTCATTCTATTCATTTACCCAAATTTAATGACTTATACCTTGAAAGAACACTATGATCATTCTAATACAAAACCTAATGTCTCAGTCTGGAAACCAATGCGATTTTATAGCCGAATATTCAATCGACCAAAACCTCCAACATTCCCTTCCATGAGCACCAATATAGTCACAATCTGATCATGCTCAAATCATTTTGAAACCACCAGGAGCCTGATGCCAATGATGAAACTTGAACTAGTAACACTTTTATTTCTAAATTGGTCATTTCTTAAGGATCCCATCCATATTCAGATTCATTTACCCTTTACCATCTAAAAGTATTAACAATCATTCCAAAAATGATTCCACACTTTGAATACTCTTATATCCTATGGGTCATACCACCCATGACCGATGTCACACTCCCCACTCTAGGAGTGACCCT
The DNA here is from genome assembly GCA_963277665.1 of Viscum album. Classification (NCBI taxonomy): domain Eukaryota; kingdom Viridiplantae; phylum Streptophyta; class Magnoliopsida; order Santalales; family Viscaceae; genus Viscum; species Viscum album. The sequence goes on along the minus strand of OY728163.1, from coordinate 1,203,562,459 downwards.
ATCAGTACATCATTGGTTTAAAAATGATCACTACATCTCACATCTTGTACGTCACTGAATATAATGACCAAACATGAAAAACACACTAATTTCATCAGATCCACTTGAAACAATTTTTTTCAAAGATCTTGGATTATAAGGACTCTATAAAATATTTTATCCATGATTTACTAGAAATAAGGGTCACCAACCCCAACCAACTAGTGGTGTACTCACCACCACACCACTCACACATAACTCTCCTTGAGTGCAACCAAAAGGGTTATATAACCAAACACGTGACACACCTTCCCAGCTAAACTCTAATGCAATGTCAACCATTAACACTCCCATCTAGGTACAATATATATTATTCACAACACAATACCTAATATTACCATGTTTTCAATTATTTACATAGGGACACCTCAATTACAACAATGAACTCTAACTACTAGACCAACACTAGGGTCAATCAATTCACAAAACACATTTAAATTATGAAGCCTCCTAAAATCTGAAGGGAAATTTCAAATTCTTAACCAAACTTGATCTTTCATGCCTATAGGCATCCAATCAACTTTAATTTACCCTTATTATCACATCGATCCATCTCCATCCTCAACATAAATTGGTTCCACACCCAATCCATATTCATTATCTTGATCCCATATGAAAACCAATATGTATGTTATTCCATAACACTGAAAAATAGAAAACTTGAATCATTCTCCTATGAGTCGCATGCCATTACGGATAGTCCAATGTAGCTATATTAGCCATGATACCTGGAACATCCATGAACTCTATTGATCCCCTACTTCCAGGAGTCTCACATAACTAGTGTGTCCTATCTCAACCCATTTAAACATTATGGGTTTAAGTTCCTATACCATAAGATAACTAAACCCCAACTCATAGATCTATGAGTTGCATCACATCAAAATTAGGATTATTATCCTAGTTTGACAGTCAAACAAGCCTATTATATATCGTTTGTATGAAACCCTATCACCATATAAGCTATCATCTTATAGGGAGCATAGAATCTTGCCTATGCCAAGGGTTACTTCTCAATACCACTAACATACCTATGTCTCATGTTAGTTCCTACCAACTAGGAGAACCCGAGGCATCCGAATTCAAAATGGTCACTTCATTTTTTCCATTATTCACTTCACAAACAACTAATACATGACCTCTATACCTTGAACACACGTTTCAACCAATATCCAAAGTGTTTTATCCTCACTTACATGCTTAGACGACACCCACCACTGCCCCAGATCATAAGGCTCTACCATGATCACACCACACACTAAGATGCACCCATAATAATAAGGTATATGTACCCGAATGGTCCTACCCATTCATTCCCAATCTGATAAAAACACTAACACCTCATGTTCTTCACATTCATAAGGAATAAGGTATACTCCATGCATTTCATTAAATCTTTGAAAATGTATTCTCATAGGATAAATATCCATGTGCTCAATCCAAGACACTTATCTACAAGCACACCCCATATATACCCACATTCTCAAAGAATCACTATGTGTAAACCACATTAGTAACATGTCATACGATCCATTTAGAACCCAAAGCACCTTACCATGCTTCCCATATCTAAATAAGACACAAACTCAACTAACCCCTCAAATGACTCAACTAGAGAAACACTATGCACCATCCCACCAAATCATAGGGCCACACTAATTACTCTTATCTCAAAACCCACAACATCCATGTACTAAAACACCCACACATCGATCCAACATACATTAGACATCACAATCCCAAACTAGAAGCCCATTAGGCATTAATCCTCACTGAGAATACTCATATGGGAGTTCTCCCTCGAGAATCATAGTCTCAATATTAAAAGTCTTCATATTTAACAATTCCTACCTAGATGGTCCATACTAAGGGAATCATGACAATTGAATGGGTTAAATAAAGTACCATTCCATGATGTATTAGAAAACACTATATAAGTTTTTACAAAAACTTTAAATAACTAAACCGGAATAAATATCACCCCATATGGGTTTCCCACTAAGGAACCATCTTTCCTTATTGACCGACTAGGTCCATTTCACCTCATGAGAACTCAGTCTATTACATCATTAAAAATCACCTTAATATAGATCCACATGACATAACATCAATAGGAAACTCATAAAAAATTTGACCTAGATAAGTAGAATTACACAAAGTAATTTTATAGAAAAAATGTATGAGAAGTTATTAAAAATTTAAATAAATTAGCCTCATTCATCAGTGATAAAATCACATATAGTTAGGCACATGTGGCATACAAATATTACATTCCTCATAATGAAGCATGTGATGCCTCTTGACTCTACCAGCTAAGAGTCAAATCCAATAAAAAATTGTTACTAATGAGACTAAAGAAAAATATCTCATATAAAACATAAATCATCATGAATATATATGAACCACTCAATATAGAAATCAAACATAATTGTAACAACTCAATATAGGAATAAAAAATCCCAAACCCCTGGTAAACTAGACTTGTTACTAGAATATGTGGTCAAGATTCACCATCTTGGTATCTATCATAATATATGTAACATTACTACATCTCCTAAAAACCAAGTCCCAAAAATCACAAGAAAAAATGAAATAGTATTGATAATATTTAATAACATCCACAACTAACTCACTCTATGAGAATATCTGGATTGGTTCACTATATGACCTTAGGTGCACCTCCCCAAATTCCAGAGGCTACTGAATAACAACTAGGGTATAAAAAGGTAACATCGGGAGGATATATAAAATAAAATGAAATAATTGAATAAAAGAATACAGAGAAGTCACCCACCAGGTGAACTACATATAAAGAAATAACAAATAACAAAATAAGTTTGAAATAAAAGTGTAGGAGGATAAACTACATATCTGTGCCTCATGTCATCCCAAACACCAATCCCATATGAGTTTCTCTAGCTTGACCATGTAAATCAAGGCCTCAACATGTCCTAAACCTGCAATAAGTGATGGATTCTCAGGCACCAAATTTTCATGGAGGCCCAAGAAATGTGTGAGTACAAATCAGTAGGCTACCAAAAATGATGTCCCTAAATATAACCATTTTGAAAATAGTGCATTAAAATGTGCTCAAGTTAAAATAGGGAAAAGTATCCAGATTAAAAAAAATACTATAAACATAATAAATGCAGAACCAAGGGGCTAGGTTCACCAAAAACAGTATATACCTACATTGGCTAGTTCTAGGGTGTCTCTAAGCATGCAGTGATACCTGTTCCCACCAATTTTTTTTGAAAAGGGGAAATATACCCATCCCTATTCCAAATATGTGGAATCTTGGGAAAATATACCCATCCATGAAGCCCTAGATTTATTTGGTGTAGTCTTCACCCTAGATTAACTAATGTACCAACATCCCTCAGGGGAAGTGTTCACCCTGGGTTAACTATATGAAGCCATTATCCCACATGGTATCATTCAACATGGGTTAACCATATAAATTAGTATACCTTGGGGGGAGCGTTCACTCTAGGTTAAACATATAAACTAGTGTCCCCTAGGGGAAGTGTTCACCCTAGGTTAACAATATAAACTAGTGTACCCTAGGGTTAGTGTTCACCCTAGGTTAACCATAAAATAACCATGCCGATATACACATATAACATTTTTATAAAATAAAATAAAAAAATATGCACAATGGAAAAACATTTAACATTTCTTTCAAAAACAAAACATGTTCCACTGACCAAAAAATTTCCCAAATAAAAATTTGCAAACACCATTTCCCATTTAGAATTAAAAAAAACTAAATACAACCACAAAATATAAAAACTATTCTATTTTCCATTTAATAAATCAAAACCAATTTTTCATTTCCCCTAAGACCATTTCCAAAACCATTTCATTATTTTATAACAAAACATCTTGAATCCACATTTTCCATTTACCAAAACCATTTTCCAAAATCAAACCACATCCTTGAATAAAACACCACCCACAAAGGGGATTTCCCATTCAATGTCCAACATTTTAGATACCTGATTCCAAATATTGATGAATAGGTATTTCCATTTCACAATCATCATCCTGAAACATAACTTAATTTTAGGCTATTTAATAAATTTATTTGGTTATTACTTAGAAAAATGATGAGATTCAATAATAGATGAACTATAAAATAAAAAAAATACCGTGGTTCATTTAGATAGATCACCTACCTCAAACTTAAAGCCTTTCCCATTTATCTTCAAGGGGACGACAGTAACTAACATGTCTTGTCTAAGACCCATTTCATGACAACTGACCACCATCAACCACATGAATTCCAAAACCATGGCGAAAATCATCAAATGATCCAATTAAACTTTTAGAATTAATTTATAAAATTAATCACTGTTGAAAAACTCACTGATAACCTCTTTATGCTAGAACAACAACCAAACACATGAAAATGACATGTGGAATAGACTCAACATTAACATTATGAAAAAACCAATAGGAATCACTGATTTGATAGTAAATTCTATTTACAATTATGTGAAACACTTAATAAATTAGGTGGCATGGAATTCATTTTATGGTTCAATGAATTTCGGTACCAAGACATCATCTTAGGACATCACCTTTCTAGGAAGATTCAAATCACAAATTTAATCAACTTATTCTTCTAAGATTCAATGGAATAAGAGTCAAAAACATTTTTATGAGAAGAATAAAATTATTTAAATATGAGGGGAGTCCCATAAAATACTAGTGAAGGTAGAGTCATACCATAAAAGACTAAAAAAATCCTTTGAAGACCACACTTTAACCAAGGGAAAGAGAGATAGGAAGGGGAGGGGGCTCCTGGATGCATGAGAAAAATTAAAAGGGGAAGAGGAGGATTTTCCAATAAAAGTATAGGGGGGCATAAACTAGTTATACACACCTCCATTTAACCCCAAAGACTAGCCAATGGCACATACTATGGAACCTAGGACACTGTCTGCCACACTAGCTAGCTGGTAGGCTAGTATTAGCTATCCAGTTGCTAGAGAATATATCCCGAATTTTCTAAAATCCATCTGGTGCTTCCTTGGACCCTATGACCACCATTAAATCTCCATTACACATACAAAAAACACCTGATTAAGGTTTATAAACCTTGAAAAACCATGTCCAATACTTGATTCAATGTTTTAACCATCTACTAATTGAAAACTCATGTTCCATCAGTAAACATTCATCCAATCGGTATATACAAGTTTTTACATATCATACTATATTTTATATCTAATATATAAAGTGTTTCTTAGGAATAATGTCATGATTTTTTTAAAATATTATTTTGGATAGGATTAAATAAGTATGATGATGGGTAGATGAGTAAAGATAAACATGAGAATATTTATTTGATGAATAATTATTTAAATATATTGGCCGACTTAAGTAAATGAATGTTCTCAAATACATTTTTACTAAATTTTTTTAATGTTTATGTTAATTTATGGGTTCTTATGAAACATGCCATAAGTGATTGAATAATATTTTAAAATTATATTCTCAATAGGTATTATAAACTATTTTTGATATATTATCTCTAATATCTTATTTCTTGAGATATTAACAAAATACGTATAATTAATAAAACTTATATTTTGATCTTATTCAAATAATATAGATTTTGAGCCATTTTTGGGTCCCAAAAAATCCACATAGAAGATGAAAATAGTTTTAGGAATTTTGAAAGGGTAAAAATAAACTTGAAGAATAATTTGAAAAAATACTGAAAGGATGTGTAGACATGAAGGATGGAAATGGTCCACATAGTAAAACTCTCTATGCAGACCACTAATACACAAGTATTCCCGTGAATGAAATATTTTTCGGGATGTAGCAGAGTCCAACCATACCTACGAAGGAAACCAGATCATTTGTAGGGCTGAAAAATAGTTTTTGTATGCCAAAAATGATCACCCCCCATAATCTATAAGTAATTTATGGGCTTGGATGTTATTTTCACACAAAAATTATTTCATTTGAGGTATTAGATGTCCTTAATTAACATCCCAAAAATGAAATCCCCATATCCCACCCTGGATGACTGTACACCTTGGTATTTCGCTACCCAAATTCCTTTATAAAGGACCCCATAGTGGAACTAAAAAATGGAGATAGGGGAGAGGCATGAGAGACCACAGAGAGAAAAAAACAAATGAAAATAATAAGAATATGAAATATCCTCTGATTATAAGAAGTTATACCACCACATAACATTAAGGAAGAAAAATAATTTACCCAGAAATTTGTAGACTAAAAACTCTCTATGGGAACCATTCCAAAAAACACTACTAGATCACCACTTTGTGAATGATAGAACCGTGTAGAAAAGTGATATGTGAAGGTATCTCTGTGAAAGAGCGCTGTCGTGGGCGCACTCAAATGATTAGTGTGATTTTGGGGTACTTAGGTACAACAGAGTGGCGGACCAAGGTCATCTCTCAAAGGAGGAAGTGAATTAAAACAATTTTTAGAGGTATTCTAGAAATAAAATAAAAGATATTAAAAACACTACTTTAAAGGATGGAGGTGTTTTTTTATAGTTTATGAATCTAGAATAATTTTTCTGGAAGAAGATTGTATTTTTTTTGTTTTTTGTTTTGAAATGAAGTTCGATTAAAATGATAGAACAAAAAGATGTTTTTTTAGAAAATATTTTAAAAGGAGTAATCGATCTAACTCTACCTCTTCAATAATTTATTAATCATTATCATTTAAATTAATATTAACTTAATTATGATCCCCTAATTTGTTGTCCCTAGAACCCTACGAGAGTTAACTTAACCACAAAGATGAAATTACTTAAACCCTAGGCTATCTTCGGAACATGCAATCACAGCACCCTGCTTTGATTGTTGTTATAAGGTTAGCTTATGGTCAGTGGTTAATTAGATCACATATCCATTCTGGAAATGAGGATGAATTTTGTTTAGGTATTATATTTGAACTCTACAAATTTATCCCATATGGTCTTTTATTACTGATTAAGATCGCGCACGAACAATTTACACAATTCCTGACCACACGTGTTTTGTGTTAATTGTTCAATTGATTTCTTAGTTTCTTAAAATTTAAAAAAAAATTCATGGATCATATCAAGTTAATTACAATATCTCAATGACTCAAGATAATTAAATGAATAAGGATAGAGGTTGATCGATTACTAAAAAGAACTACTCTTCCATGGGCGGTGTAGTCATCGTGGAGACGTTTTGCATAAGCAAAGGATTGTAAGGGTAGAACCCAATATTGTCTCTACTATTGGTTCCAACCCAATTAAGAAGATTAATAGAAGAAGAAAAGGGAAGAACACAGAAGATTATTTGAAGAAAAATTCAAGAAAAAAACATGAAATAAAAGAAATACAAAGAAGAGGTGGGAGAGGAGAGCCTTTTTGGATAAGAGGTTTCCACAAAGGTTTACTTATTCCAAGAGTTGTGATGGGCTCCCAAGAGACACCCTTTTGGAAACACCTTCCCAAAGCCTATAACATCCCTCTCAAAGAGTTTAAACCCCATTTAAATAGAGTTTGTGAGGACTAGAGTTACATAACCTTTTAAGTGTGAAATGAAAATCTTGGAAAAATATTTTATTCCAAGTTTCACCACCTAGTTGACCTCCAAAACGCGTGAATTGACCGTCCTTACAGAAGGATGATTTGTGTAAAATCATATCCCCGAGCTTTCCTCAAAATTTGGGCTCCATCCAAGCCCGGATGAATACTCTATGACCCAAATACAGAACCCATGTCCATTCCGTCGAGTCCAGCCCACCATTGGATTAATGACCCATTTAATCCATCCCAATGCACTCTTTAGCTCTAGTGTCCTGAATGGAAGTTGTATAATTTTATGTTAGGAACAGTTTTAAAAACTTTAATATTTAAATAATAAATATAAAAATATTTATCTTCGAAATACTACAATGCACTATAAAGGGTAAATCTGGAATTTTCACCAAATTTTCAAATGAATGATCTAATCGCAAATATTTTATAAATAAACATATTTAACACAATGTGAGGAAATTATATCATTTATTATAAATAAAATATTCAACAAAATAGTGTTTTATCAACTCCCCCACACTTACCCTTTTGCACTCCAGGAAAAAACCTCATGTCAAGTAAACATCAATATCAAATTAAAACCAATTTTAAAACACATATCATTGGGATCCATCAATTCCGCACCAAGAATCAAAAGATATAATGCATCATAAAAAACCTTATTTCAAGTTCTCTATTAATATCATTCAATATATTCCCACTTCATTTATCCTCCCATGCACAAAACACTTACCTCACTTGAATTTTCTCTCATCACACAAATATCAATTTTTTTTACGATGTATTTCTCATCCAAACTCATACAAGGGTCAACATAGGCTTGATAAATTCCTACATCACCACCCGATGTGATTCAAGGACATATTTTTATCATGAGGAATTTTCAGGGTTGTTCTGTGGATTTCAGTTGGTAGGATTTAGATGTGAAAAATTATGAGGCTGAATGAGGAGGGATTAACTCTTTTTGAAGAAAAATTGCATTAATCTAATTTTCACTTAAATATGGTCTTCTACTCAATCCCCATAGTATCAATTTAGCTCCATCATCATGAAAAGTCATGAAACATTTACACCATTCTTCATTTCAGCATCAATAATGTCAATCTTCTTAAACATGATTTTATTGAAAGCTTCAGATAGGAACAACTTTCCACCTCAATTAGAAGCTCCAAAAAAGGCACAACTTCACTTGTCATGAAAGCTCCAGAAAAGGCACAACTTTCAATATAATGATTTTTTTCAGTAGAAAACACATCTCTTCAAAATTTAATTTTCTACCAAAAGTATCACAGAATGTGGTAACACAACACAAGATAGCTTCCCCCACACTTAAGCTCTACTAGATTATGCAATTTCACTTCAAGAGTTGGTTGGATAGGGAAAATTGGCTTATAATGTGGCTAACCTAACAGGTTGTGCATGGATTCTAAGGTTTAGAAAGAATAAATGTTCAAGGTAGGCCATTATAAAAAGGATTCTTTGAAATAGGGTCTTTAGTACCAAAAAAATGCCTCAATTATTTAAACATAAGTACCTCAAACGCTCAAGTTTTGACAGAAAGAAATCAAATTATGGTTAAATAAAGCATGGTTTGGTTCTCTCAAGAAGTGAGGTGAATGTAAAAAATATGAAAATAATGGTTTAGAAGCCTCACAGGATAGTGGTTTCAAATATAAAGACAGTGAGCTGTGGCATGGGATTCAAAATTCAATGTACTTTTCATGAAATTACTAAATATTTGAACTTGAAACAAAGTTATTTCAGTATTCATTTAAGCATAGTTTCAAGGGATAAATTGTTTCACTTATTGATATGAATTTCAAAATTGTGATGAGAATAATTTCAGCTCAAAAATTTCAAAAACACAAATAAAATTGAAAAATAAACACACAAAATTTGAAAAACAAATGTTTTTTTGGTTTTTTTAAATCAGGAAAAAAATTGAAATTACTAAACTAAAAGGTTCCCTCCCCCACACATAAAATATTGCATTGTACTCAATGTGAACCCATGAGATGATATATGATCATGAAATGCATAATTTTTAAATAGGACAAATAATATAAAAGTGAAAGGGTTAGGAACAGCCTGATGTGCTCAAGTGATGATGAGGTCATGCAGTGTGATAAAATCCACTGCATCAGTAAAAAGTCCCTCAATGTATCTCTTCAAATGTTTCCCATTGACTATAAAGCTTCTTCCAGTGTCCTCTTGTGTGATCTCCACTGCACCATAAGGAAAAACATTATATACAATATAAGTACCTAACCATCTGGAATGCAACTTACCAGACATCAGCTTTAGTCGTGAACTGTAGAGAAGGACTTTATCTCCAACATGAAACTCCCTTTTGTTGGATCATTATATCATGAGTTGCTTTTTATCTTTCCTTATAGAGACTTAAGTTCTCATACGATGACAGTCGAATCTCCTCAAGCTCTTGAATTTGCAACTTCCTTTGAATTCCAGCTTGGTCCAAATCCATGTTGCATTTCTTTATAGCCCAATATGCCCAATGCTCGACTTCCAATGGGAGATGACATGCTTTCCCAAAAACAATCCGAAATGGGGATATACCAATGGGTGTCTTGTATGCTGTCCTATAAGCCCACAATGCATCATCCAAGAACTTTCTCAAATCCTTCCTATTTGGCTGCATAGTTTCCTCCAAAATTTGTTTCAACTCACGATTTTAAACCTCATCTTGGCCATTTGTTTGGGGGTGGTATGGTGTTAATGTTTTGTGTGTCACCCCATACTTCTGAAGAAGGGAAGAAAGATTCCAATTGCAGAAATGTGTCCCTTGGTCACTGATGATAGCCTTTGGTACTCCAAACCTGCAGAAAATTTGAGCCTTGACAAAGTCCACAACAACATGAGAATCATCAGTCCTGGTGGCCTTATCCTCCACCCATTTACTCACATAATCAACAACAACCAAAATATAAAAAAATCCAAATGAACTAGAAAAAGGACCCATAATATCAATGCCCTATACATCAAAAATCTCACAGAATAGTATAGGTTGTTGGGGCATCTCATGTCTCCTAGAAATGTTCCCAGTGTGTTGGCAATGAGAGCATGACTTACAAAACACATGGGCATCATGGAATAAGCTAAGCCAATATAATCCAGAGTCCAAAACCTTCCTAGATGTCCGTTGGGGTCCAAAGTGTCCACCACAATCAAGTGTATGACAGAAATGAAAAAACAGACTCAAACTCATGATCGGGAACACACCTCCTAATGACTTGGTGACTACACATGCGCCAGAGGTAAGGATCATCCCACATATAATACCTAGACTCAATTTTTAATTTTTGGACTTTATGCTTCTTCAAATTTGCGGGTATTTCAGAGGAAACAATGTAATTAACTAAATCAGCATACCAAGGATGCGTACTTGAGATGGTATAGAGATGCTCATCGGGGAAAGTGTCCCGAAGTGGTACCTAGTCCAAGGTGTCACCCTCTAGTGTGTGAGTAAGCCTACTCATGTGGTCTGCCACTAAATTCTCTGACCCCTTCATTTCCTTTATATCAATATCAAATTAATGAAGAAGGAGCATCCAACGGATAATTCATGGCTTTGCATCTGGCTTCTTTAGGAGGTACCTCAAAGATGCATGGTCAGAAAAAACAACTACTTTAGAGCCCAATAAATATGAATGGAATTTATCTAAATAAAATATGATAGCAAGAAACTCATTTTCGGTGGTTGTGTAATTTGATTGGGCTGAATCCAGTGTCCTCAATGCATAGGCGATCACATGTGAACGTCCCTCCACCCTATGAGATAAGACAGCTCGAACCGTGAAGTTGGAGGTGTCACACATAAGCTCAAAAGGAATCTCCCACCGTGGGGTCTGTATAATCGGTGGAGTGGTCAGACACTTCTTTATCTCATCAAATGATACCCTGCACGAATCATCAAAATTGAAGTCAATATCTTTTTGAAGAAATTGAGATAAGGGTAGAGTGATCTTACTAAAATCTATGATGAAGCGTCGATAAAATCAAGCATGTCCAAGGAATGATCGAACATCACGCACACATGTAGGATATGGAAGGGATGAAATAATGTCTACCTTAGATTTATCAACTTCAATGCCATGTTGTGAGACTATATGACTTAATACAATTCCCTTTTCGACCATGAAATGACATTTTTCAAAATTTAAGACCAGATTCTTCTCAATACAATGATGAAACACATCACCCAAACTATAGAGACATTCATCAAATGAGGAACCATAAATTGTAAAATCATCCATAAATACCTCCATGCAGGTCTCAATAAAATTAGAAAAAAATACTCACCATGCATCTCTGGAAGGTACCTGGGGCGTTGCAAAGTCCAAATGGCATCCTCCGATAGGCAACTGTGCCAAAAGGACACGTGAATGTAGTCTTCTCCTGATCCTCTGGAGCTATAGGAACCTGAAAATATCCAGAAAATCCATCCAAGAAACAATAGTGTGTCTTCCCAGCTAGTCTCTCAAGCATCTGATCAATAAACGGGAGGGGGGAATGGTCCTTGTGAGTGGACTGATTTAGTTTCCTATAATCAATACACACACGCCAACTGTTTTGCACCCTCATTGGAACTAACTCATCTTTATCATTTTTAAAAATAGTAACACCACTTTTCTTAGGCACAACTTGAATAGGACTTACCCACTGAGAATCTGAAATGGGATAGATTATACCTGCCTCAAGCATTTTTTCAACCTCTATTTTAACAACCTCCAGAAGGGTTGGATTGAGTCTCCTTTGTGGTTGCCTCACCAGTTTATCCCCATCCTCTAAAAGAATCCTATACATGCAAATAGAGGGGCTAATACCTGATATGTCAGCCACGGTCCACCCGAGTGCCCTGATGTTCTCCCTAAAAATATTCAAAAGTTTTTCTTCATGTTCAAAAGGGAGATTGTTAGTAATGATAACAGGTAATCTCTCACCAATCCACAAGTATGATTATTTCATATTTGGTGGCAATGGCTTGAGTTCTAATGAAGGAGGGTGTAGTATGGATTGATACATTGAAGGAACTGAAATATACGCACAAAGAGCATCAGTATCAGAATAGACATTATCAAAATGAGAGAATAAATCATCAAATCCATCAGCATACTCAACATCCATGTCATAATCAGAGTGAATATAATCAAAATTAAAATATGAATCCACATCAAAATCAAATCCAAGATAGGATTGTGTATCAGCAACATGTGTGGAAGTTCTCTTAGACACCAAACTCGAACCAATACTCATAATCTCTCTAAGCATAGGACAATCAAATTCTATGGAGTTTTTATTTGCTGTTTCAAAATGGGAGATAACAAAAGCAGAATGGTCCTCTGAGGGGTACTTCAGGGATTCCATGACATTAAATATCACAACTTCATCTCCAAACTCCATGGAAAGTGTACCGTCATTGATATTTATGATAGTTTTTGCAGTTTTGAGGAAGGGCCTACCTAAGATAATGGGGGCATGAGAACTTACCCGATCATCCTCCATGTTAAGCACATAGAAGTTTGCTGGAAAGATCATGTCTCTTACCCAGACAAGTACATCCTCAAGGACTCCCGCTGGATATGCTGTAGCTCTATTTTCCAACTACACCACTACTCTTGTTGGCTTCAACTCACCAACCTACAAGGAAGATAATACAGATTGTGGCATCACATTTATGGAAGCTCCCAAATCACAAAGAGCATCCGAGAAGTGCAACCCCCCTATGGTACATGGGATGGTGAATGTCCCGGGATACTTGCACTTTTTTGGCATTGCTAGAGTTGGTGTAATGAGTGCTGAAACATTCATTCCAAGGTTGATCCTCTCATTTACCTTGAGACCTCTTCGATTGGTGCAAAGTTCTTTTAAAAATTTGTCATACCTTGGGATTTGCTTAATGGCATCAAGTAGAGGAATGTTGATCTCCAAACGCTTGAATGTTTCCAAAACCTCCTTTTGCCTTGCTTCTTTAGCCATCTTCTTGGTTTGAACAACCCTGTTTGGAAAAGGAAGGGGTTTAGGAGGAACATCATCAATCTTTTTCTTACCTTTATCTTTCTCCTTGGATTCCTCATCAGTTGGTATAGAATGAGGCTTCTTTGGAGTAGAGGTGAATCCCGGTGGAATGTTAGGTATAGATGTATCGTTCATTTGCTTCCCACTTCTCAATGTGATGGCACTAACATTCCCCTTTGGATTTGGAGTGGGTTGGGAAGGTAGATTTCTGGAATTCTTACTTACAAGTTCATGGAGGGCGGTGGAAATCTGGCTCATTTGAGTCTTCAACTCCCTCAACTCTGAACTTTGACTCTTCATCTCATTCTGTTGATTAAGAACAATTTTCTTTAAAATATCATCAGTTTTATATTCTACCTTGTTTTGGAGATTCCCTTGTTGCTGACTTGTTGATGTTTGAGATTCGAATCTCCTTTGGGGTTGTTGGAAACCCTGTTGGTAAGTTGGAGGCTGTTGAAAGTTTGGTTGAAAAGGGGGCCTTTGTTGTTGTCCAGAGCCATACCTCATGTCTAGTTGATCTTTCCATCCTTGGTTTTATGTTGGAGTAAATGAATCAAACTTATTTTGGGGATATGATTGTTGTTGCTGCTGAAATGGTCTCCCTGGGAATACTGCTGCGGAATCCTCTGTCTCTTGTAGTTGTGGGCAACAGTCAGTTGGGTGGCTTGTCTCAGTGAAAATTCCACATGGCCTTGGAGGAGGGGGTTGGGATGTCTTTTGAGCCAATGCAATCTACCTCACTATGGTGGTCAATTCTTCCAACTTGGTATCAATCAAATGACTTTCAAGAGAAGAAGGACTTACCTGATGTACTCCCCTGACATGTGGTGTACCTCGATCGCCAAATTGTTTGGAGTTTTGTGCCATCTTGTCTATCAATTCATGTGCAGCTACTGGTGTCTTGTCCACCAATTCCCCTCCTGATCCGGCATCTACCATGCTCCTCTCCATAGGCGTGAGTCCTTCATAGAAGTACTGAATGAGGAGTTTCTCACTGATTTGGTGATGTGGACAGCTTGCACACAACTTCTTGAATCTCTCCCAATATTCATACATTGACTCCCCTTGTGCTTTATTGATCCTAAGATCTCCTTAAGAATGGAATTGGACCTAGATGCTGGAAAAAATCTCTGCAAGAAAAGATGTTTTAAATTGTTCCAACAAGTTACATCCTCGGGTTGTAAATAATACATCCTATATTTTGCAGCTCCATCAAGTGAGACTGGGAATGCTCTTAATTTGATTTGATCTTCAGAAACATTTCTTAGTTTAAGGGTTGAGAAAACCATATTAAATTCTTTAAGGTTTTTGTGTGGATCCTCACTAGATAAGCCATGATGTTTTGGAAGGAGGTGAATTAACCCATATTTTAACTCAAAGTCTGATTCGAGATTCGGGTATGCAATACAATTTGGTTGATAGTTAATATCAGGTGCAACCAATTCTCGAATGGTTCTATTAAGTTCATTTCCATTATTTCCAGCCATTGGTTCCTCTTTTATGTTTGAAATTGAATTGCTTCCAATTTCAATGTTTCTAGAAGAGATGAATTCACCAACTGGTTGAATATTGAAACTTCCCGTAGACTGAGAATGTCTGATTCGATCCCTAAGGCAACGTTCAATCTCAGGGTCAAGATCTAAGATATCTTCAGGATTAGTTCGTGTCATAAATCAAATAAAAATGAAAATAAATTGAGTGGACCATAGTAAAATAAAAATGAGAAGTTGAGTTGATGGTCCAAAAAGAAAAGAAGAGGATGAAAAAAATGAAAACTTGAGAAAGGGGAAAGATGAAAGAGAGAGGTGAAGAAAATAATAAAATGAAAAATAAAATAAATAACTCTAAATTGTTGAATAAATTACTTGCCTCCCTGGCAACAGTGAAAATTTGAAAGAGCGCTGTCGTGGGCACCCTCAAATGATTAGTGTGATTTTGGGTTACTTAGGTGCAACAGAGTGGCTGACCAAGGTCATCTCTCAAAGGAGGAAGTGAATTAAAACAATTTTTAGAGGTATTCTAGAAATAAAATAAAATAAAATAAAAACACTACTTGAAAGGATGGGGGTGGTTGTTTATAGTTTATGAATCTAGAATAATTTTGCTGAAAGAAGATTGTATTTTTTTTAGTTTTGAAATGAAGTTCGATTAAAATGACACAACAAAAAGATGTTTTTTAGAAAATATTTTAAAAGGCGTAAACAATCTAACTCTACCGCTTCAATCATTTATTAATTATTATCATTTAAATTAATATTCACTTAATTATGATCCCCTAATTTTTTATCCCTCTAACCCTATGAGAGTTAACTTAACCACAATGATGAAATTACTTAAACCCTAGGCTAGCTTCGGAACATGCAATCGCAACACCCTGCTTTGATTGTTGTTATAAGGTAAGCTTATGGTCAGTGCTTAATTAGAGCACATATCCATTCTGGAAATGAGGATGAATTATGTTTAGGGATTATATTTGAACTCTACAAATTTATCCCGTATGGTCTTGTATTACCGATTAAGATTGCGCTCTCACAATTTACACAATTCCCGACCTCGCGTGTTTTGTGTTAATTATTCAATTGCTTACTTAGTTTCTTACAATTTAGAAACAAAATTAATGGATCATATTAAGTTAATTATATTAGCTCAATGATTCATTATAATTAAATGAATAAGGATAGAGGTCAATCGATTACTAAAAAGAACTACTCTTCCATGGGCGGTGTAGTCATCGTGGAGACGTTTTGCATAAGCAAAGGATCGAAAGGGTAGAACCCAATATTGTCTCCACTCTTGATTCCAACCCAATTAAGAAGATTTATAGAATAATAAAAGTGAAGAACACAGAAGATTACTTGAAGAAAATTTCAAGAAACAAACATGAATTAAAATAAATGCAAAGAAGAAGTGGGAGAGGAAAGCCTTTTTGAAAGAGAGGTTTGCACAAAGGCTTACTTCTTCCAAGAGTTGTGAGGGGCTCCCAAGAGACACCCTTTCGTCCAAACCTTCCCAAATCCTCAAACAGACCTACCAAATAGTTAAAACCCCCTTTAAATAGAGTTTGTGAGGGCTAGGGTTACATAACTTTTTAAGTGTGAAATGAAAAACTCGGCGAAATATTTTATTCCAAGTTTAACCGCCTATTTGACCTCCAAAAAGCGTTAACTGACCGGCCTTATAGAAGGATTATTTGTGTCAAATCATGTCCCCGATCTTTTCTCAAAATTTGGCCTCAATCCAAGTCTGGATGAAGAATATATGGTCCAAATACAGAACCCATGTCCATTCTGCCGAGTCCAGCCCACCATTGGATTAATGACCCATTTACTCCATCCAAATGCACTCTTTAGCTCTAGTGTCCTGAATGGATGTTTTGGAATATTAAGTTAGAAACACTGTTAAAATATTTCAAATTCAAATAATAAATATAAAAATATTTATCTTTGAAATACTATAGTGAACAATAAAGGGTAAAACTGGAATTTTCACCAAATTTTCAAATGAATGATAAAATCCCAAATATTTTATAAATAAACATATTTAACACAATGTGAGGAAATTATATAATTTATTATCAATAAAATATTCAACAAAATAGTGTTTTATCCCTCTGCCCAATGTGGAAAGAAACTACACATAAGGAAATCTGATCCATTTATAAAAATGCTACACAGATGGAACCCACACCCACATAGCCAAATGCTTTGAGGATGATACCCATTTCTGTGTAGAAAAATTCTATTTGGAGGGAACCCCATCCCACATACCAAAACGTTATGTGGAATGGGGAATCCTCAGACACTCTAACTTCACATTATCATTACCTTCCATCAATGTAGTGTTCATTACCACCTTGGAACCTCTATTAACTTCTCTAATTGAATTCTTCATCAAACCTTATGGTATTTAGATATAAGACCTAAGTGAACCCCCTTATGAGGCATCAGGCTAAGGCATCTCCCAAAACCACTAGATATGTAAGACCAAATCACTAGACACATCAGAATTACCTATTAGGAATACATACCCAATGTAAATGAGGTCCTATTGGTATCTCCTTAATAAGGGGGATCCTCAAAATATCTTCATGTGTACAATACTCTAGTAATGAGGGTCCTAAACATGGAGGTACTCACATAAACCTCCCCATTTTAGGTGGTATGGGGTGGATCACACTTGAATTTACCCTTGAAAATTAATTTCGTATCCTTATATATTCCCTAGAATTAGGAAAGTGAATCCCTCTTAGAGTAATCCCCTAGTATTTCTTATTGTAGGAGACACTCTTTCTACCCTTCACCTACCCGGGTCATAGCCAGGAGCTGATGTCACTATCCTAGTTACTAAAACAAAAGAAAATATGGGTACCAAAGATATCCCTATACTTCTACATTTGGGCTCCATCATCCATCCAATAGCTATAAAAGTGGATTGTGCAATATTTAGTTATACAATTTCCTCTTGTTCCACACACCAAGCATGACTCACATGGGCTTAGAGGTTAGTGGCTATCATGACACCTATATGATACTGAACCTCCAATGTGACTTTTATTCAGTACAATCCCAAACCATACATCCTATGGGACTTATATTAGGTATAAGCCTCAACCATATCCAATCACCTATAGGCCTAATATTCGGTATAATCTCTAATCATATTCATACATACATGCCTTCTATATAGTGTAAGCCTTGAAAGCATGATATAAATCTTAAATGGGCCGTATTCCTAATAAATCACCTATGGGCCTCCTACTTGGGTTTAAGACCCATCCTTTTCCAAACTATGTGGGATTTTATTCTTAACTAAGTTGGTTACGTAGGAATCCTCCTTGAGGTCTAAATGTAAAACCCAAATTCACCCTAATTTTTTCTAGGTGACATCCCTAGTAGGGTCATATCCAACATGAAGGGCTATATTCCTTTTGAGTCCCTTTCATAACAAGCCTTATTGGGATATGTTACCCACGATATCATACCCCACATGGGAGAACACATCTCTTCTAGGTCCCTAGGGACGCTTTAGTTTAAGTCCCACACTATCCTTTTTTAGAAACCTTTCGACTGGACGTCCTCACTATATGAAATTAAATTGAATTGTCTAGACCTTGTCACATAACCTTAAAAGGCGATGTGTCCAATCAAGTGGAACATAACTATGTGAGTTTTGATTTATTTCATAAGGAAATTTAGTAATCCCATATTATGGGGATGATACTAAAGTCAAAACAACTCCCATATCCTTAGATGATGGTAAATTCTAGAGTTCAACATTTCTTATCTTAAAACCCACTTCTTAATGATGGAAAATATATTAATATCTATTATGTATATCTAAATGTACCATTTATGGAAGACCTCATATATATATAGATACCTATTTTTATTTATAACATCAAATACATAGTAATGATTCCTATTTCAAACATTCTAATCATTAATCATTAATTTATTAGTGACCCATGTCATACCTTGGAATGAAAAAAGGATTCATGAACATATCTCAAATCTATAAGTGAGTCTTGGAATAGGAAATAATTACCCCCCCAAAAAATGGTGTGATGAGACCAACCTCCCATAATCTCAACCAATGAATTTCATTAAGCATCATTGGTTCCATTTTCCAATGACCACCTAACATTGTAAATAAGGTTCATGAAACATATCAAATAAATGAACTATTGGGTATTTTTGGATCCATGAACAACCCATTAGAAGCTGTTGGAAAACGGTTCACCAAACTTGAATGATTATGAAATATTAAAACCCCCCACAATCATTCATACCAGGGACACCATGATATTTTTTTGAAAGAAAAAATGGTGAACCCAATGAAAAACCATTTAACTTAGGCATCTCCTTAATATGTTAAAAAGGACAGACTACCCGGTTCTCATCAAACCATTTTGTTCCTTTCAAGAATCCAATTAATTTTATTTGGAAACAAAAATGGAGAACTTGATGTAAATCTTTAACCAAAGTGACAACATCACCCACCCGTCAGGCCCCTTTCGGTTTCAAAATGAATAGGGATTGAGCAAAAAGATTAATGCTGCATGTTTTCATTTATGGAGATGCTACCTTGATAGGGTAATATTGTGTGTGTTTTTCGAATATATCACATGAAATTTTCACAAAAAATCTCTTCAATCAAACGGAGTCTCACTATTTCTCCCAATCTGGTGTGTCAACCACTATAAAAGATGGGTCCTCGATCAAACAAAGAATTCTATCACTCACCCAGTATCCCCAACACTGGGTTTAAAATTAATTGGTTTGGGAGTACCACGAAAATGGTACTCTCCCAACCCTGGAGGCTGCTCGATAGTCCGTAAATCTTATGAAACCCCACTGTCTTTCCAATAAATAATGGTCGACAACCCAAAACTAGATGACTGTAATATCTATCTCAAACTAATTTGAGAGCCTATCCTTGAAACATGATAACAAGTTCTTACCTTACATTAGAGAGGCTAATGAATTGGTTTCCAGAAACTTTATCATAGTGAAATAAAAGTTACACCAAAGGGATACTACTAGAAATAGTCACCATGAATTTCGTGTGGCCCAACATGATCAACATGAAGAGCAGACCACCCCGTGGTCCCCAGCTGAAGTCATGCAGACCTGGGTCCCCAAGGCGGCCCACAGAGGGAAATGATTGAAAAATATAGAACAAGCCATCATTCTTGTTCGTACTAAAGAATCTCTCATGGAAAATACAATGTCAACCAATGAGTAGATAAAAATACCTACTCACACATATCAATATTTTTAGTCAAGTACGGTGGTAAAAATGAGCAGATGTAAATTTTTTCTAACACATATCAAGACCGTTAGTCGAATACGGTGGGAAAAATCAAGCATATGAAAATATATGATCATTCATATCAATCCCACCAGTAAAATATAGTGGTAATTGACAAGTAGATTCAAATATATACTTTATTATATCAATCCCTCTAGGAAAATAAAAAGGAAATTGGAGTACCCATTCGATGTATATCGGCTAGGGGAAGACTCATACTCTTTCCCTGACACCAGAATGGGTGTATATTCCTATTCTCTATAATAATGTTTCTCAACAAATACTTGTAATTATGGAATTTCATACATCCATTCGTGACCACATCTTAAAAAACTTCCAAGATATAATCACGTTAGCAGCAATAGCTTGGAGTTGGGCCCATGGCCCCGCCTCCTCAAGTGGGGTGACTCACCTACACAATAGGATGATCACTCAAGAGAAGAAATGCATCCCTACTCCCATATAGGATGTTCATCATCAATATAACATAATAAATGAAAAAATGGATTGGGAAAAAATACCCATTCCAATTGGGTATTTCCTGTCTGTTATGGAGGCCACTCCAGGGAAGACATATATCCCTACTGAAATTACAGAAAATCATAGTCATGCTCAGAAAACGACATGAGATTTGTTCAAACCCACTCCCATGCATGGGAATAACTAGTCACAACATGTAGTTCCAGATTATTATAGGAGATAATTGAAAAAAAATCCCACCCAGAGTAGTTAAAATTTCCAAAATAAGATTACGATCCTACTGGGATGAATGTTGGGATTCTTGAGACCATCAAAAATTTATCAATGGTCTCCTATGAACCTAGTGATCATTTACCAAATCACAAAAATAGAATTAGTAGTCAAAAAGTCCCTACCAATAATACATATTCTAGAAACTCTATAGGTCCTCTCACGAATGATTACCATGAATAGTTTCTTCATGGGAATAATCTAATCAATCAAAAGAGCCCATCTCTCAATGAGTGCCATGACAACCCTCTTCACAACCATAAGATCAGTCAATAAGAAGGTACCCCCTTATCATATAAAATATGAGAAATAAATCATATTTTATAGTGCTTAGAAATATGGATATAGTCATTCTTGATACCCTATTAATGACGAGTGACATTGTTTCTCAAATGGAAGATGGCCCTGGGAAACAATCATCCTTCAAAAAACCTTTGGACCACTTCCATTCCAACAAGACCCCTAATAACTAATTACTTGTGAAAAAATTTACATGAAGAAATCATGTTGGGATGATCAACTGGATGAATATATGGTAGAATAAAAAGAAGATACATTTATCATGAGAAGATAATTGGCTAGGGATGATACACCCATCATGTTTTGGCCCTCATCCACTTCTTTATTCAACATTCCAGAGATATTTTCAGAAGTGTTAATACACAAAATCCATCAGAATATATGGAAAAACGTCCTCCACATGAAAGAAAAGTTCTTTCCTTGAAAAGAGTATGAAAACCATGTAAAATTATTAAGAGAGATTCATTATTATATCAACTTTAAAGCCCTTCCATCTACACGGTGATCATGATCTGAGAAACAATGAAAAAATATTTAATTGACCTGCCTCAATGCATTTAATGAAGTATGTCATCCGATTATTGATTCCCTACCGATGTTCATATCGAAGGATGGGGGGAAAATAGAGCTTTGAATTTCACCTCATTCCCCGGTCAACAAAACCCACTAGAAATGACATCTTATAATTTCATTACTCTATAAATATTATTAAATAAGAGCCCTGATTTAGAAATATGGTGCACTCAATATGAATTGTCTCAGAATAAGTCTCGAAATAATCATTCCCGATTAGATAAATCTATCGAAAAACACATGAACCAACCAAAAGAGAACATTAAGTTGGCTTATCGCTTAAGGTAATCCAATCATTAGACAATAATTATTTCCTCAGAAGAAGGGGGTTTGCATGTAGATCATGAATTGCATCTAGATCATGCTCGGGTAAGGATGAACAATATAAAGAAAGAGAAAACATTAGCAGTGGACGTTGTTGTATGGGATCAACCCTAGACCACATGGATGGGGGATTTTTTAAACAATATTCCCCTTAAACACTGAAAAATATGGCTTGAGAAATAACATAAAAAGAAAAGGAGAAATCCCATCCCATAGGGATGATGAAACTTTAACTAAACCCTCCACTAGTAAAAATCAGTCTTTTACCATTTGGGGGGAACATTAAGAAATGAGGTCTCATAGCTCATCCCATGTGATGGCCGGTTTACCCCTGAATGGGAATATATGATGATGTTGTGTAATGGTTCCCTCTAAGTTACTATTAACCTTGAAACCTAAATATTTCCTTGGAGAGGAAGGGAGCAGTCTAGTATAGAAAAAAAACCCTCCTATCATCTGGTGGCTGATACGACACCTACAATGCATTACACATTGGTAAATGTCATGAACAAAAATCCTATAGAGGGAAATGAAAATGACTCTGATGTAAAGGATCTGGGAGAGGATGGTTCCATCTAGAACATTTTCCACACTTAGACAAACAAGGGAGGTATGCGTACAAAGAACCCAATTCTAGCCCTGAATCTAGGTACTCCCTCGAGCAATCCCTAGCTACCCCTTAGTGAACATATATAAAATAAAATGGTAAAATAAATGTTACTTACAATTTTCCTCCTCAAATTGAAGAGGTTGAACCCCTCACACTAGAGGAAAGATTCACTTAGAAGGAGGAATAAATGAAATAATTGAGAATACTCAACACAAAATTACTCTGAGGAAACATTCCTACCAAATATGCTGCATGGGTTAAGCCTTAACTTGCACTTCCAATTGGTGTAACTCAACCATAAGGGTTCACCTTAGAGACTAAAGTAGAGCCAGAACATCCACCCAACTCAGTTCTTAGACCATCAGTTTACCTAGACACAATTATGGAAGGATATTAAGAGTTCACTCCATTAGGGAAACAACCAAAACAAATTCAAGAAAATCTTAAAAATATGTCCCCTAATAGATATATTCCATAAATAATGGCAGAAACAATATGACTTGTCCTGCCTATTGCTAATTTTACTCAAGTTAAAGGTGAAACAAATATACATCAAGGGATTATCAAAACCATAAAGTCATTATAAGCATTATTGGAAGCTATACAGGAATGATGTGCACAAGTAAAACTAGAATAGAATAATTACCATGAATGGGTGACCAACATCCAACTGTTACCACATTTTGGGAGTCATATGTTTACAATAATCAATGGATCAAGTTACCTAGAAAAACATCTGACAAATATTTTGTCCCATTATGATCCCATGATGGGAACTCCCACATAATAGAAATCTATGAAACTCGTATGATTTATGCGACCTTGTAAGGGTCATCTTTCTTATGGTACACCAACTTTCCAGCTATGTTGATCATGGGATGGGAATAACTCAGTCAGTAGTTTCTCTTTTAGTTAAATAAATTCTATAAAATACATTGATCCTTGACCACTCTAATTTAAAACAATGGGAAAATGGGAGGGTCTCAGATTTTATTTCTAGATTGAAAGGGATAACCTACTCCCTAAGCCCACCACTTCCACAAGAATATTTGATTTTTCTTTTTATAGAGAATCTTAATGAAGAGTTATGAACTAAAATCATCCTAGTAAGATATAAGAGTGAGTATTAGGATCTTGGTATGATATCTTAGAGAATAGAATATTACATAAAATTCACTAAGATCAAGTCCTGCATGATTCCTTCAACCATGGGGAAGATAATGAGAAGGAAGAGGCTACAACCGACACACATAAGCCAGCCTCTACACCAACCCCAACTCCAATGCCTACACCATATCATTTAGCACCCCTAAGCATCAAAATAAACCCCTGAATCACCATGATGAGTGAAGGGTAACCAGGTGAAATCAATTCGAGTGAAGGAACATTGTTTACTTGTTTTGAGATAATCAAGTCCATAGATACTTTATAGTTGCTATGAAAAATGATTTAATCTACCATATAGATCCCAATAATCTCACAAATTTAGGTATCGATGATTGAAAAACTTATTTTTCCTTCCAAAGGATGTTAGGTAACACTATTTAAGAATGGTTTGTCTTTAAAGACATCCTACAAAAAATGGTGGACTCTGGACAGGTGATGTTGGTAAAACTGCCAGGAAAAGTAGCATATGTTTATGCTACTTCCCCTAAGGAAAGAAATGAGTGACAAGAAGTTATTATGAAAAGGTTACTAAATTTTTATGGTTTGGGGACTTGAAATACAATAAAAAAATTCATGGTATTCTACAGGCATAGTTGAAGCAACCAACTATTTCCCAAACCATTTCTACTACAACACAACTGACACCATCGAAAGCATAATCCTCCTAGGGACAATCTTTAAAAATGTGGTCTATAAAAAAAGGAAAATATAATATGTAGAAACATAAACCAACACAAGTATCAAAGTTGGATTTGAGCCTCTAGGACTTTATGTCTTTGGGTTTGAAACAACATGCACCACCCAACCAAATCGTACCACCAGAAGTGGTCAACCAGACAAAATATTAATTGAATTGGGAATTAATATCAAGTTGAATTAATTTCATTAACTTAATGGATCCATTATCCAATGATGAGTATGGTTATGAATCTAAATTCCCCAAACTCTATTAGGGAACTGGAAGAAGGGTCTATTTGAGCTGAGGATGCAGGGGAAGACCCAGTCATGATACAAACTAAAATTCTAGCCACATCCCTACTATGACAGTAAATATTGTAGAAAATCATGGAATATCTCTTTAGAGAGCCCTATATGAGAATAAAAGTCCCTTTTAATTTTCCAAAAGCCACTGTAACCTGATAATCATGGAATATCAATCAGAATGAGTACAGGTGTCCGATCACCCTCTGCGGGTAGGCAGGCCTGTTTGACCTAACCCACCAACAATAGGAGCACCTTAAACTCTTGTTTTGAAGGTAGATACATATAAAAAAAGTAATTTAGAACCTAAATCAAATGTGAAAGATAATAACCACACTAGAAATCATAGGCCTTTATCCTAAAAATATGGCATCCCAAAAATAATTATCCCTGGTATAGGCTAAACTATCAATCATGGACACCCTCAGTTTATCAAACGACCCTAGGGAAGCACTCATAGAGGATTTGGTAATCCCTGAACAATTTGAAGCTTAGGTTTACGATGATAAGGTCTACTAGACAAATATCGATCCTATATAATGTCACATAGTTATCTCTTTTACAGATCAAGATAATGATTCCATTATACAGGGACACATCAGATCCTTGTACATGTCTGGTAGGATAAATAGAGTCGATGTACCAAAGGGGTTTCATTGAAAATGGCTATGGAGTTAATCTCATTCCAATATGGACACTTGACTAGCTGGGATACAGTGAGGATTACATAGATACCTCTTCTATAACATTATAGGGCTATGAAAAAAGAGAGAAAAAGACATTGAGCTAAATAAAGTTCAAGGATTAGTTTGGGGACCTCATATCCAACTCAAAATTTCTATTTGTTCAGTAGGATACAAAATTAAATGTCTTTCTGTGAAGTCCTTGGTTGCATCAACACACAAAAAACACCTCATCATAAAATCAATGCATTAAATAATGCATTAATGGACAAATAACGTTGTTTCACACTGACAAGGTTGCATTAAAATCCTATGAGTCACATTATATTGATGTAGAATTATATTTTTATGGAATAGAAACAACCCTTGGTTGATGGTGTTATGTGGGTCACTACCCTGAATGGTCTGGAAATGATCTTTTCTAGCCTCTTCAAACAAATTAGTGAATACTACACATTGAACATCAATCAGGTCAAGCATATGATTGAAAATCAAGACACATACTCAACAACCTTCATGATATCAGTCCTAAAAATTGAGTCCAATAGTGTGGAAAAGGTTAATGACTCTCCATATAGGGGTAAAATCTTAGATGAAAACACCCTCATTCAATATCCGAAGCATAAATAAATCCATGCCTCATAATATGAGTCAGTAGAGTTTGTCTTGTCACCCCAAGAGGAATAAGACATTCCTTATCCATCCCTCACTCCTACTCCTATAAATTTTCAAAGAGATCCCACATTATTAGCTGGTTTAGAGGAAGTCGCTTCATCATCTAAATTTAAAAATATCATCTCCTCTCATAACTCTAGAGAGCTTAACCCATTACTTTATTCCCTTATATAATCGGAAGAAGAAGATAAAGGGGAGAAATAAGAAGAGATGGAGGACCTCAAGGTCTCCACTCCATCATTTGAGGAGGGTGTCACTACCACCATTGATGAACTCAAATAAATAAAACTAGGTACAAATAAGACCCACAACTCACTTTGATCAGTGTTTCCATGTTTTCCTCACAAAAAAGAATGATTCTGGAAATGAAAACAACCTTAATTACCACAACCGAACCATAATTGATATCAAGAATCATTATTTAAATACCAAGAAGAGGTTTTTTTATATCCAATTTTCACAGTACAAAAACTAAGGAACTACCCTCAACATCAGGAGGTCCATTTTGTCTCTCATATCAACCCACTCAAATACATTCTCATCCGTACGATGTGGATCAGGTGTCTATCATTGTGGGAGGTCATCCTATAGTAGTTTTAAATGAATTTCATACCTCAAAAAGTAGTGATATACCAAGAATTAGAATAATTTATAGTAGAGGATGCCTTAGTAGAAATGACATCATTAGATAATAAATTACCTGATGAAGCAACATTCTCTGTTTAGGTGGGCCTCCAAATATGAGAGATGTACTTTGATGGTGCATCAAGAATCCCAATAGTGAAGAGGATAAAATAACCCATGCTCAAAAATGTTGGGTTGGGATTCATGCTTATTTAACCTATAAAGGAAGTCATAACTTACTCATTCCTGCTGTCAGAAGGGTGCACAAACAATGAAGTGTAATATCAAGCTCTAATTATAGGGATATAGATGGAACATTTGGTATAAGTAAATCACTTGAAGATAAAAGGAAATTCAGAATTGGTCATCAAGTAGGTAAATAGTGATTATGAAATAAAAAAGGAATATCTAGTCCAATTTCTAAACCACATCTAAGTAATTATGGAGGAATTACATTTGGAGTCGACAATGACTCACATCTCAGGCTCTCATAATTCCCAATAATATGACATGGAAAATGCAACCATGAATCTAGAATATCCATTCCAAGATGAAACAATCATTAGTGTTGTGAACCATCAGATGGTCTCACCTTTTGTTAGATTCTACACATAAGAGATTTATGAAGTTAGTACTATACCCATACCATACAGTCCTACCACCAGCTGGATGACACCCATCATAGACTACCTTGAAAATAGAGTACTCCCATTAGACAGAGTTGAGAAAGAGAATTTCTAAAGATGAGAAATTAACTTTGTTTTGTATGATGACACAAATCATCAAAAGGACCTTTATAGGAGAATCCTCGATGGGGACCTTCTAAGGTACATTTATGTAGAAGAGATAACTACTGTCAAGAATGAAGTGCACACCAGAGCTTGTAGAGCCCACCAATTAGGGTTCAAGATTTACCATCAAATAGAGATGCTTGGATACTATAGGCCCACTATGACTCATGATTGCAAAAAATTTACCAAAATGCTTCATTCCTTACAAGTTCACCCAACTTCAATTACTAACCCCCAAATTTACTTCACATAGCCAAATAATCCTCACCATTCTCTATATGGGGGATATTTTTCATTGGATTATATCCTTCTACCACAACCCAACAGTTCAAGTACATTATTACTACAATAATCTTATTCTCCAAGTGGGATGAAGTTGTACCCCTCAAAGAATTCAAGCCATGAAAAATTATTATCTTTAGGAAATCTAATATCATAACTAGATTTTATGTCCCTCATACATATACCAATGGAAAATGAAACCAATTTATATTCTTATGAATTGTAGAACTTATATCATAAGTATAATATCAAATCTAACCATTCGTCCTGTGATCATATAGTGGATAATTGATATAAAAAGGCCCTCAACAAGTCCTCATTGAATATACTCTAAAATATGGTAGATAAGGAAAAACATATTTTCTATACAAGCTCCAACATTCCTTAGGGGATTACCAGACTATAACCCACACTTCCACATAAGTGACCCCATACTCATTAGTATAAGAAGCATAGGAAGTCCTGACTGTCAAAGTTCCATTTATATCACTCCATGTTGCCATTTGTGATCATTTATCTATAGATGGTTAATCATAGAAATAACTGGATGAATTGGAGTTACTAGATGGGAAGATATTGCACACCTTACATCATTTTTAGGTCTATCAAAAATAGATTACATGATCCTTAAACAAAAAATTAACCTTTGATCATTCCTTTAAGTATTGATTGTGTTATTCTTCAAGACTTCGGTGATACCTAGAAACAAACCTCTAAAGTTGGAGCTAAATTGGAGGGACTTTATTCCATACACAAGGTCTTCTCCACAGGAGCTTATTCCTTGATTTTTATGGATGAAAAAATTACTATAGTCTCCACCAATGTAAGGTTTTTCAAGAAATAATTCATGTGATAAAAGAGCACATCATCTCCATTTCATGACATTAAACTACATTTACAGTCATTGTCACATTACCTTAAAAAATGTTACATGTCATCCAGGTCGCAAAATGATAAATTGGGTGACACATCATTGGAAATTTATGATGTAATAGCATCTTCATCCTAAAATAATGATCTAAAACCAAAAATTACAAGTCCTTGATGCATTGTAACTATAAGGACCCGACCTTAAACATTAATTATTATTGAATTAAATGAATAATTCACATAGATGATCTTTTCAGGTTTATAGTTTTAGGGAATTAGGACATAACTGTTACATCTCAAAAGATTACAATGTAGACACTTCTACTAAGTTTCCATAAAATAAAAACTCTTAAAAAGAAACTTGTCTAGTTCCATGTTTTAGATAGCATGGCGTTTCCTTGTTCCCATCCTTGACCCTATTCGACATTATGTCCTGTGAAAAACATTTCAAAAAAAACATGGGGTGAGCATAAAAATCTCAGTAACGGATACACAAAGAAGTAAAACTATTAGTTTTAAAAAAAAACAAGTAAACCGTGAATACTTAATCAAACTAATACTTTTCACCATTATGAAGCAGAAAATACTCTTCATTGAATAAAAGATCATTAATTGCCCTTTTGTAACCAAAATATTACCATAAAACCCATATAAAGAACACATAACATATAAAGGTAACTTGGAACCTAAACATACATAAATGGAATAACCATACAGTCGACTTCCACACATATCACTTAATGGAAGATCCATATGGACAAATTCCACACCCAATGCATTGGAGGTTATAACGTAACCACCCATCCTAGTATTCATGGCACCACCCGTCATATGGTTTATCACATAACCACCTGTCAAATGTCCAAGTACCATTATAAAATCATAAGACATAAAACAAATATAATGGAAAGAAAACATTTCCACACATTGATCACAATATACCACCTAAATATATTGAAATAAAAAATCAATTATAAAAACCATTTTCAATACCAAAATACATAAAATAGTATATGGTATTTATTTTATTTTAAAAAGATTATGGCTTGTTTAGGAAGCCAAATATCAAATAATACTCGCGACGGTGGAAAAGGTCGTTTTCACCGCATACGTTAAAAGAAAAATTCCTTTTTGTCATTTTGTAAAACGCTCCATAGAAAAAGATTCCTTTTGTATAAAAATTAAAAGTCAAAGGGGTTTATATACCATATAAAAGAAAGTCTTTTATTAGAACAATATATGACTCAATGAAAGGAGATTGAGACAAATTCCCTTACAAAGATGGTATCCTTGGATTAAGGATAAATCAATTATATAATTATGTGTGACAAACGATTACACCAAATACAAGTTGATATTAAGTGTAAAACAATCAGAATTCATTCAAACATATTCATAGAATGACATATTCAAGGAGTACAAGTTTATCACAAAGAATCAAAGTTTGGTTAAGAAGTTCCTTTGCAAAAAAATTTGACAGCCTAACGGCGTCACGTCAAAATTCAGAAAATGAGTTGATGAGAGATAAAAAGGGGATATCATCACTTGGACATAAAATTTACATTAATAAGGATATATAAGAACATATCCAAACATTACAATATGTAAATTAAAAGACCCAACAAAAGAAATATTTTAAAAAGAGGAGGGTGAAAGGTTCCCTTTCTGACTTGGGAATCTTTAGACACATACACCCCATGAAAGAAGGAAAATACAACATTTATGTAAATACTCATAAATGAAAGTATATTATACAAAGAGTAGAATAATGGGAAGTACATATACCACTAAAAGGAAATGGTGTCAAATGTATCATAAATCTCACGGGAATAAAAGTGAGATGAAAAATCCCTTACGAAAACTCAGCAGCCTAACGACGCCACTTAAAACTTCCAAAAATGGATTGATGAGATCAAATAGGGTCTCTCATAATATTAACATAAAAATTACAGAAAGAGAAATATAAAATAACATCCCCCAACATAAAAAATAGGATCTTAAAATAAGTGACATAAAGGAGAGTACTTAAAAAGAAAGAGAGAGGTTGGATCTCTTACGAAAATTTGGCAGCCTAACGGCGCCACTCAAAACTTAAAAAATGGATTGATGAGAGAAAATATGGTCTCTAATCATATGAACATAAAGAATTATAGTAATATTAATATAAAATAACATCCCAATCATAATAAAGATGATCTTAAAAGGAATGACATAAAAGAGTGTACTTAAAAAGAAAGAGAGGGGTAGGATCCCTTACCTCAAGTCCGACTTGTCTTGTTTGTTTCTTTATATTCCTGAATAACAAACTTTGTTCAATTTATAATTGATTAAGGAACTCCTTCAAATATTATTATTTAGTTCATATCACATATTATAATGTTATAATAATTTTTTAATAATGTCAGTTCATATCAGACGTTTTTGCCGATGTTTGGTACATGAGTAAAAAATGAACTTGTTTGAAAGTGATTTCCCATGTAGTTATAAGTAAATAATTTCCTGAATAGTATTAATGATTAAAATATAATATATATACAGTACATATTCGTTTTATACTATTACATAACATTTGGAGATAAAAAATGAAAAGCACCGTTCATGGAGATGGTAGGCCGTACGTACGCATGAACACTACTTTCATTTTTTTTGTCATATTAATGGAATTAAAAATAAATGTGATATATATATATTATAATTACAGTATAATATATATGTTATATATGTCACATATGTTCATTAATTTCATTCTTTATACATTCCATGTATTGCATGAACGAGTCACGTCACTTGAGGGGGCGGTAGTCCACAATTCCTCATATGAAATTATTGTATTTGTAGAACATGCAAAGAATAAAGGTATGTTTTAAATATAAAATGCAGAGGCATATAGTAAACATAAATACCATATATATCATATATAAAATACAATGACATCATAATGGCCACCTTTAAAGGTGTTAAAATAATATTGAACAATCATCGTTTCGTGAGGCAGAAAATCACCAACCACAGAAACAATATGTTCTTTAACCATTAGACGAAGGTGTGTGTAGGTGTATCTCTATTAAATCTCATAAAAAAATCCTAGTATATTGAATATACTGGTGTTGTTACAAAATACAGGAATAAAAAGATTTTAGGGGGTTGGAGAAGCAAATTAAAACATAAGAACACAAGAGAAGACACTACCTTTAAATCGGGTAACTCTTTTTGATTTGAGCTCAAAGGCTTCCTTGGAAAGACTTCTACCCAAAGTGAAGCTTCTAGGAGTAATATAGGGATATGGAGAGACAAAATGGGCCGGGTTTGGCTGAGAAAAATTCTTGAGAGGTGTGGTAAAGGTGGTAGAGGTGGGGGCCTTTTATAAGAGGAGAGGAGGGGCACTCTTGGAATGTCTTGAAAAGTAACATTATTATAAAATGTTTTTCGGATTTTAAAGGTCCCAAAATTATATATTTTGAGGATAAGGTGATAATATTTATAAATACACACATCCATTAGGTTTTTGACAAGTTTAGGTCTTATATTTTACATTTTATATTCATTTTATTTAAATTGTTAAATAATGAGGTAATCACTACATCATCATGGTGTCATAAATAATTTAATTTATTTAATGTCTAAAAATTATAAAAAAATATAATGATGTAGGAAATATTTTTATATTTCTAATGAATATTTATATTAAAAAATATGTCTTGTATAACCCCATGTAAAAATTGTTTTAGTAAAACAACACATGTTTGTGAAATTTTAATTTTAATTTTAAATAAAAAGTTATTAATGTCATTGTCTTACCAAAGTGGCTCCATGGGGTCCCCAAGTTGACCAATGGATTTTCCTGGTCGGCCATGAAAAATCCAATAAGGTTAGGACATGTTTCAAGGTCATTTCATATTATTAAAACATTATTTTTACCTTAAATTACACTAATTACCTCTAATCGCGATTAGAAACTTAAAAGTTACTATTCACCAAAAAATTATTTTAATCCCATTGAACCAAATTTTACTTCCTAATGGAAACCATGTATGTCGTATTTTTGAAATTTAAAACACAGAGGTGGTAAAATTTCATTTAAACGAAAAATCAGTTTTTAAACTACCACTTAGTGGTTTCACTATTCATCAAAAATTGAAGTTTTCAGAAAAATACCAAAAATTCACCCTAAGATATATTTGATATTCCGAATTCATAAAATATTTCTATTTTAAAAAATTCAAAACATATAAGTTTCATTAATTAATTTAATAATTAATTCATGCTGTCAAAACAAATAGCGTGTTTTTAAGAAACAATATTTATTAAAAGATTGACACTAGTTTAAGTCCAATTTTAAATTGAAATTAATTCCAATGACCACCATTGGATTAAATGGTAAAAATATATTCTAATTTCACTTTAAAACTAATTAAAAAGATAATCTAATCATATAAATAAATTAGATTAAAAATAGGTCTTGAATTAAAAAACAACATTTTTCACTATTCATTAAAAAAATGAACTTTATCGGAAAAATACCAAAAATTTACACACAGTAAATTTTGATGCCCCGATTATAAAGAAGAATTTTATTTTGTCAAATATAACAGATAAAATTATCAAAAAGTGGATTTAAAATAGGTTCTCCATTAAAAGGCGGTTAATCGACCTTTTAAAGAATATTAGAATGCTTACGCTTAAAATTGGATTCATTCTCATTTTTAATCCTCTAAAATTAATTGTAAAAAGGTAAAATATTTGACAAACATATATAATCATTTTGTAGTTAGTTCTGTTCATTTTCGTCATTACAACGACTAGGTGTTAACTACCATTTAAAATAAAATTATTTTATTATTAGAGTGCAACGTAAGATTTCAAAGGAACTCGTTGTTGCGTATTGGGTAAGCCATCGAGCATAGCGTTGCATTTAAATTAATATTAAGATTTTATTCAAAAATAG
The DNA here is from genome assembly GCA_963277665.1 of Viscum album. Classification (NCBI taxonomy): domain Eukaryota; kingdom Viridiplantae; phylum Streptophyta; class Magnoliopsida; order Santalales; family Viscaceae; genus Viscum; species Viscum album. The sequence goes on along the minus strand of OY728163.1, from coordinate 1,203,528,432 downwards.
GGATAAATATAAAAATATCATATTCTTTATTTACGTGGGGTGTTACAGTAACATCTCATTACCATTATGATATGTACTTTTCGAACCTTTTGTGGTTTTACTTTATCATTGTCTCAGTATGGCTGATGAGGAATTGGGAGGATACCTATAGTGGTGAAGTAAGAGATTTTTTAGATTATCATCATAAAACCTACTGGTTCTATAGCCTACTGGGGATTTACACATAGTGTAATGTTGTTATATTATGTATACAATCTAAAATAAAAATAAACCAATTTTTAGGAAAAGTCGATGGGTTTTTTTGGTGGTTATGGGATTTCCCAATTACACGATGTGTAATTGGGTTACACATCATGTAAAGTCATGAGTGTTTATTTTAGGTAGGTAGTTTGGATGAAAATTACATTTTCACGTCTTCAGAATCCCTTTATCTCTATCCAATATCCATCCCAAGTGGTTTTAGAGCCCTCAAACCCTTCTAGGTCATTTTTTTGTAATTTATTGTTGTTGTGGTTGTGATGTGATTTTTTTGGTAAAAGTTATCCTTGTCTCTTTGTATCTTTCTCTTTTACTTCTTGTATTTTGATAGATCATCTTGGGATTAATGGATCTAATATATGTGTTGTTGAGTCATGTTTCTAGGTTGAGTTCCTAGATATTCTGTGCTTTCATTTTTGTTGGTGGGTTCCATTTCAGGCTTTGTGTTCCCATGAAAGAGGTAGGTGGTTCCGTTATGATGGCCAAATTTGGTTAACCCCAATTTTCTAGACTTAACTTTCATTATTTTAATTTAATACAATTTCTTAAAATTGATTTAAATTAGTTATTAATACCAAATTATATTTAATTGGGGGATTTATATTTGATTTGGTATAAAAATGGGGAAAACCCTAATTCCATTGAATTGGGGTGTGTGTGAAAGTAGTGGAAAATTGTGGAAATTAAATTGTTTAATTTAAATTATGAAATTGATTTGTTGATATTAATTTCAATGTTTTATGTGAGAAAAATGGCTTAAAATGGTTTTTATAGAAACCCAATGGTTTTATCTTGAGAAGGCATGTTTTTATTGAAAAACCATTTTAGTTTTTAAATGGAAAATTAGAAATTTTTAAATGGTAGAATGGGATGAATATTATTTAAAAAAAATTTTAAAATAAATTTTGTATCGTTTATTTTACTAGATCACATGAAATCCTTGGTAGTTAGTTAGTTATTAGGATAACACAATTTTGAAACTTTACAACTAAAAAAACATAGTGCAATAGGCCTCATCCCGGATGGGATAGTGATGAGTTTTCTTTGGACAGTGTTAGAGGGATGTGCGTAGACATATATTTCCATGATCACCTTCAAGTTTGTGGGGATCAAAAATCCTAGAACTATCATACCTTATAGAAGGTGACCATGTTGCTCTATAGTTTATATTTGTGATATAAATGTGTGAAAATGTTTGTAAATTTTTTTACATGCCCAATGAATTTATATAAAATGTTTTATATAAATTGTTTGTGAAGCCATTTGTTTAAAGTATTTCCATAATTTGAAATGTAAAGCATGAATTGTTTTAATTATGCTATGAACTTTCGTACCTATTTATTTAAACATTAAATATTTAAATTGTTAATTAAATGTTGGAATTTATTATAGAATCCTTGGTGAGACCCTACTGTGAATTTAGCTCACACTTTATCTGTGAATTCGTGTGTTTGTAGATTATATTCTTCCAGGTTCGAGCAAGGTTAATGCACCACTTCGTGGTAGTGGCTTTTGAACCTTGAGATTGGAGAGTTTTGTATGTTGGGACTTAGGTTTTTATCCTGTTTTCTGGTGCTTTGTTATAGTACTTTGGGATATTTACTTGTTTATCTTTTAGTACGCTACTCCTTATAGTGTTTTCTTTTGTATGCATACTAACTTGTTCATATGATTCCACAATGTTTATGGTCAAAATCCTTCCCACATTCATTATGTATGATGCCAGGTGCAAGTAACCAACCCTTGGGGATCAGGAATTCTCTTTAGGTTATGTCACTACCACCATAGTTATTGGGTTACCAGGGTACCCTAACTAGTTTGTGATAAAGTAGTATCAAAGCTCTAGGTTGAGCTTCTTGTCTTAATTTTAGTATACAGTTTTGTTTTCTTATTGGGACTTAGGAGGTAGTTGTGATTGAGTGCCTATACGGCTCTCACTATAATGAAACTTAAGTTAATAGGGGTGTCTTGGGGAAGTTGTCTTGAGTTTTAGTTCTAGCCTTTTCTCTCCTTTTTGATTTGGATACATTGAAATCCAAATCATGTTTTCTATCTATTGGGATTTATTTCGCATGTTTCTCTATTTGAGTGTTAATCTGATGTAATCAATGTTGGCTGCTGATGTTTTGTACCATCATGCCTCTAAAAATATGTATGAATTAGATATAGGGGAAGCAACTGATGAACTATAGTGAGAAAATCCTCCAATGGAACTAATTCTGCTTGAGGTGATTGTCCAAAATATCCAAGTTCCAGGGCAGACACCACCAACCATTCTCGTTCAGGCTCCAGCTATGGAACCTTAGAGGAATGTTCTCCAAGATTATTCTCAGGAGTTTCTTCTATAGAAGACACCAATATTAAAAGACTCTAATTATTGTCAAGAGGTTGAGGAATGGTTGAGAAAAATTGAATGTTTGTTTGAGATATTTGAAACACCTGATGAAATCAAGGTGAAGTGTGGCACATTCACTACAATAAATTCACCAAATAATGACATGTTTTTTTTTCATTATGGATGCGGTTTAAAATGCTGCCTTATGCTTCTGTAGTAGATTCAAAAAATTTCTTCTAAATTTGGTTTTGGTATTCAATACAAGGAGGTTTCTTAAATTCAGTAGTGGTTTCTGGAAACTATCATAGTAAACACATTTATCAGTAGTTGGTGTAGACTTCGTTGCAGTTTTAACTGCCTTTATAAAAAGTTTCATTTTTTTTCTGGGGAAACGCCGTGAAAACCACACAAACCACCACTAAAAAATATCATTTTTTTCAAGAAAACTGCCGCTAAAGCACAAAAACCGCCACTAAATTGTATTATGTATGTATTTAGCAGAAGATTAAATCACCGTTAAAGGTAGATTTACAGTTAAAAGAATGCTTCTAATTCTTCCTCCCCTGTACTAGTACCCTGAAGAAAAACATGTGAAAAATTCATATAACACCTATAATGGTTCTAGTATATATTGAAATCAAAAGACACATAGAATGCACAAACACATATATCCACATACATTCCCATATTATGAGTTCAAAATAGGAGTTCCAATTTATATCCACCATTTTTACAACCACCACTAAATTCAAAACACCATAAAATAAATCCAAGAGCCACAATTTACATCCACCTTTATTTTCAATTTGACATCACTGCACAATCTCTAATCATCATAAGGAATCAGAAGGGAACCAGTATCCTCGACCAACTGACCTAGAATTTGGCCAAGTAATCCTATAATTTCATCTGTAAGGACCCCATAGAAATCAAATCGGACAACTATATTCTCTCTGCTCAGATTCCATACATCTTAAATTTCCATATTTTCTCTATTCATGCATATTTTCCATCTTTTATAAACAAACAATTAGTATAAAAAAGTGCAATAAATTTATTCATATTAAAATTTGTACAGATAACAACCACCCTAAAGTATCCCTAAAAAGAACTAGAAGTGGAACCCATATTCCTCTTTGACATTCCTATCATTTAATCAAATACAATTTAGTTTAGAACAAATATTTCAAAAAAATTATAAAAAAAATTAAAAATGATGACATATTCACAATACTAACTAACAAAATATATATAACAATAATAATGAATAAACACACAAATAAAATAAGTGGTTGTTAAATAAATTAATAACTGTAAATAAAATCATTCCCCCCTTCAATCATGTCGGTTTCCTACTCCATTACTTCATGCACTTCATCCACCCTTGATAGACTAATATTTTCAATATCATGATGGAAAAATAAGTTCTCTTCTTGCTATTGATGAGATTCAATTTCATAGGTCAAATCTTCCACTTCATCACCTATATCATACAAATATCTTTGTTTTACATGTGAATCTACACTCCATGCTTCATCCACAACATCATTCACATAATATACCATTTTTCATGCGATGATAAGATATATGGATCATACAGTTCACAATCACCAACATCCATCAATCAAGAGAAATTAATAGAAGTAAATTGAAAGGAATATCTTTAAACATCTCTAATAATATCGACACACTTTCATTTGAATAAAACAACTAAAAAATTCCCATGGTAGTTTAATTAGATAATATCAGTCAAATTTCTATAGTAACCCAATTTAGAAAATGTAAATTTACTTCTATTCTATGTTTTTGAACCCTCTTCTCAATCAACTGTATGAAGTCTAAATCCATTCATGTTGTAAGCTTCCAACATTCTAACTTATTTTAGAGGACCTCGAGTAATAAACTTCAAATCTTTTGAAAAATATTCTGACAAATATACTCGAGTATCAGTATTCATGATCTAAAAAAAGAAATATACATTATTAGGTTTACAAAATATACGTGTCAACCTAATATCCATATTTATTGAAATATTTATGAACTTACACATCATGGAAACCATTCTATAAGATATTTATTAATATCTTTCATTATATCTTTATAATTTCATGTTCAGCCTCTCATTCATCTCTTTGTTTATATCATCAAATCTTCAATAAATGATTTTGCAATTTCACTATTCTATCACACATATCTATGTTCTTGTAATAATTCAATTTTTGTTAGTGTAACATCTGATGTCCTCCCAACTGATCGGCCAATAACAAGAAATATTTTAGATTTCCCATGTATTTGAGATTGAGTTTATGTGTTGTTAACATGTCCAGCTCGATTAAACATTTTCTCAGTATCATCCAAGTATCAAGAAAAAAAGGCAAGACACTCCTCTTCCAAATAGCATTTAGAAATAGAGCCTTCAAGTTGAGCTTTATTTCTCAGGTATGATTTGAAATTCCCAAGATATCTGTGAAATAAAATAAGAAAACATAATTATGTATTTAATAAAATTCCAAGAATTGTTTACTTAACTAGAAAACATATAAATAAATAACCCCTCAATTGGATACAGAAATGAATCATGTGCAAAGCCTCCTAATTTAGCCTCCTCAACCAAATGCACAGTCATATTAATCATGAAAGTAAACAAACAATGTAGGAAAGATCATCTCTATTGCACAAAGTGTTGATAAAAATATCTTCTAAAGGTTTTCAAGATCAAATGGATGTAGAGATTTCTCATATAGTTGTCTGAAAAATGTTCAGAATTGGAGTACAACAGCAGTAACTTTTTTAGGTAATAATGTATGTAATTGTAATGATAGTAACTGCTGAAAAAATAAGTAAATAATAACTTTTCAATTAATGTAACCTATGATGATTCAAGTCAACACACCTTGAGATGTTACTTTAATACCCAAAATATACCTTCACATGCTTTAAAATTTGAAGTAATGTATATTTATCCCTATTTTTAATTGAAAAAATTACTGGATCATACTTTTCATTCTCATATGGCTAGAGATCACCTTTTATGTTAATTGCTTGGAAGTCTTTCTGAGCATTGAGATGATCCTTCGACTTTCCATGCTCATTAAGAAATGTGAAGATCAAATTTTCATAAAAATTATTCTCAATATGCATCACATCAAGATTATTCAACAACAAATTAAATTCCCAATATGGAAGTCTGAATAATATACATTTTTTCTTCCATTATTGCATGCCGATATCACTTGACGATACACTTCGAACTTGTTTCCCACTATTATTCAAATGATGCACCTTCCTAAATTCTATTTCAACAATTCCATGTTGTTACAATATTTCCAATCCATTTAGAAACTTTGGAGGTGGTCTATGATCAATAAAACTATTGAATTAGGACATGTTTAGCCAAAATCTATGAGATGCATCAAGAATTATTAGATGGCAGAAGAAGCACCATTTTCTACTATGAGGTAGCCATTTGGGCTCAAAATCAAAGTTACAAATAGGACAATACAAACCCATGTAAGTGTTTCAAATAGGTAAATTCCCAATTCCAAGGAATTCACTATTGGTTTACATTAGAGAAGCATGAATTTTGAACATTATTTTAGAAGAATCATCATATGTCTCAACACCGTTGATCCATAACTGCTTCAATTCTTCAATTAAAGGCTGCAAGTATACATTAATATGATTTCCAAGAATTTTTTCTAGGAATAATCATTGAAATGATAAAAGACATTTGTCACATACAAATCCACAAAGGCATATTTTAAGGGATCCAAACAACTAGCCAAATGCTATAACTGGTACTCAATTTCCCAAATAGGTTGAGTCCATCGATAACCCATCCAAATAGAGCATTCCTAGGATTAGATGAGAAATATAGATGTAATTAATCAAACGCACTACCACAAAACAGGGCAAGGCCAACGCCAACCTTTATCAGCACTATCAAAAAAGAGCTGATAAAGGGTACCTTTATCAACGCTAAAAAAGCACTGATAAAAGTACCCCTTTATGAGAGCTTTTTTTAGCATTGATAAATGTACCCCCTTTAACAATGCTTTTTGAGCATAGATAAAGGGTCTACTTCCAAAAAAAATTCATTATAAAATATATATTAATATTTAAATATATAGATATAGTTATATTGATATACATATAATATTTATTTTTTAAATATAATTTTAAATATATTTTAGATAAGTATAATATTCAGTTACACATAATATATAAGATATTTAGTGAAAATGGCTTATAAAAAAATTTAAAAAATATTTTTAATAAATAATTTGATAATTATTATTGATTAATAGTCATTTAATAACAATTTCATGAGTAAAAAAATAAAAAAAGATCCAAAATATGTTGAAAACATAACTCGAACTTCAAACGACCATAAATTTTGATCCGGGTGTCCGTTTGAGCTCTACAACATATCAAATCGAAGCCTGCTACGATATTTACGCGTTATTGATTGAGGAAAAGTCTCGATCACTTTTTTTCGAGGCCAAAAAAAGCCTATAAGGACTTTAAAACTGAGTTTTTAGTCGGGATACCCCGATTTTTTTAACATTTTGTGGATTTTCATCCTTGTTTAAGGGGGTATTGTTGAATTTTTTTGGTGGTGACTGAATTTATTCCAAGGTATTGAATTCATATTGATATTATGACTTTTAAATTTTATCATTTTTTATAATGCAATACTATTTATAATTAAATATATAACAATATATACATATTTTTTATATATTCACACATAAAAATTTAATTATAAATTTAAATAAGAAAATATATTTACATTTAAAATATATTAGCTTTATCTAAATAATAACTAATATCCATTTTATTTAAAATACAAATAGATTAATATTTATATACCTATATATTAATCTAACTATATATATATATTAATATAACTACATATATATATATATTAATATAATTATAAATATATATATTAATATAACTATAAATATATATATTAATATCACTATATATTTATATATATTAATATAAATATATATTACTATATGAATAAATATAACTATATAACTATATATATATATATATATAAATATAGATATCATGAAATGGAAAACAAATCAAAATAGGGGAGTGTTAATGGCTTATGGTTGATGGGATGGGGCCTCTAAGTGGCGTCTCCTCCCCCTCCCGAGGCGACTAGGGTTTTCCCCTAGTTCTCGAGTTCCTTCCCTCTCCAACCGCCTCCTAAGTCCTCCTCTTCTGGATCGCCTCGGCGGCTGGGCGTTGGCGCTGCGCGGCTGGCCTCAACGTGTCGGTGTTCCTTTGAAGATGGACGACAAAGCTGTTCTGGCCCTGGGAGGGGAGGTCATTGCTTCCCTCTTTTATTTGAATGTTCTTAAGGGTTTTATGGTTTCCTCTCAAATGTCTTTGGTTGAGTACTTGTAGGGAGGTTTCGCTAGGGCTTTTCCCACCGCCTCCCCCCTCTGGTGGTAGATTTTCTTCAGATCCTTCTCTGCTCTCGGCGTTGGTTCTGCGGCTCCCTCTTATGCTGTGGATTTGCGCTATGGGATTCTGTTGTTGTCGATCCAGATCTACGGGTGTAATACCGGTTCATCGACATACTCTACGAAGTGCTCTAGGTTTGGTTCTCGACAACTCGCTTGTCCTATGGTGAGTTTCTCAGGGTTTGTTGGTCGCTTCCTAGCCCATAGTGGTTGAGTGATTTGAGGGTCTAATGAGGTCTTCTCCAGCGGTTGGGGTGGTGGCTTCGGATTTTGCTTGGCTGCATTCATGGTGTTTCTGCGATGTTTGTGAATCACTGTAATTTCCTTGTTTTCTGGTTGATTTGGTTTGTGATGCGCACTAGCTGCGTTGAATTGTTGGATTGTGACTGTCTATGGAGTGGGTGATGATTTTTGCGGTTCCTTGATTTGGTGGTGGTGACGACAGCTTCTCGCTGGCTTTCTTATTTTGGTTTGGGATGATGGTTTCTGATGGGATCTCGCCGGTGGTATTGCGGTGGAGATGCATGCTGGTTTATAGTGCTTCATTTATGGACACCAGTGATGGTGTTTTGAAAATGCAACAACGATGGCCGATGATGGCCGGTGGTTCGACAGTCACCAGTGATGTCCACCGGCAATTTGGTTTGATGTTTATGGCTAGTGTGATGGTGGTTCAAGGCTCGAGGTGGCAGGGTACCATCCTTCGAGGCTGATGTAGATGAAAGGCTCACGGCTCGAGACGTTGATGGTGGTGTTTTGAATTTTTAAGTCTCATTTTGAATGTGTAATGTGGTTATTGTGATGATTTAGAACTGTGCGGTTGCCCACTTACCTAAAGTGTCTTTTATCAAATTCCAAAAAAATGTTTTGTCGTGCGTAATGGCTTAGGCGTGCAGGGGGGAGGTCTCGAGTTCAAAACCTGGTGGAGGCAGTGGTGCACGCATGGGGGTGGATTTGGGGGGCTAGCGCTGATAAAGAGTGGAGGGGGTGCATGCGGGCGCTGAAGGGTCTGGAAGGTGCTGTTAAAAGGGGGCTCAAGCGCTATAAAATCCCCCCCGATTACCAGATTTTTTATTTATTTTTTTTAAATTTTTTAATTTTTTCTTACTTTTATCAGCGCTAAAAAAAGTTCTCATAAAATGGGTCTTTATGAGTGCTTTTTGGAGCGCTGATAAAGGGGACCCCCTTTATCTTCACCGGCTTTAATAGCTCTTTTCTAAAGCTATTAAAGGCAATTTTTAGCGCTGATAAATGGGGTATTTGTAGTAGTGTGTCTTCCACGATTTTGAATGTCATGGATGTCACATTAACCCATAATTGTTATTATCTATAGAATGCCACTTCATGTGTTCCATGGTTTTTGATGACATGAATAATCTTTGCAATTGAGGATTTAATGGAATGTAAAGCAAAACTATTATAGGTTAGTTAATTTTCTTCTTATTTATGGTTGTATATTGATTCATACTTCCAACATCACCCATTGACTACCATATAGAAAAATAATATTTTTTGAAATCCTGTCTGCTTGAATCCTCTCACTAATAAAGCATACAATCATTGGGACACACATGTATTTTTGTATAATTCAGATCAAGCCTATTAACAACTTTTTTCATATCCTAAAAAGACTTGAGGATTTTTTGTTGAAGAAATGCATCACATAAAAATTCCAATATCATGGACATTGCCTATATTTGTAATTCCACATAGGCATTTGATATGGTACAACTTCAGAAAAAAGAATGTTTTGAATATTTCAAACATCCACTATACAACTCTTGATTTCCATCGTCAACTAAACCAAAAAAATGTATTTTTCTCAGTGAAGTTTTCTCTTACATTAGTCTCCACATAATCAACATAAGGATCCCATGATATGTTAAAATCTTGATCTGGTTGTCCTATAGTATCAAAAACATCACTTATCACATTACTATTTATATCACCCTCAACTGGTCATTCTGATATGTTTTGATGTTGATGTTGGTGTCTTACAATGCAGAATGCATCATTTATAAGGTTTTTCATTTCATTTTCCAGTTTTGGCGAAGTTAGGAGCTCATTATGTGGATTCACATTAGTGATCAAACTTTATGTAATGTACAATTCTCCATGACAAATCCAATACAAATAGTGAGAAGGTAATTAATTTAATATCAAGTGTTCATAAACTTCAACTCTCTTCAACAATTATCTAAATTTACATTTAGGACATGGACATATTATTCTCCCTTCAATAGATTGATTGGAAATCGAAAAATATAAAAAATCCTCCAAACCCTTGGTATACTAAGGTGTGTTCCTCGATAATTTGATCTTGATTTTATCAATGTATATCATAATGTTCCTACAAAATAATAAAAAAAATTAAAACACATAACTATTACTAGATAGGGAAAGAGATTCATATATAATAGTTGAAAAAAACGAATGTTAAATAAGATTTTCCTATATAAATACACATGGTAAATAATGAGCATTTTAAATAAGGGTTTGTGTTGTATTCTTATTAGAACAAGTTTTATAGACATCTCTTGAGGATGCCATCCAAATATTTGTTGTATTTATAAAATATCCACAAATTAAATAAAATATTTTCTAGGTCTAAAATTAAGCATCAAATAAGGTTGTGTTCATCATGTTGATATATAGTTTAAAAAGACTAAAAAAAGACACAACAACCATGGTAAATGATGTAATGGTTGATATATGTAGTATCATACCGAAATGGTGAAATCCAAAAGGAATATTCCATTGTTTTGAGGAACCTTGAAAGCCTAACTATAAGTTATTCAACAACATATAATGGTTGAAGCCATGTTAAGGAGGTTGATTCAATTATGAGTAGTTTTTATGATGTTTTATCTTGGATGATTGAAGGGATATCTAAATAATAATAATAATTCATTATGGAATGGTGTGTATGTTTCCAAAGATTAAATTTTGGGGTTAGAAGAATTCACACCACAACCTTTGTGTTTTTATATAAATGATAATTGAGGAGAATGTGTCACATTAAAACCAAATGGTTTCATCCTAAAGGGTTATTTGGTAGAGTTTTATCAAGTTTCCCTTGGGTGGTTGGTTGTGCCTTGATTCCCTGATCACACTGCAATGTTTGGTTAGGATTTTATGTTTGTTTTTTGAGGGTCAATTTTTATGCCATGATCCATTAGGTCACCCTACAAGAATACCATATAAGTGGGGAATTAATCTATTCCACCATGGGCTATGTTAAAATGGTAATTTGGTCCAATTTTTTGGAAGGGTCAGAACTATTACATGGGGTTTGGTTATTCCTTCTTTAGTTAGGTAGGTTCTTTAAAGTTGTATTTTTGTAGCCAAATCCTCCATTGCTCTCATATTTTGACCCCCTTCCCCTTTATTAGAGGTATATTAGAATGTTTTTCACCATACTAAAGCTGTGTAATCTTCTCTACCAATCTTCTCTCATTCTCTTTGTTGTTCTTCCACTAATTTTGGATGGTTTCATCTATGGATTTAATAAAAATTGCACCAAATCATGGTGGTTTTATCATTGATTCATGGGTATTTATGGTGTTGTGGGTATATTATTACCATGGAGGAGAAATGATGCCTTTTTCTTATCACTTGGAAAATGGATTTCCAAAGTATTTTTTTAGGAATTCAACCAGATTAGACTAGAATTGATGGTCAATTCATGGGGATTTTGGTCAAAGAAGTTATAAAGGAATGATATGATCCTTTCACACATCATTGGTTGATATTTGTATGTATTGATGATTCTTATTGATTTATAAATGGTCATTCTTTATTATATTAAGTTGGATAATTATTTATAAATTTTTATAATTAAATATTGGTGCCCTGAGGCATGAGAAAGGGGATCAAGAGCATAGTGATTATTAGTCTGATCTTTGATAGAGATAGTAAATGGGATATGGAATGGGGTAAATCTAATATCATTTTAGGTATCCCATTTAATACATAGAAATATTCATGCATGAATATGCATGTGTGTGAATGATAGGGGACTTGGTTCAGGAATGTGGGTAGGGATTAGTTGGGCTCAAAGTGCCTCAAGTGGCCTCAGTTTATCCATATAATATAAATTTGGGTATTTAATTCTTGTTCCATGAATTTTAAAAATTCACAATGACTATACCAGTTGGTATAATGGATTAATAAAAAAATTTATATACCTTTGTGTTGTCTTTATTGGTGTGATGAGTTGTGGTCATCATGGGGTGAGCCTTAGTGAGCTAGTTTAGGGTCATCCAAGTGGTTAACTTTTTAGGAATGGACTAGTTAGCAATGGATATTTGGATTTTTCTAGGAACATCTATAAGAAATTACCTAGAACATAGAAACAACTTCATTTATAGGGGTAGGATGTTGTTAAAGATTCTAGTAGCTTATGATAAGCTGTTGGTCTTGGGATGATAATGGGATTAGATGGTAGAGGTGATTAACTACTTACTAGAATATTCTTAGAGTAAATTGGTGATAAAGAATTTGATGCTTAGGATTCCTTATCCTCATGGTTCCTGAGGGAATTAGATGGATTCTATGTAACTAGTTAGACACCTTAGTTTGTTGTTGTATCCTAGTGTTGTTCTAGTGATGGGAGTTGGTGATGGAATATACTACACGATTAACTTTGAGGTGGTGAATGGACTCTAAGAGGGTTAATGTTTAGTGTGTATAGATATGACCTATTATTCACGATTTTATATTGGGTAAGAACTAAGTTCTTAGAATTTTATTGAAATTTTGTGTACCTATATTTTATGATCATGATGGTTGTGTGGTTGAGATTGGTCATGGTTGAGATTGGTCAAGGTGGAAGAACAAAATACACATATAGGATATATTACCACATTCACATATGGATATTCCCACGGAAAATGGAATGCCCATAAGTTATCTCGAAAACATAGAAGACTCCAATTTAGAAATCATAAGGAACATTGTTTTCATCTATATGAATTTAAAAATAGTCCTTAAACCAGAAAAAGGAAACCAAATCACTCACCCAACTCAATTTCACATGAAAACAACTACAAAAAACCAACTAAGGTTATAATAATCTGAAAAAAAATCAATTACACTTTAGAAGCTAAATTATCATTTTATCAAACTTTTTATATGGACACACATATAGGCTTACTAAATGAAATCCTTTGAAACCCTTTTTTCAAAAAAAATCTAAGATGAAAACACCACTATAATCTATAAAAACACACCATAATCAAGAGAAAGTAATTTAGAATTTATTTAGGAATGATCAACTTTTGAAATATTATTACGGAAAGGTAATGGATAGAGACGCCTACCTCAACAGAGTGAGAATGAAATAAAACTCTCATAGAAGGATGAACAAGGCTTGAGGAACAATCCACACACTATATAATCTACGAAAATAAAAACAAACATCAAACATATCCCCTTAGGTTCAACCAAGAGAAATCCAAGAAAAGATTTAAGAAGGAACCATGGGATGGAAAATGAGAGAAGATAAAAAACACCTTAAAACTAAGAATAACATTCCTAAGAACCTGGAAAAGGTTTCAACGAAGGATCAAGAGTAAGGGAGGCACAAAAAAATGACGAGGCACGATGAGGGTGGTGAGGTGCAATGAGGGAGGAGAGGCATGAGGAGGGCGGCGAGGTGCGACGAGGGGTGGTGTCAAGGTGCGTTGAGGGGAAGTGAAGGGGCAGGTAGAGATTTATGGATTTAGGGGGGGGGGGGTTGGGGGGTCAGGGGTGTCGGAGGATGGGGAGAGTTTCATCTCTAATAAAAAATTAATGGTTCAGCAATGGTTTTTTAGAAACATATGCTAAATTATTTAAAAAAATAATAATGGCTGTTTAATAAATCGCCACTAAGAAACCACTACTAAACTATCAGTTTGGTGTAGTGATTCTTGATGGATGGACCGAGTAAGAGATAGTGTGATACAATAGTGAAAAAGAACAAGCACAATGTATTAGATTAGAAAGAATCCAAATATCTTTTCACTGACTAGTTCTATCCAGAATTCATGTTGTTATACAATGATTTAGAGTTATTCAGACTTGAGAAGGATGATAGAAAAATGTTAGATATGTGAACCATTTTTATAGTCAATATAATTTAAACCTTAGGTGGTATCAAATGATAAGATGAAGACTCAACCGTTCAAGTAGGGAGTCTGAGCTAATATTCACTTTCAGGTTTTCTTGTTGAAGATTCCTTCTTATACTGATGTGCTAGATAGAGTGTTGAAGGTTGAAATGGACATTTCTAGAAAGTCATGGTTTTTAGGAGTTCCTTTTTATCCTAATGGTAGTGTGAAATCCTCTAAAGGAAAAATAAATCATGATGATTATTGTGGTGTTTATCAAAAATAGGGTTTAAAAAAAAAACTCATGTAGTTCCTGGTAGAGGCCCTTTGATCTTATACCAATGTGGGAAGCCTAGGCATTCAAAGAGTGTTTGCATTGAGGAACCCAAGATATGTGTATCCTATATATGATCTGGTCACATGAAAAAATTCTACCATATCTTTTCCACTATGCATAGTGTCGTGAGATCATCAAAACCTATAAAAAATGTAGGTCAATCAGATTCTTTATGGGAAAAGGGGTTCCAACCACATGCATTCAGAATGAAGCTTTTTCACATAGTATAAGAGTGTCAATAGGAACTAGATACGATTATAGAAACCATGATATGTACTATCTCTATAGATTCATCATTATTAACTACTTTGTTTGATCCTAGTTCATCTCATTCATTTATTTGAACCTGTTTTTTTAATCTAATAAATCATCATATGGAGATTTTATCTTATGTGATGGATATTACTACACCCCTAGGAATAAAGAGGGATAATGGAATTTTTAGTCCCTACTATTCTTTCTCCTTATCATATGTCGAACTTGTTTGGATATTTATGGTTCTCAAAATAAAACCTCTTGATGTCCTATTTGGAATAGATTAGATCACTTCGAATAAATCTAAGATTGATTGTTATCTTCAACATGTCTCTTTTACTACACCTGATGGTGTATTCATAATATTTCAAGGAGAATGAGACCCAAAGTTGAGTAAAGAGGGACCTTCTTATCCATATTTGGGGAAGGTGATATATTTTTTAGCCTTTTATCTTGATCACGAATCTTTTAGTGGGGATCTCCCTCAAGTTTTCATTGAGTTTCTTGATGTGTTTCCTTATGAATTATTTTGGTTTCCATTGGTAATGGAGGTAGAGTTTTATATCGATTTGGTACCTGGTAATAAACCATTGTCAATTACTTCATATAACATGGAACCAGTTGAAATAAAAGAGTTAATGATTTAGTTTGAAGATATTCTAGAGAAAGGCTTCATACTCACAAGTGTGTCACCATGGGTGGCACCAGTTCTCTTTATAAGAAGCCTAATGGTTCTCTTCAACATTTTTTTATTTCAAACCATTAAATAGAGTCACATTAAATAATAATTATTTGTTTCCACATATTGATGATTTATTTGTTCATTTTAAATAGGACAAGTGGTTCTCAAATATTGAACTTCGATTTGGTTACCACCAGTTGATGATAAAATAACCCAACATTCATAAAACCACCTTTTAGAGATGATATGACCATTATGAGTACCTTGTTATGCTATTTGGTTTAACCAATTCTCCTGTATCCATTATGGATTTAATGAACATGATTTTCCATGAGTATCTTGATACTTTCATGGTAGTATTTGAGGATGAAATCATCATTTATTATAATTATAAGAAGGATCATGTGAATTATCTAAGGGTAGTTATAGAATTTTTAATAAATCAATGACTTTATGATAAGATTACAAAGTGTGATTTTTGGATTTGGGAAGTGAAATTCTCGGGACACATGGTTTTGTAACATGTTATTTCAGTTTATCCTAAAAAATTAAAGGTTTTTATGACATGGAACAACCATGAAATGTTTTCAAGATCTAGAGATTCTTAGGTATATCTGGGTATTACCACTAGTTCATTAAGGACTTCTCAAAGTTTTCTTCTCCAATAACTCTTCTAACTTGAAAGAGAGTAAAGTTTTTTTGGGATGAAATATGTCAAAATTAATTTTTTTACATGAAACATCTTGTGACCACTATGCCATTGTTGACTCTCCCAAAGGCCGAGTATGGAAATGTGGTCCTCTTTGATGCACTAGGTTCATGTTTAGGATATGTTATTATATAAGGTGATCATGTTATTGATTATGGATCTCATCGTCTTAGGCCACATGAGAAGAATTATATAAACAATAACCTTAAAATTTCACTTTTGATGTACATGCTTAAGAGTTGGTGAATTACCTTTACGAAGAAAGATTTATCGTGTTTTCATACCACAAAATCATGAGTTATTTATTCTCTAAAAAATATTTGAATCTCTTCTAGAGGCATTGGGTGGAATACCTACAATCTTTCAACTTTTACATCCACTATAACACCATGAAAGGAAATTCCATTACAGATGTTTTGAATAGAAAACTTCTATCCCAAGCCTTAAAATAATCTTCAAAAGAGTGTAACTTGATGGATCTCTTTGCACAGTTTCATATCAGAGGCTAGGAATTAGGGTATGAGGCTTATTCGGCCAGTGTTCAACTAACATCCACCCTTATCAAGATGATTCTTCTAGAACAATAGCTTTATGAAAAATTTCAAAGAATTAGAGAATCTCTTTATAGGTGAGAGACTATGATTGATTGGTCATACTCCACTGAGGTCATACTATGCCATCAGAACTATTTTTTGTGTCATTAATGGTAAGAAAATATTTGACGGGGGATTTACATACATCCAATGGGATGCTCACCTAGGAACCCTAAAGATATTTTATGAAATGTGGTGTAGATTCTAGTGTCCAGGTATGAGATGATCCATTTTGGATTTTATTTATCAATGTTATACGTTCCAACAGGTCAATCCAGATCACTAGAAACCATTGGGTTTGCTTTAGAAACTTCCATTTACTACTTGGATGTGGCATGAGTTCTCAATGGAAATTTTTGTTGGGTTTACACATACCCATAGAAAGCATAACATGACATGGGTTGTGATTGATTGGCTGAAAAAATTGACCCACTTTATACCCATTCATGATACAACCAATGTTTAGGAGTTGGGAAATCTCTATGTTAAAGATATTGTTCATTTTCATAGAGTCCCATATGCTATAGTCTTTGAAAGGGACCCTTAGATAACTTATCTCTTTTGGATATTCCTTCAAGATTCACTAGGATCTCAAGTCTGTTTGACCTTGGCATACCATCTATAATTGGATGGCCAGATAGAATGTTCTATATAGATTCTTGATGATATGCTATATTATTGTGTTCTCAACTTTGGTGAAGCTTGGGATGACTATCTGGGGATAATTAAGTTTTCTTATAAAAATAGTTACCAATATGAGATCATAAGGGATCCTTTTAAGGCATTTTATATCTCGCCTTATAAATCTATGATATGTTGGTCAGAGATTGGTGAAAGTTCCTTGGTTGGACCAGGCTTGATTAAATAGATGATAATAATGATTTATTTAATTAATCAGGTAATGTTGAGATCACGGAAAGAGTATAAATCTTATATAGATCATAATAAAAAACATTTGTAATTTTTAGTTGGTGACCTTGTGTTCTTGAAAGTTTCACCTCGGTTGGGTCATCGACGTCTTGGGAGGCAAGGGAAACTTTATCCTCATTTTATGGGACCTTTTAAGGTTGTTGATTAGGTGGGGAAAGTGTCTTACCATTTAGAACTTCCATCACATCTGATGTCGATACATAACATGTTCCATGTATCTTGGCTACGAAAGTATATTTCTGATCTATATCATTTTTTTTCTAGGGCGATGCTAAAATTAAACCTGATTTATCTATGACTGAACGTCTAGTCAAGATATTTAATACTAAAACCATGGTACTTCTTGGGAGGATGATACCTTTGGTTCAAGTTCCATGAAAACATAGTTTATATTATCATGATACATTGGAGTGAGAGGTATTGATGAGAGAGAAGTGACCTCACCTTTTTGACATGGAATCGTATTAACTGGATTTATAGGGACAAAAACATTTTATGATGGGGCGGTTGTAACAAAACATTACCTTTCTAACATGTACATTTAAAAAAATTTCATTGTTTTCCTTTTTCTTTGTCCGGGTAGGGTTGAGGAGGAATCAGAAGGATACCTGTAATGGCGAAGTCATATATTTGTTGGATTCCTAGTGTAAAACCAACTGGTCTTACATCCTGTTGCGGATTTACATGCCTTGTACTGCTGTTACATGATTTATAAATTCTAAAATAATAATAAATCCATTTTTTGGAAACTTTGATGGGGTTTTTTATAATTATGGGATTTTTCAATTACACGACATGTAATTGGGTTACACATCATGTAAAGTACCAAGTGTTTTTTTAAATAGGCACATTGGATGAAAATTATATTTCATATTATTTATATTTCCTTTCTCTTAACATAAGAGGCATACCCAAGCGATCTTGGAGCCCTCAAACCTTTCTGAGTTGTTTTGTTTAGATATTGATCATTGTTACGGTTGTGGTGTGATTTCCCAAGTAAACATTCTATCTATCTCTAAAACACTTTCTCTTTCCCTTATTAGAGTTTGATATATCATATTGGGATTTATGGGTCTAAAGTACATGTTATTGAATATTGTTTCCAGTTTGGGTTTCCAGAACTTCTACACCATCACTCTTATTTGAGGGTTCCGTTACTAGCTTTGTTTTCCCACTAAAGAGGTAAGTGGTTCCATTATTATGGCCAAATTTGATTAACCCTAAATTTCTTGATTTAAATTCAATTTTTTTATTTAAATAAAATTTCTTGAAATTTATTTCAATTGGTTATTAAAAACACAATTCCATTGAATTGGGGGGGGGGGTTGGATGTGATTTGGCATGAAAATGTGAAAACCCCAATTATATTGAATTGGGGTGTGTTTATGAAAATGATTGAAATGTTTGGAATTTACAACGTTGAATTTAAATTATGAAATTGATATTTTCTTATTGATTTAAAATTTTTATGTGAAAAAAATGGATTAAAATGGTTTTGATAGAAACCCAATGGTTTTATCTTGAAAAAAAAATAATATTTTGATTAAAAACCCATTTTGGATTTTAAATGGAAAATTGGAACTATTTAAATGGGACAATGAGATGAATTGAATTTTAAACAATTTTAAAAATATAATTCCCATAATTGATTATACTAGAGCACATGAAATCCTAGGTCGATAGTTAATTATTGGGATAACACTTTGTGGATGGTTACAACTGAAAAAAAAAACATAGTGAAACATGTCACATCCTTGATGGGATGGTGATGGGTCGCCTTTGGTTAGTTTTAGAGGGATGTATGTATAAATATATTATCCTAATCACCTTTGAGTGTGTGAAGATCTCATAGAATGAAACTATTGTACCTTTCGGAAGATGATCATGTTTCTCGCTTGTTTATATTTGAGATATAAATGTGTTCCAATGTTTCTAAACTTTTTTACATGCCCAATGAATTTATAAAAAACATATTATATATTTTTTTTGAATCCATTTATTTAAAGTATTTCCATCATTTTATATATAAATCATGAATTATTTTTATTATTATCACAATTTTTATACTTGTTTATTAAAAATTGAAAGCTTTAATTGGTGAATTAATTGTTTTCATCTATTATGGAATCCTTAGTGAGACATTACTATGCTTTTAGCTCACAAAATACTCATACCTTCAGGTGATTTTATATTATCTTCTTCTGGGTTTCAGCAATGTTAAGGATCCACTCTGTGGTAGTAGCTGTTGATCCTTAGAATTAGAGAGGTTTGTCCATTGGAACTTGGGGTTTTATCTTGTTTTATGGTGCTTTGGTGTATTAATTATCCTTTTCACCAATTTATCTTCTGGTACACTACTCCCTATGGAGTTTTCTTTTGGATGAATACTGAGTTTTTCATATTATTCCATAAAAATTGTGGAAAAAATCATTCCCACTTTCTTTTTGTGTGATTCCAGGTGCTAATAAACAACCCATGGGGATCAGGAATGTCCTTCGGGTTATGTTAGTATCAACTCAGTTATCAGGTTATCATGGTACTTGGTCAAGTTCGTGACACACATGACGTTAAACTGAAGGATAAAATGTCCTTATAAGAGGATGTTAAACTATAGTTATTCCCTAGGTAATTTACATGGGATGCCTCTTATTAAAAATGAAAGAAAAATAAATATCTTCAATAGATAGGACACCACCCCCGACATTGATATTTTAGCATGCCAAATCTTCAATACTATGAGTGGATTGATTCTCATTCCAATGAGATATGAAGAAAATCTTAGACCTTTCATTTTGGGCCTAGAAATGAAACATGGAATATTCCCTCTCTTTCATAGAAAAAAATTGATGCAGTAGACTCCAATGTGGGTCCTTTCATTTATAGGTCAATTTTAAGTAAAATTACTTCTCTCTATACATGATTTAGATCTATATAGGGAATCATTTTTTGAACTACATGTGGATTGATTAATATGATCACAAGATACATAGTTATGCTTGAATCTCAAATCCTGGGTCTAGCCACAATTATCAATGGTAAAAATGCCTCAGGCATATGGATCAAACCTGCATAGAGATTTTATCACCTATGTGTGGCTTAATTCTTATCATCATAGGATATTTAGTGACATATGGATCTATAATCCATGGTCTAGCCACATTAATCAACAACAAAACTCACCCTCCCCATGTATAGGTCATACCTATGTTAGGAGATAGTTTGATAACTACGTTTGGCTTGATTCCCATCCACATAGGATACATAGTGATTCCAAGGCCACTAATTCTCAATCCAACCACAACCAAGGAAAATTATCCCTCCCCATGTATGGGTTTGACATATATAGGTATCTAGTTCAAGAACTACATATAACTTGATCATCACTCTAATGAGATACAGAGCGATGCATGGATCTTACATCCTGGTCCAACCACCACAAAATCAAAATGTCCATATCCTTAATTCCTTATCACCTTTGTATGGTAGAATAAACTTTTTCCATCCCATTTTATCACACCAAGCATAGATCACATTGTCTTGGGAGTTTTTAGTAAATTATTCCCCACATGATCAAGAAATATCAATTCATAGCAGGGTTACTTTGGCCCTGGTCTTAAGACTTTAAAAGGCACATGTCCATACCACATGACATAAAACAGAATGGTTGATGCAATTTCAATAACTACATCTAGATTGATTCGTACCATCACAATATATTTAGTGAGACCCATGTCATTAATCCTAGGTCCAACTATAATATTTCTTCTTCACATTGGGGAACCTATCACCTTACTGCATGATGTTAAACTACCTGGTTGGTGTCCTTATCACATGAAATTAAAAAAAACTATTTCTTCAAGAACTACATTTTGACTTATTCTCTCTTTGATGAGATATATAATTACACCTTAACCTCATTTCCTAGTCCCATCCATGGGGTAAAGAAAACAAATGTTTCTATATCCTATATGGAAACAAAGGTCTATATAGGAGATCATATATTTGGGTTCCCTCATTCAAGGATTCATCAAGGAAACAAAAATGAACCCTCATACACATGAGTCAGGTCTATATAGGGAACTTCACACTCCCTGGACAATTGTATTCAAAATGATTCTTACATTCTAGGACTCATCCCTTCCACTGATCATACCTCATGTACTGGGAAATTTAAAATCTCCACAATCTTTCTTTGGCTATCAGAAATGGAGGGTCATTGTTCTGAGGACAACATTGTTTGACTATGCATAATATTCCCCAGCTAGATCTATATAAATTTCCCAAAAAATTTCTATCAAAGAAAATAAAATTGTTCCACAAGAGAGGCCTCTTCTATCTATGTATTCCTCAATGTAGAATTTGTCCCATATAATTTATTCTAATCCAATAATCCACAGAATCATGGTTTACATTTTTACTCTTTATATCTAAGGAATTTTAGGACATCTTGGCCTAATAATCCTTTTATTACTAATTGTTTCGATGATAAATAGTCCCAATTGTATGAACTAAAACTTAAAGAACCCTTGTCTTCCTTACCACATGATTTTAAACTTCATGGTTTATGTTCTCTTCACATGATAATAAACTGTTTGATTTTTAATAACTACATATGGATTTATTCTTATTATCACAGGATACGTAGTGACACCCAAATCTTCAAATCTGGGTCTATCCACAACATAAAAATGTTCCCCATTTTCCTATATATGGGTCAGACCTGTATAGGGAACATTTACACAAGAAATACATATGTCATGAATATCTATTTTGTGATATACATTGTGATTTCTAGATCATAAAACCCATTCCAGCCATAATAATGAAAAAAATACCCCCACTCTCTTATATTTGAACTAGATCTAGATATTTTGATCGAATAAAAATAAAACCTCTCTCATGAGATCATATTCAAAGAATAAAATACCCATTTCTCACACAAGAGTTCGATCAATGTTTGGGGAAACCTTCTCAGAAATACGTATGGATTGACTCTCATTTTGATGATATACGCAGTGACACATGAACCGTACTTCTTGAGACCAGTTGTAAAAAATATATCTCCTTCCTGCATATGGGTTATACCTATGTATGGAAAAAATTTCAACAGATTATCTAGTAATCTTGATATGAAATTCTTCATTCAAATTTAGTTACATTCCTTATAAAATCCAAACTCTATGTTCACCGAAGTGTAAGTATCTATAATCTTTCACTAGCCATTACAGATGGAAGGTTAGTGTCCTGAGGACACCTTTGTTTGACTATATACATTGTTCCCCAGTTCTATTTTCATAAATCTCCCAAAAAAGGGTCTACCAACCAAGGGAAATTCATTTCCAAGAGAGACCTATTCTATTTCCATACTCCCCAACAATTTTTTCATCCCATATCACTCCTCATATTCAAAAAACCAAAAATTACAGCTTACAACCTTTTCCCTTCAATACTGAAGATGATGGAATATTCTTGGACATATTATCGTGAAAAGGGAAAATCAATAATCTTTTAATCAAATCTAAGTGACCTTAAATCATATACCTCAAATTTAATTTCCTCAAGATGTTAAAATGAATGGTCCATGTGACAGTCTAATGAAATTAAACTTTACTATGCTTAAATACTCCTTTACAAAATACCAATTCATGTATGAGTGGTTTCTCATTCACGGAAAATGTTGATAAAAATTCCCTCATAAATTTTAGACAACTTCCCTCAACAAACCACTCTTCATGGTATTGAGAAATACTATTTTCTATAAGATATATATTTCCATAAAAAATATATGGTTTATATCTTCATGACACATTTATTTTGAATATGAAAAATACACCCCAATTGGATCTACATAAATCGTCCATAAAAAAGGGCTGTCAACCAAAATAGGATTCATCCTCTGGATATACCAATTCTATATCCATACTCCATAAAAACATCATGATGGAAACCATCTTTTAACCATTTTATATGGTTACTCCTCATATACTTGTCCCATATCACGACTCTAATTCAAAAATCACAAAACTAGGTCCTAAAAATCCCCATTTATATGTCTAGAAAATATTGGGACACTTTCAGTAAGAAAAATCTACTGGGGTTATCACCCCATAATTCACTGTAAAAGATGATTGACCAAAAACACTAGTTTCATTATTATGGATTTAAACAATTTAAAATCACCACAAAAGGGACATAGTGCTTTCCAATTTGCAAAACTATAAAGGGAACCCTGGGTAAAAGTTGTGTCCTAGTTTTCTAAATCTATGATTTTTATGGTTATGGAAAAAGGTGAGAAATCAAAAGAAAAAAAGAACAAATCTTGTTATGTTGAATACACACAAAGGGTGACCTAAGTAAAAGTCAAGTCACACCCACTAAGACCTTACCATAACAGACTTAGTAAAAAGTTAGGGTGGTAATATAAAAGTCAAAAAGTTTGTAGGTTTCACCATGTAACCCTATAAATAGTTAAAACTATGATCATTGAGTCCCTTTGATTAGGAAAAAATTAGAGCATTGCATAATATTTCATCTAAATGAGATGAATTTGATTATCTTGGGTTTTGATTGAGATTGATTTCCTATAATAAAAACCATTAAGATCATCTCAGATATTATCTTCCAAAAAAAAGTACAAATTATGATTGATTGGAACTGAAGGCTAAGATAAAGGATAAGCATTAGAAGGTGAACATGTTTACATTTATTTATTGAATTGAAAAAATAGAGGATAATCCACATTCTAGAGTATCTCTATATGAGTAGGAAATTTTAGTTATAAATCTCAATTACTGGATTCATAAATTTGAATTAGTGCATGTTTTGAATCCTCTATGGATTGGTAGAGCTAAAAAAAGTTGCAGTCTTGGTATTAGAACCAACATGGAGTTCCTCCACACTCTTAGCCTCATCCAATACTACCTTCTCATACACTTCCACTAACATTTACCCTTCATCAATGACCACCTCAACATGTGTCATTTCTTGATTGAGATACTCCAACTCCTAACTAATATAATAGAAATCCGAAAATAGACACTCCACTAAGGTTAACTTATCAGTGACTCCACCCTGTCACCTCACAACCACCCCATATTTCTCAGAAGATTCATTAAGAAGGATATTCCTGGCTGCAATAAGGTTTACCATGGACTCTATAGTAGAAACATGAGATTGGATCATGTTATCTTTATCGCAAGTAGGAATAAACTATTTTACCTTGTCATTTATGTAATACTAATCAAACAATATGTAACCAATTAGTGAGAACATGTGATGTAATTTGGGTAGTTTTTTGGCATGTTTTACAGGGGGTCTGATAAATTAACTCCAAATATCCTTCCATACAATTTTATTGGAAACATAAAGTATTTCAAGATCCTCCTAATCTACTTCAGAATAACTCTCATATGGTTGAATATATTTATAAATTAGTTCAACTAGAGATGGTATTGAATTAGAACCCTAAATATGAATTGATTCTACAATATCCAGCTCCCTTGTAGTGTCAATGGGTTGAGATGTTAGAAGAGTGGTTGAAATTGAAGAAGCATGTGGTAGTAATCAAAAATTTAGATGTTTAAAGGAGTCGATACCTAAAATTTGAAATAAAAAGGAATTGATGGAAAGATGGATAACACACCTTCACTTTTTGAGATGTATAAATCCCTGAATTCCACTGTCTAAGTGACTGGTAAAATTGATGTTGTGTCCTCACCTTGTGGGCCATCTTTATTTTCTTCTAGGGATCCTTATGGTACTTGTGTATTATTGGCCTAGTCAGTGTCCTATAGAAGTATTCTCATTGATAATGAGGCTACAAGGATGATGATCAGGGAATGGGGAGAAATAGTTGGGTCTAACTTACCTTGATACTGAGTCGTTTCCAATTCTATAACTATTCTCTATTGAGGGGAAAGATAAGTATGCCCAGTAGAAACATCAACCTATAAAGGCTATCCTCTTAATAGGGTATTTTTCATTTGAGCATGAAGAGTATCCCCCTGGGGCATGGAGCCCCCTTGATATCCTCAGTCAATATGGGTTCCCCATCCAATTCAGGTACAATCACTGATGGTACTGCATTTTTCTTCAAAGAAGGGGCTACATCCCCCTTGTTGGTTGTTTCCTACTGACTTTCTAGACCTAAAAAAATTCATGTGTGAGTTAATTAGACAATTCACCGAACACAAAACATGATTGAAAAGTAAATAAATGCAACAACCACCTGTTATCCTAAATCAAAGATGTTTCTATAGCTTTATAGATTAATGATATTTCATAGTGTTCCATGGAGATGGTCCCCTAGAAGGAACAATGGTCGGGGAAGGGGGTGGAAATGCTCCAACAAGATCTACAAGTACCATCTACATACGTTCAAGCACCCCAGGATTTCATTCTTTGGTGGCTACCTTGCCCGAGTAATAGTTTACCCACTATAGGTACCCCTTAGGGTATACTATGAGGAAGGAAGAGGTGATCGAATCTCCCAAACCTCCTATATGTACAGGGAGTAGGGATTCAAGATCACTATAATAATAAATATTAAATTTAATATAAAAACCATGTTACCTATTTATTAGCATCTACCTCTTTAGGGATTCATCTGCATCATCTCGCCTCGCTATGACTATAAACATGTCCTTTACATGATTAGATCAATAAATCCTACCTCTAAAAGAATGAATGTAAGTTTCCATATCATCCAAGTATATGTCCACTTCCTGTGGGTTCTCCTAAAAATAGAATCACCTAGGAGTGGTGATCAGCCCAAATCCCATGATATTAATGTCTTCAGCTTGAAACATTTCCCAGATTCCACTAGCATACCTTCTTGATCTACAAGCATCCCATGCTTTAGAAGCCTCTGGGAAGGATACAACAATAGGAATGAATAATGATGGAGGATCCCTCCTAGGAAGTAAGGTATGTTCCATCCCTTACACTTGCTTCCATGGTGCCTCAGCTACCCTGGGACCCCCTAGGTCTGGGCATTTGCAAGGCCCCGACAATGGATGAGGGGGAATGTCCCTACACACCATTTCATTAGTTGGTATGGCAACGTTATCCCCCTTAGAAGTGAGACTATCATCCTATTCACGTCCATTAACATCAGGCCTCACCATTGTGAGCACTCTATGGGTATGTATGGAATATTTATACAATGAATGGATAGAGGCATTACGATCTTGAATGAAGGATTCCATTGTCCCCGATACATCAACATAAGATATAGTGTCACACATTGAGACATATCTATATCCATGTAATGAAATATATTTCACTTAAAGAAGGATCTATAACTCACCTAAGGGTGTAAATTTTTTCAAAGTATCCCACTACCTCCATGATATTGGATAAACAGCCTTAGGGTGGGTGGATACTATATCTTGAGAAGCAGAACCAACATCAAGGGAGGTTGGACCCAAAATTATAAACATCATTATTAGGGGTTCATAAACAATAGATTTTATTGGATGCATCTTAGTCCTAGAAATCCAAATATTTTCATCCCCCCCTTCGTCCTCAAGAACCAATTGGAATTTGAAAAATTGGAACCAATTTTCCTAATTGATCACTATGATATGATCAGTTCCAGGATTCAACATAAGACTTGATAAGTGAAAAATGAAAACTTACAAGAGTTAGAAACTAAACAAGGAATCATGTTTCTTCCCAAGTGAACATCACCCAGATCTTCCAAGTCACCATTAAATGTTTTTATTGGTGAGTGCTATTGATGGATTGGGGACACCAAATCTGAATGAAATGGAATTGACACACAAATCCACAGGGTGAATACCCCTCACATATTAGCTCCCCATCAATTCAGGAAACTAACATTAACTCTCTCAAATAAATATGATACCCTCTCCTGATATGATGTATAGATGCACCATTTACCAATGTACAGAAATGGGAGGTGTAAGGAGTACAAGTGAAACAATCACGATAATTGAGTCAATTCATTTCTTTGTTATTTTTCCAGTACTATGGGTTTACCCCACTTATTCTCTAATGGTATAGTAATAAATTAGCTTTCATGATACGTTAACTATTTATGAATCCATAACCTCCCATATGGCTTGCTACCAGGACCAAGATAACTTGAAATGGTCCCACTATCTAGTATAGTGATTTACCCTTGATGATGTATCCAAAAAATGGTATATCTTTTCCAGCACCAGGGTAGGGAGATTAATACTCCTTACAATGGAAAACTGAGAAGACATTTAAAATGTAGTGGCTCTGAACCTTGTGTTAGACTCACAAACTAGAAACAACCAACCACTAAGAATCATGGAATGAAAGGAATCCAATAAGAATATATGGATAATATTTGGTATGATCTTATATCCCAAATTATTAAACTGTCCCTCTTCAAGAATTGGACAATAGGAACCCACACGCCTTTGACTCTCAAGAGGTGGGAAGTCCTTAGCCACTTTGAACAAGGTTCATGGCCACTTGGTGTGGAGAAAGCCTCAATCCAATTAGAAAATTGAACATCGTACTTCAGGCGAGGTTCATCCTTTATAAGTTCCTTCACCTTGTCAATAAGATTATTTACAAGAGGGGGAGGGGGGTCATCAACATTTTATCCCTAGTCAAATAGGGTGGAAGAAATTAATTATAAATATCACCTATGGTCAACACCCCTGATACCATCCAGATGTCCCAATAACTAATGCCGACCTTCCCATGCACTAGATGGAATGCATTAGAATTTAGACTCCATCAGATAAGTAGCTATTGAGTGATGGTTCAGCTGTGTTGGGAGTACATCTATGATACCTAAATCCCCTTAAACAATCCAATAGCCTCCAAATCAGTCTTCAATTACTCAAAAATATAGTAGACCCATAAAGGCCACACCCAGACCAAGCTAAATGATTCCCTAGGGACGATGTTCAATTTTGATGACCACCCTAACTACTCACTTTCTATAGCCTTTTGTGAAATGTTCTAATAGTAATGGAATTATTATTTTTAAACCCAAACAGTTTATTCTAGCGATAGAGGAGTGTAATTAAAAATAAATCTATCTGAGGAAGCTTCTGAATGGATGATCCCTTTGCTAAGATGTTGTCTAGGTTAATGTTTCCTTTCTTGATTATCCAGACCATGAGGTGGTTTATCAGGAATAGAGATGGGATTAAAATATCATATGGTATCCCAAGTGGAATATTGTCTAAGATTAGATATCCCTATTTTTCTATACTCAGAAGCCCACCAAATATTTATTGAGCGGGTCGAAGTTGATTTTGTCATTGTTGTCAACATTTTCAAAACTAGAATTCCTCATCTCATCAGCAACAAAAAGATCAACATCATCAGCAAGAATATATTTTGAGAGATCTATTACTTATATTTTCTGAAACAAAGTTAGGAAATAGAGGGTCAATATTCATAAAAAATTAATGTATAAAGCTCTACATAACATGGAACTTAGCCCATGGACCATTTTCCCATGAACCATTAAACCAAAAAGCATACACCAAGGAAGCACCATTTCGAGAATCATGGATCCCCAAAGAACTAAGACACTATGTAGACATATAGTTCATGGGTTATAGCCCATGATTTCATAGAAAGATCATCCTTAATGGAGGATGCTACATAGGAGAGTAGCAAGAAAAGAGAGTTCACATAACACTCAATCACAGAGAAGTTCAGTAAAGGAAAAATGATCTTGGTCCCCATATTTTAAAGGAATCAATAATATTTTGGGTCCACATGAATACCACAAACTAGTTCGAATGAGACCGAATTCTTCATCAAAACCACCTCCTCTTCATCCAAATTGTATCCCATTCTGATGGGGGGCATTTTTTGGGTCCTGAAAACATCGCATGGAAGGTGGAAATACAATCATGATTTTTTAAAGGTAAAAATAAAACTGAAGAAGAATTTTATGAAATAAAAAAAGAACAAAAATACATGAAGGATGGAAATATTCAGTATAGAAAAACTTTCTATGCAGACCACTTCTTCCTATGGAACCCCACGAAAAAAAATTGTTTTCATAATTCCATGGATTCCCCTAATGTCCATGAATTAAATAATATTATTTGTGGGGCTGGACAGTGATTCCCGTCCTTAAAAAATAACCACCCCCATAAATAATAAGAACTTTGTGGGCCTAGATAGCATTTTTACCCAAAAAATGGAATCGTTTGCGGACCAATAAGTCTTTAATTAGGCTCCCACAAATGATTTTCCCATGGACAATCCCAGATGACCGACCACCCCAATATTAATTTACCACTATTCCTTTATAAAAGACCCCATGGTGGAACTGGAAAAGGGAGAGATAGGAAGAAACATGGGAGACCATAGAGAGATACAAACAGATGAAATATGGAATAAAGTGTGATATCCATCAATTCTAAGTAGGTAAACCCACAAAATAACATTAAGGAAGAAAAATAATATACCCAGACATCAAAAAAGTTAAAAACCCTCTACAAATGTAATTCTGTGAAGAAATACTAGATGACCACTTTACGATTGATCTCCATTCATAAAAAAGTTCTAAACAGAGGTATCCCTTCCCCACATAAGAAGAAGCTATGTTGGAGGAACTCATATCCACATAGCAAAATTATATGCAAACAGAACCCACACCCATATAGAAAAACCCTATGCAGATGATTCCCATTTCTCAAAAAGGAGAATTCTAAGTGGAGGGAACCCCATCCCACATAGAAAAAAACAATGTGGAATGGGGAATCCTTAGGAAATCCAACATCCCACAGTCATTAAATTTTACTAATATTGTGTTCTTTCCCACCTTGGACCCTCTATGAACTGCCCTAATGGCCTACATCATCAAACCATCTTGTATGAAGCTCTAAGCCCTATGTGGGCCCATTTATGGCATCATTCCAAGGCATCTCCCAAAACATCTAGATATGTGCGACCAAATTACTAGGCACACCATGATGCCCTATTAAGATTTCACACCCATGTTAAATTATGTTATATTAGTAATACCCTTAAAAAAAAGAGATCCTTGTAATGTCTTCAAGCATACTTTCCTAGGGTAATGAGGGTCGCGACCTTGGAGGTCCACTCTTTCCCTACTTCACCTACTCAGGTCATAGCCATAATTTTAATGTGAATATCCTGATTACCAAAACAAGAGAGTAGATGACCACTAGATCTCTCCCTCTCCTTACCCCTTTGGGATCCATTATCTATCCAACACCCGAAAAAGTGGGTTTTGAGATCTTTAAATCCATCACATCCTCTTATTTTTCACACCGAGCATGACACACATGGTCTTAGAGGTTAGTGGCGATCCTAACATCTTCATGATCCAACACCTATAATTGGACTTCTATTTGGTAAAATCCCAAACCATAAATCTCATGGTAATCCTATTTGGTATAATCCCCTACCATAAACATAACTACAATCCTTCTATACTGTGTAATCCCCAAAACCATGTTAAAAACATCCCATGGGACATATTCCCGATGACACACTAATGGGAATCCTCCATGGGTGTAAGACCCATCCTTTTCCAAAATATGTGATCTTTGATTCCTGAAAAATGGATACATAGGAATCCTTCTTGATTTCCAAACCTAAAAACCAAATTCACCCTAATTTTCTCTAGGTTACATCCTTGATAGGTTCATATGAAACTTGAAGCTCCATATTCATTTTGGGTCCCTTTCATCACCATCATTATTGGTCCATGTTCCAAATGAGATCACACCCCACCTGATATACCACATCTCTTCTAGGTCCCTCAGGATGCTTTAACATAAGTCTGACACCATCCTTGAATAGAAACCTTTCACCTAGATGTCCTCACTACATGACATTAAACTGCATGTTCTGTTCATCATCACAAGAACTTAAAAGGTGATGTGTCCTATCAAGTGGAACTAAACTATATGGGTTATGATTCTTTTCATGATGATATATAGGAAGTCCATATTATGGGTCTGATTCTGACATAAAAAAACTTCCATCTCTTTGGGTGATGGTAAATTTTAGAATTCCCCATTATGTGGATTAAAAAACAATTCCTAATAATGAACAATATAAGAATCTATGATCTTAATATTAAAAGATATCATTCATGGAGAACCTCAGATACTTAAAAATACCTCCATCGATGGGAAACCTCTGATATATATAGATGATTCTGATTTATAACATCCTAATCATTAATCATTAATTCAAGGGTGAACCATATTATACTTGGGAATGAACAAAGGATTCATGAACACATCTCAAATATATAATAGAGTCTCAGAATAGGAAATAATTCCACAAAAAGGGCGTGATGAGCCTGAACTCCTATCCTCTTGACCAGTGTGAGTCTCTAAGAGTCATTGGATCCATTTTACAATGACCACCTGCCTTAAGAAAATAGGTTTGTGAAGCATCTTGAATAAGGGATCCATTGGGTGTTTCTGACTCCACAAACAACCTATTGGAAGTTGTTCAAAAATGGTTAACCCAATTTGAATTATGGTGAAACATTAAAACCCCCCACAATCATTCATACTGGAGACACCCCATTTGTTTATCAGAAACAAAAATGGTGAACCCAATATGAAACTATTTAACCATGACATATCCTTGATATGTTAAAAAGGATAGACTTACCGGTTCTCATTATTCCATTTTGTTCCAAAAAATAATCCTATTTATTTAATTTAGAAACAACCATCTTAAAATCATTGAGTCTATAAAATAATTATTTTATCCCCATTTACCATTGAGTCATACCTTATATTTTATCTTTTATTAATCCAAAACATACCATGAATTATCTTATAAGAATCCATAAAAATAATCCTATTTTAATTTTTTACATTACTCATAGTATTTTTGTATGATTTAGAATGAAATAAGTGAAGGAGAATTGTTTTTAATAATTTGGATAAGGATGTTATTTATTGAAAAGGGTAAAATGTTAGTAGTTGTCTTTAGTTGAGGGTAAAAGGTTCATAAATTACCTTACATTGAGATTTATTGGTTACAATATAAAAAATAAAATAAAAAATAAATTTCAAAGAGGAAAAAAATACTTTATAGGTTTAATTTTAATGATTTTGATCCTTTAAGAAGAGAAAAATAAGTTGATAGGTGTTATTATTTAATAAAAATAAGGCAGACTATTTTTTCTAAGATTTGAATTGTATATATGACATTGTAATATAAGATTTAAGCCTCCTTTTTAGACATGATTTTAATTTTTACATAATAAACCACTAATATTATACCCTAGATATTGAACTTGTCAAAATGATTCTTGATTAGTGTTGTTTTATTTCTATATAGTGATTTTGATATCTTTCTAGCATATAAATAGAGTGAATATACATGAGACTTAATTTAACTCTAATTAAATAATATTAAATAATGATAAAAATGATTTTCTAATAATTTAGATCAAAAGTGTTAATGAATATTAATGAGATTTTGACATATATGTATTAAAGGAAAGATAAGTTCCATTAATTAAAGAGGAAATATAAAATATACACTTGATTGATTTTCTTGAAAAGTAAGGAGTTAAAAAGTTGTTTTATGTGATGCTTAAAATTTTATTAATAATTGATAATTGTTTTATTTTTATACTGTACCATTTAATGTTTGAATATGATGGAATTAATTTTTTATGATGTGACAATCTATGACTATGTATAAAAAAGGGTTTAATCATGGGGACATTAATAGCTTAAACTTAAATATGATTTTTCTTTAGTAATTTTAATGATAAATGATTTATTATTTCCTAATTTATTATGTTTTTAATATTTCATGGAAGTATTTGAGTTGAGTATGATTTGATAAGTTTTTATTGTATTATGAAGAATATATATAAAAACCATGACACAACATGATCCCATTACATCAAGATAAATGATACTTTAAAGATATTGGAGTGTGGAAATCAAATATTACACCATGTTAGATGTGTGAGTTTTAAATTTAAGGAGAAATGAATCATTATGCCATGGACAAATTGGTTGCACCATAAATCAAATAAGATATAGAAATCACATTTTTTTAATGAGGTATCATTTTGTACAGTAATTTTAAGCATTACAACATAAAATATTGATTTTCACCATAATAAAGACATAATAAAGAAGAAAAAGAAGAAATACATTTCCATGTCACAATAAAGATTCTATTATGGCATGATAATTTTATAAATATATTTAAAGTTAAAAATAATGGATGAATATTTGGAGGGGGGATGTGGTGTGATACATATAGATACATGTATCATGGTGTGACACATTTCGTCACACTATGATAAAATGGATTTATTGTATGTACCTATCCTTCATGAGAACTTCCTTGGTGTTTTCATGTAATATAAGGTGTGAAGAAAAGATAAAAGAGTAGAAGTACATATGAAGCTAGATTATAAGGTAGATGAGGTACATTGTAGTGTGTTCAAAGCCTCTATTTTTTGGAGCCTTGGGAGGCTGGTTTGGTGGTTACGATATTATAGATACCCTATGATGTGGTGAATGGGTTAAGACATGGGTTATGAGGGATCCATTTCCATGTATATAACTTCTCAATGGTCCTTTTAGTGTGAGGAAAGGATTATGTTGTGGAGTTTCATAGGTGTTAACCAAAGGCTCTGTTTCTTTAGGGACCACTATGGCATGGTATCTCAAATACATTGTAGTCTTTCCTAGGGTATATTAGAGTAGAGGGTTTTCAAAAATTAAATAAGAGAGATACATGGGTTTTTAACTGTAATTTATAGAGGGAGTTTGGACTCAAACCCATTTTAGTATGGTTAAACTTTTTCACCATGGTTTTGTTAAAAAATCTTACCTTTGTAGTTAGGCCAGACCTATAGTTCTATGGTGTTATTAAAATTCCATCTTTTTTAAATTTAGAAGCACCTTTGAATTCATACTATTTTCCCCATATTAATTAAAGCCATATTCAATGAGAGGAGATATTTTAGAGAATCTTAATCCCGTTTTCATCTATTTATACCCTAGATTCTAGATATTGATTCATGGGTGATCCAAGGTTAGTTTAATTCTTACATATTAGTCTTTTATTTCTCTAATTGCCCCTTTCCATACTATGATTTTTTTATTTGGTTCTTGTGGCCTCTGTTAATGATTGATAGATGATTACAATTTGGATGAAATCCTTAGGAATCAGGGGTTCCTCACAGAGAGGTGATTATAGATCAATGTATGTTCTTCCTTTTTTGGTTGATGGATCATCATAGATTTGAATCCATATAAGGGATTCATGACATATAATTATTTTATCTATTAATTTGGTATTTTCATGATTTATCTTGAATGGGTAGATGGTTGAAATTAACCTTAATGAAGATAATAATTTAAAATTTAATAATTGAAGGGTATTGGAATGGTGTGGTGATCACCTGTGGCTTATGCTATACCTCTTTATACAGAATAGAAAGAGTGATATTTTTTTTATATGTTTATATTTTTTCTTATTATGATTGATATTCTTGAAATTAGTTAAAAGACATAAATCCAATAAAACAAAGTGGGTAATTAATGAGGCATGTGAATTGCATTTTTTATACATTCCTTAAACTACTTGATATGAAAATTGGTTCTTTGAACTTGGTTATTGGTTTATTATAACTGCTATTAGCCATTAATATTTGGTTCCTTGTTATGGAAACCTACTCAAAAAGAACTAGACAATTCAACATGTAAATGTTAAATATTGTTCACTGGAATTAAAAATGTTGGGTCTGCCTAATGTTTAGTCATGTTTACTATTATCTTATATGCCTAATGTTATAGCCTTGGTTTCTCTTTGATATTGATGTGCTGAAATATGTTTTTATTACATGTTTATGATAAAGTAGGATATAACCCTTATTATTATTTTTTGTGAAATCTATTATGGTTGGAAAATTAGGTGAGGGATGGGATGATTTTCCTTGGCTATGTTAGTGGTTTGGCCACAATGATGGTGGGATAAAATAGATGGAAAAAGGTTGAGAGTTAGACTTACCTCTTGTTGGATGGTTGTGATAGGGATGTTTATTGTTTGGCTATCACTAATTTAGAGATGCGACCTACTATTTGTGAATGGTTGTGTTGGGGATATTTATTGGTTGGTTGGTATGAGTTGAAAAATGGGATTACCCATTAAGATATTATTTACTATTTAATGGTCATTATGATTAATGATTATTGTTGTGATTTCCTTCTACCCATTGAAATTGGATCAATTCACCGCGATTGTATCTTTCTTTACTGTAGATCAGGTTTCTTATTAGAATACCTAGATTTTGGAATGATAATGAATTATAAAAAAACTCATAGTAATAGCTGTTGATGATGGAATGATTAATTAATTGTAAATCATGGAAGGGTTGGAATAAATGCTGTAAAAGCACGGTGTGATGGCCCAGTATAACCCACGATCATGATATTGTCCACTTTGGGCCTAGCCTACACGATTTTTATTCCCTTGGGTTTTATCCCTCAAGAATCCTCCAGGAAATATCCTCTTGATGAGAGATGTAACCACACTACCATATAAAGGGTTTCTTCGTGATCATCATCCTTAGATATAAAATTATCATAATTCTCCCCCTAGAAGGGCCTAATATCCTCATTGGAACATTAAATGGACACTAGATCTGATAACATTTGTGATATCCCACTTCAGCCTAAGATCATGATATTATCTGCTTTGGGCCTAACTTGTACGATTTTTCTTTCCCTAGGCTTTGTCCCCATGTAACGAACCGACCTAGGTTGTCCTTAAAGCCTACACCTGACCCATTCTGTTTTATACACGATGGGCATTCCTGAACCCCATGGGCTGGAGACAAGAACCCAAACATCAAAAAACACATAAGATGGAATTATTTCACCCAAATTCATCAAACACATAGAATAAGTACTAAAAAAAGAAATATCGAAAGATGAAAAAGATATATATTCCATAACTGTAAGAAATCAGTAGAAAAATACAACATCAAAAGTAGCTAAAACTTTAAAGGACAAGTCCAAATACAAAGGGCCCAAACCAAAATGCAACTCCAAATGATGGCATGGATGAACTCCCACCATCTCACCACCAGATACCCAACTAGATGACAAGAACATCATCACTTCACTGTGGTGCCTTGCCTTTTCTTGCACTATAATAAAAAAATGTCTACACACCACTGAAGAGGTGATCTAAGTGTGAGATAACATGCTCAGTAAGATCCCACCCAAGTGTTCCATAACAAGCCTCTATATAAATATTCTTGTATGCTAATTTTAAGTAAAACAATAGAATGATAATAAGTAAATAAATTTTATAGATAACACGGTAGAAATTTCCCTTTTTCCACATTTCTAAAAAAATTAGGTATATCAATTTCAAAACACATTTTGCATAACATTTTCAACAAGCATAAACATGCATATCAAGGCTATCTCATAAATCCAAGAGATACAAAACAGAAGAAAAAGTATCACAACACCAAGGAATATTATAGATCTAGGTCGTAGAATACTCATACCACAATAATGAAGTGACAAATTCTGATCCTAGAACAACATGCCTTGGAAGAAGAGAAATACCGCATGAGTAAACCCACTAAAAAGTCAATATCAGTACTCTCAAACAATGGGCCTAGGAAACAGAGGAAAGACCTGAGAAAAACATCCTTGATAATCATATAACAATGGATTATGACTCTAAGATAAACCTTCCACCTTAGTACCTAAAGTAACCCATGTGATCTTTTTCACAATTGAATTCAATACATTAAAATCCATTTCAAATCAATTTCACAAATTCTATTTCAATGATTTGAAAATACCCATTTTCTTTCCATTTATCAATAACTTGGGAAAAAAAATTTCTCTTTGAAAAATATTTTCAACACTCACAAAATGATCATGCCAATTCCATTTATAAATCAATTTATAATGAAATAAAAATCAAGATTATTGACATAGGCTAGAGATAGTACCACATACCTCAGAACATGGGTCACACACGCCTGCAATAGGATCCACCAAAAAAGAAACCCAACAACATCAAAAATGGGCCTAGAATAAAATTCACATATAGATTGATTTAATTTAGAAGACAATGGGTCGAAGAAAGAGAGAATCCCACATACCTCAAAGATGAACGCCCACCGCACCACGAATAATGGAAGAAAAGGCCTTCAAAATGATATCACACAAAAGATATAGGAAGAAATAAAGAATAATCACTAACCTTAGACCAAAAAATTATAAGACACCACCCAATAGTGATACGATGATCAAAGGAAATGAAGTAATAGAAAAGATACTCACCTGGAGAGATGCACCGAAACTGAAACAGAGATAAAGTGTCAAACCGATTGATTTAG
The DNA here is from genome assembly GCA_963277665.1 of Viscum album. Taxonomy (NCBI): domain Eukaryota; kingdom Viridiplantae; phylum Streptophyta; class Magnoliopsida; order Santalales; family Viscaceae; genus Viscum; species Viscum album. The sequence goes on along the minus strand of OY728163.1, from coordinate 1,203,490,393 downwards.
AAGGGATTGAGCATCTCAAAAATTCCCTAGCACTATGTTAGGAAGAGAGGCATGAAGAACTTGTGAAGGAACAAAAATAAAATAGCTTCACATTATCTTTAAAAATTGTACGCTTTCCGTTACATAGTGTGTAACCCAGTTACACGATGTGTAACCCCCATGAGCCACATAATCCAAAATCCTGTCACATCAGATTAAGAACCGACCATTTAATAACTCACATCATGTAAGTCATGGTCACAAGATGTAACATTTCATAGTGTGAATTTGTCTTTCATGATTTATATCCACCAACCATTAAATGACATGTAACATAGTTACAAAACGTGTAACTTATATAGAACCTGTAGAAACACGCAGTTATTAGTGAAATTCCAAAAAATATATGACTTCACCATTATAGGTATCCTCTCAATCTCAAAGGAGAGGGAAACCACAATGAGGTTAAGAGAATAACTGATAAAATAGTAACAGGATGTTACAAACTCCCCACCATAAATACTTTTTTCCTTAGGTAGTCATGTGAAAGATGTAATCCACAAAAAGAGATGAGGAAACATCTCCCTCATAAAAAATTCATGTTCCCAAGTCTCATGATAATCTGATCCTTGTTTCCATATAACTCTAACCAATGGAATCATATTCCCATACAAGACTTTCACTTGAGAGTCGACAATCTCAACTAGTTTATCCAAAACATAAACATATTTATTTAACTCAATTTATTCCCAACATAGATTATGAGAAGGGTTAGGGTAAAATTTTCTAAGATGAGATATATAGAAAACACCATGAATACCTATCAACTGAACCAGCAATGTTAATCGATAAGAAACTTTTCTGAGCCTCTCAATGACCTCAAACGGTCCAACATATCTTGAATCCAATTTTCCCCTCTTTCCATGTTGATGGTGACCCAAATGAGGATAAAATTTCAAGAAAACCCAGTAACCAATAGAAAACTCCAAACATCGACACTGCTGATCTGCATATGATTTATACCGAATCTAGGATGTAAGAAGATGTTGATGTACATCCTAAATCTTCACATTAATTTTCTAAACCAAACATGGTCCAACTAAAGATACTTCATCCACCTCATCCCAACAAAGAGGTGATCTACATGGGAGACAATACAATGACTCTAAGGGAGCCATTCTAATTGAAGACAAATAAATATTATTATAAACAAACTCAACCAATACTAAATGACTATCCCATGATCCTCCAAAATCCAAGACATAGGTATAGAGAATATCTTCCAAGATCTGAATTACTTGCTTTGTTTGACCATTTTTCTGTGGATGGTAAGTTGTGATCAACTTGACCCAAGTTCCCATTTCCACTTGAAGACTTCTCTAAAACCTATAGGTAAACCTAGTATTCCTTTTTGAAACAATGGTAGAAGGACTCTCATGTAACCTCACAATATGTTGTATATACAAATTATCTAGATCTTCAACTTTAGTGGTGTCTTTGATCAGAATGAAATGAGTAGACTTCATTAATTGATTGAAAAGCACCTAGATAGAATTCCTCTCTCGAGGAGTCCATGATAATCCAACAAAAATGTCCATGGATACCTCATCCCATTTCCAAACCAGCACTGGAAGAGGATAAGGCAACCCAGAAAGTTCCAGTGCTCTGTCTTTATCCGTTGGAAGGTGTAGAAGTGATACACAAACCCCATGATGTCATGCTTCATACTCGGTCCCCATAATTTCCACCTCATGTCATAATATATATTCACAGTGTCTAGATGAATGACCCTTGAAGAGATATTAAAATTAAACAAGATTAAACTCCTCACAGATGCTGTGATGAAAAACCAATTCCCAAAGTGGAGCATACCATCTGAAGAGAGAGACCAACCTGAAAGGGTCTCCCTAACATAAACACTTTATCACGTTTTCTAAAACTCACCATTCTACTGCTGAATTCACAAAATAGACTATAGAGACATGATGATAACTAAACACTGGTCAGAACCATACTCGAAATATCCTCCTGAGGATTCAATTACATCTGAGTGAAATGACCCATAAGGTTTCACTCTTCATTCGATTCTATAAAATCCTGTAACGGTACTTTCCATCTAAGAGAGCCTACAAAAACATTCCCCTTTACTGAGGTATAGGAGATATAGAATTCAAATTTATAAAGGTATTCTACCTATAATCTTTGTCTAATATTCAATTCCTTCCATGAAAAGATATAACTTAGTCTTTTATGGTTCTAAAATACCATGAACCTTTCCCCATAAAGATAATGCTGCCAAAACTTATGTGCATTCATGACTATAGCAAGATATAAATAATGAGTGGGGTAATTATTTTCATGAAGTAAAAGCTGATGAGAGCCATAAACTACCACATGGTCATCCTGTATAAGCATACATCCCAAACCAGTACCAGAGGCATTAAGAAACACAACATATCCCTTACCGGGCTTAGGTAAGATCAGAATAGGATCCAATGTTGGAATCCTTTTTAGTTCATCAAAATAAGTTTGACACTTTGTATCTAAGGTGAATTTCACCACTTTCTTGGTAAGATCAGTCAAATGTGATTCCATATTAGATAATTCCTTGACAAACCATTGGTAATATCCAACAAGACCAAGTAATCTTTGTATATCAAAGACATTTTGTGGTTCCTGACATGAAAAATCAACCTTTACCTTCTCTGGATCAACAAATAATCCATGATAAATTAATTATGTGTCCCAATAACTTCACTTCTTGAATCTAGATACTACATTTTTGAAGCTTTAAATAAGAAAAATGACTTCTCAAAATTTCTAGAACCAATCTCAGATAGTGCTCATGCTCACTCACATATTTCAAATAAACCAGAATATCATCCATTAACACTACCACAAAAGTGTCAAGATATTGATGGAATATACGACTCCTCAAATCCATAAAAACATCATGAGGGTTAGTTATACCAAAAGTAATCACAAGATATTTATATGTACATACCTGATACAGAAGGCTATCTTTATTATATCAGACTCTCTAATTCTAAGATGATGATAACCTGAACAAAGATCGATCTTTGAAAACTACTTTTCCCCCTTTAACTAATCAAATAGTTCATCCACACAAGACAAGGGTTATTTTTTCTGAGCCGTTACCTAGTTCAACTCATGATTGTCTACACATAAATGAAGTGAACCATCTTCTTTCTTAGAAAATAGGGCAAAGGATGACAAGGCCAAATGATAGGGAGTAAAAAACCTTTTTCTAATAGGCCATCCAACTAAATATTGAGCTCTTTTAGCTTCATTGGTGAAATGCAATAAGAAGGTATCGATATCAACTATGTACCTGGCACCCTGTCAATTGTAAAATATACCTCTATCTCTGGAGGAATACTGGAGAAATATTTTGGGAAAATGTTTGGAAGTTATTGAACAACAATGGAAAGATCACCAACAAAAGAAATGCCATTTTTCTCAAATGAAACAACAACCAGAAAACTCTTGAGATCTGGGTGGGAAGGCCCTGCATGACTTGACCTTGGGAACCACTCCCCCAGAAACACACAATAGCACTCATCAGTAGTAAGAGACAAACATGACAATGATAACAATAAACTTCAACACGACGGGTGACAACCCAATCCATACCGATGATGACGTCAAATAGATCCAGATCAAGAACGAGAAAATCGTAGTTCAACTCTGTATCAGCTATCATTAACAAAAAAGGACACTTGAGCCCCTACTCTTTCCTCATACCAAGAGGTGTTACTAAATCCATTATAAAGGACATAAGTTCCTTTTTATGTTTAAGAAATTAAAAAAACATGCAGATATAAATGAGTGGGAGTCACATGTATCAAATAATGAAACTTATATTGAATATGCAATAAGGATAATACCTCTCACTGTTGCCAGACATGCATCAACTTCTAATGGACACTCATCTACTACATGAAAATTATTCAATCATGAGGCCTATGGTTAGAGCCCTATAGTTCTTGAAGTTTCTGACTGCACCACATTATCCCTTGGAGATGAAGAACCCTAACCATAATGAGGCATAGTCATAGACTGACAGAAGCACTGTAAGTGACCAATGTATCCACAACAATTTCACATCTTCATAAGCATAAGACAATATAATATTGTGTGTCCTCCCTTTACACATAGATATCAACTCAAAGGCACATTACCCAATATAACAGACAATGTAGAGGAGGCTCAAATCTGAGACCCACATCCACTACTCCTAAGATGATATTGACACTTCTTCTTCTTCCCATGTGTGCCACTGAAGCTGCCACCCAATAGAAGAGAATAGGTGTAAAATCCAATCGTGCCTACCATATTCATTTCTTCCATAATTTATTTTTCTACCATCTCTACATATGTAGAAATATTTAGTATAAAAACCTACGATCTGATACCTGGTTGCAAACCCTGTAGGTACTTCTGTGCCTTCAACTAGTCATTCTTCACCACGTATGGGAAAAAATGGGCAAGAATAGAAAAAACATTAGTGTTTGCTAACACTAAATACTCTCTCTATTATAAATATAGGTACTCCAGATACTTTTCTAGCATTAATGAATCTGGGAATTTTTTTTGAAATAACATGGTTTTGAAACCCTTCCAATCTATGTTCACATGCCTTTCTTCCTGGACTATAGAATCCCACCTTCTCTTAAAAAACCCCTTGAGTCTGAATGCTATTCACTTTACCCTGATGTTATTAGGTTTCTCCAAAAATTCAATGGTTTTATCAATCCTATCAAGAAAATATTTTACCTCTTGCAGTTTAATCATCTTTTTAAAGGATATAAGCTTCTCACTAAATAATTCTTGTGATCAATTTCTCTTCCCTATAGCTCCAGGTTTACCTCTATAATATAATTATGAACTCATAGTACTTCTTTATCGACATCAAGGAATTACTATACGATAGTCTAGATGAGATCATGATCTCTTGGTGGGTTCCCTTGAGGGGCATCAACTGCACCTTCCTGAGGAACTCATGGAAGAAGTCTCAGAGGCATACTGCAGCACACCAAAATATAAGAACAATAATACAATAGGATACATCTCATTTAAAACTAGAAAACCCATAATAAAAATTGATTTTTTTAAAATGAAAATCAATAATAGAGACACACATACCAATATCCCATGGAAACTTGAGTCTCCTTATGACAAGGGCTATCCAGAAACTTATCACAACATACCGCTCAAGTCTTGACAATCTTATCTCCAGTATAACAGATGTCCCATGACATGGACTCTTGAGGAAAAACCTCATATGATACTAAATTGTAACAAAAAAACCCAGGTTTCCCTCAAATCTAGCAATCGACCAATTCTGTTACATACACAAAGGGCATTACTAATCCCCATGGGTTGGAAACAAGCACCCAAGCTTCGAACAACACATCAGAGGGAACAATTTCACACAACCTGATAAAAAACATGAAATATATGTACTAAATATAAAGGAACATCGAAATATAAACAATATATATATATATATGCCATATCTGTAAGAAAAAAATATAATTAGACAACTGAAAAAGCATCTAAAACTATAAAGGACATGTCTAACTACAAAGGACCCAAGACAAACAACTACTCCAAACAATGGCATAGAAGAACTCCCACCATATCACCACCAGCTACCCAACCAGCTAACATGGACCTTGACACTTCACTACAGCACATTACCTTTCCCTATACTAGAAGACAAACAAAGGTCTACGCACCACCAAATTGGTGCACAGGGTGTGACCTAACAGGCTCAGTGGGATCACACCCAAGTGTTCCATAACAAGACTCTGTATAACAATTTTTTTATGATCATTTTAAGTAAAAACATGGCATAATAATATGTAAATTAGTTTTATATAAAATAAGGTAAAAATTTAACTTTTTCATAGTTCCAATAAAAAATAACATATATCAATTTCAAATAACATTTTCCATATCATTTTATACAAGCATAAACATACATATCAAGGCTAACTCAGAAATACAAGAAATACAAAACAGAAGCATTTGTATCTCAACACTAAGAAATACTACAGGTCTTGGATGAATACTACTCGTACCACAATAATCAAGAGAAAAATTCTGATACAAAAACAACAGGCCTAGGAAGCATATGAATACCCCAGGAGTAAACCCCCCAAAATATCAATATCGATCCCATAGAAAATAGGCCTAGGAAATAGAGGAAAGCCCCAAGACAAACCTCCTTGATAATAAAAAATAATGGATGATGTACCCAAGCTAAAACTTCCACCTAGGAACCCAAGGTAACCCATGTTATCATTTTTCACAATTCATTTCAATGATTTGAAAACCATTTCACAAATTCTATTTCAATGATTTGGGAATACCAATTTTCTTTTCATTTATTAATAACTAAGGAAAAAACATTTCTCTTTGAAAAATCTATTCAACACACACAAAATTATAATTTTAATTCCATTTATAAATAAATTTATTAGGAAATAACAATCAAGATTAACGAAAAAGGCTTGAGACAGAACAACCTACCCTAGAACTCAGGTCACACAAGCCTATTATGGGATCCAACAACAACAAAACCCAACAATGTCAACAATGTCAAAAATGTACCTATAATCAAATCCACATCAATATTGATTGAATTTAAAATAAAATTGGTTTTTGGAAGAGAGGAAACCCGAATACCTCAATGAAAAATTCCCACCACACCATGACCAAGGGAAGGAAAGGCCTCCAGAACTATATCACACAACAGATCTAGGAATAAATCAAGAAGAATCACAAAACTTAGACCAACAGATCTAAAGACGCAACCCAACAATGATACTGTGATCAAAGGCAATGAAGTAATAGAAAGGTTACTAACCCAAAGATACACACCACAACCACAATGAAGATCAATTGTCAAACAGATCAATCTAAAAGTGATTGAGTCTCTCAAAAATTCCCTAGAACTACCTTAGGTTGAGAGCTAAAAAGAACTAGAAAAGGGATTGAAACAAAATAGCCACACACTATCATTAAAAACTGTTTGCGAGCCGTTACACTGCATGTAACCCAGTTATAGGATGTGTGACCCCCACGATCCCTATACGCTGAAAAACCCATCACGTCAGATTAAAAACTGAACTTTTAATAACTCACATCATTTAATTAACGGTCATGACATGTAACATTTCGCAGTGTGAATTCGTCTTTCAGGAATTACATTTAACAACCATTACACAATGTGTAACATAGTTACACTCTGCGTAACTTCTCTACAACCTAAAGAAACAACCAATTATTAGTGAAAGTCCAACAAATATTTCACTTCACCATTATAGGTATCCTCCCAATCTCAAAGAAGGAGAAAACCATGATGAGGTTAAGGGTGTACTTGATAAAAGGGTAATAGGATACTACACATGGGATGAAAATATAGAATTTAAATAGATAAAAGAAATATTTTGAATAATTTATGAAAAGTAGAGGGATATTTTTAAATGATAAATAAATTCATTTGATGCCAAAAATTGATATTTTTATAATTAAAAAGGTTTTAACTTTCTAGTCCTAGAGATGGAATTTTAGTTATAATATAGGATGATAGCTATAGTTTGAGTCGAAGGTTAGGTATTTTACCTTAGATTGGTTACGTGAGATATATCATTATGTTCTATTATTTCATGCACTCTAACACTTGAGTCAATAGGGAAACCAATACTTAAATTTTTCAGGCTCAATGTGTTTTAAAAAACACCCAGGTTGATGAGGGAATGAGTGGATGAATACTCTCTCCCCCTGCTCACCCATCAGGTGTTGCAAGGTGGGTAGGTATGCTTGAGAAGTAGTAGATGAGGGTATACTGTATGTGTATACAAGGTACAAGATGGATATTAGTTTTATTATACATGTTTTTGTAGTTTTTTGTGGGTTAAGGTTATAACATAGAATTTCATTATGGGTGTAGTGAATTTAGTTTCAATATACTCCTTATTATAAAAAAGATATAATGGATTGAGTTATATTCCATGATACATAGGTCGTGATGGGTTTCATAATTTTTATTGGTTATAGGAAGTGGTTGGCTACACATGGTGTAGAATGAGATGATGATGTGACTACGATATGGATTCCACAATGAAAAGGATGAATTATTGAAGGGATTTAAGTACAAAATTTTTATATTTGGGGAATAAGAGTGAAAAACTAGTGGGGAAGTGGATACAAGGTACCATTCATATAGATAAGATTTTGATATTATGTTACCTATTCTTGTGCATTACTTGGTGAGAAATCATTTATTAGGTTAGGATATAGTTCATTTGATTTAGTTAACGAGATTATTCCCTCTATTTATTCAGTAGACTTTATTATACTTCTTCCATATTTTCATGAGTGGTTTTGGGGAGTATCCCAATGAGTATATTTATTTTTCATTCACATATATATATATATATTGGTTTTTGAGTCTTTCAGATATAATTGGTGATCAATATGGGTATTAATATCTTACAATGGTTTTTTAGGTGTAGTTGCAGTTCATGGTCATTGAACAAGATTTCTTATTTCTATTTTTATTTGATCATTCTTGCATGAAATTACATTAATGTATCAAAATTTACTATTTATTTATGTTTTGGATTTGTCTTGAAGAACTCATATGTCATCCTAGTATTATATAGTGGGGAAATTCCTTAAATTTGTACATATTTTATACCCTCAATGTATGTATACAACCCATGGCCTATTATAGGTAGTATTTATGGGTCACTACTCTCTTCACTACTAACCTAGGAGAGCTACTGGTAGAGTGTGGTCATGAAAATGGGGTATTAGAGATTTTTTTCAAGAGATGGTATAATTGTTGGAGATAGTCACCAGTAAGTATTGCATGGATTAATAAGGAAATAATATCAGTTGAACTTAGTATACAATTTAATCAAGGAAGACTATATAGGACACATGATACTAGGTCCCCTTGTGATCAAACATAAGGATGTTTAGTTTACTGAACATACTAAGAAAAGTGATGTTGTTTCTAGGGTAGATACATAGTTAGGAATCATACATAAATTTTGTATTCTTGTGTTTGAATTTAGAAAAAAATGGGAATTATGAGGAACCTTAATTAATGATTTTTAAGTATGATGTATTTTGGTTTTAGGGAGTACCTAACCATTTTTTATTTTTTTGGGTATGGATATTGGTCAACATTCCCATCAGGTGTACATTGATGATACCCAATAGTTTATTGTAGAAGATCATTGTAGTGTTAAGATTTATGATAATGATCATTCTTGGTGAAATATTATTTCAGAGTTTTAGTTCCAGATTCTATAGAAGGATAAGGGATCCATTTCGGATACAAAGACTAAGGCTTAATTAGAGGAGTTATAGATTTCCTTCAGCAAGATATGTGCTTATAGAGAGCACTAGATCCCATTAGTTATTAATATGTTATTTGGGTCTAGAAAAAAGTGTTGGTTTTTTCCTAGTGATATTGAGGAGTTTACTGTTTCATGGGAAAAGTTTCATGATCAATTCCATGCTGAATTTCTTTCATTGAATGAAAATGTAATTTTTCAGTAAGAAATTATTACTCTAAGATATGGAATTTTAAATGTGTGGGGTTTTGGTATTTATTTCAAAAACATATTTTGTTATGTTTTAAACCTTCTGATGGATAAAGAGGCTAAGGTGAGGAATTTTGAGAAGTTTTATATATCCATATATAAAGCACCAACTCACCTCATTCACATTACAGATGTATGTTGAATTGCTAATGAGGTATATGTCATCGAGAGTATGTTGAATAGAAGTATATAATCCCATGAAGGTATCCATCATAATTCACCATAGACAATATATTTGGATAAAGGTTCTCAATTTATTGGTTAAATGGAACTTTAGAAGGTAAGAAATTAGTTCCAACCTTATTCATCATGTTTCACTGGGGTTGGTAGCTCTTGGACCACTACTAGAGGTTTTGGAGTGGTTTTATTTTCATACAGAGGTCATAGACATCAAAATCATGATTTTTTAATCTTCCTCGATAATTCTCATGGAGATGGAGTCCCTCAACAGTCACTTCTATTACAGTAGTATCCCCCAAGGAAATAGTACAGAGTTCTCCAACTTATGATAAATAGAGAGGAGATGGAGGAAGACATGATCATATGCATTCCATAGAGTTGATAAAGCCAGGAAAGTTAGACATCATGTAAGGGATTATCTATGTATATTCTACATGGTGTATGATTTGTTTTATTTAAGAGATACTTACTCCATCATCATACCCTCCATAGTCTACGATTTTGGACATGAAGTGGAGAGGATTCTAGTTCCCCTGTAATCAACCAATATTGTTGGAGGTTAATTTATCTTGTATGGTCTATATATAGATTGTGAGATAAAGAAAGTGTAACATCACTGTTAGGGGCATTTATAATGTTTATAGAGAAAACCATATAGAATTATCCTTTACATGGACTAAAAATATTTAGTGGAGGATATTATTGATTTATTAAGGAGGTGGATTATATTATATGATACTAGAGGAGAGAAATTCATGTTTATTAGTGGGTGATACCCTTTTATCGGTCATAGGAATGTTGATTTCTTATATTATTTTATGGATGATCTGATTTTATTTTTATTGGAAGATCAATTGATGGTATTTATAAGTGTTATAAAAGAGTAACTTGATTTATTTCAAGAAGAAGTTGTGATGCTACCCCTTGATGCAAGATTGAGTTTGGGATAAAGTTTCTGTAGAGTCTCACTAAAAAATTTATGACCCCATATAAAATGGAACCTTCTATGTTTTGAGAGGTGTATATTCAAATTGATTTTCTTATACAAAAAGGATTTATTAAACCTAGTGTATCACCTTGGGGTTCTGCAGATGGTGGTATGAAACTGTTTGTCAATTATCATTTCTTGAACTAGGTGATAGTAAAGAATAATTATCCTCTTTTGTGGATTGATGATCTGTTTCATCAGATCAATGGAGATAGCTAGTCCTTGAATATGAATTTTTGGTTAGGATGTTATTAGATGCGACAAAGAATGAGGATATTCGGAAGACTAAATTTAAATATCATTATAGGCATTACGAGTTCATGGTGATTTTATTTGGTGTCATTAATTCCCCCACCATGTTAATGGTACTGATGAATTCCATAATCCATGTATTTCATGATCAGTTTGTAGTGGTCTTTAGTAATGATATATTTTTGATTTTTGAGATTGAGAATGATTATACAGAGAATATATGAGCTATTTTAGATATTATTTTATATCCTATGATATTTGTTAAGCTATAAAATCATATGTATCGGTCCCATGATGTGTATTTCTTAAGGAATATAATGTATCTGTGTGTATTATCCATGGATCTTCAAATATTTAGGTGGTTGTTTCTTTTGTATCCCTTAATAATGTTGTCAAGGTGATGATATTTTTTTCATTTCAAGCTATTATAGAAGGTTCTTAATTTCATTATCTATGATTAAAAATCATTTTATATCATTTTATTAGAGGGATTGAGCCTTTATGTGGAATTATTTGAGCCAAGCTACTTTTGAGTATTTTTCCTAGAATATATCTAGTGCCTTTGTTCTTCATTTTTTAGAGGAGGTAATTGTGTTTTATGTTTATTATGATTCTTTTTGTCTTGGATTGGGTTACATTATAATATTTTAAAGATAAGTTATATCTTATGGGTCTCGTTAGTTATAATCTCATGAATGTATCTATACCACCCATGATATTGAGGTTTCCATGGTTATGTTTTTTCTAAAGTAATAAAATAATTACCTCATTGGAGAGTTCTTTGTGGTCTTTATATTTCACAAGAGTTTCAGGTATATATTTTCCTAGCATGATATGAATTTAAGACATTGATAGTTGATGTAATTATTGTAATATTATAACTTTTATATTTCCTATAAATTGGGAATATGGAATGTTGTGGCTGATTATTTAAGTAGGAAGTCACATAAAGATACCATGTGTGAGTCATGAGATTTTTAGGGAGTGATAGAGGATCATTGAAGGATTCAATTATATATGGGAGTAGTTGATGGTAGAGGGTGAATCTATTAGATAATAGTGTAGTCATATTTGGTGAAGTTTGTGGAAGAGTCCCAATTGGGGGATTCTAATGTATATGTTTAGAGAGTGAACAATAATTGATGTTGATCATACTCAAACTACCCCTTAGGGGCATCCCAATTGGTGGATTCTAAATTATAGGTTTAGAGAGTCTGAGTTGTTTATTGTGATGCCCCTAAGGTGTAGTTTGGGAATGATCAAGATCAAGTATTTTTCAAAGAGAGTATCTTTGTTACTTTAGTGATGCATGAGGTGGTTATCTATGAGTTCCATAATTCTCCCTTGAAATTACATCCTGGTATGGCTAAGATGTGTGATACCTTGTGAGGTCATTTTTTTGGGTTAGTATGAATAGGTTGGTTACACAGTTTGTGTCTCAATGTTTAGTATTCTATAGGGTGAAATCTAAGCACTGTGCTACAAGAGGGTTTCTTCTTCTACATGGTATTCACTAATGAAAGTTATAGGAAATACTAATGATCTTTGTCACTAATTTTACTTAAGCTAATGGAGGTTGGGATTCTATATGTGTGATCATAGTCCACTTGATGAAATTATTTCCCTTCTTATAAATTAAGGATCCACAAACGATGGATGTTTTATCATTGTAGTATTTGGAGGATGTGGTGTAGATTCATGGGGTTCCAAATATTATCATCTTTGAGTATGATTTTGGTTTTACCTCCAGGTTGTGGAGAGCTATCTAACATGATTTTGGAAGTCCATTAAAACTTATCACTACTTTTCATCCACATATGAATATTTATATAGACCTGTCTATATAAACTTTTGAAGAAATGTTGTGAAAATATGTTCTAGATTTTGAAGTTTCATTGGCGAGATACCCACCCTTAGCTAAGTTCACTAACAATAATAGATACCAATCGCCAATTTTCATGGATCCATTCAAATTTGTTTATTTATTAATGTAAATATCTCTATTGGGTTGGAATGAGGTTGGGAAGCTAGAGTTTTTCATACTAGAATTAGTATATAGAACGACATAGTAGGTATAAGTGATTCTACAGTGGATTAAGGAAGCTCAAGATCATCATAATTACTATATTGATCATTAGAGGATATCTTCATTGTTTTATATTGGAGATCATGTGTTATTAAATATATATCCTTGTATTGGGAAATAAAGGTTCAGCTATGGGAGTAATTCCTTTAAGATTTGTTAGACCTTTAAAGGAATTTTATTGTTTTGGATTTGTCATGTATTTGTTAGAAGTTCCCCCATAGATGAATCAGATTCATGACATTGTCTATGTATCACAGATTCTCTTGTACCTTCATGATGATTCCTATTTAATTAACTGGGGAATGTTGTAAGTTTAATAGGATGTTAACTTTTATGATTGGTCTGTTGAGATTTAGGACCATCAAGAGAAAATTTTTTGTGAGTGTGTTATGCTTTTGGTTTGTGTCTTATGGTGGAATATTGGAGTTTAATTGGGAGTGAGAGTTACATATGATCACTTAGACCTTGATCTATTCAACATTTTTTTATGAGATAACATGTATGAATTTTATTTATTTATGAGATGATTTTATAAATTTCATATTTATACTCCTTATTTATATGATGTGTTTTCAATACCCTAGTTACAGAGAGAATCCTAAGAGGCATCTCATGGGGTGGTCCCCCTTATTTTCTTCCTATTTTTGGTTTAATTCTTGAGCAAGATAATTTTTTGAGAGGCATGTAATGCAAGGGAAAAATTATAAGGGATACCTTCCTTCTTATTTTTCGGTGATAAAATATTTTTAGGAATGTTTGGAGTAGAAGTATATATGGACATATAATCTCAGCTATTGGAGGGGCATTACGATATGCTCATGGGCTCTTTTTCATGGAGCATCGAGAGGATAGTTTGGTGGTATTAACATTTTCGAGGCCCTTAAAACATGGTGCTTATGTAGTATGATGAAATATGGGGGATCACGTTCCTTATACCTACCATCTTAAGTGTCCCTAAGGAATGATTAATGGGCTATATCATGTAGTCTTGTAGTTAGTGACCCTTGGATCTTCTATTTTGGGAACCACTACTATATAGCGTCTCATCTACGTTATGGAATTTAAATGGGTATATTAGAGGATGGGGTTTGATAAAATTAAATGGGGGAGATATGGGGGGATTTTTGATTTGATTTCTAGATGGAGGTTGGACTCAAAAACATTGTGGTGTGGTTGACCTTACCAAATCATTATTTTTGTGAAAAATTTAACTATTGCTGCCTCGGTAGAGCATTTGTGCCATGGTGTAATTAAAATTATGGTCTTAATAAATTTATAATTCCCTTAAAATTACACTTATTTCCTTACTCTTCCTTCAAACTCTAGAGGATCTCTTTCGAATAGTCTTGAAACCCTTTTCTTATATTAGACTTATACCTTTAGAGATTAATTTTTTAGCGATTTGAGGTGAGTTTACTTCTTCCCCATTGGTCCTTACTATCTCTTGTTACCTATTAACATGATATGAAAGATCTTTTTCCTTCCTTTATTATGTTTTAAGTTGATGGTTTTTAAAGGATTCCTTTTGTGATGACATCCTTAGGAATCATGGGTTCCTAACGGGAGAGGTGACTGAATATCTACATCGATTATTTTGTTTTTGAGTGGTGATTCCATGAATATATATATTGAAGTAGGGTATTCATGATATAATATTATTTTATATGTCAAAGTGGGATTATATTTCTTTATTTTTGATGGGTATATGTCTAATATTGAGCTTAAAATAAGGAATTTAATAATTGAAGGGTCTTAGAAGGGTACTATTATTTCATGTGGATTATATGATGTTTGGTGGATGCCTCTTGATACTTATTAAATATGGTAAATATTGGTTTGATGTATTTTTTTTGTTTCTTATCATTATTTATAATCCTAATATTCATTAAACATGGTGAATATAACAAAAAATTTGGGTGGTGATGTGGTCCATGAATTGAGTTTGATATTCGTTCCTAAAACTGCTTGATATGAAAATTGATGCTCTAAGCTAGTTTTTTGTTGATTATAGCTACCATTACACATTTATATTTTGTTCCTTGTTTCAAAAAATTTCTCATAATGAATAATCTAATTCTAGATGAAAATTTATTTTTTTTCTTTACTTAAAAAGGTCGAGGCTACTTAAAACCTAGTTTGGTTTTATATTATCTTGTATTCTAAATGTCATGACTTTGGTTTCCCCATGAATTTGATGGGATGAAAAAAATTTGACCACCATTTTTATACCTATTTATAATAAATTCCTTTTTATTATTTTTTGTAAAATATGATATGGTTAGATAATTAGGTAAGAGATGGGTTGGCTTGCCTGATTTATGGAACAGATTTGGAACCAGTAATAGTGGGATTAAATAAATGGAATACATTGAGAGTGAGGACTGCCTATTATAGAGTGGTTATATTTTTTATGTTGATTGGTTTTTTAGAATAGGTATAGAGAAGGGATTTTCCATTGTTGTATGGTTATTCTAGGTATTGTTTATAGTTTTTTTGGTATGGGCTGAGAGTTGTTCTTGCCCATTTTCTTTTTATTTGTTGTTCAGTGGATTTTATTATTTAATGATTATTGTTTTAATTTACTTCTATCAGTTGTATGTGTCTTGATGCACTGTCAGTTCATCCATATTTTTGGTATCTTATATTGTGTCTTATAATCCCTAGATAATTGAATGACAATGAATTATAAACAAACTCATGAGAATGGGTGTTAGTGATGGAAAGATTCTGTAATTAAGAACCATAGAATGGTTAGACTATATTTTCTAAAAACATGGGATGGAAATATAAAATTTAGATAATGAATATTAAATCAAATTATCTTAATGAATTATTGTAAATGGTTAAACCAAAAATTATTGAATGATTTATATTAATTAAATTTTAATTTCTAAATGATAAATAAATTTAGTTGATGCTGAACCTTAATAATTTTATGCTTAAATGAGATTTTGGTTTCTAGTCCTAGAGATAGTAGCTGGGTTATTATATAGGAATAAAGCTTCAATTTGAGGCTATGGTTAGGAATATTCTCCTAGGTTTTGTGTGTGTGATATATTATTATATTATATTATTCCATACACTCTTCTACCTGAGTTGGCAGGGTAACCAATACTTAAATGTTTGGGGTTCTGAGTGTTTTCCCCAACATCCATATTGGTGATGGAAGGGATGGGTGACTACTCCCTCTCAACTTTTATCCATTTATATATAGTAGTGTGTGTATGGATTCTTGATCTATAATGTATTAATGTACATATAATATTCACACGTGGTACATGATGTCTCATAGTTTTACTATACATGTATGTGGAAGTTGTATTGGTTTGAGGTTATATAATATACTTGTATTCTAGGTGTAGTGTTTTTGGTTTCTATAGGGGAACTTATTCTTGGGTCATAATAGATTTAGGTATAGTGTAGGGAACACGGTCTATCATTTATTTTTACTTCTTCTTGGTTATAGTTTTTGATGAGCTACACAGGGTATAGGATGAGATGATGATGTGACTATGATATAGATACCCAAATGGGTAGGATGACTTATAGAAGGGAGTGAAGCATAAAACATTTGGTGTTTGAGAATGAGAGTGAAATATTATTGGGGAAGTGGTAATGAGTTACCTTTAATATATATTATTTTTTGTCGTATGTAACATATTTTTGTGCATTACATGGTGAGAAATCCTTGGTGAGGTTGGGATGTAGTTCACCAGATTTAGGTAATGAGTTGGTTTCCTATATTTATTTATTGGACTTTAGTATTAGTATTTTATATCTTCATGAGAGGTTTTTGGGGGAATCCAATTTAATATAATTATATGCTCACCCATATATGTATATAAACATTTTTTAGGTACACAAGTTATGTTTGGTGATCGAGATTTGTGTTACTATTTTATGGTGGTTGTTTTGGAGTTTCTATAATTAGTGTTTGATACCCAGTCTTTGTTCATGGTATTTTCATTTGTTTTCACTTGTATGAAATTAAATTCATGTTTTGGGATTAGATTTTTATTTATGTGATGAAGTTGGTTAGAGGATATTATATATTACCATGTTATTTATATATTTAGGCCAATACATCCTATTTGAGCATGTTGTATACCCTTAATGTTAGTCACCAACCCATGACCTATTGGAGGGGGGATTCATAGGTTTCCCCTATCTTCTTTGCAATCCTAGGAGGGGTACCAGTGGAGGGGTGTGGTGGGGGGGGGGGGTGGAATTTTGATATATGGAACTTTTTATATAATTATATATTTTATATCTCTATTCTTTTGAAGAATATAATATATTTTTTGGAGAGAAAAGTTGCACAATCCACTTATTTTTAAAGTACAATTTTTGGAAGGATTGAGATAAAAATTCAAAGTAATGAAAATTTGGGAGATACAAGGAGATATAACATATATATTTATGTATAAAAAGAGGGCCTTGTCTTAGATAAACACATCAATATATTATTAATTCACAAGAAAAAAATTAGTTGAAGGTTTTAGGAGCTTAAATTTTTTTATTAGCAATGAGATTAGAATTCTTACCTATATTATGTATAATATGGATTGAAACTTTGGTTATTATGAAAAAATGATGGATTAAACATTTTGTACTAATATTTTTAATGAATGTTGATTGGATATTGAGGTTATTTTATTTTTAATGGTAATATTTATTAAGGTATTTTATTTATCCATTATTTCATATATTTTATTATTTCTTAAAGTATGATCACTGTTTTTAGATTGAGAAATTTAGTTTTAATTCATTAAATAGATTTTTAGATTCTTTATTGATCAAATAAATCCATTTTTTATTTTAAATAAAACCAATTTATGTTATGTGGGATACAACAAACATTCAACTAGATATCAAAACACCCAACTAAATTGAGAAAAAATAACCCTAGATACAAACCAAGAAAAAAACGAAATAAAAATCAAATTTCAAATAGCAGCCTGTGGATACATGGAAAAGTAGCCTCAAGTGAATCTATCAACTTGACATGACTAATAGTAGTGCCTCAAGACTAATTCCTAGATCTTTAGTTGATCTATACACCTCACCACTAAGAATGCCTCTACCTACATTAAATCCCCTAAGGATGATGCAGATGAAACAACACAACAATTTCTACCCAGACAACCACTACAACCAAGAAAAAAATAAAAATTCACCAAAACTATCACATTAAATTATCATATTAGTTATTAAGAAATATCATTAAATATAATTTAAAATCCCTAGTAGAGTCCTGAGATAGCGCCATCACCACAACATCACATTATCATCGAGGGGAAATATACCTACCTCACTACCATTGTGTGTAGCGACTAACATCAACTAGGAATATAAATCTACCATCACCACTATTAGAAGACTAGATCACTAAACATGAACCAAAACACATTGAATGGAGCACTCTTCCCAATAGGAAAACACCATCTAAATTATATTTCAAACTAAACTCATTTACTTCCATTGTGTCCCGACCAAACACCAACCACAAAACAATAACATGAGCCAAATACATACTAGATAAATATAGAAAAAATTATAACAATAATAAACCCACTAGATTCTCATCACACCATGATTATAAAATCCAAATCATGGACCTCACATCCACATTATGTTAGGTGTGTTCCACACACAATTTTGAAATTGATAACTGAGAAAATCAATGAAAATAAATAATATAAGGACTTTTCCACTCTAGGACTAAGAGACACTTTATAAGAAACCAAATAATGAAATTGGATCACTTGATTATTAAATTAATGAAATTACATGATCATAAGAAAATAAAATTATAATAAATTGAAAATAAAAACCAATACCAAGGATTTTTTCAGAACAAATTTCTTTAACAACATAATCATCTATTAGATATTTTAAATTATCTGTTATTTCATGATCTTGTATTTACATATATTAGTAAACTACCATCATCTCTTGTTATTAAAAGTAGTTTTAGTGTTCTTTTTTTGAGTCAATGAATTATACTTACTTTTGAATCTAAATATTTATATCATGGATTACAAGTATCTATGGGTTTGAAATCGAACTATAATTATGCTACACCTTAGTTGTTTGTGATTATTAAGAGAAATATAATAAATTTTAAATTTTATTATCACTTATTTAGGAACCCACTTAATACACCATGGGACTTCATTGGGAATAAAACTCTCTAAAATTTCAATATACCATATTATTAATTTATTTAAATAATAATTTACCTATACTGAAATGAAAACATACTAGTTCCTTTACATTTTCTATAATTTTTATCCCTTTATAACCTCTCTTGGAATTATAATCTTCTAATCATGATTTTGACAAATGGAATTTAAAAAATGGCATAAGGACATGCACTTTAAAATAATTACAATATACTTAATATTCACATAAACCACATATCACATTCAACCACCTTTCATATCCTAGTGAATTTTATAATACATTACATGAGATTACATTAGTAGTTTTGTAACATATTTATTAATAAAAATCTATATATGATCCACCCATATTTTTTCCATAGTCATAACCTAACTCAAATCAATTAGTTGCAATAAATCATCAAATATCTATTATTTTTATTTTATTAGTTAACATATTATGAATAAATTATTTAAATCATCATTAAATATTTATTAGTGACTTTTAAGAAATTCAGTTTCACTCCCATGTCATGATTTTATTTAAATTCACAAAAAATATATAAATGTTCTATTATTAATTTTTATAATAAAACCAATATTTTAAAATAACTTTTCACACTACTACAAAAAATAGTCACATGAAAACATGCACATGTAATTAATTTCATTACGCTATTATGTGATGCATGATCCCTTATATATTCTCACCCATCCTTGTTTGAGAATGGGATAAATAAATATTTAATCTAATCATTGAAATAATATATTTATTAAATATCAACATAGAATAACAAATAAAAAATCATTAATTATATGACTTGAAAAATAATTAATATCACATATTACCTTGGAATCCCAATCTTTTTTTATTATTATGATGGATAACTATATTTATAACTTTCTTCTTAATTTTAGATGGTATTTTCTCTACCAATAAAAAATAAACTATTTTTTATATAAAAATATGATATGATATTATTTTGTAACATCTTATACCAAACAAGGCCTTACCACCTATTATATACAGTAGACCACATTGACACACCTGAAGGATATTAGGTGATGTCAAATTTTTACCAATTATAATTTCATTAATCCTTTCAACCCCTTTTAGACTTGAAATCACATTTTTGGTTAAAACATTTGGATCATTTAATGTTTAACATATCATATAACTATATGTAATATAGTAAGGAAAATTAAATTATCACATGTGTTTTTACAATACTTGACTCTACTTGTGAATCCCACTCATTTTTCATTCTTAGAATGTCCAAGTCATGGGTTCTCTAATAAAATATTTTTATCAATACAGGTAGAGTTACTTAGGTGTCATAGTAAAAATATGCTCACCATATCACATAATTATGAGATCACTGTATTACATAAATGATTACTGTAGCATCCAACTACATTTTTTTAAACCTAGTATCCCATTGGTCATACTTTATCTATTCCTTCTCCTTATGAATTAGACCAAAATATCTCTAGGGATTTCATTACACCCAAAATGATAATTTTGTTACCCAACTCAAAATTACTTAAACTACCTTAAAGTTTTCATAAATATCACATGAAACTCATCCTCTAATAACTATCTATAATTAATTTATTATTAAGAATCCATTACTTTCTCTCTCAACTAAAATATTATTCTCATACCCAACTCTATATGCCCTATTAAACTCAAATTTTTTGATAAAAGAAACCACTACATTATGAAGTCTTATTCTTATTTCCACTTATTAGACTATAATTAATAACTGGTAAAAGTTGACCCACTTAGATTATTTTATTCTTTTCATTCTTTTAGAATCCGTGGGATTTGTTGGCTCAATTCTATTTTTTATCCTCACTATAACTTACAATGACTCTTTATACTTATTATTCCTATAGAGGCCTCTTTCTCCCATATTCTCATAAGTTTACACACATGAAGCATAATAAATTCTTTTTCCTTTTCTATTTACTTCTCTAGGATCTTCAAATTATCTCACATGTATGGGATACTACATTAATCACCCATTTTATTTTTAATTTCCCAAAATGGTGTATAATTGGTAAAAGTTAGATAACTATCTAAAATAATTATAATAAAATATCCAATTTTGTATTCCTATAATTTCCCACATACTTTTTTTCAACTCAATTGATATTCTAATAATACCCTCATTTAATACATCTCATTAAAAAACTTTGTTTCTCTATTATTTCTCTATAGGCTCATCTTAATCTTCTTCTTGAAATCAAAATATCTCTACTAATTATGTACTTAATTTTTCTAAGATATATAACAATATACAATATATATATCTTACATCTTGGAACTCAACATGCAGTATGAGAGCTTCTCATGAAACTAGTACCGATCTTGAAATGAGTCAATACAAACAAATTTATTCTCAACACTCTTCCTTATTTCTTATTCTAAAATAACTTAATTCATAAATTAATTAGTTTATATGAGTGATAAATTTATGACTCAACAATGTCTATATTATTCATAAAAATATAATAAATTAATTTTAACACTTTATGTTATAGACATTCTTTATTTTTTGATCTCCTTATATTTGACTTGAAGATTATTTTTTCAATCACTCATAGCTTGATTACATCACATTTATTTTTTGAAAATTTTATCTTTCAATATTTCCCTAGAAAAAATCTCATTTAAAAAAATTTGGAATCTAAATTTTCAATTTTCCAAGAGGTCAGAAATTTCCAAAGTCATTTGTCACACTCAAGCATAATTATCATCCAAATAGGTGAATTTACTTATTTAATTAAACTCATAAGATAATTTATTTATTTGAAACTATACACATAATTATTTTAAATTACATGTTTCATAAATATATTACATTATGCCTCACATAGTGGGATTTCATTTTATAGTTTTCATCCACATAGCTAAATTTACTTACGCGTGACTCAATTATTCTAAGTGTAACTGAATTCAATAAAATATTTTCTCTCATATTCAAGTATTATTATATGAGATTAATAACTAACAATACATTCATTTTTCCTTTTTTCATATTTTGGACCTATAAAAATATCATATGGTATTTATAAAATATTTTATGGGAAACTTGTATAGCTAAGTTCTTATAATCATAGGATAATCTCCTTTACAACTTCTAAAACTTTCTGTGGAGAGTATAATCCAATTTATCATTTTTTAGATCCGATACAATAAATATCTTACATAATAAATTATAATATACACTAGTAAAATTTATTCCAAGTAGATTAATTGTCCTTTGTGCGGGCCATGTAGGATAATTTTCTTTGACATTTTTCACACTCCAATACAGGAATTCCTAATTCATTCAAATCATGTATGATCTTTTTAAAATCAACCCCATATTATTACATTTATTTAAAATCACTCTAACACAACTCTAAAAAATTATAGGAACTATTATAATAATTCTAAACCCATTTTATCGTGATCTAAAGTCTTTTATTAGGTAAAATACACAAGTTAGATTATATTAAAAACTACAATGTACTCACATTTTTAGCTTTACTTTGACATTTATAAATCATCATCAAATTTATAAGAAACAATATAAACATTAACCTTAATACTTTATCACTCTATAATAGAATCTATAAAATCTTCAGCTAACTTAGGATATCCCCACTATATGGCTTCACTTAGTTATTTAAATTTCTAAGTGACTATTATAAACAATCCTTATTTACTATGTATCACATTTTATATCCATGAAGACCAACTCATTAATTACTTTAATTGTTCTTATCCATTTTTTAATAATGGTAAAACTTTATCTTATTTCATGGTTCGATTATTACTTATTTTGTTAAACCTTCATTGACATATATTGACATTGTGAGGGGATATATTTATAAAAACTCCCACTTTTTTTAGGGATTTTTGGTGTTGAGAGTGAGTTTGTAGGTGTTTTGGAGGATTAGGGTGAGTTATATCCATTTATAGGGTCTCCATTCCATGGTGGTGGGCATGGTACGATCCGTTTCATCATTGGTTCCTTAGAGGATGGTTATGGGATAGACTATGTGGTGTTGGGATATTCCATAGTGAGCAAAATGGCCTAGTTGGCCAAGTTGTTAGGTCTAACGATTGGGTTGTCATCCTACGTAACATAGGTAGCTTGAAAATTATCATTGATGGTTATGGTGTTTTTGGGACCACTTATGTGACATGGGTAACTAGATATCATCACTCCATGGTCTTGGGTGTGGTGAGGATGAAATGAGAAAGCTTATGAATTCTATATCATAGTGGCTTTCCATGTAGGTTGTCAGAGGTTCCAACATGCCTTAGAACACCCCATGGACTTGGTCGTAGTGATGTTAATGTTTTTTTAACATCAAAAAAGTTTGGAATGACCATAGGGTATTTGAATATCCGTTGAATGAGAAATAACATGGCATAGAGGGTTGACTCTATGATAAGGTGAGGTCATTTAGGATTCCTCAATAAATAGATGGATTGACATTTATTGTTTTGATATACTTTCTTCTCCTCTAAAATTTATCTGACTCAAAACCCCATTGGAACCTTTTATCACCTCAATTGAGGCTTGTAACCTCTTTTATAATATATAACCAATGGCCCTTAATTCAAGGTACACTACTTTATCCTCCCATCCTTGTTCTTCTTGTTCTTATTCCCATTAGGAGTTCATTTTGGTATAGATCCTTGGGGTTGTGTTGAAAATAAAACAAGGAATGATCATGTATTGTTGAGGATATATTCTAATGGGTTTCACTTCAACTTTGGTGAAATTTTATACCTTGATTCTTCCACTGTGAGTGTGGTCCCATTTGAATCTCCAATTGAGGTTGGGGATCCTAATTCTCTCTTTATTTTATGCGCATATGTGAAAATTCCAAGGTTTTGTCTTGTTTTGGGTTGATATAATGGGTTAAAATATTCAGATAAATAAGTGTCTTAATATAAAATTGAATGGGGAGCGAGTTATTTTTATTCATTTAATTTTTTTGTGGCATTATGTATATGATTATCCATTTTTACTATCATATTGAAAATCAAGGCTATTTAGGGGCCCTGTTTGTGTTTCAATTGATGTAATTTGTGAAACTCTTATTGTGTTGATTTCTTGAAACAAATTGGAATAAATAGAAATAAAAGGATAAAGATCTTATATATGGATAATAAACCATTTTCCAATGGAAATATGAAATTTTGTGATAATACCCATTCTAAATAATATGTGATTTCATGAAATCTCTTTCGATGAAATTGTGGCGGAAGTTGATATGTGCTACTATGTGTTGATGTTCTTTCCAAGATATCTTTTATAATGTGTGTGGATATTATGGGGCTATTACGATGATGGTGGTGACTTGTATCAAGGTGGAGTATATTTGGAAGTGAAGCTATGATTGGTTGTAATGGGATCTGGTGTGGGATGATGAATAATGGTTGGTATGTGTGGTTGTTATAGTGGGGGGGGGGGGGGGTTCGGTTCTCATGATGGATTGGTGTATGTTGTGTTGTAATTATTATTAGTTTATGTGGGGTGGGCAATATATGTTGTGGTGCGATTATATTAGTTTCCCAATTCTCCATGGAATTAATTTGAAATGTGGAATCTAAAATGACATGGGTTGTTAAAAGAATAATAATGGGTTGAAATTAATTATAAGAATGATATGAAATTTATATTTGGTAAATAGATTAAGTAAATTAAATTTTAAATAAATTATATGTGTATATTTTAAAATAAATTTCATAGTAAATAATTGTTTTTGGAAACTAATTAATTCTATAAAATTTTGGATTTGTAAATGAAAAGGGAAAATGGAATTTTGATTATGTATGGATTTGTTGTGTGTTGTGTTGTATTAGTGGTGGTTGGGGATAGTGATAGAGGTTGCGTAACATTATGGGATTTTATGAGACATGTTAGAGGTACTGTTATGATCCCATATGTTTGTATAACTTTTTATCTATATTACATTGTATTTTCCTTTTTATTTCTATAAACACCCAACTCGATTCAAGTATTTACACTGATTCCAAAAGTTTTTGGGTTCCAAGTGTCTTCCCCAAACATATAGGATGGTGAGGGTGGATGGATGGATACCCCCTCTTCACTAATTTATCTTCTAGGTGAGGTTGGTAGGCATGGGTGTGATGGATTTACCATACAGTTCACTTTTAGTGATGATTGATGAGAAGAAAAGGTGGTTCATGGTTGGGGTCATTTATGGTAGGAGTAGGGACCAATATTGATATCCTTCATGTTTGAGATACCATACTATTCTAGTTCCATGGTAATGGTTATGGTATAATGAGGATGTTTTTGATATGGTATGTGATATGGATGTGATGTACTATGGACTGATGTCGACACAAGATTCCAAGACCTACAAGAGGCTAGGGTAGTAAAAGATTTTGTCCAACCCACATTAGATAAGGTTTGTGATGGTTTTGAGGTTGATGGATAATGAATGTATGAGAGTTCCCAGACATTTAACGTTGTGGAGTGTGAGAGAAAAATCAGAGGGGAATCAATATGAGGTACACTTTTTTGATATGATTCTTCTTATATTATTACAATTGAACTCTTTATTTGGTGAGCATGCTATGATGAGACTAATATTAGTTTGTTGACCTATTTAGGTGCATGTTGGTTCTTCAGTTTGTTATTTGGTGAATTAATATTCTATTTCCACATGTTCTTGAGATACCTTGCATATGATTCTAATGAGTATTCATGTTATGCTCACCTGATGTATATCTAAACTATTTTTCATGATTTCAGGAGCTATTTAGGGATTGATATAAATATTACTAGCTTGTGTATTAGAGTTGTTGGAGAGTTTCTACTATATCAATTTTATTTTGGTTACACTTTGATACTTTTATTGTATTTCTTCAATTATTACATGAATTTAATGATGGTTCAGTTTCATTTCTTTTCAAATAAAGGATGGATCTATTTAGAGGTTGATATCATATATCCCAATCCCATGTTTATTACTGAGGGTAATAACTTTCATATCTGTGATTTTATATCCCGAGTTCTAATTACCAATATAGGGGTTTCCTAAAGCTTGAATTAGGGTTCATTATATCCCTTCATTATTTATTGACCTAGGATGGGTATCTTTGGAGGGAGGAGGTCATGATAGAGCGGTATCAGTGTTTTTGGTCAAAAGATAAGATTGAACTTGGAGTTTGGAACCTATTAGAGATGTATGGGTTTCTAGGAAAACATTATTAGTGGAGCCAAGTGTATGATATAGACCAAGAATATTAGTTAGAACATGAAATTTTTATCCCCCTTGATCTAACATAATAAATTTAGGCCTATAATGACCAAGTGAAGTGGTGCCACTTTCAGGGTATATACATAGGTGAGGAACACATTTCATAATTTTTTACACCTATGATTAAATGAGGTAGTTTTGTGATGTTAAAAAGTAATGTATTTAATTAAATACATCTTGAAATTTTATTTTTGTTTCTCTGACTATTCCCATGATGTATTTGTAAATAAAATATTATTGTTTATTGAATTAGTCATATATTCTAAAGGTAATAAGTAAAATGGTGATCAAATAGAATGAAATATTTGTTTGAAACCTTTTTGAGAATTTAATGTATTATTTCTCTCACTTTTAAATCATGGTTATGTAATAATTAAATCTTGTTTCAATTGTTAACGAGTATGCCATGTAACCTATTTAATAAATATTTAAACTTGTTACCGAAGCATGTTTATTATGTTTTATAGTGAGTAACTTTATAATTTTTATAAAATTTATGAAACATATTACCTTAAATAGATTTCATTCTACCATGATGAAATGATAGTTTTGAAACCATGTTGGTTCCCTTAGAAGTTGATATTCCATATATTGTTTTCCATTCATGATGTATCATGAGCATTTGTTTTATTCTTATTGTAAAACACTGCCTTTGATATTTAAATTCCAAAACTGTTAAAAAATGACCATCATGATATTTATTATTCATTTTAAATTTAAAACCATTGATAATAATAACATTCTCTTCCTTTTTAAAATGACTGTAATTTTGTAGTATTAATACGTTTATATATTATAAGCATGTGTTGAAAATCATAAAAGGATGAATATTTTTTCATCATTTTTTTTAAAATTTTGAAAGATAATAAATATGATCATCTGAAATAATTATAAATTTTTAAGTCTTCCAATCAATAAAACTATCTAACTTTCCAATCATGGTTAAGAGTATTTTATGATAGATTATTTATATGTATAATATGAACATCAAAATATGAGTGCCATACCATGAGTTACCTTTGTACTAATGAAATATTAGTTAAATGTTTTAGGAAATAATTTTAAAGATGGAATTTGATTTAAATTCATGTAAAATGATAACTATTCCTTTTGGAAATCTATTTAGAATCAATACTATTTAAAATATTGAACCCATTATTTTGAATAATGAAAAAAATTTATATTTCTGAAAGAAATATTCCTCAACTGTTAATCCATAAGTAGTTTAGAATTGAGAGCATGTATAAAGTTGAAATATTTTGTGTGGATTGTTATAAAATTTCTATTATGTAAATATTGAGAATTTAATATGTTTAGTATTATATATTTAGAATATTAAATAATACTATGTACTATTCATGTTATTTTTAAATATGTAAGTAAAACCATGTTACCTTTATTGTGGTGTATAGGTATGATTTTTTGAGTGATGAAATTAATAAAGACCATTTAGATTAATCATGTCAAGTATGGAACAAAATGATATAACATGTTCAGTTTTATTATGTGATATGAAATAATGTCTTACTCTAAAATCTAAAATCATGTCACCAACATGATAAAATTGTTAAGAAAATTTTAATTTTGAAATGGGTAACATGATTTAAGAGAACAGAACACATACATTTTTTTAGAAGCATGTATCCTTAGTGATGAAATATTTAGTTTCAGTATTACATGTCTGATTTATAGTACCACAATATGTGTAGTTCTTGTGTTTAACTTGGATTCATGTTAGACCTATTTAAATAATATACATGGTGATTCATCTAAAAATAACTTGGAAACATTCAATATTGATTGTGGCTGTATTTTTTATTTTTTTATACTTTAATGTTTTGATATTCCATGTTAAAAACCTATTTCTAAATTATAAAATGATGTTTGGAAGACTATTTATGAATAATATATCCCATAATGAAGCCTAAGTCATGAATTTTTACGTTTCTTTATATGGGAATTGTGTAATCATTGAGATGATGTTTCATACTATTATCAAAATATATGCCTACTATAATTATGTGTTGTGATATGGTTGTATTTATGGATTCTCCCACCTATAATAAAATATTAAACAATTAATGTTAGTAAAAAAAGGTTGTGTGTGAAATCATGAAATCAATGAAGATGAACATTCTTTCCACAACTAAACTGTTGTAAAGAAGTGGTTGGTTTCTATATCCAATTAATTGGGTTTGTTGTGATTGCTCTTATACCAGTGGAATGTGTTTTGGAACCAAGCATATAAAAAGAGGAAAACCCATCCCCATTAATACATTTTATATTTATTAGTTGTTTAAAACCACATGGAAGATTGAGGGTTGCTCAAAATTTATAATATAGTGTCATGGTAGATGAGATCCCTTGATTTGTGTGTTTCTGACTGGGATGTAACGACCATTGTTATACGAAGAGGAGGTGTTGTGTGGTTGTTTTTTTGGCTGTTAGCATGGTCTCTAAAGAGGTTGAAACAATGGGTGAATGGTTATGTGGAATTATACAAGGATTATGGTTGAAGTGAGATGGTTTGAGTGTTGATGAATATTGACTCCCATGGACCATTTCTTTAATTGGCATGAGGTGGTGCTGATGATCTGTTATTTATATGGTACAATGCTATGATTGATAGAGGATTGTTATGTGGTATTTCATAAATGTGATTCCTTGTTATGTGTTAATATTTTTAGTGTGTTTATTGATGTGATATTGTGATTTATGATAATATTATAACTTCTTGGTTTAAATCTATTCCATTAACATTCCATCATGGCTCAGGGTGTGGGAAAGAGAAAGACATATCTTGGGATAAATCCTTTCTGAAATTATATATTTTGGAAGTGTGAAAGTTGTTAAGTGGATACTAAGACCATGATAATGAGTATTAGTTGTAGGTGGTGGAGGTTTATTTTAGGTTGGTGAAGATATGAGATGAATTGTGAGTTGCTTTGGCTGTTGGATTGTTTCGGAAGGTTGCATAATGGTTGTGGGAGATGAAGTGTAATGATTTAGGTGATATGTATTGGGAAATATTTATTGAATTACTGAAGAAAAGTTTCCTCCTATAAGTGAAAATGCATGATAATTGGAATGAGGGTCCCATTGAAGATCCCTTA
This sequence comes from Viscum album, assembly GCA_963277665.1. Classification (NCBI taxonomy): domain Eukaryota; kingdom Viridiplantae; phylum Streptophyta; class Magnoliopsida; order Santalales; family Viscaceae; genus Viscum; species Viscum album. The sequence goes on along the minus strand of OY728163.1, from coordinate 1,203,460,685 downwards.
TGAGTGGTTGGAAAGTTTGAGTTGAATTCTATGGGTTGTGTGTCTCATGATTTATAGAGGAAGAGAGTGAGGTGGTCTTCCAATGCCAGGGCATGAATTGATGCTCTAGGGTAGATTGGTCCATGATGTCCTGAGTGTGGTGAGATGGTTTATTTCTAGTGTGGTGTTATGGGTCTCCATCAGTTTGATTATCCCCAGATTAAAAATAGCTCCTAGTGTCTATTGGAATTTTAATAGAGGTAGAATGTCTGGGGTTGTTTTTACTCATTCCACTTAAACCTTATAATGAATTTTGGAATTTTTTTGAAATGTTTTTGATTGATTTCAAAAATTTAAGTGTAAATTTTTTAATGTAAATTTTCAAAATTTCCCTTCTAGAACCAAATGAAATGTTTTAATAATGCTAAGGAAATTAGTTTTAGGTGAGGAAATTTTGAATCTTGGTTAAGGTATAATGAGTGGTTGGGGCAAGTTTGACACTAGTGAGAAGGATTGGACCAGTTAGGACTCATCTAGTGGTAGAACTCTATTTGAGAGGTATCTCCAGTAGGTTTGAGGGTTTTTAAGAGATTTTTTGTGAGAGGATCATGGTTCAAATCTTATTGAGGTTTTATGTAATGGGTTGATTCTATTTTAGAGGTATTTGGTGTAATGATTTAATGTTTGTAGTTCATGAGTTTTGATGATCCCTATTTTTTGTGTACATGGTAGATATATGTTTTTAGTCATAATAAGATCTCTAGGAGTTATCTCATAGAGTGGTTGTTCAGAACTTTCAATTTATCCTTTTGTTTTTCAAGTTTTGTTTTAATTATCAAGGATATAATTTTTTAGAGGTGTATAATGTGTGGGATGATATTACTAAGCCCCCCCATTTTGTTTCCCATGTCTTGGTGGTTTCAATAGGGAGTTTTAAGTTGTTTTAGGGGATATGGAAGATTTATGATCATTCAGAGTGTCACCATGTCATGGTGGTGGGTGTGGAACTGACTTTTCTATACTTAGGTGTTTGGAGGGTTTCTATGGATCTGTCCGTGTGGTGTTGGGATATGATAAGGAAAAAAATATGTCAAGGTTAGCAGTGTTGTTGGGCATGGTGCTTGGGTGGTCACCTTGTGTTACACAAGCAACTTTGAAATACTTACTGAAGTATATGGTGTTGGGAAAGGTGTTTCGGGGACCACCTATGTAACACATATAATTAGATCTCACAATGTCATTGTATTGGGCATGGTATGGATGAAACGACCAAGTTTTTTGTGCTATGTAGTAGTGAATGGACATGGAGGGTGTCAAAAAAGAAAATATTCCATTGACCATGCCATTGACTAGGCCAAGGTGACAATAAAATCTATTTTTAAAATACCCAGAAAAGGGGGTAAATGATAATGGGATGTTTATATCACCTTTATCCAAGGGAGACCATTGTGTAGAAGGATATCTCTAGACTATAGTTCTGAAATTTCGGATTCCATTATAAATATTGTAACGACCCGAAATTTTGAATAAATCTTGTTTCCTAATTTTTTGTGTATTTTTATTTTATTTTTATACCCAACAAAAATGTTTCATTTGATAACATGAGTATAATTAAAATGAGACTGTTGGGTTTTGACTGTTATTTGACCATTAGTCAATAAGACCGCTAGAAACTAAACATTTTGATTATTGTATTTAAATACAAGTAATCTTGGTTAATTATTATAGAAAGAAGATTCGATGGCCTTGCCCAGTAGTCTTGGACCGATCGAAGCCCATCTAACAGAACTTGGGAAGGAGGTAGCACCACTGGGCTTTGCTCTGGACCAAACCCAAGCCGAACTTCATCGTGTGAAGCTAGAACGGAATCACCTTTGCAAGAAGTTCAAACTAATAGAAATTAATACTCGTGCGATGTTGGCCGAGCCTCCCTCAGATTATCTCACCTTAGCACACCTTACACTTAGGTCCAATGCTGGGGTGATAAGGGGATATGTAAGGAGACCGTAAATGCCTTGTGTAATCCGTTGTTTTAAATAAAAATTGGGATTTCTTATTATGATAAAGTTTATGAATTTTCAAATGACCGGATAAATATAGTATACATATTTTTGATTAATTTTAGAAAAAGGATATTTTAAAAAAGTTGATGTAAACCCAAAATAACTAAAAACATTTAATGTTTTTCAAAAAATGGTCTTCTACAATTATGTTCAGTATGAAATTTAGAGTCTAATAAGATCAACATAAATTTTGATGAATAGTAAATTATGAATAGTGATTTTATGCATAGGATTAGTAATGTGACCAAATGGATTAGTAATTTCACTCAAAGAAAGTTTTAATATAATTTAGACACCTAGATTAAGTAATGTGATTCAACAAAACAGGTAAATAAAGGTTTCATAAATTATTATTCAAGTATTAGTTTTTTTGGGTGAATAGTTTTTTTTAATTAAAAATTTAATTAAAAATATTTAGAAATTTTTTTTTATAAAATGGACTTCATTTTTGAACTCCGAACATCGATATTATGTTAAGGTAATTTTTGGGGATTTTTCTAAAAAAATGAATTTTTGGTGAATAGTGTTTTTAATTAAAAATTTAATTAAAAATATTTAGAAAATTATTTTTATAAAATGGAGTTCATTTTTGAAATCAGAGAATTGATATTTGGTTAAGGTGAAATTTTGGGATTATTCTGAGAAAGTTGAATTTTCGATGAATAGTGAAAATACAGTTTTTAAGTTACGGGTGTTTAATGACATCATTAAATGATGTATTAAGTATTTAATCAATATAGTCGACTTATGAATAGTAATATAATGTATGAGGTGTCCCAAGTGGCCAATACCATGGGAAAATACCATGGTCAAGCCCATGGTTTTGCCAAAACCACTAATGAGGTGTCCCTTGACCATTAATGCCTTGTCCCCTAACTTTCCCTATAAATACCAAGCCATCCTCTCATCCATTCGACTACCCACTCTACCCAACGAAGTTTTGGTCTCATTACCTCTCAAGGAGTCCTCCCAAGGTGCCCCCAAGCCCTCAAGGTCCCAACATTTGAGTTTTAAGAGTTACGTTTTAAGGTAAGGGATCCGATCTTTCTCTTTCTTTTCAAGAAACCTCTTTTATGTAATTTATTTTATGCTCCATGTTCTTATGTTAACAGGTGTTATTTTATACTAATATTACTTCCCTTTTTATGTTCACATAATGAGAGATCCCCTATTACTCTCATTATTTCATTTTATGAATTTTTAAGTGGTGCCGTTAGGCTGCCGAAATTTTTGTAACAGATTCTTTCTCCCTTCTAATTTTTCAAGATCTATTTTCATGTAAAGTATTTCAAGTTCCTTTTTATTATGTTGGTGTATGATCTCTAAATTTATCATACTGATATTTTATGATCATATTATGAGAGACCCCATTTTATCTGTTCAATTCAGTATTTTGAAGTTTTAAGTGGCGCCGTTAGGCTGCCGAATTTTTAAGTGGTTCTTCACCCTTGTCATTTTGAAGTTCTACTTTCATGTCAATTCTTTCAAGTTCATTTTTGTTATGTTGGGGTATGATCTCTATATCTATCATACTGATCTTTTATGACCATATGATGAGAGACCCCATTTGATCTCTTCAATTCATTATTTTGAAGTTTAAGTGGCGTCATTAGGCTGCTGAATTCTTAAGTGGTCCTTGCACCTTTCTCCCTTTTCAAAGTTCTAATTCCATGACAAGTCATGCAAGTTACTTTTTGTTATATTGGGGTATGATATCCAAATTTATCATACTGATATTTTATGATCATATGATGAGATACCCCATTTGATCTCTTCAATTCAGTATTTTGAAGTTTTAAGTGGTGTCGTTAGGCTGCCGAATTTTTAAGGGGTTCTTCACCCTTCTCGTTTTGAAGTTCTAATTTCATGTCAATTCTTTCAAGTTAATTTTTGTTATGTTGGGGTATGATCTCTATATCTATCATACTGATCTTTTATGACCATATTATGAGAGACCCCATTTGATATCTTCAATTCAGTATTTTGAAGTTTTAAGTGGTGTCGTTAGGCTGTCGAATTTTTAAGGGGTTCTTCACCCTTCTCGTTTTGAAGTTATACTTTCATGTCAATTCTTTCAAGTTCCTTTTTTTTATGTTGGGGTATGATATCTATATCTATAATACTGATATTTTATGACCATATTATGAGAGACCCCATTTGATCTCTTCAATTCAGTATTTTGAAGTTTAAGTGGCGTCGTTAGGCTGCTAAATTCTTAAGTGGTCCTTGCACCTTTCTCCCTTTTCAAAGTTCTAATTCCATGTCAAGTCTTGAAAGTTACTTTTTATTATGTTGGGGTATGATCTCTATATCTATCATACTGATCTTTTATTTTCATATGATGAGAGACCCTATTTGATCTCATCAATTCATTTTTGGTTGAAGTTTATGTAACGTTGTTAGGCTGCCGAATTTTCATAAGAGGAATCTTATTTTTGTCTTCCTTTCATGTTCTTCATTTCATATGGTATATGTTAAAATTTCATTACCATGTTCTTAAATCCCTTATATTATTTCCCTATACTGTTTTATGGGTCATTTATGAATGTTTGACCCATGTCCCCTCTCTTTTCAATGTTTTCTAAAAAACCTTGTAACATAGCCGTTATGCTGCAGAATTTTCGTCTCAAAAGGTCTCTCTCTTTTTTTAAAGATATTTTATTTTATTAAGTGAATAATCAAATCTCTACCTTATATATGGGTATTCACATATATACCAAGATGTTCTATTTTAAATTCTGGGATTTACATACATGAGACCCGCTTTCCCTTTTCGTGGGTTTAAAGTGACGTAAAGATCATGTCTTTAAAGCAGTTTTTAAAACGTTATGATTTTGAAATGAAACCAATTTATTTTATTCTATATGGGTTATTTATGAAATGTTTGATGATGATATATGTGTCACACATGATAATAAAGGCAAATTTAAGGGTGCTCCCTGATAGCGCTCCAATGCATTGGGTAATGATGTAACCACTAGAGATTACAATTTTCACGATACCTTGGTGAATAACCTTGGTAAATTTCAAATGAAACCTTAGGTATGGACCTTGGTGATATGTTCATGATTTTCTATGTTAAATGATGTATCCACATCTTCAAGTTATGAAAAATTTTATTTTTATTATGATATATCTCATGATTTCTTTATCATGCCTTAAAGTTCTTTTCATGGCCTTATTGAAGTATCTCAAGTTCACATGTAAAAAGTTTCTCTTGTTTCCCTTACTGGGACTTCTGCTCACCCTTTCTTTTGATGTATGTCCCCAGGTTATGAGATGCAGTAATGAACCTTGGATGAACATGAGGAGAATCCTTTCAAGTGTTTAAGAATAATGTTTTATGTTTTCATGTTTTATGTTCCTCGTTTCCAAGACACTAAACCTTAAAGATCCTTAGTTTTGTGTAATGAAATGAATGTTTATGTTATAAAAAGGCGGGATGATATAAATATAGGGTCTAAAATTCCTTGTTTTGGTCTCCTTTGTTCTCCAAATAACTTTGGCAAAATCTATACCCCCATGATACCTTTGATATTACCTCTTGATCATTCCAAATTTTTATATTGTGGAAAATAGAGAGCCCTTAATTCAAGGTATTTATCTTTATAATCTTCCTATATTCTTCTCGTTCTTATTTCCTCTAGGTGTTAATTTTGGTGTAGAACCTCTATTTTGGGTTGTAAGTTAAAAATTAATTGATCATCGATTACTATGGATATATTTTGATGGTTTTTGCTTCAATTTTTTTATGTTTTATTCCCTAATTCTTCCATTATGAGAATGATTCTATTTGAAGCTCTAATCAGGGTAAGGTATCTTCATTATCTCCCATTTTATGAAAATTTGTCAAAATTGATTACATTTTATTTATTTGGGCGTATAGTATGGGTTGAAATAATCAAAAAATAATATTTTTATTAATCTGAAATTAAATGTGGGGGGATTTATTGCATGATTTTACTTATATTGTGATGTTTCTTAAATAATTATTCATGTTGTTTCTTAGATGAAAATCATGACTACTATTGGCCTCGTTTATGTTGTGATTGATGTGATTTGTGAAACCCTTATTATATTGATTACTTTAACTCATCATGCATAAAAGGATAAAGAAAAAATATATGGATAATAAACCTGTTACCTAGAGAAGTATGAAATTCGATGATAGTAACCACACTAAAGAATTCATGATTTCATGAAATACGTTGAACTAAAATCATGGTGGAGGTTGAGATGTGATGATATGGGTTTATGTTATTTCTATATTCTATTGGGTGATGTGCGTTGTTTTTTGGGGTATTTACTGGTGATGGTGGAGACCAGATTTGAGGTAGAATGTGTTGGGTAGTGAAGATATGGTTGTTTAGAATGGGATGTGATGTGGGATGTTGTACAATGGGAATGATTTTTAGTTGTTATGAAGAGGTGGTTTGGTTGTGGGGATGGATTGGTATATGTTGTTTTGTGATGATTGTTGTTTTATGTGGGAGGATGAGATTTTCTATAGTGTAGTTGTTTTATTTTCTTATTTTTCAATTAAATAAATTTAAAATGAGAAAAATGAATTAAAATTGGTTTTTACATGAATATACATGGGCTGAAATCAAATATAATAAACGGAGGAAATTGAGGTATTATAATTGTATCATATGAAATTAATGATAAATTAATTTACCATGTTCATGTGAAATGAAATTTCTCAGTAAATTATAGTTGGTAGAAACTCTTTAATTATATAAATTGTGGGACTTTTAAATGAAAAGGGAAAATAAAACGTGGCATATGTATGGCTTGATTATGTGGTGTGTTGCATTAGTGGTGGCATCAGATAGTGGTGGAAGGTGTGAAATTATTTCTGATGTCCGGAGACACATTTTTGTTATTATTATAAACCCATAGGTTAGGATTTTTTAACTATTTCACATTGCATTTTCCTTATTATTTCTCGACAAACCCCACCTAAGTCATGTGTTTACATCAATTCCTATAGGTTTTGGGTTCTGGGTGTCTTCCCAAAACATCTAGGTTGATGAGGGTAGATTTCTAGATACCCCATCTTCCTAAATCTCACTTACAGGTAAGCCTTTTGGGCTTGGGATGTAATGAATTAAAAATATATTTCTCTTATGATGATTATTGATTACAGGATGAGGTGTTTTATGTTGGGGCTCATGAAGGGTAGGAGGAAGTAATAAGGTTGATTTCATTCATGTTCATGATAATGTACTATCCATGCGGTGTGGTAGTGGTTATGAGATGATGAGGATGTAGTGGTCGTCATATGTGAGATGGATGTGATGTACTATGTACTAAAGCTGACACAAGATGTAAAATTATCATTCCAACAGTTAGGTTTCTATTCCAAATGATCATGCTACTATTCCCAATGGTCAAGATACTATTAAAATGATCATATTACCTCTTATATATACCACTTAATTCTTTATATCAATATTCAACTAATTACTCTCAAGGTTATATATTTTTATTTTCAGAGATATTGATTTGTTTAATAATATTTTATTACTTTTATAATGTTTTGGAAGTGGGTGGGGGGGGGGGGATAATTCTAGTAGATCAGGGTGACCCATATTTTCCCATTTTAGTTTTTCTATTTCATATTTTTTGTCAAAATTTTAATTTGTTTTATTGATTATTTATGTTATAATATTTAGTAATGAAATAAATACATTGTTGGCTTCCCTATATTTTCATTGTGTATAATATAATATAATATAAAAGAACACACATTTATTCAAATATTACTAATAAAAATTTGGTTGTTACATTGTTGATGGTTCAATATACATTTTTTTATGTTATGTGATTTATTTTTTTGGTGGTTAAAATCCTATATCCTGACCCTATGTTTAATATTGAGGTTAATTACTTCTATATATGTGATTTTCCTACATTAGTGCTCATCTTCAACCTAGGTCCTACTAAAGATAAAACTCAGGGGTCATTATATCCCTCCATAATTACTGGAATGGGGTGGGTACATTTGGAGGGAGGGTTCATGACAGAAATTATAAGTTTATAATAAATAAAATCACTAAATAAAGGCCAAAAAAATATCGCCATTTGTATTTGATTTCAATACTTTGAACGTGAAAATACATTGATGTATGTCAATATTTCTTTGGTAGTGAACTCTTTCTCTATGATTTTTTGAAAATAAATTAAAATTAGGAAAAACATTTCCTCCCCCTTATTAACATTTTAGGGATGGACTTATAATCCTTATTTCAAAAAATCAAATTATCCCCATGTATTTTCTTTCCCCATTCAGATATTCATTCAACTCCCATTTAAGAGAAACGGGGAACCACATGTTCTATTAAGAATTATCCACCAACTAACCAAATATAATTCTACATGAGATAACTCTTTATGTAAAATAATACTATTTAGTTTGAATTTTTTTTTATAATTTTACTACATGTGATTCAAAATTCTACCTTTCACATCTTGGGGTAAGCAGTTACAAAATTTTAGGAGATGTTAGGAACCTTCACTCACTTGAACACAAACATAAAAAACATTAATGTACAAGGTATTTCATCCAAATTAAGTTAGATAAACACTCCCCTTTGAAAAGAAAAAATAATATAAATTAAAATAGTTATGGGAGAATAGAAATAATACCTCATACTTCAAATATTAAAGATGATATCCTAATTTCTAGATTCAAGTAGAATTGTTAAAACTATAAAAGATTCATTTATTTTTATATATAATACATAAAGGATTCTATAGATAGTTATTAAGCACTAATTTCCATTATTTAAGGACAATTATATTGATATGGTAATAAGGTATATCATCTCCAACTTCTCAGTTGGAGCATTGAGGATGAGACTTGTTCCTCAACCGATGAAACTTTTTCTTGGTAGATCAAATAATTTGAGAACTCTTTGAGTGATATCCTTTCATGATTTTATAGGCCTAATGTCCTTTGGTTATCATGGATTTATTTCCACTATCAACATAATTTCTAGATTAAATAGGATTCAAAAATTTGTAAATAAGAGTTGTTTTATTCTATCTAACTTGATCCATCTACCATTCCTCGTCCAATTTATTTGGAATTAATGTTAATACATCATTAGAAACATATTTATCCTTTATTTTGTGTGTGGTAACATCTTTATAAATAATATTTTTAGCACTATATCTATCTAGTGATTTCCCTTCGTTCCTCATCTATCCAGTAAGAACAGTAACCCATACAACAGTCTCATGTAATTCCTAGTTAGACCTTCCACACACCTATTACCTATCCTTCTGGTTACCAATTTTGGATATCCTATAAACCTATTCATTAGAGATATGTACAACAATACCAATCCAACTATCTTTTTCTTGAATTGATTTCCTTTTGGATTTTATATTGATCTATTATTTCTTGAGTTTCATGGATATCTTATAATGATCCATGATGTGGAATATATTTCCATAATTTAATAAATTATTTCTTATAGGTTAATAATCTTGGATAGATTTATCCATTTTACTCTTAGGTTCACTTCTCATCACTTATTTGGAACCCAAGGTAGAAAAATTTTCATACATCACCTTTTTCTCAATCTGTGGTAGTTTTCTCTTCACCTAAGTATATGAATGGTGCCTAGTAGGGTTATACTGATATTAATCATAACAGTGACCATTAATATTACATAAATTATTGTAATTTAAAAGTGATTAAAATATTTTCTTGCAAGATATATTTCTTCCATTCTACGAGACCTATTTACTTTCATGTAGTTTTGTTAGGACTTTATATTATCTCCCCTTACTATAGGTATTCTCTAATTTTCACATACTAAAATATTATTAAAGCAATAAATATCCCAATTCACAAATATCTACCAATTCCAACATCTTCCAATAAACATCATTGTTTCTCCTTAGGTATAATATGTACAAATAGTCATTTCTTCTATTTTTGAAAATTTTGGTTAAAGTTTTAGACTTATTTTAGGGATATTATATGTATAAACTTTATCACATAAACCATTGATACATTCTCATGTTTTTAATCATTTGTAGTCTTTAATTTTTTTTTATATAATTTAAACTTTATCGAATTCTTCAAGAAAAAATAGATTTAGTGTGAATTGATTTTCTAGAGTTATGGGATATCTTTTTCAATGATCCTGAGGTAGAGGCTTCTTTATATTATCTCAAGATTTATTAGAAACTATTTTGAGTTTTCTTTAAATCTATACTGTCTTCTAATTTTCTTTGGTGAGAGCAATCCTCATCTCTGTTTATTGGGGACTTCCAATAGGTTAATCCTCTATATTTCTAAAGTTAATTTTCTTCGCATATAAATTTATCTTGATTGTGTACTTATTATCATCCAATGGTCTATTATTAACTTCCCAATATTATTTCATCTTCTTAATTTGATCTTCATGCATTTTTATTTTCTCAAGGAGAGAATATTCTTGTTCATATATTCTATTTATTTTTACCTTTAGTTGAGTATCCTTAAGATCCAGAGAGATTTATATAGCTTTTCTAATGTATGGATAAACTCTTTAAAAATATTTTCATAAACACATTTATCATAGAAAACCATTTTTAATTATTCAAAAATAAAATAATATATTTTATTCCAAAGTGATATAGATTCATCCTTAGCATCAACTAGTTGTGTGAGATACTTATACATTTGAAACATCTTAGATAAAGCATTCTCTATTACATAATAATATTCTATAGATATTTGTTTTTCATTAAATATCCATTTTATATATGTGAATATATATTTATTCACTTAAATAGGGATATATTTCAAATAATCCTTAACCTTGATATAGATGTCTTCAATTAATTCAATGGATCAACTCTCACATCTTGAACTTTCTTCACTAGTGGAGTCATTATCATCTATAGATTTATAATAAAACTTACCATTCTTAATAGATTTAGTTAGTGTTTGTTCCTAATGGACTCTTACATTCATTATCATTTTCCTTGCTTCATTATTTTTATTGCTTCATAGAGTGTGGGATGAAACATATAAGGGATATATTATTCTGTCTAATGTATTCTTCAAACATAAAAAACCATACTTTATGTATATAAAATAATGGTGAGAAATTTTTTAAATCCCACTATTGTGACCATTTTCATTGATACAAATGAAAATAATACAAAATATCCAATCGTAGGGAACATTCACTTTAATACCAATTTTTGTGTTTAGTGGACTATGAAGACGCATTAGGAGGGGGGAAGGGGTAAATCAATTGTTAAATTTACACCAATTCAATTTTTTTCTTTATTTATTTAAACCCCTTTTTTATTGAACATATATTACTAGTTAATAAAGTTGGATATTTTAATGTATAACATAGTATAGACCTATATTTTTTAAAATTTGGGGCCAAATCCACTTTTTATTATGAAATGAATACCTCTTTAAATCTAGGTAGAGGGAAACCCATTACATATCCCGTAGGACCAAGGTCAGGTTACTTCATCCCCAAAGTAATGTAGTACACAAAGTTAAATCATCATAGGGGTTTTTAAAAGGTTTGACCTCTCCCTAGGATCCCACTTCTTTTTGTTATTAGGATATCAAAGTCATGGATTCTCTACTAGAATATTTTTACCAATACAAGTGGAGTTTTCCATGTATCATCCTAAAAACAAGAACACCATATTACACATATATGTGATCATAATATCATTTAGGTGATTTCTATATCATCCCACTACACTTTTTTTACATTGTAAACCCACTATTTCCTTTGTAACTCTTTTTTCTTCACTTTAAGTGGATAAAAATCTGTCCAGGGATGTTAGTACACCTAAAATTATAATCAGCTTCTTCAACTTATAGTGAATTTGAATTCCTTATATTATTTATGGAAAAATCATTCCACTCAACCTCTAATAACTACCTAATATCTAGTACTTATTCATCTCTGAAAAATAAAATGTTCCTATATGACTCAACTCTATAATCTTGGGAAAAATCAATTTTTTAGATAAAATCAACCATGAATTTCAACATTCATCTTCTTCTTTCCACTTCCTCTAATATAACTAATCAATATTATTAGGAAACCTACTTATATTATATTATTATTTTATTTATTTTAAACTCAATAAGTTGCACATGCTTAATTATATTCGTCTTATTTTCTACATCTTAAAACGTATCCTGATGGTTCTTAATCCTTGAGAGGCCTAGTTATATCAGGTTCTCATAGTTTTTCACACATAAGGAAATAAAAACTTATTCTTACTTTTATAATTTATTCTCCTTGATTTTATCATCAGATCATGTGCATGAGAGACTACATTAATTGATCTATTTATTTTCAATTTCTATAAATGGAGTACCAAGGGGAAAAAGAGTATGCCAACATAAAAGAAGTATAATAAAATATAAAATTGTGAATTCACGTGATATTCTTTGTAATTCTCTTTCATATAAAAAAATATTCCATGAAAACCCTTAATTAATGCTTCTCATTAAATGATTTTATTTTTCTTTTATTCATCTATGTACATGGATTCATATTATTATTCAACTCAAAATATCTCTTTTGAATCTTCATTTCATTTTCATAAACTGTTTAAAAATATAAAACATTGATATCTTGTAATGTATAACTCAACTTGTAGTGTGAGAGCTTCAAAATAAATAAATACATACCTTAGTTTGAGTTTGTGGAATCAAATAAAAACTCAACACTCTTCCTTATTTATTTTTATCAAATATATCTATTTATAAATTACTTACTCTTATATGGGTGATCAATTAATGACTCAACTATGTATATATTATTCTAAAAAAATAAGATAAATTCATTTCAGCACATTTGATGTTCTAAACATTTATCTTTTATCGATCATGTTCTCCTTTGACATGAATATTAGTTTCTCAATCACTCATTTATTATACGTATCAAATTTAATTTATGATCCTTTTCATTAATAATTTCCCCAAGCCTCAATTCATTTTTATTCTTCATAATCAACGATTATAGAAACTTATTTTTTTCTTCTGATAAGATATAAAAAAAACTCTAAGTCTTTTATCTTAATCCAGTATAATTCTCATCCACATAGATGAATTTAAATATTCAGTGATTCTTGTAAGTTTATTTACTTAGATAAAATTCTATACGTAACATAACTTAATTATAAACCACATAAATATCTTATGGGTTGGATTTCATAGATTTATTTCCTTTGATAATTTTCATCACCAACCCAAAATTTAATTATGCAAGTCTTAATTAGTTTTTATGTAAATCCATTCTCTTACACTGGAGCTCTCATAGACAAATAATCTTACATGACCTGAAGAACTAATGATGTATGAATTTTTCCTTTATCAATTTCCATATCTCTAATAATATCATACAAGATTCAATAAATATCATATGGGTATCTCATGTATCTCAATTCTATCACATGTAGGATAATAGCCTTTGTTATTCCTCAAAATTAATATACATAGGATAATCCCATCTATTTTTTTGTCAGTTCCTTTGAAATGGATATATTTCATACTCAAATATCATATATGATAGGAAAGATTCTTCCATGTAGATAAACTTTCCTATGTGTAGGTCACATAGGCTAATTTCATTTGACCTTATTAATGCTCCAGTATAAGAATTATACATTTATTAAAATGAAGTTATAGATTATTTTAATCAACTGTTAACTATCCCATTCACATTAAATCACATCAAAACTGCAGAAAATAGTTATAATAATTAAAAGAATTATACCAAACCTTTTTATCTTATTCCAAAGTCTTGATGCATATAGAATAATCAAGTTAGATAATTTACATAAATTCCACCTCACTCATATTTTCATATTTACTTCAACCTTTAAAAATCATTATACAAGAGAAATAAAACACCATAAACAAAATTTTTGAAGATCGATAACTCTAGTAGGGATTATATAACTTACAAAACTAGTTTAGTGTATCTCCACTAGCTAGATTCACTCAACTGTTCATTTTTAGAAGAGAATATTATAGAAATTTCTTCCTTTCCAAATATCAATTTTCATATCCATGAATATTATGTCCAAAATTTCTAAATTTTCCTTTTTCATTATTTTATAATAGGTACACCTTTATATTCTTTCATGTATGGATGCTCACATTATTATCCAAGTCCTATTAGACATATATTGACATGATCATTTGAATATAAATACAATCACAAACCCAAAAACCCAAAAACACAAAAATTAGAGTGCTATAAGGACTTTGGAATGATATTTAATTGTTTGAGGTTGATACGTAACACCAACATTTAACTACTAGTCACTAAAGAGAGATTTCCCTCAAGGTAGTATATAATATAATTTAACAAAATAAAAGAATAACTAAATAACTAACTAAATATTTAAATAAATAAATATAACATACCCAAATAATTTTAATAAAATTTAAAATAAATATTTAATTAAGCATTTCAAAAAATGAGGATCATATCATGAAATAGGTGAGTCAAAAAAGAAATTATTTGGATCACCCATATGATGATCATGTAAAAATAAATAAATCATAAATATAAGATATATATGGATACATGAGTTATAAAAAATGGGACTAATTATCTCCTCCAATCCTCATCTTTTTACCATACATGGTCTCTTATTTTTCCTTTCATCATTACATTCATTTACTTTCTGATAATATGAAATAAAAAGTCTTCACATTTACACTATGGTGTTTGTGTAGAGTGTGATTATAAAAAACCTTGTATAATGTCACCATATGACCTTAAACACATACCATTATATAATTTTTTATACATAATCTTGCTTCATTTTGATAATTCAAGTGTTCCCATAATTCTTCCCAAAATTAGGTATAATTTTGAAATATTTTCTAATCAATTAATTTTAATAAAAGAAAAATAATAATACCAATTTCATTTTCAATACCTTGTGTGATTACCAATAAATTATGAATCTTTACCTTACACATTATATGTTTTATTCAAGATAATTATATAATTTATATTAATTTTCATAAGATAATCTCATATAACCACATTGGGAGGATAAAATATGACTTAACCTCTATATACAACTAGGAAAATAGGTAAAAGTATGCATAATTCCATGTCTCATATTGTAGTCAAGAGAAATTTATCATAGGAATGGAATTGGGCTAAAAAAATATACCATATAATGTGTCATGTCATTTTCAAAATAATATCCTACCACATTTATATAGACATGATAAATTATGTTTCATGATATGTTTTATATTATAGTCAAGATAACATCATCCAATAACTATGTCAGGAGGATAATGTATGAGGTAACCTTCTCACATGGGTTATCCATTAGGGAAACTATATATCATATCATGCTTCACATTATAAACAATACTTTATGGTCATACAACCCATCACATAATACCATGAGTGATCCAATTTAAATTTCAAAATTCAAAAAAGAAACACATAACACCAATGCACATATTTATTTTAAACAGGTTAGAATAATTATAAAAATAGTCTCAATATATAGTTTTTTAAATCTAAAATTTATATCAAAAAATTATATGAAAACTATTAATCAATCAATATATAGATAAATCGTTCCAAAGATTCATCAACCATAGAAAAATAAAATATATATTTTATAATAAAGGTTTATTTATAAACTTATATTGAAAATAATCTAAAATCTTTATTCCCTTCTTATATAATGATCTAAATTTATAAAATTACTAAAAAAGAATCCCTATATGCATAAGAATTTAATAAAATTTTATTGATAAATATATAAATTTATATATAATCTTAGGAACTACGACTTCCCCATTAGGTAAACGACGCTCAGTTTTTGTCCCCCCAACTCACACACTTTCTCTAATGAACCAAAAAAAAGATGAAATAGGATCGATATCAAATTACATAATTATTATGAATATATACTCAAATGAGATTTAACACTAACATGAGTTTTTTAGGTAGATCTCTCCTAAACATTTAGAAAAAAATAAGGATTTTAGACACTTTAGTACTAAAAAAATAATGTAAAGAGACAAATATATAGATTTTATTTGATGGGACTTCATGATAATAACACACTTGATGGCTTGTGATTTGAACAAGGAATGTGGGATATCAAGTGGGGACGATGATGAGGGATAAGGGAGAAAATGGGTAGGGGTCGATTTTGGGTTGATGTACATGATGCATATGGAGAGTTTTAATATGTTTTTTATAAAACAACTAAAATATCCCTATTAAAAAAATATCATAAACCTCAATAGGTACCTCTTACATTCTTATAATTTACTTTATAGGATTATGATGATAATGGGTGTTCTTTCTAATCTATTGAGAACTTTGTGCACCTCTTCTAGGTACATGGTGGGCCCAATCTATGACCATAAATCACCCTTATATCCTTCTAATTCCCTTTTAAAACTATAATTTAATACTTATAAAATTATTTCTAATATTTATGAACAGAATCAAAAAATTAATACCCTTACAATAATATAAAGAATAGGAAATATTCTATCTATATAAACCCAATAACTTTACCTAACTCTCACGTTTCTATTATAAAAGTCATTTTTCAAATTATCAACTAAATTATTATCAATAGTTTCCAAAAAAATGACATTGAAACTCTTAATAAAATAACTAAATATATTATATTAGTGAATAATATGTTTAAATAATTGGTAAAATATGGGTAATCAATGTTACATGACCACTCTATTATCAGTATAATGAAAATTAATCAGAACACCGATGATAAATAATTTCTATGTTATATTTAATAATTTATCTATCAAAATATATTTAGTTGATAATGTTGTGATGAATTTAGTTTTCATTTTGGAATTAGTAAGGATTACCTATTTATATAGTACAAACAAGAAAATTGATTAAAATATTGAATTATATTCTTTGATTTGGAATTATCTTTTATAAAACTATTTAAATAAGATCTTTCTCACATTAAAAGTAAAAATATACACCATCAGTTCTTATTAGGCTCTTAAAGGATATCCTTATCTTGAAAAAATCACCCTTACTAGGGTCTAGTAGGTATGTATTTTGTATGAGATATCCAGTCATGTACACAACATGATATATATGGTAGATCATACTATTTATGTATAAGGAATATTACTCATGTGTTCCATATCTATAGATATATAAATTAAATATATTTTTTTTATTATTTTTACCATTTAATACTTATAAAATATCTATTGGAAAAGGGTAAACCAAGATAGAGATTTTTTTTGTGCTTTTTTTAATCTATTTTTGATTTGATGAAGGATTTTTTATACTAAGGGACATATTTTAAAGTTAACGGTGAAATTTTATAGTGTTTAATATTTTTGTGTGTGTGAAACATTGGAGGTAGTTAATTTGTTTCAGAGAAAAGACATAGTTTTGGTGATATTCAAAGAACATTTTTAATGGTGAAAGTAGTTTCATGCTAGCCAAATCATATTCAAAATAGTTGAGAAGTTTCATGTTAGTTAGGTCAGGTGACACAATAAGTTAAGATAACCATGCTAGTTTGGATATTCAATTTTTGGATAATGTATGTTGGTCATAGGGACCATGAAAATATAGTTTAAGAAATAAACCACCATGAAATTCCTATCAGAAAGTGTTTAATGAAGTATAGGGGTTTTCTATAAATACCAGGTTACCCCATCACTAGAAACTAAAGAATATTTCATGGATGGTTATAAGATATCCTTTAATGATGGTTTAACAAGAGAAATGAAACTAGCATGAACATGAATTCGGAAAAACATATGGGAGAAATAATCTATGTGAAAATAATTACACGAGTGATACTAGAGAAAACATACTTGAATAAAAGATGATTTCATCAATATAGTAAAGAGAAGTACTTATGCAAGAAAAAATTTCTTCTAGTGATATGAGAACATAAATTTCATGATGTAGGATATGATCATAAAAGTTTCATGAAGCAAAAACTGAGTGAAAGAGTTTCAAAATAAAGGATATGATCATGGGAGATGTGTAGAAAAGTACCTTAGAGAAGGATTTGAATGAATTAGAACTCAAGTTTAGGATTTTCATGAACTGAACCTATGAAGAAGGACCTTATTGGATATGAACTTGGTGAACTATTATTGGGAGAAAGGTATAAACCTGAGGGAACTTGCTCAATTAAAGTATAATTGAATGAAGTAGATAAATTTGGGTGAATATTAAATGGAATTAAGGTGCATCATATGTAGGAATTCATGATGAAAATAAAAGAAAATATTCTTCATGATATGGAAGTGACATCCAAGTCATTAAACTAAGGAAAACTTTATCCAAAGTAGTAAGAAATGAGGAGTCATTATAAATGCCCCTAATTAGTTAGTGTTCATGTCATTGAATAAAATTTTTGAGACAGTAATCTAAGAATTAAGTGACTAATGCAGAATAATTTTATCCATAATACTATTGAATATCGGTGTATTTTAGTACACTGACATAACACCATGTGTATTCTCCTTGTAATTGTCCTTAGTGGTGATCTATGTAAATATATTGTACCTTGTTTTCATTTCAATATTTTTTTGTGGATGTGCTACTAACTAGTTAAGTTTTAACATGTTTCTATCAGTATGTGAAAAATATATAATAAACAAAAAAGAAAAATTTCACAACCTAATTCACCCTCACCTCTTAGGGTGTATTGTATTAGGAAAAGTGGTATTCGAACCATAATTTTCCAATGATAAATATGTTTTATGGAGTTTAAAACCGTGAATAATACAGTTCATTCAATGAAGTTCTACATTTTTATGGGAGAAACTATCAAATTTTGAAAAATAGGAAGAGGTAATATATTTGATCACATGTGTTGTAAATTTTATCTTCCACATCCATGGAAATCATGATAGTGATGTGATATGAAAATCTATGACTGAAATTGACAGGAAAATGATAGATGCTAAAGTTAACACTCAAAATTTTCTAACTGAGGCCCTATAATATCATATTTTTAAGAAAGCGATGAGATTAACTTGCACTAAGTCCATATGGGATCAATAATAAAATTTATATAAAGGAAAAAAAATAAGATGCTGGAAGTTAGGATACAAGTATTTCACGATAAGTTTGATGATATTGAAATATATCCTGATGAGAATAAAAATAGTTTTTTCAATTTTATTAAGGAAATTTTCTTTGTGATTCAACATCTCGACGAAGAAGTTAAATATATCATGATCATTAAAAAATATTTTTTGATGACTTCCACCTCTATATAATATGAAATTACCAGATCTTAAAGAAACAGACTTGAAAAAATTATATATTGATGATATACTAAGCAGTTTAGTAGATTATGAGATATAGGTAAAGATGAAAGGTATATAAATTCATTAAAATAAGATACATCCTTTAATGAAATATAAAAACATCAAATCATTTAATGAGTTTATGATGAAAATGATATGGATATTGAATTCAAAGATCTTATAACTAGAAAAAATATAGATTAAGGTATATTTAAAGGAAAGATACCATTAAATTGAGTTCGAAGCATTTAAGTGGGGAAAATTTTAGAAAGGTTACTGAGAAGGTTTTATTATGATGAAAATGAGATGTAAGTCATATAGAATACTTGAATGAATGTTTGGACCATAAAAGATTCCAAAACAAAAATTTAATCTAGAAGAAAGTTTCAAGGAAAGAAATTTGTTATAATAGAAGAAGGTAGTGAAGAATATTATCTAGAAGAAGCTTAAATATTAAAATTATATAATAATGTTCCCATGATAGCCATTATTAAAAATGTTGAATATTAAAAGGAGGAAGGTAATCATTCTGAAGGAATTGTTAATGTCAATGAAGAACTCAAGGGAGATCTTGAATAGATCAATATCCAAACATATAAATTTTTAAATAATAATATAAAACTAAAGGAATATTATGAATACATGGATCAGTTTGAAGCTGACATTATTTAAATAGAAAAAGAACTAGAAGATCAATAATTTTGTTAGGTGAATTCTGAAGAATTAGTGAACATTAAACTGAATATTGAAAAATAGGTTGAAGTGATTGAAAAACTTAATTAATGTTCAGAAGTGTAAACAATGATGGTATAAAATCTTAAAGAAACATTGAGAAGTAAGATTGAATCAAAAATAAAATTTACTGATCATAATAAGACAAATAATCATGAAAAGTTCTCTGGTGGAGTATTGTTAGAAAGGGTAAAATGAGACTCTGAAGGTGTTGAGAAAATTGTGATTGAAAAAAACATAGATCCAGGGATAAAAATTAAATTATATATGATGCTAGGACATTAAAAGTAGAATAAAAGGGATCAGAAAAAAGGGAAGTAGAAGGTTTATGGTTATAGTGTCAAAACTAAGAAACTATTTATAAGAAAAAAGATATCTATAATAAAATAAAATAAAGTTTTGAATAAATTCTCAATATTTGTTGGCTTATCATGAAATAAATATCCTTATAAAAGTTAGGGATGTGTAGCGAAATGATTGAGAAAAGATGTTTCCTTTTATGAAATGTCAATTATTGTGAGTGATACTTGAGAAAAAATACATGAAGAAAATGGAATTTAATGACTAGGTTAGAGATAAGTAGTTACATATGACATAATTGTGAGAATAAATATGAGCACATGAGTTTCATGATGTAGGATATGGGTGCATGATTTGAACGAAGTAGGACATGAGAATAGAAGTTGTGTGTTATCAGATCTAAGCGTAGGAGTTGTTCGAAGTAGAAACTCGGCATAAGAGTTGAAAAAAACTATACATGACTATAGGATTTATACAAAATATACTTGATAGAAGTTACCTCAATAAAAGATATCTAGGTGAACTATACTTGGGAGAAAGGCTAGGACTTGAGTGAATTTAGATGGGTGAAGTGGACCTAAGAAAACTAGAAACAACTGGTAGAATATTATGGGGAATGTTGATACATAAAATCAATACTTCATGATAAAAAATAAAATAACACATTCTTGATGATATAAAATAAACTTTTATGATATTAAACTAAGTAATACTTCATCCAAAGCTATGAGCAAGGAGGAGTCAATGAAAGTGATCTGAGGAAGGCAGTGGACTTTACCCTGAATGAAATTGTAAAGCTAGTAATCCTGAAATAGAGAGATTTGTATTGAATAATTTTATCCAATGACCCAGTGAACATTAAAATATTCTATAACATTGGTAAAATATTATTTGTATACTTCTTGTACTAACCCTCAGTGATGAACCATGTACACCATTATTCCTTGTTTTTATTTCTACATTTTTTTATGGTGGATGTGATATTAATCATGATAGGTTGAAAATCTTCCTACCAATATGGGAATAATATATTATACAGAAAAAATATTCAAACCCTAATCCACACCTCCCCTTCTCAGGGTGTCTTGGGTATAAATAAGATCCTATAGTGGAAATCCATATAATAAAACACATTAAAACTTTATCAATATATATTTCCTTACATTAACCGAAACAGATCGATAATCTATCTATATAGATTTGTATATATTGTATACTTCACCCAAACCTTCAATTTAAAAACATTTTCTCTACTTACCCCTTATAGAATATAAAGCCAAGATGAATTTTTTAATGAGAAGTATTACATCCCAATACAATACCAAAATGATAATTGTAACCCCACTCGAATAATTATATAAAAAAATATAAATCGTATTATAAAATAAAATCAAACTACTTGATGACATCATAAATGTTCAAACTCCAAGAGTCTTACATTAATCCATTAATGGATTTTTTCAATTTTAAAACTTTATTAAAACCTTTTGGATCATGAAAATATTTATTCCATATCATATAAGCATATGTGAATTTGAACCAACCGAGGAACATGATTTTAACACCACTCTAGTATTTTTAATCATAATATATATTCTAGAATATATAATTTGGATGAATTTTATCATAGTTATTAAAGAAAATGTCTCTTCACAGTATATACCATGAGCTTGTTTATAGAATTACTCCACTAGATGTGTTTTATATGTATATTTACCAACATACATATTTGTGTTTCTCCTAAAAAACTTTTTTCACTATATAGGTATAGCCCCATTTGGTGGATCAACCAAGTTATAAACTTGTTTAGTATACAATTCCTTATGAGATTTTATGGATTCCAACCATTTATTAGAGTTAAAGCTCCCAAAGTCTCTTAATAGAAAGTAGGTAAAGTATTTTATAGCCTTATAACAATCCTAGATGAAGAAAAAAACTAAAACACAATGATATTTTTTTAGATATTATAGATTAATAATAATTAAGAACATAAAATAAAATTTTATACCTTTAATCTATTGATTTGAAACTCTATAAGCATTATTCTTGATAATGTTCACATAGAAACAACCATTTGAGTATTAATTATGTATATAATACATAGGATGATTCAATCATGTATCAAGCACAAAATACCCACCCATCACCTTGAAATTCAAGTACCACCACATATAAATAAGATAGAAAAAATATAGTGTGTTAAATATGGAGTGTGACTATCTTAGTTCACAATTAAACTCACAATATTTTTTCTATATTATTTACTATTAAAAATATGCATAAAAACTTTATATAAACCTACTTAATTAAATAGAGGAGGGCCATAATTATTGATATTTCATTAATATTTAATAGATATTTGGGTTTATAAATATTAAAATATAATATATATAACATATTAGTCTAATTTATATCCATTAATCATTATACACCATATATAATTAATGAAACATATTTTATCTCCTTCAAAAATCATCAAATGATATATCATCCAATTAAATATTATAGATTATATAGAAAAAATAAGATAGGATGATATATTATTTAATGAAATATCCATATCATAACAACATGCATGTCAAACTATATAAGTTCTGTTAATCATACTATATGATAAACAAATTTTATGAAACTTCTTAGATTTTATGTGTATTATTTTTTGATATTATATCAAATATTTTCAAGACCAAGTGTAGAGAAGACGTGTGATTCTGAGGCCCTAGTGTGCCCGAAATAAATGTTTGAAATATATTAAATAGCACACACATGCATTTTTCATAAAAAGTGGAATAACATCTAAAAGGGTGCCCATATCCAAAATCTGAGGGTTCTGTTATGTTCACAATGTAGGTTTTACCGTAGGTGCGACTCGACCTTGGTCAGCATGGGCCGTTTGTGAAAATGTTTTCACATGCATTAAATTAATAAAATAAATTAACATAATTTTTTTATTCATAACAATGACCTGGATCCACTTTAAATATACAACTATAGAAAATTCTCTCAAGGTTGGTTAATAAACCCTGGAGACCTAAGAGACGTCGGAGGATAGAGTTCTTGGAAAATGACAATGGATCATGATCAAATCATAGATCGAAACACCAATGGAGTTGAAGGATATCTTCAATTATGGAAACACAACCATTATTCATCAAAGATCAATCCAAACTATATGTAGGGAAATTTTTGCTTGGATTTATTCCCTATTCTTGATTCACATGATAAACACAGATCAATTGACTAATGAATTGAATCATGGATCATGCGTATTTGAGGGATGAGTTTATTATGGGGTGATTTTTGATAATTTATTTGTATTTTTTATTTCTTCATTGTTATTATCTTGGAAATAAATTGAGATTGACAATAACATCAATTGAGGTTCATTCCTCTTACTTGTTCTTGTGCTTTTCTCCCCTGATTATTTTCTAAACGTGGGAATTATTTATTCGGAATAGGGTTCGACATATCTCAATCAATTGATCATTTCACACCCGTTTATTATTGTAATGATCTGATATAAAAAATTTGGGATTATCACAACACGGTGGTGGTGAGATGATTGAAGAGGTGATAAATTAATGGTCTTGGATACCTAATTTTACATTCATTGACATTCTTTGGTGCATAATGAATTGAACCATGTAGATCCTTTTTCTGAGTGGATTCAAGACTGGTTTCCCATAGACCAGTGCTGGAATGGTCTAGAATAACCATGATATATAGTTTTTAGTAAAGGTGGAGGCTTTGAAGAGGTATGAGATTGATTGGATTAAATCTAGGAAATCATAAGAAAAATGGCGTGTAATCCGACATTACATGCTATGTGGGACCATTAGCTAAGATGCTATGGTTACTATCGAAGTTAAGGATCACATAGAATATTAATCCTATCACCTAGTGTGTGATCCTTCCTATTTGAATTTATATGTACCTCAGTGAGAACATGGACATGGGTTGGAGTACACGACCATATGACAAGCCATATACTCCCACATGGACACGTCTTGGCTAGGTGTACATGGGATTACCCATGTAGAAAAACACGAGTAGTGTACATGACCAGCCACACACCTTGTACTATTGCATAGACACATCCAAGTGACACGGGTAAGATACCATGTGTCTCTAAAGACCATGTACTCCATCTACATGCCATGTATTTGGAGACTGCATATTGTGTAAGGATCTTCCACATGGGAATATATTGGTAAATATGGACACATCATGTACCCATTGGGATATACTGTGTACCCCCTGAGACATTCGCTATACCTACTTCAAGAGTGATTTTGGCTCTTCATTTTCTTAATTTGGACTAGTATAGGTTGAGTATGTTCTGTTGGTCATTTTTACCAAGGGTACACTACGAAAATACATCCATATCACTAGATTGTGACCCCCTCTAGATGTAAAGTCTGAGATAAAGTTGTGGTGTCCCTCCGTGAGATTGGAGTACGATCCTATATCAACTTTGTTATATAGTTGGAGTTTGTGTAATCCTATGACCTCCAAGAGTAGGGAATTGATCCTCTATCTAGTAGACCACATTAGTAGGGTTTCTGTAATCTTTGGAATATGATCCCCTATGTAGCGGGTTGATCCAAATGAGGTTCATGGTGTGTCCCAGTGGTTCTGGGAATGACCACTATATGTGTATTAGAGTCTTCTTAAACTAGTTCTTGTGGGGGTCCCAATGATCTAGACCTCATAATTGAGTTTATTTAATGTTATCATGGCTTATGGATTGGATTCTCAAGGAACAAGATTTGATTCAATCATAATCTTACGGTTAACAATTTGTTATGACATCCTGATGATGTGGTGTCTTTCTTGGGTATATCTGAGTTTTTTTGTTATAAATTGTTTTTTATATCTTTTATTGAGTTGAATGTACTTGGTTGCACATTTTTAGTGTATTTAGGGTTTCCTAACGAGTACTGTTATAATCACCCATGCATTGGATTTTCCTTCACATGTCATGTCTTATGCAGATGAAGAGCCTGTTGATTGTGTCTAGGGGGCATATAGAGTAGTTGGATCATAATTGGAGCTTGTAAGACTGAGTTGTTTTATTAGGATCTTACTTTTGAATTTATTCCTCTCCCTTAGAGCTCTTTGGGATTTTACAGTTTTTGGTTTGGCTTTTATTTAGACCCTCTTCCCACCTATAATACCTTTACTATCATACTTTATTGTGGGATCTTATATGTATGCATTCATTGTTTCAGTTGTTTTACAATTAATCATTGTGTGGTATTGGGATTGTCCTGGGTCAGGCCTCGGTGAGTCAAGTTGTGATAGAGTGGTATCAGATCATGGTTCTACCTTAGGACTATAGTCGGTGAGTTTGGTTTGGGGTAATAGTGTTTAGTGTTTTGAATTTGAATTTCAAGCCAGGGACTCTAGTGTTGGTGAAGAGACTGACATATCCATACACCAGAAATATGATCACCTTCCTTTCAACATGGTATATATAAACCTTGGTTTTATGGAATTTTTTTGGTGCATGCATAATATAGGAATGGTTGTCTTTTCCATGTCCTTGTTGAGTCAGCTCCCCAAATATACTCTTTTTACCATGGTACATCTTGTTTATATTTCGGGATTCCACCTTGAAGATAACTAGACTGGATTACACTATATGATCATGAGGATGATCCTCCTAGTGATGAGGCATAATTATAAGGTAATATACCATAGATAGAACCTACTGGTGGTTTACTATAAATACCACAACCCATTGAGCAGAAGATAAATATAACAGTACTAGAAGAGGGTGAATGTAGTTTAAGTGTGTTTAATGAGTTTCAGAGGTTGTGACCTCTTACTTTATGGGGTGAAACAAACCCCCAGTTGGTTTTGGTCTGATTAGAGGTAGTCACACTCATTTTCTATGTTGTGAGGACACCAGCTGGCCAGATGGAAGTCCTCGCAGCAAGTCTTCTTCAGGGTTCTGTTGGGAAATGGTGGATCTTGGTGAATCAATCACATGACGACATAGCTCTCTCCCAAGAATACATTTAGCATATCTTCATAAATGAATTTTATCAATCCACATTGAAATCAGTATGCATACAGGATCTTCTGCATCTTTTGCATGGTAGTGTGACTGTGGTGGAGTACTCCATGAGATTTACTGATATACTGTGTTACTTATTTAATATGGTACGAGACCAGTTCTTCAGAGATCAAACCATTGGGCATGGATTATGCCAAAACATCCGGGATTAAATGCTATCTATTTGAATTTCGAAATATACTAGGGTGATTGAGTGATTTTTTTGGTGTAGATCATTCTGGAAGAGAAGACACTTGTAGCGGGAGCTATTAGTGGGAACCCAGTAGTTGTGAACATGGAAGTAGGTAGCCGAAGAAAGTCATAAGGATATAAGATTTTTATACGCTTTAGGGGGGAATAACATGACTTGGAGATAGTGGTGCATGGATATCATGGTGCCTCTAATTATCTGAGGGATAAGAAGTGTTTCTGTTATGTTGGTCAGGGACATCTAGCTCAAGATTTTCAAACCTGCCGTACAACTAATCATGAGATGGTCAAGGTACCACCAAGGAATAGACATAGGCAGGAGAAGGGTGGTACATAGGGTGGTTCACATGAAAGAGGGTCTAGTAGGGTATCATCAGGTGGATGGAGGTTTGACCAATTACCATCACCACTCTAGGTGGTCCACGCCAGGCTTAGGGAGCAGGTAAGGTAGGATGAGGCCAGCTGTAGACTATGGAGTCCAATACCCGCGAGGATCAAGGGATGATATGAGGTACAATATTGTATGTTCTACTTTAGATACAATATTAATAAACACAAGTTCTATACATTCCTTCCTTGAAACATCTCTGGTTTGAGACTTATAGATTCTAGTTCATCCATTTTCTTGACCCTTGAAGTTAAAGACACTGACATGCAGTGACACAATGATTGTACACTTGTTATGAAAGTGCAATATGATTCTTAGAGGTGAGAGTTTTTTGTGGATTATATTCATTGTAGAAATGAGGTATTGAGATGTCATATTATGTATGTATTGGATATCCACAGTTCAAGCCTATATTAACTATTTTAGGTGGAGGATGAGGCATGTTCGCAGTGACGAAACAAGTTTTTCATTCATGGGTTAAAAGGAAACCTTGGTGGAGAAGGATGAGCCCAGGAATAGGATAGTGAAACTGGTTACTCACCGGTTGGATAACATGACTCTTGGAGAAGTGGATGCTATGGGTTATCAGTTTTCTATGGTGGTGGCAGAGTGTGAGGATGTCTTTCCAGAGGATGTACCAGGTTTACCTCCCTACCAAGATGTATACTTATTCATCGAATTACATCCTAAGATGAAACTAATATCTTCATCAGCATATCAGATGTATCTCAAAGAGCTTCGACATATGAGCATGCAGTTCGAGGACTTATTGGAGAAGGGATATGTGAGACCCATCATTTTCCCTAGGAATCCCCAATAATATTTTCCAAGAAGGCAGATGGGAGCTTGAGGTTATATGTGGATTATCGATGACTAAACAAGGTGACTATGAATAATAAGTATCAATTACTGAGGATCGATGGCCTATTTGATCATTTGATAGGGGGGCAATGGTTCTCAAAGAATTTACCTCAGATCATGATATCGCTAGCTATAAGTACAAGATGAGTATATACCAAAGATGACATTTTTAAGTCATTACAATCAGTATTAGTACTTAGTGATTCCATTTGGCATGATGAATTCCACAATAGTGTTCATGGGAATCATGGATAGAATATTTTATCCATTCTTAGACAGGTTCATGGTGGTCTTCATATATGAGATCCTAGTGTATTGAATGTTCAAGGGGGATCATTCAAGATACTTGAGGATAGTCCTAGACACACTTTGAGAGCACTATATTTATAAGAAGCTCTCAAATTGTCAGTTTTTGGATTTTAAAGGTCCAATTTCTGTAAAACGTCATCTTAGAGGATATATTTTTAGTGGCTCCTATAAAGGTTGAGTCATTTCTTACATGGGAGACACATAAGAGTTTTACCAAGGTGAGGAGTTTCCTTGGGGTTTTAGGGTATTATTAGAGGTTTTTACTCAACCTCTCTAGAGATTCAACACCCTTGAAGGCCTTGTCTCATAAGGGGAAACCTTTAGTGTGGATGAAAAGGGTCCACAACTACTTTTAGAAGTAAAGACAGTGGTTGAAGTGAACTCCAATATTGATATTTCCATAGGAGGGTGTTGAGTATGTAGGATTCTACGATGAAGAAGGTACACGACTTGGTTGTGTGATGATGTAGAGGTAAGAAGCTATTGCCTATGGTTCATGCTAGTTTATACCACATGAGCAGAACTTCATGACCCACTATCTTGTGTTAGCAGAATTAGTCTTCACCTAGAATATATAGAGACAGTAACTGATGGGTGAGAAGTTTATCATTTACATTGATCAATGAGTCTCAAGTTCATATTATCTCAAAAGGATCTTAACTTGGGACATAGGAAATGTATAGAGTTCCTCCAGGACTATGACTTAGATATTTTCTATACTCTTGGGAAGGGTAACATGGTGGAATATTCTCTCAATAGAATAAATTTTTCTCATTTTTTGACTGAGGTTTCGGAGAAGGTAGACTCATTATTGTTGTCCTTCATGGATAAGGATAGTTCTTCTTATATTGAGTTGATCGTTGTTACCCAAATACTTTTACAATGTGTCAGGGATGATTAGAATGGAGCTACCAGTTATGATACCTTGCGTACTTAGATATCCACTTTACATGCTCCTAATGGTTATTTCGAAAGTGGGGAGAACGTTATTCTTTTGGGAGGATGAATTATAGAACCTTTTACGATGTGGGAGGAGGTGTTATGAGAGATTCATACATCCCATATAGAGGTACTTATATGTGTATAAATGATGTACCAAGGCCTCAAATATTATTTTTTGTGTCCAGCTATAAAAATTGGAGTTGTAAAGTATGTATCCTGATGAATGACATACATTACAACAAAAAATAGTTCTTTAACAATGCTATAAATGGCCATTATTTGTGCTTAAAAAGCACTTAAAACGTGAGTGATGTTAAAATCCTAGGACTTTTATCAGCACTGATAAAAGACCCAATAATTTGTTCTTTAATTTAGCACCACTAATGGAACACTTTTATCAATTCTTATAAAAGCGCTGATAATGTCCTTTCATCATTTATTTTAGAAGGACTAACAAATGTGTTTTTTATCAGTGCTTTTAAAAGCACTGATAAAGGGCTATACTGAATTATGCTATTACATCACACTACAAAACCACTAGAAACACACCATAAAAACATCATATATCAACAAAAAATTCCCAATAAAAATTTATATGAAATGAAATTTATTACACAAATAAAAAAACACTATATTATAGATATTTCCAACATTATTTTTTAAAATTAAATAAATGAAAATTGTTACATACATTCAAAAACAATCCTAACTGTTAATGTTACCATGGTTTCCATTTAATTTCTTTGTCGAGCTGCCAACATTGGATGATTAGTTTCAACCAAACCACATCAACTTGAAAAAAAAAATCCACATGTATAAGAAAACAATAATTATGAGTAATACTAAAAATAAGTAAATTAAACATAATTATGAAATAATATATTAATTCTATGTAAAGTTATTTTACTATGAAAATATCAATATTACTTATATGATTGAGTAGTGGAGGGAACTTGAAAGAAAGTGATAAATTTCAACACTGCAAGAGTGAAAGGTTTTTTGAGAGAAGAAGTCTATAGATGTTTTGGTGCAGAATGAGATGAAATATAGAAAGAGCACCCAAACTCGAACCAAATAATCAACATGTATAAGAAAACACTAATTATGTGAGTAATACTAAATAAATAAATTAAATTTTCATATGAAACAAAAAATTAACTCTATGGATAATGATTTTACTATGAAAACATCAATATTACCTCTATGATTAAGTAGAGACAACGTCGTTTCTCTTCCGATGAAGGAAATGGAGGAAACATGAAAGAAACTGATAAATGCACCAATATATGGCTAAAAAGGTTTTATGGGAGAATGAGCATAAAAGATTAACTGAGAACTCCAACTTGAACAAAAGAATACACCTATATAAGAAAACAATTATTATGTGAGTAATATTAAAAATAAATAAATTAAACATACATATGAAACAAAAAATTAATTCTATAGACAATGATTTTACTATGAAAACATCAATATTACCTCTGTAATTGAGAAGTGGTAGTGTTGTTGCACTTTTTGAAAAGGTAGTGGAGGTAACTTGAAATAATGTTATAAATGCACCACTATAGGGGTGAAAAGGTTTTAAGGGAGAAAGAGCATGGAAGATGGATAGAGAACCAAAACTCAAACAAAATAATCCACCTATATAAGACCACCATTATCAATTGAGTAAAACTAAAAATAAATAAATTAATCATACATATGAAACAACACATTAATTTTATGGACAAAGATTTTATTATGAAAACATTAAGATTGCCTTTGTGATTGAGTAGAGGAAGCGTTGTTTCTTTTCCCACAATGAAAGTTGAGTTAACCTGAAGGAAAGTGATAAATGCACCACTGTATGGGTGAGAAGGTTTTAAGGGAGACAGAGCATGCATGTTGGAAAGAGAACCCCAAATCTGAAAAAAATAATCCACCTATATAAGAAAAAAATTATATGAATAATAAAAAAAATAAATAAATTAAACATAAATATGAAACAATACATTAATTTTAGGGACAATGATTTTACTATGAAAACATCTAGATTACCTATGTGTTTGAATAGAGATAATGTAGTTTCTCTTCTTGAAAATGCATGAACCATTAACCAAAATATTCTAAAATAAACAAAATCTACAAGGAATAATGTAAAATTAAATCAATGTTCCATTATATAATTTTTCATCAAAATAGATAAAGTATATCTTAACATTTTCATTTCATCTATCTAAAGTGATTCCTTCATTATTGTTTTTTCTTCTGAGGGATCGTTAACATCATCATGTGTATAATACATTATCTTTAGGAGTATGCAATCATTTAATTAATATTTTGTTAATGTAGAAGAGAACATATAATATTATGAAAAAAGCATAATATATTAAAAAAACCTTTTACCTTCTCATTGTACTGTATTTATTTTTTTAAAGGTTTCAAGGATTTGGTTCCTCTTTTGTGAATTCAAATCCCCTATTTGTGGTACCCTCTAATATACAAGACATTTTAAACATTGGGACTAACATGTACTAAATATGATGTCCCAATAAAAGGGTCATCCTCAATTGAATTTTAATCTAACTCAACATTTGTTTTAGTCACCAGTAGGAAAATCGACCAATTATTATTTGTTGAATCATAGGAATAAAATACTTATACTGCTTGTGATTCCATTATGAATGGTTCATCTTTTCCCCTTGTACTCTAAAATTCACATTCCCAAATCCCATTTAATCAACATTCACTCCATTGATATTATCAACACATTTGAAATGGGAAAGAGGAACTTGAAATATTCTATATTCTAATTCGTATATCTATTCGATAAATCCAACATACGACATATTTTCATAAATTGGATTTCTATCCTTCGAACCAGATATGTGTATTACTTCATCCATAATCATAAAAGCAATTTTTTTCATCGTACTGAAGTCATCATGTTCTTTTCTATAGAATGTATAACTATTTATTACAAACCCAGTATAAGATATAACATTTTCATTTAGTACTCTATCTTTCCATTGAATTCATTCAGCAACTGAATTTGGTTTTTTAGATAACTCCTTATAAATCTAATATATTAACCATCCTATACACTATTTATTATGTGTATCAAATATCCATCTTTTATCCCTTGATGAATTCAAATATTTCATAATTTTTTTTGGTATTCAATGTTTGGATCAATATCCTCACTATTATGTAACATTGAAAGATGTGATTTATCCCGCTCTGTTAATGTAATTGTTACAAAATCTGTTCTAGAAATCCATTCACCCATAAGGAATTCGCTGTGATGAGACTTTGGAAGACTGATGCTTTCAACATATGGTTGGTAATTGGTGCAGAATTCAATAGATTATTCCACAATATATCATTCTGTAATACAAACCTTTAACTATCTTCAATTCTGGACATACCATTTAAAAATATTTATATACCATTCAATGGAATATATCCATTTTTAATGGACATGACCACCTAGTTTATCCTCTATAATCATGTGAACCATCAGGTGGACCATTATATCAAAGAATGATGGTGGGAAGAACATTTATAATTCACATAATATGATTTAAATCTCTTTATTCATGATGGGAAAATTTATAGAGTCTATAACTTTACTACATATGGATTTCAAAAGGAAGCATAGTCTGATTATCGTATGTCAAACATTTTTAGGCAGAATATAATGGAAAAAAATAAGAATTACATCTTTCATCAAGGAATGATAGTCACGTGATTCTAGTCCTTTTAATTTCAAATTATTCATTAACATGACATTATTAATATTTTATGAATACCCCTGTGAAACTTTAACACTCGTAAATAAAAGAAATTTTTTTAATTTTTCCTATATGGACAGAGTGTATGCTGCTCGAGGAAGAAAAGTCCACATTTTAACCTTCACTGGTTCCAACTCTTCCCTTATCCCCATTTCAATCAATTCCAAACTTGAATTGAATCCATCTTTCATTTTCCCAGGAACATTTAGTAATGTTCAAATAACACTATCAAATACATTTTTTTTCTACATGAACGACATCAAGAAACTATTCTGACATACAAACAATTCTAATATAGTAATTCAAAAGAAATTGAACACTTCTTTCGACATGATTTTTATGGTTTTTCGAAAATGGTTTACCAAAAACATTGTCAATAATTGTTACTTTTTTGTATAGTTGATCACCCATTGTTTTAGATGGTGTTTTACCTTGTATGATATTCCCTTTGAATGTTGTTGTCCAGGAACCATATTTATGTCATCAAGGTAAATATTTCTATATCCTAAGAACACAGTCTTTGAGGAATGTTTCAAACAAACTGAGTATCTAAATTTTTAGCAAATGGGACACCCCAACATGCCTTTAATTATATAGACTAATAAGTTTCCATAAGCAGGGAAGTCATTTATCATTGAATACAACATGAAACTGAATGTGAATTCCTAACTTCTATGAGCATCACACACTGTAACACCTATATCCTACATCAATTTTGGATCTTCGATCAATGTATCCAAATAAACATTAATATCATTACTAGGTTTCTTTGGTCCAGATATTAGCAGAGACAACATAATTTATTTTCATTTAATGCATAACCATGGAGGAAAGTTATAATTTTCCAACATAATGGGCCATATACTGGGTGTACTACTTTTTACACCAAAAGGATTTATTCCATCTTTAGATATTTCAAGATGAAAGTTTCTCATCTCATCTCCAAATTCAAGAAACTCATAATCTATTTTCTTTCACTAAGATGAATATTCTAGATGAAATAGGTTCCCATATTTAATTATTTTATCTGCTTGCCTTGTTAATTTTATTATGGTTTCATGAATCCATATAGTCTTCTAAATCATGGAATGATAGTAAAGTACAATATAGATTTAGAAGGAATTGATTCATTTTTCTGGAATCGATATGCATCACACTTAGGGTATTTGATGAATGATTCATGGTCCTCGGAAAACAATATACAATCATTTAGACAAGAATTCATTTTTTAGAAATAATTCCCATTTAACGTAATATTTATTTAGAATCATATGTTCATTATGGTAGTTTAATTTCTTATGGTAGCATATCTCTTAGAATACCAAGTAGTTTTTTATACCTGGTGTCACTCTATCCATTTCCACCATTCAAATTATATTACTTCCATATATCCTACAATGTTGTGTATTTAGTAAAACCAGTATAAATTTGTTTCTTAGAACAACTATTTAACTCCTTAAACAACTTTGGACACTCACAAAGGTCATCTTAAATTTCCATTGTCATTTCTTCCATGCGTTCTCCGTCATCTTTTACAAAGGTATTCATATAAAATAATTCATAAACCATAGTATCTTCCCAATCGATGTACATATCCAGTTTTCCACTTGTTTAGTCCAACATTTATAGATTTCATCTATTCTATAACAAATCAAACGTTCTTAAAACTCTTCTAGAATAATTTTTCGTGAATAAAAACAATGTAAACATGGACAAAGGATTTTTTAAGGTTCATCTACATGCTCTCTAGAAAACCTAATGAAATATTTAAATCCATCTTCATATTTGTTTTCCAAATGATTAGTGCACATCCATTATCAGTTCATATCCATACTATTGTGTTCATAAAAGATTTATTTTATACAATATATCAATAAATACACATAATATATTCATTATCAAAAGTGAATGTTATAGAAAATTTTAATAAGGGATATATAGACCATTTCTACTACAACATCTGAGGGCTTAGATATTCAGAATCCAATAATAAGGGCTATTGGAATTTGAGAAAATAGAGGGAGATAAAGGAATATATTAAATAATATTGTCACTAAACTTTATAGGTGTAAAATAGAAAATGGAAAGTGTAATGACCCTATCCTGAATTGCCCAAACAACATCAGGTTAGATCATCTTATGACCTCTATCAAACCTCAAAGTCACTAAGGATGGTTTAAACTTTGGTTATAAAAATACATGAATGGGAGGTGGTCCCCCGCAAATAGAAACAATTAGTACCATAGGTTGAACAAAATTCATGCATGACCCTTGGGGTCAATGGACATGCAGACCTAATATCAACATTATCCGATATAGGCATACCTATTAGACAAAAAACTATGGAAATAAATGATAAGATAGCTATATAGATACCCATACATGTCACACCAGTATAAAAAATCACTCAATTATAGTCTATAAAAAATATCCAATAGATAAAAACCTTATATTCCAACATAATGTTATCTAAAGGTTCCATAATGATTCAAAAATTGAAGGATTGATGTGATAAAACATCATGTGATTAACTAGGGGTGTAGCCTTTGAATTTACTCCATAATAAAACTAAGGAAAATAGTGAATTCTAAGAGGAACAAGATCATATGATACATACAACCAATAAAGGAACATACATCACTCCACTAAGTTGGTTCATGAAAAAATAGCATCTGAAGCTGCATGTCCACTGAGGTGTCTATGAAATGCGTCAACATATATATAATCATTAGGGAACCACCAATGTTCCTCAAATCAGTAGTCAATAAACATGAATATACTTTAAAATTTATACATATTTATATACCTATATGAAAAAATTAGTTAGTAAGAAGATATAAAACATATCAGTAAAACGACAATGAATAAATCAAAGTATTAGTTTCATATATAAACAATGGATCATACATTAGTATTCAACACAAACAATGGAACACAAATCATTTATTAAAAAAAGGATCACAAACAAATCATAAAAATTAGATCATAAACAATGAATCATAAATAAACCATAGAAAAATAAATGAAAAACAAAACCAAAAAAAACAAAAAGAAAATAAGAAGTCCTACCTTGCAAGGTTAAGGAAAATTTGTGACCCTTTTCGGATGTCAGACGATATGTTTGGAGGCAGTCGAGTGGTGTGATTTAACCTTCGATTCAGTAAGGAGGATCGTTGGTAGCAGGTGACATCCACAGAAAGCTTCTATATCGTGACAGGTTGGCAAATGGTTAGGTTTTTTAAAATATGTTGGGGCACTTTTATCAGTGCTTACCAATAAGCGATAATAAAAGTTTATTTTATTAGCAATTTGTTTAGAACTAATAAATCCTCATCATTAGCTGCACGAAAAAACACTGATAAAGATTATTTAATCAACTCCTATTACTAAAGAACTTCTAAAGGATTTATAATTATAATTATAAACAAAAAATTGTAAATATTTATAAATACTTAATAAATAAATATAAATATAAATATAGTAAATATATTACTTTTTAAATATGTTTATTATAATTTTATAATTATTTATTTATAGTTATAGAAATATTTTGGAAAAATATTATTTATATCATTATATATATTTATATAATTATACATATATATATATATTTAATAAATATATATAAATATAAATATAGTAAATATATTCATTATTTAACTAAATTTATTATAAATTTAATAATTATTTAAATATACATAATTATTGATTTATAATTTTTATAAATACTTAAAAAATATTTATTTATTTATTATTAGAAATATATAATTTTATAAATATAGTAAATGTACATTTATAAATATATTTATTTATAAATATTTTTTTACCAATATTTTTTTACCAATATTTTTTTAACATTATTAATGAATATCTAATTTTGAGTGCATGCATATATGTAATAAATGGGTGAAATTTAATAAATTAAGAATATAAGTACATTTTAACAATATTGAAAAAATGGATAAATTCTCTATGTGTGCACATTGTATATAAAAATTCATTAATTAATTATATGTGAAATCAATATAACACACATTTGATCTATATTAAATTGAAAAATCAAATGACATTCAATTATATGTCGAGTACTATGGAGTAAGTCAATATTTTTAATTATTATTAATTTATAATTATATACCATTATTTAGTAATTCTATAATAATTTAATGTAAAGCGCCTAAATATTTTTTAATATATAAATCATTTTTATATACATTAATATATATATATACATATAATAAACAATTTATTAACATTAATTATCATAATTATCTAATTAAGAAAATATTTAATATTTAATAATGTATAATCAATAAATTCATTTTTATCTATAAATATTTAATTAATAAAATTTATAATATTTTTTAATATTTTTTTTATGTTTTATTTATTTAATTATTTCATTTTATCAGCGCTAAAAATGAATTGATGAAAGAAATATTTATGAGTGCAACAAATAAAGTACTGATAAAGCATACCCTTTATCAACTCTAAAAATAAAGCATTGGTAAAGGATACCCTTTATCAGTTCTCAAATAAAATCACAGATAAATGGTTAAATTTATCAGTGCTTTCTTTAGCGCTGATAAATATGTAATTTATCAGCGTTTTCTTCTAGCGCTGATAAATAATAGCACTGTTAAAGGTATGTTTTGTAGTAGCATTGTCAACATGTGAAGGTTGAGAACAAATTTAGAATTGGTTTAGCTCAACCCCTTGAGTCTCTAGATTTGGAGTGGGATCTTGGACTTTGTGATAGGCTTACCATGTATACCTAGGGAACACGATGTCATCTAGGTGATTATAGGCTGACACACCAAGTTAGCCCACTTACTATCCTTTTGAGATTAGAGTTCAGTAGAGAGTTTTGGATGCCACCATATTTTGGAGATAGTCCAACTCCATGAAGTTCCCTCATTGGTTGTCTCTGACAATGATGATCACTTCAAATACCTGTTATGGAGAGGATTATAGGAAGCCTTTGAGACTTAGTTATGCTTGAGAATGACATTTCATCCCCATATTGATGACCAGATAGAGCAGACCATTCAGGTCTTCGAGGACATGTTGTAGGATTTCATGTTGAGATTTGGATGCATTTTTGAGGATCACCAACCCTTGGTGGAGTTTTCATACAAAACAACTATCATTCCACCATTGGTATGACACCGTTAAAGGTTTTTTATGTGAGAACATATAGGACACCATTTTTTGGACTAATCTTGCTAAGTCAACACTAATGGGTTTGGAGTGGGTGACAGATGCTACATAAATGTAGAATATCTTCTAAGAGTAGATGAAGACTACACATATCCGTTATAATTCTAATGCATACTAATGATGATGTCCTCTGGAGTTTAAAGAGGGAGGACATCTATTCCTGAGGGTCATACCTCGACGTGGATTGAGGATATTTGGATGTTGTGACAAGTTTTCTATGAGATTCATTGGTCCCTTATAGATTCTATATATATTGGTAGAGGTGGAATACCACATTACTCTACTTCCTTAGTAGGACAGGGTACACGGTGTCTTCCATGCGTCACAACTGGGGAAGTATATGAATGACCTGTCACACATTATTGACTAGGGTGAGCTATAAATTGAGGAGGGAGATACCTTTGTAGAGTAACTAATAGAGATCGAGGATCAGAAGGATATGATCCTTCATGGGTGATTGAATCCCCTTGTACATGTCTAATAGTAGCATGAGAATCTCTAAGAGTGCACATGGGAGTGGGAGGCTCCAATTCATGCTCAGTACCCACATATCTTTCTTTAGCCCTTGTTTTGTCTTTATGGGTGTAAGTCCAAAAGGTGGGAGAACTCAATGTATTTTATTTTACATGTATTATTTTTGGATGTTATATAGATTATTTTCAACACCAGGAATTGAGATGATGTTTGACTCGGAGGCCACGTGTGCTTGAAGTAAATGATTGAAATATATTAAATACCTTAAATAGAATGCACTGAAAAGTTTCCTAAAAAAGTGGAATAACTTATAAAAGGCTGCCTAAATCAGAAATATGATGGAATCATTGAGTTTAGAATATGGGTTTTACCCTAGGATTGACTTAAACATGGTAGGTGTGACCCATTTGTGAAAAGTTTTTCACATTCAAACAATTAATAAAATAAATTAACTTAAAAATTTATTTTATTCAGAACATCAGCCTGCCTCTTCTTTAAATTTACGACTATAAAAAATTGTGGCATGGTTGGATGCTAAACCTAAGAGAATTATGAGTCATTGGAGGAGAGCGTTCTTATTGAATAATGACATATCAGGATAAGATCATGGATTGTCACGCCAAAGGAGTTAGAGGATCTCGTCAATGATGACAACACGATTTTTATTTTTCAAAAATGGATCCAAACACCAATTAGTGTGTTTTTTGTTTGTATTTATTCACCGTTCATGATTACTACAATGAAAATATATCAATCGACAAGTGTATTGGTTTTTGGATCTTGCATATTTATGCGATGGGTTTATTATGGGGTGATTTTGGTGGAAGTTCATTGAATTGTTTTATTTATTCATTGTTATTCTCATGAAAAGCAATCGAGAATGACACAAATAATGATTTATGTTCATTCCTCTAATTTGTTCTTGTGATTTTATTCCCTGGTTATTAGTTCACCATAGACATTCCTTACTTGGAATGGGGTTATACATATCTCTATCAATTGATCATTATGCACCCATTTATGGGCACAATGATATGATATCAAAGATTTGGTATCGTCATGAAACGATGGTGGTGCAACAACATAATAAATGGAGAATCATATATATTTTGATATCTGATTTTATGTTCTTTAGTGTGAAACTAATAATGACATGAATATCCATTTTCTGATTGTATTGAAGCCTAGATTCTCATAGATTAGTGTTTGCTAGGTCCGAACAAACCCAAATCTATAGGATCCATAAAGGGAGGAAACTTTAGTGAGGTGGATAGAATCTAGGAAATCGTGGGTAACACGATGTGTAATTCGACATTACACATAGTGTGGGACCTTTTAGCTATGGAACTAGGGTTCCAGCTGATATTAAAGATCACACGGTATGTGACCCATGTCACATGGAGTGAGACCCTCTATGGTTGACTCAATGTGTACCTCGGTGGGTACACATACATGAGTTTGAGTACAAGACCATAAGTCATGTCATGTACTCCCACTCAGACACAGATTGACTAGGTGTATATAGGCTTACCTGTGTAATAGTATACAGGTAGAGCACACGAGCAGATGCACATTGTGTACTACTACATGAACATGGTCAGCTGACCTGAGTAGGATACTATGTGTCTCCAAATTCCATGTACTCCTTCTTTATGCAGTGTATTTGGAGACTACATGCCGTGTGAGGTTCTTCCCCATGGGAATACATAGGGATAGTAGGAAACAATGTGTACCCCCATTAAGAGTTATCGTGGCTCTCTATTTTCTTATTTTGGACCATTATAGGTTGAGTAAATTTCATTGGTCCTTTTTCTTAAGGGTACAATATGAAATTTCATCCATATCACTGGATTTTGATCCCTTTTTAGAATGAGTCTCAGATAGACTTTTGGTGTCCCTACGTGAGGTTGGAGTGAAATATTCTTTAATATTTGTTCCATAGTTGGAGTTTGTGAAATCAGTGTGACCTCCCTAAGTAGGGAATTGATCCTCCATCTAGCATGCCGTATTGGTAGGGATTTTTTAATTGTTGGAATATGATATCTTATATAGAAGGATGATTAAGACTGGGTTTGTGGTTTCCAACAGTGGTTCTGGGTGTGACACCCCTATCTGTGTATCAGAGTCTTCTTAGACTAGTTCTTGGGTAGGGCTTAATGATATAGAACTATTCATCAACTGTCTCAGATGTTAACATGGATCATGGAGTAGATTCTCAATAAACAAGAGTTGATTCAAGCAGAATATTGTGGCTGGTAGTTGGTTATGACCACCTAGTGGTGTGGTGTATTTCATGAGATTATCAGTGTGTTTTTATTATACAATGTTTTTTATATATTTTATTGATCATACTGTACTTGGTACTTAATGTTTAATTTTTATGGTGTTCTACTGAGTATTGTTATACTCACCCCGAGAAGGGATTTCCCTACACATGCCATTTATTATATATACGAAGGCCCTTTTTGACAGTGTATAGAGAGGATAATGAGCAGGTGTAGTGTAGTTGGAGCTTTTCATATAGAGGGGTTTTATTAGGATCTTTCATTCAACTTTATTCCTCTCCCTTGGGGAAGGTTGGAATTTTATAGTTTCTAGTTGGGATTGTATTTCCCCCCCTTTCCTCTTACAATAATTTTACTATCATACTCGGTTGTGGGATCTTATATGTATGCCTGTAATGTCTCATTTGTTTTATACTTCAGTATTAGGTGGGCTTGGGGTAGTCACGGGCCAAACTTCAGTGGGTTGGGTCAAGAAATTTTAGTACATTTATCTTTCAAACTCTCACATTCACTAAATCCTTGTAAGATTTATGTATACTTCCCACTATGTTACATACTATGTATCACATTGTTAATTCATACCCATGACCCTTTTGGATAAACTATCTTACCAAATTTTACAATTTTCAATAAAATTGTATACCAAAAATAAAATCATAGTTCAAAAAACCGTTTTTTATTTCTTTTGGGACCTTGTATTGTTGAAAATGATTAGTAATTCATAATTCATAACAATAAGAAAACCAAATTCTCTAGAAATAGATTAATGTCATAAAATTCACAAAGACATATTGCATGATCTTTATTAGATACATGTTTCTCTATG
Source organism: Viscum album (assembly GCA_963277665.1). Classification (NCBI taxonomy): domain Eukaryota; kingdom Viridiplantae; phylum Streptophyta; class Magnoliopsida; order Santalales; family Viscaceae; genus Viscum; species Viscum album. Next base: position 1,203,418,945 of record OY728163.1, on the reverse strand, counting down.
TAATCAGTTTCCATATGTGTCTCTAAATACCATGGATATTCATATAATTAAATTGGTTAAGAAAATGTGCATAATCATGATACATGTAATATGCCAATATAATATAGGAAAACTCATCAATTCTCAATTATCCATATTAATACTAACCAAGATTTATGAATACATTATATTCCATTCAGTTAAGTAGATGAACACATTACATTTCACTCAAGTATGTAAATATATACACACCCAAAAATCATACTCAATCGATTGTATATATTTCATACCAATTAAATAATTGGAAAACTCTCATTATTCTTAATAAAAAACCATATCATGAATAATAAAAAAACCCAACCACCATCTAATTATCTTATCCTTAAGGATGGGGTATTAAATGTATCAAAATTTAAAGTTTCACATATATTGTACCTTGATAATTTTTGGAAATGATGATTAATGTGTAAAATACACCTCAAGAATGTCAATAGAATTATATATGAAATTACATGTGATGTAATCGATAGATTCATTATAGATAACAAGCCTCTCTTGTGTCTCATGAGTAAAATCTACAGCTTCATATACACCCCAACTCAAATAGAGCTTAACATATTTCCACAACCCATGAATTCCCATAAAGATCATAAATTATATAAAAATTAGAGACTGTATTTGGTAGATTATTTATCATTTAATTATCATGTTATATGAAAAAAACATGAATAACTAATAACATTGAAATTCCATTTGATTATAAATAATGATACATTTTGTATACACCCATATTTTCATCATATAAATATCTTTAAGAAAAATATATAGACACAGTCATATTCATGATAGTTAGTATTAAAAAATATTAGTATATAATGAACTTAAATGAGAACATGCCTTACATTAGTTATTAGTTTTTTCAAAGAACATGTTACATCAATAAGTAATACTTTATATATCACTATGTATCCAGCTAATTTTTTTTTTGATAAAACCATCTAATAAATTTTTTAATGAGTTGGTATATTTTAAAGAACATATTAGGATAATGGTGAGTTCGATATTTTTAATCCTTAGAAAGGTAAAAATCATATGTTTAATAATAAAAATATTAATCCAAACATTTTTCATGATTAAAAACAATGTTATAATTTACTTGGATTACATTATATAAAACTTAAACAAATTAATTATTTATAGGATCATTTATTCATTATTTATCATTATAAATTTAATACTCTAAAATATTAGATACAAAAAAACATAACCAAGATCATTGATTTTGTAACCATCATCAATTTAACTCTTACAACATCAAATTAACATTAGGGGATTGATTTTACTCTACTCATGTGGAGGAACGTGTAGATATTGGTGATTGTAGGCCAGTACCTGTGGGTGTGGGTAGTGGATGGAATCTTTCTCAATGGAAGGACATAAGAAAAGAGAGTGGTTGATGATTCAATAGGAGAAAGATGATATGCAGGGTTTTTTCGGTGAATGGGCAACGAAGCAGGTGGTGTAGTCTACGTGATGATGATAGGTGACATAGAGTTAGGGGTTGGTGGGTTGGTGGATCGTGGGGGTGGTGAGGGTGGTGTTGTCAATGGGATGATGGGGGTAGTAGAGAGGTTGGGGCGGCAGGCCGATGAATTGAGATAGAGGTAGAATGGTGAGGTGGAAGGGATAGATGTCCCCCCTTCAAGAAAATAAAATCATGGTCTTTGGTTTATGTATTGGCTTTATGCCACTGAGCATATCAGTCACACCTTATATTGGTTATGTTCCACTGAGCCTTTGGGCCATGTATTAGGTTACCTCTTAACCCAATTTGAATAGAGGGTTTCCTTTCCCTAATAAATTGGGTATCAAACCCAAGATATTTTGATAATGATCTAGACTATATCCTACATTCTTCTCATTTACTTTATGATAATCTCGATACAAATATATTTTATTTCATTAGAGTTTTTATTTGATATTTTAATAAAAACATTAAAGTTATTAAATCAAGTATAACATAATCTTTGTAACATGATCCAATTAAAACACTTGTGAAATTGATTAATCACATAACTTAAATAATTTTCTATTTTTAGTTATTATCTTTATCACGTTAAAACATTACTCACACAAAATCCAATAAGTAAAAATCCTTTTATAAGAAATATATATAGTCAAGTTACGAACATATCAGGTTTTTGATATATTATTAAAATAATAATCCATAACATTTTTATGAAAACAAACAATAAGAAATTATTTAGACTTAGTTTAGAAGAAAAAACATCATATGTTTACAAATAAAATAAAGACCTTTAAAAAGAAAAAAATACCAAATTTCAACTCTTTATCTTAAATGGTGCATTTTAAAATTGTTTAGGTATAATTTAATTTTTTATAGAATGTGACATAACCCATAAATAAAAAGATCTAGTTGAAAAATATATGAAACCATTTTGTAATTTTAGATGATCAATTAACCATGAGATTTAGTGTTCCCTACCTCGATCTTTAAAAAATATGTCACTAATATTACAAATTTGATTATATAATTTTTTGAACACAATATAAAATTCTATTTTTCATAAATTGAATCCCCAACTTGCACATGTGATCATTAAACCACATACATTTATATGTAATTTTTTAAATAACTCACCAGAACTTCCTCATTTTAATCTAAGGGTAATTTAGTCATTTATTTCTAATTAAATATACTTAAAAACACCAAATTATTCGATATCAAATGACCCCAATAATATGTCTTATAGAATCATTAGAATTTATTGTTTATATGACTAAATCCACAAATAAGTATCTTTTAAAATCAATAATATTGATATTTTGATTTAATATGTTGTATGTTGAACATTCCATGTTTATAATAAAAGTTTTTTAATCATATAAAATCACATTAATTTATATATATTAAATAACAATTATTATTAATCATAAAGAAAATTTTTTTTTTCAGGAAACAAAAAACAAAATTCTATTCAAGGATTTTTTTTATTCATAAACTGATCTATCAGGTAAATATAAATGTCACTTCTACACCATGAAACAAGCATCGCTTTCATTTAGTAAAAACACATTGAACGTCATTTTATAAAATCAATTTTATTCTATATTTGAGACCTTTTATACCCACAATTAACTATGAAGAAAAACTATTATCTCACAACTTTTATTTAGATAAAAATATTTATTTTATAATATATAATTTATTTTTTCTAATCATTATATAATTGAGCACACTTCTTATAATATCTACGATTTTGGGGGAAATTGATGTTTGGGTTTGGTTATGGGAATATTTTAATTTTAGTGTTTTTACCAAAAGTTATAAAATATGAAGTAATTTCAATATTTTTGTGTAAATAGAAGACAGAGGTGTTTCTGAAATACTTAAAATAACAAAACTAAATACTCAGGGGTGGAAGAGGTGATAATTATGCCTCTAGGTAGATTCATAATCTTAAGGATGACCACTAGGTGGCTTTTGGACCCAATATGGGTGGTCGATCGATGAATCAGAGCTTGAAAAACTGTTTTTAGGTTTTTTAAATATTTTACAACATAAAAAATTTATAAAAAATAATACTACACTTTCCAACATTTAAATAGACTTGCATTCTAGGGGATCCATCACCCTACCCCTCATCCACTTACAAGGCTCCATAATCTCTATATCTAATATGATCGATGTGTAATTTATGTATAAGGTGTCATAGATGTTTGGATTAAGCGAGTGATTGAGATTATTTTATCCAATGAAGAATATATTATAGGTGATTTGACACAATTTTAGTAATATATAATGATTATTTTAATGTTATAGAATAATTGAAATTTAAATTATGGACCAATGAAGAGTTTCATTTAAGGATTTAGGACCTTGGTGACCCTGTATGGATCAATGTGAGGATTTTAGAACTTTACTAAGAGATGTGATCAATCTATGAGTGAAGGAACCATATTTTACATAATGTTTTTATATAAAACATATCATTTTCAGAAAGTAAAAGATTAATTATTCCTATATTTAATTGCTTTTAAATGTATAAAAGGATGTAAAATATGATCATAAACAATATTAGAGTTGATATTTTCATGATTAAAATAAGGACTAGTGATAAATACCCATGACTGAAGCTCAAAATTTAATATCCATGTGAAAAATATATGAAACTATGAGAAATTGATGATTCACTATGCAAATTAGTCATTTAAAAGTTAAATACTTCAGAGAAGTGATGTTGAGGAAAGAAAAGACGAAAAAGAATAATATAGAGCATGGAAAAATTAATCAACATGTGACACATATGTTTCAAACTATGAAGCACCACATATTTAATATGGTCACAAATTTAGGATGTAAATTATTGAATATTTTCTTGGTCCATAATATTCACATCGTAAAACACTATTTATGATGTAAAAGCTTGAATGCCCTCTGAAACAAAAATTATGATGAATCTTAGTCCTAAAACATGATTTAATGTAATAATAATCCCTTGTATTTATTGGGAATTAATTTTTGAAGCATTTATAGTGCCCATTTATGAGAGTCTGAGCACCTTTTTAGTTCTTGAGGATCTGACACTGTGTTATGGAATATAGATTCTATAACTTTAAGTTTTATTTTCTCATTCAATTTTCAATCTCTTTTCAATTTAGCATATCTTAATATTTAAAAATATAAAGATTAATTACATTGAAAAGAAAATGAAAAAAAAACAGAAAATGAAACCTAAAGTAGAAGTATCCCTATTCCACAATACAATGGTAGATCCTTGGGAACCAATCCATTTTCCAATCCTCGAGATATGAATTCATAGGCATAAATAGGTGCCCATTCCATCACAAATGGCCACAAAAATTATTTAAAAATCCATTTAGGGGTGCCCAATCCTTCAAAGAAAGTTTGGGCCTTAAATTTGTCACAAATCACTATTTATAGGCTCAATCGATTCTTTTACACATTAAATAGTGTTTTATGCTATGGATATTGTGAGTAAATATCATTGGAAATTTTAAACAACCTAAATATGTAACCATAAGAAATTTGGATGTACATAAAAGTGTGACACATATGTATTATAATGAGACTTCTCTTTGTTACACATTAATTCTTGCTTTATTACATAAAATTAAACATAACAACAAATGGAATATAGAGAAGTATTATGTCATTGGGAATTAGGTACGTTACATAACAAATTAAAATTAGGAATAAAATTATATTTATTGAAAAATTCCTTAACATGCTCTCACTTAAAACTATATGGGATAACCTAGGGAAATATATAATAAAGGGGTGTGCTATAAAGTCCCATAGGGTAATAAAAATGGAATAACATTAAGAGAATAATAAATGATAGAAAAAGGAATATCAATGGGGAATAAGAGAAGTATGAATCAAAATCATGAAAAACGAGACATGATATAGCATGATAATCATAAAGGCAACATGGGAATTGTGAAAACAACTTAAAACACTGCATCATAAATGTAGATCAAGGATAACTGAAAAGATATCATGATTAAAAAAGTATCATAAAAGAATTAGGTTCACTCCCTATACAAAAATTATGTCTCATGAGTCTAAACATTACCCAATTCATTGGAGCTCTATATAATTTCGGACACACCCATCACTTTCATTTTAATATCATACTTAAGTGTGACACATATATCATACAACATGGATTCATTCATCATTATTTCTTATTAAAAAATCAAGGAGTATGAAATTCATACATTTTATTGCCAATTAAATTAATTTTAAGTGTATAAATGTGAACACCATTGATAGGAAATGGGTATGGTATTCACTATACAATTTGTTTGGCATGGAAAATCATGGTGAAATTTTGGCAGCATAACGACGTCACATACAAATTCATAAAATGGGACGATGAGAGAGAATGTGGTATCTCATAATTTGGACATTAAATGGTTAATAATAGGGACATATTATCACATATCCAAAAAATTAGTAATTGTAAATGGAAGGCATAATATAATAAATAAACTTTAATAAAGAGGAGAATGGGAGGATCCCTTACCTTGGGTGTGTGACACCAAATGCTTGGGAGGGACTTATTAAGAGTTTCAGGGCACCTTAAGAGGAATATAGAAAGGGGAAGGAAGAGTAATGATGTTCTACAAGAATTTTTATTATAAATAAATGGGATTTTCGGTCGGTTTATATTGAAAATTAGTGGGGAATTATTCATCATTTCTCAAACATAGGTTTTGGAATATATATAACAAAATAACCAAAACCACAAACCTTACCATAGTTTTTTTACAAGGTTTCTGAAACATGGAAGTTTTTTAATCATTTTATAAGTCAAAGTGACTAAATTAATAAAATAACTCCCTTTCTTATGTGGAATTGAGTCATACTCTTAATGAAATGATTTTAGAACATTAAAATATATTAATGGTTTTGGAGGATTCATACTGGATTAATAAAATTAATTAAATAATCATAAGTTCAGATTATTTTAAATAAAAAACAAATATCTGGTTGTAAATAACTTTAATAGTGTTTATTACATCACTTTTGAGTCATTATTATGTCATAATACAGATTGTATATTTAAATTATATTTAAATATTTACAAAAAAATTTGACTATATTAGAAAATTATGAAAAATTCACCATTAGATAATTTTGATGTTTTGATTATAAAAATAAAACTTAATTTAACCAAATAATTTTATAAATATTTTAATTTTCACTTTAAAAATAAAATTTACATTTATAGAGAAATACCGAATTTTTAGACAACAACAGTGTTCAAACCCTTGTAAAAATTACATTTGACTTCACAGAAAATTATATGATAATATTATTTAACAATTTTTTTTAATAATAATATATTATTAAAATATTTTTTATTTCAAAAATCCATTTTTTAAATAAAATATATTATTTATTTGAATTGGAATATTACCCAAAATTAGACATTGTGTTTTATGGAATCAAAGTAAAAATTATTTATAAAGTAACAATAAGAAAATGTAAATATAAAAATTATTATTTTGAATTTAATGTACATAATAATATTTCTTGGGTCTTAATACATGTCCCATTAATACGCTGGTAAACACCCTAAAATTAAGATATGTGACAATGCGACTTTCATGGGGGGGGGGGGTTTGACATACCCGGTTTTGGTCGTGATCACGATGAGCTTGAAATTCTCCCATAAATGGTTTCTCTCATGATTAAGTTGTTGGATATCAACTTGGGATTGTTCAATGGAAGATCCTAGTGGTGACATATCCCTTATAATCTCTAATAAATGGGCTTTATAGGGTATGATCCTATTGGTTTATTCCATCACTTCCTTTTTATGTGTCAATTGGATTTGTTAAAGACCTATATTTATACTAATCATGCGATCATTGTTTAATGAATATATTATCAATACTAATGATTCTTAATGATCAATTAAATCTGATAGGATATAATAAAACAAAATAAGTGTACATTTTTTCTATAAAAATATTACATAATAAAACATTTAATTAAATCACAAGGGGAATTATATTTATAAGAGTTTAGGTCATTATAATCATCACCCTTTAGAAATTTCACCATCAAAATTTACATTTCCCACAATAAAACAGAAAAGGGTATCTCTATTTAATCACTTACTTTGGTTCCCATGTCACTTCTTCAATCCTCTTATTTCTCCACAACTATTTGACCAAGTTAATTGTATTATTTAATCGAAATTTTTCTCAACGAGCTAAGATCATCACCATCTACTCTTCATATGAGAGATCATTATCTAACAATACCATCACTTTATTGAATACATGTGAGGGATCTGGTATGTATTTTTTCACTAGGGATACATTGAATACATAATGGACCTAAGATATTTTAGGTGATATTTCTACTTGATAATAAATCACTCTAATGTGATCAAGGATATCTAATTGATCGCTGAATACTATGAAAATTTCTCCACTTGTGGGTAGTGTGAGCACATGTGCAGTGATAAGCCTCATTTTTAGTTATTTGAATCTCTCTTCACATTCATCATTTTAAGAAAACATGACTCCCTTTCGATTTATCTTGGTTATTGGGTTTGAAAACATGAGAGATTTTTCCCAAATTGATTATAATACCCAAATAATACAAGAAAACTATGGATACCTATCACACATTTTGGCCTCAGTAATCCTTAAATTTCTTATGTCTTTTAAGGGTCCATATATATCCCATTGATTGTGATTATATGACCCAAGAATGATAATTCATTCAAATAGAACTTACATTTGTTATACAAGGAATAAATATCCTCCTTTCATAAGATCCTTATCACATTGCTTAGATGATCCTCATGATCCTCCTCGGTTTTCGATAATATTATAATATCATCTATAAATACTACCCAATTGTTTTTTCAGGTAATCTATAAAGACTCTATTCATCAATTCTCTGATGATTTATAGAGAACTAGTGAGTCCAAATGTCATTACTATGAACTCATATCGCCCATACCATGTACAAAATGTAGTCTTGGTGATACCTTCCTTTACCCGAACATAGTAATATCTGGACCGTAGATCCACATTGGAGAAGTGTAGTTCTCCACGTAGCTAATCAATAAATTCATCACTCTATGGAAGAGGCTACTTGATCTTTATTGTGATGTTTTTGATCTCATGATAATCATGGAAAAGAAACATTGACCCATCCTTCTTCTTATCTAAGAGGATTAGTGAACCCCATGGTGATACACTTGGGCATATACACCTTTTATCTAGATTCCCATGTTGTTATTTCTTTGACTCCTCAAGTTACACAACGACCATTCCATAAGAATTCTTTGATAATGTGAACACAATGAGTATAAGCTTGATAGAAAATTCAACCTCTTAGGAATGATGAAGACTAAGTAATTCCTCATAAAACACACCATTATATTCCCTCACAACGATAATGTCTTCAAGGATGATATTTTCCTTATACAAAATCATTTGGTCTAGATATGATTTCTTATAGGGAAATAATATGAATTCTTGAGATGTTGGTGATAAAAAAGATTCATCATCCTCTTTTCACTTTTATAGATACAAAGGTAGACTTTAAATATGGAGATTTATTTCCTTCTCACAGAAGTGCATGTTGGATATTTATAGGGAAATACAATCCATACCCATAATTACATCAAATTCCATAAAAGGGAGTATGACAAGGTTCAATGGGATGTTCATCCTGAAAATGTTGATAGGGGAGGAGATGTATACGTAGGATGGAATAATTTCTCCATTCTCCATTTTCATTGAAATCTCTACTTCCATACTTTGTGGTGGTGTGGGAATTGTTATTCTAAACTTTTGTGATATTAAGGAATGAAAAGAACCAAAATAAAAAATAAATGTTACTAATCTTTAATGAATAACTATAATACCTATCATCACTTTATTTTTGGGATCCACCTCAGTGGTTGTGATGGAAAAAGATCACCCCTTATGAGTTGGAGGTTGTTTGTTATATATGAAAACTCTTAGATTAGTGCATTGGTTTGAAAAGTTCCATGGTTATATGCAGTTGAAGCAATGAACAATGTGTTGAGGTTTGACCATAGAATTACTCTCCTCCAATGAATTAGTGGGTTTCTCTATTAGAAATTTCTAGCTAGGTTCCCTTCCTCTCCAAATCTAAATCATTTCCTCACCCCTTAGGAAATTTTTAGGGTGTTTATTTCTATACCTTTGACAAGTGATATGTTCAAATTTCTTGGAACCATTATATTTCTCCCTTAGGTTTCCAGAAATAAACTATAGTTTTTAATTCTTATCCCCACAATACCGTTGAGATTATCCAATCTCCATCTCGATTTTGTGGGTACATCGTTCAATTTCCTCATAGTTATCAAAGTATCATATCACGAGGGATTTTCAGAGACTAGGTTTTAGCCCACTATATAAGGGAAAAACATTACATATGGGGGTAACAACAATTTCAGAGGAGTTCCATGAAAGTCTAGTGAACTTTTCCTTATACTCCCTGGTAGATTGTTCATTTTTTTCTTGAGGTAAAGGAAATCCCTTTCCATTTTGTGTTGGATAGTGACAGTAAAATATTTATCAAAAAACATTTTCTGGAATTCCTTACACCCCATCGATTCAATATCTTCCCGAGGCTTCGTTTTATTGATCAATGTCCACTACTGATCAAACTTATCCATTTGTATGATAAATATCTAGTAGAACCTTATCTTTCTCAGAACATTGAAGGATTGAGAAGATCTTATCAATAGAGTTAATCCATTGTTCAATGATTAAGGTATCCAATGATATCTAAAAAGTTTAGGGGCCATTTTAACATAAATCTCTCAATTTAATATTTTACATCTTAAGGGGATTTGGGAAATACTCCTGATATAAGTTTATATTTAGAATATGACTCAAATAAGATATTATCACCATAATGTTCTGATTCCTACTCCCATTGGGTTTCACATCTCACTGGGACAATCATCAAATTTCGTATTGCATTGATTATTTACTTGATTTATCCTATTTACAACCAATATATTGAATAAAGGTAAAATCAGGGATGAGTATTTTCAAACTACAAAATTCATTGGAGAGAATTCAATGAAATTAAAGATATAACTTGTAAATTGAATGTATTTCCATAACTTGTGAATTTCTAGGATTCAACTAGGTTATGAAAGATCTATTTCATAAAATGCATTCTTATGGGTATTTTTAGTTCCCTTAATAATGGATCATAATGATCTTATGAATTTACCAATTAATATTCCTTAGGATTTTCAAACCAGGTGTGTTGTATGGTTCATTGTCATGCATTAGTTCCCGGTTGAGTCTAGCTCAATGGGGTGTTTTCATTTTTTAACCCTATGTACATCTGTTCTAGAGCCATATCCACTTTTATTATCAAAACATGGACAAATTTTCTTAATAAACCACTTACTATATAAAAACAAAAATTTATGGATGTTTTGTTATAGTTATTATTTCCCCTATGGATTTTACTTGAGTTTTATAATCTTAATCTAAAAAATAACTAATCATTTCCTTTGATTCCAACTATAACATCCCTTATCTTTATTACAAATTAATCCCTAATTTATTACATAAAATTACACATAATAAAACCTATAAGATTGTTAAGTGTAGTGACTTTAGAAATTAGGTACATTACATAAAAACATAAAACAAGGAATAACATCGTATTTATTGAAAACTTCCTTGACATGCTCACATTTAAAACTACTTGGGATAACCTGGGGAAATATATAAGAAATGGTTTAGATTTAAAGACCAGTAAGAAAATAAACATGGAATAACATAAATAGGATAATAAATGTTATAAAAAAGTCATATCAATGGGGAATAAAATGAGTAGGAATCATAAACATGAACAATGTGACATGATATAACATCATAATCATAAATGTAATATAAGAAATGTGGTAACAACTTAAAACACTATATCATAAACATAGGTCAAGAATAAATTCCATTAAATCCTCATGGAAAATTACCATAAAGGAATAAGGTTCACTCCCTTCCCCAATATGACATATCACGAGACTAATTATTACCCAATGCATTGGAGTGATATATAATTCCAGGTGCACCCGTGACTTTCATTTCATTCTAATGGTTAAGTGTTCCACAAAGATCATACAACATGGATTCATTCATCATTATATTTTATTCCAGGATTAAGGAGTGTGTGATAAATACATGTAATTACCAAGTCAAATATTTATAAGTATATAAAGGTGAACACCCTTGATAGGAAATGGGTATGGTATTTACTGCACATTTTTTTTGGCATGGAAAATCGTGGTGAAATTTCAGCCGTATAACGATGAAACTTAATAATTTAGAAAATGGGATGATAAGATATAAAGGGCTATATCAAAATTTGGGAATGAAATGAAAAGTAATAGGGAAATTTAAATACATATCCCAAAAATATTAATTATAAATGTAAGGAATAAGATAACAAATTAACTTTAATAAAGAGGAGAATGGGAGGATCCCTTACCTTGACAGTGTGACTCCAAATGCTTGGGAGGGGATTCTTGAGAGATTTTGGGAACTTTTTGAGGACTCTATAGAGGGTAGAGAAAAGTAAATATGTGATCTAAGGTTTTTTAGTGAAGATAAATGGGAGCTTGGGTGGGTTTATAAAGGAAATGAATGTGGAATTATTTATCATTTTTCAAACATTGGTTTTGGACCCTATATAATAAAATAAAAATAAATACAAACATTCCTATGGGGTTTTCCTTTATTTCTTCAAAATGGATATGGTTTTTATTATTTAATAATTAAAATGGACAAAATTAATAAAATAATAATTTTGCTTATGTGTAAGTGAGTCATACTCTTAATGAAATGATTTTAAAACCTTAAAATATATTAATGGTTTTAGAGGATTCATAAAGGCTTAATGAAGTTAATCAAATAAACATAAGGTCACATTATTTTAAATAGAATATATATATATATTTTCTTGGATACCATTTATAGTGTTTATTACATTACTTTTGGGTCATTAGGATGTTATAATACATCTCGTATATTTAAATAGTATTTAATTTTTTATCCAAAAAATCAACTATTCCATAAAATTATGAAAAATTCACCATTGGATAATTCCGATGTTTAGATTCCAAAAATAATATTGTTTTGAAAAAATAATTTTTTTAAATATTAGAAATATTCACTTTAAAAATAAAATAAACATTTATTGAGAAATTTTGGGTTTTTTTGACAATAACAGTTTTCAATCCCTTATAAAAATTACATTTAACTTCATAAAAATTATATAATAATTTATTTTAATAAAAATTATTTAATAATAATATATTATTAAAATATTATTTATTTAAAAAATGTAGGATTAAAATATGATATAGATTCTCAATATACAAGAGGGGTGAATTGTATACTTCAAAAATTTCTTTGGAACTTTTAAAGATGGTATAAAACTTTATATTGTTTACCAAAGTTAAACAAGGTAAATTCACAAGACCTCTTAGTTCTACAAACATTATAGATTCTAGAAATATGGTTCCAGAAATGAAACTTAATAAAAGTTAACAAGCTCAATGATTCTACCTTAATGCGAATAGAATATTACTAATCAGATTATACACATATAAGAAAGTATAATATTGTTATACTTTCCTTAATAATCAAAATATTTCAGAAAACAAACCTGAAATAATACAAGTAACAAGTATAGAATCTTTTAACCCAAATAGTAGGGTATCCCACAACCATAAACAAAAGACCCTTGATTTATACTTTCAAGAAAGTCTATCTGACCCACACCAGGGTAATCCCTCAATAGAAATATTGGAGTCTGTCTTGCTATCCCACAAGCCCTTGAAATTAAAGGTAGTTGGCACCTCTTTCTTCCTATCTCTAGAAGCCCTTTATTGTACACAACAAAAATCATAGTCGCACGAAGCAATATGAACAATATGTTTAGTACACACAAAGCATGAGAGTCTTTCTCTCCAAAAATCACTTCAGTATCATATAATCTCTTGAGTTATAGAATTATACCTTGGGTTGATTCAAATGAGCTCTTATTTATAGGTACATCTCCAACAGTCGGTTCCCTCCTCCAATAATCATATGTTTTCTTGAATTTCAGAGGGACCTGTACGTGTGTCACTCAAACAATGGTTAGTTAGAAACAAAATGCATGACAACGTATTATAACTATAAAAAGGGTAAGTAAAATATTGTTTCTCTATAAAATCTATTTTTAGAATTCTAAGGAAAAAAGTAAATTTTAGAGTCTAAGTGGAAAACATTTAGAGTCTATATTACATGGATATTAAGATTCTGTTTTCCATTTAATTTGGAATTAGAATTATGTAGACTTCAGAGTATGAATTCTGAGGAATTCGGAGTCTGAATTCTTAGGAATTCAAATTCTGAATTCTAGAGATTTTTGATCTTGAATTTATGATACTTTAGAAACTGAATTTCATAGAATTCAGATTCTGGATTTCATAGAATTCAGATTTGGAATTTCAGAGAATTTGGAACATGAATTTCATAGAATTATGATTCCGAGTTTAAGAGAATTTGGATTCTAAATTTTAGAGAATTTGGATTTAGAATTTCAAAGAATTTGGAGTCTAAATTCCAAGGAATTTAGAGTCTTAATTCAATGTAATTTGGAATCTGAATTTAGAGGAATTCGGAGTATGAATTCAGAGAATTTGGAACTTGAATTTCAGAGAATTCAGAACCCGAATTCCGATCCTAAAAACAGAATACTCTATATCTAATTATTTATATAATTATGATGTTTTAGATGTGAAATCAAAATTTTCACCTAAGAATAAAAAGAGTTTGATTTAGAGAAAAAAAAATATGGAAAATGAAAAAACAGGTAAGGATAAATTTTCATTGGAGAAAAAAAATCTGGGTAAGGAGAAAATTTCTTTATAAAAAAACTTAGAGAAAATAAAATTTTACTTGAGATAAAGTGTTTTTGATATCTAAAACATAGAGGAATGGAAAAGTAATAAGGAAACCTTATTGACTCAACAAAAAATACATTAGTCCACTAAAATTTATGCTCTAATTTAATTTGAATATCACCCAAAATTATACAAGTTGGTTTACTGAATCCAAGTCATAATCATTTATAAAGTAACAATAATATGAAGTAAATATAACTATTATTATATTAAAAATAATATACATACTCCTATTTCTAGGTTCATGATACATATCCATTTGATTTACATGCAAAATCTCTAAGATCAAGGTGCATGATAGTGAGACTCTCATGTGGTGGTTCAACATACATGGTTTGGGTTGTGATCTTGATAAGCTTGAAATTATCACATAAATGATTTCACTCAAGCATAAGTTGATGATTCTCAGCTTGGAATTGGTCAACGGAAGAGAAAAATGATTCTATATCCCTTAAAATCTCCAATAAATGGGATTCATAGGCTACAATACTACTGGTTGAGGCCATCACTTCCTTTGTTCATGTCAATTTGATTTATTAAAGACCTATGTTTAAATTAATCACATGATAATTGTTTAAAAACTATATTATCAATGGTAATGATGCTTAATGTTCAATTAAATATAATAGGTTATAATAAAACCAAATAAGTGCATGTGTTTTTTATAAACTTATTACATAATAATACATTCAATAAAATCATAAGGGACCTATATTTATAATAGTTCTAGTTTTTACATGTGTGATGTCGTGACCCTTATGTTCATGATCCAAACTCATATTTTTCATCACTTATTACCCCTTCCTCACTTCTCAGAAGTATTTGACACTATAAAAGACAAATTTATGACATAAATCATAATTTTCTTGCATTTTCATCTTTTTTTCACCTATATATTAAATTTTGAGCTCTAATGGTAGGCCTTGACTTATGCTTTATCATCAATCATCATTTTCAATATGATATCATTAACCTAATGATTATTTTCAATCATTTAATGAATCATGCAACAAATTAAAAAAATTAAATGTTTCCATAATTAATCATTTAATTTATTGAAATAATATAATTTATATATAAATATTTATTCAAAATATGTTTTTATCAATTCCCCCACACTCTGATTTTTTTTTTCGCAAATCATATAATCTACACAAAAATAAAACAAGAACAAAATGTCATTAATATTAAAATTGTTAATAAATTAAATCAAATGATTATCAATGGGTGATCAACCATTCAAGTTCCATATAAAAACATCAATTCAATTTCCCACTCTTGAAAGAGACTAATTTAGCTAAGTATTTTTTACTTTCCCATTAAAAAATGGTGGATCTTTAGTTTCATTTATTTAAAAACCATAATTCATTATTATCAAACATGCCAAGTCATGATATACCTCAAAATTGATTCTTTTATCTCACTACTCATGATACAAATTTAAGTAGATTTATTCTCTTATCATGAGTACATTCTATTTCTATATAGTCATCAAAGGATCTATATTATTCACTTTGTAAAGAAAAAATTCATATAAAATCCCAATGAATTTAAATAAAGGTTCTGATAAAACTCAGTCTTAGGGTTGGTAGGGATTGATGTTCAAAACATTAAAGCTAAAAGTGGTGGGTTATCTCTGAGTAGTACAACCTGGATTCTAATGTAAAGTGAAATTAAAATATTTATTATAAAATTGATTACTCACTCTCCCATGACACAAAGTATGATCTTGGTATATGTAATTATAATAAAATATTTTCACATTCTTATATTTTTTATCTCTTTTATTTTTATTTTTAGAAAGTTATTCATGGATAAAAAATAATATCTAGGTGAAAAAGGATATGAAATTTCGGGATATTGATGTTTCACATCATAAATTAGTCATTTACGATGTAAAACACTTCATATAATTGATATGGAGGAAAGATAGGTTGAAAAAAGTGTAATCTAGAGCATGGACACATGTTTCAAGGCATAAAACATATGTGTCCTTCCATGACACACCCTAACTTTATTATAGTAGATTATTTTGTCAAAAAATCATTCAAAATGTTCTTGGAAACTAATATTTATTATATAAAACACTATTTTTGTTGTAAAAGTTTCAATGAAGTCCAAAAAAGGTGATTAATGATAAATTTAAGGCATGAAAATTGATTTAAAGGTCCAGGGACCTCAAGGATTGATTAGAAATGAATTTTCAATGCATTTATGTAGGAAATTTATGATACTTAGAGAACCTTTAAGGAAAATAAATATGTGGATAATGGGATTTGAAAAGGGATCCGTTCTAGAGGATCTGACAGTGTGCTTTGGAATAGGAATACTACTTCTTAGGTTTTATTTTATGTTTTTGTTTTCAATAAATTTTCAATGAAACACATCTTCATATTTTTATTTATTTTAAAAAAATATAAAGATGTGTTCCATTTAAAATATATTTAAAACAATAATTTAATAGAAAACCTTAAATAGATATATCACAATTCCATAGTACAATGGAAAATCTTTAGGAACTGATCCATTTTCCAATACCCCTATCCCTTTATTTTTAGGCCTAGAAAGGTGACCTAGCTAACATAAATGGTCACAAAAAATGGATAAAAAAGTATTTCCCAATCAATATCAGGGTTCTTCGTCTTGAAAATAAAATTTAATTCAAATGACACCAATAATATGTCTTATAGAATCATAGGAAATTATTGTTTATATGACTAAATCCATAAATAAGTATTCTTTAGAATCAATAACATTGATATTCTGATTTATTATGTTATTTATTGAACATTACATGTTTATAATAAATGTTTTTAATCATATGAAATTACATTAATTTATATATATTAAATAATAGTTATTATTAATCATAAATAAAATCCTTTTTTTTCAGGAAAGAAAAAACAAAATTTTATTCAAGTATTTTTTTTAAATTCATAAACTGATCTATCAGTTAAATATAATTGTCACATATCCACCATCAACTAATAATCCCTTTAATTTAGTAAAAACATAGTGAACTTCATTTTATAAAATCAATTTTATTCTATATTCGAGACCTTTTATACCAACACATAAATATGATGCAAAAACAATATCTCACAAATTTTAATTAGATAAGAAATATTTATTTTTATAATATATAATTTAATTTTTATAATCATTATATAATTGAGAACACTTCTTATAATATCTAAGATTATTGGGGAAATTGATGTTTGGGTTTTGTTATAGGAATATTTTAATTTTAGTGTTTTTTAGCAAAATTTATAGAATTTGAAGGGATTTCAATATTTGTGTGTAAATGGAAGAGGGAGGTGTTTCTAAAATACTTCAAAAAACACCACTAATTACTCATGGGTGGAACATGTGATAATTATGCCTATAGGTAGATGTATAATCTTAAGGATGACCACTAGGTGGCATTTGGACCTAGTATGGGTGGTCGATGGATGACTATGAGCTTGATAAACCATTTTTATGTTTTTAAATATTTTACAACATAAAAAATTTATAAAAAAAATAATACTGCACCTTCAAACATTTAAATAGACTTTCATTCTAGTAGATCCATACCCCTACCCCTCCTCTACTTCCGAGGCTCCAAAATCTCTATTTCTAATATGATCGATATGTAATTTATGGATAAGGTGTCATAGCTGTATGGATTAAGAGAGTGATTGAGATGATTTTATCCCTTGAAGAATATATTATAGGTGATGTGACTAAGTTTTATGAATGTATAATGATTATTTTAATGTTATAGAATAATTTAAATTGAAATTTGGGACCAATGAAGAGTTTCCATTATTTATTTAGGAACTCGGTCACCCAGTATGGTCCAATGTGAGGATTTTATATCTTTACTATGGGATGTGATCAATCTATGAGTGAAAGAACCATATTGTACAATTTTTTTTTATAAATACATCATTTTTAGAAATTAAAATATTAATTATGCCTATATTTAATTGTTTTTAAATTTATAAAAGGATGTAAAAAATGATCAAAAACAATATTAAAGTTGAAAATTTCATGATTCAAATAATGACTGGTGATAAATGCCATTTCCTGAAGCTCAAAATTTAATTTCCATGTGAAAAATATATGAAACTAAGAGAAATTGATGATTCACTATATAAATTAGTCATTTAAAAAGTAAAATACTTCAAAGAAGTGATGTTGAGGAAAGAAAAGATGTAAAAGAAGAATTTGGAGCTTGGAAACAAGCATCAAAGTGTGACACATTTGTTCCAAACTATGAAGAACCACATATTTAGTATGGTCATAAATTTAGGATGTAAAATATTGAATTTTTTTGGTCCATAATATTCACATCGTAAAACAAAATTTATTATGTAAAAGATTTAATGCCCCCTAAAACTTGGATTATGATGAAATTTAGGCCAAAAACATGATTTGAAGGCATAAGAATCCCTGGGATTGATTGGGAATGAATTTTTGAAGCATTTATAGTGGTCATTTATGACTTTCTGAGCACCTTTTTAGTTCTTGAGGACCTGACACTGTGTTATGGAATAAGGATACTATAACTTTATGTTTTATTTTCTCATTCAATTTTCAATCTCTTTTCAATGTAAAATATCTTAATATTTGAAAATATAAAGATGTATTACATTGAAAATAGAATGAAAAAAACAGAAAAGAAAACCTAAAGTAGAATTATCCCTATTCCACAATACAATGGTAGATACTTGGGAATAAATACCTTTTCTAATCCCCTGGATATGACTTTATAGGAATAAAAATTTGCTCATTCCATCACAAATGGCCACCATAAATTCTTTAAAAATACATTTATTTTCAATCTTAGGGTTGCATGATCCTTCAAAGAAAGTTTTAGGCCATAAATTTGTCACAAATCACTATTTATGGGCTCGGTCGATTATTTTACACAATAAATAGTGTTTTACGCTATGAATATTTTGAGTAAAGATCATCGGGAATTATTTACATCCTAAATATGTAACCATAAGAAATTTGGATGTACGTCATAGCATGACACATATGTATTATAATGAGACGTCACTTTGTTACACAATAATTATTTCTTTATTACATAAATTTAAACATAATAAAAAAATAAATATAGATAATTATTATGTCTTTGGTAAATAGGTACATTACATAACAAATTAAAATAAGGAATACAATTAACTTTATTGAAAAATTACGTAACATGCTCTCACTTAAAACAGAAAGGGATAACCTAGGGAAATATATAAGAAAGGGGTGTGCTATAAAGTATCATAAGGTAATAAACATGGAATAACATGAAGAGAATAATAAATGTTAGAAAAAAGGTATATAAATGGGGAATAAGAGATGTAGGAATCAAAAAAATGAAAAATTAGACATGATATAGCGTGATAATCATAAAGGCGACATGGGAAATGTGAAAAAAACTTAAAACACTGCATCATAAATGTAGGTCAAGGATAACTAAAAAGATATCATGGTGAAAAAATTCTCATAAAAGAATCAGGTTCACTCCCTATCCCAAAATGATGTTTCATGAGTCTAAACATTACCCAATTCATTGGAGCACTATATAATTCTGGACACACCCATCACTTTCATTTCATTATAATGCTTAAGTGTGCCACATAAATCATATAACAAGGATACATTCATCATCATTTTTTATTACACAATAATGGAGTTTGAAATTCATACATTTTATTACAAATTAAATTAATTTTAAGTGTATAATTGTGAACACCATTGATAGTAAATGGGTATGGTATTCATTATATAATTTGTTTGGCATGGAAAATCATGGTGAAATTTTGGCAGCATAATGACGTCACATAAAAACTCATAAAATGAGATGATGAGAGAGAATGTGGTATCTCATAATTTTGACATGAAATGGTTAATTATAGGGACATATGATAACATATCCCAAAATTATTAATTGTAAATGGAAGGCATATGATAATAAATAATCTTTAATAAAGGGGAGAATGGGAGGATCCCTTACATTGAGTGTGTGACCCCAAATGCCTAGTAGGGACTTAATAAGAGTTTGAGGGAACCTTAAGAGTATTATATAAAGGTTAGGGAAGATTAATGATGTTCTAAAATAATTATTATTTAATATAAATGGGTGTTTGGGTGGGTTTATATTGAAAATGAGTGGGTAATTCTTTTATCATTTCTCAAACAAAGGTTTTGGAATATATATAACAAAATAACCAAAACCAAAACCATACCATAGTTTTTTCACATGTTTTCTAAAACATGGAAGTATTTTTAATCATTTTATAATGCCAAGTAACTAACTTAATAAAATAAATCCCTTTCTTATGTGGAATTGATTCATACTCTTAAATAACTGATTTTAGAACGTTAAATTATAATAATGGTTTTAGAGGATTCATAATGGATTTATAAAACTAATAAAATAATCATAAAGTAAAATTATTTTAAATAAATAACATATTTTCGGTTGTAAATAACCTTTATAGTGTTTAAAACTTCAATTTTGGGTCATTATGATGTCATGATATAGATCATATATTTAAATCATATTTAAAGTTTTACTAAAAAATTTGGCTATCTTGGAAAATTATAAAAAATTCATCATTGGATAATTCTGATGTTTGGATTCTAAAAATAAAATTTAGTTTAACCAAATAATTTTCTAAATGTTTAAATTTTTATATTTAAAAAAAAATTGACATTTATTGAGAAATACTAAATTTTTAGACAACAACAGTCTTCGAACCCTTGTAAAAATTACATTTGACTTGACAAAAAATTATATGATAATTTTTTTAACGAAAATTATTTAATAATAATATATTATTAAAATATTATTTATTTCAAAAATCCATTAATTAATTAAAATATATTATTTAATTGCTTTTTAATATTACCAAGAATTAGACTTTGTGTTTTATGGAATCAAAGTCAAAATCATTTATAATGTAAAAAAATAAGATGTAAATATAAAAATTATTATTTTGAATGTAATGTACATAATAATATTTCTTGGGTCTTAATATATGTACCACTAATACACTAGTAAACACCCTAAGAGTAATATGTGTGATAATAAGACTTTCATGGGGGGGGGGGGTTCGACATACATTGTTTGGTCCGTGATGTCGATGAGCTTGAACTTATCCCATAAATGGTTTCTATCATGCTTAAGTTGTTGGATATAAACTTGGGATTGGTAAAGGGAATATCCTAGTTGTGACATATCCCTTATAATCTCTAATAAATGGGCTTCATAGGTATGACCCTACTGGTTTATTCCATCACTTCATTTTTATGTGTCAATTGGGTTTGTTAAAAACCTATATTTATACCAATCATGTGATCATTGTTAAAAGAAAATATTATCAATAGTAATGATTCTTAATGGTCAATTAAATTTGATAGGATATAATAAAAAAATTAGTGTATCTTTTTTCTATAAAAAAATTACATGATAAAACATTAAATTAAATCACAAGGGGAATTATATTTATAAGAGTTTGGGTCATTAAAATCTTCACCCTTTATAAATTTCACCATCAAAATTTACATTTCCCACAATAAAATGGAAAAGGGTATCTCTATTTAATCACTTACTTTGGTTCCCATGTCACTTATTTAATCCAATTATTTCTGCACAAATATTTGACCTAGTGAATTGTATTATTTAATAGAACTTTTAAACAACGAGCTAAGATCTTCACCATCTACTCTTCATATGAGAGATCATTATCTAACAGTACCTCCCCTTGATTGGATACATGTGAGGGATATGGTATGTATTTTTTCAGTAGGGATACATGTAATACATCATGATCCTAATATATGTTAGGTTAGATTTCTAGTTGCTAAGAAATCGCTCTGATGTGATCAAGGATATCAAATTGATCGCTGAATACCATGAAAAGTTCTCCACTTGTGGGTAGTATGAGCACATGTGCAGTGATAAGCCTCCTGTTCATTTATTTGAATATCTCTTCACATTCATCATTCTAAGAAAACATGACTCCCTTTCGAGTTATCTTGGTTATTGGGTTTGAAAATCAAGAATAATTTCTCCCAAATTGATGATAATACCCAAATAATACAAGGAAACTATGGATACCTATCACATATGTTGGCCTCAGTAATACTTTAATTCCTTATGCCTTTTAGGGGTCCACATATATCCCATTGATTGTGTTGACATGACCCGAGAATGATAATTCCTTCAAATAGAACTTACATTTGTTATACATGGAATAAATATTCTCCCTTCAAAAGAACTTTATCACAATGCTTAGATACTCCTCATGGTCCCCCATGGTATTAGAGAATATTATAATATCATCTATAAATACTACCAGAAATTTGTTGAGGTAATCTCTAAAGACTCTATTCATCAATTCCATGAAGATTTTTGGAGAGTTAGTGAGTCCAAATGTCATTACTATGAACTCATAGCACCCATTCCATGTACAAAAAGTAGTCTTGGGGATATCTTCCATTACCCTAACATTGTAATATCAGGACCAGGGATCCACATTAGAGAAGTATAGTGCTCCACATAGATAATCAAACAAGTCATCCCTCTGTGGAATATGCTACTTTAACTTTATTGTGACGTTTTTAAGCTCATGATAATAATTAAAAAGGCACATTGACCCATCCTTTTTCTTAACTAAGAGGATTAGTGAACCCCATGGTGATGCACTTGGGTGTATACACGTTTTATCCAGATTCTCATGTTGTTATTTCTTTGAATCCTCAAGTTACACAATTACCATTACATATGAATTATTATATAATGTAAACACAATGAGTATAAGCTTGATTGAAAATTAAACCTCTCTGGAATGATGAAGACTAAGTAATTCCTCATAAAACACATCACTGCATTCCCTCACAATGGGAATGTCTTCAAGGATGATATATTCCTTATACTTAATCATTTGTTCTAGATACTCTTTCTCATAGGGAAATAATTTGAATTCTTGAGATGTTGGTGCTAAAAATGATTCATCATCCTCCTTTCACTTGTATAGAAATGAAGGTAGATTTTAAATATTGAGAGCGATTTCCTTCTCACAGAAGCGTAGGTTGGATGTTTATAGGGAAATACAATCCATACCCATAATTACATCAAATTCCAAAAAAGGGAGTATGATAAGGTTTAGCGGGAATTTCATCCTGAAAATGTTGATAGGGGAGGAGTCATATACTTAGGATGCAATAATTTCCCAATTTTCAATTTTCATTGAAATCCTTACTTCCATGCATTGTGGTGGTGTTGGAATTGTTCTACTAAACTTCTATGATATTAAGGAATGAATAGAACCAAAATTGAAAATAAATGTTACAGATATTTAATGAATAACTAGCATACCTATCATCACTTCATTTTTGGGATCTACCTCAGTGGTTGTGATGGAAAAGGATCACCCCTGATGAGTTAGAGGTTGTCGATTATATCTAAAAACTCTTAGCTTAGCGCATTACTTTGAAAAGTTCCATGGTTACTTGCAGTTGAAGTAATTAATAATTCATTGAGTGTTGACCATAGAATTCGTCTCCTCCCATGAATTAGTGGGTTCCTCCAATTGGAAATTTTTATCTAGGTTCCCTTCCTCTCCATACCTAAATTATTTCCTCACCTCTTATGAAAATTTTAGGGTGTTTATTTATGTACCTTTGACAAGTGGGATGTACAAATTTCTTGGCACCGTTATATTTCTCCCTTAGGTTTCTAAAATTAAACTATAGTTTTCAATTCATATCAGCATGATACCCTTGAGATTATGTAATCTCCATCTCGAGTTTGTGGGCACATCGTAAAATTTCCTCATAGTTATCAAAGTATCAGATCACTATGGATTTTAATATACTAGGTTTCATCCCACTAAATAAGAGAAATCCGTTACATTTGGGGGTAAAAACAATGCTGGAGGAGTACCATAAAAGTCAAGTGAATTTTTCCTCATACACCCCGGTAGATTCTTCTTCTTTTTTCTTGAGGTAAAGGAAATCTCTTTCCATTTTTTATTGGGGAGTGAGAGTAAAATATTTATCAAAAGTCATTTACCAAAATTCCTTCCCCCCCATCGATTCAATCTCTTCTTTAGGCTTTGTATTGTTGATCAATGTCCACTACTGAACGAATTATCCTTTTGTATGATAAATATCTAGTAGAAACTTATCTTTCTCAGAACATTGAAGGATTGATAAGATCTTATCAATGGAGTTAATCCATTGTTCTATGATTAAGGTATCATAAGATATACTAAAAGTTGAGGGGCCATTTTTTACATAAATCTCTCAATTTCATATTTTACTTCTTAAGGGGATTTGGGAAATACTCCTGATCTAAGTTTATATTTATAATGTGAGTCAAATAAGATATTATCACCATAAATTTTGTGATTCCTGATCCCATTGGGTTTCACATATCATTGTGACAGTCATCATATTTCCCATTGCATTGATTATTTACTTGATTTATCCTATTTACAACCATTGGATTGAATAAAGGTAAAATCAGGGATGAGTATTTTCAAACTAAAAAATTCATTGAAGGTAATTCAATGACATTAAAGATATAACTTCTAAATTGAATGTATTTTCATAACCTGTGAATTTCTAAGATTCAATCTAAGTTACACAAGATCAATTTCATAAAATATATTCTTATGGGTATTTTAAGTTACCTTAATAATGGTTCATAATGATATTATGAATTTACCACTTAATATTCCTTAGTATTTTCAAACCAAGTGTGCAGCAAGGTCCATTTCTATTCACTAGTTCCTGGTTGAGTCTATCTCAATGCGATGTTTTCGATTTTTAACCCTATATACATCTGTTCTAGTGATAATCCACTTTTATTATCCAAACATGGGAAATTTTTCTCAAAAAACCACTTACTATATACAAACCAAAATTTATGGATGTTTTGATAGAGTTATTATTTTTCCTATGGAGTTTACTTGAGTTTTATAATCCCAATATAAAAAATAACTAAACTTTTCCTTTGATTCCAACTAAAACATCCCTTCTCTTTATTACACATTAATCCCTAATTTATTACATAAAACTACACATAATAAAACCTGTAATATTGACCAGTCTAGTGACTTTAGGAATTAGGTACATTACATAAAAACATAAAACAAGGAAGAACACCATATTTATTTAAAACATCCTTGACATGCTTAGATATAAAACTACATGGGATAACCTGGGGACATATATAAGAAATGGATGAGATATAAAGACCAGTATCAAAATAAACATTTAATAACACACAAAGAATTATAAATGTTATACAAAAGTCATATCAATGGGGAATAAAATGAGTAGGAATCATAAACATGAGCAATGAGACATGATATATAATTATAATCATAAAGGTAACATAAGAAATGTGTTAACTACTTAAAACACTGCATCATAAACATAGGTCAGGGATAAATTCTATTAAATCATCCTAAAAAATTACCATAAAGGAATAAGGTTCACTCCATTCCCCAATATGACATATCGTGAGACAAAACATTACCCAATGCTTTGGAGCGCTATATAAATCCAGGTGCACTCGTGACTTTCATTTCATTCTAATGGTCAAGTGTGCCATATAGATCATACAACATGGATTAATTCATCATTATATTTTATTCTAGGATCAAGGAGTGTGTGATAAATACATGTAAGTACAAATTCAAATATTTATAATCATATAAAGGTTAAAACCCTTGATAGTAAATGGGTATGGTATTTACTACACAATTTTTTTTCATGGAAAATCGTGGTGAAATTTCAGCCATATAACAATGACACTTAAAAATTTATAAAATGTGATGATAAGATCGAAAGGCGTATATCAAAATTTGGGAATGAAATGTAATGTAATAGGGAATAGTAAATACATATCCCAATAATATTAATTAGAAATTTGAGGCATAATATAATAAAGTAACTTTAATAAAGAGGAGAATGGGAGGATCCCTTACCTTGAGAGTGTGACTCCAAATGTTTGGGCGGGGCCTGTTGAGAAATTGGGGGAACTTTGGGAGGACTCTATAGAGGGTAGAGAAAAGTAAATATGTGATCTAAGGATTTTTAGTGAAGATAAATGGGATCTTGGGTGGGTTTATAAAGGAAATGAATGTGGAATTATTTATCATTCGATAAACATACGTTTTGGACCCTATATAATAAAATAACAAGAAATTCAAACATTCCCATGGGTTTTTCCTTTATTTATTCAAAAGGGATATGGTTTTCATTATTTATTAATTATAAGGGATGAAATTACTAAAATAATAATTTTTCTTTTGTGGAAGTGAGTTACACTCTTAATGAAATGATTTTAAAACCTCAAAATATATTAATGGTTTCGGAGGATTCATAAAGGCTTTATAAAGTTAATCAAATAAACATAAGGTCACATTATTTTAAATGTAAAATATATATTTTTTCTTGGATACCAATTATAGTGTTTATTATATTACTTTTGGGTCATCATGATGTTATAATACACCTCGTATATTTATATGGTATTTAATTTTTTATCCAAAAAATCCACTATTCCATAAAATTATGAAAAATTCACCATTGGATAATTTCAATGTTTATATTCCAAAAATAATATTTATTTTGAAAAAATAATTTTTTTTTAAGTACAAGAAATAGTCACATTAAAAATAAAATCAACATTTATTGAGAAATGTTGGGTTTTTTGAAAATAAATTTTTTCGAACCCTTATAAAAATTACATTTGACATCATAAAAATTATATAATCATTTATTTTAATACAAATTATTCAATAATAATATATTATCAAAATATTATTTATTTAAAAAAAGTAGGATTGAAATATTATTTAGATGCTCAGTATACAAGAGGTGGTGAATTGTATACTTTTAAAATTTCTTTGGAACCTTTAAAGATGGTATAAAACTTTCTATTGTTTAACAAAGTTGAACAAGGTAAATTTACCAGACCTCTTAGTTCTACAAACATGCTAGATTCCAGAAATATGGTTTCGAAAATGAATCTTCAGAGGAGTTTACAAGGAAATATATTCTACCTAAAATCATATAGAATCTTACTAATCCGAGTATACAAGTATAAGAAAGTATAAGATAGTTATAATTTCCTTAATAATAAAAATGTAGAGGAAAAAAAACTCGAAACAATACAAGTAAGAATTATAGAATCTTTTAACCCAAAGAGTAGGGTATCCAACAAACATGGATAAAGGTCCTTTGATTTATAATTTTAAGAAAGTTTGTCTTACCCAAACAAGGGTAATCCATCGATAGAAATATCGGAGTCTCTCTTTATATCCCCACAAGCCCTGGAAATTCAAGGTAGTCAGCACCTTTGTATTCCTATCCCCGGAAGCCCTTAATTATACACTACAACAATCAAAGTCGCATGAAGTAATCTGAAAAAGATGTTCAGTATGCACAAATCATGAGAGTATCTCTCTAGAAATCACTCAGCTGCATGTAATCTATAGAGTTGTATAATAGTATCTTGGGATCATTCAAATGAGATCATATTTATAGGCACATCTCCAACGGTCAGATCCCTCCTCCAACAATCATATTTTTCCATGAATTTCATAAGGACCTGTACACCTGTCACTCAAAAAATGTTTCATTAGAAATAGAATTCTTAACCTCGTATTATAACTTTAATATGGGTACGTAAAATATGGTTTCTCTATCAAATCTATTTTTCTGAGTCTAAGGAAGAAAATAAAGTTCAGAGTCAAAGTGGAAAACATTCAGAGTCTATATTACATGGATATTCAGATTTTTTCCATGGAATTTGGAATCATAATTCTGTAAACTTTAGAGTCTATATTCTGAGGAATTAAGAGCCTAAATTCTAAGTAATTTGGAGTCCAAATTATAAGGAATTAAAAGTATGAATTTTATAGAATTCAGAGTTTGAATTATTGGGAATTCAGAACCTGAATTTCAGAGAATTTGGAGTCTGAATTTCAAAGAAATCATAGTATGAATTTTCATGAATCCGGAACCTGAATTTTAAAGAATTCAGATTCTAGATTTCAGAGAATTTGAATTCTGAATTTTAGAGAATTGAGAACATTAATTTCATAGAATTATGAATCAGAATTTTAGAGAATTCGGATTTTGAATTTCTAATAATTTGGATTCTGAATTTCAGAGAATTTAGAGTCTGAATTCTAAGGAATTGGGAGTCCTAATTCTATTATATTTGGAATCTGAATTAAGAGGAATTTAGAGTCTGGATTAAGAGAATTCAGAACCTGAATTTATGAGAATTCAGAACCTGAATTCTGATCCTGAAAATAGAATACTCTATATATAAGTATTTATAGAATTCTGATTTTTTAGACGTGAAACCAAAATATTCACTTAGGAATAAAAAGATCTAGATTTAGAGAAACAAAAAATATGAATAATGAAAAAACAGGTTTGGAGAAACATTCTTTGGAGAAGGAAATTTTTTCTTATTAAGGAAAATCTGGGTAAGGAGAAAATTTCCTTATAATTAAACTTAGAGAAAATAAAAATTGCCTTGAGATAAAGTGTTTGGGATTTTCCAAAAATAGAGAAATGGAAAAGTCATATGGAAACCTTATTGACTCAACAAAAAATACATTAATCCATTAAAATTAATGCCCTAATTTAATTTGAATATCACCAAAAATTAGACTTTTTGTTTTATTGAATCCAAGTCAAAATAATTTATAAAGTAACAATAAAATGAATTAAATCATTATTATATTAAAAATAATATACATACTCATATTTCTAGGTTTATGATATATATCCATTTGATTTACATGAAAAATTCCTAAGAGAAAGGTGCATGATAGTGAGACTCTCATATGGTGGTTCAAAATACATGGTTTGGGTTGTGATCTCGATGAGCTTGAAATTATCCCATATACTATTTCACTCAAGCATCAGTTCTTGAATATCAGCTTAGACTTGGTCAATGGAAAGGAAAAATGATTCTATCTCTCGTAGAATCTTCAATAAATGGGATTCATAGACTATAATCCTACTGGTTGAGGC
The DNA here is from genome assembly GCA_963277665.1 of Viscum album. Taxonomy (NCBI): domain Eukaryota; kingdom Viridiplantae; phylum Streptophyta; class Magnoliopsida; order Santalales; family Viscaceae; genus Viscum; species Viscum album. The sequence continues at coordinate 1,203,389,375 of OY728163.1, read as the reverse complement.
CATCACTTCCTTTGTTCATGTCAATTGGATTTGTTAAAACCCTATGTTTAATCTAACCATGTTATCATTGTTCAAAAACTATATTATCAATGGTAATGGTTCTTAATGTTCTATTAAATATTATAGGTTTTAATAAAACCAAATAAGTGAATGTTTTCTCTATAAACTTATTATATAATAATACATTTAATAAAATCATAAGGGGACCTTTATTTATAATAGTTCTAGTTGTTACATGTGTCATGTCATGACCCTTATGTTCATGGTACAAATTCATCTTTTTCATCACTTACTACCTCAAACTCACTTCTCATAAGCATTTGACACTATAAATGACAAATTTATGACGTAAATCATAATTTTATAGCATTTTCAACTTTTTTTCACCCGAATATTCAATTTCGAACTCTAATGGTATGCCTTGACTTATGCTTTATCATCGATCTTCATATTAAATATGATATCAGTAACCTAATGATTATTTGAAATCATTTCCTGAATAATGCAACAAATTAAAAAAATTAAATGTTTCCATAATTAATCATTTAATATTTTAAAATAATACAATTTATATAGAAATATTTATTCAAAATATGGTTTTATTAATTCCTCCACACTCTAAATTTTTTTTATGCAAATCAGGTAATCTGCACAAAAATAAAAGAGAAAAAATGTCATTAATATTAAAATTATGAATAAATTAAATCAAATGATTATCAATGGGGGATCAACCATTAAAGTTCCATATAAAAACATCAATTCAATTTCCCACTCTTGAAAGATAATAATTTACCTAAGTATTTTTCACTTTCCCATTTAAAAATGGTTGATCTTTAATTTCATTCATTTATAAATCACAATTCATTACTATCAAACATGCCAAGTCATGATTTACCTCACAATTGATTCTTTTCTCTCACTAATCATGATACAAATTGAAGTAGATTTCTTCTCTTATCAGAAGTACATGATATTTCTATATAGTCATCAAAGGATCTATATTATCTAATTTGTAAATAAAATATTCACATAAAATCACAAGGAATTTAAATAAAGGTTATGATAAATCTCACTCTTAGGGTTGGTAGGGATTGACGTTCAAAAAATTAAAGCTAAAAGTGGTGGGTTATCTCTAAGAAATACAACATGAAATCTAAAGTAAATTGAAATCAAAATATTTGTTATAAAATTGATTACTCACTCTCCCCATGACACAAAGTATAATACTGATCAATATAATCATAATAAATCATTTTCACCTTATTATATTTTTTTTCTCTTTTTTTTCCTTTTAAAAAGTTATTCATGGATAAAAAAGATTATCTAGTGGAAACAAGATATGAAATTGTTGGATATTGATGTTTCACATCATAAATTAGTCATTTATGATTTCAAAGACTTTATATAAGTTAGATTGAGGAAAAATAGGTTGAAAAAGATTAATATAGATCATGAACACATGTTTCAAGGCATAGAACATATGTTTCCTACCATGACACACCCTAACTTTATTATAGTAAATTGTTTTGGCCACAAATGATTCACAATGTGCTTGGAAACTAATTTTATTACATAAAACACTATTTTTGTTGTAAAAGCCTCAATGAAGTCCAAAAATGGTGATTTATGATGAATTCATTCCTGAAAATTTATTTGAAGGTGTAGGGACCTCCAGGATTGACTAGAAATGAATTTTCGATGCATTTATGTATGCCATCTATGGTAGTTTTAAAACCTCTTTAGGATAATAAATACATGTATTATGGGTTTGGAAAAGGGATTCGTTCTTGAAGATATTCTAATGTACTTTGGAATATGAATACAACTTCTTTTGTTTTATTTTATATTTTTGTTTTCCATAAATTTTCAATGAAACACATCTTCATATTTTTAATTGTTTTTAAAAAATATAAAGATTTATTCCATTGAAAATATATTTAAAACAATAATTGAATAGAAACCCTTAAGTAGCTATATCCCATTTCCATAGTACAGTGGAAAATAATTAGGAACTGATCCGTTTTCCAATCCCTCTATCCCTTTATTTTTAGGCCTAGAAAGGTGACCTGGCACATAAATGGTCACCGTCAATGGATAAAAAAGTATTTCCCAATCAATCTCAGGGTGCCCGGTATTAAAAATCACATTTAATTCAATAAATTATTTATAAATAACTATTTCTTGGTTTGATCTCAGATTTTAGGACATAAATACTATTTTACGACATGATTATTAAAGGATAAGAACATTGGGAGTGATTAATGGACTAAATTTGTGAATGTAAGAATGTCTAGGGTGAGTCATAGTTTGAAATAGATGTGTCACACTATGAACCATGTGTTCATGATTCAGATTCATCTTTCTCATCTCATATTCCCTTTTCCTCTCTTATCCAAATTATTTTATGTTGTGAATGTATAATTTAGGAAATAAATTATCAATTTTTAATAGTTTCAGCATTATTCTCCCTTGGATATTTAGTTTTGACATCCAGGCATGGGATATGAGTAATAATTTATCACTGGGAATCATTTTCAACATAAAATCATTGACTTTAACCTCATTTCTGTTCATTTTTAGTATCCTTCCACAAATTAAAAAATAAATTAAATACTAAAATATTTAATCATTTAATTTTTAAAAATAATTATAAAAAATATGTTTTTATCAATTCACACATACTTATATCTTTATTTTCCTCAATAATGTAACCTCAACAATATTAAAAATGATTTTTATTCTATTAATATTTAAACTTCAAAAGTGAAAAAATAAACTATTTGGAAATCGAAATTAGTCATTAAAATTTCAAACAAAATAATTCCTCCAAATCAACCATTATTAAATAAATAAAACTAATCATTTATTTTACCTTCACACTTTTGAAATATCAATTATCTTCCTTCCTTATTTTTTTTATTTCTTAATTATTCATTAATGTCCATTCCATTTACAATCTGCCTCACAATGAATTATTTTTAATCATATATTGTGGTAAAAATGTAATGAATTTATGCACGTATCTTAAGAACATGTCACTAACTATAGGCTTTAAAGGAATCTAAAATCTCCCCCATATAAATAAAAAAATTAAAATTAATAATAATGAATCATCCTTATAGTTCAAACATATATGCAGATTAATGTTTTTGGATAATGAATAAAAACAATCTTGAAAAGGAGGACTTAATATTTATCAAATAACATGATATCAGAAGAAAAGAATACTGAAATATTTTTGAAAATTTCATCTCTCCATTCCCCAATTGTATTTAATTTACCCTACATACCAACAAAAACCGGAACCCAAACCGATCATCACATATGCAAAGGGAATTCACAATCCCCACAAGATGATGACTAGTACTCGGGCATAAAAAAACCACAGGGAATAATTTTACTAACCCGAAGTGGATGACATGGAATATAAATACATAATAGAAACAAAACAATGAAAAAAACTAGAATAAATATATACACTATAAAGTAAATAAGATAAAAGAAGTGATACAAATAAAAGTAGTTAGAAGAAACTGAATGAACAAGCCTAACAACAATCCAAAACTAAAATAGTAACTAACTACTCCATGTTATAACGTAGTAAATTTCCCATCATTACACCACCAGCTAACCATACCTAGATTATAGAAACCTCACCACCTCATAATGTCACCATGCCCTTTCTGACATCAAAAGACATAATCAGGTCTACGCACTGCTGCAGAGTTGTGCTGGGTGTGAGATAAATAGGCTCGTTAGGATCAAAACAAAGTGTTCCATATCAAGTCTCTATACAAACAATCCAAATATTCTCATTTTTTAAGAAAACATGGTGTGATAAACTATAAAGCAGTTTATATCAAAATAATGGCAAATATTTTCCTTTTTTAATAGTGCTAAGAACAATTTAGGAAAAATATCTTCAAAGAAATATTTCCATAACCATTTATCAATGTTAATGTGGTTATATCAAATACATAACAATAAAATGTAAAAGAACAATGGTAAATTGTCCAAGGGATCACAATAGGCTGGGCTTGAAGACTACTCATACCATAATCAATGAATAGTGTGAAATCAAGTCCTTAGAACACATGCCTAAGGAGTATAGGAACACCCCATGAGTGACCCATCAATAATTTAAAAATAAAGTCCCTAGAACAACGAGCTTAGGGAGCATAGGAAAACCGTATGAGTGAACCCCCTAATAATAAAAATAAATGATGTCCCTAAGATAAACCCTCCACTTATTTGCACAAGACTTCCCTTATGCAGTATTTCCTAAATCATTTGAAATGTTATTTTCCCAATAAATTTCAAAAAACACTTATATTTAATCAAATAAACTTAAAAATCTATATTAAGAACCCATTTTAAAATGACATGAAAATACCAATTTCCTATTCCCAAAACCCACAAAAATCCATATTTTATCAAAAATAAATTTTCAAAAAATCATTTAAATTAATTTATGAAACAATTTATAAAGTAAGATAAATCATGGTTTTTTAAAAAAGTCTAGTGATGGAACCAACTACCTCAAACTTGAGTCACACAAGGCCACAATGGGATCCAACAACACTAGAAGGAATGTAAACTCAAAAACAGAGGCCATATAATTGTTCCCCATATTTTAAAATCACATTCCACAAAAAAAGGTGAAATAGAGGATACATCCCAATATACCCCATAGAACACACACCTGCTGCACCGCAACCAATAAAGGATTGACCCCTAGAAGATGATCACAAAAAAAATAGAAGGAATAAGAAAGAGTCATAAATATGTGATCAAAACCATATGGTTTAAAATCTATAAACATAACCAACATAGAATCCACGACCAATGAAAATTAATAAACAAAAAGGTTTCTTACTCAAAGATAAGCGACACAACCACTATATAGATTAAGCATCAAATGAAGTAATCCAAAAATGAATGAGGAGAACCCAAATCACTTAAAAGGGATAAAAATTTAAGGGAGGGTTGTTTTTTGATGAATAAGAAATATTTTAGTCTTGTAGTGTGATAAAACCCACTCATCCTATGAGATTTACACCATAAATGGGATACTTATGGTATAACTCCCCATAAATCATTTACATAGAAAACACATCATATTAAGATAAATTTATCCTAAATGATGATTTTAAAGAGTAAAAGAGGTTCTTATGGTTTATAAGTGATTTATGAAATAAAATATAAATTTACATCATGTATGATTTTATTGCCTAAAGCTGTTTTATGGATGGTGCCTAGTGAAGAACATATGGCATCAATGTGCAATGTAAGAAATTTCAAACCTAGGTTTTGTAAAAACTCATAGACATATCTCTTTATCCCATCAAACCTGAAAAAATAAATTAAAAAAATTTGATTCCTTGAAAATATAGGATGTTACAATATCCCTAAAATAAGAATTTTCATCCCCAAAAATCCATGAATAATATGGGTTCTCTAGAATTATGTGAGACCACAAATCCCTCTCTGATGATTCATACTCCTAATTATTGTGATAATATGATCTATGCCACCATAACACTCTAAAAAATGATATATACTTCCAAAATAATACATTCATCTAATAATTAGTTATCTCTACTATTCACCCTTCAAATGAAACAACTAAATCCAATTAAATTTCATCCCAACTCAGAATGTGAGAGGGATCAAGAGGGATCATATTGAGATGATATTTTTGGAAAACATCATGAATTCCTATCAAATGAGATAAAAATTACAAATAAAAATAAACCTACCCAAGAAACTCTGTGACCCCAAATTGTACAATATATCTCAGAGATAGATTTCAAAATTTCCCAAACCACCAGTGACCCAATCGAGGAGGGAATTTCCGGAAAACTCAGACGCCTATGGGAAAATCCAATGTTTTACATCAATGATCCATATATGATTTATATTGACTATATTCTATATCCAAATTATTACATATATCTTTAATGGTAATTGATGTATCCTAAATGATACTTAATCCACTAAGAGGGGAATCACCCACCTTTTTCCAACAAAGAGATGATCTATATGGGAAACCATACATTGCCTCAAAGGAAACCATTCTGATCAAAGACTGATATCTATTATTATAAATAGAATCAACTAGTCCTAAATGGATATCTCATAATCCACTAAACACCTAGACAAAAACATGGAGCATATCATCGATGTTTTGAATATAACACTCCATCTGAACTTCATTATATGGTTTTTAAGTTATACTCAACCTAACCTGAGTCCATACCGACTCCTCAATACTTCTTCAAAACTATGATGTAATCCTAGGATACCTATATAAAATAATAATAAGGGAAACCCATGAAAACTTACAATCTTATACAGATATGAATTACACAGATCTTCAACCATAGTGGTGTCCTTGACTGGGATAAAATGAGATTATTTTATCAATCGATCAAACGCCACATTGATAGAATAATTCCCTCAGAAATTCCACTATAATTTGAAAATGATGTCCATGGATACCTCAGACCATTTATAGAATGATAGAAAAATAGGTTTGAGTAAACTATATGGTTTTAGATTCTTTTCCTTTTTTTGTTTCCAGGTATAACAATAGGAAACATAATCTGCAATGTCATGCTTTATGCCTAGACACTCAAAACATCTTCTCATTTCATAATACTTCTTATTAGTTCCCTAATTAATGACCCATTAATAATATGGTATTAAATAAATCTAAACTCCTACATTATATTGGGATGAAAAACCAATCCCCATAATAGAGAATACCATTAGAAGGGAGAGACCAACCAGAAATAGTCTTCCCACAATAAAGGGTTTTGTTAACTACCTTGAACTTATCATCCTACTTATGAAAATGAATAATAGACTCATGCAGAGATTATGATGATTGAATAGTGGTCAAAACCATACCTAAACTATCATTCTGAGCATCCAGATTCAACTGAGTGAAGGGTCTAATTTGGTTCCACACTTCCATCTATTACATGACATTCTGTGATGGAACTTTCATATTGTGAGGATTCGTGATGACATTACTCTAGCCTATCATGTAGGTGATGTCCAAATTGAATGTTTAATGACAATATACCCATTTAATTTATATGATATTCAATTCCTTTTAAGAAAATATATAACTCAGACTCTTATGGTTAGAAATGACTATAAACCTCTCACAAAAAAGACAAAGCTACCAATTATTAAGCATGTTCATTAACGTGGAAAGATCCAAATTATCAGTTGGGTGATTATTTTTATGTGTCTATAGCTGATGAGAGACATAGGGAATAACATGATCATCCAGCATTGGCACACATCCCATACCAGTACTAGAAGAATCACAATATACCATGTACCCCTTATCAGGCTTAGGTAAGACCAAAATATGATTCGATGTCATAATCTATTTCAAATCATCAAAATAAGACTTCCATTTCACATCTTATGTAAACCTAAACCATTTATTGATTGGATTAGTCATGGGTGACACAAAATTTGAAAAATCCTTGAAGAACCAGTAATAGTATCTTGTAAGACCAAAGAATATCTAAATCTCAAAGACGTTCTATGTCTCCTCCCATGATATGAACACCACCAACTTCTTAGTGTAACATCCCAAGTAAGTAATGAATAATAGATATTTTTATCTATGTCTATTAATGATTAAGATAGTGTTATAGAGGCTTAAAATGAAAATAAATACAATTTTATGCATGGAATACACTAATATTCTTAAAAGATTGTTTTACTGCCTTTTGATGGCAAACCATTTTTGAATCTATATTTTGAAAATTCTATAAACTATGTTTGTCAAAATAAACTTATTCTTTATGATTGGGACATCAAAATTTACCTTGTGTGAATTTTTGGTATTTTTCTGACAATGTTCATTTTTTAATGAATAGTGAAAAATACTGCGTTTTACATCAAAACTGCTTTTGAATCTAATTTATTTATATGATTATATTATGATTTGAATTGGTGTTGAAGTTAAATTAGAATATATTTTTACCATTTTATCCAATGGTGGTCATTGGAATCAATTTCACTTTGAAATTAGACTTAAACTGGTGTCAATCTTTTGATACTTATTATTTTGTAAAAACACGCTATTTGCTCTTGCAGTGGGAATTAATTATTAAATTAATTAATGTGACTTATATGATTTGAATTTTGTAAAATAGACTTCATTTTTTAATTCGGAATATCAAATATAGCTTAGGGTGAATTTTTGGTAATTTTCTGAAAAACTTCAATTTTTGATGAATAGTGAAACCACTAAGTGGTAATCAAGCAAAATGATTTTTCAGTTAAATGAAAGTTTACCACTAATGTGTATTGAATTTTGAAAATCTGACATACATGGTTGTCATTAAGAAGTAAAATGTGGTTCAATGAGATTAAAATAATTTTTTGGTGAATAGTAACTTATTAAGTTTTTAATCGCGATTAGTGGCAATTAGTGTAGTTTAAGGTATAAATAATGCTTTAATAATATAAAATGACCTATACACATGTCCCAACCTTATTGGTTGTTTCATGGCAGACCAAGACAAGCCATGGGTCAACTTGGGGACCCCATGGAGACATTTTGGTTGGGAAATGACATAAATAACTTTTTATTTAATGTAAAAGTAAAAATGACACAAACATAATATGTTTTACGAAAACAATTTTTTACATGGGGTTATAAAGATAATATATTTGATTATAAATATTCATTAGAAAGCTAAAAATATTTCCTACATCATAGTATTTTTTTTATGATTTTTAGACATTAAATAAATTAAATTATTTATGACATAATAATGATGCAGCGATGACATCATTATTTGACGATTTAAATAAAATGGAAAGACAATGTAAAATCTATGAACTAAACATGGCCAAAACCAATTGTATGAGTGGATTTCGAACCCTTATCACCTTATCCACGAATTATATCAATGTGGGACCTTTTAAAACCGAAACACATTTTCAAATAAAGTAATATTTCTTTACTTTCCAAAAGTGACCCTCCTCTCCTCTTATAAAAGGCCCCCACCTCTACCTCATTTCACACACTCCTCAAGCCTTTGGATCAGCCAAAACCTGCCCATTTACTCTCTCCACATCCCTCTCCTCATCCTAGAGGATTCCCTTTGGGCAGAATCCTTTCAAAGGAAGCCTTTAGTCTCAAATCAAAAGGAGTTACACTTTTAAAGGTAATTCATTCTCTCTTGTTCATTTGTTTTATTTTGCTTCTCCAACCCTATAAACTCCTTTTATTTACTTATTTTTTAACAACACTATTATATAAAATATAATAGGATGTTATTATAAGATTTATTTGAGCTACACTCTCACACAACTACATCAAATGGTTAAAGAACATATGGTTTCCGTGGATGGCGAAATTCTGCCTCCCGAAACGATGATTGTTCAATACTCATTTAACACCTTCAAAGGTGGCCATTATGATGTAACTATTTTTATATATGATATATAATATGTTTATGTTTTCCTTAAGCTTCTGTTTTTTTTCATTTTGGGCATACCTTTATGGTTTCCATTATGGGTAAACACGATATCTTCATTTTAGGAAGTGCGGACTACCGCCCCCTGAAAGTGATTTGATTCGTTAATACCATATGTGGGATGTGTAAAGGATAAAGTTAATGATATTATATATGTTATTATACTGGAATTATAATATACTCTTATATCATTATGATTCTATTCCAGAAAATATGAAATAGAAATGGAAGTAGCGTTCATGCGTACGTACGGCTTACCGTCTCCATGAACGGTGCATTTCATTTCTTACCTCTAAATGTGATGTAATATTATAAATACATGTATATGATGAATATATATGATATATATGATATCCAAATCATTAATATTATTCTGGATATAACGAACTGATGACCAAATTAACAACATGTAAGTGTAAGAAGTCTATTTTTGACTTAAGAACCAAATACCGACAAAATGAACATTATTAACTTAACTGATTACATGATGTTCATAACATGGTATAAAAGGAATAATGAACTTGAAAAAGATTCATAATCAAGTAGAGATTAACTCAAGTTTATTATTCAGGACGTTAAAGAACGATCGATTCAAGTCGGACCCGAGGTATGGGACTTCGTCTCAATCTCCTTTCGTTGAGGCATATTTTATTTTATACAGAACTTTCTTTTATACGGTGTATAAACCACTTTGACTTTTATGTTTATTAAAAAGGAATCTTTTTACGAAGTGTTTACTAAACGACAAAAGGTAATGTTTTTGTCGTACGTATGCGGCGACAACGACTTCTCCACCGTCGCGACCGTTATTTGAGTTTCGACTTCCTCTATAAGCCATACCTTGTTTTTAAAAGAAAAATAAATACCATGTTTTACTTTTATTTTATTTTAGTATTGAAAATGGTTTTCATAATGTTTTTATATCAATGTGTTGTATTGATATCTCGTGATTGAAATGTGGAAATTTTATGTTTCCTTTATGCATGTTTTATGTGATATGATTATGTTATGGTTCTTGGGCATTATTATGAAGACGGGTGGTTCCGTGATAAACTAAGGGCGGGTGAGCCCGATATAGCTCTCCAATGCATTGGGTAACGCGAAGGAGTGAAACGTTAAGGTTTCTCCGAAGATATTTTAGGGAATATACTGTGATGGGTATTCCAAACGTAACCAAGAGGGTTACTCCCTACGTAAGAATGTTATGAATGCCTCAAGTTACCTTTATGTCTTATGATTTCTATGATTTATTCATGATTTTATGAGGTATGTTAAAGTGCCTATGTTTTATGGGTAAAGTATGATTTCATTCTTATGTATATATGAACTCATGTTTCCTTTCCATGTTTTTTTTATAACCCATACTGAGTTTTTATGCTCATCCAAAGTTTTTGAAATGTTTTTCACAGGTCAAGGGAAAGGTACATGATAAGATGATATAGTCAAGGATGTGTCAAGAAATAATCCATGTTTTATTTTAAATGTGTTTCTATTGATGGGAATGAAGAATACTATCTTTATGTAACCACTTTGTTTATATGTGGAATGTAATGCAAGTTTTATGATCTAATTCTCTAAAACTCTAAACCCGAAAAGATCCTCAATGTGTAATCTTGTAATAACTCAAGATTAAGTAAGGTTTAAGGCTGGGGCCTTATAGTTGGTATCAAAGGTCGATTTAGATAACTTTAGGAGTTAGAATTCTATTAAATGATTATCCAAAAATATTTTTTTTTCGAAATGATATAGCATTTAAAGATTACCATGTTGCTTCATCTAAGACATGTTTGTTCAGAATGGTTTTCCGCAGAGGAAACAGGGAAGCAGTGCTCGGAAGGCATACAGAAAGAAATATCCTTCCGAATCAGCATCCATAAATGGTCGGAATTGGAACTGAACAGTTTGTTGCAGTAATGGCGCAGTTGACTCAAGCGATAAATGGCGGTGGTATCCATGCACGAGATCAGCCAGATCAACCGCAGAGGAACATGTCAGTGGTGGAACATTACATGAGGCAACATCCACCATCATTCAGAGGATCATCTGACCCTGTGCTAGCTGAAGGGTGGATTAAAGCACTTGAGAAGATTTTTGATGTCATGGGGTGTTCAGACAATCAAAAGGTTAGTCTTGATATTTATCGTCTGGAGGGTGAAGCAGATCAGTGGTGGTCTATGGTTAAAAATATCAGGGACGCCGATGAGATTGATGCTCTTGACTGGGATGAATTCAAAGGTATGTTTCTTGAGAAGTATTTTCCTAAGGCTGTTCGACTTAGGATGGAAAAGCAATTCTTGGAATTGAGGCAAGAGGAAGACTCAGTGGCTACCTATGAAGAAAGGTTCACTCGATTGGAAAGGTATGCTCCAAATTTTATCCGGGACCTTGATAGTAAAATCAATCGTTTTTACTCAGGATTAAAGCCAAAATATCAAAGGGCATTAGCTTCTCGTGAGTTTAAAAGTTATGAAAAGCTTGTTCGATATGCTGATAAGGTGGAAATGGAGTTTGCCGATGACCAAGTTTTCTATAACAACCAGCAGAAGAAGAGACCGAGGTGGCAGGAGAAAGGTAAGAATTCTTCAAAAAACTATGATGGTAAGAGAACTAAGTTTCCAGTTTGTGATAAATGTGGAAAAATGCATGCTGGGGAATGTCTTCTGAATTCTGGGAAGTGCTACCGATGTGGTAAGATGGGACATAAGGCTCGTGGTTGCACTAAAAAGGATCAAGGTGAAGGTAAGAAGAAATTTGATTTACAGTTAGTGAAATGTTATAAGTGCAATGAGATGGGTCACTATGCAAACGAGTGTCCGACAAGGAGCTTGAGTGATGGGAAGCAGTTAGACTACAAGCAGAAAGGGGTGGTGAAATCCTTTGCAACTACTTCAGTAGATGTTGGGCCATCAAATGAAGTGGTATCAGGTACTTGTTTTTTTTATTCAGATTATGCCAGTGTGTTGTTTGATTCAGGGTCTACACATTCTTTCATCTCTGAAACCTTTTCTAGTAAAATGGGAATACCATCTCAGGAAATGACTCCTGAACTTTTGGTAAAAACACCTGGGGGAAATGTCGAGGCAAAAATAATTTATATGAATCTTCCTATCCTTATCTGTGGAAAGAACCTACTTGCAAACCTTATTGTTCTACCTCTAGTAGAGTTTGATGTTATCCTGGGTATGGATTGGCTCTCTATTTACCATGCTAAGATTGAATGTAGAGCTAAAGAAGTTTCTTTTTAGAAAGACTTTCAGTTTGTTTACAAGAATGAACCATTACTTTTGATAACATATCAAGAGGCCGAGAAACTTGTAAAAGATGGAAATGAATGTTACCTTGCACACGTCGTTGAAAATAAAGAAACTGTTCAGATTAATGATGTGCCAGTGGTAAATGAGTATCCTGATGTTTTTCCTGATGAGTTTCCTGGAATAATACCAGATCGGGAAGTTGAGTTTACTGTTGACTTAGTTCCTGATGCTAAGCCAATTTCAAATCCCCCTTATCGAATGACACAAATTGAACTTTTAGAGTTGAAGGAGAAATTGCAAGATTTATTAGAGAAAGGTTTCATTAGACCTAGCACATCACCATGGGGTGCTCCTGTTTTATTTGTTAAAAAGAAAGATGGTTCTATGAGACTTTGCATTGATTATAGAGCCTTGAATAATATCACTGTTAAGAACAAATATCCTTTGCCTCATATCGATGATTTGTTTGATCAGCTCCAGGGAGCTCAGTTTTTTTCAAAGATTGACTTGAGATCGGGGTACCATTAGCTGAAGGTAAAGGAGGAAGATATTCCGAAGACCGCGTTCCGTACGAGATATGGCCATTATGAATTTGTAGTAATGCCTTTTGGGCAAACCAATGCACCTGCTGTATTCATGGACCTTATGAATAAAATTTTCCATGAGTTCTTGGATAAGTTTGTGTTTTCAGGTTTGGGAAGAGGTTATGTGTGCCTTGTGATTCACAGTTGAAGAATGAGTTGTTATGTGAGGCTCATAGTTCCCCGTTTTCAGTTCATCCTGGCAGTACTAAGATGTACAAAGATCTGCGGAAGTATTACTGGTGGGATGGAATGAAAAGAGACATTGCTGATTTTACTATTAAGTGTTTGACATGTCAACAGGTTAAAGCAGAGCGGCAGTTACCGAAAGGGATACTTCAACCTTTACCAGTGCCAGAGTGGAAATGGGAGAATATATCCATGGACTTTGTTGTTGGATTACCGAAGACATCTCGAGGTAATAATGCAATCTGGGTTATTGTTGATCGCTTGACCAAATATGCTCATTTCCTTGCTATACGAGATACTTTCTCTCTTGATCAACTTTCCCGTTTGTATCTTAAAGAGATAGTCAGGTTACATGGAGTTCCTCTCTCCATTGTATCAGATCGTGATCCCAGGTTTACTTCTAACTTTTGGAAAGGCCTTCAGAAGTCGTTGGGTACTGAATTAAATTTTAGTACAGCTTTTCATCCTCAATCAGATGGGCAGTCAGAACGAACAATTCAGACATTGGAGGATATGCTACGAGCTTGTTCTATGGATTATCAGGGAAGTTGGGACCAACATCTTTCTTTGGTTGAGTTTTCATATAATAACAGTTTTCATTCCAGTATACAGATGGCACCATTTCAGGAATTATATGGGAAGCGGTGTCGAACTCCAGCTTTCTGGGATGAAGTGGGTGAAAGGAAGTTGATGGGACCAGAATTGGTAGAAGAGATGGCAGAAAAAGTTCAGCTGATTCAGAAACACATGAGAACAGCTCAGAGCAGGCAGAAGAGTTATGCGGATAACTGGAGGAAGGATCTATTTTTCGAGGTAGGTGATCATGTTTTTCTCAAGGTTTCTCCTTGGAAAAGTGTGATGAGATTTGGTAAGAAAGGAAAGATGAGTCCAAGGTTTATTGGACCATACGAAATTCTGGAGAGAGTTGGATCAGTTGCATACCGAGTGGCTTTACCTCCGAGTTTATCTCAGGTACACAATGTTTTTCACGTTTCGATGTTGAGAAAGTATATGCCAGATCTATCTCATGTTTTGAGTCCAGAGGTAGTTCAGCTGGAAGAGAACCTATCTTATGAGGAACAACCGGTCCAGATTCTTGACCACAGGGAGCAAGTGTTACAGAATAAGGTGATTAAGCAGGTAAAGGTTTTGTGGAAAAACCACATGATTGAAGAGGCAACATGGGAATCTGAAAATGCAATGAGGGATAAGTACCCCCATTTATTCGATAAGTAAATAAATTGCGGGGAAGCAATTTTCTAAAGGGGGGAAGGATGTAACATCCCAAGTAAGTAATGAATAATAGATATTTTTATCTATGTCTATTAATGATTAAGATAGTGTTATAGAGGCTTAAAATGAAAATAAATACAATCTTATGCATGGAATACACTAATATTCTTAAAAGATTGTTTTACTGCCTTTTGATGGCAAACCATTTTTGAATCTATATTTTGACAATTTTATAAAATATGTTTGTCAAAATAAACTTATTCTTTATGATTGGGACATCAAAATTTACTTTGTGTGAATTTTTGGTATTTTTCTGACAATGTTCATTTTTTAATGAATAGTGAAAAATACTGCGTTTTACATCAAAACTGCTTTTTAATCTAATTTATTTATATGATTAGATTATGTTTTGAATTGGTGTTGAAGTTAAATTAGAATATATTTTTACCATTTTATCCAATGGTGGTCATTTGAATCAATTTCACTTTGAAATTAGACTTAAACTGGTGTCAATCTTTTGATACTTATTGTTTTGTAAAAACACGCTATTTGCTCTTGCAGCGGGAATTAATTATTAAATTAATTAATGTGACTTATATGATTTGAATTTTGTAAAATAGACTTCATTTTTGAATTCGGAATATCAAATATAGCTTAGGGTGAATTTTTGGTAATTTTCTGAAAAACTTCAATTTTTGATGAATAGTGAAACTACTAAGTGGTAATCAAGCAAACTGATTTTTCAGTTAAATGAAAGTTTACCACTAATGTGTATTGAATTTTGAAAATCCGACATACATGGTTGTCATTAAGAAGTAAAATGTGGTTCAATGAGATTAAAATAATTTTTTGGTGAATAGTAACTTATTAAGTTTTTAATCGCGATTAGTGGTAATTAGTGTAGTTTAAGGTATAAATAATGCTTTAATAATATAAAATGACCTATACACATGTCCCAACCTTATTTGTTGTTTCATGGACGACCAATAAAAGCCATGGGTCAACTTGGGGACCCCATAGAGACAGTTTGGTTGGGAAATGACATAAATAACTTTTTATTTAATGTAAAAGTAAAAATGACAGAAACATAATATGTTTTAAGAAAACAATTTTTACATGGGGTTATAAAGATCATATATTTGATTATAAATAGTCATTAGAAATATAAAACGATTTCCTACATCATAGTATTTTTTTTATGATTTTTATACATTCAATAAATTAAATTATTTATGACATAATAATGATGAAGCGATGACATCATTATTTGACGATTTAAATAAAATGGAAAGACAATGTAAAATCTATGAACTACACATGGCCAAAACCAATTGGATGAGTGGAGTTCTAACCCTTATCACCTTATCCACGAAATATATCAATGTGGGACATTTTAAAACCGAAAAACATTTTCAAATAAAGTAATATTTCTTTACTTTCCAAAAGTGCCCCTCCTCTCCTCTTATAAAAGGCCCCCACCTCTACCTCATTTCACACACTCCTCAAGCCTTTGGCTCGGCCAAAACCTGCCCATTTACTCTCTCCACATCCCTCTCCTCATCCTAGAGGATTCCCTTTGGGAAGAAGCCTTTCAAAGGAAGCCTTTAGGCTCAAATCAAAAGGAGTTACACTTTTAAAGTTAATTCATTCTCTCTTGTTCATTTGTTTTATTTTTCTTCTCCAACCCTCTAAACTCTTTTTATTTACTTATTTTGTAACAACACCAGTATATTAAATACACTAGGATGTTTTTATAAGATTTATTTAAGCTACACTCTCACACAACTACATCAAATGGTTAAAGAACATACGGTTTCCGTGGATGGCGAAATTCTGCCTCCCGAAACGATGATTGTTCAATACTCATTTAACACCTTCAAAGGTGGCCATTATGATGTCACTATTTTTATATATGATATATAATATGTTTATGTTTTCCTTAAGGTTCTGTTTTTTTTCATTTTGGGCATACCTTTATGGTTTCCATTATGGGTAAACACGATATCTTCATTTTAGGAAGTGCGGACTACTGCCCCCTGAAAGTGATTTGATTCGTTAATACCATATGTGGGATGTGTAAAGGATAAAGTTAATGATATTATATATGTTATTATACTGGAATTATAATATACTATTATATCATTATGATTCTATTCCAGAAAATATGAAATAGAAAT
Source organism: Viscum album (assembly GCA_963277665.1). Taxonomy (NCBI): domain Eukaryota; kingdom Viridiplantae; phylum Streptophyta; class Magnoliopsida; order Santalales; family Viscaceae; genus Viscum; species Viscum album. The sequence continues at coordinate 1,203,372,426 of OY728163.1, read as the reverse complement.
GGAAGTAGCGTTCATGCGTACGTACGGCTTACCGTCTCCATGGACGGTGCATTTCATTTCTTACCTCTAAATGTGATGTAATATTATAAATACATGTATATGATGAATATATATGATATATATGTTATCCAAATCATTAATATTATTCTGGATATAACGAACCGATGACCAAATTAACAACATGTAAGTGTAAGAAGTCTATTTTTGACTTAAGAACCAAATACCGACAAAATGAACATTATTAACTTAACTGATTACATGAAGTTCATAACATGGTATAAAAGGAATAATGAACTTGAAAAAGATTCATAATCAAGTAGAGATTAACTCAAGTTTATTATTCAGGACATTAAAGAACGATCGATTCAAGTCGGACCCGAGGTATGGGACTTCGTCTCAATCTCCTTTCGTTGAGGCATATTTTATTTTATACACAACTTTCTTTTATACGGTGTATAAACCACTTTGACTTTTACGTTTATTCAAAAGGAATCTTTTTACGAAGTGTTTACTAAACGACAAAAGGGAATGTTTTTGTCGTACGTATGCGGCGACAACGACTTCTCCGCCGTCGCGACCGTTATTTGAGTTTCGGCTTCCTCTACAAGCCATACCTTGTTTTTAAAAGAAAAATAAATACCATGTTTTACTTTTATTTTATTTTAGTATTGAAAATGGTTTTCATAATGTTTTTATATCAATGTGTTGTATTGATATCTCGTGATTGAAATGTGGAAATTTTATGTTTCCTTTATGCATGTTTTATGTGATATGATTATGTTATGGTTCTTGGGCATTATTATGAAGACGGGTGGTTCCGTGATAAACTAAGGGCGGGTGAGCCCGATATAGCTCTCCAATGCATTGGGTAACGCGAAGGATTGAAACGTTAAGGTTTCTCTGAAGAGATTTTAGGGAATATACTATGATGGGTATTCTAAACGTAACCAAGAGGGTTACTCCCTACGTAAGAATGTTATGAATGCCTCAAGTTACCTTTATGTCTTATGATTTCTATGATTTATTCATGATTTTATGATGTATATTAAAGTGCCTATGTTTTATGGGTAAAGTATGATTACATTCTTATGTATATATGAACTCATGTTTCCTTTCCATGTTTTTTTATAACCCATATTGAGTTTTTATGCTCATCCCAAGTTTTTGAAATGTTTTTCACAGGTCAAGGGAAAGGTACATGATAAGATGATAGAGTCAAGGATGTGTCAATAAATAATCCATGTTTTATTTTAAATGTGTTTCCATTGATGGGAATGAAGAATAATATCTTTATGTAACCACTTTGTTTATATGTGGAATGTAATGCAAGTTTTATGATCTAATTCTCTAAAACTCTAAACCCGAAAAGATCCTCAATGTGTAATCTTGTAATAACTCAAGATTAAGTAAGGTTTAAGGCTGGGGCCTTATACTTAGGATCAACTGATAAGCCATTTTTAGAAATCACATTCAATTGTAACTTCAATTATTGAATCTAGAAATTTTATTTCAAAATCCTTCCATAAGGAAAACGATTCAATAAGTTTTTAAAACACATATTTCGATGGGGATCATGCTATCACATAGATATTGAGTAATCCACAATGTCATCCAAAAGTATGATGACAAAGGTTTTGAGATACTAATGGAATATCATATTCATTAGAGCTATAAAAACTATATAATTTTTAGTTATACCTAAAGGAATCACAAGATATTTGTAATGACCATATATACTCCTGAAATTGATCTTCAGTATATCAAACTCCCAAACATTGAGATGATTATAACCAGTCTGTGGATCATTCTTTGAAATCCTCTTTTCCCCTATAAACAGATCAAATAAATAATACACATATATAAAATGATTCTTATTCTTAATCATCACCCAGTTTTATGTTTGGATAGTCCAGGAACAATTAGATTGAACCTTCATCCTTTTTGGAAAAAAGAATCTGGTCTGCAGACTACGAAACACTAGAGAGAATAAAATATTTCTTTGTTAAATCATCCAGCTAAACCGTGAGCTATTTCATCTCTGTTGGTTCCATATTATATGAGGGTATCAATATCGGTTGTTAACCCCTCACCATGTCAATCATAAACTTTACCTCCCTCCCTAGATGAAGACTGCATATGTCATATATGAAAACATCAGGAAATTCAAGAACAATAATGGGAAGATCAACTAGAGAAGTACCCACACTAGGATAAAATGAAATAATAGACAACAAACTTCTGGTCATTGGATGAGAATCTATTTCATGACCAAACCTTATATCCCACTCTCCCTAAAACAACCACATTCTCACATAGAAAACAAGGAATGTGACACACTAATGATAACATTCATCCTCAACATGATGAGTGAAAATACAATCCATCCCGATGATGACATAAATTAGGTCTAGGTATAGAATTTGGAAATCCAAGATTAAATCTATATCATCCATTGAAAGATAATAATATGGACCAAAAACCCATACTCTATCCAACTCCCAAGTGGTGTCTCTAACTCCATGAAAATGGACATGATATCCATTGTAATTTTAAACACATCAACACTATAGAAATATTTAAATGATTTGTTGGTACCTATATCAAATAAAGTAGTTTTTATAGTGGATGTATCAAATATGGCACATCTCACTATCATTGGACCTGCATTAGTATCCACCAGAAACTCATCCACTATGGGAGGTTATGTCACTCCTGAGACATGCAGTTAGAACCATATAGAATTTTAATCTTCTAAATATGCCAGATCATCCTTTTGTTCCAAAAAACCCTGAACACAATGATGCATAGAAATATCTCAGAAAATTCATTGTAGATGGGTATGGTGGCCATAACCATTTTTCATCTTCATATGCATGGAATGATAATATCAATTTTTCCCAACTTCACAACAATAATAGAAAGTCAGGGGCACACTACTAGCTATAAATAATGGTGTGGAGGAGGCCCATTGTTAAGACCCACCTATAACACTCCTATGATTCTAATGTAACTTCCTCTTCATTCCCTGGGTTCCACTAAAGCTGCCACTATGAAGAATATATGGGTAAAATGGACAATATTTTCTACCACGTTCATCTATTCAATTATATCCCTATCTAAAATCTTTGCATAGGTAAAAAAAATTCAAAATATATACTCGTGGTCTAATATCTAATTGAAAACCCTTTATCTACATTGAAGACTTCAACTAATCATTCTTCACTACCTCTAAAGAAAAACTAACTAGCTCTGAAAATCGATTGGTGTTTTATGACACTAAATGATCTCCATACTACAAAAAGAGGATCTCTAGATACGTTTCTATCATTAGAGACTCTCGGAAGAATTTTTTAATGAAAAGGGTATTAAAACAATTCCAATGGAAGAACATGTGTCTATTCTCCTATACAATAGAATACCAAAATCACTTTATGGGACCCTTGAGCCTCTTGAGACTCATTCTCACCCTTAGAAGACTATGAAATATCACATATGAACTCTCAAGATTGATCTCTAGCTCCTCTAACTCATGGATGTTCCTAAACAACTGGGTTTTGACCTTGTGTTACATTTTGTTCTATAGCATGATCTTACCATATGATATCCTTGATAATATTCTGATCCTTAGGCACATTACTTTGAAGAGCATCCATTGCACCCTCTAGTAGAACCCATAGAAGACGTATCAAAGGAATATAATTATACAATATAAATAGGATAAATGATTATAAAATAGAATAATATTAGTCCAAACTAGAAAATAATAATAAAAAACTAAGATTAATATTAGGAACTGAACAAAATAGATTCATATCCCAACATCCCATTGTATCTTGAGTATCCTCATAGTAAGAGCTATCCAAACACTCACAAAAACGTACCTATCAATTCATAAAAAACCTATCTCTCATCTAAAAACTTCTCATGACTAAGCATAAACATACTCTGATACAAATTTTTAATGATCCAACCAAGGACACCCTCACAAACTAGCACCCTATGTGATTCGTTATATACCTAAAGGGTGCTATCGATCCTTATGGGCTAGTGAATAACACATGAGAATCAACAAAAACGGGTGGGAATGATTTCATCCAACCTGAAGTAGAGGAAATTTCATCTATATTAATAGCATAAATAAACACCGTATGAAAAAATAGATTAAATATATATATGCTGTAACTAAAACTAGATAGAATAAGTGATAAAAATAAATGAAGTTAGAAGAAACCCAAATAACCAGTCTAACAGAAAAGAACAACTAAATCAAAAATTAACTAATTCATTTGACAATGTGAGAAATTTCCCATCATCTCACCACAAGTTAATTGTACCTAGATTATATAAACCTCAACAACACACTGTGGATTCTTTCCCTTTCTTGTATTAAAAGACATAACCAGGTCTACACACCATTGTAGGGGTCTTCATGGTGTGAGCTAAATAGAATAAGTAGGATCTTACCCAGGTGTTCTATTTCAATTATTTATAAAAAAACAAATATAATGATTTTAAAATATAAATTATAAATTATAATTCAGTTTATATCAAAAGAATAGTGAATATTTACCAATTTTTAACACTTCCAAGAAAAAAACAGGAAAAATATTTTCAATGAAAAATTTACATAAACATTTATCAATGTCAAAGAAGGTATATAAAATCTGAAATAATAAAAATCCAACAAAAAATGGTAAAGTGGAAAATTTATAAAAAATTATAAAGATAAAAGACCAATCATACCATAATCAATGACTATTTCACATTAAATTCCTCATAACACATGCCTAAGGAGTAGAGGATCACCCCATGAGAGAGTCCACCAACAATATAAAATTAAATTCCCTAGAACAATGGGACTAGGGAGTAAAGGAACACTCCATGATTTAACCCCCAGATAGTAAAAATAAACGATGTCCCTAAGCTACAACTTCAACCTATATACCCAAGGCTTCCCATGTGCATCATTTATAAAATCATTTCAAAATGGATTTTCACAATCAATTTCAAAAAAGCATTTTCTTTTATTAAATCTTATTTTAAAACCATCTTTACAACCCATTTCACAATGACTTGGGAACACCATTTTCCTTTACCCAAAACCAATGAAAAAACCAACTTTTATTAAAAATAAATTTATTCACACATAAAAATCATACCAATTAATTTATAAAATAGTCTATAAAAATTGAGAAATCATGATTTAATTAACAAATTATAGAGAAGAAACCACCTACCTCAAAATTGGTTCACACACACCTATAATGGGATCCAAAAAAATGTAAGTAAAGTAAATAAAACAAAACAATATATATAATTGACTTCCACATTCCACAAAAAATAGACATTAGAGAAGACATATCTCAATATACCTTGAAGAAGATGCACCCTACGAACCACAAGAAATAAAGGAACAACCCCTAGAAGATAATTACACAATGGATCTTGAAGGAACAAGAAATAACAATAAGTTCATGATAAAAAGAACATGATTTTATATCCATAAATTTATCTAACACAACTACTCTAACTAGTTACAATGATGAATCAAAAAGGTCACTTAACCAGAGGAATCCGTGAAACCACCATGGAGATAATGCACTTAACAAATCAATCCAGAAATAGAGGAGATCACCCAAATATCCTGAAATGTTTATGTTTTTAGGTAGTATATCTTTAGGTTTAATAATAAAATATTCAATCATGTAGAGTGATAAAACCTACAGGGCTAAAAGGGATTTACATCATAAATAATTTACTTAGGGCGTAAACTCTACATAATGAGTTTATGCTAAAAAAACTCGTCAAATAAAATTTTATTTATCATGAGAAATGATTTTATATTGTAAAAGATATCTTTATGGAATAAAACTAATTTCTGGAATAAAATATGAATTTACATCCAATAAAAATTATACACCCTGAACCATTTTACAATTGGAGCCTAGTTAAGGAATTACTATGTAAGTTACAACTTGTGAAATAAAAGTGTCAAAAAAGAACTTCTCGAAACCAGGTACTATATTAAATACAAAAAACAACTCTAAATCCCTTTAAAATTGAAAAAAACTCTTAAACAATAGTGAGTAGTCCTTTAACATTTAAGATGTTACACTAATGCTCAAAGTGGTCACACGATACAAGTATGAAAAATCAATGAATCAAAATATATTACTTATTTTCCTTTTTTATGTTGAAAAGTTTGTTCTTAAGAACAATCTCACACCCCCCACCTAATCCCATTAAATAAAAATCATAGATCTATCAATAGTGATTCTTTATCCTCACAAGAAGTAACCCTTTTTTTATTTTTTTATTTTTTATTTTTTTTAAATTTTTATCAAGAAAGGTGAATAATAATGAAAAAAATATCACAGGGCCTCTCTAAAAATCTAATAAAAAACCACAAAGATAAATAAAGTGCATCCCGAATGACTCTGTAAATTCCTTTCCCCACACATAGTATTTTTAATGTCATGAAACATACCATGAGTATAGTAAAAATGGATATAATGGGCTTGTAAGTTGGATTACATTAAATCAAGTTCATTCTTGGGTCCATTGGGAAATATAGGATTGATGTCAATTGTGGTCTCAAGGATATAATCTAATCAATAAAAATTCCTCAATCTTGTTACATGTGGTTTTGCACGTCATAGCTTTAATAGGTTCTAATGAAAGTTCTAGCAGGTATGATTCCCTATGATCATTCAAAAAATATGATCAAGATATTATGAAAATTATTTGGTCTAGAAATCTTATCAGGATTGGAACATATGAATTTGGTGTAATCACTCATTACATATAATAATAATAATAAAATCAATCTACCTAAATTCTATGAATTAATTATGTGAAAATGGTAAGGAAGTCTCATTTACATGGATCAACTAATTCCTTTAAATCACAATTCCAAAAATAAAATACGAAGTTTCCTTTTAATAAGTAAATTCCCCATTTTACTCACTAAGTATTATTGAATATAAAATATGAAACACACAATCATGTGATTCTTATTAAAAATTATGTCTTCTAAACCTAGTCAAGTACACCAAGAAAGGTATATATGGGAAAGAAATGATTCTTTCAAAGGCCAAAAAAATAATTCTTAAATAGAAATATAGAGAGTTCAAAAAATAATTAATGTAAAAGAAAACTCCCCTTATAAATGATGAATTAGTTGGGCTGTGAAGGTCTTATTTCTTCAGTTTTGTGATGAAACATTTCCTATAATTTGGATTCTAATTTTATGACAACAATTCAATTAAGAAAGAGTTAACTCTATTTTTTACCATTAATTAAATATGGATTATTAGTATTACCTTGCTCAATTTATTTGACATGAAAATATGAATACAAATGAGTGAACATATAGTCATATTTAATTTTACTCAAATGGGAATTAGGGGAATAGTGGACTACGTAAAAAAATTTGGGTTACCTCCCATAAGCACTTTTTTTAATGTCATTGGCTTTACTAAAAAATGAAAAAATAGAAATTTTTTAAAATCATAGAAAATATTCCCTCCCGGAAAATGAATTGATACAATTTCATCAATGAATATAAATTGATTATTCATGTAAGTAGATTAAAAATGATATTATGACATTTAATCAAATATAAATGAAAGTTACAACTAAGTGGGTCATCATTGCTAATCTGGGTGAGGGAGTGTAATATCATTAACTATTTCTTAAGTTATGGTCCTAGGGTTCTTCTTCAACCTTTACCCAATTATAGATAATGTGTTTCCTCCTCCTTCTTTTGCAATATGCACCACAACAAAAGGGTAGAAATTAATAATAGTAAAAGTACCTTCCCATCTATAATGAAATTTACCTCTCATAAGTTTGAGTCATGAGTTGTATAACAACACTAGATCTCAAGGGTTAAGGATTTTTGGTAGAATTTACTTTTCACAAGATAACATTGTTATTTATTTATAAATATTTTAATTTTAAAAATATTTTCTCCTTGTTTTCTACATATCCTACAGATATAGTATCTTCTGTTTCCTATCTCCATCAAGGTCCAGATTCATCTATCCCATATCCTAATAGGATTTGGGTTCTAATTTCATGGGGTAGTGAAAAATCCTCCCATAAATAAATCAACATGGGCTCATTCTATGGGTTTCTTATAAGAGGATGTTTATGCCCATAGGGTATCTTCCAACACTTTTTGTTAGTACTAACTATTGGGTTTGACCAACATTTCTGGAATGAATTTTATTTCTTTTTTTGGAAATTTTTTCATGGCCATTTATCTGTGGATGGTAGTGGGTTGATGTTTCATGATGTAACATATATTGTTTTAGTGATGCCTCCATTTATCTATATCATAAGTGGGTCAATTTTAACTAATGATAGATATTTGTATGTACCCTAAACATCCCATACATTAATATTACATCTTAATAGTTGAATATTTATTACAAAACATAATAATGAACACTTGAATCATTTAGATCTAGTTCATTTGGAAACATATATAAATAAGCATCTCTTTTATAAGTGAGCTATATAATCACCCACTAAATTATACATAACTTGAACACTTCTTATAATTATCATAAATATAACCATTATTCATAACTAAGGGAAAAGAAACACCAGAAATGGCGATATCACATACTCAATAAGGGTAAACAAGAGAGATATCATTATAATATGAGCATGGGGGTATTATAAAAAGAGAATAACATTTTTAAAACCATACCTTTCATATACTGGATCATAAAATTGATTCATGGAATTAATAAATATGTTTAATAATAAATGATTCATAATTTAATAAAAAAATGATCCATGAGATCATAATTGTAGGATCATTTTTTTTTCTAGCTATGTCCCTCCTTTAGTTTTCCATTAAAGCCTTAATGACTGAGTCTTATTAAAATTCATAGAGACTTTTTTGGGGAAAATAACATAATGCATAGGTATATATGATTTTTTGAATTAATTGAGTCTGGGTATAATTGTTTTAAATAGATTATGAGTGGTTTTGATGCTTCGCATGTCTTTGAAGGTGGTTTGTGTTCTTTTGTGGGAAGTAGGATAAAGGCTATCTATTTAGAAATTACACATCATTTAATTATGTTACAAGCCATGTAACTATTTATAGAAAAAATCCATGTGCCTGGTTAATGATGTGAAATTAATACACACCATGAAGGAATTACACATCATTTAATGTTTGGGTTTCCTTAAAAATAACCCAAGGTGATTTTTTTCATCATATCCCATAAAAATAAATATAAGATGTGTAACTAAATAAAACTACATATAAATTCTAAAAATGAGTTTCAATAGGTGTTTTGAATGATATTGATCTTGTTAGCTCATGTTAAGATTCCTCCTCTAAACCCTAGTGAGTATTCCAGGAGATTTTAGAGCACCTCTCTTGATTTTGGATGTCTCGTTTGAGCGATCAACCCCTGGTGAGTGGTTTTGGTTATGTTTTCCCTTATCTCTCTTTTTCCTTTGGACATTGAGGTGCAATTCTTTTGACCTTGGTCATTTTTGGTTTTGATCTTGATTTGTCTTGATACAGGATACTTATTAGGATCATCCACACCTTCTTCATCATGGGTGTCTGATTATGGAAGTGTTGTTTGGTCATCAATTAAAGGTAGAGGGTCTAAATCTTATCCCTATGGTTTGATAATTTTCAAGTATGTGAAATAGTGAAATTGTGCCAACACAACATGAACCTAAATTATGAAATAATGTATTGGATTATTTTTTGGAGTCACTTTGAATCCAATTGGTATTTAACCAGATTATGGATACCATTTGGGAGATATAACCCTTCATTATAAATTAAATGTTTAATTGATTAAATTGTGTTTATCATGACATGAGAATTGGGTGATTTCTTTATAAATATTCAGCATGGATTTTTTGATTGTTACTATTTAATGTGTTTTGTTTTATATTATTTAATTCTTATATATGTTGTTATCCAAGTTGACATCCTATAATGTTTACATAGGTCATTTGCCCAATTGGCATGCTAAACTGCTTATATAGAAGTATATGCCCAGTGAAACATACTGAAATTCTTATATATCAGGCTTAGCCCTGAAACATTATGAAATGATTATATATCGGGATTGGCCCTGATACATACTATAATTCCTATATAATATTATTGGCCTCGATAAATTCTGAAATTATTATATATCGGGCTCAACCCTAATTGATTTCTAAAATTATTACATAAGTTTTTTGACCCATATTTATGGGTTTTATAGCATGGTTGTATGGTTATGGTTTTTTGGAATTATTATGAGATATGCTCAGAGATATTATGGAATGATTCCGAGGCATGTTTTTTTACCATGGTTATTTGGTTATGTTTGGATGGTCATAAGACATGCTCACGGATATCCCAACATGGAGCTGACGTAGGTTGTTGTGGTAATGATTTAATTGTTTACTTAATTAATACACATATTTATTTCATTATTGAATGGAATTTTTATTAGACTGGTTATTTTTAGACACAGTGGTGTCAACCTACAGAGTTATACTCAAACCCTACTTAGGGTTCCATTTTGTCCCTGAGTAGATTACATGGATACAAGATTATACTAGTTAAAAGGACCTTGCAGTTGATTTTTTCTTGCTAGATGGGATGTAGTTTGGAGAGGGGACCAAAAGTGGGTTTGGGATTAGGGAATTTTGAGTGTTTATTTGTGTCTTCTAGTCTTTTATTTGTATTAACTTTATCGTGGAATTTAGTTATATGTTTTAACAACATTACATAATTCTTAATTTTTATTATTTTATTCAGTTGGATTTTATAGTTTGGTATTCCATTATATTATATCATTTTCATTATTTACGCACTCTAATATTTATTTTTATTAGATTACTCCACTATTTTATAACTATATAATGATGGGGTATGGTATCCCCACTATACATATCAAACCCCCAATACTAGTTGACAACCTCTATCATATAGGGAGGTGTTTTTAAGGTCTCCTAACCAACCCATTTGTACTACATGAGAGAGTTCAAGATCGTAGGATGATATAATGTTTTATAATAAAACACTAGGTTTGTTTATAATTTGGGAAAGGTGGGAAGGATACTAGGATGTTTTGGGGCTTGGTAATGAGCTTCTTCATGAGAGTAGCTAACCCATCTATGGGGTAAAATCCGAGTGCATAGTGGTGGAGTACTCTTTGTACTATTTTCTTGTTATTTTTGATGTTATTTCACCTTAAGAGATCCACATGTTTTTTGGTGTTATTGTTTCTTGATATTTATACTCATGGACCAGTATGGAATGAGATTAATATTCATGCATCATGATAGGCACATAATGATATATACTAACATGCATTATTCATGATAGGGACATATTTATTGCATGTGGTATATTTACCTATATGATTTGTTAATTGAGACACCTGTTATATCTAATAAATAAATTAAATGAATTAAAATGTCATGATAAAACACTTGTAATCCATGTTTAGATGGGTATGGAGTTAGTGGTTTTCTATTGTGACCTGTTGAGGTTGACCTTTTTGTTCTAGCTAGTGCACTGTAGAGTGTGTTTGTCTTGTACAAAAAATGAATCCTCATCATATTTGAGTTGAGTATCAGGATATTGGAAATTACAAAACTCTTAACATATCCGAACTAGATATTCCTATAGATCTAAAGGATCATATGGATGTTCAGTATCATGACAGCTTCTGGAGGGTCATGTGATCCATAGAAATAGTGATTTTTCGCATTGATCCATTGATGTTTGAGTTTATGAGAGAGTACCGGCTACAACATCCACCCAAAATCATTGGGGAGGGAGGCACCAGAAAGTTGGGTTATGGATTGATTTAATCTAGATAATCTTTAATCATCCTAAGATACCAACAGATACAAGGGTGTAGCTTAGTTCATATATGCTTAATGTACCAACCAAACATTGGTGAGACAATCTAAAGAGGGAAGGGAAGCAAGAAGAGTTGTTTTGGAAGCACATCGAGAAAAAGTTCTTGAGAAATTTCTATTCTAATACATTTAGGGATGATAAGTCTCTTGATTTAATGAACCTAATACTGGAGGGCATTTTAGTTCTTGACTATGATGAGTGTTTCATAGACCTTCAGTTCTTTTTCCATCTTTGATAGCAGATGATATCTTCCTAGTAAGAAGTTTTCAATATGGTATTCTCTATGAGATAACATTATAGGTGAATATGTTTCATCTGACAAGTTTTGAGGATGTGATGAATTTTGAACTCATCAAGAATGGGAATATGAGAGAGTCCCTGAGTAGTGTCCATATTGTTTCAGTTGACAAAACTATGAACTCTTCTTCTAGTGGAAGGAAGCATCGCTATGAATGTTTTCACCAAGGTATAAGTGGTCATAGAAGTCTGGGTCTTGGACAACCAGCTCTGGATCATGTTCTATTTCACATCTATCATTTTGGAAATATGGTCCACACACGAAATCAGTGTCCATACCCTTCTTTGGAGTGTAATTAATATGGAATATTGGTCCACCTATTGAGGTTTTGTAGGGGAATGTAGTATTATAGATATGGAATGGGAATAAGACATACACTAGAGTCTAGGAAGGACTCACCTACTACTCAAGATACATGTATTTGAATTTCCATAGGATGTTATGGTTGAGGCAAGGGACATGGTACTACCATATTGGAACAAAAGTACCAAATATAGTGAATATATCAAGGGAGTTAGGATGGAGACCAAGGTATAGAGGTTTTTTATCTTTATGTTATTGATAATACTCTGGTTATTGTGGATATTGGACCATCTACCATCATAGGTATGATTATTATATCATCTACCCTTTCTTGTGTTTTGTTTGATACAAGATCATAACATTCATTTTTATTATCTCTTTTTGTAATTTTTTTTTGTGATTGGATGTGGAAATATCATATGATTTGTTTACCATTGACACACCATTGGGATTTTAGTTAGATAATACCAAATGTTGCAAGGTGTGTTCTCTAAATATTGGTGATTATCATTTCTTTTTGGGAGATTTTTTTGTAAATGATAGGTTTTGATTTTATTCTTAGTATTGATATGTTAGTTCTACACCAAGATTATGTCGACTATTATTAGAGGATAGTTACCATTTCATCTCCAGAAGGAGGAATCTATTCTCACACATGTGATTTGGATCTTTTGGTTGGCTGTGCAAGAAAAATTTAGTGGAAGTTGGATTTTATAATGGCTCATATAGTAAGTCTTTCTCCAGATGAGGGTGAAATAAAGAATGATTATTTTCTTATGGTGTTAGAATATTTTCAAGATGAATTTCTGGATGAGTTATATGGATTATCACATGAGAAAGAGATCGAGTTTATGATCGAGTTGTTGCTGACACTAGAGATAATTATTATCCCACCTTATAGAATAGTACCAGTAGTTCTTGGGGAGTTGAAAGTTCAGTTAGAAGATCTGGAAGCTGAGGTTTCATATGGGAAAGTATGTCTACTTAGGGTTATTTATTTTTCTTTTCCATGAATTATGATGGGTCTTTTCACATATGTGTGGATTATCCTAGATTAGACCAGAAAATGGCCATGAACCGATATCCTCTTCCGCACATCGAAAATATCTTGGATAAGCTGATATGTGATAAGATCTTCTCTAAGGTTTATTTGAGAGATGAATAACAACATTTGAGGGTGAGACCATTGGGAATACCTTATACTAATTTTAGAAGTAGGTATGGATTTTATGAGTTCATAGTGATGTCGTTTGGTTTGACCAATGCACTAGTGGTATTCATGGACTTGATGAATCAGATCTTTCAACCTTTTCTAGACCAGTTTTTGGAGGTTTTTTTGAAGAAATATTAGTGTACTCCTAATCGAAATACAATCATGCTCAACATCTTGACATCATCCTGAGTACATCGAATTTAAACCAAGCTAATCAAATGTAGTTTATAAACTGATAAAGTTTACTTCTTGGGCCATGTCATCTTAGAGGTAGGAGTATTAGTGGACCTAGAGAAATTTGTAACCATGGTATCATGGGATCATTCCAAGAGTTTCTTTGAGATTCAGATATTTCTGGGTTTATCAAGTTATTATTGATTCTTTATCTCTGAATTATTCTGTTTGGAAGCACTAATGTCAGGGGTTACCAAAAAGGGAGTGAAGTTTGTTTGGTCAGATGATTCTGAGAGATATTTCTAGGCGTTGAGGTGAATGATGACCTCAGAACCTATCCTCACTTTAAATATATTCGGTAAATCATATACTGTGTACTATGATACATTTATATTTGGACTCAGATCAGTTTTCATTCCAGAGGATCTAGTGGTTTCTTATGTCTCCAAACAGTTGAGATCGCATGAGGGGAATTTTCCTACTCATGATTTGTAGTTAGTTGCAGTGGTACATTCCATGATATGATCAATATATTATCTCATAGATGAGAGTTTTTCAGTATAAAAATATAACAAATTCATTAAATATATCTTTTCATTGTGGGAAATTATCCTTTTACAGAGGAGGTAGTTCGATTATCTGAAGTATTTAAACATCGAGTTGGCATATACACTAAGAAAGTGAAACATATTTTTTGATGCATTATGTTGGAAGATGTAGACAAAGGAAGTGCCTGATTCTTTCAATGAGTGGTGGGTAATTACCCAATTTCCAAACATGCATCTTGATGTTAAAGAGTCTTAGGGGTGCGTAGCCTTGAATTCAACATCTACCATACCCCTAATTTTCTACTAGATCAAGACTGAGAAGTTATCTAATATAGAGGGATTATATAGAAGAGACAATTTATATGGTAGAGGGACACCATCAGGATGGTATCTTGGACATGAAAATTATATTATTCTCCAGGGCCTAGTATGGGTTCCTATGAATTTTCATGAGGAGATAATGGAAGAGTTTCTTTCTTCTATATGAGCGGTAAATTCTATTTTTACAAAAATATATCATGATTTCTATAGATAGTAATGGTGGTCAGGAATGAAGGTGGTAGCAAGATCCAGGGAAAAATGTTTCACTTGTTAGTAAGTGAAAGACGATCACTAGTGACCAGTTGGGATTTTACATCCTATTCTCACTCCCAAGTGGAAATGAGATAATTTCACAATGGATTTTGTGATAGGATTACCCAGGAAAGCTCATAATAATGATTATGTATGGGTGATCATGGATTGATTCATGAAGGCATCCCACTAATTTTCTATTAGGTAGACCATTACAGTTAATTATATAGGCAGTCTTTATGGGTGCGAGATAGTTCAGTTGCATGGTGTTCTGAGGAGTATCATTTTTTTAGAGATCCTCATTTCACATCATAGTTCTATCAAGGTAATTACAAGTCTTTAGGATCACATGTCCTTTTGAGTACGACCTATCATCCATAGACGAAGGGTCAATTTGAGTGGACCATTTTGGTTTTGTAGGATATGTCATGAGTTGATGTCTTGGATTTTTGTGGCTCATAGGAGAAACATATGACACTCATGGAGTTTTCATATAAAAACAACTTCAAGATGGAACTTTTGAGGCCTTGTATGGAAGTTTGGGCTATTCACCTCTATGTTTCCTAGTGGAGGGTGAGTCAGTGCTTGTTGGGCCTAGTCACATACAAGAGAGTTTTGAGAAGGTTCAGTTGATTAGAAAATGGTTGGTGACCACATAGATTAGAAAAAATCTCACATTGACCATTAGATACAATAACCAGAGTTTAAGTTTATTCATTGTGTTTTCCTTAGGGAGTTACCCAGGTTTGGAAAACATCATATTAGGAAACAAGGAAAGTTGGATCCTAGGCTTGTTGGCCCATTTTTGATAGTGGATGTGATCGGTCCTTTAGATTATCAATCATCCATTACACAACCCTTTAGTTCCATGCACGATGTGTTTTACGTGTCACAACTTTAGAGAAATTATTTAAACCCTTCTCCGATGATAGACATAGTGGGCATACAGATTTATGAAGATGTTTTCATTGAGGGGAATTTGATATAGTTTTTAGACCTTAGTGAGATATATCTCTATGTTAAGGTGATTCATTTGGTTTGAGTGTAGTTGATGTATGTGTGATTTTAGGAGGAGACATAGTAGAGGGGGTATGATATGTGAACACAGTGTCCAAAATTGTTCGTCAATACCCTATAGAGATTCTTGGAGTATATGGGTGGTGAAATATTTTATGGGGGGGGGGAGGTTGTAAGACCCCATCTTTTTTCTAGGTACATCCCTTATTGAGTTTTTCATTTAATCCATGGTGGCTGAGTCTTGTTCGGAGATGAAGATTCATTATTGAGAAAATGATCTCAAATTTGGGGATATATGGTTTTTTTAAATTAATAGTATCCGATTATAAATGTGTTATGAGGGTTTTCCATGATTTTTATAGCTTCAGAGGCAGTTTGGGTTCTTTCCATGGGAATCCAGTTCAAGGATATCTATAGAGAAATGAAACAATTTGTAATTAATTTAGAAACTATGTAACTATTTCCAAGCATAATCCATGAGCCTAGTTAATGGTGTGAAATGAATACATGCTGTGAAGGAATTAAACATTGTGTAATTTTTGGATATTGTTAAAATTAACATGAGGCAACATGTTTTTCCGCATCTCCATCTAAAAATAAATACACAATCTATAACTGAATTACACACCATATAATTTCCAAAATAGAATTTCAAAAGGTTTTATGAGTGAGATTGATCTTATTCCATTGAATGTAGCTTCCTCCTTTCAACCCTACTTCCAGGTGATTTTAGAGTGCCTCTATTGATTCTATATGCCCTATTTATGTAATCAATACCTAGTGAGTGATTTTGGTTAGGTTTTCCCTTCTCTCCCTTTGTTCTCTAGACAGTTAAATGTAATTATTTTGACTATGGTTATTTTTTATTTTTATCTTGATCAGTTTTGATCTAGGATTCTTCTTGAGATCATTCTCACCTTCTTTCTCATGGTAATTTTCCATTAGAACTATATTTTGGTCATTTTTTGAAGGCATGGTGTCTAAATCTTAATCTTATGGTTTGATACTTTTCAAGTATGTGAAATAGTTAAATTACAACAATATACCATGAACATAAATTTTGAAATGATTAATTAAAGTATTCCTTATAGTCCCTTTTTATTTAATTAGTATTGACCTGGATTATGGATACCACTTGGTTGAGCAAACCCTTGATTATAAATGATCTTTTAAATGGATTAAAGCGTGTTTAGCATGACAAGGGAATTTGAAGATTACTTAATACAGATTCACCATGTCTTGTTTTGATTATTTATATGACAGGTGTTTTGATTTATATGTTATAATTATTATATAGTGTGTTGGTCTAGTTGACATGAAATAATGATTATATAGGGTGTTGTCCTAGTTGACATGCTAAAATTATTATATAGAGAGCTATGAATAGTGACACATACTGAAATGATTTTATATCGGGAAACACCCTAACACATGTTGAAATTATTATATACAGAGATTGGCCCTGATATATATTGAAATGTTTATATATGGGTCTTATCCCTGATAAATTCTAAAATTATTATATAAGGGGCTCATCCCTAATTGATTGTTGAAATGCGTATATAAGTGGTTTGACCCAGTTTCATGGGTTTCATACCACAATTGTATAGTTATGGTTTTTTTGGCATGGTTTTGAGACATGCTCAGAAACATTCCAACATGGAACCGAGGAAGGTTCTGTTTTACCATGGTTATATGGTTATGTTTTCATTGTCATGAGACATCTTGATAGATATCCCAATATAGTGTTGAATCAGGTTGTTGTTTTATTGATTTAATTGTTTAACTAATTAAAAAATCTATTTATTAAATTATTTTATGCACTTTTTATCAGTATGGTTATGTTTAGACATAGTGGTGTCAACCTATTGAGTTATACTGAGACCCTACTCGAGTCATCATTTGGTACCCAAGTAGATTATATGTATGCATAATTGGACAAGGGAAAAGGACCTTGCAATTGATTATTTCCTATTGGATGGGATGAAGTTTGGAGAGGGGATTACATGGGGTTCTACATCAGAGGATTTTGAGTCTTTATTTGTGGGTTTTATCATTTTTTGTATTAATTATAGCATGATATTTAGTTACATTCCATTATGACATTACATTATTTATTATTTTTATTGGGTTATTGAGATAGATTTTATTGTTTGGGATTCTACTGTATTGTATCATTTCCATTATTTCCACACTTTGATATTTATTTTTTAGTATATTATTTTGATGTGTTATAAATTTTTAACTAGGGATTTATTCTCTCCACTATACATATAACACCCCTACTGCTCATCGAAAACTCTTCCATAAATGGAGGCACACTTTTGGTCTCATAACCAACCTATTTTGACCACATGAGAGAGTTCTAGATCAAGGGATGTTATGATAACATTAGCATAAGATACATATTTGTAAAATACACATAAGTATGAAAGCATTATGACAAGGACATGCACCAAGTCATTCATAACATGATAGGATTGGGATAATTACCTATTTACCTACTTATGCCTTGGGTAATTATATCATGTACCCTCTTTCGAGTTTAGTATAACCTGTCGTGTGCCCTCTTCCTAGCTAGGGATAACCTCCCATATTCCCTTTGATATCATATAACATTAATCATTACCCATCCCATTTGAGGGATATATATGTCCCATCCATTACATAATCCATAAATTTGTGTACCATAAGATCAAAAAACATTTATCATATCTAAACCCATGAAAATAAATAGGATTCATAAAACATTTCATCATAGAATATCACAAGGAAAATAAATACATCTCCTAAACATCTTTTCATCATTGGATTATATCCCTAATAAATCTTAAGTGACATCAAACGATGTCATCTTAGATAGAAAATTATTTTGAATTATCACTTGAAACATTTCATTAGGAAAATATCATTTTCAAAAGAAATCATTTATTTAAAATCTAATATTTTTACAAATATTAAAGAATAAATTTTCATTGAAATTAACCATGGAAACTTTTAAGGGAATATTTAAATCATTGTTTGGTCATGGTAGTGGGAAATACATTTCATGATGTAAATGTTAAAACAAATATTCCTTTCACATTTTCGATAAAATAAAAATGAGCCTTGTTTAAAATAAAACAATAACATTCCATTAATTTTTTTTTTAAATATTAAATCATGGGTAAAAAATTTCATTACAAGAGAATATAGGAATATTAAAACATTCAAAAAAACGTTTTTAGAAAACATGGATATGGTAGAAATGTGTTTTTGACTGAAAAGAGAAATATTATCAATTTTCTTTAAAAAAACTATTATGCAATATTGAGTACATAAAGAGTGGAAAATGAAGGTAAAGCAAGAGATATTGAGAAATAACTATAGGAGAATAAAAATTAATGAATTTATGGAGAAATGGATCATAGTATTTTATCATCAAAGGCATAATCATAAACAATCCCAATAAACTATGAGATTATAAAATCAAACCCTTAAAACTTTGGTAACTTATGAATCATATGCCCCATGAAATTAACTTTAAATGAAACACTAAATATCATGATAATAAATAATTTCAGGATATCACATTTTAAATGTTTTTTCTATACAGATCATAAAATAACATATGTTCATGACATAACATATGTCCCAAAGAATACAAATTAAGACCAAAATCCCTTACCTTATGTCTCAAATTCATAACCATTTGAACCTAATGTATAATAAATATAGGTTCATTATACATATATTAAATAAAAATAAACATATGTATCATAATACATATAATTTACTAATGACATTTTATTATCCATTTATTTACAATTAACTGTTAAAGTCACATTTTGAGTAATAACTGCTTCATTTTTCATGTATGATTTGGTTTTGTATTTTCAGTACTTTATTTTTCTCATGGTTATATATTATATATAATTTTAACAATTATAAAAATATCATATATATTAATTACATAATTATTTATTTCAATCCATTAAAGTTAGAGATAGAAAATGAATTACACTATTCATGGGGGTGGTAGATCATACATACACATGAATGTTGTTTCTATTTTATTGATAGATGAAATGAAAGAAAGGAAAATGATATATCACCTCTAGAAAATAATTTTTATTTATTATAAATCCAATAAATTCATTAAATTTACTCTTTTTTTCTTTCAATTAATGTTTAAGAGAAAAATGAATCATATCGATTTGTGAGGTGGTAGTCTACCGTAAACACAGACAACATTATCATATTCCCATAGAATAAAAATTTAGAAGGTATATGTGGTTTTATAATTAAAAAAGTATAATAATATCATAAATTTCATATATAAACTTTAAATATATCATTATATCCATCTGTGAGAGGTGGTTATTGAAAACAATTAACATCAGTTCATGAGGTGGTAGTCCGCCGTACACATAATCAATAGTTTCATTATCCATTTGATGGAAGAGGAGATAAATGTAAGTAATTAAAATAATATAATAACATATAAGTATATGGGAGATACTAGAATTATTATATTATAATATTTGAATAATATTTTAAGGATATGGAAGATTAAATAAAACAAAAACACTATTTTAGGAATTTTACCTATTCTTTAGAGAACCTCTTTTGGTTTATACATAAAGCAGTACTAGGAGGGTTTCCTAATCAATGTAACAATTAAAGGATATCAGTAGGTAATTAAGGAATATATTTATTTAGTTATTTTAAAAACCTAATGGTTTTTTATGTTTTAGGGGGAGAGGAGAGTGGATGACCTTTTATAAGTGGGGGATATGCCACACGTAGAATATTTGAGAATAATAATATAACGACCCATACATTGCATACATTGTTATTACTTAAAAATTGAATCACACTTATTAAAACATATAAAAAACCACAATAGGACTGTATAGGTATAGTGTATTTTGAAACTGGGAAACATAAACAACTGGTTCATAAAGCATCTACATTGCCTCCCATTTATTTCATCATATCTAGAATCCCTTTTTGGCATATCCTACTTAATACCCTTCTTCCTAACATGGGGAAAAGAAAACTTACAAAAGGTTGAGCTCAAATGCTCAGTAATGGTAAACAAAAGAAATATCAATCACATCATATTCATAAGAACATAACATTTTGGAAATCATAACCTGCAAAAGAGATTATAATTTCATAACATTGGGTAAATCATAGTAGTGAAATGTAATCCCAATAATCATAACATGAATCTTTGTGGCATAAACACATAATCTTAGATAATCATTTCTTAGTAGTCAAGACTCATTGTCAAGACTATCTTAGCGGACAAAGTCCATTTCTGAACCGAGTTCACTCCTTGTTTCAGTCATGTATCCTTGAACCGGATTAACCTACTGTTCTAGCCATGTATATCTCATGAGATATAAATCTTTACCCAATGCATTGGAGGGAGATATAGGTCCCTACCATCTCATAATGATACCATTCTTATGTGTACCACAAAATCTTATATCATATATCATAGCATAACCCATGTAATAAAAATGGGATTCTTAAACGTCATGCCATCATAACCTAATCCATATAAGATAAAAGGACATCATAAAAAAAATCCCATAATAACATAATCAAATCAATGTAAAAATAGGGATATAAATAGAACCTGATATTATCTTAGATGAAAAATAATTTGGATAAGACACTTGAACTCAATTCTTGAGGAAAATATCCTTTCTACTTCAAAAACATTTTTCATTTATTAACATGTCATACAATTTTAAACTAAAAGAAGTTGATTAAAAATAAACTTGAAAACTTGTAAAGGAGGCTTCATGGAAAAAATGTTCTATGAAATCATAAAACTCCATTCATTCCATATATGTTATAAAAACATTCTTCTCGTACTTTGGCCAGAAAAGTCAAAAATTACCTCATACTAAAAAACGACAAAAGATTCCTTTCATATCTTTTACTAAAAACTCGCTAATGGGTAAAATTGTATTTAAAAAATTGTAGTATGATAGAAATAATATTACATATTGAGGAAACATGGATATGGATGATAAATATTCCCCAGTAAATTCTGATGTTTAAACAATCTCAAATAAAAATGAGATTGTGAGATTTTCCCTTACCTTAGGCCCGATTTGCTTCGTACGTGTCCGAACCTCCTGTATAATGATTTAAATATTGTTATTGACTTATTCCAGAATCATACTTATTGTTATGATATCATATATGGTAATATGTTTAGCTTCTTATTAGTAATATTTCATTTTTACTTGTTATTCGGGTGTTTATTTCTTTTTGTTCTTATGCGTATTTTGTTGAATAAATTCTTATTATTATTTTTAGGTTATAGATACCTCATTTCCAGAATGGTATTAGTGTTATATATATCATATTTATTCATCAAATTCATTTATATAATCATTATGCAATGAAGATTTTCTAGAACGAGTCACATCACATCATAGAGACGGTAGGTCGTACGTACGCACGAGCGATGATATCGTTCCCATGATCGTGCAATTGTATTTAAGTGTATGTGTAACGGCCCGAAATTTTGAATAAATCTTGTTTCCTAATTTCATGTGTTATTTCATTTTATTTTTATACTCAACAAAAATGTTTTATGTGATAAACATGATTATAATTAAAATGAGACCAGTGGGTTTTGACTGTTATATGACCATCGGTCAATATGACCGCTGTGAACAAAATGTTTTGATTATTGTCTCTAAATATAAGTAATCTTGGTTAATTATTATAGAAAGAAGATTTGATGGCGTCACCTAGTAGTCTTGGACCGATCGAAGCCCATCTAATAGAGCTTGGGAAGGAGGTAGCACCATTGGGCTTTGCTCTGGACCAAATCCAAGCCGAACTTCATCATGTGAAGCTAGAACGGAATCGCCTTCGCGAGAAGTTCAAACTGATAGAAATTACTACTCGGGCAATGTTGACTGAGCCTCCCCAAGATTCTATCACCCTAGCACACCTTACTCTTAGGTCCTATGCTGGTATTATAAGGGGCTATGTAATGATACCGTAACTGCCTTGTGTAATCCTTGTTTTAAATAATAATTGGGATTTCTTCTTATGATGAAGTTTATGAATTTTCAAATGACCGGATAAAAATAGTATGCATATTTTTGATGAATTTTCAAAAGGATATTTTAAAAAAAATGTTTATGTAAACCTTAAATAATTTAAAATGTGTAATGATTTTCAAAAAATGGTCTTCTACAATTATGTCCAGTACAAAATTTAGAGTCTAATAAGATCAACTTGATTTTTGATGAATAGTAAATTGTGAATAGTGATTTTACGCTTAGGATTAGTAATATGACCAAATGGATTAGTAATCTCACTTAAAGAAAGTTTTAAAATAATCTAGGCACCTTGATTAAGTAATGTGATTCAATAAAATGGTTAAATAACGGTTTCATAAATTATTATTCAAGTATTAGTTTTTTCGGGTGAATAGTGTTTTTTAATTAAAAATTAAATTAAAAATATTTAGAAAATTATTTTTATAAAATGGATTTCATTTTTGAACTCATAGCACCGATATTATGTTATGGAAATTTTTGGGGTTTTTTCTAAAAATAATGAATTTTCGGTGAATAGTGTATTTATTTAAAAAATAAATTAAAAATACTTAGAAAATTATTTTTATAAAATGGAGTTCATTTTTGAAATGAGAGCATTGATATTTGGTTAAGGTGAAATTTTGGGATTCTTCTGAGAAAGTTGAATTTTCAGTGAATAGTAAAAATACAGTTTTAGGATTTCGATATGTTTAATGACATCATAAATGTGTCATGATGATGTCATGGGATCTTTTAAGGGTTGGCCGGCCAAGGGTGATGAATTATTGTTTTGGGGGCCCCATGTGGCCTAACTCCATGATAAATTCCAAGGGAGAGCACATGGGTTTGAAAAAAAGCACATGTGAGGTGTCCCTTGGCCATTAATGCCTTGTCCCCTCACTTTACCTATAAATAACAACCCATCCTCTCATCTATTTCGACTCCTCACTCATCCCCAATGAATTTCGGGTCTCATTACCTCCCAAGGAGTCCTCCCAAGGTGCCCCCAAGCTCTCAAGGTCCCAATTAAGAGTTACATTTTAAGGTAATGGATCTGACCTCTCTCTTTCATTTCAAGTAATCTCTTTTATGTCATTCCTTTTATGCTCCATGTTCTTATGTTGTAGGATGTTCTTTTATACTCCTCTTACTGCCCTTTTCATGTTAATATAGTGAGAGATCCCCTCTTACTCTCATTATTTCGTTTTATGAAGTTTTAAGTGGCGCCGTTAGGCTGCCGAAATTTTTGTAACGGATTCTTTCTCCCTTCTCATTTTTTCAAGATCTATTTTCATGTAAATTATTTCATGTTCCTTTTTTATTTATGTTGGGGTATGATCTCTAAATTTATCATAATGATCTTTTATGATCATATGATGAGATACCCCATTTGATCGCTTCAATTCAGTATTTTGAAGTTTTAAGTGGCGCCGTTAGGCTGCCGAAATTTTAAGTGGTTCTTCACCTTTCTCGTTTTGAAGTTCTACTTTCATGTCAATTCTTTTAAGTTCCTTTTTGTTATGTTCAGGTATGATCTCTATATCTATCATACTGGACTCTTATGTTCATATGATGAGAGACCCCATTTGATCTCTTCAATTCAGTATTTTGTTGAAGTTTAAGTGGCGCCGTTAGGCTGCCGAATTTTTTAGTGGTTCTTCACCATTCTCGTTTTGAAGTTCTACTTTCATGTCAATTCTTTCAAGTTCCTTTTTGTTATGTTGGGGTATGATCTCTATATCTATCATACTGGACTCTTATTTTCATATGATGATATACCCCATTTGATCTCTTCAATTCAGTATTTTGTTGAAGTTTAAGTGGCGTCGTTAGGCTGCCGAATTTTTAAGTGGTTCTTCACCATTCTTGTTTTGATGTTCTACTTTCATGTCAATTCTTTCAAGTTCCTTTATATTATGTTGGGGTATGATCTCTATATCTATCATAATGGACTCTTATGTTCATATGATGAGAGACCCTATTTGACCTTGTCAATTCAATTTTGTTGAAGTTTAAGTGACGCCGTTAGGCTGCCGAATTCTCACAAGAGAAATATTTTTTTCTTCCTTTCATGTTCTTCATTTCATATGGTATATTTCCAAATTTCATTACCATGTTCTTAAATCTCTTATATTTTGTCCCTATACTGTTTTATGGGTCATTTATGAATGTTTGACCCATGTCCCCTCTCTTTTCAATGTTTTCTAAAACCTTGTAACATAGCCGTTATGCTGCAGAATTTTCGTCTCAAAATGCCTCTCTCTTTTCTCAAAATTATTTTATGTTATAAAGTGAATACTCAAAGCTCTTATTTCTAAAAGGGTATTCACATATATATCAAAATTTTCTATTTTGAATTCTGGGATTTACATATATGAGACCCTCATTCCCTTTCTGTGAGTTTAAAGTGACGTAAAGATCATGTCTTTAAAGCAGTTTTTAAAATGTTATGATTATGAAATGAAACCCATTTATTTTATTCTATATGGGTTATTTATGAAATGTATGATGATGATATATGTGTCTCACATGATAATAAAGGCAAATTTAAGGGTGCGCCCTGATAGCGCTCCAATGCATTGGGTAATGATGTAACCACTAGAGATTACAATTTTCACGATACCTTGGTGAATAACCTTGGTAATTTTCAAATGACACCTTGGGGATGGACCTTGGTGATATGTTCATGATTGTCTATGTTAAATGATGTAGACACATATTCAAGTTATGAAAAATGTTATTTTTATTATGAAATGCCTCATGATTTCTTTCTCATGCCTTAAAGTTCTTTTCATGTCCTTATTGAAGTATATCAAGTTCACATGTAAAATGTTCCTCTTGTTTCCCTTACTGGGCCTCCTGCTCACCCTTTCTTTTGATGTATGTCCCCAGGTTATGAGATGCAGTAATGAACCTAGGGTGAACTTAAGGAGAAGACTTTCAAGTGTTTAAGAAGAATTATTTATGTTGCTTTCTTGTATTTTTGTTCCTGGTTTCCAAGACACTAGACCTTAAAGATCCTCGGTTTTGTAAAATGTAATGAAAGTTTAGGTGATAAAAAGGCGGGATGCTATAGTTGGTATCAAAGGATGGTTTAGTTATTTCTGGAAATTAGGATATGAAAACTTTAGTAAGAATCCTATAGAAAAGTTAAAATATTGGAAATCTTCCTGGTATTTTGGTGAGTATTGAGTAAGGGGTTGCCTAGCAAATACATCCCTGTCTGGATACGAGCAGGTAGAGGTGGCTCTGGCACAGATGTACATAGGGGTAAAACCCGAAAACACCGCTTTGAGCTGGACTCGAACGGGAACTGGTACACGACAACGGGCCTTACTGCACTCTTGGTTACGACACTCCCGGGGGATATGCTTTGGTAAATTCATAAGCTTGGTATGAACCATTGTTAAAGGAACAAAGATAAAATAAAATAAAGATTCACATAAGAATATATGATCATGGATAACCTAGATGGGAACCTAGGGGATCACAAGTTAGGGTATACTTTTCAACTACAAGTTATGCTTATATGCTTTAAGTTTCTTTTCATGATTATTGGCTAAGTATTTAAGCCCCTAATTATAGTTTCTTTTCTTAGTTATTGGCTGGAAATGGAAGAACATGTCTCAACATCCAATGTGATAGGAAATGCTACGATTTCCGTATTAATATGGCAGAGATGATTAGGGGATTAAAATATGATTTTTATTTTGGAAGACGTTCACTATTTTGGGGACCCTATATGATCGAGGTAAATAGATTACAACGGTATTTTCATTTAGGAGTAAGGTTGACTTATATTTGAAGAATCTATGAATTTAAGGAGGACTTATAGTAATTTAGGTTACTTATGGGAATAATTAACCTATCTTGGGTTAAATATGTTTAGGTTAGATACTTTTGTTATAAGATGTTAGGAGTGGTTGATGTTATTTGGAGATGAACAATGAAGTTTATTTTGGAAGACTATGCTATCAAATCCTTCTTGTATTTGGGTTTCAATCTTAGTTTGGTTTATTTTGAGGAATTTTAAGGACCGTTATTTATGGAATGGACTATGATGAAATTTGGGTAGTACCATGGAACTTTGAAGATTTAAAAGTAGTTTCCATTCCTATGGGATTCTTTTTGAAGAGTTTTTTTACCTTACCATTTGTTTTTTTTTGGGATAATGTTTAAAGATAGAAGAAATAGATAGTTGATCTTTTGTGGATTATGTGATTCTCTAGAAGATGATTCCTGTGTTTTGATGAGACCAAGTAGTTTTGAATGCTCATCGTTTGGAGAAAAAATTAGTTTTGGTATAAACTTTTTAAAGTACGAAACTCTACATGAAGATAGATATATTTCCTTATGTTTTGTTCTATGTTTTAAATGAATTCCTCAAAGTTATGAAAAGGAACGTAAAACAAAAACGTTGTTGGTTTACGTTTCCTACTGGGTAATCAAAGACTGCTTACACACATCATAATTTTGGGATTTTCTGGTGGTTAACTTCCTCTTAATCACGTTTTCTATCACTCTCCTTTAGAACGTGACCCTTTGTTTTCTCCTCCATGTCCATGTTTTCTACATGGAATCCTAGTATGAGTAAACTCGGGTGGCCTTTGTACTTCCTTTTCTTTATTTTAAAGTAATGGTGTTACTGACTCTTTTTCTGATGTGGGACTTTCAATGAAATTTCAAAACCCAATTTTAAAAATTGCGAGGACGTAATTTCTTAAGGGGGGAAGATTGTAACGGCCCGAAATTTTGAATAAATCTTGTTTCCTAATTTCATGTGTTATTTCATTTTATTTTTATACTCAACAAAAATGTTTTATGTGATAAACATGATTATAATTAAAATGAGACCAGTGGGTTTTGACTGTTATATGACCATCGGTCAATATGACCGCTGTGAACAAAATGTTTTGATTATTGTCTCTAAATATAAGTAATCTTGGTTAATTATTATAGAAAGAAGATTTGATGGCGTCACCTAGTAGTCTTGGACCGATTGAAGCCCATCTAACAGAGCTTGGGAAGGAGGTAGCACCATTGGGCTTTGCTCTGGACCAAATCCATGCCGAACTTCATCATGTGAAGCTAGAACGGAATCGCCTTCGCGAGAAGTTCAAACTGATAGAAATTACTACTCGGGCAATGTTGACTGAGCCTCCCCAAGATTCTATCACCCTAGCACACCTTACTCTTAGGTCCTATGCTGGTATTATAAGGGGCTATGTAATGAGACCGTAACTGCCTTGTGTAATCCTTGTTTTAAATAATAATTGGGATTTCTTCTTATGATGAAGTTTATGAATTTTCAAATGACCGGATAAAAATAGTATGCATATTTTTGATGAATTTTCAAAAGGATATTTTAAAAAAAATGTTTATGTAAACCTTAAATAATTTAAAATGTGTAATGATTTTCAAAAAATAGTCTTCTACAATTATGTCCAGTACGAAATTTAGAGTCTAATAAGATCAACTTGATTTTTGATGAATAGTAAATTGTGAATAGTGATTTTACGCTTAGGATTAGTAATATGACCAAATGGATTAGTAATCTCACTTAAAGAAAGTTTTAAAATAATCTAGGCACCTTGATTAAGTAATGTGATTCAATAAAATGGTTAAATAACGGTTTCATAAATTATTATTCAAGTATTAGTTTTTTCGGGTGAATAGTGTTTTTTAATTAAAAATTAAATTTAAAATATTTAGAAAATTATTTTTATAAAATGGATTTCATTTTTGAACTCAGAGCACCGATATTATGTTATGGAAATTTTTGGGATTTTTTCTAAAAATAATGAATTTTTGGTGAATAGTGTATTTATTTAAAAAATAAATTAAAAATACTTAGAAAATTATTTTTATAAAATTGAGTTCATTTTTGAAATCAGAGCATTGATATTTGGTTAAGGTGAAATTTTGGGATTCTTCTGAGAAAGTTGAATTTTCAGTGAATAGTAAAAATACAGTTTTAGGATTTCGATATGTTTAATGACATCATAACTGTGTCATGATGATGTCATGGGATCTTTTAAGGGTTGGCCGGCCAAGGGTGATGAATTATTGTTTTGGGGGCCCCATGTGGCCTAACTCCATGATAAATTCCAAGGGAGAGCACATGGGTTTGAAAAAAAGCACATGTGAGGTGTCCCTTGGCCATTAATGCCTTGTCCCCTCACTTTACCTATAAATACCAACCCATCCTCTCATCTATTTCGACTCCTCACTCATCCCCAATGAATTTCTGGTCTCATTACCTCCCAAGGAGTCCTCCCAAGGTGCCCCCAAGCTCTCAAGGTCCCAATTAAGAGTTACATTTTAAGGTAATGGATCCGACCTCTCTCTTTCATTTCAAGTAATCTCTTTTATGTCATTCCTTTTATGCTCCATGTTATTATGTTGGAGGATGTTCTTTTATACTCCTCTTACTTCCCTTTTCATGTTAATATAGTGAGAGATCCCCTCTTACTCTCATTATTTCGTTTTATGAAGTTTTAAGTGGCGCCGTTAGGCTGCCGAAATTTTTGTAACGGATTCTTTCTCCCTTCTCATTTTTTCAAGATCTATTTTCATGTAAAGTATTTCATGTTCCTTTTTTATTTATGTTGGGGTATGATCTCTAAATTTATCATAATGATCTTTTATGATCATATGATGAGATACCCCATTTTATCGCTTCAATTCAGTATTTTGAAGTTTTAAGTGGCGCCGTTAGGCTGCCGAAATTTTAAGTGGTTCTTCACCTTTCTCGTTTTGAAGTTCTACTTTCATGTCAATTCTTTTAAGTTCCTTTTTGTTATGTTGGGGTATGATCTCTATATCTATCATAATGGACTCTTATGTTCATATGATGAGAGACCCCATTTGATCTCTTCAATTCAGTATTTTGTTGAAGTTTTAGTGGTGCCGTTAGGCTGCCGAATTTTTAAGTGGTTCTTCACCATTCTCGTTTTGAAGTTCTACTTTCATGTCAATTCTTTCAAGTTCCTTTTTGTTATGTTGGGGTATGATCTCTATATCTATCATACTGGACTCTTATTTTCATATGATGATAGACCCCATTTGATCTCTTCAATTCAGTATTTTGTTGAAGTTTAAGTGGCGTCGTTAGGCTGCCGAATTTTTAAGTGGTTCTTCACCATTCTTGTTTTGATGTTCTACTTTCATGTCAATTCTTTCAAGTTCCTTTATATTATGTTGGGGTATGATCTCTATATCTATCATAATGGACTCTTATTTTCATATGATGAGAGACCCTATTTGACCTTGTCAATTCAATTTTGTTGAAGTTTAAGTGACGCCGTTAGGCTGCCGAATTCTCACAAGAGAAATATTTTTTTTCTTCCTTTCATGTTCTTCATTTCATATGGTATATTTCCAAATTTCATTACCATGTTCTTAAATCTCTTATATTTTGTCCCTATACTGTTTTATGGGTCATTTATGAATGTTTGACCCATGTCCCCTCTCTTTTCAATGTTTTCTAAAACCTTGTAACATAGCCGTTATGCTGCAGAATTTTCGTCTCAAAATGCCTCTCTCTTTTCTCAAAATTATTTTATGTTATAAAGTGAATACTCAAAGCTCTTATTTCTAAAAGGGTATTCACATATATATCAAAATTTTCTATTTTGAATTCTGGGATTTACATATATGAGACCCTCATTCCCTTTCTGTGAGTTTAAAGTGACGTAAAGATCATGTCTTTAAAGCAGTTTTTAAAATGTTATGATTATGAAATGAAACCCATTTATTTTATGCTATATGGGTTATTTATGAAATGTATGATGATGATATATGTGGCTCACATGATAATAAAGGCAAATTTAAGGGTGCGCCCTGATAGCGCTCCAATGCATTGGGTAATGATGTAACCACTAGAGATTACAATTTTCACGATACCTTGGTGAATAACCTTGGTAATTTTCAAATGACACCTTGGGGGTGGACCTTGGTGATATGTTCATGATTGTCTATGTTAAATGATGTAGCCACATATTCAAGTTATGAAAAATGTTATTTTTATTATGAAATGCCTCATGATTTCTTTCTCATGCCTTAAAGTTCTTTTCATGTCCTTATTGAAGTATATCAAGTTCACATGTAAAATGTTCCTCTTGTTTCCCTTACTGGGCCTCCTGCTCACCCTTTCTTTTGATGTATGTCCCCAGGTTATGAGATGCAGTAATGAACCTAGGGTGAACTTAAGTAGAAGCCTTTCAAGTGTTTAAGAGGAATTATTTATGTTGCTTTCATGTATTTTTGTTCCTGGTTTCCAAGACACTAGACCTTAAAGATCCTCGGTTTTGTAAAATGTAATGAAAGTTTAGGTGATAAAAAGGCGGGATGCTATAGTATGTATACTATTTCAGAATCAATATAACTTTACAATATTCATATATAGTTATTATTTACACCATTATACCCATCCATGTAAGGTGGTGGTGGGAAAACAGATTACACCACGTCGTGGAGACGGTATTCCATACGTACGCACACGTAGTGATTTCATTTACCATAGGATGGATAGAAGGTGAAATAGGGTCGTTTCATATTTATAGTAACATATCAGTATATGTTTGATACTGATGTTATTAATTCATAATGAAACAACTAAAGAAGAAGAATTAGAATAAGAAATAAAGTTGAAATAATCGGTAACAGATATTACCTCTTCTTTGAAGCGCCTCTTCTTAACCTCCTCTTAGGGCACTAAAGATGGTCTGTGAAGAAAAACAGTACCTATAATATGATTCTAGGGAAGTGGAGAAGATAAATTTGCAGGGGATGGCCAAGCTTGAAGTCTCAATGTGGTGTAAGGAGGAGAGGGAGAAGGTGCCCTTTTATAAGGGAGGAGAGGGGCACTTTAGGAAAAACTTAAAATATTATTTTATAATAAAGTCAGATTCGGTTTTTAATAACTCATAATTGATTTATTTCAAAGATAAGGTGGGTATGGGTCGAAATACTCTCAACCAATAGATTTTAGACAAGTTTAGGTTACTATTTTAACCTTATCATTTAGATTTAACTCTAAGTTAAATAATTTAACTTTTACCGTGTCTGCTTCTTTTCTTACACTATATAGTTAATAAACTTACTATAACAAGAAAAAAGACCAAAAAGTGGTTAATGATTAATATATATAACCTTATCTAAGTCATTTGTCTGAGCCTTAGATTTTTAGGAATAAAATAACAATTAATAATATAGTATTTGTTTTAAGAACTATTTTATGTCAATTTTGACACTATTTGTTAATTGATTTTTGTGAAAATCATAACAATATTATTTGTTTAAAAAAAGTTAATTAAATCAATAAAAATATGTCATATTAACCTATAATTTTTTTTAATTCTTAAAAAGTCTCAAATTACATTTATTTGGGTATTTATAATATCAATTATGTTTATATTTCATTAATAAGGTAATTACTGAATCATCATTGTGTCATAAATAAATTAAATTATTTAAAGCCTAAAAATTATAAATAAACTACCATGATGTTGGAAATATTTTTATCTTTCTAATGAAAATTTATAGTCGAATTTATCTTATTTATAACCCTATATTAATAATTTTTTAGTTATTAAACATTGATTTAAATATTTAAACTCTTCTTTAAATAAAATAATATTAAATATCCTAATCTTATCCAAGGGGACCTAAATGGTAATATTTTATTCCTAAGGTTGTTTTTTGGTCGAATTAAACTTATCCAAAAGAATTAGGACATGTGTTAGGGTAATAATAATATCAATTTTACCCTTAATTACCCTATTTACTTTTAACCGTGGTAAATAAAAGTAAGAAGTTACTATTCACCAAAAATTATTTTCATCTTATTGAACCAAATTTTACTTACTGATATCAACCTTGTCTTTAGGATTTTAGAAATTCCACTCAGAGAAGCAGTAAAATTATTTTTTATGTAAATTTTCAAACTCTCCTAGGAGGTGGGTAAAAGACGGTGAAAAGTTCAATAAAATTTTTTATATATCTAAAATTATTATAAAATTACTCCAATAAATTACATTGAATTTATATAGGTATTATGTATCAATTTTTACCTAAAATAAATAATTATTTAAATAAAAAGTCGGTTTTTAAACAGTAACCTAGTGCTTTCACTATTAATCAAAAATTGAAAGTTTTCAGAAAAATACCAAAAATTCACCCTAGGCTAATTTCGATATTCCGAATCCAAAAATAAAGTCCATTTTGAAAGATAAAAATTATAAAATTTAAAAAATTTGGTATTACTATTCAAAACGGCTAGTTTTATAATTATTTTAATAGCATATCGTTGTTTAGTGAAACTCAGTATTGCGTACAACACAAGCTATCGAGGAAGGTCGTGATTGCGTGTAAAGCAAGCCAAGCTATTGTTGTGTGTAGTGAAAGATTCATTTGATGATGTATATAACATAAAAACAAAATATTTCTCATAAAAATATCAGGTGTTACATTCTACCCCCCTTAAAATGAATTTCTCCCTCGAAATTCGTCACTTTGTAACAAACAGACGAGGATACCTCTCCCTCATCATATCCTCAAAATCCCATGTAGTTTATTCTTATTGGTGGTTCCACCATAAAAATGTCACCAAGCGAGTGGTCTTGTTCTGTAGGAATTTTTCGCTATGATCCAGAATCACTATCAGCTGTTCTTCATAAGAAAGATCTTTCTTCAGCGGTACAACTTCTGAGCTGAGTACATGTGAAGGATCAGGTATGTAATTTCTCAGGAGAGATACATGGAACACATCATGAACTTGAGAGAGATTTTGTGGAAGTTTCAATCAGAAAGATACCTTCCCAACACGATCCGGTATTTTGAAAGGACTGATATACCTAGGGTATAACTTTCACTTCTTTCCAAATCTCATTACTCTCTTCCAAGGAGATATTCGTAAGAACACTTTATCACCCACTTCAAACTCTAGGTATTTTCTTCGGTTATTGGCATAATTTTTTTGACTATGAGCTGCTCTTATGTGTTGTTGAATAGATCTGACCTTTTCTACCATCTCATCAACAAGACCGGGTCCTAATATATTTCTTTCCCCAACTTCATCCCAGCAAGTTGGAGTCCTGTATTTCTTTTCATAGAGAGCTTCATAAGGGGCCATCTGAATACTGGAGTGAAATCTATTATTATACAAAAATTCCACCAAAGGTAGGTGTTGATCCCAACCACCTTTGAAATCCATAGATCAAGCTCTTAACATATCATCTAGAGTTTTAATTGTTCTCTCAGACTGACCATCTGTCTGACGATGATAAGCAGTGTTGAAACTCAACTCTATATCTAGAGTATACTGAAGACTTCTCCAAAACTTTGAGGTAAACCTCGGATCCCAATCAGATATAATGGAAAGTGGTACTCCATGAAATCTTACCACTTCCTTTACATATATCTTGGAAATCTGATCAAGAGAGAAATCCTCTCTAATAGCAATGAAGTGTGCCGACTTTGTAAGACGATCAATTATGACCAAGATAGAATTATTGCCTTTGTATGTTTCAAGAAGTCTGGTGACAAAGTCCATAGTGATTTTTTCACATTTCTATTCGGGTATGGGTAATGGTTGTAACATCCACTTAGACTTCTGTCTCTCAGCTTTAACTTTCCGACAAACCATGCATCTAGAGACATAGTCAGAAACATCTATTTTCATGCCATCCCACCAGAAGTAACCTTTCAGGTCTCTATACATCTTCATGCTTCCAGGATGAATAGAGAATGAAGAACTATGAGACTCATCCAGCAGCTCCTTCTTTAATTCTAGGATGGGAGGAACACAAACCCGATTCCTAAACCTCATTATCCCATCACAATCAAGGTTGAATTCAAGAACATTTCTCACCTTCTTTTGTAACTCTACATATTTTTTCTGTGCCTCTTTAATCTTCACATGTATAGATGGTTGAACATTCATTTGAGAAAGATAAGATTTTCCCCTTCCATTATAATTCCAAGATCCATCCTTTGTAAATCCATAAATATTGGATCTTTTGTGATCCACATCATGGATAAGCTAGCATGATATTGTCGACATAATGCATCTGCCACCTTTTTTGCTTTCCCAGGGTGATAATGAATTGAGCAGTCATAATCGTTAATCAGCTGCAACCATCTTCTTTAGCGCATATTCATCTCCTTTTGTGTGAAAATATATTTTAAACTTTTATGATCATTATAAATATCACATCTTTCACCATAAAGATAATGCCTCCATATTTTTAATGCAAAGATTGCCGCAGCTAACTCCAAAACATGAGTTGGGTAATTTTTCTCATGGATTTTCAACTGTCATGAGGCATAAGCTATCACCATATCGTTTTTCATGAGAACACACTCCAATCCCTTCTTTGATGCATCACTATAGATCAAAAACCTTTCTCCACTATAAGGCAATGTGAGCACAGGTGCACTGGATAACCTTCTTCTCAACCCCTTGAAATTCTCTTCACACTCCTCCATCCACATGAAATTAACACTTTTTTGAGTCAACCTGGTGAGTGGATTAGATAATCATGAAAAATCATTCACAAAACGTCGATAATATCCAGCCAAACCAAGAAAACTTCGGAACTCAGTTACTGTTGTTGGTCTCGACCATCTTTCGATAACCTCTGTTTTTACTAGGTCCACATATATCCCCTCTTTTGAGATTATGTGACCCAAAAATGAAACTTTTTGAAGCCAAAATTCACACTTGGTAAATTTTTCATAATTCTTATCCTTTATCAAGGTCTTCAATACAATTCTCAAGTGATCTTCATGTTCTTACTTTCTCTTTGAATAGGCAATAATATCGTCTATAAAGACTACCCCAAATTGATCAAGTTAGTCTCTAAAGACTCTATTCATTAGATTCCTGAAGATAGTAGGGGCATTAGTAAAACCAAATGGCATCACTATAAATTCATAGTGTCCATACCTTCTACGGAAATCTGTCTTTGGTATATCCTCTCTTTTGACCCTTAATTGATGATACCTTGAAAGAAGATCAATATTGGAAAAGTATTTAGCTCCATGTAGTTGGTCAAATAAGTCATCAATGCGTGGGAGAGGATATTTGTTCTTGATAGTGATCTTGTTATGTTCTCGATAATCAATTCAGAGTCTCATTGATCCATCTTTCTTCTTAACAAACAGAACAAGTGATCCCCAAGGTGACGCACGAGGGCATGTGGAAACTTTATCAAGATTCTCTTGGATTTGCTTCTTCAATTCCTAAAACTCAATTGGGGCCATTCTATAAGGTGTCTTTGAAATAGTCATAGCACCCGGTACGAGATCTATTGAAAACTCAACTTCACGATTTGGTGGAAGAACTGACAAATCCTCCGAAAAGACATCATAAAACTCCCGTACAATGGGAATATTCTTAATCGTGAGTTTCTCACCAACCATTTGAGATAAATAACCTTCATTTAGTGGAATAAATACCCATATGATGGAAGAAATTTCCACCAGAAGGATATGTTCATCCTTGCATCGATAGACGATCATAGATTAATCTGGAATATAAAATGTGACTTCCCTTATTTGGAAATTGATATAAGCTCCATATAAAGAAAGACAATCCATGCCAAGAATAAAATCAAATTCCACTATAGGAAGGATCACAAGATTTGAAGGAAGCACTTTCCCACAATAT
The DNA here is from genome assembly GCA_963277665.1 of Viscum album. Taxonomy (NCBI): domain Eukaryota; kingdom Viridiplantae; phylum Streptophyta; class Magnoliopsida; order Santalales; family Viscaceae; genus Viscum; species Viscum album. The sequence goes on along the minus strand of OY728163.1, from coordinate 1,203,335,656 downwards.
TCAATCGGAGAAGAATTATAAACTTTTGATGCGACTATTGTTCCATTAGGGGTTGTCACAGCTAACTCAACATCTAATTCTTGAGGAAATATGTCGAAACCCTTAGAAAATTCATCAGAAATAAAAGATTGGGCAGATCTAGAATCAAATAAAACATTTTCTACTCTAGAGTGGATGGTAACTGTACCTTTCACCACTTCGTTATCAAACTCCACATTTCCGATTGAAATTGCATGTGACTTTCCTTTGTCTTTAGACTTAAGAGTTTGTTGACGTCGATCATCATCAACATCCCTTGGATTAGGGCATTGATTGGCATAATTCCCCATTTCCTTACACTTGTAACATTTAAGTGTAGGAGGTGAAATCTGTGTAGCCTTTTTCTTTGTTTACATCACTAGACATCTTCTTCCCATCAATACGGCATTCAAATGCCTGATGACCTTATTTTCCACATTTGAAACATTTACTTGTCCCTTTAAGACAACTCCCTCCATGTTTCTTTCCACACTTTGAGCATAAGGGAAAACTCATCTTCTTTTCAGTGTGCTCTTTAGATTTTCCTTTGAATTCCATTTTCCTCTTCTAATCAAATGCATATGACTGATGAGGTACTCCTATATCCATCTCAACCTTGAGAGCACATCGAACGATTTCCTCATAGCTATTGAAGTCCCTTATGGATAACGCCCTTCGAAGACTTGGTTTTAAACCACTAAGAATCGATCGATCTTACTCTCAGGTTGGATAATAATTCCGGAAGCGTACCTTTCCAATCTTTTAAAATTTGATTTGTAGATACCAACAGATTTATCATCCTTTTTCTTCAGTTCAATAAACTCCTTCTCCATCTTTGTTCGAAGAATACAAGGGAATTACTTATTGAAAAATAAGTTCTTGAACTCGTCCCATTCCATGGACTCAATTTCACCTCTTGGCCTCGTCTTCTTGATAATATTCCACCAATGATCAGATTCACATTCCAAACGATATACTACTAAGATTAATTTATCATGTTCAGAACATTGAAGAACTAAAAGTATATTTTCAGTGGTACCGATCCATTGTTCAGCCACTATTGGATCAGTAGACCCACTGAATGAAGGTGGACGCTACCTCATGAAGGATTCAACAGAATGTTTCTCCTTCCTTCGCTCATTTGGAAGTCCTGCATGATTTATTGCTTGAGAAAGTTGTGTGAGCATGGCTACAATATTTTCCATTCCATCTCCAATAACGTTTTGTTACTTAGGGGGAAAATCATTGCATTCCCCATCACATTCCGCATTAACACAGTTTCTTCTGGTTCCAGCCATTGACTAAAACCAAGAAGAATAGTGTGAGTAACAATAATTATAATAGGAAAACCAAATAATCAAGAAAAAAATTCATAATTAAGGTCTTATCATAGGTTGTTCATGGCCATTTCTAAAACACTAAGATTTTATTCTATACTTAAATATATCTTTAGGGTTCTTACTAAGGCTTTCACATCCTAGTTTCCAAAGTTTGACTATACCTTTCCTCTGATACCAACTATAATGACCCATACTTTACATATATTGTTATTACTTCAAAATTTAAGCACACTTATTACAACATATAACAAAACCACTATAGGACCATATAGGTATAGTGTCTTTAGAAACTGGGAAACATAAACAACTGGTTCATAAATAATCTACATTATATCCCATTTATTTCATCATATCTAGAATCCCTTTTTGGAATATCCTAGTTAATACCCTTCTTCCTGACCCAGGGAAAAGAAAAAATACAAAAGGGTGAGCTCAAATGCCCAGTAAGGGTAAACAAAAGAAATATCAATCCTATCATATTCATAAGAACATAACATTTTGGAAATCTTAACCTGCAAAAGAGATCATAATTTCATAACATGGGATAAATCATATTAGTGAAATGTAATCCTAATAATAATAACATGAATCATTGTGGCATACACACATAATAATAGAGAATCATTTCTTAGTAGTCAATACTCATTTCCAAGACTATCTTAGCGGACAAAGTCCATTTCTAAACCGAGTTCACTCCTCGTTTCAGTCATGTATCACTGAACATGATTAACATTCCGTTCCATCCATGTCTATCTATTGAGATATAAATCTTTAACCAATGCATTGGAGGGAGATATAGGTCCCACCCATCTCATAATGATTCCATTATTATGTGTTCCACCAAATCATAAATCATATATCATAGCATAACCCATGTAATAAAAATGGGATTCTTAAACGTCATGCCATCATAACATAATCCATATAAGATAAAAGGACATCATAAAACTAATTCCATTATAACATAATCAAATCAATGTAAAAATAGGGATAGAAATAGAAACCTATATTATCTTATATGGAAAATAATTTTGATAAAACACTTGAACTCCATTCTTGAGGAAAATATCCTTTCTACTTCAGAAACATTTTTCCTTTATTAACATGTCAGAAAATTTTAATCTAAAAGAAGTTGATTAAAAATAAACCTGAAATTTTTTAAAGGAAGCTTCATGGAAATAATGTTATATGAAATCATAAAAATCCATTCATTCCGTATAAGCTAAAAAAACATTCTTCCCGTAATTTGGCCTGAAAAGTCAAAAAGTACCTTGTACTAAAAAGGACAAAAGATTCCTTTAATATCTTTTACTAAAAACTCACCAATGGGTAAAAATTGGATTTAAACAATTGTAGGAGGATAGAAAAAATATTACATATTGAGGAAACATGGATGTGGATGACAAATATTCCCCAGTAAATTATGAAGTTTAAATAATCTCGGATAAAAATGAGATTGTGAGATTTTCCCTTACCTTAGGTCTGATTTCATACGTGTCCAAACCTCCTGTATAATGATTTAAATATTGTTATTGATTTATTCTATAATATAACACATTGTTATGATATAATATATGGTGATATTATTAGCTTCTTATTAGTAATATTTCATTGTTACTTGTTATTCAGGTGTTTATTGCTTTTTGTTCTTATGCGTGTTTTGTCGAATAAATTCTTATTCTTATTTTTATGTTATAGATACCTCATTTAAAGAATGGTATTAGTGTAATATATATCATATTTATTCATTAAATTCATTTATATAATCATTATGAAATGAAGATCATGTAGAACGAGTCACATCACATCATGGAGACGGTAGGCCATACGTACGCACGAGCGATGATATCGTTCCCATGATCGTGGAATTGTATTGAAGTGTATGTATACTATTTCAGAATCAATATCACTTTACAACATTCATATATAGTAATTATTTACACCATTATACCAATCCAATTAAGGTTGTGGTGGGAAAAAGTATTACACCATGGCATGGAGATGGTATTCCGTACGTACGCACGCGCGATGATTTCATTTTCCGTAGGATGGATAGAAGGTGAAATATGGTTGTTTCATAATTATAATAACATGTCAGTATATTAGTGATACTGATGTTATTACTTCATAATGAAACAGTTAAGGAAGAAGAAGTATAAGAATAAATAAAGTTGAAAGAATCGATAATAGATATTACCACTTCTTTGAAGCGCCTCTTCTTAACCTCCTCTTAGGGCACCAAAGATGGTCTTTGAAGAAAACCAGTAGCAATAAGATGTTTCTAGGGAAGTGGAAAAGAGAAATTGGCAGGGGTTGGACGAGATTGAAGGCTCAATGTGGCGTGAGGAAGAGAGGGAGGAGGTGCCCTTTTATAAGGGAGGAGAGGGGCACTTTAGGGAAAAAATAAAATATTATTTTATAATAAAGTAATATTCGGTTTTTAATAGCTCAAAATTGATTTATTTCAAAGATAAGGTTGGTATGGGTCGAAATCCTCTCAACCAATATATTTTAGACAAGTTTAGGTTACTATTGTAACCTTATCATTTAGATTTAACTCTAAGTTAAATAATTTAACTTTTATGGTGTCTTCATGTTTTCTTACACTATATGGTTAATAAACATACTATAACAAGACAAATGAACCCCAAGTGGTTCATTATTAATATATATAACCTTATCTAATCCATTTTTTGAATCCTTAGATTTTTAGGAATAAAATAACAATTAATAATATAATATTTGTTTTAAAAACTATTTTATGTCAATTTTGACACTATTTGTTAATTGATTTTTGTGAAAATCATAACAACATTATTAGTTAAAAAAGTTAATTAAATCAATACTAATATGTCATATTAACCTATAAAATTAGTTTAATTCTTAGAAAGTCTCAAATTACATTTATTTGGGTATTTATAATATCAATTATGTTAATATTTTCTTAATAAGTTAATTACTGCATCATCATTGTGTCAAAAATAAATTAAATTATTTAAAGTATAAAAATTATAAATAAAATAATATTATGTAGGAAATATTTTTAGATTTATAATGAATATTTATAGTCAAATTTACATTATTTATAACCCTATATTAAAAATGTTTTAGTTATTAAACTTTGATTTTAACTATTTTAAATCTTCTTTAAATAAAATAATATTAAATATCCTAATCTAATCCAAGTGGACCTAAATGATCATATTTTATTCCTAAGGTTGTTTTTGGTCGAATTAAACTTATCCAATAGAATTAGGACATGTGTTAAGTTAATAATAATATCATTTTTACCCTTAATTACCCTATTTACTTTTAATCGTGGTAAATAAAAGTAAGAAGTTACTATTCACCAAAAAAATATTTTCATCTCATTGAACAACATTTTACTTACTGATATAAACTGTGTCTCTTGGATTTTTGAAATTCCACTCACAGAAGCAGTAAAATTATGTTTTATGTAAATTTTCAAACTCTCCTAGGAGGTGGGTAAAAGACGGTGAAAAGTTCAATAAATTTTTATATATCTAAAATTATTATAAAATGAATCCAATGGATTAAATTGAACTTATATAGGTATTATGTATCTATTTTGACCTAAAATAAATAATTATTTAAATAAAAAGTCAGTTTTTAAATACTAACCCAGTGTTTTCACTATTCATCAAAAATTGAAAGTTTTCAAAAAAATACCAAAAATTCACCCTAGGATAATTTCGATATTCCAAATCAAAAAATGAAGTCCATATTGAAATATAAAATTTATAAAATTTCAAAAATTGGGTATTAATATTCATAATGGCTAGTTTTAATAATATTTTAATAGCATATTGTTGTTTAGTGAAACTCAGTATTGCGTACAACACAAGCTATCGAGGAAGGTCGTGATTGCGTGTAAAGAAATCCAAGATATTGTTGTGTGTAGTGATATATTCCTTTGATGATGTATATAACATAAAAACAAAATATTTCTCATAAAAATCTCAAGTGTTACAAATAAAGTGCACCTATATTTTTTACATGAAACAATGCTCCTAAATGGCTAATTTGTAATAATTATAGGTTTTAAGGTTTAAATATAACCATAAAATGGGATTGGATAAGTTTATAGATTATTTTAACACTTATTGTTTTAGTTTCAACCTTGATAAATCATTTTTAACCTTAACTATGATAATTATGATATACGGTTTTTACAATTCATTTTGACCACAAATTAATCTGAAATTATTTTATAATATTAATAACAGTGATTAAAAATATGGAATCCATTTTTTTAAATTAGATTATATAATTTAGAAGTTTTAATTTAAAATTAATCCCTCATACATGACTGAAAAGCAGGTTTCCAAAGAGAAAATTTTCAAATGTTTTAAAAAAATTATATAAAAAATAAAAAATAAATAGATTCCAATGAACTATATTGAAATAATTATAATATAATTTAGACAAATTTACTTTTTAAACTATTTAATACAAAATTAGAGCTTATGAAATCTTTAAATGAAAATTCTAATTTCAATAAAAACCAATATTTTCACTATTCAATGAAAAAATATTCTTTTTAGAAAAACGCTGAAAATTCAACCTAAGATTGTTTTCGACTTGTTAATTACGAAAATGATTTTTTTTAAAATAAGTTTTATAAAAGTTTCAAAAATAAATTTTATTATTAATTCACAAAAAGTAATAAAAATCATTTTTTATAAAAAAAGTTTTTTTTGAAGAGTATAAACACATTACTAAAAGTAAACTAATTTTTTATCAATATGATTTATTTATATATAAAAATTATAATTAATTTTTAATATTTGATTATTATTATTATTTATTTCGATTATTTTAAGGTCTATGTAATAACATTCATTTTGAAATAATAATATTAATAGTTTTTCATGGTTCATTAAATATCGATGTTGCGTGTAACATAAGCTGTTGAAGAAATTAATTTTTTTTAAAAATTTAAATTTCATAAAATAATGATGTGTTAAATTATAAAACCCTTAAATTGAACTTTTACCTTGAAATTACATCACATTGGTACAAACAATTGATGATGAATCTGGCTCATTACATCCTCAGGTTCCCATGTATCTTCCCGAAACATGTGGTATTACAATGAAATTTTCACCTGGTGAGTGGTATTGTTTCATATAAATATCTTTGTAAAGTCTTAAATCTACAACAATTTTTTCTTATAAGAAATATAATTCTCACACGGTATGACCTTTGAGTTCATAACATGTGATGTACTTCCTCAAGAGAGAGATATGGAACACCTCAGAAACCTGGGAGATATTTTGTGGAAGCACATGATGATAAGATAAATTCTTGATAAGATCAAGAATTCCAAAGGTATTGATGCACCTAGGAATCAGTTTTCTATTATTTTCAAATATCATTACCTTTTTCAGGGATAAATTCTTTGAAACACATTGTCACTAATTTCAATTTACAGATGATGCCAGTGATTGTCTATATAACTTTTATACTGAAATTATACTACCCTTATGTGTTTCTGAATGGATCTAGCCTTCTATACCATTTTTTCGGCTATTTAAAGTCTCAATATCTTTTTTTCTCCATCTTTTTCCTAGTATATTGGAGTTAGACCCATATTTCTATAGAGGGCTTCATTAGGACCCATCTGGATGCTATAGTGAAAGATATTGTTGTTTGAAAACATAACTACCGAAAGGTGTTAATCCCAAAAACGATTGAAATCCATATAATATGATATCAATAAATCCTATACGGTTTTAATATTTCTATTATACTAGCCATATATCTAAGGATGATACACAATGATGAATCTCAACTCTATATCAAGAGCTTGTTGAATCCATTGTTAGATCATTGAGGTAAACCTTTGATCCAGATTAGATACAATGGAATGTGATTCTCTATGAAACATTATAGCATTAATTTATAACTTGGTATGAATATTAAAATAAAAATATTCTCTGAAAGAAATAAATTTCAATGACTTTGTAAAGTGGCTGACTAAAACCCATATATCATTGTTCCCTTTATACATTTTGGGGAGTTTGATTAAAAAATTGATGGTCATGTTTTCCCATTTCCATTCTACCATGGGTAATGGTTGTAACATTCCATTATAATTTTTTCAATCATCTGTAACTTTCTGACATACCAAGGACTAAGATACAAACTCAGTGATATCCATCTTCTTTCCATGCAACCAAAAATACTCTTCCAAATCTATATACATCTTTGTATTTCAAGGATGAATAGAGAATAGAGAACTATGAGCCTCTTCTAACAGATCCTTTAAATAAGGTATGGATTGAACTCATTCATAGTTTCTGAACCTTATCATTCCATTACAATCAAGGCTATACTCGGGAACAATTTTCACCTTCTTTTGTTTCTCCATGTCTTCCTTCTATGCCTATTTAATCAACATTTTGATAGATGGTCGAACAATTATTTTAGAAAAATAATATTTCACAACTTCCTTCAAGATTTCAAGATCCATCCTTTTAAAATCAATAAATATTGGATATTTTGTGATCCTCATCATGGATAACCTAGCATGATCATTTCGAATCAATGTATTATCCCCCCTACTCAATTTCTCAGGGTGGTAATATATTGTGTCATTTTAATCATTAATCAATTATAATCATATTTTCTGAAACATATTATTATCCTTATATATGAATATGTAATTATTTTTTTAGCAATATATATATCATACTTATCTCCGTAAGATAATTCCACCATATCTTTAATGAGAAAAATTCTGCAACTAATTCCAAATCATAAGATGGGTAATTTGGGTCACGAACCTTCAATTATCACAAGGTATAAGATATAACCATTTCATTTTTCATGATAATTCATCCCAATACATTCTTGGATGTATCACTATATATTAACAATAATTCTCTACAATAGGGTAATGTATGCATAGGTGAACTAGCCAATATTTTATTTCATTCCTTCTAATTTTACTCATATTCATCTATCTAGAGGAACTTTGATACATTTGAAGTTAACATGCTGATAGGATTATACATTCATGTTAATTTATCCACAAACTATCTATAAAATCCATCTAGACCAAGAAAACTACAGATCTCAATCGCTATGGCTCGTCTAAGCTAATGCTTAATAGACTCTGTCTTTGATGTATCAACCAATGTACCCTTTGTTAAGATTATATAACCAAAAAATTTAACCTTTGGAAGTTAAAATTCACACTTTATAAATTTTAATACATTTTTACTTCCATATGGTATTTATTATAATTCTAAAGTGATCTTCATGCACTTACTTTATCTTTAAATAAATTATAATATCATTTATAAAGACTACCAAAAACTAATATAGGTAATCTATAAAGACTATACTCATCAAATCCATAAAGAGAGTATAAGAATTGTTAAAACCAAATGGAATCATTTTATACTAATCCTTTCCATACCATGTACATAATGATGTCTTGGATATATTGTCTTTTTTTACCCTCAGTTGAGGATATCCATAATGAATTCCAGTCTTGTAAAAGTATTGAGCTCTACATAGTTGTTCAAAAAAATCATCAATATGGGGGTAGAGGATACTTCTCCTGACTATGATCTTGTTCATATCTGGATAATCATTGTAGTGTCAAATAGATCAATATTTATTTTAAAAAATGAATAGGTGCACCCCAAGGTGAAACACATGGTAGAATGAATCCCTTGTCAAGGTTCTCCTGAATTTGTATCTTCAAACAGAAAAACTCAATCAAGGCCTTTCTATAGGGAGTCTTTGAAATAGATTTGGAAAAATGTATGAGTTCATCTGAGAACTCAAATTCACATTATGGTGGAGTAATAGAAAAATCATATGGAAATAAATTAAAAAAATCCCATATAATAGGAATGTCATCAGTGTTTAGTTCCTCCCCAACCATCTAATATAAACACCCCTTTTGAATATGAATCAAGAACCATACAATTGAAGTGATCTTTAAGAAATGTTCATATCTACCATCAACCTAATATATGATCATAGGTTGGTCTAAAATATCAAATGTGTATTCCATTCCTTAGTAATTAATGTGGTATTTTTTTAGAGAAGTCCAATCATTGTATAAGATAACAATACTTTCAACATGATGATGAATAATTAGGCTTTAAGGAAGGACAATACTATAAACCTTGACTACATAATAACCATAGACTTGAGATCCAATCATTATACCATTAGGGGGTTTCTCTGATAATTCAAAACCAATTCTTTTAAGTGGAATCTTGATACCCACAAAAAAATTTAGATATAAAAGAGAGGGAAGTTATAGAGTCAAATAAAACAATGTATGTTATAGATTCTATGGTAAGTATTCCTTTCACCACATAATTATCATGTACCTCAACTAAAATAGCAATCTAGTGATATTTTCCCTTATATGTCATCTGAAGAAATTTCTGACATTTATAATCATCATTAAACTTTATATTTGACAACTTATTAGAATGGTTCTCAAACTACTTCAATTTGAAACACTAAAGTCTAGGAGGATAATTATGTGGATATTTCACATTATTTATATCATTAGATAACTTATTCCAATAAATTTGGAATTTAGTTTCACGATGACTTTATTTTACACACTTAAAACATTTAATAATACCCTTAAGATGATTTTGACCATGTTTCGTTCCACACTTCAAGAAGGAGGAAAAATCATCTTATCCTATTTAATATTTTTAGAGTTTCCATCGAAATCCATATTTATTTTCTTATTAAACCATTAGAATGATAGGTAACTATAATCTTAATTTACACCCTAATATTGAATCAAATATTTTCTTAATAGTTATTGTAGTCTTGTATGGATAACACCATTAGGATAATATGTTTTATGCCATAGAATAATCGATCATCATTAATTTTAGGTTGAATGATAACACCATAAGTGTACATATAATGTATTGTAAACTTTTCCTCATATGTACCAACAAATTTATCACCATTCTATTTTAACTCAATGAATTTATTCCCTATTATCCTAAAAATAATATAAGGAAACTATGTTTTTGGAAAAACTATTCTCAAACTCATCCCACTCCAGGTAGATTTTATATTATTGCCCCTTATTCATGACAATATTTCACTATTTATCCGCTTCTTGTTCAAAAAAATAGACGAACAAAATGAATTTTTCATGGTCCAAACCCTAGAAAATGGAAAATAAATTTTCAATTGTACTGATCCATTGAAAAACAAACTAGTGGATCAGTAGAACAACTAAAACTATGTGTAAATTTCCTCATAAAGGACTAAAAAGAACATTTTTCCCTCCATTTCTTGTCTGTAAGTTCAACATTATTCATATCATAAGAAAGTTTTATGAGCATTGCAATAAGATTTTTTATTCTAGATCCCATAACATTTGGTTTCTCAAGAGGATAATAATTTCATTATTCATTTAATTCAGCATTAAAATGATTCCTTTAGCATCCATACATCTACTAAAACAACAAATCATAGTTTAAGAAATACTAATAATAGTGTGAAACCACATAATCATTAAAAATCACGTATAGGATGTCTAAATCATGGAACCTTATTTTTTATCTATGAAACATTAGGATTATCCTTGGTCATTCATATTCATTATTGAAATCCTTCCTGATAGTTCAAAAGGATTTCGAAAATTTCCAAAGTATATACCCTAAGAATGCCAAACCAGTTGAACAATAAGGCATATTCTCATGTATGAGGTAATTCTCAAGTTAATCCCTACATGTCTTTTTTAGAGTTGTTACCCCTAGGTACATATATGCCAGAATCACATACACTTTTAGTATCAGGAAAGGGATATAATTTCTTAGAAACTAATATCTATATCCTTCACTAATATTCTAGGATATTTTACTTTAATTGGAGTTGTCTATAGAATTATAATTAGACATATCCCTATGGATCTCAATATTTTCTTACCATCCTAGTTCTAAAGGTTAACTAAACCTTTCTATGATACTACATGTAAAGACTCTAAACTTCTCATACATAAATAGTACAAATTAATAGATGAATATTCATTACATAACATTAAAATACATACAAGAATCATTTAGGTTTAGTACCTTTGTAAACTTGGACTCATAAATAACTAGTCCATAGGTGAGCTACATCTTATCACACTAAATACTTCATAACTAGCACCCATATTAGACATATCATACATAATTAATTTCTTCATAACCTGGGGAAAAGAAACATAAGAATGGGTGATATAAGATGATCAGTAAGGGTAAACAAGGGAGATATCAACATAACATGAACATAAGGGTATGATAACATGTGGATAACATTTTATAGAACATACCATGAATATCATAGATCATAAAATTGAGTCATGAAATAAATCACAGTAGCTAATGATAAATGATTCATTATGTAAAAAAAAGAACATGACCTAAGAGATCATAAAATAAGAATAAGATATAGATTTTAGGAATACACATGAGAATATTTTATCAATTATATCCTCCATGAATTTCAGAACATGTTTGGATTGGGATAACCTCTCATGTACATACTTCAAGATTGGGATAACCTCTAGTTTACCCTCTTCTGGGCTCGAGATTACATCACATGTACCCTCTTTCAGGATTAAGATAACCTCTAATGTACCCTTTAAGATTTTATAACATTAATCACTACCCAATGCATTGTAGGAAGATATAGGTCCTACCCATCACACAATCCATACATTTCTATTCCATAATATCCTAAAACATTTATCATATCAGAATCCATGAAAATAAATGGGTTACATAAAAATTTCATTATATCATATCCCATGGAGAAGAAATAGGTTTCATAAATATATTATCATTATAAATGTAAACCATATAGGGAAAGAATAGAGGTGGTATCATTAAATCATAACCCAATTAAATCTTAAGTAAGATCAATGGTTGTCAACCTATATCGAAAACTATTTTGAAACATCAGTTTGAAAATTCCTTGGGGAAAATCTCATTTCACTAAAAATAATTTATTTGAAAACTAAAAAATTTCCAAATATTAAAGAAAATATTTTCCTTGAAAATAACCTTGGAAACTTATAATGGAATAATTAAATCATTTTTTAGTCATGAAATTAGTAAATACCTTTCATTTCATTCATGTTAAAACAAATATTACTTTCTCATTTTTGGTAAAATTCATACCAGACTAATTTTTAAAATGGTATAAAGATTCCATTCAAAACATTTTTTTAAAAGTCCATAAAGGGTAAAAATTAATTTAAAAAATAATATAGGATTTCTAAAAAATTCAATAAAATATTTTTAGATAACATGGATATGGAATTAAAATAGTTTTACACCAAAGAGAAAAATAAAGTTTGTTTGATTTGAAATCATTCTTTTGGAATCTTGAGCACATTAATAGAAAAAATTTAAGGGAAAACATGTATTCTCGATAAATAACTATAGGATAATAAAATTGAAGAATTACTTGATTAATAGATCATAATATTTTATCATTGAAAACATAATTCTAAATAATCCTGATAAATAACGAGATTGTAACATCAAACCCTTACTGCTTCGGTAACTTTTGAATCACAAGCCCCATGAAAGATTAAATTTAAATTAAACTTTAAATATAATGGGAATACTTAATTTCATGATATAACTTGTAAAATGGTCAATGTATACACCCCATAATATAAAATAGGTATATAACATAACATATGTCCCAAATAAGACAAATTGAGACAAAAATCGATTACCTTATGTCTCGAATTCCTTATTACCAATTCAAAAATACTATATAATTATAACAATATTATTATACATCTATTATAGAAAAATACTCATAAGTATCACACCATTTATGATTTACTTGTGACATTTTACTACCCATTTATTAACAATTATTTATTAAAATCACATTCCTAGTAATAACTGCTTTGTTTTTTAGGTATGTTTTGGTTTGACATATTTAGTAATTTCATTTTGATCATGGTTAAATCATATAAATTTTTTTAAACATGATATAAGTACCATATATATTAGTTATATAGTTATTTAATTTAATATATTAAATTTATAGGTAGAAAATGAATTACACCGTACACAGAGATGGTCGGTCATATATACGCAAGAATGCTATTTTCATTTTCTCAGGGGATGAAAATAAAGAAAAGGAAATAATATAATATATTTAAAGAATAATTTTAATGTCATATTTATTACATATATCCATTATATTTACCCTTATTCCATTCCATGTAAATAGTATGTAGAAAATGAATCACATCGCTTCGCGAGGTGGTAGTACTCCGTACGCACGACTAGCATTATCATATTAACACATAATGGAAATTAAGAAGTTATATTTTATATTATAATTACATAAGTATAATAAAATCATAAATATCATATTTAAATTTTAAATATATCATTATATCCATCTATTAGAGTTGTGATAGAAAACGAATTACATCGGTTCGTTAGGTTGTAGTATGTCATACACACAATCGATGGGTTTGTTTCCCATTTGATAGAAGAGTAGAAAGATTTAGGTCATGAAATTAACATAATAAAATATAATTATATGATATATATTAGTGTTATTATATTTTCAGATTCAATGATGATTTAATGGATGAGATAAAAGAAATAAAACAAAAACAAAATTTGAAGAATTTTACATCTTCCTCAAAGAACCTATTCAGGTTCATTCCTATAGCCTTCTTAGGAGGATTTACAAATAAATGAAATGGATATTGGCTTTGGGGAGAAAATTGTGGAAGATATTTGGGTATTTATTGGCTTAATGAAATGGTTTTGGATGTTTAAAGCAGAGAGGATAGGAGAGGGGTGGCCTTTCATGATTAGGAGAGATGGAACACATGGAATTTTTGAAAAGAATAAAGTTTACCCATGTTATAAACATGAACAAGAAACAAAAAATGGGTAATTATCAAATATTATAGGTTATAAGGTCAAAATATTTCCATAAAATTATTATTTTTTTCTATTTTATAGGTCATTTTTTAATATATGTTTAGTTTAACCCTCAAAAATCCCATTTTAACTTTAAATATAGTAATGATTTTTTACGTTTTTAATTATTAATTTTAACCAAATATTAATTTGAAATTATTATATAATATTAATTATTCAAATTAAAAATATCAAATCCATTTTTTTAAATTATTTTCATGTAATTTGAAAATTTTAATTTAAAATTAAAGTCGCAGACGTGATGAAAAACGGTTTTCCAAAGAGGGAATTCTCAAAAGTTTATAAAGTGTTTATATCAAAATTTCATATGAAATTTATTCAAATAACCTATATAGGATAAATTATAATATAATTTAAATGATTTAAATTTTTATTCCATTTAAAAAATATTACCTTATAAATTCTTTAATAAAATGGTAGTTTTCAATATAAACCAGTATTTTACCACTATTCATCGAAAAATTAATCTTTTCAGAAAAATACTAAAAATTTACCTAATGATACATTTTACAAGTTTATTCATAAAATAATGTTTATTTTTAGAGATAAATATTTTAAAAGTGTCAAAAACTAATTTTATCATTTTTCATATAAAGCAACTGAAATCATTTTTTGAGAAAAAATTTACTTTCCAAAGCATATAAAGACGTTACTAAAAATTAAGTACTTTTTTATCAATATGATTTATTTTTATAAATTAATTTTAGTTAATTTTTAAAATTTGGTTTTTCGTAGTCATTCCACCAAGATTAATAGTTAGGTAATAATTATTGTGCTTAAATAATAATATTAATAGTCTGTCGTGGTTTGTTAAAACTCATTGTTATGTGTAACACAAGATATCAATGAAATTAAATTAATTATAAATAAATATTTCATAAAATCATTGGGGGTTACACTCATGGTACTCTAAACTATTAGAATATTGTAGTCCTAAAAAATTATAGATAAAATTAGCGACATCAGTCTTGGTAGATTTTTCTTCCACCAGTTTTAAGACCTAATAAACCACTAGAATAATATAACAATTAATAAATGACATTGGTAATGGTCCAATGAAGTGTATATCCTACAACTAAAAATTTCATAGAAGGTACTTAATTTTTGGGGAATCTTTTTTCTTTCTTAATATATTTCTATAAAACTATCATTTATGACATTTATTAAATAAATCACTTTCATATTTAAATAACATGGGTCAATAAGTTTAAGATTCTCACTCATTATTGGATGTACTTTGGGATCCAAAATTCCCTCCACAAGAAAATGTATAGAAAAAATTAAAAACTGATTGAGTTTCACTTTCAGGTAAACATTTTTTAATTACTTGATTAGTGTATATCTTCCTGAGGAATGGGTCTTCCCAAATATAAAATATAGAGTAAGATTTTAGTTTTTATTAGTGATGCGTGATTAGACAATATAATACTTCATATATGACTAAATAATTTAAAAGTTCAACATACCATGTTACTTCACCATCCATGATGTAAATGTTTTCACTAGGAAGTTGACTATTAAGTGGTTCTAGTTTTGGAATTTCTACCTTAGCTGTGTAAGGGAGTTTACTCAGATGATCGACCACCTGATTTTAGTCCTCGTCCAGTCTCTAATTTCAAAATTTAACTCTTGTAAAAACAACATCCATATTTCTAGCCCTATCTTATCATAAACATTCTTCATTAGATACCTATGAACTGCATGATCAGAAAAGACTACTACTTTAGTAACCAATAGGTAAGTTCTAAATTTATCTAGTGCACAAAATACTACCAGAAACTCATTTCATTTAGTCATGTGGTTTATTTGCGTGATATATAATTTAATAGAATAAGAACCAATTACTTGTATTTTTTTGTCAATTATTTGTGAGAGAGATACTCTTACAACTTGGTTTGATGCACTACTCATAAACACAAAAGGATATTCCCAGTTATGAGGTTTCATTGTTGGTGGTGTGATTAACCTTTAATTAATTAATCAAACAATTTACTACATTATTCATCAACTTTAAAATCCCAATCTTTTAAAATTAATCTTTATAGAGGGATAGAAATACTACTAAAATAGTTGATGAATCTTTTATAAAATATTGTGTGTCATAAAAAGGATGTAACATCTTTTAAACAAGTTGGATATGATAAGGAATATGTAACTTCAACCTTGGAATTAATTATATAAATTAGTTTTTATGAAATAATGTTCCCCAACACTATTCCTTTTTTGACCATGAAGAAACATTTTTCAATGTTTAAATTAATAATTTTCTCAATGAATGTTTTTAAGATTTTTTATAAATTCCCTAATCAATTTTCAAAATAATTACCAAACATTGTGAAGTCGTAATGAAATACCTCCTAGTAGTCCTCAATATGATATTACAAAATCTAGGGCATTGCAAATCCCAAAATGAAACCACTTGTAGGTGAATGTTATAAAAAGACAAGTGAAGGTTGTCTTCTCTTGGTCCTCTAGTGTAATTAGTACTTGGAAGTATCCTAAAAACCCATCTAAAAAGAAATAATGATTTTCTATACTAACCATTCTTGAATTTTATTGATGAATGTGATGATAAAGTGTCCAATTTGGGTAACTTGATTTGGATACCTATAATCAATACTCACCCTCCAACTATTTTTCACTTTTTTATGGATAATATATTTTTTTTTTATTTTTAATAGTGGTGATACTGTTTTTCTTTGGAAAATAATGGATTGGGATGACCCCCTAATAATCAGATATTGGGAAAATGATATCAACTACTAGAAGTTATTCCATCTCTTTCATAGAAACCTCTATGATGGTTGGATTAATTATTCTCAATGGCTATCTCGCTGGCTGTGAATAACCTTCTAAAAAGGTTATATGAGTGTAGAATTTGGGGTTGATTTCTAGTATATTACCTAAACTCCATCCTTTGGATCATATATTTGTTTTTAATTCATGGGTTTTATATATATTATTAGAAATGAGGACTAGAATTTTATAGCCATACATTATTTATACATATTTAATTTATTTGGAAATAGCTTTAACTCAATTCTTGGTGGTTATTAAAGGTATGAGATTATGTTGAGGTTTTCTACTTCTAAGGCTTCTATATCTTGTATCATGTATGTTTATTTTAGCAATTCTTTGAAAAAAAAAAGATTTATCCACTTATTCTAACCCAAAATTTGTATTTTCATGTTTTTGTGTATTTGTATTGTCAAATGAAAAATGATCTACTAATGATAACAATTCACGAAGCATACATGAATTTGAATTGGTTTTGTATCGTATTTGTTGGAGAACACATTGATTGAATGATTTATTAACAAATTCTATATCACATCAAGTATGTTGAAGTGTACAATACTATATCCAAGGTCCATTAGGAGTGAAACTTCATGGAAATTGATGATTTTTTACTTTATCTTTAGGAATGGCCTCCCTAAAAAAATAGGTGAGTAGCCTAGTGCTTGATATTATTCCATAGTGATAACAAAGAAGTGAACTAGAGAAATTGTCTTCTTACTCTGACAAGTACATCTTCTATAACTTCAGTTGGGAATATTGTAGATATATTTTCTATTTGTACAACCACTCATTTTGGATTTTATTCCATGATTATTAAGGACAAATAAATTGGGTGAGTTATTACATTTATTGAAGCACCAAGATCGCATAATGCATTAGTAAAATTTAAATATCTAATCATTTAGGGTATAAAGAATATATCTAGATCTTGACATTTTTGTTGTATTTGTAGTGTGATTAGTTCAGAGACACTTCTCCTTAATATTATTTACTCATTTCCATCAAGATTTCTTCTCCTTATGTACATCTCATTGATAAATTTTTCATATCTATGGATTTTTCTCATCTCTTCTAATAATGGGTGGTGATTTAAACCTTCTAGAATGTTTTTTGATTTTCTAATTGAAGTCATTCCTCATCTCCCATGTTTTTTTAATTAATATAGAATGAAATAATACATGAATATACTTATTTAATTTTTTTAGGGGTGTTCTGAAGTATTTCTTTTTAAAATATAGTTTTTTTCCCTATATTTTATAGTTATATTGATTTGGATATATGGGTTGAGCTTCAAAATATTTATTAGATTCAAAATCCTTATCTTGTTCAGGTGTTTGAAGCTCGTTTCCACTTCATTTTTTAATAAAATTGAAATTATATTTCGTACAAAAAAATATTTTCATTGGTAGTTTTCAAGGTTTTTGGTCATAAAATCCATAAAACATAAAAAATGTTATATTAGATTATATATCTTATCTTTAAGTCCCACAAATATGGACCTCAGTTGATTCTATTTCTTTAAAGGTTCACTTGATGAAGTATTTTCATTTTACTTTTTCTTTAATGGTTTTAGGTTAAAGGCTTTCCGTTGGTAGTTCAGCCTATAGGGTTGTCAAAATGGTGGTGGGTTATGGTATTACAACTGATGGAAGGGGGGATGTGATTTGGATAAAAGATTGGATAGAAATATCATTCATAGTTTTGTTTCTTCACATTTTCAGGTTGGTATTAGAGGTTTTTGTAGTTGATTATACTATAATTTCCTTGGCTATTAATATACAATAAGTCTTTCTATCACTTTCACTTTTAGACACTATTTAGTAAAATGGGTTGGTGAGGCACGCAAACCACATACATGAGATGAAGCCTATTGACCACTTTCCTTCACCATAACCATTTTTAAAACTAACCTCATGAGTATATCAAACTTGGTCTCAATTAATTAATATTAATTAGTTGTTCATACCTCATGGATTCCCTATAAGTCCCCAGCCTTAAACCTTGCTTAATCTTGAGTTATTACAAGATTACACATTGAGGATCTTTTCGGGTTTAGAGTTTTAGAGAATTAGATCATAAAACTTGCATTACATTCCATATATAAACAAAGTGGTTACATAAAGATAGTATTATTCATTCCCATCAATGGAAACACATTTAAAATAAAACATGGATTATTTCTTGACACATCCTTGACTCTATCATCTTATCATGTACCTTTCCCTTGACATGTGAAAAACATTTCAAAAACATGGGATGAGCATAAAAACTCAGTATGGGTTATAAAAAAAACATGGAAAGGAAACATGAGTTCATATATACATAAGAATGAAATCATACTTTACCCATAAAACATAGGCACTTTAACATACCTCCTAAAATCATGAATAAATCATAGAAATCATAAGACATAAAGGTAACTTGAGGCATTCATAACATTCTTACGTAGGGAGTAACCCTCTTGGTTACGTTTGGAATACCCATCACAGTATATTCCCTAAAATATCTTCAGAGAAACCTTAACGTTTCACTCCTTCGCGTTACCCAATGCATTGGAGAGCTATAACAGGCTCACCCGCCCTTAGTTTATCACGGAACCACCCGTCTTCATAATAATGCCCAAGAACCATAACATAATCATATCACATAAAACATGCATAAAGGAAACATAATATTTACACATTTCAATCACGAGATATCAATACAACACATTTATATAATAAAAACATTATGAAAACCATTTTCAATACCAAAGTAAAACATGGTATTTATTTTTCTTTTAAAAAAAGAAGGTATGGCTTGTAGAGGAAGCCGAAACTCAAATAACGGTTACGACGGCGGAGAAGTCGTTGTCGCCGCATACGTACAACAAAAACATTCCCTTTTGTCGTTTAGTAAACGCTTCGTATAAAAAATATTCCTTTTGAATAAACGTAAAAGTCAAAGGGGTTTATACACCGTATAAAAGAAAGTTGTGTATAAAATAAAATATGCCTCAATGAAAGGAGATTGAGACAAAGTCCCATACCTCGTATCCGACTTGACCCGACCGTTCTTTAATCTCCTGAATAATAAACTTGAGTTAATCTCTACTTTATTATGAATATTTTTCAAGTTCATTATTCCTTTTATACCATGTTATGAACATCTTGTAATCAGTTAAGTTAATAATGTTCATTTTGTCGGTATTTGGTTCTTAAGTCAAAAATAGACTTATTACACTTACATGTTGTTAATTTGGTCAAAGGTTCATTATATACAGAATGGTATTCATGATGTAGATATCATATATGTCATATATATCCAGTACATACATGCATTTATAATATTACATAATCATTTAGAGGTAAGAAATGAAATTCACCGTTCATGGAGACGGTAAGCCGTACGTACGCATGAACGCTACTTTCATTTCTATTTCGTATTTTATAGAATGGAATCATAATGATATAAAGGTATATTATAATTCCAGTATAATATCATATATAATATCATATTTCCATCCTTTATATGTCCCACATATGGTATTTAACGAATCAAATCACTTTGAGGGGGCGGTAGTCCGCACTTTCTAAAATGAAGATATCGTGTTTACCCATAATGGAAACCATAAAGGTATGAACAAAATGAAAAAAACAGAAGCTTAAGGAAAACATAAACATATTATATATCATATATAAAAATAGTGACATCATAATGGCCACCTTTGAAGGTGTTAAATGAGTATTGAACAATCATCGTTTCGGGAGGCAGAATTTCGCCATCCACGGAAACCGTATGTTCTTTAACCATTTGATGCAGTTGTGTGAGAGTGTAGCTCAAATAAATCTTATAAAAACATCCTATTATATTGGAGATACTGGTGTTGTTACAAAAGAAGTAAATAAATGGAGTTTAGGGGGTTGGAGAGGCAAAATAAAACAAATGAACATGAGAGAATGAATTACCTTTAAAAGTGTAACTCCTTTTGATTTGAGCCTAAAGGCTTCCTTTGAAAGGATTCTTCCCAAAGGGAATCCTCTAGGATGAGGAGAGGGATGTGGAAAGATTACATGGGCAGGGGTTGGCCGATCCAAAGGCTTGAGTAGTGTGTGAAATGAGGTAGAGGTGGGGGCCTTTTATAAGAGGAGAGGAGGGGCACTTTTGGAAAGTAAAGTAATATTACTTTATTTGAAAATGTGTTTCGGTTTCAAAAGGTCCCAAATTGATATAATTCGTGGATACGGTGATAAGGGTTCGAAATCCACTCATCCAATTGGTTTTGGACATGTGTAGTTCATAGATTTTACATTATCTTTCCATTTTATTTAAATCGTCAAATAATGATGTCATCGCTGCATCATTATTATGTCATAAATAATTTAATTTATTTAATGTCTAAAAATAATAAAAAAAATACTATGATGTAGGAAATCGTTTTAGCTTTGCAATGACTATTTATAATCAAAAATCTGATCTTTATAACCCCATGTAAAAATTGTTTTCGTAAAACATATTATGTTTGTGTCATTTTTACTTTTACATTAAATAAAAAGTTATTTATGTCATTTCCCAACCAAAATGTCTCCATGGGGTCCCCAAGTTGACCCATGGCTTTTCTTGGTCGGCCATGACACAACCAATAAGGTTGGGACATGTGTCTAGGTCATTTCATATTATTAAAGCATTATTTATACCTTAAACTACACTAATTACCACTAATCGCGATTAAAAACTTAATAAGTTACTATTCACCAAAAAATTATTTTAATCTCATTGAACCACATTTTACTTCTTAATGACAACCATGTATGTCGGATTTTCAAAATTCAATACACATTAGTGGTAAACTTTCATTTAACTGAAAAATCAGTTTGCTTGATTACCACTTAGTGGTTTCACTATTCATCAAAAATTGAAGTTTTTCAGAAAATTACCAAAAGTTCACCCTAAGCTATATTTGATATTCCAAATTCAAAAATGAAGTCTATTTTACAAAATTCAAATCATATAAGTCACATTAATTAATTTAATAATTAATTCCCGCTGCCAGAGCAAATAGCGTGTTTTTACAAAACAATAAGTATCAAAAGATTGACACCAGTTTAAGTCTAATTTCAAAGTGAAATTGATTCCAATGACCACCATTGGATAAAATGGTAAAAATATATTCTAATTTAACTTCAAAACCAATTAAAAACATAATCTAATCATATAAATAAATTATATTAAAAAGCAGTTTTGATGTAAAATGCAGTATTTTTCACTATTCATTAAAAAATGAACATTGTCAGAAAAATACCAAAAATTCACACAAGGTAAATTTTGATGTCCCAATCATAAAGGATAAGTTTATTTTGACAAACATAGTTTATAAAATTGTCAAAATATAGATTCAAAAATGGTTTGCCATCAAAAGGCACTAAAACAATCTTTTAAGAATATTAGTGTATTCCATGCATAAGATTGTATTTATTTTCATTTTAAGCCTCTATAACACTATATTAATCATTAATAGACATAGATAAAAATATCTATTATTCATTACTTACTTGGGATGTTACATCCTTCCCCCCTTTATAAAATTGCGTCCCCGCAATTTATTTACTTATCGAATAAATGGGGGGTACTTATCTCTCATTGAATTTTTAGATTCCCATGTTGCCTCTTCAATCATGTGGTTTTTCCACAAAACCTTTACCAGATGAATCACATTATTCCGTAACACTTGCTCCCTGTTGTCAAGAATCTGGACTGGTTGTTCCTCATAAGATAGGTTCTCTTCCAGCTGAACTACCTCTGGACTCAAAACATGAGATGGATCTGGCATATACTTTCTCCACATCGAAACGTGAAAAACATTGTGTACCTGAGATAAACTCGGAGGTAAAGCCACTCGGTATGCAACTGATCCAACTCTCTCCAGAATTTCATATGGTCCAATGAACCTTGGACTCAACTTTCCTTTCTTACCAAATCTCATCACACTTTTCCAAGGAGAAACCTTGAGAAAAACATGATCACCTACCTCGAAAGATAGATCCTTCCTCCGGTTATCCGCATAACTCTTCTGCCTGCTCTGAGCTGTTCTCATGTGTTTCTGAATCAGCTGAAATTTTTCTACCATCTCTTCTACCAATTCTGGTCCCATCAACTTCCTTTCACCCACTTCATCCCAGAAAGCTGGAGTTCGACACCGCTTCCCATATTATGCCTGAAATGGCGCCATCTGTATACTGGAATGAAAACTGTTATTATATGAAAACTCAACCAAAGAAAGATGTTGGTCCCAACTTCCCTGATAATCCATAGAACAAGCTCGCAGCATATCCTCCAATGTCTGAATTGTTCGTTCTGACTGCCCATCTGATTGAGGATGAAAAGCTGTACTAAAATTTAATTCAGTACCCAACGACTTCTGAAGGACTTTCCAAAAGTTAGAAGTAAACCTGGGATCACGATCCGATACAATGGAGAGAGGAACTCCATGTAACCTGACTATCTCTTTAAGATACAAACGGGAAAGTTGATCAAGAGAGAAAGTATCTTGTATAGCAAGGAAATGAGCAGATTTGGTCAAGCGATCAACAATAACCCAGATTGCATTATTACCTCGAGATGTCTTCGGTAATCCAACAACAAAGTCCATGGATATATTCTCCCATTTCCACTCTGGCACTGGTAAAGGCTGAAGCATCCCTTTCGGTAACTTCCGCTCTGATTTAACCTGCTGACAAGTCAAACACTTCACAGTAAAATCAGCAATGTCTCTTTTCATTCCATCCCACCAGTAATACTCCCGCAGATCTCTATACATCTTAGTACTGCCCGGATGAACTGAAAACGGAGAACTATGAGCTTCACATAACAACTCTCTCTTCAACTGTGAATCACAAGGCACAGACAATCTCTTCCCAAATCTCAAAACACAATCACTATCAAAGTTGAATTCAGGCAACTTACCTTTCTGAACCAGCTCTACCCTTTTTTGCAACTCACTGTCTTGCTTCTGTGCTTGCTTGATTCTATCTGATAGAGATGATCTCACTGATACCTGAAACAAAACAGAAGGACCTCCTGCACCAACAACTTCTATGCCAAAGTTCATCAAATCTGTGACCAAAGGATCACGTTCCAAACGCAACATTGCTAATGAAGCATTACTTTTTCGACTCAAAGCATCAGCCACTTTATTTTCTTTTCCCGGATGGTAATGAATTGTACAATCATAATCCTTGATTAATTCTAGCCATCTCCTTTGTCTCATGTTTAACTCTTTCTGAGTTAATATATACTTTAAACTTTTGTGATCGGTATATATTTCACACTTTACTCCATACAAATGATGCCTCCAAATTTTTAAAGCAAAAACAACATCAGCTAATTCCAAATCATGTGTAGGGTAATTTACCTCATGAGTTTTCAACTGTCGTGAAGCATAAGCAATTACCTGATCATTCTGCATTAGGACGCAACCAAGTCCTTTCAATGAAGCATCACTGTATATAACAAACTCACCATTCCTAGAAGGTAGTGCCAAAACTGGAGCATTCACCAATCTTCTTTTCAATTCCTGAAAACAATCATCAAATTCTTTTGTCCAGATAAACTTAACACCCTTCCGAGTTAGCTTAGTCATTGGACTAGATAACCGTGAAAAATTTCTAACAAACCTTCGGTAATAGCCCGCCAAACCAAGGAAGCTACGAATCTCGGTTACATTTGTGGGTCTTGGCCATTCTTCCACAACTTTTGTTTTTGCAGGATCAACAGTTATTCCATCTTTAGAAACAATGTGACCAAGGAAAGAAATTTGTTGCAACCAAAACTCAAACTTGCTGAATTTCCCATACAGTTTCTTTTCTTTTAAGGTTTGTAAGATAACCCTTAAATGTCTTTCATGCTCCTCTTTACTTTTACAAAACACCAAAATATCATCAATGAAAACCACCACAAACTTATCCAAGAACTCATGGAAAATTCTATTCATTAAGTCCATGAATACAGCAGGTGCATTGGTTAGCCCAAAAGGCATTACTACAAATTCATAATGGCCATATCTCGTACGGAACGCGGTCTTTGGAATATCTGCCTCCTTAACCTTCAGCTGATGGTACCCCGATCTCAAGTCAATCTTTGAAAAAAAAACTGAGCTCCCTGGAGCTGATCAAACAAATCATCGATATGAGGCAAAGGATATTTGTTCTTAACAGTGATATTATTCAAGGCTCTATAATCAATGCAAAGTCTCATAGAACCATCTTTCTTTTTAACAAATAAAACAGGAGCACCCCATGGTGATGTTCTAGGTCTAATGAAACCTTTCTCTAATAAATCTTGCAATTGCTCCTTCAACTCTAAAAGTTCAATTTGTGCCATTCAATAAGGGGGTTTTGAAATTGGCTTAGCATCAGGAACTAAGTCAACAGTAGACTCAACTTCCCAATCTGGTATTATTCTAGGAAACTCATTAGGAAAAACATCAGGATACTCATTTACCACCGGCACATCATTAATCTGAACAGTTCCTTTATTTTCAACGACGTGTGCAAGGTAACATTCATTTCCATCTTTTACAAGTTTCTAGGCCTCTTGATATGTTATCAAAAGTAAGGGTTCATTCTTGTAAACAAACTGAAAGTCTTTCTGAAAAGAAACTTCTTTATCTCTACAGTCAATCTTAGCATGGTAGATAGAGAGCCAATCCATACCCAGGATAACATCAAACTCTACTAGAGGTAGAAAAATAAGGTTTGCAAGTAGGTTCTTTCCAAAAATATGGATAGGAAGATTATTATAAATTCTTTTTGCCTCAACATTCCCCCCAGGTGTTTTTTCCAAAAGTTCAGGAGTCATTTCTTGAGATGGTATTCCCATTTTACTAGAAAAGGTTTCAGAGATGAAAGAATGTGTAGACCCCGAATCAAACAAGACACTGGCATAATCTGAAAAAAAAACAAAGTACCTGATAAAACTTCATTTGATGGACCGACATCTGCTGAAGTAGTTGCAAAGGATTTCACCACCCCTTTCTACTTGTACTCTAACTGCTTCCCATCACTCAAGCTCCTTGTCGGACACTCGTTTGCATAGTGACCCATCTCATTGCACTTATAACATTTCACTAACTGTAAATCAAATTTGTTCTTACCTTCACCTTGATCCTTTTCAGTGCAATCACGAGCTTTATGTCCCATCTTACCACATCGGTAGCACTTCCCAGAATTCAGAAGACATTCCACAGCATGCCTTTTGCCACATTTATCACAAACTGAAAACTTAGTTCTCTTACCATCAGACTTTTTTGAAGAATTCTTACCTTTCTCCTGCCACCTCGGTCTCTTCTTCTGCTGGTTGTTATAGAAAACTTGGTCATCGGCAAACTCCATTTCCACCTTCTCAGCACATCGAACAAGCTTTTCATAACTTTTAAACTCATGAGAAGCTAATGCCCTTCGATACTTTGGCTTTAATCCTGAGTAAAAACGATTGATTTTACTATCAAGGTCTCGAATAAAATTTGGAGCATACCTTGCCAATCGAGTGAACCTTTCTTCATAGGCAGCCACTGAGTCTTCCTCTTGCCTCAATTCCAAGAATTTCTTTTCCATCCTAAGTCGAACAGCCTTTGGAAAATACTTCTCAAGAAACATAACTTTGAATTCATCCCAGTCAAGAGCATCAATCTCATCGGCATCCCTGATATTTTTAACCATAGACCACCACTGATCTGCTTCACCCTCCAAACGGTAAATAGCAAGACAAACCTTTTGATTGTCTGAACACCCCATGACATCAAAAATCTTCTCCAGTGCTTTAATCCACCCTTCAGCTAGCACAGGGTCAGGTGATCCTCTGAATGATGGTGGATGTTGCCTCATGAAATGTTCCACCACTGACATGTTCCTCTGCGGTTGTTCTGGATGATCTCGTGCATGGATACCACCACCATTTATCGCTTGAGTCAACTGCGCCATTACTGCAACAAACCGTTCAGTTCTAATTCCGACTATTTCTGGATGCTGATTTGGAAGGTTATTTCCTTCTGTATGCCTTCCTAGCACTACTTCCCTGTTTCCTCTGCGGAAAACCATTCTGAACAAACATTTCTTAGATGAAGCAACATGGTAATATTTAAATGCTATATCATTTCGAAAAAAAAATATTTTTGGATAATCATTTAATAGAATTCTAACTCCTAAAGTTATCTAAACCGACCTCTGATACCAACTATAAGGCCCCAACCTTAAACCTTGCTTAATATTGAGTTATTACAAGATTACACATTGAGGATCTTTTCGGGTTTAGAGTTTTAGAGAATTAGATCATAAAACTTGCATTACATTCCATATATAAACAAAGTGGTTACATAAAGATAGTATTATTCATTCCCATCAATGGAAACACATTTAAAATAAAACATGGATTATTTCTTGACACATCCTTGACTCTATCATCTTATCATGTACCTTTCCCTTGACCTGTGAAAAACATTTCAAAAACTTGGGATGAGCATAAAAACTCAGTATGGGTTATAAAAAAAACATAGAAAGGAAACATGAGTTCATATATACATAAGAATGAAATCATACTTTACCCATAAAACATAGGCACATTAACATACCTCATAAAATCATGAATAAATCATAGAAATCATAAGACATAAAGGTAACTTGAGGCATTCATAACATTCTTACGTAGGGAGTAACCCTCTTTGTTACGTTTGGAATACCCATCACAGTATATTCCCTAAAATCTCTTCGGAGAAACTTTAACGTTTCACTCCTTCGCGTTACCCAATGCATTGGAGAGCTATAACGGGCTCACCCGCCCTTAGTTTATCATGGAACCACCCGTCTTCATAATAATGCCCAAGAACCATAACATAATCATATCACATAAAACATGCATAAAGGAAACATAACATTTCCACATTTCAATCATGAGATATCAATACAACACATTGATATAATAAAAACATTATGAAAACCATTTTCAATACCAAAGTAAAACATGGTATTTATTTTTCTTATAAAAAAAGAAGGTATGGCTTGTAGAGGAAGCCGAAACTCAAATAACGGTTACGACGGCGGAGAAGTCGTTGTCGCCGCATACGTACGACAAAAACATTCCCTTTTGTCGTTTAGTAAACGCTTCGTATAAAAAAGATTCCTTTTGAATAAACGTAAAAGTCAAAGGGGTTTATACACCGTATAAAAGAAAGCTGTGTATAAAATAAAATATGCCTCAATGAAAGGAGATTCAGACAAAGTCCCATACCTCGTATCCGACTTGACCCGACCGTTCTTTAATCTCCTGAATAATAAACTTGAGTTAATCTCTACTTTCTTATGAATCTTTTTCAAGTTCATTATTCCTTTTATACCATGTTATGAAAATCATGTAATCAGTTAAGTTAATAATGTTCATTTTGTCGGTATTTGGTTCTTATGTCAAAAATAGACTTATTACACTTACATGTTGTTAATTTGGTCAAAGGTTCATTATATCCAGAATTGTATTCATGATGTAGATATCATATATTTCATATATATCCAGTACATACATGCATTTATAATATTACATAATCATTTAGAGGTAATAAATGAAATGCACCGTTCATGGAGACGGTAAGCCGTACGTACGCATGAACGCTACTTTCATTTCTATTTCGTATTTTATAGAATGGAATCATAATGATATAAAGGTATATTATAATTCCAGTATAATATCATATATAATATCATAGTTCCATCCTTTATATGTCCCACATATGGTATTTAACGAATCAAATCACTTTGAGGGGGCGGTAGTCCGCACTTCCTAAAATGAAGATACCGTGTTTACCCATAATGGAAACCATAAAGGTATGCCCAAAATGAAAAAAACAGAAGCTTAAGGAAAACATAAACATATTATATATCATATATAAAAATAGTGACATCATAATGGCCACCTTTGAAGGTGTTAAATGAGTATTAAACAATCATCGTTTCGGGAGGCAGAATTTCGCCATCCACGGAAACCGTATGTTCTTTAACCATTTGATGCAGTTGTGTGAGAGTGTAGCTCAAATAAATATTATAACAACATCCTATTATATTGAAGATACTGGTGTTGTTAAAAAATAAGTAAATAAAAAGAGTTTAGGGGGTTGGAGAAGCAAAATAAAACAAATGGACATGAGAGAATGAATTACATTTAAAAGTGTAACTCCTTTTGATTTGAGCCTAAAGGATTCCTTTGAAAGGATTCTTCCCAAAGGGAATCCTCTAGGATGAGGAGAGGGATGTGGAGAGAGTAAATGGGCAGGGTTTGGCCGAGCCAAAGGCTTGAGTAGTGTGTGAAATGAGGTAGAGGTGGGGGCCTTTTATAATAGGAGAGGAGGGGCACTTTTGGAAAGTAAAGAAATATTACTTTATTTGAAAATGTGTTTCGGTTTCAAAAGGTCCCACATTGATATAATTCGTGGATAAGGTGATAAGGGTTATAAATCCACTCATCCAATTGGTTTTGGACATGTGTAGTTCAAAGATTTTACATTATATTTCCATTTTATTTAAATCGTCAAATAATGATGTCATCGCTGCATCATAATTATGTCTCAAATAATTTAATTCATTTAATGTCTAAAAATCATAAAAAAATACTATGATGTAGGAAATCTTTTTATCTTTCCAATGCATATTTATAATCAAAAATCTGATCTTTATAACCCCATGTAAAAATTGTTTTCGTAAAACATATTATGTTTGTGTCATTTTTACTTTTACATTAAATAAAAAGTTATTTATGTCATTTCCCAACCAAAATGTCTCCATGGGGTCCCCAAGTTGACCCATGACTTTTCTTGGTCGGCCATGACACAACCAATAAGGTTGGGACATGTGTCTAGGTCATTTCATATTATTAAAGAATTATTTATACCTTAAACTACACTAATTACCACTAATCGCGATTAAAAACTTAATAAGTTACTATTCACCAAAAAATTATTTTAATCTCATTGAACCACATTTTACTTCTTAATGACAACCATGTATGTCGGATTTCCAAAATTCAATACACATTAGTGGTAAACTTTCATTTAACTGAAAAATCAGTTTGCTTGATTACCACTTAGTGGTTTCACTATTCATCAAAAATTGAAGTTTTTCAGAAAATTACCAAAAATTCACCCTAAGCTATATTTGATATTACAAATTCAAAAATGAAGTCTATTTTACAAAATTCAAATCATATAAGTCACATTAATTAATTTAATAATTAATTCCCGCTGCCAGAGCAAATAGCGTGTTTTTACAAAACAATAAGTATCAAAAGATTGACACCAGTTTAAGTCTAATTTCAAAGTGAAATTGATTCCAATGACCACCATTGGATAAAATGGTAAAAATATATTCTAATTTAACTTCAAAACCAATTCAAAACACAATCTAATCATATAAATAAATTAGATTAAAAAGTAGTTTTGATGTAAAATGCAGTATTTTTCACTATTCATTAAAAAATGAACATTGTCAGAAAAATACCAAAAATTCACACAAGGTAAATTTTGATGTCCCAATCATAAAGGATAAGTTTATTTTGACAAACATAGTTTATAAAATTGTCAAAATATAGATTCAAAAATGGTTTGCCATCAAAAGGCACTAAAACAATCTTTTAAGAATATTAGTGTATTCCATGCATAAGATTGTATTTATTTTCATTTTAAGCCTCTATAACACTATATTAATCATTAATAGACATAGATAAAAATATCTATTATTCATTACTTACTTGGGATGTTACATTCCCCTTACGAATGTACCTATAATCCCAAATTTATGTCAAATCTGTGCAATCTTCTTAATTAGACGTATGGATTCTACTAGTGTTTTTTCAATTAGGAATCCTCCAGATGTTGGTTCTAGTATAATTTGTCCATTTTTGAGTATTACTTGTTAAAATAACATAAGTAAGTGGTTCTCATAAATTGATTAATATGGGAATCTTGCACAAATATTCTTGAAGCATTCTCAGTACTTGTAGGGAGTCTCTTTTGTTGATTTACATATGATGTAAATATATTTTATCATTTAAATTCACCTAGATATGGGTAATAATCTTTGAATGAATCATCTTTTTATATCTTTATAATCACCAAACTTCCCTAGATGTATATTCCAAAACTATTATGTAGCCTTTCTACTAATTGAAGAGGGGAGTGACCACAACTTATATTAGTCCTTATGTTCTCCTCTCGGCCAGAAGTTTTATCAAATGTACCTGAATTATTTAATATTATAGTATGGTATATATCTTATAAATATATGAAATTTAAGGAGCATTTAAATCATACTAAAATGATATTTAAAATCATTTTTTATAGTAGGCATAGTAATATTGTTTTAATGATTAGTGAATTGGGGTGAAAAAATATATCTATGGATTTGGTAGGGATTTACAAAAACATCCACAGGTTTAGAGAAAACACTTGAACACCACTTTAATATGAAATAGTTATTTCCTTAAATACTTTTTGTAAATTAATATTCCTTAATTTATCTTTTTTTTAAATTTTGTGGAAAAATGTAATTAGTGGTTCTTTTTATTTTCAATTCATTCAATTTTAATTTGTTTTTAGTTTTTATTAATGCCTCCCTAGAAATGTTGCCAATTTTAAGACACGCCTATCAAGGGGCATATAAAAACAAATTTATATTACCGTGTTATTGTCTATTTGTTATCCTAGGGTTGTCTCTATAAGAGGTGTGCATATAAAAATAGGTTGTAACTTTTAGTTTATTTTTGTAAAGTTTAATTTTAATTGGTTTGATTTGATAAATTGAGGATTTGTAGAGAGAATATTAAATTAAATGATTTAAATCAATTGATATGAGATTCTTATTGAGTCAGATAATCTTAGAACCAATGCTACAACCAACCAGAGTGGAGGTCCTACACATGCCACAACCAACCAGAGTGGAGGTCCTACACACTCCATCAAAGTTCAACATGGAGGTCCTCCCCATGCCACAACCAACCAGAGTGGAGGTCCTACACACTCCATCAAAGTTCAACATGGAGGTCCTCCCTATGTATCAACCGACCACAATAGAGGTACTCACAGAACATCCATCAATTAGTATGGAGGCCCTCCATATACTTTTTCTTCTCCACATGGAGGTCCTACCCATGTACAGATTGATCAATGTGAAGGACCTCCTCGCACTTAGAATAACCAAAGATAAAGTCATACAAACTCTCACAACCAACATGGTGGTACTTACCATGTTCTTGATGTACAATGTAGAGGTCCTCCCTAATATGACAGTAGTACAAGTATAGGTTCTCCCTATTCTGAAAACAACCAATATAGAGTTCCACCCCATATCTTGAGAAATCATAGAGGTGGTCCTCCCCATTCTGTCACCCAATAGCACGAAGGTACTCCTCGTTCCAAAGAAGTTGCCTACATGGAAGAAAAATATTGGGGAATAATTTTGAACCATCACCGCTGAAGACATAATTCTAGGAAGCCCCATGTTATTAATCCCATTCACTTCTTAGACTTCAAAGAATAACGTGATTCAATGATGGAGCCTTCACCCCAATCATCTACATTAGAGTCTGAGGCAGGAGCCCAATAGGTGAGATTCGTCATCCCAGAAGGTGAGATCCACAAAATTCCCAAAGTCATTCACAGGTATATGTAGGTGGAGGAATAATTGTCTCCCTTATTGGGTCTCATGGTGCAGTCTTTCTTGTCATCACTACCTTCATTCTATACCTCTACTCGAGATCTTATAGAGTTACTCTAAAGAATTATAGAAAATTAGAACCCAAAAGACCTACACATGACTGCTTCATCCCTCACACATGATTCAAGAGAAATCACCTCATCCTATAGGGACATGATGATGTGGCTGGCACCGCCTCGGAGAAATAAACTATCATGCAACAATCAATCAGCTCATGCATCAACCTATGCATCGGCTAGTCCACCACCATGGAGGTACACATCTATGTCATTACCAGTTTATCAGATAGTGTCGATCAGATCCTAGGAAAACTAGGAGGTGGGTACCACTTATGAACAAGTTAGCCTATGGGATACCCTAGCTTTCGACCTGCAATATGTAGTCTTCTGGCCGAATGATGATCCCAACTTCAGCATCCCAGATTCCCTCACTTAGGACCAGGTTACACAATTTTTTCGGACCATCTAGGTGATGCATTTTATCCTTTTATACTATCAGTTGGTCTACCCCAAGTGTCTATAGAACTTTGATGACATCGGCCAATAATGCCACATGGTTGAGTTGGCATCCCTCCAAGTGGAACAGTATCCTACATCACCCGATTACCATTGGAACCATCAATAGAGATGTGTTTAGATCTTCAAAGTGCTCTGTAGAACCATTGATGAATCATCCCATCATATGTAGACTCATGGTTGGGGGGGGATGTATTCCACCCTCTACTTCTATCCTATCAAGCAGAAACTTGATGGTGATATCGAGGATACACACTCTAGTATTATCATGGTGAATATCGATAACCTCAC
The DNA here is from genome assembly GCA_963277665.1 of Viscum album. Lineage (NCBI taxonomy): Eukaryota > Viridiplantae > Streptophyta > Magnoliopsida > Santalales > Viscaceae > Viscum > Viscum album. Next base: position 1,203,301,970 of record OY728163.1, on the reverse strand, counting down.
ATTTACCAGGTATGGTGACATAATCATAGGAACTGATGAAGAGAACCAGCCTACAAGGGTAACACAGTATTAGGTTGAACCTCGCACAGGAATCCTCACTCACCCACAAAGAAAAGAAATCGGCCTTGGATATCACTTTACATCACTGCCTATTGGTCTGAATCTCAAAAAAGGTAAGGGACATCTTGAGCCCTCAAGACTTCTTGATACCATGAAGAAGATAGAGGACGATCCATCTATGGACACCTTGTGATAGAATATTATAGATTAGAACCAGATCATCAATGAGATATTTTTTAAGTGAAGCCCAGATTACAGTTCCCCTTGATAGGATCATGTTCTTCCTCCACTAGGGAATCAGGGTAAAGCACAAGTACATCTTATCCAGTTTCCCCAATCAATATTGGTGATCCCACATACCCCAAAAGTGTAGAGATCAAAGTATAAAGAAATTTACCATGTTTTATGTTTCCAAACAAACCTGAACAATGTGAGAATATCACCTAGGACCCGGATCGATATAATCCATAATATACTCTACAGGTCTCTCTATAATTGTTCGAGCCTTCCTATCATATTGACGAGCTAGGAAATGTTCTAGTGGTCAAGAGTCATCACCCAGAAAGGAATCCAAGATAGGATAATCTGTTGGCTACTGATGTGAGGATTTTTCTCATGAAACCCTCAATTAAGAAATTTATCCCCTAGAAAAATTCAATATAATAGTCCATGGGTTATCTCTCAAGGATGTTTAATTTTGAGATGCAAAACTTTCACTTTTTTTGTTTGTATTTTCAAGAAGAAAAGAATATAGGGATTTGATTAAAATTTATACAATAGAAAATAAATGTAATCTATATTTCAAGAAATCTTGATGAAAGAGATAAAAATTTATATGAATTTAATTGAGTTTGAAATCAGATTTAAAATAGTGGTCACAGAAAACCATTAACATCTCAGGAACTCCCATCATCCTTTATGCTACACTACTACAATGACCTAACACACCCACCCAAATATAGAAAAAAGACCTCAATATGATTGTTTTCTTGCCTATAAAAGTGATCCAATTACAAGAGAACCTCCATGTAATCAAACCTAATAGAAACAACTATTCTCATCGATGATACCTTACTGAAGAAATTTAAATAGTGAACTCAGTTAATTTACTTCAGATATTGAACAACCATCTAAATGTTTTTGATGAAAATGTATTCAAGAAGGAAAAAAACAACAGTCATTCAAAAATATGTGTTATAGAGAAATTAAAAAGGAGATTACACATCAATAACACAACTTGAAAGAGAGTTTCAATCGGATTTCATCATCTGTAACTACTTTATACTTAGCCACACATCAATTTCACAACCTCCATGTTCTCCATTAAAACATCAATGGATATAATGTTCATCAAGATCTCAATATCAAAACCCCCTCCCAAATAATAATGGTGGAGGATTTTCTAGAGGTAATCTATTGGTTTGGAAGTTCTATCTCATCCTAGAATTCTTTGGAAGGGTGTGAAATACGGTTATTTATAGACTTTTCTTATCGAATCCCTTCCTCAATCGCATTTATTTTTTAGTGTTTCACCATTTTCATGATGTGAAATGGGGTTTTAAATAATTTAATACTTCAATCAATATTATTCACGAATATCAGCTTGATTTTCTCCAAAAAAATGTGTCCTGAAAAAAATCATATTGTGTGATAATGTTACATGATGTGTATTGATCTTTCACAACTTTTAGTGATTTCACGACTTGTCTCTTGAAGAAAATACCTTTTGGGAAAGTCATGATGTGTAACTGTGTTACATGTCATGTTATCTTTATGCTATATTTTCATCTCTTATTTATCCTAAAAAATATATTGTCACTCTGCTTCACTTCACTCATGACACCAAGCGTCTATTATCTACACCACAAAATAAAAAAATCTATTAAAAAAAGTTAAAAATTTCAGAATTATAAAATTTTCTATTTCAATCTCTAAAAATCCCTAATTCCCCAAAAAAATCAATTTCATATAAAATGACACATTATTGGGGTTTAAATCATTAAATTAGATATGAAAAATAGTTGATAAATTATCCCTATCAATTCTTCCACACTAAGAACTTGGAATCATAGACAAGTGAGCATCAAATCAAGGTAAATTCAAAACACATACCAATGTGGTTCACCAATTTATTACAAAGAATTAATGGATATCATGCCTTATTAAAAAAGTAAATTTAATGTTCTCAATTAAGATAATTCAATCCATTTCCACTTATTTTCTCCTCCCATGCACACAAAACACTTACCTGGCATTAATTTCCTCTCAACACACAAATATATATTTTCAATAAGGAGTTTCTCAACCAAAATCATGCAGGAATTACCATAAGCTTGATAAATTTTCACATATCCACCTAATGTGAGATAAGAACTTGTGAATAAAATGAGTAATTTTCATGGTTGTTCTGTATATTATTGTTTTTTGGTCTCAAATTTCAAAAATTCCGAGGTCAAATAACGAGGGTTTATCTCTATTTTGAAGTAAAAATGTATGATTAAAATTTCACTCAAGCATGGTATTATCCTTACTCACCATTGAATAAACATAGCTATGAGAATCTCTTTTCTGTCCCATTTTATCAATATTTCAGTAGCAAATATGACATTTTTCATCTCTCTTTTTTTTTGAAATCTCTAAATTGGGTACAAATTTTTTCAATTGAGATCTCCTGGTAGGCACAAATCCATTTCATTTGAGGCCTCTAGATGGGCACAACTCTCAGCAAAATATTTTATAGTATAAAAAATTTCTCTTCGATGATTGAATCTCCACCCAAAACAACACCGAATAAGGTATCACATCAGATGTCATCTCTCCCCACACTTATGTTTGAATAGATCATGCATTTATACTTCTAGGGAAGTTTGGAAAAGGAAATAGGATTTTAAATGTGGATAACCTAATTGGATGTACGGGATACTAAGGGCTCAAAAAACATCAAATGTTTAGGGAAGGCCCAAATAAAAAGGATAATAATTAAAAATAGGTCTTCAAAATCCAAAAAATTACCTCAATCATTTTAATCACAAGTACTCCAGCCCTCAATCTTTGATAGAAGTAAATCATGTTCTGGTTTTTAAAAACATGGATTGGTTCTCTCAATAAAAGTGGTAAATGTAAAGAAGATATAAAAATGGGTTCATAATCCTCATAAGAACGATAATTTTAATGATAAATATAGTGATATATAGAAAGCGATTCTAAAAATCCGAGGTCCATTAAAGAATTCTCTAAATTTTTGAACACTAAAAAAATTTATTTTCAGCATTCATTTATGTTTAGTTTCAAAGGATCAATTGGTTTACTCCTTGGAATGGGTTTGAAAAGTGAAAAATATCATCATCAAAGCTGATGAGTGTTTTTAAAACAAAATTTAAAATAAAACACCAAAAATATGAAATGAAAATGAAAAGAATTTGAAAAATAAGAAAAGGAACACACCCAAAATAGAACAAAAATTTGAAAACAATAAATTTCAAAGGTAATCACACAAAATCCCAATCTACCCAGCATGTGCTTTCCCCCACACTTATTTTTTTTTTCAATTTCATCATTGTGAAACAAATTTATGTGAGTATTAAATTCATGAAATTAAAGACATAACCAAAAATAATTAGAAGGAAATACACAACCTAACATCAATCATATTCATCTTTATAAAGATAGATCTCCTCCATTGGAGGATATTGAACATTATCTCTAAATAGCTTCTAAATGTTCTCATTGATAGTGAATGGTGGTCCTTTACCTGGTTGTTTTATCTATATTGCACCAAAATTAAAAAATGAGTAACAATGAAAGGGCTACACAATTTGGAATGAAATTTACCGCTAAACAAATTCAATATGGAATCAAACAGTAACACTTTTTATCCATCTATGAATGTTTTTGAGTATAATTCCATCATGAAATGCTTTGGATATTTCTTTTTACAACCTAGAGTATACATATGAATAATTTTTTATTTCATCTAGATTCTACAAACAAAATTTTATTTCTTTTCTAGTAGAAAATATATTCATGTTACATGTTTTGAAAACCCAAAATGATTTGTTCTCTAACTCAACTGGTAGGTGACACGCCTTTATAAAGACCAACATAAATTGTGACATGCCAATTGGGGTTTTTAATTATAACACCCCAAACATTTCATGGTATGATTCTCTTAAATACATTCTATTCATAGCCTATATTTCATAAAGCATTGTGTTTCATTGAAACAACACTTGGTTATGAAGGAGATAGTTATAACCTATCCATTAAACATAAATTTTCCACTTCTTTGATATGAATTTCAAAAAATGTACATATAGAGTTGTGACCAGTAACTCATTTGGAGATTGATAGAACCCACAGGATTTTTGATGAATAGTAACATACCCTTATCAATAGTAATATGACCCTTATTAATAGTAATTAATGATAATATTTTATTTTCTAAATTTAATTAGATAATGAGATCTTAATTAAATTTTCAATGTGATATAAAACTAATTATACCTTTAAAATTTTTATTTTTTGAATTAATTATTATTTTAATTTAAAATTAGATTTAAATTACATAGAAAATTATTTTCCAAAAATGGAGTTAATTTTTGAATTCTTAGTATTGTGTACCTAATATTTCTTATGTGGTGTATATACTACCCATTTGATATCATCTTTCATTTGAAATTATAATTCTGGTAAATATGCATTTTCTTTCAGATAATGAGATCTTAGTTAAATTTTCAATGTGATATAAAACTAATTATACCTTTAAAATTTTTATTTTTTGAATTAATTATTATTTTAATTTAAAATTAAATTTAAATTACATAGAAAATTATTTTCCAAAAATGGAGTTAATTTTTGAATTCTACTTGTCAAAAAATTATATGGGAAATTTTTGGGATTTTTCTAAAATTCTTTAATTTTTCATGAATAATAAAAATACCATGTTTTCCGTAGTTTAATGAAATAATAATGAAATAATAATTGATATAAAAGGATGGTCTAATTTTTTATAGTAACATATGACATTTTGTGTCCCACGTGGCTGAAATCATGGGAAAATACCCTAGGAAAGCCCATGGTTTTGCAGAAACCATTAATGAGGGGTGCCTTTTAGTTAATAAAAAACTCCCTCTTAATTACTATCAATACCCACTCACCCCACTTAATTTTCTTTCATTCCATACACATTAGACTCAAGGATACGGTAGTATTACCTCCCTATTAGTCCTCCAAATGTTTCCTCAAACCCCCAAGGTCCCAACAATCATGTTTTGGGAGTTACTCTATAAGGTAAGAGAATCAACCACCCTTCTCTTTTCATAAAGCTTTAATTTATGTTTTCTATTTTATTTTCAATTTTATTATTTAGGGATATGTAATTATATATGCCCCTTGATTCCCATATTATTTATGAGTGATGAGATACCCCCATTCTCTCATCGAACTATTTTATGAAATTTTAAGTGACGTCATTAGGTTGCCGAATTTTCGTGAGAGATTTCTCAATTTTTCTTCTACCTTGAGTTCATTTCTTTTATTACCTCATCAAAATTATATGATAATTATATTACCTTACATTAACTATAATTATATTATGCTAATGGAATATTTCATAATCATCTCTCTTTCCCCCTCTGCTTATACTAAACAAATGAAAACACCATCTAAGATGTGTTAATTTATCACATTCAAGGATGACGGGTTATGAATTTCCATTACCATGTTCAATTACGTTAATGAAGCCATTTTTATGGTTGAACCAGATCAGAATATATTTATTTCATCTCATTAATGTTCTGGAATCCCTACACACTCATAATATGGAATAATAATACAAAACAAGTTCACTGTGCACAGAACTGGCAAGCTAAATCCAAGCGTTTATCAATAACTTTTAACTAATGATTCATCCTCAAGTATTTAACCCAAAATAATTATAATATAATTTATATCTATTTAATTTCACTAATAATATATATTAACAATTATGTATGTTTAAACACATTTCAAACAAACATTCGTTCATGAATACAAGTAAACAAATCTTGAAAATCAAGGAAGAAAATGCTTCCAAAACAATAAAAATGAACCTCTTAAACCCATAAAAGGGACATTAATGAACATAATAAGGTCAAAATAAATAAATTAAATTTATTGGAGGTTCTGTAATTATTAATTAATGAAGATAAATATTATTATTCAGGTCATTAAAACAATCTAAGAACACACTCGTGCATAAGGTAAGGGATTTGTCATCTCACTTTTAATTCTGTGAGATTCCATTGTTCGCCACTTATTTCTTATATGTATTATATTTATACTACCATGTGATATATAATATAATTTATATATTTATATCCATGGTATTTTTTGATTCATTTTGTGATTATTATCTTTTGGTCATATGATTCAGTTGATCACAATATTGTTAGTGACTTTGTTTGAATTTCCATTTCATTATGACCTACTTAGTATTGTGTACCTAATATTTCTTATGTGGTTTATATAATAACCATTTGATATCATCTTTCATTCGAAATTATAATTCTGGTAAATATGTATTTTCTTTTAGAATGGATATTACTATTTCCATAAGCCATATACCATTTCAGATATGGTGTTAATTTGGAAAGATGTTTTTACTATGGAAATATTGATGAATCCATATTATCTACTCTATACAGATATTGAGAAGGAATATTGAAAATGTATTAAATCAATTTTTAAATAACTATTCGGACTTGTGGTGGTGGGTGGGGCCCGCTATATCTCCTTGAGGCATCGATTAGTCTCATGAGAAAAATCAGTTGGCGAAAAATCCTTCAAGTTTGTTTTAAAAAATCAGACGGGTTTCAACCCATAGAACAAAACCATTTTAACAGTATTAGGGTATCATGTTCATGATACATGACATCTAATTATTAATCATTCTCATTATTCATTATCATTTATTACTATCCATGAGATTTTCACTGTGACAAAATCTATGGATGCAGTTTCAATCTCAGTTTATTAATGGCACGATTCATTCATTTATTCACCATGCCATATTGACTATGTCAAATTGTTTATGATTCAGTTATTATTGATTTTTGATACTTATATTTGTAAACCTTACTGAGCATTTTACCCCACCCCATTCATTGTCTACCTTCAACAAGTTATGAAGAGGATATCATTTATTGAGTTCCTGTGGATGTAGTTTTTAGTTTTTGTCATGTATTGTATTTTTTAACATTTTCCAATGTAATTTTAGTTACATCTATGTATCTAGTTTCTTTCAGACAACTAAACTAATCGTTCCTTTGAGATTTTCATTCCTTCTAACAATGCCAATATAACAAGTAATGCTCTTACTCTAGTCTAGAGGGGTAAGGGTGTTATAGTTGGTATTAGAGGAAGTTTTGTAGAAAACATTAAAACTGGAGTAGGAAATGTATAATAGGGAACAAAGCCCTATGGTATAATTTGAGGACAAATGTACAAGAACATCATGGTATTTTGGTAAGGAATAGATTATGTGAATATTTCTATCAAATACATTCCTGTGTAGATACGAGCAGGTAGAGGTGGCTCTGGCACAGATGTACCTAGGAGTGAATGTTCTGAAAAGCAGTTTCAGGCTTGACTCGGGGTATCATGGTACATGACAATATGCCTAGATGCACAATTGGTTATAACAATACTTGGGGATATACTTAGGATAATTCATATTTTCTTTACAATCCATTATGATGGATTGAAATGTAAATTATTCCTCATTGAAACCATTTTTTTGATTATGGGATTAGCCATGAGTATGATCTCAATTTATGCTATGTATTTCATTAAGTTAAGATTATACATTATGATTCATAACCTAATCTTGTGAGTTCAATTATTTAGAAATTGAGTCTAATGGATGAAGTGGAATCAATACTCATGGGAGATGTAGGGATATCCCCACTGAGCAAGTCAACATGGTTAATGTCGGAGAAGATTAGATCATGACCATATTGGGACAACGTACTCATGTTTTAATGAATAACCACTCCACAACTATGTTTGATCGTTTCATGTAGAAGAAGCCCCCATCTTTCAGTGGGACTACTAATCCAGTGGTTGCCGAGTAATTTATTAAGTCCCTTGAAAATATATTCATGGCATTAAGATGAAATGAAAATGAAAAGGTAGTAATGGAAGTATGTTGTATCAAGGGTGATGCTGATCAATGGGGGTCCTTGATTCATAATACCATGGAGGAAGAAGAAATAAAAGATATTAAATTGAGTAATTTTAAAGAAATATTCTTCAAAAAATATTTCCCTCATGATCAAAAAACTGAAATGAAGAGAAAATTCATTGGCTTAAAGCAAAGGGAAGAAGATAATGTTGCAGAGTATGAGGCTACCATCAAATTGCTTTCTAGGTATGTCATAGTTTACGTACATTAATCGGCAGACCATATTGATCATTTCTTTAAAGGTCTTAATACAAGTCTTCTAAAGGGCACTGTATTCTCAAACATTTTCATCCTATGAAGAAATTGTGTCAAGTTCCATCAAAATAGAGAAGGAATTTTCTAGATCAAATTTGCTCAAGGGAAACCAAAATAAGAAGACTTACTATAATAACCAATGGAAATGTTAACTGTTAAATAAGAACAAGGGAAAGAATAAATTACCATTATGAGAGAATTTTGGAACGAATCATCTTGGGAAATTCTTGAAAGGCCTATGAGTCTGCTATAAGTGTGGAGGAAAGGGGAATCTATATAATGAATGAAATGTGAAGAAACAATGTTATGATGTTCAATGCTACAATTTTAGAGATATGGGACAGTATGAAAATGAGTGTCCTAATCTCCAAGGAAACTTTCCTCACAAAAGGCTAAGATAGCAAGGGAGATATTATGCAATTACAACCACGGAGGTTGAAGTTTTTAATGATGTGGTGGCTGGTACTTTAATTGTTTATTCAAAATTAGCCGACAGTTTATTTTATTCTGGATCATCACATTCATTTATATAATTCCCATTTTCCAAGAAAATTAATCATGTAAAATTTGATTTAATAAAGGAGTTATCAGTCAAAACTCCTAGGGGAAGCATCATTGAAACAAAGGCATGCCAAATATTCCCCCTCAGGACACATAAATATGCTTTAGTTTCGAACCTTTTCATCATACCAATGACTTACTTTGATTTAATTCTCGCTATAAATTTTTTTTCAAACTATTCTAAAAAGATTTACTGCAAGAAAAAAGAAGTTACAATTTCTGAAAATGGTGTAGAATCTCTTATATTTAGAGGAGAGACCTCGCCATCTTATTCTAATTTAGACCCACCCCCATTAGATCTATTGAATTCAATTCTTAGAGAGGCAGATAACCCAATATCTATTGGTGAAAAAATAAATCTTCAAATTGAAGATGTGCATATAGTACAAGATTACATTGTTGTGTTTCCAAAGGATTTACCTGGACATCCTCTATAGTAAGAAATTTATTTTTCCAATGAGCTAATTCCGGGTGAACGACCTATATCAAAAACCCACTATAGAATGGCCACTATGGAGTTAGTAGAACTAAAGAAACCATTAGATGTTTTTACTGAAAAACGATTTATTCGACCTAGTGTTTTTACATGGGGATCCCCGGTCCAGTTTTTCATGAAGAAAGTTGGATCCATGAGTCTATAAATTGATTACAGGGAAATAAATGCTATTACGATAAAGAATAATTATCCTCTACCTCAAATTGATGATTTATTTGATCAAATTCTTGTTTTTCAATAATTTTCAAAGATTGAAATTTGATCTGGATATCATCAGCTGCGTGTGAGGAAGGAAGATATTCCAAAGACAAAATTTCAAACTAGGTATGGAAATTACGAGTTTACAGTGATGCCTTTGGGACTTCAAATTCACCCTCAATTTTCATGGATTTAATGAATATAGTTTTCAAGTAATACCATGATAAACTTTTTGTGGTGTTCATTGATGATATCCTGGTATACTAAAAAAGCTATGAAGACCATGGGGATCACTTGCATATTATTCTGAAAACTCTTCGAAGAAATGAATTATATGGGAGGTTTATAAAGTGTGAATTTTGGATTCAATCAGTTTTTTTTCTAGGATATATTGTCTCTAAGGATGGAATCCTAGTTTATCCTTCAAAGAAAAAGGCAATCCAAGATTGTCCCACTCTAACAAATGTAACCGAGGTACACAGTTTTATTTGCTTAGCAGGTTACTATCGACATTTCATTCAGATTTTTTTCTGACTAGATGACCCACTAACCAAGCTCACACGTAAATGATTTAAGTTTTTGTGGAAAAAATAATGTATATAATTCTTCGAATAATTGAAAAGAATATTTTTCAATGCTCTAATTTTGACTCTTCCTTCTGGAAGTGATTAATTTTTAAAATACTGTGATGCATCAATGAATGGGCTGGGTTGCGTCCTTATAAAAAATAGTAAAGTTATTTCTTATTCATCAAGTCAGTTGAAGACTCATGAGAAAAATTATCCAACACATGATCTTGAGTTATCAGCTGCAATATTTGCACTAAAAATAGTGATACATTGTCTCTACGGTGAAAAATGTGAGATATACACAGATCACAAGAGTTTGAAATACATTTTCACACAAAAAGAACTCAACATAAGGAAAAAGAGATGACTCAAGTTACTCCAGGATAATGATTGTTCAATACACTACCATCCAGGAATGGAAAATATAGTGGAAGATTCATTAATTAGGAAAGATCATGGACTTTGTAGAGACCCGTATCTTGACGTACATGGACATTACATTACTTTTGCGGAATACTTAATAAATAACCAAAATAGACACACAAGGACCGTAATAGTTTAGTGTCTTTGGAAACATGGAATAAAATCTTCTAATCGTGGTGAAAGATCTTAAACATCTCCCATAAAGATCTTCCCCTTTTTTTCCTTACCTAAAACCTTTCTTTATATCCTGGGGAAAATAAAACATAAAAAGGGTGAGATCATATGCTCAGTAAGGGTAAGCATGGATAAAATAAAACATATGATATACATTTGAACTTAAAAACATGAACATAATGTTTAAACATAAAAAGGTTGAGAAATGACATAAAACATGGAAGTACGTAAGGCATAGATCATAAAGAAACATTAAGAATTATAAAATAGCATGGGAATAAAACATGTAATTGTGGAAACCATTAAGCACATGATATGATTTCCATATTATCCAAGGTATTCCTACCAAGACCATCTTAGTGGACAAAGTCCCTTTTTGAATCGAGTTCACTCCTCGTTCGAGTCCTGTATTACTGAACCGGTTTAACTTGCCGGTCCAGCCATGTCTATCCCATGAGATATAAATCTTTACCCAATGCATTAGAGGGAGATATAGGTACCACCCATCTCATAATGAAATCAATCTTACTTGTTCCACAAAATAAACTTGAAACATTCATCATAACCCAAAGAATAAAATGGGTTTCATAAACATCATCCCATCATCACATAATCCATATAAAACAAATGATTATATCAACATAAGAAAAGTGAAACGATGTAAATCATAGGTACATTATACTTGAAACATACACATATAAAATAATGTCATCTTAGATGGAAAAATGGTTTTGATAAAACACTTGAAATGAATTCTTGAGGAAAATATCCTTTCTTCATCAAAATCAATTTCTTTTCACAAAATGTCATGAAATTTTAAAATAAAGAGATTTTTTTGAAAATAGACATGAAATATTTTGGAGTAAGCTTCATGAAAAAAGGATTTATAAAACCGTAAAAATCCTTTCATGCCGTATTAGTTAAAAAAACATTCTTCTCGTACTTTTTCCCGAAAAGTCAAAAAGTACCTCGTAACGTAAAAAAAAATTCCTTACATAGCATGTAGTAAAAGAAAGAAATGGGTAAAAAGGACTTTAAACATACATGATAACATTTTTATAAAACTTGGACATGGATGATAAATATAACCCCAGTAAATACATACGTATAAGCAATCTCGAATAAAAAAATGTGATTGAAAATTTATCCCTTACCTTATGTCTGATATGCTTTGTATGTATCCGAACCTCCTGTATAATGATTTAAATAATGTCATTGACTTATTACAGAATCATAATCATTGTTATGATATCATATATGTTTCACTTATGACTTTATATTACCCGTTCTTTTGTAAATTCCTTGTTAAAGAGCGTTTTGGGTAAAATCGTTTCATTTGTCGTTCGTGTTTTGACTTTTAATTATTCATATGATTAATTAGATCATGATTACTTAATTATAGAATATAAAACCTGATTTATATATAATATATATTCATAATATACATTTATATATAATAGATCAATAAATGGAAAGAAATACACCGTTCATGGAGACGGTAGGCCGTACATACGCATGAACGCTGTTTTCGTTTCCGTATTGAGTTGAATGGAATTAAGTATATGGAATACATATATATATATACATAAATACAGTATCTTTATAATTTCATATATTTCATTATTATTGCTTATATATACTTTATAATCATTCTTAAATGGTTAACATGGAGAATGAATCTCATCGCGTCGTGGAGACGGTAGTCCGTACGTACGCACGAGCGATGATATCATTCCCATAATTATTGAATTTAATTAGATAGGATGATAAAATATATCATAATCAGTATGATGTTATAATAACTATGTATAGTTATTCTTTACACCATTATACCCATCCATGTAATGTTGTGTTGGAAAAACACATTACACCACGGCATGGAGACAATATTCCGTACGTACGCACGCGCGGTGATTTCGTTTTCCATAGGATGGATAGATGGTGAAATAGGGTTGTTTCATACTTATAATAACATATCAGTATATGAGTGATACTGATGTTGTTACTTCATAATTAAACAACTAAATATGAAGAAGTAGAAGAAGAAATAAAGTTGAAAGAATCGGTAACAGACATTACCTCTTCTTTGAAGCACCTCTTTGAGACCTCCTCTTAGGGCACTAAAAATGGTTTTTGAAGAAGACCAGGACCTCTAGGATGTTTCTAGGGAAGTGTAGAAGAGGATTTGGCAGGGTTTTTCCGAGCATGAAGGCTCAAAGTGGTGTGAGGAAGAGATGGATGAGGTGCCCTTTTATAAGAGAGGAGAGGGGCACCTTTGGAAAACTAAAAATATTATTTTATTATAAAGTCATATTCGGTTTTAAATATCTCCAAATTGATTTATTTTGAATATAAGGTGGGGATGGGAGGAAATCCTTTCATCCAAGAGAATTTAGACAAGTTTAGGTTCCTATTTTAACCTTATCATTTATTTTTAACTTTAAGTTAGATAATTTTACTTTTACCGTGTCCTTTTGTGTTCTTACACTATAAGGTTAATAAACTTACTATAACAAGCCAAAAGAATCCAAAGTTGTTTATTATTAATATATATAACCGTATCTAAGTCATTTGGCCGAACCTTATATTTTTAAGAATAAAATAACAATTAATAATATAATATTTGTTTTAAAAACAATTTTATGTCAATTTTTACACTATTTAGTAATTGATTTTTTTGAAACTCATAACAGAATGATTAGTTCGAAAATAGTTAATTAAATAAATACTAATATGTCATATTAACCTCGAAAATTAGTTTAATTCATTAAAAGTCTCCAATTACATTTATTTGGGTATTTATAACATCAATTATGTCAATATTTCATTAATAAAATAATTACTGCATCATCATTGTGTCATAAATAAATTAAATTATTTAATTTCTAAAAATTACAAATTAAATATCTTTATGTAGGAAATCTTTTTATATTTCTAATGAATATTTATAGTCGAATTTATCTTATGTATAACCCTATATTAAAAATGATTTACTTATTAAACTTTGATTTTAACTATTTTAACCCTTCTTTAAATAAATTAATAATAAATGTCCTAATCTAATCCAAGTGGTCCTAAATAGTCATATTGTATTCCTAAGGTTGTTTTTGGTCGAATTAAACTTATCTAATATAATTAGGACATGTTTTAGGGTAATAATAATATCATTTTTACCCTTAATTACCCTATTTACTCTTAACCGTGGTAAAAAAAGTAAAAAGTTACTATTCACCAAAAATTATTTTCATCTCATTGAACCAAATTTTACTTACTGACATCAACTGTGTCTCTCAGATTTTTGAAATTCCACTCACAGAAGTGGTAAAATTATGTTTTATGAAAAATTCATTTTTTTTAACTACCACTTAGTGGTTTCACTATTCATCAAAAAATGAGAGTTTCTAGAAAAATACCAAAAATTAGGACTAAGATATATTTGATATTATGAACTCAAAAATGATGTCTATTTTACCAAAATGAAAACATATCAGTTGCATTAATTAATTTAAAAATTAATTCCCATCGTCAAAACAAATAGCGTGTTCTTAAGAGATAATAACTATCAAAAGATTGACACTTGTTTATGTCTGGTTTAAATGTGAAATTACATCCAATGGACAAAATTTTATTAAATATTAAAAATATATTCTAAATATAGTTTAAAACCACTCAAATTAATAATTTATCACTATTAATTATTTCGATTAAAAAAGTTGTTTTTAATTAAAATTTAGTAATTTTCACTATTCATCAGAATATGAAAGTTATCCGAAAAGTACCAAAATTTCACCCTAAGCTAATTTCGATATTCCGAATCCAAAAATGAAGTCCATTTTAAATGATAAAATTTAAAAAAGTGGGTATTACTATTCATAACGGCTAGTTCATAATAATATTATAATAATATCTCTTTTAGTGAAACTCGGTATTGCATACTACTCATGCTATCGAGGAAGGTCGCGATTGTGTGTAATGTAAGGAAAGTCAAGGATGCGTGTTGTGAAAGCTCCTTTTGGTGTAGCGTATAACACAAGACATTAATGAAATTAAAAAAAAATGTTTTTCATAAAATCTCGGGGTGCTACATTCTACCCCCCTTAAAATGAATTTCACCCTCGAAATTTGTCGGGGTTATAAATGGTTTACGACATGAAAGTTTCTTTATTAGAAACCCACATCATAAAAATGAATACCAAAACTTAGATTTAAAAAATAAAGTATGAAACCTAATGTTTACCCAAATTAACTCATCACTGGGTTTCCATGTAGGAGAATATAGGTGAAAATATGGATATGGAAGAAAAATCTGACCATCAAGTTATGATGGAGAGTGGTAGAGAACATGGCTATGAAAAAGCCATAAATTTGTGAAGATCTAAGGTACCATCTGATTCATTGCATATAGGAGCACTAGGACAACATTTTTGGTTTTCAAGATCATTTCCCTAAAGTAGATGAAATTGGAATTCGAAGAAATACTTTCGTGACTGTGGTACAGTCTCACCGTTGGTCATTCTTTGGACAATTTCCACTTCATCTATTAAAGAAATGAAGTTGAATTTATCATTCATGATGTGTTAGCAGATCATGTGATAGAATGATGGGTCATTCCATCTGTCTCAAACAAAAGGTTAATAAAGTTATCAAAAAAAAATACATAAGTCCATCTATAGTGAGATTAATCATATATGGTTCCTAAAATGGACTTATACTTCATATATCAAACTGATTAATATAATAAAACTAGATTATACTAAACAGGGACTTCTTGTAGGCCAGTGGTAGGCGATAAAGTCCAGTCGCACTTCGGTTGTGGGTGCGATTCCCACAGCCTTGTCCGACGTGATGGGTTGTCTCCCATCCTGCAGGTTGTCCTTTTTCTAAAACTAATTTACTATAACATCCCATAAATAATTTTAATAAAACTTCTATCCTTAAACAATACTAACTTATTTCCAACATAATCCATTCCAATCTTTAGGTTTATCCAAAATAATACTGTCCAATCTCATATTATAGTGAAAACGATTACCAAAGAGTTCATACAACTATCATGTTAATACTATCGTTGATCCCCATATATCATGAGATATGTCTTTTTGGTCACATTCCAAACATTAGAAGGCCTTAATCATGTATTCTCTTGAAAAAAATGAATACCCATTGAATCTTAGTGAAAACATGAGTGCTGTCAAAAGTTAAATCTTTTCACATACCAAAACCTCAAACCATTATATAACTATTTCCTTATATCAGTCATGAGCTCATGAATACTTTCAAATATTTCATTTTCTCGGTTTCCCTTCATTATGCGCATATCATCTTTTTTTCCAAAAATATCTCAATCACTTTCCACGGTTACCAGTACCATAAATTTATTGAAAACCATAATAGACCAATACATAAATATTCTAATATTCCACGATACTATATACAACATTATTTTTCAATCCCATTAAATAAACACTTAATCATTCCACCACATCGTTTTCATATTCAACATCACCAATAGTGATCGCATGTGACTTCCCTTTGTCCTTTGCCTTAAGTGGTTGCTCATGTCGATCATCACTAACCCTTGGATTAGGGCATTTATTAGCATAATGCCCCATTTCCTTTCTCTTGAAGCATTGAAGTGTTGGTGGTGCGTTCTCTGCAGTCATTTCTTTATTCACATCATTAGAAACCCTTTTTCCATTACTTCGACACTCAGCTATTTGATGAACTTCTTTTCCACACTTAAAACATTTTCTAGTCCCTTTAAGACAATCTCCACCATGCTTCTTTCCACACTTTGAGCATAAGGAAACATTGATCTTCTTTTCACCATTATTCTGAGATTTCTCCTTGAACTCCATCTTTCGTTTCTTGTCAAAACTATGAGATGGATAAGTAACACCAACTTCCATTTCTACCTTGATAGAAAAACGCATAATTTCTTCATAGCTACTGAAGTCTCTTATAGCTAATTCCCTTCGAAGATTTGGTTTTAAGCCACTGAAGAAACGATCTATCTTACTCTCAGGTTGGATAATAATACCAGAATCATACCTTGCAAGTCTTGTAAAATATTCTTCATAGGTACTAACAGATTCATCATCCTTTTGCTTTAGTTCAAGAAACTCCTTCTCTATCTTTGTTCGGAGAATACGAGGGAAGTACTTATTGAATAATAAGTTCTTGAACTCATCCCATTCCATGGAATCAATTTCATATCTTTGCCTCGTATTCTTGATAATATTCCACCATTGATGAGCTTCACCTTCCAAACGATATACTGCAAAGATGACTTTATCATGTTCCGAACATTGAGGAAATGAAAATATCTTTTCATTGGTACTATTCCATTGTTCAGCAACAAGTAGATCAGAAGACCTACTGAAAGAAGGTGGACGTTGCCTCATGAAGGACTCAATAGAATATTGTTCCCTTCTATGCTCATTTGGAAGTCCATAATGATTCATAGCTTGTGTAAGTATAGCAATAATATTTTTCACTCCATCTCCCTTAACATTTGTTTGTTCAAGAGGAAAATCATTGCATTGTCCATTGCATTGATCAACATGGTTCCTTCGGGTTCCAGCCATCGTCTAAAACCCAAAAAGAATAGTGTGAGAGGAAAAAATAATGCTAGGGAAATCAACATAATAAAGGGGGATTACCTTTAATATCTAACATCTTATGTTTAATTCTAATATTGTTACCGTAATTCTAGTACTATAACCTATACTTATACTTGACCTTAGGGACATACCCAGACATACCTTATAAATATCTCTAGGGATCTCACTAAAGTTTTCGCATCCTAGTTTCCAAAGGTTGACTAAAACTTTCCTCTGATACCTACTGTAGAGACCCGTAGCTTGATGTACATGGAAATTACATTACTTTTACGGAATACTTAATACATAACAAAAATAGACGCACAAGGACCATAATAGTTTAGTGTCTTTGGAAACTCAGAATAAAATCTTCTAATCGTGGTGAAAGATCTTCAACATCTCCCATAAAGATCTTCCCCTTTTTTTTCTTACCTAAAACCTAACTTTATATCCTAGGGAAAATAAAACATAAAAAGGGTGAGATCGTATGCTCAGTAAGGGTAAGCATGGATAAAATAAAACATACGATATACATTTGAACTTAAAAACATGAACATAATGTTTAAACATAAATAGCTTGAGAAATGACATAAAACATGGAAGTATGTAAGGCATAGATCATAAAGAAACATTAAGAATGATAAAATAGCTTGGGAATAAAACATGTAATTGTGGAAACCATTAAGCACATGATATGATTTCCATATTAGCCACGACATTCCTGCCAAGACCATCTTAGTGGACAAAGTCCCTTTCTGAATCGAGTTCACTCCTCGTTCCTGTCCTGTATTACTGAACCAGTTTAACTTTCCGTTCCAGCCATGTCTATCTCATGAGATATAAATCTTTACCCAATTCATTGGAGGGAGCTATAGGTCCCACCCATCTCATAATGAAATCATTTTTACTTGTTCCACAAAATAAACTTGAAACATTCATCATAACCCAAAGAATAAAATGGGTTTCATAAACATCATCCCATCATCACATAATCCATATAAAACAAATGGATATATCAACATAAGAAAAGTAAAACCATGTAAATAATAGGGACATTATACTTGAAACATACACATATAAAATAATGTCATCTTAGATGGAAAAAAGGTTTTGATAAAACACTTGAAATGAATTCTTGAAGAAAATATCTTTTCTTCTTCAAAATCAATTTATTTTCACAAAATGTCATGCAATTTTAAAAGAAAAATATTTTTTTGAAAATAGTCATGAAATCTTTTGGAGGAAGCTTCACGAAAATAAGGCTTTAGAAAACTGTAAAAATCCTTTCATGCCGTATAAGTTAAAAAAACATTCTTCTCATACTTTTTCCGAAAAAGTCAAAAAGTACCTCGTAACGTAAAAAAAAAGATTCCTTACATACCATGTAGTAAAAGTCAGAAATGGGTAAAAAGGAAATTAAACATACATGAAAACATTTTTATAAAACTTGGACACGGATGATAAATATAACCCCAGTAAATACTTACGTATAAGCAATCTCAGATAAAAAAATAAGATTGAAAATTTATCCCTTACCTTATGTCTGATATGCTTCGTATGTATCCGAACCTCCTGTATAATGATTTAAATAATGTCATTGAATTATTACATAATCATATTCATTGTTATGATATCATATATTGTTCACTTATGACTTTATATTACCCGTTCTTTTGTAAATTCCATGTTAAAGAGCGTTTTGGGTAAAATCGTTTCATTTGTCGTTCGTGTTTTGAATTTTAATTATTCATATGATTAATTAGATCATGATTACTTAATTACTTAATATAAAACATGATTTATATATAATATATATTCAGAATATACATATATATATATAATAGATCAATAAATGGAAAGAAATACACCGTTCATGGAGACGGTAGGCCATACGTACGCATGAACGCTGTTTTCATTTAATTATTCAGTTGAATGGAATTAAGTAGATGAAATACATATATATATATATATACATAAATACAGTATCTTTATAATGTCATATACTTCATTATTATTGCTTATATATACTTTATAATCATTCTTAAATGGTTAACATGGAGAATGAATCTCATCGCGTCGTGGAGACGGTAGTCCGTACGTACGCACGAGCGATGATATCATTCCCATAATTATTGAATTAAATTGGATAGGATGATACAATATATCATAATTAGTATGATGTTATAATAACTATGTATATTTATTCTTTACACCATTATACACATCCAAGTAAGGTGGTGTTGGAAAATCAGATTACACCACGGCGTGGAGACGGTATTCCGTACGTACGCACGGGCGGTGATTTCGTTTTCCATAGGATGGATAGATGGTGAAATAGGGTTGTTTCATACTTATAATAACATATAAATATATGAGTGATACTGATGTTATTACTTCATAATGAAACAACTAAATAAGAAGAAGTAGAAGAAGAAAAAAAATTGAAAGAATCGGTAATGGACATTACCTCTTCTTTGAAGAGCCTCTTTGAGACCTCCACTTAGGGCACTAAAATTGGTTTTTGAAGAAGACCAGGACCTATAGGATTCTTCTAGGGAATTGTAGAAGATAATTTGGCATGAGTTGTACGAGCTTGAAGGCTCAAAGTGGTGTGAGGAAGAGAGGGAGGAGGTTCCCTTTTATAAGGGAGGAGAGGGGCACCTTTGGAAAACTAAAAATATTATTTTATTACAAAGTCATATTCGGTTTTAAATAGCTCCAAATTGATTTATTTTGAAGCTAAGGTGGGGAGGGGTCTAAATCCTCTCATCCAATAGAATTTAGACAAGTTTGGGTTCCTATTTTAACCTTATCATTTATATTTAACTTTAAGTTAGATAATTTTACTTTTACCGTGACTTTTTGTGTTCTTACACTATAAGGTTAATAAACTTTCTATAACAAGAAAAACGAACCCAAAATTGTTTATTATTAATATATATAACCTTATCTAAGTCATTTGGCCTAAACTTATATTTTTATGAATAAAATAACTATTAATAATATAATATTTGTTTTAAAAACTATTTTATGTCAATTTTGACACTATTTAGTAATTGATTTTTGTGAAAATCATAACAGAATGATTAGTTCGCATAAATTTCATTAAATCAATACTAACATGTCATATTAACCTAAAAAATTAGTGTAATGCATAAAAAGTCTCAAATTACATATATTTTCATATTTATAACTTCAATTATGTCAATATTTCATTAATGAAATAATTACTGCATCATCATTGTGTCATAAATAAATTAAATTATTTAATGTCTAAAAATTAAAAATTAAATATCATTATGTAGGAAATCTTTTTATATTTATAATTAATATTTATAGTTGAATTTATCTCATGTATAATCCTATATTAAAAATGATTTACTTATTAAACATTGATTTTAACTATTTTAACCCTTCCTTAATTAAATTAATAATAAATGTCCTAATCTAATCCAAGTGGGACTAAATGGTCATATTTTATTCCTAAGGTTGTTTTTTGTCGAATTAAACTTATCCAATAGAATTAGGACATGTGTTAGGGTAATAATAATATCATTTTTACCGTTAATTACCCTATTTACTTTTAACCGTGGTAAAAAAAAGGAAAAAGTTAATATTCACCAAAAAAAATTTCATCTCATTGAACCACATTTTACTTACTGACATCAACTGTGTCTCTCAGATTTTTGAAATTCCACTCACAGAAGCGGTAAAATTAAGTTTTATGAAAAATTCATTTTTTTAACTACCACTTAGTGGTTTCACTATTCATCAAAAAATGAGAGTTTCCAGAAAATTACCAAAAATTAGGCCTAAGATATATTTGATATTATGAAATAAAAAATGATGTCTATTTTACCAAATTCAAAACATATCAGTTGCATTAATTAATTTAAAAATTAATACCCGTCGTCAAAACAAATAGCGTGTTCTTAAGAGATAATAACTATCAAAAGATTGACACTTGTTTATGTCTGGTTTAAATGTGAAATTACATCCAATGACCAAAATTGTATGAAATTGTAAAAATATATTCTAAATATACTTTAAAACCACTCAAATTAAAAATTTATCACTATTAATTATTTCGATTAAAAAAGTTGTTTTTAATTAAAATTTAGTAATTTTCACTATTCATCAGAATATGAAAGTTATCCGAAAAGTACCAAAATTTCACCCTAAGATAATTTCGATATTCCGAATCCAAAAATGAAGTCCATTTTAAAAGATAAAATTTATAAAATTCCAAAAAGTTGGTATTACTATTCATAACGGCTAGTTCATAATAATATTATAATAATATCTCTTTTAGTGAAACTCGGTATTGCGTACTAGACACGCTATCGAGGAAGGTTGCGATTGCGTGTAATTCAAGGCAAGTCAAGGATGCATGTTGTGCAAGCTCCTTTTGGTGTAGCGTACAACACAAGACATTAATGAAATTAAAAAATATATATTTTTCATAAAATCTCGAGGTGTTACATTCTACCCCCCTTAAAATGAATTTCACCCTCAAAATTCGTCGGGGTTATAAATGGTTTATGACTCGAAAGTTTCTTTGATAGAATCCCACATCTTAAAAAGGAATACCAAAACTTGGCTTTAAAAAATAACGTATGAAACCTAACGGTTACCCAAATTAACTCATCACTAGGTTTCCATGTAAGAGAACATAGGTGAAAATATGGATATGGAAGAAAAATCTAACCATCAAGTTATGATGGAGAGTGGTAGAGAACATGGATATGAAAAATCCAACAGTCACAAAGCCATAAATTTGTGAAGATCTAAGGTACCATCTGATTCATCAGATATAAGAGCACTAGGACAACATTTTTGGTTTTCAAGATCATTTCCCTAAAGTAGATGAAATTGGAATTAGAAGAAATACTTTCGTGATTTTGGTACAGTCTCACCGTTGGTCGTTCTTTGGATAATTTCCACTTCATCTATTAAAGAAATGAAGTTGAATTTGTCATTCGTGATGTGTTAGCAGATCATGTGATAGAATGATGGGTCATTCCATCTATCTCAAACAAAAGGTTAGAAAAGTTATCAAAAAAAATACATAAGTCCATCTATAGTGAGATTAATCATATATGGTTCCTAAAATGGACTTATACTTCATATATCATACTACTTAATATAATAATACTAGATTATACTAAACAAGGACTTCCCGTAGGCCAGTGGTAGGCAATAAAGTCCAGTCGCACTTCGGTTGTGGGTTCGATTCCCACAACCTTGTCTGACGCGATGGGATGTCGCCCATCCTGAAGGTTGTCCTTTTTCTAAAACTAATTTACTATAAAATCCCATAAATAATATACAAAAAACTTATATCCTTAAAAAATACTAACTTATGTAAAATATAATCCCTTCCAATCTTTAGGCTTATCCAAAATACTGCTGTCCAATCTCATATTATAGTGAAAACGATTACCAAAGAGTTCATACAACTAGCATGTTAATACCATCGTCGATCACCATATATCATGAGATATGTCTTGTTGGTCACATTCCAAACATTCTAAGGCCTTAATCATGTATTCTCTTGAAAAAAATGAATACCCATTGAATCTTAGAGAAAACATTAGTGCTGTCAAAAGTTAACTCTTTTCACATACCAAAACCTCAAACCATGATATAACTATTTCCTTATATCAGTCATGAGCTCATGAATACTGTCAAACATTTCATTTTCTCATTTTACCTTCATTATGCGCATATCAACTTTTTTTTCAAAAAATATCTCAATCACTTTCCATGGTTACCAGTACCATAAAATTATTGAAAACCACAATAGACCAATACATAAATATTCCAATATTCCACGATACTATATACGACATTATTTTGGAATCCCATTAAATAAACACTTAATCATTCCACCACATCGTTGTCATATTCAACATCGCCAATAGTGATCGCATGTGACTTCCCTTTGTCCTTTGCCTTAAGTGGTTTCTCATGTCGATCATCACTAACCCTTGGATTAGGGCATTTATTAGCATAATGCCCCATTTCCTTGTACTTGAAGCATTGAAGTGTTGGTGGTGCGTTCTCTACAGTCTTTTCTTTATTCACATCATTAGAAACCCTTTTTCCATTACTTCGACACTCAACTGCTTGATGAACTTCTTTTCCACACTTAAAACATTTTCTAGTCCCTTTAAGGAAATATCCATCGTGCTTCTTTCCACACTTTGAGAATAAGGAAACATTCATCTTCTTTTCACCATTATTCTGAGATTTCTCCTTGAACTCCATCTTTTGTTTATTGTCAAAATTATGAGACGGATAAGTAACACAAACTTCCATTTATACCTTGATAGAACAACACACAATTTCTTCATAGCTACTAAAGTCTCTTATAGCTAATTCCCTTCGAAGATTTGGTTTTAAGCCACTGAACAATCGATCGATCTTACTCTCAGGTTGGACAATAATACCAGAAGCATACCTTGAAAGTCTTGTAAAATTTTCTTCATATGTACCAACATATTCATCATCCTTTTGCTTTAGTTCAAGAAACTCCTTCTCCATCTTTTTTTGGAGAATACAAGGGAAGTACTTATTGAAAAATAAGTTCTTGAACTCATCCCATTCCATGGAATCAATTTCACCTCTTTGCTTCGTATTCTTGATAAGATTCCACCATTGATCAGCTTCCCCTTCCAAACAATATACTGATAAGATGACTTTATCATGTTCTGAACATTGAAGAACTGAAAATATCTTTTCAGTGGTACTGATCAATTGTTTATAAACAAGTAGATCAGAAGACCTACTGAAAAAAGGTGGACGTTGCCTTATGAAGGACTCAATCGAATATTGTTCCCTTCTCTGCTCATTTGGAAGTCCAGAATGATTCATATCTTGTGTAAGTATAGCAATAAGATTTTTCACTCCATCTCCCATAACATTTGTTTATTTAGGAGGAAAATCATTGCACTGTCCATTTCATTGATCAACATGATTCCTTCGGATTCCAGCCATCGTCTAAAAACCAAAAAGAATAGTGTGAGAGGAAAAAATCATGCTAGGGAAATCAACATAATAAAGGGGGAGTACCTTCAATATCTAACATCTTAGGTTTAATTCTATGATTTTTACCGTAATTCTAGGACTATAACCTATACTTATACTTAACCTTAGGGACATCCCTAGACATACCTTATAAATATCTCTAGGGATCTCACTAAAGTTTTCGCATCCTATTTCCAATGGTTGACTAAACCTTTCCTCTTATACCAACTATATAGACCCATAGCTTGACGTACATGGACATTACATTACTTTTTCAGAATACCTAATACATAACAAAAATAGACACACAAGGACCGTAATAGTTTAGTGTCTTTGGAAACTCGGAATAAAATCTTATAATCGTGGTGAAAGATCTTCAACATCTCTCATAAAGATCTTCCCCTTTTTTTTCTTACCTAAAACCTAACTTTATATCCTGGGGAAAATAAAACATAAAAAGGGTGAGATCATATGCTCAGTAAGGGTAATCATGGATAAAATAAAACATACTATATACATTTGAACTTAAAAACATGAACATAATGTTTAAACATCAAAAGATTGAGCAATGACATAAAACATGGAAGTACGTAAGGCATAGATCATAAAGAAACATTAATAATGATAAAATAGAATGGGAATAAAACATGTAATTATGGCAACCATTAATCACATGATATGATTTCCATATTAGCCAAGGCATTACTTCCAAGACCATCTTAGTGGACAAAGTCCCTTTCTGAATCGAGTTCACTCCTCATTTCAGTCTTGTATTACTGAACCAGTTTAACATGCCATTCCGGCCATATCTATCTCATGAGATATAAATATTTACCCAATGCATTGGAGGGAGATATAGGTCCCACCCATCTCATAATGAAATCATTCTTACTTGTGCCACAAAATAAACTTGAAACATTCATCATAACCCAAAGAATAAAATGGGTTTAATAAACATCATCCCATCATCACATAATCCATATAAAACAAATGGATATATCAACATAAGAAAAGTGAAACCATGTAAATCATAGGTACATTATACTTGAAACATACACATATAAAATAATGTCATCTTAGATGGAAAAATGGTTTTGATAAAACACTTGAAATGAATTCTTGAGGAAAATATCCTTTCTTCTTCAAATTCAATTTCTTTTCAAAAAATGTCATGCAATTTTAAAAGAAAGAAATTTTATTGAAAATAGTCATGAAATATTTTGGAGGAAGCTTCATGAAAATAAGGCTTTATAAAACCGTAAAAATCCTTTCATGCCGTATAAGTTAAAAAAACATTCTTCTCGTACTTTTTCCGGAAAAGTCAAAAAGTACCTCGTAACATAAAAAAAAGATTCCTTACATACCATGTAGTAAAAGTCAGAAATGGGTAAAAAGGACTTTAAACATACATTAATACATTTTTATAAAACTTGGACATGGATGATAAATATAACCCCAGTAAATACTTACGTATAAGCAATCTCGGATAAAAAAATGAGATTGAAAATTTATCCATTACCATATGTCTGATATGCTTCGTATGTATCTGAAACTCCTATATAATGATTTAAATAATGTCATTGACTTATTACAGAATCATATTCATTGTTATGATATCATATATGGTTCACTTATGACTTTATATTACCCGTTCTTTTGTAAATTCCATGTTAAAGAAATTTTTGGGTAAAATCGTTTCATTTGTCATTCGTGTTTTGAATTTTAATTATTCATATGATTAATTAGTTCATGATTACTTAATTCAAGAATATAAAACATGATTTATATATAATATATATTCATAATATACATATATATATAATAAATCAATAAATGGAAAGAAATACAACGTTCATGGAGACGGTAGGCCGTACGTACGCATGAACGCTATTTTCGTTTCCTTATTGAGTTGAATGGAATTAAGTAGATGACATACATATATATATATACATAAATACAGTATCTTTATAATGTCATATATTTCATTATTATTGCTTATATATACTTTACAATCATTCTTAAATGGTTAACATGGAGAATGAATCTCATCACGTCGTGGATACGGTAGTCCGTACATACGCATGAGCGATGATATCGTTCCCATAATTATTGAATTTAATTGGATAGGATGATAAAATATATCATAATCTGTATGATGTTATAATAAGTATGTATAGTTATTCTTTACACCATTATACCCATCCAAGTAAGGTGGTGTTGGAAAAACAGATTACACCACAACGTGGAGACGGTATTCCGTACGTACGCACGCGCGGTGATTTCATTTTCCATAGGATGGATAGATGGTGAAATAGGGTTGTTTCATAATTATAATAACATATCAGTATATGAGTTATATTGATGTTATTACTTCATAATTAAACAACTAAATAAGAATAAGTAGAAGAAGAAATAAAATTGAAAGAATCGGTAACGAACATTACCTATTCTTTGAAGTGCCTCTTTGAGACCTCCTCTTAGGGCACTAAAATTGGTTTTTGAAGACGACCAGGACCTCTAGGATGTTTCTAGGGAAGTGTAGAAGAGAATTTGGTAGGGTTTGTCCGAGATTGAAGGCTCAAAGTGGTGTGAGGAAGAGAGGGAGGAGGTTCCCTTTTATAAGGGAGGAGAGGGGCACCTTTGGAAAACTAAAAATATTATTTTATTATAAAGTCATATTCAGTTTTAAATAGCTAAAAATTGATTTATTTCGAAGATAAGGTGGGGATGGGTCGAAATACTCTCATCCAATAGAATTTAGACAAGTCTAGGTTCCTATTTTAACCTTATCATTTATATTTAACTTTAAGTTAGATAATTTTACTTTTACCGTGTCTTTTTTGTGTTCTTACACTATAAGGTTAATAAACATACTATAACAAGCCAAAAGAACCCCAAATTGTTTATTATTAATATATATAACCTTATATAATTCATTTTTCCGAAACTTATATTTTTAAGAATAAAATAACAATTAATAATATAATATTTGTTTTAAAAACTATTTTATGTCAATTTTGACACTATTTAGTAATTGATTTTTGTGAAAATCATAACAGAATTATTAGTTCGCAAAAAGTTATTTACATCAATACTAACATGTAATATTAACCTATAAAATTAGTGGAATTCATAAAATGTCTCAAATTACATTTATTTGGGTATTTATAACATCAATTATTTCAATATTTAATTAATAAAATAATTACGGCATCATCATTGTGTCATAAATAAATTAAATTATTTAATGTCTAAAAATTACAAATTAAATATCATTATGTAGAAAATATTTTTACCTTTATAATTAATATTTATAGTCTAATTTATCTTATGTATAACCCTATATTAAAAATGATTTACTTATTAAACTTTGATTTTAACTATTTTAACCATTCTTTAAATAAATTAATAATAAATGTCCTAATCTAATCCAAGTGGGACTAAATGGTCATATGTTATTCCTAAGGTTGTTTTTGGTCGAATTACACTTATCCAATAGAATTAGGACATGTTTTAGGGTAATAATAATATCATTTTTACCCTTAATTACCCTATTTACTTTTAACCGTGGTAAAAAAAAGTAAAAAGTTACTACTCACCAAAAATTATTTTCATCTCATTAAACCACATTTTAGTTACTGACATCAACCGTGTCTCTCAGATTTTTGAAATTCCACTCACAGAAGAGGTAAAATTAAGTTTTATGAAAAATTCATTTTTTAGCTACCACTTAGTGGTTTCACTATTCTTTAAAAAATGAAAGTTTCTAGAAAAATACCAAAAATTAGGCCTAAGCTATATTTGATATTATGAACTCAAAAATGATGTCTATTTTACCAAATTCAAAACATATCAGTTTCATCAATTAATTTAAAAATTAATTCACATCGTCAAAATAAATAGTGTTCTTAAGAGATAATAACTATCAAAAGATTGACACTTGTTTATGTATGGTTTAAAAGTGAAATTACATCCAATGACCAAAATGGAATTAAATTATAAAAATATATTCTAAATATACTTTAAAACCACTCAAATTAATAATTTATCACTATTAATTATTTTGATTAAAAAAGTTGTTTTTAATTAAAATTTAGTAATTTTCACTATTCATCAGAATATGAAAGTTATCCGAAAAGTACCAAAATTTCACCCTAAGCTAATTTCGATATTCCGAATCCAAAAATGAAGTCCATTTTAAATGATAAAATTTATAAAATTTCAAAAAGTTTGTATTACTATTCATAACGGCTAGTTCATAATAATATTATAATAATATCTCTTTTAGTGAAACTCGGTATTGCGTACTACACACGCTATCGAAGAAGGTTGTGATTGTGTGTAATGCAAGGCAAGTCAAGGATGCGTGTTCTGCAAGCTCCTTTTGGTGTAGCGTACAACACAAGACATTAATGAAATTAAAAAAAATATTTTTCATAAAATCTCGGGGTGTTACAGACTTCTGACTCAAATGATGATTGAGAGAGATCCTATATTCATGGATCTACTAAACATGGATATTGGAATTGTTAAGGGATGGGAAAAATCTTTCCTCTTTCATATGATTGCTAAACCATCTTTACTAGAGAAGATAAAAATCTCTCAATCTGATGATGTAAATCTACACAAGAAAATTATTGTTGTTAAGGATGGGATATTGGAAGAATTTTTGTATAAGAAAGGAGTTATAAAGTTTGGGAAGAGGTTATGTGTTCCATCAATACCTAAGATAAAAAGGGAACTATAAGATGATGCTCATATCTCAAATTTCTATATACACCCAGGTAGCACAAAGATGTATAGAGATATGAAGTAATATTTTTGGTGGAATAATATGAAGCATGAAATTACTGACTACGTGTCAAGGTGTCTAGTTTGTCAACAAGTGAAGGCAGAGAGACAATATATTAGAGGAGTGATGCAACCTCTACTTGTTACTCTGTGGAAGTGGGATAAAATTATGATGGATTTTTCCACTGGACTACTGAGGAAACCAAGAAGGAATGATATAATATGAGTAATTGTGGATTGTCTCACAAAATCAACACATTTCCTTCATATAAGAGAGGATTTTCTACTTTAGGGACTAGATAGAGTTTATATTAATGATGTTGTAAGACTTCATGGTGCACCTCTATTGATTGTGTCCAATCAAAATCCCTTGTTTACATCAAAATTCTCGAAAGTCTCCATAAGGCTTTGAATACTGAGCTACGTATGAGTACTACTTATGACCCCCAAACTGAAAGACTGTCTAAAAAGAATATTCAAACTCCTGAATACATGCTGAGGTCATGCTCTCTTTACTTCCAAGGTATGTGGGAACAATACTTTCCTTCTGTAAAATTTTCGTACAACAATAGTTTCCATTCTAGTATTCAAGTGGCTCCATATGAAGCACTATATGGAAAGAGATGTTGAACTCCAACTTGTTGGGATAAAGATGGTGAGATAAAACTTATAGGCCCAAAACTTATTGAAGAGACCACGAAAAGGGAGAAGACAATCCAAGCCCATATTAAAGAATAAAAAAGTAGGAAGAAGAGTTATGCTGGCAACTGGAGGAAGGATTTGGAATTCCAAGTGGGAGTTTATGTCTTTCTGAAAGTATCTCTATGGACGGGTGTCTTAAGGTTCGCTAAGAATGGGAAACTGATCCCCAGGTACATCGATCGATTTGAAATTATCGAAAGAATGGGTGTTGTAGATTACTGTTTAGAAATGACGGAAAGTCTCTCCAAAGTCCATGATGTGTTCGATGTGTCATTATTGATGAAATACATGCCAAACCCAATGTATGTACTCACCTATGAAGAAATATAATTGGAACATGATTTTTCATACTGTGAAGAGCCTATCGGGATTCTTAACACAAGGGAGAAGGTATTGAAAAATTGAACAACTAATCTAGTAAATGTTTTTTTGGAGAAACCAGAATATGGAGGAAGCAACATGGGAACCATAGGATTTCATGAAGAAGAACCACCAACATCTTTTTGGTGGGATTTATACATAAAATTTCTAGGACACAATTTATGAAGGAGGAAATAATATAACACCCCAAAAATTTTATGGTATAATTCTCTTAAATACAATTTATTCATAGCCTATATTTCATAAAGAATTGTGTTACTTTGAAACAACACATGGTTATTTAGGATATAGTTATAACCTATCAATTACACATAAATTTTCCACTTCTGTGTTTTGAATTTCAAAAAATTGTCATCTAGAGTTGTGACCAGTATTTCATTTGGAGACTGATAGAAACAACTTGATTTATGATGAATAGTAATATACCCTTTTGAATAGTAATATGACCCTTATGAATATTAAATAATGATAATATTTTATTTTCTTAATGTAATAAGACAATGAGATCTTAATTAATTTTTCAATGTGATATAAAATTAATTATACCCTTACAATTATTATTATTTTTGAATTAAATATTATTTTATTTAAAAATTAAATTAAAAATACATAGAAAATTATTTTCAAAAAATGGAGTTCATTTTGTAATTCTACACATCCAAAAATGGTTAGGGTTAATTTTTCTAAAATACTCAACTTTTTGTGGATAGTAAAAATACAATTTTGAGTTTTCGGTAGTTTAATGACATCATAAAAATATAATAATTAATATAAAAGTCTGGTTGACTTGTGTACAGTAACATAAGACATTATTTGTCCCAAGTGGCTGAAACCATGGGCAAATACCTTGGGAAAGCCCATGGTTTTGTAAAAACCACTAATGAGGGGTCCCTTTTAATTAATAAAAAACTCCCTCTTAATTACTATAAATACCCACTCACCCCCGTAGTTTTATTTCATTAAAAACTCATTATACTTGATTTTATATTAGTATTAACTCCATATGAGTCCTCTCAAGGAGTCCTCAAACCCCCAAGGTCCCAACCTTCATGTTTTGGGAGTTACTCTACAAGGTAAGAGAATCAACCACCCTTCTCTTTTCTTAAAGCTTTCATTTATGTTTTCTCTTTTATTTTCAATTGGATTATGTTGGAATATGTAATAAATATTATACTTACTACCCATATTATTTATGAGTGGTGAGATACCCCTTTATCTCATCAAACAATTTTATGAAAGTTTAAGTGACACCGTTAGGCAGCCGAATTTTTGTGAGAGATTTCTAAATTTTTCTTCTATTTTGAGTTCATTTCTTTTATAATTATTTCCTTATATTACCTCATTAAATTTATATGATAATTAATTTACCTTATATTAACTTTAATTATATTATTCTAATGGAATATTTCATCATCATCTCTCTTTCCCCCTCCTCTTATACTAAAAAATAAAAACACCATCACAGATTGTTAATTTATCACATTTGAGGAAGACAGGTTCTCAATTTTTGTTACCGTCATCAATTCTGGTAATGAAACCATTTTTATGGTTTAAAAAGATCATAATATATGTATTTCATCTCATTAATTTTCATTAATACCTATAAACTCATAATATGTAATAATAATACAAAACAAGTTCATTGTGCACAAAACCGCCAAGCTAAATCCAAGTGTTGATCAATAACTTTTAACTAATGATTCATACTCAAGTAAATATCCTAGAATAATTATAAGATAATTTATATCTATTTAATGTCACTAATAATATATATTAACAAATCTGGATATTTAACCACATTTCTAATGGACTTCCATTCATGAATACAAGTAAACAAATCATGAAAACCAAGGAAGAAAATACTTCTAAAACAATAGAACTGAACCTCTTAAACCCATAAAAGGGCCATGAATGAACCTAATAAGGTTATAATAAATAAATTAAATGTATAGGAGGTTATGGAATTATTAATTAATGAAGATAAATTTTAGTATTCATGTAATTAAAACAAATGAAGAACACACTCGAGCATAAGGTAAGGGGTTTCTCTTCTAACTTTTAATTCAATGAGATTTCCATTGCTCACAACTTATTTATTGTATGTGTTATATTTATAATTAAATTTGATATATAATATCATTATTCTCTATATATCCATTCTATTATGTGATTCATTTTATTATTATTGACTTTTTTTCATACGATTCAATTGATAACAATATGGTAAGTGACTTTGTCTGAATTTCCATTTCATTGTGACTTACATGGTATTGTGCACCAAATATTTATTAAGTGGTTTATATATTAACCATTTGAGATCATCATTCATTTGAAATTATAACTCTATAAAATATCCATTTTCTTTTATCATGGATATTACTATTTCTATAAGCTTTATACCATTTCACATATGGAGTTAATTTGGAAAGATGTTTTAACTATGGAAATATTGATGAATTTTTATTCTCAACTCTATACAGATATTGAGAAGGAATATTCGAATTGCATTAAATGAATGTATAAATAATGATTTGGACTTGTAGTGGTGGGTTGGGCCCGCTATATCCCCTCAATGCATTGACACGTCTTATGATACAAATCAGTTGGTGACAAACCCTTCGAGTTTGTTTCCAAAAATCAGAAGAGTTTCTACCCACAAAAGTAAACCGTTTTAATGGTATTATGGTATCATGTTCTAGATACATGACATCAAATTAATAAACATTCTATTTATTCATTATCAGTTATTACTATCCATGAGGTTTTCACTATGAAAAAATCTATAGATGCAGTTTCTATCTCAGTTTATTAATGGCGTGAGTCACTATTGGAAAAAATACTTACACCCACGGTTCAAAACTGTGGGTATAGCCCCCAAAACCGTGAGTATAGACTATACCCATTGTTTTTGGAACTGTGAGGCTGAGTGGCATCGGTATAGGGGTGTTCACCTATACCCACAGTTTATCAAACCGTGGGTATTTTTTCCACCATGTCAAGGCCTCATCCACGCCATCAAAGTGTTATACTTACAATTTTTAAACCGTGGGCAAAAATATATAAAACCTGCAGCCTGCAGGGTTTGAAACTGCGACGTCCCATGACCTGACCACTAATTCCATCGCACTTGACCACTCCAGCTACTCCATTTATGTTAATATATATCTATATTTTCAAATATATATTAACCTATGACCGTATTATGAAAAAACGAAGGCATCGGGTTTCGATCCCGCATCTGACGCAGCAAGTTCCTAGCGTCCCACGAACCCAACAATGTTTATTACATAAATTTGTATCTACATTTATAATAATATATTAATATTATTCATGGTTTTAGAAAAATAGAAGCCGTTAGGATTCGATCCCAAGGCGATTTAGTACACACATAGACAGCTCACCAACTTATCTACAGAAATTTTGTGAATTTTCATTTGTATAAATCTATATATATTAATCATACCCGAGTTCCTGCCAAAGTTTTTTTCATTATCCCACGTAATTTTTTTCTCTCCTTATGGAGGGAAAGCTATACCCATGGTTCTAGAAAACCGTGGGTGTAGGTCTTCCTAAAAAACCCTATACCCACAGTTTCTCCAAAACTGTGGGTATACATCATCAAGAAAAATCAGCTATACCCATAGTTTTTATGAACCGTGGG
Source organism: Viscum album (assembly GCA_963277665.1). NCBI lineage: Eukaryota > Viridiplantae > Streptophyta > Magnoliopsida > Santalales > Viscaceae > Viscum > Viscum album. The sequence goes on along the minus strand of OY728163.1, from coordinate 1,203,267,847 downwards.
TATTGGTCTTCGAAAATAATCTATACCCATGGTTTTGTCCAAAATCATTGGTATAGGTGACCTATACCCACGGTTTTTTGAAAAACTATGGGTATAGGCCTGTTTTCCAGTAGTGAGTCTTACATTTATTCACCATGCCATATTGACTATATCAAATTTTTTATGATTCAGTTATTGTTGATTCATGCTTCTACTATTTTTATCCCTTACTAAGCATTTGAGCTCACCCCTTTCATTGTTTACCTTCAACAGTTGACTAAGAGGAGATGATTTATTGAGTTCCCATGGATGCAATTTTTAGTTTTTATTATGTATTTTATCTTGTAATATTTTTCAATTTAATTATAGTTTTATATATGTATCTAGTCTCTTAAAGAATACTAACCTGATCGTTCCTTCAGGATTTTCATTTCTTCTAACCATGCCAATATAATAAGTAATGCACCGACTCTGGTCTAAAGGGGTCAGGGTGTTACATTAATTCACCCCTATAGGCTCAGAGTGGATCATTATGTGTCAAAATCCATTCCTTTATATTTGGGTTCATATTTTCTTCTAGAATTTGTTATATTTATCAATTGGAGAACTCATCTATTCCATTTTATTGAAAATGATAGGGAATAAAGACCCTATGATGAACTCCATATTTATTTAAATGAGATTCAAATTTCTTATTAAAAGAATTGGTACCTTGATCTGTAATAAGAAACTCTGGAAATCCAAACCATGAAAAACAAATTCCTTCCACAAATTTGGACAAAATTTTGGCATCATCAGTTCTCGTGGGAATAGCTTCTATCCACTTAGCGACACAATCAACATAAAGAAATATGAAAATATATCCCAATTATTTGGGAAAAGGCCCCTTAAAATCCATATAGCATATATTGAAGACATCATAAAACAAAAAGATGTTTTTTGGCATCTCTTTCCATTTGGAAATGTTTCCATGGAAATGAATATTTTTACTAGTTCTATAAAATTCAAAAGGATCTCTAAAAATAGTGGGCCAATAAAAATCAGAATCAAGCACTTTTATTTCAGTTCTTTTTGTCCAAAAGTGTCCACCATATCTCAAAGCATGAAAAAATATAGTAAATATTGAATTTATTAATTTGGAATGCATCTCTTAATTATTTAATCACTACCAACATGGAAGAAGTAAAGATAAACCCAAAAATAATTCATTTAGTCACTAAAAATTTTAGAATTTGTTTCTTGGAAATCCAATGTGGAGCTACATTAGAAGCTATATAATTTACAAGATTATAAAACCATGATCTTTGAATTTCAAAAGAATACAAATACTCATTTGGAAATATTTCTTGATTCGTTGGATATATCTAATGTTTTCCATTAAAAAAAGATTTTATCCTTCTCAAATGATCGGTAACAAGGTTCTCACTTCCTTTTTTATCCTTCATTTAAACACCAAAATCAAGTAATACTAATATATATCTCAATATTTTTTTGGGTTTTCATCATGAGTTTTCATAAAAAATATGATTGTAGAATGATCTGCAAAGAAAATCACCTTGTATCCCAAAATATAGCATCTATATTTGTCCAAAGAAAAGAAAAAAACCAAAAGTTCTTTCTTAGTTGTTGTGTAGTTTGATTAGGCCTGATCAAAAGTTCTAGAGGAATAAAAATCACATGATATTTCTTTTACAACATTTGACATAACACAAACTGAAGAGAAAATTCAGATGCATCATTCATGATTTTAAAGGGAAAGTACGATTTGGGTGGTTGAACAATGAGAGGGGTTATCAGTTTTTGTTTCAGATCCCCAAAGGACAATTTATAATTATCATAAAAGAAAAATGTGGCATCTTTTTTGAAAAATTTGTACAATAGAAGTGAAAATTGAAATCCTTTTTTGAATCTATTATGAAATCCATCATGATCAGGGAGGGATCTCACATCTCTCACAGTTTTTAGGTATTAAAATAATGAAATAACCTCAACTTTGTGTTTATCAACTTGAATTCCATCGAGGGACACAACATGGCCCGGAAAAATCCCCTTACCAACCATAAAATAATTTTTTTTGTAATTTAGAACAAGATTTTTATTAATTCATGTGTCAAGAACAAGATCTAACCCTTTAAAAAAAATAAAAATGATGATCCATAAACCATGAAGTCATCCATGAAAACATTCATGTAGGTTTCTATAAATTTATAGAAGATTCTAATCATGCACCTTTAAAATGTTCATGGGGCACTACACAAACCGAAAGGAAGCATCTATAATAAAATGTTCTAAAGGGACACATTAAAGTGGTTTTATGTTGATCCTCTAGTGAAATGTGAATTTGGAAATAACCATAGAATCTATAAAGAAAACAATATTTGGTTTTCCTAGGTAGTCTTTCAAGGATGTGATTAAGGAATGGTAGAGGGAAGTGGTATTTCCTTGTAAATAAATTGAATTTCCTGTAATCAATACAAATTCTCCATTTATTTGGAAGTCTCACATGGATAATCTATCCAAACCCATTATTTAATATTGTGAAGCCACATTTTTTGGGAAAAACATGGACTAGACTCACCCATTGACTATCAGAGTTGGGAAAAACAATTCCAGTAGCCAACAGAGTGGTGATACCCTTTTTGACAACCTCCAATAGTGTTGGGTTCAATCTCCTTTGAAATTTTCTCACTTGTTTAGCATTTTTCTCCAACAAAATTCTATGCATGAACACTGAGGGACTTATTGCTATTAAATCAGATGTATTTCATCCTATAAATTTGTTTTGGGACTTGAGAACTCCAAACAGTTGGTTCTTCTAGTACCTTGAAAAATATTATGAAATTATGATAGGTAATTGTTCTTTTTCACCTAAGAAATCATATTTCCAGTTATCAAGAAATGGTTTCAACTCCATATAAGCTAGGTTTTTTCATTGATCAAATGTAATTACTCACAGGTACGATTTCTCAGTGAAGATCCATATTTTAATGGTTATTCATCAGAGAGATAAACATTCATGTTCTCAGGACTTCTTTTATGTGTTAAATTAGAAACATATCTAGGGATACAATTAGAAGGTTAAATGGTTCCCAAAAGACATATTCATCATTTTTGAGATCATAAATATAAACATCCTAATAATCATCACATTCTCCCTTTTAAACATTTTATTGATTAGATTCAGTAACAAAAAAAATTCCCATATATTAAATCATTAGTTGGTATTTCATCACAAGAGAAATTCATGAACATATAAGTGTAAAAACAATCAATCATGTTCAATTGGGGAAATGAATGATCCTCAATTGGGTGTTTCATGGGATGAAAAATATTGCAATTAACAAAAATTCCTACAAATTCTAGAAAAATTATTTCTTTTTTAACATTGATTATTGTATTTTTAGTTTTAAAAAATGGTCTCCCTAGAATAATAGGTGCATGGCTACAAAATGATCATATTACATATCCAAGACAAAGAAGTCCACAAGGAAAAATAATTTCTCTCACCTGAATGAGAACATCCTCTATAACTCCAACATTCCTAGGAGTACTTAAGCTGGAAAGATGAATGATAATTCCCAAGGGTTTCAATTCTCCAACATGAAGAGATGAGTAAACAAAATGTTTCATAACAGTGATGAAGGTACCTAAATCAAGAATGTAATCATTGAATTCTCATTTTCCAATGGTTTAGGGAATTGTAAAGGTTCCTGGGTCTTTTATCATGATAAGAAAATCATGTTGAAGCATGGATGAAACATTCTTCCCTAAGTTGATTTTTTTACATCCTTTTAATTTCTTCTTGTGGGTACACATATCTTTCCAAAACATAGTATACCATAGAATTTGTTTCACACAATCGAGAAATGGTATGTCTACTTTAACTTTCTTAAAATTTTTCCTATACAATTGAATCCATTAGTGGTTTACTCCTAGGGTAAGGAAGTGATGGTTTGAATGTTTATGAGATAATCTGAGCACTGTTTGGGGAAACATAAGGACCAGAAAATCTCTTCCAATCATTCTTTTTTTTCTTTCAAAAAAAATTATTCTCTTGAAATTGTGTTTCCATTCAAATCAACTCCATAATTTTCAACATTTCCATCAGTGGTTGGATTCTTCTTAACATTGTCAGTAACATGCTTGATTTTTTTAGTTTGCAAGTTATTAAATATTTTTCCACGTCTAAGTTCAATTGCACTCACATTTTCCTTCCCATTATCTCTTAGATTAACTTGAGGTTGCGATGGTAAACCATCATTTATTTGATATTTCATGCAAATAATATCAGAGTATTGTTGACCCATTTGAGTCATCAAGGTATTCAAGTGGTTTTGTTGTTGTCTTATGGAATCATCAATGTTGATCTCTAATTTTTTAGTGGGAGGATCATGATAAAAATTTCTTCTAGAATGATAATTATATTCCTCATTGAAATATATTGGTAATGAATTAAATGATTTTCCATAGAAAATGCCTCTATGTTTTTCAGTCTTCCAAAATCTTTGATTAGAGTGGTATTTGCATCCCTGATTCAAATTTTGGTTGGTTTGAAATAGCCTATGTTGGTTTGACTGGAATGGTTTTCCATGAAAAACTGCATTTTAGTTCTTATATAGATCTTTCATTTGTGGGAATTGGTTACTAAAATGTTCATTAGATGAAAAAATTACACAGTGAATATACATTTAAAATATTGATTTAGGTATGGGTGGTGTTGGTGGGTTGTTAGAAAACATCATCGACCTCACCATGGGGTTAAGATCAGAAAGTTGAATAACAATTGTGTTGTTTTCAGGACTAACAATGAGGTAATTCATTAGAGTATTTGAATTTAAGAAGGCCTATTTTTCTAAATTGTTTAGAATTTTGGGCCCTATTTGTAATTAATATCCTTTTACTAGCTTGTGTTTTGTCAAATAAAGCCCCTCCTACAGCATCATCAATCATTCTTCTATTGGTAATGCACAATCCCTCATAAAAATATTAAATCATTAGTTGTTCACTAATCTGATGGCGGGGAAGCTAAAACAGAGTCTTCTAAATCATTCCCAATACTCATTCAATGTTTCTTCTTGAGTTTTATTAATTCCAAAAAATATCATTTCAAATGGAAGATGTTCTTTAGGTAATGAAAAAATTTGAGGAAAATTTTCATCAATTCATTAAAATCTATAATCAAAGTTTAATGTGAATAGAAGAATCATTCATTGGGAACCCCTTCTTGAGAAAAAGGTAATTGAACTCAATTTAATTCAATTTGAATCAACTCCTTGAGGTTTCATATTGACACAATGGAAACTGAATTCTTGAAGGTGTTTATGTTTATATTCACCTAGAAACACATCGAATTTTGAATTTTTGTGGATGAAACTAGATTTGATTTCAGAACCAATCGGTGCATAAGGATATTCCATAGTATTTTCCAGATTTTCATTATTGGATGATTCCAATTTTTTCAAGGTAATATTTTCTACCATAGGGATTATAGTTTCAACTAGGTTCCTTCTAATTGTGTTAGTTGATGATTTACAACTAGGTATAATGGGATTTCTAGTAGCTTTAACCCTAGAGTGAAATTTTCTATAAATTTCAGAATCCAAAGGTAACAAGATTGGGATAGAATTTCAAGTTATGATTTTTTTTATAAAATCAACTAAAGGAACATCCTCAGTAATGATGCCGATTAATGTGAGTGTTTTTTTCATGAAAACCTCAATCAATAAATTTATTCCCTATAGAAATTTGATATAGAAGTCCCTAGATTGTCTCTTGAAGAGGTTGAATTTTGAGCTGAAAAACTATCACTTTTTTTGTTTTTTCCAGAAGAAAATAATATGGGGATTTAATTAAAAAATTTACTATAGAAAATAAATGAAAACTAATGTGATTTTTAAAATAAAAATAAATAAAATTGAAATAAAATTAAATGAGTTTGAAATCATATTTAAAATATTGCTCATTAACAAACTTTAACCACTCAGACACACCCCTCTTTCTTTTTTAAAACTATTTCTCCATTGAATCTTGAAATACACCCCAAGGACCACCAGGTGAACACTCAAATGGGAATAGATATCATATCAAAAACACAAAATGAATTTTGTACCACCAATAGATGTTATGAAATTACTTGAACACCTACAAATAATAAAACATAATTGAAACCACTATGCTTATCAGAAAAACCTCAATAGAGAAATTTAAATAGTGAAGTCAATTAATTAACATCATATATTGAACAACCATAAAAAAATTTGATAAAACATATTTAATAAAGAAAACAACATCATTCATTAAAAAATATATGTTCAAGAGAAATTCAAAATGATATTTCACAATAAGAATGTAACTCGGAATAGAGTTTCCATCAGGTTTTGTCGTCCACAACCACTTGCTTCTTAGCCACACACCACTTAAAAAACCTCTCTATTATCCATTACAACATCAATGGATGGCATCTTTAACAAGATCTCAGTTTCCGAACACACTCTTGAAAAAGAATGGAGATAGATCATCTGGTGGTCATATATTGGTGTGGCACTGCTCCATATCATCCCAAATTTCTTTGGAAGGGTGGTCGAGACTGGTATTTATATGATTTCCCATAAAATCCCTTGTAATGTCATATCTATCTTTTAATATGTCCCCATATTCATGATGTAAAATGGGGTTTCACATAGTGTAATATTTTGTTCAATAGTAATCACAAATCTCAACTTGATTTTCTCCAAAAACACATTGTAAAAAAATAATGTCATTTTAGGAAGTTAAAAGTGTATATTGATATTTCACAGCTAGTAATGATATCATGACTTATATCACATGGAAAATCACTTTTGAAAAATCAAGATGTGTAATCATTATTCTCTATTTTCATCTATGCTTCATCCTTAAAAATTAGTTATCACTTCTCTTTGAATCTCTAATAGTTAAATGTGTCTTTTAGCTAAACCAAAAAATACAGAAGATATTTAAAATAGTTAAAAATTCCAAAATTATAAAATTTTCTTATTTCAAGATCAAAAAAACGCTAAATTAAAAAAATGAAATTTCCCAAAAAATGATACATTAATGGGGCATAAATAATTAAATTAGATTTGAAAAAAGTGTAAATATTATCTCTATCATCCTATCTCACCACTCAGATTAAATCCTTGGTAATGTGATAGGCGGAAATCCCACCCAATGACAAGCTATATCTGGATTGGGTTGATGATACGAGAGCACCCTAGATTTTTAGAATCCCAACTTTTCCTCCATTAATGGGATAGATAGCCCACTACAGCATCTGGACCACTTTTTCTATAGTTGTGGACCCATGTTGGGAACCCCGAAGTAGTAGGAGGAAGCCAATCTCTGATGTTTCATTCAAACATTGGAAGGGATTTCATTATTTTGGTATAACCAGTCACCCATCATTTCCGACACCCACTAGGAAGACCTCCTTAGAATGTTTATGTACCATTTTAGCTCTATTACCCATATGAAAAGTATTACTATCCTCTTCAAGTGAAAGAAACTATCAGATGATCATGGTTTAGTCTTTATCTCTAGGTGGAAGGGCCTCACATACTCACTTGACATTTCAGTGACCCAAGAAAAACTGCTAATGATGTGTGTGGGAAACATCAAAAATTGAACTTGTTCCCACCCTCATCACTCCTAATTTACCATGTGTATTCCAAGATTTATCTATCAAGGATCAAATCCTAGAGGAATCCTTGAATCATGCCAACCAGACATATCTCTTGCCTCTTCCAACTCCTACAAGAAGAGACACAAAGGAATATACTTCTACCATATTGTAGGGGGGGGGGGTGCATAACCGTTGAAACTATTGCAAGAACAATATCACCAAGGACCGCCTCATTGAGGAAAGAAGACCATTAAATAACTTCCTTTCCAAGAATAGAATTAGTAGGCACCTCCTTTTATGGAACCACCCCCGTAACCAGAAAATATGTCTCCAAACACTCATCACCCTCCAACCCCTCATCAGGTAAAATCTCATAGAGTTCCCTTCTCGGACATAATAAACTGAACCTACACCTTTATTGATTCCATATTTCCCGATTATTTCCATAACTCCCATGGAAAGTGATTTTGAAGCATCTAGAATACAGGAAACCCCATGATGCCAATCTCAGTGATTGTTTCAATCATTTTACATATCATATAATCCTTAGATATAACAATGAGAAATGCTTTGTGTTCAAAAATTTTCTCTAAGACCAAGTGGATAGTAGCATGTTCAGGTTTGGTGAACTCATAGCATATGTAACACATATCTTTGCTAATCCTGATAGTTATAGTGAGGGTTTTGGTGAATGGTAGTATGTCTCTTGGCATAGGGCTCATATGTATGAAATCTAGTTATCTCGCAAGGCAGTTGGTCATCCCAAAACAGCATTTATTCCCACTCACAATGGCCTGAACCTCTTGAAGTCATTGTTCCTTCCTCTACTACTACTTCTACATCAACCTCATAGCCTTTGACATCTCAGAAGATTAGGCACCAACATCGCAAGGGGAAAAATTCCCCCACAAGTGTTGAAACTGTATCATACTCTTAGAGAATTCGTGCTTGAGGATATGATAATCACACCTAGAGTGCGTCCAGCAATTTAAGATTCCTCTAATGATGACTAGGGTTGTGGCTCCAAAAATACCATCAACTTGGTGGACCCTTACATTGTAACGATGTAAAATTTTATCAATGAAATTTCTCCCTGCTCATAGTAATTTCATATAGTATAAATCACATAAAATCACTTATACACCATAATAAAGAATATATAAATGAATAATTAATAAAATAATAAGTATTTCTAGAAGTTAAGAATCTGATACCAATGACATAGTAATTTGACCATAGGAAAAGTAATATGACACTTATGAATAGTAAATGGGACAAATAAATAGTAAAATCACCCATTAGATTATAAAAAAACCTACGAATCTTATAAATTAATGTATGGTATAATTATATCATAGTCTAAGTCTATAAATGTTTTAAAAATTATTAATTAAGAGTTGGAATTTTTGTGAGTCATAAATATTTAATTATGATTTTATGATTAATTTAGTAACTTAAAAGAAAATGTATTTTCCTAAAATATGTTTATAAATTAATATTTTGATGTATTTTTAATTTAATATAATTTTATGAGACCTTATGTAATTTTTAAAAGTGTTATAAAATCAGTAATAATTTTAAAATAGGTATTTTCCACGTAAATGATGATTTTAATTAAAAATTAAATTACTAATATTTAGAAAATTATATTCATAAAATGGTGTTAATTTTTTAATTCTACAAGTATAAAAATATTTAGGGTGAATATTTGGGATTTTTCTAAAATACATGAATTTTTTATGAATAGAAAATACAATAATTTAAAATAAAAGCTAAATACATGAATTACGGAGTCATAGATGTTGTAAGGATGATGTAAGCCCAAAATATCAAACACCCTCTTATTTTAATATATTTAGAGATAATTTTCAATCTATTCATATTCTTGAGCCAAAATAATAAAATAATTAATATAATAATGAGAAAAGACCCCTCTCCTCCACTATAAATACCACCCCTCACCCACTATTCTCCTCACAACTCTCTAGATTTTACAATTGTCCAAATTCTTCCCAAAAATATACCCAATAACATCTCACATGTCTAAGATCTATCGGTATCATCAGAAGTCCAAAACCTTTTACCTTAGAGGTTCTCAAGGAGAGATTTAAGTGGTAAAATTCCTTTCCTTTTTCTTTTAATTTATTTTCAATTTCATTTCTTTTATTCTCTTGTCCTCACGCTATATAATCCAAAGGTAATGGTAACTTATTATGTTTTACATAATGGTATGTTATCATGTTAATTTATGATCAATAATCAAAATCCTTTCTCACTCCCTTTCTCTCACCCAAAAAATGAAATCGTCACTCGTGATGTGTCAATTTACCAACATCACAAGAGATACACTTTAATTTCACATTAATTCCATAAAAACAGTTAATAAAATCATTAAATGGTTGAATAAAGATTATATATTTTTTATAATCCTTTTTAGGCTCTATAAGTAACATTTATACATAATACTAGATGATAAATACAAATGAGTTCTTTGTGATTGAAAAACCACCAAAATTAACCTAAAACGACCATCATTAAATTTTATCTAATGATTCTTCCTCATTCTATATAAAAGAAACTTTATAAGCTCATTAAAACTTTTATAATATTATTAATAACATATAATAACAATTTTTATATCTATACCCAATTTACATGAACTTCCATTGATGTATACAAGTGAACCAATCATGAGAACAATGAAAATAAATGCCCCTGAATGACGAAATTAAACTCTATAAATCATATAAAATCCCACAAATTAACTAAATAAAACCATAATGAATAAAATTAATTTATAAAAGGTTTTTTATTTTCAATTAGTTAATATAATTTGATTATATAGGATATTAATGTGAATGAAGTATTCTGACACAATGCAAGTTTAATTCTTGAACCCAAATATATTTCTTTGGGTCTTCCATCTTTCACTCCATTTTCTGTATGGATATTCCTTAAATATCATTTATTTATCATTATATTTTTTTCTGGGATATATAGATATTATACATTAGTTCATGAGAAAACACAATGTTTTCCCAAATAATTCTTCTCTTAAAAAACACACCTTTTACTTCTTGAGATTGTTTCTTATTCACTCGAGGTTGATGATCGTTATATAAAGTATGTTATTACCTATTTCATTTGGGAACCCAAATTTTATGAATTTATGATTTTGAAATGAAACCCATTCCATTACAAGGGTTATTTTATTTTCAATATTGATATATGTTTTATGTGTCATTCATGATAATGTAAATGTTGTGATGTGTGGTGTGCCCCAAATTATACAGCGCAGTGTAAATGTTATGATGTGATGGGTGAAAATAGAATTATATAGAGCTTAAATGCATTGGATAATGTGATGTATCTCATTAGAAAAGTGAGAAATGTCGGAATATGTTTCTAGCTATGTTCATAATTATGTGTGGGGTTAGACCACTGAGACATGATGTTTCATTTTTATGTATTGCCAATTCTATGCCATTTCATCATGGTTACTCTCATGATTAGGATCTTATGCCTATGTAATGATGATAGTGATTATTCTCACACATTTAATATTGGTTCATGTTTTTATCTATCAACTTACTTGGCTTTTAGATCACACCTTTTTTGATGTATATCCTCAGGTGATTACTTATACTAAGGATAATTCAAGGGCCAATATGAAGGTTGAGGAGGAGTTAAATATATTTTTTGTTTATTTTTTAAATGTTATATATGGTCCTAATTTTACCATGTCACTAAAACTTTGGATCTTGGTCATGTAATGATTTTATGTTGATTATTATTAAAATGAATTAATAGTAATATAATAAAAGAGTGGTTGCTATAGTTGGTATTAGATCACAATTTAGTTAATTTGGGAATTAGGATTAAAGAACCTTAATAAAACCCCATAGTCTGAGACTAAGTATAATTAAGCACCCAATAAGATTTTTTTTCGAAAATACTAAACATAGGGATCTAATAAAATATTCCTTTAGAGTTAATTTCACAGAGCAATAATTTTTTGTTGACTTGTTGACTTAGGTTTTGTTCTAACCTTTTCTATTTTATAAATTGGTGGGAGCCTAAATAAATGAGGCCAAAAAACTGTGCGAGGGACAATGTAGTGGTTTCCTGAATGACATACCCTATGTTTCAGGTGGTGGAGTTCAAAATTTCATTACGATGCTTACCCACCTGTCTCAGGTTATGAAAAATAACCTAAATAATGTGTAACACCCACCTAAACCTAAGGGGGAGAAACTGGATATTGAGAGTTTTATGTGGTACCAACCACTAACGATTATTGGATCTTCTGATAAACATGTTTCAAAATAGTGATTCAACTCGATGCACAATATATATTCCGTGTTTCACTATTCTAAGATTGATAAGGTGAGTCTGGTTATTTACTGTTTATAAAGAGGGGTTGATAAATAGTGGGATTTGATTAAGAACACCTAGCATAATGATGAAATTGAATATATGGAGTGGGAATAATTTAATATAATGTTTCTTAACAATAATTTCCCTCAAAATCTTCATAAAAAGAAGAATATAGAATTCATAGTGTTGAATCAAAAGGAAAGAGAATCTATCATGACCGACGATGAAAATTTAATAAGGAATGTAACATACACTTTAGGTTTTCTTATGAAAAATTATAGAAAAATGATAGATTCCTTAGTGGATTAAAACCATTCCTTAGAAAGGCTCTAGAAAATCCAGACTTTGGGAGTTATGAAGATCTTATTTGATGTTCTCTCAAAGCAGGGATGGAGTTTGGGGAATGGTCACATAGCTATGGTGATAAGAAAAATAATATGGAATTTTAAGAGGGATTATATCATGAAAAAGGTGGAAAGAAAACTCAACCACACACATGTCAAAAATATAAGAAGAAGCATCATGAGAACGACCTAAAAGGGACTGGGAAATGGTTAAATTATTGCAGAGAAGTCCACCAAGCTCATGAATATTGAAAATACATGTGGAAGTAGGAAAATGCGGTGGATGAAATGAGAGAACCACCCATGGTCCAATGAAACAACTATAGGGAAAAAGGGAACTATATAATCTAGTTCACTAAACCTTGAGTCCTGGAGGGTAAATAGAATCCATAGACACCAAAGAAAAAGGAGTAAAGAAAGGCTTATTCCTTCACTACTACTAAAGTAGAGAAAGAAAATGAATTTGTATAAGGTACACTTTATATTCATTGAATAATGAAAAAGGTATTATTTGATTCTAGTTCTATGAATTCCTTTATATCATTAATTATTTCTATAACTGTTGAATAGAATGCCCAAAACCTTGAAGTAGAGATATCTGTAAAAACACCTAGTGGTGAAATCATTCCAACCAAAGTGTTGAAATCTTGTCCTATTAGTGTATGTGAGAAGATTCTTCTAGCGAATCTCATAATAATTTTATTGGTGGAATTCAACACTATACATGGGATGAATTGGCTCCCATAATATATAAAACATATAAACTATCAGGAAATGAAAATGTGTTTTCATATTCTGAACCACCCCATTCTCCTCTTCAAATGAAAAGAAGATCATTAATCTTTTTTTTAAAATACTTCAATGGTTTGGGTGTTGATTACTTATAAATAGTCATACCACACTCAAATGGTTGAGTCAATGGAAGTTATCAACCTAGGAAAAATTCTCATTGTGAAGGAATATAGTGATGTATTTTCAAAAGGGTTACCCAAAATTCCCCCCGATCGTGAGGTAGAGTTTTCAATAGAACTCATACTCAGAGTGACTCTTATCTAAATGTTTCCTTATAGGATATCTCCTATTGAACTTGAGGAGTTAAAGAATTCACTACAAGATAATTTGGACAGAGGGTTCATATGCCCTAGTGCATCACATTGGGGTGTTCCAATGCTCCTTTTCAATAAGAATGATGGATCAATGTGGTAGTGTGTCAATTATTAGGAACTAAAAAAGATCTCCATAAAGAAAAAGTATCCATTTCCATGGATTGATGACTTTTTTGATTAGTTATAATGAGATAAATACTTCTTTAAGGTGGATCATCATTATGGATATCATCAACAAAAGGTGAAGAAGGAAGATATTCAGAATATTACTTTCTGAACAAGGTATGGGCACTACGAGTTTTTGGTGATTCCCTTCTGGATTAATAATGCCCCTACAACTTTAATGTATTTGATAAATAGTTTCATTAGACATTACCTCTATAAATTTGGGGTAGTTTTTATTGATGATATTGTCATCTACTCTAAGAGAAAGGAGGAACATGAAGAAAATATAAGGCTTGTGTTGGAAACATTAAGGAAGGAGAAGTTGTACGCAATATCCAAAATGTGTGACTTTTTTATACAAAAAAGTCAGATTCTTGGGACTTATGATCACATGTGCGGGAATGTTTGTAGATCCTTTGAAAACAAAGGCAATTGAGGAAAAACACAGATCCTATAGTGTCACAAAAATTTGTATTTTTTGTCTTATTAGGGTACTATCGATGTTTTCTGAATAATTTATCGCGATTGTCCAGCCCACTAACTAAGTTTACAAGGAAAGGGATAATGTATGTCTGGATGGAAGAATGCGATGAATGATTTAAGGAGATAAAGAGCAGGATGATCACTATATATATGCTCACATTACTGAGAAGTGGATAATGTTTTGTGATATAGAGTGATGATTTAAAGAAACTCATGGGGTTTTTACTCATGAAAAAGGAAAATGTGATAGCCTATGCCTCATGAAGGTTAAAGATACATGATCACCTAATTTGGAGCAAGCAATTATGATTTTTTCCTTGAGAATATAGTGGCACTACCTTTAGGCGAGAAGTGTGACATATACATGATCATAAGAGAATAATGTATATATGCATACAAAAGGAGATCATCATGTGTTAAAAGAGATTGTAGAGCTAATCAAAGACTATGATTTATCTATTCACTCTCATCCTAGAATGGAAAATAATGTAGTTGATGCTCTGACCTGAAAATTACTTTTTTATTTATAACACTATTAAGGGAATGTAGGATCCCAAGTTTGTATAGAAAACTATATCATAAAATAGAGAAAGAGACAGATAAACCATTGAAATCAAGATTAATCCAATTGGAAACATTATTCCTTAGTAGTCACCAGATAATCCCATTTACCTATAAATTTGGATCATTATTGATTATATCCTCGAACCAAATAGATTACATTCCCCACGTCTGTATGAACTCCTCCATGATTAACTTCACTACATTAAACCCTCTTACCAAAATATGATCTTGTTTATCAATCCACTCTGTTTGCATCTTTATAGTTTCCACCTCAGGAGACCTCTCAGACATCATATCACAATCCTCTTTTGAGTCATTGAATCGTAGCAATTTCTCCAACATCTCTTCCTCAGAATGGATGATAACTTCCCACAACTCCTTGAGCGGGACCCCCCCATCTTCTTTGATTCCGTAATGTCTAGAGATTATTCTACAATTTCTTTATTGGATCTTGTATCATGCTAAAGTCCTAAATCCACCATTACCTTATCTCCCAAGGGGATAACTAGACCATCAACCTTTCATCTTACGGATACGGGGTCGATGGAGGCATTAACCACCTCGTGGTTGTCCCAATTTCACTTTGTCAAGGGGACGATGCCTGTATTTGGTGGAGCCTTTGAATGCAAATTACCATTTCTTGCATATCTGGTAATAGAAGGACTAGGTAGGTTGGAGTAATTCAACCTATTCCAGACCCTCCAATATTTCGTAAAGAAGCCATCAGAATCCACAATAGTGTTCTTGACCTTTCGTGGAGAGGATCTATGAAATTCCTTCTCAATGACCAGTTCCTTGAGGTCAGTGGGTTCCAAAGCATCATCCATGTCCTCTTGAAAAAAACCCCTTCCACCAAGGGATCCTCATTGTGGGTGACTGCTAACTCTTTAGGATCCCCAATAGCATGGCCTTCCTCTTATCCTAACATTGTAAACTAGATTAGCTAATTTGAAACCAGTCCTCCAGAATTAACCATCTCAACCTAAGACATTCTATCTTGTGAGACCAGCTGTAACTTGTATGGAGCTCCTATCTAAACAAAACCTCTACCCGTGAATTGAAAACGTTTTGAGGTGTCCTCTAGAAATGGACACTGGGAATCCACACCAGTGTATTTATCCCCATAGACAGCCTCATACACTGCATTATCATATGCTGGATTTATTAAAGAAATCTACAATTCTAGAAAATGATGGATTTGGAAGTAATAAAAATAGAGAATACATTGTAACTTTCCCAAATTATTTCTCAACCATATATCCAATAGAATATCAAGGAGACACAATGTGATGATTTGGATCTTCAAAAGAAAGAGAATGCATCAATGGAAGGGAAGATGAAGGAGTTCCATATTGATGATGATGGTGTGATTCAGATTGAAACAAGGATTTTTGTGCCTTTATCACTTGGGATAAAGAAGGATATATCAGAAAATTCCCACAGTTCAACCATCTCTATCCATCATGGGTGTATAAAGATGTACTGTCATCTCTGAGAATATTTCGGGCGGGAAAACATGAAGAAGGATATTATAGAGTATATCTCAAGTTGCTTTAAAATTCAGCAAGTTAATGTTTAGAAACATAATTCCAAAGGTATTATGAAACCATTTCTTATACCCATGTAAAAATGTGAGAATGTCACTATGGACTTTGTCATGGGTCTCCCAAATACATCCAAAATAAATAATGTGTTATGGGTTGTGATGAGTCAACTCACCAACACTATCCACTTTATTTCTATTTGGGATGATATCTCACATGAAAAACTCACAAAGATATATGTGAATGAAATGGTGAGACAGTATGAGGTTCCACCATCAATTGTATCTAATCTTGATCCTATATTTACATCTAAATTCTAGATGAGTCTTCAAAAAAAATTGTGTACTGAATTAAGTTTCAACATGGCCTATCACCCCCAAATTGATGGAAAACCAGAAAAGACTATTCATATGCTCAAAGATATTCTATGATCATACCCTTTAGATATAAAAGGATTATGGGATCTGCATATCCCATTGGTTGAGTTCTCATACAACAACAACAACTTGTACTCAAGTATTCATACGAATACATATAAATCTCTTTATCAAAGGCAGTGTAAAACTCTAACCTATTAGGATGAAGTTAGTGAAAGAAATCTACTTGGACCTAATCTTTTACAAGAGATGATAGATAATGTTCAAGCCATCCAACAACACATCAACGCTACTCTATGTTAGAAAAAGGAATATGCTGAAAACCATTGAATGGACTTGGAGTTAAACATTAGAGACAAATTCTTCATTCGAATCTCATAATGGAAGAGATTCATGTAGTTTGAAAATAAAGGGAAGCTAAGACCATGGTACATTGGCCACTTTTAGATCCTTGATCACATCATTGTTGTAGCCTATCAACTTTCACTTCAATCAAATATTGTTCTTGTTTAGGATGTGTTTCACATATCACTCCTAAGGAAGTACATACATAATCCCTCATATGTGCTGAACTCATAGGTGGTACAACTGGAAGATGATCTCTCAAATAAAGGGAATCCAATAGCGATTCTATACTAGAGAGATAAGGTACTACATGGCAAGACAACCCTACTTGTCAAAGTGTTGTGGAGGAATAATATGTTTGAAGAAGCAACGTGGGAATCGGGGCAAGTGATGAAGGGGATGTTATCTCACATGTTTATGTAAAACGAAATTGTGAGGGTGAAATTTCAAAAGGGGGGAAGAATGTAATGGCCCAAGATTTTACCAATAAAATTCATCCCTTTTTATTAGTATTTTAATATATTATAAATCACATAAAATCATTTATATACCATAATAAAGACTTTATAAATGCATAATTAGTGAAATAAGATGTATTTCTAAAAGCTAAGGATCCAATACTGATGAAATAGTATCTTGACCTTAATAATATAAATATGTCCCTTATAAATAGTAAATTGGATAAATGAATAGTATCCTCACCCATTAAAGTATAAATAAAATTTAGTCATATTAGAAATGAAATTTTGGTATAATTTTATCATAGTATATGTATATAAATGTTTTAAAAATTATTAATTAAGTGTAGAAATTTTTGTAATCCATAAATATTTAATTACAATTTTATGAATAATTTTATAATTTAAAAGAAAATTTATTTTTATAAAATATATTTACAAATTAATATTTTTATGTCTTATTATTTGAAGATAATTTTATGAGAACTTAAGTAATTTTTCAAAGAGTTACAAAATTAGTTATAATTTTAAAATCTATATTTTTCAAGTAAATGAAGGTTTTGAATAAAAAAATAAATTACTCATATTCAAAAAATTATTTTTATAAAATTCGGTTCATTTTTTAATTCTACATGTCAAAAATGGATTGTGTGAATTTTTGGGATTTTTCAAAAATACATAAATTTTTTATGAATAATAAAATATGATACTTTACAGTAAAAGTTTAATACATGAATTATGGATTCATTGATGATTTAAGGTAGACGTAAGACCAAAATCTTAAACTACTAATTAATATTTTTAAATATTTAGAGATAACTCTTAAATGTTTCATAGTGTTGAGCCAAAATAATAAATTAATGAATATAATAATGAGGAGAGTTAATGAGAACCATGAATCCAAAAGCTCTCAAACATTGAAATTAAAGCCTATAACTCATCAAAAATCCCATAAATGAATAAAATAAAACCATAATGAATAAAATTCATGTATAAAAGGTTATTTATTTTTAATTAAATAATATAATGTGATTATATAGGATATTAAAGTGAAGAAAGCATTCAGACACATGGTAAAGGGAATTCTCGAACCCAACTACCTTTCTTTGGGGTTTCCCCCTTTCACCCCATTTTCATTATGGATATTTCTTAAATATCATTTCTTAATCATTATATTACCTTTTTTGTATATATATGTTTTCTACTTAGTTTTATGAATTTTTTTCCAAATGAAGTCTTCTTAAAAAACACACCTTTTACTTCTCATGATTGTTTCTTCTTCACTCAAGGGTGATGATTCTTATATCAAGTATTTTATTTCCTATATAATTTAGTAACCCAATGTTTATGAATTTATGATTATTAAATGAAACCCATTTCTTATTATGGGGTTTTTATGTTTAGTATTGATATATGTTTCATGTGGCATGCATGATAATGTAAATGTTGCGATGTGATGAGTGCGCCATGAATTATATAGTGCAATGTAAATGTTATGAAGTGACGAGTGTTCCTAGAATTATATAGTTCTCCAATGGATTGGTTAATGTGATGTATCTCATGATAAAATTGAAATATGAAGGAACATGATGCTATCTTTGTTCAAAAATATTTTTGGTTGTATACCACTAAGACATGATGTTTCATTTTTATGCATTGCCACATTATAAGCCTTTCTTAATGCTTCCTATCATGAATATGATCCTATGAATATTTTATGAAGATAATTATTATTCTGACACATTTTATATTGTTTTATGTTCTCATATATCTTTTCACTAGTCTTTTAGCTCACCCCTTTGTGAAGTATATCCTCAAGTGATTACATGAACTAAAGAGAATTCAAGGGCCAATAAGTATCCTGAGAAGAATGAATTAAATAATGTTTATCTTTTATTATTTAAATGTTATGTATGGTTCTAATTTTCCACACACACTAAAACTTTAGATCCTGGTCATGTAATTATTTTTTGTTATTTATCATTAAAATGATGTAATAGTAATGTAATAAAAGAGGGGTCACTATATACATGGTTCACGATGATGAAGAATATAATGAAAGACCTACAAATGTCCCCAGCCAACACCATTAAAGAAGGAGTTGAGGACAGGAAGACCATCAAAATGCTCAGTCTAGTGATTCAAGGCAGGATGTGCATGCCACCAAAACCATATATCACGTGTTTCACAAATCTCCATAGACACAATCCTTCCAGCCCGCTCATCCAGATTCAATACCACCATTGACCATGCCTATAAACTAGGGAAAATAGATGTAGTCACACCATTATCGTCCATGTTCAGAAAAAACTAATCCTCAATTAGCCGAAAGTCATCCAGTGTTGGTCTTGTGAAATTTTTTTATGAGCAGTATTATGTTTCTAGAACCAGCTAGAATCAAGTGGTTCAACCGTGTCTAGGGGTTTATCAAGTAGTGTTTTTCAGGCCTCCTTCCAAAGAGAAACATCACGTGAACATAAATGTGCACCTACCATCGAAGTATGATGTGTTAAAGAACCTTGACAACATTCATTCCAATATCTTCATTCTCAAGGATTTATTTTTGTTAGAATAGATGTGTGAATCCCACACATGAGCGAAAAAAATCCCTCTCCAGTTTGAAACAATGGTTGAGGATGCACATAATTTTTACACTGAGGAGGTCAAGTAGTGAGAGTGTTAAGAAATCATCACTTTATCTGGAGAAGATGAGGGCTCCCTCATGTAGGGGAACATCCACACGTTATTCATCACTAGCCAATTCAATGGAATGGAGGTCCATTTTTGTCTATTTGATAGGGGTTATTGCATTAATCTTATCCCAAATCTGATGTTTCATATATTAGGACTCCCTGAGGTATACTTGAGCCCATCTGACCTGAAGATTCAGGGTTATGTTAGGACTGAATAGAAACCACGTGGCAGGATCCATTTGAAGACCCATTTTTCTTATTTGGTAGAAAACATTAAATTCATGGTTGTCTTTTAGAACATCACTTACAACACATTGATAGGTAGTACTGGATCCATCTGTATGTATCGGTCTCCTCCTCATATCACCAATTCCTCAAGTAATCTATCAATGGTTGAGTAGGCATAGTCTAAAGTGATGAATCTTCCTTCGACTCTTGTGAATCTCAATATATGGATGCATCCTTTTAATAGAGTAATGATAAGTAAGTGAAGACTAATAATGTTGAGCACACCTCTGTCCCATATAGCCTGTAAATAGATTTGGATGACACATTCAACCTTTCAATTCATTTGATGGAGGCTACAATGCTAGAATTGGAAAATTTCTTCTTTATTTATGAGAGAAAAGGGTACCACATCCCTATGTACAAAGAACGTTAGAATATTACCTCATATTTGTACATAGGTCAGGATCAGGTGATATCAAAACCCCCTACTCCAATTATGTAATGATATGTTCACCCCATGGCTACAGTTGTGCATCAAACCCACTTGTTTCACAATGTTTGGTTGAATCATCATAAACCAAGCCACTTCCATTTCTTTGGAATCAATCTTATAAATTATCGTTGAATTCCTAACAAAATAAGGACAAAAACCTATATATTCTTGGTTTTATTAGGGAATCAGTCTTCCAATGAGGATTCTACCTCTTCCCAAATAGGCACCAGTGTTCCCCTGTAATCATTCGGTTTAGAAGAAATGTATCGTCCCACGAACCCCCCTTACTTTGTTGATAAATATGATCAAGAATATGATACTTCTATATTTTTGTATGGTGTCTCCACCACCATTGATGAGTTGGTCAAGGTAAACCTTTGAACCAAGGAAGATATGAGTCCAACAATAACAATACATGGATTTTATAAAGCAGCATCCTGATGTGTTTTCTGGAGCTATAACGATATGATAGGGAATGAACCTTAGGTCATAGTCCACTGTCATGGTCTCCCAGTAATCCATCATGGACTCACATAGCCTCTTATAAAAAGGAACCCTTCTCATGGTGCCATGGTCAAGGATAAATTTTAAAAGCTTATCAAAGTTAGCTTCATCAAGAAAATTTAGTACCCCAAGTGGCTAGACAACATTGTCCCATTCATGAAGATGAACATGAAGATCAGATTGTGTATGGTATTCTGAGACCTCAATTTTCACTGTTCGAAGGATGATTTTCGCCTTCAGATGATAGATATGTTGATAGATGCTTGATTTGGGTTCCAAGTTCTCTCTTTCATGGAAAGATACTCCAAATACAACCAGATATGGATGGCCCCCAAAGATGATGTGTCTACCTTCTTCCGAGCATGACAAGGTACTTGCTGTTATCAAGTAATTCCTTTAGACCTGAAGAATGTAGGAGATACCTATTAGAGGGTCATCCATCACATCTTCAAATTGATCCTTGGGACACTAGTGTAATGCTACACATATTATTTGGTGGTCAAATCACACTAGTGTCAGGACTCCTTAGAGATCTCAAGAAGGTGATCAGATTCATCTGCTCCCTATATCTAAAGACGAACCCCTTGAAATGTGATTTCAGGGTATCCTATGGAACATTTCTAAATTTCATTGTCAGATATAGAGGCATCATGATTGATCTAGATAAGATCAAATCCATCATCCAGATGCCTCCTTTGAGTAACATCTAGGAGATCTGAAGCTATCAAGGAAAAATATAATACATATTCTGATTCATCATGAATATGTTTGGAATGTGTAATCCCTTTCTCCAAGATTATAAAGAAAGGTCATGTCTACCAATGGGATAAATAGTTTCAGAATGCATTTGAGGAAATTAAGAAATATGTACTATACACTCCGGTTCTGATGCCACTCTTCTCAGGGAATCCATTGGTCCTCTATGTGATTAGCCTTTAATGATCCCTAAAATCCCTTCTCACTTATAAGAATAATGAAGGGACAAATAATATTTTATACTATCTTCATTGTATGCTCCTCAACACAGATACCAGATACTCTCCTACTGAGAAGAGCTTCCTCACGCTGGTTTCACAGTGAAGAAGCTGTGGCATTATTTTCAGCATCATTGGATAAATCTCATGTTCCATGTGGATTAGATAATATCTATTATGAATCTATCTATTTTGATAGGCAGGGTAGAAAAATTAGTGGTGATTATTCTGCATTTCAACAATAGGTTTGTTCTGTAGAATATAGTAAAGGGTCAAACATTAGAATACTTTCTAGCTGCTCATACAATCCCTGTGGAAATATATATGAACATTGATTTCCCAAATGATGTTATCCTCTTTTTTGAAGAATATATGTTATGCTAGAATATTGATTTTGATAGTGCCTCATATATTTTAATTGGTAGAATAATTGGTGATCCCAAGATCAATAGAATATGCCTAAGGATCGTCTTCGTCACCCTAGCACATGCTATCCAGCCTTAATCATTCCTATTGTCTGAAGGATGAAAGAACAATGTGGTAGAGTATTAGGGTCTCATTTATTCTCTCAAGTTGGCCCTAGAGATTTAATTTCTATGCTTTCATGTGATGGGAGAAAACTAGTTAGTCATCAAGAAAATCAATGGTAATAATATCATCAGGAAGACAGAGCTAACACCTTTTCTCAAATGCACTCTCTAGTTGATTACCAAGTTCCCTTATCATATAGTGGTGACTCATATTCCCCCATTGTAGAATGTTTGATCCAATTACCTAGACAATCGAGCTTCATATCTTGCAGATCCTAGCTAGGATGTTCTATTTATTCATAAGGCACATCAAAGAGTCATTGATTCCTTCATTTCATATGATGATGACAGCTGGTTGGTAAATAACCTGACCATCGATGCTTCCATGTCACTACCATTGGATCCCCTGATAGTTGAAGAAAAATCCAATTATAAAACCCCTTTTGTTGAGTTTCTCCAACACAGAACCCCCCTGCTAGAAAAATATGAGTGTTAGAGAATCCATCAATATGTAGATCAGTTCACCCTCCAATGTGGACCCAACCTTGAGACAATCTTATACATATATATGTTTGATTGAATTATCATCAGTTGTAGTAATGGAGATGAGATTACCCAGGTTATTCAGAAATTTCATGTAGGGTCCTTTGGTTCTCATCAAACATGGTTGAATCTCCCCCACTATATTTGAATGATGATATACTTCTGGCCCACCATGGCCCATGACTACATTGATTTCACCAATAGGTTCCATGCATGTTAGATCCATGATATCTTTGTACATCAACCACAAGTTCCCTTATATTCTATCAAGTACTCATGGCCCTTTTTAGTCTAGTGAATTGATGTCGTTGGACCCTATCCACTAGCAACAACTCTCTAGTGTATGTCAATTCTGACCACGATGGATTTCTTCTCCAAGTGGGAAGAAGCGATCCTCTTTGGGAAGGAAAGGCCCAATCAATTTTTGAATTCATGAGCTTCAATATCATACATGGATTCAATTTTACTCACTCTATTATTACTCATAACGACATAATATTATGGTAAGTTGTGATAAAGAGGTTGTACGCCAAGTACAACATCCAGTCCATCCATAAACCTCACTATCATGCATGAGAAAATGGATAGATTAAGGTGTTCCAAAAGACCCTCTCCAAAATTTAACAAAATATGATGGGACAGAATAAGAATATTTGTCTAAAAAAACTTCCCAACACTCTCTGGAATTTTCATACAATGATACAAAATTACACTTTGGAAACTCCATATTCCTTTTTATATGGAACTGAGGTAGTCCTACCCATTAAGATTAAATTTTCATCAATATGAAAAATTTTATATGATCAGAATATGTCATATAAAGTAGATGAGGTATGTCTATATGAAATAGAAACCATTGATGAAAATAAGCTTCAGGCCGTGCACAATCTATAGAGGCACCGAAGAAATATTGAATGATTGTTCAATATGAAGTTTCACCTCCTCTCTTTCCTCTATGGTGAAACAATATTGGCTCTCGGAATGCCCATGATACCAGGAATAAAGCTTATAAATTTGGAACCCAAGTGTGAAGGACCATACATCATTCATCAAGTCGATCCCAACGATGCATACTCTTTGGTCACCATGGATGGGGAGCACATCATTCCTCCAAAAAATTCCAAGTTCCTTGAGAAGTACACCACATAAGGAGTATGATTTCCCAAGAACACGGTGCTAAAATGGGCACTTAGACCAAGATTTTTGACCTTAATCTAGAAGATAAAGTCCATGAATCCTGAATTTAAACTATGTATAGGTCTTCCTTAGGAGAGTATAGAACAAAACATGCATCTTTGTTTCCTATTCATGGCTGGTTAAAGCTTTCACATCATAAACATTCCTCTCAGAACACCCCTCCACCAACTTCCTAGTTTCATGATAATAAAATTAATTACAATTATCATCCTAGACACATAATAAAAAACAACACAACACTATATAGTTTGTTCCAAATAGTACATCACCAACATTACTGGTCATCTTCCATGCCATGTTCAAGTATTATGTATGTCTTGATTCCCGTCTAAACAGGGAACAAGATTTGCAGCAATGCCTGAATTTCTTATCCTGGTTCAACCAATCAAAAAAGAAAGAAAGGAAAAATATATGCCAAATCTTTGTGTATGTGTTAGACCTATATAGAGATTTATTCTTTTACAATTACATGTGGATTTATTCTAATCCTAATGAGATATGTACAGACGCCCATACAATTTCTCTTTGGGAGTAGCTATAAATTCACACCCTATTTTTTTCTCCCTCATGCCCCATTTATGTTATAAGAGCCCCTTTAAGCTCATTTTAATCGGGTATTACATCTATAGGTGTCATAAAAATTTCTAAAGGTCAAATATCCAAATCTTCATTAAGAAACAATGGTGCATCATCATGAATCCTATGCCTCTTTCACATTGGATTTATGTTTCCACCATGCCGCCTATACATATTTTGGGGTTCATCCTCCCACAATTCCAAACTCCAGGACCTTAAAATGGGAGCCTATAGTCCAAGAATCATGACCTTAAAATGAATATAGGTCTTCTCATGGGTTTTGTGTGTGTTGTTGCTACTCCTTTGGCCCCATCCACATTGAATTTTCTATAACATCACACTATGAATACCCATTTGATACACCATCCCTCAAGGTCAAAACATTGTGTTGATAAACTATATCTAATGTCCACAGATCAAAATTATAAAATTCCAACCACACCATGAATAATTTCAATATTTCCAATGATAATTGTGGGATGCCTTAGTTCCTTCACCAGATAGGGTTTCCCCACCAATTTTTATCTTTTACCACGCTGTGTTTTAGAACTACGTGTGGCATATAATCATCATGGGATATGTAGTGACACCCATACATTTTTTCTATGGGTCCATTCACAATTCTATCAACCTTTTGGCCACGTATTCCCAATTATGGTCTAAGAACAATGACTCTAAGTGTCACAGAGTTCATGATAAGGTAGCTATAAGTTATGTGGGCTCTCTCCACCCTATCCATGTCAGGTATTATCTCTTGCGTGCCACATATATTCCCTTAGAAAAAAAACCTTTTTATTTCATGCAATATGACTCTAAAATGGTTTCCATGGTCCATGTAATATAACATTAAATCATTTTAAATACCCTGGTTGGAATCTCAATCCACGATATGGTCCTTCCACACTTCTAGTCATTCAAAGTTTAGATTTCCATCACCATCCAAATCCATACAGACCCCCTAATGGCTAGATCTCATGCCATCATTGTCTCACCTCCTATTCTAGGCCAACATCCTAATTGGTATTTGGGAACAAATTAAAGATACTATTTTTGAAACATGGTAAAAAGTTGATCATTCATTTACTCACCCCATTCCTAACAAACAAGGTCGTGATCCCTGTGTTTTAAAGTAAGTCAGCGATTGGTCCCTACATGTCGGTCGATCTTGGTACAGATCCTGAAAGTTTATACTTACCTACTTTCCATGTCCCCATATCATAGTGTAATTACATTAACCTTGGTGTCATTTTTTGAGCTCTAATATTTCATGAGATCCTCGATATCATTTCGTTCTTCCCACATAGATCATGACTAATGCGTGCTTGAGAGTCTAGTATGGTGTGAATCGACCTGGTCAAGCAGCCTAGAGGAACATTTAGTCCAAACAATATGAGATTACCTAAAATGCATTTTCCAAGAAATCATGGTTTAAAATATGTGTGGATATATCCCTAGGGCTATGTGGTGTGACTATGGGCCTTTTAGGCCTTCTTTTACATCGGGTTTTCTCTATGCTAGGACACATACACCCATATCAAGAATTACCTAGGTCCAAACTCTATGACCCTAAAATTAGATCCCTTAGTCTATGTGACATGAATTTAAATGGTTGGATGAGGTATAAGAAATATGACATAGACTATAAACAACATCCCAGCTACAAGATGTTAAATTGTACCATGCATCATCCTCAACATATGATGTTAAACGGAATGACTATCATCCTCAGTATCATGATGTAAAATTGAAAAAATGACCAAATACCTCACCTAAGATGTCCTATCTTGATATTGGTCAACTAAAACATTGTTCAAACTTTCAGATTTCACTCAATATTTGAGATGAAACCTCCTTAGAAATGGGTTTTATAATAGTATAGACCAGTACGCCTATACCGACGTGCACTAAGTAATTGAGGCATAGTCTCGAGAGTGTTGGAATCGATTTAAAAATTTCATCATTCCATTTCCATTTTTCATGTGTCCCTCACATTGATCCAAATCCTCTTTCATGTATAAAGGGACCCCATAATGTCCTGTTCTCATATCCTTTTGGATCACCTATACCTTCCTGGGAAAACATTTTTGATGACCTTGGACAATATTAAGAGATAGGTTCAGTGTTTAGAACAAGGTCACTGATAGAACCATATTTTTTCCCTGTTTTGGGATAACGGTATTGATACTACATTTGGAACATTGTAATTAGTTATCTTGTATCATTGTTCCACTATCATTTTTTTCCAAATATTGGGAATTTCGATTCAAAATTCTCATTTAACTTTTGTTTGGATAGATTCCAACTAGCCTAGTTTAATACTGCTCATGTACTAGAATACACTTGGAAACCAAGTTGTCTATTCTTAGATCCCTGTTCTATAGTCAAAGTCTATATCAAGCCTAAATTCTTTCGTTGGCCTATCAATAATTACAAACCCTGAGTATTCAATGATTATCTGAAACTCTCATAAAACGTGAATTATTATGTGATCATCCCTTGTTTCTCACAATAGACATGGACCATGTGTGATTAGGGATTGTTCATTATTTGTCTCACAAATTTGATCAAGGTGTGATAATTAAAGCTAGAAAAGGAATGTTTCTACACACACAACAAGTATCAAGAAAGAAAACAAGTCAAGGAAAGTCTATTAATCCACACATTGGATCCTCTCTTGAGTTATGACACAATTTCCCATATTTCCCAGCTATAGTAATTAAATTATTCAAATCTTCCAGCCTTTCGCGTGTGGCCTGTATGATTCACTACCAATTTCGTAGATCTTCTTCCTCATCCTTGGATTCCAGATGATTCTAATTAGCTCTTACCATTTTCAAGATCCACTTAGGCTAGATATTGATAATTTGAGTAGTCTCATACTTCATTTGGTTCTAGACCTCTTCTAGTCGAGATCTCAACATACTGATGATTTTTTTGAGCCCTGAGGAAGGAAGTATGCTCACCCACTTGCTCCTCCAGAAACTAAATCTCATTGTTGGCCTCCTAAAGCAGTCATAGGCTTTACAAAATTCTATAAAATTAGGAAAATTCTAGGCAATGGATTCCCTCCCACATCTTTTTAGCAAGGTAATTAAGGACTAGCATGCCAATACCTCGAGCAGCTTACCCTTCGATGTAAAAATCATGTATTCAATGGTAATGGTATCCCATTCAACTCACCAACTAAGGATCTGGTATCTGATCATTGAATTTCTGGATGCACCTCTTTCCCCTACACCAGATGATATGATTTTCTTTAGCTGCATCATGATCTAAGCAATCCAGATCCTCTAGGGATACAGGATCATACTCTGGAAAAGCAGTGAGGAGTATAGCTGCAAGTTCTTCCTTCAGTTTCCTCTCTGGGGAACTAGGATCAAAATCACGGGGGAAGACATCTTCACTTGATTCTTTATCCCTAGAAGCCTTTCCCATGCCAACCTTGAGTTCTATCCAACTCGTGGAATCACTCATGACCACAACCACATAATTTTATGGAACCATTGAGGCAGGATTAGTTTGGATGATCGGATACTCATGAATAAGAGTGGATATTTGAATAGATTCCCCATATGCCTCAGCCTCATATTCTTGTTGGGCTTGAAATATTCTAAGAACTGTATAGAGTAAAAGAACCGCAGTTAATCAGGGAAGAAAATGACAGGTACAACCTTAAGAGAGTGATGAATTACGATAGCCACACACTGTTGGGTTAAGCCCTTGAGTCACTATAGGGAATCCCACCCCAGGATACCCTAATGCATTGGGTATTTTAATGACTGCAACTTGTTTTCCTCACTTCATTTGGGTAAAAACTATATCGAGTAGGAAAACATGTTGATTCTAAGGATCTGTGGAAGTTCTATTAAAGCCATGTAATTTGAAATATTACTTACATTGAGGAGGATAAATCTTGATGATAAGCCTCCTTGGGTGCTATGCCTCCCTAGTAATTGATCATGACGTGGTGATTCCAAGTAATGGTCCCTCTAGATGACAGGATGTCCCCAAGATTCCAAGACTTCTACCAAGACCTCCTCATCCAAACCACCATGAGTCACCTCAACTATGAATGGGCCTCACCCAGCCTTGAACCCAGTCACAGGCTTTTGAGAAATTTCTACCACACTCGTTGGAAAATTTTCACCTCCTAGAGTTGGAGCCTCTTGTTCCCTATTGAGATATTTATATACAAGATAAGTATTTTTAGTGGTCTTACATAATAAAGGGGTGTTATCAGAGAAATATTTAAGTTAAATATTACTAATATATATATGAAAAATTATTTTTTAGAGCCTAGGATCTCACCTCATTCCCAAGGAATCCCCTGACAAACAACCATCCCTTAATATTCGTCATCATCATATTCCTCTTATTATTCTCCATCATAATTTTCATCCTCGGGTGGCGTATCCTCCTGATATGACTCTTGGACAAGCATTAACTTTACCAGGGGGTGCCTTTTACTACCCCTACTTGCTTGCATAAATATCCACGTCTGTTCTGTATACATGTATCTGATGGAGTTCTACCTTGTATGTGACATGAATATTCCTAAATTATAGAAACTCGATCCACCCCACTTCATATTCTTCCACAAGTCCTCCATCATCATAAAATGTCGTAATGTTATCTAGGAAGACAAGAGGGAGGGGAAGATGGTGTTAGAAAATGAATGGATAAGATACATCAGCTTATTCATGGGGGCATATTTTTCTGGCCACTAAGACCACTTTCGGGACAATTCCTTTAAAGGAGGAGGGGGTGCAGCCACACCTTGTGACATCCCTACCATAGTGGTCCCTGTCGGAGTCACTCCAGATGTCTGGATTGCCTCTCGAGAGGAATATTTTCTGCCTAAACACTCTTCAAGCTCCACAGATAAGTTTTTGATCACTCATATATGTTTCTATAGGATTGACAATATATATGCTACTGCCAATTTGCTAGCATATTCCATCAACAGGATCATATCCGCATTGTTCAGCAGAATAATGATGGTTTCTTAGAATCCCAAAGTTATAATCATACACTATTGATGAAAATAATACAAGGGTACCGATATTCATGGATCCCCATGTAGGTTTTCTTCACCACCCATTGGATGCTCCCAAAATATTTGAAAAAATGGGACGGAGTGTACAATTTTCAAATAAAATTTCCATCGATCCGTGCCACTAAAATACACCCCAAAATCTGTAAAAGTAATCCTTTTTCTTCCATGAACCTTGTAGGTTTTTTAATATTTGACCGATTGGATTTTCTAAGGGGTGGAAGTTGAAGTTTTCATGGTTTCCAATATGAAGTTTTACCCCGACATCGTTGAGTGTCATCAACAAAATCCCATCTATGTTAAAAAATGATGGATGAAGATAGGAATCTAGGGGATAGATATCATTTAAGAAGTCATAACCTCTAAGAATCTACACAATCAAACCATACAGAAACTAGAATAGTCCAATAATGTACATGGTTGTGTTTCCTCTTTCAAAAAAGCCCAATATGATGTAGATTCTGGCCAGTATGGGAACTCCCATGTTGACCATGTTTCTAGCAGCCAGTATTGACACCATCACAAATATCCTCGGATGAACCCCCATCTTTATGTCCCTCACTAGATATAACCTCCCACATAATAAGGTGTAATGGAATTTTGTATAGAATACCAAATGGTACATGTATCCTACCATGTTGTAACCCCACTTCTGATATTGTCCTCCCTCCAAGAAAAACCTGTATGAATTGTACTTTCCACTCTGTGATACAAATGGACACTCCATTCCACGTCCAAACATTTTCACCTTCTCATCCTTCTTTAGGAACAATTCATACCATGTTTGAAATAGAATTTCCTTTTGGGTGAATCTTATCTTTATATTTTCCTTTACTACTTCTAGGATGTATTGTGCCAAGATCAGTGTATGTTTATTGGTTTTTCTAGTATTCAGTGGTGACATGTACTATTCATATTAAAATCCCTCTAGTAGGTTTCATATGATATAGTGTATTTCCCATTGACTGGTGCCAAATTCCTTGTGATGAAGATGGATCATGTACATGTATAGATACCATTGGTTGAGGAAATATCACACTTACTCATATTGGAAGTAAAAGTGGAACTGAGACATCCAAACTACTTCATACAAGCTAATGTTTCATAGCCCTGTCCCCATATTTTTGGTACTGTAGTGCACCTAGTATGCCCATGCCCACTCACCGGTTAAGTTACCACTAGTCCTTAAGTCCTGATCCTTCTTTCTGCCCTTCCAGTCTTCTCTTATACTGCATGAAAAGGTGCAAGCGTGATGGTCTAGGAACTCATTGGATTCTAGATCATCCCCCATGACTATTCTTGTCCTCCCATTTAGTACATAGATGTAAAGGTCCCTATGATCCCTATAATAATGATAGTGAGTAGAGATATTCTGGCATTGAAGCTCATATTCCCGTGTGAACCACGACAGTGGGGAGTTACCCATGAAATATGAAATGTCCACCCATCCAATGGCCTGGAGTTCCATATATGAAGGTAGTTACTCAGTGGATAGTCTATCTATGTTTGTTTCAGCATTACTAGTAGAATCTAGTTATCTGATACAACCCTGCTAGACTGAATAACATGAGGATAACCACTCATATCAACCTTTTGAGTAGGAATAATTGCATGGATATGAGCATCTTCCTGTGGGTTGGCCATTTCAGATGGATTGGAATGCTCTATGGGTGAAATACACAAGATGTGGAGATTAGTGTGAGAGTTTCGTGGTTCTGTGCAAGATAAAGTAATGGACATGAAAAATGCAGGCAATTTAGAAAAGGCAGTTGCCCGGAGGAAACAAACTATGTGGGAAAAAGTGTCCAAAGCTCAGTTTTTTGTGTAGGAGGATTGATCTTACACACATGAGGGAAAATATCCTATCATCTAACATATTTATAGGCTTGAAACTAGTCATTTGTGTGAATGTAAGGCCTATTATGCGCAGGTCCTCTAATTCTGCACGCACAACTGAGGATGGACCCCTCTCTTTGGCGTTTCCCTTAGAACCTGATGTTCAATCCCATTTTAGCTCAGATTATGAGGGGAGGGGGACATTTCTTGGCATCAAATTCCACCTAAGTTGTAATAGTATATATTCTACTAAATCAATAGTGTCATCCAACTCAACTGTATATTTAGAGAAGACCGAGGGAGGTGCACGCATGTTTGGAGATGTTCACGCAAACTGGAATTCTACATGTAAGACCCTTACATGCCCAACACAACGTATCTCAAGCCTCCTTTATAAAGGATACTATACAAGTAATGGAAGGTGTGTTCAAGTGGTTGTTCATGAATGAAAACCTCTTCCACTCGAAATGTGGTGTTAACCCACCTCTTGTGCGATTGTTCACTATGGAAAAGGAGTCATCTATGCAGAAGCCCTATTCCACACCCAGAATCATACGAACTATCACTAATGGAATCATTTACATATTTAAGGCCACCCCTTTATTCTGAGTGATCCTATGGAAGTTGAACCATCTCTCTACTACATATAAGTCCTCTTCTATGAAATCACATAAGAATGGAAACCTCATGGTATAAGATCTTGCATGACAGGTTCCCTGGGTATCCTCCTTTATGTGGGCCCATAATGGCTTGAAAATATTCCATCTCTTTCAATCCTATGTCATGTGAACTCAAAAGGATCCTCTTACATGCACCCCTAGTTTTGAGCACAACACAATCTGGTGCTCAACCCTAACCTTTTGTGTGCATGTATCCAATAATGCATGCACCCCTTCTTTGATTCTCCATGGCCTACCTTTGTCTCAAAACACCATGTTCAGGGCCACTATTCAAGTGCCTCCAATGAATTTCACTCACCTCTAGTGAAAAACCCTCTAGGCTTTCACATATTTATTTATTAATCCCTCACATGTTAACCCCATTTGGGTTTCCATACCTCTTTCTTTTCATCATAGGTACGCTATTGCTTCTTGATTTTCCACATAAGAACAATAATTTATACCACATGACTAACCAATACTCCACACTATTATACCTTTGCATTATTAAACCAATGACCCTCTCAGAGGCACAATATCTTCTATTATGTAAGCCTATGAGGTGATGAGTGAGTTCCCCATGTTCGAGATGCATTACATAAAATTGGAGAGCAACAATTTCCTCAAAAAATGACCTTTAACTGTGGGGTCACCCTATGTGAAAAATGTCAAATTATCCCATGTATGAGTCACAAAGAATGAAATCCTCCCACATAGAATGAAATCCTCCAGACTGAATCATATAGAATATTGGCACTGTGATCCTTTCCACTTCTCACACTCTCAATCCTCTATCACTCTCCCTTTTAGATTTATTGCCATGTGAACCTATGGTAGTTTCCACAAATAATACCAACCAAATTTTGATAGGATTATCTATGTATGACAGACATGGAATGATATATTCCTCAAATGGAATGAGATCCTCCTTATATAAAATGATATTTTCTTTGGGTATCTTTCTTGCACAATACCCACACCGTCTCTTGTTGGTGCATCTATCACGACACGACAGTTAAGTATACTTCCTCTTATTTCTCACACCAAGCATGAATCCCAAGGGTTTAGAGGTTATAAATGACCATAAAATCCGACCTCCACATCTATGAGTTACTTCTATGCATAATCACTTATATGTATAATGGGAAACCCACATGGTGTAAGCCCTATCGTGCCTCTGCCAACTGGCCTCCTCCTAATGTGTAATCCACAATCATATTCATGATCAATGGGATGCTTCCATGCATAATCCCAAACCAAATCATATATTGGGAATCTTCCATGCATAATACCCTAATATATCCCTTAAAATGGAAATCTTCCATGCATCGTACCCAATCAAGCCCCCGTTAACTAGGCATCCTCTAAGGTGTAAGTACCAGCCCCGTCGAACTACATTTGATTTTATTACCAAGAACTTGGGATAAATATGAATCCCCTATGAGTTCCAAACCCATAAATCAATCCATTCTATTAATTATTCAAAACAATTCATCCATTCCACCCAATAATCTTTCCATTCCATCCATTCCTCCAAATAATCCATCTATAATCCATCCCAATTTTATCCGGGAGGACACATCTATGTAAGATCATTCCATCCATCCATATCATAGTTATTCCTAATTCCAAACATCCCTTTTTAGGAAT
Organism: Viscum album; assembly: GCA_963277665.1. Classification (NCBI taxonomy): domain Eukaryota; kingdom Viridiplantae; phylum Streptophyta; class Magnoliopsida; order Santalales; family Viscaceae; genus Viscum; species Viscum album. The sequence goes on along the minus strand of OY728163.1, from coordinate 1,203,233,530 downwards.
AAATCCTACACAAACCAACAAATAGAAATTCTCTTATGAAGAGAAGCTCACATGCAAACTCCCCACACCACCCATCAAAATTTGTTGGTTTTGATCCATGTCTACTGAAATGGGTACAAAGGATGACTCTTTTAGGGTTAATCCAAACCAATGGTAAAATTTGGTGCCCCCTCATAGGGGTTAACCCCTTTATTCAACTCTACTGGTGTCCAGATCAACATTCATCTTGTGAAAATTTCCCTTCATGGACACACCTCCCAGATCTACCTCTGAAGGAGTTCCGACTCATCCATCTGGTAAACCTTTCATGTGATCCCTCCCAGGGACACACTGCCTTGATCATGGGGCCTTCTGATCATTACCCTTCCATCTCTATAATATGTTAAACATGTAACCCATCTCATGACGATACCTCATGATAAACATGGGATGCTTGAGGTGAAAATGTTAGAAGATATGTTCCTACGACGTTAACTACCTCATGCTAAACATGGGATGCTTATGCTAAAATCCGTGGAAGATATGAGTCCAAAATCAGTTACCTCATGAAAAAAATGGGATGCCTTGGGTTCCATGTCCAAGATTCCCTCTTATGTGAAAAATACATGTGACAAATGCTCCATCATCCAAACATTCCAGAAATTCCAAATGTGACTACTCTCCTAACCGAAGGTTGTTCCTTGTCAAGACCATTTGTAATTTCTATAAATAAGTAGTGTAATTAACCAACATCCACAAAGTGATGGCACTAGTAATGAGTTTCAAAAACATGTATTAATATATAAGGTCTACTCAGGCTAGGTGAAAAATTTCAAGGATGAATCCATGGAATGGGGAACCAACATCCCATCATCCCATTTCGAACAAGGAACTTACATCACCAAAGAATATGACGAATGTCACCCAGTTTTGGAAAGTGGTAATGTGTGGTAATAATGCAATGCTAGCGTAATGATGAAACATGAGGAGGGGATCCCCATAGAAAGTGTTGAAAATATTTCAAACTCTTGTATGTGATAGAATAACTCCATGATGGGTGGTCAAAAGTACTTATTTATCTAGATTCAATATCTTCTATCCAAGGGATATGTGGTTTTTTTTATTGTATGATAATCTGTTCACTAATGAAAGTAAGAGGCATAAATATTACTCTAATATTATAAAGTCATTATTTTTATATCATGCTAAAAGAGTGTCTTCCATTAATCAATGAAATAATGATGTTATTTTAAATCATATTCATAGTTGTTTCTTTGTGTAGGATCTTAGAGACACGCCATGCATTATTTTATTATGTGATTAAACATTGTAAAACCCTATCCTACTAGTTGGATTATTATTACATGTTGGAACCACTGCTTTAGTTTGAAAATGTGTCATATATGTTTATGTTAACTTGATATAAAGTTGTCCATGGAGGAGAAGTCATTGCATGGAAGACCCATTTCGTCATTATTCCTTTTTTCTAAAATATGTGTATACTAACTCAGTATCTAGTGGAACATGGAGAAAAAACCATCCCATGGTATTCCCAATTATTTAGTATACCCTAGAGTTAGATACGAATATGAATATTGATATCAGTTGGGTTATGAAGGACCAACTATTGCACAATGTTCCTAATTATTTAGTAAAACTTATATTCATATGGATTTATGATATATTGATGTCACATTGATCATGTTGGATGAACCATTTCATGGATTTCTCAATTATTTAGTATTCCTTAAAGTTAGATACATGTATTCAAACTCAATATCAGATGGACCATTGAATGCAACCATTTTTTCATAGCATCACCTATACTCAAGTTATAATACCTTGATAAAACCCATCCCAACCCATGTATCCTGGATATGATCATTAAAAAGTTTCAAAAATAACACTAGTAGGTATATTTGAGCTTTATGAAAACATGATATGTGTACAATGATCTGAAGTAATTTATATGTAATGCGTTTTACCACTTTACTTATCATATGTCACTTGCATTAATTTTTTTTATTATATTAGATACTCTATTGGAAGGGTCCTATTGATGTTCTAAGGAAATAAATGTGTAAACTACCTGAAGGTGGGGTGGGGGTTAATTAGTCTGACCAAAAATATTTCTCAAAAAGTACAAGATATTTTAGTTTTAGATAGTGTTTTTGATCTTTAGGTAATAAAAAAATAAAATACGATGATAGGTAGAGAGAGATAAAACTAAACATTTAAAAATTATTTTTACTGGGGTCAATAAATATTTTTTATTTAGAGAATATGTCCTTGGTTCTTAGTATTTTCAATCACACTTCACATTTTATTTCAATATTATTAAAAAATAGAATATTTGGAGCAATATATTGTTTCTATATTTTAGTAAAAATCATGAAATTAAAATATAGGGCCAATGGGTATAAAAACTATGATAGATCTTATTTAATCCTTTTAATGTTTTTCCAATACATGGATCAAGTATGAAATTTTTTCTTCTCCTTAAATCTAATCATCAATTTTTAGAAATAGTCCCATAAATATATGGTTTATTATATTAAATTTTGTCAATAATTTACAAATAAAAACACCATATTTTTGAATATAATCATAAATCATGTTGTAACACTATGTGTTATAGTACAATGTATGATCAACATCATATCAAAAAACTAAGGATTTAATTAATTAATATATTATTTAAAATATTCAACCTGATTAAAAAACCCTTGAATAAATTAAATTCATTGTGTAGTGAGGATTTAATTCATAAATCAATTATTTTAAAAATCAAAATTCCTAATAAAACCTGAAATTGCTTTCCACAGGACAATATACTACTATAGTGTGGTTCATATAGAATTTGATTCTCATATCCACAAAAATATTCTTTGTCCTTCCTATTATGATATAATTCCATGAACCATGTTAAAAGTATTATATATTATTGTATTATGTTTCCCTGGTAAATCCCAAATGTGAAACCATTTTACATCATAAAACCTACTCAAAATATGATGGGAAATTACATTATAATATAATTTAAAATTCCTTAATGTTAAAAATAATATAAACATTCATATATTGTAAGGACCAGCCTTGAAACCATATAAAATTATTCATAAATAATTATTTAACAAAGTAGGGAATTATTCAAGGTATAATATTGCAACAAGAAGCCTACATAACACTAAAAATATTATTTCTCCACAAGTAAATTTCAAAAACATAGACAAATAACTATGAAATATCAAATATATATTGGGGTATTATTTTTATATATGTGGAATCTTATTCTTCCATCAAATAATAAGAATTTTATGAATACATAGTTCTTGTGTGAATTTTCAAACTCATTAAAATTTTATCCTATTGACACATCTACTACTCCAATAAAAATCCCACTTATCAATGAGAATATTGAAAATAAACATATCATGAAAAATATTTAAAATCTTATAGATTATCAACTCATATAACTAATAATCACATAGAACAAAATGTAATAGTTATATAAACACCATATTACTCTATTGAGTAATTTTTTAGAGAGTAATCCAACCCTTATTTTAAGAAGTAATATTATATTGACCTAGTCTCAATTAAGGCCTTCCCAACTCCACCATTGTCAACTCACTTCATGAGGGATCTCCAATATTTTAATTTATATTTTTGTAATATTTTTAACCTTCAAATAGTAATTTCATCCACCAAAAAATCCTCTTGTCCCCCTCTATATGGAAACACCCTTTAAATATTTTCTCTCATTTTTAATACCCTGAATGATTGGTAATTTTCAAAATTTACTAGAAAATATCAAAATATATTCAAACCATTTTTTAATAAATGAAAAATAAAATAAAAGCACAAATTTATATGAATATTTAGAGATAATTAACTCACAAAAAAACTCTTATGTTTTTGGAGGAATCCCTTTTTAAGGTATTTATCAATTTTTTTTGACTTGATCTTATATTGAATAAAATTCCATGTTCATCTTACAATGTTATTTATTTTTCTAAATGATGTTTTATTTAATATCAATCATTAATATTTCACTATATTGTTTAAAAATTTATTTAACTTTAGTCATCACACTTAATCAAAAAAGGATATATAACTTACACTATAATGCATTTGAGCAATGAGTTAATTCAATTAAGTTGAGATTTTTCTTCTGATGTGACAATCTATTAATATTATATTGTACTTATTGGGATAAAATTAATATTCAAGGAGTTCCGAGAAATAAACATTACTCTAATAAATAATTAAACTTCATAAACAGAGATTCGATATTCGAAATCACAAACCAGATTAGTATTGTAAAAACTATAAAGATGTAATTATATTTTTAATAATATATCAATCCCTACTTGATATAATATTTGAAATAATGAAAAATTATTTTTGATTCTATATTATGTAGCCGTTTTAGGTTACTCTTAAATTTATTAGAATCTATGAAAACATATATGATGTCTGATCATGATGTCAACAAGTAGACTAAACTACTAATAATCCTTCAAAACAAAATTAATCTATACTTCTCCCTTATTCATCCTAGATTTATCCAATATGCAATTGAAGTGTATTTGTTTCTTGAATATTATATTCTAAAACATTTAAATATATATTTGAAATTTTATTCATGTAAAATAAATATACAATATACTATATTCAAAACATCAATACCCAATAAAAAATTTATCTCATTAAACATTGATATTTCATTGTTTTTCATTATTAGGGAAACAAATTATTTTCAATTGTCCACTTTATCTCCAGAAAAAATTATTCCACCAACATAAAAAAACATAATGAGTGAATTGATATTGTTTTCTTTAACATATAAATATCTATATACCATTACTATTTTAAAACCGATTGTCTTTATGTTTCTTTCCAACTTTGAATACCATGAATGAGGTGTTTTTTGATCTAATAAATATTTTATTTATCTTACACACATTAGAAACATTATTTTCAATAATAAATCCTTTAGTATGGTCAATGAATGCTACCCATTCAAGATCTCCATTCAATAATGTTTAAGTAGTATCAATTTTAAAAAACTGAGAATTTCCTTTGAGAAAAAATCACATGAAATATACCTATATTTTCAAACCTTATGACTGGAGAAAAATAATCATCAAATTCAAAGAGTAATCCTTTTGAAAAAGATGGTATTTATTCAATGCCACTTATCATTTATTATCACGTTTTTAACCTCCTTTTTTTTATAAATAACATTTTAGTCTTTAGGATGTGATATAAATTTATATTTTTCATTATTATAGATATTATTTAGTTACACTTTCATGATTAAGGTCCAATATTTATTTGGAAATCTATTTTTAATACTTCATGGTTAAAAGTATGAAAACAAGCTCATATTATGGGAACTTTTGAAATTCCTTCATGTTATTAATTTTCAAATTATTTTTATAATTATGTTTTTGGGAATAAATTATTTTATTAGTACATTTAACTTAGATATACCTAGTTATAAGAGTCCCCTATATTAAAATACCTTTGAACAAACTTGTTTTTTCAACCAGGTGTTGTAATTGGGGTTGTACCTTGGTGATCAACATTTTCATAATGAGACACAACCTCATTATGAAATAGAAATTAATTTCATAAAATATCATATTTTTTCACAATGAAATCATTATAATTTTAAAATATCAAATTTATTTTTTTCTTTTAACATAGATAACATTATTCTCCTAGTGTAGAACCAAGAAACACCCCTCCATATTTTAATTCATAAAAAATCCCAAGTGTATCTCTTTTATTTTGATAATGAATGGATTAAGAAAAGACCTAATGGTCTTTAAATTTAATTTATTTCAAAACAAAACCCCATAAATCATGTTTACTAAATTAGATCAAATAAAAAAATGAAAATGTAATCAATTAATATTGTATATTATTTATAAATAATTTTTTTGGTTCCATGATTCAATAATATAGTTCTTACCATGTTAACCAAAGACCAGTTTATTTTCTTAATCAACCTAATTGTTTTAAATTTGTATGAGGATCTATATTAATTACTTATCCAATGATTTTTATGATATTGTTAAAATTATTTATATTTATACTAATATCCATTATTTTTAAATAATATTTGGATTACAATGTTGGTTTGATTTTTAATATTTTTTCCATACATTTTAAATTTTTCAAGAACTAATGATTTAGTATCAGGGAAATAAATATAAGTCACCTAAATAAAACTGTCAATAAAATTAATTAAATAATTATTTTCATTAATTTATTTTACACTTCTTTGAACATAAACATTAAAATATATAAGTTTAAGTGGCATATTGATTTTAATATCCATTGGATCATAACTTTTTTACATAATTTTTCTCTCATATCAAACATCATTAGTTTTTCCCTCACCTGGTTATAATTTAAAATACTTCTCAGGGAATTATAATTTATTAATATAATAATTTTATTTTCTATAAAATTTCCAAGTCTTTTATTTCAAATCCCATTCTCATCCTTCACACTCAAATAAAAGGTTTCTCTATAATTCAAAACCTCAAATAGATTTCCACTTATCATATATCCTTTCATGAAAATTATTCATACTATAATATACTAATGATATATCCATTCCTCTAAAAATAACCCCATTCCCATTTTATTAATGTTTAGGTATACTAAAGAGATCGTTTCTCAACACATTAATAGATAAAATATCACTTAAAGTGATACTTTTCTCCCCAATTTTTGCAATTCCAAAAACATTGATATTAAATGAAATATTGATAGAAAATTTAATATGACCACTATAATATTTTTGATTTTTTATTTACACAACTTAACACATTAATATCCAACTTGGGATATCAATAATTTAAGCGTACCACCCAAATCCTACCTTCAATTGGCTAGGGTTTGAGGATTAACATCAATTGTGCATATCACACCTGATGAGAGGAATTATCCTAATGATCCTTATATGAAAAAACATATCATCAGATAGGATAACCATAATTATAGAATATATATGTAATAACCAAAAATTTTATAAATGGAATTCCCTTTTGAATGAATTAGTTCATTATTAAGTAATGTAGTTACTGAAAACACTTGCACTACTTTTTTAAATTTTTTTGTCATTATAGATTATCGAATTTAAAATATCGTTAAGAATTAAAACCATTGATACTATATATATTTTATAGTTTCCATTAATATTAGTATATATTTTTGTTTATGGTAATGTATAATTGAAAAAAAAGAAATAAACTATTTCCTCAGCCAACAATATCGTACCCTATAATGCCCATTTATTAGTGATTATGAAGGATATGACATCACTAGGCTTTACCCATGAACAATACCAAGGTAAGATTAAAAAAATAAAGCTAAATAAAAACTATTTATGATATAATTTAAACCTTATCAAGATCACAAACCAAACTGTGTTTTCCAAACCACCCCATGAAAGCACTACGATAGCACAACTTACCCTTAGGGGACATGAAAGTGTAATAAGGGGTTATGTATCTAGAACCAAGTAGTATGAATTTCTATATTTTCTTTTAAATAAAATAATTATTATATTTATACCCTTTTATTATTACTTTATACAATATCTTATAACGAGTTAAATAAAAATTAGATTACGATTTGAAGAAATAAAAATTAATTTTTTGTGAAAAATATAGTTTTAATTAGGACACTCTTTTAATAAATTACATATTTTTTCCAAATAAGTGTTATTTTAATAAAATATTATTATTAAATAATAATTATTTTAAATATAAATCATAATATGATTTAATGATGTCCAATTTAATTTTTATAAGTTTAATAATGTTGGTAGTGTTGTAAAAACAAATATTTTCCAATAAATAAGGTTTTTTATTTAAAACATAATTTTTTTTATTTAGAAAATAAATTTGATAAAATAAATATTATTTTTTAAATAACACATCAAAATTATCCAATGGTTAATTTTTTATATATTTTTCTAAAATAGTCAAATTTTTGGGTAAAAATTAAATGCTGTATAAATATACGGTATGTATTATGACATTATAATGGCCTAAAATTTATGTAATAAATCCTGTAAATGGTAAAACAACCCAAAAAATAAATATTATTTAAAATAATGTGTTTTTAAGTTATTTTATTAATTTTAAAAATCTATATGGAATCCTCAAAAACCAATATTAAAGTTAAAGTATTTAAAAACAATTATTTATGAACATGAATCACTTATACATCATCAATGATATTATTTAAATGAGTTAAATTATTATCCTAATAAAATTTTAAAAACCAATATTCTTTTGTATAAATAATGGGAATACCATGTTGTGGTTTTTGGTTTTTTTATTTTATCACTTAGTGTCGAAAGTAATGTTTAAAATTCAATAAATAATTACACTCTCTTTTCCTCTAAATACCCACCAAATATCCCATTCCCATTCAATTAAAACCAATTGAGTATTAAGTTTCTATAATTTACACCATCTAAATCCCTTAAAAGGTGTTCCCAATATCTTAATAAACTCCTCCTAATCATTTATAAGGGACCTCTAAAGGGTCGAGATCCTATTATCTTCCTTTTAATTTCATGCACTATCTTTATACTAAGGTTTATGATTTTAAATTAATTGTTTTTTTTGTGATTTTATACATAAATTTACTTTACATATGATTACTAAGTAATTAGAGACATCATTTCACTATCATTAAATCCTTCCATGAACTTTTATGTACATTAATTATGCAGTTGAAATTATTCCATTATTTTCCATGCTAAAATTTTGTGTTGTAAATATCCATCCCCATTTACACTCAGGGGTATTCACCTAGAAATAACTATTCTTAATTGATTGGTTAATTAAACATATATAACCCACACTCATTAATCGGGGTAGTAAAAGTTATGAAATACATTATTATATTATAAATTCTACATGACATAGAAAAATATACTTGTATGAATGTGATAGGTGAGCCTAGAATTATATATACCTCTAATGCATTATAAAATGTTTTTATCTCATGAGACACCATGTATGGTTCATGGTAGGTTATCCCAATAACACTATGTTATTATTTTTATACAGTTATCCTTGTCTTATTCTTATAATGACAAATTTTATATTATTTCCACTATGCTATATTACCTTGATGTTACCCTCTTATACCATGATTTTATGTTAATGTTTATGATTCTATACATTTTATATCACCTTGATATGCCTCTTGAATCACATGAATTACTTTATTTATACTATTCAAGGTCTTTATATATCATTCACATAAAACATTCCTCTTTTATAGTTATGAAGCAACATAGTTGTTCAATATAAACTTCTTCATTGATATCCCCATTTTAGAAATGTTTACATGAAATCCATCTAGAAATTTTTTTATATACATTGTTAAACAATAGAATAAAATATTAGGATAGTTTTAATAGATAAATGTTTCATCAAAGTCAATTCAATTAATTTGAGAGAAAACGTTACAAACTAGTCAAGCCATATTTCTTATAACTTTAACTTTTTTATTTAACTTTTTTAGAAAGACCCACTTTTCCATAATCATTTTTTTATTGATTGGTTTTGGAATAAATTCCCATGTATTACTATTCTAAATATAATTCATCTCTTCATTCATAGAATCCATCCATTTCTATTCTCCATAGATTCATTAAAAAAACATGGAATCACTTTTTAATTTAAAAAATTATTTGATACTAAATTTGAAGCTCTTTTGGTTTCAAACTATTTTTGTTGATCTCCAATGATGTTGTGAAATTTGACTTACTTAGCCAATATTATGTGAATTTAAGTGTTCCTCATCAATTTATAAACCCGAGTAAAAATATTAAACTTGATATGTTTATACATTGTTATTATCATAAATATATTTTTAATGTTGTTTCACTAAAACCACCTCAACATAACATTCATCAATATATGTAACTATTTTTGAATCATTAATACCATATATTTAATGAAATTTCACATCTATATAATCAACCATATTTCCCATATCTTTATTATAACACCTATATCCTCTACCATTATTAGGGTCGCTAAGAAATATCCCATCAAAAACTCTCTAACAAAACATCCGTAAATTTTATTTCATGAACTGGTTTGGGATTCCATCAAACCTAACACCCGAATCAGCCCATGGTATGGACTTATTCATGTTACCAACTCCCAAGGCCTTGAAACAAGTTCATGTGAATCCATAAACACCTCTGGTTATGATTCTCCCATTATAATAATCCAAAAACAATCCAAAGAATTCTACATCACATTATAATCAATGACCAAATTAATGAGATTAAAAGATAACATAGAAACCTGAGTTTAGCATTTAACATTTACAAAAAAACAAAAATAACCAAAACGGGAAAGGGATCAACTAAAAAAATAAAATCTATAAATATCACATGGCTCCACAACCATAATAACACTATAAATAGATTACCAAAAAGGTAATTCTCTATCACATGGAACCGCTTGCACCTCTATAGAAGTCCTTGACTTTACATAAGTTAGACAGAATAAGATCTACATATAACTAAGGCTGTATGTTGGGTGTGAGAAAAATTTAATAGTAGGATACCTCCCACCAAAACGACTCCATTAAATGAAATTAATTGAAAAATTAAAAATCTCGTTTTGAAAATAATTGACTGTACAACTTTTAAAATTAAACAGTTTTAATTCATAAATAAAAGTGAAATTGATTAATATATAAATTTATAATGGTTTGAAAAAAACCAATGCACCATGTGAAATTCACTAAGTTGATAGGTTATTAGGGTCTTAGGGTCCTTGTAACTCAGTGACCAAACCATATATTACATTCTCAAGCATGATCCACTAGATATGTCACAACCAATGTTCTAGTGGTCCCCAAGTCAAAATCAAATGATTAGTTAGTGTTGTAGTGTAAACTAGTCAGTATAAGGCCCTATCCGTAAACCTTAATTAATCTTGAGTTATTACAAGATTACACATTGAGGATCTTTTCAGGTTTAGAGTTTTAGATAATTAGATCATGAAACTTGCATTACATTCCACATTTAAACAAAGTGGTTAAATAAAAGATAGTATTCATTCTTCCCATCAACGGAAACATATTGAAAATAAAACATGGATTCTTTCTTGACACATCCTTGACACTAGCATCACATCATGTACCTTTTCCTTGACCTGTGAAAAACATTTCAAAAACTTGGGATGAGCATAAAAAGCTCAGTAAGGGTTATAAAAAATATGTAAAGGAAACATGAGTTCATATATACATAAGAATGAAATCATAATTTAACCATAAAACAAAGGCACTTTAACATACCTCATCAAACCATGAATAAAATCATAGAAATCATAAGACATAAAGGTAACTTGAGGCATTCAGAACATTTATACGTAGGGAGTAACCCTCTTGGTTACATTTGGAATACCCATCACAGTATATTCCCTAAATCTCTTCGGAGAAACCTTAACGTTTCACTCCTTCGCGTTACCCAATGCATTGGAGAGCTATAACGGGATCACCCGCCCTTAGTTTATCACGGAACCACCGGTGTTCATAATAATGCCCAAGAACCATAACATAATTCATAAAACATGCATAAAGGAAACATAACATTTCCACATTTCAATCACGAGATATCAATACAACACATTGATATAAAAAATTAATGAAAACCATTTTCAATACCAAAGTAAAACATGGTATTTACTTTTTCATTTAAAAATAAATTATGTCTTGTAGAGGAAGCCAAAACTCAAATAATGGTCACGGCGGCGGAGAAGTCATTATCGCCGCATACGTACGACAAGAAAAACATTCCCTTTTTTCATTTAGTAAAACGCTTCGTATAAAAAAGATTCCTTTTGAATAAGCGTAAAATTCAAAGGGGTTTATACACTGTATAAAAGAAGGTTGTGTATAAATTAAAATATTCCTCAATGAAAGGAGATTGAGACGAAGTCCCATACAAAGATAGTATCCTTGGTTTAAGGATAAATCAGTTACATAATTGTGTGTGACAAACGAATACACCAAATATAATTGGATATTAAGTTTAAAATAATCAAAGGTCATTCACACATATTCAAAGGATGACACATTCAATAACTACATGTTGAACCCAAAGAAATCGAAATTGGGTTAAGAAGTTCCCTTGAAAGCCTAACGGCGTCACATCAAAATTTGTTGATGAGAGATAAAAAAGGGTATCTCATCACATGGACATAAAATTTACATCAATAAGGATATATGAGAACATATCCCAACATAAAAATATGTAAATTAAAAGACCCAACAAAAGAAGTCTTTTAAAAAGAGGAGGGTGAAAGGTTCCCTTACCGACATGGGTATATTTCGAAGCATACACCTCGTGAAAGAAGGACAATAAAACATTGATGTAAATACTCATAAAATAAAGTATATTAAACAATGAGTAATATAATGGGCAGTACATACAACACTCAAAGGAAATTGTGGCAAATGTAGCATAAATCTCACGGGAATAAAAGTGAGATGAAAAAATCCGTTACGAAAACTTGGCAGCCTAACGGCGCCACTCAAAACTTCCAAAATGGGTTGATGAGAGAGAATAGGGTCTCTCATCACATGAACCTAAAAATTACAGTAATATTAATATAAAATAACGTCCCAATAACAAGAAATCTGAGCTTTAAAAGGAATGACATAAAAGAGTGTACTTAAAAAGAAAGAGAGGTGTAGGATCCCTTACCTCGTATCCGACTTGACTCGATCGTTCTTTAATCTCCTGAATAATAAACTTGAGTTAATTTCTACTTGATTAAGAACCTTTTTAAAGATTATTATTCCTTTTAAATCACTTATTACCATGTTATAATCATTATGTAATCATTAAGTTAATAATGATTGTTTTGTCAATATTTGGTTCTTAAGTCGAAAGTGGACTTCTTACAATTACATGTTGTTCGTGTGGTCAAAGGTTCATTATATCCATAACGATATTCATGATTTGGATATCATATATATCATATATATCGATAATATACATGTATTTATAATATTACATAATCATTTAGAGGTAAGAAATGAAATGCACCGTTCCTGGAGACGGTAATCCGTACGTACGCATGAACGCTACTTTCATTTTTTGGTCATATTAATGGAATTAAAACTAAATGAGAGGTATATATATTTTAATTCCATAATTATATTAATCATTTATATGTATCATTCATCATATACATCCATTATATACATGTACTTATAATAGTACATTACATTTGGGGATAAGAAATGAAATGCACCGTTCATGGAGACGGTAAGCCGTACATACGCATGAACGCTACTTTCATTTCTATCTAATACTTTAATGGAAAGAAATAATAATGATATAGAGGTATATAATAATTCCAGTATAACATCATATATAATAACATTAAATCCATCCTTTATACGTCCCACATATGGCATTAACGAGTCACATCACTTTGAGGGGGCGGTAGTCCGCACTTCCTTAAATGAAGATATCGCATTTACCCATAATGGAAACCATAAAGGTAAGCCACAAATGAAGAATACAGAAGCATAAGTAAAACATAAAAATATTATATATCATATATAAATATAGTGACATCTTAATGGCCACCTTTGAAGGTGTTAAAAGAATGTTGAACAATCATCGTTTCGGGAGGCATAAATTCGCCATCCACGGAAACAGTATGTTCGTTAACCATTAGATGTAGGTGTGTGTAAGTGTAGCTCGAATACTTTTTATAACAACATCCTAGTATATTGAGGATACTGGAGTTGTTACAAAAGAAAATAATAAAAAGAGTTTATGGGGTTGGAGAAGCAAAATAAAACAAAAGGACTCAAGTGAAAACATTACCTTAAAATCAGGTAACTCCCTTCAGTTTGAGCTAAAAGGATTCCTTGGGAAGACTTCTGCCCAAAGTGATGCTTCAAGGAGTAAGAGAGGGAAGTGGAGAGACAAAATGGGCAGAGGTTGGCCGAGCCAAAGGCTTTGGGAGTGTGGGTAAAGAGGTAGAGGTGGGGGCCTTTTATAAGAGGAGAGGAGGGGCACTTTTGGAATGTAAGAAATATTACTTTATTTGAAAATGTGTTTCGGTTTTAAAAGGTCCCACATTGATATAATTCGTGGATAAGGTGATAAGGGTTCGAAATCCACCCATACAATAAGTTTTGGACATGTTTAGGTCATAGAGTTTACATTATCTTCTCATTTTATTTAAATCGTCAGATAATGATGTCATCGCTGCATCATTATGATGTCATAAATAATTTAATTTATATAATGCCTAAAAATTATAAAAAAATAACTATTATGTATGAAATCTTTTTAGATTTCCAATTACTATTTATAATAAAAAATCTGACTTGTATAACCCCACTTAAAAATTGTTTTAGTAAAACATATCATGTTTGTGTCATTTTTACTTTTACATAATAAAAAGTTATTTATGTCATTTCCCAACCAAAGTGGCTCCATGGGGTCCCCAAGTTGACCCATGGCTTTTCTTGGTCGGCCATCACACATCCAATGAGGTTAGGACATGTGTCAAGTTCATTTCATATTATTAAAACATTATTTTTACCTTAAACTACACTAATTACCTCTAATCGCGATTAAAAACTTAATAAGTTACTATTCACCAAAAAAATTATTTTAATCCCATTAAACCACATTTTACTTCTTAATGACAAACATTTATGTCGGATTTTTGAAATTCAAAACACAAAGGTGGAAAAATTTCATTTAAACGGAAAATCAGTTTTTATAAGTACCACTTAGTGGTTTCACTATTCATCAAAAATTGAAGTTTTTCAGAAAATTACCAAAAATTCACCCTAAGATATATTCGATATTCTGAATTCAAAAATGAATTCTATTTTACAAAATTCAAAACATATAATTCACATTAATTAATTTAATAATTAATTCCCGCTGTCATGACAAATAGCGTGTTTTTATGAAACAATAAGTATCAAAAGTTTGACACTAGTTTAAGTCCGATTTCAAGGTGAAATTAATTCCAACGACCACTATTGGATTTAATGGTAAAAATATATTCTAATTTCAATTTAAAACCAATTAAAAAGGTAATATAATCATATAAATAAATTAGATTAAAAAAGAGGGTTTGAATTAAAATACAACATTTTACACTATCCATTAAAAAAATGATCTTTATCGGAAAGATACCAAAAATTTACACAAAGTAAATTTTGATGTCCCGATTCTTAATAAGAGTTTTATTTGGTCCAAAAGAATTTTTAAGAGTGAACAAAACTATATTTAATGACAGTTCACCATCAAAAGGTGATAAGTGAACCTTTAGTGAAAACTAGGGCATATACGCCTAAAATTGAATTCTTTCCATATTTTAAGCCTCTATCCTTTATTGGATAAATGTAAATAAATTTAAGAACATATATAATCATATTTTAGTTATTTCTATCCATTCCCACCAATACAATGGCTACATGTAAACTACCATTTAAAATAATATTATTTTATTATTAGAGTGCAATGTAAGATTCCCAAGAAACTCGTTGTTGCGTGTTGGGTACGCCATCGAGCATAGCATCCACTTTAAATTCATATTAATATTTTATTCACAAATATGGATAAATATGAAAATTTCATATTATTTATTTACCTGGGGTGTTACATCCTTCCCCCCTTTTGGGAATTGCGTCCTCACAATTTTTAAAATTGAGCTTGGAAACATCCCTGAAAGTCCCACATCGGAACAAGAGTCGGTAAAACAATCACTTTAAAATAGAGAAAGATAAGCACAGAGGTCACCTGAGTTAACCCATATGTAGAAAAACATGGACATGTATGAAAAAGCAAAGGGTCATGTTCTTGAGGGAGAGTGATAGTAAACATGTCTAGGAGAAAGTTAACCATAAGAAAATCACAAACTTGTGATGGGTTAAACGGTGTTGGGTTCCCCAGTAGGAAAAGTTAATAGACGACATTTTTGTTTTAAGATACTTTTTATTGGGGAATTTATTCATAAGGAAACATAATCACTTATCATGTTGACTTTCAACTTTTACTATATTCCTTAATCAAACTCATATTTTTTTCCAAAAGACGAGTATTTAGGGAGACTTGTTCGCATTAAGAGTACTATAATCAACTTCTAGAGAATCACCTAATCCACAAAAGAGAACTATATACATCCCATGTATTTAGGCTTCAACCAAAACCAAAACCAAAAAGGTTACTATAAGGTCAGATAATCCAGAAAAGGATAACCGATTAAAAAGAAAATCTATGCTTAATCTCCAAAATTTTTCCAACAAAACCCAAAGTTCAACGAGGACCATCCGATAAACAATTTGTCTATAAAATTCTTCAAAGTAAACCTATATAAGATTGAAACCCAAATATTTGATGGATTTAGTCACATAGTCTTCCAAGTTAAATCGTAACATTTATCTCCAAACAACATCATTTGCTCCTAAAGTCTCGTATTGAAAAGTAATTAACCTAATCACATATCCTCCATGATAGGTTAATCATTTTCATAAATAACCCAAAATCAACTTACTCTTAATTCATAAAATCATATAAATAAAAAGAATCAGTCAAACTAACCAGGGACTTAACGTAGTCCAGTGGTAGGCGATAAATACCAGTTGCACTTTGATCGTGGGTTCGATTCCCGCACCTTTGTCCGACGCGACGGGTAGTCACACGGTCTACGTGTTGTCCTTTTTCCAAAACTATATAATTCTCAAATCATTCCCCAAAAAGGGATAAAATCATAAAAAATAACCATAACATAATTTAACCTCAATTTTATCTCATGCCTTTCACTTCAATCATAACATATAGTAACCCATAATTACCTCAAAAGAAAGGATCATATAAACCCAAATGGTTCTTTATAACTATGTCCACAAAAGAAATGATAACTATTCCTTGAATAAAATTTTCCTATATTAAACATCAGGGTTACACATAATATAAAAAGTCTTCTAATGTAACCCCATCATCGAAAGAGACTTAATACTCTTAAGAATTTCACCATAACTCTTGAAGCCCTTATTTGTTGACATATTACTCATTCAACATTCTTCATGATCCATTAACCATTACTTTCCAACTTATTCCGAAATACCTCTTTCCTACAAAAAAAATCATGAATCATATCCTAAGATTCCAAAATAGGAAAAAATAGTCATGAAATAGTACATACCTTTGATTGGTCATTGTCAGTTTCTTCATCCTCAATCGGAATGGCATTAGGTAGTGGTAAACAAACATTTGTACGCTCTTGGTGACCCCATTCACAAAACTTCTTCATAGGACATGTGTTTGCATAATGACCATGCACACCACATTTAAAACATTCAATTGATCCCTCAGAAAGAACTTCTTTCTCTTTCCTCGAGTCAACAGGATGCTTCCTTTTTCCATGGAAGGTTCTTGCTTTATGAACTTCATTTCCACATCTATATATTATTTTTGTCCCTTTGAAACATTTTCCTAGGTGTTTCTTTCCACATCTTTGACACATAGATTTTTTAACACACTTACCTTTATGATTATTACCTATACTTCCGCAGGGATTTGTTTCTAGAATATATGACGACTTAGAGAAATATCCAAGGTTTAGGTGGTCAATCATGACTCCAGATAGTTGGTTGAGGATAATCACAAGAGTTCTCATTGCAGCTCCCATATCATTCAGTTTCTTGCTCAAAAAACTGTCACAGTTTCCTTCACATCCACTGTTACTTTGGTGCCTGCTAGATCCAGCCATTCACTAAAAACAGAAATGTCATTGTGAGTATATCAACAAAACCATCATGTACTAATGAGTAAGATAAACACTAAAATATACGTACTCATACACTTTATCTAAAACTAGGACTCTTTCTCAAATCCTAACCATTATGGTAATGTCACTTATGCTTAAAGAATACCCTAACCTCTAAAGTTATCTAAACCGACCTCTGATACCAACTATAAGGCCCCAGCCTTAAACCTTACATAATCTTGAGTTATTACAAGATTACACATTGAGGATATTTTCAGGTTTAGAGTTTTAGAGAATTAGATCATGAAACTTGCATTACATTCCACATTTAAACAAAGTGGTTACATAAAAGACAGTATTCATTCTTCCCATCAACGGAAACATATTGAAAATAAAACATGGATTCTTTCTTGAAACATCCTTAACACTATCATCACATCATGTACCTTTCCCTTGACCTGTGAAAAACATTTCAAAAACTTGGGATGAGCATAAAAAGCTCAGTAAGGGTTATAAAAAATATGGAAAGGAAACATGAGTTCATATATACATAAGAATGAAATCATACTTTAACCATAAAACAAAGGCACTTTAACATACCTCATCAAACCATGAATAAAATCATTGAAATCATAAGACATAAAGGTAACTTGAGGCATTCATAACATTCTTACGTAGGGAGTAAACCTCTTGGTTACATTTGGAATACCCTTCACAGTATATTCCCTAAATCTCTTCGGAGAAACCTTAACGTTTCACTCCTTCGCATTACCCAATGCATTGGAGAGCTATAACGGGCTCACCCGCCCTTATTTTATCACAGAACCACCCGTCTTCATAATAATTCCCAAGAACCATAACATAATTCATAAAACATGCATAAAGGAATCATAACATTTCCACATTTCAATCATGAAATATCAATACAACACATTGATATAAAAACATTATGAAAACCATTTTCAATACCAAAGTAAAACATGGTATTTAATTTTTCATTTAAAAATAAAGTATGGATTGTAGAGGAAGCCGAAACTCAAATAATGGTCACGGTGGCGGAGAAATCATTGTCGCCGCATACGTACGACAAGAAAAACATTCCCTTTTGTCGTTTAGTAAAACGATTCGTATAAAAACGATTCCATTTGAATAAGCGTAAAAGTCAAAGGGGTTTATACACCGTATAAAAGAAGGTTGTTTATAAATTAAAATATGACTCAATGAAAGGAGATTGAGGCGAAGTCCCATACAAAGACAGTATCCTTGGTTTAAGGATAAATCAATTAAATAATTGTGTGTGACAAACGAATACACAAAATATAAGTGGATATTAAGTTTAAAATAATCAAAGGTCATTCACACATATTCAAAGGATTCCACATTCAATAACTACATGTTGAACCCAAAGAAATCGAAATTGGGTTAAGAAGTTCCCTTGACAGCCTAACGGCGTCACATCAAAATGAGTTGATGAGAGATAAAAAAAGGGTATCTCATCACATGGACATAAAATTTACATCAATAAGGATATATGAGAACATATCCCAACATAACAATATGTAAATTAAACGACCCAAGAAAAGAAGTCTTTTAAAAAGAGGAGGGTGAAAGGTTCCCTTACCGACATGGGTATCTTTCGAAGCATACACCTCGTGAAAGAAGGACAATAAAACATTGATGTAAATACTCATAAAAGAAACTATATTTCATAGTGAGTAAAATAATGGGCAGTACATACAACACTCAAAGGAAATTGTGGCAAATGTAGCATAAATCTCACGGGAATAAAAGTGAGATGAAAAAATCCCTTACGAAAACTCGGCAGCCTAACGACGCCACTCAAAACTTCCAAAATGGATTGATGAGAGAGAATAGGGTCTCTCATCACATGAACCTAAAAATTAG
Source organism: Viscum album (assembly GCA_963277665.1). Lineage (NCBI taxonomy): Eukaryota > Viridiplantae > Streptophyta > Magnoliopsida > Santalales > Viscaceae > Viscum > Viscum album. The sequence continues at coordinate 1,203,213,827 of OY728163.1, read as the reverse complement.
AGTAAGATTAATATAAAAGAACATCCCAATAACAAGATATATGAGCTTTAAAAGGAATGACATAAAAGAGTGTACTTAAAAAGAAAGAGAGGTGTAGGATCCCTTACCTCGTATCCGACTTGACTCGATCGTTCTTTAATCTCATGAATAATAAACTTGAGTTAATTTATACTTGATTAAAAACCTTTTTCAAGATTATTATTCCTTTTATATCACTTATTTCCATGTTATAAACATTATGTAATCATTAAGTTAATAATGATTGTTTTGTCGATATTTGGTTCTTAAGTCGAAAGTGGACTTCTTACAATTACATGTTGTTCGTGTGGTCAAAGGTTCATTATATCCAGAATTATATTCATGATTTGGATATCATATATATCATATATATCGAGCATATACATGTATTTATAATATTACATAATCATTTAGAGGTAAGAAATGAAATGCACCGTTCATGGAGACGGTAAGCCGTACGTACGCATGAACACTACTTTCATTTCTTTGTCATATTAATGGAATTAAAACTAAATGAGAGGTATATATATTTTAATTCCAGAATTATATTAATAATTTATATGTATCATTCATCATATATATCCATTATATACATGTACTTATAATAGTACATTACATTTGGGGATAAGAAATGAAATGCACCGTTCATGGAGACGGTAAGCCGTACATACGCATGCACGCTACTTTCATTTCTATCTCATACTTTAATGGAAAGAAATAATAATGATATAGAGGTATATAATAATTCCAGTATAAAATAATATATAATAACATTAAATCCATCCTTTATACGTCCCACATATGGCATTAACGAATCACATCACTTTGAGGGGGCGGTAGTCCACACTTCCTTAAATGAAGATATCACGTTTACCCATAATGGAAACCATAAAGGTAAGCCAAAAATAAAAAATATAGAAGATTAAGTAAAACATAAACATATTATATATCATATATAAATGTATTGACATCTTAATGGCCACCTTTTAAGGGGTTAAAAGAATGTTGAACAATCATCGTTTTGGGAGGCATAAATTCACCATCCACGGAAACCGTATGTTCGTTAACCATTAGATGTAGGTGTGTGTAAGTGTAGCTCGAATACTTATTATAACAACATCCTAGTATATTTAGGATACTGGAGTTGTTACAAAAGAAAATAATAAAAAGAGTTTAGGGGGTTGGAGAAGCAAAATAAAACAAAATGACTCAAGTGAAAACATTACCTTAAAATCGGGTAACTCCCTTCGGTTTGAGATCAAAGGCTTCCTTGGGAAGACTTATGCCCAAAGTGATGCTTCAAGGAGTAATATAGGAAAGTGGAGAGACAAAATGGGCAGATTTTGGCAGAGACAAAGACTTTGGGAGTGTGGGTAAGGAGGTAGAGGTGGGGGCCTTTTATAAGAGGAGAGGAGGGGCACTTTTGGAATGTAAGAAATATTACTTTATTTGAAAATGTGTTTCAGTTTTAAATGGTCCCACATTGATATAATTCGTGGATAAGGTGATAAGGGTTCGAAATAAACCCATCCAATAAGTTTTGGACATGTTTAGGTCATAGATGTTACATTATCTTCTCATTTTATTTAAATCGTCAGATAATGATGTCATCGCTACATCATTATGATGTCATAAATAATTTAATTTTTTTAATGTCTAAAAATTATAAAAAAATTACTATGATGTAGGAAATAGTTTTATCTTTCCAATGACTATTTATAATAAAGAATATGGCTTGTATAACCCCACTTAAAAATTGTTTTAGTAAAACATGTCATGTTTGTGTCATTTTTACTTTTACATTAAATAAAATGTTATTTATGTCATTTCCCAACCAATGTGGCTCCATGGGGTCCCCAAGTTGACCCATGGCTTGTCTTGGTCGGCCATCACACATCCAATGATGTTAGGACTTGTTTCATGTTCATTTCATATTATTAAAACATTATTTTTACCTTAAACTACACTAATTACCTCTAATCGCGATTAAAAGCTTAATAAGTTACTATTCACCAAAAAATTATTTTAATCCCATTGAACCACATTTTACTTCTTAATGACAACCATGTATGTCGGATTTTTGAAATTCAAAACACAAAGGTGGCAAAATTTCATTTAAATGGAAAATCAGTTTTTATAAGTACCACTTAGTGGTTTCACTGTTCATCAAAAATTGAAGTTTTTCAGAAAATTACCAAAAATTCACCCTAAGCTATATTTGATATTCCGAATTCAAAAATGAAGTCTATTTTAAAAAATTCAAAACATATAAGTCACATTAATTAATTTAATAATTAATTCCCGCTGTCATGACAAATAGCGTGTTTTTATGAAACAATAAGTATCAAAAGTTTGACACTAGTTTAAGTCCGATTTCAAGGTGAAATTAATTCCAACGACCACTATTGGATTTAATGGTAAAAATATATTCTAATTTCACTTTAAAACCAATTAAAAATATAATATAATCATATAAATAAATTAGACTAAAAAGAGGTTTTGAATTAAAATACAAAATTTTACACTATTCATTAAAAAAATGAACTTTATCGGAAAGATACCAAAAATTTACACAAAGTAAATTTTGATGTCCTGATTCTTGATAAGAGTTTTATTTGGTCCAAAAGAATGTTTAAGAGTGAAAAAAACTATATTTAATGACGGTTCACCATCAAAAGGTGATAAGTGAACCTTTAGTGAAAACTAGGGCATATAAGCCTAAAATTGAATTCTTTATATATTTTAAGCCTCTATCCTTTATTGTATAAATGTAAAAACATTTAAGAACATATATAATCATATTTTAGTTATTTCTATCCATTCCATCCAATACAACGGCTACATGTTAACTACCATTTAAAATAATATTATTTTATTATTAGAGTGCAATGTAAGATTCCCAAGAAACTCGTTGTTGCGAGTTGGGTACGCCATCAAGCATAGCGTCCCCTTTAAAGTCATATTAATATTTTATTCACAAATATGGATAAATATGAAAATGTAATATTCTTTATTTACCTGGGGTGTTACAGTCAGTGAGCTTGGGTCACTGCCTAGTCAACCCAATTGTTATACTCGTCCTTAGTAACCAACATAAAATACCTAGGATTCACAAGTGCTTTATCCAATTTTTATATAAACAAAACCCATTTCATATAACTACAAATTCAATAATTGAAACCATACTTAGAAAACAAAAATTCTCAAAGGGGAAATTCACCATTTAACTAAGAACTCACACCAAAACCATAGAAATCATCTTTAACCCCACCCACAAAATTTATAAAATCATTTGAAAATAAAATAATTCATAATAAAATCAACAATTCAGGTAAAGGCATGGAACCGACTACCTATTTCTTATAATCTTCTGAAAATGGTTGGAAACCTCAAACCACACTAAGGAAATATCCTAAAGAAGAAATAGAACACCATAACAATCACTATTAAACCCAGAGAAAAGATATTTTAACCCAAACTAGGTCAAAACCCTTGATGTAGAAAGGGAACCCAAAAAATAGAGTAAATACCAAGACATAGAAGGAAAATAGGAAAGGAATAGATTACTTGAAGACATACTAAATATAACACCCAAATCAACCCAAATCTACCAAATATTTGGAGTCCACAGAAGTGAAAGGAGATTAGGGGAGGATCATAGGTATATGACGATTGAATGGGGAGATAAATGGGAGATTTGGAGTTAAAATTAAGGAGAGGTAATTTAAGAATTTTAAACAATTTATTGTTTTGGAAGGACGCACAGTTTTCCAAAGTATGCACAAATCATGATACACCTTTATTTAATAGAAAAATTGGAAACATGGTTTACCTAGATGGGGTTAAATCCCACACACCTATCCATGAACTTTAGATAGTACCATTATCTTTGGCCCATGATTATCCATAGAGGTCTTCAAACCCATGTGCTAGGTCGCGCGTCCTAGATAATGCCACTATCTAGGGTGCACGGTTTCCACTAGGCCGGTTCATGGTTTCTACCAAATATGAACCAACTATGTACCTACTTCTATCTAGCCCAAAAATTATCATTTTACTCAAAAAAACCTAATAAATACTTTTAATAAAAATAGGATAAAAAATAAATGAAAAAATACCTCAAAATAACATCAAGGATGTGACAGTTCTTCCCAGCATGATAACTTTTCTTCCTCAGAAATTCAAACCAATGTCTGATTAGAGAATACATGTGGATACTATTCCTACACCACAAAAATTTGATCCCATGTCTCATGATCATTTTTTAATGCTACCAAAGTAACCAAACCAAGGGTATATATTTCCCCTGAAGAAGTTTCACATGGGAACCGACAATCCATATCGGTTTCTCAAACATAGACTGATCTAATTCTGGTTCCAATTCATACTAGTTCCGCAAATGAGATAGGTCCGGGCTATACTTCTTTAATTGAGAGGCAAGGAACATGTCATGGATTTATACTAACTATTTTGTTAAATCTAATCAGTATACCACCTTAACAATTCTCATAGTTACCTCAAAAGGTCCAAAATACCTCTATTTTACCTCCCCCCACTATCTAAGATGATGGTGAATGATGAGAGGGGAGACCTTTAGATACACCCAATCACCCACTAAAAACTATAAGGGTATGTGCTACTAATCAACAAAAGACTCATTGATTCTTTTCACTATTAACAACCACTGCCTGATCAATTGAACTTTGTCATGTGGCTCTTACATAAGACTCGATCATAATAAAGAGGTCTCACCCGGATATTTCTAGCACTAAGGTGACTGAAATGTCTAACCATAAAGTGCCTCAAATTGAGCCATTCTTATCATGGATTGGTAACTATTATTATTTGAAAATTCCACCAATCAAAAATGGTTATCCGATGAGCCTCGGAAATCCAACTCACATGCATGGATCATGTGTTCCAAATTTTTATTTTCTCTCTTAGTCTAACCAACCTATTATGGATGGTACGTCATACTAAGTTTGATATGTGACCCAATTTTATTCATAATACCATCAGAAAACCAAGAGGTATAGAAGGGGTCCTAGTCTTAAATGATTACTAAAGACACACCACAAAGCCTCACTATCTACTGAATATATAACCGGCCCACATCATCCACATTGTTCTAATACCTGATTGGAATAAAATGGGATTCCTTGGTCAAATTTTCGATAAGCACTAAAATGAAATTACTTCCATAGGGTGTAAAATGAAATACAATGATAAAGTCATTGTAAAACTCATCCCACTTCCTGGTAGGAATGGGGATTGGCTAGAGTAAACTCGGGGGCCAATGGAGATCATCTTTGAACTACTATAAATTATAGCATTGGGATACAAAGGAAGATATATTTCATCTCATACATGGCCACAAAAACCATCGACACACAATGAGAATGATCTAGGGGTCCTGATTTGAATGGACCACTAATATTGGGTTGCTACCATGCATCAATATCCTCTATAACGACATGGGAACCAAAAAGAACCCCTTGAATCAGAGAGTTCCCTTAAATGATAGAGACCAATTTTGGGAACCTCCTCACCAATTATGAGTTGCATAGAATGCTCATCCAACTCATCATTAAGAAGTTCTTCCCAAATATGATCTAGAAGGGAAGGCTTCAAATAATCATTAGACATGAACATGCCTCCACTATGCTCATTGGTATTTAGATGCATCTGGAAAAAAATAACCATCAAAGACCACGCATCACTGGACTCTTTTTCCCCTTCAAATGATATATTACTACTTAGAGTGTTAGCTACCACATTACCTTTTCCCAGGGTGTAAGCAATATCAATGTCTAACCTCTAAAGCTACTGAACCCACTGAATATTCCTTAGATTCAGATACTTTTGAAAGATAATTTAAGAAATGATTTTATGATCCTAGTAAATAAAAAATACATCCCTAAAGAGACAATGGCTCCACCTTTTGAATGAATTCATAAATAATTACAATTATAATCCATGTGTTAGACCATTCCTTTAGTCATTTTAGTGTTTGTGAGAGTCGTACACCACCACATGGTCATCTCACATTTTGAGATCCATTCAAACATTACCCCATTATGGGTAATTACATCCATGGGAGAAGTGAGCTAAAAGAATTCCCTAAAAAATAAACTATAATATAATTGTAGGACTAAAAATATCCCGAACTCAAATATGTTCCTTCACTTCTCCCACGACCTCACCATTCTGATTTTATAGGGGTCCACTAAAACCCCACATTACGAGATCACATGACCCATATACCTGAATTATATGATCTAAAAAGGTAAAAATAGAGATCTTAGAATAAATTTTATAATCCTAAATAGTGCCTAACAATATCCAGATGTTTTTTTTCATGTTCCTAATCTATCAAAAAATAAATAATATGTCGTACATAAACAGCACAATAAAGGAGTTGAGGTATTTATGGAACACCGGATTTATAAGAACCATGTAAGCCACTAGATATTTTTTCAACCTGAATGGCATGACAAAATAATGTAAGTGGATATACCTAATTTGAATGGTCATCTTAGGAATCTAAACCTATTGAACCATATCTAAATTGTACCAACAGTGCTGGTTGATATCATATAACTACATTTCCCCATTGAGTTGATCAAAGCGTTCATCGATATGGGGAAACATGTATTTTTTCATGAATATGACTTTATTAGATATCTGTTAATCATTTAATAACTAGAGGGATCCATAAAACTTTTTAAAAAATAGAATTAGGGATGTCTAAGGTAAGAGGCTCAAGTGAATGAATCCTTTGGATTCCAAATCATCCAACTTTATCATTAACTCTCTCAATTTTTTGGGAAGTCATATGATATGAGGAAATAGATATAGGTTTTGTTCCCAACACTAAAATGATGGTAAAATTTACATCCTAATAAAAATAAAACCCTAATAAATCTTCCAAAAACACCCATGGGAATTCATCTATCACAGGACTCAATCCATGCTCAGAACCACTACCATCATCATATATAATCAGATAAGATACATAGAAAGCAAGGTTTCCCAACTCCTAAAGTCTAGGTCCAGCTCACCCTAACTAGAGATCCCATTCTCCTTGAAATATATAAGTATTTACATCCGGTTCCACCAACCTCACACATCTACAAGAATAATCAATGTGTTCGTTAAAATGTACCATACAATCCATGATAAGGATTACATAAAAAAGATCCATTTTCCAGAACTATGAAGTTCCATTACAACTTGATTCATTATAGAGTTAGAGTGAAAGAGTGACATCTAAAACCCTAGAACTTATTCATTATATGAGGAATAAACAAATCCATAAAATATGGGATAATCATGGTAGGTAGTTTCAATAGTTCCATGAGAAAGGAAGAGATAAAATTGTAAGAATCACATGTATGAAACAAGAAAATAATTAAATAATATGTAATAAAAACATCACATAAAATTGTCCTAGGCCCCCCATATTTGATTTTTTGGAACCTTATCTACATTATAAATGTTCTTAATCTCTGAATGAGCCTAGAAACAACTTCTATCTAGAGGCTCTACCTTATGTTGAATTTTTACAGTAGTAGAACCAACATTTTCAGCATGAATACTAAACCTGAATACCCTGATTTAGGATGTTTTTGATAGACATTTCCCCTTAGAGGGCTACATAACATGAACCACTATTATATAGTAATACCGAACTATAAAACTATTGTTGGTTCCCTATAATTCGACTCGTGTGACATTGCATCTGAGGAGCTTAATAGGTAGTCCATACGTGTCTGTGCGTTCCGTACTGATGGAACATGATTTCACTACTAGTGGTTCTAGATAAAGATAGTTAGGATGGGAGGCATGAACTACCACATACCTTCTTTTCATACTCATAGGACTTCCTTTTCTTCTCAAATGTGACATTACCACCTAGGACCACTACTGAGACCACTCTAGGGAACCCAAAATTTTCAGACCGATCAATTTCCACTATCATAGATTGATTTACCACATTAGAATGTGTATTTAATTTAACCAAGAATACATAGGATTTAATGTACATATAAGGGACCATTAAAAAGAGCCTTTAACATCTCATTAGAGACAACCTTGTGTATGAAACATTCCAATTCATTTAAACAATTGGCATACAACTACACAGTATGATCCCACTGATGGAGATCCAAAAAATCCTATGTCTTGGTGAGGCCCAAGGTCTTTGTCCAATGAATATACTTAAAAATTTCCATAATGTCCTTCCAATCCATCTTCTCAAATCCTCCTAGGTTAGACCACTAATTACCACCACCTGCAATAAGGACTTTGTAACACGAATGAATCCCATTTCACTTTAACTGCCTCATGAACATTAAGAAACTTGAAAATAATTTAATATTTTATATCTAGTCCTATTATTCATGGGGGTCCATGCTACCCTAGAATGGGGGAGGGATTTTCTTAAGGAACGCCTGAGATTTATCTTTTTCTATACCCTCTTGGCTTCCTTAGCAAGAGAAAGACCGTAGCCCACTCCCTGGTCCAATGCTCAGATTGACCAAACCACTGATTCCACTAATCTCTAAAAAACTAGAGAATGAGGACTCTCTTTAGAATTTTCCCACAATTACACATGAATTATCTAGGTACAAAAATTTCTACATCAGTTAAAAAGACCAAGGATACCATTAATACACCATCCAGAGAAATATAACCAGCGACTACCAAGTTTAAATATTTCCAGTAGATCATTAGGAAACCATACAAAAAAACTACTCTATCTCACCTTGGTGTAAATTCAAATTCTTTATCCTATACATCTCACTGGGGGAAGGAATAAAAAAAAAACCCAAATATCTCATGCTGACCCAAGGCCCGTCATGAGGCTTTTTGGCCAGACACCCCCCTCAAAACTAGAACCTCAAGACCTGATATTCTTAGCTCTGGTCTATCTATACTCTCCCAAATAAAATTACACAAATATGGAAAAAAACTAGATCAGATACCTTTTTTTCACAAATAGGTCTGGCGTTTCATCCAAATCAACACTAGACCCATACGATGGCACAACCAAAAGTGTGTTCCTAATCCCCATGGTCTGGTATCTAGTGCATGATCATCAAAAAATACCTTTTGGAATGATTTTCCCAATGAGAATAAACCATAAACAATCCACAATAATTATACATCACATCCTAATCATTTAACAAATAAAATATATCAAAAGATAACACCACAATATGAGTTTAGCATTTGAATTCTATAACAAAAACCAAAATAACTGAAATGGGGAGGTGATTGATGAAAGAAAAAAACCCTACAAGTAGCACATGGGATGGAACCATGATACCACCAATACCTTACTAAAAATCAGAACCACTTGCACATTGAACCACCATCACATCCACGTAAGGACATTTATTTTACCCAAGTTAGACAGAATAATATATTCATACACCCATGGGTGTATGTAGGGTATGAACTAAAATACATAGTAGTAATCCACCAAAACGATTCCATGAAATGACATTAAATGAAAAATAAACATAATAGTTTTGAAAATAATTGATTGGAGAACTTTGAAAATGAAATTTCCTTAATTCATATGTAAAAGGGAAAGTGATACAAATATAAATTTTTAATGACTAAAAATAAAACTATTGAACCATGGGAATCTCCCTTTATAGCTAGGTTTTAGGTACCTAGGATCCTTTAACCACAGTGATCATACTATATAGAACATTCTCATGCATGATCCATTATCTAGGTCACAACCTACATTCTATAAGCCTCCTTGTAATAATCACATGTCTAGTTAATGTTGTAGCATAAACTAGCTAGAGATCCCATGGCATTGCACAACTTTACAAACAACATACTATTCCATAGTAACACACCTATAATAGTCAGGATCCCATGTAATCTATCCAATTTTTACATTGAATAAACCCCCTTAAAAATAATTAAAAATATATTAATTGAAACCACACTTTTCTAACAACTATTTACAAAGGGGAAATTCACCATTCATCAAAGAAATTGAAAAAACCATGGAAATCACCATTATAACCACCCAAAAAATTTATTAACTCATTTGTAAAGAAAATAGAGTATAATAAAGTCATAAATTAATATCAAGGCCTTGAACAACCTACCTCTTTCTTGGAAACTTCTGAAAGCCACAAACTATACCAATCTATAAGGAATAATAATAGTACGATAACCATCAAGATATAACCCAAATAAAATATATTTGAATCTAACCTAATTACCAACCATTTTTGAGAAATGGAACACAAAAAAGTAGGAGGAAAGGCCAAAACAAAGTGGGTAAAATAGGAAATGAAGAGTTTACTAAATGAGTTCTAGAAGATTACACCTAAATCCACCTAATATTGGGAGCCTGGGGGAGTGTGAGTGGAGAGGGATATGCACTTATGGATGGGGAGTTAAAATATAAAAGGAAATGAGATATTTAGGGTTAAAATATGGGAGGTTTAGTTTAAGGATTTCAAGATCTTTGATGTATAGGCAGGCTAGATGATTTAGCCAGAAGGTTTTCCAAACCTTGCACCAATTGTTTGACACCTCTACGCTATAGGGGATCTGGGTACATGGTTTACCTAGATGGGGTGAATGGTTAGAATTGTTTGTCCACATTCCCATGTGATAAGACATTTGACCTAGATAGTTCCAATATCCTAGGTTCATGGTTTCCAATGTGATGGTGTACAATTTAAATTAACCATGTTCCAACTGAGGGCCTCTATTTTTCCAGTCTAAAAAGAACACTTTTTCTAAAAAAATCACGGGAGATCTATGTAATAAAATTAAAACTAAAAATTAAATTGAATATAACTCAAAATAAAATCACAAATATGACATTTACATCATTGAATTTAATATCTTAGAGACTTTCAAATACCTAGATGTTTCAAAAATAGGGTTTCGTTATAATACATCTCATAAGGATCCATATGAGAGTACAATATATAAAAACATCGATTCGTGATATAAATTTCTATTTTGATAGCTGGCCTATAAAAATAATGAGAAGTATCAGGTTTGATCAACATTGTTTTCAGTAACTCCACCAAACATTTATTTCTGATTTCACCAGCATGATATTTCAAAAACACCATTTTTATGATTTAAGTGTTTTTTAAGATATTATTTAAACTTCCCAATTGAATATTCACCACCATTATTAGTTTTAATATTCATTATATAACATCCACAATTATTTCCTCACTTCTCCTTAATCTTATAAACATTTTGAGTTCCTCTAATTTTTGTTTCAGAAACATAATATTTGCCATGTGAGTGAAATCATCAATGTGATAAATGATGCCATTATCACCATATGTTTATTATTTACTGAAAGTCCCATAAATATCATAATGTGTCAGTTCCAATGGACTATTTGAATTCATATCAAATTTCTTGTGCACTGTGTTTGTAAAATTTAATTTATGTGAAATAGAGGAACACCAATATATTATTCGTTTCATAGCAGGAATATCACAACTATTTTTTATCTTTATAAGCATGATTATGTTTCTATAACAGATATTCCCCACAAATTTATTACATAAATTATTTTCTTCCATCATGCTTAGATAGGATAAACTTTGTGAATCACCCATTTGAAACAAGTTTTTATTTATTAGTTCACATATCATAAAAACTTTCCCATATTATATTCTTTAAAATAAATTCTTTTCTAAAAAATGGTGTTAACTTCCTCACAGAGTTACAAAACACTTAAAAATTTATGTTTCATTCCTTCAAAAAACAATTCTCATTTGGTGTTTAACTTTTTTTCCTAATGATGTCAAATCCAATTCTTTAGATTTAGAGTGACTCATAATTTCAAAAATTCACTATACCTTATTTTAAATCTTTTATGTTCTTCAAAAAAATGATGTATCTTTTTATATGTGAATAACACCCACAATAAAAAATCCATTTTCATTCTAATTTTATATATTTGAGATTAGTTTCAATAACAAGAGATATTTAATTTCCTCTTTATTGATACCACACATATTTTAAGATTTTATCTATAAACATTGTTGTGGAAAAATCACAAAAATACATACATTTTAAATATTTCCATGTTGATCACATCTTTCACAAATAGTTTCCATGTGTGGGAATATATTTCCAATCTTCATACTATCTTTCTGAGGTTTTCTCTTTTGAGTGGGTAGGCTCCCCCTAAAAATTTCCTCCATTTTATCTCTGATTTTATTTAATTTTGGTAGATAAACTAACACATATATTCTATATAACAAAATCCACCAGAATTATAGTATTAACCAAATAATCATATCTCTATCTATAACTTGCACACTATTTGGAGTTGTTTTTCAATTTTTATCCACTTTATTACTTTAAACTTTGATATATTTTTTCACAAAACAATTCTGGTTACCACCATATATTTTTATTCATGTTAGATCTATTATCATCCTCAATATAATTACCTATAGTAGAAACTTTTGGTTACAAATTTTTAACTTCAAAAACTTTATGTTTTTCAGCTATACTTGTTTTAGCTACATACTTTGTTTTCTTTATTACTTTTCTTTCTGAGAATCCTCATTCATCTTATCAACCTTTTAGGATAACTTCTATTGATCCTTATTATTTTTAAACATCTTATAACTCTCACCAAATTTTATACCTTTTTTGGAAATTTTTATCTTATTGTTCATATTTAAAAAGTTTTTGTCAAACAACTTTCAACTCCTCCTCATTAAAATAAAATTTTTCTTTAAGAATTATTTTTATTTTCTTATCTTCACTAACCAGCCTTCTTAGATCATAAAAATTATTTAGTAACTTGTATTTTTCTTTAAGAAAATATTTTTTATCGTTTTCTAATATATTTCCCATTTTAAACTTCTTAATATCCCTAACAGTTCTTAATATTTTTATAGGACATTATTTGAAATCTCTTTTTAAAATAACCTCTATATAAGTATATACTTCTCTTAGGATATTATTTTCATCACTATTGAATCTATCATCATTAAATTTTGAAATATGAAGTTTTTTAGCCAAAACATCACTGAAGTTATCAGATTCTTCTTCACTATCATCTTCTTCATTGCATTAAGATAAATAGTTTCTTATCTTTTATTTAGAGAACTTATTATCCCTTTCATTCAGATATGATTTGGATTTTTATTCATTTTTCTTAAAGGATCATCTCAAAATTATTTCATCTTTCTCAATTTCTTAATCTTCCATTTATCATGGATAATTTGATGAAAAATAACTAATAGATTCACAGTAAAAACATTTCCTTGGAAACTTCCCTTTTTACTTTCTCATGGCTCCTTTTACCTTTTTAGAAAAATAATTTATCAATATTTTTACTAACCTCATTTTTTGGGATATAGCCATAAAAATATTAATCTTTGAGAACATTCATAGATTCTACTCTCATAATAACATTGAAGTAAATTTCATGGTCATCCTATTACTTGTTCTCCATAACCTTTTCTATTATCATTTCTTAAGTGATGATATTTATATATATATTATCCAGATTGAGAGTTTTAAGATTTCTATCTTCTAACATTAAAACAAAAATATCAAATTTATTAGTGATACTTCATAAAATAATTTCAGCAATGGTTGAATATTCCAACGGTAACACCCAAGGTAAATAAAGAATATGATATTTTTATATTTATCCATATTTGTGAATAAAATATTAATATGACTTTAAAGGGGACGCTATGCTCGATGGCGTACCCAACACCCAACAACGAGTTTCTTGGGAATCTTACGTTGCACTCTAATAATAAAATAATATTATTTTAAATGGTAGTTAACATGTAGCCGTTGTATTGGCGGGAATGGATAGAAATAACTAAAATATGATTATAAATGTTTTTAAATGTTTTTACATTTATCCAATAAAAGATAAAGGCTAAAAATAAGGAATGAATTCAATTTTAGGCGTATATGCCCTAGTTTTCACTAAAGGGTCACTTATCGCCTTTTGATGGCGAACCGTCATTAAATATAGTTTTTTTCACTCTTATACATTCAATTGGACAAAATAAAACTCTTCTTATGAATTGAGACATCAAAATTTACTTTGTGTAAATTTTTTGTATCTTTCCGATAAAGTTCATTTTTTAAATGAATAGTGTAAAATGTTGTATTTTAATTCAAAACTTATTTTTAAACTAATTTATTTATATGATTAGATTATCATTTGAATTGGTTTTAAAGTGAAATTAGAATATAATTTTACCGTTAAATCCAATAGTGGTCGTTGGAATTAATTTCACTTTGAAATCAGACTTAAACCAGTGTCAATCTTTTGATACTTATTGTTTCATAAAAACACGCTATTTGATCTGACAACGAGAATTATTTACGAAATTAATTAATGTGACTTATATTTTATGAATTTTATAAAATAGACATCATTTTTGAATTCGGAATATCAAATATAGCTTAGGTTGAATTTTTGGTAATTTTCTGAAAAACTCCAATTTTTGATGAATAGTGAAACCACTAAGTGGTAATCAAGCAAACTGATTTTTCAGTTAAATGAAATTTTACCACTAATGTGTATTGAATTTTGAAAATCTGACATACATGGTTGTCATTAGTATGTAAAATGTGGTTCAATGGGATGAAAATAATTTTTTTGGTGAATAGTAACTTTTTTTCATTAATCGCGATTAGAGGTAATTAGTGTAATTTAAGGTAAAAATGATATTATAAAAATATGAAAACACCATGACACTTTTCCTACAACTATTGGATGAGTTATGGCCGACCAAGACAACCCATGGGTCAACTTGGGGACCCCATGGAGCCACTTTGGTTGGAAAATGACATTAATATATATTTATTTAATGTTAAAATTAAATTGACACAAACATGAGTTGTTTTACTAAACAGTTTTTAAGTGGGGTTAAAAAAGACCAAATTTTTACTATAAATATTCATTATAAAGATAAAAAGATTTACTACATCATATTATTTTGTTTTATAATTTTTATATATTAAATAAATTAATTTAATTACGACATCATGATGATGCAACGATGACCTCATTAATGAACAGTTTAAATAAAATGAAACGATAATATAAACTCTAAGACCTAAACTTGTCCAAAAACTATTGGATGGGAATATTTCGAAGCCTTATCATCTTATCTTATAAATATATCAATGTGGGACCTTAGAAATTTGAAACACTTTTGAAAATAAAATAATAGGTTCATGATTTCCAAAAGTGCCCCTCCTCTCCTCTAATAAAAGGCCCCCACCTCTACCTCATTTCACACACTCCTCAAGCCTTTGGCACGGCCATACCCTGCCAATTTACTCTCTCCACATCCCTCTCCTAATCCTAGAGGATTACCTTTGGGAATAATCCTTTCAAAGGAAGCCTTTAGGCTCAAATCAAAAGGAGTTACACTTTTAAAGGTAATTCATTCTCTCATGTTCATTTGTTTTATTTTGCTTCTCCAACCCCCTAAACTCTTTTTATTGACTTATTTTGTAAAAGCACCAGTATCTTAAATATACTAGGATGTTTTTATAAGATTTATTCGATCAACACTCTCACAAAACTACATCAAATGGTTAAAGAACATACGGTTTCTGTGGATGGCAAAATTCTGCCTCCCGAAACGATGATTGTTCAACACTCATATAACACCTTCAAATGTGGCCATTTAGATGACACTATATTTATATATGATATATAATATGTTTATGTTTTACTTAAGCTTCTCTATTTTCATTTGTTTCATACCTTTATGGTTTCCATTGTTGGTAAACATGATAATTTCATTTTAGGAAGTGCGGACTACCACCCCCTCAAAGTGATTTGATTCGTTAATGCCATACGTGGGATGTATAAAGGATGGATTTAAATTTATTATATATTATTTTATAATGGAATTATAATATACCTCTATATCATTATTTTTTATTTCCATTAAAGTATGAGATAGAAATGAAAGTAGCGTTCATGCGTATGTACGGCTTACCGTCTCCATGAACGGTGCATTTCATTTCTTACATCTAAATGATTATGTAATATTATAAATACATGTATATTCTGGATATATATTATATATATGATATAAAAATCATGAATATAATTTTGGATATAATGAACCTTTGACCACACAAACAACAAGTAATTGTAAGAAGTCCAATTTCGACTAAAGAACCAAATATTGAAAAAACAAACATTATTAACTTAAATGATTACATAATGTTTATAACATTGAAATAAGTGATATAAAAGGAATAATGAACTTTAATAAGGTTCATAAGAAAGTAGAAATTAAGTCAAGTTTATTATTCATGACGTTAAAGAACGATCGATTCAAGTCAGACCTGTAAGGGATCCTACTCCACTATTTCTTTTTAAGTATACTCTTTTATGTCATTCCCTCTAAAGCTCATATTTCTTGTTATTGGGATGTTATTTTATATTACACTTACTGTAATTTTTATGTTAATATTATGAGAGACCCTATTCTCTCTCATCAATCCATTTTGGATGTTTTGAGTGGCGCCGTTAGGCTGCCGAATTTTCGTAAAAGATCTAACCTCTCTCTTTATTTTTAAGTACTCTCCTTTATGTCACTTCTTTTAAGCTCCACTTTGTTATGTTGGGGGATGTTATTTTATATTCCTCTTTCTGTAAACATTATGTTGATGTGATGAGAGAACCTATTTCCACTCATCAATCCATTTTGGAAGTTTTAAATGGCGTCGTTAGGCTGCCGAGTTTTCGTAAGGGATTTTTCTTCTCACTTTTATTTCTGTGAGATTCATGCTACATTTGCCACAATTTCATTTGAGTGGTTTATGTACTGCACATTATTACACTCCTTTTGTAATATAATTCCATTTATGGGTATTTACATATTCATTTTATGACACTTCTTCAATGGGGTGTACTTTTCGAAAGTTACCCAAGTCGGTAATGGAACCATTCACCCTCCTCATTTTAAAAGACTTAGTTTGTTATGTCTTTTAATTCACATACTATTATGTTGGGATATGTTATTCTATATCCAGATTGATGTAAATTTTATGTCCAAGTGATGATATTCCCTTTTTATCTATCATCAACTCATTTTCTGAATTTTTGAAGTGACGCCGTTAGGCTGTCGAATTTTACCAAGGGAACGTTTTAACCCAATTTCGATTTCTTTGGGTTCAACATGTAGTTATTGAATATGTCATCCTTTGAATACGTGTGAATGAACTTTTATTGTTTTACACTTAATATCCAATTATATTGGGTGTATTTATATTTTTCACACATAATTTTGATATTAATTTATCTTTAATTTAAGGATACCTTCTTTATAAGGGATTTCATCACATTTTACATCCCTATTGAGACTTCATTGTTGTTATACACCAATTCACTCTTATATGGTGTATATACTGTCCTTTTTAATATTATATCATGAATCCATTTATTCTCATGATATTATAAAGTTCTGATTAAATGTTATTCCTCAATTATTGTATTCAAGTGTCTCTAATTTTGGTAAACACCCTTTGACCAAAATACCGCTTTAAATGTTTTAATGATTTGTTCTTATTAATATCCATGTTTTCAAAATGGTTTTAAGGATTTATTTATATGGATATTAATGGTTTAAAATGTTAAAATCTTCAAGGTGGTATGGGACACTTTGATTCAAAATTCTTCTTATTAAATGTTTTAAATGGTTTTGGAAATGGTTTCTTTTTGAACGGATTCATTATTTCAATATAATAAAATGTTATATTGAGATTGAAATGTGGAAATGTTATGTTTCCTTTATGCATGTTTTATGTGATACGTTTATGTTATGGTTCTTGGGAATTGTTATGAAAACGGGTGGTTCCGTGATAAACTAAGGGCGGGTGAGCCCAATATAGCTCTCCAATGCATTGGGTAACACGAAGGAGTGAAACGTTAAGGTTTCTCCGAAGAGATTTGGGGAATATACTGTGATGGGTATTCCAAACGTAACCAAGAGGGTTAATACCTACGTAAGAATGTTATGAATTCCTCAAGTTACCTTTATGTCTTATGATTTCTATGATTTATTCATGGTTTGATGAGGTAAGTTAAAGTGCCTTTGTTTTATGGGTAAAGTGTGATTTCATTCTTATGTATATATGAACTCATGTTACCTTTCCATATTTTTTATAACCCTTAATAATCTTTTTATTCTCATCCCAAGTTTTTGAAATGTTTTTCACAGGTCAAGGGAAAGGTACATGATGTGATGATAGTGTCAAGGATGTGTCAAGAAAGAATCCATGTTTTATTTTCAATATGTTTCCTTTGTTGGGAAGAATGAATACTGTCTTTTATGTAACCACTTTGTTTAAATGTGGAATGTAATGAAAGTTTTATGATCTAATTCTCTAAAACTCTAAACCTGAAAAGATCCTCAACGTGTAATCTTGTGATAACTCAAGATTATGTAAGGTTTAAGGCTGGGGCCTTATAGTTGGTATCAAAGGTCGGTTTAGGCAACTTTAGGGATTAGGAGTTTTTGTGAGGCACATGATTAGTCCCTATAACTATTATTTCCGTTAAATCCTTGTTTTAAAACTTTTTTTTCAGGTCAAGTAAAGTCGGTTACGAATGGAAGGAGGAGGATATAAAACGACATTCCTATCTCTTCCTGATGACATGCTTGCAATAATTATTGCAAAGTCATCTTCGGATGATTGTGAAACTTTTTCTAGTATACAACACACTTGAAAGCATTTGTTTGAGATATCAAACACCTCCGCTATACCTTGTTATCATCATGGATCATGGGTTGTTTTTAGAAAAATACTATTTTCACAATATTCTCATGTTTTCAAGAGAGGTAAATATTATCAAGGTATTTTAAAATATTTTACCTTATCAAAATAATTTGAAGCATATTATGATTTTAAAAATGGTGCTGAGGAAGAAGACCCTTGCGCAACCTATTTATATTTGCTTTTAAAATATAGTCTCACATCACATACTTATGGTAATTTAAAATGACCAATGATAGAAAGTTTCAAGTCAATTTCGGTCCGACTATTTTTTAGAAATCATGTTTTATCAGATGTTTTGGAATTATATGTCATACATGATTATTTTCCAAAACTGTTTTTCTGTGAACACCCATATGGCCCAAGTTGCACGAGGTGTATTTGGATGGAGGAAGAAAATGATTTTGATGGATCTCTAAATCATTGTTGTAATGCATGGGACTTCTACCTACGTTAGTAAGATGATGATGAAACCGAGTGGACGGCATGATCAAGGTATGATGTTATTCATTTTGGGAATCGTTTTATTTTATCTTATGGTGGTGAAATAAGACTTCAAGAATTAAGGTGTTGAGATCATAATGAATTTGGATGAAAATTAAAGGTATAAGGAAACTATTGAGGTTAAAACATGTTAGGGTTATTTTTGGAGTTTTATAAAATGGACAACATGCAGACCGTGTGACAACCTGTTACATCGGACAAAGCTGCGGGAATCGAACCCACAAAAAAAGTGCAACTGGTATTTATCGCCTAACACTATACTACGTGAAGTCCCTGGTTAGTTTGAACGATTCTTTTTAGTTAGATGATTTTATGAATTAAGAGTAAGTTGATTTTGGGTTATCTATGGAAATTATTAACCTATCACGGAGGATATGTGATTAGGTTAATTACTTTTCAATATGATACATTAAGAGTAACTGATGTTATTTGGAGATAAGTGTTAATTTGTACCTTGGAAGACTATGTGACTAAATCCTTCAAATATTTGGGTTTCCATCTTAGATTGGTTAACTTTGAAGAATTTTATGGACAAATAGTTTATTGAATGGTCTTTGTTGAACTTTGGGTATTGTTTGATAAATTTTGGAGATTAAGAATAGATTTGTTTTTTTAAGGATTATCTTTTTTGGGTATTATCTGATCTCATAATAACTTTTTTTGTTTTAGTTTTGGTTAAGGTCTAAAGACATGGGAAATGTATAGTTCTCTTTTGTGGATTAGGTGATTCTCAAGAATTTGATTATAGTACTCTTAATGCGAACAAGTCTTCCTAAATACTCGTTGTTTGGGGAAAATATGAGTTTGTGTAAGGAATATAATAAAAGTTGAAAGTCCACATGATAAGTGATTATGTTTTCTTATGAATAAATTCCCCAATAAAAAGTAAAGTAAAACAAAAATGTTGTTTATTAACTTTTCCTACAGGGGAATCTAATACCGTTTAACCCATCACAAGTTTGTGATTTTTTATGGTTAACTTTCTCCTAGACATGTTTACTTTCACTCTCCCTCAGAACATGACTCTTTGTTTTTTATTCCATGTCCATGTTTTCTTACATGGAATCCTAGTATGGGTTAACTCGGGTGACCTCTGTACTCCTATTTATTTCTTTTAAAGTGATTGTTTTATTAACTCTTGTTTCGATGTGGGATTTAAAATGAAGTTTCTGAGCCCAATTTTAAAATTGCGAGGACGTAATTCCTAAAAGGGGGGAAGGATGTAACACCCCAGGTAAATAAAGAATATTCCATTTTTATATTTATCCATATTTGTGAATAAAATATTAATATGAATTTAAATGGGACGCTATGCTCGATGACGTACCCAACACGCAACAACGAGTTTCTTAGGAATCTTACGTTGCACTCTAATAATAAAATAATATTATTTTAAATGGTAGTTAACATGTAGCCATTGTATTGGCGGGAATGGATAGAAATAACTAAAATATGATTATAAATGTTTTTAAATGTTTTTAAATTTATCCAATAAAAGATAAAGGCTAAAAATATGGAATGAATTCAATTTTAGGCGTATATGCCCTAGTTTTCACTAAAGGGTCACTTATCGCCTTTTGATGGAGAACTGTCATTAAATATAGTTTTTTTCACTCTTATACATTCAATTGGACTAAATAAAACTCTTCTTAAGAATTGGGACATCCAAATTTACTTTGTGTAAATTTTTGTTATCTTTCCGATAAAGTTCATTTTTTAAATGAATAGTGTAAAATGTAGTATTTTAATTCAAAACCTCTTTTAAACTAATTTATTTATATGATTAGATTATCTTTTGAATTTGTTTTAAAGTTAAATTAGAATATATTTTTACCGTTAAATCCAATAGTGGTCGTTGGAATTAATTTCACTTTGAAATCAGACTTAAACCAGTGT
Source organism: Viscum album (assembly GCA_963277665.1). Taxonomy (NCBI): domain Eukaryota; kingdom Viridiplantae; phylum Streptophyta; class Magnoliopsida; order Santalales; family Viscaceae; genus Viscum; species Viscum album. The sequence goes on along the minus strand of OY728163.1, from coordinate 1,203,192,605 downwards.
CAATCTTTTGATACTTATTGTTTCATAAAAACCCGCTATTTGATCTGACAGCGGGAATTAATTATTAAATTAATTAATGTGACTTATATTTTTTTAATTTTATAAAATAGACATCATTTTGGAATTTGGAATATCAAATATAGCTTAGGTTGAATTTTTGGTAATTTTCTTAAAAACTCCGATTTTTGATGAATAGTGAAACCACTAAGTGGTAATCAAGCAAATTGATTTTTCAGTTAAATGAAAGTTTACCACTAATGTGTATTGAATTTTGAAAATCCGACATACATGGTTGTCATTAGTATGTAAAATGTGGTTCAATGGGATGAAACTAAGTTTTTTGGTGAATAGTAACTTCTTTTCATTAAACACGATTAGAGGTAATTAGGGTAATTTAAGGTAAAAATGATATTATAAAAATATGAAAATACCATGACACTTGTTCTACCACTATTGAATGAGTCATGGACGACCAAGAAAACCAATGGGTCAACTTGGGTACCCCATGGAGACACTTTGGTTGGAAAATGACATTAATATATATTTATTTAATGTTAAAATTAAATTGACACAAACATGAGTTGTTTTACTAAAACAGTTTTTAAGTGGGGTTACAGAAGTCCAAATTTTGACTATATATATTCATTAGAAATCTAAAAAGATTTCTTACATCATAGTATTTTTTTTATAATTTTTATATATTAAATAAATTAATTTAATTACGACATCATGATGATGCAACGATGACCTCATTAATGAACAGTTTAAATAAAATGAAACGATAATATAAAATCTAAGACCTACACTTTTCCAAATACTATTGTATGTTAATATTTCGAATCCTTATCATCTTATCTTCAAAATATATCAATGTGGGACCTTAGAAATTCGAAACACATTTGAAAATAAAATAATAGTTTCATGATTTCCAAAAGTGCCCCTCCTCTCCTCTTATAAAAGGCCCCCACCTCTACCTCATTTCACACACTCCTCAAGCCTTTGGCTCGGCCATACCCTGCCCATTTACTCTCTCCACATCCCTCTCCTCATCCTAGAGTATTCCCTTTGGGCATAATCCTTTCAAAGGAATCATTTAGGCTCAAATAAAAAGGAGTTACACTTTTAAAGGTAATTCATTCTCTCATGTTCATTTGTTTTATTTTGCTTCTCCAACCCCCTAAACTCTTTTTATTTACTTATTTTGTAAAACCGAAAGTATCTTAAATATACTAGTATGTTGTTATAAGATTTATTCGAGCTAAACTCTCACACAACTACATAAAATGGTTAAAGAACATACGGTTTCCGTGGATGGCGAAATTCTGCCTCCCGAAACGATGATTGTTCAACACTCATATAACACCTTCAAAGGTGACCATTTAGATGAAACTATATTTATATATGATATATAATATGTTTATGTTTTACTTAAGATTCAGTATTTTCATTTGTTTCATACCTTTATGGTTTCCATTGTGGGTAAACATGATAATTTCATTTTAGGAAGTGCGGACTACCGCCCCCTCAAAGTGATTTGATTCGTTAATGCTATACATGGGACGTATAAAGAATGGATTTAATGTTATTATATATGATTTTATACTGGAATTATAATATACCTATATATCATTATTGTTTCTTTCTATTAAAGTATGAGATAGAAATGAAAGTAGCGTTCATGCGTACGTACGGCTTACCGTCTCCATGAACGGTGCATTTCATTTCTTACCTCTAAATGATTATTTAATATTATAAATACATGTATATGCTGGATATATATGATTTATATGATATCCAAATCATGAATATCATTCTGGATATAATGAACCTTTGACCACACAAACAACATGTAATTATAAGAAGTCCATTTTTGACTAAAGAACCAAATATTGAAAAAACAGACATTATTAACTTAAATGATTACATAATGTTTATAACATTGAAATAAGTAATATAAAAGGAATAATGAACTTTAAGAAGGTTCATAAGAAAGTAGAAATTAACTCAAGTTTATTATTCAGGATGTTAAAGAACGATCGAGTCAAGTCAGACCTGAGGTAAGGGATCCTACTCCACTATTTCTTTTTAAGTATACTCTTTTATGTCATTCCCTCTAAAGCTCATATTTCTTGTTATTGGGATGTTATTTTATATTACACTTACTTTAATTTTTATGTCCATATGATGAGAGACCCTATTCTCTCTCATCAGTCCATTTTGGATGTTTTGAGTGGTGCCGTTAGGCTGCCGAATTTTCGTAAGAGATCTAACCTCTCTCTTTCTTTTTAAGTACTCTCCTTTATGTCACTTCTTTTAAGATCCTCTTTGTTATGTTGGGGGATGTTCTTTTATATTCCTCTTTCTGTAAACTTTATGTTTATGTGATGAGAGACCCTATTTCCACTCATAAATCCATTTTGGAAGTTTTAAGTGGCATCGTTAGGCTGCCGAGTTTTCGTAAGGGATTTTTCATATCACTTTTATTTCTGTGAGATTCATGCAACATTTTCCACAATTTCATTTGAGTGGTTTATGTACTGCCCATTATTACACTCATTTTGTAATATAATTCCATTTATGGGTATTTACATATTCATTTTATGACACTTCTTCAATGGGGTGTACTTTTCGAAAGTTACCCAAGTCGGTAATGGAACCATTCACCCTCCTCATTTTAAAAGACTTTGTTTGTTATGACTTTTAATTCACATACTATTATGTTGGGATATGTTCTTCTATATCCTCATTGATTTAGATTTTATGTACAAGTGATGAGATTACATTTTTATCTCTCATCAACTCATTTTCTGAATTTTTGATGTGACGCCGTTAGGCTGTCTAATTTTACCAAGGGAACGTTTTAACCCAATTTCGATTTCTTTGGGTTCAACATGTAGTTATTGAATATGTCATCCTTTGAATATGTGTGAATTACATTTTATTGTTTTACACATAATATCCAATTATATTGGGTGTATTTATATTTTTCACACATAATTTTGATATTGATTTATCCTTAATTTAAGGATACCTTTTTTATAAGGGATTTCATCACATTTTACTTCCCTATTGAGACTTCATTGTTGTTATACACCAATTCACTCTTATATGGTGTATATACTTTCCTTTGGAATATTATATCATGAATCCATTTATTCTCATGATATTATAAAGTTCTGATTAAATGTTATTCCTCAATTATTGTATTCAAGTGTCTCTAATTTTGGTAAAAACCCTTTGACCAAAATATCGCTTTAAATGTTTTAATGATTTGTTCTTATTAATATCCATGTTTTAAAAATGGTTGTAAAGATTTATTTATATGTATATTAATGGTTTAAAATGTTAAAATATTCATGGTGGTATGGGACACTTTGATTCAAAATTCTCCTTATTAAATGTTTTAAATGGTTTTGGAAATGGTTTCTTTTTGAACGGATTCATTATTTCAATATAATAAAATGTTATATTGAGATTGAAATGTGGAAATGTTATGTTTCCTTTATGAATGTTTTATGTGATATGTTTTTGTTATGGTTCTTGGGCATTGTTATGAAAACGGGTGGTTCCGTGATAAACTAAGGGCGGGTGAGCCCGATATAGCTCTCCAATGCATTGGGTAACGCGAAGGAGTGAAACGTTAAGGTTTCTCCGAAGAGATTTAGGGAATATACTGTGATGAGTATTCCAAACGTAACCAAGAGGGTTACTCCCTACGTATGAATGTTATGAATTCCTCAAGTTACCTTTATGTCTTATGATTTCTATGATTTATTCATGGTTTGATGAGGTATGTTAAAGTGCCTTTGTTTTATGGGTAAAGTGTGATTTCATTCTTATGTATATATGAACTCATGTTACCTTTCCATATTTTTTATAACCCTTACTGAGCTTTTTATGCTCATCCCAAGTTTTTGAAATGTTTTTCATAGGTCAAGGGAAAGGTACATGATGTGATGATAGTGTCAAGGATGTGTCAAGAATGAATCCATGTTTTATTTTCAATATGTTTCCGTTGATAGGAAGAATGAATACTGTCTTTTACGTAACCACTTTGTTTAAATGTGGAATGTAATGCAAGTTTCATGATCTAATTCTCTAAAACTCTAAACCTGAAAAGATCCTCAACGTGTAATCTTGTGATAACTCAAGATTATGCAAGGTTTAAGGCTGGGGCCTTATACCAACTTATCACTATGACATCTTATTATTTTTATAATTTCATTAACCCTTATAAAGAATTCACCAATAGATTTATAATCACATATCTTAAGATCATCATAATTTAACTTCAAGATTTTTAATGTCACCTGATTTACTTTCCTATTTACCTCATTGATATTCTCCTACTTTCCTTATATTCGTTTTTTCTATTTTAACACCCTTAAATTAATGAAACTAACTTTTAGAGAGTGAGGAATGTATAAAACTTCTAAATCTCACTTTTTTTCTTCTGATATCATCTTATCAGTAACTTTTTAGGGAACTTCATTAGCTATTGGGGGGAAACCATCTATTTTAACTTCTGAGAACTTCATAACCATGGAAGATAAGATAATTAAAGATTCTATATTACAAAATATGATATTTATTTCCACTAAAAACAAGAATCCCATTACTATTCACAAAATTAGAAACAACTATATAAAAATTTATTTTCTTTAATGTTTAGAAAGGTATTAATGAAGTCGACCATCTCTCTAATACAACTTGTGTGTACCCAACTATATATCTGTGATCACAAAAAGGGGAATGGGTTAATTCGTGATTTTTTTTATAATTCATTTTTGATGAAATAACCTTTACCTCATGTTTAAAAGTTATAACTTTTATGAAAAAAAGAACACAAATACATTTCAAAAGAATATAATAATTTACAAAGTTCACTACTAAGTAAGAGTAAATAATCCTTGTTATATTTTGGGAATAATACAATAAAAAATAAACTAGAAAATAAGCCTTTTTACATGGTTACACAAATTATGGAATATCTTTACCCTTCCATTACACTATTATCAATACTACAAAACATGTGGTTTCTATACAGATAAGATATAACAATGATTGTATAATAACATTTATATACATTCACTAATAATATTATAATATTTTAATAGTGTTTCTTATATTTATTATTGTTGTATATTATTTATAAAACATATTCTTTATATTATTTTCCAATATATGAAAATAAATTTCATTTTAGATTTCTATTTAAAACATAAATCATTCATATTTCATTTAATTTACCTGTTTAACTTATCTGTTTGCAAAAAAATATCTGTTTAATTCTGATAATTGACACTACTTCCTTCAACTTTATTCATCTGGTTCCAATTTTTTCATCTAATTCTACTTTGTTGATCAGATTATACTTTTTTCATCTAATTCCATGTGATATAAAATATTTTCAGGTCACTTCATCCAGTTTCCTATGATTGAAAAACTTATGATCAAAACCAAATTCTTATTTTTATTAAACCAACAGTTTCCTTGGTTGGAAACTTCCTACTCAAATTTTTGATTTCATATTTCATTCAGTATCTCCTTCCAAAACTATTTCTATAGTGCTTCAACATTTTCACATGTGAACAATTTTACACTCTATACATTTACTTGAATCATATTTAAAGATACATGATAAGGAGAAAATTAGTGATTTTTAATGTTTCAATTCCTACTCAATGAAATATTGAAACTCAAAACACCCACTCAGTATAATTTTCTAGAGGCAACTCAATGATTCTTGATTATTGCAAAATATTCTCATAAAATCGAGCAGCAACATCCTTCAACTGTTTTTCTTCAAACTCGATGATAATCTAAATTATCCTTCCATGATATTTGGAACTTTAAAAAATCATCAAAAAACTATCACATTTAATTTCTGAACAAAATTCTTAAATAATTTTGAAAAAATAAGACATAATACCATTAAAATCTTTTTCTGTTAAAAATTTATAACAAAACGTATGTCTGATGAGAATTTGTATTTAATTGTTCTTATGTAAACAATATAGAAACATGGAAAAAGTATTAACCAGAATCCTTATCAAAATGATTAATTAAATCATAAAATATTGAATAATGTTTTCATACACCAAATTTTATTTAATTAATTTTATAAAAAAAATCATGCGGTTTTCTTTTAGAAAATGTAACTTCACAACTTTGAATTTTTCTATCTTTCATATATTCAATAGAATGTTTTTAATATGAACATTATCTGATTTGAAATTTTTTTATTGGACTTATTCTAATGAAATTTTAAAACATCTTCCCATTCCACTATAGTAACATTCCTTAATTCTATAAAATATATGAATGTTGAAAAAAATAACATTGTATAGACTTGTACATACAAATGATTTTTCACCCTTATTTTACACAAGAAAAATAGCCCTCCCCCATCAATATTAAGATAGAAACATGAAATATTAAAACACTCATGATATTAGGAACTAAGGAATATGAAATAATACTTAGATTTCATTCAATGATCATTCTTTTAATGGATATTCTAGGCACCATATAACATTCTGAACAAATATTTGTTCATGTACCTTTGTTTATCCAATGGACTTGGTTAGATAAATATTAGTGAATTTTATTCATCTGGTCACCTAACTCCATCTGATAAAATTTTTTATGGGTTTATCTGGAATAATTTTTCTATTCACCAGTTTTTATAAATCTTGATTTTTTGAAGATTTAGGTTTGAATAATAAAAAGAGATACACCACCAACAAAATTTCATACACACAATATCTACTACAAATTTTACAACCATATAGAAGCACATCCACAAGAATGTTCCAAAAAGTACCCAAATCTATTTTAACTTTAGTATGTAAAAATAAATTTAAAGGGTGAAACTTCTTAAGTGGGAAACATTTTAACAACCCAAAATTTTATCAAAGGAATTTTCCTTCTTATAATTACATCATATTTAGTAATGTAATATAAAATACATGCACCAAATGATGAAACCAAATTCATTTTATTATATTAATTTAAAAAATAAATTTAGTGAATAAAAATGGAAACAATTATTGAAATTATCATAATTGGATAAAAAAATAGAAAATATGATAATAATAATTGGAAAAAATTGTTCTAGTTGATCCCCCAGAATAATCGCACTCACAAAAAAACACTATAGAAATGAAGTCAAATATTATTAATGTAGTATAAATTTAAATATATATATATATATATATATAACTTTGATATTAAATATAAGTTAATGAATAATAAATGAAATTTGAGGTATTTATTGGAAGTAAGTAAACTATATGACCAATAAAATATGACTGGTGGAATAATAATTTCCCAATTGGAATAGTCATATGAGTGTTAGGAATAATAAAATAACTATTATAATAGTAACCACACCTCTAGAAATGTAAAATAATATTTAAGTATCTAATAAAAATATAAGATGATATATTTATATCATGGTACATGTAGATAAATGTTTTATAAATAATATAGTAAGTGTTCATACTTTTGTAAAGAATATATATTTTGTTTCAATTTTTACAAAAATATAATTATTTAAAAGTGAGTTTACTTTCATAATATGGGTTTATAAATTAATATTATTTTTTAATATAATGATAATATAATTTTATGAGAACTTTGGTAATTTTTAAAAGGTTCATTAAATTGATCATAATATTAAAATTTTTATTTTTAAAATAAATGAGGAATTGGTATAAAAATTAAATTTCTAATATTTAGAAAATTATTTTCATAAAATAGATTTCATTTATGGAATCCACACATTAGAAACTGGTTAGTTTTTTTATTTTTCTAAAATATTTGAATTTATTCTAAATTGGGAAATATTTTAAAATACAATATTTAACAGTATGAGATATATACTTATAATTTTGAGGCCTAGATGATGTAGGAACCCATTAGTTCTATATCACATACACCATTTATTTTATATAGTCACAATAATAAATTTTATTTGTATTCCTAAGAAAAAATAATAAACCTGTGAATATAATAATCAAAATCATTCCTCTCACTCCCTTATAAACACCACCCCTCACCACCACTTCCCCTCACATATTCTAAGGCATAGATATTTGAAAATTTCTACCTGATTACATTCCCAATCCTCTCCCCCATGTCCTATTATTTTTGGTATCATCAAATGACAATTCCATGGAGTGTTAAGGGATAACCTAAAAGAGGCCGCCAAAGGTAGAGGTAAACTTTAAACTAAATTTATTTTAATTTTTTTCTTCTTCTACCACGCTTATATAATCTCCATCAACCTAAAAATCATAACATCTTCATCTCAAATATAATAATGTGATATTACTATAGTGTAATATCCATATTTTATCCTCCCTTATTTCATTTCTAAAATTAAAGTAGTGTTCCCAATATATTTGGTTCACCGCCTCCAGGAACAACATACTTCGTTTTTCCCCACCACATTCAAGGCCGGTTATAGAATCCCTATTATGGTAAAATATGATTATAATAAGTATATTATAACTTATTTCACATTTTTTTTGATAAAAATTTAATTAAATGAAACAAATCTAGTTCATGATGGAAGATAAAACGACCTAAATGAACTTACAAAATGACGTTAGCATTTTTACTAAATTAATCATCCCTACATCAGAACCCAATAACATATTTGGGAAAATTTAAATTTTTTTAAATAAATGAGTACCATGAAATTTTACTCATTTATTTTTATTCCTATTTGATAATAAAATCAATAATTTTCTATAAGTGACCTGACCATGGAACCGTAGAACAAACACACTTGAAACAAAAAAATCCATCATTATAACTCATTGAAATGGTTACAAATGAACATAATAAAAATATAGTAAATAAAATATTGATTTAAATGGTCATTAATTAACTAATTAATGAATTTAATTTTATTATTCTGTATATTATGTGCATGTACAAAATGATTTTTGAGCATAAGGTAAGAGATCTCTCTAAACCACCCTTTTTCTTCGGGTTATGAACTTTATCTCTCTAACTAAATTTATCTCCCTTTATCATGTTATTTAATTCTTATAAATTATTTAGGTATGTATGTTACATATATAAATAGACTAATCTCTCTTCCTTTAATGGTTTAATACATTCATTAATTTCATTTCTTAAATGAATTCTTTAAAATAAAATCTGATTAAGGGGAACTTTTATATACCTTAATCCTTTAATGTGACAACCATTCAAATTATTTATTCTAAAATTAATGCTATATTTTTTAAAATATTTTTATTTAATCACATATGAACGATCATAATATTTAATCCCTTATTCTCTTTCAAATCATTTTGTAATTTCCTTTGATTATGATATAAAGAAAGACTATGTAACCCATTTATTTCCATAGGAAATTATTATGATTATTCCTTTTGATTTATTTCCTTTTATGAAACATGTAAGATTGTATATGTTATGATTGGAACACCTATATATATCTATTATAAATTAGGTAATGTTTTTTATCATTAGACATTATGTATGTGGTATTGGGAGTAAACCAAATCCACAATGGGACTCTATCCTCCATGTGATACCATCTTTGTAGTTATCCTTGACTTATTATTATTTTATATATTATTTTGTTTCTAGAATCCTGTAATTCCATATATTTTGATTTATTATTCTTAATGGTATACTCCTATATGATTGTTCATGAGTGTATAAATTTACAATATTATGCTATGCATGATGACATACATGTAATGATTCATTATAACATTTATTCCTATAATGGGACTTTTAGCTCAACCATTATGTTTATGTATTCCAGAAATTAACTTATGTAGTTTTAGGATACTAAAGGTATTTATGATCTCATTGTGAATATTAAAATAAAGACATTTTATTTTATCATTATTCTTATGTTTTATGTTCCAAGTCTTCCAGATACACTAGGCCTTTCGATCATTGGTTTCTATTTACTTTATATTTATGTTAAGAATCATGTAATAATATATGTAAAAGTATTAGTTCACTATATTTATGTAGGAGGATTAATATCATTGGGAATCATCTTCTCAATAATGGATATTTTTTCCTTATGATCAAGTGTATCTTTATCAAATGATTAAAACTAAGGAAAAGATAATCCTTGAATACATGCCCATTCTGAGGGAACACATTTATGAGTTTACTGAAAAATTTCTTGGTATTATTCCTAAAAAAACTCTATATTATCAATTGAACTTATACTTGGATAATTTCTAATATCTATGACTCTATATAGAATGCACTCTATTGAACTTAAAGATATAAAGAAGAAACAACATTAGAATATGGATAAAGGGTTTGTAGTCCCATGTACTTCACCATAGTGTGAACTAACCATTTTCATTAAGAAGAAGGATGGATCAATTCTCATCTTCATTGATTATCATGAGATTTAAAAGATCATTATAAAAAATAAGTATCCCCTTACACTAATTTTTTACTTGATTAATCAACTACATGGATCCCATTACATCTCCAAGGTAGATCATTAGTCAAGATATTATAAAGTAAAGGTGGAGAAGAAGAATATCCCAAATATGTATTTTTACACATGGTACGAGCACCATGAGTTCATAGTGTTTAATTTTTGACACACTAATTATCCATATATCTTCTTGGAATTAATGAATAGTGTATTTAGGTATTAACTTTAAAAAATGTGAGGTATTTATAATTGATGTTATTATATACTCCAAATAAAATGAGGAACATGGGGATCATTTGAATATTGTATATAAGACCATGTAAAAGGAAATGTTATATGTGAAGTAAATTAAATGAGTGTTTTGGATGGAGTAAGTAGCATTCTAGGGGTATGTTATCACCTACAAAATAATATATATAGATCATTCCAAAATAGAATTAATTTAAGGATGACCCAGACTGACACCAGTGATGGAGATATGTAGTTTCATTGATATATCTACTTACTATCTTTGATTTTACGAAAATTATAATAATTTTCAAGCCCACTAAATATGATAAGTCAAAAGGGAGTAAAGTTTGTTTAGACTGGTGAATGTGAAGTGATATTTAAAGATTTATTAAAGAGGATAACAACTCCACCTATTCCCACATTACCCATTAGTGGGGAAGGATTTGTGATCTTTAATGTTGTGTTCAAAAAAAAGGTTGTGTATTCAATCAAGATGATGAAGTTATAGTATATGACACCTGGCAATTAATGATCCCTGATTAGAACAACCCAATTCATGATCTATAATTGTCTACAATGATCTTTATATTGATGATTTAGTGACATTATCTCTATTGGGAGAAGTGTGACATATATAAAGATCCTAAAATACTCAAGAATATATTCAAAAAAAGAATCTCAATATGCGCTATCAAAAGTGGTTATAGATGATCAAGGATTATGGTTATTCAACCAAATAAAATACTAGAAATGTGAACAAATTGGTAGATGATCTGATGAAAAATGGTCCCACAACCCTATCCATGATGAGGATTGAAAGGGATATAATATTATTGGACACGTAAAAGGGATTAATTTTCTCATATAACATATCAACCATCCATTTTTCAGAGGATCAAGGAGGACAAAAAAGATGACAATGAGATATAGATAAAGGCAAAAAGTATCATGGAGTACAAACTTTCTAAATAAAAATTTAAAAGGTTTGGAAATCGGGTATGTATCACATTAAAATCAAATATGAAGTGGGAACTTATAGATGGTGGCCATATCACATCCTTTTCTATTCATCTTGGAAGCAAGGAGATTTATAGATATTTAAAGAAAAAATTATAATGGGATAACATGAAGGGGGATATTGAGAAACTATATATTGATGCATTGTATTCCAATATTTAAGGGACCATGATTTTTAAACATAAATATTAAATAATTTTTTATAAAAATTAAATTTATAACATTACGATCCATTCTATAACCATGAATGTTTAATTAATTTAGAGACAAGATACCTAAACATCATATTTAGATACATTCTTCCAAATCCCCATAATGATATCTCCACTTGGTACCCTTCTTGACAAACCCTACATAAACCATTATTTATAACCTGGGGAAAGTAAATAGAAGAAAGGGTGAGATCAGATGCTTAGTGAGGGTAAACATATGAGATACCAATTAATGATCATATGAAAGCATAAGATAAGTATAAGGGTATACGATAATGACTATAACATACAATGTTTATACCCAATAATTTAATGATCAAACATTACCAAAAAAAATAATTCTATTAGGAGAGGTTATTTTTTCATTTAGAGGGGTTAAAACCCACTCTATGTACTTTAGTAGTGGTTATACAATACCATCACTAAAGTGGCTGCCTAGTATTGTTAGAATAGGTTTTTTAAAACCACTGTTATGTTAAAATAATATTAGAGGCAATTATTTTAGAAAGTGTTTAAACCTCCTTTATTTTTTAAATGTTCAAAACCACAGCTATTGGATGTTGTGTTAAAAAAACTAAAAAATTTTGGGGCCATTTTGAAATACCCCACATTTTTTGTAATTTTTTTATTTTGGAAATCTACCCAAAATGCTTGGAATTTTTTTATTACTTTGGGGAAGTCTGTAACTTCCACAAAAAAAATTAAGAAAAAATAAGGGCTCTCCTGCTACTCAGACGTGAGAAGCCCCACCCCATATTCTTTAACTTACCCATCCCTTATGACTGTATCCATATCCCCACTACCAAAAGACATGATGGGGGCCACATGCACCCGATGGAAATTCCCCCATAATCAGGTTTTTCAAACCCAACTTATGGATAAACAACCACAAACACCCTACCACTAATACATAATGAATTTAAGATAATTATTTATCAAGGTTTATATTTATATTTATTAAAATATTTATAAAAATACAATTTATTTGTATAAAATAATTAAATAAATTTAAATATATAACCTTATATATACATTTATTTTATATATTGAAGGAATTATATTAATGGATACAAAAATTAAATACGACATTTTATAATATATAGAATAATATATATATATATATATTATATTATATTTATATTATATATTTAATATATTTATATTAATTTACACACAAAAATAAATATGATATACATTTATAAAATATAGACTACAATATATATAAATATATTCTTATTTATCTTATATATATTTATATTTTATACATTTTCATTACATATTACACAAATATATATATCGTAAAAATAAAAATACATATTATATTATAGAAATATATTATTGGAATATATATATATATATATATTATTACATAATTATATTTATAATTATATGAATATATATATATTATTTATATATATATGATACAAATATATCATTCAAATATGTATAAATATATACCTATACACACACATATATATATATATACTATTAATGCATTATATATTTTAATATATTATACAAATATACCATTCAAAAAAATATGTATATATATGTACATATATTCAAATATATATTATAATATACAAAAATATAAAATACAAATATATATATATATATTATTTAAATATATGTTATTAATTATATTTATATATATACAAATAATATATATATATATATATATATATATTATATTATATTATAGTCATGAAAAAAATTTTATGTGTATTTATATATATATATATACATATAATATAATTCGATACAATATAACAGTTATATGTAGATAAACCATAAAATATATTTATATATAAATATATTTTACATATATAAATATATCGATAGATATATTTGTGCATATATTTATACACACACACACAGATGCACACACATGAATGTGTATTTATATATTTATTTGTTAATATTTCTTTATATACTTCTTTGTGTGTATATATATATTTAATGTATTTATATATTTACTAATAATATTTATATAATATAATATATACATAATATAATTATACAATATATATAATATAATATATATATTTATATAATTATTTGTATATATATATAATTACTTATATACTTATATATATATATATATGTATTTATTGAATATATTTATGTAATGTCTTTATCATCTTTCTATAATGTAAATAAATATATTTATAAAATTACTTTATACAACTCTCACACACACACACCCACACACATATTTATATTATAAAATTGAAATTTAATAAAAAATTTAAAAAACCTTAGAGGGGGTTAAAACCCCATCTAATCTATGATATTAGAGACGATCTTTACATAACCTCCACTGAAATATAATGTATTCATTTAAGAAAATATAATAAAATAATGTAGGGGTTAAAAGCCCCTCTAATTGTATAAATTACATGTAGTTACTAACCCCTTTATATGTATATATTTTATTTTAGTAAATTATAGATAAATATTTAGAGGGGTTTAAAACCCCCTATAATATAATATTTTAGTGGGTTTGGAGGTATTTTTAACCCCCCTCTAATCAATTTTAGTAAGTTATATATAAAAATTTAGAGGGTCACTACTTGAATGGCTGGATTTCCCAACACTTCTATACCAATATTTTTAATAAACTGTTGGTAAAGGTGTGGTTAGGGAAGGATTTCCCAATGGTTTGAAGAAATCATTGGGAAATCCATGCTTTTCCCAACGGTTTTTAATAACTGTTGGGGAAAAAACCCCCCAAATTCACAAAAACAGAACCCTCGTCTCCCAGAAGCGCCCCATTTCCGGAAGCACATTCTCGACTCCCAGAAGCGCCCGCCCAGGTAAACCTCTTCCATCTTATCAGCTACAACTCCCCCATTTAGGTTAGACTCCTTCAACCTCATCTCATATTAGCTAAGGACATCCTTCTATTCTCAACATGTCTCCATTTATTTAACTATTTAGAAAGATCATGTATTTTTCCCTATATTCAAGGGATTTTGGAAAATTTATGATTCACTAACGCCTTCACGAATTGTGTACTCAAATCACTACATCAATGCACACATTGTCCAATTAATGTTTTCATTACACATATACATTTATAAGGGAACGGTCTTTTTCTTGTGTTCTAGTTTTAAAGATTCATAGTTATTTTTTTAATCTCAATGCGCCGAATATTATAGCTTCATGTATATGAACTCATAAGAAATTATTTGTAATATTTATTCATAGTATTTCATGAAAATCACTCCTTTCATTAAGATCATGTCAAACATGAATATCTTATTAATCTTAATTTTTGTACACTATGTGTGTTACATAACAAGTATGTATCATGTTTCTATCAAAATCTTTATATATATAAAATGAGACATTGTTCACTTATCCTTTGCATAATAGAACATATGGAGTATCTTCTTCAACATTACAAAATATTATGTGGTCCCTAATTATTTTTCACAGATGAAATAAGAAATACGTAATCGTATAATCCAATGTTCATTATGAATAAAATATCTACAGAGGGAACTCTCAGTGGGACCTCTCCTTCTCCCATGTAGTACTTCTTCCTTCTTCATGAAACTAATTCACAGAAAACCCTTTTAGTTTTTTTCTTAGGAAACATATAAAGTCCTTTTAGATTTTTTATTTGTCTCTTTAATTTATTATATAATTATATTAAAATGTTATATAAATATACTAGATAGTTATAGACCTCTCGGTGGTCACCTGTATGAATTTTATCTCACACATTTTTCGAGATGACATTGAGTACCCAGATAAACTACATGATTAAATGTTCAGTTAAGGGGAATCACCATTTTACAGATGCATGACTACTCACATGACATAGGATAGAGAGTGCAGTAGATGATTGGGTTGTAGCTCAAAAATCTATGTCGAATTTTAGAATTTATGGAGCCTCTTGCATAGTACAACTTCCTACAAGTTGTTACTATGTTTTTCTTCTTGATACATGACATATATTACCATCATTCGGTTTATGATTCTGTGATTAGTTGGTATTACAGATTTGGTTATTTTCATCCATTTCTAATATTTTCCCATTATTATCATTCTTCTACTTTTTAACTAATAATATTAAAATAGTACAACTTACGTAATGAGGGAATAGTCTCCCCTAGGCACACCAAAGGCTCTCACTATTAGTCAATAAAATTTGGAATTTTGGTACATGTTCTTGAGGCCATGTGGCTATCTGGTTTGGGGTCACAAATGAAGGGCATCCTGGTTTGGGATGTCACAATTCCTGGATATCCTTTTTATAAGTGTTTCTAATCAAATCCATACCTATAACTTTGAAGGTCCCTCTCCAAAATCAATTAGGACATGATTAAATGGATACAATCTACCAACCTATGATCTATGGCCCCAAACCTAGGATCCTTTAATCCATAGTTAAGGCGAATCTTGATGAGGCCATAACTACTTTTGACGTGATCCTCATCATACTCCTCAACCTGATCTCCTGGAAGAAGTTATAGTATAAAACTCATGTACTCCCAACAATACCCTTAATGATTATGTATTCCTTGATCCACTTCCAATATCTTACTATGAAATCCTTGAATATAGGCATTATAAATTCTATATATTAATTTCTTATATACACTATATTTAGTTGTGTTTCTTAATATAATTATCATATAGTGTAATGTGTCAATTGTGCTTTTATATAAAGTAAAAAATTGCCATTTACCTACATATTTTTTTTGATTGAACTTCAATATTATTTAATTGATTTGAAATGACTTATTGAATTTTTTTACAGAATGTATAGAAGTTGGATGTATGAAACTGATCGGATTTTAACCTATTTTCAAAATAATTGGAACATCTTTTCAGATTTTTCATTTGAAAAGGCTTCAGATAGTGGTCGCATACACTGACCATGTTCTAATTGTGTTGGAAGACCTTGGTTGAGTCGTGAAGCAGTTAGCTATCATATAACTAAATATGGTTTCCAAACAAACTATTATGTGAGGTATCACAATGGAGAGAAAATGGTATCTCAAAATATTGATGATCCAAATGATTGGACTGAATTGGAGAGTTTGATATATGATCAGTTTCCATTTATTCGGCATCATGAGAAGGAAAGGATGTCTAGCCAAAAATATTTTGATACAAGGACACATGATGCGTCTAATGAAAATGATGATGTTGATAGTGTGAAAACATTGAATGATGCTATGAAAACTCCAGTATCTCGGCAATGTGGTAAAATGAAAATGATGGAATTTTTAATCTGATTGTTTCATGGGAAAACTATGTATGGGATTTCAAATACTGCAATCGATTACATTATTACCTTCTTGATTGAATTACTTCCAGATGATGTAGATATTCCCTCAAAAAACTATATGGAATGGAAGTTACATGATGAACTTGGATTCTCAAAAAAACTAATGTTTTCCCAAATGATTGCAACTTATTTTGGGAAGAAAATACTAAAAGAAATTATTGTATCAAATGTGGAACCTCCCTATGGAAGCCAAAATATGATGTAACACTATCTCGTGTGCCACAAACAAGTAATGTGGAACTTTACATTGATCCCCAGATTACAAAACCTTTTTCATGTCTGATGAAATATCAGTAAAAATGTGATGGAATGACATCGAGAGAAATTAGAATAATAAAGAGTTGGTTCACCCTGTAGATGGATTTTTATGGCAGAGATTTGATGATCGATATCCTAAATTTGCAGCCGATGTGTGTAATGTGAGACTGGGTCTTTCATGTGATGGT
Organism: Viscum album; assembly: GCA_963277665.1. Lineage (NCBI taxonomy): Eukaryota > Viridiplantae > Streptophyta > Magnoliopsida > Santalales > Viscaceae > Viscum > Viscum album. The sequence goes on along the minus strand of OY728163.1, from coordinate 1,203,174,938 downwards.
TTTAATCCATTTGGGAAGATTCTTACTTCACACAGCACATGGCTGGTTTTCACACACATTTAAAACCTTCCCCCATGGTTCTGTATGAAAAATCCTTACACTTTATTGAGTATACTGATATCTGGACCTTCTGATATCGGAAATGATATAGATGTATACATGAAACCTTTAAAAAAGATTTGAATCATCTTTGGGATGTGGGTGTGCCCACATATGATGCATATTCGAAAGACATATTTTAGATGTGTGTTGTGATTATGTGCATGATCAAGGATGTTCCTGCTTATGCATTGATGTCTGGATGGAGAACAAAAGGAAAATTTTCATGTACTCTTTGTATGAAGAATACTCGATTGAGAAGACTAAAATATCATTGTAGTTTTAGTTTTATGGGACATCAATGATTCTTGCCAATGAACCATCCATATAGAAACAATCAACAAAGATTTGACAATACCATAGAGACTGACGATCCACCTCAATGTATGTTTGGAACTGATGTGCTTAATGAATTGAAAGATTTCACTTATTCATTTGGGAATAGTGTAATGACATCTAAAAATTGGAAAAATGTTTCCAATGATACATGTTACAATTAGAATAAGAAGATTATATTCTTTGTGTTTTCATGTTTGTCAACCAACTTGTTACATCATTTCTTAGATGTAATGCACATTGAAAACAATATATTTGAAATGTTTCTTTGGATTCTTTTAAATATCAAGTAGAAGACAAATAATGATTTACGATCTTAGCGTGACTTGGTATATTGGGGGATCAGACCAAAATTTCATGTTGTTTGTATCAGTGAAAATAAATGGAAAGTTCCATGTGCTTCTTATGTGATGACATCTACAGAAAAAAATCAATTTATGGGAGTGCTAGTAACTATTAATGTTCCTGATGGCTATTAAAGAAATATATCAAAACGGGTCAACAGAAAGGAGTTGAAGCTGAAATATTTGAAGACTCATGATTGTCATGTCCTTTTTCATGAGTTGATCCCAATAGCAATCTGACATCTCTTGTCCAATAATGTAAGAGTCTCATTTCTTCAGTTGTTCTATTTGTTAAGAGATCTTTGTGCTAATATGTTGTATGAATCCTTCTTGCAAAAACTGTTTTCATACACAACATTAATTTTGTGTGAGTTAGAGAAAATATTCCCTCCATCATTTTTTACATGCATGTTGCATCTGACTATCCATCTTCTGACCGAAATACTTCTTGGAGGACCCAATGCTTTCTGTTGGATGTATCCAATAGAAAGAAACATTTACACATTGAAATAATATGTTTGGAACATGAATTATCCCAAAGGTTCTATTGTGAACAGTTACTAGGCTTAAGAATGTATGGATTTCTGCTCAATGTATTTTTCTGATCGTACTATGAGAATAAACAGACCAATGAGAAATGAAGAAGAACAGTATGAGAAAATTGAACCTAGTTTTCCATCACTTCCTCAGATAAGAGGAATTCTGTGATCATATACATTGAGGACATTAAGCTTTGAAGAGAGAGATATGGCACATCACACAGTGTTGTTCAATTGTGATTTGTTCGATGAGTATATCATGTAAGTAAATTAAACATTTTTCTCTTATCTTATCTCTTGTAATTTTAAATATTTGTTAAAATATTATTATTTTTATCTACAGGGAACATAAAGAATTGATATATAGAAATAAACTTTCTTTATCTTTGATATGGAAAGAGTCTTTTAATAGAAAAGGCTTTTCCTCTTTATTAAAATTGAAGGTAAAAATATTTCTGTAATAACTAAATAAAAATAATATTTTACTATGTTTACAATTTGTTTATATTTCAGGTATTTAGTTTTCCTACAGACTCTATTTCTAAGGAAAGAAGAGATTTGATTTTTGGTCCTAATACAATGGTTCGAGCTTGTAAATCACTTTTTATCAATGGATACAAATTTATTATCATTGAACGAGAAAGAAACATGAGAACTCAACATGATGATGTTATGCTAACTACCACAACAGACTGTTATTCCAGTTAATCAGATAATAGACCTCGTTCTGAAAATGTAGCTTATTATGGAGTCATGGAGAAAATAATAATTTTGGATTATTACTTGCATGGTCAAGTCATGATGATGAAATGTCAATGGTTAGATTCAATGACGAGGCAAGGCACCTTTATTGATGAATGTGTATTTCGAGTTATTAACATGACTCGTACTCTTGACACCAATGAACCATATGTATTGGCATCAATGGTGAAACAAGTTTTTTATGTCAAAGATCATCATCATCCTAAATTTGGTGTAACTATTGAAGTAAATCCCAGACACGTTTTTGATGATGGTGATGATGAAGTTGACACTATCCCTACTGTAATTGGAAGAAATTTATTTATTACTTATGATGAATCCAATAACTCAGTTGTCAGAGTTGATTATGAACATGAAGTTGTGGTGGGAAACATATAGAATCATACAGTCGTGTTCTCACCTACAAGTTTCACCTACATCATTCAGAGTGTGTATCCTAGTAATTACCTTAAAACCACCATAAATCTTCTATTTCATCATGTTTTTTTTATCATAATGGTTTTTATATATTTTGTATCTTGGGTTACACATTAGTTATCTATTTATAATTACTTCCATTTTTTCATTGTAGGAAATGACGCCCATTGAAGAGATGCGGTTAAAAAAAGATGACATAAAATAATTGTCGCATGACACAGATGGGAGTTCCTCCACTCATCCCTATTGTGAGTATTTTATTTCAAATATATATATTTCAATAACTTATAATATCATGTGTTTACTTTTGTGTTAATTTTTTTTTCAAGATAGACCCCCTAGACGAGAGATATCCAATGAGGAGCCTGATATATCTCACAGTACAGAGGATGGTGGTAGGAGGGGGGGGGGTGTCAGAGTTAGATGGTCATCTAGTGGTCCTAGTACTAAGGTCGCTGGTACGAGGGCTTGTGGTACGAGAGTTAGACGATCCATTGGTCATACCCGATTGGACTATGCCCCTACCACAAACATATCTTCTATGCCACATTTTGATCCTCGTGTGACTTTTGGGACACACTAGATATTTAGGCCTCTGATGTTTACACTACCAGTTGGAAAGAAATCTGTTCCATCATCCTTTTCTTCTGGTTCATTTTCTCTGAGCTATTATATTTCACCTTCTTCGACTCCTGCTCCGACACAGTATGTGGGTGAGGAGAATACATTAAGGTAAACTCCACCTATACTAGATATTTCTTCATCTTCTGCACATCCAGTGACGCCCATTGATCTGACTACCACATGCATATTTATATAAATCTAAAAAAAATTTATACCAAAATATATTTTTATTATAACATGTACTTATATTTTTTTCCTTAATAACAGATTCATCTATTGATAGGAGGCGAGGGAGGGGGCATTGTCGCCTGCGTGTGGTATGGAACTACCGGGCATAATTGATGGTTGAATACAATGATGATGGATAGATGATTGATAAACCTGGGAAGGAATGTTGGGGTTTTTTGGCGACGCGATCCATATACTCTAACATCATTCTGGTCATCCCTCTCTCTTGGAGACATCTGCCACACGAATTCAAGTATAATGTGTGGGCACAAATATAAGTAAAAAATATATTGGATTTAATGTAGTATTTTTTGTATTTATATGAATTAATCTATTGGGTCTCAACTTCAGTTTAACTTCTTTGATGGAAAAGGTGCACATCCAGGACATTTAAATGAGCTATGAGAGATTTGGAGAGCGTATAAGAATGATTTGTATGTTTGCTGGAGTGATAGAGTGGGAACAGAGTTAGATTCAATACCTATCGTGGATGACTTCCCAATAGAGAAATATCTCCAAATGATTACCCATTGGGTGACTGCCAAATTTAGGGTATTAATCCCATTTGATGTATTTAAATGACAGTTTTCATATCTTGCATTAATATTACCTTATTTATTATTAAACATTATTTAATAATCTTATGAAAAAAACAAAAAAACATTGATTCAAAGCAATATCTCCACACATTGGGGTGCACTACTATGTCAGATCATGAGAGGGAGATGGTACAATATAGTTGTTTATAATTTTTCTTTAGGACTTACCCTTTTTATTATTTCCTACTTAAATTATATGATTTATTGAATATTGAATATATGATTATACTTGCACATTATATTGTTTCAATGTCATTACAGAAGTACATATTGAATATTGAAGGACGTCTCCCTCGAGCAAATTTTTTTTGCTCGAGTAGAAGGAAAAAAGATGGAACTATGGTTAATGAACCAACAAAAGAAATGATTGTATGTTTTAAATTGTTTATTTTAATGTTTAATATCTATTCTAAAATTTAATAATCTATTAATATTTTTTACAGGCTGTTTTAGAGGCCCTTGTTTCCCAGGAGCCTAACAATTTAAGGCCACATGATCATTTATATTAGGGTTTGGGAGATGATAACTCTAGTCGAGTACGCTACAGACCTGGTAATAATATAGTCCCGATGAGGTATTGGTCCTCTCTAGGTATCCATTCTAGTACCACCTAGTTAGAACAGGTCAAGGAGCATGCAAGACATTTTGATAAAAGGGTCACAGAGTTGGAAGAATAGGTTCAAACGAGGGAGAAAGAATTTATGAAACTGATCAAAGATTTATCTTCATCACTTCCACCAAAGGCCATCGCAGCTTGTCAAACATATATGTCGTTGATGGGTGCTTTATCCAATGCACTAGGTGGAAGTTCTAGTGGCGGTCGAGATGATGAAATTCCTGGTGAAGATGAGGATGCTGAAGAGGACGAGGGTGAGGATGAGGATGAGGATGAGGGCAAGGATGGGGAAAAGGGTGAGGATGGGGCTGAGGATGATCATGGGGATGATGATGAGGATGATGAGGAGGACATAGATGGTGTTGAGGATGAGGCTGATGATGACAATGGTGATGGTGATGGTGATCAGGGGAAGATTGATCAATTACATTTTTGAATTTTGAATAACTCTTTATTTTTTAACCTGGATTTTCACTCTAGTATGAAAACTTTTGAATTCAGTATAACTCTTTATTTTTTGACAAAATATGGATGTCTAATGATGTTATAATGGTTTATGGGGCTTCTGGGGCTTGTTTGAAGCTCGGAACCCCGATCGGCGTAGAAAAATGCTATGCCTCACGGTTAGTAAAAAATTTAAGTCCATCCCACAAGGTATCTACCAACCATATAGGGCTATATATTAGAAGAAATGTGCATGATTTTCCCAAACCATGCACCAGGGTATGCACATCATGCACAATGTCTATAGTTTTAGTATAATATATTATCGCCGTTGTTGCACAATTTTCCTAACTTGCATAAGAAAAACTGACCAAATGCATTCAGATTGTGTTGATACTTTAGAAAAATGATCCATGAGTCATATGTGATGTGTGCGAGTCAACCTTGCCTCAATCCGAGGCATGGTGTGTCAGGTATCACTCAAAGTGTCTCTCTTTTGTTTAAAATGGACACCCTTTTAAGTAAAAACAACTAGCATACAGAAAACCGACCAAACATATTTGGATTGTGTTGATACATTAGCAAAATGATCCATGGGTCATATTTGACAAGTACGACTCAACCCCACCTCAATCCGAGAAATGGTGAGGCCGGTACCACTCAAAGTGTCACACTTTTATTTGAAATGGACAACATTTTAAGTGAAAACAATAGCTGACATATATAAAATAGACCAAACGTATTCAGATTAATTTGATACTTTAGAAAAATGATCCATGGGACATTTGTGACATTTAGAAGTCAACCCTGTATCAATCCGGGGCACAGTGTGGCCGATACCACTCAAAGTGTCTCACCTTTATTTGAAATGATCAACATTTTAAGCGAAAACAACAACTCGCATACGGAAAACCAACAAAACACATTCATATTGCGTTGATACTATAGGAAAATAATCTATTGGACATTTGTAACGTGTACAAGTTGACCCTACATCAATCTGAGGCAGGGTGTGGCCGATACCACTCTAGGTGTCTCTCTTTTGTTTAAAATGGACAATGTTTTAAGTAAAAACAACTAGCATACAGAAAACCAACTAAACATATTTGGATTGTGTTGATAATTTTGTAAAAATATCCATGAGACATTTTGGACTTGTAGGATTCAACCCCTCATCAATACGAGGTGCGGTGTGGCCGGTACCACTCTAAATGTATATCTTCTGTTTAAAATGGACATCATTTTAAGTGAAAACAACAACTGGCATACGAAAAACCAACCAAATGCATTAGGATTGTGTTGATAATTTAGGAAAAGAATCTTTGGGACCTTTTTGACGTGTATGAGTCATCCCTACATCAATATGAGTCACAGTGTGGCTAGTACCACTCTAAATCTCTCTCTTTTGTTTAAAAAGGACATAATTTTAATTGAAAACAACAACTGGAATACAAAAAACCATCCAAATGGATTCATATTTTGTTGATACTTTAGAAAAACGATTAATGAGTCATATGTGATGTGTAAGAGTAAATCATACCTCAATCTAAGGCATGGGGTGGCCGGTATCACTCAAAGTGTCTCACTTTTGTTTAAAATGGGCACTGTTTTAAGTAAAAACAACTGTCATATGTAAACTAAATGTATTATAACTCTATAGATACTTTATCATAAAGATCCATTGGTCATATTTGACGTGTATTAGTCAACACTGCATCAATCCGAGGCATGGTGTGGCTAGTACCACTCAAAGTGTCTCACCTTTATTTGAAATGATCAACATTTTAAGTGAAAACAACAAATGGCATATATAAAACCAACCAAATTCATTTAGATTGTGCTGATACTTTAGGAAAATGATCCATGGGACATTTTGGATGTGTAAGAGTCAACCCCGAATCAATCTGAGGCATGGTGTGGCTGGTACGACTCTAAGTGTCTCTATTTTGTTTAAAATGGACAATGTTTTAAGTAAAAACAACTAGCATACGGAAAACCAACCAAACAATTTCATATTGTGTTAATACATTTTTAAAACGATCAATGGGACATATTGGACATGTAAGAGTCGACCATGCATCAATACGAGGCACGGTGTGGCCGGTACCACTCTAAATGTCTCTATTTTGTTTAAAATGGACATCATTTTAAGTGAAAACAACAACTGGAATACAGAAAACCAACCAAATGCATTCGGATTGTGTTGATACTTTTGGAAAACAATCCATGGGACATTTATGATGTGTACAAGTCAACTCTGCATAAATCTGAGGCACCTTTTGGCTGGTACCACTCAAAGTGTCTCACCTTTATTTGAAATGATCAACATTTTAAATGAAAACAACAACCGGCATACGAAAAACCAACCGAACACATTCATATTATGTTGATACATTTTGAAAATTATCCAGTGGTCATATGTGACGTGTATGAGTCAACCCTGCCTCAATATGAGACATAGTATGGCCGGTATCACTCAAAGTGTATCTATTTTGTTTAAAATGGACACTATTTTAAGTAAAAACAACCGGCATAGAGAAAACTATGAAAAAGTAGATGGATTCTATTGATACTTTAACACAACGATCCATTGGTCATATGTGACATGTATGTTTCAACCTCGCATCAATCCAAGGCGTGGTGTGGTCGGTACCACTCAAAGTGTCTCACCATTATTTTAAATGATCAACATTTTATGTGAAAACAACAACTGGCATATGGAAAACCAAAAAAACACATTCATATTGTATTTATACTATAGTAAAAAGATCTAGGGGAAATTTTTGATGTGTACTAGTCAACCCCGCATCAATCTGAGGAACGGTGTGGTCGGTACCACTCTAAGTGTCTCTCTTTTGTTTAAAATGGACAATGTTTTCAGTAAAAACAACTGGAATATGGAAAACTAACCAAACGTATTCGTATTGTGTTGATACTTTAGGAAAACTATCCATGGGACATTTGTGATGTGTAAGAGTAAAACCCGAATCAATACGAGGCATGGTGTGGCCGGTACCACTCTAAATGTCTCTCTTTTGTTTATAACGGACATCATTTTTAGTGAAAGCAACAAATAGTATACGAAAAACCAACCAAACGCATTCAGATTGTGTTGATAATTTAGGAAAATGATCCATGAGACATTTCTGACATGTACGAGTAAACCCTTTATCAATCCGAGGCATGGTGTCGCCTGTATCACTCTAAATGTCTCTCTTTTGATTAAAATGGTAATCATTTTAAGCGATAATAACAACTAGCATAAGGAAAATGGGCCAAACATATTTAGATTCTATTGATACTTTATGAAAACGATCCATGAGTCATTTGTGATGTGTACGAGGAAACCCTGACTCAATCTAAGGCATGGTGTGACCGGTACCACTCAAAGTGTCTCACCTTTATTTGAAATGATCAGCATTTTAAATGAAAACAACAACTGGAATACGGAAAACTGACCAAAAACATTCGTATTGTGTGATACCTTAGTAAAACGATCCATTGGTCATTTTTGATGTGTACAAGTCAAACCTGCCTCAATCCGAGGCACGGTGTGGCTGGTATCACTCTAAGTGTCTCTCTTTTGTTTAAAATGGATAATGTTTTTAAGTAAAAAAACTAACATACAAAAAACCGATCAAACATATTCGGATTGTGTTGATACTTTAGCACAATAATCCATGGGTCATTTATGATGTGTAAGAGTAAACCAAGCCTCAATATGAGGAACAGTGTGGCCAGTACGACTGACAGTGTCTCACTTTTATTTGAAATGGACAACATTTTAAGTGAAAAAACAACTGGCATATGTAAAACCAACCAAACGCATTCAAAATTGTATTGATACTTTAGGAAAATGATCCATGGGTCATATGTGACGTGTGTGAGTAAACCCCGAATCAATCCAAGGCACGGTGTTGACGGTATCACTCTAACTATCTCTTTTTTGTTTAAAATGAACATCATTTTAAGTAAAAATAACTGGCTTACAGAAAACCGACCAAACATATTCGGATTGTGTTGATACTTTAGCACAATAATCCATGGTCCATCCTCACACAATCCACTTCTCATGTGAGGAACTCTTACCCATATTCTAAAACACATGACATTTAATATGCCAAGTACAACTATATTCCCTATGTCAAAGAAGCTCATTGATTCACACCTATTATCATCATCACTATGTTCAAAGACACCCGCCCCAAACCATGACATTATATTTGTGTTTGGTTGAATTAATTTATTCATTTCCTTATTTTGGGTTATTAGCATCTAATTTCTGAATTGAATCATGTATGTGTTATAAAAAATAAAATTTTGTATGTATTCTTAATTCTGTATCACATATAATTACGTATTCAGTTTTTAATGTATTGTATTCATAATTGATTATTAAACTATGTATCCTTCTATTTATCAATTTTTAATTATTTATCCTTTTTTTGTATTGCATTGTATGTATTTTGTACAATTCACATAGAAGCACACAGAGAAGGCTGCTGTGTGAATTATACAACAAATCCTATACCAACGGTTTTAAACTGTTGGTATAGGTTCTATATTTTTTTATTTTACGAATGGTTCTGAACCATTGGTACAATATCTTTACCAACAGTTTAAACCGTTGGTATAGGGTTGCATGTAAGACTAAAAAAGATATGCCAATGGTTTTAAAACCGTTGGAATATGTGTTGTATAAAAATTCTATGCCAACAGTTTTATAAAACCGTTGGGATAGAGTAGATTTATTCACATATACCAACATTTTACCTCAAACCATTGATATATGTCAACTGTCACATCTTACTCTGCCACGGTTTCTAAAATCCTTGGTATAATTTATACCAACAGTTCTCCACCCTATACCAATGGTTTTCAACCATTTGTATACCTTAAATTTCCATTAGTGGGTGTTAAAATCCCCTCTAATATGAGATATTATCAAAAATTATGTAACCACTACAAGTGTCTACATTTAGCGGTGGTTTTAAACCCCTCTAATTTTTATCTATATTTTAGTATCATTTATGACACAACCTCCACCAAAATTTAATTTATTAGTCATTATATCATAAGAGACACTAATTTATATGAATATTTAATTTATAGGGGGTTGTGAAAAAACACCTCTAAATAACCACTTCTAAATACATAGTTTTTTATAGTGATAAACATGAGTAATGATGTAAATAATTATCATTTCAAAAGAAATGAATCATAAGAGTGGGAAATCTTAATAAATGAATCATGAATAATAAGTCCGTCGCATGAAATTGTTGCAGCATCAAGGGTATAAAAACCATTTCATATGTGAAGGTTAACTACTAAGACCATAAAATCATAGCGGATTAGGCTCATCACATGTTTCCGACAGTGGATCAAGCACATCAACTCAGCTCCTATAGTGTATCAAGGACATCAAATTGTTTCCCATTGTGGATCACACACATTGATTTGTTTCCCAAAATTATCTCATGAGATATAAAAATTTACCCAATTCATTGGATTGATATATAATTCTAGGCCCACCCATTAAATAATAAAACACATGCATATGTATTAAAAAATATCATAAATATTCATCATAGTATCATATCATAACCCATGAAAAGAAAAAAAAGTTTCCTAAACATTTCATAATGTCAAGACCTATCCCAATGAGGCCCATGTTTTGTCTCCCAAAGCCCGCCTTTCATAGCCTAGGGACTGGAGACCAGCGCTGAGTAGGAATATCACTAACATGGGAGACCATAACATAAGTACCTACACACACACACATTCAATCCCATACAATGATGAAATGTAAAAAAAATTGAACAACTATGCACCCATATATCCAAATATCACAACCAGAGTACAATTGGAAGTAAAGGAAGGTGAACATGGCCAAACACAAGCACACCACAAAGATACTGAAAACAATTCCAACTTGAAAGTATACATGGTATTTCCATCATGATACCATAAGAAAAAACCTCGGTTTGTCCGGTATCACTAAGAACCACCTGGTCCCAGTCCCTTAGGGATTCTGTCAAAAGACCAATCATCTGCAAAGACATGACATGTGGGGGAAAATCCCATTCTGGGGTGAGTATAACAATCAGTAGGACACTGCAAAACCACAAATAATATAAGAGAAGTATATCTATCAAATCTACCCAATTATATTTCTACATCACATATCACAAGAATATCCAGATATGCTCAACAAAGACACACAGTCTCAAAGGTAAACTCAAAACTGTAATTTTAGCCTAGGATTCCAGCTCAAAGATTCCATATAGAACTTGTCTGAGAGAACAAAATCCATGAGTCATATAGTACAAATGATGTGCATCTAATAGTTAGTGATCATCAGGTCTTTCCATTATAAGTACACACTGGATGTCTAAAGAGATATGATATGTAGATGAGGATCATACCCTGAACCATAGGGGATACCAACAACTCAATATGGAATAACCTTCTTAGCATATGATCAACAACCACATAGTTTAGGTCATGATAATAGAAAGACCTCCACCTATGTAGAAAATATTATAGATTATCTTACTCTAAGCCACATGGAATGATTCGAACAACTCTATACAATAATTCCCTCAGAAGCGATTGTTGTCCTATTTGTAGGAGGAAATTCCATACAAACCCTTAGGGAATAGACATAGGGAACACACCCTAACAAAACATGTCCAAGACACATAAGACAAGGGATATAATCTAATATTTAATAATTACATGACATATAGAAGGAATATATGTCATATACCTTCGACCATGATTCCTTCCCATGTAAACGACCTCAATTGTGTCTATTCTAGCGTCCATGTAACTGTACATGGTGTGTTGCTACTCATATACTTATTCCCATGTTTTGTATATGGGTTAGCGAATGAAACATTTATACAGGCCATGTCTGTGTGTGAGTACACAACATTCTCTAGATAATGTACTATAGCCCATTTCTATGTACCCTCCGTGGAACACATCAAGCTATTAGGGAGGGGTCACACACTATGTGATCCTTAATTTCCTCATGAAACCCTAGAATTTTCTATGTGGTTCCTACATAATTTTTATCTTTAAAGTAAACACTACATTGATTGGGTTTTCCAAAATTATTGGTTCTTCATTTAGTGTACACTCGTGCTGCCACCACCTTGATTCTCAGCCTTAAAGTCACCATAAATCGTTGATCCTTTTTGGACGACCCTCTTTGTGACTAATCGTAGGAATCCAACCTTTGAATCTGTTTAGAAATTGGTTTATAATCATCTCGTTCCCATCAAACACACATTATAAACCTAAATCCCTTTAATCTAGTCTGATCCATTATCTTCTACCATAATCGTACCTCCTTCACATCATTCTAATATGGGATCTACAATATCATATCTTTTCACCATGAAATGGGTGTGCAACGATCAATTCCTTAGTATATGTCAAACCACATGAAAAAAGAATACCTATGATTAATGTGGAAACCAGATTTAAAATAACAAAGAAAAATCAAGAGTAATAGAGTTTTGTCAGTGTTCATGTTGATCTTGATTTGTTTCCGTTATAACCAATAGTGAATATATAGGAAATAATGACAATGAAATTCTCAAAATTCCCGAATAAAACTAACTGATCCCAAAATACACATAACCTGGGAACCAATATGTTTGTTGATTTATTTTTTTCTATCATTCGAATAGAATATTGGGTAATAATAAAAAATAACAACTTCCCTACCTCGATATAGATCAATATCTAATAAAGAATGGTAGTGTGTCATTGTCGTTGATGATATATCTGAACCACATTTCACACCAATCACTGATCTACGATCTGATTGGTGTTTGTATGAGATAGATCCTCCAACACTCTATCCAACTATTCTATAATGTCTCCAGGGTCATGAAACTAACCCTAAGGAATTGGCCCAACCATATAATTATTTAATAATTTAGTTCCTTGCAAAAACGTATGAAAAAAATAATCTTATTATTTTATTATTTTATTTTTGTAATGAATTTTCCACAAATACCCTACACTGAAAAACGTTATGTAGCACCTTATGTAAAACCTATATTCTGAACTCAACAGCGCCCTTAGATTTCTGATCAAATACCTCATTTATTGGTTATTTAAATTTTTTCACGAAAATCATGTTCTCATGCTATTTTATATATTAAATATATTCCTATCATTTATTTAGGGAACATGGGGACTTGGAATTGCATTTCATCTCTACTATTTGTATTTAAAATAATCCATACAATATAAAAATATAATAAATGGAAAATTAAGTCATTTAATTCTACCCATATTGGGGATTTATGTTTCAAGAAGCCAAAACATGTGGCAAAACAAATAGATGTGGGTACTAGGAACATATCTGAGCCTCCCACTCCCAGATGTTCTCTTGAAGGGTCCCATGATGCCACCACAGATGTACTAAAGGAATCACTCACCCATGAAGGATACTATCTTACCAATCCATGATCTCTACCAATTACTCTGTAAAGGTATAATCATAATCGATATCCTTCTCTCTCTGGTCAATAACTTGGGATGGTCCATGCAAGTACCTTCTCAGTAAGGAAACATGGAAGACTATGTGTACCCAGTCTATCTTAAATGGTATAGCTAAGCATTATTCCACCTTTCTAACTCTATATAGTATTTTTAAAGGGAAAATGAATTATAGAGATATATTTCCACCCTGTATAAATCTCCATAATCCATGCTATGGTTAAACCTATAGGAACACATAGTCTCATTCCTCAAACATAAAAGGCATCCATTGTCTATCTTCATAAGACTTATGATGACTCTATGCAATCTTCATACACTCCTGGAGGATCTACTCCTTCTCAATAGTTTCTCTCACCAACTCTGTTACCAGAAGTGTTGACTATCATGGGATGTCAAGCAATGTGGTGACCTGCTGGGTTTTCCGTACAAAAGACTCAAATAGCGTCATAACAATTATAGATTGTTAGTTATTGTTGTATGAAAACTCCCCCAGTGGTTGATGGTCCTAACAACTATGAAAAAACATCAACATGAATGATTGAAACATTTCCTTTGAAACATGAATGGTCCACTCAGTCAGGCCATCGTTCTGGGGGTGAAACAAGATGCTCAAGCACAATTGATTCCCAAAAGCCTCCTATAATCCCTTCCATAATCGAGATTTTAAGAGAGAATCACAATAAAATATGATCATTGAGGGAACTACATGGATTCAGACTATCTCTTACATATAGAGATGTCCCAAGATCTCTATGGAAATCTTTTTTCAGATGGATATGAAGGGGGATGACATGGAAAGTCAGTCTACAATCACCCAAATGGAATTGTTTTCCTTGGAGGTACATGGTAATCCTTTCATGAAGTCCATGTTTATCTCATCCCACATCCACTATATGACCTCAAGGGGTTGAGTTAAACCCACTAAAACTCAATGCCCATCCTATACTTGTTAAAAAGTATGGCACCAATAAATAAACTCTAAAACTCCCTTCTTCATCACTAGGCACCAAAAATGATATTAGAGGTTCTGGTACATCTTTCCACAATTGGATGTACTACCAAAGGAGATATATGAAACTCTATCACAAACTCTTCCCATAATATCACAGGAACCATCAGGCATCATTTGAAAAGAATGAAATTATCCCCACATTTAGAAAATCAATCAGGAAAATGTCCATTGGATATCTGAGTAGGTAGGGACATAGAGTTGGTCTCCACAAGATGTGTGTCTCCAAATATCTATAAAATAAAACGGGTGACAACCATCGACTAGAGGTAAGTTGATCTATCTCCATCGACAAAGGATAAATACAATGAGTCCAACTCCTCCAACGTCTGATCCATAAACTATGTACAAGATCTTCTGCTAAGAGTATCTTCTACAATGATCCCCTTTCGATAAGTATATACAATTTATAAGTCATAATCCGGGATGAACTCTATCCATTGTGTCTGTCTCAAGTTAATATCCTTCTTAGAGAAGATATACTTGAGACTCTTGTGGTCTGAATAGATGAAAAACCAATCTCCCATCTAGTAGTGTCCCACATCTTTAGTACAGAGACTGCCACTGATAAATCAAGATCTTGGATTGCATAGTTCAACTCATGTGGTCTCAACTGATATAAACCGTAGGAAATCATCTCCTGCATCTGCATTAGAACACAAAATAGAAATATTCTTGATGCATCATTGAACACTACATACTTTCACCCTCTTATGGAATTATCAAGATGGTAGAACTCATCAATCTATTCCTCAAGTCCTAAAATTCCTACTGGATACAACTCTATCAAGATGAAAGGATGTCTCTTTTGGGAAAAAGATGTCATGGGTGATGACATCCTGGAGAAATTAGGTATGATTCTTTGCTAAAATCCTAGCAACATAAGGAATCTATGTAACTCCATAATTCTCTTGGGTGGATCCTACCCTAGCACTGCCTTAACATTGGCTAGGTCCACTATGTTGAGAATGTGTTGATTCAAAAATTTCAAAAATTTATTTTTGGTTTTCATGGTCACAAAAACCCACATTTGTTTTACTAATGAATTTAAATTTATGTGAATTTTAGGAAATTATTATTCATCGGAATATTTATTCAAGAATCATATTCAAGTAATTGATTAGATGGTAATATTTTTTTGAAGTATTCAAGATGTCTTTAAATATATTCTCAATACATTATTCATACCCTATATTTATAAGTGTACTATAAGGAATGGACCCTATGTTTGAAACAAATCATATAGATTGAGTACCCTACATTGTTGGGAAATTATGGTTACAGAATCCTATGTTCTGAATCAACCATATGCTTAAGGAAATAAATATATGGTACATCAACCCTATATTTTCAACCCTATATTTTTTCACATGAAGTAAACCTATGTTTGATTATTCAATGACAGAGTGTTAAATATGTTATATTGTCCATGATCTAAAGAAAAATATTGGTGGAAATACAGATCTTTTCAATGCTCATTTATGACTGATTTAAATTATCTTTATAATATATTTAGAGTCTCATATTAAATAAAGTAAATCATTATTATTTCTAAGGGAAGCTTCAAACTCTTTTAAATGTTTTTAAATTCAAATATTCATGAATTATTCTATGATGTTTTTGGAGTATGTTTGACCTAGATTTGTTCAACCAATAGTATAAATATCAGGACAATCTTCCTATAAATACGATATAAATATATAAAAAAGTTGATATACAAAAAAAGTTGTGTGTCATTTCCTTCAAATATATAATTTGGATAAATTGATTTTTTGATCTATCATCTCAACTATTGTTCTTGTAATTTCTATAGAACATTAGCATTACATCTTCTTTTTCAAGAATTAAGAAACATTTTTCTAGTGATAAACTTTGTAGACATACATGTTTAAACATTTATATCGTGTTTTCTTTAAAAATGTTTTAAGAAAGCCTACATGATGCTGATGATCTATTTTCTATTTTGTTTTAGTGAATATCTGAATACATCTATCATTTTTACAAAAACAATTACTTTTAATCTATATTATCAAAAAAATAATTAACTATTGATTTGGTGGAGTTTCAACTACTCATAATCACCCTTGGTTATGTACGACCTTCTTGTAATATGATATGGATTTATTGTTCCTTGTAAACAACCAGAAGGATCTATAAAGCATTATTATAAAGGTTTGAACTACAGACACCACGTTATTGATTAAATGTATTATTTTAAGAATACAAAGTGAAAATAACAAAGCTTGTGGAGTTGAATGTTGGTGGAGTGGACTAACAGATCTTTGTTCCTTGAACCACTATACATCGTTGTGTTCATTTCCATTATTTATTTCCGCTAGTCACTCATATTTAAGTGCAAATAAAAGGACATATGCTCAAACAACAGAGGTGTTATGAATATGTAGAAGTATTAAGAACCACAATTCAGCCCCCTCTTGTGTCTCAGTCTTCGTTATTATCATCCCGACCTAAAATTGGTATCAAATGTAGGGATCTAGGGTATAATTTATTCATGAATATCTTCTATCTCTTATCAACTATTGACATAAAAGGATGTGCGCTATTGTCCTATTTCTATTTTTGGAAATACATGAATTCATTTTAGATCTATTTGATTTTTTCCAATTAATATCAAAGGATATACTTATTCTATAATATTCTGTTTGATATCAATAAGTGGTATCAAAATGATTTACTAAATATTTACTAGCTCTAACAAGCCTGAGTTAAAGATTCAAACAAAGACAAAATGAAATGGATGATTAGAGAGAAGTTATGTCAAGGATTTTTGCTCCATATTTCAATGGTAATAATTATGGATACTAGAAATCAGGTATGATAATTTATTTAAAAACATTTGTTATAAAGGTTTATATTAAGGCTGTTTAACTATATCAAATTTTTAAGGAATTTTTGGATGATTAGAATGATGTAAAAGATTGGGAATATGATCTCAATTCAAAATCTATGAATTCTGTTGTTTGTGGTTTAAGAAATGATTAATTTAATCCAGTAAATCAATTTCATTCTGTATATGAAATGTGGTGGAGTATTTCTATTTCCTATGAAGGAATTAACAATATCAGACAACTATAATACAAAAATTTGAAATTAAAGTTTGATACTTTTAGGATGTTTGAGGATGAAACTACCACTCAAAGGAATGTAAGATTGATAGAGATTGTCAAAAATGTTGCTTTGTTTGGAAACCCGATTTCACAATAAGAACAACCATTAAAAATACTCAAAGTATTACACTCTAAGTGGAATAGGATATTGGATGCTATATGTCAATCTACACATGTAATAAATTTGATTATGAATGATTTTATTGGAACTCTAATGATGTGTGATGTTGATATACATGTTGAAAATGAAATTCATTTATAACATGAAGAAGCGGCTCCCAAAATTATTATGGATGAATAATCTAATTCAAATCATTTAGATTTTAATAAATATTCATCAAGTTTTTTTATAAATTTTGAAAAGTTATATAGAAATAAAATTAAATGGACTAATTAAAATAGATGCTATAAATAAAAAGAAAAAATTCATACAAAGGTTAAATTTTCTTTTACTCAAAGCACAAAAGGAAAGATAATTACAAAATAAAAGGAAAGAAATTTTTGAAGGATACATGGAGTAATAATTATGGTTCAAATAATGGACCTTCTTCAAATTCCGAGACTGAGCATAAATAGAAAATGGTATGTATTATTGCTATTATATATCATGAGGAATAATCTTCTTACTCTAAAAACTATTATTTCGAGAAACCATATTTTGATGAATTAAATAAATATTTAATTATGCCATTAAAAAATATTAATCATTAAATAAAGATAGTAAAAAAATTAAGAAATATTATTATATTGTTCTATTCAATAATGAAAAAAATTTCAAAACAGATTATAGATTTAAAATATAATTCTTCTAAATATTTTGATTTTCATGATACTAAGATTAAAAAATTGTTTGCTAAATTTGATAATTAAGAACAGTCCTCTAGTATGCTGATAAAAGTCAAAAAATATTTAAACCAAATCCTTATCAAAAATAAAATACCAAAACAAATTTTCTGAATAAGAAGCAATGGTGAAAGACAAAAAATAAACTAAAATTATTTTTTTCCTGGTATAAAAAGTAAAGACATGTGTATTATTAAATTATTTTATTAAGGTATTAATAGTCATTATGAAAATGATTTCTATTTCATAAAAACTCAAATTTATGGTGTTAAATTTGTTTATTTCACAAAATAAATTTTTTAATTGAATAGTAGAATTCTTTCTCAAAATGTACAAGTCTGGATACCTAAAAATTTAATTTCTAACACTACTGGACCCAAAATACTATGGCTACCAAAAAGAACTTGTATTAATGTTTTGTAGGATTACACCAATAAGCTACATTATTAAAAATTTAAGTGTTCAGTTGCTAAAAATAAGTTAAAGTGTCTATAAAAGGAGTGAACAAATCTGAAGTAGTTCATTATCAAAAAATCCTTAGTACTAAAGTCTCTTATCTAGGTAGTAATTTTTTAATATTTATATACTTACAGTACATTAATTTTTTTATATAGGAAGAGAAATATATTTCTCAAAATTTAATAAAAACACTTCTTTACTATTTAAATCATTTTTTAATCTTTATTGATTATACAATTGATTTGTTAAAATCATCAAATAATTTTCTACAATAATACATAGTCTTTACTATAAATGTTTTATATTTTGTTCTTGAAATTTTATTTTTTATGAAAAATTGAATACACTTCTAACATAATTTGAAATGATTATTATATATTTTTATACAAAATAAAATTAAATGTTGTATGTATTATATTAGGACCTAATGTTTTATATTCTTAATTAAACTTTTAAATTATAAAGGTATTATTTTTTAATTATCTTGTTAAAAATTTTCTAGAAAACATGGAAAACAAGATGAATTGATCATGTACTTTATGTACATAATAAAATCATTCTCATAATAGGATGAAATGTAATAATTATTTTTTTCCTATTTAGTATGTTGATGATTCACTTAAAAAATATTTTTAAAAAGAAAAGGATGTTCAAAGTCATAATGAATAAAAAATATCTTATTCTAAAATATCTTATGGAATGATTCTATTCAAAGTTGACACTTTGGATGAAGAAAATGTGAATCTACAAGCTACAACGGAGGCATCTAAAGATTCATATGAAGATCAGAAAAACTAATATGTATTGAAAATCATTTTTGATTCCTTATAAAAGGAGTATTAGAATATGAATGATTGTTTGATCATGTAATTATATTTTGAATATATCAATCTAGAAATGCTAATTCAGATAGAGATTATTAGATAATAAGTTGCTACCAAGATGGATCACAAAAAACTGAAGATGTTTCTTGTTTAATAGTGTTTTTATTCTTCATATCAATGAAAATAATATGTAAAAAATGAATTAAAAGAACTTTCAAATGTTTTAGCTTCTTTAAGTGATGAATTTCAATGTTTGGAATGTTCAAAAAATAGACTGTTCTTTTATAACCCTTAATTTTTATTTAATATTTCTATTTAATATCAAATATAATGTTTTAAAAAATATATTGTTAAGCAATTTTTTTTATTAGTTAGTTCATAATTTCTTTTTGATAGTCACTTTACATAAGAATGGATTTGATATTTAATTATAAATAAACTTATTCCTGAAAATAGTAGTACTAACTTTATTACTTATGTAAATTTTTGATTCATTGAATATCCTATATCCTATTATTTATGGGGAGTTTTATGAAAATAAATTAGTTTATTTATTTTTTTCTTCTCCTCTCTTTCTTATATATGTTTTATAATGAATTTCTGGGGAGTTTATTTCAAACAATATCTACTCCTATCATTTTTATGTAACAAAAAGGGGAATATTTTTATAGAACATTATAGTTTCTAATGATATTGAGGGAATATTCAGGGGATTAAGTTTATAGTTTTTTACATCATTATGTTATTTTATTAATAATATTTAAATTTGAGAACAATTTTGATCCTTATAATAGAAGATACATTTTTATAAATGGATAATGTGGGAGAAGTATTCCTTTATAAATAAGAGACATGTTCTATCAAAAGAATGTAAAATTTACTTTTTTGAATAAAATTTTAACATGGAATTTGAAATTTTGTTTGACCATTAAAAAGAGGGATCTTGCTGAGAATATATTGATCCAACAATTTCATTAATTCATTTTTGGTTTTGACGCTCACGAACACCGAAATTTATGTTAATAGTGAAATTACTTTTAAGTGAATTTTAAAAAATTATTATTCATTATAATATTTATTTTTGGAATCATATTAAAGTCATTGTTTATGTGGGAATATTTTTTGAAGTATTCAAGATGTGTTTAAACATATTCTGGAAACATTGTTCACACCCAATGTTTGAAAGTGTGGCATAAGAAATAAAAACTATGTTGGAAACAACATGTGTGGATTGAATACCCGAACTTTTTGGTAACGTTTGTTTAAGGAACCATACAATCAGAATCAACCCTATATTTGATGGAAAAAACATATGTTACAACAACCCAACTATTATGATCAAACCTATGTTGCCAACCCTGCGTTTGGAGTTTTTTCATCACATGAAGAAACCCCACGTTTGACTATTCAATAGTGGAGTTTTAATTCTATGAAATTATCAGGGATTTACATAATTATCTTGGTTGAAAATAATTATATTTTAGAAGCTCATTTATTGCAGATTAAAATTCTTATAATAATTTTTAAAAGGATCATATTCAACGGAGTAAATTGTTCTTATTTCTAAGGGACGTTATGACATCAACTGAATGTTTTTTAATTACAATATTTATAATTTATTCGAATATATTTCAGGATTTGGTTTTACCTTGACCTATTTAACATATAGTATAATTACCAAGATTCTCTTCATTGAAATAAGAAATCAATATATAGAAAAGAAGAAATATATAAAAAGATGTGTGTCATTTCCTTTATATCCACTCTTTAGAGACATGCATGTTTTGATTTATCATCTAAAAAATTGTTTTTTTCATTTCAATACACTTTATCATTACATATTCTTCTTTAATAATGATGATATATTTATTTTGAGATACACATTGGAGACATACATTTTTAAACATATGTCTGGTGTTTTCTCTATCTCTTTTTGACGAAAGCCGACATGATTTTGAAGATCTATTTGATTTTATACTTTATTGATGATATAAATACATATGTCAGTTGTTACTAAAACTATGATATTTAATATATATTCTAAACAAAATAAATCTATATTGATTTGGTGGAGTTCATAATTCTAAGACTCAGTCTTAGTTATGTGTCAGTTTCCTTCACAAAACTGTGGATTTATAGTTCCTTGTAAAATAACATGAAGGTTCTATAAAGCCTTATTATAAAGGTGGAAACTACCTTCACTCAGTTTTTTAAATGTATCAGAATAAGATTACAAATCTAAAATCACCATGATAGTGGAGTTGAGTTTTAGTGGAGTGGACTAAGGGATATTTGTGCCCTGAACCACTATACATCGTTGTGTTCATTTCCTTTATTTATTTATATGGCTCACTCATCTTTAAGAGAAAATGAAGGGGTCACTTCCCAACAAGAGAGGTGTTTGGAATCTATTAAAGTATTGAGAACCAAAATTTAACACCCTATTGTGTATTAGTATTCATCAGTATCATCCCTATCTAACCCACCACCACACCATCTACTAAGAAAACTTCTCTGAGAAAGTGGACCACCTATATCTAGAAATAGAACCTCTAGAGATTCCAGTATTGTTTATGATCTCAGAGTACTTACAGAACCATCCTCAAGTGTCATACATGCTCCTCCTTGGATTATAAGTATATAAGGATATCGTCAATGAATACTACCATGAACTAGTTTAAGAATGGTTTAATGATCTGGTACATGAGTCCCATGAAATATATTAAGGATTTCGTTATGAAAAAATAAAACCTCAAAGTACTCATAGTGACTGTAGTGGCATCTAAATTTTAACTTTGGTGTATCATTATCCTATACTTTCAAATGGTAAAAGCCTTACCAGAGGTAAATATTTTAGAACCATCATGACCCTCTAAACTAATCAAAGAGTTCTCTGATTCTCTATAGTGGATACTTGTTCTTCACAGTCACCTAGTTCAAGAACTGAAAGTCTACACACAATCTCAATCTCTATTCCACCATCAGGGAAAAAAAACTAGGGATGACCGGGGTGAAACATTGAGTCAAATAAGGCGATACATTTTAAAGTCCTTCAACTTGCACCACATCTTGTAATTCACTACGAGATCCATTCAATATTCTAGGGAAGAAATTAGCTCCATCCCGGGATGTATATCAATGAATAAGTATATATTTATGTGAGGAGGTAATCCTAGAACATCCTCAAGAAGGACATCCTTATACTCTGCCACCACTATAGGAAACTATAAACTCATAACGTCTACTACGCCAAGGGTCATGTTATCCAACTGATGGGTAATATGCTTCACCCTTCTATGAATGACGCTATCCTACACTACCTGGGTTTCTTTTCAACCATAAAGGAAAACCTAGTCCCATCAACATGGACACACCACATACTCTTCTTGAAATAATAAATCTGAGAATGAAATGTATATAACCATTTCATACCTAATATGACATCGTAAGGCCCCAGTGCTTCTATAAATAGATCACAATAGAGACTCTCGACTACAAAAGTGATTTCACGCTATCAGCACAAAAGTGTGATCACATAGTCATATCTAGTAGGAGTCTCCAAGCACAAGGGATAAGCTACGGGATCAACCATAATCTCTAAGTCTCAAACCAGATAGGTGGAAAGAAACTAATGACCAACACCTATGTATAAAAATACTGAATATGAGGTATAAAAAACACATATCATACCTTGAATCATTCTTGGAACCTCTGGGTCATAAGTCTCGACCTCCTCTAGCTACCCTCACTCATATCCTTAAACTCCTTAAGCTTAGTGTGGGCCACATGGGGGTGGTGGTGGAAACATGACAAAGTGTCTACCACCTCTGGATTCTCTTCCAACTCCCCTTCAATATCCACCACCCTGTGGAAATGTCCACTCCTATCATTACCTCTACCCAGACGGCCCATCCACAATCTTCCTATCAACTATACAGAGGGTCCGAAAATCCAATGAATGATGTTCCCTACTGTCACATGAGAATAAAATATACTCATTAGGATGAATGGAACTATCTATTGAGCCATGAAATGTAGAACCTATATCCTAAAACCTCCTACGAAAATGTCTCACACATCCATGCCCTTATTACTGACATCAGATCCATACCATTGAGTTTATTACTTTGGATTTCCCACTACCAGTAACAATTGGATTTTTCTGCTCATCCAAGAAACTCTCAACCACCAAATCTGTCTCTAACAACGTAGTATAAGTATGAATTCATATAGGGATAAAAATGGATCAATTTTTTCAATGAATTCCTTCCTATATGGTTCGGTTCTTAAAGAAAATATCCTAAACCATATCCATAAAGTACTAGAAGAGGATGGTAAACCTTTATGAATACTCAAATACTATCATGCTACACTTCTAGAGCTACAGAAGCTTCTAGATATGTACATCATTCAGCATAGCTAGAGATAAATCCTCTGTGAATTGTTTTTCAAACTATGACCATGCTAGATTCTCGTCATTGTATATTTGGGTCACCAAACCCCACCACCATTCTACTGATCAATGAAGAAATATTACATCTATGACTGCTATCTGAACTTTCGGCATCCTGACAAGATAAATAACATATGTCATCACATCAAGTTAGTCATCATCCACTTGTGGGTTGGGATTTTCATAGAACCTGAGGTGTCTCCATCACTAAAACTCATGAAGTAAACCCAAACTACGCACCATATCCATTGGTACTGTTGGTACAATATATTGCTCTACTAGTGGTAGCATACATGGTGCTCCACCTGGAGGTTAAATCTCTGGAACTAGTCCCTATATCGATACCTCATCACTTAGGGGATCATCCTCATGATACTATTACTAAATCCAAGAAGTAATACATCATGGGGAATCATAAAAGTATATAAGATGTAACACAATGAATGAGTATATCTGATGATCTGACTTAATAAGTACATGGAAATCAGAACTCATTCTTATATGATTCATGTACCATTATTTTACCTGCATCCATTGGTCTCATGTACTGAGTAAAAAGGTATGTTATCAGAGTCATGGTATATGGATACGTAATCTGCCACACCGACACTGGGGTACCTAGAAAAAAAATCTGAACTTGAAACACTTAACAAAATTACCCCAAAACAATCTCATAGACACTTGTCCCCTTGTATAATCTACTACTCTGATACCACTTTGTCAAGACCCATCCCAATGGGGCCCATGATGTGGCTCCCCAAGTCCACCTTCAATAGTCTAGGGGTGGGAGACTAGTGCTAAGTTGGAATATCACTAGCATGAGATGCCTTAGACTAATAACATGTACCAAACACACATCTTCAATCCCATACAATGCTGAAATGTAAAAAAACCTGAACAACCATGACTGAATACATCTAAATCCCATAGGAAAGGTATGATAGAATGTAAAGGAAAGTGAATAGGTCCAAATAAAATCCCACAATAAAGATTCTAAATACAATTCCAACATAAAACTAAACTAGGAACTACTATTAAGATATTGTAGGAACACACCTTGGAATTTCTGTATCAATAAGAACCACCTAGTCTTAGTCTCTCAGGGACTCTATCAAAAGGTTGGACATTTTCACATGAAATTAAATGTGTAGAAAAATACCATGAGGGGTGAGTATAAAAAATCCTATTAGGACACCACAAAGCAACAAATCATACAATAAAGTATTAAAATTATCCCTATATAAGTATACATACAAAAACGTATCCATCTATACTAAAAAAATACACAAAAACTAAAAGGTAAAGTGGAAACCATAATGATAGCCTAGGATTCCAACTTGAATATTCGACGTAATACTCATCTTGGAGAACACACTCCATGAGTCAGATAGTATTGATGATGTCCATCTGAGAGGTAGTGCTCATGGTGTCATACTATTATAAGTACATCCTGTAATTCTGAAGAGATATGATACAACGATGAGGATCACAACCATATCCATATGCAATAGAAAAAAAACAATTTGAATTAAGCCTCTAAGTAGAGGATTGACACCGGTGTAGTGTTGGCAACAAAAATATCATGAACACCACCAAGGGTAATAAGATAGAATAAGATCTCACCCTGGGCCTTATGAAAGGATTCCAACAACTCTATCTAAGAAGTCCTTCTAAAGGTAAAATTATCCTATCTATAAGAGGTGAATCCATAATAACCCTTAGGTAATGGATATGGGAAACAAAACATGAAGAATATTTTCTAAGAGATAGAGGAAACTAACTCCAAGCCATTATTTATGGAGTACACAATGTGTATTAAGAGTTCACATCGTATACCTTCATCACTAGGTCCTGCTAGTGTAAATGAACCATGTATGTGTACATATCCATGTCTATATACCTATACATTTTATATTTATACCCTTGTACTTTTACCCATGTTCTAGTACACATGCTATACCATTCACCTTTTTCCTTTCCATAGCTGTGTGGGAGTACACAACATGCTATAGCTTGTGTCCTCCATCCCACATTCATGTACCCTTTATTGTACATGCCAACCTATCAGGGAGGATCCACACACCATGTGATCCTTAACATCCTCACAAAATACATTACACTGATTAGGCGGTCCAACACAACCTGTAGCTATTAAGTACACTCCATGATGATCTATATTTTCAAAACCCATGGTTCATCCTTCCACGTGTGATCGTGCTACTATAATTACCCTGTCATTTATTACACATTTAAATATGCTTTATTACATACAATTTTAATTAATACAACCTAGAATATATATATGTATACTATATTTGGGGATTAGGAATATTACATGACAACATAAGACATAAAATACAACATCTTTATTGAAAACCTATTTTACATGACCACAACATTCCTTCATACTTATCATTGCATGGGATAACCAAAAGAAATACATTAGAAAAAGGTTGAACCTAATAAGGGAGTAAACAATTCATAAAATGAATAATATAATACATGTTATTCAATAGTTATATCAATTTAGAACAAGAGAAATAGGAAAATAAAGACACGATATAACATGAACCTCATAACATGGAAATGTGGAAACAATATAAAAAACTGCATCATTAACAAAAAGGAATCCAGTAAACCCCAATCACTACATGGTGGGAAAATTTCCTAAAAGGAATTAGGTAAACCCCTATCCCAACAAGAAATATCAGGATACTAAACATTACCCAATGCATTGGAGTTCCATTAGGGTGCACCCTTCATAATCATTTCAATCTCATGATTAAGTGCGCCACATAGATCATATAACATGGATTCATTCAATATCATCATTTATTACACAGTAAAGAACATGGAATACATACATGTAAGTTCCATTCAATAATTATATGATCATAAAGTTGAATACCCTTTCTATATAAATGGGTATGGTATTCACTACAAGATGATTTTGTCTTGGAAAACCGCAATGCAATTTTTGCATCATAATGGCGTCATATAGAAATTCATAAATTGGGTTGACAAGAGATAAAGGGGTCTCTAATAATTTATAAATGAAATATATAGTAAGGAGATCATGTAAAATAATATATCAACATATGAAATGGAATATAGATAAATAATATGGAAGAAATTCTTGAGGGGAAATAAGAAGAGAGAAATCCCTTACTGGATTTCAGCATGGTAACAGGTGTACAAAGAAGACATTAATGAGAGAGAAAGGGGTATATCAACATTAAAAAATAAGGAGGTATGTGTGGGTGAGGTGAAAATCATACAAAAACATTTCTAATTGAAAATACAACCGTATAACTACATAAAAAGCTTGGATAAAAATAAGAAAGAAAAGAATGTAAGGATCCCTTACTTGGGTGTGTGACTTCAAAAGATTGAATAGAGGATCTTTGTGGGATTGGGGTTCCTCGGGAGGATTCTAGATAAGAGTCTTAATATTAGGTACGTGTTAAAAGGATTTTGAGTGAAGGGAAGTGGAAGCTTGGGTGGGTTTATATAGGAAATGAGAGGGGAATTCTTTAATCTTTCACAAACATGGGTTTTGGAATCCATATAATTAAATTTTCAAAACCATAAACCATCCTATGTTTTTTACCAATTTTTTTCAAAATAAGAGTGTAAAAAATTAATTTATATGTCTAATGGACAGACATATTACTATATTATACTTTCTTATGTAGAGGTGAGTTTCATTATTAAAGAAATGAATTTTAAATCATAAAATATATCATACATTTTGGAGGATTAACTAAATCTTAATAAAATAAGTAAAAGCAATCTAAATCACATTATTTTAATGGGAAAACATAAATTGGGCCTAAAATATGCATTATAGTATTTATTATATAATTTTGGGATCATTATGATGTCATAAAACACATATTTTATTTATAATGTATTTAATTTTTACCAAAAAATTATACTATCTAAAAAACATATGATGAATCTCTATTGGATAATTTTGACATCCATATTCCAAAAATAATATTATTTTTATCTAAATAATTCTTCTAAATATGTGAATTTTCACTTTTAAAATAAAATCCAACATTTATTGAAAATTCATGGGTTTTGGAAAACATAGATTTCCAACCATAATAAATATTTCATTTGACTTCGTAAAAATTATATAAACATTGATTATTCATAAAAGAAATTTAATAATAATATTTTAATAAAATATTAATTATTTCAAAAATACATTAATTAATTAAAATAAATTCTTTAAAAATAACCGTTTGTTTTATCTTATAAAAAGTATTACTCTTATAAAAATGTCAACCGAATCATTTATAGATAAGTAATTGATATAATAATAATTTATAAGTTTTTTTATAATATTGTTAATAAAAACCTTAATGTATATATTTCTCAAAAGTACCATTTTTTCTCAAAAATTTAATTTATCAAATTCATCAGTTTTTTTGAAAGATTATTCTAATAAAAGAATTTATGGAATATGAATTTTATATATATAATGGGATTACATAATAAGTACCTAATACCTTATTACATAACCCCTTATATCACCCACATAAGACCTAAGGGTAAGGTTTGCTATGGCGACAGACTATTGGGGCAGCTCAAACAATATCACCCAAGTCGTAATCTCTATTAACTTGATGTTCCCCTGCAGGTGATTCCATTAAATCTTAATGTGTTAAAACTTGTATTGGGCTTGGTCAAGAATTAATCCCAATGAAACTAAATCCTTTAACAACATTTACAAATGAGATTCATATATCCCGAGTATACTGGATGGGGCCATCCTCTTCTTTGTCTCTGTCGAAAGGGTTTTTTTAAAAAAACTTATATTTATATCAGTCACGTGATCACTATTCAAAGTCTATATTTTCAATGGTAAGGATACCTAATGGTAATTTAATCCCAATAAAAATAATAATAAAGATTTCATGTGTTTTATATATCAATAATACATTAAAATAAATGGAATTTTATTCATAAATGATCAGATCGTTACAAAATTCCCCCTTAAGAAATTTCTCCCGCAAAATTTCCTTTTTCCACACTAAAACAGATAAGGGTAACTCTGTCTCATCACTTCCTCCAATTCCCAAATTGGTTATTCATCCTTATGGTTTCTCCACAACACCTTGATGAGTGGAATCATCTTATTTCATAGAACTTTTTCTCTATGATGTAATATCTTCACCATCTTCTATTCATAGGAGAGGTCATTCTCCAATGTTACCACCTCTAGATAGATTATATACGATGGGTCAGATATGTAATTTATCTAGAGTGGTACAGGTAATACATCATTAAATTGAGATAGGTTTGGTGGGAGTTCTAGTCGATATGACACTACTCCAATGATATCGAGTATCTCAAAAGAGACGATGTACCTTTGAATAAGCTTTCCCTTCTTCTCATATACCATAAATCTCCTCCATAGTGATATATATATGAATACAAAGTCTCCAATATCAAACTCTAGGTCACATCGACCATTATCAACATAGCCCTTTTACGGAATCCAAATAGCTTTAATATGTTGTGGGATGGTCTTAACCATTTCCACCATTTATTTGACCATTTATGGACCTAGAAGTTTTCGCTCCCCATCTTCATCCCAACATTCCAGTGTTCTGATCCTCTTCCCATAAAGGGATTTCTATGGAGCTATTTGGATGCTTGATTGGAAACTATTTGTATAAGATAATTCAACTAGATGAAGATGTTGATCACATCGTCCTTTGAAGTCCATTGAGAATGCTCTCAACAATTCCTCAAGTGTCTGGATAGTCCACTTATATTGGAAACCAGTTTGAGGATGATAAGACGTGCTGAATTTTAGTTCAAAATTTAGAGTTTGTCAAAGAATCTTCCAGAACATATATGTGAATCTTGGATCTCGATAGGATAAAATCGATAGGGGTACACCATGCAGCCTTACCACGTCTCTAATATATATTCATACCAGTTGATCCAATGAGAAATCCTATCAAATCAAAATGAAGTGTGTAGTCTTTGTAAGATGATCCAAAAAAAACCGAGATAAAAATGTTTCCATTGGGTGTATATGGATGTTCAGTGACAAAGCCAATGGTGATGTTCTCCCATTTCCATATTGGTAGGGGTAATGGTTGCATCATCCCCATAAAATTTTGCTTCTCAGCCTTCACTTGCTGACATACCAGTCTCTTTGATGTATATTTTTTGATCTTATTCTTCATGTTATCCCACCAATAATGCTCTCAAATATCTCAATACATTTTTGTGTTTCTTAGGAGAATGGAGAAATTAGAACTATGTGCATCATCCAAAAGTTCTTTCTTTAACATTGGATTTTATGAAACACATAGTCTTGACCCAAATCTCTCAATTCCTTCTTTATTAACATTAAAATCTGAGGGTTTCCATTTTCTGATAGTTTCCACTTTGTTATAAATTCCCACGCCATCCTTTTGATCATCCATTAACCATTCCAAAATAGAATATTGAGAAATAATATATGAAACGATTGATGATCCTACCTTCTTTATGATTCCCATGTCCATATTCATCAAACCTAAGAAGATTGGATCATTTTCAATTCTAATCAATGAAAGAGTTACTAGAATGATTCTACTTAGTTCTTCTTATACTTCATTCGCTTTCCCTAAATGGAAGTGAATTGAGTAATAATGGTCTTTTATCAACTCTAACCATCTTTATTGGTTCATATTCGACTCCTTCTATGTGAATATATACATTATGCTTTTGTGATCCATATATATTTTTCACTTTCCCCCAAGAGGTAATGTTACCAAGTTTTCAAAGTGATTATTACTTCAGCCCACTACAGATCATGTGTTGAATAGTTCTTCTCAGGAACATTCAATTTCCTTGAAGCATAAGCACTGAATTTCTCATTTTGAATCAACACACATCCAATGCCTTTCTTAGAAGCATCACTGAATACCATGAAATTTTTTCCACTTTTGGGTAGTGTGAGCACATTTGTTATGATATGACTCCTTTTCAACTCCTTTAAGCTCTCTCTTCATTCATCATTCCATGAAAACATGACTATAGTTTGTGTTATATGTGTAATAGGGCTTAACCAACATGATAAATTTCTCACAAATCAGTGAAAATATACAGCTACCCCAAGGAAGGAACGGATAACCATCACATATGTTGGCCTCGACCATCTCTCAATTTCTTTCTTCTCATCAGGATCCATATATACCCATTTTTTGTGATGATATGCCCCAAGAATGAGACTTACTTCCACCAGAACTGACACTTGCAATAATTTTCATAGAGCTTCTCCTTTCGCAATGTCTCTAGTACATTTCATTAATGATCCTCATGTTCCTCCTTGTTTTTGGAGTATATTAGAATATCATCTATAAAGAATACCTCAAATTTATTGAGGTAATATCAAAATACTCCATTCATCAAGTCCATGATGAATTCTGGAGAATTAGTGAGTCTGAAATGAATTAATATGAATTCACAGTTTCCAAACCTTGTACAAAAAGTAGTCTTAGTGATATCTCCCTTAGTAACCATTACCTGGTAATATCCCGACCTCAAATGAACTTTGGAGAAGGATTGTGCTCCACCTATATGATCAAAAAAGTAATCAATTTGTGTAAAAAGATACTTTTTCTTTATCATGATTTGGGTGAGCTCACAATAATCAATGAAAATAAATACTGACCCATCCTTCTTCTTGATCGAGAGGACCGGTGCACCCCATGGTAAAGCACTTGAGCTTATAAAACCTTTATCCAAATTCTCCTATTTTTTTATTTATATCCTCAAGATCCTCAAAAAACATTATATATGGATTCTTCGATATGGGAAACTCCCTAGGTATAAAATCAATTGAGAATTCAATATCTCTTATAGGAGTAAGACCAAATAGTTCCTTAGGAAACAAATGAGAAAATTCCCTCACAAAAGGCATGTCTTTGTGGATGGTTCCTTCCTTATACTAAATCACCTAAGAAAGATACGCATGCTTAATGGGAAGTAATATCCATTCTTGAGATGATGGTTTTAAAGAAGATTCAAACTTCTCTTTGAACTTGTATAGAATCGAGGGACGATTCACCATATGGAGAGTGATTCCCATCTCACGAAAATTTATGTTGGCTCTATATAGGGAATGAAAATGCAAGCCAATAATATCATAAAATTCTACCATATAAAGTATAGAGAGTTTCACTGGGATGTTAAATCCACAAATTGTGATAGGAGAAGAATTATATTCATTGGATACAATAATTTACCCATTTTCCATTCTCAACGACATCTCTACTTCCATACTTTTTGGTCGTGTTTGGATTGTTCTACTAAACTTTTGGGATATAAAAGGTTGTGTAGAACCAAAATGAAAAAGTAAATTATATATTCTTGAATGAATAATTAGCATACATATCAACACTTCATTTTTAAGATTTTATTTGGAATTAGTAAAGGAAAAAGACCAGCCTTCATTCCTTGGAGGTTGATGGTTTCCTCTGGAAACCCTTGGCTTAGGGAACTGGTTTGCAATGTGCCCTGGTTCTTTGTAGTTGTTCTAATGAATAATTCATTGAGGCTCAAATAGATAATTCCTCTCTTCTGTCGCACCAAAATATTTTTATTTTTGGCAATCATTGGCCAGGTTCCCTTCTATTCCACACTGAAATCGATTCCTCACCCCTTTAGGTAATTTACAGGATGTTTATTTTCTCACCTTTGGAATGTGGGGTGATGTAATTTCATATAATTGTTGGATTTATCCATCAAATTTCCACAATTAAAGTCCACATTATTCTTCTTATCCCCATCATACCCCTGAGATGTTTTGATCTCCATTTAGTCCTTCAGGACACATTGATAATTTCTTCATAGTTATCAAAGTAACGGATCACTAGGGCTTTCTGTAGGCTAGGTTTTAGCACACCAAAGAAGCGGTCAACCATGAAATCAGGGGTAACAACAAAGCCAGAGGCATATCATGCAAGACTTGTGATGTTTTCCTTGCACGCTCTGATGGATTCATCATCTTTTTTCTTGAGGTAAAGTAAGTCCCTTCCCATATTATGTGTGAGGTGAAAGGGAAATATTTATCGAAAAACATTTTCTAGAAATCCTTCTATTCCAATACATCAATGTCTTCATCAGGATTCATATTTTTGATAAATGTACACCATTGATCAAATTCACACTCCATATGATAAGTATCCCAATGAAAATTCTCTTGTTCAGAGCATTGACGGATGGAGATGATCTTCTCAATGGAGTTGATCCATTGTTCAGTGATTGAGGGATCAGATGGTCCATTAAAAGTAGGAGGCCATTATGTCATGAAGCTCTCGATTTCAACTTGTTATTTCATAAGGGGGGGGGGGGGGTGGAAGTTCCTATTAACCCATTTGTATATTAAAAACATGTTTTAACTAGGAGCGTATCATAACAAATATTTCAATTCTCACTCCCATCAGATTGGGCATCTCCATAGGGCAGTCATCACATTGACCTTCACATCGGTTGTTAGCCTGAGTCCTCCTATTACCAGCCATTTGTTAGAATAAAATGAAAATTAGGCATAAGTATTTTAAAATATTAAAAACATAAAGGGTAAAAAAATAAAAAAATGGATAACTTTTGAATTACATTTATTTCCTTAACTTATGAACTATAGGCTTCTATCTATTTTATCCATGATATATTTCCTAGCATATATTCGTAATGAATTTTTTTATTCCCTTAATAATGGTTCAAATTATTTTTTTGAATTTACTAAATAATATTACCCAAGAGTGCCAAAAAAATAGTGTATTAAGGCCATTTTTCATGCACCATTTTCGGTTCGAGTCTATATCAAAGTGGTGTTTTTGAGTTTTACCCGTAGACACATCTATGACAGAGCCACCTCTACTTATTCATATCTATAAAGGGTTTTATTTTATTGATAAACCACATACATTATAATCAAAAAAATTTAGGTATTATTTTATTATACTTAGTATTATCCATAAGTATTTCACTAGAGTTTTATAACCATAATCCCAAAATTAACTAAACCTATCCTCTCATACCAACTATAACAACTCTAGTCTTTATTATACATTTAAAGATGTTTTATTAGATAAAATTGAACATAATACAACCCAGAAGATCGATAGGTATAGTGTATTTGGGGATTATGAATATTACATGTCAAATTAATATATAAAATTCAGCATCTTTATTGAAAACATATTTTACATAACCACAAAATTCGTTTGTACATACATTCCATGGGATAACCTGAGGACATATACAAGAAAAAGGACGAGCTATAAATCACAGTTAGGGAGTAAAAAAGGCATAACATGAAGAATATAATACATGTTAGGAATTAGTCATATCAGTGGATCACAATTGATACATGAAGAAAAATGCATGGTATAACATGATCATCATAACATGGAAATGTGGCAGCAACTTAAAACACTACATCATTAACATAAAGAAATTAGGTAAGCGCCTATCCCAATAGGGTAAAAAAATTCATAATAGGAATTAAATAAACCCCTATCCCAACATGATGTATCTAGATACTAAACATTACCCAATTCATTGGGGAGCTATCAAGGCTCACCCTTCTTAATCCTTTCAATCTCATTATTATGTGTGCCACATAGATCATGTAAAATGGATTCATTCAAAATCCTAATTTATTACATGATATAAGAATGTGGAATAAATAAATTTTTGTACCATTAAATAAGAATATTTCTACAAAGGTGAATACCCTTGACAGAGAAATGGGTATGGTATTCACTACATGAAGAATTTTCCTTGGAAAATCATGGTGCCATTTTAGCAGCATAACAACGTTATATTGAAATTCATAAATTGGGATGATGTTAAAGAAATTGGTATATAATAATTTATACATGAAATATAAAGTAATGGGATCATGGAACGTAATATCCCAACATATGAAATGGAATTTAGATACATAATATAGAAGCAATTCTTGAGTGGAAATAAGAAGAGAAAAATATCTTACGGAATTTTGGCATGGAAACGGGTGTACACAGAAGGCATTAATGAGATGAAAATGAATATATCATCATTAAAACATAACTAGGGAAGTATGGGAGAGGTGAAAATCATACCCCTACATTTTTAATTGAAAATAAAAGGGTATAACAATATAAATAAACTGGGATAGAAATGAGAAAGAAAGGAAAGTAAGGATCCCTTACTTGAGAGTGTGACTTAAAAAGATTGAATAGGTAATTATAAAGAGCTTGGGGAGACATTCGGGGATTATTGAGATGGGAGGGAATAATAGGGACGTGATAATTTTTTTTGAGTGAAGAGAATTGATAGCTTTTTTGGGTTTATATTGGAAATGTGACAAGAATTCTTTAACATTTCACAAAAATAGGTTTTGGAATCTATATAATTAAATATTCAAAAAAAAATCTTCACCTGGTTTTTTCCCACCGAGTTTTCAAAGAATAGTGTAAAAAATATTTTATAAGGCCATGGGATGAACATATTAAAATTTTAGTGTTGTTTATGTGGAGGTGAGTCACATTATTACAAAAATGAATTTAAAATCATAATATATATTATACATTTTGTAGGATTCACTAAGTGATTATAAAATAAGTAATGAAAATCTAAAATAATATTTATTAATGGTAAAACATATATTGGTATGAGAATACCCATTATAGTATTTATTACATCATTTTGGGGTCATTATTATGCCATAAAACACATATTTTATTTATACGATATTTAATTTTTACACAAAAATTTGACTATCTCAGAATGTTATAAAAAACTGACCATTGGATAATTTAGACATACTGAATCCAAAAATAATATTCATTTTATCAAAATAATTTTATAAATATGTGAATTTTCACTTCTAAAATGAAAATTGACATTTATTGAAAATTCAGAGGTTTTGACAGAAATAGTTTTTAAACATTAATAAAAATTATGTTTGACTTCATAAAAATTTTATACTCATTTATTATTTGTAAAAGTAATTTGATAATAATATTTTATTAAAATGTTAATTATTTCCAAAATAATTTATT
Organism: Viscum album; assembly: GCA_963277665.1. Taxonomy (NCBI): domain Eukaryota; kingdom Viridiplantae; phylum Streptophyta; class Magnoliopsida; order Santalales; family Viscaceae; genus Viscum; species Viscum album. The sequence continues at coordinate 1,203,138,623 of OY728163.1, read as the reverse complement.
TTTTTAAATTAAATTTTTCAATTTTTATGAAAAACAATTCTCATAAAAGAATTGATGGAATAAGAATTTTTTTATAAAAAAGAGACTACATAATAAGTAATTAATGCCTTATTAAATAACCTATTATAACACCCATGTAATACCTAATGGTAAGGTGTGTGATGGTGATAGACTCTTTGGGAGGCCCGGATAACATCTCCTAGGTGGTAATCTCTATTAACTTGAACTTATCCCGTATGTGATTCTGTTCAAGCTTCATGTGTTGAAGGTTGACTTGGGCTTGGTCAAAAGTGAAGCCTAGTGACTCTACCATATTTCTGAGCATTAAAAAATGAGCTTCACATGGCTTGAGTCTATTGGATGAGGCCATCCTCTCCTTTATCTGTGTTGAAAGGATTTTTTTAAAAAAACTTATTTTTATATCTGGCATGTGATCACTTTTCAACGACTATATTATCAGTGGTAATGATACTTAACAGTCATTTAAACAAAATAATAATAAAAAAAGTGTACATGTTTTTTCTATATCAAAAAGGCATTAATGAATGGGAATTTTATACATAAATTATCGGGTTGTTCCCGCCACCATATCATCGATTCTCTATACTGAACTCACCAGAAATCATGGAACCATTCCAGAAAAGCCTCACTGTGGCTATTCTCTAGAATCATTCATTTGAATATATACAAAAATTGGTTTCCATTGATCTCATTATCATAAAATGAACCATTAGAAACCAAAGGTCTCCAATATGGTCTGATCTGTTCACTACAACCATCGTGATACCTTCATCACATTATTCTGATCTTGGATCTACAATACTGGATAATTGCACCAAGAAATGTGTGCAGAATTCATTGTTTACTCGATATATGTCAAAAAACATTCCAAATGAATATTTTATGCAATGAATGTTGAATTGTAAGAGAAAAGAACCATGAACAATCATGAGGAATGCATCTTAGCTTATGTTTGTGTCGACCTCAATTCTTTGATGTTATAACAAAAAGCAAAGAGATAAAACGTAATCACTAATAAAATCATCCAATTATCAAATAAAAATAACCCATACTACAATATGAACAACACATGGATAAATATATTGGATGATTTATATGTGTTCATCATAGGACTATAAAATGGAATAAGAATCCAAATAAACAATCACCCAAACTCAAGATGGAGCAATCACTACTAAAGAACAAACATTTTCCATTATTATTGGAAAGATCTCAAAATACCATTTTACATAGATCACTCATATATGAACTATTTGATGTTCATTAGAGAGATATCCTCCAACACTCTCTCTAACTAGTCTCCAATGGCTCCAGGGTTTGGTGGAATACCCTACGGAATTGGACTAATCGTATACTTATATAATAGTTTAGGTCATTTTTTCAACAGATGAAATAAAATAAAATAATTTAAATTTTTTTACACCCATGAATAATTGTACACAAATTCTCTACATGTATAATGGTTATGTCCTTCCTTGTGTAAAACCATGTTTTGAACTCAACATTTTCCTCATATTTCTGATACGGACCTCGATTTAGAATTTATTCTAATTTTTCAACAAAAATGAAAGAAAATTCTATTTAATATGTTTAATATATTTCAATAATTACTTTGGGAAAATCAGGCCTCATAATTGCAAGTCGCATCAGTACTTGATCTTGAATATATTCCACATAATATGTAAAAAAATAATACATGAAAAATCCGAGTCATTACATTCTCCCCACCTTGGGGATTTACCTTCTAGAAATCCAAAATACGTGGAAACACAAAGAGATGTGGGTATTGAGCATGTGTTTGAGCCTCCCACACCAAGGTCCTCTCTTAAAGGTTCTTGTGCTACCACTTGACATGTACTAAAGGAACAAGTAACCCTCAAAGGAACATCTCCCATAGATCCTCTATCACCATAGGGTACTCAGTAAATGTAGCACTATCCTTGATGTCCATATTTTCCCAGTCAATAATATGCGATGGGTCAGAAAAATACCTTCTTAGCTAAGAAACATATAAGAAACTGTGTACCTGGTATAACTATGGTGGTAGTGTTTCTTAGTACTCCACCTCACCAACTCTCTATAATATCTAGAAAGGCCAATGAATCATGATGAAATCTTTCAATCCCTACCAAATATAGATAATCCATATTGAGGTGAAATCCATAATAAAACATGGTCACCTTCCTTGAACTCTAAAGGCCTATATCATCCATCTTCATAAGAATTATGACGACTCTAAGTAGCCTTCATATGATCCTCGATGATCTTCACCTTATTGGTATTTCCTCGCATCAACTCTAGGTTTGTAAGTGCTCACTCTCCTGGGTTAGTCCAATAATGTGGTCACATATAGGGTTGACCTTAAAAGTACTCTAATGGTGACAAATCGATTGTGTAATGGTACATTTTTGTTTAGAAAAAATCCACCTGTGATATATGGTCCTCACAATTAAGGCCAACTTACAACCAGCAAGCTCGTATCATGTCCTATAGAACCTGATTGGTCCAATATATCTATCCACCAGTTTGGTGGTGAAACATTGTGGTGAAGAAACATTGATTCTTGAAAGCCTGTTGTAATCCCTTAAATAAACAATATATGAAGTGATAATCATGGTAAAAAATTATCACTGAGGGAACTCTATGGAGTTTTACTATCTCCATTACATATAGGTGTAACAAGATCCCTAATGAACTTTGCTATCAGATGGGTTGGAAGTGACCCAACCTGATGAGTTAGTCTACAATCACCAAAATAGAATCATTTCCCCTTGATATATGTGGTAAGACAATCACAAATTCTATGGATATCCCATCCCACTTCCACTCTGGGGCCTTAAGGATTGAGTTAAACCCACTAGAACTAGGTTCCCAGCCTTTACTTATTGACAAGTAAGGCATCAAGAGAAAAACTCTGAAACCCCCTTCTTCTTATCTAATAACAAAAACATACATCGGAGGTTTGGGTACATCACTTCGATAGTTGTATGTACCACTAATAGAGATGTATGAAACTCTCTTAGAACCTCCTCCTGCAACATCTCAGATACCATCGTGTGTCTTTTGAAAATAATGAAAAGCTTCCCACCTTCAAAAAATCCATCATGATCATGTCCATTTATTATCTGAGTATGTAGGGTATCACAGTTGTTATCCTCAAGTTGTACCTTCCTATATCAATTCAAAATATGAGGGGTAACAAACATCAAATTGAGTTAAGATGTTCTATCTCCATCCAAAAAGGATAACTACAATGAGGCCGACTTCTCTAACACCCCATTCAATAACTGAGAACATGATCTCTTTCTGATAGAATATGACGACACATTTACATTCCCTGAAGTATAGACCAATTATTATTCATAATCATGGAGTAACAATATCCATTTCCTTGGTCTCATGTTAATATCCTGGTGAGATAATATATAATTGACACACTTGTGGTCAGAATAGATTATAAACCCATCATTCAATAGGTAGTTTCAACACATATTTAGTGTGAATACTACAACTGATAACTCAAGATCATTGGTCATGTAGTTGTTCTCATGTGGTCTCAACTGATGTGAACCTTAGGCAAAAACTACCTACCTATTCATCGGAACACATCCAAGCCCAGTTCCTAATGCATCACAGAACACTTTGAACTTGAAAACCTCATCTAGTAATATCAAGATGGAGTCAGTAATCAATATATACCTCAAATTGAGAAAATATTTCTTTCACATCTCTATACCCATGAAAGGCTACTCCATTCAGGTCAAATCTATCATGGGTGTTGATATCCTAGAGAAATTAAGTATGAATCTATGTTAATAGCTTCCCAATACATGGAATATATGTACCTACATCACTCTCTTGGGTGGATCTCAATCAAACAATGCATAGACCATAGATGAGTCCACTTCCACACAGTATAATGAGATAATAGGTCCCATAATGTGGACCTACTATTTTCATAACTAGCACTTCTAGATATTCTTATAAAGACGATTCTCTTAGTGTATATCTAGAAGTGTCTCTTGTGATCCTCCTCGAAACGCCAATTACATAAGGATATTGTTGATGTAGATTACCGTGAAATGGTCTATTAAGGGAAGAATGATCCATTTCTTAAGTCCAATTAACAATGTTTTGGAATTCAACGTGCCAAAGGAAATCACCAAGTAATCATAGTGACAGTAGAAAAATCTGAATGTTGCATTTGTTATATCCCCATCTCGTACTCACAACTAGTGATAGATTCAACTAAGGTGAACATTCTAGAACAATAGTGACCCTTTAAACTAATCAAACAGGTCATAAATTTTCAATAAAAGATACATGTTCTTCTTAGTCACCATGTTGAATCCCTAGAAATCCATAAAAAACCTCAATCTCCCATCTACCTTTTTAGTGAACAAAACCGATGCTTGCGAGGGTGAAAAAATGTTTCTAATAAGGCCCTTATTATGAAAGTCCTCTAATAGAACCCAAAGATAGTGAATAAATATGGGACCTATATTTTATACTCGAGTAGATATTGGTGTCATTATGGGGTGTAGATCAATGTAGAATTCTATCTATCAATGGGGAGGTAAGCCTGGAACATCCTCAGGAAAAAATTCCTCATACTCCACCACCACTATAGGAAAATAGAAACTCATAACATCCACCGCACCAAGGATCCTGATAGTCAATTGATGAGTAATTGAATATACCCTTTAATGAAGGAGTCCATCCTATGCTTGTTGGGTTTCCTTTTCACCCACAAAGGAAAACCTATTATGATCATCACAGACACACCACATGATCGGCCTAAAAACTAAATCTTTGAATTAAATATAGATAAAAATTCTATACATAAGATGATTTAATAAGGACTAATCTTTGATACAAATACATATCAACCAAAAATATCACCTCCAAGAGTTAGGTCACACTTTTGGTAAAAGTGTGTGATCGCTGAGTCTTCTCCAATAGGAATCTCCCTACACAATGGTCAAGCCTAGGGATCAACTAGAATCTCTATACCACAAACCAAATTTATGTAATGAAAATAATCAATAGAACATGTGTCTATCAATACTATAGCTATGTAATAAAGACACAGATCATAACTCAAATCGTTCCCAAATCCTATGGGTACTAAGCCTCGACCACCTGCAACTACCCCTGCTTCTATCCTCTAGCTCCCTAAGCCTACAGTTGACCATCTAGGGGTGGTGGTGGTAATAGGTGAAAGCATCTAGCACCACTAGAGTCTCTACCATATAATATTATATATCCCTCACTCTTTATAACTATATAATCACACCTATACCTATGCCTCACTGACCTAACCATTGTTCCTTATAACCTGTTTGGAGGGTCAGATAATCTCATGAAAGATGTCAATTACCGTCACATGAGTAGCACCACCTCTCCCCAGACTGTCCGGACCCATCCTACGAGCCATTGACTATGTAACCTCTTTTTTTAGACCTCCTAATTAAACTCTTTCATGTCTAGATCCATGATACTAATTTTAGATCCCTACTGTTGAGGTCTATGCTAATGCTTTCCCACTATTAGAAACCTCTAGTTGTGTCTGATCAGCAAAAAAACTCTCAGCCACCAAATATAACTCTAGGACCCCAGCATAATTAAGAATTATAGATATATAAAATTATAATGGATGTATCAAGGTAGTCATCTCTAAATGTCCCGAGACTAAAAGAACTAATCCCAAACCATATCCATAGAGTACCTGGAGAGTTTGGTTAGCCTCGATGATTACTTTTCTACTGCCGTGCTACACTGCTAGAGCTGAAGAAGATCCTAGATACATACATCTCCTACCATATATGGATATAACTACTCTTTGAAAAGGATATAAAACTCTTACCATGATAGAGTCACCTCGTTGTAGGACTAGGTCACCAAATCCTTTAATTTTATTGCTGAGATATGAATATGACTCACCTCCAAGTCCACAATCTGACCTGCTAGTGTATGGACTAGAAGTAAAAATCATGTCACCTCATCAAGCCAGTCCTCAGCCACATGTGAATCATGCTTACCTGGGAACATGAGGTGTACCTATCGGTAAAACTCATGAAGTGCACTCACCCTGCACACCTCATCCATTGGTACTGTGGGTACAATCAACTTCTCTATAGGTGGTGGCATATATGGTGAACCACCTGGAGGTAACATCTATGGAAGTGGTCACTGTATGAATGCCTCGTCACTTAGGGGATCATCCTCATGATCCTGATTCTGAATTCTAGATTCATACATTGTGGAAGAATCTGGAATGTAAACATGATGTGCCATGGTTAATGAGTATATCTGGATAGATGACTCAAGAAGGACATGTAAATCACAAAACATTTCTGTATGATTCATGTACCGTTGTTTATTAATAACCAATTTTATCATGTAACAAGTCGATAAGTTGGCGATCAGAGTCTTGGTGTATGGATTCATTGGTCGCCACACCAACACTACAGTCCAAGGATTGAAATCCCAAATCTTTACACTGAACAATATTTCCTTAAACAAATCTCATAGACTCTATTCCTATGGTAGATCAGATTGATTTGATTCAACTCTATCACAACTCATCCAAATAGGGCCCACTCTGTGACTCCCCAAGCCTGCCTTCAATAAGCCAGGGGTAGCGACCAACATCGAGAAGGTATATCACTTGAATGAGAGGATATAGCCTATGTTACTACACACACACACACACTTCAAAGACCATACAATGCTAGAATGTAAAAACAAATGAACAAACATCCATGATTACATATAAATCCCACAACTATAGTATGATATAAAGTATATGAAAGTAAATAGGGGAGATAAAATCCCACAAAAAATAGTTTGAAAACAATTCCAACATGAAAGTAATCTAGGGTGTGTTGTCAATATTCTATAGGAACACACCTTAGTCAGTTCGGTCTCAATAATAACTACTTGGTCCTAGTCCTTTGGGAACTCTACTATAATGTTGATCATCTATAAAATACATGAATTGTGTAGGAAAATACTGTGTAGGGATGAGTATAAAAATACCTAGTATGGCACAATGAAACCCCAAAGCATACAAAAGTATAATAGTTATCTCTACACATGTATATGTTTACATCACACATAACAAGAATATCCAGATATACTAATAAAAATACACACAATCTCAATGATAAAGTCACAAATGTAATGCTAAAAAAGGATTCCAATTCAAATATTCATTTTAGAACTCATCCAAAATAACATGCTCCACGAGTGAGATAACACTGATGAAGTTTGTTCGAGAGGTAGTGCTCATTGGGTATCACCATTATAAGTACACGTTGGAAGTATGAAGAGGTATGACACACAAATGAAGATCAAACATAGGGCCTTGGGGGACACCAATAACTCAGTTTGGAATAACCTGCTATGTGGAGGATCAGTTCCTATGTAGTGTTGGTCACGATGATAAGAATAACTCCACCTAGGTAAAGAAGATGATAGAGGATACCATTATGGGACTCATCGAAGGGTTCCAATAACTCTATCAACGAATTCCAACTAAATAGATCTCTATCCTATTAGTAGAAGGGGATTCCATACTAAAACACAGGGAATAGATAATGGAAATGTAACCTAATGAAAATTGTCTAATATATAGAGCATAAGGTATCCCAGCCAACATCTAAGAAGTACATGATATGTAATAGGAGTACACATCATGTCCCTTTGACCTAAGGTTCTGTCTGTGTATAAAAATTGAGTCCATGTAAACAGACTATATCTATGTCTATCCCCATGTTTATGTAATTGTACATGGTGTCTCTCTACCCTTGTTATTCATGTAGTGTTCCAATTCACGAGTTAGCTTGTGTACTTTTTTTCCAGGCCATGTCTGTGTGGGAGTACATAGTGTGATCTGGTCCACGTACTCCAACCCATTTATGTTCATGGTAAACACCAAGTTATCTAGGAGGGTCACAAACCATGTGATATGGTTACACACCACATGATCCTTAACATCCTCCCAAAACCCTATCTTGTGCTAAGCGGTTCCTACACAATGTGTAGCCATGAAGTACACACAACATCGATCAGGTTTTCTAGAAACCTTGGTTCTTACTTACGCATGAACTCTCACCACCACTACCTTGATTTTTATTGTCAACCTCATCGGAAATTGGGAATCCATTCCGGAGAAGCCTCAATGGGACCATTCACCTTAATTCTTCCTTGTATTCCCTTTGGAAATTGGCTTTCATTCATCACAACATTGTCACATGAACTATCTGAATCCCTAGGTCTCCAATATTGTCTGATCCATTCGTGGAAACCATCATCTCACTCGTGTTGCATCATTCTGTGCTCAGATCTACAATATCTAATATTTTCACTAGAAAATGGGTGCGTAATAATTGATTCCTTGGTATATGTAAAAACAATATCCAAAAAAAGAACACCCATAATGAAAATAGAATCAGGGGAGAAAAGAACCAAGAAAAATCACGACACATGACTCACAGATCAATCTATTAGTTAACTAATTCGTATTCATCATAGGAATAGAAAACATCATAAGAATCCAAATAAACAGCCACACTACCTCAAGAGAGATTGATCACCAATGTAGAATGATCCTACATTATTTTTTTTAGCAACATATCTGAATCCCATTTCACATCAATCATCGATCTACGATCTAGTTTGCATTCATCCAAGAGAGATCCTCCAATTGTCTCCCCAATGGTTCTCCAATGGATCTAGGGTTATGCCAATAACTCTATGGAATTTTAAAAACTATATACATAAAGATGAATTTAGATAATTGCATCAATGGATTAAGTAATATAATATAATATTTTTATTTTATTTATTTAACACCCATGTTGACTTTCCTAGAAACTCCCTGCACTGATAAAGGTTATTTCATTCCTAGTGTAAAACATACATTATAAACTCAACAGATACCTTAGATTTCTAATTAGGTACCTCATTTATAAGTTATTATACTTTTTAAGTAAAAATTAATGTGTATTTTCTTTAATATACTTAATTTATTTCAACATTTATTTCAGGAACACTGAGCATCCGAATTGCTTTTCTTCCCAGCTTCGGGTCTCCAAAATAATCTATCAAATACCCAAAAATAATACATGGAAAATAAGATTTATTACACATTATTTCATTAAATTATAACCCATGGAAAATAAATTGATTTCATAAACATATAATCTTCATAATCATAAATCATCCATTGAAAGAAAAAGGGTGGTATAATTAGACTATATCCCTTGTAAAACATAATTAATATCAAATGATGTTATCATTGATTAAAATTCCTTTAAAATAATCACTATAATATTTCTTAAAGAAAATACCAGTTTTATTTTGAAATCACTCATTTAAAAATAAAAATTTATAAATTATTAAAGAAAAAATATTTATTTGAAAATAAAGATGAAATTTTTTAATGTAATTTTCAATGAATTTTTTTGATCATGAAAGTGAGAAATTACATTCATGTTTTATATATTAAAATAAAAAATTCCTTTCAAACTTTTTTAAATAGTCAAAAAATATATCGTTCGGAAAGTAACATGGAGATTCATTTTAATTTTTTTAGAAAGTAATGGGAAAATGAATTTTAAAAAACCATAATAGAATACTAAAACATTCATGAAAACATTTTTTTAGAAAACATAATATGGAATACACATTATTTTCAACTGAAGAGATAAATACTGTTAGTTTTCCTTAAAAAACATATTTTGGTATTTTTAGTCCTTAAATAAATGAAAATGAAAGGAAAAAAATGTAATCTTCAGAAATAATTATAGGAGAGGAAACTTTAAATAGATATATCAGATAAGGATCATATAAACTCCTTAATATAAATTCAATCATAAATAATAATGATTAAAATGGTTTTGAAACCTAAATCCCTTACCACAAGTCTCATCTTTCTTTGTATGCATTATAACCCCCTTTATAGTAAATATAGTTTTATTATACATTTATTTAAGAACCATATACTTATCTATCATACCATGTATGACTTAATTATGACATATTATCACTAATTTATTAGCAAAATCATTATAATAACTATTTTGGATGGTAACTTTTTTTTTTCATGCATGCTTCAGTTCGACAATCACAGTCCTTGTAAATTGATGAGGGTTCCATCATCGAATTAAATTTAAACATAATATATATGTATATATATCAAATATATTCATTATATAAATATATATATATAATAATCTATAAATTGTATTATAATTTCCCTACCTGGGTGCCACTAAATAAGTGCCCTGTGTTTGATCACTATAAAGCCTCAAGATCACCTCCCCGTATGCCATAGGATTCTGAATAAGAGTGAGGGTCTAAGTTTTTTATAGTGGTGAAACTACACCCTCATATAATTGTATTATGTAGTATAAATAACCAAAAAACATCCGTCACAATAAATATATAGAGTAAAACAATAGTAAATATAATAAATATGTAATAAATTAATATAGTAAAGGCCGGAATGACCATCTCATACATACAACACTAATCACCCATTGGGATAACAATATATATATTGGAATAAATAAAGGAAACTAAAATAAATGTGTATAGATATACTACTAACTTCGAGCCAAACCACATACCCAGTCTCCAAGACACATCTGAGAAACTTCAGCACAATCATAAAAAATTGACAAGAGAGAGTCTTCTCAATCATGCAACCCCTGGGACTCAATCCTATCCACCAAATATCTATGCTCAATATGAAAGAATACATAAGGTTTAGATTAAAACCTAGGTTCACACACATTTTGTGAGAAAAAAATATTAGTAGGCCACCCAAGATGGTGAACCTATAATCTGTTGACCTAAGTGCATGCTCCTAAAATAGGATTATCCAAGCAAAGAAAAAACTAGAATAATAAAGATAATAGATAATATGAATTCTAATAATCCATATCAATTTCTAGGGACCATGTTCTCAATATACCATACCTACTTCATCCCTTGATATATTATCTCTATACAATGTTCCCTCATTTATATATACATGTATGGTGACACCAAACATAAACCAAACATAATTGATCCTAGGTTTTTTTAATCCTTATTGATTTGAATTCTAATAATGAGTGAATTGAGCTAGATTTGATACCAATAAATCCATTTATAATTTATTCAATACATGGGTTTGTAATCCCAATCAATAATACCTGTTTTGGTCAGTATCAATTTCATTGAGCAAACTACGTCAAAAATGGGGGATACCAGTTCTGTCCCTGGGTTGACCCGTACTCACCTCCTATCACAATAAAAAAGGATTCTAGGTAATATTTTGATATCCTATAGATAAGGAACTTTTACATTATATAAATAAAACTGAGTCCTGAGGTACATAACCAAGGTTTCCATGTATAAATATTAAAATCAAGAATTATATAGTTCATTTTCCCTATGAATCCATTCATGGAATTCTTACATCGGAATCAAAGTATCACTCAAGGAGTACATATTCCATTTAAACAATTAGACAATCCATGTAATTCTAAATAAGGAACCCATATATAACCCATGAATTAATGTAGTTCATGTAACCTCTGAGCTCATCCAGGGAATTCCACATAAGGAACCCTAGTGTCAATCAAGGTACATATAATATTAATCCTCTTATGAAAACATATAAGGAATTATATGTAAGAAAATTAAGTATCACTCAAGGTGTACATATAATATCAATCATCCTATGATCTCATCTAATAAATTATAAGGAACCTGAGTATCGCTTAAGGTGTACATATAATATTAATCATCCAATTATCACATCCAAGGAATTCTATTTAAGGAGCCTGAATATTTATCAAAGTATACATATAATTTATATAGGCTATGAGTCAGTCTAAATTATTTCTACATGATAATATAAGTATCATTCAATGTGTAATAAGGTTCTATATAGACTATAAGGCCATCAAAGGTATTCTATATTTGGAACCCAAGTATCTCTCAAGGTTTAATATAATAAAATCGACCCTATGCGTCCATCCAAGACATTATAAATAATTAAACTATGTATCACTCGATGTATAATATTATTCCATAATCCCTATGAGACTGTCCAAGGAAATTCACATTGATAATCTATATTTTTCTCAAGAATATATCCCAAGAAGCACATCTTGGCATCCCTAATCAAATATCACATTGCATCAGGCTCATCGACTATGAACCATGAATCACCTCTAACAATTGTATATGCATCATGAGTAACCATGTGAGTGTATAAATAAGAGTGTGGGTGGCTAAATTTGTAAACCAACTACTACTCCCACAACCTCATGGGATTACATGTTTGGTATAGGTTCTAAGGTGACACATGCTACCATCTCCACCAAGACCCGACGAACTTTATCAGGGTTGGTCAAACAATAGGTAACCCACTAGGTACCTCAAAATAAAAAACATGAGAGGAATATTTCATGTAATCTCCAAATTCCATCCATAAGAGAAGGCACCCCTAATTTAATTCTCTAAAACAATATATAAGATGAGGCATCCCTCTTGGGATCGTCAAAAACTATATTCTTTTCGAGGAATCCTACATGGTATCATTAGAAATAATAATTAGAGGCATCATATTGGTGATCATATAGGACGAATCATAAGTGGAGGCATCCATTAAGGGATCCTCTATCATAGACTGGTCTCATTCTATGTTTTTTAGAGCACCCAACCCTTCATCCTCAATTGGTCGTAATTCAGTCCCACTAAGCACAGATTGGTTCAAGATAACATGAAGAGTGGAAATTGGTGATCTAAATACAAGTTTACTAAGAATTTAGATTACCCTCAACTACGTCTCATATCAGGTATCACTCTAGGGAGACATATGAATTGATGTACTGGAGGAAGAACCTCAACATTTAGTCAAACACCCTAAATGCTTTCTAAGAGTCCTCAAATCACCTCAACGGTAAGACCATCATGAAATACACTGAAAAAACAAAAACAAATGACTATTAATAATTCTAATTACAACACTAGGGGTGTAAAGATACAAAAAACCCTCAAAAGGGTATAAATGGAGCAATACACACCATGCATACACAAGTTCACGAAATGTACACTCATAGCTCTATTTGGGCATGTACTCCTGCTAGACATGGCATGTAAAACCAATGTACATGGTGGTTATAACATGTACACTCCATGCACCCTACACAGGGTACCTCCCCATGTACCTGTCATGTATTAGCCATATATCTTTCCCAGGTCGTGTACGTCTACATGACATGTGACACACATGAGGTCTGGTCACGTACCCTACATGTCCAAGTGCCCCTACATGGGTTGCATGGCTAGGTACTTGACTATATGGTTGAGTACAACTACTTAGTGAGTATATCCTATACATGGAATGTAATTCAAAAAATATTATCTACCATAAATATTAAGAACACATAGTGTTTGTTCCTAAAATACACGTGGTGTGATCAAGATTCTTGAAAAGAAAATCCATGTGAACAACCCAAAACCGTAGTTTTATCTTGAAAACTTATAGATTTTCCCATAAGGTGTCCTTAGAAATAGTAAAATGACTTAAAACTATAAAGTATAAAATATAAAAAGATTTATGAAAAAAATTAAAAGTTCTCCCACCATGTGAAAGAATCTATGAAATCTTCGTTCGTATCCATGGTTCGTAGCTACTACAAGATGATATGGCTCCTCCCGAGCTCTACAATGATACCTCTCTTCCAATATCCCTCTTTCTCTATATTCCTCAACCTTTTATGTCCAGGGAATGGTGAAAGAGATCCAATATATTTTTATGAAATAATAACAGGGGAGGAGAAGAAAAAATATAGAAAAAGAGAATGAAGAAAAGAAAATATAAAGAGAAAGGGGTCCGAGCCTAGCCTCCAAGCCAAAACTGAATTTATATGTCACCTAGGAGAAACTACCCATTCCAAACTCCATAGATGAGAAACAATTCCAATATGAATCTCCAATCTGAATATATAGTCAAAAAATTTGTTTGAAGAAATTAATATTCAATTAGATAATTATTAAATATTAATTATTCCATGAAAATTGTTACAATTTGTAATTCCACTAATATTCTATCTAAGGGTAAACACTATATTTCTAGACAAATCAATTGGTCATAAAAATCATACAAGATCATCTGCAAGTGGAAAATGACCAATTTACACCTTATAAGTATCTGAAAGTAAAAATTTAAATTAATGCTCAAATTTAAATTTTTTAAAAACATGGGCCTTTAAAATTAGATATAGAAAAATAAATTACACCATTCATGGAGATGGTAGGTTGTACACAAGATCTCAGTTTCCAATTTTTAGTGAATGGAATGAAATAAAGTTAAATAAAAATTCCCTTTTATAGAACCATTATTATTTCATATACATAATATATATTTATATAATCCATCCTTATTACCATCCATTTAGAATGGTAATATAAAAAAAATCACATAGTTTTGTGGAGGTGGTAGTCCACTCATACACATGAGTGATGTTATTTCCTTACAATTGATGTGATGGTAAGAAGGTAGACATGATATTATAATGTTATAAGTATAAATACGTTTTAAATTTTATTAATTATCTTTAATCCCATAATAATAACCATACATTAAATAAGGTGATGAAAAATTAATTGTATCACTATTTGAAGATAGTAATCCATACAAACGCAGGATCGATAATTTCAATTACCATTTGGCGGGAAAGGGGGTGGATAATGGTGATATAGAGATCATAATATCATTTTAGTATATTTAAGATATAAAATTTAATATTATATTATGAATACCATATAATCAAAAGAATTAGGAAAAGAACTAAATTGAACGAGGTCGGGTAATATAATTACCTCTCTTTCAGTTGGCCTCCTTTAAATCCTTTCTTAACCAACCATTGGAATGGTATTTTTAGAGAAAAATAAACTCTAATTCATATATAGAGTATTTATAAGGTAAACGGATTGGTTTTGGTCGATATATAAGTCTCAATGTTTTATAAAGAAGAGAAAGTTGGTGTGTCCTTTCATAAGGGAGGGAGATGAAACACATAAGATTTCTTAAAAGATTAAAAAATAAGAAGGTAATTCGCAAGTAAAATGATTCCAAATGAACATTATTTCAAATAAAAATAGGATAGTGTCAAAATAATATAATAATATGAAAACTATATAGGGTTTTTAATCATTTTAAAACTTATCGTTTTTATTAACCCCCATCATTAACCATTTTTTACCTTAATCGTGGAAATAATTATTTCAATCCTAATGGGTTCAAAATGATTTCATAAATGGTAAAGTATCTCATAAATTGATCATGGGTGATATGTTAATCCATATTACATCCATTTATCCAAATATAATATTTTTATCAATTTTAAATAATTTAATAAAATATTATTTATTATAAAATATCTTTAATGTCAATTCTGGAACTATTAATTTAAATTAACTTTGAAGAAAATTATAAATAGTTGTATTTAGAATATAAACCATTTAGAAATCACTGATATTTTATATTTATAAAAAAATTCTATTTAAACATTGTACCTTACTCATATTATATTACTTTTAATATTTTTAAAATCATGAATTTTTCTTTTCTATTAATTGAAGAAATATTGGGTCATGATTGCGTAAGTATTTAAGGTAATTAGATAACAAATAATAATTAGAGATAAATCACCATCTTGAAAAAAATAATTTATATTTTAAATAAATATTTAGAACCTAAATTATTCTATTTTTATTATTATATGAAAATTTTAGAGATATTAAGTTCGAGAGTGACATTTTATATTAATTCTTTTCTTAAATTTACATAAAGGTCATAATAATAGAAATGTGACCCCATGTGAAAATATATTCATGATTCTATGGTAATTTATTTAACAAAATCATCCAATATTATAAAGGTAAGATTTATATATAATTTAAATCCTTATCATATAGTTTTAAATTAATTTTACCTGTATTACCCCTACTGGGGTGTCAAAAAATTGTAATGGTTACTATTCATATTGAAAAAAATAAAAGGAAAATTTTAACCAACTTTGATCCTCTATATTAAAAATATGGAATCAAATTTTCAATATTCAATTTCTATAAGTGGAAGAAATTAATTTTAAATTAAGTTCCCAAAACAGGATGAAACCCATTTTTAGAAAAATATAATTTTTGTATAAAACTGATATTTTTATTATTCAATGTTAAAAAAACATTATATGAAAGGTAAAAGAATTTATTGAATATATAATATATATATTTCATTAAAATAATTCACCAATAGTGATTATTTAAATTTATTAATATAAAAACACATTATATGCATAAAATAGTTTTTTAGAAAAACATCTATTTTACTGTAAAATTATTTACATTTTCATTTATAATCAATTAATAACCAATAAATTGATTTATACATAAATTTAACATAATTTATTTAGACTCATTTATACACACCAATTTAATTACTAGGTTATAATGTTATAATATATTTAAATTCATTTAGACATGGAGTTGCATGTATCACAAGATATTAAAAAAGATTTATTTTATCAAAAATATATATATTAAAATCTAAAGGTGTTATATTCTACCCCCTTAAAAAAACTTCAACCTGAAAATTAAAAAAATCTAATTGAAATAGCTGAGCATATCTCTATATCATCACATCCATAGGTCCCCTAGAAGCTTCAACAAAAACATTATTTCTCCAAAGAACATTTAGTAGGTGTGTAATCCTGTTTTGTTGCACTTTATCTATGTAATTTAAGATTTATTACAATTGTTATTTATATAAAATATCACGATTCAGTGGTATGAATTATAATTTAAATACATTTAATGGATTGTGTATGTAATTCCTCAGGATAGATACATGGAACACGTCCTGAATTGAGAGAGGTTCAGTGAAATTCCGAAGTGATAAGCTATTATCCTCACTCGATCAAGGATATCAAAGGGTCCAATATTTATAAGGCTCAGTTTTCCTTTATTTTTGAATCTCATAACTATATTTCAAAGATAAATCCATATAAATACCTTTTAAAAAACATTAAATTCTATATTTCATTGAGTATTGTTAGTATAAATTTTATGCCGACTTTGATCCTCTCAAAATTGTTGTTGAAGGGCCCTAACCTTATATTCAATTTAATCAGCTAGATCTGGTCACAATATCATTCATACTCCAACATCAACCCAACACATTGGATTTATGTACTAATTACCATTTAGGGATCCATACAGATCCATATGAACACTCGAGTGAAATATAGTATTATAATAAAACAAAATAGGAGGAAAGTGTTGATCACAACCACATTTGAAATATAGAGAACAATATCACAATATATCCACTAGGGTTTTAATGGTTCTCTTATACTAACCAAATATATGAGTATAATATATAGTTTTGAAATGTAAATTTGTATCCAAATTCAATATAATACTTTTCCCGAACATCTAGGAAAACCTCAATTCCAGATCAGATTTAATATAATTTTCTGATCCATGAATCCTTAACACTTCATTAATTTATATCCTAGAAAAATTATCAAGATAAAAATATTCCATAATGGAAATGAAGTGTGTGGAATTTTTATGATGATCAAATATAACTCAAATACCTTATACCCTTTATATTTTTTGGACTCTGAAAATGAAATCCATGGTAATGTTTTCTCAATTCCATTTATGTATGGGTAATAGTTGTAACATCCCATTAGACTTTTGTTTCATGGCCTAAACTTGTTAACATAAAAAGAACCAAGATATACACTATGAAATCTATATTTTAATTTTTTTTTCTACAAAAAAACGTTTAGATCTCTATGCATCTTCATACTTCTAATATGAATAGAGAATGATAAACTATGAGATTCATCCAATAGCTCATTCTTCAAGTATGGTATCTACAGGATGAATAAATGGTTCCTAAACCATATAATTACATAATAATCAATGTCTAAATTAAGAACAATTTTTATATTATTTTACAAATCCAAATCTTCCTTATTTGCCTCTTTAATATTCACTTAGATAGTTGGACAAATAATCTTTTGAGATAGATAATATTTCTCCCCTGAATTCAAGATATACATATATATAATTTGAAAAGAAGAAATATTGGATCTTTTTTTATCCATATTATAGTATATCTAGAACATTACGTTCGACTTAAAGCATCTTCCACCTAGTATTCTTTCCTAGGGTGATAATATGTTGAGCATTCATTGTCTTTAATTAGCTTTAACCATATTCTTTTGTTCTTATTAAACTTTTTTAAGTGTGAAAATATACTTCAAAATTTTATGATTGGTATATATATCACACATTTCCCTAAAAATTAATTCCTCTATATTTTTAATTCCAAAATTTCCACTACTAGCTCTGAATTATGAATCAAGTAATTTTTCTCATGTTTTTTCAATGGGTGTGCGGTATATACTGTTACCATATCATTATACATGTGGATGCATTCTACTCACTATATTGATGTGTAAATAAAGATAAAAAATCCATCTAAACTATAGGGTAATGTGAACATAGATGTACTAACAAACCTACTTTTCATATCCTTGAAATTATCAACATATTCAATTTTCTATAATAACTTAACCCCCTTTTTCTATTAACTTTTTTAGTAGATTAGATAGTCATGATAATTCTCTCACAAAGCATTGGAAATATCTATACAGACAAAGAAAACTATGGATTTGTATTAACAGGGTGGGTATATTCCATTTTTCAATAACTTATAATTTTTTAGGATCCAATGATATATCCGCACTTGAGATTATATAACCCTAGAATGAAACTTTCTGAAGAAAAAAATCAAACATAGTAAATTTCTAATAAAAATTCCTTTCTGAGGGGATTCAACACAATTCTAAAATAATCTACATAATCTTACTTTATCTTTTAATATATAATAATATCATCTATACAAACTATTAATACCATATCAAAGTAATATATAAATGGTCTATTCACTAAATCCATAAAGATAAAAGGATCATTAGTTAGCCCAAATGGAATCACTATGAATTAAAAATTACCATACCTCATAAAGAAGTCTATTTATGGTATATACACCTTCTTAAACTTAAATTTATGATATAAAAAATAAATTTCAATATTATATATGTTTTTATCTCCACATAATTTCTCAAACAAACTATATATATGGGGTAGAGTATTGTTTTTCTTTATAGTGATAATGTTAAGTTCTTGACAATCAATGAAAATATTCATTGACCCATATGTATTCTTAACGAAATCGATAGGTACACCCTAAGTTGACTCAATATGAAGTATTCATCTTTTATCAAGATTATCCTAGAGTTTCTTATTAAAAACATGAAACTAAATTAGGTTTGTTTGTATCGTGGAAAACATAAAAGTGGGTGAATTGAGTTTCAGATAATGTTTTTAAAAAAATTAAAATTAAAATCCGCCAATTTAATAAATTCAAAAAGATAACAAAAACAATAGAACTATATAATTTGATATTTGGAATAGATTCCTTAAATCTCGATTATAGCCCAGTTAAAAAAATATTGGGGTCACATTAAATTTTGAATAAAAATTACTTATAACATACAATGTATATAAATCAAAAGATAAAGTTAACTATAAGAGTAATTCTTTTCATTAGTTTAGAAAACATAAAATGGTGTAATTCAAGAAAATGAAAAAGACAATAAAATCACCTAGATGAATAAAAAATGGTTTCATTATTATATAAAATTCTATCCCCAAAAACTTGGAAATCACCAAATACCAAAAAGATTATTATACAATACCTGGATCCACAAAAAGGTTTGAGTTTTTTACAAACATTAGTACTAAAAAATATAGGTTTAACATATTCCTCTTTCACATTTATTCATGTGATAAATGGTGTCCATTCCACACAAAAACTTTTCCAAAGTTATAAGTGGGAGTAAAAATGAATAGAATTGATATATAGTGTTTATAAAGATCCAGTTTAGCATATGAGTCTATGTTTTATAGATAAGTAGAGTAAAAAAACATAGTTCTAAATTTATTCTAAAATAGAAAGATAAATGAATAAAGATTATCATAATTCAATAAAACTCCATTTAGATAACCATGGTTTCCAAATATTACTTAAAATGCTCATTTAATGGGATAAAATAGACTACATATAAAGTGTTGATAAAAAAAGTATCATTGAAGTCTTGGGAAATATTTATTTCGTGGTAGGATATATATTATCCAATAGTAAAAAGATAATTAGTCAACTAAATGGTTAGTATATTCTTCCACACATATGTTCATGTCCCCCACCATGCATGAGGGGTTATTATGAGATTATAGAATATCAAAAGGTCAGATTATATGTTGAAAAATGATAATAATTAAACCAAATCCTCATACTGATGCACAAATACATAAATCATGACATGTCTCTAAAACCAATTTAGAGTTGTTTAAGAATAACCATGATTAAATACAAGTTTCAACCTACACTTATCATAAATATATAATACATATTAATAGATTTATATTAATTACATAAATTAATGATATACACTATAATCATATAAGTCTAGTGCCTTTTTAAATTTGGATACATTAAAAACTAGTTCATATGTGAACTATATCATTACCCCCTAAATTCTTCAAAACTAGAACCCTTCTTTGACATATCATATATAATTTAGTTATTTATAACATGGGAAAAGGAAACATAATAAAGGGTGATCTCAGTTGATCAGTAAGGGAAAATAAAAAAGATATCAACATAAAAATAATGTAAGTTTATGATAACAAGAAAATGGAATTTGAAAACCACACCATACATATCATAGATCATAAACTTGAATCATTCCATAAATCATAATAGTTTATAAGACTTGAATAATACAGGAATCAAGAACATAGGCCATGGAAGCATAAAACTGGCCTAAGAATTGGAATTGTGTCATACAAGTAAGAATAGAAAGTCATTTACTTAAATCAATGATCATTTATAAGACTATTATAGTGGAATAGGTTCAGAACCCAAAACAATCATAGTAGTCAGGGTTCACTCACAATACTATCATAGTGGATAGATCCCTTTAATGAATTGAGTTAACTCCCCATCCTAGTCATGTTTATCTCATGAGAAATCATTATTTAACCAATGAATTATAGAGAGATATAGGTTCCACCAATCTCAGTTTATAATGTAACCACCCATCCTTGGTTATAATATATCTCCCAACCATTGTAATAATGTAACCACAATCCATGGTTAAAACGTTACCACCATCAAATAATTAAAACCATATATTTTTATACAGAAATATCATAAAATATTTATGATAACAAAGACAATAAATTTATATGGGTTTCATGGGAATTTATTCATATCATAACTCATGAAAAATAAATGGTCTTGATAAGAATTTCGTCATTTCATTATAGAATAACCTGTGAAAAAAGGAATGAGTTTCATAAAAATCTTTCCATCATAAATAGAAACATTTTTTGGGAAATAATAATAATGATATCCTTTGTTCATATCCATATTAATGAATAAGTATCATCAATGGTTTTTATCTTAATGTAAATTTATTTTAAAATATTACTTGGAACATTTATTGAGGAAAATAACTTTTCTACTTTGAAAATCAGTTTTTTTAAAACAAAAAATATTATGTATAATGTTTTATATGAAAAGAACCTTAGATAATTTTGAAATAAGTATCAAACCACAGAGTAGCTTTGATGGTGGAAAATCCAACACATGTCGCATACATTGAAACAAATAATCCATTCACATTTTCAGTAAAAAAGTCAAATTTAATTCGTTCATAAAATAAAATATGATTTATTTTAAATAATTTTATAAAAAATAAAAAATATTTAAAATTGAGTTTAAAATATCATATAATATCTAAAAAACATAATTAATTTTTTTTTGAAAATATGGATATAGAAGAAAAAACATTTTCGATCGAAGAGATAAATAAATTCAATTTTTAATTAAAACATATTTCAGATATCTAGATTACGTGATGAAAGGAAGATTAATTGAAAACATAAAATTTCTATAAATAGGTATAGGATAAGAAAATTCATGAGTTTCTTGAGAGGTAGATATTATGAACTTATAAACAACCCCAATAAACGATGAGATGGTGACATAAAACTCTTATTTCTTTAGTAACTCTTATATCATTAGCCCCATGAATGAGTAACATAAAATGATACTTTATGTATCATGAAAAAAATTAGATTCACTATATAACATTTAAAAGTTTCTTTATATACAACAAAAAATAAATGAGTGGTAAATATGGCAAATGTATCCTAGAAAATAAAAGTGAGAGTAGAAATACCTTACCTTAAGTATCGACTTCCTCAATACTTGATAAAACCTCCTATATAATAAATAAAGGTTTATTATATATATATCCCAGAAATAGACTCTTATATATCATACCACATATTAATTACTTATGACCTTTTATTACCAATTTATTAATAATTTATTATGAAAATCATGCTTCAGGTAATAACTGTTTCGTTTTTCATATATAGTTTTGTTTTTTATATTCAGTCCTTTAATTTTAAAAATGGATCCATAATCTCCAGATTATTAAAACATATATAAATATCATATAAATTCATTATATATATATATATTAATAAAATAATTATATATAAAATTAATTAAACTATTCATAGAGACGGTAGGTCATATGTACATATGAACATTGTCTACATTTTCTCAATAGATGAAATAAAATTAAGGAAAATAAAATATCACCTTTACAGAGTCATTATGATGTCATATATATCAAATATATTCATTAGATTTATTGTTATTACCTTACATGGAATGAATAAGTGAAAAATGATGCACATATCTTCGTGAGGTGGTAGTTCACCATACATATGAGGGACATTATTGTATTCCCTTATAATGGAAAGTAAAAATATATATGTGATATTATAATTCTAGATGTATAAATATGTCATAAATATTATATATAAACATTAAATTCATCATTATCTCTATTAGTGAGAGGTGGTTATAGAAAAAATCACATATTTTCCCGAGGTTGTATTTTGTCGTACATAAAATGAATGGTTTCATTTCCCACTTGGTGGAAGAGGATATATATGTAGGTCATGCCATTAACATAGTAACATCTTATTATATGGGATATTTTGATGTTATTACTTCAACACAATTTAATTATATTTTAAGTTAGAGGAAGAAAAAATGAAAATACATAGTTAAGTACTACAAACCTATTTCAGATAACACTTTTAGGTTTACACACAAATTCTTCTTAGGAGGGATTTTAATCAAAATAAGGCATCTAGGATGTGGGGAGGGATGGATGAAATTGATTTGGATAGGGTATAATCTAAAAAATTCTCTTGGAAGTATTTATAGGATAGGATTGAGGGTTCTATTTTATAAGTGGGGAACATGACACATTTGGACAAGTTTCTAGGTCATTTTACCCTTTATCTTTTTCATTTATCCCCCCAATAATCCCATTTTATCATTAACCGTGACAGTTTTTCTTTCTATTTTTCATATTTATTTTGAAAAAAAATTAATTTGAACTTATTATATTATATTTATTATTATTATTCTAAATATGGAATCCATTTTCCCAAATTCCAATTTAAGAAGTTTCAAAATTTAATTCAAAATTAAACATTCAGATGTGATGAAAAATAATTTTTCCAAAAAAAAATCTCACAATTAGAGAAAGTTTTATATGAAAATGAAATATTCAATTTTTTAAAATGACTTAAATTATAGTAATAAATATATAATAAAATTAATTTTACTTTTAAAACTATATTGAAATAAAACATATCTAGTAAAATCTATAAAAAGGTAGTTTTTAATAAAAATTAATATTTTTTACTATTCATGAAAATTATTCTTTTCATAAAATTCAAAAAAATTCACTCTTTTTTTTGTTTGAGATGCATATTTCAAAAATTAATTTTTTTTCTTAAAAGTGAGAAAATTGGTTTTACTTTTTGTCCATAAAAATATATAAAACTATTGATTATGGTGTTTCATTTTTTGTCAATAAGATGTAAATAAGGTTTCAAGTGTCAATATGTTTATGGAAAAGTGGTGGGGATGATGATTGAAGAGGGGAAGTTGTTCCAAAGCTTATGTCTCTTTGAGAATTAGTATGAAATTACATTGGTTGTCATGCTTGGAAATTCTCTATATTAAATCTGACAATTGTTGAACTGGTTCTATGTTCCAAGACATGTATCAAGATGATACAATGTTATAACACAAGAAGAAGTCCATGCAATACTCAATTGCATGAGAAAATAAGTAAAGATCCATCCAATGAATTCTAATTGGATGAAGGTTGAGATTCAAATTAGACGATTAATGAGCTGATCTCCAAAGTTCCTAGAGATGTGTTTAAAGGATAACACATCACTCATTACAGCATTGAAGGTCATGCGTTATACATTACTGCATGAGGTGATGAAATGTTCCATGCATCATCTATGATTAGATTAAATGAATGTTGAAGATCTTGGATTTGTTTGTTCAAAAAATAAAGTCAAGATGAGAAGAGAAAATCTACAAAGGATTGTTGTTTAATGAAGAGGTGGCCATGAATTATATTTTTATTGCACTTTTGTTTGTTAAAAAAGTGCATATATAATACTTGGATTACTAAAAAGATAGGACAACCAAGAGGGCCAGCCGTGGTCCTCGACCAAAGGCACATGCGGGACCTGAGGGTCAACCGTACCTGAGGGAAACCTCAAGACAACCTTGCAAGTGGTGCAGGAGCACATGATGTGTATAAGCCTGCAGGAGCACACAAAGGGATCAAACCATATAGTAGGGTGCATAGTTGGAGCTAGGAGAATGCCTGAGGAGGAGAGATTGGGCGTAGAAGCGCACCCGCAGGGTGAACATGGTATGGGGTGGTACCATGAGGGGAGGAGGATAATTAAGAGGGTTGGTTGCTGCGAGTTTATATTTAAATCGCACAAAAGAGGCGGCCCATTTCGATGTGGGACAATTTTTTAAAAACGTGGAAACAATCTCCACCATCAGATCAGATCATGACACGATCTCAGCCATTGATCCCTCAGCGACACATGGTCTATCATCCAATCAGCGTGCTCTCAATCCAGCGCATCACAGCCATCGAATCTTCTCTACCAAGGCTGTCTTCAACCTTTGGTCACACGTCAAACTCTAGTGTGTCATCGTCACTACCAATACACTATGATCAAGAATCAATCCACAATTTACGTCCAAACCTACTTCATGATAATCATCTTAACCACGTGATATCATGCATGGAACTACATTTTCACGCATCCATCGATATAAAAAGATCAAATGTGGTCGATGAAAATGAAGTTGCGGGACAACGTCAGGATGCTCAAAGATTACATGAATTTGTTAGCATGTGTTCCTCTCCGCATGCACAAGAGAATGAAACTGAGAAAGAGGATCACATGTTTGAAAAGGAAAAACCCAAGACATACAACATATCTATTATCCCATGATTTAAATATTCAATTTAGACGATCTCCACTATTCAATAAATTGAATCCTATGGCATTTCATGCAAGATTTTAACATGAAAATGGCCTAAAACTTGGATATAAATAGAGGATCACTAAGCTGTGAAGTTTTGTTTAAAATATTGAGAGAGGCTCTCATATTCCAAAAAAAAACAGAGCACCGCACAACTTGGGTTCTGTACAACCATGCTATACCAAAGACTGAGTTTCACGTAGCCTAGCTAAACGAAGAAGAAGAGTCGATCATCTCTTGAGAAAAGAAGGAATCCCGTGCATCCCTTATGTGAAGCTTTCCCACACAGCTCTTAAATGAAGGAGATCTGTGCATCTCTCGTGGTTTGCGATGAGAAGAACCTCTGACCCCTTGGTTCACAAAAGACCTTTCACCCCCTATGCGAAGAGAAACCACGAGCATGCGAAAGGTTCTTCTGAACCCTCGTTGTTCCTTCATAAATAGTATACCTCAAGTACACAATAGGTTCATGCACCCTTGTGATACTCAGTGAAGGTATATGAGCTGAGGAATCCTCCCTTGTTTTAAAAATATGAATAACCCATGCATACACCACTGACATACCCATTCGGGTTGTGTGTGCTTTATTTTAAGAAGAAGAAACCTGAGGCCCATAGAGAAGAAATTGAACCCAAGCTTCTGGGTGTGTGCATACGAGGAAGAAGGGAATGCATGATTCACATGCATACAAATTCATGAGTTTATACAATCTTCTTGAAAAGAAAAAATACAATAAGTGTGTACACATGTGAAGAGGATGAAGGAAGAAGAAAGAACACACATAAATAAGATCACCCATTCGGGTTGGAATAAACATACACTTATATTAAACCTAAAATAAATAATAACTGTGTGTGTGCAAAGATACAAAGAAAAAATGTGTTTGGGATATTAAGTGATAAAAATAAAGAGGCAGCGTATGTGCTCAAAGTTTATACCCATTGGGGGTTTCACACAAGCAAGAGAGAAAATGGTGTTTGTGCATGCATGCATGTACATGAACACATGAAGACACTTAAAAAGAAGAATCAATATTGGAGTGCATGTGTGTAAACAAGAAGAAGATATTCCACAAATTAATCATAATTAATTGTTATATCAAAAAACAATACGTTTTGATTCCATGCAATCCATGCATGTAGTAGACGAGAATTTAGACTAGAGTTAGTCTGAATTAAAGAAGACCATCTATCTAAGTTGAAAGTGTTTGTGAACCCAATAAGGTAGACAAAGTTGATATTATTCAGAATTTTTCTTTCGTTATTAAAGAGGTTGTGTGAATCATTTTCAAACACATAAGTGAGGGCAGTTATTTATCATAATAATAAATAATTTCCTGAGAATCGTTGAACTGAGGACAGATTAGAAAAGTGATAAGAGTTATTAAGCCAGGCCAACAGACCTTACCAAAGGCTGTTGAAGATTCTTGAAGAGATATGTAGGTAGGTTTGATTTGAAAATTATATGTGGAGAGAAAAAAATATTCCCTACATTGAATCAAGAAAGAACAAAGAAGGAAGCTACTCATGTGACTTTAGAGCTAGAAGAATCTTGTGAGATTCATGGAGGAGAAGAAGACTTTAGTGAGACTATGGAGCAAGATAATGGGACTCTGGTAACACTATGTGAAGCAGTATAAAGAAACTATTGTGGTACTTAGGGGAGATACAATGTGACTCTTTATTGACCATTATAATTAGTAATCTTACTATAGTGGAGAATCTGTGTTTGGGAGAAAAACCAACAGAGCAAGGAGTGGGTCTTTGAACCGAACCATTTAAATCCATGTTCAGTTCATTTACATATACAATATCACTCAAAGTAAGGTTGAGATACACAAGATTAGTGGATTGAGGCTTTATCCAACCATAGAGTTTTAATTGAAAATAATCAATTACTAAAAGTATTAAAAGGATCATCGATTCAGCCCCTCCCCCTCTCAGTGATTCATACTAATCTAGGAAGTTCAATTGGTATTAGAGGTATGTTACCTCTAAAATATCCAATAGATCCTTATGGAGTTAAGATTTTAGGAAATTAGTGTGGAACCTCAAATAGATATTTCATCCGAGACTTATAAAAACATACAGAATAAACAGGAAAGAAAGATGATGAAGAATATTTCTACTAATGGGGAGACACCTTCTACTGAAGGTAATCTGAAAGGTGTAATATGTGATAATACATATTATTCTTCCGATGAAGCATGTTCAGGAAGTGATATTGATAGATCAAATAGTGATCTAAAAAATTAACTCAAAGATCATCTGAAGAAAGTCCCTAGAGAAATGTAAAGACACATTGTTTGAAGCATTAATACTCTTCGAGAAAAAAAATTATAGTTGGAAGAAGAATCTTATTCCATTTAAGAGGCATTGGATAAAAGTGTTGGTCTATCCAACACAAACACAAAAATTATGAAAGAAAAGGAATTAAAAAAATATCTTTTCAATTAATTACATGCTCATGTTATTGAAGAATTGTAGGGAATTATGTGGGAGAAAAAATTCCTTGAGAATGTATTTTTAGAATCCTTCCATGCATTTGAAAAGTTGAAAAGAGTATCTATAGTTGTCAAAATATCACAACTAGAAGAAAAAACCATCATGTTAAAGGATATTGACATCTCTCTGCATGAATTAAGTTATATTCATAAAGATCAAATGTTAAAACTAAAGGATAAT
Source organism: Viscum album (assembly GCA_963277665.1). NCBI lineage: Eukaryota > Viridiplantae > Streptophyta > Magnoliopsida > Santalales > Viscaceae > Viscum > Viscum album. The sequence continues at coordinate 1,203,110,303 of OY728163.1, read as the reverse complement.
TTGGAAGGTAATATGAAATCATTTGAGGCTGAAAAGAACTCCCTCAACTTGATGTTTTTAGAGATGGAGGTGAAATTGAAAAAATAAATAACCACTCTAAGTTAGAACATCCTAAATAGCTGAAAGAAGATATTCTGCCACTAATGTTTTCATTGAGGAATATGATTCCAAGAGGAATATCAAATCATCCTATAATCCAATTGAAACATCCTCTAAGAAGATGGTATCCCATAACCCAATTAGTTATGTTTCTACAAATGTAGGTGTATCTGCAAGTATAGGTTCAATGCTATAAGACGGTAAGATATTGTAACACCCGAGATTGTTATGAGAAATATTTTGTTTTTATGTAATATAAATCATCGAAAGAATCTTTCACTACACACAACACTAGCTTGGCTTGCTTTACACACAATCACGATCTTCCTCGGTAGCTTGCGTCGTACGCAATACCAAGTTTCACTAAACAACGATATGCTATTAAAATATTATTAAAACTAGCCGTTATGAATAGTAATACCCACTTTTTGAAATTTTGAAATTTTTATTTTTCAAAACGGACTTCATTTTGGGATTCGGAATATCGAAATTAGCCTATGGTAAAATTTTGGTAATTTTCTGAAAACTTTCAAATTTTGATGAATAGTGAAAACACTGGGTTACTATTTAAAAACCAACTTTTTATTTAAATAATTATTTATTTAAATTTATTTTAGGTCAAAATTGATTCATAATACCTATATAAGTTCAATGTAATTCATTGGAGTCATTTTATAATAATTTTAGATATATAAAAATTTTATTGAACTTTTGACCGTCTTTTACCCACCTCCTAAGAGAATTTTCAAATTTACATAAAACATAATTTTAATGATTTTGTGAATGGAATTTAAAAAATCCGAGAGAAGCGGTTGATGTCAGTAAGTAAAATGTGGTTCAATGAGATGAAAATAATTATTGGTGAATAGTAACTTTTTACTTTTTTTACCATGGTTAAAATTAAATAGGGTAATTAAGGGTAAAAATGATATTATTATTCCCCTAACACATATCCTAATTCTATAGGATAAGTGTAATTCGACCAAAAAAAACCTTAGGAATGAAATATGACCATTTAGGCCCACATGGATTAGATTAGGACATTTAATATTAATTTATTTAATGAAGGGTTAAAATAGTTTAAATCAAAGTTTAATAACTAAATCATTTTTAATAGAGGGTTATACATAAGATAAATTCAACTAAAAATGTTCATTAGAAATTTATAAATAATTCCTACATAATGGTATTTTATTTTTAATTTTTATACTTTAAATAATTTAATTTAATTATGACACAATGATGATGCATTAATAATCTTATTATGAAATATTGACATAATTGATGTTATAAATACCCAGATAAATGTAATTTGAGACTTTTTATGAATTAAAATAATTTTCTATGTTAATATGACATGTTATTATTGATTTAATTAACTTTTTTCGAATTAATCTTTCTGTTATGATTTTCACAATAATCAATTACAAAATAGTGTTAAAATTGACATAAAATAGTTTTTAAAAAAATATTATATTATTAATTGTTATTTTATTTCTAAAAATCTATGGTTTGGCAAAATAAATTAGATAAGGTTATATATATTAATAATAAACAACTTGGGGTTAGTTTGTCTTGTTATATTAAGTTTATTAACCTTATAGTGTAAGAAAACAAGAAGACACGGAAAAAGTTAAATTATCTAACTTAAAGTTAAATCTAAATGATAAGGTTAAAATAGATACCTAAACTTGTCTAAATTACATTGGATGAGAGGATTTATACACATCCCCACCTTAGCTTATAAAAAAATCAATTTTGAGCTATGAAAAAGAGAATATGACTTTATAATAAAATAATATTTTTTGTTTTTCCAAAGGTTCCCCTCTCCTCCCTTATAAATGGGCACCTCCTCCCTCTCTTCCTCACACCTATTTGAGCCTTCATGCTCGTCCAAAACCTACGAAATTCTCTTCTAAACTTCCCTAGATATATTTTATAGGTCATGGTCTTCTTCCAAGACCAATTTTAGTGCCCTAAAAGTAGGTCTCAAAGAGGCGCTTCGAAGAAGAGGTAATGTTCGTTACCGATTCTTTCAACTTTATTTTTCCTTCGACATATAATTATTTAGTTGTTTCATTATGAAGTAATAAAATCAGTATCACTCATATACTGATATTTTATTATAAGTATGAAACAACCCTATTTCACTATCTATCCATCCTACGTAAAACGAAATCACCGCACGTGCGTACGTATGGAATACCGTCTCCACGCCGTTGTATAATCTATTTTACACCACCACCTTACTTGGATGGGTATAATGGTAAAAATAAATAAATATATATGATTATTGTAAAGTGGTATTGATTCTGAAATAGCATACATACACTCTAATACAATTCCATGATCATGGGAACAATATCATCGCTCGTGCGTACGTACGGAATATCGTCTCCACGATGTGATGAGGCTCATTCTACATGATCTTCATTGAATAATGATTATATAAATGAATTGAATTAATTAATATGATATATATTACACTAATAACATTCTGGAAATGATGTATCTATTACCTAAAAATAATAATAATAATTTATTCAACAAAACACGCATAAGAACATAAAGTAATAAACCCCCGAATAACAAGTAACAATGAAATATTACTAATAAGAAGCTAAGAATATGACCATATATGATATAATAAAAATAAGTATGATTCTGGGATATGACAATAAAATTATTTAAATAATTATACAGGAGGTTCATACAGTTACGAAGCAAATTGGACCTAAGGTATGGGAAAATATCACAATCTCATTTTATCCGAGATTGTTTATACTTTGGTATTTACTGGGGTGTATTTTATCATCCACATCCATGTTTCCTAAATATGTAATATTATTTCCATCCATGTACTATTGTTGAAATCCAATTTTACCCTTCGGTGAGTTTTTATTAAAAGATATGAAATGAATCTTTTGTCATTTTTCGTACGAGGTACTTTTTGACTTTTCCGACAAAAGTACAAGAAGAATGTTTTTTTAACATATACGACATGAATGGTTTTTTAAAATATTACTTCCAAGAAGCTTCCTTTACAAGTTTTCAAGTTTATTTTTAATCAACATCTTTTAGTTTAAAATTGTATAACATGTTAAGAAAGGAAAAATGTTTTTAAAGTAGAAATGATATTTTCCTCAAGAATGGAGTTCAAGTGTTTTATCAAAATTATTTTCCATCTAATAGAATATAGGGTCCTGTTTCTATCCCTATTATTACATTGATTTGATTATGTTGTGATGGAATTATTTTTATGAATTCCTTTATCATATATGAATTATTTTATGATGTCACGATGTTTAAGAATCCCATTTTATTATATGGGTTATGCAATGATGTATGATTTTTGATTTTGTGGCACACATAAGAATGGTATGATTATGAGATGGGTGGGACCTATATCTCCATCCAATTAAATGTGTAAAGATTTATATCTCATGAGATATACATGGCTGGAATGGTAGGTTAAACCGGTTCAGTGAAACAGGACTGAAACAAGGAGTGAACTCGGTTCAGAAATGGACTTTGTCCGCTAAGATAGTCCTGGAAATGAGTCTTGAATAATAAGAAATTATTCTCTATGATTATGTGTGTATTAAAAAAAGTTTCATGTTTTTTGTAATGATTATTGGGATTACATTTCACTACTATGATTTTTCCCATGTTATAAAATTATGATCTATTTTTTAGGTTAAGATTTCCAAAATATTATGTTCTTATGAATATAATGTGATTGATATTTCTTTTGTTTACCCTTACTGAGAATTTGAGCTCACCATTTTTTATATTTTCTTTCCCCAGGTCAGGAATAATGTTATTAAGTAAGATATGCCAAAAATGGACTCTATATATGATGAAATAAATGGGAGACAATGTAGATGATTTATGAACCAGTTGTTTATGTTTCCCAGTTTCTAAATACACTATACCTATATGGTCCTTTCATGGTTTTGTTATATGTTGTAATAAGTGTACTTAAATTTTGATGTATTAAAAATTTATTTAATGTATGGGTCGTTATATTTGGTATCAAAGTAAAGGTATAGTCAACCTTTGGAAACTAGGATGTGAAAGAATTAGTAAGAACCCTAAGGATATATATAAGCATAGAACACAATCTTAGTGTTTTAGAAAAGGCCATGAACAACCTATGATAAGACCTTATGTGTGAAATTTTATTCTTGATTGTGTGGTTTTCCTATTATAATTAGGGTTGCTCACACTATTCTTCTTAGTTTTAGTCAATGGATGGAACTCTAAGGAACCGTGTTAATGCGGAATGCGACGAGGAATGCAACGATTGTCCCCCTGAGCAACCAAACATTATGGGAGCTGGAATGAAAAATCATATAGCAATAATCACACAACTTTCTCAAGATATGAATCATGTAAGACTTCCAAACATGAAAAGGAAAGAGCAACATTCTGTTGAATCCTTCATGAGGCAGCGTCCACCTTCATTTAGTAGGTCTACTGATCCATTAGTGACTGAACAATGGATCAGTACTATTGAAAAGATATTTTTAGTTCTTAAATGTTCTGAACATGATAAAGTCATCTTAGCAGTATATCGTTTGGAAGGTGATGCTGATCAATGGTGGAATCTTATTAAGAATATGAGGCAAACAGATGAAATTGAGTCCATAGAGTGGGATGAGTTCAAGAACTTATTTTTCAATAAGTACTTCCCTTGTATTCTTCAAACAAAGATGGAGAAGAAGTTTCTTGAACTAAAGCAAAAGGATGATGAATCTATTGGTACCTACGAAGCAAATTATACAAAGACTTTCAAGGTATTCTTATGGTATTATTATCCATCCTGATAGTAATATCGATCAATTCTTTAGTGGCTTAAAACCAAGTCTTTGAAGGGCATTATCCGTAAGGGACTTCAATAGCTATGAGGAAATCGTTCAATGTGCTCTCAATGTTGATATGGAGATTGGAGTAACCCATAAGTCATATGGTTTTGATAAGAAGATGAAAATGGAATTCAAAGGAAAATCTAAAGAGCACATAGAAAAGAAGATGAGTTTTCCCTTATGCTCAATGTGTGGAAAGAAACATGAAGGGAGTTGTCTTAGAGGGACAAGTAAATGTTTCAAATGTGGAAATGAAGGTCATCAGGCATTTGAATACCGCAATGATGGGAAGAATATGTCTAGTGATGCAAACAAAGAAAAGGCTACACAGAGTGCACCTCCTACACTTCAATGTTACAAGTTAAAGGAAATTGGGCATTATGAAAATCAATACCCTAATCCAAGGGTTGTTGATGATGATCGACGTCAACAAACTCTTAAGGCTAAAGACAAAGGAATGTCATATGAAATTTCTATCAGTGATGTGGAGTATGATAACGAAGTGGTGAAAGGTACACTTACCATCCACTCTAAAGTAGAAAATGTTTTATTTGATTCTGGATCCACCCACTCTTTTATTTCTGAAGAATTTTCTAAGGGTATCACCATATTAACTCAACAATTAGATGTTGAGTTAGCTGTGACAACCCCTAATGGCACAACAGTCGCATCAAAAGTTTATAATTCTTCTCCGATTGAAGTTTGTGGGAAAGTGATTCTTGCAAATCTTGTGATCCTTCCTATAGTGGAATTTGATGTGATTCTTGGCATGGATTGGCTTTCTCTATATGGAGATCATATCAATTTCCAAAGAAGGAAAGTCACATTTTATATTCCAGATCAATCTATGATCATCTATCGATGCAAGGATGAACATAACCTTCCAGTGGAAATTTCATCCATCTTATGGGTCTTGATTCCACTAAATGAGGTTTAATTGTCTCAAATGGTTGGAGAGAAAATCATGATTAAGAATATGCCCATTGTACGGGAGTTTGATGATGTCTTTCCAGAAGAATTTCCGGGTCTTCCACCAAATGATGAAGTCGAGTTTTCAATAGAACTCGTACTGGGTGCTTTGCCTATTTCAAAGACACATTATATCATGGCCCCAATTGAGTTGCATGAATTGAAGAAGCAATTCCAAGAGAATATTGATAAGGGATTCATATGCCCTAGTGCGTCACCTTGGAGAGCACCAATTCTGTTTTTTAAGAAGAAAGATGGATCAATGAGACTCTTCATTGATTATCGAGAACTTAACAAGATCACTATCTAGAACAAATATCCTCTACCGCTCATTGATGACTTATTTGACCAACTACGAGGAGCTAAATACTTTTCTAAGATTGATTTTAGTTCTAGGTATCATCAATTAAGGGTCAAAAGGGAGGATATACCAAATATGGCTTTCTGTACAAGGTATGGACACTATGAATTTATAGTGATGCCATTTGGTCTTACTAATGCCGCTGTTATCTTCACGAATCTGATGAATAGTGTCTTTAGAGACTATCTTGATCAGTTTGTGGTAGTATTTATGATGATATTCTTGACTATTCAAAGAGCAAGGAAGAACATGAAGATCACTTGAGAATTGTATTAAAGACCCTATGAAAGGAGAAGATTTATGCCAAATTTACCAAGTGTGAATTTTGGCTTCAAAATGTTGCATTTTTTGGTCACATAATCTCAAAAAAGGGGATATCTATGGTCCCAGCAAAAACCAAGGTTATCGAAAGATGGTCAAGACCAAAAACAGTAACTGAGATCCAAATTGTTCTTGGTTTGGCTGGATATTATCGACGTTTTGTGAAAGATTTTTCACGATTATCTAATCCACTCACCAGGTTGACTCGAAAAGGATTAAAGTTCATGTGGACGGAGGAATGTGAAGAGAATTTCAAGGAGTTGAAAATAAGGTTATCCAGTGCACGTGTACTCACACTTCCTTGTAGTGGAGAAAGGTTTGTGATCTACAGTGATGCATCCAAGAAGGCGATGGGGTGTGTTCTTATGCAAAATGATATGGTGATAGCTTATCCCTCACGAAAGTTGAAAATCCATGAGCAAAATTACCCAACTCATGATTTGGAGTTAGCTGCGGTAATCTTTGCATTAAATATTTGGAGGCATTATCTTTATGGAGAAAGGTGTGATATTTATACTGATCATAAAAGATTAAAGTATATTTTCACACAAAAGGATCTGAATATGCGCCAAAGAAGATGGTTGGATCTGATTAAGGATTACAACTGCTCAATTCATTACCACCCTGGGAAAGCAAACAGGGTGTCAGATGCATTAATTCGACAAGACCATGCTAGATTATCCAGGATGAGGATCACAAAAGATCCCAAATTTATGGATTTACAAAGGATGAATCTTGGAATTATAATGAAAGGGGAAAAATCATATCTTTCTCAAATGAATGTTCAACCATCTATACATGTGAAGTTTAAAGAGGTTCAAAAAGAATATTTCGAGTTACAAAAGAAGCTGAGAAATGTTCCTGAATTCAACCTTGATTGTGATGGGATAATAATGTTCAGGAATCGGGTTTGTGTTCCTCCAATCCTTGAATTAAAGGAGTTTCTGGATGAGGCTCATAGTTCTTCATTCTCTATTCATCCAGGAAGCACGAAGATGTATAGGGACCTGAAAGAGTACTTCTGGTGGGATGGAATGAAAAGAGATGTTGCTGAATATGTCTCTCGATGCTTGGTTTGTCAGCAAGTTAACGCTGAGAGACAGAAGTCTAAGGGGATGTTACAACCATTACCCATACCTGAATGAAAATGGGAAAACATCACTATGGAATTTTTCACTGGACTTCCTAAAAATTCCAAAGGCAATAATGCTATCTGGATCATAGTTTATTGTCCTATAAAGTCTGCACACTTAATTGCTATTAGAGAGGATTTATCTCTAGATCATCTTGCAAGGATATATGTAAAGGAAGTGGTAAGATTGCATGGAGTACCACTTTTTATTATATCTGATCAGGATCTAAGGTTTACCTCAAAGTTCTGGAAAAGTCTTCAGCATACTCTGGATACATAGTTGAGTTTCAGCACTGCTTATCATCCTCATACATACGGTCATTCTGAGAGGTCAATTCAAACTATAGAGGATATGTTGAGATCTTTCTCTATGAATTTCAATGGTGGTTGGGATCAACACCTACCTTTGGTGGAATTTTCTTATAATAATAACTTTCACTCCAGTATTCAAATGGCTCCTTATGAAACTCTCTGTGGAACGAAATGCAGGACTCCAACTTTCTGGGATGAAGTTGGGGAAAGAAAGCTATTAGGACCTGATCTTGTTGATGAGATAGCAGAAAATGCCTGATCTATTCAACAACACATAAGAGCAGCTCGGAGTTGAAAAAAAAGTTATGCCTACAACTGAAGAAAAGACCCAGAGTTTGAAGTGGGTGATAATGTGTTCTTACAAATATCTCCTTGGAAGAGAGTAATGAGATTTGGAATGAAGGGAAAGCTGAGCCCTAGGTATATCAGTCCTTTGGAAATTCTGGATCGTGTTGGGAAGGTAGCTTACCGATGGGCACTTCCACCGAATCTATCTCAAGTTCACGATGTGTTCCATGTATCTCTCTTGAGAAAGTACATACCCCATCCTTCACATGAACTCAGCTCAGAAGTTGTACCGCTGGAGAAAGATCTTTCTTATGAAGAACATCCGATAGAGATTCTGGATCGTAGTGAAAAAGTCCTATGGAATAATACCACTCGCTTGGTGAGTGTTTTATGGAGGAACCACCAATTATAAGAAGCTACATGTGAGCTTGAGGATATGTTGAGGGAGAGGTATCCTCATCTTTTTGTTACAAAGTGACGAATTTCGAGGGAGAAATTAATTTTAAGGGGGATAGAATGTAACACCAGAGACTTTTATGAGAAATATTTTGTTCCTATGTTATATAAATCAACAAAGGAATCTTTCACAACACACAACACTAGCTTGACTTTCTTTACACGCAATCACTACCTTCCTCAGTAGTTTGTGTCGTACGCAATACCGAGTTTCACTAAACAATGATATGCTATTAAAATATTATTAAAAATAGCCATTATGAATAGTAATACCCACTTTTTGAAATTTTGAAATTTATATTTTTCAAAACGGACTTCATTTTTGGATTCGGAATATCGAAATTATCCTAGGGTGAAATTTTGGTATTTTTCTAAAAACTTTCAAATTTTGATGAATAGTGAAAACACTGGGTTACTATTTAAAAACAGACTTTTTATTTAAATAATTATTTATTTAAATTTATTTTAGGTTAAAATTGATATATAATACCTATATAAGTTCAATGTAATTCATTGAACTCATTTTATAATAATTTTAGATATATAAAAATTTTATTGAACTTTTGACTATCTTTTATGCACCTCCTAGGAGAATTTGCAAATTTATATAAAACTTAATTTTACCACTTTCGTGAATGGAATTTCAAAAATCTGAGAGACATGGTTGATTTCATTATGTAAAATGTGGTTCAATGAGATGAAAATAATTATTGGTGAATAGTAACTTTTTACTTTTTTTTACCACGGTTAAAAGAAAATAGGGTAATGAAGGGTAAAAATGATATTATTATTACCTTAACACATATCCTAATTCTATTGGATAAGTGTAATTCGACCAAAAACAACCTTAGGAATGAAATATGACCATTTAGGACAACTTGGATCAGATTAGGACATTTAATATTAATTTATTTAAAGAAGGGTTAAAATAGTTAAAATCAATGTTTAATAACTAAATCATTTTTAATATAGGGTAATAGATAAGCTAAATTTGACTATAAATATTCATTATAAATATAAGAAGATTTCCTACATAATGGTATTTTATTATTAATTTTTAGACTTTAAATAATTTAATTTATTTATGACACAATGATGATGCAGTAATTATCTTATTAATGAAATATTGACATAATTGATGTTATAAATACCCAAATTAATGTAATTTTAGACTTTTTATGAATTAAAATAATTTTCTATATTAATATGACATGTTAATATTTATTTAATTACCTTTTTTAATTAATATTTCCGTTATGGTTTTCACCAAAATCAATTACCAAATTGTGTCAAAATTGACATAAAATAGTTTTTAAAACAAATATTATATTATTAATTATTATTTTATTAAAAAAAATATAAGGTGCCGCCAAATGAATTATATAAGGTTATATATATTAATAATAAACATCTTGGGGTTCTTTTGGATTGTTATAGTATGTTTATTAACCTTATAGTGTAAGAAAAAAAGAAGACATGGTAAAAGTAAAACTTTCTAACATAAAGTTAAATCTAAATGATAAGGTTAAAATAGATACCTAAACTTGTCTATATTCTATTGTATGAGAGTATTTTGACCCCTCACCACCTTAGATTCTAAATGAATCAATTTGGAGCTATTAAAAATCAAATATGACTTTATAATAAAATAATATTTTTTGTTTTTCCAAAGGTGCCCCTCTCCTCCCTTATAAAAGGGCACCTCCTCCCTCTCTTACTAACCCACATTTATCCTTCAATCTCGGCCAAAACCTTCAAAATTCTCTTCTACACTTTCCTAGATAAATCCTAGTGGTCTTGGTCTTCTTCAAAGACCAATTTTAGTGCCCTAAAAGGAGGTCTCAAAGAGGCGCTTCAACGAAGAGGTAATGTCCGTTACCGATTCTTTCAACATTATTCTTCTTCCAATTATTCTTCTATAGTTGTTTCATTATGAAGTAATAACATCAGTATCACTCATATACTTATATTTTATTATAAGTATGAAACAAAACTATTTCACCATCTATCCATCCTACGGAAAATGAAATCACCGCGCGTGCGTACATACGGAATACCGTCTCCACGCCATGGTGTAATCTATTTTCCACCACCACCTTACTTGGATGGGTATAATGGTGAAAATAAATATCTATATATGATTATTTTAAAGTGGTATTGATTCTAAAATAGTATACATACACTCCAATACAATTCCATGATCATGGGAACGATATCATCGCTCGTGCCTACGTATAGAATACCGTCTCCACGATGTGATGTGACTCGTTCTACATGATCTTCATTGCATAATGATTATATAAATGAATTTAATGAATTAATATGATATATATTACACTAATATCATTCTGTAAATGAGGTATCTATAACCTAAAAATAAGAATAAGAATTTATTTGACAAAACACGCATAAGAACAAAAAGCAATAAACACCCGAATAACAAGTAACAATGAAATATTACTAATAAGAAGTTAAGAATATGAACATATTTGATATCATAAAAATAAGTATGATTCTGGAATAAGTAAATAAAATTATTTATATCATTATACATGAGGTTCAGACACTTATGAAACAAATTGGACCTAAGGTAAGGGAAAATATCACAATCTCATTTTTATCCGAGATTGTTTATACTTTGGTATTTACTAGGGTGTATTTTATCATCCACATCCATGTTTCCTCAATATGTAATATTATTTACATCTGAAAAATATTGTTTAAATCCAATTTTACCCTTCAGTGAGTTTTTAGTAGATGATATGAAAGGAATCTTTTGTCGTTTTTCGTACGAGGTACTTTTTGACTTTTCTGACAAAAGTACGAGAAGAATGTTTTTTAACTTATACGGAATGAATGGATATTTAAAACATTATTTCCAAGAAGCTTCATTTACAAGTTTTCAAGTTTATTTTTAATCAACTTCTTTTAGTTTAAAATAGTATGACATGTTAAGAAAGGAAAAATGTTTTTGAAGTAGAAAGGATATTTTTCTCAAGAATGGAGTTCAGGTGTTTTATCAAAATTATTTTCCATCTATGAGAATATAGGGTTCGGTTTCTATCCTTTTTATTACATTTATTTGATTATTTTGTGATGTAATTATTTTTATTAATTCCTTTATCTTATATGAATTGTTTTATGGTGTCACGATGTTTAATAATTCCATTTTATTACATGGGGTATGCAATGATGTATGATTTTTTGATTTTGTGGCACACATGAGAATGGTATCATTATGAGATGGGTGGGACCTATATCTCTCTCCAATGCATTGGGTAAAGATTTATATCTAATGAGATAGACATGGCTAGAACGGAAGGTTAAACCGATTCAGTGGAACATGACTGAAACGAGGAGTGAACTCGGTTCAGAAATGGACTTTGTCCGCTAAGATAGTCTTGGTAATGAGTGTTGACTAATAAGAAATGATTCTCTATGATTATGTGTGTATGCCACAAAGTTTCATGTTTTAAGTTATGATTATTGGGATTACATTTCACTACTATTATTTTTCCCATGTTATGAAATTATGATCTCTTTTGCAGGTTAAGATTTGTAAAATATTATGTTCTTATAAATATGATGTGATTGATATTTCTTTTGTTTACCCTTACTGAGCATTTGAGCTCACCCTTTTGTATGTTTTATTTCCCCAGGTCATGAATAAGGTTATTAAGTATGATATTCCAAAAAGGGACTCTAGATCTGATGAAATAAATGGGAGACAACATAAATGATTTATGAACTAGTTGTTTATGATTCCCAGTTTCTAAAGACACGATACCTATACAGTCCTTTCATGGTTTTGTTATATGTTGTAATAAGTGTACTTCAATTTTGAAGTATTAACAATGTATTTAAAGTATGGGTCGTTATAGATATGAATTGATAAAAAAGTTAATACATCCATAAAAATTTCAAGGATGTATTATGGGATGATTAATAAGAACAACTCCATAATGAATGCTCCAAAGGAAGAAAAAAAATTCTAGAAACAACAAAGCACTGAATATAGCTATACTGATACTATAAAAAAAATAAGGATATTTATTGGATATTTATTGGTCTTTCTAGAAGTTTGGGAATCAAGAAAATGATTTCTAGAATAAAATTTTAGCATATGAAAATTATGGAAGGCCTATATTCAGGGAAAGTAGATGTGAAGAAATGAAGCATCCTGTAAAGTAAAGGTAGAATACAAAAATGAAGAACAATTTGTCTATCAATAATAGAGTTGAATATCTTGAAGACTTATGAGATAATTGAAACTAAAGTGGTAATAGTTATGATGAGTGATGGTTTAGTCCTACCATTCCTCATGAATATGGTGATAAAAATAATTGACCACAACAAAGCTAGAAGATAATAAAAATAGTTGAAAAGTATTCCATTTGGAATATGCAAAACACTGAATTCAAGAAAATAGTGAAGAAAACTATTCCGAAGAAAAATATGTAGCTCGATTCAAAGAATGTCATTTCCACCAATAAAATATTCTTTTATTATGGGAATAAAGTTCATACCACAGAACACTATAAACAAGACATGGAAATAAATGAAGGAAAGCAAAAAATAAAAGGAAAATCAATCTAGAAGAATATGGGATTGACTGAATACATTCTTTAAGATAATATTAGTATGTTGTCTAAGAAATTAAACATGAAGAAAATGAAGAAGCCTTGTGTATTCTTCAAGATAGAGAATTCTAATAATGAGTTTTTAGTTATCTAGCCTAATCAAGTGGAAATTTCTGGAGAACTACAAAGAGCTGAAAATTAAGTACTATCTAAAGCTAAGATAGAGGGGAAACAAGTCATTCCACATGAAAGAGAAATCAAATTTCATGAGATTTTTTCAGCACATTATAGCCTAAGTGTCTCACAAATACTATGAATAAGGTTCCAGAAGGTTGGACAACATGAAAACAAATGTATGACAATTTTACTAGGCCAAATGGAGATGTTTAAAATTGAAAAACATGCTCCAATGGAAGCTACTTCACTACTGGCTAAAGAAAAGGAAAAAAATCCACACAACTTGAAGGTGAATTGAAGTAAAGGGTACATGATGACAATAAAAGACCAATATTTCAAATGGAGAGGAAGCACTAGCATAAAGAGTACTAAAAACTTTAGAGATTCATGGAAAATAGTTCATGGGTTGAGAGAAAACACTTATCCCTAGTGCTTATATTAAGAATATCACAAGTGTTCAATCTTATTCCCTTATATTTTTGTTATATACATGTGATAATATTCTAGGGAATTAAAGGTGAAGGTCATCCTCAATATGAAAACGGGGTGAGTAAAGTGGAGAACTACAATTTGGACTCATTATTCATGATTTGATAATTACTTTAAGTGATCCACAGTGGAATATTATCAACATGCATATCTTTAAGATTATATGATGATATTATACACAATGGTAATTCAAATGGAGATCACCCCTTGAGGGGGAGAAAATATGAAGGAGGTGATATCAAGTAATAGGACATGAAAAATCATGAAATTCATATTATCTCATGAAGCTAAAAATGAGGTATTCTAGTCACACTGTCATCCCTTGTTCGTAATCATATTTATCATGTCAATTAAGGGGTAGTGATTTATTAATGACAAGATGGGATGAAAGGGTGTTATTTATCTTTACTCTTGAACTTTTTAATATTTTTGATTAAGTATGTACATGATTTATCATTTCATTGATAAATCTGATTATCTCCAATCGACTGGTCAAGAATTAATACACTCGGACCATTAATTCACATGTATAGTTGCTTATGGACATTGTTATATACCTTGGCCATATCTCTCTTGTTTTCTACACTGGTTAGGGAAAAGTATACTTAGAGTTGATTTACTGACATATTTTTTTAAATGTGAACCATGTGACATCATCCCTCTCTTAAAAATATTCAGCAAGATATTCCTTAAAGGGTGGAGGAAAATATTTTTAACAGACCCCACTACACCTTTGCATTTGGTTTCCAATAAGGGGGATAAAATATTGGAACACATATTGACAAATTAAAAGTGAAATTGATAACAAAATACGAGGGGGGAGATTTTTGATCATGGTGTTGAATTTTTCTTCAATAAGATTTCAATAAGGTTTCAAGTGTCAATCTGTGTATGGAAAAGTGCTGGTGATGATTATTGAAGAGGAGAAGTTATTCCAAATCAAATTTCCCTTGAAGAATTAGTATGAAATGAAATTTTAGCTCAGGCTTAGACATTCTCTATATTAAATTTGACAATTGTCGAATTGTTTCTAAGTTTCAATACATGTATAAAGGTGATAAATTGTCACAACACTTGAACAAGTCCACGAAAAAGTCAATTTCATGAGGACAGAAGCAATGATCTTATCCAATGACTTCTAATTGGATGAAGTTTGTGAATACAATCATATGATTTAATAGATGATATTTAAAGTTCCAAGACATGTGTTTTAAGGATAACACATCACTCATTACAACCTTTTAGTCCATGCATTATTCTTTAGTGCATGAGATGAATAAATGATCCATTCATCATCCATGATTGGAATAAAGGAATGTTTAAGATCTTGGATTTGATTGTTCTAAAAATAATGTCAAGAAGCGAAGAGAAAAGGGGCATAGAATTGGTACTTTTAGAAGAGGTGGCCATGAATTTCATTTTTATTTCACTTTTGTTTATTAAAAAAGTGCATATATAATAATTGGATTACTAAAAAGATAGGCCAACCAATAGGTCCAACCGAGGTCCTTGACCACAAGAATATGTGGGACCCGATGGTCAACCACGCCTGAGGGAAGCATCAAGCTAGCCCCACAAGAGGCGCAAGAGTGTGGGCCATGTATAATCCCACAAGAGAATGCATGATGATCAACCAGTGCGGCAAGATGCATAGTGGGTGCGAGGAGCGCGATTGAGGAGCAGAGAGTGGAAAAAAAGTGTTCCCATAGGGTGAACATGGTACATGGTGGTACCATGTGGGGAGGAAGTGAATTATGAGGGCTGGCTACCACAAGTTGATATTTAAATTTCATGAAAGACATGAAACATTTCGATTTGGGACAAGTTTTTAAAAATATTAATGCAATATCCACTATTTTATCTGATCATAATATGATCTCAACCATTGATCCCTCAGCGACACATGATCTACTGTTCAATTGGTGCACTCTCGATCCATCACATCACGACCATCCGATCTCCTCCACCGAGTTTGTCTTCAACCTCTAGTCACTTGAAAATCTCCAGTGTGTCGTTGCCACTACTGGTACACCACGATCAAGAATCTGGCCACCGTTTATGCTCGATTGGGCAACATGATATTGTACGTGCATCTATTTTTTCATACATGCATTGATATAAAAAGATCAAACGTGGCCATAGAAAATGATGTTGTGAGGCCACATTAGGATGATTGAAGAGTTCAAGAACTTTTTTGCATATGTTCCTATTCAAATTAACATAAGAATGGCACCGAGAAAGTGGATCCCGTGTTTGAATAGGAAACACCACAGACTTTTGGCATATTTATTATCCCGTATTTGAAATATTCAAAGGTGATAATCTCAGCTATTCAAATAACTGAATCCCCCAACATTTCACGTAAGATCTTAATACACAAAAGTCTTATACCCTAACTATAAATGTAGGAGCACCAAGATGAGAAGTGTTGTTGATAATATTGAGAGGGGATCTCATTTTCCAAAAAATAGAGCACCACAATACTTGGGTTCCACACAAACAGTCTATGGGAAATCAAGAGTTCTGGGAAGCCTAGCAACGTGGAGAAGAAGATCTACACATTTCTTGCATGAAAAAGGCATCCCATGCATCCCTTGATCGAAGGAGTCTGGTGCATCACTTGCTTGAAGGAGAGTTGAAAACATGTCATGGTTCAAAAATAGAAGAACCATGAACCCATTGGTTCATGAAAGAACTTGCACCCTTTGTTCTAAGAGAAACCACAGGCACGCGATAGGTTCTTTCAAACCCTCACTATGACTTCTTGTGTAGTATAACGCATGTACACAATAGGTGCATGAAACCTTGTGATACTCTCTGAAGTTACTTGAGATAAGGATTCCTACCATGTTTCACAATGAATAAGAACCCACACATACAACACTCACATAACCCTTCAGGTTGTGCGTGCTTTATTTTAAGAAGAAAAAATTTGAGGCCCTTAAAGAAAAAAACATACCCAAATTTTCAGGTTTCTGTGTAAGAGGAAGAAGGGAATGCATGATGCACATGCATAAACATGCATGAGTTGATACCATCTTCCGGAAACGAAAACAAAAGAACAAAAAGTGTGTGAAAATGTGAAGGAAGAGGAAGAAAGAAGAAATAACACACATAAATAATATTACCAATTCGGGTATGAATTAACATGCAATTATATTGAACCTAAACTAAATAATAAGTGTGTGTGTGAAAATAACCCAAGAAAAAAGTTTATGTGATATTAAGTGAGAAAAATAAAGAGGAAGTGTGTGTGATCCAAAGGTTATACCCATATTGGTTTTCACACAATCCAGACAGAAGAAGGACATTGTGCATGCTTGCATGCATAAGCACACATGAAGAAACTTAAAAAGAAGAATCCAAATTGTTAGTGAACATGTGTAAACAAGAATATGTAATTCCATGCATAAAGCATAATTAATTTATATATCCAAAAACAAGACGTTTGGATCCCATGCAATCCATTCATGAAGTAGATGAGAATTGAGACTGAAGCCATACTGAATTAAAGAAGATCTTCTTTCTGAGATGATAGTGTTTGAGAATCCAAGAAGGTAGACAGAGCTGATATTGTTCAAAATTACTCTTGAATTTTTTAAGAGGCTGTGTGCACCATTTTCACACACATTTGTGGGGATAGGTATCCATTAGATAAATAAATAATTGCCTGAGAATTTTTGAATTGAGGACTAATCGGAAAAGTGATCAGAGTTAATAAACAAGGCCAATAGACCATACTAAAGGCTGTTGAAGATTCTTGAAGAGCTACACAAGCATTTTTTATTCAAAAATCTTGTGTGGAGAGAGAATAATATCATCTTATGTGAATCAATAATGAAAAAAATAAGGAAGCTTCTCATGTGACTCGAGAGCTAGAAGAACCCTATGAGATTCATGGCGGAGATGAAGACTTTGGTGAGACACTGGAGAAGGCGAGTGGGTCTCTCGTAACATTGTGTGAAGCAGTATAAAGAACCTCTTGTGGGACTCAAGAGATATTCATTGTGACTATGTATCAACCATTTTAATTACTAATCTGATTATAATAGAGAATCTGGGTTTGAGAGAATGACCAACACTGTAAGGAGTAGGTCTTTGAACTGAACCTTGTAAATCGTTGTGTTCAGTTCCTTTACGTGTGAAACATCACTCGGGGTAAGGCTGAGAGGCACAAGAAGAGTTGATCAAGGATTTAACAATCCAGATAGGATTAATTTAAAAGAATTAATTAGTAAAAATATTAAATGTATCACCTATTCACCCCTCCCCATCTTAGTGATTCACACTAATCTAGGCACCTCAAAAACATTTCTTTTAGAAAATAATATTTTTAAAACATATAAATACTTTACTAAAAATAATGTAATTATTTATAAATATATTCTCTTTTTCTAAATCCTTTATACCTAATTTTAGTTTTTTTAATATTCATAATTCCATGTTTAATGTATACATTATAATTATCATGTTTAAATAAGTGTATTAATAGAATATTGTGTTACATTAAAACTTTCTATCATGTGTAACAAAATCTATCAAGTAAATTAAATTTATTTGATAATAGATTTTATGAAAACTCAAGTTGTCACATTATACCCCTCTTAAAATGAATTTCTCCCTCAAAATTTATCACTTTGATATAAAAAATGTGCATAATTATACCTTATCATATCTTAATGTTCCCAAATTGCTTCTTCAAATTAGTGGTTTTTCCAAAAAAAAACATTTACTAGGTGAGAGGTGTTTTTTGTCACTTTCTCTATATGAACCGTAATCTCAATAAATTTGTTATTTTAAAAAGGATATTTCTCCATTTATGTGACCTCCGAGTTCAGGACTTGTAAAGTTACATGTATTCACTTATTTAAGTGAGATCTATGGAATGCATTGTGGACTTAAGAGAGGTTCGATTGATGTTCTAAACAATAAGAATCATCCCTACTCATTCAAGAATCTATAATGATACAATATATATAGGGATAAAATTTCTTTTCTTCCCAAATATCATGACCATCTTCCATGGAGAAATTTATAAGAAAACCTTCTCAGAAACTTCAAACTCTAGATCACACCAACAACTATTAACATAATGTTTTTGTCGACTATGTACTTCCTTGACATTATATTCAATGAATATGACTTTATCTTACATTTACTCATCTATATCATGTCCCAAAATCATTTTTATACAATTTAATCTGAATACATTGGATTTGTAAACTTTTTTACATATATGGATTCATAAGTAGCCATCTAAATACCTGAGTGATAGATATTATTTTAAGAAAAATAAACTGGGGAATGTGTTGATCCTAGCCACAATTGAAATCCATATAAGAAGAAAATAAGAATATCCTATTGGGTTTGATTTTTTCTCTTAGACTAACCATCTATCTAAGGATGAAACACAATGTTGGAACACAATTCAGTATCAAGGGATAGCCGAAAGCTTCGCTAGAACGTCAAGGTAAAACTAGGACCATAATGGAATATAATAGAATATTGAACTATAAGAAACCTTACCACTTAATAAATTTATATACATGGAAGATAAGTCATAGAAAAAAATTCTCCGATCGTGATGAAGTGTGATCAATTTTTAAGGAGACCAACAACAACCCATATAACATTGTTCCCTTGAAATGTTTTGGGGAGTATAATGGCAATATTCATGATGATATTTAACCATTTTCATTTCAGTACGGGTAATGATTGTAACATCAACATATAATCTTGTATATTATCCATAAATTTATAACATACCAACAACTACGATACAAAATCTACAATATATCACTTCATTCCATGCCACTGTAAACACTCTTCCAAATCTCAGTATATCTTTGTACTTCCTGGGTAAAATGAGTGTGAAGAACTATGAGTTTCCTCTAATAGATAACTCTTTAAATTAGTTATGGATAGAAAAAATATCAGATTCTTAAACCATATCATTCAATCCTAATTAAGGTTGATCTCAAGAACATTTCTTACATTATTTTAATTATCCATATAATCCTTCTATGTGTCTTTTTTTCTCACATGGATAGATGGTTGAACACTTATTTGAGAGAGATGAGATTTTACCCCTTGTTTCATAATTTATAGATACATCCATCGAAAAATCCTTAAATATTTGATCTATTTTTATCATCATAATAGATAAGTTAGTGTGATTTTTTCCAATCAAAGAATCAAAAACCTTCTTCTCTTATCCAGGGTGGTAATGTATTGAGAAATCAAAAATTTTAATTATCTCTAAGCATCTTCCCTAGTACATGATCAACTCTTTTTATGTGAATATATACTTTAAACTCATATGATCAGAATATATATCACACTTTTCTCTGTAATGATAATGCCTCTATATATTTAATTCAGTAATTACTACAACAAACTCTATATATTGTGTTGGTTGATTTTTATCATGAGAATTAAATTTTCATGGGGAAAATGCTATCACCATATCATTTGGAAATATAATTAATTCCAAACCTTTCTACATTTTATCACTATAGATTACAAACCATTATCCACTACAAGGTAATGTATGAAAATGAGATTTAAGTAGCCTTATCTTTATTTCCTTGAAATTTTCCTCAAATTCATCAGTATTAAGGAACTTGGATCCCTTCCGAGTTAACATGGTAAGTGGATTATAAAGTTGTGATAAAGTTTCCAAAAAAGTGAAAATAATATCCATCAAAACCAAGAAAACTTTGGATTTTAGTCGTTATGGTTGTTTTGGGTCAACGTTCAATAACTTCTTTATTTTATGTATCTATTTATATACCCTCACATGTGATTATGTGACCCTAGAATGAAACTTCCTAAAGTCATTATTCATACTTGGTTAAACATTCATAAAAAATATCCTTCATCAACGTCTTTAGTAAAATTATCATGTAATCTTAATAATCTTCTTTTATATTTGAATATATTATAGTATCATATATAACTACTACCAAAAACTGCTAAAGGTAATATCTAATGACTCTATTAATTAAATAAATGAAGATAGTTGGGGAATTAGTATGACGAAATTGAATCACTATAAATTCATAGTGTCCATACCTTTTAGAAAATGTTTTCTTGGGGATATCCCTCCTTTTAACTTTAAATTAATTATATTCATTATAGAGACCAATATTTTAAAAATATTGAGCTCTGTGTAGTTTGTTAAACAAACCATCAATATGGGGTAGTAGATATTTTTTTTATTGTGATTCAGTTCAGTTCTTAATAATCAATGGAGAGTCACATTAGAATATCTTTATTCTTAAAATAAGATCGGTGCACCCCAAGGTGACACACTTATCTAAATGAATCATTTCTCAAGGTTCTCCTATAGTTTCTTCTAAAATTCATGCTATTGAATACGGTCCAATAAATAGGGAGTCATTAAAATAGTTTTCTCACTGGGTATGAGTTTTATTGAGAACTAAACATTATAATTTTGTGGAATACTAGGTAAATAATCTCAAAAGACCTAAAAATCCCACCAAATAGTCATATAATTGA
The DNA here is from genome assembly GCA_963277665.1 of Viscum album. Classification (NCBI taxonomy): domain Eukaryota; kingdom Viridiplantae; phylum Streptophyta; class Magnoliopsida; order Santalales; family Viscaceae; genus Viscum; species Viscum album. The sequence goes on along the minus strand of OY728163.1, from coordinate 1,203,088,730 downwards.
TGTTTAGTTTCTCCCCAACCATCTTGGATAAACAACCCTTTTCAAAATAAATCAAGACCCAAAAATGGATGTGATTTCCATAAAAATTTGTATTATTTTTCACACATAAAGGAAATGGTAGGTTGGTTGAGAACATCTTATGAAACATCCCTTCTTTAAAAATTGATGTTGAATTTATGTAAAGAAATATAATACATGCATAATGTAACATCAAATTCAACCAGAGGAAGAATAATGAGGCAAAGGGGGAGCATCTTCCCACAAACATAAACTAGACAAGAATAATAGGATTGAGATGTGATCATCATAATATTAAGTGTTTTCACTATTAATTCGACATCAAATAGATGGGTTTGAATTTTAACACCCCAATAAAAATAATCTACTGTAAAAGAGTGGGTATATATAGAATCAAATAAGACATTAACAGTTATATAGTATATGATAAGTTTAGAATTCACCATTCCATTACCATACCCATTATCAGAATTAGTAATCAAATGAAATTTGTCTTTATCTATCAACTTTATAGGTTTTTGAAATCAATCATCATCAATAACCTTCATATTTGGTCACTAATTAATATAATTACCATACTAATTAAATTTAATTCACTAGATTGTGAGTGGAACATTATGTGGAGATTTTTAGATATTCAAATCATTAGTTAACTGTGTCCCCTCACTTAGAAAATTTATTTCTTAATGAACTTCCTTTCAAAACATAAAACATTTAAAAGTACCCTTGAGATAATTTCCACCATGTTTTCCTCCACACTTTGAGCATGAAGGATAGATCATTTACTTTTATCCCTGGATTTTAGAGTTTCCATTGAATTCCATCTTCTTTTTCTTATCAAAACCATAAGATTGATACATAAATCCAATAGTAATTTCCACCATGATAACACAATGAATTCTTTCTTCATAAATAAGGATATCCCTTATAGATAATGCCATTATGTGAATTTTTTAAACATATTGAATAGTCCATAAATATAACACTGAGGTTGGATAATAATACCAGAAGTGTGTATTGAATTTATTTTAAAGACAATTCACATATGTACCAGTTGATTCATTCTACTTTAAAACTACTAATTCCTTGTCTGTTTTCATGTGAAAAATATGATGAAAGTACTTACTAAAAAATACGTTCTTATAATCATCAAATTTAATGGATTCAATTTCATCTTGTTGACTCATATTCGTGAAAAGAGTCTACCAGTGATCATATCCAACTTTAAAATGACAAAAACCCACAATGAATCTTTCATGCTACAAACACTAGATATCGGAAAATACATTTTCAATGGTATTGATCCATTACTGAGTAACTAGTGGATTAGTTGAACCTCAAAATAAGGTGAAAATTGCATTGTGAATGAATCATAAAAATTATGTTCCCTCCTTTTATTATATTTAAGTTTATCATGATACAAAGCCTGAGATATTTGTGTGATCATAGAAACAATATTTTTTTATTCCATATACCAGAGAATTTTATTTCTCAGGAGGAAATTCATTTCATTGTATATCAAATTCATAATTAGTATATTTTTTCATGGTCCATCCATTTACTAAAACAGAAAATCATAGTGTAAGACATAATAGTCATAGTGGAAAACAAAATAATCATAAAAAATAACATATAGGATGTATAAGTCTTGACTTCTTATGTCCAATATATAAAACATTAGGAATATACTAGGTCATTCATTGTCATTATTAAAATCAATCATGATTTTTCATAAATAGTTTGTGAGATTTAAAAAAATATCCCCTTGGAGCGTCAAAACCAGGTATGCAGTATGGCATGTTGTTGTGCCCTAGGTGAAGATCAAGTCCATCTCAATGTGCCCTTTTTGAATTCATTACCCCTTAGTAAAACTTTTTCTAGAGTGACATCCACTTGTAGTTTCACGACATGGATGTAATTTCATGGAAACCACTCTTTCTATACTTTTCAAAAATTAAATGATATTTTCCTATACTTAGGATTATCCTCATTGTTATAACTATTTTTTTTCTCATCCTAGTTTCTGAATTTTAACTAAAACCTTACTCTAATAGAAACTATAAGGACCCACACATCATATAAATATATATTACATCTTAATATTTGAAAATTCATTTAATAATATAATGGTCCGCACCAAAATAATATTGTTCTAGTTCGTTTAGAAACATGGGTACATAAAAAATTGGTTCATAAGTGATCTATATCATCCCCCACTAATTTCTTTTTAACTAGCATCCATCCTTGAAATATCATACATAATACCTTTCTTAATAACATGGGGAAAGAAAATGTAAGAATGGGTGATCTCAAAAGATCAATTGGTGTAAATAATGGATATATAAATATAATATGAGCATAAGGGTATGATAACATGGGAATAACATTTAAAAATTTTACCTGTCATATCATATATCATAAACTTGAGTAAATAAATAATGCTTTATAGTTACTAAGAAATGAATTATAAATTAATCAGGAACATAAGCCATGGAAATATAAAATTTACATCATATATGGAATCATGGAATATATATAATCTTATAAAATCATTTCCTTAGTAGTCAAGGCACTTTTATAGGACTATATTAGTGGAATGGTTTCACTCCACTAACAATCATAGAAGTCAAGGTTCACTCCTAAGACTATCACATTGGATAGAGTTCTTTAATGAACTAGGTTCACTCCATATTATAGTAATACTTATATTATGAGATATTAATCTTTACCCAATGAATTATATGGATATAATGGTCCTAGCCATTTTAGTTTTTAACATAACCACCTTTGTTTAGTTATAACATAACCACCGTCCTTAGTTATAAAGTAACCATCATCATTGCTGAAAATGTAACCCCCGAAACATAATTAAAACCAAACATTGTTATGTTAAAAAATAATAAAACCTTAATTATATCAAAACCAATGAAAACAAATGGTTCTAAAAAAATTCATTGTAGAATAATTCATGGAAAAGGAATGGGTTTCATAAACATCTTATCATTTCATCATAGTATAACCCTTGGAATAATGAAAATGTTTCATAAACATATTTTCATCATAGACATAATCCATTTAGGGAAATAACATGAATGGTATTCTAGGTTCATATTCCTAGTAAACCATGAGTAACATCAATATATGTAATATATATATATATAATTATTTTGAACGACCACTAATGACATTTCTTGAGAAGAATAACCCTTCAACGTTAGAAATAACTTTTAAAATAAAAATATTTAAAAAAATATCATGGATAATGTTTTATTTCAAACTAAACATAAAAAAGTGTGAAATAAACATTAAATAATGGATTTTTCATCATAACATAAAATTCCATACATGTATTATATGTTAAAACATTTATTCCTTTAACATTTTCGTAAAATTTCAAAAGAACCTCATATAGAAAAAAAAGAAGAATACTTTTAATTATTTTTTAAAATTCAAAAATATGTAAAAATTAATTTAAAACATAACATTATGTTTTTAAAAACATCTTTTTTTCTTTTTAATCATGGATATGGAATAAAAATCATTTTCATCGGAAGAGAGAAATAAAGTGTTTTTTACTTAAAAAACTATCTTTTATATATTGAGTACTAAATGTAATTAAAATGTAAAGAAAACATGTATTTTTCATAAATATATATAGAATAATAAAATTAAATAGTTTCTTGAGTGGAAGATCATAATATTTCAACATTGGGAACTTAATGATAAATAATCCTGATAAATGATGAGAGTATAATCTAATACTATTACCATAATAGTATATTTTAGATCGTAATCCCAGTGAAAAAATATCCTCAAATGAAAAATTTATAATAATTAAAATAATTATATTCATTATATAACATTTAAAAACTGTAATGTATACACTATTAATGTAATTGTAATTTGTGGATTTCAAACCTCCATGTATGAAAGACACACTACTTAATCATTGGATTAATTGTGATGAATGACATTCCTTTGTTGTATAATCTATATGGCACACATATTCATGTACATGATATGTATGTGATAGGTGGGATATGAATTATACAGTTATCTAATAAATTAGGAAATGTTTTTTATGTCATGAGATATCATGTATGGTGTATGGGAGGTTATCCTAAGAACACAATGTTGTGATTTATTGGAAGTTTGTCTTGGATTATTCTTTTTTATGTAATGTTTTATATTGTTTCCAAATTCATATATTTCCTTGACGTTACTATATTATGTAATATTTTTTTGTTCATGTTTCTTATTCTCACCTTTTATGTCACATTGATACGCCTATTGACTCAGATGTATTACATCCATCAAGTTAGTATTTGATTATTACCTTACTAGCATATATAGCTCCACTCTTTATTATGTACATCCCCATGTTATCCTATGCAGTATTACAAGATCTATATATTTTAAGGTCTTGTTATGTGGTTTTTAATATTTTCATTAAATTAATATTTCAGGTTTATGTGCTACGTACCTAAATTATTATATACACTAGGCTTCTTGAACCTATGGACTATGTTATGTGTTTCATTAGGTAAAAAATCATGAAATAAATTAGGTTAAAGATATGGGGTTTTATAAGATAAATGGCCAATTGGAAGATATAATGAACGTTATAAACTTTAAGATTTATATAATAGATCAGGGGAATAATCCATACTATAAAAATTGGAAAATATAAATCCAAAAAACAAAAATAGAATCCAAGCTAATGGAACCAAGGTGAAGTTATATATACAATGAACTAATATAATACATGAATTTCCTATGCTATAATCACCTATGTACAAAACTAAGATACTGATTAACCAATATCATGTCCATTATAGTCACTATTGAATGATTGGTTGGATTTACATGACACAAAATAAATAAGAGAAACTCCCATATGGGAGAGAGTATATTTATACCTCGTATGTGACCCAAAAATCCATGAAATAATAAAAAAATCCCCAGTAAACATAGGTCCACCAAGGTAGAAGATAACCCACTCAAAGAATAAGGGCATGCAAAACAAAAAACAAAAAACAAAACTAGATATGATATAAGGTTTATAACCCTAGATGATTGATTTGAAGGAATCATTAATTCTGATAGGGATAATAAATTTATAAATTTAAAGACACAAAACCAAAAACAAAACAAAACAACAATATATTATAGTAATTTCAGGTCTAATTTCAAACCCATAGATATAGGATTAGAGAAAATAAAAAATCTAATAATAAATATCTAAATTATGTTTCAAAAGAAATATAAACCACTTTAATTGAAGAGAGAATGAAAATGGTTTTGCTGAAGTTCAAGAAAATAGAAAATGTTATTGAAAAATAAAATTTTAGGATCATGAATAATTAAAGAATAATGATGAATTACCAAACATGAGTTGTCCAAATCAAATATAGGTGCATCGGTAAACAACCACCAATCACAAAATTCAACATTTCTCGATGTTCATGATACATTAGTTCTTTTTATGGTATTTCGACATAGAACCATATTTAAGTATAGTGATAAATTCGCTAAATTCTCTTTGTGAGAGTCATTAACTAGTCAAAGCATCAATTATATCACTCCCTCACACATTACATAGCGATCATGCACGAATAAAAAAAGAAAATATTTTGAAAATTATATATTCAAGAATGACCCAATATAATTTCATTAAAACATAAAATACCTTAATAAAATAAATCCCCCTTATTTGTAATTTATTTTTACAAAATTCAACCCCCTCATTCCATCCATGAGGTATTTGGAAAATAAAAATCATATCATATAATAAGAAATGTCTAGAAAGATTATATGGTCTTATATTTGAAAAATTATCCTTTAAAGGTTTACATGAATTATGTAAAGCTATATGAAATTCACAAGGATGATATTGAAAAATGTTATTCTATAAGAAAAAATTAATTTGATCTATATTAAAGAGATTATAATCAAATTATTTATTGACTATGGCTAGAATAATTCAACTGTGACACTCAATGTGATACTTCCTCTGAAATTTGGCATACAATAGTTGTTTCCTATAAAGGAATAGACAATGTTAAGTGAATGAGATATAAAAATTCTAAATTTATGTTTCATAGTTTTAAAATTTATGAATTTAAAATTATCACTCCTATGAATGAGATATTGGTTCAGATAGTTAATGTTTTTGCTTCACTCAAAACAATTTTTACTGAACTTGACCATATTTGAATGTTTACAGAGTTTTAACCATTAGATTTAACAATACTTTTGGTACAATTATATAGTCAACTCTTTGTAAATATATAAATCTAAAGTATATGATTTAATCTATCATAATTTATAAAGTTGATATGAAATAACTGTCTAAGGATCATAGAATGATAATGAGTGAAAATTTATCTTTCAAATGCTATATTCCAAAAGGTGAAGTGAATTCAAAAGAAGATGTTATATCCTTTAATGATTCATGTTTCTCAAATTTGGGTGGCAAATTTTCTAAGTTATCTATAGGTTTTAGCAACATATATAAGATAAATAATTATTTTAAGAAATAGTTCAATGAAAAAAATAAAAGTGGTCAAGGTTTGAAGGAAATCAGATGTTACAAATGCAAGTGGTTGGGGCACATCAAACATGATTATCCACAACTTATGGAAAAGGAGAAATATAAAATAATGAGAAGAAACATTATATGAAATCTGATTGTAAATGAAATTTAAAAAAACCCTTGAAGGTAACTTGGGTTTTATTTTATTTGATGCAATTAGTTATTGAAGTTATGAATGTAAACAAGTGAAATAAAATCAGAAAGAATAGATGTTCTTTATAGATCAAGATGATTAGGTATAACATAGTATTCTTTTGTTTCAATTTTTATTTTTAAAAATGATCAAATGAAAAATGAATTGAATATTTATCTATTTTATAACAGAAATGTGTATCCATTCATAAAAAACATAAATATCTCATGAATATTCATGATTTTGTATTAGGTGAGAAATATATTATTCTCAAAAAACACTTATAATTAAAATTAAAATAAAAAAAAACTACCTCAAGATTATTTGAGAATAAAAGTAAAATTAAAGAGTTTCATGCAGAAGTATAGTCATTTTAAAGTGATTCAAGTTTCTTTACCAAATAGAACTGTATTTAAATAATATAATTTAAAATAATATGCATAAAAAGGTTAAATGTGTCCTTTTTTATAATAGTGAGAAAACTAAACATTATAGAAATTATTTTTTCCATGTTTAAAGTATCATGACATGAATTAAGTTACATTTTTTATTATCTCATTAAAGGTAACAGTGAAAATGATTATTTCTTACATATTTTTTTAATTTATATCATTAAAAAATATTATGATACTAAATATTAATCAAATGTAAATTTTATAATTTTTGGTAAAATTAAATAGATATGTTTTCTCATATCCATGTTTACTAAAACTGTTGGACCCGAATGAATTTTAGTAATGAATCTAGTTTTTTTTGATTGAAATGAAAATGAATATAAATTATATATGTTATATGGAATTGGAAGATAAAGATATATTACTAGATAATTTTCCAATTTTCATGAACTATATAATGTTGAAGGAGGCCTTATTACCTTTAGTGAATTTTTGAAAGATAAAATTATTGGTGTTAGGATAGTTTGATATCAAAAATATATCTTGATCAACAAGGTTCTCTATGTTTAAGGGTTGAATAATAATAATAAATTTATATCTCATCTTTGTGATGATGGTTTTAATGTCGATTTTTCTAATGATCCATGTTATGATTTTAAGAATAAATTGTATAAGTTTAGAGAATATGGAATAGATAATGGTTATAATTTGGAACTAAGTTCCTTTTGTGAAAGAAATGTGAATATTTTAAATACAAAAAAAATTGAATCATAAACATGAAATATAATGAATGGTCATTTTAGTATATTTCCCCTATCTAGATTATCTAATAAGAATTCATATTCTGGTCTTCTTTGTCTTATATTTGATGAGAGAAGAGTTAGAGATGCATGTATTTTTTTAAATAGCACAAGTCATATTTTAAATCAATCAATAACATTGATACATTTGATCCTTTGGAACTAATACACGTGGGTTTATTTTGAATCTCTAGTGTAGCAATGTTGGAGGGTAGATACATTATTTTTATGTTAGTTGATGATTTTTCAATATTTTCATGGGTTCGTTTTTAAAATTTAAAAGTGACGTTTTTTTAATTTTAATGAATTTTTATAAGTTGGTTCAATTTGAAAAATATTTTAAAATAATTTCACTAAGAAGTGATCATGTAGGATAAATTGAGAATCATGAATTTAATTTTTTTTATCAAATTTCGGTAATACAAATACTTTTCCACATAAAAAAATAGTACTATTTAATAAATTGATGTAACAATGTTAAATTATTATTATTTTCCTACATATATTTTTGAAGAAGATTTTAATAAAACAAGTTATATTATGAATATATTTTTAATTACATATTTTCTAAAATAGACATGTTATGATTCATGTGATAATATAAAATCTAAATTTAGGTACTTTAATGTTTTTTTTACTATGGTTTATATCTTGAATACTAAGGAAAATATTGTTATGTTGGATGTAAAATCTATTGATGAAACATTTCTTGGCTATTATGAAAATTCTAATGCTATTAGTGTGTTTAATAAAAAGTAATGAATAGTTGAAGAATTTATTCATGTGGAGATTTATTAATGTAATTAATTTATGCTCAACAAAATAAAAATACATAAAGCTACTAATTCCATAAATAACTTATTACTTGATTCATCTAATTTCATGTGTGAAAGTAAGTCAAAACATGATATTGATCATTCAAATGCTGAAAAAAATAAAATCGATCAACCTAAAAGAGTCTTATATAGACAACCTAGTACTTTAATGAAACATACTTTAGATAATGTTATAGGGTATCTGTATAAAGGATTTAGTATTAAGCGGAATTTTGGAAACCTAGCCAAGTTATTTTCTTTTCAATATCAATTTAAACCAAAATCATTAGAATAGTCCTTAAAAGAGAAAGTTGAGAATTATTTTTTCAAGAGGAGATAAATTATTTTAAAATGAAATAATGTTTTTTAGTTAATTTATGGCTTTAATACCATGTAGTATTAGGAATGAAATGAGTACTTAAAAATAAACTAAATGATCAAGGTGAAATTACTAGGAATAAAGAAACAATAGTTTCTAACGGTTATAATTAGGATGAAGGTATAGAGTATGAGGAAATATTTTCCCCTACTGATAGGAATGAATTTATTGGGTTGATTTTAGACTATTAATCCAATAATAAATTAAAATTATATCAAGTTCATGTTAAATATTCTATTCTATAAGGTTATTTGATAGATGACTTTTATGTTGAAAAAACCCTACATTGTGAAAAAAAATTATTTATAAATTATATCTTTAAACTTATTTAAGATATTTATGCTCTTATAGAAGCACTAAGGGATAGATATGAGAGGTTGAGATCTTTTATATTTTAAAATGGGATTTCTATAGGATTTTATTATTCTATTTTTTTTTTGAAAATACCTTATTCTAATATATTATTATTTCAAATCTATGTAGATGATATTATTTTTTTGTTCTACTAATCCAAAACTATGTAATTTGTTTTGAATTATTCAGAAAAAAAAGATTTTCAAATGAGTATAATGTGAGAATTAAATTTATTTCATAGAGTTAAAATTATTTCAAAGTATTTTAGAAATTTTTTGAATAAAATTAAATATTGTATTTAATTTTTAAAAATATTTTACTTAAAATAACAAGTCTTACACAACTTCTATGAGTATGAATATTAAAATTTATTTGGATAATGTTGGTAAACCATTTAAAAAAAGATATATAGTGGTATTATTGGTATTTTGATATATTATACTATTAGTCGATCATATCTAATGTTATATATTTTCTTATGTGTAAGGTTTAAATAAAATACAAAAGAGACTCATTTTATTTCTATTAAAAGGATTTTGAGTCAATTAAAATGTACTATTTTATTTTCTATAATTTATCAAAAAAACCATTTTCTTTGATATAATTTAATATTTAGATTTGGATTTTGGAGGATGTATGGTAGATAGAAAAATTACATTTGAAACCAATGAATTTTTAATAAAGTTCTTAGTTTACCAGTCTAGTAAGAAGAAACATTAAGGTGCATTGTTATCACTTATAGTATAATACATATATCATGATTGTTATTGTGAACATGTGTTTTGGATGAAAAAAACTCATATGAAATTTGGGCTTAATGATGATCATGTTCTTATATTATATGATAATAATTGTTCTAAAAATATTTATAAAAACATGTAAATCATTCTAGAACTAAGTGTATTAATATTTGATATCATTTTATATGGGATCATTTCCAAAAGGGACATATCTAATTATAATGTATTAATTCTGAATATTATATTGATGAAATTTTTACTAAAACCCCTCCCACTGCTAGTTTTTATTTTATAATTTGAGAGATATTCTTATTTAATTTTAAGTTTATTGTTTCTACATTCTATTAATCATTATTTAATTAAAAATTTTGTTTTTTATCTTTAAAAAAAATTTTACGGTTTTTTGTGAAGTTTCATTTATTCTTTTGTTTATTTGGGATTTAGTTTATCTTATTAATGCATCATTGTATATTTTAAATTTCAAAACTATATTTTATTTTTAAAATCCCAAATCATTACACTGAATTTTCATCTTGAGAAACAGACCCATTTCCTGAAAAACATGAGATATAATCCCATATTTGATCTCCATATCTCTCTCTCCATCCATAAAACCCTTTCCTCTTATTTCTCTCAAAATTTTCAATCTATAAAACCCTAAATCCTTTGAACCATAATCCTTATATTGATTCATTTTATAGAAAATATGAAGTGAATTGATGGGAATGATTATTATATTGGGAAAATGAAAAGCATTTCTAGTTCATATCAGTGGGTTATACAACAAAAGGTAGTCAATTTATAGTCGATATTTGAGATGAACCGTCTAATTAAGAAATAATTAAGATTTCATGTACTGTAATTTATGTTTAATGGAGGAAATTTAGAGTATATCTAAGAAAGGGAACATTGAGAGATATTTTTAAATACCCAATTTTGTTTTAGAATATTTTTGATGTCTTCTCTTAAATGGAGAATGATAATGAGTTTATGTCCAGTGGATATGGATCAGATATTTTGGTTCTATTATGAAGTGAATTTTAGTTTTAGATTTCAGAAAATAGGAATAGAGTTCATAAGTCTAATTATATGAATACCTTACTCTTCTTGTATTCTAATGTTATAAAGATAATGGTGAAGGACTTATAGAATAATCAAAATTCAGTTGTTAAGCTCATTAACATCTCATTGATTCCATGAAATACAAAATCTAATAAAATTATTTTCCCTGATATATATATATTAAATTCATCATGATGAGTGATATTAAGTTGATTCGGTGTTGGTACATGTTGACTTATTTGAATCACTATAGCCAGAACGATGCAAGTATATATTAGTATCCATATATAATGTTAGTGTCTCTTTATCTTTACAAATAGAGGAATAATTTTTGAAATCATGATGATTTTTAGGTTTCAAAATGATAAAAGTATTCTAACTGGAACCCTGAGAAAGTTTAGTTTCTTATTGAGTTTAACTGGTGGGAAGATTATGCCTATTAGAGAAGAAGTAGATGATCATTCTGGTGATCATGACAAAGGGTAGCATAGAATTTTAAAGTCATCTAGAACTAGTAGTCCTAGGGATAAAGGAATGGGTGAATCTAGAGTAGAATGAGGTATTTTTAATATGTGAGTTGTTATAAGAGAAGATGAAGTGCTAAAAGAATTTATTGTTAGTGGTGAGAATGTTCTTAATAATATAAGAAGAAGAAAAGTATTTTATAATAACATCATATAAGACTTGGGGGACTGCTTCATTTAAGACAGAATAACCTACTCCAGTTGAGTAGATTGTGGAATCTATTACAAGGGATGTTGACCAGTTAACTCCAACTATGGAGGAAAGAAGAGAAGAATTTTTTCATATTAAGTAACAACCTATTGTAAAAGATTCTCATTATCCATAGTGTCAAAAAATAGAATAATCTCATTATATTGAGTATGTAAGTGCATAAGTTTATAAATTAACTAATATAATTGATGATTAATTATTATTTTTTACTTTAAAATTCCATACAATGGATTTATAAAGAAACTGCTTAAAGAACATAAGTTTTTAGGGAACTATATTCCTCTTCTATGGAAGGTTATGTTGTTCAATTCCTTCAAAATGGTGAATTTGGAGAACCCTCAGCAATGGTGGTTTGGGTGACCTTAGATTATGATGATTAATCTTGTTTTGTGGACCATCCTTATACTTTTACTATCATTATGGGTTCAAAATTTAATTTGTTAAATGATAATGTTTTCAATCTTCATATAAAACAAAAAAGTTCTGAAATTTTTTTTATACTTGATTACTGAATCTATATACCCAGTTGAATCTTATTATATTAAGACATAGTTTCAGAATTTAAACAGGTATTTAATTTCAAAAAAATATTTTTCTGCTTTGAAAATTGACATTTCTAATCAATTTGGTATTTTAAAAGGAGATCTAATTTCAAATTCATATTTCAATAACACAATGATATTTTTGATTATTATTTTGAATTTTTTAAGGCTTAATATTCAAATAAAATGATACAGTCCACATTAGTTGGAAGAGGATCTAGATATGTTTTATAAAGGCTAGACCTATTATCTATTGGCATTTGTACCATGGATTAAAAAATTTAGAAATTTTAGTGTGATGGTGTGCCTCTACACAATATATTAGATAATTTGAAAGTACTAATTTTATGAATAGTTTTTACAGAACCTGGTGTTAGAGATATTCTCAATTGGATATAAAGTATGATAGACAATTGGGTTCAATATTCCAAGACAATTTAGAGATTTCTAAAGGTGAACCTGATTAATTTTTAGAAGGTTATATAATATTTGAGGCATTTGGTGAGAGATTGGGCTTATCATTTGAAACATAATTTTAAATAATTAATGGTATAGATTCAATAAGTGAACAAGAATATTTGAGTTTATATAAATTTTAAATCTTATTTTGAAAAATCCAAACCTACTTCTAGTCCCTCCTCTCACCCTAAACCGTAACCCTTTTCCGCATGAGATTAAAATTATATTTTGATTTGTAATCATTTATAAAATTGGACTTATTTTACTATCGTTATATGTATTTATATTCTATTTATATTTATATTTTATTTTATTAAGTATATCCATATCCAAATATACGTATTTTTTTATTATAAGACATTCACAAATAGTTTTCTTTAAAATGAAATGTGTTTTATTCCATTTTAAAACTTTCTTTTTGATATCACAGAATGGGTATATATCTGGATAATAAAAAATCCTAACGAACATTAAAAAACTCTATGTCTTTAATTTTTGTATTCTATGTATTTAATTTACTTATCAATATTTACCTTCTTAAATTGCTTGATCAATATATTAAAAATCAATAAGTCTATAAGTCTTTTTGTATTTAAATATTTTTTCTATGGGTTTTGTGATCAAGAAAAAAGGAGGATATATTTGGGTATACAAATATTGATGTAATAATTTTTTATTGATTTTGATACCCAAAAATACCATCATTTGTTTTACTATTAAATTAACTTTGCGTGGATTTTGGAGTAATTTTTAATGGAATAATCATTTTAATTTCCTAGAAATGGGGAGTACCTTTATTTAATAATAATAATTATATTTTGGAATTAAGATTTTCTTTTAAGTATTCTTTTCATATAAAGGGATTCTAAATTCACTATTCAAAAAGTGAATTTGAACCATAATATTGGTATCTAAGCCTATGTTTGGAACCCCACGTATGAGTAAAACATTATTTGCAGTAACCTAACCTTTGTTAAGGAATCTCACATTTAGGTACCCATCATTTAATTTATATCTAATGTTAGTATCCTAACATTTATAATATAGCTCCGGTTGTGAACCAAACATTTGTGTTATTCTACATGTTTTGAAATTATATGTTTGGAATCAATATTATGCTGGAATATATAATTTCAGATTCATTATCATGTAGTTCAATATGCACATTGATCTAGTTATCTATATGATTTAAATTGTTAATTATTATCTAATTTATACTATAATTTTACAATATTAAATCTCTTATTAATGAAAACTCAATGAACATTTCAGAATATCATCAACAATAGGTTAATTTGTTTCAATTTATAAGGAATGTCAAGGTTTTATATTTCTGATAAAATTTAAATTTCAAATACACTATGAATGTTGAAAATTTTTATTTATTTGTCATATTTATAGATCTATTTGACCTGGATTTATTCAATATTATTTTTTATTCTCAATGGACATATCTAGATTAATTATCTAACTATTTGGGTAATGATATAACTCACTAAATCTTGATAATCTGAATCTCTTACTCTAAAATATTATTGGATTTTTCCATTTTTAGAAGGGATTATTCTATTTACTAATACCACTGATATTTTTATCTATGATATATTTTTATAATTCATTAGAGTTTTTATGAAATAGAATTTAAAGGTATACATGTTTCAAAAAGATACTATTGTATGTTAATCATATAGAAAAAATATTTAATTAGGAGATATTTCTTATTTATCTGAATTTTCTATTCAATGAGTTTGGAGATTATTCTTTCAATAATGTTCTTTGAATATATCCATATATTTCCACTACTACAAAACACACCTATAATAGCACTGATATTTATCAACACTAGAAAAATTTTCTGATAAATTCTTTCTTTATCCGCACTAGAATAAGCACTGATAAAAGGTAATATTTATCAGCTCTTTATTTTTAGTGAGGATAAAAGGTTCCCTTTATCATCACATTTTTAGAGATGATAAAAGCTTCCCTTTATAAATGCTTTTTTGAACTGATAAAGATCGAGAATAAAATGAAAAATTAAATAAATAAAGATATAAATAGTAAATTAAGAAAAATATGAATCATTTTATTAATTATATAATTATTGATAAAAATGAATACATTTAATATATATATATTATATAAATATTAATAAACATTACATATTAAATATTAAAATATATAATGTATAAGTATAATATATATAAAACATTAATTAAAAACACATTAATGTCTTATTAATTTTTAAAATTATTTGATTTTTTAATTTATCCTATATCAAACATTTTGTGTAGCATTTATTTCACACACACACACACACACACACATATATATATACAAAAATGCACACAAAAATATATTTACACTATATAGAGAAAGACATATACCTAATATTTCTGTAATTTAACCAAATTTTAGTATATTTTAAAATTTCAGTATAACGTGATACATTTAATATATATTATGTTTTTAATCAGTGATTTTTTTAATACTATAGTATGGGTATTCATTTTAATTTTTTTTTTAATTTGATCATTTTTTATTATCTATTTATATATATTTATTTACTTTGTTTAAGTATTTTCAATAAGTATTCATCCACATCAGTATATATATATCTATATTTATTTAATAAATAATATTTAATTTGTAAAACATATCTATTTTTTCAATACTTTTAATGTGTACTCATTTTTAATTATTCGATTTCACTCATTTTTAAAATGCTTGTATTTATGATTATATATCTATTAATAATGTTAAACATATATTTGTAAATAAATATTTATAAATAAAGATATCTATAAATGTAAATATATTATATTTATAATTATTATAAATAAATAATTAATAATTTTTAAATAATTTTTTTTTAATTATAAATAAATAATTATATATATTCAAATAATTATAAAATTATAATAAATTTTTTTTAATAACTGTCAAATTATAATAAATTTATTTAAATAATTATAATTATAAAACATTTCTCATTGCTAAAAATAATTATTAAAATATATATTTATCTGTGCTAGAACGTTAGTACTGATAAAGCTCAAGATTAATCAATGCTAAAAAAGTGTAGATAAATATTCCTTTTATCAGCACATATAAATTTAGCACTGATTAAAGGGGTCTTTATCAGTTATTTTCTGAAAGAACTGTTAACAGTGTTCCTAATCTATTTAAAAAACCCTAACCACGACTCAATCAATCATGATTCACAAAGTCTTAGAAAACTCCTCTATTATCGGCGCAACTCCTCTAAGTTCCGTCGGATTAATACAGAATAGAATTGAATGTATGATATTTTCTACATTTCCTTTATCATTGTTTAATGTTTTTGGTTCAACATTTTTCATTTTTCTCTATTCTTAACCATGAGGAACCCTGCATCTCTTCTCTTTGGTACTAAAATATAATGAGTGGTTCTATTTCATCATTTTTCTCCACAGAAAATGGTTTTCAATAAAAAGATGTATGTTTTCAAATGGTAACTTTAGTGAATATATGTGTATGGGTCTGTGTGTAAATAAAATAGATTTTTTCACCGTAAGCTACTACAAGGGTAATGTTGGCTTTATAGCAAGATCAAATTTAGTTTAGGTAAACATTGAATAGGTTAACCCATTTCTCAAAGGTGTTATCTATATCCCTTATCATTGACACATGACATTGGCTAGTTCATAAAAAATGGTATCCAAGTATAGGTTCATTAGATTTCCTAAGTTTCAAGGTGGACTTTCTAATTTTAATAGTATGGGTAGTTTAGATTTAGTTTCTCAAAACTCAAGAGCTACAGGGGGAGAGTGTCACAAACTCTATCCAGTTTAGAGAAACTATATTCCAAGGAACATTGGGCTTGAGCCTTGGAATTTGATTGATATTTTTATCAGTTTTATGTGTTTGAAATGAGAATATATATTTAAATTCCCAATGAGTTTTTTGTGATTTGGGAATTTGGTTGATATTGGGGTGATCGTGGATAAATAGATGGACCAACATGGCTAGTACCCATGGTCTATCCAACAATATCGAGCCCATAAAGAAAGTTCTAAGAAGTTTTTCATTTCATTTTAGATTTATTTCAACCAATTTTAATTATTTAATTACTCTTATAGTGAATCCTCACTTATGGGAGGTGAATTAAATAGGGGTTGGTTTTGTTATAAATTATTGAAATGAATTTGATCTAGTGTTATATAGTGATTTGAAAAATTTAAATGTTTTTGGGTTCAAATGGGTGTTTCTAATTTTATAAAAAATGATAGGTTCTTAAATCATTTTTATGGTTTATTTTCAAATAAATTTATTATATCATAAACAGTATTTGGAAAAGTGGTGGTATTTGTTTTGTGTTTTTAGAAAAAAATTGGTAAAAAATGTATATTTATATTGAAATGATTTAAAATGAACTAACTTTATTTAAAAATGTATTTCCTTCAAGACCCTCCTAATTCTAGATGATGGAAGCTATATAAATGTGTTGTGAACTTCCCTCTTCAAGATTAAAGAGAGATAATGACCCCCCGAGTCCCACTTCCAATAGGCACCAGGGTGGTGACCAGCAAAAAGGGTATTCAAATCTACCAAAATGGGAGGCATTACCCACATTATAATAACCAAGATAAGGTGATAAAATGTGTCTAGCTCAAAATAACTCCAATATATATATATATAAGAAACCAACATTCATTCCACTTTAATTTTTAATGTAAAAATGCTAGAAAGAAAATAAAAATATCCAAGTAAATACCTAGAGAACAAAGATAAGCAGCGACACACCAACTATCCCAACTCCTGAGCTAGTAAGGTCTATCATGGTCATAGTAATATCTCAAGAAACATTAAAATTGTTTTATATATGTAGGGTGATCATACAAGTACACTTTGTAGGAGAAACCAAAGTCACTCACACACATGTGGGAGAAGCATACTAATTCCCTTGTGAGAAAAAAATTTAAAAACTAAAAATCACATAATAAGCTATACTATTCACCCCATCCTCACTAAGGAATTATCACTAAATAACGCAAGTCATTTAAATTAAATTAGTAAGAACCTTGATATTTGGGAACCTAGCACCACCTCCCACTGGTTAACTTCTCACTCTAATGGTGGATGTCCTAACACTACCACGCTCTTCCACAAGGCCCACTATCACCACCTCCTAAACACACCTATGACACATACTACATTCCTCCCGCAAAAACATAGGCCCAAACTGCATCGCATCTATCCCACAGACTCCTGGGCCACAAAACCACATCCTAATTCCAAAGATACTTGGGAAGCACACCTCACTCGAGAAAAATTGATCCTCAAAACTGCACCACAACCTACCTGAAGAGTTTTAGGATACTAATGCCTAGAATATGGATTAGGGAAGATCCAATAATTATACATCCATCCTCCCACCACGATTTTAGGAATGGACACCCTCCCCTATAACAATCAGGGTGTTCGGCATGTAGTGCTCAACAGAGGTGGGGTGTGTATTGAAATCACAAGGAAATCCATGTATATATATAGGTACCAAACACTAAACCCAACCTATTGGTTAAAAAAATAACTATACCACACAAAAAATCCCTTTATACAACCTTTAAATTCATGTTCAAAAATGAATGATGGTTACTTCCAAATTTGATAAATGAATGCCACTTCACTTTAAGCCATGACTCGAAACATACCCCAGCCATTTCATATAACTTATTGTCGTTATACATTATCGATGTATTTATTTATTCTATCTCTACCCATGAAACAAAAACACACAACACCCCACAAATAATATCATAACGTACATACACTTCAAAAAGTCCATGGAAACTCTGAGTGAAAGGCCGACACAAGGTTACACCATCCTTATTGAAAATTATCCATCCTAAACCCTCCTCAGAAGACCCACTACATGAAAATCCCCACATACAGCAAAAAGGAAAAACTCAATCATCTTGAGGTCCAACCACACACTAACCTTTTCATGAACACCTTTTCAACCACTAGAACCATCATTCTTGAAAGTAATGTCACTTTTTACATCCTCTCAACAAGTAAACCCCCGAAAAACCAAATCACATATACTCTAGAAATCCCCACTAAATAAGAACACCAAACCCAATATCATAAACATAGAACAACCCGACATTGTATCCCCACTTCCCAACCACTACCCTAATGTAGTTCCACAATATTAAACGTTCATCCATTCCACAATCAATCAATCTCTCAACCTAGGATACCATCACACAGCCTGTACCACCCCATACACACATCCACACTCCTAGCTATAACATCGTATGACCATCACAAACACATGGATTAAAAGAACCATACATAGGACATAACCACACAAAAATCAATGTATATTCCGATTTAACAACCCTTATTCTTTAATTTTACTTTTACTATTTATGGATGATCTAAGAACAATTTTGATCTTGTGGAATCAATATATTTAACCAGATATTCATGATTAATAATGTTTCTCATATATTT
The DNA here is from genome assembly GCA_963277665.1 of Viscum album. Lineage (NCBI taxonomy): Eukaryota > Viridiplantae > Streptophyta > Magnoliopsida > Santalales > Viscaceae > Viscum > Viscum album. The sequence continues at coordinate 1,203,069,205 of OY728163.1, read as the reverse complement.
GTCCATTAAAAAAAGAGTCAACAAAATAATATTCAAAAGTCATATAGGTCCACAAATAGATGCCACTAATGACCACAATTTTTAGAAGGAAAACAACCCTTAAAAAACAAAACATTGGTCAAGGATAACATATAAAACAAATTCTTCATCATCATCTTCTTCCCAGCCCCTCATTTATTATTTATTATTATCTGTATTAAGTTTGGGTCCAACTGTATTCACCAGGGGACACGAGAACAACCACCCATAATGATTCACAAAATAAATAGAGACAATGAATCCTTGGAAAAAAATACGATTATCAATTTCTCATTATTCTAGAAACAAGGGGTCACACGAATAGCCATAAAGACTTCATGGTAACAATGAAAAGAATACTACAACATAGGCCCATGACTCCTATCGGAAGGATGTTTTTGGGTGCACCAAGATGAGATGGAAGGTTTTATGGAAGAGATGATCTTAGATTTTGAAAAGACATATTCTATATAAGTGGAAGGGAAACAGTTTCAAGGTCCATTAAAGTCTCATGTTCAAGACCACGTGGATTGATTATTTTATTTTCTAAGGAAAATTAGAATATTAAATATAAAATTAATATCCTTTGAAATTCCTTTAGAAATGTTCAATAAAGGATATAAACTAGATTTAAATAAAATAAAATGTAAGAGAGGTGTAACTGGATGAACTATGAAAAACTAGAAATGACTCACCGATAGGTGAGTCACCAACATGAGTCACCACCAGTGAGTCACTGATGACTAACTCACTAATGGATGATCCATCAACGATGAGCCACCGACTCAACTCATAGACAGTGAGTTACATATGTAACTCAATGAAACTTGACTCACCAATGCCAGACCTACCGAGGCCTCAACCTACTGACACCTTGACATACAATGCATCGACGTACCAACACCTCAACCTATTGATGCCTTGACCTACCAACGCCTTGACCTACAGACTCCTTGACCTACTTATGCCTTGTCCTACTAATTCCTTGACTCACAAATAACTTAACTCATAGATTATAAGTAACTGATGCATCCAACCAATAAAAAAAGTTGAATTTTGGAAAACCCTTGAAAAGAACTATCGTTGCCTCCTAGAATACCCCAAACACGTGATTTTGATAGAGTAATGGACTAGGGAGGTCTGAGCCATTATAGTTTAACTATTAAGAACATATAAATATGTTTTCTATTTATTTTGAAAATCGTGTAGTGTTTTAATACTCTTTATTTTAGGTTTGTGATTTTCAAGAAAAATAAGTTTTATTATTTTTTGATGTTGTGTTTTTTTGGTGTGTATGATTTTGGATTGGTATTATAGTCTTAGAGGGACTGTTTAGTTTGATATTTTGGACATTAACTAGTTTATTTAATGCCTTGTTTCATTTAAATTATTTATCTTAAATGTTTCAAATTAAATAGTAGAGGGTTTGTCTCATATGATAAACCTCATAGTTATTTCTCCCCTAATTTAGAGAAGATTCATTTTGTTTCAATCTATACCAAGACTCTAAATTGAGTGGGGAACATGGAACCTTATTTCTCTCAAACCCCATCATAGGATATTTATTTTGTGGATATAGAATCATTAGAGACTTGGGAATCTTGTGGTGGGTCATTTTATTGATTTTTATAGGTTTTTCTTTCCTTGATAAGACTAATTGTTTTAGATATAACATTAATTAATTTTGTGTTTGTGTTGAGGGTCTTGATGAAATTTTCGAATGGGACACATAATTTTTGTTATTTTTTATTTGTTCTTGTCGACTGCTGGTTTATCATTATCAAGGTTAGGTGTATTTTTTATTCTTGTCCTATCTTCTCGAGACTCATGCCCCTTATTTAAGAGTTTATTGGTATGAATTGGTATGAATATATGGAATGTAATTCTCTTATGTATCTTTAGTTTTTTAAATAATAAATTTTAAATTTATATTAATAAAAAATGAAAAGTAAATAATTAGTGTATTCTTATTTAATTATTTGTTATGATTGGGTTTATATAACTTTTTAATTGACTGAGTTTATTTAGTAACCCCATTTATCGAAACTATTAGTCAGTTGTTTCATACATATATTTTAGAGAATTATTCTAACATATTTTAAATTATATATAATGTATAAAAAGAATTACTAAAAATAAATTTATTGAGTGAGAGGGGAAGGGGGTTCACATTTAATATAGATTATTTTGTTCCTATTTCTGAAAGATTATTGTTTTTTGAAAGACAAAATTATGTAAATTTGTACATTAATATATAATATTTCCCCAACATGACCCCTATATCTCTACAATACGGATCCAATGGACATCCTCTACATCCTAGAACTTATATTGATCCTCATTTACTAGAGTTAATTATAGATATACATCAATCTATGTGGTAAAATTTTCAATTATGGGAAGTATTTATGGTTCCTATATGAATTTATAGTAATCTATTATAATAATAAATTTAGGATATAATTGAATTTATTCATATAATTTATAAGAGTAAAATAATTCTATATCAATACTTAGAATATTTTGAAAAACTAACCATTTAAAGTGATGTATGTTATTGGAGGGATCTTTTGGTGGAATAAAAAAATATCCAAAATTTGAAGTTGAGGATTCCTTGAGTAGACAGAAGTGATGTACAATGTAGGTGGGGTGAGATTAATTTATTAAAGAACATTAGAGAAGAGGTATTCTAATTCATCTTCAATTGAAGATAATTTTTGAGTGATTCCATTAGTGTATGTTATGAGGACACTTTAATCCTTAAACACTTGATTTTCATCCATCTCTTGATTAAGGATTTGAATCCCTCTTCCAAACTAGCCATCCTCCCGTCATTATTGTTCCAAAGTTCATTTATGACATACATACCGAATAGTGATGGGAGGAAGGATAGTTTGAAAGAGGGAATGAGTAGCCACAAATCAATCATCAAGATATAGAAGTAAATTCAGCATCTGAGGACAGATTGAATAAAGGTAGTGAAGGTTAGTTGTACAATAGTAATGAAGTATTATTTCACTATTCAAGATAGTAAAACTTTTCATGAAATATGAATGAAATTATGGACTTTTATACATAGAGTGTATTGTATTGTTGTTATTCAAGAAAAATTAAATTTTTGGATACTCATGAAAACTGTGTCTTCTTAACATGATGATGTTACCAATCCTAAGGAAGAGAAGACTATTGATGAACAAACCATGAAATTATTAAAGGGTCAGTAACATATTGATGAAAAAAACAACAATGATGAAGCATCACAATTTTGAATTAAATTATCATGGAAATAAGTCAGGGTATAAACATTGAAGTTGGTGGGAATCAACGTAGCAACCCTATTGACCCCAAAAGGTCAAAATTTATTATCTATCATGGGGTCACAATAAGGATGAATGTGTCGATTGATACTGACTCATGGTAACATATAAAACCAATAAGTAATTAAATTCATTGAAAATATGAAATGGTAATGTTACAATACACTTTCTATATTTTACTAAAAAAATATATAATAAATCTATGATTTAGTTATCATTATTCCATGTAGACTTCGTTTATTTTAGAATACTTCCATAATAAATTTGTCTTAATGGACACTAGAAAATCCCTTATAAACTTCCAGACTCTTATGATGATGTTTCATCTTAGGGAAGTTGGGGGTGAATAAAGCCCCACCCACCACTTAGTTATGGACATATTATAAATTAGGAAACATGGAATGCTTTCTGTAATCATTGTAATCAGAAATAATTTCAGGTGCATTGTATTTGAAAATATGTTATTTGACATTATTTGTTTTATCCATCTTGATTCAAAATTGTTAATTTATGAAACATCAAAAGGGTGATGAAAATAAAGAATGTATATAAAAACTAATGTACCACTATCGAAAAGGAAGTATTTGGTGTTCTTTATTAGAGAAGAAATCGGTATGCATTTTAAATCAATAATAAAAATTTAATTATGTGAAATAAAAAACATATGTTTCTTTTCTTAGATGCATATTGATGAATAAAAATATTAAGCCGCTTCCATCCCACTTCATGTGATATGTAAGGAGGCCCGAGTAAATAAAAAGGGTATATTTGTTGATGAAAATAAAAAATCAGTATGGGAACCTTGTATAAGTATGAAATAATTGTAATTAGTTATGATTTAAAACAATATTACATAAAAATAAATATTTTCATATTTTTCTATATGGTTTCGACCCAGTAATCGAGAACGACCATACCAGAAGAATTGGGACTTTCTGTAGCTTTGAAGCGGCCTGAACAATATGGTCAGGTTAGAAGATTAGGTTTTGGAGTCTCTTATAGAAAATATTTTAATAAGATAAAAGAACATGAAGAAATATGTAATATGATGAGAGGATTTCAAACACAAATAGACTCACTAAAAGATATTATTTTCTGATCTGGTTTGGTAAACCAATGTATATGAAAGGATCAAAGTGACATGGGGTGGAGAAAAGCTCTGAACATGAACTAATTGATCTAACTATATTTGAGGCTAGTCATTCCCCCCAACTGCGTACCTTACCCAGTGTAATTAATTTTTTGGTTACTCTTTCTCTTAAATGTGAATCAAACAAAATTCGAGAAACTCTATATTACTAAAATTTGGTAGGGTATAGATATATGTTATTTTTATTTGTAAACACTTATATACCACCATGTAATGATGGGTATAGTGTATAATATCCTAAGAGACCAGCTACAAAATCAAACCCTCCCAAAAATTAAAATGGGAGTGGGGATTGAGGTAGATTATGTGCCAAATGTTGAGTCCTCTATTCCACTTGATGGTTTTGATATTACAATGGTTGAATTTAATGTTGGAGCTTTTATAGCATGGACATAAAATCTTATAAAGAACAATGTGGTATGCCTTTAAAATATTTTTTCATATGAAAAACATGTAACAATTGATGATAAAAGTTATGAAGTGAGTTATGATATTATAGTTGGATAAAGAGGCTGAGAAACCAAAGGTAGAATTAAAAAATAAAGTGAATTGACCAAGAAAAAAAAATGAAATTCAGAGAGTACCTTCTCCCCACTAGTTTTATGGAAAAATTTATTATCATTACAAAATAATGTAGAGAAAAAATTTAAATATAAAACTATTTCTAACATTGAATATGAAGAAAACATATTTAGAGATTCCCTCACAGATAAAATTGTTCACGAGACTCTAACTGAGATTATTAATAATGAATGGATGAGAATATTAGTTGTGAATAAAAACATAATGTAGATTTTCATAATACACATGTCTAATACTGAGATAAATATGTTTATTAAAGTTAATAACTATTTATATTTTTTTAAATGATTGTATATTAAAATAATATTAATGGAAGATAGTGAGAATCACAATTTGGATTTATTAAACCCTTTATCATTTGTACACCATAATTTAATTTTAATAAGGAATCAATTAATGAGAAAAAATGGGTGTTTCTAAAAGCATTTAATAAAAAAAGAATCATATGACAGACACTTTTGGATTCCCACATTTTAAGGGTAAAACTCTATGATATAATTATATAAAATATATTTTTAATTTTTTATTACTTAATTGTTTTTGTTTTTTAGGAGGCACTAGATGCTGATTATAGTCAATATAGAAACCCAAAATATTAATATTTTGGATTAAATGAATGGATATGAAACCAATTGACCACACATGATGTGTATTGTGAATATAAAACACACTAAAATCAACATTCTATAGATAAAATTTGAATTATATATTCAATATGTGTTTTAACTAGAAATTATTTATGATATGGTGGTCACTTAATAAAAGCTAGATCATGGCATGAAGTTAATGTATGAAAAGATGAAGCCTATGTATTACTACTAATTGAAAAAAATTAAGGTAAGCATAGAAATATTTAACTATCAAAACATTTCAAAAAAAAAATAACTTATTTTGGTCAATGTTTCTGTAGTGTCTGAAACAAGATAATGAAATCAATTTTGGATATTATGTTTGTAAATTTATGAGAGAAGTCATAAATCATTAAAGACAAGAATCCCCAAATAGGTAATTTCTGAATGTAACTAAAATTTCAATAAATATATTTCATAATAATTTTTCTAAATTTTCTCTGTACTATCAAGATTTTCAACAACAAATTTACACAAAAGAAGAAATCAATTTGTTTAGAGATGAGTGGTAAGTGTACATTTTTTCAGAATGTTTTTGTTCAACAAATTTATGTTTTTACCCGATATGTTTGTGATCTAGTACGAGTTATGAAATTCAATGATATTTGGGGGGTGAAGCATTAGTGTTTGAATGCTTATATATATTTTCTTGATCTTTTTCTCAATGAGAAGAATAATTGAGGAAATCTATTGGTTTAGAAGAGCTGACCTATAAAAAATAAATTTTTTTAGAAATCACATAGGTGTAGGAGGAGGTGGATTCGGTGGAAAAGGTATAGGTAAAGGCAGAGTGAAGGTGGATGCAGATTTAGAGTCAATTACTTACGTTGAGGAGGAGGAAGAGGCAAATACTAAGTTGGAGACCGAGGCAGACGAGGATAAGAAGTGTTGACTTGAAAAGAATAAAATTTTTGGGAAATGAAGTAGAATAAAGATCATAACATGATTTTTTTTGTGAATTTTTTTTAAATGTTAACACAACACTTGTCACTAAGGATAAGATCTATTTTTGTGTTTTCTGTTTAAAATGACAATTTAGTAAAAAAATCACATAGCATAATCAAAATGGATGAAATTAATTATAATTGTTTTCATAATTTAGTATAATGATTCATTAGTCATTTCGGATGAGTAAGGACCAGACACACCTCAATAAAATGCACAGTGTGATGGGTATGACTCCAAGTGTGTCTTTTTAATCAAAATTGACATTAATTTTAGTAGAAAAACAACTGAAATTCTCAAAACAGAGGAAAAAAATACTTATAGTTTCGGTAATTTAGGATAACAATACATAAATCATTTGGGACATGTAGTGATCATCTACACCTCAATATGATGTGTGGTGTGATTGGTATGACTCCAAGTGTATCATTTAATTCAAAATTGACTTTAATTTTAGTGAAAAAAATAACTAACATACTCGAAGCATAGAAAACACATTTTCATTATTTTTTAACTTTAGGAAAATGAATAATACATAATTTTTAGAATATAGGTATCACCCACACCTTAATCTGACACATAGTGTGATTGGTATGTCTCAAGTTTTTGTTATCAGTTTAAAATTGACATTTTAATACAAAAGAGTGACACCCACTGAAAAGAGGGAAAAGACCCTCATAATTTCATTATAATTTGGGAAAATGATTCATAATTCATTTTTTATTTTTTTTGAATCAATCTCTTGTCGAACACACTCACTATGCCATAGGTATGGGTCAAAGTGTGTGTTATAATTTAAAATGGAATTTTAATAAAAAACACATACGACATAATAAAAACTAGTAAAACACAATAACATTATTTTGTTACATTATTAAAATGATCCATGAGTAATTTGGGACATTTAGGGATTATTTTTGTCTTAATATGATGCACGGTGTGAGCAATATGACTCCAAGTGCATCTTTTTATTCAAATTTGACATTAATTTTAGTGAAAAAAATAACTAACATAATAAAAACTAAGGAAAACATTAGGTTTGTTTTTGTACAGTTTTAAAATTAACTATACATTATTTTTAATAATTATGGATCAGCCACACCTCAATCTGGTGCACGGTGTGACCGATATGACTCTAAGTGTTCATTAACATTTTGAAATTGATATTTCAATACAAAAAAGTGTCATTCACTGAAAACTGAGAAAACAAACTCGGATTGACTTGAAAATTTGGGATAATGATTCATAATTAATTTATGATGCCTATGAATTAGTATCATTTCAAACCCACACAAGATGCCACGATTATGAATCAATGTGTGTGCTTCTAGTTTAAAATGATATTTTAGTAAAAAACACTTGTGGCATACTTAAAACAATGTCAACACATTACTACTATTTTTAAACATTACTAAAAATATCCATGATCCATTTGGGAGATATAGGGAACATCCATGCCTCAATCTGATGCATGGTGTGACCAGTATGACTCAAAGTGGGTCTTTTTATTCAAAATTCACATTAATTTTAGTGAAAAAACAAACATTCTCAAAACTAAGAAACACACTTGGATAGTTTTGGTACATGAGTAAAATGATACATGTGTAGTTTGGGATTTTTAGGGATCTTCCACAAATAAATCTGACAAATCGTTTAACCAGTATGAATCCATGTGCATCTTTTTATTCAAAATTGACATTAATTTTATTGAAAATAATAACTGACATAATCAAAATTGAGATAATTCAATCCAATTGTTTTGGTAATTTTGGAAAATGATCCATAAATATTTTGGACATGTATGGAATTGAAACACCTCAATAAGATTCATTTTGTGACTAGTATGAATCCATGTTTCAATTATCAGTTTAAAATTGACATTTCAACACAAAAAGCATAACTTAATGAAAATCAAAACACGTACACAAGTTATTTCAATAATTTGGGACAATGATTAAAAATTTATTTTTGATGTGTATGAATTAGTATCATGTCAAATCTACACAAGAATATTACTATATAGATCAATGTGGTTGTTTCCAGTTTAAAAATACATTTTAGTAAACAATACACATGGCGTACTGAAAACCAAGGGATCTCATTTTGTATTTATACTTTAGAAAAATAATCCATGAGTAATTTGGGATGTTTAAGGATCGGTTTTGCCTCAATATTACTCTTAGTGTGACTGGTATGACTCCATGTGTGTCTTTTTATTCAAAATTGACATTAGTTTTAGTGAAAATACAACTAACATACTCAAAACTAAGAAAACACATTCAGATTGTTTTGGTACTTTAGTAAAATGATACATAAGTCATTTTTGATGTGTAGGAATTAGTCACATCTCAATTAGACTCATAGTGTGATCGGTATGACCTTAATATGTGCATTTTTATACCGAATTTACATTAATTTTAGTAAAAAACAACTAACATAATCTATAATAGTGTTTTATTTTAATTGTATTTGTCTTATAAATTTTATTTCCTTTAAATTTAATATTTTTCTATTATTTTTGTAATTTATATATATGTTTGTAGTGATGTAGTGTGTTTTTGTGGCACACTACACATGTTTCTGGTTATGTAGTTTGATGCAACATCACACAACAGTTTTACCCTTTAGCAGTGATACTAAATATGCTGTTAAAAGAATGATTTATCAATAATTTGAAAGGTTATTATAAATCTACCCTTTATTAGTGCTTATAAATGAACTAATAATTCTATATTTATCAATGCTTTTAAATGCATTTATAAATCATTCTTTTATTATTTCATGTAAAGGAGATGATAAATCATACTTTTATAAATGTTGGCAAAAGATCCCATTTTTCTGTGATTTTTGAAGCACTTATTAATGGTCTCTTTGTCAATGCTAAATAAATGTATTGATAATTGGGGTCTTTTATTTGTAATTTTATTTGTGTTGATAATTTTTCCCTTTATCGATGCTTTTTTAGTGATGTTAAAATCCATGTACTTCTAACCATGCTAAGGTTATAAACACTTTTCTAGTAATGATAAAGGTTTATTCAAGAACTCTTAATGTCATGTTTTGTAGTAGTGTAATTTTATAATTTTATCATATATCATATACAATATCTACATCTAAATGATTCAATATAAAATTTATCCAAACAATATTGAAATATTTTGTTTCTAAACACTATGTTATGGATTGTTTTGAGGGATGATATTAGTCCAATGTAAATCATTATATAATCTTTAAGAACAAGACATATTTTCTTTTCATCACCTTTCCCAATCCCTTTGAAAATGATCTGGTGGTGAATGCCATAAATCTCATGGGGAGAGTGGTTATGGAGTGGACTATGTGATATTTTTCTTCTAAACCACTATTAGAACTATTGTTTCTCTTTCTTTTATTTTTTGTTTTGTATACTCTATTTAAATATAAGGGAATATTTTCACATTCTATGTTTAAGAGGTATTGGTTTTAAATTTATCAAGTTTTTTTAAAGTACAAAATTCACCCCTTTTGTGGCTTCATCATCTTATTGTCTAAAGAATATTATCTTTGATAGATGTTTATGGGAATTATCTTTATGAAAATTCAATGATTCTCCCTCTGCTTATGTTTTATTTGTTTTTTGACATACCTTTTCTCTCTCTTTATATATCCCATATCAGTTGTATAATATTGGGAGTAATGTTTTATATTCTAAATCAACCTATGATTTTCTATCGATGTGAGGATAAATATGAAATGATAAGGGTAATATATTCTATTATATAGGTTTTAATACACATTCATAAGTTATATTTATATCTAATGGTTTTGGAGAAACTCAACACTAAAGATATACCTATAGTTTGGGTTTACGATGATGTAGTTCAAAATTACTTTTAATTTCTTCCCCTGAATCATGAAATGTAGCTCTCAATAGAAGTCATATATGGTTCTATAACTATTTCATAGATTCTATATAGAATAGAATCGATTGAGTTTGAATAATTGAAGAAGAAACTCTAGTTGAATTTAAATTAGCGATTCATTTATCCCAGTGAATCATTTTGGGGTGAAACTATTCCTTTTTTGAAGATGAAATATGGATCAACGCATCTTTTCATTGATGATAAAGAACACAATGAAATCTCTATCAAGAATAACTATCCTCAACCTTTTATTGATTATTTATTTGATTAAATTCATTGAGTTCAATAATTTTACAAAATTGATCTTCATTCAGGATAATATAAATTGAGGCCAAGGAAAGAGAATATAGTTAAGATAACCTTTACTAAAATGTATGGACATTACGAATTTATAGTGATACCATTAGAACTTACTAATTCTCCCATTATCTTCTTGGATTTAATAAATAGAGACTTTATATATTTCCATGATTATTATGTGTTATTCTTAACAGACGATATTCTTACATACTCTATGATTAAGAAAGATTATGAAGATCATTTGAAGTTTGTGTTAAAGAATACAAGGAAAGAGAAATTGTATTTCAAATTCTTCATGTATGAGTTATGGAAACAAAAAAATTTCATTCTGGGAACATATAATCTCAAGAGAGGGTATATCATTAGATCATTCAAAACATAAGTTATTAAAAAATCAACCAAACGAGCCATGATAACTATGATCTATAGTGTTCTTAGGTCTGTTAGTAAACTAGTGAATACAATACCCTTTAGTAGAGAAGTGTTTGTAATCTATAGTGATTCATCAAATAAGGGACTAATAAGTCTTCTCATACAAAATGATATAGTGATAGAATATTCCTCTCTCCAATCAAAAATACACAAGAAAAATTACCTGACTCGTGATTTGGAATTATAAGTTGTAATTTATAAATTAAAGTTATAGGGGAATTATATTTATTGTGAAATATGTAATATATATACCAATAATAAATTATTTACACATATATTCACATAGAAAGAGTTGAATATGAACCATAAAATATAGTTGGAGCTGACCAATGATTATGAATTATCAATAAACAACTATCTCGAGAAGGCAAACAAGGTTGATGATGATTTGAACCAGAAAGACCATGTTAGTATTTCCATGATAAGGATATAAAAATATCTACTATTTATGGATTTTTGTAATATGAATATAGAAATAATAATAAAATGGATCATATAATATGTTTCTTAGATTAATTTTTAACCATCCATCAATGTGAGGATTAATGAGGCCTAAAAGGAGGACATGGAACTAAAGAAGAAAGTGAGAAATGTTTATGAGTTCAACCATGATTGTGATGTATTAACAAGTTTCATGAATAGATTATGTATCCCATAAATACCACATCTATGGGATGAAATATTATATTAAGCTCATTATTCACCATTATCTATTCATCCAAGATGTTTACAGATGTATAAATATTTCGAAGAGTATTTATAGTGGAAGAATATTAAATGGTATACTATAGAGTTTACAACTTGATGCCTAATATGTTATTAAGTTATTTTCGGGATAGAAAAATATATGTGGATGCAACATATATTTCCCACACTATAATGGAAATGGGGAACAATTACATGGTATTTGGTTACTAGACTCCCTAAGACATCTGATGGAAATAATGCTATTTCGATTGGAGTCTTTATACTTATGAATTAAGCTGATTGAATTTCTTTTATAGAATATTTCTCTATTGATTATATTTATAGGATACATATTGAGGAATTGTTATGGTTGAATGGAATAACATATTATATTTTATTGAAATAATATTCGAGTTTTACCTCAATTATCTTGATAAGTCTTAAGTAGGCTCTAGATACAAAGTTTAGTTTCATTACTGTATATCTCCCTTAGACATATAGTTAGTCTGAGAGGACCATTCAAACTCCAGATGACATTTTAAGAGATATATCTATGGATTTAAATGGTCATTGGGATAAACACCTCCCATTAGTGGATTTCTTTTCACAATAATATACTTCTATAAAACATTCAGATGACACCTTACAAATCCCGCTATGGAATGAACTAAAGAAATCCAATGTTTTGGAATGAAGATAAAGAATCTGATATATTGGGTCCCAAGCTAAATAAGGAATTATTATATAAGGTTATATCTATTCATCATCACATTAAGGTATCTTAGAGTTTAAAGAAATAATATTTATAATTTTCTTTGGAGATCTAGAATTTGATGCTTGTGAAAAGGTATTATTATGAGTATCTCATTGTAAGAAGGATGTGAGATCTAGGAATAAGGGAAAGCTGATACATAGACATATCAGCACATAAAAAATTCTTGATTGGATTGGGATGGTTTCTTATTTCTTGAAACTACCATGAAACCTCTCTTAAGTTCACAATGTATTATTTGTATCTCTCGGGAGGAAGCACATACCAGATCCTTTCCATGTATTAAAATCAGAGGTTATTACACTAAAACATGATGTATTTTATGATGAAACCCTATTAGAAATTTTAGATTATAATGATAATGTTATATGTAATAATATTACATGGATGATTCGTGTTCTTTTAAAGAACCAAAATTTGAGGAAGATACATGGGAACATGAGGATGTGGCGATGTAAAAATAATTTCATTTTTGTATTAGAGTGATGTAATTTAAAGTGATAAATTCATTTTAAAGGGGATATAATGTAACACCTAGAGTTTTTATGAAATCTTTCTCTTTAAATGAATTTGATTTCAATGATATCTTACTATACACATAACCCCAAGTCTAAATGAACCAAAATATAATAAACTACTATGGCTTAACCATTAAATTGGAAGGTATTAATTGGATTGACCATATAGAGACCCATATATTTTATAAATAAATATTTTATCATTTTAGATGAATATTCAATATATTTCACAATATTAAATGACTGAGGAATATAGTTGTTAAGTGTATTTAGAATATTGGATACATAAATAAATTTTACAATTTTACATAGAAGATCTATATTATTTCAAATTAATTTATTCACAACTAGAACCCTTCTTATACATATCATACTTAAAAACACAATTCATAACCTAGGGAATAGAAACGTAAGAAAGGGTGAGCTTAGAAGAATAGTAATGGTAAAATAATATATATAAATAAATTATCTTAACTGAGAATAGGATAATAATAATTATATGAGAACATGATCAAGACATACAATATTCACACCCAATCATTCAAATATTTTCAATCATGAAACCTGGTGTACGATTTTGTCAAAAAATTACATAATTCATATTATTTAATAATCATAAATAATAAATCAGGGGCCATGAAAAATATATAATAAAAATAAGACATATATTATTCAAATGAACAAAGGTATAGAAAATAATTTCCTTTGTCAAGGATCACTACAAATACTATGGATTTGGTTCACTCCCATTCCTTCATTTCCTTATTCAAGGTTCACTCCTATGACAATCTTATTAGAAACAATCCATTAATGAACTTGATTCACTCCCCTATCCAGAACCTATTATCTCATTAGATATCCTTATTTACCCAATTTGTTAGAGGGATATATAATTACACACCCACTATTCACATAATAAAAACCCTACATATGTTTTCCACAACATTATAAAACATTCATCATATCATGATATCATAAAAAATAGAAAGGATATGAGTTTTATAAAAAATTTACCATTAAAATAATAAAACATCCAGAGAATGAATAATGATATTAACATTGGATAAAATATCAATTAAATCATATTAATCATAAAATGATGTTATCATAGATAGAAATACCTTTAAAATATCAGTAGAACATTTATTTAGGAAAATGCCCTTTTTATTTGAAATCACTTTTTTAGAATATAAAAATTTGTAAAATATTAATCAAATCATTTAATATGAAAATAAATTAAGGAAACTTATAATTTAATAATATGAAAATATTTAATTCATGATGGAAGATAATGTTTTTATAAAGTGTATGTTAAAGCTAAAATTCCATTCACATCATCAAAAAAAATCAAAAGCACCTTGTATAGAAAATGATAGGAATGTTATTAAAAAAATTACTAAAACTCAATCATGGATAAAAATGAATTTAATATATTTTATTAAATATTAAAAAAATTGAATCCCTTTTACAGAAAATGTGGATATGAAAGAAAATATTTCTGACTGAAGAGAATAACATGGTCAATTTTTCTTATAAACATTATTTATGTCTCTTTAGTTGTTAAAAAGAGGAAAAATAAAGGATAAAAAGATATATAAAGAAATAAATATAGTAAAATAAAATAAATAATAGTTATGAGATATGGATCATATAATTTCAACATTTAAAAATTTAATCACAAATAATCCTGATAAAAATTAGATTGTAACATAAAACCCATAACTCAAGTCCATAATGCTTCATAAGCACTCTAAACTCATGTATAATATATTAAAATTTATTATAATTCTATAATAGAACCATAATAATACCTATAATACTATAAATAATATACATTTTACATTTTATCACCCATTTAATAACAATCCTAGATTATCACCATCATTTCAGGTGTTAACTGCTTCATTTTTCCAGTAAGTTTAGTTCATTGGTTTTGATTCTTGTAATTTAATGATGGTTACTTCATAGAAATAATTTTATTATTGATATAAATATAATATATATTAATTATATAAATATTTTTAACCATTAATTTAATGTGGCAATGAAAAATGAATTACATCACTATATGTGGATAGTAGTCCGTACGTACACACGAGTAACATTTCAATTTTTTAATGGATGGAAAAAATATATTTAAATAATAATTAATATTTATAAAATAATTATTATATAATAATAACAATCCATGAATGATGGTGGTGTAATATTAGTTGCATCGTGAAATGCAGGCGGTAGCCCACACGTATGCAGTGATGATAATTTCTTATCCCATTTTATTGAGAAGGGGTGGTAAATGGTTGTGAAATCATAATAATTATATCTCAATTTATTTACTATACATGATTTATATTTTTTTATGGATAAATTTTTTGGATGTATAAGAATAAATAAAATTGAAATTTCTTGGTTAAGATCTATACATCTTCTTTGAGAGGACTCCTTTGGCATTTGCCCAAATCATTGAAGGATTAATATTACAAGAAGAAAATAAACTATAAAATTAATGTAACCACTATATGAATGATTTTTATTAGGTATTTGCAGATATATATGTCTAAAATATTGGGAACAATGGAGGAGCGATGATTCTCTTTTATAAGTGAGAGGATGGACACACATGGAATGACTTAAAAGATTTAAATGATTTAAGGATGCTTTGATGGGAAATTGGATAAAAATGGATAGATACATTATGGTAATAAAATAAAAGTTTTATATATCTCCAAAAATTAATAATTTTATAGTTTTGTGTGGAAATCCTACCCATATTTCATTTTTTAACCTCTATTAAACCCTTTTTAACCTTAACCGTGGTAATTTGTTTTACTATTTTTACTATTCAATATGAAAAAAAATTAACTTAAAAATATTAAATTATATTAATAGTTATTATTAATAATATTAAATACATTTTAATATATTAAATTGATATAACTGGTAGAATTTAGTTTTAATCAGGCCAACAAATCATAATGAAAACACGTTTTGAAAAAATGGATTTTTAAGCATAAAACATGACTTACTTCCATTAATTTCCTTGTTAAAAAAATGATTTTTAAAATATTTTATTAAATATTTATTCTATAGATTTCATAAAAAATATTAATCAACTGAGATTAAATTAATTTAGGATAAAAACACATTTCGTGCATAAAAAAGTTTAAAAAAATGTTTTTAAACCCAAAAATCTACTTATTCCAAAATAAAATATAATGATGATTACTATATAATTAATTATATATATAATAATTAAAGGATGATTATGGTACTTTAATATAAAATTCATAATATAGTGGTATATTTACTTGATAAAAAATCATTATACAAAGAATCAATATTTTTCATTATTCACTATAAAAAACAATTTTTAAAAAAATATTTAAAATTCACCCTATGATAATATTACCATGGGTATTCTTAAAATTAAATTAATTTTAAAAAATAAAATTTATAAATATGTATGAAATTAATTATATTGTTCACATATAAAAATTTGATAAAAAACTATTTTTGAAGAGATCATATTTCTAAAGCCTAAAATGATTACTGAAAAATGAGGACTTATTTATTTAGAATTTATCAATATATTCTCATTAAAAAATATTATACACATTTTTAATAAATTGGTTATTAATATTTATAATTTCCAATTTAACAGATTTGTTATTACTATTTAATATACCATGGTTCATAAAGACATGAGGTTATGTGTAAGGTTAACTATCAAATACTTCGTGTTTTTTCTCAAAGGAAATATTTATAAAACATGTGTGTGTTTAATATATCCCCATAAAAATGTATTTAATACAAAAAATATATATCACTATGATATAGATAAATTAGTATATCTCTACTTGATCACATCCTTCGATTCCCATGAAGAATCCTATGATTTTTTGATACCTCCAATGAACTTTAACCAAGTGAGTAGTCTTATTCCATAGAACATTATATCTATGATACATGATTTATACTATTTTTTGTTAATATAAAATACTATGATCCAGTAGCATAGCCTGTGATTTTAGTACATATGAATAATTAGATATTTATTTTGTTGTAATAGATATATATAACACTTCGTGAATTTGAGAGAGGTTTGGTGGGAGCACCAAATAATAAGCTACAGTCTCTAATCAATCATGAATATTGGCGGGACCAAGACACCTAGGGCACAAATTTACCTTCATTTAAAATCAAATAATCTTATTTCTATGATAAATTCATACAAAATACTTCTCACCAGTATAAATATCTATATCCCTTTAATTATTTCCATAATTACTCTTCTGTAGACTATGATATTCCTTGATATACTAGTGAATGACTTCAAACTAATTTGTTATTTCCTTATCTAGATTAGGTCCCGATATATTTATTTCTCTAACTTCATCCTTTCATGTCAATTTTCTACACTAATTTTCATATATTTCTTTGTGAGGATACATTTTAATGCTTGAGTTAAATTTATTATTGTAAGAAACTCTATTTGAGGAAGGTGTTTATCCCAACAACCTTTATAATCTTGAGAATAGGATCTCAAAATATCCTACAGGGATTGAATGGTACTCTCAGACTAACCACCTATCTCAGGATTAAAAGTAGCACTTAAGTAGAACTCTATATCTAGATAATCCTAAAGTATTCTAAAAAACATTGAGGTAAACCTCAAATCTTGATTAAATACAATAGAATGTGGTACCACACGTATCCTTACCACTTAATTAAATGAATATAAAAAAATGTAATCAAGGGAGAAATATTCTCTAATAGAAATTAAATACACTAACTCACTAAGGTGATCAACTATGACCCAAATAGATTTATATCCTTTAGAAGTTTTGGGGTTTCTAACAACAAAATCCATGGTGATGTTTTATCATTTTCATTATGTTATGGGTAATGATTATAACATACCTTCAAACCTCTATCTCTTATCCTTAAATTAATAATATACCTTACACTAAGATATATATTCCATAATATCCATATTCATCTTATCCCACCATAAATACTATTTTAGATATCTATACATCTTCCCATTTTCAGGCTAAATAGGGAAGGGTGAGCTATGAGAATCTTATAATAAATCCTTTTCCAACTCTGGTATTTATGAGACATACTTAGTTCACGAACCTTATCATTATATCACAATCAATGTTTGACTTTTTAATATTTTCCACATTCTTTTAACACTCCACATTATCCTTTTATCCCTATTTAATATTTATATTAAAACACGGTTGGACACTCATATCATAAATATAAAACCCCCTTCATTTTAATATTTCATAGTTTATCCTTTTTAAATAAAATATTATAGTATATTTTTTTATCCTCCTCATGGATAATATAGCATGAGTATTTCAACTCAAATCATCAGCCACATTGTTCTATTTCTAAGGGTGGTAGTGTATTGAGTAGTTATAATATTTAATAAACTCTAATAAAATTCAATGATGATATTAAACTATTTATGGGTGTCTATATACTATATACATTTATGATCAATATATATTTCACATATTTATTCGAAAATATAATGCTTCTATATATTTAATGCAAAGATTACCACTGATAACATGAAATAAAACATTGGGTATTTTTTCTCCAAAACTATTAATTTTCATGATTTATAAAAATCAATCATATCATTTTTATTAATAAAACATACCAAACTGTACTTTGATGGACCACTATATGTTAAAACACTTCTCCACGGAAGACTAGTGTGAGAAAAGGTTCACTGACCAACCTTCTCTTTAGTTCCCTAATGTTTTCTTCACACTCATCAGTTCAATCCTCAAGTGATCCTTAATATCTTCCTTTATCCTAGAATATATAATAATATAATATATAAATACTATAAAATACTTCTCAACAAAATATCAAAATACTATATTCCTTAAATCCATGAAGAAAGTGGTGGAATTAGTAAGACCAAATAGAGTACCAATAAATTCATAGTGTTTATACCTCAAACAACAATATATCTTGGATATGTATACACTTCTATACCATATCTAATAGTATACAAATCAAATATTAGTCCTGAAAATATATTCATATCCTTGTCATCGATGAAAAAGAAATAATCAATTCTAGGAACAGGATAATTATTCTCGGTCATGATCATGTCAAGTTCCAAATAATCAATACTGAGTCTCATTGATCCATATTTCATCTTAAAATAAGTATAGGTGCTCCCCATGGTGATGAAATTGGATGGATTAATCCCTTATATAGATTATCCTAATGTTAATTATTCAAATCCTAGTATCTTGAAAATAAGATTATGATCTTGTATGAGTTCCATTGAAATCTCAAAATCACTTTTTTGAGGAATATAAGGAAACTTTTTATAAAATACATCAATAAACATACAAATTATAATAATATCATCAATTTTGATTTTATACACAAAAATATGAAATAAATACCCAAATAAATTGGTATAAATACTCTTGTAATAAAAATAATTTCCATTTTATGTTCACATTTATAATTTCACCAATATAAAATCATTGATTGGTTCGAAATATAAATTGTGAAATACCTTCCTTGAAAATTAATATTGTATTTACATAAACAATGTCATTTCATTCCAAAAAAGAACATAAAATTCAACTAGATAGAGTATAAAATGATTTATAGTAAGCACATTCCCATAGAATGCAATCTATTAATATCCATAGACTTGATATGAGATCATCATATCATTAGGTGTATTTATTTCTATTTCAACATCAAGTCATTGAGGTGGTAATGTGTTTCCTAAGAATAATTTTCAGATTTAAAAGAGTGAGTTAATGTAGAATAAAATAATACATTATCAGTTCTACATTTTATTATAAGTTTACCTTCACCACTTAGTTATCACAAAACCCATCAATAATAGTTATCTCATGAGATTTCCCTATGTCTCTATTCATAAGAGTCTATTAACATAGATCATTATCATAAGCCATCATATTCTAGGATTGGAATGCATAATTTATATACTCCTTGTAATTATAACAGTAGATTTTGGGTAGTTAATTTTATGGATCAATCTATTAGAATCATTAGATAAATATTTCTTATTAAAATGAAATTCGATTACATGATATACTTACATTACACATATAAAAAATTAACCAATCCAATTATGACAATTTCTTCTATTCTTCTTTCCAAAAAAAATATAAAATGAAAACTTCTCTTATTCCCTTCCATGGGTGTTTATTAGAATGTTCTTTTAAATATATCATTCTTTTCTTTTCAAAAAAATGAGATTAATCGGTGAATCTAATCTCTATTTCCACCATGATAGCACATCGAAAAATTTCATTATATTCATTGACGTATCTTATGGATAATTCCATTCAAATACTTGTTTTTAACCCATTGATGAATCGATCAATATTACATTTTGGTTTAATAATAATACCATAATAATACCTAACAAGTCTTGTAATATTTTCTTTATAGGTACCAATATATTTTTTATCCTTCTTCTCAATATAGAATAATTCCTTCTCCATCTTCATATGAAGAATATGAGAAAAATAATTATTGAAAAATAATATTCTAAACTAATAAAACTCCTTGGATTAAATTTATCATTATTACCACAAATTCTGGATAAGAGTCAACTATTTACCCGCTTCACCTTCCAAACGTTAGAGAATTAAGAAAAAAATTAATATTTCAACCATAAGATATTAGAAAATATCTTTTCACTGGTATTAAACTATTATATTATAATTATTAGATCAAAGGAACCACTAGTAAGAGGTGAATGTTTCTTAATGAAAAAATCAATATTAAATTGTTCCTTTCTTTTCTCATTTGGATGCTCAACATGATTCATGTCTTGAAAAATTTGTTTAATAATAACAAAATTTTCATTCTAGTTGACATAACATTTAGATTTTAAAGGTTAAAATCATTGAATTGTCTGTCACATTAAAAAATAATACAGATCTATATTGTTCAAGATAATGGTTAAAACAAAAAATAATAGCATAAGAAAAAATAATCATATTGGGAAATCATATAATCATGAAAATCATTAATAAAATTATATATCCTGACACATTAGGAACCTTGGGTTTAACCTTAGTCATCTAGGGATATTCTCAATTTAAATCCTTCAGAGTGGATCTTAAATTAATGTGAATCAACATAACAGTATCCTATAAGAATTTCAAATGTGGTGTGTAGAAAGGGAGTATTCATTATGCACCATAGTGATGGTTGAGATACACTCAAATAAATCTTTTCATTATTATTACCCATATATACATCTATGCTAAAATCATGTTTAGTTATATTATCCTAATATGGATGTATTTTCATATGGAAACCACACTCATTTCATTACCATAACATGGGATTTTCTCCTATACATAGGCTTATCCAAATTGCTGTTAGTATTGTTTTATCATCCTATTGTCTAAAGATACTAAACCTAGCCTCTAATACCAACTATAGTGACCATAATTTTCATACATAAATATTAAATAATTTTAGATTAATATTCAATAGATTTCACATTAATAAAAACATGAGGATGGTATAGGTTTAGTGTCTTTGGGATCAAGGATATATAAACAACTATTATTTAAATGATCTACATAATTTTTGATTATGTTCATCACAACTAGCACCCTTTTTAAACATTTCATACTTAAAACCATTATTTATAACCCAGGGAATGGAAATATATGAAAGGGTGAGATCAAATTCCCATTAAGGGTAAACATAATAGATATAAATAAATGATCATAAGTGATAATAAGATAATTATAATGGAATGATAACATGATAAAGACTTAAAATAACCATATTCAATCATCCTAATATCTTTAATCAGGAAACATAGAATTAGGTTTTCTCAAACAAATGACAAATGAAATAAGTGTGAGGAATCATAAATAATAAATCTTGATTTATAAAAATATATCATAAGCATAAAACATATGTTTTTTGGAACATAAAAAGAATATAAAATAATTTCCTTAGTGAAGGATCATTTCCAAGACTATCATAGTGGAATGGGTTCACTCCCAATTCCATCATTTCCATAGTCAAATTTCACATCCATAACTGTCATATAGGATAATGTCCCTTACTGAAATGGGATAAATCCCTATTTAGGTCTATATTATCTTAAAATATATCTTTCTTTACCCAATGAATTAGAGGGAAATATAATTCTATTATGATCTATCATGTAATTAAAACCATAGATGGGTGTACCCTATGATCATAAAATATCCATCATATCATCAAATCATTACCCATAGAAAGGAAATAAGGTTTAAAAAATTGATATTAATTATCATAAAATATATAAAGAAAGAATAAACATGGTAACATTGGATCATATACCCATAAATCATAATAATCATGAAATGGTTTTTTTATATAAAAAATAATTTTAAAAGACCACTTGAACATTTATTGAAGAAAATTCCATTTTTTTGAAATTACTTATTTAGAATCTAAAATTTTACAAAATATTAATGAAACAAAATCAGTGAAAATAAAAATAGAAACATATAAAAAATATTCAAAGAAAATAGTATATAAATGACATATAAATTTTTTTATATGACATAAGTTAAAACAGAAATTCCTTTTACATTGTCAATATAAAATTAGAAGCACCTTATTTGGAAAATGAAAAAAAGACACATTTAAAAAAAATTATAGAAATTAAAAAATTGGTAAAGATTAAATTACTAAATATTTATAGAATAATAGAAACATTCTAGAATTTTTTTTAAATAAATTACATACATGGAAGAAAATATTCCTTATATAAGAGAAAAACATCATTTTTTTCTTCGAAAATATTATTTTGGTCTCTTAATTATGTAAAGAGGTAAAAACTAAAGGGAAAAAAGAAATATATATCAAGGAAATAAGGATAAAAAATAAATAATACATATTGATATATATCATACAATTACATCATCAATTTTTTTAATCATAATCAATCCTGGTAAAAATAATATTGTTTCATAAAATAATGACCCTAAAGTACGTATTTCTTCATAAGTTCTCTAGTATCTTATATAAAAAATTAAATTTATTATATTTATCTAATATAACTATAATGATAATTTTAACATTTTACATTGTTTAATTATGACATCTTTTCATTTTTTTATTAATAACCATTCATTATTATCATATTTTCAATTGTTAACTTCTTTGTTTTTCATTTTTGAATTGGTTCATCATTTATAGTTCTTACACATTGATTGTGACCCTTTAATATATATAATTTTAATAACTATCTAAATATTATATATATATATATTCATCCAATATATATTTATATAAATTTATTTAAATCGGTGATGAAAAAATAATTACATCACTATGTAGCGATGTTGAATTGCACATACGCATGAGCGACACATCCTTTTTTGATGGATGTAAAGAAAGAAAGGTAAATATCAATTAATATCATTATAATAATTGTTATAACATAAATATAATATATAAATATTAAATCTATCATAATAAACAACAACGAATAATAGTGGTTTAAAATGAATTGTATCACTTTGTGTATGCAGTAGTCAACACGTACACACAAGTGACACATTCATCTCCCATTGGATTGAGAAGAAGTAGTAAATGTTTGAAAAATAATTACAAAAATATATAACTATATTTATCATAAAATATTAAATATTTTTATGGAAACAATAATTTTTTAGGATATATAATAAGAAATAAAATTTGAATTGCTCGATTAAGTTCTATACCTCTTCTCTGAGAGACCTCCTTTGTATTACTATTTTAGACTTGATGGATTGGTATTAGCAGAATAAAATAAGTTATAGGATAATGTTAAGTATTATATGAATGTTTTTTCGAATTTTTTATAATATAGAAGTATAAAATGATTCTAAAAAGAGGGTATAATAAGTTCCCTTTTATAAGTGAGGGTAGAGACACAAATGGAATTCTATAACGGGTTTCAATGATTTAAGGTAACTCTCATTGGAAATTGTATATATAAAGTTATTTATCTGTAGTTAGGATAATTTAAGGTTTAAATATAATATATAACAATAATTTTGTATGTTTTGGTGAAATACTACCCTTATCTAATGGTTTAACCTCACTATAAATTCATTTTACCATTAACTATTGTATAAAAATTTTAGTAATTTTATGATTCACAAGGAAAAAAAGTTGAAACTCTTAAATTATATTTATTATTATGATTACAAATAAGGAACCCATTTTACTATATTCAACTTATATAATTTTAATAATTTCAAATAAATTAATCTCAAAAAATGGAACCTATTTCCGTTTTTGAAAAATGAATTTTTAAGCATAAAACAAAATTTATTTCCATTACTCACCTTAAATAAACTTTCAATGAAAGATAATACATTATATTGAATATATAATATAAAAATTTCATTGAAAATATTAATCAATATAGATTAAAATAATATATCATGATAAAAACAAAATGCTCACAGGATAATAGTTTTTCAGAAAAATATGTTTTTATGCCTAAAAATTAACTTATTCCAAAATAATGTATAATGGTGATTAATATGTAATAAATTATATTATATTTAATTAAAGTATTATAAGGTTACTTTAAATTTAATTTAAAATTATAAATATATATTTAATTTAAAATAAATGAAATGTTTCACAAAAATGGTATTTTCATTATTCACTAGAAAATTACTATTTTTTTGAAAAATAATAAATATTCAACCTAAGATAATAATGAGATTAAGATTTTAAAAATTATATTCAGTTCCTAAAATGAAATTTATAAATATGGTAAAAGTTAATTATAATATTTTCTTAAAAAATTGTGATAAAAACCATTTTTGTAAAAGACATTCTTTTGAAGCATAAAATGATGTAAATTAAAATTGTTTACTTATTTATTATGAATTAATAAAAACATTTGAATTAATAAAAAAATTATATATATTTTTCATAATTTTTTTATTACTATACATACATTCAAATTTAATTTCTAGGATATAAGGTTTTACTATATTTCCGTTCATATAGACTCAGGGTTGTGTGTAAGAAAAGTTATAAACTAAATTATGTTTATTTTAAATGAAATATATGAAATATTTTGGGGTGTTAAAAAAATTGTGAAAAATATGTTCAAATAGTATATGGAAGTAAACATTATTTATTAATTCATAATAAATAAGTTCTCAATTTTTAGTAAACTTATTTTTTACTACAAATTTGTGTCTTCTTCAAAAATGGTTTTTGTTATATTTGGTTTGCAGATATTAGAATTATTTTATACTACATTAGAAAATTATATTTATTAAAAATTAAAATATTTTTAAATATTCTTATCAAAATTAGTTTAAGGTGACATTTTGGTATTTTTCTAAAAAGATAAGTTTCCCAGTGAATATAAAAAAAATAAGTATATTTGTAATGACTATCATTTATTTTCAAGTAAAAGTATCATTGTGTTTTTAATTTTTTATTTATGTAAAATAAATTTATTTAATCATAAATAATATAATTAATGTTATAGGAATTAAAATTATTCAATATTATGGTATAAGATCATTTTTCGGATTAAAAACATTTTTTTCCAAAAAACTATTTTTCATGCACGCAAGGTGTTATTATCATAATAAATAAAATAAATAATTTTTTATTAATAGTTTCAATGAAATTTATATATTATATATTAAATTTTATATTTCTACATTCATTTTATAGTTTTTAATTGGTACAGAAGGAATGTATGTTTAGTTTTCTGTTTGAAAATGCATGTTTCTTAACACGGCGATTCATTGCATTTAGAAAACTAATTTTAAAATAAATTTCCTCCAATTAAAGAAATTTATTTTGATAAAATGGATTTAATTTTATAATATTATTTTTTAATTTTTTTAATTATACCAGGTTCATTTTTGGTCAGAAGTAATTTTAAAAACAATTATTTTTAGTAACCATAATTAATGTTAACACGAGTTTATTGAGAGGGGGAGGATCAAACCAAGAAAACAGGGTAATATTTATAATTATAACATTTATAAATTCTATTTAATGTCCATATATTGAATTTATATATTATTATATTATAATTTTATTCATTCTTATTGATTTGGACTCAGTATGACATTATTATGTTTAATGTTTAATAAAAACCATTCAAATGTGTCCTGTCTCTACTTTATAAAAGGAAAACACTATCCTTTATTACTCACAATTCATTATCCTTATAGATAAATCAATCCCTATTTTAATAAATTTCCAAAACCTCTACCCATATCCTAGATGACCTGGATCGAATGGAATAAAATCCTATCAAAGATTCAGGTGTAAGTTATAAGGGCATTCTCAATGAAAAGGTATAACTCTTAACTGAGCACATTCAATTTCATTTCTTCTAATACCACCTATAAGACTATGGGGTAAATTTTAAAATAATTAATTAATTATATTATGTATAATTAACTATTATTATGATGTTTGATCCACCATTTCCCACCTCTTTTCTATCAAAAGTTAAATGAAAGCACCACTTTTACATACATGTGGACTACCACCTCCCCAAAGTAATACAATTCATTTTACATCACCATAATTAATTATTTTTTATTATTATAGATTTAACATTTTTTTATTATAATTATAATATAATAATTCTTATGGAATTATAATATCTTATGCACATTATTACCAGGAAATTTGTTAAAAAATGATAAAATCGTTCGTGCGTACGTATGGACTACCACATCCAAAAGTATTGTGATTTGTCTTTAATTTTTTTTAAATTGATAGTAATAATTATAGAAATAAATATTATATATGTTTTTAGTTATTTAATAATTATTCTTGTAAAGAAACAGAAATTCCAGGTATTGTTTTTAATTATATGGAAATATTCGAGTCTGTAGTTTCTGATGGTACTTGATTTCGAGGCCTGGAGAGCTCGGAATGTTTTTCTAAAGTTTCTTAAGTACTTTAAGTAAGCGTGTGTGTGGGTTTTTTTTGTAATTTTTCAACCAGTGCTCAGAATTAAAATAAGAGGGCACCGTTGATCTCGTAGTGCCAATTTTCTAATAAAGAGACCTTCACTTCGACCACAGTAGGTCGAATGTGGTTTTTAGTTTTTGGAATTTTCATGGGAGAAAATAAAATAAACTAGCTTTATTTTATTTTCATAAATTTTAATCATCCCAATTTGAATTTTGTGATGGGGACCACCCAAACCCTTTAACTCCCTCTTTAATTAGGGTGGTGACTCTTGGTTTCTTTTCCAATTAATAATTCCAACATCAAATTAGTTAATGTGCCAAGTCTAATTAAATTAATAAAATTAATTTAATAGGTTGTCCCCACATTTTCTTGAGTTTGGGAAAAAGTGTAGTAAATAGGGGAATTGGGGAGAAATTTGGAGAACATTTTCCAATAGAGGAAGTCCTCCAATGAAGAACTCCATAGAAGGATCTCCAACGAGGAACGTCTTCAACGATGACGAACCGACGTCCCTCTTTCCCTATCCTCACTGACGTTGGCAAATTTTTGAGATAGGTATTGTTGATTTTGTATACCCCCTAACCGTTCTTGTCGTTCTTCTCGATTCAAGAATAACTATGTCAATTGCTACAATTCTAACGTGGAGAGTGCGGGCCAAACGAACACGGACCGACCTCTCTGCAACCCTTGTGAATTTTAGTGTTCTTAATGGCTTGTTTTTGGGTAGAGAAATTTCCAACAGTGGTGGTATTGAATCGATGGAGACGTCCTGATATGAGTACAGGAGTCTACAGAATGAAGAACGGGCCACCGGGGCACACCCGGTGCCCCGAGAATGGTCGTCGGCAACCAGTGCTGGCGACCAATGCTGGAAGGGATTGGGAGCAGCGGGCCACACTCCGACCTACTGCAAAGATGGTGGAAATGCGACTACGCTTCCAGAGAAGGGTCGTGGCCCCTCGGCCGCAGCGAAGCTATGGTGGAGGCCAGCACTCAGCTGGTTGAGTGAAGGGGGTGGTGGTGTGTGTCTGCGCCTCCGGGTATGCAGGGGTCATGGAACAAGGCCGCGACGGAAAAGGAGGGGCGATCAGATTGTTGCCGACCACCTGAGGCGGCGCAGCGCGCGACCGCACCTCACAGGTGGGATGGTCGTCTGGCTAGCCGAGGTGCCGAGTGAGACCTCGGGTCCCACATGCCAGCTTCCAGCACCACGTGGTGTCGGATGGCCAACTACCCAAACCGAACGGCCCAGCCGTTCGGGGTACCCAAGGGTGGTTTCCCCTTGGGTGGTGGCTAGGACAGACCCCATCGTGGGGCCACAAAGCCACATACCACAACAGGTCGTGCCGCGTCGGTGGTTCATGTCACACTGGTGGTCCGGGTTGGACCCAGCGGGTGGGGTCAGACTAAGGGCCGATCCCGAGTAGGGTCGGGTCAACCCAAATCAGTTTCGGCCGGGTCAGACTAGACCCGGACCAGCTTCGACTCCTTTTCACTCTTTCGGTTATAACTTGACCTATGAGCATCTGTTTGATGAACCGTCTATGGTGTCAGAATACTTGGATAAATATGGTCGTTTTTATATACCCCACTTGGGTTTTGGATAATGTTGTTGTATGGCTAGGTTGGATCGAACACGAATCCAACCAGGCCCTCGGGACTAAAAGACCAATAACTTATAGACCGGGTATCCGATTGACGCACCATTTGTTGTGTTGATACCCCTTTTATGTGTAGGTACTTTGGGATACTTATTCATGGGACTTCGTGGCAGTTAGAGTATCGACATGTGGCTTGAAGTGTGGACCCTCCTAGAATCCAGCGAGCTTAGTGCGGGAACCTTGTGGCTGGCTGTAACCTGAGAAAAGGATCCTATGTGGGTCTGTGCTTTGGAATCCTACATGGGTCTATGTCCCAGGATCACAAATGGATCGATTCTAGGAATACACATTGGACTACTCTAGGATCTTATGTGGGTCTGTTGTACTAGGATCCTACATGGGTCTGATGATTTAGGATCCTACATGGGTCTACCTCTCAACAGAGTAAGAAGATTCAGTAGTTACATCTAATCATCATTACTACCATACCTAAGTTTTACTTGGTGTGAGATGAGTTCTTTTATTTGTGGTAAAATTCAGTGTGATGATGCCTTTGTGGTATTTTCCTATGTGGAATTACCTATGTGGTACTACCTTTGTGGTACTCTTTTTCGTGGTATTCCTTCTTTTGTGGAACAATTGAGCTTTGGGATTTCAGTTGGGCCATGTGTTTCTTCATGATTGAGATGGATATACTCAACAACATAGGTATATATATGGGTATATTCCTAATTAGGGTTTTCAGTTGTTTTCATGCTATTTGGTTTATCCTTTTTGGATTTTTTGAGACCTTTGAGGGTCTCAGGGTCCCTACTGAGTATCGTTATACTCACCCCTACACGGGCTATTCCCACACCTTGTTGTGTTTGGTACAGATGATAGACAATGCTAACTGGGGAAGATAGTAGGTTGCTCAGAGGTGGAAATTATATGAGGCGTACAACAGAGACAACTGTTCGAGAGTTATACCTACCATTCAATTAGGATCCTTTGTGGGTTATCACAGGAGTTGTTTTTCAGTTATACTTGTACTTTCTAGTTTCACTTTTTCTTTTCAGTTGGGCTTTTATTTTGGACCCCCTTAATTTCTGGACACACCTTGTTTACATTAAAAGTTACTTTGTGCTTTTATCCTACTTTTTGCTTTGTTGTGTGAGTTTACAAGGTTAAAAAGGAAAAGCCCTCGATGTTTTTAGGGAATACGCCTTTCGGTTCTAGTCGCAAACCCGTAGCCTATGGAAGGTGAGCTTGGGGTTGTCACGGCATGGGCCCCAGGGGACGGGTTTTGAGAAATTTGTATCAGAGGAGTCAGTTCTACCATATATAATTGGACTCTAATCTTTTAACGGTAATAGGGTTAAGTGTTATGAGTGTGGTTATTAGTTTAGGGAATCCAGTGTGGGAGTGACATCCAATGTATCCAATCACCAGGATCATGACTTCTAATTTCTGACTCAGTGCATGAAAACAATGATTGTGTGTGTGTTTTGAAATGTTTTATTTGTGATCTCTTTGAGTCAGCTCACCAGGTATAAATTATTGACCATGGCACACATATTTATTTTCAGGATTCCTCCATGTATAGAGCTAGAAAAGGTTCTGGTTAGAGTGTGTCGTGATAGCCCACTATGCGACAAGGCCTTGGTGAATGACCCTTTTTTAGTAGAGGCACTAGTGGAGGCACAAGGGGTACCATTACCCACTGGACCATCGATGCCACCATCCCCATAAGTAGAGAGTGCACGCTACTTGAGGGCGTTGCATGAGTTCCAGCGCCAGAGGTCACCCTAGTTCAAGCATGATATGGAAACAGAGGTAGATAAGGATGGGCTGGAGGCCATGGTGAGATTCTTCTAACTGGTAGGGACTCCAACTGAACTAATGGGGATTCTTGCCACCAGTATTCTATAGGTATATGTACAAAGATTTTGGAACATGATTCCCTAGGTTCACGACGAGGTGACACTTCTCTGGGCAGACTTTGAGAGCCTGTTTCGGGCAGAGTTTGTCCCAATGACCCTTCGCGTTGTGTGCATACAAGAGTTTCTTCATCTACCGCAGGGAATCATGTCTGTGGATCAGTACTCAGCAAGGTTCACTAACCTCTCATGATACTCCATTGATATGGTTTGGGACCCATTATTTAGGGTCTAGACCTTCGAGTAGGGAATCATGCAGGAGATCAGGGCTTTGATGATTTCTCTTAGCAGCCCGACGTAGGCAGGGGTGTTATAGAGAGCCCTCTTAGTGGAGAGTTTTCTTGTTGAGCAGTCACCAGCAGTGAGACCCACCACCGGGAGTCACATAGCAGATTATTATATAACTAACATGAGATATATGTCATAGAGGGCCAAGAGTAACAGACCTATAAGTGGATGACCGCTGTATTTAGGGTGGGATGTGTGGGGCACCCGAGATAGAGCCATTCATGTGAGTATTAGGTAGTGTTATGCATGTAGCGGGCAGGGTCACATGGCTAATGACTACTCGAAATGCTGTATGGTTGATCAGTAGATGGTTAAAGGACTGCCCATGTAGAGACAGATGTTCGACTGAGGAGGTCTGCAAGGAGCAAGAGGACGTGGCAGAGGAGCTAGTCGTGCAGCGAGCGATGGGTGACGATTCGAGATGTTACCGCCACCACCACTAGGTGGTCCACCCTAACCTTAGGGAGCGGGTGGATAGGGGAGAGCTCAGATCCAGGCAGTTGAGTCCTATGATCACTGCACTTTGGAGAGAATACGAGGTACGATATATGTCTAATCCTCCTTACATGTAGTACTTATTGACACAGGTTCCAATCATTCTTTTATTTCATCTACCCTTGTTCGGAGCACGAAGATTCTGGTGGAGTCGATGGCTCGATCCTTATGGGTACAGACTCCTACGGGATAGGATTCGACGATTACACACTAGTGTTGGAAGTATGAGCTTACTCTAGGAGGAGAAACCTTCAATTGGGATATTCAAGTAGCGGCGTCGAGGCCTTACGATGTCATCTTGGGTATGGATTGGTTATCTACAGTCCATGCCCAGATCGACTGCATTTGGAGAAAAGGGTGGTGTATCTGCAAGGACGGGAATAGGTTTACTTTCACCAATGATAAGAGATACTTTACAGTACAATATTGACTTACCTGAAAGGGAGTTCATCCGATAACTCATAAGTTGGAAATCCATACCCTCAGAGTGGTTTATGTGGAGAGTTTGAGCTATCCTATAGTGGTGGAATAGTACATGGATGTCTTCCAAGATTATGTTTTGGGTCTACCTCCTTGTAGAGAGGTGGAATTTTACATTGACTTGTACCCCAGGATGACACCGATATCTTCACCAGTGTATCGGATGGCTCATGCAGAGCTTCGTGAGATGCGAGTATAGTTGGGGGACTTACAGGGGATGGGGTTTATCGAGATCAGTGTTTCACCTTGGGCAGTCCTTATTTTGTTCGCCAAGAAGACAGATGGAAGCTTGAGACTTTTTTTTTGACTATCGGCGCCATAACCAGATAAATATGAAGAACAAGTACCCACTTCTGAGGATTGACGACCTATTTGATCAGTTGAAGGGAGCACAATGGTTCTCAAAGATAGACCTCAGGTCAGGCTCTCTCAATCTTAGAGTATGAGATGAGGATGTGCAGAAGATGGAATTTTGATCTCAATACGACCATTATGAGATTTTTGTCATGCCGTTCAGCATGACCAATGCTCCAGATGTGTTTATGGGACTCACGAACATGTACTTTCAGCCATACCTCGATCACTTTGTTCTAGTCTTCATCGACAACATTCTGATCTACTCGGCTACCAATGAGGAGCATTCCTGTCATTTTCATGTAGTTCTAGACACACTCAAAGAGCACCATATTTATAGTAAGCTCTCAATGTTCCTGTTCTAGATCCAAGAGGTTCACTTTATGGGACATGTCATCTCGGAGGCTAGAGTTGCGGTGGATCCAGTGATGATTGAGGCGGTACTTTCTTGGGATCCACCCAGGAGTGTGACAGAGGTACGGGGTTTCCTGGGTTTTTCCAGATACAACTGGAGATTTGTGCTATATTTTTTCGGAGTTTCAGCACATTTATCAGCGTTGATGAAGAAGGGGAAACCCTTCATGTGGTCGGAGAGATGCCAACAGAGTTTTCAGGAGCTGAGGTAGAGGCTAACCAGTTCCCCCATCTTGAGGCTTTTGGAGGAGGGCGCTGGGTACGTAGTCTACTACAATACATTAGGGACCGGGCTCAGATATGTCCTAATGCAGAAGAGAGAAGTTATCGCATATGGTTCTTGACAGCTGATACAACATAAGCAGAACTACTATAGCCATGAAATTGAGTTAGCAGTAGTGGTCTTCACTTTGAAGATGTGGCAACACTATCCGATGGGAGAGAGTTTTATGGTCTACTCTGATCACTAGAGTCTTAGGTATATCTTCTCCCATAAGGACCTGAACCCGAGACAACGATGTTGGATTGAGTTCCACTAGGACTATGACATTGATATATTCTATATACCTAGGAAGGGGAACATTGCAGCAGATTCACTTAGGCTATTTGGTATATAGTTTCTAGGTGAGGCAACGGAACAGCTGGCCACTTTGAATATATCCATTGTGGATCGAGATGGAGTAGATTTTCTTCAGTCACTTACAGTCATTTCCCTACCCCTTCAGTGAGTCAGGGAGGAACATCATGGGGAAACTGACTACAAGGATCGACATGCTCATATATCCATAGTACAGTCACCTGATGGATTTTCTGAAGGTGGGGAGCATGACATCCTTTTCAGAGGACGTACCATGGTACCCGTGTCTCTTCGGGAGAAAGTGTTGAGGGAGTTCCACACATCCCCACTAGAGGTACATCTTGGAGTGGAAAACATTTACCAAGACCTCCAAAGACAACACTAGTGAATGGGAATGAAGAAATAAGTAGCAAAATTTTTATCTTGGTGCCTCACTTGTCAGCAAGTGATGGAGGAGTATCAGGTACCAGCAGAGTTAGTTCACCCTTTAGAGGTCCCAGTGTGGAAGTGGGATGGGATATACCTGGGATTTATGATAGCACATCCACATAAATCCAGGGGTCATGATTCTATCTGGGTGATCGTCGACCGACTCACCAAGTCGGTCCACTTCCTACCGATCTGAGAGAAGGGTTCTGTAGAGATCTTGGGATTCCGCAATGTGCAGGAGATTGTGTGGCGACATCGAGTACCCTTGATGATTGTCTCTGATCACAATGCACATTTCACTTCAGGACTATGGAAGGGTTTGTAGGTGGATTTTGGGACGTAGCTTCATTTGAGCACTGCCTTCCATCCATAGACAGATGGCCAGACTGAGTGGACCATACAGACCCTCGAGGTCTTGTTGCATGCTTTCATCCTTGACTTCAGTCACAACTAGGAGGATCACTTTCCCTTGGTGGTGTTTTCATACATCAAAAACTACCACTCCACCATTGGGATGACACCTTTCAAGGCTCGGAATGACTGACCTTGCAGATCGCTTTTGTGATAGACTAACCCAGGGGAGTCAGCCCTCATGGGACAAGAAATGGTACATGCTACCATGGATATGGTGCAGATTATCCAGGAGTAGATGAATACTGAATAGAGCAGACCTTTGTCTTATGCCAAAAGGATATGGAGACCTCTGGAGTTCGAGGATTGTGACCATGTCTTTCTATGGGTATCACCTTGAAGTGGATTGCAAAGATTTTTCTTGGGCGGAAAGTTATATCCGAGGTTCATTGGACCCTTTTAGGTCCTCAACATAGCGGGCGAGGTGTCTTACCACTTAGCTCTTCCACCTTAGCTGCACCGGCTACACGATGTTTTCCACGTATCCTAGCTGAGGAGATATGTGCATGACCCATCTCACATCATCAACCATGGTGAGCAGGACATCAACGATGGGGCGTCGGTTATTAAGGTTCTAGTAAAGATTGAGGATCGACAAGAGTGAGTCCTTCGTGGGTGGTTGATATCTTTATTGCATGTACGTTGGTATCATGTGAACTTCCTAGAGAGCACATGGGAGTAGGAGACTCATATTTGTGCTCAGTACCCCCACATGTTTTCCTAGTTTTTTGTGATGTGGCTTTTGGGGATGTAAATCCCTGAGGGGGGGGGGGGTGAATGTATAGACCTAGAAATTCCATGTAATTTTTTAAAATTATTTGGAAGTATTCGAGTCTGTAGTTTCTGACGGTACTTGATTCGGAGTCCTAGAGAGCCCAAAATGTTTTTTTGAGTTTCTTAAGTACTTTCAGTAAGCGTGTGAGATGGTTTTTTGTAACTTTTGATCTGGTTGTCAAAATTGAAATTTGAGGGCACCGTTGATCTCGTAGTGCCAATTTTTTCATAAGGAGGCCTTCACTTTGACCGTAGTAGATCAAAGGTAGTTTTTAGTTTTTGGAATTTTTGTGGGAGAAAATAAAATTAAATAGGTTTATTTTATTTTTTGAATTTTAATCCTCCCAATTTGAATTTTTTTATGGGGACCACCCGACCACCCGACCTCTTGAACTACCTCTTTAATGAGGGAGGTGAATCTTGGTTTCTTTTCCAATTAATTTTTCCAACATCAATTTAATTAATGTGTCAACTCTAATTAAATTAATAAACATAATTTAAAAGGTTGTCTATTCATTTTATTGAGTTTGAGAGAAATTGTTGACAAAGGGGGGATTGGGGAGAGATTTGGAGAACATTATCCAATAATGGAATTTCTCCAATGAAGAACTCCGTCGATGGATCTTCGACAAGGAATGTCTTCAATGACGAAGAACCGACGTCTGTATTTCCCTATCCTCACCGAAATAAATGAATCTTTGAGGTAGGTATTGTTGCTTTTGTATACCCCTTACCCATTCTATTCATTCATCTGGATTCAAGAACAACTATATTGATTTCTACCAGTATAACGTGGAGAGTGCGGGCCAAACGAACATGGACCGACCTCTTCGCAACCCTTGTGGATTTTGGTGTTCTTCGCCACTTGTTTTTGGGTTGATCAATTTCCAACCGTGGTGGTATTGAATTGATGGTGACGTCCCGAGATGAGTGAGGGAGTCTACAGAATAATAAATTGGCCACCAGGGTGCGCCCGGTGACCCGAGGAATGTCAATGGAAACCGGTGTAGGAGACTTGCACCAGAAGGGCTCGGGATTGGTGGTCGACACTCCAACCGGCAGCGATGATGGCAGTAGTGCAACCGCGGCACCGGATAAGGGCCATGTCCCGTCGGCCGCGACGAAGCTTGGGCGGCGGTCGATGCTCGGCCGACCGTGTGAAGGGGGTCGTGGCGTGCGTCTATGTCTTCGGGCGTGCAAGGGATGTTACACGAGGCTACGATGGAAAAGGAGGGGCGACCGACTCACTGCCTACCGCCGGTGGTGGCACGACGCACAACCGCGCCGTGCAGGTGGTCTGGATGTCCAGCCAGCCGGGGAGCCAACCGAGACCCTGGGTCCAAAGTACTAGCTTCCAGCGCCACGTGTCAATGGCCGGTTGGCTACCCAACCCGAACGACCTAGCCATTCCGGGTACCCAGGGGGTGCCTCCCCCTTGGGTGGCGGCTAGGGCGGACCCCACTGCGGGGCCACCCAGCCGCGGGCCACAGCGGGCCGCCCAGCGGGTCGGTCCGCGCTGGACCCAATGGGTTGGGTCAGACCCAGGTCCTTACCCAGGTCGGGTTGGGTCGGTCCGACCAGGTCGGACCGGACCCAGACCATCTTGAAACCCTTTTTACTCTTTCGGCTATAACTTGACCTATGGGGGTCCGTTTGAAGAACTGTATATGGAACTAGAAATTTTGGATCGATGCGATCTATTTGGTATACCCCACTAGGGAATTGGATAAAGTTGGGTTGTGGCTCGGTTGGATCGAACATGAATCCAACCGGGCCCTCAGAACTAAATGGCCAATAATATACAGACCGGGCGTCCGATTGGTGTACAATCTATCGTGTTGAGACCCCTTTTATGTGCCGGTCCTTTGGGATAATTCTTCATGGGACTTCACAGAAGATGGAGTATCAAATTTTGGCTTGAGGAGTGGACCCTATCAGAATCAATCGAGCTTATTGTGGGAACCCTATGGTTGGCTGTAACATGAGAAAGGGATCCTACATGGGTCTGTGCTTTGGGATCCTACGTGGATTTGTGTTCCAGTATCCCACACGTATATTCTCTAAGAATCTATGTGGGATTACTCAAGGATCCTATGTGGGTCTGTTGTACTAGGATCCTATGTGGGTCTCATGATTTTGGCTCCTACGTGGGTTTTCCTCTCAACAGAGTAAGATGATTTAGTAGTTACATCTAATCAGCTTTACTACCATACCTAATTTATACCTAGTGTGAGATGAGTCCTTATATTTTTTGTACACTTTGGTGTGATGATGCCTTTGTCATATTTTTCTATGTGGCGTTACCTATGTGGTACTACCTTTGTGGTACTCACCATCAGGGTATTACTTCCATCATGGAACTGTTGAGCTTTGGGCTTTGAGTTGGGCCCTGTGTTTCCTCATGATTAAGATGGGTATACTCGACAACTTAGGTATATGTATGTGCATATACCTAAGTAGGGTTGTCAGTTGTTTTCATGATTTGTGATTTATCTTTGTGGATTTTGTGAGACCTTCGAGGGTCTTGGGGCCCCAACTGAGTATTGTTATACTCACTCCTGCACGGGCTATACCCGCACCTTGTTGTGTTTGGTGAAGACAATGGAAAGTGTTGACTTAGGAAGTGAGTAATAGGACTATAGGTAGCTCATAGGTGGGCATTAGACGAGTCATACCACAGATACGACTGTTCGAGAGTTGTACCTACCCTTTTGGTCGGATCTTTGGTGGCTGTTCACAAGAGATGCTTTTAGTTATACTTGAAATTTCCAGTTTTAATTTTTCTTTTCAGTTGGGCTTGTATTCTGGCCCCCTTTACATTCTTTACACACGTTTTTTACATTATAGGTATCTTTTTCTTATATCATACTTTGTGCTTAGTTGTGTGATAATAGAGGTTAAAAAGGCAAAGCCTTACCAGTTTTTAGGGAATACGCCTTTTGTTGCTAGTCGCCAGCAATTAGCCTATAGAAGGAAGGCTTGTGGTAGTCACGACATGGGCCCCGGGGGATGGGTTGTGACAATTCTAAAAATTTTAATTATAATTTTCCTTTATTTTGTTCCATCTATGGAAAAGTGAAAACATCACCCATGCGTACGTAAGGACTACCATCACCATGAAATGATGTAATTATTTTTTCATCATTAATTATATAAATTTATATAAGGTGTATATAACGAATAAATAAAATAAATATTTCATGATTATGTTTTGGGATAAGATGAAACCATGACCAATATACAAGGAATAGAACCATAAAACTAGAACATGCGTTGAAAATAGACTAGACACTAGTAAAAATATAGGTATTGGCATCGGTATTTTGAAGTCAATTTTTATATAAATCAATGATATAATTAACTAGTGGGACATTGAATGATTTTTTCATTAAAAATAATGTTAAAATGTCTTATCTATAAATTTTTAAATCAGGTTTATTAAATATCAATGATGAAATTTATTATTTTTAATGATGGTTTTTCAGAAAACTGATGTTAAAAATAAAATAAAAGTATTTTTCATGTATGATTTCAGAAAAAACATGGTTAATGTATAACTTCTTAACATTAGTTCTTTTTGAATACTGATATTAAGAATAATTCTAAAAATATTTAACATCATTTTTTATGAAAATCAACATTAAATGTCCATTAAAAAATAAACTAATATCCTGAAGAATAATTTTCATTTTCTTGAAACCCTTTCCCTCTCAACAAAATCTCAACTGAAAATGGAACTCATGGATTTTAAAACCATAAATGACCTTCTATAATCTATTAAATTTTATTTTCATCTACTTTTCATTATCTTTGTATTGAATCTTCGATCCTTTATTTTTATTCAATGATATTTGTGCTGTTATGGTCACCATGGAATCACAATTTGAGGTTTTTGTTAGTTCCTTTTTTATCTAATTTTTGCACTAGTTTTTCTTAGATATTATAGAATTTGATCTCCTTCTATAGAATTCAATTTATTTCAAAAAAAATTTAGGGGGTATTTTGAATTATTAAGATCGATAATTTTTATGTTTTTTATTTTTGAATATATAATATATATAATTATTTGTGATCATATTTCTTTGTAAGTTAGAATATGTTTTTTGATTAAATATTTTTTATGAAAATTATTTTTCAATAATTTTTTAATATATTTTTCATAAATATTTGTCTAATTTATTATAATTAACATATGTATAAATTTTTGTATAAATGTAAATATAATTTCTCATATAATTGTTTTTATGAGAATTATTTTTAATTAATTTTTTTAATTATTTGAATTATATTTTGTATAATTATTTTTATAATTTTTAGGAATTATGGAGCTATTTTTCATAAATAATTATGTTTTATTTTTTTATGTTAGATTGGTTTTTATGATAATTGTCTGCAAGATAAATTTTGTCTATTTTTTATGATAATTCTTTTGTTTTATAGTTATTTATTAGTTATTATATGTTATTATAATTTATAAATTATGTATATGTTTTTGTTAGTAATTTTTATTTTCTAAGATAAATTATGTATTGTATTTTGATGATAAATTATGTGTAATATTTTGAAGATTAATTATGTAAAATATGTTTTTATCATTATGTATATTTTTTTGTGATTCAATGATGTATTAATTGATTGTTTTTATTATAGGATTTTATGATAAAAATTTAACCATTTTAATATATTATAAAATATTTATATGTTTTAATATATCCTCCTTTTATATTTGGATATTTGGTATTTAATGGATTATAAGTGGATAAATTTATGAATAACCATTATTTAATTTGAAAAAGGGGAGGATGATTTCTTGGAATTTTTTAAATTAAACATTCAAAACAAACATTTGATTTTCTCTCTATATTTAATATATATGAATATGAGAATGTAAAATTCTAGAGAAATTTATTATCATCTCATTTTCTATTATTTTAGACATAATTATACATATTAGATATTTCATGGTGAATGATTAGAAATTTCAACATCTAATTATGATGAAAATATTCATAATGAGAAAGGGGATCATATTGATGAATTTATTCAAGATGTTGGAACTGAAATAATAAAAAACATCAACTATTGAACAATTGTATAATGATTTTGAGAATCCATTATTATTAGGTCGCACTAAATATACATTTTTTCAATAGTTTTGAGATCTTTTATCTTTAATATAAGAATTGGGTGGATTGATAAATTTTCTTTGAGTTTCTAAAACTTTTAAAGGAAATACTTCTAGAAAAAAACAGGCTTCTGATTTACAATTATGAGGGAAATAAAATAATTTTCCCAATGGTATTGGGTTATAAAAAGATACATGCTATCCCAAATTATTGTGTGTTTTATATGATAGAATATGAATTTTTAAAAAAAATCATTAAATGTGGGACATCAAGGTGGATGAAAAATTCAACTTTGATTTATTATCATGTACTAAAATAAATCCACATTCAATTTCACCTTGGTTCCATAAACAATTACTTCAAATAATCCCTTCCACTAATTCCAATAACAAAGTTATTATACATTCCTAGGTCTTGAAAACCAAACCTACTACAGAAGAAATTTGGTACCTTCTAATATTTCCTTATTTTAAGTTTACAAGTTGGAATTGAGAAAAAAAATATTAATATAACATACATTAAAGTTCAAATTTGATGGTAAATTACATCACCCAACTGATTAACCATACTGTAAGATACTTGATAAAAAAAATTATTGATTTTGTGAGTGAAGTTAGAAGTCTCATAGTGGGACTGTGTATAAATGGAATGAATACTTATCTAATCCTTAGTATCCAAAAAAGTTCATGACCTATTTTTTTGGTAGTTTAAAATATTTTACTAAAGAAATATATGAATAAAAATATGTTATGATGAGGTTGATTTTTTCTAGATGAAAACAGCTAAGAAATGATATTGATTTTTATCTTTCACCATTGTTTGATGATTTGAATCAAATTTGGGAGATAGGTTTTACAATTTTTTATGAGTACAATAAATAATATTTTATGTTTTACGATATGATAAATTTCACTATAAATAAATTTCCTGTATATGGAAACTTATTTGGATATAGTGTTATGTGACATAAATCATATCTAATTTCTGATGAATAGACTTCATATTATAAATGACATAATGAAATAATGATAGTGTACATGGGCCATTTAAGACTTTTGGGAATTCATCATCCTTGCCATAGATGTAAAAAATCATATAACAGTTTACATGAATATAATATTCCCCCCAAAACCATTTTTAGTTATATAATATTATGATAGGGTTGAAAATATTTACTTTACATATGAAAATAAAGGAATTTATGGTCATCAAAAAACAACTTGGAAGAAATATTCTATCTTTTTTGAACTACCTTATTGGATATTTTTAGAGATAAACATAACATTAACACTATTCATATTGAGATAAAATAAGTAATAGTGTGATTAGAAATTTTTTATCCATAAAATGAAATTAAAAATATGTATTTAATGATAGATTGGTCTTACTTTCTATGGGAATATGTATGGAGTTAGATCCCACTATGACTTCAAACAAAACATATTTAATGGTATGATGTCGAATAATAAATGAATAGTGAGTGATCATTGAGTGTAAAAATAAATTTGTTTCATGGTTTAAGGAGAAAGTCATAACAAATACATCTACATTAGAAAAATTGAAATGTGTGGTAGGGGGTGTCTCTTAACGTGATAACATGGTCTGTTTTTTATATTTATAAGTAAATATTTCACCAAAAAATTAAGATGATAAGAGTACCATTCAATATAAATGGGTAATAGTCATTATTCAAGCACCTCACTTTTCGACTTAAAAAGATAAAAAACCAGTTTCTACATCAATAACATATTTTCGAGTTCTTGAGGATATATGGGAAATTGATTATACTAAAATTCATGTCACATTGTTTATGTGTAACTTGGTTGATAGTAATAGTTATTTGAAACATGTTTATTATAGGGATACATTGGTTGATTTGAAAAGATTTATTTTCAAAGAGGAATCATTTATCATGGATGCATATGAAAAGAATGTATTATATGTCATTTATCCATAGAATGATAAGTGCTTCATAATTTTTAAAGGGAAGATAATTCATTTTGATGATGGGGATGATAATGGTGTTATGGATTTATACAAGGCTTGTTTATCTATTAGGCGATTTCTGGAAGATAACAATGATTATAAGAAGGACATAATCGATTTTGTATGAAATTATCATGTAGAAGGGTCAAAAGAAAACACTAAATTACTCTCCTAAGTATTTATATAAATATAAATATATTTTTTTAAAATTTATAGGTGTAAAAAATCTATTTATTATGTTTTATTTTATGTTTAGTTATAAATATTTATTATGTATATGATTTTTTTGTTAAATTTTATATTCAAAAGATATGGTTAAACATTTTTCGACTGAAAAACCCAATGTAAGTGATTATATTTTTGATAAATTTAGGCATATAAAAATAATTTTTTCGTAATAGTGTAATATAAATTTATAAATGTTTCTATAATTTTAGAATTAATGTTCATATTTAATATTTTAACTTTCATATTTTTTTGTTAAGAATAATGAAATCATCATTTTTTGAAACTTGCACATGCGTGACACGATTTATTTAATAACATATTTTTAATCATTGTTTTTAAATATTCACATCTCTAATTATATTTAGTTACATATAATTTCATTAAATTTATCTTCTTAAATGAGAGACATAGAGATAAAAGAACCATTTACAAAGGTATATGACTTTTTTCACATTATTAAATGTTCAAGAATATAATTATTTAATGAAGTAAAATGTTTAATTTATAAAAAATAACTTCATGATTATTTATGTGCCTTATATCGAGGAATCTTCAACATTTTCTATAGAGGAATCTATTTCTAGTGTTGGTTAAACTTTTACCAAAACTATAACTTTCCCATTTAGACTAAACAATACATATTAATTTTAATAATAATAATAACTCAACTAACCCAAATGTAATTAAATTTACTAGTTATATTTCCATGGAAACTCATTTCAGGATTAACATTTTGTATGCTAACTGTATTTCCAAAAACAACATAGAGAAAGACCATTTATTGGATTCCATAATGGTAAAATATAATTATTGATTTATTTTTATCACAATTTTCAAATATTATATATCTTAAATCACAAATATTTAATTTATCTACCTATATATAACATTAAATTTATAAGAAAATAAATAAATTAAGATAAAAATTCTCTTTAATGGTGGTTTAATGGATTGATTTTATTTAAAATTGAAAAAATGTTTTTGGTGAGTTACAGAGTGTAAACCAATGGGTCAACTATGGGTTTTAAATTTACATAATTGGAAGAAAATTTTATCCATCCAACATGATGAATCATTTTTGGTATGATAATTATTTTATAATGTAAAATTAATTTTATATTACTTGATTAAATATTAGTTTATTTTTATGTAATACTCCCCTATGAGATCTCATTAAGAGATCTAGTTGCAGAATGTATACCCTCAAAATTTATCACACATAGGATATCATTTATTATAGGACAAAATGATTATATAAAATCTTGATGTATTAAGAGATATATATATTAGTGGTTCAGGATAGTTCCAGTTCATTGCTCCATATCTCCCAACTCACCATGAAAAACGGAAAAGAGTACGAAGGGATAAATGAAAAGAATATAACAGTTAAATCATAGGAATTAGGAGATAGAATTTATGAAATTAAATTTTTACATGAATTATTGTATTTTTTAAATTAGAAAAACTAATATTTCATTTAATTTTAAATTTTATGATGAAATTTAGGAGAAAGAAAAATACGGTAATTTTTTCCCTAGGTGTATGATGAACATCCTAGCCACTCCTTTAAGAAATCCATAACACCACAGCCGTGTATGTGAATATAAGGTGGGTTTCATTATTAGT
Source organism: Viscum album (assembly GCA_963277665.1). Taxonomy (NCBI): domain Eukaryota; kingdom Viridiplantae; phylum Streptophyta; class Magnoliopsida; order Santalales; family Viscaceae; genus Viscum; species Viscum album. Next base: position 1,203,025,238 of record OY728163.1, on the reverse strand, counting down.
AATTTTTTAGGTCATCAATTTAGGAAATCAAGAGACCCATAAATAGATTCCTTAACAGATGACTTGTTTTTTTATCTAGCCTACTTGGATCCCACATATCCTTATTCAGACCTAAACATATACTGTGAGTTGAATGATATAGATTCCCAGGTAAATATTATTGCGTACATGTTCATACATATTTTTGGTAATTATGTACATAACCATCCAAAGAAGTTAGGTCAGGTAAGAATATCAATACATGATATTGTTTAAGAAACTAGTCTACTAAAATTATTTACTAAGGAGGTTACGAGAGTTGGATATTATATGGGTATTTTTTTTACTTTGACCGATTTTTCATCTTCCTTATATGACATATACGGTATGGGTTTTTTTAAAATATTATTTAAATTTGGCTAAAAATTAATTATAATGTTTTATAAAATTTAATTTTTAAAGGAGTTTCTAAAATAAAAAATAATTTGTTTAAAATAAACAAAAGGTTCTGGAATCATCATATTTAGATACTTATGAGATTTATAATGGGACAAAAGGATAATCCATGGTTTCTTCTTCCAAGTATAATACTTATGAGTTTCATATGATTAATTATATATGTTAAAGAGACTATCAATTGGGAATATTCAAAAAATATATGATGGATGTGGTAATTTTTTATGAGCTCAGTGTGCATGTGTTTGAGTTTTTTTCCATGTAAGTAAATTTATGTTTCAGTTTTTCTATCATTTAATAAAGATGACTTCAAGTGACTTACTATAATACTTATTTAATTAGGTATCTGCACATGCTTATTATTAAAAAAGAGTCCACTAGTGTTTATAGTCTTATATATTAGGAATTAATTTCAATGGTTGTGCAATATTTGAAATCTTTTCTAGATATACATATATATATGTGAGATATTGTCAAATATGTAAATTGGGTGATAGTTTTTTTCCATTCCTTGATGGGTAATAACACTGTGACAATTATATAATGATATTCATTATAATTTTATTAATTTTGAACTTTTTATATTATATAGGTCTTTGGATTTAAGGCATATTCTAAAAAAGTGAATGAAGATTATTTGGTTTTTCTCATTATTAGGTGATGTTCATAAAACAATTAGAAAGTTGTAAAAAAAGTTATATTCATTTTTATAAGTTATTTATTTTTAATTATTATTATTTATAAAAGATCTTTTAGTTAATATATATATAAATTACGGTCATGGAAAATATTTAACAAAGATGACTGGTCGATAATGTTACCAAATACAACACACTAAATAGAAGTAATGGTAAATATATTTTATATTAGAGAATATTTTTTTTGTTATATATATATATATATGTTGGTTTTTTAAAGTTAATATTCTATAAATATAGTTTCACCATCAAAAAAGAAGCGTGGAATGTGGTTATTATGTTTTAATACTCATGTATAAGATAATTACAACTAGGTCAATAAATAAATTTTATAAGGTTAGTTATATTGTTTATTTAATGTTTTATAAATGTATTTTTTATTTTTTTAATCTTTTATAATTCATTTTTATTGTAGAATTTCAATGATTTTGAGTCATATAAAGATGAATAATTTACCCATCTTCACTATTTGTTTAGAAACTATTGTTATGTATTATAGTCAATTAAATTATTAGGTATATCTATTTTAATTAGATTTAAATAAATGAGTATTTACACCAATTGGTTTACACTATTAGTTATTATTATACAATGTTTTATTTTATAGGTTTTTCATTTATTTGAGTTATTTAGTAGGAAAAGAAAATAAATCATTTAGTAAATTATAAAACAAGCAATTTTGATTATTTTTTATAAGTTATTTATTCTTAATAATTATTGTTTATATATTTATTGATAATTGATATATGAAAATAAAGGTCATGAAAAAGGATTAAAAATGATAAATTATTGATACTAAATCCAAATAAAATCAACTATGTGAATTTATGAGTAAATATATTTTATATCAGATCATATTTTTTTTCTTTATATATATGTGTTGGTATTTATTTTCAAGTATGTGTTTAATAACCACAATGTCATTATAAAATATTAAGTACATAATGCAGTTATTTTGTTTTAAGATTCATTTTTGAGATAATGAAAACAAGGGCGATGAATGAATTTAATTAATGGTAGTAATATTCATTACATTAGGGATTATATCATATTTTTTTTGAATTTTATAACATTCATTGTTATTATAGATTTTAAATTTTACTGGTTATTATTCAAATGAATAATGTACCCATCTTTATATTTTTCAAAATGTTTTTTAGTTGTGGCTATAATTTAAATTATATCTTTTCCTCTTTTATTTAAAGTTTAAAAAAATTAGTAATTAGATAATTTATTTTTTCCAAAATGTTTGTATACTCTATTTGTTTTTATAGGTTTCTTTTTTAAAAAATATTATTTATTTTTGGTTAAATTTTAAATAATAATTTTGCATCTTCAATTTATATATAAATATGTGAAATTATAGATTTTTTTCTTAATGATTGTATATTATTTTTTTACTAGCTTCAAATGTATCAAGTATTCCAATTTTTTACTAAATTTAATGAAATTAGTGTTTATATGTATTATTTTCATCTTTTAGTTAATATTTTATGTTTATTTTAACATATTTATCTTTGATTTATGTTAGTTTATTAGGAAATGTACTTAAATATTTTAGAAAATTGTTGAACAAGTACATTTTATTATTTTTTATCAGTTCTTAATTATTAATTATTATTATTTATACATGTTTTGATAATTGATATATGATAATACAGTTCATGTAAAATGTTTAACAATGATCAATTATCAATACATAAGACAAATAAAATCTACTACAGGATGTTATTGGTAAATATATTTTATATTAGATTATATATGTTTTGTCTCATATACATATATATATATATTTGTGTGTGTGTGATTTGATTTTTATTTTCATGTAAATATTTCATAACTGTATTTTTATCATTAAAAATGAAGCGTGAAATTCAGTTATTTTGTTTTATGATTTATATTTGATATAATAAAAACTAGGACAATAACTAAATTTTTTAAGGTTAGTTATATTAATTATTTTATGTTTTATATAAAAATATTCTAATTTTTAATATTATAACATTAATTTTTATTGTATATTTTTAATGAGGTTGAGTTTTATGCAAATAATGAACTTACCCATATTCATAATATTATATTTTTTTAATTAGAACCACCACCATAAATTGCAATTATAAAATGAAAACATTTAATATATCTAATGATTGGTGTCTTTGTACTATTTAGTGCATTTCGGGTTTTTATTATTACTTCAACATAGAATTTTGTAGTTATGATATTAAACTTCGTCATTTTAATGTCTATATTATGTCTTCTTATTTATCTTGGTGATACTTATTCCCTCAGAGTGCCTATTCCACTTACCAAAATTTACTAATCCTTATAATCTATTTCTAGATAATGTTATGTTGAATTTGTTTCCTTCCATTTATAAGGTATTTTTTTAATTATGAAAAAACATAAGGTGTTTTATTAATATGTATATATGTTTTTATCTAATTTAATTTTTTTGGATTTAATACAAAAATGTTTTTTCTTTTTTCATTAAATCTATAAGGATAAATAAGTCAAGAGTCTCTTACCCATTTATATATGATTTTTCTGGAATTAAATTTTATTACTCATCCCATGCTATTGAAAACTCATATCATATCCTTCATCGTTACTTTTATTTTTTTTACATAGTTTTAAATATCCTATATTATTTTATGAGCAACAGTTTTTCATGTTTTTCCCTCCCTTCTAGAAACCACCTTTCACATTATTGTATATTTAATCTATTTAATTGAATTAATAGACCTGATATGAAAGATATCATTTATAACTCTTTAATATTACACTATTTCTTGTTTTTAAATGATTAGATGATACTTGATTTTAACAATTTTTATATTATAAAATCATTTAGATTTTTCAATATATAATTATTTTATTTTTTTAATATAGTGTTAAAAATTTTATCCTTATAAATTATACTTTTCATGTGTATTTGTTTCTAATTTAATGATTATAAATTTAGGGGTTTTCGTTTGGTTTGAATTGAAAAATATGAGTTACAGTTGCTCACTCAAAATCTCTTTTTTTAAATTATCTTCAAGAAAATTTTTGGGTTAGTGGGAACCGCACAAATCATAATGAAAATACAAACATAAAAAGTTTTAAAAACAAATTCATCAACAGACATAATCCACCATGAACAGATTCAAAAACACCCACCTGAATGTCATCAACCATCCCTATTGTCATCGTGTCCTCATCATTTGATCCGCTCCCAAATCATCGGCCGTGATAACAAAATTGTAAAAAGAGGAGAATCAAAATTTGAAATTCAAAAAACATCATTATTCTTTTCCTATTCACCGCATCACCTTATGCCACACACCCAGATGAACCGTACACATCGCCTCATCAGCCTGCCAGCGAGAATCACTCCGGAAACCTTCGTCCCTGCCCCAATCAGAACTGTTGTCATCTCCATCCAAACACACATTGATGTCCACCACCGAAACCAAATAGAACCAAACCAGAAATGAAAATATGAACTACCACCAAACCAGATCCATCCACAGCAAATGAACATTGAGAAAAAACCTCCACACCTTAAAACACGAAACCCTTAAAAGATGATAAATAAAAAGGGAAAGAATGAAACGGGGAAGAATACCTGAAGGAACCTGGATGGGAAAACCTGAAGGAGGCCAGGAATGAATCCCTGAAGGAAATATCCACGGCCACCGAACCATATGGCCCAAAAACTCCTAGGTACCCACCTCTACAAATCCAACCTGGAGAGGATCAGTGGAATACTAGGCTAGAGTAAGTTTTAGGCAGTCGAGGAAGAAGAACAGGTAGAAAATCGAATGAAACAGAGGATGAAACCCACGAAAAATAAAAAACAAAGAAAGAGGAAGGGGAGACCAGGGGATAGAACCAAAGGGAGAAGAGATGAAGACACCTTGAAGATCCATGGACACCGAGCCGCTAAACACAATACCTCAAGAATCCAACTCTTCTAAATCGACCTGGAGAGGAGCACAGGAACACGAGGTCAGAGCGAGGAGCGGAAGCCAGGGAAAAGGCGTTACTCTTTCATCGGACCAGACCAACAATGAAAGTGAGGAGATGATGCAATAAGAAGAGGATATAGCATAATGGGAATTAGGAGGAACCCTAGAAAAGAGAAGCAAGGGGAGTGATCACAAACCCGGTGAGAGACGATTCGCTGCCGAAGAAAAGATGGGGAAAACCCTAAAGAGCCGACATCAAGAAGATATCGAGAAGAAAACTGGAGAATATAAGGTCCGAAGAGGCAGGAGGCAGGAGGAGGATGGAAAAAAACATCGTCACCAAAAGACTCTCCAAACCCTAGAGGAGGGCGAGAGCAGAGAACCTAGCGAGTGAGGGTCCATACTTCTTTTACATTGATTATTTACGATTGTTTTATATTTCATTTTGATTAAATAAATGAAGGTATTGATGATGTTTAAATGGTGAGTTTACACATAGAATGTCATAAAACATTGTTACTTTGGCATAAATCAAGGCGTGTTTTGATATATTCTTGTAGGAGTCATCAAATTCCTAACCAAATGTTACATCTTTATTTTGGATTAATTTTTTCATTTTTATTTATAATTTTGTACTCTTTTTTAAATAAATTTTAATTTATGGAAAACTGATATGTTTTTTCTTATAAAAGTATCCATTTGAAAGGTTTATTTCTCAAAACAATGATTTTAGATGAATTTCTTACAAAAAAACTAATTTTTTTGAGTGATGAGTTTTTATATTTATTTTTCTTTAAGAAGAAACAAGGATTTTTAAATTAATTTTTTTGGAAATTACTTTAAGTGTATGATTGATTTTTTTAATGATTTATTCATTTATGTTAGATCTTTATGTTTTATATGGATTCATTTTAAAAAATGTTATTAATAAATTACTTATAACCTTGTTATAGAGTGAATTTTTGAAATGGTACTAAATTATTATGATTATAAAAATAGAGGCTTTAGAAACCATGAGTTGATTAGTGGTTTTATGTTTGTTTATTTTTTTTATTCAGTGTCCAAAAATTAAAAAATTCTATTCAAGTATGTTATGATTAAATTTATTAATTTTAATATTTAAAACATATAATTTTATCAGGTATAACATTTTAAAAATAATTTTAATAATGAAGAGGAATCAATTATCCAAATAAACATTATTTTATAAGAATTTATGAAATGATTTTCATAATAATAAACATGTTTGGTTATAGTTGAATTGGTATTTATATATAATTATGGTTTTCATATATTCATTCAAAATCCCACTGGAATGGAAGTATTTGAGTAAATATCTTTTTTTATCTACATTTAAATGCTAATAAATTTATTTATGGTTTTTGAGTTGTTGTTTTATTATTTATGTTTAATATTAAATTTCAAAATAATAAGTGTATAAAAATAATTTTTTTTATAATAGTTGTTTTATATCATTAAATTAACTATTTTAATCAAGTGATCTATTTTTTAAAAGTAAATTTAATTTTGTGTTTAATTTCATGAATTTATAATGAATTTATAAAGATAAATAAAACATATTTTAAATTATAAAATTCAATTTAGTGGGGTTAAATTTATATATATTGTTTATGTATGTGAAAATATTTAACAACATATTTATAGAATTGAGTTATACAATTTTTTGAAACTAATTTTTAAACACCATTAGTGATTGGTTTTATCTATTTTTTAAGATAAAATTTTTAATGTCTTATAATGTAATTATTATTTTGTGGGTTTCTATTTTTTTGTACTCAAAGTACAATTGTTTGTAAATAAATATAAATTTTTAATAATTATGCAGATTCATAATTCAAATTTAAAGATAAATGTTATTATTTAAAATTTAAAATATACTTCATTGGTTAAATGATATATTTAAATATATTTCGATTCAGTTAAGAAAATTTTGAAATTTAAATTGAGTAAAAGTGGGTGTAGTTTTTATGGGAATATTAATTTAATTTGTGTATTAAGATGAATGAATTTATTTGGTTATAAAAGGAATATTGAAAAATCTTGGTCTTTCTAAAGAAATGTTTCTTGTTCATGGGAATTTTTAATTTAATTGTTTTTTAGGATTATTGAGTTTTAAACTATTTTAATTGGAATTTTCGATGTGTGTGTGTTATAATTTCATATTTAGACATGTTTATTTTATTTAATTAGCATTAATTTTTTTATTTTAAGTTATTTTATGATATTTTTTGAATATGTAGTGGATATCTATTAGTTTGAGTTATATGTGGATTCAAGACAAATAATTCAATTATTGACCTTGTGTAATATACCTAAATAAGTATATTGGTTTTGAATTTAACTATTTTTTCCTACAAATTTTGAAATTGGAATATTCATTAATCTAATATCTTTGGAATTTATAGATTTTTCTACTGATATAAGATATAAAATGAGTATAAATCATTAAATAGTCTTTTAAAAATCTCATGTTCACCCAAAATAGGTGAATTTTAGTGTTTAAAATTTCTCAGAAAAGTTTATAATCAAAATAATGAATTTTTTTATAAACCAGGTGATTTTAACTTACGGAAAAACTATATATCAAGTCACATGGTTTTATATAGGACATCTCTAACCATACATGATACTGTGCGTGGTGTTTTTATGATCTAATGTTTTTACTTTATTTTTGGTTTATTAGTTTCTTATACACTTAAAACTCTACTACTTTGATTATATTTCCTTTCACGTGTTCCCTATAATGCTTCTTGGTTTATTGAGTTTTCATTTTGTCAACCTATGTGCTATTATTAATTATTCATTAGAATGATTTATCAACCTAATCATCTATAAGGAATTATTTATAGGAAACCAAGTATGATTAAATTATAAATTATCAGTTATGTGTATCTTCCACATAGTTATAAAATTATCATTTTGAAAATCATATGATGATTTAATTTCTTAAATTATGTTTATTATTATAGGTTTTTTCTTCTATATATGTATTTTTATTCTATACATTTTGTTTTATTGGTTTTAATATTTTGGGGCATGTAATTTATTATATTTTTTTATATAATTAAACATTCCATGTCTTTTTTCTTATAAACCTGTGTGGAAAACAAATAATTCAAGTTTCAACACTTGTTTTTGTAGAAAAATTACATTGAAATTCCTCTTAGAAAAATCACCTAAGACATCAAACATCATTTATTCATAATAATAGTCATTGAAAGAAACTTTCAATATCATTTTTTGAAAAAAGGACGTTGATATAATTAATAAATTCATCTAGGTGGGCTTTCAATGCCTATTTTCTATAAGAAAAAACGTGGAATATTTTATGTGATTTTTATATGTTAAAGATAATATGACATTCAATGTTGTTTTATCAAAAAACAACATTTAAATTTGGATGTTATCTTTTCCAGATAGTTTTTATAGTAAAACAGATGTGGAAATATCTTTTTAGAACTAGTTTAAAAAAAATAACATTGGAAGGCCCCTTAAAATTATTTTTGGTTAATTTTTAAATGTTGGTTTTTTTAAAATCTTTTATGACCAAGCAGATAAGGAATATTATAATATTTAGGATTTTTTTTCAAGTATGTTTGAGAAGAGAATAAATCACCTCACTTTGTATCAGTGGATAATCAGACTAACCATTGTATTCAAGAAATTAAATTCATAATTCCTATGAAAGTCTATTTTATTAAAAAGGAAAGATGTTTTTAAGGTAGGGATGTTAAATAAATTCCATGGTAAATCTGATGATGATAAAGGTGATCAATCAATACTTAAATATCCTGATAGATGGGATCGTGATGAAATAAATCATGTGATTTTTGTATAATGTGAATTTTGGTAAAAAGACAGATGAATATTTAATAATGTATCAATTTGTTTTTAATAAATACAGATGAACATGAATCATTATGGTTGGTGTCATATAGCATATTTTTAATATGGAATCATTTCAAATTCTGTGCTAATTTTTTTAGGTCAATAATCATTAGGAAGAGGGTATCATCATGAAATGTTGTCTTCTAGGAATGAGTCTTCATAAAAATGGTAAAGGCATAGGTTTTTTGAAGGTTGGTATGAGATTCATAAAGATGTGTAGCCTCATTAATTATGACGGTGATCTCCACGATTGTGAGAAGTGGAGCATCACAAGCAAGAGATGGTTTGTTGGTGATCTATGTGAAAATAAAAAATGTCAAAGGAGTACAATGAATAGAAGAGCACCGTGATGATATTTTTGAGTAATATGGAAAATTTACTGGAGGTAGTGGAGCATCATGAATGGGCGAGCCTATAAGTATGAGGTTACCTAACTTCATTTTAGATGAAAATAATCAAAGAAAATTTTGAATTAATGTAATTTCACAGAGGTAGAGGAGATTTGTGATGTTGTATTTCTAAGAAATATTAGACATCATTAAATGACTTCAAAAGTTGTGACTGATGCCAATGCTTCTATATAATGGGTTCTTCATAATTATGGTATATTTCACACTGGCTCAGTGATCATTGCGAATTCAGTTTTATTTATGAAGGTTGTAAGCTTCATGAGGGAGATTTGTGAACATCAGTTTCAAATACTTGATTTAAGTGAACAAATATTTCGAAGATCATTAACTCAGGTCTATGGAAACATGGAAATAAAAATGAGGTATCCTATTGAGTATCATTACGATGTTCAAAAAGTTCTAACCATCTTTTGGGTATGAAAGTGAAGAATTTATTTAAAATATGAAACTTTTTAAAGTTGATCAATAAGAACTATAACATTGTATTGTATCATTTTATTCTAGAAGAAATAGACACACTATTGTATTTTTTTCATAGTGCTATATGAGTGTAAGGTCATATTATAATCATTGTATTCAACACAGAATGATTATTTTCTATTGGATTATTTAGTATTGGATTGTTTCCAAACCATATCAATGATGTAGATACTCTTGTTAAGTAGTGAAAAGTGTAAATTATTATGTTCCCATGGATGTGTGATTTATTTGTATTCAGTAGGGAATGAAATCTCGAAATTTATTTCACTGTAATTTCATAAGTAAGGAAGAATAAAATAAATATTTATCACTGATTCACCCCCTTACCCCTCTCAGTGATAATTGAATCATGATTGGGAAAGTTCAAAATTGACTAAAAACTATTATTTATAACATCTCCTTGATTAAATTATTTTAGAAAATGAAATTCAATCATAAAAAATCAACATAGAAATATTTTTTCCCACTAGTGAGTTTATACCAGAATGACTATTTTATGGAAGAATTGTTAATAGATGGATAATAATAAATTATCAAGTAATGTTACATAATATTTTATGAATGAATATGTTTTTTTAAATAAATTTAAGATGAATCTATATTTGTTATTAAGTATTTTTGAATATGTACAATGCAATATGAGACCTCAAGTAAAGTAATGTTGATACAATCTAATTTCTTTTTAAGATTTTCTATGAAATTTTTTTTAAGGGATATTATATAGATATTATCAATTAAAACCCATATATTTTGTTATAAACTATTTATTCATGTAACCTACATGTGATGGTACCATTTTCTTCCCTTTCTTACAGGAAATTCTCATGATATTTATTTTAAGAAAAACTGACTTTATTTTTTATTTGGTTGGGGAAGTTTTTCTTCCAAATCCATGTTCTCTAAAATTTTTCAAGAATGTTTTAATATGATCAAATTATTTTTTAAATTCATTTATACCAATGTTTTAATTTCTAAAAAAATGTTTAAAAATATATTTTTTAGTCTAAAACACCTTTTGTTTAACCTAGGATATTCATTTTCATTATCTATTCAAATTCATCATAATGGTTTGTAAATAAAATGTGGATTATCCTTAGAATATCCCCTAGTAGTGTCAAAACAGGTGTGTAGTAGGGCCCAATTTCATATACCAGGTTAATCTGAGTATAGATCGGAACACCTTGTTGGTGTTATTACTCCTAGGTACTTCAATGCCAGAACAATGTCCACTTGTAGTATCTAGAAAGGGACGTAATCCTAAGAAGACCCACATAATCTATACCTTAACAGATATATAGGATGTTATCCCATAATTATCCTCATGTTTTACCTTATGGGTTTGTTCACCCATATATGTACTCCAAAATCTAGTTCCTAAGGTTTCAACTAAACCACCCTTTGATACCAACTGTACGCCCTGATCCCAGAAGCCCAGAGTCGATGCATTATGTTTTTACATTGGCATGATTACAAGGAATCAAATATTGAAACTCCAATCATATTAGAACTAATGGATATCTAGATTACATATATGATACCCATAATACATTGGTAAATATAATATAAAAACATGTTATATAAAGGAATGAAATAAATTGCATCCTTGAAACTCATTAAAATGATTCCTCTTCATAAATATATGAAATGAAACATAAAAGGGGGGAGATAAAATGACCAATAAGGTTAGGTAAAGAAGAATAGATAATAAATCAATGAGAATAAATAAACATTTAATGGAAAATAACTGATAAAAACACCATTAAAATTAGCAGATAAATAAAATTTAATATGGAAAGGTAAGAAACTAAAACACATGACATTTAATCAATAAAATTGAAAACTAAATGTTTCCATTGATATGTTGATGAAAAATATCATGGATTAATAATATATAAAACTAAATGATGGAAATGCTTATTTGTTAGAATCCATGATTCCTAGGTAATGGAACCATTTCCTTCAAGAACTTTCACAAGACGGTTTAGTTATCGGGTAAAACCCATCTATTTTGGCCAACTATTTCGACTCATGAGACTACTGATGCATCGAGGAGATATCTATAAATGGGCCCCACCAATGTCATACATGTACAAAGTATTAAAAATTTCATATAATGGATTTAATCAACAAAAAATATGCCTTATAGGATATTTGTATTGACTAAAAGATACATATTTATCAATAATCCCCCCTGGTAATCAAATGACTATCAAATGAACACTGTATGTAAAAATGATATGTGGTTTAGCCAATAAAGATGTCCATTTTAGGAAAATATGGATATTCAAGTAAATTTATAATGAAAAATGATTAAAATAATATTTTTTAAGATAATGTAAACTATAACAAAAAGGAAGTGAGATTGAAAAGATAATCATTAAGAGAATTATTTAGGAAAATAATATTTAAACATTCCAAAGTGTCCCATAAAACTTTGAAACATTTAAATCACAATCACCATGAAGGAATAATATTTAATGAAACTTATAATATCAAGAGATTAAATATATTTATTATATAACCCATCAAATGGAAGTAAATACACCAAATAAAAGTGAATGGGTACATAATAATAGATAATTCTCAATGGAATGTAATTTGGAACAAAATTCTCTTACCCTAACATTTTTTCGGTATTTACCCTCCTATATGGTGGTTTAAAATATTTTACTAACTTATACCATAACCATACTCATTTTTATAATATCATATATTAATAACTTTTATTTTTTCTTACCTGTTTGTTATGTAATACCCCAAGATTTCATAGTACGTTATTTCTTTAATGTAATTTAATAGCTTGCGCTATACCCAACACCAAGTTTGAGTGAACCAAGACTTACCAATATAGCTATTTAAAAAGAGTTCATGAATATTATGAACTAAATTTTGAATTGTCTATATAATTTTAACATCAATATTATGTGTTTCTTAGACATAATATAATAACACAATCAATTTTTCTGATAAAAGAAGTATTTTACAAAAAATTCAATTTTACTGCCTGTTAATGGAGAACCCTTTTAAAATCCAATATTTCAAAATTTTATATATTAAATTTGATCAAATAATTTCAGTCTTTTTAATCGGGACATAAAAATTTAGTTTGGATAAATTCTTTGTTTTTTTCTGATAACTTTTATATTTTCATGAATAGTGAAAAATACTAAATTTTAATTGAAAACAAATTTTTATATCAAAATAATTTACAGTGTTAAATTAAAATTTTTAATGGTTTTGAAGTATAATTATATTATATTTTTATCATTTAATCCAATGATGGTCATTTTATATAATTTTACATTTAAATTGGAAATTAACACATATCTTTCTTTTGATAGCTTTTACTTCTCAAAAACCCGCTTTCAGGTTTCAACAACGGGAATTAATTTTAAATTTATTAATGAAACATCTATGCTTTTAATTTTTTTAAATATACATTAATTTTGAATTCGTAATATCAAAATTATCCAAGGGTGAATTTTGGACATTTTTATGAAAACTTTCAATTTTTAATGAATAGTGTAAAACACTGCATTATTGTTTAAAGATGACTTTTTATTTAAATAATTAGTTATTTTATTTAATTTTATTCTATGTAAAAATATATACCTAATAAATATATTTCTTCAATGTAATTCATTGGAGTAATATTATAATAAGATTAGATATATAAAATGTTTATTGAACTTTTAACGTCTTTTACCAACCTTTTAGGTACATTGCAAACTTGCAAAAATGAAATTTTACCACTTATGTGAATTGAATGTCAAAAATCTGAGAACCATGTTGACATAAATAAGTAAAAAGTTGTTCAATATGATGAAAATAATTTTTGGTGAATGATTACTTTTGAATTTTATTTACCACAGTTAAAAGTAAATAGGGTAATTAAAGGTAAAAATGACATTATAATTACCCTAACACATGTCTTAATTCTATAAGATAAGTGTATTTATTCCAAAATAAACCTTATGAATAAAATATTATCCTTTTGGTCCACTTGGATTAGATTAAGACATTTATTATTATTTTATTTAAAGAAGAATTAAAGGTGTTAAATTCAAATTTCATTAACTAAATTTTTTTAATATATGGTTATACATAAGATAAATTATACTATATATATTAATTATAAATATAAAAATATTTCCATAATATTGGTATTTTATTAATAAATTTTAGACATTAAATAATTAAATTTATTTATGATACAATGATGATGTAGTAATTACCTTATTGTTGAGAGATTAAAATAATGGATTTTAAAAATATTAAAATAATTTTAAATTGACACCTTTTATATATTCCAATAATTAAATAGGTTAATATGACAAGTTACAGTTGATTAAATAAATTTTTATTTAAATGATAAGGTTTTTATGACTTTCAAAAAAAAAACAAATACTAACTAGTGTCAAAATTGAAATAAATGAGTTTTTAAAAAAATACTATATTATTAATTGATATAATATTCCTAAAAATCTAAGGTTCAGACAAAGGAATTTTATAATAATATATATTTCATTAATGAAACACTTAGGGTTCTCTTATAATTTTATAGTATGTTTATTATCCATGTAATATAAAAATACAAGGAGACATTGTAAAAGTTATACTATTTAACTAAGAGTTAAATAAAAAAGATAAGGTGAATATGGTGACCTAAACCTATATAAAACCTACTGGTTAATATTTTTTCGACCTATCCCTACCTTTTTTGCAAAATAAATCTTTTGGGATCCATTATAAACCAAATACGAGTGTATAATAAATTAATATTTCATGTTTTTTCTAAAGAGACCCTCACCTATCTCATAAAAGGGTACTTCCCCTTCAATCAAAATCACTCCTCCAAATCCATTTGGCTCGGCCAAACACTACTCAAATGTCCTCCCAACTACCCCAACTATAATTTATAGGCCTTAATTTGATCATATTCTAAAATAAGGATCCCTTTTGATCAAATCAAAAGGATTCACCCGAAGAAGAGGTAATGATTTCATCACCACTTTCAAAGTTCTTTTCTTCTTCCACTTCATATTTATTTGGTGTTTCCATACCAAAATAATAAATCCAATAACTTATTCATAATGTGATGTTATTTCAAATCTGGTACAACCATATTCATTATTTAATCCATCCTATGAATGTCAAGTCACCATACATGATTACGTACGGCTTACCATCTCCATGTCATGGTGTAGTTTGTTATTCAACACATCATTATTTGGATGGGTATAATAATGACTATAAATGATGTAAATAATACATATAACTTGTTTATTATTATCTATATTTATATATCATCCAATTACATATTATTTCTCCGTTAATAGAATGAAATTTTCGCTCGTGCATATGTACGGATTACGGTCTCCACGAAGGTAATGAGATTCATTACCAATCATAACCATTCAAGAAAAATTTACAATTTATGAATAAATTTTTTATCTAATAACTTAATATAATTAGTTATATGGATAAAATAAATCTTATCTATAAAAAACATGGCTTATGAAACAAAGAATATGACCGAAAACAAATCATTTAACACCTAAAACGATGATAATACTGAAATATTATTAACAATGATATTTTAGAAGATCACCTATGATTTCATATTTATATATGTGGTTTTTGTATAATATAATAACAATGATTAAAATATTATAACACAGGTTAACGTACCCACTATCATGTAAAAGTACCTTGTAAGGATTAATTCAATAATCTCTTCAGTATCCAAGGTTGTTTATACATGATTATTTACTTGGACCTCTTTATCATCCACATCTGTGTTTCTTAAAAATGAATTTCAAAACATTTTTACTATTTCCTAAACTATGGGTTAAAGAAATTTATACTGTTGTTTAACATTTTATAAAATGTTTATAATGGAATCTTTTTGTCATTTTTCAAACAAGGCCCTTTACAACCTTTTCGAAAAAATTAAGTAATGAGTGTTTTTTTACTTATACGGTGGGTGCTGTTATTTTCCGCCATTATAACACCTTCCAATATTCCATTATAATTGTATAAGAATATTTCCAAAATAAATGTTTTATTTTATAATTACATTACTTTTAAATGATTTCAAAATAGAAATATATATTTCTCTCAAACAGTTTTGATTTCATCTATGTCAACATGTTTTGATGGATTTTACACTTTTTCGAAGTTGATTTATTATAATATAATCTTCCATATTTTATTAAAGGTTTTTTTATATGTTTTAATATGGATGGGTTATTTTTAGTCCATTCATGGTTTATGGTCAAGGTATGAACATTTATTATGCTAGTTTTAATAGCAATGTTTATGTTATATTTCAACCTTTTCATATGAGGAACGCATTGGACTTAGTATGTGAGGGGTGGAGCCCTCTATTTCTCCTCGATGCATCGGTAGGTCTCATGAGACAAACTAGTGTATTGGAACAAGGCTTTGAAAAAATATTATTTGCAGTATTGGCATGATGCCTTGACTCTGTGGTTATGATATCCGACATTATGCATTCCATCATTATGAAATTGGCTATTGATATTACATGTGATTATTTGAGTAATAGAATATACATGTAAATAAGTAAATGAAATTATTAGATTTATATTTTCCATATTGTGCGGATGTTTATTTTTAAAAGGCATATGTTTTAGTCTTATACATTTCCTTAAATGGTTATGCTTATTTATGTAATTTTCTGGTAAATTTTTTACCCTTACTAAGCATCTAATCTCACCCATTTCTTATGTTTTATTTTCCCAGGATTCAAAGAAGTGTGTTGTGATAGATATTTAGGGTTAAGCTTGGGTAATAATGTAATTATCATAGGATTATTTATGTTGTGGTTTATGTTTGAATGTGTAATGTAACATTCATGTATGTAATCTATTTTCCAAGACTACTTAACTGATCTGTCTTTTGGGACATGATTCCTTGTAATCATGACAATATATTAAAATAATGCGTTGGTTTTGGGCTTCTAGGGTCAGGGCATTACAGTTGGTATCAGAGGAAGTTTAGCAACAACTATGGAAATAGATTTAGATAAAATATGATTAAGAATCATTACCCTAAGATAAACATTGTGGATTAGTATAGAATAACATCCTAGAATTTTGGTAATGTAGAGATTTTGTGAATTTTTCATGAAATACATCCTTTTATGGATATGAGTAGGTGAAGGTGGTTCTGGCATAATTTTATCTAGGGGTGAAACCCAAAAACACCGCTTTGATCTAGACTCAAATGAGAACTGGTGCACAAAAAGGGGCATTGCTGCACTCTTGGTTACGACACTCCTGGGGGATATGCTTAAGATAATTCATATTTTCTTTAAAAAACATTATGAAGCATTTATGAGTAAATATTTTAGAAAAGAAACCATTTTTATGATTATGATACTAGATATTCAATTAATTTTGAGAAATTTTCCAGTTTTGGGATTATATATTATGATATGATCTAAGCTAATGTATTTAATCGTTAGAAATGGTGCCCAGTAGAAGGAATTATAACTTCATAAATACACATGATCCAAATAGTAAGAATGATCATATCATTCACGATCTTAAGCCAACATTTAGAAGGTAAATAGTCTCCCACATATTCTCTTCATATGAAGAAATAATATCTTTTGTTAATAAGATAAGTAAATAATTTTCTAAGTCATATGACTTTTAAGGGAAGCCAGAGAAGAAGAGGATGACAGAGAAAAATATGGATAAAGGAATGAAAGGAACGAAAAAGTTTCCTATATGTGATAACTGTGGAAAGAATCACCATAATAAGTGATTGAAAGTAATGGGAGTTTGTTATAAGTGTGGAGAAAAATGACACCATGTTTTTGATTATAAAGGTAAGAAAAAGGTTTCAAATGCACAATGCTATATCTTAAAAGAGTTGGGAAAATATGCAAATCAATGTCCCAATCATCAGAGTATACCCCTAATGATGTTGTTGGATAATAATAAAGTTATGATACTACCGCAGATAAGGAGGAATGATTAGTGTTCTTTACTTGTTATTAAAGAATTGTGTCATTTGAGTACAAGTTATAAGAATTATATAGTATATAAGGATTGTACTGTAGTATGTTTTCATTAGGGATTTGAGATATTACAGTACCAAGTAAAGTGACATAGTTTCATGTTAAAAATTTGGTAAATATATCGTTGGGGGAAATATATCACTTAATATGCCTCTGAAACTGAAATAATGATTTTGGAATAAGACATAATTGTGTTGGATAAAGTATATTGGATATTATTGACTACCTTGGAACTAATTAATTGTTTTTTTATTCGACCATTTTTGGTGTTTTAGTTTTTTTTATTTAATGAGTATATCTGGTACTCTATAAGGAATAAGGGGGCATGAAAGTATTCAATAAGGTTTTATGATCATTCTGGGTGTTACCATGTTCTAAGAAAATAGACGATGAAGGTATTACCATGTTATTATGTATAAAAAAGAGATCATAATTATGTTTAACTCCCATAAAATTTTTTTGAATATGAGTTTGGACATAATTATTTTTGGATATGTCTAAAGGTTTTAATGGAGTAAGTTGAGTACTTGATATTATATATGAGGTTAAAGTATAATTTATCAGATACTCTGACCAAAAATTTTGGATTTTAGTAAAAATTTAGAGTATTAAGGAAATACTTTTGGACCATATGATTTATCAAATGAACATTAGGCATTAAAAATCATTTTTGATCATTCATTTCATAGTATAAGGAATGAAGTGAAAATTGATCGAAGCCCAACCAACTGATGAGATTATGATTAAGACAAGTAATAAAATCATGTATGTTTTCTTGATTTTTTATCTTGATT
The DNA here is from genome assembly GCA_963277665.1 of Viscum album. Classification (NCBI taxonomy): domain Eukaryota; kingdom Viridiplantae; phylum Streptophyta; class Magnoliopsida; order Santalales; family Viscaceae; genus Viscum; species Viscum album. The sequence goes on along the minus strand of OY728163.1, from coordinate 1,203,006,509 downwards.
GTGAATTAATCCCTCCTCTTCAAAAAATAAATTATCTAAAAAATGGTGATATCCTAATACCTTTTTTTTGAATCGATGATATTTTAAATAATCATAGATTTATGGATTTGTGGTCATCAAAATTTTCCCTTTATTATTTACTTGATTGTGATTGATGACATCAATCACTCCATATAAATATTTATGTTTTTTCTCCAATTATGGGTCTATAATTTCCACCAACGTTCTCCTATTATAATCCCTAATTTTGTGGTGGCTTATTTATTTCCCTTTCCCTCTTATTAAGACAAAATTTTAGTAACCCTATTTCCGAAGTGGGTTTTCCACGACGGTATGTTTTATTTTAAAACTATTATTTCCAAAAATAAATTTCAATTTGCGAGAATGAAATATATTAAAGGAGTGGAGAATGTAACACCCCCAAATTTAATAGTACATTATCCCTTTAAAGTAATTTAATAGATTTCACTACACACAACACCAACTTTGAGAAAACCACGACTTACAAAACTAGTTGTTAAAAAAACAGTTATAAATAGTATTTACTACATTTTGAATAATCTACATATTTTTAACATACATACTATGTGTTTCTTATATATAATTTAGTAAAAAATTATATATTTCAAATAAAATGACTATTTTTCAAATTAAATAATTATTTTTCAAAAAAAATGCAATTTTACCCCATGTTAATAGATGACCTTTTTTAAATAAAATATTTCAAACTTTTATATATTCAATTAGACAAAATAATTTTTTTTTGAATAGGGACATTAAAATTTAGTTTGGATAATTGTTTGGTGTTTTTCTGATATCTTTCATATTTTGATGAATAGTGAAAAATACTAAATTTTAATTGAAAACAGCATTTTTAATAAAAATAATTAAAATTGTTAAATTATAAATTTGAATGGTTTTTAAGTATAATTAGATTATTTTTTTATCATTTAATCTAATAAGGCCGATTAAAAGTAATTTTACAATTAAATTGGACATAAACACATATCATTCTTTTCAGAGCTTTTACTTTTCAAAAACCCACTTTCTGATTTTGACAACGAGAATTAATTTTAAATTAATTAATGAAACTTCTATGTTTTTAATTTTGTAAAATAGACATCATTTTTTAATTTTTAAAATCAAAATTATCTTAGGGTGAAATATTGGCATTTTTCTGAAAACATTCAATTTTTGATAAATAGTGAAAACACTACATTATTGTTTAAAACCAACTTTTTATTTAAATAATTAGTTATTTTGATTAAATTTATTTTAGGTCAAAATAGATACATAATACCTACATATGTTAAATGTAATTAATTGGATTCATTTTATTATAATATTAGATATATACAATTTTTATTGAACTTCTAACTTATGTTACCCACCTTCTAGGCACATTTACAAATTTGCATAAAACGTAATTTCACCACTTCTATGAATTGAATTTCAAAAATCATTGAGACATGGTTGACACTAGTAAGTAAAATCTGGTTCAAAAGGATGAAAATAATTTTTTTGAATAGTAACTTTTGAATTTTATTTACCACGGTTAAATGAAAATAAGGTAATTAAAGTTAAAAATTTTATTATAATTACCCTAACACATGTACTAATCCTATTTTATAAGTGTATTTCGACCAAAAAAAACCTTAGGAATAAAATATGACCCTTTTGGTCCACTCGGATTAGATTAGGTCATTTATAATTATTTTATTTAAAGAAGAGTTAAAAGTGTTTAATTCAAATTTTAATAACTAAATAATTTTTAATATAGGGTAATACATAAAAACAATTCTACTATAAATATTCATTATAAAGATAAGAATATTTCGTACATAATGTTATTTTATTTTTATTTTTTAGACATTAAATAATTAAATTTATTAATGACTCAATGATGATGCAGTAATTGCCTTATTATTGAATGATTAAAATAATTGATATTATAAATATTAAAATAATTGTAAATTGTGACTTTTTAGGTATTACACAAATTTTTTAGGTTAATATAAAATGTTAGGGTTTATTAAATAATTTTTTATGAAATAAAAATTTTGTTAGGAATTTCAAAAAAACAAAATACTTAATATTGTCAAAATTGTCATAAATGAGTTTTTTAAAAAATACTATATTATTAATTGATATAATTTTTCTAAAAATCTCAGGATTGGAAAAATTACTTAAATAATAATATATAATTCATTTATTAATGACTTGGGGTTCTCATGGAATTTAATTGTATGTTTATTAACCATGTAATATAAAAATACAAGATGACATTGTAAAAGTTAAACTATTTAACTAGGAGTTAAATATAAAAGATAAGGTTAAAATGGTGACCAAAACCTATCTAAATCCTATTGATTGAGAGTTTGTTGACCAAGAATCACCTTATCCACGAAATAAATCCTTTTTGATCCATTATAAAACAAATTTTATTGTATAATAAGTTAATATTTCAAGCTTTTCCTAAAGTAACCCTGACCTATCTTATAAAAGGGTACTTCCCTTCTCTCCAAACCACACCTCCAAATCCATTTGGATTGGACAAAACCTTCTATAATATCCTCCAAACTACCCTCAATTCAACATATAGGCATTAATTTTATCATAATCCAACCTAAGTATCCTTTTTGATCAAATCAAAAGGAAGCACCCGAAGAAGAGGTAATATTTTCATCACCTCTTTCAAAGTTCTTTTCTTTTCCACTTCCTCTATCTTTAATGTTTACATACCAAAATAATAAATCCAGTACCTTATATATACTAGGATGTTATTATGAATATGTTCAACCATATTCATTATTCTATCCATATGGTGAATGACAAGTCACCATACTTGCGTACGTACAACTTACCATCTTCACGTCGTGGTGTAGGTTGTTATTCAACACTTTATTATTTGGATGGGTATATTAATTAGTATAAATGATGTAAATAATAAATATAAAATTTTAATGATACATGTATTTGATATACCATCAAATTAGATATGATTTCAATATCAATAGAATGATATTGTCGCTCGTGCGTATGTACGGATTACCGTCTCCACAAACACGATGAGATTCATTCCCCATCATAACCATTCAAGAATAATATTCTTTTTATTATTAAAAATAATATTTATGAACAAAATATCATTCGGTATATGGATCAAATACATCCTATCCATAAAAATCATGGCTTACGTAACAATATATATGAAGGAAAACAAATCAATTAACACCAGAAATAATGATAATAATGAAATATTATTAACAAAAAAAATATTAAAAGATTATAAATGATATCATATTTATGTATGTGGTTCCTTTATAATTTAATAAAAATTATTTATATATTATATAGGAGGTTAATTTACCCTCAATCAAGGTAAAGTACAAGGTAAATGTTAATTCTACAATATCTTCATTATATAAGGTTGTTTCTTCAAAAGTATCTAATGGGACCTCTTTATCATCCACATTCGTGTTTCTCAAAAATTTAATTCAAAACATTTATACTATTTCCAATACTATGGGTTTATTTCACTTATACCCTTGTTTAAATTTTTATAAAATATTTATGAAGGAATCATTTTTTTCGTTTTCCTGACAAGGTCTTTTAGGACCTTTTCGGAAAAATTAAGGAAATAATGTTTTTTTAACTTATACGGTGGGTGAGGATATTTTACACCATTATAACACCTTTAAAGCTTAACTTCTAAGATTATAAGAATATTTTAAAAATAAATGTTTTCTTTTATAATTACATGTCTTTAAAATGATTTCTAAATAGAGAGAGATATTTCTCTCAAACAGTTTTGATTTCATCAATGTCAACATCCTTTGATGGATTTTACACTTGTGTGAAGTTGATTTATTATCATAAAATCTTCCATATTGTATTGAAGTTTTTGGGATATGTTTGACTCTGGAATGTTATTTTTATACCATTCATATTTTATGGTTAAAGTATAAACACTTATTATTCTAGTTTTAATATTAATGTTTATGTTATGCTCCAACCTTTTCATATGAGGAATGAATTTGACTTATTAAGTAACGGGTGGAGCCTAGTATAGCTCCTCGATGCATTAGTATGTCTCATGATACAAAATAGTGTATTTTCATAAGGCCTTGACAAAATCTTATTTGTAGTCTTGGCACGAGGTCTTGACTATGTGGTTATGATGTCTGTAATTATGCTTTCCATCATTATGAAATTGGCTATTGATATTACATGTGATTATTCGACTAGTAGAATATCCATGTGAATAAGTAAATGGAATTATTTGATTTATCTTTTCTATATTATGTTGATGTTAATGTTTAAAAGGATTGTTTCTGAGTCTTATACATCACCTTAAATGATTATGCTTATTTATAAAAGTTTCCTCTAATTTGTTTACCCTTACTGAGCATCTGAGCTCACCCATTTCTTATGTTTTATGTTCCTAGGATTCCAAGAAGTGTATGGTAATTGATATGAAGTGTAAATATATAGAAATAATGGTGTTTTCAAAGGATTATTTATGTTGTATTTTATGTTTGAGTGTGTAACGTAACATTTATGTATGTAATCTATTTTCTAAGACTACTAAACTGATCAGTACATCGGGACTTGATTCCTTATAATCATGCCAATATATTAAAATACTGCATCGTCTCTGGGGTTTTTGGTCGGGGAACTACATGTTAACACTCTTTTATTATTTTAAATATTTAATTGGATAATTTCATAGTTTTCTCAAATAAGCATTGAATTTTCATTTGTTTCTACTATTAGAAAGATAATTATATAATCATATGTATAATTTAACCTATGATTTAATAATCATATATATTTATTACATATGAATTTAGGATAATCAATAAAGTTTTCACTATTGGAAATAGTGGATTTAACTTCAGATAAATGAAATCAGTTTTTCTAAACTGATGAAAAAAGTATGCACCAGAGGTTTTTGGCATTAGTTTTACTAAATAATGAAGTGGAAAAGTTTTTATATATAGTTTTTTCATCTTTTTTACTAAAAAATGATGCCAAAAACTAATGATGAACCTCCATCATATTTTTTTAAAACCTATGTCATAAATAAAAAAATTTGCATTAGTTTTCACAAAACCCGATGCCAAAATGTTTTTTCTCAGTCAATTCAGCATCGATCTTCGTAACAACTGATTCCAATAACCTTTTAAAATTATTCAGTATTGGGACTCCCTCATTTTTTTGATCTATAAATTCTCTCTCCTAAATCGCGATGACTCCCTCTCGACTGGTGATGACTTTGAAGGCGACCCAATGATCCCCAATGGCCATTTTTGTTTGTTTTCATTGATTTTCAGGATCTGAGATATCCATTCTTCATCATATACAATTATTTAATTATCTGTAGAATTATTTTTTCCTTGAAAACTTGTTTCTTTCCAACATTCAACCGTGGTTTGATTTAATTTTTTTGTTCATCTTTATTGTTTGTTTTTACAGAAATTATTATATAGATCTTGCAGTTTTTATTCTTCAGCACATTTAAGAGAGAGTATTTTGTATTAAGGATATATTTTCCTTATTGAACTCTGAATTTTGAAAGTTTTGTTTTTAATTTTGAAGATAAAATATTTTTCATTTATTTATATTATTCATTTGCTTCAATTATTATTTTTTAGTTTATTGCTATTTATAAATTTTGTTGTATATTTTCTTTATTTGGGAAAAAATTATATTTTGAAGTTATTGAATGGTATTGATGATATTATGAAACAAAAAATGATATATGTTGTCATCATTCATTAATAAAATGGTAATCACATGTAATGACTCCATATTTTTCACCTGTTAAATTAATGAAATCTTCAATAATTTTGACATATGTGACACCAAACTAATGTAAAAACTATGTTAAATGAAATAATAAATGTTATATTATTGAAAATAATTAAATTATAATATCAGTAAAACACACACATATAATATTAAAATAAAATGTTTACTATTTTCAAATGTGTTTCATTTTTGATGTTTCCTATATGATTATAAATAGTTTTTATTAAATTTGAATCCTTTTATAATTTATTTGTTTATATATATATATATATATATATTTAAATTTCAATATGTTTTAATATATTCACCAATTATTTTGTGATATTAGGTATTAAATAGATATTAAAAAGATAAATTTATGAAGAACCACAAGTGAATATGAAAAAGGAGTTGATGAATTCTTGAAATTTTATAAATTAAATCTTCGAAGCATTGATTTGATTTTATTTACACATGTGAAGTGTTTGAGTATAAGAAAGATAAACTTTAGAGAAATCAAGGATCATCACAATTATTACTGTTTTAGTCTTAATTATGCATGCTGTATCTGGCATACTGAAAGAACTAAAAATTCAACATCCAATGTGGATGAAAATATTCATAATGAGAAAGAGGATCATATTGAAGAATTAATTCATGATTTTGGTGTTGAAACCATAAAATACCTCAATTTTTTAACAACTATATGGACATTCGAAGAAACCATTATTCCCAATTTGTAGTAAATATATAGTTTTATTAGCAGTTTGGAGATTTGTTAACTTGAAAGAATGAAATAAGTGGAATAATAAAATTTTCTCCACTTTACATGATATTTTAAAAGATATACTTCCAAAAGGAAATGGGCTTCCAGAGTCAAATTATGAGGCAATGAAAATATTATTCCCAATGGGATTGATATATAAAATTATAAGTTCTTCTCCTAAAGAATGTGTGTTGTATAGTAAAGGATATGAATATTTATTATGTTTTCATACATGTGGGACATCATGCTATAAGATTGATAAAAAATAAACTTAGATTAATTCTCAAGTACTGACCTCTAACCCGAGGAAACATAAAATTTTAAATTTCTAATGATATCATCCAATAATTATTTTATGCAATTCTGATAATTCAAGTATGATTCATTCTTTGGTAATAGAATCACAACTCTAGATAAAGCAATTCGGTACCTTTCAATAATTTCTCATTTGAAGAATCTATTTTAAAATTCAATTGACACAGAAAGATTAATATAGAATTCAGAAGAGAACATCTCTAATGATAACTTATGTCACCATAAGGATTCACCATAGTGGAAGAGATTTGATAAAAAATTTCATGATTTGGGAAGTGAAGTTATAAATCTCATAATGGGATTGTGTTCTGATGGAAAGAATCTATATTACATTCTATGTTTCAAAAATTGTTAATTTTCCTATTTTTTGGAAGTTTACAACTTATCCCCACATCTATGTATGAAGAAAAAATATTTTATGATGAGCTTGATTATTTTTGGACCAAAAAAATATAGGAAATGATATTGATGTGTATCTTTGACTATTAATTGATGATTTAAAACAACTATGGGAGAAATGTGTTAGTGTTTTTTATGCATAGAAAAATTAGTATTTTCTTTTATGGTCTATGATATTGATTACTATAAACAAATTACATTCACATTGAAAATTATCTTGATACAATGATAAGGTATGTAAAGTATGTCTAGTTTGTGAAGAAGAGACTTCATATTATCAATTGAAAAATGGAAGAAAGATAGTGTACATGTGACATTGATTTTTTTCTTCTAATTGATCATCCTTATCATATATTGAAACAATAATTCAATAGTTTAAATGAATACAACATTCTCCCTCATCTAATGTCAGTTGAATAATATTATGAAAGGGTGAAAAATATTATCTTGACATTTGGAAAGAAAATAATTCCAGGACATCAAAAAAATATTTGGAAGAAAGAATATATATTTTTCAAACTAAATTATTGAAGATATTTAGAGGTAAAAAATAACATCGATGTTATGCATGTTGAGAAAATATATATGTGATAGTTTGATTGGAACTTTATTAGACATAAAATTAAATACAAAAGATGAATTTAATGCTATATTGGAATTTATATCAATGGGAATAAATTTGGATTTAGCTCACACAATGAAAGGAAACGGAACATATTTACCTCATACATGTCACACATTAATCAAGATTGAGAAGATTAATTTTTTTAGTTTCATTATGGTATTAAATTACCCTATGGTTATTCTTAAAATATGGAGAATTTAGTGTCATTGAAGGATTTTAAATTAATAGGTATGAAATACCATGATTTTCATATATTGATGTAAGAAATTATATCAATTACACTGTGTGGTATATTTTGGAAAACTATTGGAAAGAATATCATTATATTATGTAATTTTTTCAAATCCAACTGTAGAAATTTTTTATCCAAATTAGTTGGATGTGTTGGAGAATGAAGTATCTCTTATTATTTTTTAACTAGAAATGTATTTCCCACCTATGTTTTTTGATATAATGGTTCATATATTAATTAATTTGGTGCATAAGATAATGATATATGGGCCTATTTATTTATAATGGATGTGTCCTTTGGAATGATATAAGAAAATTTTGATGGGATATGTTAAAAATCCCTATTTACTAGAGGCTTATATTGTTTAGACATATGTATCGAAAGAGGTGATTGAGTTCTGTAATGATTATTTGTTTTAAGTTGATAATAATGGCCTCCCTATATCTTGACATAGGACACTTGATAGTAAAGGTATAAGGATTCAATGCTTATAGGTAAAGACCTTTCCACATGATGAAGTGATGAAGGAAACATTTATAAATTTTGAACAACATAAATGAGGTTCAATCATATATCTCATCCCATATTGTAGAATTAATGTTAGGATATTCAAAAATAAATAAATAATGGTCGATGATTGAGAATAAAAAGTCATTTGTTTCATAGTTTAAAGAGAAAGTCATCACATATATATCTACATCAGAAACATTGAAATGGTCGGTAGGGTGGCGATCTCTTAATGTAATCAAATGGTCTGGTTTTGATATTAATGGGTACACATTTTACATGAAGAAGTTGTATTAAAGAGTATTATACAAAATAGTGGTGTAATGGAGATTATTGAAGAACTATATTGTTTGAGTGGAAGATATAAAAACATGATTTCTACATCAATGTCGTATTTTGGAGTCCTTGAACACATATGGTAAATTGATTGTATTAAATTTCAATTCACTTTGTTTAAGTGGAATTGTGTTTCAAGTAATAGTGGTGTTAAAAACAATGAATATGGGTTTAAACTGGTTGATTTGAAACGATTAAGTTATAATAAGGTACCATTTATCATGTACACACATGAAAAGAAAATATTTTATGTCATTGATACATCGAATGACTAGTGGTCCATCATTTTTCAATGGAAAATAATCCATTTAGTTGATGTGTATGATTATGATGTTATTGATTTATTTGAGGCTTCTTCTTATATTACTAAATTTATGGATAACAGTGATTATAATCAAGACATAGTGAATAAAATATGAAATGATCATGATGAAGGGACATGGTAAAATACTAATGTAATTTCCTAATTAATCTTGTAATTATTAACTTTATATTGATTTTTTTTAATTTACATCTGTAAAAAATGTATTATTTAAAAACTATTGGATCTATAAATATATATATATATATGATTATTTTTTTTATTTTTTGTGTTAAATTTATATATTCCATGGTTATGGTTAAAAAAATTCATTGAAAAACCTGATGTATATTATTATATTTTGGTTTAATTTACACATATGAGAACACCTTCTCAAAATTTAATATTTAAAATTTTAAATGTTTATGTCTTTTTATAATTAATGTTTATATTTAACAGTTCACCTTGAATATTTTTTTGGTCGAGAATCATAACATTATAATTTTAAAAAATATTTACATGTGTGACACTTATGTTACATAAATGTTTTTATTTTCATATTTTATAATTACTAGCTTTTCCAATAATATTTTGGAACATAATAATTTCTCTACATTTTCCTGTTATAATGATAGATACAAATACCTAGATAGATAGATGAACATCTACTGAGGTATTTGTATTTTTATTATTATTAAATATCTTGTAATATAATTACCTAATGAAAATTAACTTTTAATTTGAAAATAAATAAATGCAGGCCTACTAGTGAGACTTTATCTAGAGAGTCTTCTGCATTTAGTATTCAGAAATCTAATCCTCAAGTTAGTAAACATGGAATTACAATTTTACCAAAACTATCACCTTACCATTGAGTGGAGTGATTACATAATCATTTTTATGATAATAATAACGATAATGTCCTAAATGAAATGAAATTTATTAGAAATATCTAGATGTATAGCCATTGTAGGATAATCATTTTATATCCTAATTATAATTCTATCTACATGAGGGTGATAGATCAGCTTTGGGAGGCTGTGAAGGTAAAATATCTCAATTGATTTATTTTATCTCATTTTTCAAATATGATATATTTTAAATCACTAATATTTATATTATACAACTATAGATTACATTCAATTTTAAAGAAACAAAATCAGTTAAGAAAAGATGTCTTATTTTAGTGGCGGTTCGATGGAGGGAGTTTAAAATGAAGTTGATGAAAAATTATATGATTGGAAATAGACAAAATGAGAGTACATTTCTCAAGTATCCATTTTTATATTAAGATACATGGATGAAATTTGTTTCCACCCAACACGATAAAACATTTTAGTTATGATGAATATATTATATGTTATTGTAAAATTTATAAAATATGCACCTAATTAGTTATTAGTTTAACTTTTATTAAACTGTCCTCTAGGAAATCCTATCAAGACATTCAGTTTTATATTGTTTACCCTCGTTCTTTATCACATGGAGGGTATCACTTATTGGAGAAAAAATGATTGAGGAAAAGTTTGAAGCACTAAGATATCACTTCACTAGTGGATCTCATGTGGTCCAATAATTTCCTCAAATCCACCCACCCTCCATGAGAAATGGAAAATAGAGAGATAAATAAAAACTAAATTTTTTTACTGAGAATGTTAAGGAATTAGGTAAAATAATTCTTTATAAATAATTATTATTTTTTATGATTTTTTGTAATTTATAAATTTACAACAGTAATATGCCATTTTCATTTTTTCATTTCATGATGAAATTCAAGAGAAATCGACACAGGGAAATTTTATCCCTAATCGTAGGGTAGACATCCTAACCACAATATTATGAAATCTAGAACACCGCTGTCATATAATAAAATATGAGGCATGTTTTAGTATTTAAATTTTTTTTAGTCATCAATGTAAACAATTAAGAGACCCATAAATTGAATCCTTAAAATCTCAACAGAAAGGCATGAAACAGCCAATGGGTAATCAAATTCTAGAAGTTGTGCATCATTTTATGTTAGAAAAAATGAGGAGAAAATCATAGTTTTCATAGCATTCCTATCCCACCCATCCTTTCCATCCTTCCTACTCAGATCCTCCAACTCCTCACTTAGACCTAACCTTATACTGTGAGTTCTATGAAAGAGATCCTAATGTACATATAGCAGAGTTTAGAGTCATGCATTCTTGGGGGATTTTTTACATCACCAACATATTCATATGGGTCATATTAAAGTATAGTTACATTATATTATTGATCCCACTATTCTACTACCATTTTATACCTTGGAGATTACTAGAGTTGGAGATTGTATGAGTCATTTTTTACTTTGGCCATCTATCCATATTTATCATATTTCATATGAGGTATCTATTTTTTTTATATTAATTAAATTTGATTGAAAATTAATAATCATGTTTTATAATATTTAACTTATATAAGAGTATCTAAAATAAAATTAAATGGAACAAAATAACCAAATTGTTCACGAACAAACAATTCTAGATACTTCAGATATTTCTGATGGGATTAAAATATTATCTAACATTTCTTCTTCCTCCTATAATATATATGAGTTTTATATGTAATCCAATATATGTGAAAGATACTATCCATTGAGAATATTCCACAAAGATATCATGTATATAATTTATTTTAAAGAGATCATCATGAATATGTTTCTGTTATTTTCCATGTAAGTAAATTGAACTTTTAGTTTTTATTTTTTAAAACTAAGGATGATTTAAATTGACTTACTATATTACTTTTTTAATTTGGTATCCACACACGATACATTTTTAAAATGATATCATAAGTATTTACTCATTCATAAATCTAGAATATTCTTCAACGGATGTTCAATGTGTGTCCAATGAAAATATAGTGGCATATATATGTGAGATGTTGTCAATAACGAATATTGGATATTTATTTATGCCATTTCTTAAAAGGTAAGATCAGAAAAATAATTATGAATTAATGTACATCATAATTTCACTAAATGTGAACTTTTTGTATTGTATAGGTAATTGGTTGTTCGGGGTATTCTTCCCAAGTGATTAAAATTATATTAGGTTTACTATTTATTATGTGGTGTTGGTAGAAAAATTTCTACCTTGATAGAAAAGTAAGTTTTTTATTTTTTATATTCTCATTATGTTTAATTATCATTTTTTATACATGTATTATTAGTTTGTGTGTATAAAAATAAAGGTCCTGAAAAATATTTAACAAATATCACTTGTTAATACAGAATCCAAATGAAATAAAATATGTGAAAGTAAAGGTCATTTTTTTATATTAGATATTATTTTGATATTTGGATATATATATATAGATATATATTGTTTTTTGTTATCAAGTTACTATTTTATTAACTACCGTGTAATAGTCAACAAGGACATGTTGAATGTAGTTATTAGGTTCTATGATTCATTTATGAGATAATCACAACTATTGTAATGAATGATTATGATGAGGTTACTCATATTAATTAATTTATATTTTCTATCATATTATTCTATTTTTTAATCATATATCATTCAACGTCATTGTAGATGTTCAATGATGTGGATTCGTACATGCAATAAAATCTTAACCATATTTGATCTTTGTTTTCAAACTACTTGTATAGTATGATTAGGTTTTAAGGTATGTAAATTCTTATGTTTCTTATTACTATTACATTTCCTAGTAAAGTATGTTCAAAACACTTATCATTATTTTGTCATAATAGTTGTTTGAACATAATGATATCAAAAGAATGATTCAAGAATAACCAATAATCATCATGTTATAAATTACATGTATCCATATTTAAATATACTTCATAATATAAATGACTAGATAATATTTTGATTAACTTGATAAAACTACCTATTTTTCATATATTTTTAGTCAATGTTACATAATGTTTGTTTTTGGATTCTAATTTTTTTATTATAGGGATTTTGATTATTATGGGGATGTAATATTAAAATAGTTCTTAAAAAATAACTTTAAACATAGATTTTTAATGAAAATGATGCCTAATCATTAAAATAAAAGAACAGAGTTTTCAGTATCAGTTTTTATGAAAATTGATGTTGAAAACCATACCGAAAACTAAGAACATTGTCAGTTTTAGCGTTGGTTTTTAAAAAAACTGGCACAAAAAAAGCATATTTTTTACATAACATGTATTGAATTTGGTGAAAACTGGATTCTAAATCCTCTATTTACACTAGTTCTGGTGATAAGAAATGAAGTGAACCATTCATGGAGATGATAGGGCGTATATACACATGAACACTACTTTGATTTCATTATTGTATTAAAATAATTAAAATAAAATGATATGTTTATATTATAATACTAGAATCATATCTATTATATATATGATAATTAGGTTTATTAATTCCATCCTTTATACATTACATATATGGAATGAACAAGTCACATCACTTTGATGGGGTGGTAGTCCACAGTTTCTCAAAAAAAATTATCATATTTCCGTAAGATGGAAATCATAATGGTATTTTATAAATAAAAATTATATAAGATTAATGACATTATAAATAATAGATTTATCCTATATGAAAATATTTCCATAATAATGGCCACCATGAGAGGTGGTAAAGGAAAAATAAACAATCATTATTTCGTGAGGTAGCAGTTCACCATACAAAGAAATATTATGTTCGTTACACATTATATGGAAGTGTGTGTATGTGTACATAAAAACCTTTACATAATAATATTATAGTACAATTAAAATATAGGTGTTCTTATATAATCATGGAATAAGATTATTATAGAGAGTTTATAAGTAACTAAAAGAAAATATATTGTTTGAAAACCTTACCATAAAATATGATATCTCTTTTTAGTTTATACCAAATGGATTTATTGAAAAGATTTAAGACTAAGGAGAGGCTTGTAATATGAGTGGAGGGATTATGAGGAACTATTTTGGATGATCCTCATCAATCAAATGTGGCTTGAGTGGTGTGAGTAAGTTAGAGGAGAGGAGGTCCTTTTATAGTAGAGGAGGAGTGGCACTCTTGTGAAATTTGGACAATGAAATTCTTGCCATGTTTTTCATATTTTCAATGGATCAAATAATGGAACCAATTAGAGACAATGGAATATAGGGTCTAAAAATAGATATAAAACAGCTCTTGGAAAAGTTAAGTGGCCATTTTGGGCATTATGGTTAATGATTAGTCCCTTATTAATCTTAATTTAACCTTAATCATTGTAATTAATTTTAATCACCTTCACTAATATTTTAGGTCAAAATAAAAATTGGTATTATTAGAAATTAAAAATTATGATCATTAAAAATATTGAATCTATTTTCACAAATTCCAATTATATAATTGGAATAAATTGATATAAATTTAGCCTCGTAGATATGAGGGCAATGCATGTTTTTAAAGTAAAAACATCCAAACTTTTTCAATTATTTTATATTCCATTTTAATGTTAAATTGATTCCAATTACCTAAATTATAATAAATGATAAAAATATGATGGAATTAAACATTTAATCTAATTAAAATCATAATTTTACTTTATAAATAAATTAGATGAAAATACATTTTTGAAGTAGATTTTAGTATTTTTCATTATTCATTAAAAAATATAATGTTTCTGAAAAATATAAAAAAAAATACCCCTAATTTAATTATTATGGTTATATATATAATAAAATATTTATTTTGAAATATAAAATCAATTAAAAATTAAAAATTCTGATTTATAATGGGTTCACCATTAAAAGTCGATAAAATTGCCTTTTTTGAAAATTTAGGTTTTTATGTGTCAAATTGTGTTTGTTCTTATCTTATGCCTATCAAACCTAGTGGATTAATATAAAAAATAATTTATTGAATATATAACATATATTTTTCATTAAAATAATTATCTAATTATAGATAATTATTTTTATTATGATAAATCCCCTTTGCAAGAACAGAAATAATAATATTTATTTTTATATCCAATTTGTTCTTATATTTGTTTCTAAATAATTAGTTACCAATGAATTCATATTATATTTATATAAACCAAATATTTTCATAATTTAGTTAATAATATTCATAAACACTTTCATAATAGCTGGGTTATATCATATTATATTAAACAATAATATTTTAATAATATATTGTTATTTTCTGAAACTCAGTCTTGTGTATAATGCAAGCCATTGAGGAAGGTCGCTCTATAATGTAATGCAAGCTAAGTCAGAGTTGTGTGAATTGAAATATATATAATATTTTTTAAGATAGTAAATATATTTTAAAGTATTGGGTTATTGTATTCCCTTTTTACACATGGTGTTGTGTGTTATACATGCTATTGAATACACATTGTAATCTAGATTTTTGGGGTGTTACACTCATTCTATAGTGCGATGTAATTTAGAATTTTTTTTTGTCCCACTAAAAAATTCCACATCTACATGAAATAAAAAATATAATACAACATAATCCGAATTTCTCCTTTAATCCCATTGAGTGGTATATAACTTTTATAGTGGTATCCACCTGTAACTTCTTACTTGTTTCACAGTATCTCCTTCCATGATATATTTTCACTAAAAACCATCAAAAGAATCATATGAATTACATATACCAAATATCTTATAATCTCTATCAAATCAGAATCAATACATAATCATCTCCAATATCATTGAACATCTAAGATTGTTTTTACTTCATATTCTTTGACAACATATTGACATCAATTAACACATTTTCTTATTGAGAAAAAAATACAATTCATAATATGGAGGTAAAAAACCTCCCACTTTATATTCATTTGAAATAGCTTTATCAATTATATTTAAATATAAATTCCTCAAAGATTAATTAGGCTCCCTTTTTTTAAAATAATACAAATTAAAAACAGTTAGAAAATTCTCACCACATATTTCTTCTCATGCCTTCTGATATTTTAAAGAGAGAGATAATATAACATGAATCTGTACCGAATATCCTTTGATTAATCAACTCTATATCTATATGGGATAACCCAATATATCAAATAAGATATTTAATTAATGTTATCTAATTTTTACTTAAAAATAATTCATGTGATAAAATTCTCAAAATATCAATAGAGGGGCCTCTCAAAAAATATTTGTCAATAAAATAACAATCATTCACACAATTAAACAAACACATCTAATAAATTCATGTAAAATTCATAAACTCTACCTTTTATCATATTTGTTTAACCAATTATGCACCTTGATTGAATATATTCATAACATAAGGGTGTAAGTGTGAACTCAAACATCAATTTAATTTTTCCTAGAGATGTCTATATTTTTATGAATCCGCGCAGGAAATTTTCTACTCATTTTATCCCCCTCATGGGATGCACGCTTTCCAATTAATTTTGGATAACAATTCTATGTAAAACTAATCCTCTTCTATTTTTAGACATGAAAATGTAAAACTTATCCTTCAATTATCTATATGTTATCATAAAATATATATAAGGTCAATGGAATAGGTAGGGAACTTCTTTGTTTCTAAAAATATAAACCTTTTCCAATAGTTTCTTATCACCCTAGGATACACTTTTTTTATAATATCAACAAACATTATCTTATCATTATTCTTAATATGTTTTTGTCCTACTTTCTTATTTTTATCTTCATTATTGTTTAGGGTTTTTTTCTTCACCTCATTAGTTTTATTTTATTATCATTGCAATATCCTCTTCATAATTTACCTTTTATTTGGTATAATAGTTATATAAATATTTGAATTATTTCCACCATGATCGTATCTTTAATAAACCAAATATGTTTTAAAACACCACTTGTGGATGAATTCTGTTGGTCAGATTAATTTTATTTTTGTACAACTTACATTATCTAGTTTTTCTACAATTTTCTCACCCACACTCCCTCTTTGTTTCTTACTCTTCCCTTGCAAATACATATCTAGCCAAAATGAATAATATTTGTGTATATATCTTATTTGAACCCAATAATACCCTTTTATTTGTGATCTTATTAATTTATTACATATTTTTCAATAATGTTTTTTTGTTGTTATCCTAAACTCTATTCCTTATTTTTCTTTGGGTGTAATGGTTTTATTATGTTTATCTCTTTATTTGATGGAGAATAATTAAAATAAACATTATTCATGTCCTAAAATTTTATATGTTTTTTGAGACCGATAGTATTATTAATGGAAATTTTATTTTGAGATTTATAAGCGCGCAACTTTACCAAATTATTGAAACCCTTGATAATAATTTCATGGTAAGATTCACCACTAATCACTATTGATTTTTAAGTCTAATATATCCATGTTCAAAATATTTTGTAGTAGAAAACAGAAGAATTATGCTTCAAAAAAGTCCTCTTCTATAGAGATCAATTTTTATTCAAGATCAGATATCACAATTTCTTATTCAGAAATCATCAACCCGTGTGTCTTGAACTCATAAATATAGGATGACTCCTTTTTGAATAACTCTTCCATTTTATCATTACAAATCAATTTTTCTTATTAAATTGTTTATACATTTTCTTATTCTATTTATAAATATTTTTCTTATCTTTATTGAGTTGTGAGATATTATCAATAAAATATTCCAACTTACATTTCAATCCCCACTCAAGTTATATTTTCCCTTCTCCATCATCACCATTACATGATGAATCAAAATAATTATTTGATTGAGAAATTTATGAGTTTAAATTTCTAAATCACTAGACGAGTCATTATTGTTTCAAAAAAAAATATTCTTCTTTTTGTGTTGAAGTAGTTTTTTTTTTCTTACCTCATTTCTTCCTTCAAAGAATTTCTTCTAACTCATATAATTCAGATTACACAAACTTCTACATTTATATTTTCTTAATATGACAAATATCATTGAAATAGAAACACTTAAGAAATTTCATAATTTACCTTTCCATTTTACCTTCATGAATCTCTTTGACAGGAGGGTAATAATCATGTTGAGATATTTTTCAGCCTCAATATCAAAATCACTTAAATATTTTATCTCTTTACTTTTCCCTTTTCTCTTATAATAAAATGTTATATCATATTTTTTCCTTATAAAATTGGATATTTCTTCATTTCAAAATATATAAGAATATTTTGATTCTCATTCAAAGAGAAATAATCCATATCTTTCAAATTTGAAACTTTGGGATAAAAAATTTTCATAATATATCTCATATAATTTTTGATAATTTTATATTCCACTATATTTTCTCAAAATCCTCAATTATTTCTAAATATCTCATTCACCCTAGTGAAATAACTATATATATTCCCATAATTATAAATTTTATTATCTTCAAATATTCTCATGCGAACATATATCTTTTATTTCTTCACATTTTTGTTTCCTTCACTATTGATTCTCAACCTTCCCCATATCCATTTTTCTATTACAAGACCCATTAATTTGATGTAAAAAAATTATGATAATGAAATAAAAAATAGAATTTTATGCCTTTAAATTCATCTCCAAGGTCATTTTATCATCATTAATCATATAATTTTTTTTACAAATTAGTTGAGATACCACGGTAGCAGCATCTTTGACAGAAAGTAAATGTAAAATATGGTAGTTCATCATCAATTTTACTCTAACTATTATAGTTTATGTCATAAAAGGTTGGAACACCTCTACTGGTCACAAGAATTGAGATTCCATATCTCCACAATAATTTATTTTGAATCTCTCGACCTGGCATCCCTCTGATACAAATTGAAGTTTCCAATGACATATTTTGGAAGCACTGATTGGATGGTGAATTAGTGGAAAATCATTTTTATGAATTCTCCATCTTAATACAACATCTATAAATAGTAAAAGTTCATGACCCGATTAATAATTCGACCCTCACTAAATATAGAAATATAATGAAATTAAAGAACATATAAATTTACAAGGTTTAAATCTAAAGCCTAATCCTTTCCATGTAAGTTAATCTTCCCAATATATATTCTTAATTATATCCAGAAAACATTTTATAACATATAATCAATTATTTCCACCACTTTTAGAGTCCCTTGGAAGATAAAACTCTCGTATAAAAATGATTATATAATAAATAAATATATACTTTCTTACTATGGTTACTCTTTCACCACTTGAGAATAACATTTTATCCAAAAAAAATAGATCAACAAACCCTACAGGTGTTCTCCTTTAGGATATTCAATAGTGGATGATGATTATAAACATGCTTGTTTTGAATCTGTAACCAAATTCTAAATGATCTAAATCCATAATATTTTTAATAATTTAGAAATAGATCTTCTTTATTGATAAATGACATCCTGGATTTATACTCAATTAACTATTATTAAATGTTCTTATTTTATAACTTGTGTTTTTTAGGTTTCCCCCTCTCTCGTTGCATTAGAAATATGAAAAGAAAAATTTATTAATACACCATCAATTTTGAATTTTATTTTCAAATTAAAATTAAACCACTAAAATTCCATTAACAACTTATTTATTATCAATTAGATCATATATCAAATGATCTCTACCATCCAATTAAAATTATAGTTATAATGGATCTAAGTATCCCTGAAATATCTTAAATGAATCAAAGTCAGCATGTCTCACAAAACATATATGATTTTTAATTCCATGGCATCACCAAGTATTCTATGTAATGATTAATATCAATATGGTGTATCTATTTGGTTTTCAGATGTTTCCTCTCAAATAACATATCTTTTTGTGTCATAGTCCATAGGTTGTAGCATAAAGGTCTTCCAAATTCCACTGTCAAGAAAATATACTTAAATGTCTCTTATAGCATGAACCTCATTCATTGGAATAATGCCAATTTCTCCATCCACTATAATGTAGCCTATCTCTTAAGGCATGGAGTTCCTAAAATTTTCAAGGCCAATAAAATTTGACCTATTCCTTCTTAATGGATTAGTGTACTCCTATGATATATGACACAATCATTCTATTTTTCTTGTCTTAAAACTAGTTCCACTACAGTGGGGAGACCTATGATCGAGCCTTCCCTTTGGCATCATTTCTCATTATATGGTGTGTGGTTCTATATACCATTTTGAATCCCACTACTGAATTAAAAATATCAATATTATAGAAAATATTTCATGGCACGATCCACCTTTATCATTTATTTCCACAGTGCAGTATTGATGGACTTATATTTTATGAAAAAACATTATCATCTCAATAATAAATATAATTTTAATTTTTTTTACAAAAATAATTATTTGTTTTATTAAATTGTGGGTAATTTAAATTTGAATAATTAATTTGGATAATGATAATTTAAAAAGAAAAAAATTTAACTTTATTTATCTTTGTGCTTTTTTACTAATTATTTAATATATGTGGGAGAAAATGGGGCCTTTATGTAATAGGAATAAATAAACAAGGGGGATGATGCATGGTTCCCATATGGTCAAACTAGGAATATAGTTTTCATAGGAGGCACAATAAATTAAAGGATCATAGTCAAGGGTTAAACCAATTCC
Organism: Viscum album; assembly: GCA_963277665.1. Taxonomy (NCBI): domain Eukaryota; kingdom Viridiplantae; phylum Streptophyta; class Magnoliopsida; order Santalales; family Viscaceae; genus Viscum; species Viscum album. The sequence goes on along the minus strand of OY728163.1, from coordinate 1,202,985,731 downwards.
CACATGGCTCGAGCATGTTAGAACATGCTCGTTAATGTTTTTCATGTGATTGAACCAGGCGACCATCACCAAAGTTGGATTCTAAGATGATAAGGATGTGACCACATATTTTATGTAGATGCTTCCAATAAAAAATACCAATGTGGGGAGTCAAGGTATTAGGACATTATTCAACTTACAGAAATGATTCAATCACTTAATGAAATCACACATCCCCGACTTGGACATTCTCTCACCACTACTTTTGTGTTCACAATATACTGGACCACCTTATGTACTCAATGGAATCCAATTTGTTTTTCCAAATTTGGGGATTAGGATAGATCCAATGAGCCACTATGAGGTCAAAAACTATCATAGGGCTTACATTGGGGTTGCAGGAACCTACACCACAATTTCGTCGGCTATGGTTCACAACCTCATGTGTTTATTCCCTAGCAGGGCTCATTACCCACCAGGGTGACTCAATTACAACTCATTTATGAAAATACCTTTTGATGGGAGGGGTGATGGATGAGGCTTATATATGATTCCCAATTACCTCAAGTCTCTGATGTGGAATATGGTCCCTTCACCCAGCAACCATGACCTGTTGGGATTCACTATGTTCATTTGGGATTCCAATAATATCCCCCCCAGTGCTTGACCTATGAACATAGTATTTCCTACCAAGTTCTGATACCAATATTTGTAGTGCTTACATCAAGGTTGTTGGACCCTACATCATAATATTGTCGGCTTTGGTTCACTACCTCATGGGTTTATTTTTCAAAAGTGCTTAATGCCCACCAGGGTGGCTCACTGCCAGACCTCTTATGAAAGGGCCTTAATATGTGTGGGGTGGATGTTACTTATTTGTGATAACCAATTCCCTCTAGTCCCATATGTGGGATAGGGTCCTTTCACCAAGAAACATTGACCCATAGGGAAACACTGTGTTCATTTGGGATTCTGATGGGAGGGTGATAGTTGGGGATTATATATAAGGTGTTTGGAATGGGATTGGGGTGTCTGGAGATTTTATATGATGCACAACACCCTCCAGTATATTATGGGGGATTTGGTCCCTGCACCCAGACACCTTAACCCATATGTTTGGACTGTGTTCATTTTGGATTCAAACAATCTCCCCCAAGTTCATTCCCTATGATCAAAGGCCCATATACCCTGCTCTAGTAATAATTATTGTAGGGACTACATTAGGGTTGAAGGACCCTACATCTCAATGTAGGTCCCTCAATGTGGTAAAAACCACCCTAGTGGGAAATGATCCATGATAAAGAAAAGGCTCATGAAGTAGTAAACTAAAGTGGACAATATTATGATATAAGTTCCTAATTAACTGATGTAATACCTATAACAATTGGTATCGAAGTCGGGTGTGCAAGCCACTTATTCATAGGGCATGCACTGGGGGTGAGATTGATAGAATCACAAATAAATATAGTGAATCCCTATGGGTCAATATTGATGGGTTAAAGTACCTTTTCTCATATAAGGGACTAGAGGGTGTTGGGAATCATATATAAGCCCCAACCACCCCTACCATAATAAGTCCATTTTAGAATAAGGTTGGTACTGATGCACCATAATGGGAAGTGATGCCTTCTAAATAACAAAACTATGAGGTAGTGAGCCAAGGTAGAAATATTATGATGTAGGGTCTAATATCCCTGATGTAAGATCTAAAATTAGTATTAGAGTTGGGTACAGAAGCCTCTTTTCCCAGGGTAAGCAATGGGGGAGAAATCGCTGGAATCCCGAATGAACATAATGTTGCACTATGGGTCAAGGTTTATGGGTGAAGGGACCATGTCCCACATTAGAGACTAGAGGGTTATAGGCATCAAATATAATCTCCATCCATCCCCACAATAATAACAATGCCTTTTAGAAGAAGTTTAGCAGTGATCCACCCTAGTGGGAAGTGAGCCCTACTAAAGAAGAAACTTGTAATGTAGTGAACCAATGTAGGAAATATTATGATGTAGCTTCCTAAAACACTGATAAAATCCCTATAATATAAACTCTTAGTAAATTTACTAAGAGAACATATGTGATAATTCGAAGATGTAGACTCTTGTTACCATTATCATGCCACCATCATCTGATATCACGATCCATGATACCTTCAACAATGTATTAATATTTCAAGTATTCTACCACTAGAATGCTTTCAACCATCACACCGCTTAAAATTTCTACTATTTCCTTAAAACCACTAGTCTGTATTTAATTTTGTTACATTTTTACTACCACCATGTCCCAAAGATCATCACTAGGATACCATTTCTATACAAGGAGATTCTACTACCATTTTTATACCATCAACCTTCATCATGAGTGATATTCATTGCATTAATTATGTTAGAGTTACACCTTTTAAATACTTCCATCAATGTTCCAATGCTCATTGCTACCTCCAACCACCAACAGTCACCTTACATCCATGATCATCCATCCATGAAAATTCCACCTTAGGGACAACATCATTCAAACCTGAAGATTCTATAATCACAGTGACTCTAATGATTAGGTGTGAATGGATATAAAATTCAATGAACTATTAGGGTGAGGTTTTCATGTGATACTAAAGAAGACTGAATCAAGGATTTAATAATGTCATTTCTAACAAAAACCAATTGAATATGAAACTAGAGTCAATGAGGATGACTGACTGGGATCTGATCTTCAATGAAATGATACAAAAATTCTATGGCTCTTTTATGGATATGATAATCAATGGAGAAAATAAATAATGGTTATCTCATGCTTAATTCATGTGTATGGATGATGATGAAAACAAGAGGGTCCTTGAATTTCACCCAAATCATATATGTAGAGTATAAGGAATGTGCACATAATATATTTGACATAACTCTACAGTGAATTCTTGAGATTGGGTACTTACTTGCACCTAATGGATGAAACCTTTGGAAATATTGATAATGGCTAGTAGAGTTTCATGGAGCTAGAGTGATTAAGTATGAAGTAGAATGAGATGAATTGATGGGGTTTTTAAAGATGACAAAACTTGGCCCATTTGATATTGTAAAAACAAATGTGATAAGGCCAAGCTTGATGAATTAAGGTCAGAATCTTGAGAAAATAAGAAACAAAATGAGATTGTAGAGCCAAAGATGAAGGTTCATTAAACAATAATGGCTATTTAGATAAATAAGATACTAGGAACTCAATTTAGATGAATCTAAGATGAAGACACATTGTGTGAAAGATAAATATCATGAATTAATAGAAATAGTTATTTCAATCAGGTTGTTCCCTGTTAACATAAATCCACACATGAGATCCACGTTATAGAAAGATCATGAATAATTTTAACGGATCCATTTTTTGTAAGAAATCCCAAACTATGCACAAAGAAAATATTCAAAAATGGAAATACATATATAAGAAATAATTTCCAAGATACACATGGTGATGTCATGTAAACTGCATGTACATGTGATTTAAAATTCTCTATAGAAGATTTCACATGATTTCATGCTATGATGGATAAATAACATTTTAAAAGGCATGAGTCACAATGTTTTTTCTATTTCCTAAAGTTCAAAAAATGAAATTAGATAATTTTCACCATATATCTGGATTTGAAGGTGATTCTTCAAGGACATTAAGGAGGGAAATTTTTTTATAAAGAAATAGTGACATCACGAAGTATAAGAAGGAATAAAAGGATTGTGTTAGACTCTGAGGGAGAAGATCAATTTTCTACTCTGGATATCTTCTATTTCTTTTCGTTTTTTTTTCTTTTAATATATAATCTACCCCTAAAATAGTTGTTCAATTCTTAATTGAAGGGAATTAATTTTGGGTGATTAAGAAAGCGAAGGTATTCATCTTTTAATTCTTGATCCTATGTTCTTTCAATGAAAACATTGCTCCCTTTCTCAAATTCATTGATTTCAAAATTTAGTTTCATATTTTATATTGAATATGATTGTTTTTTAATTAATTATTAAATTATTAATTTCTATAGGATAGAATCCATCATATCCCTCTATTTGGTTTTGTATCATATTGATTGAATGATCATAGACTATATAGTGAATTATTTTGTTTACTGACATGTGAGGGAGTTACTGTGGTTAAAATTAGTTTATATGAGAACCTAAATACATGATTGGGTATTTACTAAGGGAATTGAGCATAATTAGTTGTGCCTTTCACACATTATAATGAGAGTTTTATGAAAAACATAATTTTTTTAGATTAGTATTTCCATAATAATTTATTCAGGGATGAGGGGGGAAGCAATTATTGAACCTATCATTTATTAATAAATAGGTAAAGATGTTGATTTGGAAGATCATTATATTATTATAAGTGGGAATCAAATCCTAACCTGACCACTTTTCTCTTGATCTGATTTCGAAGATATTTTTTAGAACATGTTTATTCCTATAAATAAAAATAACATAAATTTTTCTCACTCACGACAAATATGTTTAGATAATTACTCTCCAGAGACTACTAGGGGTACCGCACTGCTACATTCCCTAGGAAATTAATAATCTTTTTCTACACCCCTCAACAGGTGTGCGCCAAAACATGGCACCATTCCCAAGGATGATTTGATTATATAACATTATAAATTGAATGATTAGAACTGATAATGATGATATATTTCCTTTTGATATAGAAATTTTATGAATAATACTAACTATACTTAGTTACATTCATTTAGTTACAAATTATGAATAAATAAATAATTTATACTTAAGTGAAGATTTTAGAATTTACAATGAGATTTCAATCATGGTTATTGGCCCAAAACAAAATTTGAGATACTTTTATACCCCAAAATATTCAATACCACAAGAAAATATTTAAATTAAAAATGTAAAAATTATTTTGAATTTAAAATTAACATTATATAGGTGGTCCTCAAATTACATGGTCTTGAAGGAGAATATTGTAAAGTCCCAAACCGAGTACCACTAAATAGTGCCCAAAGCTGGTGGGTCACATGGCCTCAAGAGAACCTCCCTATACACCAGATTTTGTTGACTAGTATTGAGGGACTAGGGTGTATTTTTGAGGATAATATTCCCTCATATCAGAGTGTAACATGGAAGGGTAAACACATCGATCAATAATGGAGGCAGAATATGAATCATGATATAACATAACAACCAAAAGACTAAAATATTAAATAATCCAAAATCAGTGTCAAATACAATATGATGATAATTTCATATATATTTACAAAATGGTAATAAATACTAGGATACATGAAACTGACACAATACAAGTATCAAAATACTAAAAAATCAAAAAATGAACTATCCCACCTAGTATAAAGAGAATAGATCAGTCTAGTTCTCCATTTCTTCTATTAAATGGGATGATTAATAATTATACATAGGTCACTTTCTTGATCCCTACATGAAACCATGATTTTTGACTAGGTAACCAACAACAGCTAGAACAGGGTGTAAGATAACACCCAACATGCCACCACCAGTGGTGTCAATAACCTATTCATTATGTTTAATATAGAGATAATTAGTTATCAAAATATCACAATTATAATAGAAATTAATGTAAAGTGTCCAAGGTAGATGTACTCTTTTTTATCCAAACATGGATCTCTATGAATAATAGTCAAGTTCCAATAAAGTAGAGAAATTATAATATAAAAATAATGAAGCTGTGAAACCATGTAGTATAACAACTATATTCAAATATCCATACCATAGATATATGTAAAGAATTATAAATATCCTCAATGGCCACATTGTGTAATCAAGTGTATAAAATCCATAACAGCCGATGCCATGTAATCTAGTGTCAGGCCACAATGGTCTGGATCTAGTGTATAAATGACCAAGGAATCCTCATCGAGTCCATGGAGAATCTTGATGGAAACTCAGTATAGACTTTAGTGGATCCCAATGAACTTTTCCATGGAGAATGTACAATGTGAGTCCAAGGATTCAAGATCCAATGGGTAGAAATATCTTTCGATTAATATGGAATTAAGATCCAAGGATTATAAATTTCCATGGAATCCCCTACCGTAATCAATACAAATCCATGTAGTAGAAATTTCTAGGTAATCAACTGGAATACGGATCCATGTAGCCCATAAAAGTAACCCACTAAAATTATCAATTCATCAATCATTATCATTATCAACCAGTGAGTTCTTCCAACCCATTCAATATTTTCCATATAAATAATTTACCCAATAACATATAAAGGAGGAAATGACTTTCTTCTATAAATTCAATTCAATTCATTACTTTTATTTAAAAATGAGTAGGTAAAATAATGTGTTTACATCCAAAACAATCCACTAAATTCGCATTAAGGATCCCACTAAAATTAGAGATCTCACACACACCCGTTGGGGTTGTATAACATGGTGAAGATATCAAAATACACCTCAATGGTGGCATGGGTTGAGGTGAAAAACCTATAACCATATAAGGATACTAGGGGAAAACCTTATAGGTTACTAATTATTTATTTAAGACATTTAATCAATTTTAGGGGAAAATCCATAAAATATGGTGCGTGACACAACTAGGAAATCCTATAAAACAACCAAACATTAGGGAAAAGGTATATACCACCTACCATAGGTTTGTATTAGAATAAATATACAGTATCAACCTTTGATTCGGTTTGGGTTGGATGAAAATGGAAGAGAAAATGAAAATCCTATAAATAGTGTATATCATCTTACACCAAAATAAATATTTTAATACAAAGTAAAGTGTAGAACAGTACAAGAATAAAATAGAACTTATATCACGTATCCACTAAGAAAAATGGTGTTTGAATCTATCACTAGAAGAAAAAATGGGAGTCCAGCCAACAATTTGAGCTTCAAAGGGAGATCCCAAAGACAACGAGTCAATCCTATAGAGTGATGAGGAAAATTAGATTTAGTTTTTAAGAAATTTTATGTGAAAATGGTAGTTTACCAAATTTTAACTAGGTCACAATGTTTGGTTTCATGGTTGGAAGAACCATACACCAACCACGAGTCCCTCACTTCCTCTCCAGGGAACCCGTACAGTTCATGCACATGGTTTAGAAAACTATGTGAAAACCCTACCATAACCCACTATCTCCTGTTACCCATTGAAAGATCATACACAGGGATAGAAAAAACTATTTTCTTACCATATTTTTGGCCTCTTCAAAAAATTATTGGTGTCCACACATGGGCGTGATCCCCTGTGAACATGGTCCGGAAAAAATGTGCACCCCCTACTACTTTATAAAACACCCCATAGGGTTTCCTCAAACTGTACGTCTTGGGGAGCATGGTTTCTACTTACTGTATGGCCTAGTTATTTCTCTAAATGTTGGGATATGGGATCTCAAGCAACCCTATATACACTGAAAACTTACATAACCCCACTAGGAATTACCATTAGGTCAATACCAGGAAATTAAAAACAATTAAAAATATCCTTACCTCATATGAATACCCGAGATCTTACAATATCCCCCCCCCCCCATTGAAGCAATTCATCACCAAATTTACCTTCAAATTGTGGTCAAGAATTGCCTGAGAATAGCTCTGGCCACTGGACACATACCATAGCCTCTCAATCCCTCGTCTCGTCCTATAAATAGTCCTGATTCCATAGAATCCATACTAGAGGAACTAACGGACATCAACGATCATTTTTCCTCCTATAAATGATATGAATATGATTCTCCTATAAGGATGTATATACCTATAGGTAAAACACATATAGATGAAGATTATGAGATGGTTATGAGTGATAAAAAATATCTAATATATAGGGAATACATTGTGAATGGATCAGAACCTATGAGGAAACTACAACCTATAGGCTACCGACCTGAGTCTCTCCTGAATCTCAAATAGACTGACATATCACACTGAATCTTACCCTATCTTCTAATATATTTGTTTCCCTTCCTCAAGGAGATATATAAAAAAAACACATGATCTTTGACCTAAAACTCTAGAGTTCATTGATAGAGATCGATGTAATATCTCTTTTAGAAAGATATTTAGCCATCTTCTTCCTAATCAACATGTAATGCTCTAAAATATCCTACATGTGAAGAGGTCTAAGGAACAAAAGCTCACCTACCTCTAACCAACACAGAGGTGATAGAAATGGAATATTGTAAAAATCCTCATAAGGTTACACCTGTATAGTTTCCTAATAACTCTTGTTTTAGGAAAACTAAACTAGGGTTATATACCTCTCCCAATAGCCCCCAAAATCTAGGACTCTTTCTATAAGAATTTTCTCTACAATATCTATAGTGTGCTCTGATAGACCATCAGTATGAGGGTATTTTTTTGTGCCCAAAAGGGACTATCTACCAACACCTTCTTCAAACTCTTAAAAAACTGAGATAGAAACTGATCAACCATATAAGATAAAATGGTATGAGGAACCCCATAATGCTTCATAATATCATTGATATAAATCCTCCCATACTCATATCCTAAGAATTCCTCCTTGGTTTGAAAGAAAAGAATGACCTTCATGATCCTCTCCTGAATAAACCACACAATATCCTTACCTGGAGGTGATATTAGTAACCCAATCATGATGTCCAACACAACATGATTCCATTTACCCTGAGGAATGGGTAACTTCATCAAAATCCCACCGAGTTACTAATGTTCTACATTCACCTACTAATAGGTGTAACACCTCATGAAAAAACTAGATACCTCATGTTTCATCCCCAACCATTAACACTAGAAACAAAAGTGTCGATGCATCTTTGTAATGTCGGGATGTACAGCCTAAGCCATGGTATAAAACTTTCACATCAGATCCTCATGTATGTCTGCTAAAATTCTAATGCATATATATATATGCATAATTTCATCCTCTCTACCAGTCCAACAAGGATGTGGGTCCTAACCTACGACACTCTTTCATAAGACTAGGTCCTCAACATCAAATAATTGTCTCAACCTCACTATATCCAAAAGAGTGGAATTCATAGCTAAGGATGATACAAATATATACCCATCACCCCCTTAACCTCCAAGTAAATCTCTAAAAACATGGCCATAATCTACCACTTACAACTGGTCTCTTGAACTACATGTATCTAGGTCCTCTTACTAAGTGAATCAACAACTAGATTTCCATTACCTGGTGTATAAGAAAGCATGATATCATAAGACTATAGGTATTCAACCTGCCTATGTTGCCTCAATTTATTGAAATTATATGTAAATATATACTTTAGGCTTTTGTGGTATGTGTACACCACATAACACTTTTATAGTAAATAAAAGTTTTTGTAGGACAATTCATGTACCACAAAAGCTAACTCAAGATTGTGTGTCAGTTAATTACCCCCACATAGCCTTAATTAATGAGACACATATTCCATGAATCAGTCACCCTATTTCATATCATATCCTATTCCGATAAATGATGCATCATAATAAATAGTGTAGATCCTACCCAGCTTTGGAAGATAGAGGTCTAGTGCAAAGGTCAGCCTCCCTTTCATCACTTAAAAGGTACTCTCACAAGTGTCTATAGAAACATCAAACCCTTATTAGTAAAGCTCTTAATAGGTGCTTAAAAACATGATAAATCCTATATGAAATGACTATAATATCCATCTTTCCCCAAAAAACTCCATATATCAATTATTTTCATGGTATGCTTCCAAGAAACTACAACTTTCACCCTAACAAGGTCAACATATACTCATGTATCTGAGATAATATAACCCATTAAGTAAATCGTATTATTCCATAAGTGTTATTTTGTGAGCTTAACATATAAATGATTCTATATTAGTATATCCAAAATGATATAAAGATGTTTTCCTTAGTCAGGTTGATTGAGAGAATACAACATGATATCATCCATGAATACCTCTATATATAAATCTAGATAATGATGGAAAACTCAATTCATTAGTTCCATAAAAATATTTGGAATTTTCATGAGACTGAATGACAAAACAAAATACTCTTGTAGACTATAACTGCTATGAAAATATTTAAGAGGTGTGTCTATAGGAAGAACATATACCTGGTGATAACATGATCTTGTCTAAATCTTTAAGAAAACTTTAGTTCCTCAGTGCTAGTCAAAGAGATCATCTATCTATAATAAGGGATACTGGATCTTAACCTTCAAATAGATAATTATTTTTGTAATCCATGCATATCCTAAGGGTTTTCCCTCATTTTTCAAAAAATTATTGATGAATCCAATGGAGAAGTTATTGTTCATATAAATACATCATCTTCTATGTCCTCAAGATATCTCTTGATCTCCCTCAACATAGTAGTATACATTATATAAACAAGAATAGATACTGGAGAAACTCCTAGAACTATTTCATTAGAGAAATCTACCTATCTCTTAGAAGGTAATCAATAAAATTAATCCAGGAAAACAAAATTGAAATAATCAACCACTTGAGGGAAATATACCTAATGTGTTCCCCAATAATCCAGATACAATCTAGTAATCCAGACTATTATCTGACACAGATCATGATTCTAGGGTCCAACTTTGATCGCGTAAACATCCCATCCATCTTTATGCATAAAAACTCAACCCACTCGTGATGTGAGGTCACTATCTGGTGATAAAAATATTCATGGGAATAAAAATAAACAAGCTAGTCCATCCTAAGTATGACATAAACCCTATCACCTTGAGGATGAAGAGATACGATATGAAGTGACACCCACCAATCTCAAGGGGGAACTCTCAGAACAGGAATACACCATTTGTTCCAATCCCAAATGATGTATACAATGTCATGACTTAATTATGAAACTGAATAATGATCCTAAGGCTCTCTAAAATATGCATATATATGAAATAATGAGATGCACCAATATAAAAAAGATAAGATAATAGAGTAGCGTCTACTAAAATCCTACATCTCCCCAAAGATATCTCAACACTATGCTCCTCAGGTGTAGGCTTTATAGAATCTATATGGCCTCAACTATGGCCCTATGAAACAAACTCACTACCCGAAGTATACCAAACCATGTATCATAGTACAACTATTGTATGGATACCTAGGCCATGATCACCAACTCGGCCTAAATGAATGACACTACCCCAGAACCCATCCTAACAGAGAGTTTTGATTTCCTTTGCTAGACATAGAGTCAGATTCGATCCCCATCCCCTAACTACTAAAAGTAAGGTCCTCTAGAAATATTTTACATGGACCATCCTTCGATAATCTTGACACTTGACTAGGTCTCCATTGCACTAACTCCTCATATTTCACTGTTTCCGACAATGATGAATGAATACATAACTACCATCACTAACAACATGGATGGCACTTCCCTCATGGGAAGCCTCGAAACAACACTTCCTTCCAGAGGAAGATGAACCACTGGGTCAAGAGTCTGAAATTCCCTACTATGTACCCCTAACTTCTCTTAGGATCTTTTCAATAATTAGTGCATGATTCTCTATTTCAGTATTATTATTTGACCAAAACACTTTGACTTGTGATCAAATAGAATGCTTGAGACATTGTTTGAAGTGTCTCTCCATCAATGGATCATTAGGAAGATAAATTCATAAAAAACACTAAGGCTCTATGAAATGTTCTGAACACTCTATAAGAATCATCACACCCTTCTCGAGATGCATAAAATAATTATCCCTTTCACCTTTCAGGGACATATGAAAAAAATATCCATAAAACCTTTATTGGAAATTTCTCCAAACTACATCCTGAAGCATATCATCATAGTAAAAAACATCCCAGTAGTTATAATCTACACACTAAAGAATACATGTCTTGAGTTTCACTCTCATATAATATAGTGTATCAAAATGCTCCAAAATAGAAAATATTGTCTAAAGCCATAGCTTAATAGCCTATAGACTACCATCCACAAAAAATGTGAGTGGTTACTATTATTGGAACACATGCGTGAACTCTACCATAATTTTTTTTCTTTAAGGTTCCCTGAAAGGTATTTTTAAAGTCTAGAAAACCCTCATGGAATTGGGAATCAGTACCCGAATGAGGCATAACTACAGTTTCTACAACTGTCACTACAGTAGGATTTACTAGTATCCCATGGCCCAACTCCTCTATGGATTTGTTTTCACCACCCTCCAAGCACATTATTGGAGGGATTTGTGTTGGAATATCTATAAAATGACAAACAAACACCTCAAAAAATATTCCTAATGATAATATCATAGATAAAAGAGTATCAAATGTCCAAGCCTTCCAATAAACATGTTGCACCACTTTGCCTACTCCTAAATCCAGGACTAGGTGATAGTGACTACTATATAAAACATCAGAGACACTACCTACTACCCACTCTAAATCTAGGTCTAGTTTATGTTCTCTATTTCATACTTTTAATTAATTTTGAATTCAACTTCATTTAAAATATTCTTTAAATGGATTATCCTGTTGGTTCAGAACTTATGATCAATAAGAGAATATAAAAATTATAAACTAAAGTGTGGGGTCCACTTAATACATTCTATAACACATTATTGTCCATGAAACCAATTGTTCATGACTCAAAATTCCATAATTGATTTTTTAGGGTGTCTGTTTTTTATATGCGGGAAAACATTATTTAGGATAAAAATGAAAATCTATGTACTAATCATGTTTCTAAATTCATAAAAAAATCGTTATCCAGGTATCAACTAAATAACATAAGGAACACATAAAATGTCTTGCATTCAGGTAATGTATCCTATATGGAATGGAATAATGCATGACATGTGAATCCTAATGAGTACCTAAAATGACATACGATATGGAATAACCTCATCTAATTTTCCCAAATATAAAAATATGAAATCATCATCAACAAAAATCTTCAAGTTCATCACCCAACAGTTGAATCAAATCAAAGGTAATAAGAAAATATTTAAAAATGTGCTATGTTCCCAGAAATTTGGAATTTTTCTATATTTGGGTTTTCTACTCTTAGGAAAAACGCATTAAAAAATCCCAATACCATACTAATATCCTATTTATTGGCTCAAAATTTGAAATATTTAATATAAAATCACTCTAATACTAACTTATAAGATCTGGACTTGGGTTCCACTAAATGATTCCCTATAATGGAGGGTCACACGTCCTCAAATGCACCTCCCTATATTCCAGAAGATATCTAATAGAAGCGTGGGCATAGGATATGTATGTGGGGAGAGTATTCCCTCATGTAAGAGTGTAACATAGTTGGGTAAAAATATTGATCAATATAAGAAGTATAATATAAATCAATACATAATATATCAATGGATATACTATACTAGTAAATAATCCAAAAGCAATGTCATATCCAATATTATAATCATGTCATGTCTATATAAAAAATGGAAATAAAAACATTGAAAAAGGAAACCAATCTCATAATTATTCCAAAAGAAACAAAAGGCCAAAAATAAACTATCCCAATTACCATCATAAGTATAGCTCAAACCCATGCACCCCTGATCCTGAGCAACAAATATATCCAAAATCAAAAATATGGTGTAAGACATAGTCCCTAAAAGTAGCATTGATGTTTTTATGGACACCCAACAATGGCACAAATAGGAATTGTTATAAAACTCAGTAGTCCACCAACAATAAAGTCTATAACCTATTCATTATGTGTAATATAAATAGAGGTAGTGTGCGAGATAACATAGGTAAAAAAATTAAATTAATGCTTCTAAGGATGATGTAATCATGTCCAGCCAAACATGGCTCCCTATAATTAACAATCAAGATCCCATAAAAAATGGAAACTATAAAGAATAAATAAATAAGTTGTGAATGCATAATTTACAAATAATATAATCAAATTCCCATATGGGGGATATATATAAATAATGATAAATATATTGATGGACTCACAATTAAATCAACTTTATAACATCCATAATTGTTTATGCTTTGTAATATAGTGTAATTCCATTAAGGGATGGATCTAAGGAATAATATACCAAGTAATACTCATTTATTCCAAGGACCATATTTATTGAAACATTGTAAATACTTAAGTGTAGTCCAAGGAGTATGTCCACATATCATGGCCAATATGTGTCCATGAAAGATGGATCTGTGTGGTAGAAATTTCCTTGAAATCATGTGGAATCAAGATGTAACATCCCAAATAAGTAATGGATAATATATATTTTTATCTATGTCTATTAATGATTAAGATAGTGTTTTAGAGGCTTAAAATGAAAATAAATACAATCTTATGCATGGAATACACTAATATTCTTAAAAGATTGTTTTACTGCCTTTTGAGGGAAAACCCTTTTTTAAATCTATCTTTTGATAATTTTATAAGATATGTTTGTAAAAATAAACTTATTATTTATGATTGGGACATCAAAATTTACTTTGTGTGAATTTTTGGTATTTTTCAGACAATGTTCATTTTTTGATGAATAGTGAAAAATATTGCATTTTACATCAAAACTGCTTTTTAATCTAATTTATTTTTATGATTATATTATCTTTTGAATTGTTTTTGAAGTGAAATTAGAATATATTTTTACCATTTAATCCAATGGTGGTCATTGGAATCAATTTCACATTGAAATTGGACTTAAACTGGTGCCAATCTTTTGATACTTATTGTTTCATAAAAACACGCTATTTGTCATGACATCGGGAATTAATTATTAAATTAATTAATGTGACTTATATGTTTTGAATTTTTTAAAATGGACTTCATTTTTGAATTCAGAATATCAAATATATCTTAGGGTGAATTTTTGGTAATTTTCTGAAAAACTTCAATTTTTGATGAATAGTGAAACCACTAAGTGGTACTTATAAAAACTGATTTTCCGTTTAAATGAAATTTTTCCATCATTGTGTTTTGAATTTCAAAAATCCGACACACATGGTTGTCATTAAGAAGTAAAATGTGGTTCAATGGGATTAAAATAATTTTTTTGGTGAATAGTAACTTATTAAGTTTTTAATCACGATTAGTGGTAATTAGGGTAGTTTAAGGTATAAATAATGTTTTAATAATATGAAATGACCTAGACACATGTCCCAACCTTATTGGTTGTGTCATGGCCGACCGAGACAAGCCATGGGTCAACTTGGGGACCCCATGGAGACACTTTGGTTGGGAAATGACATAAATAACATTTTATTAAATGTTAAAGTAAAAATGACACAAACATAATATGTTTTACAAAAACAATTTTTACATGGGGTTATAAAGATCTGATTTTTGATTATAAATAGTCATTGGAAAGCTAAAAAGATTTAATAAATGATAGTATTTTTTTATAATTTTTAGACTTTAAATAAATTAAATTATTTATGACATCATGATGATGCAGCGATGACCTCATTATTTAACGATTTAAATAAAATGGAAAGATAATGAAAATTCTAAAACCTAAACTTGGAAAAAACCAATTGGATGAGTGGATTTCGAAGACTTATCAACTTATCCACGAATTAAATCAATTTCGGACCTTTTAAAAGTGAAACAAATTTTCAAATAAAGTAATATTTCTTACTTTCCAAAAGTGCCCCTCCTCTCCTCTTATAAAAGGCCCCCACCTCTACCTCATTTCACACACTCCTCAAGCCTTTGGCTCGGCCAAACCCTGCACATTTAATCTCTCCAAATCCATCTCTTCATCCTAGAGGATTCCCTTTGGGCAGAATCCTTTCAAAAGAAGCCTTTTTGCTCAAATCAGAATGAGTTACACTTTTAAAGGTAATTCATTCTCTCATGTTCATTTGTTTTATTTTGCTTCTCCAACCCACTAAACTCTTTTTATTTACTTATTTTGTAACAACAACAGTATATTCAATATACTAGGATGTTGTTATAAGATTTATTCGAGCTACACTCTCACAAAACTGCATAAAATGGTTAAAGAACATACGGTTTCCGTGGATGGCGAAATTCTGCCTCCCGAAACGATGATTGTTCAATACTCATTTAACACCTTCAAATGTGGCCATTATGATGTCACTATTTTTATATATGATATATAATATGTTTATGTTTTCCTTAAGCTTCTTTTGTTTTCATTTTGGGCACACCTTTATGGTTTCCATTATGGGTAAACACGATATCTTTATTTTAGGAAGTGCAGACTACCGCCCCCTGAAAGTGATTTGATTCGTTAATACCATATGTGGGATGTGTAAAGGATGAAGTTAATGATATTATATATGTTATTATACTGGAATTATAATATACTCTTATATCATTATGATTCCATTCCAGAAAATACGAAATAGAAATGGAAGTAGCGTTCATGCGTACGTACGACTTACTGTCTCCATGAACGGTGCATTTCATTTCATACCTCTAAATGTGATGTAATATTATAAATACATGTATATGATGAATATATATGATCTATATGTTATCCAAATCATTAATATCATTCTGGATATAATGAACCTTTGACGAAATTGACAACATGTAAGTGTAAGAAGTCTATTTTTGACTTAAGAACCAAATACTGACAAAATGAACATTATTAACTTAAATGATTACATGATGTTCATAACATGGTATAAAAAGAATAATGAACTTTAAAAAGGTTCATAAGCAATTAGAGATTAACTCAAGTTTATTATTCAGGAGATTAAAGAACGGTCGGGTCAAGTCGGATACGAGGTATGGGACTTCGTCTCAATCTCCTTTCATTGAGGCATATTTTGTTATATACACAACCTTCTTTTATATGGTGTATAAACCCCTTTGAAGTTTACGTTTATTCAAAAGGAATATTTTTTTATAAGAAGCGTTTAATAAACGAGAAAATGGAATGTTTTTGTCGTACGTATGCGGCGACAACGACTTCTCCGCCGTCGTGACCGTTATTTGAGTTTCGGCTTCCTCTACAAGCCATACCTTCTTTTTAAAAGAAAAAAAATACCATGTTTTACTTTTCTTTTATTTTGGTATCGAAAATGGTTTTCATAATGTTTTTATATCAATGTGTTGTATTGATATCTTGTGATTGAAAGGTGGGAATGTTATGTTTCCTTTATGCATGTTTTATGTGATATGATTATGTTGAGGTTCTTGGGCATTATTATGAAAACGGGTGGTTCCATGATAAACTAAGGGCGGGTGAGCCCGATATAGCTCTCCAATGCATTGGGTAACACGAAGGAGTGAAATGTTAAGGTTTCTCCGAAGATATTTAGGGAATATACTGTGATGAGTATTCCAAACGTAACCAAGAGGGTTACTCCCTACGTAAGAATGTTATGAATGCCTCAAGTTACCTATATGTCTTATGATTTCTATGATTTATTCATGATTTGATGAGGTATGTTAAAGTGCTTATGTTTTATGGGTAAAGTATGATCTCATCCTTATGTATATATGTACCCATGTTTCCTTTCCATAATTTTATATCCCTTACTGAGCTTTTTATGCTCATCCCAAGTTTTTTTGAAATGTTTTTCACAGGTCAAGGGAAAGGTACATGATATGATGATAGTGTCAAGGAAGTGTCAAGAATGAATCCATGTTTTATTTTAAATATGTTTCAATTGATGGGAATAAAGAATACTATCTTTATGTAACCACTTTGTTTATATGTGGAATGTAATGCAAGTTTTATGATCTAATTCTCTAAAACTCTAAACCTGAAAAGATCCTCAATGTGTAATCTTGTAATAACTCAAGATTAAGTAAGGTTTAAGGCTGGGGCCTTATAGTTGGTATCAAAGGTCAGTTTAGATAACTTTAGGAGTTATAATTCTATTAAATGATTATCCAAAAATATTTTTTTTATGGTCAAATTGAAGTGATATAGCATTTGAAGATTACCATGTTGCATCATCTAAGACATGTTTGTTCAGAATGGTTTTCCGCAGAGGAAACAGGGAAGCAGTGCTAGGAAGGTATACAGAAAGAAATAAACTTCCGAATCAGCATCCCAAAATGGTCGGATTTGGAACTGAACAGTTTGTTGCAGTAATGGCGCAGTTGACTCAAGCGATAAATGGTGGTGGTATCCATGCACGAGATCAGCTAGATCAACCGCAGAGGAACATGTCAGTGGTGGAACATTTCATGAGGCAACATCCACCATCATTCATAGGATCATCTGACCCTGTGCTAGTTGAAGGGTGGATTAAAGCAATGGAGAAGATTTTTTATGTCATGGGGTGTTCAAACAATCAAAAGGTTAGTCTTGCTATTTACCGTTTGGAGGGTGAAGCAGATCAGTGGTGTTCTATGGTTAAAAATATCAGGGACGCCGATTAGATTGATGCTCTTGACTGGGATAAATTCAAAGGTATGTTTCTTGAGAAGTATTTTCCTAAGGTTGTTCGACTTAGGATGGAAAAAAAATTCTTGGAATTGAGGCAAGAGGAAGACTCAGTGGCCGCCTATGAAGAAAGGTTCACTCGATTGGCAAGGTATGATCCAAATTTTATCCGAGACCTTGATAGTAAAATCAATCGTTTTTACTCAGGATTAAATCCAAAATATCGAAGGGCATTAGCTTCTCGTGAGTTTAAAAGTTATGAAAATCTTGTTCGATGTGTTGAGAAGGTGGAAATGGAGTTTGCCGATGACCAAGTGTTCTATAACAACCAGCAGAAGAAGAGACCGAGGTGGCAGGAGAAAGGTAAGAATTCTTCAAAAAAGTCTGATTGTAAGAGAATTAAGGTTCCAGTTTGTGATAAATGTGGCAAAAGTCATGCTGGGGAATGTCTTCTGAATTCTATAAAGTGCTACCGATGTGGTAAGATGGGACATAAGGCTCGTGATTGCACTGAAAAGGATCAAGGTGAAGGTAAGAACAAATTTGATTTACAGTTAGTGAAATGTTATAAGTGCAATGAGATGGGTCACTATGCAAACGAGTGTCCGACAAAGAGCTTGAGTGATGGGAAGCTGTTAGACTACATGTAGAAAGGGGTGGTGAAATCCTTTGCAACTGTTTCAGCAGATGTCAGGCCATCAAATGAAGTTGTATCATGTACTTTGTTTGTTTTTTCAGATTATGCCAGTGTGTTGTTTGATTCGAGGTCTACACATCCTTTCATCTTTGAAACCTTTTCTAGTAAAATGGGAATACCATCTCAAGAAATGACTCCTGAACTTTTGGTAAAAACACCTGGGGGGAATGTTGAGGCAAAAAGAATTTATAAGAATCTTCCCATCCTTATCTGTGGAAAGAACCTACTTGCAAACCTTATTGTTCTACCTCTAGTAGAGTTTGATGTTATCCTAGGTATGGATTGGCTCTCTATTTACCATGCTAAGATTGACTGTAGAGCTAAAGAAGTTTCTTTTCAGAAAGACTTTCAGTTTGTTTACAAGAATGAACCCTTACTTTTGATAACATATCAAGAGTCCGAGAAACTTGTAAAAGATGGAAATGAATGTTACCTTGCACACGTCGTTGAAAATAAAGGAACTTTTCAGATTAATGATGTGCCAGTGGTAAATGAGTATCCTGATGTTTTTTGTAATGAGTTTCCTGGAATAATACCAGATTGAGAAGTTGAGTTTACTGTTGACTTAGTTCCTGATGCTAAGCCAATTTCCAAACCCCCTTATCGAATGACTCAAATTGAACTTTTAGAGTTGAAGGATCAATTGCAAGATTTATTAGAGAAAGGTTTCATTAGACATAGCACATCACCATGGGGTGCTCCTGTTTTATTTTTTAAAAAGAAATATGGTTCCATGAGACTTTTCATTGATTATAGAGCCTTGAATAACATCACTGTTAAGAACAAATATCCTTTGCCTCATATCGATGATTTGTTTGATCAGCTCCAGGGAGCTCAATTTTTTTCAAAGATTGACTTGAGATCGGGGTACCATCAACTGAAGGTAAAGGAGGCAGATATTTCGAAGACCGCGCTCCATACGAGATATGGCCATTATGAATTTGTAGTAATTCCTTTTGGGATAACCAATGCACCTGCTGTATTCATGGACATAATGAATAGAATTTTCCATGAGTTCTTGGATAAGTTTGTGGTGGTTTTCATTGATGATATTTTGGTGTTTTCTAAAAGTAAAGAGGAGCATGAAATACATTTAAGGGTTATCTTGCAAACCTTAGAAGAAAAGAAACTGTATGGGAAATTCAGCAAGTTTGATTTTTGGTTGCAACAAATTTCTTTCCTTGGTCACATTGTTTCTAAAGATTGAATAACTTTTGATCCTGCAAAAACAAAAGTTGTGGAAGAATGGCCAAGACCCACAAATGTAACCGAGATTCGTAGTTTCCTTGGTTTGGCAGGCTATTACTGAAGGTTTGTTAGAAATTTTTCACGGTTATCTAGTCCAATGACTAAGCTAACTAGGAAGGGTGTTAAGTTTATCTGGAAAAAAGAATGTGATGATTGTTTTCAGGAATTGAAAAGAAGATTGGTGAATGATCCAGTTTTGGCACTACCTTCCAGGAATGGTGAGTTTGTTATATACAGTGATGCTTCATTGAAAGGACTTGGTTGCGTCCTAATGCAGAATTATCAGGTAATTTCTTATGCTTCACGACAGTTGAAAACTCATGAGGTAAATTACCCTACACAAGATTTGGAATTAGCTGCTGTTGTTTTTGCTTTAAAAATTTGGAGGCATCATTTGTATGGAGTAAAGTGTGAAATATATACCGATCACAAAAGTTTAAAGTATATATTCACTCAGAAAGAGTTAAACATGAGACAAAGGAGATGGCTAAAATTAATCAAGGATTGTGATTGTACAATTCATTTCCATCCAGGAAAAGCAAATAAAGTGGCTGATGCTTTGAGTCGAAAAAGTAATGCTTCATTAACAATGTTGCATTTGGAACGTGATCCTTTGGTTAAGGATTTGATGAACTTTGTCATAGAAGTTGTTGGTGCAGGAAGTCCTTCTGTTTTGTTTCAGGTATCAGTGAGATCTTCTCTATCAGATAGAATCAAGCAAGCACAGAAGCAAGACAGTGAGTTGCAGAAAAAGGTAGAGCTGGTTCAGAAAGGTAAGTTGCCTGAATTCAACATTGATAATGATTGTGTTTTGAGATTTGGGAAGAGATTGTGTGTGCCTTGTGATTCACAGTTGAAGAGAGAGTTGTTATGTAAAGCTCATAGTTCTCCATTTTCAGTTCATCCGGGAAGTACTAAGATGTATAGAGATCTGCGGGAGTATTACTGGTGGGATGGAATGAAAAGAGATATTGCTGATTTTACTATGAAGTGTTTGACTTGTCAGCAGGTTAAAGCAGAGCGGCAGCTACCGAAAGGGATGCTTCAGCCTTTACCAGTGCTAGAGTGGAAATGAGAGAATATATCCATGGACTTTGTTGTTGGATTACCGAAGACATCTCGAGGTAATAATGCAATCTGGGTTATTGTTGATCGCTTGACCAAATCTGCTCATTTCCTTGCTATACGAGATAATTTCTCTCTTGATCAACTTTCCCGTTTGTATCCTAAAGAGATAGTCAGGTTACATGGAGTTCCTCTCTCCATTGTATCAGATCGTGATCCCAGGTTTACTTCTAACTTTTGGAAAGGCCTTCAGAAGTCGTTGGGTACTGAATTAAATTTTAGTACAACTTTTCATCCTCAATCAGATGGGCAGTCAGAACGAACAATTCAGACATTGGAGGATATGCTACAAGCTTGTTCTATGGATTATCAGGGAATTTGGGACCAACATCTTTCTTTGGTTGAATTTTCATATAATAACAGTTTTCATTCCAGTATACAGATGGCACCATTTCAGGCATTATATGGGAAGCGGTGTCGAACTCCAGCTTTCTGGGATGAAGTGGGTGAAAGGAAGTTGATGGGACCAGAATTGGTAGAAGAGATGGCAGAAAAAGTTCAGCTGATTCAGAAGCACATGAGAACAGCTCAGAGCTGGAAGAAGAGTTATGCAGATAACCGGAGGAAGGATCTATCTTTCGAGGTAGGTGATCATGTTTTTCTCAAAGTTTCTCCTTGGAAAAGTGTGATGAGATATGGTAAGAAAGGAAAGTTGAGTCCAAGGTTCATTGGACCATATGAAATTCTGGAGAGAGTTGGATCAGTTGCATACCGAGTGGCTTTACCTCCGAGTTTATCTCAGGTACACAATGTTTTTCACGTTTCGATGTTGAGAAAGTATATGCTAGATCCATCTCATGTTTTGAGTCCAGAGGTAGTTCAGCTGGAAGAGAACCTATCTTATGAGGAACAACCGGTCCAGATTTTTGACCACAGGGAGCATGTGTTACGGAATAAGGTGATTAATCAGGTAAAGGTTTTGTGGAAAAACCACATGATGTAAGAGGCAACATGGGAATCTGAAAATGCAATGAGGGATAAGTACCCCCATTTATTTGATAAGTAAATAAATTGCGGGGATGCAATTTTCTAAAGGGGGAAGGATGTAACATCCCAGGTAAGTAATGGATAATAGATATTTTTATCTATGTCTATTAATGATTAAGATAGTGTTTTAGAGGCTTAAAATGAAAATAAATACAATCTTATGAATGGAATACACTAATATTCTTAAAAGATTGTTTTACTGCCTTTTGATGGCAAACCCTTTTTAAATCTATCTTTTGATAATTTTATAAGCTATGTTTGTCAAAATAAACTTATTCTTTATTATTGGGACATCAAAATTTACTTTGTGTGAATTTTTGGTATTTTTCAGACGATGTTCATTTTTTGATGAATAGTTAAAAATACTGTATTTTACATCAAAACTGCTTTTTAATCTAATTTATTTATATGATTTGATTACCTTTTTAATTGGTTTTGAAGTGAAATTAGAATATATTTTTACCATTTAATCCAATGGTGTTCATTGGAATCAATTTCACTTTGAAATTGGACTTAAACTCGTGTCAATCTTTTGATACTTATTGTTTCATAAAAACACGCTATTTGTCATGACAGCGGGAATTAATTATTAAATTAATTAATGTGACTTATATGTTTTGAATTTTGTAAAATGGACTTCATTTTTGAATTCGGAATATCAAATATAGCTTAGGGTGAATTTTTGGTAATTTTCTGAAAAACTTCAATTTTTGATGAATAGTGAAACCACTAAGTGGTACTTATAAAAACTGATTTTCCGTTTAAATGAAATTTTTCCATCATTGTGTTTTGAATTTCAAAAATCCAACATACATGGTTGTCATTAAGAAGTAAAATGTGGTTCAATGGGATTAAGATATTTTTTTGGTGAATAGTAACTTATTAAGTTTTTAATCGCGATTAGTGGTAATTAGGGTAGTTTAAGGTATAAATAATGCTTTAATAATATGAAATGACTTAGACACATGTCCCAACCTTATTGGTTGTGTCATGGACGACCAAGACAAGCCATGGGTCAACTTGGGGACCCCATGGAGACACTTTTTTTGGGAAATGACATAAATAACTTTTTATTAAATGTTAAAGTAAAAATGACACAAACATAATATGTTTTACAAAAACAATTTTTACATGGGGTTATAAAGATCAGATTTTTTATTATAAATAGTCATTGGAAATATAAAAATAGTTCCTACATCATAGTATTTTTTTATAATTTTTAGACTTTAAATAAATTAAATTATTTATGACATCAGGATGATGCAGCGATGACCTCATTATTTAACGATTTAAATAAAATGGAAAGATAATGAAAACTCTAAAACCTACACTTGGCCAAAACCAATTGGATGAGTGGATTTCAAAGCCTTATCATCTTTTCCATGAATTATATCAATGTGGGACCTTTTAAAACCGAAACACATTTTCAAATAAAGTAATATTTCTTACTTTCCAAAAGTGCCCCTCCTCTCCTCTTATAAAAGGCCCCCACCTCTACCTCATTTCACACACTCCTCAAGCCTTTGGCTCGGCCAACCCCTGCCCATTTACTCCTTCCAAATCCCTCTCCTCATCCTAGAGGATTCCCTTTGGGAAGAATCTTTTTAAAGGAAGCCTTTAGGCTCAAATCAAAAGGAGTTACACTTTTAAAGGTAATTCATTCTCTCATGTTCATTTGTTTTATTTTTCTTCTCCAACCCCCTAAACTCTTTTTATTTACTTCTTTTGTAACAAAACCAGTATCTTCAATATACTAGGATGTTTTTATAAGATTTATTTGAGCTACACTCTCACACAACTACATCAAATGGTTAAAGAACATACGGTTTCCGTGGATGGTGAAATTCTGCCTCCCGAAACGATGATTGTTCAATACTCATTTAACACCTTCAAAGGTGGCCATTATGATGTCACTATTTTTATATATGATATATGATATGTTTATGTTTTCCTTAAGCTTCTGTTTTTTTCATTTTGGGCATACCTCTATGGTTTCCATTATGGGTAAACACGATATCTTCATTTTAGGAAGTGCGGACTACCGCCCCCTGAAACTGATTTGATTCGTTAATACCATATGTGGGATGTGTAAAGGATAAAGTTAATGATATTATATATGTTATTATAATGGAATTATAATATACTCTTATATCATTATGATTCCATTCTAGAAAATACAAAATAGAATTGGAAGTAGCGTTCATGCGTACGTACGGCTTACCGTCTCCATGAACGGTGCATTTCATTTCTTACCTCTAAATGTGATGTAATATTATAAATACATGTATATGATGAATATATAAGATATATTTGTTATCCAAATCATTAATATCATTCTGGATATAATGAACCTTTGACCAAATTAACAACATGTAAGTGTAAGAAGTCTATTTTTGACTTAAGAACCAAATACCGACAAAATGAACATTATTAACTTAAATGATTACATGATGTTCATAACATGGTATAAAAGGAATAATGAACTTGAAAAAGGTTCATAAGAAATTAGATATTAACTCAAGTTTATTTTTCCGGAGATTAAATAACGGTCGGGTCAAGTTGGATACGAGGTATGGGACTTCGTCTCAATCTCCTTTCATTGAGACATATTTTGTTTTATAAACAACCTTCTTTTATATGGTGTATAAACCCCTTTGAATTTTACGTTTATTCAAAAGAAATATTTTTTTATACGAAGCGTTTACTAAATGACAAAAGGGAATGTTTTTGTCGTACGTATGCGGTGGAAACGACTTCTCCGCCGTCGTGACCGTTATTTGAGTTTCGACTTCCTCTACAATCCATACCTTCTTTTTAAAAAAAAAAAATACCATGTTTTACTTTTCTTTTATTTTGGTATCGAAAATGGTTTTCATAATGTTTTTATATCAATGTGTTGTATAGATATCTTGTGATTGAATGGTGGGAATGTTATGTTTCCTTTATGCATGTTTTATGTGATATGATTATGTTGAGGTTCTTGGGCATTATTATGAAAACGGGCAGTTCCATGATAAACTAAGGGAGGGTGAGCCCGATATAGCTCTCCAATGCATTGGGTAACGCAAAGGATTGAAACGTTAAGGTTTCTCCGAAGAGATTTAGGGAATATACTGTGATGGGTATTCCAAACATAACCAAGAGGGTTACTCCCTACGTAAGAATGTTATGAATGCCTCAAGTTACCTATATGTCTTATGATTTCTATTATTTATTCATGATTTGATGAGGTATGTTAAAGTGATTATGTTTTATGGGTAAAGTATGATCTCATCCTTATGTATATATGTACCCATGTTTCCTTTCCATAATTTTATATCCCTTACTGAGATTTTTATGCTCATCCCAAGTTTTTTTTGAAATGTTTTTCACATGTCAAGGGAAAGGTACATTATATGATGATTGTGTCAAGGAAGTGTCAAGAATGAATCCATGTTTTATTTTAAATATGTTTCAATTGATGGGAATAAAGAATACTATCTTTATGTAACCACTTTGTTTATATGTGGAATGTAATGCAAGTTTTATGATCTAATTCTCTAAAACTCTAAACCTGAAAAGATCCTCAATGTGTAATCTTGTAATAACTCAAGATTAAGTAAGGTTTAAGGCTGGGGCCTTATACAAGATCCAAGGAGTATAAATGTATAAATAATAAACTACCATAATCCTTACGTATCCATGGAGTATAAATTTCCATGGAATCCAATGGAATCATGATCCTATGAGCTCATCTAAGGCATCCACTTCCATTATCAATTAACCAATTATTATAATTCATGACCAATGAGATATACCAACCAATAAAATAATTTCAATATAAATCATTTAAAAATTTTAATCATATGAAATCACATGAAATGGAGGAAACAACCTTCTCTAATAAATTTTATTCAATTAATTCATTTCATCCAAAAATGCAATGGTAAAACATGGTTTTCACAAACTTAAAAAATACACTAAATTCTCATTAAGGATTTAACTAAAATATGTTAGCTCACACACACCCAATGGGGTAGTGTAACATAGGAAATATACAAAAATACACCTCAAAGGCATAATAAGTTCAGGTGAATGAAATCCAATAGTATACATGTAGTAGTTAGAAATCCTAACAAGTTCCAAATAATTTATTCAAGACATTTTGATAATTTTTTGGGGAATCTCCATAAAGTAAAACATGTTGAACAACTAATACATGCTATAAAAAACTAATCATAAGGGAAAATACATAGACAACCTATCATAGGTCCTTAGTAGAACACTTTTCTAGTATCGATCTTGAATTCTAGCCAGATCAGAAGAAAAAGGAAGAACAGAAAAAACATGAAAATATGGAATATTAACTTGTAGCTAAATAAATCTATCGACTTGAATACAAATGAAGAGTGATAAATGAGTAACGTAGAGTATAATTTCATAGATCCAATGAGATAAAAATTGTTTGAATCAGGTGTTAGATGAAGAAACGAGATCCAAGCCTATAATTGGAGCTTGAAAAGGATCTCCCAAATCCAAGGAGGCTATCCATTGTATTGAGGAGGATAAATAGATTTAGGTTATAAGATATTTTAAGTTAAGAATTTTAATTTACCACTTTAAAATTGTCACACAGTTTGGCCAAACCGCGCACCAACTATGCACCGATCACTACCTCTCTAGGGAACTCACATGGTTTATACCCACTGTTTGGAAAACCATTTATAAATTGTTTCATAATACAATGTCCCCTATCACCCTTTGATATTCATGGATCACGGTTATACAAACATTGTGTCATCAAAGTGATTGGACTATACTAAAAAGATACAAGTGCCTACACATGGGTGTGAAATCCCGGGAACATGGGTAAAGAAAACCGTGAACCCCCTATCACCTTATAAATTTCCCAACATAGTTTTATAAAAGTGTGTGTCTTTGGTTGCATGGTCACTAATAACCATGAATCCTAGATAATTTTATACATAATTTAGGATCCGTGATCCAAACAAGCCCGAGAAACCATTGAAACTTTCGTTAACTCATTAGGTATTCCCATTAGGTCAAAACTAAGAAATTAAACTAAAATAAAAATTATTCGAACCTCATAAGAAAAACATGGATCTTAATAAATTCCCAACTTACACCTATAATAATTAACCTATGTCTGTTCATGATTCATACCTCAGGGAGTAGATGAAGAGATAGTCAAGTTTAGGGAATCACCCATTTCACTTAAAAAAGTGACCAAATGTTGGTTGTGTAACTTATAAATAAGATATATTCATAACTAGGATGTCCAGTACACATTATTTACGAAATTATTTTTCCCAATAAATACAAGAAAAATAATAGGGGAAGTGCTTTATTAGAGCTGAAAATCATCTAGAGAGACTCTCTATGAGTATTTTGAGATATTCAAGAAGTTGTGTTCTACTTGTGCTTATAAATATGTAGAAGAAAATCACTTCCTTATATTTTTTTATAATGAACTACTAGATAATGACATGATTACCATAAATACGATAGCTTAATGATCTTTAATTGAAAATTCTTCAGCAGAAGCGAGGAGTCTGATTGAGAAGATTGCACAAAATTTTGGGAAATTTGGAATAAGAGGTGAGGACATAAGTGGTATTCATGAGGTTAAAACATATAATTCATATAATATTATAGAAACATATCTTAAATATTTATCATTATTAGTGATATATATTCCTATGAAATATGTAAGTGAACAATATTCCCCCCTTTAGTATATGGTTTCTACTCTTCACCCAATCATTTCACTGATCAGTGAGTCTAATTACAGACCGTGGAGAGTTGTGTAAAAAATTTAAAATCATGGAATGTTCAATAGAATCATCCATAGAAAAAAAATTCAGAAGCCCAATCATGATTTAGAGTTCAGTAAATTCAACTTAGAAAATTCTACGAAAACCAATACCCATCTCATCCCCCATTCATCAATAATTCTGAAACCCACTATATTTTTTAACAACACAAAAACATCTATCAAACCATTAATATTTTCAACCACCACATCTCATAAAAAGTATAATGTGAATATCTAAACCAGTGTATCATAATATGAGCACCATCATTTACCATCCATGTTTTAAGGGTTGGAAGATAAAATGGATAAGCAAATAACTGAATTTAGATGTTTGGTGGATCTTCTGTTAAAAATATCTGAATATTTCTAGACCAATCAGACCGAAATCAAATGATTAATGAAATCAGGATTACAAAAATAAGTGTAAATGATATTCCACCATCTAAACCAAAGAAATATAAAACCATACTTGATGAAAGAAATTCTATAAACTCAAGACAAATCTCTAAAAACCAAAATAAGAAAGAAGAAGCAGTAGAAGAGAAGAAAGAAGAATTAATAAAGACAATAAGGTACATGATATAATGATTAGAGACACCCTTAAAAAGGAAAATAAGTGGGAAAAATTAAATTCCACTACCATTACCATCCATAATAACACAATCAAATAAGATTGAATAATCACCTCTAAAACATATTTTGGAATCCTTCTAAATGGTGAAAATAAATATAACCCTTATTGAATCCATGAAGAAATTAGAAAAATATTCCAAATTACTTAATGAAATTATAAAAAAAAGAGAAGGCTATATGGGATTGAAACAAAAAAATTAGTAATAATTGTTTTTTATTTTATCACACAAACTTTACCCACCAAATGTTTAGATATAGGGATATTCTCTATTCCCCACACCATTGGCTCATTGAATTTTTAAAAATCATTATGTTAATTAGGAATTTCAATAAATGTTATACCTCACTCTATGTTTACATATTTATTGATGTTATACATTAATCCCATTATATTAGTAGTACAATCTGTAAACATATCTAATATTTTTATAGCCTGAGTTTTGAAGAATTTATTGTTAAAGATTTGGGATTGATATTCACGTACAACTCCAATTTTCATACCATAGAGGAAGGTGGGAAACTATTCAATTCACCTTTCAAAAAGGGATGTCCATTTTCTAATATAACCAAGAACATAATAAATGAAAAGGAAGGAAACCCCTCTATGGAGTTAGGAAACAACATCATCCACTTCAATATTTTTGACTCAATGAGGCCCCCTTCAGATAACCATTCAATTTTTTCACTTTACCATGAAAAAGGTACTAAACCCATTGAAAGAACAGTTATGTTCCAGGAATTATTTTTCCATAGGAATGTAGATATTTGGATAAAATAATATTGAAGATAATCTTGTACACTATATTTGAAATTCTGGAAATTCTATTTTTAAATATGAAGATGAGGAAGTAACTGATATTACTGATGAATCTTTTTATTTTTATCATAATGAGGAAGATGATATGTTTTATTATTTTTAGAAAATTCCTTATTTATATGTAGAGAATGTCAATTCAATCTCATTAATAGAAACATCCCAAATCAGAAATTAAAAATTCTTCATTGTGAGTTATAAAATGTATATCTTATAGAAGGATAAATATTTCTACTGATCATTGATAAAAATATTTTATAGGAATCTAGATGAAACATTTATTGAGATTATAAAAATTAATGTCTAATCAATAGGATGGATCATAGATGGTATCCCAAGAATAAACCTTAAAATATTATCACCAAGAATTTTACTAGAGGGGGGTTCCAAAACAGTTTGGTAGACCCCTAGAAGAATAAATACCACTATCATGGTGTTATTGAATATGTAAATAGTGAAGTTATTAAAAACACAATTCATTTATCCTATTTATAAAACATAATGGGATAGAACAGTCCATGTAGTTCCCATGAAAATGTACCTGGCCATTATAAATAATGAGCATAATGTATTGGTTACCATGAGAATTAAAAATATCTAGAGAGTGTGTTTGGATTATATAAAATAAAATCAAGTCACTTTAGCTTAAGATCCTCATCCCAATTGGTGAGGACTATAAAACTGCATCCAAGATACCTGAGATCAAATTTGGGTAGAGACATATTTCCGAGATACTGTAGTAGGATTATAAAAGGAATTTTAGAAGGTAATTAGAAGGTATTTTATTTGGTATTACAGAAGTCATAACTATTAATTTTTTTGGTATTTCGGGCCATCAATTTGGTCCTCGAACCATTCAAGGCCTTCGGGCCAGCAAGGCATTCAGACCAGTAAGGCTTTTGGGAAACGTTATGACCTTTGGGAAAATTTAATGCATTCATGCCACCTTAAGGCCATCGAGCCACATGAAATTGGGCTTTAAACGAACACACAGACTCTATAAGGAGAAAGATCCAGATGATAATTTAGAGTAAGGTTCATTCACCAGAGCAGAGCTAACATATTTTGAAAAATGAGAGGGTATGATAATTTTCATATGGACCAGCTTGTGTATGCAGGGAAATCCTATCAAAATAGTCATGTGAAGGTGGAGATATAACATCATGATGTATATGTTGAAGAGGATCAATTTTATATAGTTTTATTATGGATTATTTCCCTAAAGACCTTCGGTTCATTTAAAGTCATGAATCCTACAGGTCATGTAAGGGTTCCCCTTCAACCCTCAAATGGGGGATTATCAAAAAATGAATAAAAATAGAAGGAATTTGGGTGATCCAGATTAAATAAAGTCACTTTAAAATACATCATTCTAATTCCATTTATTTATCAAAATCTATAGAGTTCAGAAGGAATAACACATTAATGTTCTTGGAAGAGTTTTTTGTATTTTTTTGGTACCCATTACTTAAGAGGACCAAGATAAGAAAACACTCCCATGTAATTTTGGAGATTCATCCTAAAAGAAGTCTCATTTTGGGTTTTTCAATTCACCAAGTACATTTCAACGGTTCTTGGTATATATCCTTTATTATCAATTTGAAGGCGTTTGGAGCTTTTCTTGGAAGAATTTACTATTTTTCACAATTCTTTTGATCACTGTTGTGAAAATATGGAAAAAGCTTGAAAAACATATAATAAATATAATATCATTTTTTATTTTTAAAATGATTCGTTTCGTGGTGAAGAACGAGATTGTATTAGGACACATAATTTTACAAAAAGGTCTCAAGGTAGTCAAATATAATGTTCAATTAATAAATTATTTTTCCTTATCCAACCTGTTTGAAACATGTTAGATCATTTTTAGTCCTTGAAGGATTCTATAGAAGATTTATTAAGGATATTAGAAATATTTATCTCCCTTATTCTAGGTTACTATGAAAATAAGAATATATTGATTTTAATGATGAATATAAGGAATATTAAGATGATCTGTATATAATACTAATAACCCCACCCATAATGAAGCCACCAAATTTGGAACATACATTTAAGCTACTTGGTGACAATTCAAACAAAGCTATTGGAGAATATACCTCTCAATGTATTAAAGGTCGACCATAATTAATTTTTTATTCACTATTAATAATGGATGCTACTCAACTCAAATACACAACCAAAAAAGGAGTTCCATATAAATTTTTATTCATTAGATAAATTCAAATCATATTTTCCTAGAAAAAAAAGTAGTAGTATTTTCTGACCATACAAATTATTGTCACAAAATGAATAAGGAAAAAGAAAATTTGAGGATATTAAAATGAAGAAAACTTATAAAACAATTGAACCTAGATATTAAATACAAGAATGGATATGAAAAATCTCATAGCAGATCACCCTAACCGAATTTCCAGCATCACTGAAGTATAAATTCTAGAATAGAACTAATTAAATTACTAGATATCTGGAGAACAATTTAACATAATGGAAGGTGAAGTATCATGGTATATAGAAATAGTTAATTATTTTTTGACTTATCAGGTAACATCTCATATTTACTCCCATAAAATATACAAACTCAAATAAGAATCATGGTTTAATACTTATGAGGATCCATTCCATTAGAAAATTTATAATGATCGAGTAATACGATGATGTTTTCCGATAAGTGATATTGAATCTATGTTTGAATTCTATAACACACTAGCCTATGGAGGACACTTTGGACCTCAAATAGAAGTAAATAAATTTTGGGAACCAATTATTAATTGGACCACTTTATTCAAGAAATCAAATGAATATTGAAAGTAGTATGAAACTATCAATTTTATAGAATATTTTTAAAATGAAAATAGATTCCCCAAAACCCCAATATTTTTTTTTAAATTTATTTAACTTATGGGGAATTGAATTTATAGTATATTTTTCCCTATTATTTTGAAATTTTTATATTCTTATTTTTTTAGATTATATCTCAACATGGGTGGAAGCCAACGACAACAAAATTGAGGTTTCCCAAGTGGTGTATGATTTTTTATGTATAATATATTAAATATATTTGGAGTGTTAATATCCATAATAAGTGAATATGGGGATCACTATTTCAATAAAAGAATGAGTGCACTATTTATAAACAAATAGTAAGGATTGTAGCTAAAGGTAATATGACACCCAATGGTCCGACATATTTACCTTTAATACACCTATATGAATGAACCCCTTTCATTTGATTTATGGAAAAATATTTTTCCAACATATGGAGTTGGAGAACCAAGAATATTAGGCTATGAAGAAGATAAATCTAAAATTGAAAAGTATAGGTAAATATAAGAAATCTCAATTTTAAGAGATGTAGAAAAATTTAAGATAATATTTTAAAAATTAAATATTTTACAAAGAAATAAATTGAGTGGCTCAAGAAAAGTTGATCAACCAAAAAATATCATATTATGAAGACCAAGTGTTTCTCTAAAACTCAATACTTATGTTAAATCTAGGTAAAAAAAATTTAGGTGGGAAGGTCCACTTATAGTCACTTTTGTCAATCCTTTTAGTGTTGTTCTTAATAAGAAAGAATGTGAGGGAAACCCATTTACTGTTAATGTAAACAGAAAAAACTCTATTATGGAAAGCTACCCCATGAACTGATGGAGGATACCAAACTTCTACAACCTATATATTGATCATTTATTATCAGGTAAAATTGAGTCGATGAAATTTAATAAAATAACTTACAAAAGGAAACATGATTTTTAATCCTTTCTTGGGATTTTGGAATTTTATATGAAGACATTTTTCCCTTTTCTCTTTGAAATTTAATGAAATAATACTTAAAATGTTATTAGATATTTATTTTTATAGGATCACCAAGGATATATAGAAAAAAAGGTAGTATAAGAAATTTAAATAGATGAATAAAATAGATAAAATAGCTTCATGTGTAAAGGATAGTTAACTTTTAAATTCATTAACCTTTAAGCTCCCCCAATTTTTTGTGGGAAAATCAAATATAAGTATTAATGGAGAATTCCATTCCCCCACATATAATTTTTTATTTAAATGAATAACCTAGGATGAACAATATATTTCATAGGAATCCAATGATTCCAAGTTGAAAATTCCTTAGATAACAATATTTAATGACTAAGGTTAGGGATTGAATGATTAGGTATAAATAATATAATGTGTATTTTAAGAATCTTGATTTAAAGAATATTTTGATATATGTAAATGAAATTTATCTACCATTTTTATAATTTTAATTTATGAAATTCATTTGGATTTATTTATTATTATTAGACATTAAATGATTCTGTATCCCATATTTTATGTTTTATACTGGAGAATACTTCTAGACATTATAGTTTCTATTTCTATGTTGATCATATTTCATTAGATATATTGGGGAATTCCACATAATAGAACATTATTTGGGACTTTATAAATCTAGGATTAAACTAAGTCACATTTAATATGATTGAGTAATTTTTATTTATTTATATCTTATCCTTAATACAACTTTTTACATTAATCCTTGTTTGTCACATAGAATCCATGAATGGAATTATTAGGAATAATCCACATTAAAAGAAAATAACTCCCATTAATATCATAATCTATATATTTTCCAAGATTTTTTATAGTTAAAGTGTGGGGATAAGTAAATTAATGGTGTAAGGTATTTAGTAAAATTAAAAAAATAAATGAAGGGGTGCTCTTTTGTGTATTAAGAAATGTTAATGTTAATTTATTGTATTCAATTTCTACTCCTCTCGAAACAAAATCAGACAAATTTATTTAAAATTAAAAAAAAAGGATTGAAGAGAGTGTGCATATTTCATTATTTGGTCATTGTTCATGACCTTTACATTTATCTTGGGGTGAAAATGTTGTAACTTTTAAAATAAATAATTTTATTGGGCTTTTATTTTGGATATCATGTATTATTCATTAGAGATAGAGCCTCTATTTGGGCCTAAGGGTTTTGAAATATCAATACCCACCAACCTAATGCCTTAGAGTCATTTGAATCTTACAGTAAATCATCATGATTATTTGGGATTTCTATATCTATGGGGTGGAGGATGTTGGTCATTTACAATCCTATGGAAAAGTATCGTGAACTCATTATGTGTACATAACACTACATGAATCTATTTCAAGAGTGGTGAGAGAAAAGAATTA
The DNA here is from genome assembly GCA_963277665.1 of Viscum album. Taxonomy (NCBI): domain Eukaryota; kingdom Viridiplantae; phylum Streptophyta; class Magnoliopsida; order Santalales; family Viscaceae; genus Viscum; species Viscum album. The sequence continues at coordinate 1,202,950,977 of OY728163.1, read as the reverse complement.
ATTTTGAGATAAATCGTGAATATTCATGTTTAATAAAAATAAACTGATATTCTTGAATAGGAGAATTGATAAGACACATAAAATTCCAAATGGGAAGTGTAAAATACTTGGTTGTATTGGTTACTTTTAAAAGTGTGATGTTTTATGATCATTTTATATAGAAATTTAATTTTTATCTACTCATTGAAATTTTTTATCTTTTATTAACATGAAAAGGTAATATTGGTAAGTATGATGTTCCTATATTATTTATGTTGAGATTCAATGTTTTTGGAAAATAAAGAGTTCTAATGTGGGGTTATTTGATATACCTTTTTCTCTAAAAAATTTCAAGGGTTTTAAATTATTTTAAACAAATAATTAAATTCATTTTTAAATCTAGACAATTTAAATTTGATAAAATAATTTCGATAAAAAAAATGTAAAAGATAGAAATTGAAGTATACTTTTTCTAAAAAAAATTAATAATTATTAAATGTATGTAGTAAAAAAAATGTTCCCTTTGTATACAATTCCTAAAAAATAAGGAGGCTACTATTATGGAACCCACACAGGCTTACCAAGACAATACATTTCAAAAAAGGTATAGTACATGCAAGGAGTGTGTTCGTATGGTGGTTCGAGGCCTGATAGGCCTATACATGATAGTATAGGTGCGGGAATAAATGGTGTGTGAGTGAACTAGTAGAACATCATTTGATCAAGATTCTAAGCTATTGGGATTCTTCTACATATTTTATGCAATGTATTCAGGCAGAAAATTCCAACAGGAGATGCAGAGATATGAATCCACTATTCCAATTGAAGAAACAACTCTATCCCAAGATGAAACTGTGTTTTTGAAACTTAGGCATCTATGTTACACTACTTCTTTAAAAAAACACACCTAGAACACCACTGATACTCATTGTAATACTCCCTGGATATAGTTGTTTGGGATTCAGCTCCATCTAATGAGCCACTATAATTTTAGAAACACATTGTAACTTCACTATGAGATTAGGAATGGTGATCAGAAGTGGTAGAGTCTTTCTAACTTCTCTGTTCCACCATCATCTGAGATCATGATCCATGAAAACATCATTATTATCTTTTAATAGTTGTTCTTATAACACTTCTCCACATGTCAATGTCTCACTACCTCCACTTGCTTATATATCGTTAATATACTTATTCGGCCTCAACTTCCATCACATTTATACCACCGCTATAACTGTTCTACCGCTACTGTGCTACTTTTTCAATGAAAGTAGTTTCTACTATTGACTTTCTAACACTATGTATCATGATAAGTTGATTCCATCAATTTACTTCGGTTATAGTATCACTATTTCCTTACATTTGTTGATGTGTCACCACTCACTACTACCACTATCCTAAAAATATTGAAAATATGTGTTCTCCATAATCTATGAAGCTGACACCATATTCCTGACATCATTTAAAAATAGAGATTCCATAATCACAAAGTCTTGACAAAATAGGTGCGACTAGATTTGCAAGATGAAGCTCCACCGGATTAAGGTTTTCTCCTGGCACTAAAAAATTACAACTCAAGGATTGAATGTGGCCAAGGATAACAAAAATGAGTTGAATTTGAACGTATACTAGATGAGGATGAATTAATAGGGTCGTAGTTTCAATATATTGTTGTATGAATGTTTTGGCTCATTTATGGGGATTATAATTGTTGGAGAAGATCAATAATTATTATATACTTCTTAATTCATATGTAGGGTTGATAATGAAATTATTTAGGGCATCAACATTCACCCAATTCATTGGATATATAGTATATGGAATTCACACATCACCCACTTGGCATAAAACATCAAATAAGGCCTATGGATGATTAACTTGTTATACCCAAATGAAAAAATCCGAGTTCATATTGAGAATTTACACAAGATTCGTGGGATGATGAAGTGATTAATGAATAACAAGAATGAGATTCAATTGATATAGAGGTGGGGGTGCTGAGGATGATGAATAATGGACTGATTAGTACTATAAACATAATTATGATAATGTTCTGTTCCATAAATTGTGGATGGAAACTCAATCCAAAACCAAATATAAGGTATCAATAATTTATAGAAAAATATTAGGGTTTAGTAAAAATTAATTGGTATTCTAGTAAAGAATATATTGGGAACTCAATTTAGATAAAACTGAGAGGATGAATCATGGTGTGCATTAATATTGTAATGAATTAAAAAACATCTATGTTAACTCAGATGTGATCAATTAACATGTAGGCCATTCATGAGTTCTACATCAAAGGCACCTCATGCAATATTGTAATAGTGCTATAAATTGGTGTAAATCTTGAATTATTCATGAAGAAATCTTCAAATGTATAAATACATGATTAAAAAATAACTTCAATGCTACACATGGATAGGTCATGTGAATTTATTATATATGTGAATTAAAATTATCTAGAGAATATATCATATGACTTCATTCCATGATGGATAAATATTTTTTAAAATATACGAGTCACAAAGATTTTATGATTACATGAATTCTTCAGAATGAAGTTAATTTTTTTTACCATAAATAGTGATTTGAATCTAAATCATAAAAGACTTTAAGAATGTTCTTTTATTCCTATAAAGAAAGTGAAAATTCACTCTCTATGAGGATGAATATAAGGATCTAAAAGAATCAGTTGGAGAAGATGAAACTTCAACTCTTGACTTCAACTACATTCTTATGATTTTTCTTACTTTTAATATTTCATCTACTAATCCAATATATTTTCCGTATTTAATGGAGTTCTCTAACTTTTAGGCTATTAGAGAAGGTAAGGAAACCATTTTTCATGCTTGAGTCTATGAGATTTTAATTAACACGCTATTATATTTCTCTTATTGATTGATATCAATATTTAATTTAAATTTTAATATTGAGTTTAGTTTTGTTAAAATTAATTATACCATATTAATTATTTCCTTGGTTTAGGATCCATCATCACACTCTATTTGGTTATAGATCATATCTATTGAATGATATGAGGTTAATTATTGATTGTTTAGAATTTTTTGACATGTGAGAAAGTTACAATGGTTGAACATGGATTATTTTGTAATCATAATACCTATTTTGGTATCAAAGGAGTTAATTGAGGGTATTTCAATGTAGCTTTAACAAATTGGAAGGTGGGAAACTGAAGAAAATAATTTTTATTCTAGTATCACCATAATAATTAAATTAGTGGTTAATAGGGGAAATGATTGCAGAAAATATCATTTACTAATTTATTAGGGAAAAAGATATATTTTAGATGACCAAGATATCATTACAAGTGAGAATCCAAATCTGACTAGATCACTTCTCTTTTGTTCTGATCTTTTAAATCTTTATTTCATGGTATTTTTCATCTTAGAAATATAAATACCATCATTTATTTTCTCACTCCTAAAAACTTTATTTAGATAACTTCTCTCTAGAGACAACCTATGTTACCACCACTAAAACATTCCCCAAAAAATTAATTATCCTTTAACATAGCCTAAAATAGGTGTTACTTATGTATACAACTTATAGTGTGGTGTCGAACTACATATTATTCCATACAACATGGTCTCTCCTACCATGATATTCTATCACTACAAAATGATCAGGAATCATCTGAATTACTTATACCAACATGCTCTGATTCTTTATCAAATCACAACGAATACTTTGTCATCACCATATTTATTCAACATCGAATATTGATCATCACATTGTATTATTTTTTAGTATATTGGCATTGATAAATACTATATATTATTTAAAACAAATACCACTCAGATATTGGTTGTCAATAGGTCCTCCAACAATACCTTCAGAATCTTAAATTCATCTAGGTAAATTTGATATACCATAGAAGATAACAGAGTAGTCCTAGGGTGAAGATAAATACAAAATTTGATCTCATGATAATTGAAAAAATGGGTAAATTGTCTATAAATTTATCTATATACTCCTCTAAAATTGTAATAATAAGATCATTCGAAGAATATGCTATATAACGAGAAATACTCTCTAATTGATGGGTGATAAGTTGTAACTTCCCATGTATAGGCCCATCTGATCTTGTCTAAAAGTCCCACTCACCCATGTAGGTAAACCTAAATGATTTTTCTTAGAAAATATATATTATATGGTAGAGGTATATATTTGTAAAGAATATGAAAATACATCCATATCATGGATGATATTGTAGGTATTAATCATATCCATTTTGAGGTCCTGTGAGTGCCTCTATCTAATGAGTGATATGAGACATCATCAATAGGTGTTCTTGAGTGTGTCGTCACTTTTAGTGAGAGTCTCTAGAAACATATATATATCAGAATTAAATTTCTAGATCTCAAAATATCAATCTTTGGTTGAATCAATAATAAACTAACTCCCCCTAATATCTACAAATATGATTATCTATGAACTATAGATATAATTAATACCTTGAATAATGGTGGGAAATGCTTGGTCATATCCCTCCATTGATTGCATTTCGTTATATCCTTAGACACTAGATCCATGTCCTTGACATGGACCACCTGAGGTTTTTGGCATTAGAAGTGGATATTAAAAATTCCCCACTCTAGATCATCCTCTTACGGAATAACCATCATCCCTACCATAGACACCTCCTAGAGGACCACCATGATTTCCTTGAGGATATTCATAATTGTGTCACTAATTATGTTTCATATTTCTATATACTTCATATAACCCCACTACTATAAGTTGAATTGGGAAGTAATGATCCATGAGACATATAACACCAAATATATAAAAAATACTATCTCTCGCTTGTGTAGAACCTCTACATGACTAATGTATTGTCAATCGTTGTGTTTGGAACCATGTATGAGTTTGTATGTGATGATGTAACTTTGATATATATTAATGTTTGGAAACAACTAGTGAATTTGATCTTGGTTAACTATCACTATCTCTATATACATACCAAAAATCTTATAAAAATATCTTGACCACCAAGGCCCTCTCTAGAACCTCAATAGACATAGTGATATAGAGGAGAAAAATTCAAACTCAAATATATATATGAAGGTCATACTCAAAATTCTATGCTTGAAGAAGTCCATTATAAATAATGATGAGAGATTATCTCATGAGGTAAGTAAATAGTGAATCATAGTCCAAAATAGATATTCTATCATCCTAAAGATCCAATATCGCACAGATTTTTATAGAACTAAATGTATCTAGGAAATACATCCTGTGAAAGAGATCCTTAAACTCTACCCATGGGATAATTGCCTCAATGTTGGTCTAGATTAACCAGATCTATTAGTGAATCACTGCATCATGGATAGTGTTGGATGGTAGAAACCACATCTATAAGAGGGTTTCTAGACAAGGGGGACACCTAAATCACCTTCTCAATCTAATCCTCTACTACATGAGGCTTAAGATTATCTCAAAACCTAGGTAGCCAATACTACTAAAACTCGTGAACCACACTTAACCTACACGTATCCTTATCATTACCCCATTGGAATCATCCATGTATAATCGGAGGAAGGATACCTACCACAACTATATGTGGTTTCTTTTCTCATTGTACTATGGATATATGACATTTTCCCCGCTCACCCAATGGGGATATCTCATGGTCCAACCCATAGATATAGGCATATTCACATAGTTAAGTCAATGAAAAGTGGATTGATCACTATAATGGGTATTCCACAACCATATCTCAATATCCAAGATGGAAATATTTAAGGATGCATCCTATACTTAACAAGAAAACCCATTTTCATTAAAGCATAATTGAGGATGTGAAATTATAACGATTCAAAATTCAATATTGAATACATATATGATGCATGTACCATTTCAATTGTTCCCTTTAATCAATTACCTTAAGATCTATGTTAATATGAAGGTTATTTTAGTTATGGTGAATAGATATGTCAAAAACTATAGAAACACTTATTTCCATGTCTTTAGAGATGAGGTCAAAACCCCTTGGTTCCATTTTCTGATGTTCTGAATCCAATGATCAAAAACTCATAAAAAAATACTATACCTATGAAAAATATACATTGATACCACATTAACTAGATATGAACCACTGAGAACCCACCTGATCCACCAATATGATGAGTGTTCCACCACTAGGTCACCCTCTAATAGGTTTAGAGGTGGTTTGTAACACAAATTAGTAATTTCATATAGGACAATATGACTTATCATAATACACCTGTACACAAACATATATCTCTTAAAAAGACAAATATAATTAAAAACTAGGTAAATGAACCACTAGAAAATATAATTATTTGAAAAATGGTACTATTCACATAGGAGAATAAGATAATATCCATAAAGTAAAAAACAAAAAAAATAAACAAACAAAAATACCCAAAGAAAAAACCCAATAAACTAAGATTAATGGATCTATATAATTAACTAACACCAAACATGAACTTAATACACTACTTTCACCTCTATACCCAATTAAGGTCTCATTCCACCAAAACTGTGTCCACTGAGGTCACCACTGAACTATATTGCCTTTTTTTAATGTCACAACACATGTGGGTGAAACCCTAGTTTAGAGGGGAGTATTTATATACCAATTTTGATTCATCAAAATACATTAAGGAATAGAACATTTATAGTTAGATAAAAAACTAAAAAGTTGAAGATATCCCATCTTGTAAAGAAGATAATGAAAAATAAAAAACCCAGATATGAATTAATGTAGAGAAATCAATAAATTTTGTCCCACTAATCAATAACCTAGATAATCAAAGGAATCCCATCACCATGAGAAACCAAATATTCTAATCTACCCAAAAAAATGAAACCCATGTCATCTCACGGACTATGGCGGGGGACCCATACATCTCTATGATAAGTTTTGGTTGAGGTATTGTTAAATATTTGATGGAGGAATGATCCTTATCAAAAAAGTTCATCAAATGAGGGAGTACCTAACTCAATAAATTGTGAATACACACCATGATGATAAATGAGAAACTAGTAGAGGGATTAACAGAATATATTAACCCTATGAAGGTCTGATGACTTGTCAACTGTAAGGGAGTACTGAATCCACAAATAATTTATAAAGGACCCACACCTCAAGAAAGTGAGGGAGAATGAAACTCCAAGACCCTATAGGGGACTTATTACCTATCATAAACACACTAACATGGGATAACCAAACCCCAAGGAACACTTCACAAATCACACCTAATCCTAGTCATGGTCCATATAGAGATAAATCCTATAATTACCGAAAACATATCATAGAAAGACTTAGGTTTTATGAAGGATTATAACATCACTCTCTACACCAAACAAAACTAAATATATTCCATATCCTATACTTAACCCCACCCATATATGAATAGATATATAAATTCCGATGAATTAAACATTCCTATTCATTTCCCTATATGAATAAACGTAGAAATGATGTGATCTATACATCCAAATTGTTGTTGTTATAATGGATTCCCAAGAACCAACATAAAAAGTTCTTTTTTATTACTATATCATGTATGTAATGAGTTATGCATGATGTACACTTATGATTACAGTTTGTATATTTTTTTTCCAATATATTTATGGTAATTCCACAAGATTACATGTTTACTCAAAATGTTATAATAGATACCTTTCTATAATATTAACCTAGAGATATTATGACAATAATTTTAAACGTATGTTATATGGTCTAGATGTATCATACTAACTATACATAGTTTATGTATAACTGTCATGTAATGGGGGTCATAATCACGGAGGATTCTTCCCATGATGTTCTTAGTTGGTGATCTTTAGTAGCTAATATCTCGAGGACAAACATGTCAATAGGAACACCACATATTTTAGGTGTAACTGGTTGTTTCTATTTATGAATTTCTATATTGGTCTCCTAATATGGGATGTACCATTTGAAAACAAAATTCTATGCTAGGAAAAATAACAACAATTAAGTTGTGGTAATGTAGCTTGTGTTGGGTGATTCATTGGTGGTCTGAAATCATTTTTGTCATCAGGATAGAATTTGTTGCTTTCGATTTGAGGAAGTGATATAAAGGGCCTAGTTCATCAGAAAATTACTATGAACATAAATCCTTGGACAAGGTAGTAGATGATAAGTATTTCCAGTTAGATCAATAAATAATGAATCAAGAATGAATGATGACTCATGATGTGCATCATACATTATGAGATATCCTGAGAAAAAGATGTTATATTCTATATTGCATGTGCGTAAGAAACCTTTCCATTGCTACAAATTTTCCTTATATTCTTATGGGCCTTGTTGTGTTGTTATACTCCACTCTTGGTCGTTGAATTATATTCACTACTATTAATATAATGGCCTAACAGACCACACATAATACCATATTTAATTTCTTTCCTATTATGGTGAATGTGTATATAGGACACAGTAGACATCACAATGGAGTCCTACAGTTGTCCAAATATTAATGACCACCATGGAATAAATTAATTAAAATTATTCATTATTATAATAATTTTTATTAAGTATTTTTATTAAATTTATATACAAACATTAATGTTAATAAATGAATAAAATATTATACTAATGAACATTATTTTAATATTAAAGGTTCATTTAATATTTCATGAATCCAAAGTTGTGTTAATTATTCAATTTGAACACGTAATATTTCTATTGTATATTAAAATTATGTGATAAAAACACAAATGACATTATGATGCATTTAGTTTTTCATAGTGTGTCATTTACCTCTTATTTAGTGGGAATTTTATGTCTGGGGTCCGAGGAACCCTTTTCATTTATTTGAGCATCCACTATATAAGCTTGTGAGAATATATTTTTTCTTGACTATTCATTCTAATTGATTGAGAGTTCCACTCTCCTCTCCACGCAATCTAGAGAGAGAAATAAATCTTTCATGAAAATGATCCTAGAACGTCTTCAAGGATCGTGGGAATAGAGTCGAGGTAATCATCGACATATCGAAGGTTCCATCTCACATCTGTGATAACACTTAGTTTCTAACGAATGGTGTTCCTAATAATTATTGAACCATTTTTGGGTAATTTAATGCTGTTTAAGATTGGATCCCTTGAGTAACAGTCACTGATGGTGAGAAAATATCTATCCTACTTAGATTAAAACGAGGTAACTATTATATTTAATTTTTAAGCTTTTATAATTCTTGTGAGATCCCTAGACCCCTATCGGGGCTCAGATCATAATATATGATGGATCCTTTTCATTCTGGTGAGGAAAAATTTTAAATCCTCAGCTCACTATCTTCCACTATGCACCCTGATAACTATATTTGGTATTAGAGAGAACACGTGAATTTTCAATCAAAAGAAATTTAAAAATGTGTTAAACCTATGTAGAAGTTTATAATTCAGTCCCAACAAAAAAATTCATATTGATCCAATATCATATGATCAAGTTATGACCATTCAAATTATTTAATTCAAATTGGTTGTGGGTTTTTAGGAATTAAAATTTCATGAACGATATATATATGTGTGTGTGTGTGTGTGGTGATGTCACACCTATACCTCATTACCCGAATACATGTTTCTTTGGCCCCTGCTGTTGTTGGTGGAGTGGTAAGGGTTTGGGGGGTGAGGGGTTGGTTGTGGGGTCAAATCCCTGGGCCTACAATTTACTATTGTTCTCTTCCTTGTGTACTATTCTATTGTGGTGTATGTAACTGACCAAATATATATATATATATATATGTGTGTGTGTGTGTGTGTGTGTGTGTGTGTTTGTTTGTGTGTGTGTTTGTGTGTGTGATTAGGTTATTTTTTTCCATTTCCCAAGAAATCCTGATTTTTATTCAGGATTTGGCCATAATAAAGTAGCTGAAAATACAATTTTGATTGGAGGTATTTTCTTCCACTGATAGTGGAAATGATAAATCAAAAAATATTTTTCCCAAATAATATAAGTAATATCCTTTTTCAAATGTAAAAATGGGGATTTTAAATTCATGGGGTTGTACACTAGTGTCCAGAAAACATAAAATGAAAAAATTGGGGGTGGTAGATGTCCCCTATTATAAATATATAATAAAAAGAGACGTACCTAGTTGACGATGCTACAAAAAATAACACACATATATATATATATGGATGAAATCATCCATTGAGTTATTTGTATATGTTTTCAGAATTTTTTTAAAAGGTATTTGTTAACTTTTAAAAAATGGTACTAAAGGAGGTAATGGCACTATCACCTTTCATATAAAAGCCAGAAAATATTTTCTTTAATATTTTTTTATTTTAGAAATTTTAATTTTAATTTTTTTTTTGTTTATGTATATATATATTTAAATGAATCAAATGTTTTCAGAAGAATTTATCTGCTATTTAATATCCAATAGTATCGTCATTACAACATTCTAGATTCTGACAGAAAATCTGATCCAAGGCCCCCTTTTATATGAAGGCATACTATGGAAATCATTCTGTATTTTTGATGTGGGATTCTGGTTCTCCCTTTCATATGTAGATCATTCTTCATTTTTGATGTGGGATTTAAAACTGTTTCAAGTATGTGTCTTTGAATGACTATAAAATATAAAATATAAGACCAATATAAATTAAACATAAAACATGGATTAAAAATATAATAAAAAGTTGATAATAAAAATAATTTCTTCTATAAATGTTGATAAAAATAATTTATAATCTTTCAAATACACCTACTTGAATATTAAAAATAATTTTGTAAACAATTTTGATGAAAAATAATTAATTTTCTTTTGAAGTCACCAATTCAAAACTAAAAAATGATTCATGTATGTGACTTAAAATTCCTTTAAAATATAAACTATAAGAACAATATATATGAAAATTAAAACATAGATTAAATATATAAGAAATATTTGAGTTTTTTAACATGCATTGTTTCTTGATTATAAATCATAGGACGGGTAGTGTGCTCCCTAGCGAAGAGAAGGTGATACTCGGTGAACCCCTGAACCATAGAAATCCTCAATTTTGCAGATCATATTTGTGAATAAGATGTCCAATATTTTCATGGAATCATAGGTAAGAGTATCGTATGAGAAAGGATCGGTGATTGAATCGATTACGGTGAGTTCCCCAGACCTAAAACCTAAGACGTCATTTAATCATTTTTTCTTCGATTCAATAGATGACTCAGATTCTCTATATAAAATAATCACCTACAATGGTTCCATGGACTTTTTGGAAGCCAGTCCCAAATTAATTGAAGATAGAATCAAGTTATGCCGACACTATCTACTATTCAAAATCTCATAGAAGAAAAACAAATCATTGGAAGATTGAAGACCTTAAGAATCGGCTTCATCAACACTGGGGTTTGGATGATTGGCTTCTCATTTTAATTGGTAAGGGTTTGTTTCATGTTGTTTTCTCTTCATAGGAAAGGAAATTCTTGTCTTGGGATTTTTTTCCAATACATTTGAAGTCTATTTTTATAACCCTTCAAGAATGGGATCATCTCAATGATCCACACTCCTCTAAGAACACTTTTTTTCATGCATATATATACATACATGGTCTGAACTCATTCTTATAGAATCCTACAATCTTGAGAGATGTGGTTTCTATATACAGAAGACTGATAAATATTGACAAGGAAACCAAGAGGGTGTGGTCTGATCACTACGCCAGAGCTCTGGTCAAAATTAATCTCTCATAGGAACTCATTAAAACAGTTTTTTATCATCTATCAATTTCAAACTTGAGCATGCAATATAGTTTGAATGGATACTAGATTTCATTTATTACTATAATTGAATTGCTAATTCCCTCATGAACTATCACAAGAAATTAAAGTGCTCTATTTTCAAAAAATATGGACATATTTATAATTTTTCAAGATCAGATAGTATTAACCATAGTAGATGGTGTGGTACTAAGAAAGTGTACCAGTGCAAATCCACTACAAATATGTCCCAAAATGCTGGATCTCCATCCATTGAAAATATTTTCAAACAAGGTACTGGAGAAACTTCCCCTGGTATACACACCCACACAAATGGGATATATCTTGTTGACATAAATGGTATGCATGGGCAATGAGTGGTTACCACCGATCCTCGACAGCAGGAATCACATGGTATGTATGGGTAGAAAGTGGCCACCACACTTCCAAGACAGTATGATACATAACCGATCAAAGGAATAGAACCTATTGTATCGACTATTACATCATTAGAGGAGGAGAAGAGACAATATGACATAGAAGAAAAAGTACAAGAAATTTTGGATTGTGGCATGAGGCGGGAGATTTTTTCAATTATATGAGAATTTTTAAGACTAAGGTTGTTGAAAATGATGGTTTTCAAATGGGTTTTTTCAAAAATAAAATCATAAGAAATCAAACATTTTGCAGTAGGGTACACCTCTAGTTTACAAGGAAAACCTTTGATTGTTGGCGGTTCCTCCACAGTGTCAATTGTGAGAGGAGAAGTGGAAGCACCCAATCAGGTTATGCCGTCTATCCAGGGACCTTTCATGGATCTTCCCTCATATACCATTATGAAATCATCTTCAAAATACTTTGAGGAAAATAGAGGAATGCTTCACTGGAGGAGATTCTGCCCCAAGTACCCCACGATGTCAAAAAGAAGAATGCTCACTACGGTGTACTTAACACACCTCATGTTGATACTGGTGTGGCTTCTCAAGATCAAGGTGTTCCTATGAATGTTGGGGGCTCTTCCTCTTGCTACCACAATAACAATTGTGAGAATATTACTGAATTGGATGCTCATGATCAAGGATTGGTCGAATTAAGGGACAATGAGGTACAGGATTATAATATGCAAACTCACTCTGTGAATGATTTCGCTGAAGTAGGAAAGGAAGTGTCAGAAGTACCATTGAAGAAAACTAAAACTTGTAAGTGAGGTCACCATCCACGATGTCATGGTCGAGGTTAGGATAATGGATGTGGATGATGTATAAATTGGAATGAAGTTAGAGAAGGAGAGATAAAGATAGGAGCTAAAATCATGAAAAAACTTGGTCTTTAAGTTCTTTGATGAGGGAAATAATGTCTTGTCTGAGCCCATCCTCACACCTTCTTGTCACTATTTTTTAAGAATTTTTATCGAGATTTGACACTACATTTCCTTTAAAATATAATAAATAGTTGAAGTTAAAAATAATATTATATAAATTGTTGATGAAAATTAATTTATAAGCTTTTAAAAACACCTATTTGAAAGATAAAAATCATTCAAATATGTTGCTTCGAAAGACTATAAAATATAAACTATATGAAAAATATAAATGAAAATTAAAACATAGATTAATAATATGATAAATAGTTGAAAATTAATTAGTTAATTTTTAATATAAATATTAATTATATAACAAATAATTATTAAATAATTAATCAGTTAATATGTAATAAAATTATACATTTTTAATTTCTAATTAATAAATATATTATTAATTAGTTAATTAGTAATAACATTATTAATTATATAATAATTAATTATACAATAATCAATTCATTAATGAGTAATATAATTATTAATTATTAGTGTTATAATTAACATGTTAATTAATAATATCATTATTAATTATATAATATTTAATTTTTAATAAAATATTTGTTTATATAATAATTAATTAGTTAATATGTAATATAATTATTATTTATAAAATAGTTAATTAGTTAATTAGTAATATAGTTATTAATTTAACTATTCATTAATAATTCTTAATAATTAATTATATAGTAATTAATTATATAATTATTAATATAATTATTAATTATATAATTATTAAGTAATTTATTAGTAATATAATTATTAATTAGTTAATTAGTAATATAATTATGAATTATATAATAACTTGTTATTTAGTAACACAATTATTAATTAGTTCATTATTAATATAATTATTATTTATAATAATTAATATAATTATTAAATATAATTAAAGACTTATAATTATTAATAATTAATTATTAGTTATATATAAATTAATGAGTTAATTAGTAATATAATTATTAATATATAAATATTTATTTGTTATTATATAATAATTAATTAGTCAATTAGTAATATAATTAATAATTATATAATGAAAAATTAATAATTATAAATAAAAATTATATTACTAGTAGACTAGTTAATTAATATGTAATTAATAATTACATTACTAATTAACCAATTAATTATTATATAATAAATTATTAATTATTAAAAATGAAAAATTATAATGAAAAATTATAATAAATAATTATATTAATATATAACTAATTAAATATTATATAAATAATAATTATATTACTAATTCACTGGTTAATTGTAATATAATTTATAAAGATATTACTAATTGACTAATTAATTATATATTTAATAATTAATAATTAATAATTATGTTACTAATTAACTAAATAATAATATAATTAAAAATTATATATCTAATTAATTAAAATATGATTAATAATTATATTAATAATTAAAAATTAAATTATTAACTACTTCTCATATGTTTAATCCATGTTTTAAGTTTCATTTATATTTGTCTTACAGTTTATATTTTATAGTCTTTCAAAGCCACATACTTAAGACATTTTTAAGTTTCAAATAGGTTGTTTTGAAATCTTATAAATTATTTGTCATTCACATTTTTTATGAAATTCCTTTTATTTTTCACTATTTATTATATTTTTAATCCATGTTTAATGTTTTATTTGTATTATTTATATAGTTTATATTTTTTAATCTTTCAAATCCCCATATTTGAAACATTTTCAAGTTTCAAATAAGTGGTTTTGAAAGCATATAAATTTTTTTTAATCAACATTTTTTATGAATTTTTTTTATTTATAACAATTTCTTATATTATTAATACATGTTTAAATTTTATTTTAATTTTCTTATAGTTTATATTTTATAGGTTTTTAAAGTCACATACTTGAAAACATTTTTAAGTTTCATGTTGGTGACTTTGAAATCTTATAAATTATTTTTCATCAATATTTGTTACAAAAACATTTTCACAAATATTTCTTATATGTGTAACCTATATTTTATATTTAATTTATATTGTTCTTATATTTCATGTTTTATAGGCTTTTAAAGTCACATTCTCAAATAATTTTTAAGTTTCAAATAGGTGCCTTTGAATGCTTATAAATTATCATTAATCAACATTTGTTTTGAAACTCATTTTATTTTCACCTATTTATTATAGGTTTAATCCATATTTTAAGTAAAATTTATATTGGCCATATAAAAGGGATCCCTTGATGAGAAATGCAGAATGTTTTGCACAGGAAAGGGAGAACCAGAATCTCAAATCAGAAATGTAGAATGATTTCAACAATAAGACCTCTTATAAAAGGGAGCCCTTGATGAGAGTTTTTAGTAGAATCTAGAGCGTTTTAATGACAGTACTACTCGATATTAAATAGAAGATAAATTCTATTGAAAATTTTGGTTTATTTATACATATATAAACAAAACAATATAAAAATAATATTTTTTTATTAAAATGAAAAAAATAGTAAAAAAAATTGACTTCTAGAGGAAATAAAAAGGATGCAGCCTCACTGCCACCTTTATTACATGTTTGTTTTTAAAAACCATTAACCCACACCTTTAATTTTTTTCGAGAAAACGTATAAAAAACATAACTTTTGTTGGAAGCATTCCCTACACAACCTCCCTAATAACACAACTACAACTTTCTCTAACCAGATCACCACCTCTGTTTTGGCCTCCTTAATTACAATATGCCACACCTCACTACACTTCCACCTGAGCATTCTACCGCAGCCACCAAGAATGATCCCACCACTTCCTCACCACACCGTGCACCACTATCACTTTTGGTGGACCTAATCTACCGCATCGTTCGCCAGCCCGACTCACCACCTCTAATGTTCCCACCACCACTGTGAGTAACAACTGGCCCCACTAATCTGATTTGAACTGCTCTCGGATAGTTTCATCAGTCATGGTTGCTGCATCAGACCCCACACTGATTGCCTCCATCTGATATATAGGATTCATCATCTTCTGAGATCACACTATCAACCATATTGGCCTTTGTAGAATCCTCTCCAGATCGGTTGGCGAACACCCCTTCTATAGTGGTCTTGGCTATGTTCGACTCTCCTTGTAACAACTTCTCATTTTTCCCCATTGCCTAATTTTGGTGAACCAAAGATAAAACCAGGTTATACTACTCTGATACTGAGTGCATGGGCATGAGTGGGTCATTCCACTACAAAATGGGTTCGGGCATGTCTTCCTATCCCATAATAGTCCTGCACGATGTGAACCCGGACTGAAACGGGTCTACATGGGTTCGACCCAAACCGAAATGGGCCTAGGTAGGGTGTCAGGGATAATTTGGTGTATTGGGTTTTTCTTAGTTTAAGGGGGGCTTCCTTTTATTTGGGGAAATGGGGTGGTATAGCACCTATTGAAGTGGTGTTGGTGATTTTTTCCACTCTTCCCAAAACCATCCTTTATTATATATAATTATAATTATAAAAAAATAAATATATAATTTCATATATTAATTTTAAATATATATATATATATATATATATATATATTTCAAAAAATATATATTGAAAAAATTATATATAAAATTATATATATTTAGAATTGTAAATATATATTTATATATAATTGAAAATATATTTTAAATATATATATAAATAAATTTATTTATATTTATATCTAGAGATATATTTATATAGTTATAAATATATAATTTTTTATAAATAAATTTATAATATTCTTAAACATATAATAAATTATAAATAAATATTTACAAGTATGAATTTATTTTTATATATTTTAATATATATATATATATATAATAAATACAATTACTAATCTATCTTTATAAATAAATATTTATAATTACATAATATAAATAATTATTATGAATATAATAAATAAACTATTAATATAAAATATAATAAATGTATAATTATGAAAATAATAAATATATAAATATAAATATAATAAATATAAAATTATAAATATAATAAATAATTGATAAATATAAAATAAATATTTATATATTTAAAATTATATATTAATTATATTAATAATTATTAATATAATAAATATTAATACAATAAATTTATAATTATAAATATAATAAAAATGAAATCATAAATATAATAAATATATATTTATAAATATATTAAATATAAATATATTAAATATAAATATAATAATATAAAATTATATATATATATATATTAATAAATCTGTATATATTTATAATTATATTTATCTATAATTGTTAATATATAATTATATATTTATATATGTAGTTAAATATATATATATATATATATATATATTTATATTTAGAATATTTAAATTATATTTATAAACAAATATGTAATATATATATATAATCATAAGTATAATAAATATATAATCATAAATATAATAAATATATAATAAAAAATATAATCATATTTATATAATATATAAATAACAAATATAATTACAAATCTATCTCAATAAATAATTATTTATAATTATTTAAAATAAATAAATAAATAAATATTTATTTATAAATATGTGAATATTTATAATTATTTTTATTTATAATTATTTTTATGTGTAATTTTAAATATATATATATATATGTATATTTTTATTTCTTTATAATTATTTATATATAAATGTGTATATATTTATTGATAAATTTTAATATATAAATATGCATATATAAATTTGAAATATATATATATATATATATACTTGGAATGTTCAGGATCTGAGGCTGATCGGTCCCAAAAAAAACTTATTAAGGAAAATAAAAGTACAACGATGCCTGAAATGTGATGCCTAAATCACCACCATTCACAAAGTGACAAACTAATTACACCAACAATGCACACGGGAAACATCCCAACTAGAATAAAAATAGCTTCAAGGTAAGTAGAACAGAAAACACACATAGTTAAAGATCACCTGCTCCCATCCTAGAAGGGCATCCCGAGGAAGTCGGCGCACCGTCACCATCACAATGTCCTGTCTGACTATGATGCACTGCACCAATGTCAAAAACCCAAAAACCACCCACTTGACAAGGTTACCAACCCGCATCTCAAAGGTCTCCATCACCAATCATTCATAGTAGACAGTTGCCTTGTCCGCCTCCCTCACTATTGCAGTGTCTATAATCAAACATAATCCCCCGACCGCCATCCCGCTATTTGAAAACTGATGCTCCTGAGGTCGCCTCCCGCTAGAGGACCGCCTGTATGAGAAATCCACCAAGATCCCACACTCCGGCTCATTCACCGTCATCGGCACGCAACTCTCCAGCACTCCTCATCGGCACACAATCCTCGTCAGCTTCATGTTCTCATCCGGTCCAAGCAAAATGTGATCCCCAAGCATCAAGGACGCCGCGCCCCAAGGCACCCGAGATAGAGGACCCATATCCCCTAGTAACCTAGCTCCGCTGGAATCCCCGTTCCTCTTGGATCCCAGAACCTCCCCTCCATTGTTCTGTTCCCCACCCCCATCATCAGACAAACCCCCTGCCATCATTAGGATCCACACTTGACCCTACAAAAAAAAAGAAGTTGCAAAGCATCCACAACAACAACTAAGGTCACCACTCTCATGAAGCATTGCAAACTCTACAGTCTCCTTCCCTGCATATGGGAGGGGCTCAAAAGGTATCTTCATTGGCAGCTGGAAACCCGCACCCATCCCACCATGTGTTGCCAATGTTTCATCTTCCCCTGCTCCCCACTCAATTGTGTCATTTCTGACCATAAAATGCACAATTCCGAACCATTGCCCACATCGGAGGGGATGTCATCACCTCTATTCCCAATTCCACCACTGGAATTGGTCATAATAGATTTATTACATGCAACAAACATCTCATAATGACCATCAATCTCATCATCTACCATAGTGATTAGTGCCAGACTTTGGTCACGATCTTCAAGAGAGGGAGGCTCTCCAATCTTAAAAGAGAATCTCTCTATCTAAGACATATATATATATATATATATAATTATACATATATATTTACAATGTTATATTTATTATATTTACATTTATTATATTTATAATTATATTTTTTATATTTATGATTATATATATATATATATATTATATTAATAATTATTAATATAATTAATATATAATAGTAAATATATAAATATTTATTTTTTATCTATCATATATTAATTATATTTATAATTATATATTGTTATTCTTATAATTATACATTTATTATATTTTATATTTATAATTTATTTATTATATTTATAATAAAAATTTATATTATATAATTAGAAATATTTATGTATAAAGATTGATTTCTAATTGTATATATATATATATATTAAAATTTATGAAAATAAATTCATATTTTATAAATATTTATTTATAATTTATTATATGTTTAAAAATATTATAAATTTATTTATAAATAAAAATTTATTTTCAACAATATAAATATATTTCTAAATATAATTACAAATTAATATAAATATATTTTTGGAAATAAATTTTTTAGAATAAATTTATATATACATTTTAAATATATTTTCAATTATATCTAAATATATATTTTCAATTATATAAAAATATATATTTAAAATTATATATAAAATTATATATATATTCATTATATATATATAAATATAATTATAAATATATATATATATATAATTATAAATATATTTAACATTAATAAATGATATTATATTTTTATTTATTTATAATTATAATTCTATATAATAAATGATGGTTTTGGGAGGGGGTGGCAAACAAACATCAACGCCAATTGAATTGGCGCATTTGGTTTTATCTCAAAGAGCCACTAGAATCAGCACTAGACAAACCCATTTCCTTGAATAAAAAATAACCCTACCCCCATAAACTAAAAATACATCGTACACCATATTTAACATTTCAGGGCCTATGAATTTTTTTGTAAATATAATAAAAATTAGTTTATTTATTTTATATTACAATATAATAAAAATTTTAATATTCCAAAAAATAATTTAATTTTTTACTAAAATTAAATAAATTGATTAATTTAAATTTTTGATTAACAAATTAAATGAATCAAGAGGAAAAATTAAAGAATTTTATTTGAATTTAAATAATTCGTTTAATTGATTAAATTACTTTGATTATAAATTTATTTCATTTCACTTTTATAACACAATTAATTTACCCATAGACTAGTCCTCGTCAACGACAAACCTTGCATATAAATTTGTTTATTTAATTTTTTATTACAAATGCATTCAATGTTTGTAATATTTAATTACCTTTTTCAATGGCCATTACATCATCATCATAATTTAAATATATATATATATATCTATATGTGGGTATACACAACCAGCCGTTTACTGATGTATGTATTTTACGCCTCCTGAGGCCCCCTCTCCAATGTACGAGTGCATTTTTTCTATGAATATTATGATGTAATATGTATACCATGCCAATAAGTGGTTTAATACTAAACGAGAATTGAAAAAACTAGACTATGGGTAGGTTGCATTATGATTCAGGACTGAATGCAGTATGATACCACTTAGTGATGATTAATCCACTATGTTTATATGGATCAATTAATATTAATTGTTGAGGACCAATCAAGTAATTTATGTCATTTATTCATTGTTTATTTTTAATATATTTGCATGTTTATTATGGGAGCACATAAAATAATAAACCAAAAAATGAAGAAATTGATAGTGAAGTTATTTTATTAATACATATTCATTTGTGAGCACAAAAACATATTTTTCAAATTTTTAAAAGAATAGTTTTGCATTCAACAAAAATATTTAAAAATCCCTCAAATAAATATTATGTTTTGGATGCCTTCAATTGCTCAATGTTAAATAAAACTAGGTGTATGGGGTGCTCATCAACCAAAGTTGAGGGCGCCTCCTACTACCGATGTGTTTTTCATAAATTGATTACTTGAATTAACTACTTTTAGTCACAAAGTATTAGCCAAACAAAACTTTTTGAAACATTAGAGACAATTTTTGAGTAAATTGTTAATTTGATTTTAGAAGATGGGGCTTTACTCAATAGATCAAGGAGCTGTGAGTGAATGTGGTTCCCCATTTTAATGATTACATTGAAACTCTCTGAGTATTTGTGTATCTAAAAGCCTGTAAACTATGGTGAGAGGTGTTGAGGATCCATTCCACTAGAATGATCAATAGATAAAGTATTTTGAGATGGTTAAATAGGCCTACTTGAGTTAGATAAAATAGTTGTAAACAATTGATGATTCAATTAATTTGTAATTTCTAATTAGTAATCGAGATTAAATTACCAATATTCAATATTATATTTTTGTAAAAAATGTAAATTAATTCTATAAGTACACTGTGATAACTATTGGACAATGATAATATACATACCTTCTTGAAATTCTAAGATTAGTATAAGAACTGGTGTAAAGTTCTATGATTTCATAAATTTAATGTGTTGGGGTCCCCAATACCTGCCAAGACTCCATAGAAAGTGAGGGTGAGAATAACATATAAAGGAGAGTCATGTATAACACATATGATGGTTATGTTCAAATGTTATCATCATCATCTGATGTGAGTTTTGAATACAACATTAGGACATTGATGATTTCGCATGTTGTCTCATGTTCAAGAAGCTAGTGAGGAGAATGGGAAGTGAGATTTGACTAGGTGATGATTACACTGGATATGTGTAAATAGGAAACATGGATCAAAATCTTTCAATACATCCCTTTATAATAAATATATATATGTTTCCAATTTACTCTAGTTTGATTTCATATTGAAACATGAATAGTATATATGAAACACTTCATTACCTCTCTGGTATGGATCACTAAGAAAATAAAAAACTTAATTAAAGTCTTAAGTTTTTATGGTGAATAAGTTGAAATAAAAGGATAAAAGTCTTATGAAAATTGTGATACCAAAAGGAACCTTTAAAATTTCCTTCAATTAAACGGGGTTGGTCATTATATAGGAGTATATTTTATTTTCATTCCATGAGATAAATCTATGAAATTTTAAACATAGTGAATTGAATCGAATATTTATGTATTCACTTTTTATTCAAGTATATTCATCAATTGTATGTAATGTTTTTATTTTAATTTTTGGATATTGAATAAAATATTCCTATCAAATATGTATATTTAAATAAAGTAACCATGTAACTATATAAATTTTGAAATATGCAAAGTTAATTCCCCTAGAAGATTAAAAAGGGTGATTTTTATGTCAGTAGAGAGAAGTACACAAATTATCACTACCAAGATTAATAGATCAAGTTAAACTATTGTTAAGTAATATGAAAACAATAATCTCACACGTCCAATTTACACAAGGATGTATATAATATTTTTTAGAATGAATGTTTTTTGTGGTGTTCGAAACTAATAAAATTGTTTTATAATTTTGGAATCATTGGAAATATCGTGATAATTTAAAATGTAAGGATAATATACCAAGTTGTGGAAATATAATACATTGTAAAAAAATTAGTTTTCAAGAATATACCTAGTATGTTTTTATAATCATTAGAGATAAAATCATCATGTCATATCCAAACACTTATGTGCTTATTTTTAGACAAATAAACATTTAAAAATAAAAGCAAGTCACAAATGTTTCAGAGTTAGTTCATCTAGAGTTCATGAACAATTACAAGGATAACCAAGTGGTAAATATACTTCATACGATTTCATTAATTTTTTTAAGGAATGTGAACGTGAAGTATGGTATACTTATGTAAGAAGATTTCAGTTTCATCCAGATAGTGTGCTGAGGAAGATATTAACCCAACATTCATTGATTAATATGATGGAGTGTGGGAAAATTATTAAATTCACATTTCCTTAAGCATATAAAACTAATTAAGGTAATAAGTAGGATTGATTATGATTCTTACATTTAAAAATTCATTAATAAAATTTATTGTGGAGTAATTTCTAAATACCAATTTCCTTATAAAAATCAGAGTTATGATGTAAGTATAAGGAGAATAAACATTAAAACTAATATGTATTTCATAAACATCCAATTTTTGAGAGGTACAAAAAAATTAAAATCATAGCCCCATAACCATATTCAAAATATTATTACAAATGGATATCTCTTTAGTCATAATATGATATAAATCCATTATTCCATAAGAAGATTTTTTTAGATGTAAAGAATTTATTATAATATAAAGCAATTTTCCTCAAGAAAGACACATTGTGCACCTAAAGTAGTTATTATAATGTTCTCTAAGTATACTATTTAATTCCTTATGTTTGAAAATTGAAAGACAGGTTTTAGACTATATTTATATGAAAGGGTACACATCTTTATTTGAGGTAGTGAGATAAATATTGATATGTGTTTAGTCAATGCCAAAGATGAAAAAAAACTTTGCATAGGAACATGTTCTACAAGAAGATATGGGAAAGAATGCTCTAGAGGAACATAATGCATAGGATGGATAAAACCATATGGGTGTGTTTGTATTCCCTGTGGATGGTGATAAATTATCCATTGTGAATAATTAATCTTACATGTAAGCAGTATAAGAAAATTAGTTAATATTTACAAGATCAACTAATATTGATTAATCGATTCCATGAATAAAAGTATCGGGGGATTATTATTTTGGATACCATGGTGGGTACATGGGTGGTACAAGCATGGCTCCAATAAGTCTTGATTGGTTATATTAAGTAATCATGTGTAAATCCATAAGAATTTTACTTGTCATAAATATATTCTATAATTAATAAAATTGGACATTGGAGGCCAATACCAATGATCATGGAAGATGTTTATATGATGTGACCATAAAAGTTTGGTGCCACCATAAAAATCCAATTTGGGGTGAAAGATACTAAAATCTAGTTTTGGTTTGAATTAATAAATAATATTATATAATATTAATTTGGAATGAATATTTTCCATGTTTCCACATGAGGTTAGTGGGAGTTCCATTTTTTTATTAGTAAAATATATTATTAAGCTTATGGAAATAATTTATTGGTCTTACAATTATTTAAGACTAGAATGAAATTAACTCTCCATAGATTGAATTAAAGTAGTATCCTAAATTTTAGGGAATGATATCTACTGAGGTATATTAAAAAATTACTCAAACCCATTCAATAGTAGATGTACTAACAAGGTGTTAAAAAATTAATGTTGGAACAATTCAGGATATAATTTTTTCCAGTGTCAGATGGATTATATTTTTTCAAGATTACATGTTGGGGGATTTGAGGATATTGATTTAGGGAGTAGAATTACATATGCTTATGTGATGCGCCATTCACATATTCCATTCTATTCAAAAAATGGCATTGAAAATATTAACTTTATGATATAAAAATGTTAATTAAATCTAGGATAATTATAAGGGATACAATTAGAACTATCTAATTGTACGTGAGAAAGTACAAAAGTTAAGTACCTATTATATTGAGGGGATGAGATACTAGTTCCAAGGGGACTCAAACTAGTCTTATTATATATCAACATATTATAATATCATAGTCAAGATAAGTTAACGAGCAAGAAAATATCCTTAATTCCAGTGGTATCCATATCTAAAAATTCCCAGTACATCACATATTATGATGAAGCTAAATAATTAGTTTAAAATATTAAATTATTTGTTCAGGATCTTATAATTTCACCTTGTAAGTAATGTTTTCTCAAAATATAAATTATTATATAATTGATATATATACTATCAAAGATTTCATGTTTTGAAAGTGGACCAAATGATATGTACTAAGGGTGTAAATCTATTGAAGAGTCTCACTCATAGAGGCAAACTCACTTAGAGTATAATTTCTATACAATGTAAATGTGGTAGTAACATGACTGAATCCATAAATAAATGGATTATGATCATATCATGTGAGTGCTGAAAACGAAATCTCTAAATCTATCTATGTACAATTTGGAGTGTAGTAATTGTGGGATCCTTATATGCAACTTGAACAATACTTTTAGATTACCATATAATTTATACAATGAGTTTTTCATGATCTAAACTTACCATAAAAGTTTTGATATTTCTATGTCAACTACTTATATGAAAATATTCATATATTAAATTTCATATTACAAGGTTATAGAAATTCCTAGTGTATAATGATAACCTTAAGAAAAAACATCCATCATAAACATTTGTTCTATGGACTAGATAAATTATACTGATTGGACATAGTTTTTTTCTAACTATTAGATGTTGAGGGAACATAATCATTGAGACTTCATCTAATTAAGTTCACACATAGTGACCTCTAGTAGGTTAGATCATGAGGGTAGTCCTAATAATAGGAGCACAACACATTTTTTTGTCCCATTGGTTGTTCCTTTTTATGAACATGTGTATTTTTCTCCTGATTTGAGGTCATTATACATGTGTACAATTTTATAATTTTCTTTTATGTATGACCAAAAAAAATGAAATTAAAGTTGTTTGGATGTATCTTGTGTTGGGTGTGTCCTTAATGGTATTACATTAGTTGACGGTTTATGATAGAATTTGTCTCTTATGAATTGAGGAAGTGATATATTGAACTTAGTTGATCAGGATGGTAGTACCATCACAAATCCTTGGCCAAGGTGATCAAAGGTAAGTCATTCTAGTTAAATAAAAAATTTATAAATAAATAATGAATGATGACACAATATGTGAATCCTTATTAATAAGATATAATGAGACAACGATATTTTATTACCCAATATATATTTATTGGAAAGGTTATCATTGATATAAATATCTTTATCTTTTAAGGGGCCTTGATGGGTGTCTAGAATCTACCCTTTTTCTATAAATAATATTCACCTCTATCTTGATATGGTCATAGAGGGTTGTCCACAATTTCATATTCTAGAGTCCACCCAATTTTAGTGAATAGGTTTATAAGAAATGGTTGGAACCACCATGGGATCCAAGAGTTTTCCAAGTATCAATGCACCTGAATGAATAAATATATTCATATTATTCTAATTTAGAATAATTAATATTTAATTGATTCATTAAATATATTTAAATGAATTAAAGTAAATACATGAAAAAATATTATACGAATGAATAATATTTTAATATTTATGTTTTTTTAATTTTACTGAAATCATTAGTTAAGTTAATGAATCAATATTATCACATGATAAATTTATTATATATTAAAATTATGTGATGAAAATATAAATGACATTATGGATGAGTTAGTTCATTATAATGTGTCGTTTACTGCTTATTTAGTGGTCAATTTATTTCCGACGGTCGGGGAAACCTTTCATTGTATTTGAATGTCCACTTTATATAATTTGAGAAGGTATTTTTACTTGTATATTCACTCCAATATATTGAGATATCCTCTATCAAATTTCATCATTGTATAGAGGGAATATAACTATTTTAGAAAAGGATCCAAGAACATCTTTATATATCATTATAAGAGAGTCAAAGTGATCATTAGGGTGTCAAAGGCCACATCAAACTTCTGAACTAGAAATTGGTTTATGAAAAAAGTAATTCCTTTATATTCTTTATGTTTACATATATTATATATAGGGGATTGACCACATATTAATTGTCCAATAGTCATCAATTAAAAGCTGTTTCTTAGCACACTTTTATTCGAATGAGGTAATTAATCAATTTTTTTATTTTATAATTTTGGTGAGATCCTTAGAGCTAAAATGCCTCAACTTCTTGTTTAATGTTGCACTGAATCTCCACACATTATAGATCAAATATCATTTCATCCACTTTTTTCCACAATCTATACATTCATATCTCAAGTATCATTGTTACCTAATAGAATGAACCACCATCTCATGGCACACCATTACATATGATCAATTTGGAACAAGTAACCAATGTGAAATATAAACACCCTTTTCATATTACATATCACTATAAATGGGTATTCATAGTTCCATATTAAATTTTCCATCATGATCCTACCCTTAAGGATAGGGGAATAGGTCACGAAATCCTACTTCTCAGCATGACAAGATTTTCTACTACGTAACATGACCCTACATCACACAACCTTATAGTTATCTCCATTTCCATAATATTTTATCACTTCCATGTCATACCTCTACAATCAATACAACAATTAAATGTTTTACTATTGAAAATGGGTAAATTTTATATAATGAAAAAATACTTAGAAGAATTGGATATTTAATAAAAAGTTTCACTAATGGGATATTACATATGCCAAACTATTTGATAAAGATTCTTTTTAAAAGTGTGAAATTATAAAAGGGATAACTAGGGATCTATAGAAGTAATATAAAAAAGAAATATATAATAAAAAAATATATATATATATAATTTTATAATGTGATAATAAATAATGATATGAGAAAAGATACCTTCCTCAGATCTCATTAATCAATGCTGCACAAGTATATACTCTAGAAGTTTTAATAGATCAACACATAATAATTTCCTATCCATGGACCATGCAGGATGACTAGGGATCCAAAAAACATTAAAAATATAATTTTTTTAGAGGGTAAAAAATAAAATATTAGAGAGTTATATTAACCAGTATTTATAATAAAAACCCAAAAAACCCTATAATGGTGCAATACTACTGGTTTTAGTGAAATTCTTTAAAGCCAGACCAAAACCATGGTGAAATAGGAATTATCACTCTATAAGATCCCTCAATAAATCAAATATTTGGAAACCATAAATAAATGAAAACACCATATAACTCCCTAAAAAACTAAATCAAATTCCATTAAATTCACACAACTCGACCCCACTACGGCACATGACTATGTTCTATGGTGAAACTGTTAAAAAGATCACAATAAATTCATGAATCTTAATCATCCCCAACCGTCCCATGATTATTTCCATAATGTAACCCAAACTTTATATCACAATTACCTTACATGAGATACAATTAAGGGTTCAAAAATAAAATACCTAATATATGAGATTAACTCAAAGGCACATAAAAATCCATGTTGTGGCATAAATCACCATGATGAAATGGGAAGAAGCATAATGAAGATTTTAATACCCTAAAACAAGATTAAAATGTATCCCAAAAATAATAAAGGATTCAAGATAAAGAATCAACGTAATTACATGCTCTTAATATTCAAGGATTTTCATACAAAAAATTGCATCTTACTTGAAAAAGTGATGGTATTGAGCCCACATCAGACCCTCAGATTCCCATGATCCCTACATAAGGTAATTGAACTACCACATCACACAAATTAGTGGCATGTACTAACCATAAAGGGTCATCTCCTACTAATACTTGATCAATATTGAGTAATTTAAGAATCTAACATGATCCTAGATGTACATCTCTCCCCAATAAATAACATATGATGCCTCATTCACGTATCTCCTCACATGTGAGACATAAAAGATGTTTTTTTCAGATGGTTTAAATATAAGGAATCACTATTTAATCAGCAATCTAACCCACCCTATACCTAATCTAAATATATTGGAGATCTTAGGGAATAGTTTTCTTCCCCTACCAAATATTTATAAATTTTGTCATGAAGAGAACATCGATAAAAAATGATATCTACCCTCAAACAAAAATGTCCTCTATCATTGTTCTATATAGAAATTCTGATAGATATAGTCTATACTTATCCACATACGAGTCACTTTTACCTTTTATTTCATGGATTGCACTAACTTAAGTTCCATAAGTGACGATTCAATAATCTTAGTCTATAGTAGGTGCATCTTATAAGGTCTGCTATACAAGGCCTTGAAAGGTATCATTCCATCAGTAAAGTGGTATTTTTTATTGTATAAGAAATATAATATTGTAAGTGATCATCCAAAATCTGACCAAAATATAAAAATAATCTCTTATCATATACTTTATAACCTAGAAGGTTTTTTATGTTTCCCCATCCATCTGATTGTGGAATGTCATACTCAATAAAAATACGTATAAAAAAACTCCGAAAAGTTCTTCCATTAATGGGATATAAAATGAGAATCATGATCAAAGACAATAAATGAGGTTATCCCATACAGTTTTATGATCTCATCTATATAAAATAATCCCAACATTTCACCTAAACTCTACTCCCATAAAGTTTAGAAGTTTCCTAAATTGGTTTGTTGATTGATGATCACCTAAATATAATAATAAATCATTCCTAAACATTGATTTGTTTTCAAAGAGTCTATCAGTATACCATCCCACTTCTATTATAGAACCATAAGGGGTTGATCCAAACTCACTAGAACATAGTGTTTGACCTTAACTTACCAATAGGTGATGAATTATGAGATAAAATCATCATCAATCCTCTTCCTAGAGGACCACCAATATCAATGCCTATGGTCTTGTTATATCATCATCATAGTAGGATGTAATGCTAATGGGGAAGTGTGTAAGTCCATTCTCATATCCCCATGCAACAATATTGAATCCACTTTTTACCCTCAAAAGTTGATAAAGTGATCTACACCATTAAAAAATCCATTCATTGTATCGCAGAAGGATATCCATTCATGATGGACCCCACAATCAATGTTACCAACTAGGATTTCATC
Organism: Viscum album; assembly: GCA_963277665.1. Classification (NCBI taxonomy): domain Eukaryota; kingdom Viridiplantae; phylum Streptophyta; class Magnoliopsida; order Santalales; family Viscaceae; genus Viscum; species Viscum album. The sequence goes on along the minus strand of OY728163.1, from coordinate 1,202,921,386 downwards.
ATGAATTATAGGATTATAGGGTTAATCACCACTTTTGAACGATAATTCACTTCTGCCTCATAGACCAAGGATCACCACATCATCTCAAATCACTCATATGTATCCTTCATCAACTATGTTTTGGATTTACTAATAATGGAATCCTTTTTCATATTTCCACTTCATTAATTATATATAACTTAAAATTCATAGTCTTACTAGAACATTAACCAATGCATCTACCTTATATTAAAATCCTTTTGAGTGATGATGAATATGAGACTCATATAGATTGTGTAAAATACATAAAAAACACAAAAGGATACTGAATCTAAATTTTCAAGGAAAGCATCACCATAGCTAGCTCTGAATAATTACTCGTCTAGTTATACTAGTGATTTATCTACCACTATAATGACATGAGTTTTGAAATAAAAGGAATCATAATACACTAGTGAATATATATGGGGTTGAGCACTGAGTTGGTGTCGGACGTCGGGGACCAGGGAGCCTAATTATAGTGATACTAAATACATGAAATATATTGTTTTCATGTGCATGATGTTTCATGTGAAAAGTAAATAAATCCCATTCAGAGCCTCAGATAAGATTTATGAGACCAGGATTGAGTTTGTAACATTGTGTTTACCCTATGAGTGACATAATATTGTCCGTGTGAGATGGTTTGATTAGAGCCGAGTTCATGGGTTGTTGTGTAGGTAAATAATTAATTAAATGTAAATTTAATAAATTAATTTATCATATATTTAATAACACACCCCCTCCCACACATTAGAGCGACATAATGGGGGGACACTTCTCTCCCTCTCATTATCTTCTCTCCCCATTGGTGGTGAAGGAAACCAATGCTAAACAGAAGCTGTGAGGTGCTACCTATATCAGTTTATGAAGAAGATCATCATAAGATTAGGAACCAGAGTGATCCGAGCACTGTTCTTCAAATAAAGATGTAGTATTTTTAGAACGAGGAAGGTGGATATGATTTTTGGTTCTGATTCCTTCAGGTTTGCGTTGTTCTAAGGTTTTAGAGACCTGTTGTAGTTTTTCACGATCCTTGATAGGTAGATCATTGGAATTTGGTTAGAATTAGGGAAAATCGAATGATTTTGTAGGAAATTCCTGATACGGACTCCATTGACAAGACATGTAGTATAGTGAAACAGACTGTGTTGCTCTTCCTGTTTGGGAAGATGATCTCCTAGGGCGACACACTATGTATAAGGGGTCATATTCCTTGTAGACTATGAGACCGTGTGACTATGTGCCATGACTTGGGTTAGGCATTTGAAAACACATGGTCATGCTCTAACCCACAACTAAGATACACAAACATGGGGTTCAGTACATGGACACAGGTAGAACTACACAGGCTGGTGGCCAATTATCTGAATACATCGTGTTGTATTGGAAACATGACATGAGAGGGACACAGTCAAATGGTCCATGTAAAATGTGAACATTTACATGGTTTGAGTGATGAGGGACACATCACGTGCCTCCCATACACACTGTGTAACCTTATATGGGTTGGTGAATTATGCAGACCAGAAATATGGGTAGGTTCTTGAGTGTGCTCACATACTGTGTGTGCCCCGGTGCATGTTGTGTACTTCAAGTAGATCCCCCATGGGTATTCCACCTTCCGTATATCCTTCATTTGGATTCATATTTAGTCTTATGAGTATTCTATCTTGATCAGTTCTTGAATAGGTCACTATGGTGCCCTACGTTACGACTTTGGAGATACGAGGTGGAATGAACTAAGTGAGACACTTGTGGAGCGGTACAGAGCTGATATTGGAAATAAATGTCGTTCATGTAGTGCGCTACTAGTAATTTAATCACATGATATACTAGGTTGTCGGTGTCTTTACCTCTCTACTTAGGTAGAGACAGGACTCCACACATTGTAGGTGAAAGTACATTTCCTTTGGGTATATTTACACGGGTGGAGTTACTCCCCTGATGGATTAGGGTTTGGGTTTCCTAGATACATTTGTAAGGTTGGATAGTGATCCCCAACCATGTTAGGGAGCATTCCCTCCATGATTTTTGAATGGTGGAGTGGGTAATCCCCTGTTGTAACTGGGTGCAGGTCCTCTATCCTAGGAGTTGGTACTTCCCAATCATTACAAGGTGTGGGTCCTCAATACATATTGGGTCGGTAGAGTCGGTACTCCCCAGTCATGCCAGGAAGTGGGTCCATTAGCCTGGGGTCAGTATTCCCCTAACATACTAGGGTGCAGGTCTCCCATAGAGAACTAATAGGTAGATTCGATACTCCCCTATCGTACTATGGTGCAAGTCCTCTAGACACTGAGTAGTACTCCCCTACCGGGTTAGGGTGAGGGTCCTCAATTTACGAAGTAGTACTCCCCTATCGTACCAGGGCATGGGTCCATCATTATATTTGAAACTCCCTTGGCTATAGGAAACAATTATTAGGATTGGTCCCCTCAACCTGATTTGAACGATACCTAGATTAGATTTAATGATCCATCGACTGATTGAGATGTGGACCACTCCTTATAAAAGAAACATTGGTTTCACACGTTAGTTTGGAGCAGTACTCCCTCAACTATGGGGCAATGGTGAGGAGTGGGTCCCTATTTTCTCTCTTATTAGAGTGGATTCACACAATTCATAGTATAATGTAGTTATTTCAAGAATATGTGTATTGGTGAGGGGTATAACACTGCACTTGGGTTTCCTTAGCTTGCACTAGGCACATGGTGATGATGGCAGGACCTCTAGCATTGGGCACTAGTGATGGACCTAGTTAGATGTTCTTGATAGAACACATTCTCTTGGATATACCATTAGGAATGGTAGGGTTGTTCTTGATGGAGTGTTTCTCTCGGATTGGTGCTATCTGTGATGGTTTATCTCATGGAGTGTGTACTTTGAGTTTTATATGTTACCTTTAGAGCCTTGAATAGGAATCATATTTCTAGCTATGAAGTTGGAACCTCACTAGAATTTGAGTGTAAGATGAGTAAATTTGGGTGATTTTTGAGAGTCCTAATAGTGTTGTCAAATGTTTTGGTCGAAACCCCTTGTTGACTGAGCCAACTTGTAAGGTACAGCTGAATATGGTTTGAGATGGGGGTTCCATCTCGATTAGTTTTCCCTATGGCTAGGTCAAGCAGACTCTTTCATTTTTGTTTCTCTATTTTTCTTTAGGGGTTCCTACTAAGTATTTTATACTCACCCCTGCATGGGCTTCACCTACACATGTTTTGTGTCTTTTGCAAACCAAAATCCTTTTGATGGAGTCCATGGTAAACCTGAGGCATGCGGAGAATAGAGAGTCAGACGGATTGAGGTGGTTACCAGAGATGGGCTGAGGATCTTTTTTATAGTTGTAGTCAACATCAATCCTCCACATTAGTGTAGGTTGGTGACTTTTATAGTTTTATTTGGTGGGAATTGTTTTTCACTTAATTAACTTTTATTACTTATGTTGTACACTAGTTGTGGGGTATAGTTATATACATTAATTGGTTACTTTTGGTTTTTTCATTTCATCATTTTGTGAGCTTGGAGATGTGTGGGTGTGTATAGGTACATAGGAAATTCCTCCCATGTAATTGATATTCCTTCTCAATGCTAGTCACCAGCCCCTGTCCTATTGGAGGAAGGGTTGGGAAGTTATGGCCCGGGACCCATCGGGACAAGTCATGACATAGTGGTACTAAAAGAAGTTCTATTTTGGGATCGTAGAGTCGTGATCATGGTTTGGGTTGCATAGGTACACTGTTAGGATGTTTCGAGATCATCTTTTAGGATATAGGTTTTATTGTTGGTGTGGAGACTGATGTATACATTGACAGCGTCTCTGATAACCCTCTTTCTGACTCAGTACAATAAGACACTGATCGCTGGGAAATAAGCGGTACATGCATCATATTTGGATGGTTTATTTTGTTTTTTATATCATTCTTGTGTTAGCTCACAAGCTATACTCATTGACCACAGAACATCTTGAACTATATTTTAGGATACCTCCGTATTGGAAACTAAGAATGATCCTATGATGCGACTGTGATAATAATCTACCCCATAATGAGGTTTTAGTGCAGGGAACTGATTATGAGTCGTTACCTCTAGGTTCTCTGTCGGGGGCACCATTGCCTATAGAGAAGCAGGTTTTTCCAATAGTCAGGATGAGGATATGAATGATTGAGCTACATGAGTTCCAAAAGAAGTGACCTCTTATATACCAGGGTGATCCAGACCCCTAGGCCGTAGATAAATGCCTCGAAGTAGTTATGGGAGTTTTCCACTTATTGATGACACCTCCCAACAACATTGATGTCCTAGCAGCAAGAGTTCTTTATGTTTTGTCTAAATGATGGTTTATTTTAGTGATAGAAACTCATGGAATGGAGACACTCACTTGGGAGGAGTTTGAGAAACTATTCAAAGAAGAGTTTTACTGAACCACTTTGAGTTCAGTTCATATCCAGGAACATCTAAAGCTTCGACATGGCAACATGATAGTGTTAGATTTTTCAATGAGGTTTGATGACTTGTCATGGTGCTCTTTGGATATGGTTTTAGATCTATTCGTCAAAGAAAAAACATTTGATCATGGCTTGTGTTGAGAGATCATGGCCTCTATGGTACCACTGTGCATTTCCACATATGCTGGATTGTTTGAGTGAGCACTAGTGGTGGAGAGTTTCCTGGATAAAGGATAGATTAATGTGGCCTACAGTAGTGGGAATGAGGCTGAGGTGACTACAATATCTAAAACATATAGGTGAAATGGTCATTTTATAGGAGTAATACCCTTACCAGGATGCAGACACGTGGATCTATGGAACAGGAGCATCACCGAGGGTTAGATTTGCTGCTATATAGGTGATGTTATGCATGCGACGACCAGAGGCATCTCACTATAGAATCACATACCCAATGTTCTACTAAAAGGGATCCAGCTAATGAACTGACTTTCTAGAGAAAACACCTAGAACAAGGAGTTCAGCTAGGTGGTAGAAAAATCAAAGGAACTAGAAGAGTAGCAGGAGGTGGTAGATAGTTTACGGTGTTTCCACCAGCACCCCCAGGGGGTCTGCGTCAGGCTCAGGGAGTTGGAGGATGTGGGTTAGGACAGCTACATGTGGTTGGATCTTATGATCAATAGGCTCCATGAGAAATTAGATAAAATATATTCCATTTATTTTAGCTGTCGTATTGATAAATATATGTTCTAGTCATTCTCTTTGTGCCATGAGTCCTGTTTGGGACTTTGAGATTCTAGTTTTAACCATTGACTTGACCCTCACTTATAGATACCTCTATAAGAGGAGATCTGATGACAAAAAAATTGACATTGACATTGTGACCTAACTCTTATAGGTTAGAGTTTCAGCCGGGATCTCATGGTCCTAGCATTGAGTCCTTACAACGTCATTATTGGTATGGATTACTAAAGTTCATATGCATATTGACTATTTTAAGAGAAGTGTGTGGTGTTTCCATAGTGATGGAGAGATTTTTTCTTTTTTTTTACTGAAAAGGAAACCCAGACAGCACAAAATGAACTCATTCAAGTGATGGTATAGCCAATTACTCACCATTTGGCTATTTTGACCCTTGGTGCACTAGATGTTATGAGTTTCTAGTTCCCCCCAGGTGTGGTGGAGTACAAGGACATCGTCCTTAAAGATGTTATGGTATAACCACCTCACCACGAGATATACATATTTTTTTTACACCCCATGATGGCATAGATATATTCAAAACATATTTGAAGGCTCCCATAGAGATTCACGAGTTGAGGGTATCGTTAGATGATTTTCAAAGGATCGGATTTGTAAGACCCAATGTTTCACCCTGGGTAGCCCTAATTATTTTTTTCCAAAAAGGACAGAAGGAAGCTTGAGGTGGTGGATTAATTCCATATACTTGTGTGTTTATAGTGAGGTTATTTGATGAAGTTTCAGAGTAGGTCATGGATTTTCTAGTGGAGTTTATATTCTAGACTCCTTTTTTCTTAGCGTCCTTAGAAGAAGGAGATCCATGATCAAAATCATTCCATAGTGGTAGAGTTGTACCCTAAAAACTTTTTATTGTTTGTATTGGTTTACTACCATCTATACATAGCTGGGATTACACAAGTGGGTTTGATGGTGTTATTTTTTTGGTGTGATGTGTTACAGCTAAAGGTTCTAGACGGATGGCCTGGTAGGCCCCAAAAATTTCTTTTGAGCATCCCTATTTCAATTTTTTGAATACCCTTAAATGTTCAGAATCATCTTTAAATGTCGAATGATTATGTAGGTTGTTTTGCATATCATTAATAGGTGGATCTGAACTGTGGGGTACTATAGTATCTTTATCAGGTTAGCGAGGTGGTGTGCCGCTAGACCCCATGATTGTAGATGGACCCTTTGGTTTTTTGTTGTCCCACTTGTCGTCACTATGGAAATATACACATGTAGTTTCATGATGTTCACAAGAAAAAATATGTACATGAGAGTGGTTTGATCGTGATGGTTCCTCTATATACGTGCTTGTAAGTATTATGGGAACCCTTGGTGAGCTCCCTGTCATGGGTTCCTAGTGGGTATCTCAGTTTCTTCCCCTTTACGTAAGAATTAACCTTATAGGGACAAAAAACTTAAGGTGGGGAGAATGTAATGAAACATGTTTTTACCCAAAAGTATTCAAAATTTTCCATCAAATATCTCAGGGGTCGGGCACTGTGTTGGTATGGGAAGCTGGGGCACAAGGTTCCTCAGTGTCGTGAAACTAAAAATATTAAATATATTTTTTTCATGCAATTGAAGTTTCATGTGAAATGTAAAGAACTCCCATTTAGAGTCTCAAATCAGATTTATGATATCGTAGTCGACACTGGAACATCATCTTTACCCTAGGCGTGACATAAAACATTCCTCACCATAAGTTTTATTTTAAGGTGAGTTGGCGGGTTGTTTTGAGGTGAAATATTAACTTAAATTTTAATTTTTTTAATTAATTAAACCTAAACCTAATAACTCACCCCCACCCTCATGTTGGAGAGACAAAGGGAGAGGCCATTTATCTCCCTCTTGATATATCATTTCCACATTGGTGATGAAGAAAACCAACATCACACCGAAGCCACGATGTCCCGCTGATCTCCATTTATGAATCAAATCATCATCATATAAGGAACCAAAGAAATCTTATAACCACCCTGCTTTTTATTACACACATAAACCTAATTTGTTATACAAAATATTCACTTGATACAACATATAATATCAAGATATCTAGTTGTTTTGGGGCTTAAGAACATTACATAATATATTAGAACATAAAACACACAACATCATTATTGAAAACTTCCTTTACATGTCCACTATAATCCCTCATACTTAGTGTTGCATGGGATAACCTGAGGAAATGCATAAGAAAAGGGTAAGCTATAAATTCTAGTAAGGAAATAAACATGGAATAAAATTATGAATACAATACATGTTATATTATAGGCATATCAATGGAGCACAATAGAAACATGAACATATGGGCATGATAAGGCATGATAATCATAATGTGGAAATGTGGCAACGACACTTAACATTGAATTATCATGAGCCAAGGATCATTGCACATGGAGCATGAGTAAACCCTCATTGTACATGAAGCATGAGTAAAACCTTATTTCACTTTAATTATAATGAGTAAACACCCTTTTCACATGATGTATCATGATACTATACTTTACCCAATGCATTGGAGCGCTATTAGGGCGCACCCTTATTAAACATTTCATTTCATGCATAAGTGTGCCATAGGTATAATGGAATCAATAAGCATCATAAGTTATTTCATGATTAAGTAATGTGGAATAAATACATGAATGTACCATTCAATTTGTATATGTGTTCCACATGGTATGGTATTCACTACAAAATGATCTTGTCTTGAAAAAAATGCGGTGCAATTTCGACAGCATAACGGTGTGACAAAAGGATTCATGAAAATGGTTGATGAGAGAGAAAAGGGAGTATCATAATATATACATCGAATGGTCCGTAATGGAGTCATATAGATACATGTCCCAACAAACTTAATGTAATTTATATGCATAATACAAAATAATTACTTGGATGTAAATGATGAGAGAGAAATCCCTCAAGGAATTTCGACATGTTATTGGGTGCACATGGGAGGAATTAATGTGAGAAAAAGGGGTACCCAATCATCCAAACATAAATAGGACAGTATGGGGGAGGTTTGAAATCATACCCCAACATTTGTAGTTCAAAAAAAGGGCATAACAACTTAGATAAAATTAGACAAAAATGAGAAAGGAAGAATTACCATATATGGAAGTGTGATCCCAAAGGCTTGGGAGAGGCTTCATAGAGGTTTCATGGGATCTTGGGGAACCTCAGGAGGATTTCAGAGAGAGGAAGGTAGGGGTTGGTAGAACTCTAAAGGATTTTAGTGAAGAGGAAGTGGGAGCTTGGGTGGGATTATATAGGAAATTAGAGGGAATTAATTATTATTTAGGTTTGGTACACCATACATTAAGCTAATCAATACCACAAACCATCCCATGGTTTTTTCAAAAGGGGAGTATAAAATTAAATTTTATGAGGCCAATGTCCGAACTTCTTAAAATAATAGGGTTGCTTATGTGGAGGTGAGTCACCCTCTCAAGGAAAACAATTTAAAAATAAAAAATGTTTTATAAGCCTTGAAGTGTAACACCCAAAATTTTGGGTATCATATAATGATGATACTATGCATTTACCTTTGTTAAATTCCTTTTATCCAATCAAAAATTTAAAGGACAAACATAAGGCTCTTTATTTAATTAAGAACACCGCAGTGTCTATAATAAACTGAGATGAAAAGAGTAAACATACAAACCAAAAATACCTATTAAAAACCTTATTAGAACTATGGGAATACCCCCAATCACCACAATGAGGCCTAGTAAGTAAAGTAAATCCTTCAAGTCAATTAAAAAAAACATCACCACTGTGATCATGAAAAACATGACAAGTATCAATGGAATGGGAAGCACCATCTTCTTCCTTTTGAGCTTTAGGACACCGTGAGGTTTGTTTTTATAGGAAACTTTTTCGACCGTTGCTCTAATGACCGTTGGAAGCCAACGGTTATAATTATAGCCATTTTACCTTGTTAGGCTAATTGAACTTATTTAAATATCAATTAGTTTCTAAATAATTGAGTTAGGATTAAGGTTATAATTAACCCATCTTTTATAAACTATAAAAGTATATGGTTTAAAACTTCGTTTCACCCTTAAGTGATTTTGAAAAGAATTAAGGAATTAAAAACGTTGTGAATATTTAAAGCACAATGTAAAGATTTTCATTTTCTTAATTAATGTTATAAACTATGTTTAAATTTCTTCAAATTAAATTATGTTTTGATTGAATTAAATTGTATATTATAATAGCACAAAAGTTATCATATAGGTTTATTAAAATATTTTTATAACTTTTTCTTATAAAAAGGTTTAGTGTTAGTAGTTTTAGAAATAATTTTAACTAAGACATAGTTTAGTTTCAATTCATTATTTTTAAAGAATATAAATTTAATGAATGGTTAGTTGTCCTCTTCTTTAAAACTTTTTAGTGTATCTTTTACAAAACAAATTGCCCACTAGGTCCAGCCCTTTTGGATAGGGCCAAGGGAGGTAGCTCACATGAAGTGGCTAAGCCTGACCCTCATCCCCAAGACAAGGTCGGCCCATGCTCAGGCAGGGGTTCCTTGAAGGGCACTTGGGAGAGAGAAGGAGTGTGTAGGTGCACCAGTATGGGCGTGAGGCCGCGGCGGGGTCTTGGTAGGCCAAGGTCTGTGTGTGGGAGCCCATGTATAGGGCCCCCTTCGTGGGTGATGTGTAATTTCAGAGCACTCGATGGGAGGCCTGGGGTTATAAGGGAGGAAAAAACCATGTTCCGTTTTGATGTGGGAAGCATATTTTCTGGAGAAATGTGATCTAGACCACTGGATCGCGTCGCGCATAATCTAGACCACCGATCACGATCTCATTTCATCCTTTTCATTGCCTCATCAAACTTAGACCGTCCGATGAAACATAGATCTAATCTAAGCCGCTCATTTCTTTTAAAACAGCAGACGCATCTCAGCCCTTGGATCGACAATGGGATCGATCTGGACCATCCGTTCTTCCCCATCTTTTCCCTTATCCATGTTGTCTTCTTACTCCGTGCATGGGTTACACCTATAACCCTACTCCAGGTTTCTTGATGCACCTATGACTGCCAGGTACCCTAATGTCTCCTCTTTATCTTCAAGCATGACACCCTCCATTGAATGAAAATGAATGTGGGTATGTTTTTCATGGATGGTGGTGTGTAAACTCTTGTATATAAATAACTGAGACCTCTCGGTTGTTCATCCCCGATCAAGCCTCTAGCGAACCCCATTCAATCTCCCTCATTTCCTCTTTCTCTGAGTTTTTATGTTAAGGGTATAGTTTTTTCATGTCTTGCTTCTTTGTGAGTATATACACTTATATTTTCATAAATTATATACTTATAACCTTACAGTTCAGTCCAAATGTTATTCAATGTTCAACCTAGGCCTTCGGGTTCTCTTGCGCTCAAATGTAATCAAGAATGTATGGATTATACCTTGCCTCATTTTATTGTTTTGATGATACATATATACTATGTATATACATCAGTTATAAGTATGAATAGGCATGTCCTTTCTACTTTGGTTATGTATGAAGTTTGTGTATAAATTTTCCTACATCACACATGTTCACATATACATGTTTTCAAAAAAAAGTAAATAAAAATATATTTGGAAAATGTTATATATTTGTTCAAGTTTTGGGTGTTCAAATGGTGTAATGGACGTAAGGAGTATTATGCATTGGTGTGTGGTGTTGAGTTATATATATCTATACATATATATATATATATGTTCATAAAACCTTGTATTTTAAATATCTCTATGGGTTATTTGAGGCTCTTCTTATAACCAAACCTAAATCCATAAATTTGGTAACATCAGTATATTTATAATATATTAAATGTTTACTAAACCTTAAGACATTCTATATATTTATATATGTACATATTTGGTCATGAGTACTTTAGTTATATATATATATAGGAGTGGACTTACCTTCTCTATTTTTGTGTATAGGCCCACGAACACCCCATCCATTATGTTTAAAATATATATATATATATATATATGGGAATTTTTGTGTGTGTTCAGTTTTAATAGAATTATATGGGCAGTTTTTTTATAATTTTTTTTTCATGACTAAAGACATTACCTATCCTATATAATACCATGTTAACTTATAACTTTACGGGGTTAATGCACATTTATATTCCACTCCTCTAGTACGAATGTTGTTATATACATATACCTTTTAAGAACCATGAACCTTTATTATAACCAGTTTTGAGGTCTTTACACATTAATTCTCGAGTTTGGGTAGAGTGTTAAAACATAAGAAATAGGATGTGAAACAAAACTTACATCCACATTTAAGAGTAACTTATTGGTTTCCCCATGTTTATCAATGATGTTGCTTATGGTTGTGATTCATGCTATCTATCATGGACATTATTCATTTTTTTGCAAAGGCTTAACAATATTGAATGTTTTAGCATGTGCAAGCTCAGAACCATAATTGAGATTTTGTTTTGGTTCACCTTTGTAATTAATTGGATGATAAAATTTTATAATCTCAAGAACAAACATGCATGAATAAATTCTAGTTTTCAATTCATTTCGTACCTTAGGTGTCAATATATGTGCCATAATCTGACTTTATTCTTTCATTTTAATAACGATCATATGATTTTTAGCTTGGTTTTTAATCATCTAGATGCTTGTCTCACTTATAAGATATGTAAATTCAACTACTATGACCAACTATGAATGAATTATTCAAGATGGTATGAGACATCTTGAATATAAAACCTATTTTAAGTAAAGTATTGATTTATGTGGATCACATGAAATAAAGACATATTTAAGGGTGCATCCTGATAGTGCTCCAATGTATTGGCTACAGAATTAATCTCTAGAGATGACAAGTTTTACGATACCTTGGAGAATAACCTTGGTAATTTTTATGACACCTTGGGTATGGAACATGGTGATATGTTCACGAATGTCTAAATGAAATGTTGAAGCCACATATTCAAGTCATGTTACAAGTTCTTTTCAAGATGATATTCCTATTCTACTCATGTCCTTAGCAAGTTCATATTGATGTCACAATTAAAAGTTTGGGGCATGATTCAGGTAAAATAGTGACCAACATATAAAATTAAAGTTATTTCCTTCATGCACAACTCTAATTAAGCATTACTCCTAACAGTTTAATTTGTTCTTAATCATTCATATGTCATACTTGTTCAGGATATCCTTTACTACAACTTTTGAAAATGTCTTATTTGATTCATGTATTCCTGAAAAATCTTAGTTAATCACTTTTACATGTGTTATAGTTTTCTATAAGAATATGTTATTTGGGTTAAGTATTTACAGAATGTTTTCAAAAGATTCATTGGTTTATTTTAAACCCCTTGCTGGGCCTTCTTATGCTCACTCTATGATTTGAATTTAAAATTTTCAGGTAATAGCTTCTATCAGATGAAACATTTCAGAAGATACTAGTTTCCCAGAGCCTGAACCGAACTCAATCCCTTGTATGGGATGTGATGTGTGTTTATCAGTGAATGTTTCTATTTTTACACGACACATCTTGGTCAGAAGGTACCAACTCATGGTTTTCTGGGGTCAGGTCCTCACAGTTGGTATTAGAGGGTTCAGTTTGGATAATTATGGAAAGCCAAAACTAAAACAAAGAAAAATATACTTCAGCATTACTAAAAATGAGTTTCCTTAAATTTCATATGGAAGACGAAGGTACTAATATTTTTTCTATCCCCACTGAGGGCCTAGAGACCATTGTTTCTTTAGCTAGCCAAGAGAATTTTCTTAACTATGCCCATATCATCATGACATAAAAACACCTGTACAATGTGTCAAACTCACCACGGGTGATTAGGATACACTGGAGGTTAGGATTGTATTACCTCCTTATGATGATGACCCAATTTCCCTCCTATGTACATCAGGGAAGGTGCCATGAAAGAATTTTCCGGGTGTTCATGGCAGGTCAGGACTTTGGCTTTATGGCCCTTGACAGATTTCAAGAATCTTTTGTTGCCGGTGACCTCCGAGAAGTCTATCTTTGTCGAATATTGAACTACGGCTTCTGGGGCCAGTTGTTGGACTTCAGAATGTTAGAATATGAGTCCAACCGACTGTCTTGCAGGAAACAAGGACATTTTGATGTATCCCAAGATCATACCCCTCATTCTATACTCAGGATATGTCACAGGTGACCACATGAGATAAACCCTGAATGATCAGCCTGTGTTTGGTTTGAAGAGATAGGGAGTTTTGCTTTTCTATGTGGAGTTCATGTAGTAGGTCATTAGGGGAAACACAATCGCTAATGTTTAGAAATAAACTTATGTTTATTGAAATATTGTCTTTCCCATTCTTGTCTTTGATTTTTTTATACTTTCGGATGGATTTAAATTGATTGAACTATCATCTTAAACTTTCATGTGGAAGGAAAAACCCACATGTTACCTATTCCTATAGAGATACTGGAGTTTATCACAATCAAAACATGTGAATATGAGTATCGTCCCTTCACAAACCTGCGAGGAACGTGCAAGAAATTTTTTGAGGGGACAAACAGTCCGGAGATTCTCCACACCTGTCAAGGGAATGCTTCCATCTACAACTGCAAAGGCTCAGCACAATTGGTCGAGCGTAAGAGGAGAGGAAATTACCGTGAAGGGCTCTTCCAATGTTTCACCCTAGGCCAGAATTACACATCCATAGTAAAATTTTAAGAGGGTGCTTTAGAGGGAAATGTTTGTGTGACCTACATGTACCAACTTTTTGGCATCAGCCTATACGACAACGTCTATAACTTATATGTTCTGGAGTGGGAAATAATTCGGTGAGTTCTTCATACGTTGGTCTATATGGACATTTACAAACTTTGTACCGTTTGAGCCTCCCTATGGAAGCCTGAGTGTTGGGTGCATGAGTCCAACCCCTTCTACCCAATGTGTATCTGGATCAGAGAACTAGAGGAGATGAGCATCAAATTGGGTGTCCCTCTGACCATACCTGAGGATCCTCTATGATGGGGGTTATGGTGAGAACATCGGGGAACCATTATGGTTTTATGAAATAAATTGCGAGGATGGAATTCTCTGATGGGGGGAATAATGTAACACCCTGGATTTTGGGTATCATATAATGATGATACTATGAATTTACCTTTGTTAAAGTCCTTTTAACAAAAAAAATTTAATGGACAAACATAAGGCTCTTTATTTAATTAATAACACCATAGTGTGTACAATACACTAAGATGAAAAGAGTAAACATACTAACCAAAAATACCTATTAAAAATCCTATTAGAACTACAGGAAGATCCCCAATCCCCACAATGAGGCCCAGTAAGTAAAGAAAATCCTTTGAGTCAACTAAAGAAAAAAACCTCACCATTGTGGTCATGAAAACCATGCTGATCATCAACGGAATGGGAAGCACCATCTTCTTCCTTTTGACTTTTAGGACACCATGAGGATTTTTTTATAGGACACTTTTTCGATCGTTGCTCTAGTGTCTGTTGGAATCCAATGGTTATAATTATAGTCATCGGACCCTGTTAGGATAATTGATCTTATTTAAATATTAATTACTTTCTAAATAATTCTATTAGGATTAGGGTTATAATTAATCTATCTTTTATAAACTCTAACAGGATACGGTTTAAAACTTTGTTTTACCCTTAAGTAATTTTTAAAATAATTAAGGAATTCAAAACGTTGTGAATATTTCAAATACAATGTAACGATTTTTATTTTCTTAAATAATGTTATGAAATATGTTTAAATTTATTCAAATTAAAATATGTTTTGATTGAATTATGTTTTCTTTTATACTAGCACAAAAGTTATCATTTAGGTTTATTAAAATATTTTTATAACTTTTTCCTATAAAAAGGTTTTGTGTTTGTAGTTTTAGAAATACTTCTAACTAAGACATAGTTTAGTTTGTATTCATTACTGTTGAAGATTATAAATTTAAGGAATGGTTTGTTTTTATCTTCTTTAAAACTTTTTTAGTGTATATTTTACAAAGAAATGGCCCACTGGGGCATCAATTTTGGCTAGGGCCGAGGGAGGCAGCACACCCAAAATAGTTGAGATCGACCCTCATCCACTAGCCAAGGCCAGACCAAGCTCAGGAAGGGGTTCCCCGAAGGGTGCTTAGGTGTGAGCAGGAGCGCATAGGCACACCAGCACAGGCATGAGGCCGCGGCGGGGTCTGGGTAGGCCAAGGCCTGCTGGTTGGAGCCTGTGTATAGGGCTCCCTTCGTGGGTGTTGTGTGATTTCTGAGCACTCGATGGGAGGCATGGGGTTATAAGGGAGGTGAAAACCACGCTCTGTTTCGATGTGGGAAGCATATTTTCAGGCGAAACGCGATTTTGACCGTTGGATCGCGTCGCACATGATGTGGACTTCCGATCACGATCTCGTTTCAACCTTTTTATTTCCACGTCAAACTTAGACCACCCGATGAAACTTTGATCAAACCTAATCCACTCATTTCTTTTAAAATAGCGAATGCATATCAGCCCTTGGATTGACGATGGGATCGATATGGATCGTCCGTTCTTCCCCAGCTTTTCCCCTAGCCACGTCATCTTCTTCCTCCACGCAATAGTTACACCAATAACCCTACTCCAGGTTTCTTACTGCACCTATGACCGCCAGGGACCCCCATGTCTCCTCTTTCTCTTCAAACATGACACCCTCCATTGAATGCAAATACAAGTGGGTAAATTTTGCATGGAAGGTGGTGTGTAAACTTTTTTATATAAATAACCGAGTCCTCTCGGTACTTCTTCCCCATTCATGCCTCCAGCAAACCCCAGCCAATCTCCCTCAAGTCCTCTTTCTCCGAGTTTTAAAGGTAAGGGTTTAGTTTTCCCTTTTCATTCTTCGTTATGAGTATATACACTTATATTTTCAAAATGCACATACTTATAACCTTACGGTTCATTCCAATCATTCATCAATGTTGAACCTAGGCCTTCGGGTTCTCTTGCTCTCAAATGGCATAAAGAACATAAGGATTATACCTTGCCTCATTTTCTTGTTTTGATGATTCATATATACTTTTGGTTATATGTATAAATGTCGGTTATAAGTATGAATGGGCATGGCCTTTCTACTTTGGTTATGTATGATGTTTGTGTATAAATTTTCCTATGTCGCACATGTTCACATGTGCATGTTTTCATAAAAAATTAAAAACAAATATATTTTGAAAATGTCATATATTTGTTCTAGTTTTGGGTGTTCAAATGGTGTAATGGACGTTAGGAGTATTATGAATTAGTGCATGGTTTTGAGTTATATATATCTATACATATATATATGTTCATAAAACCATGTATTTTAAATATCTCTATGGGTTAGTTGAGGCTCTTCTTATAACTGAACCAAATTATTTAAATTATGTAACTTTGGTATATTTATAATTTATTAAATGTTTACCAAACCTTAAGACTTTCTATATATTTATATATGAACATATTTGGTCATGAGTACTTCTGTTATATATATATATATATGTGTGTGTGTGTGTGTGTGTGGACTTACCCTCTCTATTTTTGTGTTTAGGCCCACAAACACCCCATCCATTATGTTTAATATATATATATATATATATATGGGAAATGTTTTATGTGTTTTGTTTTAATGGAATTATATGGGAAATTATTTTTTAAACAATTTTTTTTTCATGACTAAAGACATTACCTACCCTATATAATACCTTGTTAACTTATACCTTTAGGGGGTTAATGCACATGGATGTGCCACTCCTCTAATAAAAATGCAGTTATATACATATACCTTGTATAATGCATGAACCTTTATTATACCTAGTTCTGAGGTCTTTACACATTAAGTCTCGAGTTTGGGTAGTGTGTTAAAATATAAGAAATTGGATGTGAAACAAAACTTACATCCACATTTAAGAGTAACTTATTTTTGTCCCCACGTTTTTAATGAAGTTGCATATGGTGATGATTCATGCTTTTTATCAGGGTCATTATTCAGTTTTATGCAAAGGCTTAACAATATTGAAGGTTTTAGCATCTGTAAGCTCAAAACCCTACTTTAGATTTTGTTTTGGTTCACCTTTGTAATTAATTGGATGATAAAATTTTAGAATTTCAAGAACAAACTTACATGAATAAATTCTCATTTTCTATTCTTTTTGTAGCTTAGGTGTCAATATATGTTCCATAATCTGCCTTTCTTCTTTCCTTTTAATAACGTTCATATGATTTTTAGCTTTGTTTTTAATCATCTAGATGCATGTCTCACTTATAAGATATGTAAATTCAACTACTATGACCAACTATGAATGAATTATTCAAGATGGTGTGGGATATATTGAATATAAATCCCCATTTAAGTAAAGTATTGATTTATGTTGCTCACATGAAAGTAAAGACATATTTAAGGGTGCACCCTGATAGAGCTCCAATGCATTAGTTAAAGAATTAATCTCTAGAGAAGACAAGTTTTACGATACCTTGGTGAATAACCTTGGTAATTTTTATTACACCTTGTGCATGGAACTTGGTGATATGTTCAAGTATTTCTAAATGAAATTTTGAAGCCACATATTCAAGTTATGTTACAGGTTATTTTCATGATGATATGCATATTCTACTTATGTCCTTAGCAAGTTTATATTGATGTCACAAGTAAAAGTTTGGGGCAAGATTCAGGTAAAATAGTGACCAACATATGAAATTGAAGGTATTTCCTTCACGTGCAACTCTAATTAAGTATTACTCTTAACTATTTAATTTCTGCTTAAACATTCACACGTCATACTTGTTCAGGATATCCTTTACTACCACTTTTGATAATGTCTTATTTGATTCATGTATTACTAGAAAATCTTAGTTAAGAACTTTTACATCTATTATAGTTTTCTATAATAGGATTTTCATTGGGTTATGTTTTTAAATAATGTTTTCAAAACCTTCATTGGATTATTTTAAACCCCTTCCTGGGCATTCTTATGCTCACCCTACATTTTGAATATAAAATTTTCAGGTAATAGCTTCTATATGATGAAAGAAATTTCTAAAGTTACTAGTTACCCAGAGCCCGAAATGAACTCGATCCTCTGTATGGGATGTGATGTTTGTTTATCATTGTAGGTTTCTATATTTAAATGACACATTATGTTCAAAAGGCATCGACTCCTGGTTTTCTGGGGTCGGGTCCTCACATGAAGGGTCCACTAAAGCTTGGTAAAATAAATCAAAAAAACCTGAAATCACATTATTTTAATATTAAAACATATATTGGCCAAACATAATGTTTATATTATTTTATTACAACGAAATTGGGTGATTATGATGTCATAAATAACATTATATATTTAAAGGGTATTTAACTTTTACCCAAAAATTCGTCTATCTCAAGAAATTATGGCAAATTAACTGTTGGATAATTTCGATGCCCTCATTCCAAAAATAATATTCGTTTTATCGAATTAATTTTCTAAATATGTGAATATTTAATTTTTTTTAAAAAATCTACATTTATAAAAAATTCAGGGGTTTTGACAAAAATAGCTTTCAAACCATAATAAAAATTACAATTGCATTCATAAAAATATATGATAATTTATATTTAATATAAAGTAGTTTAATAATAATAATAAAATTTTATTAAAATGTTATTTAATTCAAAAATCCATTAATTCATCAGAATAGATTTCTTTGTTGAATATTAACTAAAAATAGTATTTGTGATTTGAAATCTATTTACGAAGTGACAATAATAAAATGAATGCAACTTCTTAATAGAAAAATAATGTACAATAGTCCTAGTGATGGGGTATTATTACATAACCACTTACATAACTTGCATAAGACTGAAGGGTAAGGTTTGTGATGGTGATGGACTCTTGGGGTGGCTCAGATAACATCGCTCAGGTGGGAATCTCTATTAACATCCACTTCTCCCATAGTCGGATCCACTCAAGCTTAACTTGCTCAAGATCAGATTGGGCTTGGTCAAGAGCAAAGCCCAATGATGCCTCTTCCATTATGAGCTTTGACAAATGGGATTCATACGAGGCAAGTCTACTAGATGAGGGAATCACTTCCTTTGTCTGAGTAAATTGGATTTGTTAAAGCCCTATATTTATACTAATCATGTGGTCACTATTCAACAGCTATATTAGAAACAGTCATAATTCATAATGATATTTTAAAATCCAGAAACATAAAACCAATGAAGTTTAAATTTTATATAACCATAACAAACATTAAATTATATCAAGATTAATTTCCATTAATGAAATTTTGGGTCTTTACAATCCTCCCCTATTAAGAAAATTCACCCTCAAAATTTCCTTTTATCACGCTAAAACAAATGCGGGTAACTCTGCTTCATCACTTCCCCCGATTCCCACGTCACTTCTTCAAACTTGTGGTTTCTCCACATCACCATGACGAGGGGCATTGTCTTATTTCGTAGAACTTTTTCTCTACGATCTAATATCTTCACTGGTTGATCCTCATAAGAAATATCATCCTCTAACTATACTACCTATGAAGAGAGTACATTTGAAGGGTCTATTATGTACTTATTTAAGAGGGATACATGATATACATCATGTACTTTGGCCATAGTAGGTGGAAGTTATAGTCGATAGGCCACAACACCAAAATGATCAAGAATATTGAAGGGGAAGATGGACCTAATACTTAACTTCCCTTCCTTTCCAAACCTCATGACCATCTACCATAGAGATATACATAGAAATACCAAGTCTCTAACTTTAAACTCAAGGTCACATTGACTATTATCAGCATAACTTTTCTGTCAACTCTAGGATGCCTTGATATGCTGCTAAATAGTTTTCACCTTCTCCACCATTGTCTTCGACCATTTATGGTCCAAGCAGCTTACGTTCACAGAATTAATCCCAAAATGTTTATGTTCTACACCTCTTCCCATATAGGGCTTCATACGGTGCCATTTTGATGCACAATGTGAAACTTTTATTGTAGTAGACTTCAACCATTGGAAGATGTCGGTCCCACCCTCCTTTGAATTCCATAGAATATGATCTTAACATATCATCCAATGATTGAATAGATCACTCAGATTGGCCATCAGTTTGAGGATGGAAGGTCATACATAAGTTCAAATTATTATCCAGAACATGTTGAAGACTCTTCCAATAGTTGAAGGTAAATCTTGGATCTCGATTGGATATAATAGATAGTGTTAATCTATGCAGAATTACCACTTCCCATATATATATATATGTGTGTGTGTGTGTGTGTGTGTTCCAGTTGATCCAATGAGAAATCCTCCCTAATTTCAATAATGTGTCCAGACTTAGTAAGATGATCCACAGCAACCCAGATTGCATTACTGCCTTTGGATGTCTTCAGAAGTCCGGTGATAAAGTCCATGGTGATGTTCTCCCATTTCCATGCTGGTATAGGAAATGGTTGCATCATCCCCTTAGACTTATTCCTCTCCACATTCACTTTATAACACATTATTCATGCTCAAATTTACCCAATATATGAAGGTATAACGGTCCTTGTAGTTTAGATTGGGTTTTCAAATCCATTGAGACCTAAGAAGATACCTAAGATGCACAACCTATGAGATGGATTTTTGGATATGAAGCGGCCAACATGGTTTTGATTTTAGATGGTTTTAAATAACACTAAGAAACCTAAGTGAATTAAATTTAATGAAAATGGGTTAATCTTAGGATTATTCATTGGGTGAATTGAATGAATTTTACTTCTTTAATCAATTTAGGTTTTATTATTTCTTGATGAATCCATTCTTCAAAATAACACTAACATCATCATTTTCTAGTTTTATGCTAACTAAACTCAATTAATAGTCCCCTACACACTTATAGAACCAAATTCATGATCTCTCAAAGTTGTATGGTCATTTTAGTACTTGGATTTAGCTTCCTCAAACAGAGTGAAGATGAAGAGTGGAAAAAATTGAAGAATGGATGTTTTGAATTAATTAGCCAATTAACAATATTTTTTTTCATAAAATGACATTCAATCCAGCCTTTTCATCATCCAATGATCTACCCATTAATGGGTTATCCCTCAATTGATGGTATACTCTCAATGGTGGGCGGAAGATGTCTTACAATAATTGGATTGAAGAAATTAAAATCGCAGAAATAACAAGCACTCCTCCATTTGGGTGAACAAAATTCACACCTATGTGTGAAATAATTCCCCACAACACAGAGATATCACTATGCTTTGTGAGTTTTAATGAGAGATAATAGGAATAATATGAGAGAAATATGGTGATTAAGAACATAGAAATACAAAAAGAAACTTACATGGAAATTGATAACAATACAACAAAACTTTTGAATTTTAACATTACAAAAAACAAGAGATGTATTCCCCCTCACCAGCACTACATTAAATATCCAATTGGGAAGCCTTAGGCCGAGCCTCAATCAATGAATTCAAAAATATTAAATTAATTTAGGCCTTAGGGTGGTAGAAATTAGTTGAGAAATTGATCCCCTCGGATTTTTATCCTCCTTGTCTCCCCTGAAAAGATCATCCTGTATGGGAAAGAATGTCGCTGAATATGGGTGGTCCATAGAAGAGTCTTTTGTGTATCCGGATGGATTCTAAACATCAGTAAATGTTGGGAATATTTGTAGTTGTGGATTGGGGGTTATGGCTGATTTAGTGGGATAAAATTTTGAGCCTCAGATTCTGGCCTGGATTTTGATCTTCTCTTTGGACCACCTTAATATCCACCATGGAGGCCGAATTTGCACTGAATCATGAAAAATGATTTGTTCCTATACATTTATTATAGATTCCCAAGAATTTTGGGCTTTATTGGGCCAGTATTGTGGGCCCCACATTCTCATCAATGTGCCTGTGTCCAATCTCCCTTCTCCAAAATTGTTTGCTTTCATCTCCAAATATCACCATCATCCTTTATGAATCCTCCATTGATACCTGGATGAAAAATGTTCATATAAAATTTTAGATAAATTTCCAAAAAAATAAAATTAAAATATGGATAATTACATTCATTAAAATCATATGAATCATTGGGCCAAAATTGGTGTACATTATCCATGAAGTGCACAAATGATGATAATGGATTTCCAAAATTAAAATCAACCAACTCAGGCCCATAGGATAAAAATGAACATTTAATAACAATAAAATTTAATTAAAATATGTGTTTTTATTATCTAATAACACCCCCAAACATGAGATTTTATAGTCTTATGAAAATAATTCAATGATTATATTTGAATTCTTTTTTAAACACATTATAATAATCAGTGATCACAATGTAAACTACACACAAATATATCTTTATTACCTATAAAAATAATTTAAAACATGGTAAATTTAAAAGCATATCCCAATCCCATTCCCATTCCTTTGATCAAATCCATCATTATACTTCATCTAACTCAATTAGGTGAAATGATGTGTTGTTGTTCACAATAGATATGGGGGTTCATTTTCATTCGAGGGGGAAATCAAGGAAGCGATAGGTGGAATAACATTTAATCCTAATATGAGTATTCTTAATTCCTTTTTTTGGATTTTTTTTCAATATTACCATAGTAATTGAGATTGTAGTTAATCAAATTAACCCATGCAGCGAGACTTTGTTGATGACTCCCAGACTCAAAGCCCTTAGGGAACCAAGTGAAGCCCACATACTCGGGCACCGTCTTGAGTTTACTTGATAAAAAACAAAGTCATATTACAATAAATAGAGATTGATTGAAAAACTCAGGGATATACAACTCTGAAGTCATGATCCCCATGTTCTGAAAGCCTCGCATTTTATCAATCCATTGCTCTACACAATTTTTTTTTTGTTTTTTTTATTTTTATTTTTTTGTATACACTTATTATTCATAAAAATAAAACCAGAATATGCTATTTATTATGGGAACCCTAGAATTCAAATTATCACCCCACAATCTCTAGGATGTGCATTGTGGAATTTTAATTTAATAGATTAAAATAAAAATGATGAAAATTCTCATTGGACAACCAAACTTCCAAAATCAATTCTTGTAATCTTAATCATGAATTAAATTAAGAGTCAAGGAAATAAAATTTATTTTCTATGTTGTTTTAATGTGAGCAAAGATGTTATTATATGAATGAAAAAGGAATTTTGCTTCTTCTTTTTTTTAAAAAAAATTGGTTTCCACACCCACCAGGTTAGAATGAAACTGTCATGAGTTTCGTAAAAAGAAAATAGAGGAGAAAGCTAGTGGGGGGGGGGAATGAGTTGGAAAGGGTATGGAACAATTTTACCTGGTGGCATCATAATGATGATTTTGGTGCTCCAAAATCACTCTTTGTTCTCATGGGAAATATAGGAACCTCCTTGATTGAATATGTATCACCCAAAAATAGTCCCTGAACCATAAAAACAAGAACAAACCAGACAGAAAAACAACACAATAATTTATTTAATACTAAGTCTCATCATTTTTATGGTTTTCCTTTTGTTTTTGTTTTTTTAAATAAACTAATGATACATTGTCTTCTTTTTAATTTTTGGGTAAGGTAGTACTAAGGGATCACACCGCGTGACATGGATGAATACGGTGCTCCCCTTTATACCCACCCATACTCATAAGAGAAGTTAAGGTTAATAGTATAATTTAGAATAAAGTTATATAAAAATGATCCACTAATCCTATTTTAAATATAAAGTTGATTAAAACAATAAAATGATTGGAAACATGAAAACCATGGGTTGTCTCCCATGCATCTCTTTGTTTAATGTCATTATCTGGACTTGGACCCCTAATCGATTAATTGTTTTTATCATCTAAGGTAGGTTCACACAAGACTTCATCAAATTCATGTTTTTTGGAATGGTTCTATGAATGGTTTGACTATATGACCATTAACTTTAGAAGTTTGACTATTGGTGAGATCTTAAATTTCAACAGCCCCATGGGGGTACACCTTATGCACTATGTATGGACCTGACCATCTAGACCTCAATTTTCCCGGGTGTATGTGAAGTTTATAATTATATAAAAGAACTAGTCTTCCCAGTTCAATGTGTTTGGTTTTAAGATTTCTAGATTAGTAGGCTTGTCATTTAGCTTTATTGATCCTTGAATTTTCATAATCCCCTATTCTATGTTCCTCAAGTTCATTGAGATCTAATTTCCTTTTTGTTTCAGCCAATTAGAGGCCATATTTCATTTTTTTAATTACCCAAAAGGACTTATGTTCAATATCAACTGAAAAATGGAATTCTTTACCATAAACCAAACTATATGGGGATATTCCTAAAATGATTTTATATGTGGTTCGATAGGCCCAAAGAGCATCTAAGAGTTTCTCGACCAATATTTCCTAGATGGATTAACAGTTTTCTCAAGAATCTGTTTAATTTCACTATTGTCTAACTCGGCTTGACTATCGGTCTATGGGTAGTAAGCAGTGGAAACATTGTGAGAAATTCCATACTTTTCCATGATTTCTGAGAATAAATGATTGCAAAAATGAGTTCCATGATCACTAATGATAGCCCTTAGAATTCCAAATATAGAGAAGTTGTTTTCCTTCTTAAATCTAATCATAGATTGATGGTCATTGGATTTTGTAGGAATGGCCTCAACCCATTTGGAGACAAAATCAATAGCTAAATGAATGTAAAGATATCCCCTAGAGTTCTGGAAGGGAACCATGATATCAATTCCCCAACAGTCAAAGATTTCAACTACTAATATGGGAGTGAGTGGAATTTGATTTATTTTTGTGATGGACCCTACTTGTTGACACCTAGGACAACTTTGACAAAATGTGTAAGAGTCCCTTGAGAGGGTGGGCCAGAAGAGACCACTCTGAAGAACCTTAGTAGAAGTTTTCCTAGAGGAAAAGTGACCTCCACATGCCTCACTATGACAGAATTTAAGGATGGATTCTGGGACACACCTCCTAAAGACTTGGTCAGGGCAGAACTTATAGAAGTATGGATCATCAAACACATAGTTCCTAATATCATAAAGGAATTTACTTCGATATTGAGTCCCTAATAATTTTGGAATTACTCCTGTAACTAAGAAATTGGCTATGTTAGCATACCAAGGGATGTCACCCATAGAGTATAGGTGTTCATCAGGAAATGAATCAGTCATAGAAAGGTGATTTGAGTTTTATTTGAATTCCATCCTAGAGATGTGATCAACTACAACAATTTCAACTCCTTTTTTCCTTGATTGTGAGGTCAAATTCTTGTAAGGAAAGGACCCACCAAATCAGTCTAGCCTTGGCATCTTGTTTTTGGAAGAGGTATTTTAGTGCAGAATGGTCAGTGAAAACAGTGATGGTGGATCCTAAGAGGTAGGACTTAAAATTATCTAAGGCAAACACAATAGAAAGTTACTCCTTTTCAGTAGTGGTGTAGTTGATTTAGGCATCTTTTAAGGATTTCCTTGCATAAGCAATGATATAATGAATTTTATCACAACGTTTTCCTAACACAGATCCTATAGAAAAGTCACTGGCACCACACATAAGTTCGAAAGGAAGGTTCCAATTTAAATATTTCATAATGGGAGGAGAGGTGAGAGATGATTTGAGGGTTGATAATGAACCCCCACATCTTTCTGTCCAAACAAATGGATCATCCTTTTCTAGGAGAGCACAAAGGGGACGGTAGATTGAACTAAACTCCATGATGAATATTCTTTAGAAACCAACATGTCCTAGGAAAGACCTCACTTCCATGACAGTTTTGGGTGATGGAAGGTGACAAATGATGTAAACTTTTTCTTTATCAACTTCAATCCCCCTACTTGAGACAAGTTGGACAAGGACTAGCCCCTCATTAACCATGAAATGGAATTTTTCCCTGTTTAGGACCAGATTCTTTTCTTCACATCTTGACAAGACTCTCTCTATATTCCTAATACATCTCTCAAATGTATCCCCAAACACGGAGGATTCATCCATGAAGACCTATAGAAAATCCCCTATCATGTCTCAGAAGATTCCCATCGTGCATCGCTGGAAGGTTTCAGGGGAACTGCATAAACCAAATGGCATGTTTTTTAAGTAAAAGTTGTCGAATGGACAGGTAAATGTAGTCTTCCCTTGATCCTCTAGGGATACCTCAATTTGATTGTACCCCGAGTACCCATCGAAGAAACAGTAGAAGGCATGACTTGCCACTCTCTCAAGGACTTAGTCAATGAACGGTAAGGGGAAATGGTCTTTCTTGGTAAATGAGTTCAGCTTCCTATAGTTGATGTAAACTATACAGCCACTACTCACCCTTGTTGGAATTATCTCTCCATCCTTATTGGTTATCACTGTGATTCCAGCCTTTTTTGGAACCACTTGGATTGGGATCTCCTACTCACTCTCAGCTATGGGATAGATGGTATGAGCATTTAACAATTTTAGAAGTTATTTTGTAACTACATCCATGAGATTAGGATTGACTCGCTATTGAGGGTGATGACATAGCTTTGAATCATATTCCAGAACAATCCTATGAGTCCCGATAAGTGGTCTAATCCTAGGAATATCTGATAGGGTCCAACCAATGGCTTTCTTTTTTTTTCTAAGGACATCTAGAACAATCCTCTCATTATTGGCTTCAATAAATGAATAAATGACAATAGGATGTGTTTGATTGTCCCCTAGGAAGGTATACTTGACTACAACGGGAAGTTCCTTCGATTAAAGATCAGGTTGGTAAAGAATTTCAGTAGAATATTGGGTCATTGGATCAATATCAATTTCTTTTTTTAGATTTTCAGATAGGATTTATTCCCCACATATACAAGTTTTAGCTACAAAATAGATTTGATCAGATTTAGAGAAGGTAGTTTGATTAGTCACCAGGAATGTGGTTTTCTGAAAGGTTTCACTGATTGTTCGACATAAGACTTCATCATAAGAGAAATTTGAAAATTATTCAAGCGATGGAGATAAACATCCTTCATGTGAACAAAGTAAATCAATCTCATCCTCACTTAAACATCTATCGAATATTACTTTATGTTCTATGGACTCATTATTGATGCTTCCTATCAAGTTTATTTCATGAATGTCCCCATCATCCCCTATTTGTGACATTCATTATGTATGTTCAATTCTAGAATCATTATTCCAAAGGGGATGGTCATGTTCCCATTTCGGACTCAGATAACAGAGTTGATTTTTGCAAGGAAATGATGACCAAGGATGATGGGTTTTTGTTCCTTATTTCCTAAGATTGAATGTTTGTAAAGGAAAATGAAGTCACTATGGTAGATGATGTTTTCAACCTTTACCAGAACGTCCTTTAAAATCCCCTTTGGAACCCTAATTCTATGATCTGTAAGTTGAAGTGTGACATAGGTGGGTTATATCTCTTCTAGGCCTAATAGGTAGTACACAACATATGGGATGAGATTGACACTAGCACCTAGGTCACATAAGGCCTTGAAAATCTTCTCTCTCCTAGTTCAACATTGATGCAAGGGAAACCCAGGCCTTTTAACTTAGGAGGAATGGTCCCTTGAATTGTGGTACTCACATTAGATGCCAAAAGGACTTGGTTTTTATGTGAAAATTTCTTTTAAAAGTTCACAAGTCCTTAAGGTACTTTGAGTAGGAAGGTATGGTTTGGATTTCATAGAGAAGGGGAAGGTTCAACTTGACTTGTGAGAAGATTTTCCTCATTGTTTCACTCAATTCAGGCTTGGTTTTCCCCCTCATGCGTTGAATAAATGGTGCAGGTTATGGGGTAGTTTGTTGAAGGGTTTTTTCTTTCATATTGTTATTAGTTTCCTCAGTTTTATCTTGTTGTTAATTTGAATTTTCATCCAAGTTTGAATCATTAGATGGTTTTTGAATTAGTTGTTCATGTTTCTCAATTGATTTCCCACTTCATAAAACAGTCACAACCTTTAGTTGTTCATGAGTTGTTTGAGTACAACTTGAATCTCCCCTATAAGATAAGGATGGAATCGCCTGAGTAGGCATGGGTTCCTTTCCAGTTTTTATGGTATGCAGTTCTTGTTTAAGGGAAGAGACTTCGAGTTCTTCCTTTCCATCTGTTTTCACAGTTGTTCTAGTAGGCTTTGTCGAAAAGTTTGGCTTGGTTCTTGAGAAGATTGGTTTATCCTAGGGGGATATTTTGGAGGTGGGATGGTTTTCTGAAAATGGACTGGTGGATGTTGGTATTGGATAGGTTGGGTTTGGAACTTGTTATGGGTTTGGTAGTTCTGATGGGGGTAAGTATTTTGTCCCGATGGTTGGCTAGGTTGTTGGTTATCTTTCCAGCAGAAGCCTTGGTGGTCATTATACCCTGGGTTGAAGTTGTTTTGGTATTGAGTATTTTGAATGTTCAAATCATTTACTTCCGATGGGGTCCTCCTAAAAGAACATCCATGATGGATGGAATAGTTGGGATGTTTTCTATCATATGGTCTTGTTTGTCAAAAATTGTGCAAACAGGATCAACAGTTTGGATTTCATGGAATTTCCTAAGGTCTATCTCTTCATCCTTCCTAGAGAGTGCTTTGATTTTAGCCCTAATTCTTTCCTCTTATTTAAGTATATGAATTCTAGTAGTTCTTTTTTGGATTTTCAGAATAAGGTGAAGTGCCCCATGTTTGGTTTGGTTCAGCAAGGCCTTCTAGATACTCATAATCATCATTTGGGGGCTTTGTTTTTAAAGGTTATATTACACATCATGCCAATGAATTTTTTGTTCCCCTGACCCAACCCTTCATAGAAAATTCTCACTTGTTCAGGAATAGAAAGACCATGGTGTGGAACCATGTCATGAACCATGCCAAGATGCCATCTGACGCAGTACTCGACTCGATCCGCGATATGACCCGAAGGGCGTTCCTGATCCCCACGGGCTGTCAACAAGTTCCGGGCATCAAAATTAAATAAGAGGGAATTATTTAGCCCAATAAAAATAGGATAAAAAATACAACATTGAAAATGAAACAGAGCTAACCACAACTGAATCTCAATAAAATAACAATCTGGTCCAATACAAATACAACTAAATAAAACTAACACTGAAAGAACCATGAGATAGAATAAAATAAAACAACCAACTACTAAAATGATCTCCATGTGACCTCCTGGTCAGCTCAAACCATAAGACCACCATGCTCTAGAAGACAACTCGAACCAGAAAAACTTGATCAAAACATGAACCTGAAAAATAGCTCGGGTTTAACAACACCAAGTGGTATAGGTAGGGTGTGAGCTAATAGATCAGTAGGAAATCACCATAGATTCCAAGTGTTTCCTTACCCAAAATATTACATTAACACTAGTTTGAAAGACAATTAATAAAATAGATTTTTCACATTTTATTAAACAACCAAAACTTTACCATTTCAAAGGCCAACACACGCCACCATCCCTTTTTCAAGAAAACTATCATTTTATATCAAAAACCCAATCCAAACAAAACTAGTAACAATTTTCAATGGAAAATATTTAAATGGAAAACAATTTAAAACAACTCCTCCTTAAAGAAAAAGCACTGACTTTTAAAATTACCAACCCAACCTACCGTATGCCCACAGGATGTGCAATATAATCATTGAGAACTAGTCATGGGAACGCCCCTAGGAACTAGCTAGATGTGAACCCCATATACCTCATATCTCGGTGAAAAGTAACCGTAACAATATCTTTTATCTTGCATGATCCACTAGTGGGGAACATAATCATAACCTAGTGGCCCCCAACATCATCTTCATAGTTTAGTTACTGTTGTCATCGTCAAACTTGCTACGTGAAATAGGGGCCAAACCCCACAGTATCACTAGCATACTAGTACAATTCTGTCCACCTAGATACCTATGCTTCCAATTTTGTGCTCAATCAAATTTCAAACATCACATGTTACCACATAAACCATTTATAAACTACACCGAGCATATCATTTCATAAGCCACCACTTTCACATCACAAACCCACTCATGAGAAATTAAGCAAACCGAAAATTTTCCAAATCACTTCAAAAACCATGAGGAACACAACCTCTTCAAAAATTTGAAAAACAAGCCTTTCCACATATTAGGAAAAACATGAAACACTAAAAACATTCCAAAGAGGACATCACATCACTTAATCATTCAAACCATCTTTTAAAACACCTTATGTTTCCAACCGGGCATTCACATTTTCCGAATCACGTTCTTTTCTAAAATCAACACAAGACATCTCCTTTAAAGGTACAATTCCAAATGGGTCTTTATGTTTACACACCCAAATGAATTTACCAAAACATTTCCAAATCATTCCCAAAACCATATTCAAGTGTGAAATTCCAAACAACCCCTCAAGAAAAACATTTTCTAAAACACACACACCAAGAGCCAAACGGGAATATCCTCCCCATGAGATTCCATTTTAAACAACATTTAAGAAACTAATATTTCAAGTAACACCCAAAAACCACTTCAAAAAAGACAATAATTTTCTCTAAAACCACATCCAACCATCCACATTATTAAAAGAACATAAAAAAGTCCCATTGTATCCATAAACACCTTTTCACAACATTTCAACACTTTTAAAAGGATAAATCATTACCCAACCAGACACACCAAATCAAGATCACAAATAATAAACAACCATACCACCATAATCAAGGCTAAACATGTCATAAAACCCCCCAAATTTAACGTTAAAGAACAATGAGGTTTTAAACAATAAACCTAGGTGCAATAAACCTCGATATTTCACACAAATCCATTTGAAAACCTATTTTTAGTAAATTATACCAATATAAATACATCATTCTCATCATTAAATATATATATTAGAGGTGAAAAAGACATTTAGAAATTATATGAGAACACACAGGTGCATGTGGAGTGTTCTGAAAAGGAAAAAGATGGAAACACCTACCTCAACCATGTGCGAATGGAACAAAACTTCAAGGGAGGAGAGATCTAAGCCCCACTGACCATTCGTACATTGTATATCCAAGTAAAAACAAACCAAACATGAACCCTAGACATTAGGGTCTGTCCATGCAAGAAAACTCCCAAAGGAAACCCAATAACAAAGAGGGAAATAGGATGAGAGAAGATTTGATGAAGGAAACATGAATAACCACCAACATTTCTTGATAAATCTCCCCAAAATCGCCCCAAATCAAAGTAGGAAGGAGAGGGAGGCTCCTATGGTCGATGACCAATAGATAGGTCTTCGTTTTAGAGGTTAAATCACCCTAATCAGAGCATCACTTCAAAAGTTATAAAGCACTCAAGTGGTTGTAGGGTTTGGCTGCACGGTTTGTCAAATCGTGCGCAAACCGTGTGGGGGCTACTGAAAACTCATGTAACTTTTCATGGTAAGGTTGCACGGTTTGTCCAGGTAGATTTCAAACCACGAGACCCCAAAATTACTCCCCAAACACTAGGGAAGTTCACTCAAAATCCCTGAAAGTTTTAAACACAAAATAGTGACATTGTGGGTGTCACAAACTCCCCAACATGCAAATTTATCTTAATCCAAACAAGAATAACTTATAATAGGAATAAAAGGAAACCAAAAAACACAAAAAAACAAGGACTTTTGTTGGGTTCTCAACCTGAACCTCAACCAAAAGATCCAACATTGAGAAAAGAATAAAATAAAGTAGTAACTATGGTCAGGGTGTGAAAATTCTCCCCACCACAGACACTTTCTACCCCCAGAAAGTCACCTCGAAAAAAGTCATCCAAAGCTCAAGTCCATACCCAACAAAACCCAAAGTGAGACCATGAAACTCGGCATAACTATTCACTCTACAAGTCACACCTGACCAATCAAGAAGAAACCACAAAGCATGAATGAGGATGAGGGGAGAACACGAGAGGATACTCCCCACCACAAGAGCTCAACTAATACAAACAACATTTAAACCCCAAACAACACCCACACTGCAACTAGGAACAAGATATATCAACATTTAAAATTTTTTCCTGACTGACATGGTTTGGTCGCACAGTTTACCAAATCATGCCCGAAATACTGGAAGGAAAGGGGCACCCCACATGACTTTTCCACATGGTTTAAAAATTGTGCGTCAACCATTACAACACCTCTGGCCAAAAATGACACCAACACGCACAGTTATGAGACCTACCGCACGGCCGTGCACTGGTCGTGCAGATGGTTCTATCCACTTGGCTAGAGCCACATAGTTTTGACTAACCATGTGGTAACCTTACTTCACCTGGAAAAATTTACCGAAACTCTAGAAACCAAAAACCTCGACTGGGGTCAAACCTGAACTTCCATATACAGGTTGGACACAACCAACAGTAGAACAAGGACCCTAAAAAACAAACTGATCCCACAATATACCAATTTTAAAAAAAAACTCAAGCATCTCCAAACGAGAACTGTCAAAATCTAAAACCGAAACTGGCCTATGCGAAGACAATACACACTCAAAGGAGAATGTAAACTTTCAAAGGACACATTCAGATAGACATAACTATTGGGTTACAGGAGATCTAGTTAACCACACCATTACCATATAATTTTTACTTAAAAAATAAAAAAAAAGTTAATAAGAACAAGGATATGTTAAACATTTCCATCCCAACACAGAAAACACTAGGTTGGGTTTCACACCCCCTCTCTGTCACTCTTGACTATGCGCGAGCTTCACCCCGAGACCTTTGGTTGGGGCTCTGATAGTTGAAGCATCTCCTGCCTCATAGTCAAGAAACACATCCTCCGTTAAAGACTTAATTTTCAGACAATACCCCCTACACAACTTCCTCAAATGACCCTAATGGCCACCGCGATGGCATGTCTTCAGAGGAATATGAAAAGACGACTTTGAGTGACCAAACCGGACGCACTGGAAACATACAAGTGAATGTTCCAATGAACTGAATGTTGGAACCGACAGAGAAAATTTTTTAGAAACCGAATCCCCTGGCACACCCTACTCGCCAGATGGGCAACCTTCGTGAGAACAAACAACCACTGGATGACCCCAAAAACCATCTCATCCATTAATTCCTCATCCACCAACCTCTCGAAAAAGGTTTCACCAGATGGGATCACTTTATTCGTAATTTCAGGATGAAGAACCCAAACAAATATAGGGGCCTTCATATTATCCTGTGATGCAACTTCCAAAGAGAATGGAACAAGCCCTCTGAAATTTTCAACGTAAGACTTTATGGATCACTGGCCCTGCCAAACATCCTATATCTCTGCTACATTCATCTGCTTCACCTCTTCTGTTTTGAACTGTTGGATGAAAGTGGCCCTAAACACCACCCACGACATCTCACCTTCCATCGATGACGGGGAGACCAACCGCCCCTAGAATAGGGCTGAACCCTCAAACAACCTTTGAACTGTAGGAACTCTAACAGCATCAGCAGTTCCCAATGACTTAAATACACGCTCTACTTCCTCAAGCTAATTTTTTTCCTCAAGAAAACCTCGATCACCACAGAATATAGGAAAAACTTATGAAGGAAAAGGAATTGGGCATGACTCATTAGGAACATTGGGGACCTTTCTGGGCGGCATTTTCTAAACAACATGAAAAGTGCAGACCAAATCCAACAACAAACTAAGGCACACAAAAAGAGGAACACCTCAAACCAAAACCAACTGGCTCAAAATCCAAGTAAAAACTAACACCGCCATGATATATTTTTTCAAAAACAATCATTTTACTTTTTAAATTTAAAACAGCCTTCTTCTAAGGCTAATTCCCAAATACCAATAACCCGTTTTTCAAGAAAAAAAACAAATTCCCGAAATCATTTTCTTATTCAAATCCACTTTAGGAAAACCATGCTATGTTTTTAATTCCAGAACATAACCCATAGTATGCCATGAACTGTTACACATGTGTCCATCCATTCCCATCTTCACGTGCCAAGATTCATTTCTCTCACATACCCACACACATGTAAACATCCATTAGTAATACCAAGGGACACATTCAATTAACATTATCAAACCCTAATCACCCTCAATGTTTGAAAACCCACTTTCCCAATTTTAACCCATTTCATGGAAAACACTTCCATTTTTAAATCCATTTTCATTTCAAAATAAACTTTAATTTTCCACATACACTTACACCAATTGAAACCAAAATGAAACCCAACCGTCAAAGGACCACCAGAATGAGGGAATATTGACTATGCATAACCCGAAAACATGTTGGTGAGCCATTCCCCAAGTAAGGCATAACACAAGGAGGGCCTTGAATTGGGAACTTGGACATATTATTGGTCACCACCACACGTAAGGCCACAAAATAACATGACTCACCTCCATTGTCATCCTTCAATTACAAAATAACACAAGACTCAACCCCAGACTACCCCTGGTGACTCAAGGTTTAGAATGATCAAGGTTTCATGACTCCCTTCCCGCACCTACCTCTTGAATCCCGAAAACCCTAGTCTCTATCTACCAGACACCCCAAATAACATGAACCTCCTCTGATACCATTTTTTTACGAACCAAGATGGGATGCCATCTGACCCAGCACCCGACTCGATCCGCGACATGACCCGAAGGGGGTTCCCCATCCCCATGGGCTGGAAACAAGTGCTGGGAATCAAAATTAAACAAGAGGGAACAATTTATTCCAATAATAATAGGATAAAAAATAGAACAATGAAAAATCAGCAGATCTAAACACAACTAAATCTCAATAAAATAAAAATCTGGTCCAATACAAATAAATCTAAATAAAACTAACTCTAAAAGAACCAGGAGCTATAATAAAATAAAACAACCAACTACTAAAATGATCTCCATGTGACCTCATGGTCACCTCCAACCACAAGACCACCCTACTTCATGATATAACTCGATCCAAAAAAACATGATCAAAACCTGAACCTGAAAACAGCTCGGGTCTACCGACACCGAGTGGTATAGGTAGGGTGTGAGCTTACAGCTCATCAGGGAATCACCATAGATTCCATGTGTTTCCTTTACTAAAATAGTAAATTAACACTAGTTTGAAATACAATTATAAAAATATATTTTTCACATTTTATTAAACAACCACAACTTTACCATTTCAATGGCCAACACACACCACAATCCCTTTTTGAAGAAAACTATCATTTTATAACAAAAACCCAATCCAAAAAATACTAGTAACAATTTTCAATGGAACAAATTTAAATTGAAAAAAATTTCAAGGAACTCCACTTTAAAGAAAAATCACTAAATTTTAAAATTACCAACCCAACCTATAATATGCCGACGGGAGGTGCAATATAACCATTGAGCACTCTTTACCGGAATGCCCCTAGGAACTAGCTAGCTGTGAGACCCATGTACCTCATATATCGGTGAAAAGTAACCGTAACAATATCCTTTCTCATGCACGAGCCACTAGTAGGAAACATACCCATATCCTAGTGGTCCCCAACATCATCATCATAGTTTAGTTAGTGTTGTCATCATCAAACTTGTTGCATGAAACAGGGGCAAAACCCCACAGGATCACTAGCATACTAGTACAAGTCTGCCCACCTAGATACCCAGGCTTCCCATTTTGTGCTCAATCAAATTTCACACATCACATGTTACCACATACACCATTTATCAACTACACCAAGCATCTAATTTCATAAGCCACAAATTTCACATCACAAACCAACTCTTGAGAAATTAAGCAAACCGAAACATTTACAAATCCCTTTAAAAACCATGCGGAACACCACCTCTTCAAAAATATTCTAAACAATCCTTTCCACAAATTAGAAAAAACATGAAACACTAAAAACATGACAAACATTTCATCACATCACTAAATAGTTCAAACAATCTTTTACAAAACCGTATGTTTCAAACTGGGTATTCTCATTTTCTGAATCACATTCTTTTATAAAATCAACACAAAACATCACCTTTAAAGGTAAAATTACAAACGGGACTTTATGTTTACACACCCAAATTCATTTACCAAAACATTTACAAATCATTTCCAAAACCATATTCAAGTGTGAAATGCCAAAAAAACCCCTCAAGACAAACATTTTCCAAAACACACACACCAATAGCCAAACGGGCATATTCCTCCATGGGATTCAATTTTAAACAACATTTAGGAAAATAATATCTCATGGAACACCAAAAACCCACTTCCAAAAAACCAATAATTTTCTTTAAAACCAAATCCAACCATCCACATTATTCAAATAACATAAAACAATCCCATTGTAACCATAAACCCCTTTTTACAACATTTCAACACTTTTAAAAGGATAAATCATTACCAAACCATACACACAAAATCAAGATCACAAATAATAAACAACCATACCAACATAATCTGGGCCAAACATGTCATAAAAACCCTCCAATTTAACATTAAAGAACAATGAGGTTTTAAAAAATAACCCTAGGTGCAATAAACCTCGGTATTCCACACAATTCCCATTAATCCACTATTTTTAGTAAATTCTAAAAAATACGAAGACATCATTAGCATCAATCCATATATATATTAGAGGTAAAAAAGACATTTAAAAATAAAATTAAAACACACAGGTGCATGTGGAGTGTTCCGAAAAGGAAAAAGTTGGAAACACCTACCCCAACCATGTGCAAATGGAACGAAACATCAAGGGAGAAGAGATCTAAGCCCAACTGACCATTTGCACACCCTATATCCAAAGGAAAACAAACCACACATGAACCCTAGACATTAGGGTTTGGCCATGGAATAAAACACCTAAAGAAAACCCATGAGCAAAGAGGGAAAGAGGAGGAGAGAATATTTTATTAAGGAAACATGAAGAACCACCATCCTTTCTTGATAAATTGCCCCAAAATTGCCCCAAATAGAAGTATAATGGAGGGGGACGCTCCTTTGGTCGATGACCAACAGATAGGGATTAATTTTGGAGGTAGAATCACCCCAATCGTAGCTCCACATCTTAAGTTATAAAACCCGAAAGTGGCTGCACGGTTTGGCACCACGGTTTGTCAAACCATGCGCAAACCTTTCAAGGGCTACTAGAAACTCCTCCAAATTCTCATGGTTAGGTTACACAGTTTTCCCATGCCGTTTTCAAACCGTTTGACCCGAAATATTGTCCGAAAACCCAAACATTACACCCCAAACACTAGGGAAGTTCACTCAAAGATCCCTAAATGTTTTTAAAAAAAAATAGTGACATTGTGGGTGTCACGAACTCCCCGAAATGAAACATTATCTTAATCACAACAAGAATAACTAATAATAAGAATAAAAGGAAACCGAAAACACAAAAACAAAAAGACTTTTGTTGGGAACTCAACCCGAACCTCAACCAAAAGATCCAACATCGGGAAAAGAATAAAATAAAGTAGTATCTGTGGTCGGGGTGTGACAAAACATGTTTAGGTTTTCTTTGAACCTCTCACATGTTTCATAGAATGACTCTCCCTCTTTTTCAACAAAAAATTGGATGCTCTTTTTAAGTGCATTTGTTTTGTGGTGGGGAAAGTGTTTTTTGTAGAATCCTCTTTGTAGTTGGTCCCAAGAGATGATGGATGATGGTCTCAAATGTTTTAGAAAATTTTTAACTTGATCCTTTACAGAAAAAGGAAATAGCTTCATCTTAGCTGATTCTAGTTGATATGTGGGACACATGGTTTCTACAATGTCATTGAATTCCTTAACGTGAAGGTAAGGAATCTTGGACTCCATTCCATGGAATGTGGGAAGGTGGTTTTGGACATGGGGTTTAAAGATGTAGTTGGAATCTCCTAGGTAGTTATGTCTAATTCATGAGGGGGAATTGGTCCAGGAAGGTTTGAAGTAGTCATTCATGGCTTGATCAATTGCATCCCCCAAGTTTGGGGCTGTCTCATTTGGATTTCCATTTTGGTTTCCACCCAGGTTTATGAGTGGGGTTATTTGAAGACCTTCCATTGAAATGGGATCAAATTTGGACTTTGGAGTATCAAGAGGATTAGGGTCTAATGGAAAAAATCCCATTGGTTCAACTATCTCTCCTATCCTAGGAATTTTCACCCTAACTAGTCTATTTGAATTATTACATGTGTAGGTGGACATGCTCCAAAAGGAAAAAAAGAGATAAAGGGACAAGATAAGAGATCTTGGGTGAGAATAGAAGAATGGTGGTGAGGAAAAAAGTTTTTAGTCTAAGGTACTTACTTAAGTCCCCAAAAATGGCACTAAAATTTAATTTATGCTCAAATTTACCCAAGTGATGAAGGTAAAACGGTCCTTTTAGCCTAGCTTGGGTTGTCAAATCTACTAAGACATAAGAAGATACCTAATATGCACAACCTATGAGATGGATTTTTCGATATGAAGGGGCAAACTTGGTTTTGATTTTAGATGGTTTTAAAGAACAGTAAGAAACCTAAGTGTATTCAATTTAATGTAAATGGGATAATCTTAGGATTATTCTTTGGGTGAATTGAATAAATGTTACTTTTTAAAAAAAACCTTTTTAATTAATTCTTGATGAATCCATTCTTCAAAATAACACTAACATCATCATTTTCTAGTTTTATGCTAACTAAACTATATTAATAGTCCCCTAAACACTTAGAGAAACAAATTCATGATCTCTCATAGGTGTATGGTCATTTTAGTACTTGGATTTAGCTTCCTCAAACACAATGAAGATGAAGAGTGGAAATAATTGAAGAGTGGAAGTATTGAATTAATTAGAAAATTAACCAAAATTCATTCACAAAAGAACATTCAATCCATCCTTTTCATCATCCTATGATCAACCCATTAAAGGGTTAGCCCTCCATCGATAGTATACTTTCAATGCTGGGCGGAAGATGGCTTATAAGAATTGGATTGAAAAAAATTAAAATTGCAGAAATAACGAGCACACCTCCGTGTGTGTGAATGAAATTCACACCTATGTGTGAACTAATTCACCACAACACAGAGATATCAATATTCTTTGTGAGTTTTCATTAGAGATAATGGGAAGAATATGAGATAAATATGTTGATTAAGAACATAGAAATACAAAAAGAAACTTACATGGAAATTGAGAACATTACAACGGAACTTTGGCATAATAACATTAAAAAAAACAAGATATGTATTCCCCCTCTCCACCACTGCCTTAAATAGGTAATTTGGAAGCCATATGTCGAGCCTCAATCAATGTATTCCCAAATATTAAATTAATTTTGGCCTTAGGGTGGTGGAAAGTAGTGGATAAATTGATCCCCTCCGTGACTTTTTATCCTCCATGTCTCCCCTGAAAAGATCATCCTGTATGGGAAAGCATATCACCGAATATGGGTGGGCCATAGAAGAGTCTTTTCTGTCTCCGGATGTCTTCTAGACATCTCTAAAATTTGTTCCTATATAGAGTTGGGGATCAGGAGTTTTGGCTGCTTTAGTGGGATAATGTTCTGGGCCGCAGATTCTGGCCCAAATTTTGATCTTCTATTTGGACCGCCTTAATATCCACCATGGATGCCGAATTAGCACTGACTCTAGAAGAATGATTTTTCCCCTACATGTATTATAGAATCCCAAGAAATTTTGTCTTTATTGGGCCAATATTTTGGGCCCCATATTCTTATCAGTGGGACGGTGTCCAATCTGCCTTCTCAAGAATTGTTTCCTTTTATCACCAAATATCACGATCATCCTTTATGAAACCTACATTGATACCTGAATGAAAAATATACATATTAATGTGTAGATAAATTTCTCAGAACAGAAAATTAAAATATGGATAATTACATTCCTTAAAATTATATGAATCATTGGGCCTAAATTTGTGTACATTAGGCATGAAGTGTACAAATGATGAGAATGGATGTTCAAAATTAAAATCCACTAACTCAGGCCCATAATATCAAAAATGAATATTTAATACCATTAAAGTGTAATTAACATATGTGTTTTTATTGTCTAATAAATTCACCATGAACATTGATGTATACTCAACGATCTCCTTCTTCAGATTATCACACCAATAATTCTCTCAGCGATCTTGATATATCTTTGTGTTTCCTGGGTGAATAGAGAAATTTGAACTATGTGCATCATCCAAAAGTTCCTTTTTCAGCTCTGGACTTGATGGAACACATAGTAATTTCCCAAATCTCACAATTCCTTCTTCATTAAAATTTATCTTATAGGATTTCCCTTTTCTGATTGATTCCACTATCTTCTGAATTCCCACATCATCCTTTTGAGAATCATTTAACCTTTCTAAAAGAGACGGTTTAGAAATCATTTGTGAAAGGATTGATGATGTTCCCTTGTTTATAATTCCCATGTCCATCTTCATTATGTCTAAGAAGATTGGATCCTTCTCAATTCTCATCATTGATATAATTTTCGGGTCCTTTCTACTTAGATCATCTGCCACCATGTTCTCTTTCTGTGGTGGTAATGGATTGAGAATTCATAGTATTTGATCAGCTCTAACCATATTCTTTGGCACATGTTCTACTCTTTCTATGTGAATATATACTTGAGGCTTTTTGGTCTATATTTATTTCACACTTCTCCCTAAAGAGATAATTCCACCAAATTTTTAAAGCGAAGATCACCACAGCCAACTCCAAATCATGTGTTGGATAATTCTGCTCATGAACTTTCAATTTCCATGAAGAATAGGCAATGACTATGTCATTTTTCATCAACACACAACCTAGGACCTTCTTCAAAGCATCACTGAATACCACAAAAAGTAGTCCACTTATGGGTAAAGTGATCATGGGTGTACTGATAAGGTTAATTTTTTAACTCCTTAAAGCTTTCTTCGCATTCATAATTCTAAGAAAATTTAAGACCTTCCGAGTTAGCTTGGTCAGAGGGTTGGAAAATTGTGAGAAATTTCTCACAAATCATCGATAATATCCAGCTAACCCCAAGAAGCTTCATATATCCATTTCCTATGTTGTCTTTATCCATCCCTTAATTGCATCTATTTTGGTGGGATCTACAGATATCTCATTGCTTGTGATGATATGGCCCAATAATGAGACCTCATTCAATCATAACTCACACTTTTTGTACTTTATATAGAGATTCTCCTTCCACAAGGTGTCTAGTATAGTTATTAGATGCTCCTCAAGACCCTCCATGGTTTTGGATAATATCAAAATATCATCTATAAAGACTACCACACATTTGTCGAGGTAATCCTTAAAGAATCTATACATCAAGTGCATGATGATTGATGGAGCATTAGTTAGTATGAAAGTCACTACTACGAGTTCATAGTTCCCGTATCATGTACGAAAAGCAGTCTTGGGGATATATTCCTTCTTCACCCTTACTTGATAATATCCTGACTGAAAATCCACCATGGAGAAGTATTTTTCTCCAAGCAGCAGGTCGAACAAGCCATCAATTCGTCGGAAAGGATAATTTTTCTTTATCATGATTTTGTTAAGCTCACGATAATCGATGCAAAGGCACATTGACCCATATTTCTTCTTGATGAAGAGGAATGGTGCACCCCATGGTGAACCACTTGGGCATATAAACCCTTTATCCAGACTCTCTTGTAGTGGTTTCTTCAGCTCCTCAAGCTCCACAACAACCATTCTATATAGAGTCTTGGATTTTGGAAACACCCCAGGTATAAGATCAATTTAGAATTTAATATCTCTTCTAGGAGGAAGACCATAAAATTCCTCGGGAAACACTTCAGCGAATTCCCTCACAATAGGCATGTGTTCAAAGATGGTTGCCTCCTTAGACTCAATCATCTGAGCCTGATACGTGTACTCATTGGGTAGTAATATCCACACTTGATATGATGGAGCAAAAGAATATTCATCTTCCTCCTTGTACTTGAATATAATTTTGGGTCGATTCTCCACATGGAGAGTGATTTCCCTCATGAAAATTTATGTTGGTTCTATATAA
Organism: Viscum album; assembly: GCA_963277665.1. Classification (NCBI taxonomy): domain Eukaryota; kingdom Viridiplantae; phylum Streptophyta; class Magnoliopsida; order Santalales; family Viscaceae; genus Viscum; species Viscum album. Next base: position 1,202,879,334 of record OY728163.1, on the reverse strand, counting down.
GGAAAGATATTCCATGAAAATAATTGCATAAAATTACACTATAGGTAGTATGATAAGGTTCTATAGGAAATTCAATACAAAAATTATGATAGGGGATGAGTTATATTCATGGGATTCAATAATTTCCCCATTTGTCATACTCATCGACATCTTTACTTCCATTTTTTGGGGTGGTGTTGGGATTGTTCTACTAAAATTTTGGGATATAAAAGAATGCGTAAAACCTGAATAAAAAATTATGTTCTCTATTCATGAATGAATAAATAGAATACCTATCACCATTTCATTGATGGGGTTCACTTCGGTAGTAGTGATGGAAAAAGGTCTCCCTTGCTACCTTGGAGGTAGTTGGTTGCCTCCGAAAGCCCTTGGATATGGGCACTGATTTGAAAGATGACATGGTTCTTTGCAGTTGTAGCAATAAACAATGTGTTGAGGTTCGAATGAAGGGTTCCTCTCCTCTGTTGCAGCGGTGGGTTTTTCTTGTTGTCAGTGAAGAGGTAAGTTCCCTTATCTTCCGTACCTAAAGCATTTCCCCATCCCCTTTAGGAAATTTATGGGGTGCTTCTTTCCACACCATTGGAAAGTGGGATGCTGGATCTTCTTAGCACCATTGGATTTATCCATTTGACCAACAGCATTGAAGTCCACCTTATGCTTCTTATCCCCATGATACCCCTAAGATTCTCCGATCTCCATTTCGACCTTGAGGGAACATCGGACAATTCCATCATAGTTGTTGAAGCCACATATCACTAGTGTTTTCCGTAGGCTAAGGTTCAAACCACCAAAGAAGTGGGCAACCTTGAATTTAGTGGTAATGAAAAAGCTGGAGGCATATCATCCATGCCTTGTAATGTTTTCCTCGTACGCTCTGATAGATTCGTCATCATTTTATGTGAGGGAAAGGAAGTCACTTTCCATCATAAGTAGGAGGATGGGTGGAAAATATTTAATGAAAAACATCTTCTAGAAATCCTTCTATTCTAACACCTCGATCTCCTCCTCAGGATTTGTATTTTTGATCATCTTCCACCATTGATTAGCTTCACCCAAAATAAGATAAGCACCCAAGGGAACCTTTTATTATTCAGAACACTGAAGGATGGAGAATATCTTTTTAATGGATTTGATCCATTGTTTGGAGATTGAAGGGTCAAATGATCCATTAAAATCAGAGGACTTTATCTCATGATGCTCTCAATAGTGACTTGTTCTTTCTTAGGGGGGTTGGACATTCTTCTTGACCCATGTTTATTTTCAAATATTGAGTTAACTGAGAGATAAGCGTGACAAAGATTGCGATTCCCGCTCCCATCGGATTGGGCATCTCATTAGCATATTCATCACATTGATCTTCAAATTGGTTGTTATCCCAAGTCCTCCTATTACCGGCCATTTTCTGGAATAAAAGGAAAGTTAGGGGTAACACATAAATGGAAATTTTGGGAAAAAACTAATGACTTATAAATAACTTTTATTTCATTAACTTATGAATCAATAGGCATTAATTTATGGTATTCATGATCTACTTTCTAACATATATTCATAGGGGAATTTTTTTCCATTCCCTTAATAAGGGTTCATAGTATGCTTGTGAATTTACCAAAGCATATCCATCGGGAGTGTCATAACCAAGAGTGTAGAAAGGCCCATTGTTGTGCCCCAGTTTTCATTTGAGTCTAGCTTAAAGCGGTGTTTTCAGGTTTTACCCTAAGGATACATCTGTGTGAGAGCCGCTTCTACCTGCTCATATCCAGACATGAATGTATTTCCTTGATAAACCATTTACTCAATACTCACCAATACATAGGGATGTTTTATTATACTTATTATTGTATCTAATTCTTCACTAGGGTTTTCTGATCCAAATCCCAAAAATAACTACACCTATCCTCTGATACCAACTATAACAACCCTGATTTTTATTACACTTAAAACTGATTTATTATATAAAATCATCACATGATTAAACATAGAATATGAAGAGGTCTAGTGTCTTTGGGGATTATGAACATTACATAACAACTTAGAACATAAAACACACAACATATTTATTGAAAACTACTTTTACAAGACCACTACATTACCTTGTACTTAGTATTGCATTGGATAACCTGAGGAAATGCATAAGAAAATGGTGAGATATAATGACCAGTAAGGGAATAAATATGGAATAAAATAAGGAATAAAATACATGTTATATGATAGGAATATCAATGGAACACAAGAGAAACATGAACATAAAGGCATGATAAAGCATGATAATCATAACATAGAAATGTGGCAACAACACTTGACATGGAATTAGAATGAGCCAAGGCTCATTACCCATAGACCATGAGTAAACCCACACTACACATGAAGTATAATTAAATCCTAATTTCATTTAAATTACCATGAGTCAACACCCTTCTTAAACATTTCATTTCATGCATAAGTGTGCCCCATAGATCAGGGAATCAATCAACATCATAAGTTATTCCATGATTAAGTAATTTGGAATAAATACATAAAAGTACCATTCAATATGTATATGTGTATAAAGTTTAATACCCTTGATAGAGACATGGGTATGGTATTCACTACACAATGATCTTGGCTTGGGAAAACATGATGCAATTTCGGCAGCATAATGACGTGACATAAAGATTCATGAAAATGATTTATGCAAGAGAAAAGGGTGTCGCATCATATATAAATCAAATGGATTGTAAGGGGGTCATATAGATACATATCTCAACAATATTAATGGAATTTAGATGCATAATACAAATGAATTACTTGGATGTAAAAGAGGAGAGATAAATTCCTCAAGAAATTTCAGCATGGTAACAGGTGTAAATGGGAGGAATTAACGAAAAAGAAAGGGGTATCCCATCATCCAAACAGAAATAATATAGTATTGGGGAGGTGAAAAACCATACCCCAACATTTTTAATTGAAAACAAAAGGGCATTACAACTTAATGAAAATTAGTCAAAATGGGAATAGAAGAAATCTCTTACTTGGAAGTGTGATCCCAAAGGCTTGGGAGAGGCTTGGGAGTGGATTATTTTGATCTTGGGGAACTTCAAGAGGATTCTAGAAAAATGAGAGCAGTGGTTGGTAAAACTCCAATGGATTTTAGTGAAGAGGAAGTGGAAGCTTGGGTGGGTTTATATAGGAAAGGAGAGGGAATTCTTTATTATTTAGGTTTGAGACACCACATATCAAACGAACCAAAACCAAAAACCAACCCATGGTTTTTGCCAAAGGGGAGTGTAAAATAATATATAATGAGACCAATTTCCATACTTATTAAAATAATAGGGTTTCTTATTTGGAGGTGAGTCACACTCTCAAGGAAAACAATTTAAAAAGACAAAATGATTTATACAGCTTGAAGGGTCCACTAAAGCTTTCTAAAATAAATAAAACAAATCTAAAATCACATTATTTTAATGGTAAAACATATATTGGATGAAAATAATACATATATTATTTTATTACATCACTATTGGGTCATTATGATGTCATAAAACACATTATATATTTAAACAGTATTTAATTTTTACACAAAAAGTCGTCTGTCTCAAAAAATTATGAAAAATTCACCATTGGATAATTTTGATGTACAAATTCAAAACAATGTATTCATTTTATCTAAATAATTTTATAAATATGTGAATTTTTACTTTTTAAATTAAAACTGACATTTATCGAAAATTCATGGGTTTTGAAAAAAACAGCTTTCAAACCATAATAAAAATTACAATTTCATTCGTAAAATTGTACGATAATTTATATTTAATAAATAGAAATTTAATAATATTAATATTTTTTAAAAAAATTATTTAATTCAAGAATCCATTAATTCATCAAAATATATTTTTTAGTTGAATATTAACTAAAATTACTATTTATTCTTCAAATACTATTTACAAAGTAACAATAATAAAATGAATGCACATTATTTATACCAAAATAATGTATATATTCATAGTGCTAGGGTATTGATACATAACCCCTTATAACACCTGCATAAGTCCAAAGGGTAAGGTGTGCGGTGGTGACAGACTATTGGGGTGGCTCCGATAACATCACTCGGGGGGTAATCTCAATTAACATCCACTTCTCTCGTAGTCAGTTCTGCTGAAGCATAACATGTTCAAGCTCAGCTTGGGCTTGGTCAAGAGAGAATCCCAATGACACCACATCCTTTTCCAGCTCCAACAAATGATCTTCATATGGGGAAATTCTACTGAATGAGGTCATCGCTTCCTTTGTCTGAGTAAATTGGATTTGTTAAAACCCTATATTTACACTAATCATGTTATCACTGTTCAATGGCTATATAAGCAACAGTCCCAATTAATAACGGTATTTTAAAATCCGAAAACATAAAACCAATGAATATCACATTTTATATAAACATAATAAACATTTAATTAGATCAAGCGGAATTTCCATTAATGAATGTTTGGTTCGTTACAGATCTAGGCACCATTCTTCTACTAAATATTTGGTGTTTCACCAATGAGGTATGTGGATTTCAGTTATTGTCTCAATTACTTTTTTTGTTTTTATAAGGTTCTAGAGCCCTGTTGTAGTTGATCTTGATCATTTGTAGGTAGAAATTTTGATTTTGGGCGTAATCGGGGAGAATTTGATGAAGTTAAAGGAAATTACCTACTGGGTTTCCATCTACACAACATGTAGTCTAATGACACACATCGTCAAGATCTTCCTATTTAGGGATGATGATATTTCTGGGCTAAGAACCATGTATAAGGGGTTATATTCCATATATCGCATGAGACCATGTGACTATGGGACATGGATTGGGTTTTCCATGAGAAAAAATAGGGTTATCCCCTAACAAACATACAAGGTACATGAATACAAGGTCTGGTATATGGAAACATAAAGACCTACATGGGATGGTGGCCATTTATCTAAAAATTCAGGGTAGTATGGGATACATGACGTGTGAGGGACACAGTCGGTTGGTCTATGTAGTTGGTGAACATGGCTAGAGGCCGGTTGATGAGGGACACAATGTGTACCACCTATACACATCATGTAACCTAACATGGGTTAGTGAACTATGTAAACTAGATACATGAGTAGGTGCTCAGGCAGGATCACATGTCGTGTGTGCCCCAGTGCATGTCGTGTACTCCTAATCAATCCTCTATGGATCTTTTACCTTCCATATCTCTTTATCTAGGATTCAAATTTAGTCTTATGAGTAGTCTATCATGAGTGGTTTTACACGTAGGTCTTGATGGTGGCTTCTGTTATATATTATGAGATATGAGGTGGAATGAAATGAGTGATAGGCTTGTGGAGTAGTCTTGAGCTGATATTCGAAATTAGTGTGGTTTGTATAGAGAGATTCTGGGATTGTACTCCCCTAATGGACTAGGGCATGGGTGTACTTAACTCTATACTTAGGTAGAGATGAGGATCCCCATGTCATGGGATTATGTCGATTACCTTAAGGTTGATTTACAGTGGGGGAGTTACTCCCCTGATGTACTGGAGTGATGGTTTCTGAGATACATTTGTAAGGTTGGAAAATGCACCCCCACCATGAAGGGAATGGTACCTCCCTGCTTGTTGAAAGGTAGAGTGGGTACTTCCCTCTCATACCATGATGAGGGTCCTGTATCCCAGGAGTTGGTACTTCCCTATTGTTCCAGGGTTCAGGTCCTCTATACGTGTTTTCCTAGCAGATTTGGTAGTCCCATGTCATTCTAGGGAACAGGTCCTTTAGCTCGGGGTCAGTACACCCCTAACATACCAGAGTGAGGGTCCCCCATAGATAATTAAATGGTAGAGTTGGTACACCCTTTTCGAACCATGTTGCAGGTCCTATAGCCACTAAGCAGTATTCCCCTACCAAGTTAGGGTCTGGGTCCTCAATTTACAAAGCAGTACTCACCTATCGTACAAGTGTGTGGGTCCGTCATTATTGTTGCATCTCCCTCATATATAGGACATAGTTACAAGGATAAGTCCCCTCCCCTAATGATAATGATTCCTAGATAGGAGTTAATTTTCCATTAATGGACTGAGGTGTGGCCGACTCCTTACAGGAGTGACAAAGGTTTTGAACGTTAGTTAGGAGCAGTACTCCATGAACTGTGGGGTAGTGGTGAGGCGTGGGTCCCTCTATTATCTCCTATTAGAGAGGATGAATGTTGTTCATAGTATAGATTAGTTCTACCTCAACTATGTGCAGTGGTGAGGTGTAGGCCTCTTCACTTGGGTTTCTTTATCTTGTGATGGGCGAAAGGTGATGACGACGAGACCTCTAGTGGGTTGAACTAGATATAGATAGAGTAAGATGTTCATTATGGAGCATTTTCACTCAAAAATACCATTAATAATTTCAGGGTTTTTCCCAATGGAGTGTATCTCTTGGATGGGTTTCATCTGGGATGGATTACCTCATGGAGTGTGTACTCGTAGTTTTATGTGTTAATTTCACATCCTCGAGTCAGAATCCTACTACTGGCTTTGAGTTTGGAACCTCCTGAGACATTGAGTCTGATATGAGTATATCTGGGTCATTTCTGGGAGTCATTGTGGTGTTTTCACATATTGGGGATGATACAACTTTTAGGATGAGAATAATTTTAATGTGAAACCGATGATTGTTTGAGATGTAGTTTCTCTATTGATTGGTTTTTCCTCTAGCTAGGATGAGAAGACTGTTTCATTTCAGTTGTTCTATTTTTCTTTTGGGGTTTTTGGGGAACCTAATTAGTATTTTATACTCACGCCTACATGAGATTCACATGTACATTTTTTTTCTTGTGCAAACCATGTCCCTTTTGACGAAGTCCACAAAGGACCTAAGGTTAGTGGAGCATACTGAGCTAAACATTCCAAGGTGTTTACTAGAGCAGGGCTGAGGTGCTTTTTGGTAGTTGCAGTTGATATAAATCCTCTATCTATGAGAAATTTGGAGTTATTTATAGTTTTATTTAGTGGTTGTTGTTTTTCCCATATTTCACATTTAGTACTTCTGTTGTACTCCAGTTGTGGGATATAGTTGTATGGATGAATTTATTTATTTTATTTTTTTATATTTAATCATTTTGTGAGCTTGTAGATGTGTTACCATGTAAAAGTACATTGGGAATGCCTCTTATGTAAGTGATATGTATTCTCAGCACTAGTCATCAGCCCCTGGAATATTGGAGGTGGGATTGGGGAGTTGTGGCTCGGGCCCCATCGGGTCGGGCCACAACAACCCTAAAGACCCATACGAAATCCCCACTACCCTCTATATCTTAACACAACTAATCCAATATCCAAAGGTTTCACCAAACACTATATAATTACATCCTTATTCTGAAGGCCTCAAAATAGGTACATGCATAAATATTCACTTCTAATCTTCAAAAAATCACAGACACTAGTTTGAACAAACAAAGGAATATCCCATTCAGTTTAGGATAATGGGATCCAAAATCTTATTTAATTCCAATAAAAATGTCTAATAATATATTTTCTACCTATGAAATATTCACACATCAAACTTTCTCTTAGGTATCTCCCATGCAAGAATTGCCTTTATTTTTTCTAGGTATATAAATACATCACCCAATGAAATGGCATGCCAAGAGAAGTGGTCTTCTAGAATAACAAAATTAAAAATAAAGAGAATACCATAGAGATATTACCAATGAAGAAAGCTCCAAAAAACTATGAATCTTCAATTGTTGATCCATTTATGTTTAATAAATGAGGGTTCCAGAAATAAAGACAAGCCCAAACAGGTTAATGAATGAGTAGAAAGTCTAGTTCCTAAGGTATACAAACATAGATGGGAAATTATTCAGAACGATGGGAATAACATGAAATGCATAATGTCTAAACCCCTTAGGATATAAAATTTTGTAAATCCTCCTCATGACACTAAAACCAATGATTTTTTAACAAAATATTAACATTCAAGAAGCAATTTTCTCCCTTAAATTACTAAAGGTGTTAAAACAAATTTGGAGGGTATTTATTCTAGACTTACAACTGGTTCATGCAGTGATACAAAATAAAAAACCCCAAACAATCATCAACCTTTTGTATAAATAGTATTGGAGATTCCTAGGTGGATATAGTTGGTTTAATGAAACATTTATACTTAAGATCATATAACAACATCATTAGATACCTAAGATCATCCAAGGCTATTCAATATGTCATAGAGGACATCATAGTGGTTGTGGGTTTAGATCAATGAGAACTACAATATACATACAGAGAGAAAATATATTTATATCCATTGGAAAATTATCTAATTACTCTATGAAAAAAAATGATGCAGATCATATTATTCATTTTTTCCTCAAAATGACATACTCAGCAACTGATGGGTGATCAGATACAACTTCCCATGAAAATTCCCTTATCATTTTGATTAAATGTCCCTGTCACCCATGAATGAAAAACCACAATCCATCCACTTGATTATACGCCACTAGTAACATCCTGAACCTAGATGCCACTCAATAGTTCCCCAAGTTTGATTGGATATATGGCCTCAAGTGTATCTCTATGGACTCTAGAGGCATTCAAATTATAGTAGGGAAATAGGGTGTGTCCCTAGGGAGAATATTCCATCATTACCAGAGTTTAACATAGTTAAAATATAATTAACAATCAATAGTTGAATTCGATTTAACAACTAGACTAATGATAAATATACAAGACCAGAATATATAAAAAATGGTAGTAGTAAACTCATTTAAAAAATATGATGATACATGTCTGTAAAAAGAATCCAAAAATATGTCCACAACAGTACAATACAATACATGTTTCAAAATACCAAGATGTAAAAAAAGAACTATCTCCTGATACAACTGTGATCCCCCACTTAGTCTCACGATCTCCAGTTCCTAAGCATAGCATAAAATAAACCATCCAATTTTGTAGATTGCCTCTGTCCCTACCTATATACAAATAGTTTATTTGGTTTCCAAACAAAGATCCAAACAAGGTGTGAGATAAAATTCCAGTAGGTAACCACACAATGTTCTAAAAAATACTAGTTGTTTAGTATAGAAATCTAAATATACATTCAATGTAAAACATGTAAGAAGTAGAAATCAGTGAAGTGGCTATGGAACATGTACATTGATACTACAAAGAACAAAATGAATTCCTGCAAAACAAGGTCCAAAACCTATAAAATCCATCTACAAAAATGCATAATTAACTATCATAACCACGTTGTATATTCATACATATCATGTCAACCAGGACGTTATATTACAACCTATATGTCAATAATCATGATGTTTCTGTATAACCTAATGTGTCAGAACAACCCTGACTGAGTCACATAAAAAAATCATATAAAATTTACTATTTATGAGATGTATAATCAATTGGAAGACCTCAATGGGCCAGATCAAAGGTGTAGAAGACCATGTAATCCTCATTAAGTACTAGGATCATATCGATGGAAACTCTATTATGTTTGATTTGGGTTCTAAGGAGAATGTGTACTAACCATGTCCACTATGAGCCAAAAAAACCAGATCGAAGGGGTACCAAGGAACAACTCATCCCCCAGAATCTAGAACCAAGGTGATATCTATATCCAAGTAATTAATTACTGTGTTCAATACCCATAAAAGAAAAATATATGGCATCTAGTGGAATCAGTTATCAATTGATCCATTTATCATATCATTCTTCAATTCAAAAGCATCCAATTCTTCGGTATATCCATACATTTAAAAATACACATTTAATTACCTTTAATGAGTTGACCTACATACATACAATTTAAACCAATAAATTTAATAATAAACCATCATTTATAACATGGTAAAGATCCATGACATCTCTTAATCATGCAATGAATTTCAAACAATTTATAGATCGGAATCCTAAAACTCAAAAAGAACCCACTAACCCCATGGGTGATAAATTAAGGAATATTCATAGGTAATTTACATGGAATCCTCCATAGGTGGAATTTGGTTAACAAAAAAAACCTAAAATGCATCTCAATAGAACTAAAGAAATTCCTAACTGGTTCCATTTTGTTTAATTCAATTAATCAACTCAATGCTCCGGTCATTATAGAATGTACAATGGTATACATAACAATAACAATCCTAATAAAGAACCAAACCTCAATGGATTGGTATATAATACTAATTCTAGGTTGGTATTAAAGTGTTTGTCAAATATCGTCTTATGATTAGACTCTGATCAGAATAAATTTCAATATTGGATGAAGAAACTCAAAAATAGGTTAAAGTATCTTACACCTAAATAGAACACCCAATATTATGAAGAATTAGAAACATAATATAAGGAATTGGGTACTCACCAATGAGGATCTAGTGACACTGACAATGCTTCATTCTGAGATCAGATGGATGATTGAGATCAAAGGATACCGTTTTCTAAAGTAGGTGTTCTCATTGGACACTACTATAACACTGGCCTTTAACTGCACTGGAAATGGCCTTTATCAGTGCTATAAAATCATTGACAATATAAGAAAGGTTAAAAGACTTAGACTTTTATGAGTGTTGAAAAATCTCTGATAAAGGGGTCCTTTATCAGCAAAATAGCTGATTAGTGTCTATTCTTCATTGTGCTATAATAGCACACCACCACACCAAAAACACATCAAAAATCAACACAAACAAGTCCCAATATAGTATTTAAATAAAATTAAATTGACACCAGAAACACATGAAAAAATATATATTATTAACATTTCGAACATTGGTTTATACAGTTACGTAAATACAAATTGTTACATACATTAAAAAATATCAATGTTACATTATATTTTAATCCCGACCCGACTCATGCTATTTCTGAACAAACCCCAACCCCCCCTCCCCATATCGAGAAAAATAACACACCTATATAAGAAATAAATTCTTCTATTAGTGATAATAAAATGAAATAAATTAACATAAAGTGTTATGTTTACTAAAATTGATGTAAATTTTAAATAAAATGAAGCACTTGGAGTCAAACTAGTCACACCATGCATTAGATTTAGGTATAGATGATTCCAAAATGTGTCAAATGACTTGTGGATTATTTTACTAAGACATCATAACAATTTGAATTAGTTTTCTTAGTTTGAGCATATCAATTTTATTTTTCACTAAAATGCCATTTTAAACTGGAGACACACAATTTTCACTCAATCCGATCACATCATTTTTCATTTTTATGTGAAAAGGATTCCTATACATTAAAAATGGCTTATGAATCATTTTCATAGATTATCATGAAAATCATATCATTTTTTATCAATTATCAGTGATTGACTCATTTTTGATCTAAAATGTCCATTTTAAACTGATAATGGACACAATGAGTCATACTGGGCACATTGTGTATCAGATTGAGGTGAGGATAATTCCTACACATTATAAAGGACTTATGGATCATTTATATAATGTATTAAAACAATTAAAAACCTTTTTCTATGTTTTGATAATGACACCTACCCATTTTTCTATTATTGATATCAATATTAAATAAAAAGACACACATTGAGTAATACTTGTGACATTGTGCATCAGATTTAAGTAAAATTTATTCATACATGTATGAAATGAATTATGGATCATTTTCCTAATGTATAAAATCAATATGAATGTATTTGATTGGTTTTTAGTATGTCACGTGTCTTTTTTACTAAAATGACATTTTCAAATTGAAACATCCACTTTGACTCAAACAGATCACATTGTGTATTAGATTGAGGCGAGGCTAATTCCTACACATCAAAAATGAATTATGGATAATTTTTCTATAGTATTTAAGAAATTTGAACGTTTTGTCTAGGTTTTGAGTTTGTCAGTTGGTCAGTTTACTAAAATTGATCTCAATTTTAAATATAAACATGTACTTGGATTCATATCGTTCACACCGTGAGTCGAATTGAAGTGAGGAAGATTCATGAACGTCTCAAATCACTTATGGATCATTCTTATAAAGTATCAAAACAATCTAAATGTTCTTGATCATTTTTAAGTAGGTCAATTAGTTTTTTTACAAAACATTATGTCAATTTTAAATAAATATGCACTTAGAGTCATACCAGTCACACCATACGTGCATCATATTAAGGTGCAACGAATTTCTATAAGTTCCAAATAACTTATGGGTTGGTTTTATAAAGTATCAAAATAATATGAATGGGATTTCTCAGTTTTGATTATATAACCTCTCTTTTTTACTAAAATGTCATTTTAAACTTGAAATACACAATTTGACTCATACAGATCACATTGTGCATCAATTTGATGTGAGACCAATTCCTACATGTCACAAATGACTTGGGGATCAATGCTCAAAATTATCAAGAAAATCTGAGTGTGTTGGCTTGGTTTTCAGTGAGTGAAACTTTTTAAATTCAAATATCAATTTTAAACTGACAATAGACACATTGAGTCTGTTATCTTATTTACTAAAATTAATTTCAGTTTAAAATAGAAAGAACTACATAGAGTTATACTGATCACATCATTTTTCAGATTGAGGTACGGCTGATTCTTACACATCCCAAAATCTTAAAAAAATACTAACAATTAATGTTGTCATGATTTCCATTGACTTTATTTTTCAAACTTTCACCACAACATAATAAGCATTGATCATACCACATCAAGTAAAAAAACGTGTATAAGAAAACAATTATAATGTGAGTAATAATATAAAGAAATAAATTAAACATAAATATGAAAAAAATATATTAATTCTATAGAAAATTATTTTACTGTTCTAAACATTATGATTATCTCTATGATTAAGCAGATACATGATTGTTTCTCTTCTGAAAATGGCAGTGGAGAGAACATGAAATAATGTGATAAATACAACACTGTAGGGGTGAAAAGGTTATGAGGGAGATGAATTATGAAAGTTCAATAGATCACCCATAATCAAACCAAAGAATACAACTATTTAAGAAAAAAATTATTACATGAGTAATAAAAAAATAAATAAATTAAACAAAAATATGAAACAATAAATAAATTATATTGATAATTATTTTACTATGAAAACATCAATATTACCTCTATGATTGATCTGATGTAGCACCATTTCTCTTCCTACAACAAAAGTGTATATAAATTGAAAGAAAGTGATAAATGAAAAAAATGAATCGATAAAAAGGTTTTGTGGGAGAAGAAGCATAAAAGATGGACATAACACCCCAACTCAAAAAAAAAGAATCCACTCATATAAGAAAACAATTATTATGGGAGTTATTCTAAAAAACATAAATATGAAACAATACATTAATTTTATGTAAAATGATTTTACTCTGAAAAAATCAATTTTACCTCTATGATTGAGTAGAGTAAGTGTGATTTATCTTCCTGCAAAGGAAGTAGAGAGATCTTTAAAGAAATTTATAAATGGAACATTATATGGGTGAAAAGGTTTTGATGGAGAAGAAGCACGAATGTTGGACAGATCACCCAACTTGAAAAAAATAATTAACCAATATAAGAAAACAATTATTTTGTGAGTAAGAATAGAAATATTAATTAAACATAAATATGAAACAATACATAAATTTTGTGGAAAATGATATTATTGTGAAAAATATCAATATTACCTCTATGATTGAGTAGAGAAAGAATTGTTGCTCTTCCTTTAAAGGAATGACTCATAGACATAAATTTTCTAAAATAAACAAACACTGTAAGGAATAATGAAAATTAATTCAACGTCTCATTATATAATTTTTTCTGTAAAATAGATAAATTATATATTAATATTACCTTTAATGTTTTACAAATGGTTTTATTGGTCCAAATATTTTCTAATAACCAAACTAAGGATTCTATGTGCACTTCATTATGGTTTAGAAGACTATATGGATGTCAGGAAACCATGATAAAATTAATGATATTTATGTTTATTTGGATCCATTTATCAATGCATCCAAAACAAGGATTGGTTTTGAATCACTCAAAAAGTTAATAACAACACTAAGGATTCTCTCTGCACTTCACAACAATTGGTTAACTGCTGCTTAGCGTTGCATCTGACCGGAACATCCTGCTCGACATCCCCATGATGCTCTCATACCACACACGCTCACCACCAACACTATGTTCAAGAAAATAATTAGTTGTTTTTCCTCTATTTTTTATATGAGAGCATCATGAGGACACCAGGTAGTATGTTCGGGTTAGATTATATGCTATGAGGTAGTTAACTTATAGTTGTGAAGTGCACAATGAATAATTAGTTTTTTATTAGCATTGTGGGTGATAAAAACCCAATACTTGATTAGGATCAATTGATAAATGGATCCAAATAGACATTAATATTCTTCCAACTCTTCTATAATAATTTTTCTTTAACAAAAAAAATGTAAACATGTACAGATAATTTTCTAAGGGTCATGTGCATGCTCTCTTACAATCATTATGAACTATTTAACTCCACATTCATATTAGTTTTTTAAAATGATTAACATGCATTTATTTTCAGTTAAATTCCATTCTATTGGGTTCATAAAAAATTAATTATATACAACATATAAATAAATACACATAAGATATTCGTTATCAAAATTGAATGTTATAGAAAATTCTAATAATGGAAAATCAACATTTAATTATTTCCATGAATTTTAGTATGTTGATGAAAATGGGTAATTGCATTTATGAAAATAATTACTCTACATAAAATATTTCATAAATCCCCTAAACAAATAAAAATATAATATAGGAAATTTAGGAGTGATAAGAAACTCAGATAAGATAAACAAGAATAATAAACTCCCATTCAATCAAATACAAGATATAAAAATTAATTGGAACAAGTTATGTAGAAATATAAGGAATTATTACATTTAAAATTAATTTTATATAAATATTTGAAAACATATCAAGACTCTTCGGATGCTATATCACCACACTGACCCATCCTAGGGAAATTCAGTATACTCCAACTAGATGTAAACTAAGCATTTATTAATGGATTACACGAATATGAATTATATTAAAAAAAATATAGTTTTATCATTATTTAATATGAGAATAATATTTTTGAATTGAAAAATTTTATGCATGAATTGATACATGAACTAGGAGCTTGATGTTGAAGGATAGATGAATTATTTAAGAAATTATAATTTCAAAAATGAGGAATTGATCATAATCATTTCATAAAAAATAATTTTATGAATATATTGAAATTATTTATCAATTTGGATAACATAATATTTAAACGTTCATGAGATGAACGATGATAATAATTTAATACATTAACAACAATGACCAATATCAAAATATTGATGATTAGTGAGTTGTGATTTTCATTAGTTTATAGGCGACTAATGGAACTCATTGGATATTTATTTTTGAACCCATGTATGTGAGGGATGTGTTTTATTGATGACTCATTGAATTGAATTGATATATATAATTTTGGGTGATCAATTTGGGAAATCTAAACAAAAATAAAACAACCAAATAAACTCTATTCCACTACAAGTGTCACCATCGAGTCCAAAAACAATAATGAGTGATCATGATTTGAATCAAAATTAGAAAATAAGAAAATATATAGGTATAACACGCAAGTATAAAATTACTGGACCACAAATAATGACATCATCGATGAAGAAAGAAAAAAAATACACAAATAAATTCAGAAGGACTTCCTTGCTAGATTAAAGAAAATATGAGACCCTCTTCTGAAACCCTAACTGAAATCAAATACCATATGACAGATAAGATGCTCGAGCAACTGGAGGTAGTCGAGTGGTGTGATTCGAGCTTCAATTCACCAAGGAGGAACACCAAAAACAGGTGGATTCAATGGAAATATTCTAATATCACGAAGGGTTCTCAAATGGTTAGAGTTTTTTAATTATATCATTTTAATTTTATCAGCAGTTATAAAAAAGTGCTGATAATGGGTCCATTTATCAGTGCTTATTATAGAAGCACCGGTAAAAGTAGTCTTTATCAGTGATTTTTTAGCACTAATAAGGGTAGTTGTTTATCAATGCTAAATTTATAGCATTGATAAATGTTTATCTTATCATCATTTTTAGTAGCACCGATAAAGACATAACTTTATCAGTGATAAAAAAGCTCAGATAATGAGTACTTTTATGATCACATATTCCTCAAGCGATTTTAAAGGATTTATAATTATGATTATAAATAAAAGAAGTGTAAATATATATATATACATACACATAATTAATATATATAAATATACATATAGTAAATATATTTATTATAAATTTATAATTATTTATTTATAAATATTGAAATATTTTTCAAAAATAATATTTAGATCATTATATATATTTATATAATTATACACATATATATAATTAATAAATAAATATAAATATAAATATAGTAAATATATTCATTATTTAAGTAAATTTATTATAAATTTAATAATTATGTTAATATATATAATTATTTATTTATACTTTTATAAATACTTTTAAAAAATATATATTTATTAATAAATACAAATATATAGTTGTATAAATATAGTAAATTGGAATTTATGCACACACGCACACACATATATATATTTACATATAAATATTTTTTGAAAATAATGTTTTGACATTGTTAATGAATATATAATTTAAATTGCATGCATATCTGTTAAAAATGAATGAAATTGAATAAATTAATTACAAGTAAACTTTAAAAATATTTAAGAAATAGATATGTTTTATGTGTTTGCATTGTATAAAAAATCCATTAATTACGTATATGTGAAATCAATAGAACACATATTTTATCTATGTTAATTTGAAAAATCAAATGACATCCCATTATATACCAAGTACTATACAATTAGTCACTATTATTGATTCATATTAATTTTTAATTATAATTTTTATAAATAAATATATGACTTTTTGATGTAAAACACATAAATAGTCTGTAATATATTACTCATATTTATATTCATTAATATATATCTGTATATTTAATATATACAATTTAATAACAATAAATATCATAATTATCAAATTAATAAAATGTATAATATTTAATAATGTTTAATAAATTTATTCATTTTTATTAATAATAATTTAATTAATAAAATTGTTAATATTTTTTTAAGAAACTATTTTTTTAATTATTTCATTGTAATTATTCAGACATTTATCGACGCTAAAAAAGTGCTGATGGAATAAATATTTATCAGTGCTAAAAATAAAGGGTTGATAAAGGGTACCCTTTATTCATAATAAAAACAAAGAACTAATAAATGTTACCCTTTATCAGTATTAAAAATAAACCACTCATAAAGGATATCCTTTATTAGTACTAAAAGAAGAACTGATAAAAGGTTAAATTTATCAGTGCTTTTCGTAGTACTGATAAATATACCATTTATCAAAATTTCATTCTTACGCTGATAAATAACTGAGTTGTTAAAGGCTGGTTTTGTTGTATTGGGAAGTAAATTCCCAACATAGGATAATAATATAAATTAGGGTTTAAATAATATATTAATTAGTGAATTTGTTTTTGATTTCACCCAAATTACTAGTCTGTATGGTTCTGCTGCATGGTTGGGAAAACCGTTCACCAAGTGTGTTCCCTTTACTATAGGAAAGGGAACATTGCATGGTTTTTATGCATGATTTGGCTAACCAAGAAAAAACATTGTCTCAACCCACTTTCCAAAACTGCAGACATACCCGCACTGGTGTTCACCCCAAATCACATGGTTTTTCAAACTGTGTGGCCTATTGGACCCCACTACCCAACCACACATGGTTATCACTAACAATGTAACCTGCACTACATGGTTTCTACTAGACATGTGGAATATTTTTTCAAAAAGCTTTGTTCAGGCCCCCAAACAAGCTCAAGAAAACTCCTATACCACCATGACATCAAAGGGTATTCACATTTGGCTGTAATTAATCATTTAAACTGAAATAAAAATGATCCATACATCATACAAAAACCTAAGTTCTTACAATATTCCCCCATAAAATAATTCATCACTGAATTATCCTATCAAGGGTCATCAAGACTCATTTGAGAACAATTCCGGCCACTAAGAACACACATCAAAATCTCACTCCCAAGTATCATCCTATAAATACCCATGCTTCCATACCAAATGTACTAGAGGAACTGACTATCATTGGGGAAGATTTATGATTCTATACACAATATGAATTAGATGATCCAAAATGGATGAATCGACATGTAACTCATGCTCCTTGATGTTAAAAGAATGATATATATCTGAATGATAATAGTGAAGCTGGGATGCCTGGAAGAAGTAAGGGATGGTATGATACCTCTGAGGTAACTGAAGCTAATAGTATATTGGCCTAACTCTCCCTAGAATCTCAAAAAACATTACATATCACAGAAAAAATTTACCCTGTATCATGATACATCATCATGCCAGCCTTAGTGAAACATGTAAAAAGACCCAATACACAGCCTTGAACACTAGATGTCATTTGAAGAAAATAGTATAAGATGTTTATCAATAATTTGATATAACCATCCTCTTCATAATCAACTTGACCTACTCAAAAGTATCCAACATGATATGTGGTCCCAATAAATTTTCCTCACGTTCCTCTATCCATCCTTTTTGAGATCAACATGGAATACATTACAAAGCTTAAAAAGGATCCATATGTAGCATCACGTGATAAATATTATTATAGGAGAACTCAACTAGGGGTATATGTTTCTCATAAGAGCCCCTAAAATCCAAGATATATGCTTACATCATATCGTCAAGAACTAATATCATATGCATTGATTGTCCATCAGTTTTAGGGTGGTAAGATGTGCTCAGAAGCACCTATTTACCCAGTGCCATCTACAGACTCTTCCAGAAATGATACCAAATCCGGCCATCCCTATCTAAAATGATATTGAACAGGATCTTGTGAGGTAATAATATATTCCCGATATAAACCCTCCAATTATCATCCATACTAAAGGTCTCATTGATCAGTAGAAAATGTGAAACGTTTGTGAGCTTGTCAATAACAACCCACACAACATCTCTACCTCGAGGATACCTCAGAAAAACAGTCCTAAAATTCATCACAACATAATTCCATTTCCTCCTAAGAAAAGTTAACACTAGAAAATCCTAGCTGGTATCTCATGTTCTGCCTTCACCAATTGACATATGGATCACCTTGTAATAAAACTAGCTACCTGTCACTTTTTACCTGACCAAAAGTACTAAATAATCAAGTCACAGTACATATTGGTGATGTTGGGGTGTACTTCCCAATATGAGGCATAAATATTCAATATCAGATCCTCACATACGTCTCCTAGAACTCAAATGTGATCATGGATATATATGATCTCATCACCACCTACTGTCCAACTAGAAGTGGGTCCTCACCTTCCACACTATATCGTAGGAATATCCCCCTCTGAATCTGATATCCACCTCATCCTCACTCTATACATTAGGGTAGAGGTAAAAAAAGGATGAAATAAATGTTTTCCCAGGACAGTCCTGCACTTTCAAGTGATTTAGAGAGAATAAATCCATAAGCTTCCACTCACTACTGTACTACCAAAATACCTATATTTGAGTCTTCATGCTCAGTGCATGAGAAACTACATTTCCCTTTATAAGCGTCTATTTAAGTTTGAAGTAAAAATATTTTAGGTATTTAACCCACCTTCAATGCCTCAGATTCTGATCACACTATGTAAAAATAAACTTGTGGATTCTTTGGTCAATGTACACCATGAAATGCTTTCCCATGAAATAATGTCTCCACCTACTCAAACAATGAACAACTATATCTTGTTTGAGATCACGTGTTGGGTTGTTCCTCTTATGTGGACACAACTACTAAGACCCATACACCTTGAATCTATCCCCTACATTAAAAATTATCCAAGACTAATAATTAATGTTTAACAATAAAAAGTGTATCTACTTCCCTTCTCTATAATAATCTGGACTAGTTTTGGAGTCAATTTCCATTTTATCTATGGAAAGGCTGTGACATAGGTATCTAACCAAAAGAAATTGATACCTTTCTTAGTAAATCCTTTGAGTGGAGCTTCTATGAATGATAATTCCTATATAAACACCTGTAATATCAATATTTCACCAAGAAACTCAATATGTGATATATGTTCTTGGGACACTACTAGAAAACAACATCTCTCAAGTTCACCCCGTCTATGAAAACTCTTATATCATAGATAATATGACATATGAAGTGAATCTTATACATCAAAAAGTATAACATTGTTTGATTATAATATAATTGATTCTCTCTCAATGTATCCAATATGATATCATGATGTTTGCCATGGTCAGGTCGATTTTGAGAATACACCAAGATATCATTCATGAAAAACACTACAAAAAAATCCAGATAAGGATGGAAGATTCGGTTCATCAATGCAACAAAAACAATTGGTATGTTTGTGAGACTAAATAAAAAACTAGATACTCTAATAGAAAATACCTTTAATAGGCTAAAAACACACAAAGTGATATCTAGATCTCAAAATTAATTTTTGAGAACACACAATATCCTTGAATCTAGTCAAAAACATCATCTATTCATGATAAGGGAGATCAGTTCGTAACCATCATTTGGTTAAATTTTAGGTAATACATGCATGGAATAAGGGTACCATCCTCATTTTTTTGAAAAAGGTCCTGGTACCCCACAGAGAAGCACATGGTTAAACAAACTCATCTTCCTCTAAAATCTTCTAACTGCCTATTGACCTCATGCAACTCCGACATAGCCATCCTGTATATATGTATGGATAGAATTGAATCTCCTTTCAGTAGATTTACGGGGAACTCCACCTAGATATTAAGATGTAAACCATAAATGTAGTTTGGGAATACATCCCCAAAATTATCAATAATTAGAGGAATGTCCACCTGACACACTCCCAGATCATCCAAATTCTATCTAGCAATATGGGAAATCATCCTTCCCAGACCATGATTCTCTAGTCTAGCTTAGATATCCTATAATTAACATTCATACTTTTTCATATGATCTATGCCCTATGATTAATTGGAATTCTCCGTTTGGACATAGAAATAAATGTAGGATAAATAAGCCACTATCCAGTCCATCTTGAGTATGATGTCAAATCTAATCATATTGAGGAAAAAAAGATTCCAGACAAAGTGATACACATTAAACATAAGGGGTAACTCCTTTCACTATAATATATCCTTTTTTATGATCCCAAAATGGAGTGGCTAGAATCATACATCCCTTATAAAGTTGAATCATGAGCCTAAGGTTATACACAACTGGTATAAATATAAAACTATGTGATACGCCTATGTCAAAAAGAGAATATATAAGATTTGATTCTACTAATATCATACCTATCACTATAGATGTTCTGACAACTAGATCCTTGGGTAAGGAATTACATAATTGGCTTATCCTCAACCATGACCCTGTGACACAACCTCACTTCTCAGAGTAGGATCACTCTATTATCTTCGTGTAACTGGTGTCTAGGTCCCTTAACCATGACCACCGCCACCTCATCTGAAATGACTGGTATTGATCCATATCCCTATATGAAATAAACCTATGAAACCTTCTCATGAGCCTCATGTCATAGATAACTCTCTCATAGTCACTACTTCTAGAGAATTATTTCAGAAACATTTCATGTTTCCCATCCTCTCCCAAGATAGACATTCTATTAGGTCACGATTGCAATGATTATTCATGATAACCCATGTGGAACACAGATGATATAAGACTGAACTTCCAGCACTAGGATCCTAACTGGAAATCTTAGCAGGGGAAGCCTAAAATGTTTTCTTCTTCCATGAAGAAACTGAACCACTGGTTGTGAAACTGCATATCTCTTCTCTACAAACCTAAATTCCCTCAGGTTCTACTATATAAATATCCCATGATTCAAAATTTCATTAATAGAGGTCAATAAAAAATTTAACTGATATTTAATGGCATGTTAGAGACCTTACTCATAGCATAGCACCCTCGATAAATCATCATCAAGGTTTTCCATATCAAAGCAGTAAAACTATATAAAGCATTATGAGTACTCAATAACTATCATAACACCTTTCACCAAATGTATAAACTCACTATTATGCTTTTTCCATCAGAATATCTGATAAATTTAGTCATATAATCAAATTTGAAATCAAACCAAACCATATCTCGTAACCAGTCAGTCTGGTTCAGAACATCCCACCAGTTCTTTGCTACTCTATATAGCATATACATCATGAGATTCAATTTGATCAGAGTTTGTGTATCTAGATGCTAAAATATCTGTATTGTAGTCCCAATCCATAGATCAATAACTTATGGACCACCGTCCACCAAACACATGAGAGGATTCTTCTTATGGAACAGACAAGTCAGTGTATCCATAGACAAATAAGATTGTGGTACTCACTAAAAAGTCTGCATGAAGCGATAAAAACCCTCATAGAACTATTCCTCAACATCTTTTTTTCGAAACAATAGCATGTGTCGTTGCTTGATCTAAATGTGGATCCATCATATCCTATGCCCTAACGCCTCTATCGCATGGTTATCACCTCATTCCTTGCATACAACTTGAGGTCTTCATGGTGGCATTCCTCTATAATTCAAAATGCACACCTCATAAAAGAACTATATCAAAGTTCGTAGCTCAAAAGTGTGGGAAAGATTAAACTATCCAACAAAATTCATACCATAAAACATGATCCGAAACCCCTGACTATAAAAAATAATTCACAACATCACTAGAGACATTTGATCTTTCCCACTAAAAATATAGGTCCAAGATGAGTCATTTATTTATCATTTCAAGTTTTCATTTGAATCAAATATTCATTTCATATTTCATATAAATGGTTGAACCAAATGGTGTGTCACTTTCAATTATATATAAGACCGCACTCCTAATGAACTAAAATATGAAATCCACCTAATCCAAACCATAACATGTTCCATTACTTGTGACTCCTGGTCCATGACTGAACATTCCACAATAGGATGCTTTGGTTGTTTACACCAACCTAACCGGGAAAAGAAATATTTGATTATAGTAGACACTCTGAGTACCAACCATGTTTCCCAATTCCATATATTGAAGTCTCTCATAATAGCAAGCATATCTATCACAAAACCTATCACAACATCATGAAAATAGGTAATGCATCCTATATGGAAAGTCATAATGCATGACATGTG
This sequence comes from Viscum album, assembly GCA_963277665.1. Taxonomy (NCBI): domain Eukaryota; kingdom Viridiplantae; phylum Streptophyta; class Magnoliopsida; order Santalales; family Viscaceae; genus Viscum; species Viscum album. Next base: position 1,202,856,113 of record OY728163.1, on the reverse strand, counting down.
ATTTTTAACAGGTTCTTAAAATGATGCATGATATAGCATAACCCCATCTCACTGGGATGAAACAAAATAGAAACTATAATCTTATCAATAGCAACATTACAATTAATGTGAATCACACAATAGTGGAATATATTCAACTCTAAAAGACAAAATCTAAAAAACATAAATTCCCATTTGAGGCAATTGGAATTTTCTCTACATGTGGGTTAGCTACACCTAATCATAGATCATTAACAAATTCCAATACCATTCTTTCCCTATCAATTTTAACAAAATTTTAAGCCATAAAAATAAAACAGTTCTAATACCAATTTATAACTTCTTAAACTCAAATTCCACTTATTAGTTCCCCAAGATTGGTTGGCTACATAGACTCAAACTCATCTCCCTGAATTACATAGGATACCAACTATAAGTAAGGGCCCGCGATGTCTCTATGATGAGAATATTCCCTTATTAAAAGAGGAAAACATTTCAGAATATCAGTAATAATCAATTAAAGAAGAAAATATAATATCTAGACAAATGATAAATAGACACCATAAAAATAAATAAACAATCCAGTATTAAACTTATTTAATAAAGATAATGATATGTGTTTCTAAAAAGCATCCAAAACTAGTGTATATTAGTACAAAATAATAAATGTATCAAAATAAAATAATACTAAAAATAAATATCTCTTGATAGAATCAAAAGCCTCAACTCAGTTTCATGGTCCATTTCTCTTGAGAATGGCACAAAATCAACCTTCAAACAATGTGCACTTGCTTCAGTACCAACTAGAATCCAAATAGTCTGCTCAGGCACCCAATGACATCTCAAAGAAGATGTGTGAAAAAATCCTAGCAGGTATCCACCCAATGGTCAATAAAATATTTGGGATGTGCAACATAACAAGCTAAAGCAGAATGCTATGTGAAATAGGTAATTAGTATAAAATAGTGAATTGACCATGGCACATGTCAAGAGATACTATATAGACCAACAAGGATTCTTGAAAAACATGATCATGATCCTATACAAGGATTCTAAAAAAATTATAAATTACAATCATGGCCTTAGTGTATGTCTATATATATCATTTCAACCCTAAACTTTCCCTACAACCTATGTATCAAAAATCATGACATTTTTTTACGACCTGAATTGTCATAAAAACCATGGTTTATCTATATAGCCAATCAGTCCACATTAACCACATCTGAGCCATATAATCATATGTCAGACCATGAAGGGCTAGATCCAGGGTGTAGAATACCAAGGAATCTTCATCGAGTCCCAAGAGTATCTCGATGGATACTTAGTTAGGCTTGAGATTAGGTCCAAGGAGAATTTATACTGACCCTGTCTACTACAAGCCTAAGAAAAACCAGATCCAAGGGTTAGCAAGGCCCAATGAATCCCATGGAACCAAGACCAAAGGAGAAATCTCTATATGAGGTGTCTAATACCGCATTCAAGACCCATAGTAGAAATGTCTATTAAATCTAGTGGAATAAATAATCACTTGATCCATATATCATACCATTATTTAATTCAAAAGCATCATATTCCAATAGTATATCCACTCTTTTAACAATTAACATTCAATTACCTTTAATGAGTTTACCCACTCCCATACAATTCTGACAAATCAATTTAATAATACCACATCATGCTTAACAAAGAAAAAGGAAGGACGTATCTTAATAATTAAATTAAATTCAAATCCTTCATATATGATATTCTTATAACTAGGAAAGCACCAAAAACCCCCATGGTTGGATAATTAAGTATAGGAATAGGCAATTTACATGGAACACCCCATGGGTGGCATTTGGTTGGGGAAACAACCTCCAATGCATATAAAAGGATCTAAGGGAATCCCAAACATGTTCCATTTAATTAAATTCAATTAATCAATACAATTATGGGGCCATGTAGGAAATTATGGAAGGTCGAATTATAGTAACTAGCTTAATGAATCACCACAACTCATGGGAAAGTTAGATACCACCAACCATAGGTCTGCAATAGAGTGCTCATTCATTATAATAAAATGATTCAACAAAGATCAGAACAAAATTGAAAAATAGGAAAATAAGATGAAAAATAGGTGGAATTAGATTTCAAATAAATAGAACATCCAATACCAATAAGAATGAGATAAAACACAAAAAGAATTGAGTACTCACTGATGCAGATCCAACGATACCGACAACGTTCAATTATGATATTTGATGGTGGAATGACATCAATGGATACCTTTGATCAAAGAGGATCTCTAAAAGGATTTGTATTTCAAAAAATGGAGATGAATATAAATTATAGTTTAAATAATTTATTAATTGGTGGAAATTTTAAAATTTTAGCCAAATTATTGGACTGTATGGTTTCGTCTCTTGATTGACCAAATCATTCAATATATGTGTTCCCCTTTCTGTATGAATGGGAACATCACATGGTTTTTCCATGTGGTTTGACTAACCATATGAAAACCATGTCTCAAAATATTTTCCATAGCTATAAACAAACCCACACATATGTGCACCACAAATAACTTTGTTTAACAAACTGTGTGGCTTGTAGATCCCCACTACTCAGCCTCTCACGATTATTATTAATTGTGTGACCTACCCTATATAGTTTCTACAAACTATGAATACTACACTTTTCCTCCAAAACACTGAGTTCCTATCTCTAAACGATCCATATAAACCTCTTATACCTCCATAATATCAAAGGGTATTCACATTTGGCCATAATTAAGAATTTAAACTAAAAGAGAAAAGTATTTGTACCTTGAATGAAAACCCTAGTTCTTACACAAATCTTCATTGGTAGTTATCTATATTGTAATTGAATTAGGGTAAATAGTGCATAAAAAAGGATTATATCATATGGAATCATTGTAGCCAATATAAGATCCCAGGAGAACATATCTACACTAATATATTTCTCACATTATTAAAAGATGTGGGTGAACATGTGATAGTTTCTAGTATAATTATCTAGTAGCATAGGTCATGCTGAAGGATCTATTATGATATCCAACTCTTGATATATGGTTACAACCAATAAGAAAGGTCTTGGGCTAATATGTATGAGTATGGGTTCTAATGTAGAGTAGACACAAATTATACCTCAAATTATGGCCAGTGTTACATGGTGGTAACCCTCCATCACTTACATCTTACCACATCCTTAGCTGCTAACTCACCAAGCTTAACATAGACAACCTGTTGTTAGTAGTTGTGAATGTGAATCACAATGAAATCCACCAATATATCATATTGATGAGGAACCACCATATCCCCTAACATTTCTATCTATTTGAGGACCTCCCTATCCATATTGAGGAGGCCCTTTATCATGTCACTGCCTCTAATATAGAGGTATATATACTACCTGAATTCCCTCCATTTCACATCAAGAAATCCCATCACAATACATTTCATATCATCCTCCATATACATATCAAATATTATTTCTATAATGTTTATAACATGTAAAAAAAATCTTTCACTACTAATCCTTAGGTCTGGTATCGTACATGAGGTATCCTCATATAACGTGATCTTGAAGACCATAAGAGTATAACCATTATAGAAAACTATTCTCTGGGATATAAAATAATAGATATTGATACCAATTGGTAATATTATATAAATCTCCCAGTCACCATATCCCTCTCTAGAATCCTAAAATTGGTGGGTATACAGTTTGAAACAATAATGACTTGAATCTATTTATCAAGTATGCACTCAAAAATCCATTAAAAAGGCATTTATTAGAAATATTCTTGAAGTAGTACCATGTGATGTAACTGAACCCTTATAGATACACTATAAAGGAAAGTTAACATTTTTGTATCTCTAAAAGATCTAAAATTTGTATACACCTCAATGGATTTGGGTAGTAAACCTCATTGAAGTGGGAATATAACTCTTTCTATGGGAGATTCACATAATCATGGTTTTGTATAATTAATTTCCACGAAAAACATGCTACACTATAAATAAGTATATATGATAGAACTACCATCTGTTTAGAGTGTGTTTGAACAAAAAAGGGAACCGAAATCACTTCATGATGCTAATAATCCACTAATTCATGTTCAATATTGACATAGATCCTGGGTTATTCCTTCCACTGAAGCTTATGATGTGAACCCATTCTACACACATCCTCATCCATTCCAACTAGAATCATTGGCTACTAAATAGGTGGAATGATATCATTCTGGGCTATAGGCAGTGGGTATGATCACTATAATATGGGTGGAATAATTTCCCCCAACTCACCTAATGGTGAAATTTCATAGTCTTATCTGTAAATAGAAACCATGTCTCTTAGATTGATGATGATATGAGGAATGAAAATTGTCCCAACAATACCATGAACTAACCTATGAATCCCATATATATTTCAATTTTGCGGAATCCTATACTTGATATAATGAATCATAATCCCTAATGTATATCTTGAGAGTTAACTCAATAAATATATATAAATATATAATTTATCCCTATATTATATATGTATTATTTTAATTGTTCTTCACAACCAGTATCATAGAGCATTGTGTAAACAATTAGGTTAATAAGGTCCCAATGAATGTATAATTTAGTCTTTACACTAACATTATGTTCCCTAACCTGACTAATAGATCCAATAATCATTTCCATAATTTTTTTAGGTTCTAAAGTTAGTAATCAGATGAACATAACTATAAAATACCATCCTTAAGATTGGATAACTATGATACATCTATAACATGACCCAACCCCCTGGGACCCAACCCATTCTGAAAATAATTTAAGTGTACTACCTATGTCCTACCACCAATTTAATTATGGATGATGACTTGCACTGAGTAGGAATATAAAAAATGATGGCGGCCTTAGCCTAATTCACCATTACACAAACACACATATCAAATATGGTAAATAATAATGAAAACTGAAAATATAACAAATTAAAATATATAATTCTTATGTGAAACACTAGTATCCACTTAGGTGGACAAGTGAATAATCCATTAATTTTAAATCTGGAAAATACATGCCTTATCAGCTCAAAGAAAAACAATTATAATGAAATTGAGGAGAAGAAATTTCCATAACAGACAATAACCAAATATAAATTCTGTTTACTAATATCACCTCTAAAACCACTAATCTCTCGCTCTAATATCATCGTGTATAAAAAATTCACTACCAAACTATCTACATATACCCATGGAATTATACGTGCACGTGAAATGCCCATTTAGGTGGGGGAGAATATATATATATATACCTCATAATATTCCTTGAAGACAATAGAGGAATAAATATTGGATTAGTAATCTTAGGACAACTAAGGTAGAAGACTATCCAATTAGGGAAGAATAAAACAAAAACACAAAACAAACATATATAATATTTTTTGTTAAGAACTATAATAACCATGTCCCACTTATCCAAAACCCAACTAATCAAGAATATATCATCTTCATAGGGAACATAAGAATATATGTTATGTACCTAAACAAAATCCATTTAATCTCATAGACTATGGTGGGGTACCCAGGCCTCTCCATGATAAGTGTCAATAGAGGGAGTAACAAATCCATGATGGGGGCCTGATCCTTATAAAAATTTTGAAAAATGAGGGAGAACATAACTCTATAAAATCAGGACCCAAACTTAAATTATCCCTAGAACATTGATCCATTGAGTACGAAACTCTAATATCCATATGGGTGAGTCATGCCTTATCTAGTTCTAGGGAGTACTCACTCTATTCCCCAATAATAGAGGATCATCACCCCATGAATGTGGGGGTGTAACATACTCAAATACTCAATTTTGGTATTGGTCCCTTTATTTGACATGAGATTAGAGGAGTACCGAAACCCACTTGATATTAATAAACTCATGTGTTGTAAATGATTATACCATTGTGCTCAGTCTGGAACTAGGCCGAGATAGTATCCAACCCAAAACTGTACCCGGTCTTTGGCATGGTCCGAAGGGCTTTCTCGATCCCCACTGGTTGGAAAACTAGTGATCGGGTATCAACGAAATACTTTTTGAATGATTTCACATTATTTAATATAGATAAATAATAATAATAATAAATTTTACATTACCTATCAACCATAACGAAACATACAATAACAATTTTCATATTCTTGTTTACAACTTAAAACAGAACATGAATGGTGCTACAACAAAAAGGAAACAACAATTATCCCAAGAAACTCTGTACAGAATGAGGAACAACATCCTCAATCCATCGACACCACCAACACTACCTAATGAAAGACCACTAGATATCTAAACCACCATCTCCATACATAATTCCTTTACTTGAGTCAACAATAACCAAATCTACATACACCCAAAGGTGTATGTATGGTTTGATCCAAATCCCAATAGGATACCACCCAATAAAATAGATTCCAAGATAAAAAAATTATAATACAAATTAACATGCACATTTTGTTAAAAGAAACTATAGAAACATTTTTATAGAAAACATTTTAAATGGAAACATGCCTTGATTTTCTAGTAACTAGAAAAGTACACAGTCTTCTGATGGTTTGTATAATATCACAAAAGAGAACTATATCAAGGGAAAAAACTTTATGCACTAGATAAAATGAGACACTAGTTTCATTTTATCTTAGTGAAATGTGGTATTGAAACCACAACAACATTATCATGAATATGCCACTAATAGGGATTATCCCATAGACCTTGTGGTGTCCAATCATTATCATAATTTTTATTAGTTTTTTATAGTCAATTTAAATAGAAGAATATGGGATGGGTCACTTATAAGTCAACTAGCATACTAATCCTAGTCTACCCACCTGGACACCTAGGTTTCCCTTCTTGATAAATTTTTAATTCACATATCACATATAACATCACTTTCACATATACATAAGCAAAACACCATAATACACATGATAAAACACCATTTCATCATCCAAAACCCAATTTGAAACCAAAATCACACCAAATCCATTTCAAAAAATGATTTATACAATCTACAAATTTTATCAAATACGTTCATGACACAAAAAAAGGAATCGCATACGATACACACATGAAACATACCACATTTCCTTTAGAAATCCATTTTCAACACCAAAGCACCTAAAATCATTTAAAAAACATATTTTTAACCTCAATAACAATACATTAAATGTTAAAAAGAAGAAAAAAATCATATTAATGTCACCAAGTAATTTTTATGCATGGAACCACCTACCTCATGTGAAGAAACATCGAGAAAACAGTACAAAACCACAACTAAACCTCAAATAAACCCTATAAAGGAAAAAACAAACCAAAAACATCATGATTGAACCCTAGAGAAAAATATCCAACCCTAAATAGATCACAAAAACCAATTTAGGACAATAAACCCAATTAATAAGGAGATAAACCTTATAAAAGAGGGGAAATTAAAGAGGAGAACCACTTAATTGATGATTTATTGGAGAAGTCACTCCAAACCCACTACCAAAATGAATCTACAAGGGAGGTAGAGGGGGAGGGTGAGGATCCTATGGTAGTAAATCCGAGGTGGGGAAGAAAATGATTGTTTTAGGGTTAAATCAGAAGAGGCCATATCCAGTATTTTAAAAAATTTAATAACCTAGACAAGTCCCATGGTTTCCCCACACAGTTTTCCAAACCATGTAGAAACTACACACCCCTTACAACCCAAGCATGAAATAATACATGGTTACCCAACACGGTTTACAAACTGTGTTCTAACCCAGTGATTATAGACTATCAAAAAACACCAATTTTTAACTTGATTACCTTGGAAAGGGCATTCAGTTTTCAAAACCATGCGCTAACTGTGGGTCGCCAATTGTTTACACAATTTTTCTCATTTACCTAAAAAAATAAAAGTAATCCAAAAGGGAAAAATATATACCTAATATAAATAGAGAAATACCTAAAAATGAAGTCATATGAATGAAAATTCTCACCACTAAGAATCTTTATGGCTTGGTAATTCATTCCAAAGTTTGATAAGAGAATAAAAATGGATACTCATGATCAATCCATGGTTTCTACTCCCATGTATATTTCTCATATCTACTATTTTTCAAAAATACTCAAACTAGTAGACTTGAATTCCCAAAAAGTACCTTCTTTGGGGAATCTATAATCCACAATGGTTTCATAAACACTAAGAAATCAGGAAACAATCCAACTATTCCCATTACAACACATGAGATAGATATGTGTTATATTTATTCAACTGGGAGACATGAAACACATCATGAATTAACATAAAATATAAAGGAAATGTTAACCTGTATTTCACATTACTAAACTGATCTGTGAAATCGAAAGGTATAACATACTTCAGCATTATCTTCCCTTGGCATCCCAAAAAGAAATGACCCATGTGAGGTTCCACTTTGAGGAACACCCGGTCACCAAGAGAAAAATCTAGATCTCAGAATCATTGATCAGTAAAATATTTCTAGCAACTCTTAGCTATTAATCTATTCTTGATTAGTTTTATCTCCTCAGATGTCTCTTTGACTAAGGCTGAACCCAAAAACAAGGATTCACCTACCACAACCCAACACAGAGAAGGCCAACGTGGCCGAACTTAGAGAACATAAAAAGGATCCCTTTGAATCGTGGATTGGTAACGTTTGTTAAATAAAACATTGAAAATAGGAAATTTCTATCCCATGAGCCTCCAAAATCCTAGACACATGCTTAGATAATGTCTTCCAAAATCTGATTCCCCAACTCTATCTGGCCATCAGTTTGAGGATGGTCTTCTATGATCAATCTAACTTATGAACCCAATTCCTTTTAAATGTGTTCCAAAAATAGAGAGGTAAATCAAGGTTTCACGTTAGATATAATCTCTAAATGAATTCAATGAATCCTCACAACATCCAGAACATAAATTGGGCCAAATTCATCCACATTTTCGGAAACTATGATTTGAATGAATTGGGATTATTTGGTAAGACAATTAGTCAACCCCCAAATGGAATTCATCCCCCAGGGTGTATGAGGTATTTCAATAATTAAGTCCATAAAGATCTTGTCCCACATATGAGTAGGAATAGGTAGTGTTAGAAGAAATGCATAGGGTCTTTGATGCTTTTCTTTTATTGTTCCTTATTCATCATTTGATAATCAATACAAAATTAGAGAAATCCAATTACCTTCTTCACAAAAAAAAATATTGGGGTGGCCAAAGGCGAGATGCCCAGGTGAATGAATCCTTTGGATTAAAAATCATTCGTTTATAACATTAATTCCATCAAATCAATGGGGACTATATGATATGAGGGAAGAGATATCCTCTATGTTCTCGATGCTAAATTGATAGAAAACTCCACATCCCACTCAAAAGGAAAACATGAAAAATCCTATGTGAAAACCTCTAGGAATTCATCCACCACAATATGTAATCCACCATTAAGAGAACCACTATATTACTCAAATGAGAGAGATGATAATTGAAAATCATTATTACCCAATTATGTGTTTGGAGGTCTAGAAAAACCCATCCGAGGATACCATTATCCAGTAAAAACCATGGTACAACCATTAGGTGACACAAAACTCACCCTCATTCTATTGAAATAATTGTCAGCCGAAAAGTGAACCATCCAATCCATACCGAGGATTATGTAAAAAAACCATATCTAAGACTAGGAAATCCCATTCCATCTTGACCCATGACATGGGGAGTGAACAATAAGTTTAACACCCAGAGATTTTACGAAAAATATTCTTTTTAATTTCATCGATGTCCTATACACTACACTAAAAAGAGCTTGCACTACATGCATCCTTGACTTGGCTTGCATTACATGCAATCGCGACCGTCCACTATAGCGTTTGTTTTATGCAATACCGAGTTTCACTAAACCATGATATGTTATATAAACTAGTCATTGTGAATAGTAATACCCACTTTTTGAAATTTTATTTTTCAAAATGGACTTCATTTTTGGATTCAGAATATCAAAATTATCCTAGGGTGAAATTTTGGTATTTTTCTGTAAACTTTCAATTTTTGATCAATAGTGAAAACACTAGGTTAATATTTAAAACCCGAATTTTTATATAAATAATTATTTATTTTAGGTCAAAATTGATACATAATACCTATATATGTTCAATGTAATTCATTGGAGTTGTTTTATAATAATTTTATACGTATAAAAAATTTATTGAAATTTTCACCGTCTTTTACCCACCTCCTATGATAATTTGAAAATTCACATAAAACATAATTTTACCTCTTCTGTGAGTGGAATTATGAAAATATAAGAGACACAGTTAATATCATGGAGTAAAATGTTGTTCAATAAGATTAAAATAATTTTTTGTGAATAGTGACTTTTTACTTTTTTTAACCATAGTTAAAAGAAAATAGGGCAATTAAGGGTAAAAATGTTATTATTATTACCATAACACATGTACTAATTCTATTGGATAAGTGTAGTTAGACCAAAAAAACCTTAGGGATATAATATTACCCTTTAGGTCTACTTGGATTAGATTAGGACATTTATTATTATTTTATTTCAAGAAGAATTAAAATAGTTAAAATCAATGTTTAATAACTAAATCATTTTTAATATAGGGTTATTGATATGATAAATTCAACTATAAATATTCATTAGAAAGATAATATGATTTCCCACATAATTTTATTTTATTTATAATTTTTAGACATTAAATAATTTAATTTAATAATGACACAATGATGATGCATTAATTATCTTATAAATGAAATATTAACATAATTGATGTTATAAATACCCAAATTAATGTAATTTTAGACTTTTTATGAATTAAAATAATTTTATAGGTTACTATTAAATGTCTGTATTGATTTAATTAAATTTTTTTGAACAAATAATTCTGTTATGATTTTCACAATAATCAAGTACCAAATAGTGTCAAAATTGACATAAAATAGTTTTTAAAACAAATATTATATTATTAATTGTTATTTTATTCCTAAAAATCTAAGGTTCATCCAAATTAATTAGATAAGGATATAAATATTAATAATGAACCACTTGGGGTTCTTTTGTCTTGTTATAGTAATTTTATTAACCATATAGTTTTAGAAAACTAGAAGACACGGTAAAAGTCAAATTATTTAACTTAAAGTTAAATCTAAATGATAAGTTTAAAATAGAATCCTAAACTTGTATAAAATATACTGGTTGATATTATTTCTACCCATACCCACCTAAGATTCTAAATAAATCAATTTTGAGCTATTAAAAACCGAATATGACTTTATTATAAAATAAAATATTAAGTTTTTCCAAAGGTGTCCCTCCCCTCCCTTATAAAAGGGCACCTCCTCCGTCTTCTCCTCACACAACTTTGAGCCTTCAATATCGTCCAACCCCTACCAATTTCCCTTATAAACTTCCCTAGAAACATTATAGAGGTTTTGGTTTTCTTAAAAGACCATCTTTAGTGCCATAAGAGGAGGTTAAGAAGAGGCACTTCAATGAAGAGGTAATGTCTGTTACCGATACTTTCATCTTTTTTTCTTCTTCTACTTCTTCTTCTTCAGTTTTTTCATTATGAATTAATAATATAAGTATTAATAATATACTGATATGTTATTATAAGTATGAAACAACCCTATTTCACCTTCTATCCATCCTACGGAAAACGAAATCACCATGCGTGCGTACGTACGGAATACCGTCTCCACGCCATGGTGTAATCTGTTTTCCACCACCACCTTACATGGATGGGTATAATGGTGTAAAAAATAACTATATATGATTATTGTAATGTGATATTGATTCTAAAATAGTATACATACACTTCAAAACAATTCCACAATCAGGAGAATGATATCATCGCTCGTGTGTACGTACGGCCTACCATCTCCACGATGTGATGCGACTCGTTCTACACGATCTTCATTGAATAATGATTATATAAATGAATTGAAAGTATAAATAAGATATATGTTACACTAATACCATTCTTTAAATTAGGTATCTATAACCTAAAAAGAAGAATAATAATTTATTCGACAAAACACGCATAAGAACAAAAAGCAATAAACACCCGAATAACACGTAGCAATGAAATATTACTAATAAGAAACTAAGAAAAAGACCATATATGAAATCATAACAATGAGTAAAATTCTGTGATAATTCAATAACATTATTTAAATCATTATACAGGAGGTTCGGACACGTACGAAGAAAATCGGACCTAAGGTAAGGGAAAATCTCACAATCTCATTTTAATCCGAGATTGTTTGTACTTTGGTATTTACTGGGGTGTATTTATCATCCACATCCATGTTTCCTCAATATGTAATATTATTTCTATCCTCCTGCAATTTTTTAAATCCAATATTACTTGTTGGAGGGTTTTTATTAAAAGATATGAAAGGAATCAATTGTCGTTTTTAGTACTAGGTACTGTTTGACTTTTTCATCCAAAGTACGAGAAGAATGTTTTTTTATACGGACTGAATGGATATTTAGAACATTATTTCCATGAATCTTTAAAAGTTTCAAGTTTATTTTTAATCAACTTCTTTTAGTTTAAAATTGTATGAAATTTTAAGAAAGGAAAAATATTTTTGAACTAGAAAGGATATTTTCCTCAGGAATGGAGTTCAAGTGTTTTATCAAAATTATTTTCCATATAAGATAATATGGGGTTCTGTTTCTATCCCTATTTTTACATTGATTTTTTTATGTTATTATGGAATTATTTTTATGATGTCCTTTTATCTTATATGGATTATGTAATGATGGCATGATGTTTAAGAATCCCATTTTTATTACATGGGTTATGCTATGATGTATGATTTATGATCTTGTGGCACACATAATAATGGTATCATTATGAGATGGGTGAGACCTATATCTCCCTCCAATGCATTGGATAATGATTTATATCTCATGAGATAGACATGTCTGGAAAGGAAAGTTAAATCGGTTCAGTGATACAGGACTGGAACGAGGAGTGAACTCGGTTTAGAAATAGAATTTGTTCGCTAAGATAGTCTTGGCAATGAGTCTTGACTAAAAAGAAATGATTTTCTATGATTATGTGTGTATGCCACAAAGTTTCATGTCTTATTTAATGATTATTGGGATTACATTTCACTACAATGATTTATCCTATGTTATGAAATTATGATCTCTTTAGCAGGTTATGATTTCCAAAATGTTATGTTCTTATGAATATGTTATGATTGATATTTCTTTTGTTTACCCTTACTAAGAATTTGAGATCACCCTTTTGTATGTTTTCTTTTCCCCAGGTCAGGAATAAGGGTATTAAGTAATATATTCCAAAAGGGACTCTAGATATGATATAATAAAAGGGAGACCGTGTAGATGATTTATGAACCAGTTGTTTATGTTTCCCAGTTTCTAAAGACACTATACCTATAAGGTCCTTTCATGGTTTTGTTATATGTTGTAATAAGTGTGCTTCAATTTTGATGTAATAACAATGTATGTAAAGTATGGGTCGTTATAGTTGGTATCAGAGGAACGGTATAGTCAAGCTTTGGAAACTAGGATGTGAAAGCCTTAGTAAGAACCCTAAGGAAAAGTCTAAGCATAGAACACAATCTTAGTGTTTTAGAAATGGCCATGAATAACCTATGATAAGACCATAAGTGTGAAATTTTGTTCCGGATTATGTGGTTTTCCTATTATAATTAGTGTTTCTCACACTATTCTTCGTGGTTTTAGTCAATTGCTGGAACCCGAAGGAACTGTGTTAATGCAGAATGCGATGGGCAATGCAATGATTGTCCCCTTGAGAAACCAAATGTTATGGGAGCTGGAATGAAAAATCTTGTAGCCATGCTCACTCAACATTCTCAAGCTATGAATCATACATGACTTCCAAATGATCAATGTAAAGAGAAAAATTCTATTGAATCCTTCATGAGGAAGCGTCCACCCTCATTCAGTGGGTCTACTGATCCATTAGTTTCTGAACAATGGATCAGTACCACTGAAAAGATATTTTCAGTTCTTCAATGCTCTGAACATGATAAAGTCATCTTAGCAGTATATCATTTGGAAGGTGAAGCTGATCAATGGTGGAATCTAATCAAGAATACGAGGCCAATAAATGAAATTGAGTCCATGGAATGGGACGAGTTCAAGAACTTATTTTTCGATACGTACTTACCTCATATTCTTCGAACAAAGATGGAGAAAGAGTTTCTTGAATTGAGGAAAAAGGATGATGTATCTGTTGGTACCTATGAATAAAATTTTACAAGACTTGCAAGGCACGCTTCTGGAATTATTATCCAACCTGAGGGTAAGATCGATCAATTCTTTAGTGGATTAAAACCAAGTCTTTAAAGGGCGTTATCCATAAGGGAATTCAATAGCTATGAGGAAATCGTTCGATGTGATCTCATGTTTGAGATGGAGATTAGAGTAACCCATCAGTCATATGCATTTGATGAGAAAAGGAAAATGGAATTCAAAGGGAAATCTAAAGACCACACTGAAAAGAAGATGAGTTCTCCCTTATTCTCAATGTGGGGAAAGAAACATGGAGGGAGTTGTCTTAATGGGACAATTAAATGTTTCAAATGTGGAAATGAAGGTCATCGGGCATTTGAATTCCGGAATGATGGGAAGAAGATGTCTAGTGATGTGAACAAAGAAAAGGCTACACAGATTTCACCTCATACACTTCAATGTTACAAGTGTAAGGAAATGGGGAATGATTCTAATCAATGCCCTAATCTAGGGGTTGTTGATGATGATCGACGTCAACAAACTCTTAAGGCTAATGACAAAAGAATGTCACATGCAATTTCTATCAGCGATGTGGAGCACGATAACGAAGTGGTGAAAGGTACACTTACCATCCAATCTAAAGTAGCAAATGTTTTATATGACTTTGGATCCACCCACTCTTTTATTTTTGAAGAATTTTATAAGGGTATCATCGTATTACCTCAACAATTAGATGTTGAGTTAGCTATGACAACCCCTAATGGCACAACAGTCACATCAAAAGTTTATAATTCTTCTCTGATTGAAGTTTGTGGGAAAGTTCATCCTACAAATCTTGTGATCCTTCCAATAGTGGAATTTGATGTGATTCTTGGCATGGATTGGATTTCTTTATATGGATCTCATATCAATTTCCAATGGAGTGAAGTCACATTTCATATTCCAGATCAATATATGATCGTCTATCAATGCAAGGATGAACATAAACTTCCAGTGGAAATTTCTTCCATCTTATGGTTCTTTATTCCACTAAATGAAGGTTTTTTTATCTCAAATGGTTGGTAAGAAACTCATGATTAAGAATATAGCCATTGTACGAGAGTTTGATGATGTCATTATAGAGGAATTTCTAGGTCTTCTACCAAATCATGAAGTTGAGTTTTCAATTGAACTCATACCAGGTGCATTACATATTTCGAAGACACCTAATAGAATGGCCCCAATTGAGTTTTAGGAATTGAAGAAGCAACTCCATGAGAATCTAGATAAGGTATTCATACGCCCTAGTGAATCACCTTGGGGAGCACCGGTTCTGTTTGTTAAGAAGAAATATGGATCAATGATACTCTGCATTGATTATCGAGAACTAAACAAAATCACTATCAAGAACAAAAATACTCTCCCATGCATTGACTACTTATTTGACAAACTACGCAGAGCTGAATAATTTTCCAAGATTGATCTTTTTTTAGGGTATCATCAATTAAGGGTAAAAAGGGAGGATATACCAAAGATGGATTTCCGTATAAGGTATGGACAATATGAATTTATAGTGATGCCATTTGGTCTTACAAATTCCCCTATTATCTTCATGGATCTAATGAATAGAGTCTTTAGAAACTATCTTGAACAGTTTGTAGAAGCCTTTATAGATGATATTCTTGGTTATTCAAAGAGCAAGGAAGAACATGAAGATCACTTGAGAATTGTATTGAAGACCCTGAGAAAGGAGAAGCTTTATACCAAATTTACCAAGTGTGAATTTTGGCTTCAAAAAGTTTCATTTTTGGGTCACATAATCTCAAAAGAGGGGATATTTGTGGATACAGCAAAAACAAAGGTTATTGAAAGATGGTTGAGACCAACAATAGTAACTGAGATCCGATGTTTTCTTGGTCTGGAGGGATATTATCGATGTTTTGTGAATGATTTTTCAAGGTTATCTAATCCACTCACCAGTTTGACTCGAAAAGGAGTTATGTTCGTGTGGACGTAGGAATGTGAATAAAATTTCAAGGTGTTGAAAAGAAGGTCATCCAGTACACCTGTTCTCACACTTCCTTGTAGTGGAGAAAGGTTTGTGATATATAGTGATGCATCCAAGAAGGAATTTGGGTGTGTTCTCATGCAAAATGATATGGTGATAGCTTATGCCTCACGATAGTTGAAAATCCATGAGCAAAATTACCCAACTCATGATTTGAAGTTAGCTGCAGTAATCTTTGCATTAAAGATTTGGAGTCATTATCTTTATGGTGAAAGGTGTCATATTTATAATGATCATAAAAGATTAAAGTATATTTTCACACAAAAGGAGATGAATATGCATCAAAAAAGATGGTTGGAGATGATTAAGGATTATGACTGCTCAATTCATTACCACCCTGGGAAAGCAAACAAGGTGGCAGAAGTATTAATTCGACAAGACCATGCTAGCTTATCCATGATGAGGATCCAAAATGATCCAATATTTATGGATTTACAAAGGATGGATCTTGGAATTATAATGGAAGGGGAAAAGCTTGTCTTTTTCAAATGAATGTTCAACCAACTATAAATTCTAAGATTAAAGAGGAACCGAATGAAGATGTAGAGTTACAAAAGAAGGTGAGAAATGTTCCTGAAATCAACCTTGATTGTGATGGGATAATAAGGATCAAGAATCGGGGTTGTGTTACTCCCATCCCAGAATTAAGAAAGACCTGCTGGATGAGGCTCATAGTTCTTCATTCTCTATTCATCCTAGAATCACGAAGATGTATAGGGACCTGAAAGATTACTTTAGGTGGGATGGCATGAAAAGAGATGTTGCTGAATATGTCTCTCGATGCTTGGTTTGTCAGCAAGTTAAAGATGAGAGACCTATGTCTAAGGGGATGTTACAACCATTACCCATACCCGAATGGAAATGGGAAAACATCACTATGGACTTTGTCACAATACTTCCTAAAACATCCAAAGGCAATAATTCTATTTGGGTTATAGTTGATCGTCTTAAAATTTCGTCAAACTTAATTTATATTAGAGAGGATTTACCTCTTGATCATCTTGACAAGATATATGTAAAGGAAGTGGTAAGATTGCATGGAGTACCACTTTCCATTATATCTGATCGGGATCCGAGGTTTACCTCAATGTTTTGGCAAAGTCTTCAACATACTCTGGATAAAGAGTTGAGTTTCAGCACTGCATATCATCCTCAGACAGATGGTCAGTATGAGAGAAAAATTCAAACTTTATAAGATATGTTAAGAGATTTCTCTATGGGTTTCAAAGGTGGTTGGGATCAACACCTACCTTTGGTGGAATTTTTTTTATAATAATAGCTTTCACTCTAGTATTCAGATGGCTTCTTATGAAACTCTCTATGGAAAGAAATTCCGAACTCCAACTTGTTCGGATGAAGTTGGTGAAAGAAATCTATTAGGACCTGATCTTGTTGATGAGATGGAAGAAAAGGCCCAATCTATTCAACAATACAAAAAATCAGCTCAGAGTCGACAAAAAAAGTTATTCTGACAATCGAATAAAAGACCTAGAGTTTGAAGTGGGTGATAAAGTGTTCTTACAAATATATCCTTGGAAGAGAGTAATGAGATTTAGAAAGAAGGGAAAGTTGAGCCCTATATATATCAGTCCTTTCGAAATATTGGATCGTGTTGGGAAGGTAGCTTATGAATTTGTTCTTCCATCGAATCTCTCTCAAGTTCATGATGTGTTCCATGTTTCTCTCCTGAGAAAGTACATACCTGATCCATCACATGTACTCAGCTCAGAAGTTGTACCGCTGGAGCAGGATCTTTCTTATGAAGAACAGCCGATAGAGATTATGGATCGTAGAGAAAAGTTCTATGGAACAAGACCACTCGCTTGGTGAAAGTTTTATGGAGGTACCACCAATTATAAGAAGCTACATGGGTGCTTGAGGATATGATGAGGGATAGGTATCCTCATCCGTTTGTTACAAAGTGATGAATTTCGACGAGGAAATTCATTTTAAGGGGGGTAGAATGTAACACCCAAAGATTTTATGAAAAATGTTCTTTTTAATTTAATCAATGTCATGTATGCTACACCAAAAGGATCTTTCACTACACGCGTCCCTGACTTGGCTTGCATTATATGCAATCGCGACCGTCCACGATAGCGTATGTTGTACGCAATACCGTGTTTCACTAAACAATGATATGTCATATAAACTAGTTGTTATGAATAGTAATACCCACTTTTTGAAATTTTAATTTTTAAAATGGAAATCATTTTTGGATTCGGAATATCGAAATTAGCCTAGGGTGAAATTTTGGTATTTTTCTGAAAACATTCAATTTTTGATTAATAGTGAAAACACTAGGTTACTATTAAAAAATGACTTTATATAAATAATAATTTATTTTATTTAAATTTATTTTAGTTCAAAATTTATATGTAATACCTATATATGTTTAATGTAATTCATTGGAGTCATTTTATAATAATTTTAGACGTATAAAAAGTTTATTGAACTTTTCACCGTCTTTTACCCACCTCCTAGGAGAATTTGAAAATTTACATAAAACTTAATTTTACCGCTTCTGTGAGTGGAATTTCTAAAATCCGAGAGACACAGTTAATATAAAGGAGTAAAATGTGGTTCAGTAAGATAAAAATAATTTTTATTGATTAGTAACTTTTTACTTTTTTTTACCACGATTAAAAGTAAATCGGGTAATTAAGGGTAAAAATGATATTATTATTACCCTAACACATTTCATAATTCTATTGGATAAGTGTAGTTCGACCAAAAACAACCTTATGGATAAAATATTACCCTTTAGGTCCAATTTGATTAGATTAGGACATTTATTATTATTTTATTTAAAGAAGAATTAAAATAGTTAAAATCAAAGATTAATATCTAAAACATTTTTAATATAGGGTTATACATAAGATAAATTCGACTATAAATATTAATTATAAATCTAAAAATATTTCCTACATAATGGTATTTTATTTATAATTTTGAGACATTAAATATCTTTATTTAATTATGACACAATGATGATGCAGTAATTACCTTATTAATGAAATATTAACAAAATTGATGTCATAAATACCCAAATAAATGTAATTTTAGACTTTTTATGAATTAAACTAATTTTATAGGTTAATATTACATGTTAGTATTGATATAATTAACTTTTTTCTAACTTATCATGCTGTTATGATTTTCAAATAAATCAAGTACCAAATAGTGTCAAAATTGACATAAAATAGATTTTAGAAAAAATATTATATTATTAATTGTTATTTTATTCATAAAAATCTAAGGTTCGGCCAAATGACATATATATGGATATATATTAATAATAAACCACTTGAGTTTATTTTGGCTTGTTATAGTAATTTTATTAACCATATAGTGTAAGAAAACAAGAAGACACGGTAAAAGTAAAATTATTTAAATTAAAGTTAAATCTAAATGATAAGTTTAAAATAGTAACCTAAACTTGTATAAAATCTATTGGTTGAGAGGATTTAGACCCGTCCCCACCTTAGCTTCTAAATAAATCAATTTGTAGCTATTAAAAACCAAATATGACTTTATTATAAAATAATACTTTAAGTTTTTCCAAAGGTGCTCCTCTCCTCCCTTATAAAAGGGCACCTCCAACCTCTCCTCTTCACACCACGTTGAGCCTTCAAGCTCGGAAAAACCCTACCAATATCTCTTCTAAACTTCCCTAGAAACATCCTAGAGGTCCTGGTCTTCCTCATAGACCATTTTTGGGGCCCTAAGAGGAGGTTATGATGAGATGCTTCAAAGAAGAGGTAATGTCTGTTACCGATTATTTCAACTTTATTTCTTCTTATAATTCTTCTTATTTAGTTGTTTCATTATGAAGTAATAACATCAGTATCACTCATATAATGATATGTTATTTTAAGTATGAAACAACCCTATTTCACCTTCTATCCGTCCTACGGAAAACAAAATCACCACGCGTGCGTACATACGGAATACCGTCTCCATGCCGTCATGTAATCTATTTTCCACCACCACCTTACTTGGATGGGTATAATGGTGTAAAGAATTACTATATATGATTATTGTAAAGTGATATTGATTCTTAAATATTATACATACACATAAATACAATTACATGATCATGGGAACTATATCATCGCTCGTGCGTACGTACGGCCTTCCGTCTCCACGATGTGATGCGACTCGTTCTAGATGATCTTCGTTGAATAATGATTATATAAATGAATTGAAATAATAAATATGATATATGTTACACTAATACCATTCTTAAAATGAGTATCTATAACCTAAAAAGAATAATAAGAATTTATTCGACAAAACACACATAAGAACAAAAAGCAATAACCACCCGAATAACAAGTAGCAATGAAATATTACTAATAAGAAACTAAGAATATGACCATATATGATATCATAACAATGATTAAAATTCGGTAATAAGTCAATAACATTATTTAAATCATTATACAGGAGGTTCGGACACGTACAAAGCAAATAAGACCTAAGGTAAGGGAAAATCTCAGAATCTCATTTTTATCTGAGATTGTTTTTACTTTGGTATTTACTGGGGTGTATTTATCATACACATCCATGTTTCCTTAATATGTAATATTATTTCTATCCTCCTACAATTTTTTAAATCTAATATTACTTGTTGGTGAGTTTTTAGTAAAAGACATGAAAGGAATCTTTTGTCATTTTTAGTACGAGGTACTTTTTGACTTTTTCATCCAAAGTACGAGAAGAATGTTTTTTATACGGCCTGAATGGAATTTTAGAAAATTATTTCCATGATTCTTCCTTTACAAGTTTTCACGTTTATTTTTAATAAATTTGTTTTAGTTTAAAATTGTATGACATTTTATGAAAGTAAAAATGTTTTTTAATTATAAAGGATTTTTCCTCAAGAATGGAGTTCAATTTTTTTATCAAAATTATTTTCCATCTAAGATAATATGGGGTTCTATTTCTATCCCCATTTTTTCATTGATTTGTTTATGTTTTGATGGAATTTTTTTATGATGTCCTTTTATCTTATATTTATTATTTTATGATGGCATGATGTTTAAGAATCCCATTTTTATTACATGGGTTATGCTATGATGTATGATTTATGATCTTGTGGAACACATAAGAATGGTATCATTATAAGATGGGTGGGACCTATATCTCCCAACTATACATTGGGTAAAGATTAATATCTCATGAGATAGACATGGTCGGAATGGCAAGTTAAACCGGTTCAGTGATACAGGACTGGAACGAGGAGTGAAATCGGTTCAGAAATGGACTTTGTCTTCTAAGATAGTCTTGGGAATGAGTCTTGACTAATAAGAAATAATAATTTATGATTATGTGTGTATTCCAAAAAGTTTCATGTCTTATGTTATGATTATTGGGATTACATTTCACTACTATGATCTATCCCATGTTATGAAATTATGATCTCTTTTGCAGGTTAAGATTTCCAAAATGTTATGTTCTTATAAATATGTTGTGATTGATATTTTTTTTACCCTTACAAAGAATTTGAGCTCAGCCTTTTGTATGTTTTCTTTTCCCCAGGTTAGGAAGAAGGGTATTAAGTAAGATATTCCAAAAGGGACTCTAGATATGATAAAATAAAAGGGGGACAATGTAGATAATTTATGAACCATTTATTTATGTTTCTCAGTTTCTAAAGACACTATACCTATACGGTCCTTTCATGGTTTTGTTATATGTTGTAATAAGTGTGCTTAAATTATGAATTAATAACAATGTATGTAAAGTATGGTTTTTTATAATGAGTACACCTGAAACCCTACTCTTTCTTCCTACAAAGTGGCATTATTAACTCCATTGCATTTGAAATATGTTTAGTTGGAAACATTATCACATCAACCAGGAGGTAAGAAATAAAATAAACCAAAGAATCAGTATCAAAGAGAACAATAGCTAAAGATGATGTAATGAGAATGATACCTCAATCTATCATAGGGCCTGTTTATGATTACAATGGTGCATGATCCACCGAATGAAGCTACATAGTCTCATTCGAAGCGTAGGAATGACCAACATCATGTGGTTCTACTCTAAACTGAATCTTCTCAGAATATGATTCATTCATACCACCATGGATTCCAAACCAAGGACCTGCTGACAAGGTTGGTTCTGATTGGGTTGTCATCCCCTTAGAATCCATTGATACAACTCCACTCTAATATTGGCACATCAATTTGCAAAAGCACTGTAATTAGCCCATGGATCTGCTCCAATGTTACAGTTTTGTAGGATATGTTGACTAGCTCTCATGTGCCCTTCATTACCACACTGATGGCACACAACTGATCCAATATCAAAAGATATAGAAGAATATGGTCAGGAAGGATGGATAGAGCCACCACCTCCCTTCTTCCCATTCTCATCCAACTTTCTCTTCTTATGAATTGAACTACCCTACCCCCAAATGATGTGGATTTAGAGAATCCTGATTTCCATTTTTTCAATCTCCACCATACACACTTGGTCAAACACATCAACATAATTTTTCATCTTAAATAAAAATATATGAGAATAAATCTATCACATAAATCCCCTCTCAAACCTTTGAGCCTTAATTTTATCATTGTAAATGAGATTGGGTGTGTGCTAAAATATCTCTGAAAATTAGTTGGAATACTTCATCATGTTCTAGTCTCCCTGGAAAAGATCTATAAACTATTGGGATTTAGAGTAGGCCAAGACATCAGGAAATTATAGATCATTTAAAATTATCCTCAAATATTTCCAACTCATCAGGTCATTCTTCCCAGCTTGCATCGTGGAGTCCCACCACCACCAAATAGGGCCTTGTAGAAAAAAGAAGAAAATTTCACCCTGACTACCTTATGAGTGTCAAGGAACTCAAACATCCATTATATCTTCTCAAGTCACTCTTCAAATTCCTGAGGATTCATGCTACCTCAGAATAAAAGAGGATTTTTATTAAGGGTCTCCTGGCCTTTTTACTTCCTGGGACCCAGTTTAACTTCTCTAATGAGTGTATGAATATGACCATTTCCCTATCCCAAAGAATGATTAGTTTAACCTTTAGATTATAGTAATATGTGATCAATTGAAGTGGGATAAATCTCTCCATCCACTTCCCAATGTTTCACAAGAATTCTACGGGCATGAATTTTCCTATAAGAAGCAACAACCAGAAGAAAAAATATCAATACAACTATTCTGAAACTTTTTAGAAATAACTACAATCAAATAAACTTACTCTAATCAAAACATGACCAAATTCATCTTAATAAGAATACTATATAAACCACCCATTTCACCTCCTCCCATTGTCCACATAGAGTCTACATCTTGTCTCACCTAGAGGATAACTCAAATAAAATCCCAACATCCCATAGTGACTCATGTACCATCACAATGAGTGCTGGCCAGGAATCCCACTCGCAACTAGAACTTCAAGCCTCTATAATACTAGCTCATGTCTATCTAGACTCATCCCAAAATAACTTTACCTACAAGAGTGTGAACTCTAGCCGTACTATTTTTTCATGAAACAAACTAGGATTCTATCCAACTTGACACTCGAATAGTTCTGTGGCATGGCTCGAAGGGGGTTAATGATCCCCATAGGCTAGAAATTAGTGCACAGGTATCAAAAAATTAATTTTTTAATGATTTCACCTGATATAATATAAATAAGCAACCAATAATATTAAACTTCACTTAACTGAATAACCATAGCCAAAAATTGCATAAAAATTTTCAGATTCAAGTTTACAACTTAAAATAGAACCCCAAAGGTGCTAAAAAGGGAATAAGAACTATCCCAAAAGCCTCTATGTGAAAAAAGGAATAACATCCTCAATACATCACTACCACCAACACCGAAAACGGATGACCAATAGTAACCCATACCACCATCTCCATAAATCTTCCCTTTACCCTAGTTAAGCATAACCAAGTCTATATACACCCAAAGGTGTATGTAGGGTGTGAGCCAATGCCCGGTAGGATGCCGCCAAATAAAAAATATTCTATGATAAAAACATTATAATCCAAATTGACATGCATGTTTTATAAAAATAAAATATAGAAATAGTTTTATATAAATTTTTTTGAAAGGAAACATGCTTTTCTTTTGTATAAATGAACAAAGTGCATTGTATATTAACGGTAGGTACAATACCACAAATGATCACTAAGTCATGAGAAAAAACTACTATAACTAGCTAAAATAAAAAACTAGGTACATCATATATTAGCTAAATGTGGTATAGAAATCACAACAAATAGTGTTCTCAAGAATGAGGCACTAATATGGAATATCCCACATCCCTAGTTGTCTCCAATAATCATCATAGTTTTTTTAGTGTTGTAATCATCAATAGGGCTAGAATAATTTGGGCTCAGCCACTTGTGAGTCAACTAGAATACTAGTACAACCCACTTAGATACCTATGTTTCCCTTCATGCCCAATTTTTATTTCACATATCACATACAACCTCACTTTCACATATATAGAATCAAAACCCCATAATACACACAATAAACCACCATTCCCTAATCCAAAATCTAATCTGAAACCAAACACACCAAATCCTTTTGAAAATTGTCTTAGAACAATCTACACATTTTATCAAATATGTTCAAGACACAAAAACAGTAATAATATATGAAACACACAAGGAACATAACATATTTCATTTGGAAACGCTTTTTCAAAACCAAAGAACCTTGAATCATTTTAAAATCACATTTCACTCCTCAAGAAAAATACATTAAATGTGAAAAATATTAAAATAAATCATATTATATTCACCAAATAATGTTTAAGCATGGAACCACTACCTCAAGTTAAGATACTTTCAGAAAGTGGTGAAAAACCTCACCCACACCCCAAGAGAACCCTAAAAAGAAAATATATAAAAGTGCCTAGTTATGATTATTGTATCATTGAGAGATAGATGGGATGAATCAGTGATAATTTTTCTTTTATTTTTGCTTGAAACAACCTACTCCTCCTATTAAGTACTACATTCCCTAAAAAAATAATTCAACCACACATCCAAAAGAACACAAGTATTTATAGGGTTTACTATTCAATAAGAATATCAATATCCTTGTTTTTGTTTGGATGTAATCTAATACCACACAATCCAATTAAAACAATATTTAGATTATAATGAGTATGATATACCCTTACCCTCATGTAGAACAATGTAAAAAATTCTAATAGTCCGTGTGTACCCTCTTAGCACAAATATGTTAAAAAAATGGTTTTGTGGCCACTCATGTTATCAGTGATTCTTTTAAATTTCAAAAATGTATTCAGTTAAAGAAACACTTATTCAATTTATTACCTAGAAGAAGGTTATAACTTCTTGGAATTTTTTTTTGGAAAAACCAAGTATGATTTTCCCATTCCATTTTTTCCAATATGATTCCTTTTATTGTGATTCTCCCTGATATGATTATCCTTGGAATGATACATCTTGGTATGATTCTCCCTAGTACAAAAAATATAACTTTGAATGAATATGATGGAGATGAATTGAAATTTTTTTAATTTTCCTTATCCCTTACTATAGAAAACTGATTATGTAAATCCTGATCTAATTAATCCATCCCAATACCATAATCAACCAAATACAACTGACTAGTCAAATATGGTAATCAGTTGAGAGAAAAAAACACAGAGTATGATAATCACTAAGTATGATGATCATCTGGATACAAAATTCTAATATTGACTCATCTCTTTTACTTCAATACATCAACAAGTTTTCCACAATAGTGATTACAAAAACATCTTCTTATCTCTAAAACTCAGAGATTCTCACTTAGGATTAGTACATCTGTCATAAGAAAAGTACAATGTAATATTTTCCCTTTTATAAGTGACCCATGAGTGGATTTGGTGGGAATCCAAAAAACATTCATGCTTAAATAGATTCTCATTAATCTCAATTTTTCCTAAAATCTTAGGTGATTTTCGACTTCTTCAACGCTTCTCGATTCTTCAGGAATCTTCTACAACACATCACTCCTTCTTCAGACTTTTCTTTCAACCTATAGTCTAATTTCAATTCATGAGTTTGATTTTCTAAATCCGATTTCATCAAAATAAATATTTTTTTCTATTGAATATTAAAGAAATAAAAAATGGATACCATTATGATGGCTAAATAAAATTATTTATTTGATTGTCAATCCCCCCTTAATAGCGCTTTCCACTATCTCCTCTTTCCAACCTTCTTCAATTCTTATCTTAATCTAGTTAAGAATAAAATACTTATTATTCTCCTCTTCTCTTGACCCTCTTAAAAAATTAACTTGAAGAGAACAATAAATTAATATACCTCTAGAACCACTTGATGAAGACATATGATAAAAAATTAGAGTTCAACAATCTCTTCCTTCAACAATTCAATCAACCATTAAAATCATCATGACAAAAATTATCCAGAGTATGATATTTTATATTACTATAGGCCTAGATATGCTCATTCTGGGTGTGGTCATTCTGGGTATGATCATTTTGGGTAGGATTATTCTCCCCATGAGCTTGATTATGATCATCCTAGGTAAGAAAAGTTTTTTTATACATTTTATGGATGATCATATGTTATAGTGAATTGAATGATTGTTTTCCTTCTATTCCACCAGAATATGATTAATATGGGTAATATTTCCTTTAAATTGACATCATCTCTTTCTTATCTTCTGTCATCATGGATTCATCATATATTCTCAAATAAACTAATGATTGAAGTGAAATAAAAATAAAAAAGAATCATCATATTTTAATTTTTCCATAGTCCTGAAGACTATAATTTTCCATCAAAACTACCACTTCTTTAACACTGAATTCAGAGTGAAACTGATGACTACTTACTTCTATCAAGATACATTCACTTTCATTTCGGACCTGAGGTGAGTCCTATCATAACTGATCCCTCATTACGAGCTTCCCATTTCAGACCCATGAGGAGAATGATTCATTTGAAAAGCATTAGTCCAATTTTATTAAAAACATGGATTAATATGATTCTCAAAAAATATAAAGACAAGTGATTTTATTTTCTTCATAAACATCCTTGACAAAACAAATCCATTTTTGACAACAAAAGACAACATTTGAAATTATCCACCTTCATCTTCAGCTTGGTCATAATAATCTCTCCCCTATGGATTTTATTATCAACCAATTTTTATAAGTCATTGAACTTTTTATCCTCAAAAAATGGATTAAATATCAATAATTCCAATCATACATGAGCTAACTCATTGTAGGAAACAAGAATCATTGACAATAAAAACATGTTTTCCAGAAGTAGTGATTATGAAAAAACATTTAGTTTTTCCTTTCTCATCTATTATTCAACCTCGAATTTTCTTAATCCTCCATAGAATAAAAACACAATTTATTTTCCTACAACAACTATAAAAAATAGCTAGAATAGTTCACTCAAAAAATAATATGGAATTCACAGCTTACCCATAACTCCCCCTTTTTACAAGCATTAATTGGATTGATTTATGAAACAATTCATTCTCAACCTTCAATGCACTATCCAAATGTATGATGAGAGAGGGGACAGAAACACATAACGTAAACATGGAGAGAAATAGGCTAGACACCCATGTTAAACCTCAATTTATAAAAGTATTACATCAGTAAATGGTTTGTGAATATGTATACAACTTGTTCTAATTTAGAAATATATTCTAACATTAATTCATTATTCCTCACATTCTATTTGATGAAATGATATTTTATATCAATATGTTTTCAATGAGAATATGGTACATGATTCTTAGTGAGATTTAATGTACTTTGATCATCACAATGTAAGAGAAAGGGTAACATCACTTCAATAAGAAAATATTCTAATTGATTATTCATCCACATAAGTTGACTAGTGTCTTGAGTAAAAGAAATAAACTCATCTTATGATGTAATGAAATTTATTGAAATTTATTTTTTTTGAATACCAACTAACCCATTTATTTCCAAGAAAGGATACTCTACTAGATGTGTATCTTTAATCAACAACATTTCCTTCACAATCAACATCTGAATACCCAAAAAATCAATACTATCTGAGTTGCTTTACAAGATTTTGAATTCTGTTGTGCTTTTGATGTATCTAAGAAATCTTTTTGTAGAAAATAAATTTTATTATTTTAGATCAATCTCAGATATTTCACATTAGGTAATAGTATAAACAATGTTGGGTCTTGAGGCAATAAAATACAACAAAATTCCAATCAACTGTAGAAACTCTTTCTAATCAACTTCTATTCTTTATACATCATCTGTCAACTTTTTCCCACAGAATTTTGTATGGAAATAAGTTTTGATTTTTCCATTCCAAACCTCATAAAAATTTCCTTAGAATACTTTTCTTGATAAATAAAAATGTATTCCTTCCTTTTTTGTATTTTTAACCCAAGAAAGTATTTCATTTCTCCAAGTATGGACAATTCAAATAACTTTTTAATTTCTTCCGCAAACATTTCACAACTTCTTTCATCATTCCCATCAAAGATAATGTCCTCAACATAAAAAAAACACAATTAGGGAATTCACTTTACTTTATTTAATGTAGATATTTCTACCCACAATTACATTATTGAAATTAATCTTCCGTAAGCATGTATATAATTTGGAATAAAATTCCATTAGAGCTTGTTTTTGACCATATAAGGCATTCTTCAATTTTAACACACTTCTATGATCTTTCACAATAAAAATTCCACAATGTTGTTCAATATAAACTTCTTCTTCAGGGTCACCATTCAAAAATATGTATTTAACATTCATTGGAAAGGTCTTGTATCCTCATTATGTTGTAATGTCAAGAAAGTTTTTGATTGTTTCTAGTCCTTCTATAAGAGCAAAGGTTTCATTAAAATAAATACCTTCAATTTGTGATTACCGTTTTTGTAAAATTATTTTTATATTTCTTATATCTTAACCTTCATCCTTTAGAATTTTTGGGAAAACCAAATTTGTTCCAATGATGTTTTGGTTTTTTTTCGTAGGTAGGATTTCCCATGTATTATTCTTTTTCAATTATATCCAACTCATTATTCATGGCCTAAACCTATTCTAGGTACTCAAAAGCTTCTTTAACACCATTCAAATCCACTTTTTAATACAAATAAGTATGAGTAATTTCATGTGTGGTTATTATTGTTTGTACCTTCTAATGTTGATGACAATTTATATTATGAGATTCCACTTGCTTCCTCAGCCTTTGATGGTATTTTGAAATATCTTCCTCATCACTTTAAGTAGTTTATTCTAATTTTTCTTCTTTATTCAGAATACAATTGTCCACATCCTTATCCGAATTGTTATGTTCTAATTTCTCAAGTTCCTTTTATACATGAATATATATTTCTTTCTCAACTATTTCAATTAATTTTACATTAACAGAATCAAAAAATATTTTTGTCTCCTTGTTGAAACATCTATATCCTCTTTCTTCGGGGAATATCCAAGAAAAATTCCATGTTGACCTTTCTGCTCAAACTTTCCACAGTTCCCACATTTCTTCTTTATAATACATAGAATCATGAAAAGTCTTATATGTTTTAAACATGTAGTTTATTCAAAATACAATTCATATAGAGTCATATATAATTGAGGATTTTTGAAACAACATTTCTAAATATAAATAGAAGTAATCATGGCTTACCTCCAAAAGTAATGAGAAAGACCATGTTCAAATAACATAGTTCTTCCTATTTCCACCAAACATATATTCTTTCATTCAGTAACCCCATTTTGTTGAGGAGTGTATGGGGACCTATATTCAAGTTCAATTTCATGCTTATCAATATTAAATTCAAATTATTTACTTCTATATTCACTTCCATTGTCTGTTCTCACCTTCTTCAATGAATACTGAAAATATTTATCAGCCTTTCCTTTGAAACTCTTAAACATTTTAAAAGAATGATATTTATGTTTCATATACATAACACAAGTAATGATAATAAAATCATCCATTAATTTAATGAAGTAATCATCTCCATTTGTTGATTCCTTTCTCATTGGACCACAAATATCAGAATGAATCAGCTCTAGGGGTTTTCTTAATAAAATATCATCTTTATTATTCCCAACATTTGTAATCATTAATTTCTATAAAATAATGAAAACCAATATTTTCTTCATAGATAATCATGGATGTCGTAAACACTACTATTTTTTTTATAACTTTCTCATGTTTCATTGGCAGATGTGTCCCATACTTTTATGCCACAATCGATACTTTTACACCATAGTCATGTAACAAGAGTTTTTTATTTCACCAACATGAAACAAGTTTTCTTTTGTACATTGGCCTCTTGTAACAATATTTCCATCATCATCACTATTAAAAACAAAACCATATTTTCTGTATAAATTTTTTTTACACCTATCACACAATTTCGAAACACTTATAAAATTGTGTTTCATCCCAGCAACAAACAAAGCATTCATGGATTTCATATTTTTTTCAATGATGGATGATCCAACACCTTTGATTTTCAAGGATTCATCATTTCCAAATGTCACTATACCCTATTTAAAATATTTCATATTCTCCAAAAAATTCAAATATCCTATCATACGAGAAGAACACCCACTATCAAGAATCCATGGTCATTCTCCCTTTATAGAATTAAAAGTGGTTTCAAAAACAAGAGAATTTTCATACCCCTTTTCTTTCTTAATCTTCAGATTATAAGAGTTGTTAAGAATAATTTGTTATGTTGGTAAAAAAATACATCCCTTTTCACGTTTTAATGGTTGTTCACTCCTTTCACAAATATATTCCAAAGTTTAGAACCTATTTTAAATTTTCACTTCAACATTCCCAAATTACTTATAAAAACCTTCTCAGACTTCTTATTTTGATTGAATTAACTCCCCCTCAAACTTTTACTTTCAGAAACTATGGATTAATAGTAATGGTGTTGGTTAAACCAACAAATATTTTCTGTATGTCCAAATCCACTATAATACTAGCAAAATCTATAGAATGGGAACTTGTCTATGAAACTTCCATATTTTTGGGAATTGTGAAAATGATTGTCAGTAAGTATTTTGTCTTTATTTTATATCCCATCACCCTTTCCATTATTAATAAGATTCTTATTCTTATTTTTAGCCTTAATATAATCATAAGTTTATCAAAATTTTCTGGATCCATATTTTTTCAAAAAAAATTGGATTCAAGGTTCCTCGTGATTTCTGAATTTCCAACTTTGTTGGTCAAGGTAACATACACAACTATCATAAAATTATTCATTTTATAAACCATTACATATTTCTCCTTTCCCTTTGAAAGAAAATTTTGTTTAACCTTCATTAGTTTCTCATTTTTATATCTTGCACAAAATTCATTAATATATTTTTGGAAACTTGTATTTCTCAATTTAGGTTTAGGGAGTTTTTGTTGGATATGTTCTAACTATTCTTCTTTTGACTTCAGATTCACCTCTAGATGCTCATTATGATTCTCATCTTCTTCCTAAAATTTTGTCAAGTCATCAACATATTTTCTCATCCTTAATTTATCATCAGAAAAGATTAAATTTTGAAGAGTATTCATATTTTTTTTAAAGCCTTAAAATCTTTCTCACACATTCTTTAAACTATTATTTCAAATAATATTCATGTTGACTTTCTTCCTCTTCAAAACTAATTCTTCCAAATTATTTATAATTCTCTATTGTGATAGAAGTATATTCAATACCAAACTCTAATCATTTTTATGATTCAACATCACATTATTATTCTTGATCATCTTTAGATAAGAATATTATTCTTTTAGAGTTGAATAATTTATAATCATTCACTATGGAATACAATTTTTCTTTGTCACCCCGTTTCGTCCATGATATTCATGGTTTTCTATCTTATTATTCAGTATCCTCTCCTTTATTTCCTCGATAAAAATTGGAAATAAAGTGGCCGATGAATAAACATTCAGAACAATTCAAGGGAAGTTTCCCATTTTATTTCTCTGTACATCTTTTAACATTTTTAAAAAAGAAGGATAAAATATTTTCAAGATTTTTTACATACCTCATCTTCATAATAAGATTTTCCGGCTTCATCTTCAATAAAAATATTCTTTAACTTTTATTTATTCACATCCTTGAATGACATTTTTCTATAAACCTTTTTTTCTTTTCAAATTAATCTCCCTTATCATTTTACAAGTATTGAGAATGCTACACAAATAATCAAGAGCTAATTTTTTAGGATCTCAATCTTCTAATAAAGAATTTTTTTTATCAAACTTGTCATAGAGGGTTCTCAATATCTTTCCAACCAATATAGAATCATCTAAATTTTCACAAAGACATATGATAATAATCAAAATGTTATTTAACACAGTAAAGAAGTCCCCAATAGATTCATTCTCACCCATCTAAAAATATTAATATTTCAATCTGATGATTTGTAACTTTTCCTTATTCACTTTTGTATTTTCTTTGTATATGTTTTTCATTTTATACCATATAACTTTTTTTATGAAAAAACATTTCACTATTAAGAATTCACTTTCTTAATGTTATGATAATATAGAATTCTTATCCCTCCCATAATTCTAAAGATTCTTCTTATCAACAGATGTAAGAGGAGTTTTAAAATAAACAAGAGAAAACCCTTATGATTCTGCTTCAAGAATATAAAATCCAATAGACATAAGATATTACAAAATTCTATCTATCAAGATATAATAATTATTTCAATCAAATATATATATACCCTTACTATTCCCACTATAAAATTCTCTATCAACAATGAATATGTGAAGGGATCCAATGATTTGATACCACTAAAAAGTGACTAGTCGGGATTACTGTATCATTGAGAGGGTGAGGGGTGAATCAATGATAATTTTTCATTTATGTTTCATTTAAATAACCTTTTAATCCTGTTAAATATTCAATTCCCCATTTAAAACAATTCAACAACACATCCAAAAGAACACAAGTATTTACAAGGTTCACAATTCAATAAGAATGGATACAACCTTTGCAGAGACCCAATATTAACTTACATGGAAATTACATTACTTTTTGGGAATACTTAATACATGACACAAATAGATGCCCATAGACCATATAAGTTTTTTGTCTTTGGAAACTCAAAACATAATCTTATAATCATTGTGAAAGGTCTTTAAAATCTCCCATAAAGATCTTCCCATTTGTTTTCCTACCTAAAACATTTATTTATATCCCAGGTAAAAGAAAAAATAAAAAGGGTGAGCTCAAAAAATCATTAAGGATAAACATTGAGAACATAACACAAACCGTAAACATTTTAATGTAAAAACATGAACATAATGTTTATACATCAAAATCGCAATTCATGAATAAATCCTGGCAGTACGTAAGGCATGGATCATAAAGGAACATTAATCATGATAAAATAGCAAGCTCATAAAACATGGAATTATGGAAAACCATTAAGAACATAATATTATTTCCATAGTAGCCAAGGCAGTTCTTTCATGACCATCATAGGGGAAAAATTCCATTACTAAACTGGGTTTACTGGTTGTTCCATCCCTGTATTACTGAAATAGATTTACTTGTCACTCTATCCATGTTAATATCATGAGATATAAATCTTTACCCAATGCATTTGAGGAAGATATAGGTCCCACCCATCTCATAATTAAATCATTCTTACATGTTCCACAAAAACATAAATCATTAATCATAGCATAACCCATGACATAAAATGGGATTCTTAAATGTCATGCCATCATAACATAATCCATATAAGATAAATGGACTTTATAAAAAATAATTCCATCATAAACATAATCAAATAAAAGTAATAATAGGGATATAAACATAACCCTATGTCATCATAGGTGGAAAATAATTTTCATAAAACACTTGAACTTAATTCCCGATGAAAATATCCTTTCTTCTTTGAAAAAATTTTCTATCTGAAAATGTCATGAAACTTTATAAGAAAATAATTTAATTTAAAATACAATTTTAAACGTGTGTTGGAAGCTTCATGTAATTAATAAGTTATAAATATTTAAAAACGAATTCATTCCACATATGTTAAAAGAACATTCTCCTCATATTATTACTAAAAAAGTCAAAAAGTACCTCCTATGATAAAAAAAGAAAGATTCCTTCCATACCACATAGTAAAAGTCAAAATGGGGAAAAATGACTTTTACCATACATGGAAGAATATTTAACATTTAATTAAAACAATTTTAGAAAACATGGATGAAGATAATAAATATAACACCAATAAATACTTACGTATAATCAATCTTGGATAAAAATGAGATTGGAAAATTATCCCTTACCATAGGTCGAATTTCTTCCATATGTGTCTGAAACTATTGTATAGTAGGTTTAAAAATATTATGTACTGTTAAGAGAACCATAATAATATTTATGATATCATATATGATTCATTTATGACATTATATTACCCATTAATTTGCGAATTCCATGTTAAAGCAACATTTTGGGTAATAATTGATTTATTTATCGTAAATGTTTGGACTTGTTATTATTGATATTATTACATAGATAATTACTTAATTTCATCTATAATGTAAAAATTAATTTATATATCATATATATTAATTATATAAATATATATAATAGATCGATAAATGGAATGGAAAACACTGTTCATGGAGACGGTAGGTCGTACATACACATGAACACGATTTTTGTTTTCTTATTAAATTGAATGGAATAAGTAAATGACGTATATATATACATAAATCCATTAGAACTATAATTTAAAAAAATTCAAGATTATTTATTATATATATATATATACTTTATAATCATTCGTGAATGGTTAACATGGAGAATGAATCTCGTCGCATTGTGGAGACGGTAAGTCGTACGTACGCACGACCGACGATATCATTCCTATAATTGTTGGAAGGTATTTAATTGGATGGTATATAATTTATTAAAATTAGTATAATTTTATAAAATTCATATATATTTATTATTTCCACCATTTTACCCATCCAAGTAAGGTGGTGGTAAAAAACATATTACACCATAGCGTGGAGGGAGAAGGCATACGTATGCACGGGTGGGGATTTTATTTTTCATAGGTTTAATAGAAGGTGAAACAGGGTTGTTTCGTATATATAATAACATATAAGTATATGTGTGATACTGATTTTATTAATTTATAATTATACAACTAAATAAGAGGAATTATAACAAGAATGGAATTTGAAAGAATCGATAAAAGATATTTCCTCTTCTTCGACATGCCTTCTTTATATTTACTCTTATGGTCTTTTCAGATGAACAGAACCTCTTAAATGCAACTAGGGATGTTGATAAGTTAAATGGGTAGGGTTATTCTGAACATGAAGGCTTAAAATTGAGTGAATAGGATAGGGAGGAGGTTCCCTTTTGTAAAAGAGGAGAGGGGAACTTTTGGAAAGTTCCAAAATATTAATTTATTATAAATTCAATTTCGATTAAAAATTGTCCAAAACATATTCAATTAAATTATATGTTTATTTTTATTCAAATAACCATCATCCAATATGTTTTGAAAAGATTTTAATATTTTTAATCCTTATCTTTTTGGTTTTACCCTTATTTTACCTTTTTTAATCATACCGTGATATAATGTTATTTACACATTGTGGGTTATTGTAGTTACCATATCATTTCAAAAACCCCAAAAAGTTATTTATGAAATATTTGGACTTATATTAACCATTTTTCCATCTCATAGAATTTCAGGAGTTTAATATCATTTAATAAACTATTTTAGGATTTAAGTTATGAATTGTGTCAATTTGGGACACTATTCATACATAATATTTTTTTAAAAAATACATAAAAATTTGATTCCTTCGAAAATAAGGTACTAAATCAAATATAATATGTCAATATCATCCATAAATTTCTTTTATGACATAAAAAGAACCAAATTACACTTTTTTAATATTTATAAATTCATTTATTTGAATCTTTTATTAATGAGGTAATCACTACATCATAATTGTGTCATAACTAAATATATTTATCTATTGTATAAAAATTAAAAATAAAATAATATGGTGTAGGAAATCATTTTAGATTACTAATTATTATTTTTAGGAATATATATAAGTTATGTAACCCTATATTAAAATAAATTTAGTAAAAGATATATGTTTAGGTTAAAATTACCTTTACTTTAACTTCATTCTAAAGTGTAATTTTCACATCCATGTGAATCCATGGGGTCCCAAAATCGACCCAATAATTCCCATGGTCCGAAATATCTCATCCAATAGGATTAAGGCATTTTAGGGTAGTTATTATTATTATAATATTATTTTTTACCCTTACTTATCAGATTTACCTTCTAACCATGGTAAATAAAATAATTACTGAAGTTACTATTCATAATGTCCAAAAATAAAAAGTACCTATTTAAAGAGTTTTAACCATATTATTAAAAATAATGAATCAATTTTTCTAAATTCAAAACATAGAAGTTGCAGTAATTAATATAAAAATAATCCCATTGTCGAAAAAATGGGTTTTTGTTTAAAACATTGAAAATGATTGAAATGTTTTTACATATGATTTCAATATAAAATTAATGGCATTTACATAAACTATCATAAAATATAAAAATATATTCTATTTATAATTTTTTTACCATTCAACAATATATTTTAACCATATTAATCATTTCAATGAAAAAAGATGTTTTCAATTAAAATTTAGCGTATTTTCACTATTTATCAAAATATGAAAGTTATCAGAAAAACATCAAAAATTTATCCAAAGTAAATTTTTTCCCAAAATAAAAATAAGAATATTATCGTGTAAAATATAACTTATAATAGTGTCAAAAATTGATTTAAAATGGGTGCGTTATCAAAAGGTGATAAAATAGCATTTTTTTAGAAAAATAATTATTTTATATGAAAAATTGATTTTGTTATCATATCATGTGTAAGATGACTGTTAATGTTATATAAAATTCCAAATGTTCTTAATAATATTAATAATGGATATTTATATAATATTTTAATAATATATCGTTGTTTAGTGAAACTCAGTATTGCGTACCATGCAAGATATCGAGGAAGGTCGCTCTTGCGTGTAACACAAGCCATGTCAATTCTTCATGTAGTGAAAGATTCCATTGGTGTTGTGTATAACATAATAAAATCATAGTTCATTTACCCATTGAGAAAAATATGTACTCAGTGTTTTGTGAAATTAATTTTATCAAAATAACGTTAAATTGTGTCCAAAAAAATCCAAGAATAGTGATGTGTATTCTGAAAACAAATACATTGTTGCATATAGATCAAGATAATATTGGTGTAGTGTAAACACAAGATATCAAATAATAAATCTCATAAAATCTTATGGCGTTACATTCTAACTCCCTTAAAATTAATTTCTTGATCAAAATTCCTTTGGGTTATAAATGGTTTTCTACATGAAATATTCTTTCATTGAAACCCACATCGTAAAAATAAATACCGAAACATAATTTCAAAAAGGAATGTTAGAAACATAATGGTCACCCAAAGTAACTAATCACTAATTTTTCACATATTAAAACATAAGTGGGAAGTGAAAACATGTATATGGAAGAAACTACCACAAAACAGGGCATGGGAAGCACTGCCCTTTATCAGCGCTAAACAGAAAGCACTGATAAAGGGGTATGCCTTTATCAGTGCTTTTTTTAGCACTGGTAAAGGCAGATCTTTATCAGCGCTAAAAAAGCACTGATAAATGAATGTTTTATCAGTTCTTTTATTTTAACGCTGATAAAACATACCTTTATCATCGCTTTTAACAAGCACTGATAAAGGTTTCGTCGGTTTTTATTTAATAATCCTAACAGGACATCCTCGCTCACACGCGATCAAGCTTTCACAGAAGCTGAACCATGCCCCTCACCACCGTGACCTCATCCTCCTCCTCCTCATCCTCCTTTTCCTCCTCCTCCTCATCCTTCCTCCTCCCCGTCCCCCTCCTCCTCCTTCGCCGCTGCCGCCTCCACCCCCGCTCCTGCTGTCGCGACCGCCGTTGCCTCTACCACCTCCACATCCACTACCACGACTGCCACTGCCTCAGCTGCCGCCACCGCCTCTGCCTCTGCCACTGCTGCCGCCTCTGCCTCCAGCGCTGGCTTCGCCGCCGCCGCCTCCGCCTCAGCCTCGGACGCCGCCGACAAGGTGGGTGTGGTTAGAAGATTTTCTATTTTCGTTCTTCTATTTTTGGTTTCAATTCTGGAAACATGATCAAATATTGGTTATCTATTGATGTTACCTATTGAGGTTGAAACTTTTGTTATAGATAGTGATCTAAGGATTGTGTTTCTATTTTAGAAAATATTCATCCTGATTTTCCATAGGTTTCGTTCCAAGAGATTGGAAATCATCACACTCCAAACATTATATAGATGTATCTTCTTGTAGATCTTATGGATAATTTGGATGCTCAGTATAATGGTAGCTTATTGAGGGTCATGAGATCCTAGGGAAGAGAGATTTCTTAACTATTCATTTAATGTTTTATCTAATGATAGATTTATGATGCAGCTTCTACCTATATTCCCTGGGGAGGGAGGCCCCTATGTAGAAATTGTTTCGACCGGGTCATTTTAGATGATCTATATGAATATTGAGATACACATAGATATTATGATGATTATTTCTTCATATATTTGTAGCGGACTAGCCAAATGTTGGAGGTACAATCAAGATTATATTGGTTAGGAAGAGCATTTATCATGGAAGGACATCAGGATTAATTTCTTTATCCACTTATATTACATGATGTTTAGGAGAGATAATGCTCATTAGTTCAGAACCTATCATAGGAGGCCATGTTAGTATTGAAATATGATGAATTTTTCATTGACCTATAGTCTGTTGCTCCATCTTTGGTTGCTAATTAGATATCCTGGGAAAGTGGTTTTAGGACGGTGTTCGCTGTGAGATTTAGTTTCATGGGAACATGTTCTATCTGACCATTTATGTAGACGACATGAATCAGGCACCCATCACCAAAGGAAATCTAGGAGATTCCATGATAAATAGTCAAACGGTTTTATCACGAAGTGTATAAATTCTTCTTATAGAGTTAAAAGCATTGTTATGAAATTTTTATCCAATGAAATAGTTGGAAAGCATATTAGGGTACTTGGAAGCCAACTTAAGATCATGTTCCATTACAGTGCAATTATTGTATTAATATTGATCAAAAAAGGCCTCAGTGTTTGTACACCACTTTGAGGTGTCATGCTTATAAAAGATTCATCCACCTAATGTGGTTTTCTAGGGGCATGCAGCAATGGAGCCTTTTTGGGGAACATGAATGGAACCAGAGATTGGGAAGGACTCAGACACCCTCTGATAATAGGTAGCTAGAGTCCCATTGGATGTTTTGGTCAAGGGAGGGGATGTTGTACCACCATGTAGGAATGAAAGTATATGGAAGAGTATATAACATAGGGAGTCAGACTCCAGCCTAGTGTTTAGGGACTAGTCATAGGCATGTTATGTAGTCTACTATGGATATTGAGGATTCTTGATCATCTACTGTCAATGGTACAATTCCTATATCATGTACCCTTTATTTTATT
The DNA here is from genome assembly GCA_963277665.1 of Viscum album. Taxonomy (NCBI): domain Eukaryota; kingdom Viridiplantae; phylum Streptophyta; class Magnoliopsida; order Santalales; family Viscaceae; genus Viscum; species Viscum album. The sequence goes on along the minus strand of OY728163.1, from coordinate 1,202,816,191 downwards.
TTTTATAAAAGAGAATCACATTTCTTTTTTCCACTCTTTTGGTAAATGTTTTAGGCTTGGAGGTGTAAATCATGGATAATGTTATCTCTAACGACACACTATTGGTATTATAGTCCAAGAATATCACATGTTTCAAGGAATGATCTCTAGATATTGGGGGTGATCATTTACTTTGTGAACCACTAATGCTTTATATGATAATATTTAAGCTCAGTTTTTTTATGGATTAGTTTGTTTTATAACAATCCATAATCATTTGTTCCTAGATGAGAGTTACCTTTTCATCTCCAAAATAGAGAGAGTTATTTTCACTTGGATGAGAGGAATCTTCTATCTGGTCATGTTGAACCAATTCAATCTATATTGTATTTTCTCATGGCTCAAATAGTTAGGGATATTGTAGATGTTGCTAGAATGTTGTAGGACTCTTTTTCCCAAATGGTAGTACATTTTTAGGATGTTTTCATTGATGAGGTATAAAATTTACTTCCTAATAAAGAGATAAAGTTTATAATCTAGTTAGTTTTGGGAGAAAATTCATTTTCTATCACAACTTCTAAAATAACACCAAAAGAGAATCAGTTTTTTGAATTACAATTTGATGATATAGAATATAATGGTTTCATATGGCATAGTACTTTTCCATGGGGTTTTATAGTTCTCTAGAATAGATGGTTGATTGGTATTTATTCTTTTGTTGGACTATTGGAGATTGAACCTGATGAGAGTCATGAATCTGTATCCTCATCCACACATTGATAGTCACATTGATCATCTATGAGGTTCTATGATCTTATCCAAGATAAATTTTACATTAGGATACCATTAGATGAGTTGGACATTGATGGACCTACCATGGACTGCTTTTAGGAGTAGTTATGGCCTGTATCAATTTTTAGTGATGACATTTGGTTTAACTAATGCATTGGTTATATTAATGGACTTGATGAATAGGATATTTCATCCTTTTTTGGATCAGTTTTTAGTAGTTTTTTCAATTAAATATTAGTGTACTCCCAACCCAGATTTGATCTTGACCAACATTTTATCATCACCTTGAGTACATTGAGATAGCATTATATTTTTGACAAGATAACCAAATGTAGTATCTGGATTGATAAAGTGCACTTCTTGGCCCCTGTCATCTCAGAAGATATATTACAAGTGGTCCAATATGAATTTATAGTTGCGGTAGCATGGTAGAATATCAACAATGTATGTGAAATTGTGATATTTATTGCTTTACCATGTTATTATTTGTACTATATCCATTCTTTCTCACAGCTCGTAGCACAGATGTTATGGATGACCATAAATGGAGTGATGTTTGTTTTCTAAAATTCATGTTAGTGATCTTTTTAGGTGATCAATGGCAGGTTGACCTCTGTATCTACCCCCACATTACCTATTCTTGGTAAATAATATTATGTGTTCTAAGTGGCATTAGAAATTAGACTCAAAGTAGTTATGATGCAAGATAATTGGTGGTTATCATTTATTTGCATGCATTGTTCTTTGGGGTTTGTGGGATGTGGTAAATGGTGTACTCGGTTTTATACTATTTTATTCTCATGAGTTTCCCCTATTTTATGTTTTCCTTTCAGTTGGAAATCTCTTCTATTGTGATCCTCCCCTCTTCCATGAACGATCCTCTGTCATGTGCCAAACGACACCTTCACGGTGAGTTTTCCCCTGTTACACATTGGTTTCCTCTTGTTCGCATGTTATTACTGTTTGATATTGATGGTTATAATGTGAAATGTATGGGCTAAATTCCCCTCTAAAAATTGTGGTTGTTGGTGGTCCTTGTTTGCGCACTAAATAAATTGAATGTTGGTTGGTTCTTGTTGAACATTGGAATATATAAATTGGTAATTTATGTATACTTGACTTATGAATGAACACCCCTAGATAATAAAACTTCTGTGATAACCCCTGAACTAACAAACAAAATTGAATAAGGGATGCTTTGTAAAAACATAAATTTTTATTTTTTGGTTTGTATGGTGTTGAGATTGTGATCACGATTGTGTTTATGTTTGGTGTTGCAGTTGTTGGAATAATCTTCTGAATCAAACCTGGAATAAGTTTCATTTAAAATGTTACATGTTATGTGAACCTAGGTCACACAAAATGTTTCTCCAAGACATATACTTAGGCATGAAACCATGTACATTCCATGAAATAATGGTAGAACCATATGACATGTGTTTTACTTCACTCACACCATGTATAGATACCATAGAGACGTGATGTGTATAGACTATACACCCCTAGTGGTCATGTAAGGACTACACACCGTGTATTCCACAAACATGTGTTGCATAGCTGGTGAGGTGACTCAATATGTATCTCAAGTACACGCCTTTAGATCAAGTTGTTCTAAATGTTATTATTTTCGAAGGCATCATTCAGTCTTTGTAAGACTAACATGGAATAAATTTGATATATGCCAGATTAAATCAGGTATCTTATACATACACAATGTTCACCCTACTAGACACACCATGTATATGGATTTCACATGTGTTTAAAGGAATTATTACCATGATTTTTTTTATAAAACTCAAACAATGATACCTGATTAATTAAAACATAATATTAGGAAAGTTTGAGATCGAACCCATAAAGACGATGAATATGAATAACGAATGGATGAATGCCAATCGGTTGACAAAAGAGTATGAAGATGGTGTGAAAGATTTTATCATGTTTGCATAAGATCATGCATGTGACCCTTCTCAAATCCATTGTTCGTGTTTACGTAGTTGTTATTCAAGACAAATTAGTCCAGAGGAGTTGGAAGAACACCTGATCTAACACGGAATAGATCAAAGTTTTACTTGTTGGAATAAACACGGGTAAACAACGAATTTAGTTAGTGACTTCGAGAAAACAACATTTTATAGATCATCTGATATGATTAGAAATGTGAACTCTGAAGATGATCGTATGGAGGGTGTGATTACCTATGTGAATGATCATGAAGATCGTATTGAGGAAACGGAAAGGACAGTTGAAGATGAACTTCGTGATTGGCCAAAATTGTTTGAGAAGTTAAAGAGTTGTGCAAAAATGCCATTGTATGCTAGTTGCACTAAATATACAGCATTGTCAGTCGTATTGAAGTTGTATAATTTGAAAGCAGGCAATGGGTGGAGTGACGCTAGTTTTACGGAACTACTTTCTCTCCTGAATGACATGCTCCCAGAAGATAATGAACTCTAAAGCCAAATATACGATGCCAAATGATTGCTGTGATTGATGGGTACGATCTCTGAAAGAATACATGCTTGCCTAAATCAATGTATATTGCTTTTCAAGGACCAAAATCACTTAAAGAATGCCCAAAGTGTGGTGATTCCCGATACAAGAAAGGTGATTCTAGTCTTACGAAAGTTTTATGGTACTTTCCAATCATTCCTAGGTTTAGAAGCCTATATGGAAGTGAGGAGACTGCAGGAAAATTTACATGGCATGAAAATACAAGAATTAAAGATGGGAAACTATGTCACACTGCAGACTCTCCTCAGTGGAATAGAATTGATCACGAGTATCCTGAATTTGGGAACGAGCTGAGAAACCTTCATCTGGATTTATCTACAGATGGGGTGAATCCTTTTGGTTTTCAAAGTAGCAGTCACTGTACATGGCTGGTTGTGTTGTTAAACTATAACTTACCACCATGGTTATGCATGAAACGAAAATACATCATGTTATCTATACTTATATCAGGGCCAAAACAATCGGGTAATGATATTGATGTTTATTTGGCCCCATTGATCGAGGATTTGAAAATATTGTGGGATTCATGTGTTACGTTGTATGATGCTTACAAAAATGAACATTTCGCATTGAAATCCATGTTGTACGGGATGATAAATGACTTTCTTGCTTATGGAAATTTGTCTTGATATAGAATTAAAGGAACTCAAGGGTGTCCCATTTGCGAACAAGGTACACAATCAATTAGGTTGAAATATTTATCGAAACCCGTGTTTCTAGGACATCGCATATTTATACCCCGACGACATAAGTACTGATATTGGATGACATCATTCGATGGAAGTTCCAAAGAACGTACAACAACATATCCACTAATATGTGATCAATTGTTTGAGAATGTAAAATATTTGGACACTACTTTTGGTAAACCATTTTCGAAAAACCTTATGAAAACTCGTTGGAAAAAGAGATCAGTTTTTTTTGAATTACCATACTGGTATTGTCTGTATGTCAGACATTTTCTGGATGTTATGAATGTTAATAAAAATGTATGTGATAGTGTCATCGGCATGATTCTAAATGCATCCGGTAAAACAAAGGATGGAATTAAGGCGAGATTGGACATGGTTGAGATGGGAATATGAGAAGAGTTGGCACCAATGAAGGGTGAAAAATGAACATTTCTTCCTCCTGCTACTTATATTTATTCAAGGTAGGAGAGATATCAGTTTTTCAACTTCTTGAATGACGTAAAGGTTCTAGAGGTGTATTAATCAAATATCAAGAACATCATGTCAATGGGTGATTTAAAATTAATGGGTCTGAAATCACATGACTGCAATGTTTTGATGCAAGATCTAATTCCTATAGATTTACATTGCATTTTGCCCAAGAATTCTCACAATACATTAATGATTCTCTCTTTCTTCTTCAAATCTATATGTAGAAACGTTATAGACTTGGCTAAATTGTCAACTATGGAAAGAGAAATTGTCGTCATATTATGTTAATTGGAAATGTTCTTCCCGTCGAGATTTTTCGATATGATGGTTCATTTGATGGTTCATTTGGTGAGAGATATTCGACTATGTGGTCCTGTACATTATAGATGGATGTACCCCATTGAACGGTATATGAATATTTTGAAAGGGTGTGTCAAAAACTGAAGTCACACAGAGGGTTGTATTGCGGAGCAATATAATGTTGAGGAAGCTATTGAATTTTGTATCGAACACTTGTCTGGTGTGGAAATCATTGGCCTACCGAAATATCGTCACACTGAGCTGATTGAGGGTGAAGGAATTTCTGGAAGAGGGGTTGTCATAATCAATATTGCATATCGGGAGCAGGCCCACCTTTACATTTTTCATTACAGTTTTGACGTTGACCCATATGTCCAAACCCACTAATAAAATCTTAGGCGTTTGAATCCTTCTAGGGATGAAAATTGGATATCACATACACATAATAGATAGTATATAGGATGGTTTCGAGACCATATTTTTAATCAATTAGATGAAAATCCAGACTCAATTTCAGAACGACTTCGATGGCTCGCAAGAGGAGAAATTGTGTACGTATTATCTTACACTGCTTATGCAGTTAATGGTTATACATTCTATACTAATGAACATGATGAAGACAGTACCATGCAGAATAGTGGGGTTACATTTGTGGCTGAGGTCATGCATGTTTCCGGTGATAAGGAAAAAATTCCAATTAATGTGAATATGTCATACTTTGGCATCATCAAATGAATATGGGAGTTGGATTAAAAGAAATCAAAGAGACGATTTTTCAATGCAAGTGGGTTGATAATAGGAGTGCTGTAAAAATAGATGAATTAGGATTCGTGAACGTTGATTTCATCAAGGAAGGGGAGAAAGAAGAACAATTTATAATGTCATCACAGGCAGTACAAGTATTTTGTGTTCCAGACCCCAGAAACTGAAATTGGTCAATTGTTCTGTTATCGACCAAAACAACTTAAGGGTCAGATGAAAGTTCAATAGAGGTTGACCCTTTTATAGAGACTTCACAATAATTTCACAGTGGTCCTAATGTAGACAGAATTTTGTATGTTCGAGGAGAACACAATGGAGGGATTTACATAGTCGATAGAGGATTCAAATCTCTTCAGCCTTTAAATAAAAAAAGAGAGTACAATAATCAGGTTATTTGTTTATTATAACATACATTGTGTTACATTATGTCATTATCTGTTCGCTTCTGTTTTTATGTAATCTAAATTAAATATTAAACCACTTCTGCAGATAATGACTTCTGCACCTACTGATGCACGCAATCCCAAGGCACAAAGGGTCTCTCAACTAGCAGCTGGTGGTCCCACTAGAGAGCAACAACAGGTTTCTCAACCAGATGCTCGTGGTCCTAGTGCAGAGCAACAAAAGGTTTCTAAACCTATTTTTTCTGGTCCCAATGCTGAGGTACAATAGGTTTCTCAACCTATTGTTTCTAGTCCCATTGCTGATGCTATCACTTCGGGGGAATATATTGATGCTACTTCTGAGTAAATAGTAGGAAATGATCCCTGAAAGTTCAAAAAAAAACACGAGCATCATAGTCTGACAGTGTTAGCCAAAATCCTTAAGGAAAAAAGAAATATACATCAAATTTGAGGTTGGATGGAATAAGCGAGGCCAACATGTTAACCCCAACAGATCCATCTTTAGTAGAAACATTGGAATCGTCACTCGGCGACGCGTTCCGATTGATCTACAGTCGTGGAACCATGTAGTCATCGGGCTGAAGACACTAATGTGGGAAGAGATTGTGGTAACATTATGATATCATTTTTTTAATTTATTAAAATAAAATAAAATACCAAAACATTGACTTACTCATCACCATCCATTGCAGAGTGCATTTATAGTAGATGCCTCACACAAGGAATATTTAATAAGAGTTTCAGGAAGGATTTATAGAGGTTTCCACACAATTTTAACGAAATATCATCTCAAAGATGCAGAATGGAAAATCAAGATGTACCCACCTCCTCTTTACACACACTTGATATCCCAAGGAGCATGTGATGCGTCTAGAAACCGTTGTGGGGAGTAGACTTTTCAGGTACATTGTGTGGGGTAATACGTTGTTTGATGTTTTCTTGTATTCATCACTCCGATTGACATTTTTTTATTTATGAAACATCTACTGAGTGTTGAAAATAAAAAACGCACAACAGAACCAGTGTACCCTTACTGTAAAGGAAGGATGGCGTACATTGAACTTGAGAATAAATTGGTACATCTTTTAAATCTACCCTACTACTAGTCTGTGACATAAAACAACACCATAACCATGTTTCTCTATTTATATGCAGATTGATGAATCGAAATTGAAATCCATATCCAGCCCACGCCATGTGCTATGAAAGGAGGATCGTGTAAATAAAGAGGGGATACTGATAGATGAAAACACACAAAAAGTTTGGGAAACATATGTAAGTATGACAAAATATAAATTTGATTTGCTTTAAATCGCTATTACATTACGATAACTACTTATTTTTCTATATTTTCTATCTGACATAGTCACAAGAATCAACAATAACTACACCAGATGCAGACATTCTTTCAACAGCCTTGAAGCAACCATAACATTATGGCCGCGTCATAGGTGCGGGTTTTGGGGTTACACCTCGAAAATATTTTCAAAAACAAAAACATGAGGGGGATAAAAATGAAAAAATAGAAAATATACAAGAACAATTATCTATTTTTCAATAAGAATTAAAATACTAGAGATAGATGATAGAAAAATGGATTGGGGAGGGGAAAAGAGAAGAAACCACTCAACAGCAACTCGTGCATGATGATCCCGCCTCACACCCCGCCAGCTTTGAGGCGATCCATTTCCCTAAAAAACCTAACTTATATGAGGTAATCAATGTTTTAATAATTGTTTCTATGAAATGTGATTTACATAGACACTGATACCTTTACCGTACTAATATTCCACAAGGTGAAAATGACTGTGATTTATATTTATCAACTCCCACCTATCGCCTTGTAGTTAGGGCTACGGTGTTCAATACGCAAAACGACATGCTACACAACAGACGACTTCCAAAATATCATCTTAGAGTGTCAATTAACGTAGATAATGACCCGAGTGCCGAGATACCTGTTCCAAATGACGATGAAGACATTCATATGGTTGAAAAAGATGTTAGAACATTCATCGCATGGCCGACAGTTCTTGTAAAAAAACATGTTGAAAAAAAGGTATCCATTTCCAATTTATTTTTCAAGCTGGACCATTAACATTTAATGAAAAAAGGTCTGAACTGATGAATTTTATTACAGAATGACAAATACTGTGGGGTGAAATGAAATATCAGCTTAAAACTATCTCAAGGATCAACCAACCGATTGAAACGGTCTACTGAGGGCACCTTCACCTTGCTCGTTCTATATACACAGTTAATATCATTGAAGGCTCATGTGGATACAAAGATGAAAGATGAAAATAATCACACTATTGATTTTGAATAATATATGTATGGAGAGGAAACATCAGATTTCAGTAGTTCTGAAAATGTAAATGAACTTCTCAAGTATGAATGGCTAGGCACCTCAGTTGTAAATGTATACATGAGGTAAGTTTTCATGATTTGATTTTACAAAAGCTGATATACTCTGATAATTGTGACTAAATACATTTTTTATTTTTCGCAGACGTCTATATGAAAAACAATTGAAGGGATTTCCCCATGAAAAAAATTTGGGACTCGTTAGTCCTCATACCACCTCTTCAAAAGATGAAATTGATTCTGATAAAGAGGTTGTAATAATGTCATCCCTGATCAAATCTTTTGAAAAAAAATTATGGATGGTAGACTCTTTTTAATACCAATGATGTAGGGGTAAAACTCTACAATTTAATCATATCAACTATATTTTCATTTCTTTCTTTACTTATTCCTTTTGGTATTTTTAGTGAGCATTGGATGCTGATTGCAGTCAATTTGGATACTCCAACGATTTATTTACTGGATTCAATGCATGGATATCCATCAAACCGACCACGCATGATGGCATTTGTTAATTTTTAATACAGTAGATCCATCATTTTAAAACAAAACATCTAGTTATATAATTTATGTTATCTTTTAAAGAGGATTCTGTTATGATAGGGCGGTGCATCAATATCGTCTAATGCATGGAATGAATCCAGGGCATAAGGATGAGCAAGCCTAAAATATCTACAACTATAAAAGTATCTAGGTATATATAATAACATTGCACTATCCAAACACATATAAAAAAATTAATTATTGTTGTCGATGATTCTGCAGTGTCCAAAACAAACAAACAAAAAGGATTGTGGTTATTATGTTTGTAAATTTATGAAAGAGATCGTATTTCATCAACAAACTAGCATCCCTAATGATGTATTTTTGAAAATAATTACGAGTTTATTTAAATTATTTATTAATCCTTTGTGTATTTATATTTGTTCATTACTACCATGATTGTCGCAAAAACTCATATTTCGAAGATGATATACATGTGTTTAGAAATGAATGTGCGACATACCTGATGGATGATTGTACACAAATAGAATAATGTTGAATTCCTACTACTTATGTTATATATATATGATCATTGACTATCCTCCAACCTTCTTTGGTGAATTGAGAATGCACCAATGTATTGAAATCTTAATTTATTACTCAATGTTTTCTATCCCCAAATTCATATTAATGATCTTTGAACAAATCAATATTGAAGTAAGGCATGTTGGTGTGCAGTGCGTATGGGGTGAATGACAAAACCACCGGGGATCAACAAAATCCATTTTCCAACAAACGATGGATGGAAACAACAAATATGGTCTATATCCACCATTTTCAATTAGATATAGGGCCTAAATATAAATATTGCTGAAATTAAAGTAGAGGGATCAGATTCAACATGCAGAGATAGTATTTGAGCGCATGTGTGCCCCTTGGTTCATTTTTATGAAATTTCAATGTTCTATATCTTGTTTGTTTGAACTTATATTTGAGAACATGTGTTGTTGTTTGACTTTCACAATTATTTCTAGGTAGATGCATGAGATAATCGGTATCGTTGAGGGATTTTTTGGAACCAAAATATGTGTCCTAGGATAATTCAAGTAAGGGAATGTCTGGTTGAGATGAAATCCATGCTCAAACAACCAGTGCATCATCAAAATAATCAACCATGTGATGCACCAACATGTAGAATCTGGTCCTTATGATGTTTTGAGGTGTTTATGGAAGGTATGGGGGTATGATGAGCCCCATGGCCACCACCAATAATTTTTACAGATATCTACAAGTGTTTTTTGTGCCCCGTACCTCTTTACAAGGATCACGCCATTCACACGGTCCATCATAGCACGTATGTCCCATTAATCCCATTGCTACTCTTAGAATAACCTGAGAATCTAACAATGCATAATCCCCACAAAACACATACTCATCCAACCAAGAGTTTTCCTAGTGTGAAGGGAAGTAACCATGGGTAATACCCACACTATACCTCTTTTAAATATATGGGTTTTGATCCTTTTATTCTAAATAGGGTACGTAGGAAGCCTCCATGAGGTTAAATCCCAACCAACGGTAAACCATGATGACCCCCTCACTAGGGTACACATTCACTTAGAGTCCATCCTTTTTTCCTTAGTAGCATCTGAATAAGTCTTCAAAAGGATAAACCTTACCATTATGGGATGCACCACACTTGGGTCAGACCTCATTTGGCGTTTTGATCCATATATCAGGTAAACATTCCAGGTGCTCCCTCATAGAGATTCACCTACCTGGTCCACCTTTATAAGTGTTTTGATCCACCCATTACATCTCTATAAGATATTAAATCATGACCCTCTATCCTTGTGGGATGTTAAACTCGTGGAATACCAAATGTTAAACATGGGTTTCCATTTCGTGGAGAATCCCTTTGATGATGATGAATACATGTGACTAATGTTATAGTGTACAGACATTCCACTGATTCCCAATGTGAATACTTTCCTAACAAAATTATTATGTCCTGGAATGACCCTTATGAATGTCCTGATATAGTCATTGTAAATAACCATTATCCATAAAGATATGGAACCAGGAACATGTTTCACGAACAACATCTTATTCTATAAGGGAGACTCATACTAGGTAATGAGTTCTGAGGAGGAATCCATGGATGGAATCAATGAAATCTCATCACCTTGTTTCAATCAAGGTGAATACATATCTTTATATGTGATGAATGTCACTCACCTTTGAAACAAATGAATGTGTGGTACAATGCACCGCCATCGAACATCAACATGCTCCAGGAAACGTGCCCCTACAGAAAATGTCAAAAACATATGTCATGCTGAATCATACATGGAATCCCATTTTCTCATAGGTACCTCTCCAAAAACAAGATGTAAATTGAGGTTCCCTATAAAAGACTATAGTATAATTAAATCCATGTAAAAAGATAATCTCAATTAAAAATTGAATTTTGATTTTCTTATAATTTTTTTCATATAAAATTTTTATAAATTGAGATTATTTGGTCATCCAATTGATCATAACCCATATTTAATTCTTCCATCGAGGGGTACATGAAAACCTAACATAATATGCCACAGAAATCTTGTCCCACTTCCATGTCAGAACTGGAAGTATTTGAAGGAAACCTAAAGGTCTCTAATGCTCGGATTTGATGTGTTGGTATGTATAATAATGAGATAAATTTTCATTGATATCTCATCTAATACATGGACACAATAATCTTCATGGTATATAATATACATCTTATTAGTACATTGGTACACTTCCAATGGGGAAATATGGAATTCCATAATAACAAAAAATAATAATTGAAAAATGTAAAACATACAAGTTCTATTAGGTGTTTCAGACTTGTATTGGTGCTAGAGGGATGTCATTGGGTTTTGGGAGGATATCAAGGATGATTCGGGTAGTCATTCTATTGAAATGTAGTGACATTATGCCACTCATAGTGTGAAAGGGTAATTCACAACATGAATTCATTTAATAGGGTAATAATGGTCATGAATGGGTAAATGGGTTCAAGTAAGGGTTTGGACCCAAAATATAGTGATGTCACCACATGGTTCATTTCATGTAACAAGATTTATATCTTATTTTTTTGTGGGTGATGGGATTATAAAGTATAAACCTCCTCAGGTTTCTTCGTTTGGGAACTAAGTTCTTAGGGGGTGGCCAAACCCCATTCCCCTTCTTCCTTTCCCTTATACCTAAGTGGATTATCGGCTGTTCATCATTTCAAATCAATGTGGTATATTATCGTACATCTTCTTTGCTTCTCTAACTTCTTGCTCAAAGATTTTCATTCGATTTTAGGGTTTTAGGTGTAATTATTATACCATAGTATGGATAAATCATTGTTCATCAAGGGATATTTATATATGACTCTTAGAGCATGTATCAAAATTTCATAAACTAGTAATCAATCATTATTTGATGCAGATTATATTTTGTGGAAGATTTATTATATGGGTTTTCAAAAATTTAGGCTTAATTTTTCATAAATTTAGTAATATAGATTGTGGATTTAGTGTTTTGTAGTCTTAGGGGTGCGTCATGAGTGGATCACCCCTAGTTTCTCAGCATTCTGGCTTTGTTGGATTTCACGATGAGTTTAGCACCTATTATACCATGATGGAGTTTTGGTTAAAATTAACTAATTATGTAATTTAATGTTTTTTGACATTAATACAAGTGATCATGGACTCAGTTGTGGTTGGTATGAACTGAAGATAGATTATTGGACTTCTTGTTGAGGTAAGGGCGTTGACCTAATTGTGTCTCTTAGTTAATTGGTTATTTTATGTTTTGTGCCTCACTAGTATAATTCCATTTAGCAAGACCATTATTTATTTCATTATTGTATTAATAAAATAATATTTGTTTTATTATGTATGTAACATCCCATGTAAGTAATGAATAATAGATATTTTTATCTATGTCTATTAATGATTAAGATAGTGTTATAGAGGCTTAAAATGAAAATAAATACAATCTTATGCATGGAATACACTAATATTCTTAAAAGATTGTTTTAGTGCCTTTTGATGGCAAACCATTTTTGAATCTATATTTTGACAATTTTATAAACTATGTTTGTCAAAATAATCTTATCCTTTATGATTGGGACATCAAAATTTACCTTGTGTGAATTTTTGGTATTTTTCTGACAATGTTCATTTTTTAATGAATAGTGAAAAATACTGCATTTTACATCAAAACTGCTTTTTAATCTAATTTATTTATATGATTAGATTATGTTTTTAATTGGTTTTGAAGTGAAATTAGAATATATTTTTACCATTTTATCCAATGGTGGTCATTTGAATCAATTTCACTTTGAAATTAGACTTAAACTGGTGTCAATCTTTTGATACTTATTGTTTTGTAAAAACACGCTATTTGCTCTGGCAGCGGGAATTAATTATTAAATTAATTAATGTGACTTATATGATTTGAATTTTTTAAAATAGACTTCATTTTTGAATTCTTAATATCAAATATAGCTTAGGGTGAATTTGTTGTAATTTTCTGAAAAACTTCAATTTTTGATGAATAGTGAAACCACTAAGTGGTAATCAAGCAAACTGATTTTTCAGTTAAATGAAATTTTACCACTAATGTGTATTGAATTTTGAAAATCCGACATACATGGTTGTCATTAAGAAGTAAAATGTGGTTCAATGAGATTAAAATAATTTTTTGGTGAATAGTAACTTATTAAGTTTTTAATCGCGATTAGTGGTAATTAGTGTAGTTTAAGGTATAAATAATGCTTTAATAATATGAAATGACCTAGAAACATGTCCCAACATTATTGGTTGTGTCATGTCCGACCAAGACAAGCCATGGGTCAACTTGGGGACCCCATGGAGACATTTTGGTTGGGAAATGACATAAATAACGTTTTATTTAATGTAAAAGTAAAAATGACACAAACATAATATGTTTTACAAAAACAATTTTTACATGGGGTTATAAAGATCAGATTTTTGATTATAAATAGTAATTGGAAAGATAAAAAGATTTAATACATCATAGTATTTTTCTTTATGATTTTTAGACATTAAATAAATTAAATTATTTATGACATAATAATGATGCAGCGATGACATCATTATTTGACGATTTAAATAAAATGGAATGATAATGTAAAATCTATGAACTACACATGTCCAAAACCAATTGGATGAGTGGATTTAGAACCCTTATCACCTTATCCAAGAATTATATCAATGTGGTACCTTTTGAAACCGAAACACATTTTCAAATAAAGTAATATTTCTTTACTTTCCAAAAGTGCCCCTCCTCTCCTCTTATAAAAGGCCCCCACCTCTACCTCATTTCACACACTAATCAAGCCTTTGGATCGGCCAACCCCTGCCCATTTACTCTCTCCACATCCCTCTCCTCATCCTAGAGGATTCCCTTTGGGCATAATCCTTTCAAAGGAAGCCTTTAGACTCAAATCAAAAGGAGATACACTTTTAATGATAATTCATTCTCTCATGTTCATTTGTTTTATTTTGCTTCTCCAACCCCCTAAACTCTTTTTATTTACTTATTTTGTAAGAACACCAGTATCTTAAATATACTAGGATGTTGTTATAAGATTTATTTGAGCTACACTCTCACACAACTGCATCAAATGGTTAAAGAACATACGGTTTCCGTGGATGGCGAAATTCTGCCTCCCGAAACGATGATTGTTCAATACTCATTTAACACCTTCAAAGGTGGCCATTATGATGTCACTATTTTTATATATGATATATAATATGTTTATGTTTTCCTTAAGATTCTGTTTTTTTAATTTTGGGCATACCTTTATGGTTTCCATTATGGGTAAACACGATATCTTCATTTTAGGAAGTGCGGACTACCGCCCCCTCAAAGTGATTTGATTCGTTAAATACCATATGTGGGACATATAATGGATGGAACTATGATATTATATATGATATTATACTGGAATTATAATATACCTTTATATCATTATGATTCCATTCTATAAAATACGAAATAGAAATGAAAGTAGCGTGCATGCGTACGTACGGCTTACCGTCTCCATGAACGGTGCATTTCATTTCTTACCTCTAAATGATTATGTAATATTATAAATGCAAGTATGTACTGGATATATATGACATATATGATATCTACATCATGAATACCATTTTGGATATAATGAACCTTTGACCAAATTAACAACATGTAAGTGTAAGAAGTCTATTTTTGACTTAAGAACCAAATACCGACAAAATGAACATTATTAACTTAACTGATTACATGATGTTCATAACATGGTATAAAAGGAATAATGAACTAGAAAAAGATTCATAAACAAGTATAGATTAACTCAAGTTTATTATTTAGGATATTAAAGAATGGTCGGGTCAAGTCGGATACGAGGTATGGGACTTCGTCTCAATCTCCTTTCATTGAGGCATATTTTATTTTATACACAACTTTCTTTTATACGATGTATAAACCCCTTTGACTTTTACGTTTATTCAAAAGGAATCTTTTTTATACGAAGCGTTTACTAAACAACAAAAGGGAATGTTTTTGTCGTACGTATGCGGCGAGAACGACTTCTCCGCCGTCGTAACCGTTATTTGAGTTTCGGCTTCCTCTACAAGCCATACATTCTTTTTTTAAAAGAAAAATAAATACCATGTTTTACTTTGGTATTGAAAATGGTTTTCATAATGTTTTTATTATATCAATGTGTTGTATTGATATCTCTTGATTGAAATGTGGAAATGTTATGTTTCCTTTATGCATGTTTTATGTGATATGATTATGTTATGGTTCTTGGGAATTATTATGAAGACGGGTGGTTCCGTGATAAACTAAGGGCGGGTGAGCCCGTTATATCTCTCCAATGCATTGGGTAACGCGAAGGAGTGAAACCTTAAGGTTTCTCCGAATAGATTTTAGGGAATATACTATGATGGGTATTCCAAACGTAACCAAGAGGGTTACTCCCTATGTAAGAATATTATGAATGCCTCAAGTTACCTTTATGTCTTATGATTTCTATGATTTATTCATGATTTTATGAGGTATGTTAAAGTGCCTATGTTTTATGGGTAAAGTATGATTTCATTCTTATGTATATATAAACTCATGTTTCCTTTCCGTGTT
Organism: Viscum album; assembly: GCA_963277665.1. Classification (NCBI taxonomy): domain Eukaryota; kingdom Viridiplantae; phylum Streptophyta; class Magnoliopsida; order Santalales; family Viscaceae; genus Viscum; species Viscum album. The sequence goes on along the minus strand of OY728163.1, from coordinate 1,202,800,254 downwards.
TTTTTTATAACCCATACTGAGTTTTTATGCTCATCCCAAATTTTTGAAATGTTTTTCACAGGTCAAGCGAAAGGTACGTGATAAGATGATAGAGTCAAGGATGTGTCAAGAAATAATCCATGTTTTATTTTAAATGTGTTTCCATTGATGGGAATGAATAATACTATCTTTATGTAACCACTTTGTTTATATATGGAATGTAATGCAAGTTTTATGATCTAATTCTCTAAAACTCTAAACCCGAAAAGATCCTCAATGTGTAATCTTGTAATAACTCAAGATTAAGCAAGGTTTAAGGCTGGGGCCTTATAGTTGGTATCAAAGGTCAATTTAGATAACTTTAGGAGTTAGAATTCTATTAAATGATTATCCAAAAATATTTTTTTTTTGAAATGATATAGAATTTAAAGATTACCATGTTGCTTCATCTAAGAAATGTTTGTTCAGAATGGTTTTCCGTAGAGGAAACAGGGAAGCAGTGCTAGGAAGGCATACAGAAGGAAATAACCTTCCGAATCAGCATCCAGAAATGGTCGGAATTGGAACTGAACTGTTTATTGCAGTAATGGCGCAGTTGACTCAAGCGATAAATGGCGGTGGTATCCATGCACGAGATCATCCCGAACAACCACAGAGGAACATGTCAGTGGTGGAACATTTCATGAGGCAACATCCACCATCATTCAGAGGATCATCTGACCTTGTGCTAGATGAAGGGTGGATTAAATCACTGGAGAAGATTTTTGATGTCATGGGGTGTTCAGACAATCAAAATGTTAGTCTTTCTATTTACCGTTTGGAGGGTGAAGCAGATCAGTGGTGGTTGATGGTTAAAAATATCAGGGATTTCGATGAGATTGATGCTCTTGACTGGGATGAATTCAAAGGTATGTTTCTTGAGAAGTATTTTCCTAAGGCTGTTCGACTTAGGATGGAAAAGCAATTCTTGGAATTGAGGCAAGAGGAAGACTCAGTGGCTGCCTATGAAGAAAGGTTCACTCGATTGGCAAGGTATGCTCCAAATTTTATCCGGGACCTTGATAGTAAAATCAATCGTTTTTACTCAGGATTAAAGCCAAAGTATCGAAGGGAATTAGCTTCTCGTGAGTTTAAAAGTTATGAAAAGATTCTTCGATGTGCTGAGAAGGTGGAAATGGAGTTTGCCGATGACCAAGTTTTCTATAAAAACCAACAGAAGAAGAGACCGAGGTGGTAGGAGAAAGGTAAGAATTATTCAAAAAAGTCTGATGGTAAGAGAACTAAGTTTCCAGTTTGTGATAAATGTGGCAAAAGGCATACTGGGGAATGTCTTCTGAATTCTGGGAAGTGCTACTGATGTGGTAAGATGGGACATAAGGCTCGTGATTTCACTGAAAAGGATCAAGGTGAAGGTAAGAACAAATTTGATTTACAGTTAGTGAAATGTTATAAGTGCAATGAGATGGGTCACTATGAAAACGAGTGTCCGACAAAGAGCTTGAGTGATGGGAAGCAGTTAGACTACAAGCAGAAAGGGGTGGTGAAATCCTTTGCAACTACTTCAGCAGATGTCGGGCCATCAAATGAAGTTGTATCAGGTACTTTGTTTGTTTGTCCAGATTATGCCGGTGTGTTGTTTGATTCGGGGTCTACACATTCTTTCATCTCTGAAACCTTTTCTAGTAAAATGGGAATACCATCTCAAGAAATGACTCCTGAACTTTTGGTAAAAACACCTGGGGGGAATGTTGAGGCAAAAAGAATTTATAAGAATCTTCCTATCCTTATCTGTGGAAAGAACCTACTTGCAAACCTTATTGTTCTACCTCTAGTAGAGTTTGATGTTATCCTGGGTATGGATTGGCTCTCTATTTACCATGCTAAGATTGACTGTTGAGCTAAAGAATTTTCTTTTCAGAAAGACTTTCAGTTTGTTTACAAGAATGAACCCTTACTTTTGATAACATATCAAGAGGCCGAGAAACTTGTGAAAGATGGAAATTAATGTTACCTTGCACACGTCGTTGAAAATAAAGGAACTATTCAGATTAATGATGTGCCAGTGGTAAATGAGTATCCTGATGTTTTTCCATATGAGTTTCCTGGAATAATACCAGATCGGGAAGTTGAGTTTACTGTTGACTTAGTTCCTGATGCTAAGCCAATTTCAAAACCCCCTTATCGAATGGCACAAATTGAACTTTTAGAGTTGAAGGAGCAATTGCAAGATTTATTAGAGAAAGGTTTCATTAGACCTAGAACATCACCATGGGGTGCTCCTGTTTTATTTGTTAAAAAGAAAGATGGTTCTATGAGACTTTGCATTGATAATAGAGCCTTGAATAATATCACTGTTAAGAACAAATATCCTTTGCCTCATATCGATGATTTGTTTGATCAGCTCCAGGGAGCTCAGTTTTTTTCAAAGATTGACCTGAGATCGGGGTACCATCAGCTGAAGGTAAAGGAGGCAGATATTCCGAAGACCACGTTCCATACGAGATATGGCCATTATGAATTTGTAGTAATGCCTTTTGGGCTAACCAATGCACCTGTTGTATTCATGTACTTAATGAATAGAATTTTCCAAGAGTTCTTGGATAAGTTTGTGGTGGTTTTCATTGATGATATTTTGGTGTTTTCTAAAAGTAAAGAGGAGCATGAAAAACATTTAAGGGTTATCTTGCAAACCTTAAAAGAAAAGAAACTATATGGGAAATTCAGCAAGTGTGAGTTTTGGTTAAAACAAATTTCTTTCCTTGGTCACATTGTTTCTAAAGATGGAATAACTGTTGATCCTGCAAAAACAAAAGTTGTGGAAGAATGGCCAAGACCCACAAATGTAACCGAGATTCGTAGATTCCTTGGTTTGGCGGGCTATTACCGAAGGTTTGTTAGAAATTTTTCATGGTTATCTAGTCCAATGACTAAGCTAACTCAGAAGGGTGTTAAGTTTATCTGGACAAAAGAATGTGATGATTGTTTTCAGGAATTGAAAAGAAGATTGGTGAATGCTCCAGTTTTGGCACTACCTTCCAGGAATGGTGAGTTTGTTATATACAGTGATGCTTCATTGAAAGGACTTGGTTGCGTCCTAATGCAGAATGATCTGGTAATTGCTTATGCTTCACGACAGTTGAAAACTCATGAGGTAAATTACCCTACACATGATTTGGAACTAGCTGCTGTTGTTTTTGCTTTGAAAATTTGGAGGCACCATTTGTATGGAGTAAAGTGTGAAATATATACCGATCACAAAAGTTTAAAGTATATATTCACTCAGAAAGAGTTAAACATGAGACAAAGGAGATGGCTGGAATTAATCAAGGATTATGATTGTACAATTCATTACCATCCGGGAAAAGCAAATAAAGTGGCTGATGCTTTGAGTCGAAAAAGTAATGCTTCATTAACAATGTTGCGTTTGGAACGTGATCCTTTGGTTAACTATTTGATGAACTTTGGCATAAAAGTTTTTGGTGTAGGAAGTCCTTCTGTTTTGTTTCAGGTATCAGTGAGATCTTCTCTATCAGATAGAATCAAGCAGGCACAGAAGCAAGATAGTGAGTTGCAGAAAAAGGTAGAGCTGGTTCAGAAAGGTAAGTTGCCTGAATTCAACATTGATAATGATTGTGTTTTGAGATTTGGGAAGAGATTGTGTGTGCCTTGTGATTCATAGTTGAAGAGAGAGCTGTTATGTGACGCTCATAGTTCTCCGTTTTCAGTTCATCCGGGCAGTACTAAGATGTATAGAGATCTGCGGGAGTATTACTGGTGGGATGGAATGAAAAGAGATATTGCTGATTTTACTGTGAAGTGTTTGACATGTCAACAGGTTAAAGCAGAGCGGCAGTTACCGAAAGGGATGCTTCAGCCTTTACCAGTGCCAGAGTGGAAATGGGAGAATATATCCATGGACTTTGTTATTGGATTACCGAAGACATCTCGAGGTAATAATGCAATCTGGGTTATTGTTGATCGCTTGACCAAATCTTCTCATTTCCTTGCTATATGAGATACTTTCTCTCTTGACCAACTTTCCCGTTTGTATCTTAAAGATATAGTCAGGTTACATGGAGTTCCTCTCTCCATTGTATCGGATCGTGATCCCAGGTTTACTTATAACTTTTGGAAAGGCCTTCAGAAGTCGTTGGGTACTGAATTAAATTTTAGTACATCTTTTCATCCTCAATAAGATGGGCAGTCAGAACAAACAATTCAGACATTGGAGGATATGCTATGAGCTTGTTCTATGGATTATCAGGGATGTTGGGACCGACATCTTTCTTTGGTTGAGTTTTCATATAATAACAGTTTTCATTCCAGTATACAGATGGCGCCATTTCAGGCATTATATGGGAAGCGGTGTCGAACTCCAGCTTTCTGGGATGAAGTGGGTGAAAGGAAGTTGATGGGACCAGAATTGGTAGAAGAGATGGCAGAAAAAGTTCAGCTGATTCAGAAACACATGAGAACAACTCAGAGCAGGCAGAAGAGTTATGCGGATAACCGGAGGAAGGATCTATCTTTCAAGGTAGGTGATCGTGTTTTTCTCAAGGTTTCTCCTTGGAAAAGTCTGATGAGATTTGGTAAGAAAGGAAAGTTGAGTCCAAGGTTCATTGGACCATATGAAATTCTAGAGAGAGTTGGATCAGTTGCATACTGAGTGGCTTTACCTCCGAGTTTATCTCAGGTACACAATGTTTTTCACGTTTCGATGTTGAGAAAGTATATGCCAGATCCATCTCATGTTTTGAGCCCAGAGGTAGTTCAGCTGGAAGAGAACCTATCTTATGAGGAACAACCACTCCAGAATCTTGACCACAGGGAGCAAGTGTCACGAAATAAGGTGATTCATCAGGTAAAGGTTTTGTGGAAAAACCACATGATTGAAGAGGCAACATGGGAATCTGAAAATGCAATGAGGGATAAGTACCCCCATTTATTCGAAAAGTAAATAAATTGCGGGGACACAATTTTCTAAAGGGGGGAAGGATGTAACATCCCAAGTAAGTAATTAATAATAGATATTTTTATCTATGTCTATTAATGATTAAGATAGTGTTATAGAGGCTTAAAATGAAAATAAATACAATCTTATGCATGGAATACACTAATATTCTTAAAAGATTGTTTTAGTGCCTTTTGATGGAGAACCATTTTTGAATATATATTTTGACAATTTTATAAACTATGTTTGTCAAAATAAACTTATCCTTTATGATTGGGACATCAAAATTTACCTTCTGTGAATTTTAGGTATTTTTCTGACAATGTTCATTTTTTAATGAATAGTGAAAAATACTGCATTTTACATCAAAACTGCTTTTTAATCTAATTTATTTATATGATTAGATTATGTTTTGAATTGGTTTTGAAGTGAAATTAGAATATATTTTTACCATTTTATACAATGGTGGTCAATGGAATCAATTTCACTTTGAAATTAGACTTAAACTGGTGTCAATCTTTTGATACTTATTGTTTTGTAAAAACACGCTATTTGCTCTGGCAGCGGGAATTAATTATTAAATTAATTAATGTGACTTATATGATTTGAATTTTGTAAAATAGACTTCATTTTTGAATTCGGAATATCAAATATAGCTTAGGGTAAATTTTTGGTAATTTTCTGAAAAACTTCAATTTTTGATGAATAGTGAAACCACTAAGTGGTAATCAAGCAAACCGATTTTTCAGTTAAATGATAGTTTACCACCAATGTGTATTGAATTTTGAAAATCCGACACACATGGTTGTCATTAATAAGTAATATGTGGTTCAATGAGATTAAAATAATTTTTTGGTGAATAGTAACTTATTAAGTTTTTAATCGCGATTAGTGGTAATTAGTGTAGTTTAAGGTATAAATAATGCTTTAATAATATGAAATGACCTAGTAACATGTCCCAACCTTATTGGTTGTGTCATGGCCGACCAAGACAAGCCATGGGTCAACTTGGGGACCCCATGGAGACATTTTGGTTGGGAAATGACATAAATAACTTTTTATTTAATGTAAAAGTAAAAATGACACAAACATAATATGTTTTACGAAAACAATTTTTACATGGGTTTATAAAGATCCTATTTTTGATTATAAATAGTCATTGGAAAGCTAAAACGATTTCCTACATCATGGTATTTTTTTTATGATTTTTAGACCTTAAATAAATTAAATTATTTATGACATAATAATGATGCAGCGATGACATCATTATTTGACGATTTAAATAAAATGGAAAGATAATGTAAAATCTATGAACTACACATGTCCAAAACCAATTAGATGAGTGTATTTCGAACCCTTATCACCTTATCCACGAATTATATCAATGTGGGACCTTTTGAAACCGAAACACATTTTCAAATAAAGTAATATTTCTTTACTTTCCAAAAGTGCCCCTCCTCTCCTCTTATAAAAGGCCCCCACCTCTACCTCATTTCACACACTACTCAAGCCTTTGGCTCGGCCAACCCCTGCCCATTTACTCTCTCCACATCCCTATCCTCATCCTATAGGATTCCCTTTGGGCATAATCCTTTCAAAGGAAGCCTTTAGACTCAAATCAAAAGGAGATACACTTTTAAAGGTAATTCATTCTCTCATGTTCATTTGTTTTATTTTGCTTCTCCAACCCCCTAAAATCTTTTTATTTACTTCTTTTGTAACAACACCAGTATCTTCAATATACTAGTATGTTGTTATAAGATTTATTTGAGCTAAACTCTCACACAACTGCATCAAATGGTTAAAGAACATACGGTTTCCGTGGATGGAGAAATTCTGCCTCCCGAAACGATGATTGTTCAATACTCATTTAACACCTTTTTAGGTGGCCATTATGATGTCACTATTTTTATATATGATATATAATATGTTTATGTTTTCCTTAAGCTTATGTTTTTTTCATTTTGGGCATACCTTTATGGTTTCCATTATGGGTAAACACGATATCTTCATTTTAGGAAGTGCGGACTACCGCCCCCTCAAAGTGATTTGATTTGTTAAATACCATATGTGGGACATATAAAATATAGAACTATGATATTATATATTATATTATATTATACTGGAATTATAATAGACCTTTATATCATTATGATTCCATTCTATAAAATACGAAATAGAAATGAAAGTAGTGTTTATGCGTACGTACGGCTTACCGTCTCCATGAATGGTGCATTTCATTTCTTACCTCTAAATGATTATGTAATATTATAAATGCAAGTATGTACTGGATATATATGACATATATGATATCTACATCATGAATACCATTATAGATATAATGAACCTTTGACCAAATTAACAACATGTAAGTGTAAGAAGTCTATTTTTGACTTAAGAACCAAATACCGACAAAATGAACATTATTAACTTAACTGATTACATGATGTTCATAACATGGTATAAAAGGAATAATGAACTTGAAAAATATTCATAAGAAAGTATAGATTAACTCATGTTTATTATTCAGGAGATTAAAGAATTATCGGGTCAAGTCGGATATGAGGTATGGGACTTCGTCTCAATCTCCTTTCATTGAGGCATATTTTATTTTATACACAACTTTCTTTTATACGGTGTATAAACCCCTTTGACTTTTACATTTATTCAAAAGGAATCTTTTTTATATGAAGCATTTACTAAACGACAAAAGGGAATGTTTTTTTCGTACGTATGCGGCGGCAACGACTTCTCCGTCGTCGTAACCGTTATTTGAGTTCCGGCTTCCTCTACAAGCCATACCTTCTTTTTTTAAAAGAAAAATAAATACCATGTTTTACTTTGGTATTGAAAATGGTTTTCATAATGTTTTTATTATATCAATGTGTTGTATTGATATCTCGTGATTGAAATGTGGAAATGTTATGTTTCCTTTATGCATGTTTTGTGTGATATGATTATGTTATGGTTCTTGGGAATTATTATGAAGACGGGTGGTTCCGTGATAAACTAAGGGCGGGTGAGCCCGTTATAGCTCTCCAATGCATTGGGTAACGCGAAGGAGTGAAATGTTAAGGTTTCTCCAAAGAGATTTTAGGGAATATACTGTGATGGGTATTCCAAACGTAACCAAGAGGGTTACTCCCTACGTAAGAATGTTATGAATGCCTCATGTTACCTTTATGTCTTATGATTTCTATGATTTATTCGTGATTTTATGAGGTATGTTAAAGTGCCTATGTTTTATGGGTAAAGTATGATTTCATTCTTATGTATATATGAACTCATGTTTCCTTTCAATGTTTTTTTTATAACCCATACTGAGTTTTTATGCTCATTTCAAGTTTTTGAAATGTTTTTCATAGGTCAAGGGAAATGTACGTGATAAGATGATAGAGTCAAGGATGTGTCAAGAAATAATCCATGTTTTATTTTAAATGTGTTTCCATTGATGGGAATGAAGAATACTATCTTTATGTAACCACTTTGTTTATATATGGAATGTAATTCAAGTTTTATGATCTAATTCTCTAAAAATCTAAACCCGAAAAGATCCTCAATGTGTAATCTTGTAATAACTCAAGATTAAGCAAGGTTTAAGGCTGGGGCCTTATAATGTAGGTGAAATCTTTTTCCTCAATTCGAATTCTTTGTTCGAAAACCACCGCTATGGACGACAATTTTTTAGAGCGGATGGATGCAAAAAGGATGGAACATCATTGTTTTTTTAACTATGTTGGATAATTGTAATTGTAACCAAATTAAACATTGCTTGAAATGTATATAGAATTGTGTTGTTTTGTATTCATGATATCAAGTAAATGTATGTATCATTTTTGTTCTTCTATGCTTTGTATGTGGGTGTTGTTTGTACTGTGTGCAGGTGTTCTTTGTGTTGTTTGTAGGTGATGTAGTTTGTACAGGTTCTGTGTAGGTTATGTGAAGGTTTTGGTTTTGCATAAGATCTTTGGCCTTTATCAGTGCAAGTTAAGCACTGATAAATGGATAATATATTAGCACTATTTTAAGCTCTGATAAAGGTAGTTTTTATCAGTGCTCAAAATAACACTGATAAAGGTATGGTTTATCAGCGATATTTTGAGTGGTCATATATTATACATTTATCAGCGCTGAAAATAGTTCTAATAAAGACTACCTTTATCAGTGCTAGTTTGAGCGCTGAAAAAGGGACCCCCTTTATCTTCTCTAAGATTAACAGCACTTTTTAGCACTGTTAAAGGCGGTTGTTAGTGCTATTATAAGCCATATTTTTAGTAGTGAGAGAAATATAAAAATCAATATTTTATGGAAAGTGATATAGAATAAGGTTTAGAGAAAGTTAACTACCAGAATGACATAAATCCATGATGATTTAATGGACCATCAGATTCATCGAATAATAAAGTACTAGGATAATTGTTTTTTATTTCATGATCCTTTTCCAAAAGATTATGAACATGAAAAAGTATACTTACTTTATTTCATTACAATCTCATCATTAGTCATGTCTTGAAAAAATTCCACTACATCTCTAATTTAATGAAATGAAGTTTAATTTGTCATTTGTAAAGTGTTATTAGATCATTCTATAGAATGATAGGTCATTCCATCTGTCTTAATAAAACAATCATCATAGGTAATCCAATATGCATAGGTCTACCTATAGTAAGATAATACATTAATCTAACAAACATCAACCAGGATATAAATTATACTATCCCTAAATGGATAACATTACAATAATTCCAAAAACTAAAAATATAAAACATTATAAGGAGGTGAGCTAAATTGACTAAAATTTTCTCCCATGTCTAATTTGGTAGTTTATGGTTGTCACATTCGAAACATCTGAATACCTTAAACATATATTCTCTTGAAATATTGTCACATTCGAAACATCTAAATACCTTAAACATATATTCTCTTGAAATATGATAATAACATAAATTACCATAGAACTTTAGTGACAACATTCATTCTATAAAAATCAACTTGTTCCACACATCGAATATACCAAAAAATTTATACACTAAAACCATGATATCAATTTGTAATTTTATTAGTTATGAGCTCATTAATACTATCAAACATATTATTTTCTTCTTAACCCTTAATTTTGAACATATCATCTTCTTTCCAAAAATATTTCAATCACTTTTCATGGTTACAAATACCATATAATTTTGGAAATCCAAAGTATACCAATACATATATATTTCAATATTCCATAACACTATAAATGAGATTCCACAAAAACTATTTTGAAATCCCATTAAATAAACACTTAATAATTCGACTAATTCATTTTCATACTCAAAATCACCAATAGTGATTGCATGTGACATAGCATTTTATATTTTCATAAGAGGATGCTGATGTAGATCATCATTAACCCTTAGATTAGGGAATTAGTTTGAATAATTCCCTATTTCCTTGCACTTATATCATTGAAGTGTTGGTGGTGCATTTTCTGTAGTCTTTTCCCCATTAACATTGAAGTTCCCATACTAGTGTGAATCACTAAGAGGAGGACGGGGTGAATCAGTGATCTCTTTTAATTTTTTTAATAATTGATTTTGTTAAATTACAACACTATGGATGATAAAAGACTTGATATACTCTTTTTGTGTCTCTTAGCCTTACCTATAATGATGTTGTAAATTTAAACTCACTGAACAAAAGGATTTACATGGTTCGGTTCAAAGGCCTTCTCCTTACAGTGTTGCTTAGTCTCCCCAACCTAGATTATCCAATATAATTTAGTTAGTAATTACAATGGTTGATACAGAGTCACATTATATCTCTCTTGAGTCCTAGAAGAGGTTATTTATAATGCTTCACAATGATTTACCAGAGTCCCATTGTCCTATTTCAAAGTCCCATGGAAGACTTCTCCTCCTCCCAGAATCTCATAGGGTTCTTCTAGCTCTCGAGTCATACAAGTAGCTTTTTTCATTAAGTTGTTATTTTATTCATTGTAGATGATCTTCTGATCTTACCACATAGGCTTGCTAAAGCCAACATACATGTGAATATTTTAAAGGATCTTAAACAACCTTTGGTAAGGTCTGTTGGCCTTGCACAATATTTTTCATCACTTGAGTTGATCAGTTCTTAGTCTCAACAATGGTCAGGAAATTACTTCTTCTAATGAGTACCTAGTCTCACTGATATGTGTTCAAGTGGTTCACACAGCCTCTTCGAGAATGGGAGAATAATCCTGAACAATATCAGGTCAGTATTCCTTCTTGGATTCTCAAATAATTTAAACATATATAAAATATCGTATTCAACTATGTTTGGCTTCAGTCTTAGTTATTATTCACTTCATGCATGGATTTAATGGGATTTAATACCTCTTGTAGTTGGATATCTAATATTCTTGTTCTTTAGTGCAATAAATTAATGCACTAAGACTTCTCCTTGTTTTCTTGTCAATAATCACATACACTTATGTAATTATTCAAACACTAAGGATCAGCTCTCTTGGAATCATCAGAATTGATTATTCTTCATGCATGAGTTTCATGGAATTTATTCTTATTTTTTACACACGTGCACTAATAATATTAATTCTTCTTTTAATTTAATCCATGTGTGCATGTGTGTGCATGCATGTATGCAAAATCCTTTTATTCATTGTGTGAAAACATCAAAGGAAAAAACACAATGATTACACAAACAATCTCTTCTCTTTATCCCATTCTCTTTCTCTTTCTCTTCTTTTGGGACATAGAATACACATACACACTTGTTATTATTAATTAGGGTCCAAAGGGTGTGTTTTAATTTTACTCCTTCCTCTTTATTCACTTGATCAAAAACACATTTTTCTTATGTTTTTAGGCACATTAACTCCAGCATGCATTCACCCTCCTTCTTCTTTTAGTAAAGCACACACACAACCCGAATGCACGAAAATGTCTTCTCCACGTAGCAAGGATGTGAGGAAATATTCTTCTTTTTACGAACCAGATGGGTTTACGGTTTCTCTGTTTCTTTGGCGAAACCAAACCTCCTTCTTTCGAGAATGGAATCCCCATGCTTTGGCTTGGGGTACTATATTTATAAGAGAGGGATCTTCCTCAATTATTCTTCAAACCCTCGAGAGATGTGCTTCAAATCTTTATATGAATAATCCTAGATCCTCTGTTTTAATTTTATCAAACTAGTGAAAACATTTTCCACATATTGTTGGATCTTCCTTCTTAAATCATTCTTCTTATTCATAGTGAGAGGATCATGTGCATGTGATATGAATCACATGAAACATATATTCTCAATGCTTTGATCAATCTGACGTGGCCTCTCAACTTCATTTTCTTCAGACACATTCGAATTCTTCATCTTGATTCTTGCCTGAAAATTTTAATGCATTCATGTATTCGGTTCTTCCAAAAGATCATCATGTACTAAATTTGAGAACAAATGATGTCTAGGAGATCAATTAAGGTGGATCGGCATCAACTCTAGTTCGAGGATGGCAAGAGAGCTTCATTGTAGGTATGAAGGTTGAAGATTACTTCTGGTTATCTTTTTAGAAGTTGGATCAATCACAAACGACAGAGATTATAATGCAGGACGTGGGTTGAATCATGTGGCTGAGATCAGGCACGAGATTAGATGAGCGGTCAGGATTTCCTCTGTGTTTTTAAAAGCCCATCCGACATCAAAATGGAGATGTCGATGCGGATTCTACAAATAACAAGTCGCAGTAGCCTATTGCCAGAATTCTCTCCTCTCCCTCCACAGTACCAATCCCATACCTTGTTCTGTGGGAGCACTCTTAGCGCCAACTATGCTTTCTCTGGGCACAGTCCAAGCACCCATGCTATACAAGTTCACCACTGGGCAGCACCTACAGGCTTATACATGGCCCGCATACACCTCTTGCAGGCTGGCTTTGAGGCATTCCCCTTGGGTGTGATAGACCCTCAGGTCCCACATATGCCTTGGGTGAGGGCTTAAAATAGCCTTCAAGATTAGGAATAATTGTTTTTGGTAATGGTATATGATAATAAGTAGTTAGTATAAAAACCAAAGATGAATTCCTCCTTAATATTCTAACCCATCCTTCCTCATTCAAAGCCAATGTGTTCCTCCTTTCTTCTTCTTCAATTTCAAGCATCATCCATTCCTTTCTTTTTATATCATAGCTTCCAAATGATCTTAAATATGTTGTTTTGATCAAATCATGGATGATGCATGGATCATTTTTTAATTTATCATGCATTAAATCATAATTCATAGCCTTCATTGTTGTAGGGGGTGATGTGTTTTCTTTAAAACACATGCCTTCTTCTTTGAGGATCTACACAAAAAATCGTTTGATTTTATTCACAAACTCCATCCAATTAGGCATCATTGGATGGATATTCTTTCTCTTCCTAGAATTGTGTATTGCATGGTCATCTTCAAGTGTTGTAATAATGTATCGCCTTGATTCATGTTTTTTAACTTAAGACCAGTTCTACAATCGTCAGAGTTGTATCCTCTTGGTGAATTTATCAAGTGTAGTATTCAATGATTTGAATCATCAACAATACTCCAAGGCATCACCAACTTCTTCATCAATACCTTTCATTCACATATTGACTTCTCGATGACAAAAAATGCAACTATTATTCACATTAATCTATATTGACAAAAAATGAAATTCTTATGGACTTCAATCTCCCTGATTGTATTTAGTTGTCAATATCACCTAAGAACACATTGTATGGGTCAATATGTGTGCCAACATTTTCTCCGATTTATTGTAAACCAAATTCAAATGTGTAGTGGGGTCTATTAAAAACATGTTCGATGCCCTTTGAATAATATCTTCTTGAATATTTTTAAGAGGGTGATGATGTCACATGGTTTACCTAAAAAAGAGCCTTTAGTAAATCAACTCAAAGTCTACTTGGGCTAACCCATTGTAGAAAAAAAGGAGATATTACCAAGGTTTTTAGTGCTATCAATAAACCACCATACATGTCAAATCATGCTTACAGTGGTTCAATTCATGACCAAGGGATTATAGATAATCTGATTTATTAATGAAATGATAAATCCTGAACAAAATTCACCAAACATATTAAAAAGTTCAAGTGAGAAGATAAATCTCCCCCTTTATTCCCATATTTTCATTAATCAAGCACCCCCCTTTATTGATATGATAAATACAATTAACACCAAATGATGAAAGAGTGATTGGAATACCTCAGTTTTAGCTTCTTGGGATGATATGAATTTCATGATTTGTCATGACATAATCCTTGATATAATATCCTTCATATTTTATCCCCCCAAGGGGTGCACTTCCTTTGAATTACCTTGGTGGAGAATATTATCAGATAATATTAAAGATATGAATGTTGATAATATTCCACTTTGGATTACTTCATGTAATTATCAAATAATGAATAATGAGTTCAACTTGTAGTTATCCACTTTTCACTTTCAACTAATATTTTATGAATGAACTTCATCTTCAATTCCCTGAAATGTATGAACACATGTATAAAAAAGGATAAGGGAATAAGATGGAACACTTTCGAGCTTCTTAATAGAAGCACTGGGGATGAGAATTTTTTCTCAACCTAAGAACTCTTTCCTTGCAGCTCTAAAGTGTCTGGTACTCTTAAAGCTGATGTATCCTCTCCATTTGGAAGTTTTATTTTTCATTTTCAGCATGGATTCTTTACTTCCATTCACCTTCAACATGTGTGTATTGTTTTTCTACAGTTATGTCAGTAGTGAAGTAGCTTTTGTTGTATGTTGTTCAATTTTCTTCATATAGTCTGGTAAAATAGTTAAAAATTTGTTTTCTTGATGTCCAACCTTCTTGCACCTTCCACATAGTAGTTGTAAGATACTTGGGTTATCATGTGTTGAAAACATCTCATGAAAGTCTAATTCTAATTTATGTGTAATGATCTGTTTTCCATTTACCTCAACTTTAGCTAGTATTTCATCTTCAACTCTTTGCAATTTTCTAGCAATTTGAACCTGATTAGGCCAAATAACTAAACACCCCTTCTTTCCTTTTTTGACTTGGATCTTCCACATGGTTTCCTCATTATCTTCACCTTTTTGAGGAAACTTATTAAGATTTTCTTTAGGAATGTCTTTAGTTAATCCCATTTTCTTCTTGATTGATTCTCATTTTATTATCATCATGATTCCATTCATTTTCATGGAATGTTTGTAGTGATCCATTGTATGACCTTTATTTCCATATTAGAAAAATATATTCTTAGTTGAGATGAAATTCTTGGAATCTAGCTTAAACATCTTATTTGGAATAATTTCATCCACTGGTTTCTTGAATTCATTATATTGCATATTCCAAATGGAAGACTTTTCAACTTCTTTTTCTTTCATTCTTCTTATCAACATATGCCTGAGGCATGGTAGTAATAAACCAGCACTCATCATGATGGTGACCACTTTAGTTGAAATTATCATAGAAGTTGTCAAGATATTGAGATATGTTCTTAGTAGAGAGATTCATTTTCATCTGTGCATTCTTCCTTATCAATGTAGGTTTATTCATTTATTCACATCTACATAACTTGAATGTGGACCTTCTATAATATTCATATGCTGAAATATTATTCCAAATATCACTGGATGGATGCCCAAACCTCCAACAACACCAACAATATCCAATGAATCTCCTTATATTACTTGTAGTATCATTCTATCTAGATTTAGTGTATTTTTCATTCTGGAATTGTCTTTCTTTAATTGGAGAATAATTTTGGCTGTTTCAATTTTTAATCATTCCAGAATTCACCCTTGATGTTTTGATGGATGTATCATCATTTTCATCAATCCAAATATTCCCATATTTTGGTTTTGAGCCTGTACTTACATATGAAACTTCATTAGTAGAGATAGAAATAACTGAGTCCTGGGATACCTTTTTCATGGAGGATGTTGCCCTTAGATAAGAGTCTGATCTGATGTTCATTTTGGAATCATATTACTCAATGAAAACATGAGTGGAAAAATCTCTTCTTTTATCTGATTGGGAAGATTCAGCTTGGGGCAATTGGTGATTTTTCAATCTCACTGTGAATTCTAAACATTTCATGTTTAGAGAATTTTTATCATCCTCAACTTATCTTGGTTTACTTTCCCAATTATCCTTGATCATTGTTATTTGTTCTTTATTCACATTTCTTATTAGTTGCAATGATATGTCAATCTCTTTTAGCTTGTTGGATTTGTCTTCCAATTGAGCAGCTTTGAAAACCATAGAAACTTTGAGTAGCTTTTCAAATGCATGGAAAGATTCTTCAAAAACAATCTCAAGGAATTCTTTATCAAAAATACTTCCCTATAATTCATTAGTAACATGAGAATGTATTTCATTTCAAAGAGAAATTATTTCTTCATTTTCCTTCAATTGTTTTATGAGAGTATTGGATAGGCCAACCCTTGTAGCCAATGCTTCTTCCATGGAATTAGATTCTTCTTCTAGCTATAATTTTTCATCTTGAAGAGCACTAATTCTTTCATAAATATGTCTTGCCACTTCTCTAGGGACATTATTCATATAATCTTTGAGTATAAATTTAAGATCACTAATTTATCTTTCATCATCACAGCTTGAACATGATTCATCTAAAGAATAATAAGTATTATCACATGTTATACCTTTTATATTACCTTTTCTAGAAGGTGTCTACCCATTAGTAGTAATATTCTTCTTCATCTTCCTTTCATGTTTCTTCAGTCTATTATTATGAGTCTTGGAAGAAATCTATATTAGAGGTTTCTCTCCCATATTCTCAAATATGCACTTTACAAAGACTCCCTTGAATATTTTAGAGGTGACCTTTACTATGATACCAATTAAAGTTCCCAGATCATTGTGAATCTCTGAGAGGGGGAGGGGTGAATCAGTGATCCCTTTAAATCTTTTTACTAATTTATTCATTTCAATTAAACCTCTATGATAGGTTAAAGCCTCGATCCACTATTCTTTTGTCTCTCAACCTTACCTCAAATGATGCTGTAAATGTTAAGGCACATAACACAAGTGTTTACAAGGTTTTGTTCAAATACATACTCCTTGTTGTGTTGGATTTTCTCCCCAACACATATTTTCCACAATAATTCAGTTAGTAACTACAATGGTCGATATAGAGTCACACTCTATCTCTCCTCCGACCAATATGTGGTTCTTTATACTACTTCACACAGTGTTAACAGAGTCTCACTGAATACTTCCTCTCCTCCATGAATATAATAGGGTTCTTCTAGCTCTTGAGTCATATGAGCAGCTTCCTTATTTAAGTTCTTCTTTGATTCACTGTAAATGGTCTTCTGATCTACCCACACAGGCTTATTTAATCACACATGCCTTTGAATCTCTTCAAGGATGTTCAAAAATCATTGATAAGGTCTATTAGCAGTGAAAAATATTTCTGATCACTTGAGTGGATCAATTCGTAGTCTCAAAAATGATCAAGAAATTACTTATTCTCTTGATGAATACCTGACCTCACTGACATGTGTGCAAGTGGTGCACACAACATCTTCAAGAATGTGAAAATAATCTGGAACAATATCATCTCTGTCTGCCTTCTTGGATTCTCACATACTATAAACTTGGATAGAAGATCTTCTTTAACTATGTCTGGATTCAGTCTCTATTCTCATTCACTTCATGCATGGATTTCATGGGATCCAATACCTCTTGTATTTGGATATCTCAATTTCTTGTTCTTTAGTGTAATAATTTAATGCACTAAGACTTATCCTTATTTTCATGGAAGGAATCACATGAACTTATGTTATTATTCAAACAATGAGGTTTAGCTCACATGGCATCATCTGAATGGATTATGATTCATGAATGAGTTTCATGGTATTTCTTCATCTTGTTTACATAGGTGAACTAACAATCTTGATTATTCGTTTAAGTGTCTTCATGTGTTCATGTGCATGCGTGCATGCATACACAATCCTTTTCATCATTGTGTGAAAACCTCTAAGGAAAAAACAATTTTATCACACACAAAATCTCTTCTATTTCTCTTTTTCTCTTTCTCTTTCTCTTCTTTTAGGTCTTAGCACACACACACACTACTTATTTTTAATTATGGTTCAAAGGGTGTGTTTTTTTCCTTCCTCCTTCTCCACATGTGAACACACACTTTTTTCTTCTATTTATATGCACATGAACTCCACCAAATATTGGGATTTCAAGCCCCCTGACACGGGCGACCGCCTCTAGTGGTCGCTGTAGGTACCCAATAGTGACCGCCAATGGGGGTCGCTGACCTTTGTAAAAAAAACATAGGGCTTTGGCACCCCCCCCCCACACACAGACACACCATCACCCTTGACCTAGCCCCTATCCCCCCCCCCCCCCCCCCGTCGCTGCCTTCTCCGCCCTACCCGAGCACCCTCCCCCACCGCCCTGCGTCGCTGCGCGCCCGGCCGCCATCGCCTCCCCCGTCGGCCTTTGCCCTCCACGCGCCCTCCACCCTCCACCCTCCTGCTTCAGCTGCCCTCTGCCCTCCATCCATCCTCCACTCCCCTTCGGCATCCCTCCGCCCTCTAGAATTCGGCCTCCAGCCTCCCCCCCCCCCCCTCCGTCTTCTACCCCTCTGCCCTCCGGCCTCAGCCCTCGGTCCTCCGCCCCCTCGGCCCTCCCCCCACCCCGGATGGACCTTGCACCCTGGATTCCCCCCAGCACCCTAGACACCCCCCTGAACCCCAGACAGCCCCCCCCCCCCCCCCCCCGCACCCCGGAACCCCCCCCCCCCCCCTCACCCCAGATTGCCGCCCCCCCTCGGCCCATCCCCCATCCCCTCACCGCCTCCTCTCCCCCATCTCCCCGAAGCCACCGCCACCCATCCCCTCCCTCGCTACACTAGCTTTGGCTCCGGCTCCCCTCCACTACCTCTCCTCTTCCTCACAGCACCACTGTCAGCTCCCCTCCCTTCATGGTTTGTAGCGTAATCACGTACGACATGGGATTTCACTTACATTATTATTTTATCAATGGTTCATAAAGAAATGATTAGTATTTATTTTAAATATAGTTGATTTGAAAAATGAAAATGTAATAAGTATTGTGTAAGTGTTTGTTATACAAATATTATTATGGATAAGAGTTGGATTGATCTTCCAAATCTAACGTCTAGAGAATATTTCAATGGAATTATGCAGTTTATTGACTTCACCAGAGGATTTGAAAGTGACAATATTAGTTTTCCATGTATAAAATGTGCTAACAGATATCAATTCACACGAGATACTATGAGGGAGCACCTATTCTTTAATGTATTTCTGAAAAATTATAAGATTTGGAATCATAATGGAGAAGAATTTGTTCATTGTCAAAAAACGGATGCAGCTCAGATGGATGTTGATGCAAGGATGAATGATACAATGCATGAAATGCTTACTGAAATGGTACGTGAGTTTGATCCTGAAGGCATTGTCATCTAGAATCTTGAGACCGGTGAGATAAATCTTCACTCTGGTGTAGATCTTGATTCGAGGAGGTTTTATGAAGCACTTGTTGATGAGAAAATAGAATTATATCCTGGATGTACTTCTTACAATAAACTGTCATTTATCATGGAGTTGTTGCATTTGAAGACTTTTAATAATTGGTTAGACACATCATTCAACATGCTTTTGGTGTTATTGAAAAAGGTTCTTCATGTCGATGCTAAGATTCTCGAGTCGTATTACTATGCTTGTAAGTTGAAAGAGAACTTAGGTTTTACATATGAGACCATAGATGCATGTGCAAACAACTGTATGTTGTTTAGAAAGGAAACTTCCCATTTGGATATTTTTACGGTTTGTGGTGCTTCCAGGTGGAAAGAGAACAGGGGAAATAAGACTCATCAAAGTTAGATTGTGATACAGGGGAAACCGATTTCCATAAAGAAAATGTGTTACTTTCCCCTTAAACTGGGGTTGAAAAGATTTTTTATGTCATCTGAAGTTTCTAATTTAATGATATGGCATGCAGAAAGAGTTCATGAAAGTGATATGTTAACCCACCCGGCAGACCCTCATGCATGGAATTATTTTGATAAGAGACATCCCAACTTTTCTAAAGATGTTTGTAATGTCTAATTGGGATTGGAAGTAGATGGTTTCAATCCATTCAAGTCTATGGTTGGTGCAACTCATAGCACATGGCCCGTGGTTTTGGTTCCATATAATCTTCCTCCATGGCTTTGTATGAAGCAACAATTTATATTAATTTCCACTCTTATTGATGGACCTAAAAGTCTAGGGGATAAGATTGATGTTTACCTTCAGAAATTGATTGATGAGTTGAATGAATTTTGGGGTGATGGTGTGATGACTTATGACTGCAAAATGAATGAAATGTTCAAACAACAAGCTGCTTTATTATGGAAAATCAATGACTTCCCAGCTGATGCAAATTTATCAGGCTGGAGTACAAAAGGTGAATTTTCTTTCCCTTGTTGCATTAAAAGTAAAAAATCTGTATGGCTTAAACATTCCAAAAAATGGGCATACATGGGTCACATACATTTTCACCCCCCTCAGCACAGGTTCAGAAAGGACAAAGTGGCATTTGATGGTTCTAGAGAGTTCAGAACAGCACCAAAGATCAGGACACGAGTCGAAATGTTATCGCAAATTGAGGAAGAAAACATCCGCATGGTATATGAAATTTAGGATTTGGTGGCTCCTCCAGTATGTAATATTCATGCTGCAGGTAGGCAGCACAGTCACAATTGGAAAAAGAAAAGTATTTTTTATAGTCTTCCGTATTGGAAAACTAACATGCTGAGGCATAATTTGTATGTCATGCACATTGGAAAAAATGTTTGTGATAACATATTGTGGACCATTTTAGGTGTCAGTGGGAAATCAGAGGACCATGTTAATGCACGCCTTGATTTGGAAGAATTCGTTTAAGGAAATAGTTGAATTTACTGTTAGCTGAGGGAAACAAGGCATATGTGTCTACTGCATAGTATACGATGACTACAAAGGAAAAAAGAGACATTTCATTTCATTTTGAAGATGGTCAAGGTGCCAGATGGTTACTCTTCAAATATTTCAAAGTGTGTGAATCTGACAAGAAAGACATTGAAAGGGTTGAAAAGACATGACAATCACATACTACTTCAGCAGGTGATTCCAATCGCAATTTGTGATTTTTTATCCCCCAATGTTGTTCAGCCGTTGGTTGTGATGAGTAATTTTTTTAGACATCTTTTTTTAAGAAATCAACGAATGAGTGATTTAAAAAGTTTGCAAGACCAAATTGTACTTACGCTTTGTCACTTTGAGAAACTTTCCCCCTCATTTTTCGATGTTATGGTCCACTTGAAAGTGCACATAACTAATGAAGTAATGGGTGCTGGTCCAGTTCAATTTAGGTGGATGTATCCTATTGAACGGTATTTGATTACATTAAAATATTTGTACGCAACAGAGCTCATCTGGAGGCATCAATAGCCAATGGTAATTTGATGGATGCGTGTAATACTTTTTGTGCAGAATATCTTACAGATGTTGAAAAAAATTTAGATAATCCCCCTTGGATTCGTGATGGTCCAGTTGGAGAAAGAACCACATTTGATATGGACAACATCGAGTGGATACAAGCACATCGATATATATTGTTCAATACTCCATCAGTTGCACCATTAATGCAGTAATTATCTTATCAATGTTCTTGTATAACTTTTACATGTTATTTTTCATAAGTTGATCATTTAAACATCACGTTATAATTTGCAGGAAACACATTAATTAGATAAAAGAAGAGATGTATCGTGCGACTGAGTTGCAAATTCAGCAATCTCATTATGCATCATTTCATGATTGGTTCAACGATTATGTATGTATAAATTTATTTTCATTATGAGTGAAGTATTATACTAATTTCTTTCTGCATATATCAGTATTGAATTTTATAAATTATGTAGGTTCGTAAGCTGAGGGATTTAGGGGACCCCACACTAACTGATGTATTTATCCAACTGGCTGAGGGTCCATCTATAACAGCTCGTCGTTATAAAGCTATTGATGCTAATGGTTTTTGATTTCGCATTAAATATGTTGACGACAAATGAGCAATGCAAAATAGTGGCATTGGTTGTCCATTTGTTGATTCTGGTTGTTATTATGGTCAATTGATTGACATCATTGAAGTTGTATACACACACGGTTTGAAGTACATATTGTTAAAGTTTAATTGGGTTGATCCAGGGCATGGATGTAAAGTCGATCAATATCAGTTTTCATTGGGGAATTGTAACTATATGTTATACAGAAATAATGAACGAGTTGAGAATGAACATTTCATTTTGACATCACAAGAGGAACAAGTATTTTTCGTCACTTTGCCTTCGGATCCAAGTTGGCAAGTTGTTGTCAAAATTTCTCAACGAGTAGTGTTTTTATTTGAAAAAGGTGAACCTGAGACTGTTCTGTTTGTTTACCAAAAGCTTGATCAACATACCATAGTTCAACATGAAGAAGATATTTATTGGGTCCGAGTGGCTGTTGAAGGAGAAACGGTCGATTTTCATTCTTAATGAAAGGTATAATTATTTTCCCAATATTCAGTATTGAATTTCCTAGGATATCATAAATTTTCTAACCATTTTATAAATCCTTGTATGTTTTAATCCTCACTTTTGGATGTTTATTCAGTTATAAATATTTAGGGTGATTTTACTCTTAGTTTATTGATGTTATTGTCGGTGTATCTTCCCATTGAGGTATTCTTCATCTGGTTCATGTACTTCTTGAATTTTTATTAATTCTATCTAAAATTTGGTTATGCATTGACTGGTTTTGTACATAATTTGTATATCTGTTTTGTTAACTTTATGATTTTTTAAAATTCATTCACAACTAATTATTCAATCCATTTTTTGTTTGATTAACAATTGTACATGTTTTATTTTTTTAAGAAGAATCCAATTAATCTTTTAGACACTTTGGATAGTCCCCTTACTATTAATTTCTATGACTGTAGGCATGTCAGAGGGAAGAGGCAGCAGATCCACATCATCTATCTAAGGCATCTATGACTCAGGATCTAGGTATGTTTGAATGTCATTGTCTCTATTTTTTATGTAATTGATATATATATATATATATATATCTGTATTTATTTATTTATAACATCTGTCAAATTAGATATAATATTTCAACAGGATCTGACTCGATTACTTCTTCCTCTCACAAGAGAGGCCCCAGTCGTGGCATTTTATCATGGAATTCCGACACAATGATTGATGTTTTATTTGATGAGGTATTTTATCCTGTGGGATTGAATTCCCCTGCAATTATTTGTCAGATGGGTCATATCATAGGTGACCCACATTGATTTCCATTGACCACACGTGACTGGCATTCTGTCCCTCAGGAAACATTAGATCTTCTTTGGAGTGAGGTTCAGGTAAGAAGACCATTTTACTTTATTCTCTATGTATAAAAAATACTAATATGTGTGATTTTTTTTATTATAGAAAAATTTGAAAGTATGTCCCAAAGAATTTTGGCCCGTTTATATGAGAAAATGTCGTAAGATGTGGAAAGACTATAAAGGCAAAGTGAAGAGGGACTACTGGGTACCAAATGTCGGTGCCCTAGAAATTCGGGAAAAAGTCCCGAGAGGTGTCCTCTCGCCTCAGTGGTGTGAATTGGTTGCATATTGGTCTACTGAGGGTGGTGTAGTTTTTATATTTATTTTGGTGTATATATATTTTCATGAATGTGTGATTTGTTTGAAAGTTGAATGAATTGAATGTAGGAGGTCTTAGCACGCCATTCTGATAATCGAACGTTGCAGGGACCACCTCACGGGCTCGGTACTCGTCACGTGTCTCAAATCTGACATGATGTATTTATTATTGATTTTTTAATTTATTAATTAATATGGTTTTTTGTTTATATTTTATTCTTAAACAGTTGCGGGAGCAAGGTGCATCGACTGATAAAATGTCGGTTTGAATGAGGACTCATGATCGCAATGATCCAGAGGCTACAACAT
This sequence comes from Viscum album, assembly GCA_963277665.1. NCBI lineage: Eukaryota > Viridiplantae > Streptophyta > Magnoliopsida > Santalales > Viscaceae > Viscum > Viscum album. Next base: position 1,202,776,309 of record OY728163.1, on the reverse strand, counting down.
TGATAGTAAGTGCTTGTACTTACCAATACTTAAATAAATCTGTATATTAACATATATATGTATATATATTTAAATATTTCACAGGGTCATTTTTAAGCTGAGTTAGAACATCTGCCAGAGGACTAGCGACAGCTTCCCATGCGAAGGGATGAGATCTTTAATCGCATTATTGGTCTGGATGGGCATGGATATAGTTTGACCTATGGAACATGGATTCCTCATTCTTTAGTGTCACACAATGCGGTTTTCGGTCCTGCTGCTTCTCAGATGACACAACAATTGTCAGATTTCGAGGCATGGCTTCACGCTTCTGAGGAGGCAAATGTGCAATTGACCGCTGAGGTTAGAGAAATATGGGAATATGTACGTCCAGGTGATGGTGCAGGGGATCATAAGACGTAGGTTTATATTGTGTTTATTTACTTAATTTAAATTATTTTTGTTTGAAAATATTCATAATGTTTATTTGTTGTAGGCCTCTAGCCCATCGGATGGAGGTAGCAGTGATGATCACGCGTGATGCATCATATTCATGAGGTGTGTTTTTTGTTTTTACTGGTGGGGTTGTAATTGATATATAAGTTGGGATTATAGTGATTTTTTTTGATTTGGGGTTATCATGTGTGTTTTGATCTGACGCAATGTTTGTGTGCACGAATTGAGAAGTTACCATGAAACTGATTAATGATTTGGATTTTTTTATTCATTTAATTTTTTAATGTTTTAAATTGCATGTTCTGTAATAGTTTTGAAAAAACCATGTCCTGCAACCACCCCCGGATAGTCCCCCCCACCCCTGGAGAGCACCCCCACACCCCAGGACATAACCCACCCCCCCCCCCCCCCCCGCACCCCCCGGACAACCCCCCCACCCCGGACAACCCCCACCACCCCGGACAGCACCCCCCACCCCAGAAACCCCCCCAACCCCGAACATACCCCCCCCCCCCCCCCCCGCACCCCCTAGCCCCCCCCCCCCCCCCCCCGACAGCCCTCGCCACTTCGGACAGCACCCTCCACCTGATAGCCCACCCCCACCCTGGAAAGCCCCCTCGGACCCTCGTACAACACCCCCGCACCCCCCGGACAGCCCCCCCACAACCACCCCGGACATCACCCCCCACCACCAGACTGCCCCCACCCTTCACCCCTCTGACAACCCCCCCCCCCCCCCCCCCCCCCACACCCCCCAGACAACCCCCCCCCCCACCCCTGAACTGCAACCCCCCCACCTCCGAACAACTCCCCCCGCACCCCCCGAACACACCCCCCCCCCCCCACACACACACACACCGGACATCCCCCTCCACCCCGGACAACACCCCCCACCCCCGGACAGCCCCCCCACCTCCGGACTGCAACCCCCCAACCCCCGGATAGCCCCCCACTCCCCCGCACCTCCGGACAACTCCCCCCTGCACCCCCTAACACCCCCCCACACACCGGACAGCCCCGCCACCCCGGACATCACCCCCCCACCCCTGGACAGCCCCCCCCCCTCGCACCCCCATACTGCCCCCCCCCTCGCACCCCCCCGGATAGCCCCCCCCCCCATACACCCCCACCCCGGACAGCCCCCCCACCCCCGGACACCCCCCCCTGGACAACCCCCCCCCCCCCCCCCCCCCCGCACCCCCGTACACCCCCCCACCCCGCACCCTCCCCTGGACACCCCCCCACCTCAGACAACACCCCCCCCCCCCCCCCCCGCACCCCCCGGACAGTCCCACCAACCCCGGACATCACCCGCCCACCCTCGGAGAGCCCCCCCCCACCCGCGTATATCCCACCCCGCACCCCCAGACAGCCCCCCCCCCACCCCCGTACACCCCCACCCTGCACCCCCTAGGATAGCCCCCCCCCCCCCACCTCGGATAACACCCCCACCACCGGACAGCCCCCCCCGCCCACCCCGGACAGCCCCCCCCCCCCCCCCTGTACAGCCCCCCACACCCCCACCCCCCCCCCCCCCCCCGCACCCCCCCGGACAGTCCCACCAACCCCGGACATCACCCGCCCACCCTCGGAGAGCCCCCCCCCCCCCCCCCCCCCCCCGCGTATATCCCACCCCGCACCCCCAGACAGCCCCCCCCCCCACCCCCGTACACCCCCACCCTGCACCCCCTAGGATAGCCCCCCCCCCCACCTCGGATAACACCCCCACCACCGGACAGCCCCCCCGCCCCACCCCGGACAGCCCCCCCCCCCCCCCCCTGTACAGCCCCCCACACTTCCACCCCCCCCCCCCCCTGTACAGCCCCCCCCCCCCCCGAAGAGCCCCACCCACCCCGGGCAGCACCCCCACCCCCGGACAGCCCCCACCACGGACAACCCACCCCACCCTCGAAATCCTAGTGAATGTCATGCATCATGAATAAATACAAATAAAAATAAAAGTAAAACAATAGTTGTAGAATCATCCACATCTGACCTCAACTTCTTATCACAAACCAGGATTCCACATCGATTCAAATTATAATGTAACACTCGCAAGAATCATTACCCCAACACACACCCCCACTTAGGATCATTCTATCAATAGGGCACCCACTTGGGTCCTTAGTTTCTATATGTATGAAGATGCATTCCTATTGGGATCCTCAGCAGTTCGACTCGCTCAAAAAGGGCGTGTTGGTTGGTCAAAACCACCCGAACAACATCATATTTCCACAAAATCATACAACAACAACTGCGGTATGAATTGTTAAATGCTCTGATAGACAGCACGTCAATCAGAGGAGTGGTTTGACCGCGGTGACCGAAAATGCGTTTCCGGAGTCAAAAAACAACAAAACAGCGTGCCATTGTCGAATTCAGAGAAAACGTGCCCCAAATGACTTGACACCACATGAGAATGATAGAAAAATTATTCTTAAGATGCAGGAAGAGACGGCACGTCCATCGGACGTGCGGTGCGCACGGTACGACCGAATGTGTCATTTTCAGCAGTTCGGCGCCCTCTAAAAGGGCGCGTCGGGTGGTCAAAACCACCCGAACGACCTCAGATTGACACAAAATCATATGAAAACAAATGCAGTGTTAATTTTGAAATGGTCGGATAGACGGAACGTCAATCGGAGGTTTCATTTGACCGCGGTGACCGGAAACGCGTTTCCGGAGTCATAAAACCCCAAAACGGCGTGTCACGGTCGAATGTAGAGCAAACGTGCTCTGAATGACCTGAATCCGCACGAGAACGATAGGAATATTATTCGTGGGATGTAGGAGGAGAGAGAACATCCATCGGACGTGCGGTGTGCGCAGTACGACCGAATGTGTCGTTTTCAGCAGTTCGGAGTGCTCTCAAAGGGCGTGGTGGGTGGTCAAAACCACCCGAACGACCTCATATTGCCATGAAATCATACTAAAACAACCGTGGTGTGAATTGTGAAATGGTTGGACAGACGGAACATCAATCAGAGTTTCCGTTTGACCACGGTGATCGGAAACACGTTTCTGGAGTAATGAAACACCAAAACAGCATGTCACAGTGGAATTTAGAGAAAACGTGCTCTGAATGACCTGAAACCGCACAAGAATGATAGGAATATTATTATTGAGATGCAGCAAGAGACGGAATGTCCATCAGACGTGCAATGCGTGCAATACGACCCAATGTGTCATTTTCAGTAGTTCAGTGTGTTCTAAAAGGGCCCGATGGGTGGTCAAAACCACCCGAACGACTTCAGATTGTCAGGAAATCATACGACAACAACCGCAATGTAAATTGTTAAATGGTCGGATAGGCAGCATGTCAATCAGAGGCACTGTTTGACCGTAGTGACCAGAAATGCATTTCCGGAGTCATAAAACACCAAAATAGTGTGTCACGGTCAAATTTAGAGGAATCATGCTTTGAATGACCTGAAACTGCACGAGAATGATAGGATTATTATTCGTGAGATGCAGGAGGAGACGACACGTCCATTGGACATGTGGTGCACGCGGTACGACCGAAAGTGCCGTTTTCAGCAGTTCGGCTCGCTCTAAATGGGCGCGCTGGGTGGTCAAAACCACCCGAATGACCTCGGATTTCCACGAAATCATACAACAACAACCGAGGTGTGAATTGTAAAATGGTCGGACAGAAGGAACTTCAATAAGATGTGTCGTTTGACCACGGTGACCAGAAATTCGTTTCCGGAGTCATAAAACACCAAAACGGTGTGTCACGGACGAATTTATAGCCAACGTGCTCCAAATGACCTAAAACCCCATGAGAATGATAGAAATATTATTTTTGAGATGCAGGATGAGACGGAACATCCATCAGACGTGTGGTGCGCGCGATACAACCGAATGTGTCATTTTCAACAGTTCGGCGTGCTCTAAAAGGGCGCACTGGGTGGTCAAAACCACACAAACGACCTCGGATTTCCACGAAATCATACGACAACAACCGCAGTGTGAAATGTGAAACGGTAGAAAATACGTAATGTCTATTGGAGGTGTTGTTTGACCGCGGTGACCGGAAAAGCGTTTCTGGAGTCATAAAACACCAAAACGGCGTGTTACAGTCAAATTCAGAGAAAACGTGCTCCGAATGACCTGAAACCACACGAGAATGATAGGAATATTATTTTTGAGATGCAGGAGGATATGGAACCTCCATCAGACAAGTGATGCACGCGGTATGACCGAATGTGTCATTTTCAGCAGTTCGACACACTCTAAACGGGTGCGCTGGGTGGTCAAAACCACCCGAACGACCTCAGATTGCCACGAAATCATATGACAACAACGACAGTGTTAATTAAGAAATGGTTGGACAGACTGAACATCAATCGAGGGTGCCGTTTGACCGTGGTGACCAGAAACACGTTTTCGGAGTCACAAAACACCAAAACGGCTTGTCACGGTCAAATTCAGATCAAACGTGCTCCGAATGACCTGAAACTACTCGAGAATGATATTAATATTATTCTTGAGAAGTAGGAGGAGACAGAACATCCATCGGATGTGTGGTGCGCGTGGTACGACCGAATGTGTCATTTTCAACAGTTATGCGCGCTCTAAAAGGGTTCGCTGGGTGGTCAAAACCACCCGAACGACCTCAGATTACAACGAAATCATACGAAAACAACTGCGGTGTGAATTGTGAAATGGTTGGATAGAAGATTCATCAATAGGAGGTGACGTTTGACCGAGGTGAATGGAAACACGTTTCCTGAATCATAAAACACCAAAACTGCGTGTCACGGTCGAATTCAAAGAAAACGTGCTCCGAATGACCTGAAACCACGCGAGAATGATAGGAATATTATTCTTGAGATGTAAGAGTAGATGGAACATCCATCGGATCTGTGGAGCACGCGGTGCGACCAAATGTGTCATTTTCAGCAGTTCGGCATGCTCTAAAAAGGCGCATTGGGTGGTCAAAACCACTCAAACGACCTTGGATTGCCACGAAATCATACGACAACAACTACGGTGTGAATTGTGAAATGTTCAGATAGAAGGCACATCAATCGGAAGTGTCGTTTGACCTTGGTGACAGGAAACGCTTTTCCAGAGTCATAAAACACCAAAACGGCGTGTCACGGTCAAATTTAGAGCAAACGTGCTCAAAATGACCTGAAACCGCATGATAATGATAGGAATATTATTCTTGAGATGAAAGAGGAAATGAAACGTCCATCAGATGTGCGGTGCACGCGGTATGACCAGATGTGGTGTTTTCAGCAGTTCGGCGCACTCTAAAAGGGCGCCCTGGGAGGTTAAAACCACTCGAACTACCTCGGATTAACACGAAATCATACGACAACAACCGAGGTGTGAATTGTGAAATGGTCGGATAGACGGAATGTCCATCAGAGGTGCTGTTTGACCGCGGTGACCGAAAACACGTTTTCGGAGCCATAAAACACCAAAATGGCGTGTCACGGTCTAATTCAGAGAAAACGTGCTCCGAATGACCTAAAACCACATGAGAAAGATAGGAATATAATTCGTGAGATGAAAAAGGAGATGGAACTTCCATCGGACATGTGGTGCGCGCGGTACGACCGAATGTGTCATTTTCAGCAGTTCCTCACGGTCTAAAAGGGCGCGCTGGGTGGTCAAAACCTCCCGAACGACCTTGGATTGCCACGAACTCATACGACAACAACCATGATGTGAATTTTGAAATGGTCGGATAGAAATCACGTCAATTGGAGGTTCAGTTTGACCTCGGTGACAGGAAACGCGTTTCCGGAGCCCTAAAACACCAAAACGGTGTGTCACGGTCGAATTCAGATCAAACGTGCTCCGAATGACCTGAAACTGCATGAGAACGATAGGAATATTATTCTTGAGATGCTGGAGGAGATGGAACGTCCATCGAACGTGCGGTGCGCACGGTACGACCGAATGTGTCGTTTTCAGTAGTTCGGCGCGCTCTTGAAGGGCGCACTGGGTGGTCAAAACAACTCGAACGACCTCAGATTGCCACGAAATCACACGACAACAACCGTGGTGTGAATTGTGAAATGGTCGGATAGATGGCACATCATCCGGAGGTTCCGTTTGACCACGGTGATTGGAAACGCGTTTTCGGAGTCATAAAACACCAAAATGGTGTGTCACAGTCCAATTTAGATAAAACGTGTTCTGAATGACCTGATACTGCACAAGAATTATAGGAATATTATTCTTGATATGCAGGAGGAGACAACACATTAATCGGACATACGGTGCGCGCGGTTAGACTGAATGTGTCGTTTTCAGCAGTTCGGTGCGCTCTAAAAGGGCGCTTTAGGTGGTTAAAACCACCCAAATGACCACAGATTTCCACAAAATCATACGACAACAATCGTGGTGTGAATTTTGAAATGGTAGTAGAGATGACATGTCAATCGGAGGTGTTGTTTTACCGTGGTGACTGGAAACGCATTTCCGAAGTCATTAAACACCAAAACGGCGTGTCACGGTTGATTTCAGAGAAAACGTGCTTCGAATGACCTGAAACCGCACGAGAACAATAGGAATATTATTCGTGAGATGCAGGGGGAGGTGACACGTCCATCGGACATGCGGTGCGCACGGTACGACTGAATGTGTTGTTTTCAGCAGTTTAGCACGCAATAAAAGGGCACGCTGGGTTTCCAAAACCACACGAACGTCCTCGGATTGCCACGAAATCATACGACAACAACCAAGGTGTGAATTTTGAAATGGCAATAAAGACGACACATCAATCTGGGGTGTCGTTTGACCGCGGTGACCCGAAATGTATTTCCGAAGTCATAAAACACCAAAGCGGCGTGTCATGGTTGAATTCAGAAACAAAATGTTCACTGAATGACATGAAACCGCATGAAAATGATAGAAATATTATTCGTGAGATGCAGGAGGAGACGGCACGTCCATCGGACGTGTAGTGCGCGTGGTACAACAGAATGTGTCGTTTTCAGCAGTTCAACGTGCTCTTAAAGGGCGTGCTGGGTGGTCATAACCACCCGAACAATCTTGTATTTCCACGAAATCATTCTACAACAACCGCAGTGTGAATTGTGAAATTTGCGGATAGACAGCACAACAATCGGAGGTGGCGTTTGACCGCGGTGACTGGAAACACGTTTTCGGAGTCAAAAAACACCAAAACGGCGTGTCGCGGTCAAATTCAAAGAAAAAGTGCTCCGAATGACCTTAAACAGCATGATAATGGTAGGAATATTTTTCTTCAGATGCAAGAGGAGACGACACGTCCATAGGATGTGCGGTGCGTGCAGTATGACCGAATGTGTCGTTTTCAGAAGTTCTGCGCGCTTTAAAAGGGCGCGCTGGGTGGTCAAAACCACCCGAACGACCTCGAATTGCCACGAAATCATACGAAAACAACTGCGGTGTGAATTTTTAAATGGTCGGACATAGTATACATCAATCGAAGGTTCCGTTTGACCGTGGTGACTAGAAACGCATTTCCGAAGTCATAAAACACCAAAACGGCGTTCCACGGTCGAATTCAGCGCAAGCGTGCTCTGAATGACCTGAAACCACACGAGAACGATAGGATTATTATTATTCATGAGATGAAGGAGGAGACGACACGCCCATCAGACATGCGGTGCGCATGGTGCGACCAAATTTTTCGTTTTCAGCAGTTCAGCGCACTCTAAAAGGGCGCGCTGGGTGGTCAAATACACCCGAACAACCTCGGATTGCCATGAAATCATACGACAACAACTATGGCATAAATTGTGAAACGGTTAGATAGAAGACATGTCAATCAGAGGTTTCGTTTGACCGTGGTGACCAGAAACGCGTTTCCAGAGTCACAAAACATGAAAACGGCGTGTCACGGTCGAATACGGAGCAATCATGCTCCGAATGACCTGAAACCACACGAGAACGATATGAATAATATTCGTGAGATGCAGGAGGAGACATCATGTCCATCGGATGTGCATTGCGCATGGTACGACCGAATGTGTCATTTTTAGCAGTTCGGCGAGCTCTAAAAGGGAGCGCTAGGTGGTCAAAACCACCCAAACGACCTTGGATTACCACGAAATCATACGAAAATAACTGCTGTTTGAATTGTGAAATGGTCGGATACACGGAACATCAATCAGAGGTTCCGTTTGATCGTCATGACTAAAAACGGGTTTCCGAAGTCATAAAACACCAAAAGAGATTTTCACAGCCGAATTCAAAGTAAATGTGCTCCAAATGACTTTAAACCGCATGAGAACGATAAGAATATTATTCGTGAGATGCAGGAGGAGACGACACGTCAATCAGACGTGCAATGCGTGTGGTATGACCGAATGTGTCATTTTCAGCAGTTCGACGCGCTCTAAAAGGGCACGCTGGGTGGTAAAAACCACCCTAATGACCTCGGATTTCCACAAAATCATACGAAAACAACAGCAGTGTGAATTATGAAATGGTCAGATAGACAGTACATCAATCGGTGGTGCCGTTTGATTGCGGTGACCAGAAACGTGTTTCTGGAGTCATAAAACACCAAAATGGCGTGTCACAGTCGAATTCAGATCAAACGTTCTCCGAATATCCGAAACCATGCACAAGAATGATATGAATATTATTCGTGAGATGCAGGAGGAGACATTATGTCCATCGGACGTGCAATGTGCACGGTATGACCGAATGTGTCATTTTCAGCAGTTCGGTGCACCCTAAAAGGGCACGCTGGGTGGTTAAAACCACCCGAATGACCTTGGATTTCTATGAAATCATACAAAAACAACCGTGGTGTCAATTATAAAATTTTAGGATAGACGGTACGTCAATCGGAGGTGCCGTTTGACCACGGTGACCATAAATGCGTTTCTGGAATCAGATAACACCAAAACGGCGTGTCACGGTCGAATTCAGAGAAAACATGCTCCGATTGACCTGAAACCGCACGATAATGATAGGAATATTATTCTTGAGATGCAGGAAGAGAGGGAACATCCATCGGACGTGCGGTGCACGCAGTACGACCGAATGTGTCATTTTCAGCAGTTCGACGCGCTCTAAAAGGGCGTGCTGGTTGGTCAAAACCACCCAAACGACCTCAAATTGCCACGAAATCATAGGACAACAACCGAGGTGTAAATTTTGAAATGGTTTGATAGACGACACATCAATCAGAGGTTCTGTTTGACCGTGATGACCAGAAACGTGTTTCTAGAGTTATAAAACACCTAAACGGCGTGTCATGGTCAAATTCAGAGCAAAAATAATTCGAATGACCTGAAAAAACACGAGAACGATAGGAATATTATTTTTGAGATCTAGGAGGAGACAAAACATCCATCGGACGTGCGGTGCGCATGGTACGACCGAAAGTATCGTTTTCAGCAGTTCGACGCGCTCTAAAAGGGCGCACTGGGTGGTCAAAACCACCTGAATGACTTCAGATTGCCACAAAATCATATGAAAACAACAGTGGTGTGAATTGTGAAATGTTCGAACAAACTACACATCAATCAGAGGTGTTGTTTGACCGTAGTGATTGGAAACACATTTCTGGAGTCATAAAATACCAAAATGGCGTGTCACGGTCGAATTCGGAGAAAACGTTCTCTAAATTATCTGAAACCGCACGAGAACGATAGGAATATTATTCGTGAGATGCAGGAGGAGACGGCATGTCCATCAGACGTGCAGTGTGCATGGAAAAACATTCATTTTAAGACAATAAAAAACACTTTCCTAAACTAAAGAAAAGACTCCAAAATAAGAAAAAAAAATCAAAATTGATAAAATTTCATAAATTGGTAGTTTTAAATTATTATAGCTCCCATGAGATGTCATATTTTATTTTATTATATGTATATAATAATAGAATAAAGATGTCAAATTTATGTTTGTTTTGTTTAGTTTTCTTTGTATCTTATTTTAGGTTTTAAAGATGATGGTTGTGGATCGTTGAAGCACGTCTATCATTTATTGTTTATGATGATCTTGATGTTTATTGTTTTTGGATTAGTTTTTCATTTTTTATGATTCATTTTCTGTTTTTTATTCTATATCATTAAAATAAAAAAAATTCCAGTGTAGCGAACCCCATTTGTGGTCGATGTAGGCCGAAGTCTCAACCACCTTCAGCGAACGCCACTGGCGGTTTCTATAGGAAGGAATTTCGGCCGACTTCAGCAACAGCTGCAGTCGCTGGGCGGTCTCTACAGGCCAATAGAAACCACCAATGGTGGTCTCTATAAGTGGAATTTTTAGTAGTGAGATCCTTCTTCTTTAAGTAAAGCACACACACAACCCGAATGGGTGTACTCTACCCTTTGGCTTGTTTGAGTATCTCAAATCTTGCATATGCATGCTTGTGAATCATGCATGCATTCTGCTTCTAATTTTTGTGAATAAACCCGAATGAATGGGGAATGTGTATGTGTTATTCTTCTTCTCCAATGGTAGTGTGTGTGTACATAGTCCTCTTCTTGTTCTCAAGAATAGTGTGTGCGTGGATTCACTTCGCGAACCAGGATGGTTCACGGTCCTTCTCTTTGCGAACCGCAAATGGTGAAAGACTTATTTCATGAACCAAGGAGTTCTCTTTTATCCTCTGTGAAATGGATATGTGGGACTCCTTCATGAAAGAGATGCATGGAAATTTCTTCTTTGTATAACAAGGTTGGGTTGAAATCTTCTGCCTTTCGCAGTCCATAGTGGTTCATAGTTGCTCTATTTTTTTTGAGAAACAGAATCTCATTAATTAGAGAATGGGAGCCCTCGCTTCGGCTCGAGGGTACCCTATTTATAAGAGAGGGATATACCTCGATTCTTATTCAAACCTCCATGATATACGCTTCACATAAGTATATGAATATGTCAACATCCTCGGTTTTAATATTTTGAAACTAGTGGTCTGCATATCATGGGATCTTCCTTCGTGACTCATTATTCTTCTTTTTCTCAATGATGAGATCACGTAGAAGTGATATGAGTCTCATGAAACTTATTTTCTAGATAGTTAGAGCATTCTAACATGTCCTTGAAACTCCATTTACTTCAGCCATGTTCTTATTCTTCATCTTGTTTCATGCATGAAACATTTAATGCATGAAAGTATTCAGTTCCCCCAGAAGAACATCATGTACTAAATTTGAGCTCTAATGATAGCCGAGATCTACATAAAGGTGGATCGGAATCATTGTTGGTTCGCGGATGGAGAGAGTGCTTCGCAGAATTTCTAGAGGTTTAAGATAACCTCGGGGCATCTATGCGGTCATTGGATCAATCATAGATGGTGGAGATTATAACGCGGGACGTGGGATGGATCATGTGTCTGATATTAGGTGCGAGATTAGATGAGCGGTTAGGAATGAATCAATGTTTTTAAAAGGTCGCCCCACATCGAAATAGATATGCAGATGCATCTTATTTAAATAACAAGTTGTATAAGCCTATCGCCAGAATTCTCCACTCTCCCTCCACTGTAACACCCCATACCGTGTTCTGCAGGCGTACTACTTCCTTCGGGCGCTCTCATAGCACCCACATCGCACGGGTTCACCACCGTGAAACACCTATGGGCTTATACACGACCCACATGTGCCTCTTGCGGGCTAGATTCGAGGCCTTTCCCTTCGGCATGGTAGACCCTCGGGTCTCGCATATGCCTTTGGTGAGGTCTTCAGCTGGCCTTCAATATTGGGCCTAATTTATTTTTGTAAAGGCATATTATACTATGTAGTTATTATTAAAACCAAGTGTTAATTCCTCCTTAAAATTTCAAACCATCCTTATTCAAATCCCAAGCATTCCTTTTTTATTCTTCTTCAACATCTTGCATCATCTATTTCGTTCTTTTTAGATCATTGCTTCCAAATGATCTTCTGTATGTTTTTTTGATCCAATCATGGATGATGTGTGGATCATTTTTCAATTCCTCATGCATTAAGAAATAAAGCATGACCTTCATTATTATAATGAGTGATTTGTTATCTTTAAAACACATGACTTATTATTTGAGGATCATCAAAAATAATCATCTGATTTTATTCACAACTATCATTCAATTTGGAGTCATTGGATGGATCTTATTTCTCCCCATGAAATTGAGTATTGCATGGTCTACTTCAATTGTTGTTACAATGTATCACCTTGATACATATCTTGGAACTTAAGACTAGTTCTATAATCTTTAGAGTTTTATCCTTTTGGAGAATTTATCAAGTGTATTATTCAATTCTTTGAACCAACAAAAATTCTCCAAGGCATCACTAACTTCTTCATTAATACCTTTCATTCACATATTGACTTCTCGTTGAAAACAAATGAAACTATTATGCACTTTAATCCATATTGAAAAAATGAAATTCTTATGCACTTCACACATTATTAGATTCCTTTTTCCCATTACTTTGGAACTAAATGGCTCGATGGCCTTCTTTTGCACACTTGAAACATTTTCTAGTCCCTTTCAGTCAATCTCTACCATGATTCGTTTTACACTTTGAGCCTAAGAAGAAATTTATCTTCTTTTCACCATTTTTTTTAGATTTTCCCTTGAACTCCATCTTTTGTTTCTTTTAAAAACCATGAGATGGATCTGTGACACCAAATTCTAGTTCTACCTTGATAGAACAACACACAATCTCTTCATAGCTACTGAAGTCACATATAGATAATGCCCTTAGAAGACTTGATTTTAAGCCACTGAAGAATCGATCAACTTTACTTTCAAGTTGGAATATAAAGCTAGAAGCGTACCTTACCAGCCATGTAAAATTCTCCATGTATATACTAATATATTCGTAATACTTTTTCTTAAGCTCAAGGAACTCCTTTTCTATCTTTTCTCGAAGAATACGAGGTAAGTACTTATTAAACAATATGTTATTAGACTCGTCCCATTTCATGGATTCAATTTCATAGTACTTCCTCATATTCTTAATTATATTACACCACTGGTCTACTTCACATTCTAAATGATAGACATCCAAAATTAACTTTTCATGTTCCGAACAACGAATGATGGAAAATATGTTTCAATGGTACAAATCCATTGTTCCGAAAAAATTATATCAGAAGACCCCCCGAAATAAGGTGGATGTTGCCTCATGAAGGACTCAATAGAATGTTGTTCCCTTCTCTTCTCATTTTGGAGTATAGAAAGATTCATAGCTTGTGTAAGTATAGAAATACGATTTTTCATTCCAAATCCTATATCATTTTATTGTTCAGAAGGACAATCATTTCATTGCCCAATTCATTGTTCATTAACACGGTTCCTTTGGGTTCCAACCATCGTCTAAAACCCAAAAAGAGGAGTGCGAGAGGCAAAAATTATACTAGGAAAACAACATAGTCAAGGGGGAGTACCTTAAGTCTCTTACATTTTAGGTTTAATCCTAGGTTATTCATGATCATTTCAATAATTCCAGGAATATAATATATAGTTAGACATACCTTAGAGACATCCCTAGACATGTCTTAGAAATATCTCTTGGGATCTCATTAAAGTTTTTACATCCTAGTTTCCAAAGGTTGACTAAACCTTTAATCTGATACCAACTGTAGATTCCAAATATTGACGTACATAGACATTACAATACTTTTGATGAATACTAAATATATGACACAAACATACTCCCAAAGACCGTATTAGTTTAGTGTCTTTGGAAACTCAGAACATAAACTTCAAATCATGATAAATGATCTTTAACATCTCCCATAATGATATTCCTCTTTTTTTCCTAGATAAAACCTTTATTTATATCCTAGGGAAAAACATAAAAATGGTGAGATCAGATTCTTTGTAAGGGTAAACATAGAGAACATAAAAATACCACAAACATTTGAACATTAAAACATGAACATAATGTTTAAACATGAAAATCATGAGTTGTGAAATAAATCTTGGATGTACGTAAGGCATGGATCATAAAATAACATTAATCATAATTAAACAAAATGACAATAAAACATGTATTTGTGTAAAAACATTAAGAACATAATATGATTTTATAGTATCCAAGGCATTGACTCCAAGACCATCTTAGTGGATGAAGTCAATTACTGAACCAGGTACACATGCCATTCCAGACCTATATGACTAAACCAGATTTACCTGTCATTCTAGCCATGTTTATCTTATGAGATATAAATCTTTACCCAATGCATTGGAGGTAGATATAGTTACCACCCATCTCATAATTAAATCAGTCTTACATGTTCCAAGAAAACATAAATCATTCAGCATAGCATAACCCATGATATAAAATGGGATTATTAAACATCATGCCATCATAACATAATTCATATATAATATATGGAATAGAAAAAAATTACATCATAAATATAATAAAATCAAATTAATAATAGGGATATAAATATAACCCTATGTCATTTTAGATGGAAAATAATTTTTATAGAACAATTGAACTTAATTCCAGTAGAAAATATCCTTTTTTCTTTAAAAAAGATTCATTTTCTCAAAATACCATGGAATTTTAAAGGAAAATAATTTAATTGAAAATAAAATTTTAAACGCATTCCATAAGCTTCATGTAAATAAGAAATTATGAATATGTAAAAACACATTCATTCTGTATAAGATAAAAAACATTCTAGTCATACTTTTACCGTAAAATTCAAAAAGTACCTCGTATGGTAAACCAAAGAAAGATTCCTTATATACCACATATTAAAAGTCAAAAAGGGGTAAAATGACATTAAACATAAATGTAAGAATATTAAACATTTTGTAAAAACATTTTTAGAAAACATGGATGTGGATGATAAATATAACCCCAGTAAATACTTGCGTATAAACAATCTCAAATAAAAATGAGATTGCAAAATTATCTCTTACCTTAGGTCCAATTTCTTTTGTATGTGTCTGAAACTCTTGTATAGAGGGTTTAAGTATATTATTACATTTTAACAGAACCATAATAATATTTATGATATTATATATAATTCACTTACGACTTTATATTACCGGTTCATTTGTCAATTTCATGTTAATGCAATGAGGAGGAGATGACCGTTCGTGGAGGCGCTCTCATATTCCTCTCCTTCTCTAGGGTTTCCTCGAACTGGGATCATGCTAACTCTACATGGTCTTGTCGTAATTAATTCTAAATGGCTGGCTTTGACCCTAAGTGGGAAACCAGTACTGTGATATACAAGGGAAACGAGCAAAAGAATGAAGTTCTTTCTATCCGACTGTAAGGAATCTCCTTCCTCAAAGCTCTAAAAGGTGTGGATCTATGTAATGTCATGGAAACACGTAATTATTTCATTAAAAAATTGAAGATGGTAAATTTATGGTGGAATCCAACCCCAAAGACCATCAATAGAAGTCACAGATGTGAAAATTCTCGATCATGGGAAAAATTTAATATCTCAAAGGTGATAAACCCTGGTCCAATATAGAGATCAAAGCACGAATAACTCTCATTTGGGTATTCTCTGATTAGAAGCTGATTCCAATCAGAAAAAGGCTACTTCCACATGATTTTACCAATGAAAGAAGCACTTGATCAGGTCTGGAGGCTAGGTATCCTACAACTGAAGCCTAGCAATCTTCGTATCTCCGACTGGGACTACGCCTTCAACCCGAATAAGGCAAGGAACACCATGGTACATATATGGGTGTGATTACACGAGCTTTGATTGAAACAACCACGTAAATAAATAATATGAAATTTTCATATTTATTAATATTTGTGAATAAAATATCAATATTACTTTAAAGCGGATGCTATGTTTGATGGCGTACCCAACACACAACAACGAGTTTCATTGAAATCATACGTTGAACACTAATAATATAATAATATGATTTTAAATCATAGTTAACGCCTAGCCATTGTAATGGTAGGAATGAATATAACTAACTAAAAAATTATTATATATGTTTGTAAAATATTTTTACATTTATCCAATAAATTTAGTGGATTAAAATGCGAATGTATCCCATTTGAAGCATAAATCTTCTAATATTTTTTAAAAGGACGATTAACCACCTTTTTATGGTGAACCCTTTTTAGATATAAATTTTGAAAATTTTATATGTTATATTTGACAAAATAAAATCCTTATTTATAATCAAGACATCAAAATTTACATTGTGTAAATTTTTGTTATTTTTCCGATAAAGATCATTTTTAGTGAAAAATGTTTTATTTTAATTCGAAACCTCCTAGTAATATAATTTATTTATATTGTTATATTATCTTTTTAATTGGTCTTAAAGTTTAATGAAAATATATTTTTACCATTTAATCCAATGGTGGTCATTTTACACTTTGAAATTGGACATAAACAAGTGTCAATCTTTTAATAGATATTGTTTCTTAAAAACACCCTATTTGTTTTGACAATGGGAATTGATTATAAAATTAATTAATGAAACTAATATGTTTTTCATTTGGTAAAATTGATATCATTTTTGAATTTGGAATATCAAATTTAACTTAGGGTGAATTTTTGGTATTTTTCCGACAAATGTTCATTTTTAATGAATAGTGAAAAATACCGCATTTTAATTCAAAACTCCCTTTTCATCCAATTTATATATATATATAGATAGATTGTCATTTTAATTGGTTTTAAGGTATAATTTAATTATGTTTTTATCATTTAATACAATTTTTGTCATTGGATGTAATTTCACTTTTAAATTGGATGTAAAAACAAATCAAACTTTTGATAGATTTGACTTCTTAAAAACTCGTCTTTAGTTTTGACAATGGGAATTATTTTAAATTAATTAATGCAATTTCTATGTTTAGAATTTGATAAAATGGATTCCATATTGGGAATCATAATTTTTAAATTATTTAATTAATACTCTTTTTTTTGGACATTATGAATAGTAATGATGATAATTATCTTTAATTGTTGTGTTTAATTAGTAATCGTGTAGTTAAGGGTAATAAAATAATATCATAAAAATATAAAATGACCCCAACATGTGTCTTAATTCTATTGGTGGTGTCATGGACGACCATGAGATTCTTTTTGCAAACCTTGGGACACCATGGAATCACTTTAGTGTGATAGTGACCTTTTATCATATTTTTTTTAATGAAAGGAAAATGTAACCAAAGTATGTATCACCTAAGTAAAACAATTTTAATTTTTTTTACATAAATGATCACTTTGACTATAAACATTCATTGGAAAGCTAAAAATATTTCCTAAATGTTGGTAATTTGTTTATTATTTTTATACATTAAATAAATAAATTTATTTATGACCCCGTGATGATACAATGATTACCTCATTAATAAACGATTTAAATAAAATAAAAATATAAGGTTAAATATAGACTTACACTTGTCAAAAACCTATTTTATGGGTGAATTTAGAACCCTTATCACCTTACCCATGAAATATATAATTTTGGGACCTTTAATATCCAAAAATAATGTTATAATAAAGTAACTTTTCAAGACTTTCCAAGAGTTCCCCTCCTCCCTCTTATAATAGGACCCCACATCTACCCCCTTACACACACCTCTCAAGAATTTGGATCGACCAAACTATGCTCATTTTATCTCTACAAATTTCTCTCTTCATCCTAGAATCCTTACCTTAGGCAGAATGCTCTTCAAGAAAACCTTTTGGTTCAAACTCAATGGAGTTACGTGATTTAAAGGTAATGTCTTCTCTTATGTTATTTTGTTTTATTTTGCTTCTACAACCCCTTAAATAATTTTTATTCCTTTATTTTGTAACAAAAAAATTATCATCAATATACTAAGATGTTTTTATGAGAATTATTAGAGCTACACTTACACACACCTCCGTATAATGGTTAAATAACATACTGTCTCCGTGGATGGCGAATTACTACCTCACGAAACGATGATTGTTCTATTTTCTCCTACCATCTCTCATGGTGGCCATTATTATGGAACTATATTTAATAATGATATATATTATATTTATTTACTCTCTATGCTTCTGTATTTTACATTTAAAACATACCTTTATGCTTTGCATGTTGTGCAAATGCGATAATTTCATTTGAGGAAGTGTGGACTACCGCCCCCTCAAGTGATGTGAATCGTTCATGCAATACATGTAATGTATAAAGAATGAAATTATTGAAATTTTGTGACATATATAGAATATATATTATACTTCAATTATAATATATATATATATATATCTCATTTAGTTTTAATTCCATAAATGTGACAATGAAATGAAAGTAGCGTTATTGCGGACGTATGGCATACTGTCTCCATGAAAGGTGCATTTCATTTTATTATGTTAAAATTTTATAAAATAGTATAAAATTAATATATACAGTACATATATGATATTTAAATCATTGATAATATTCTGGAGATTTTGTAATTATAACTACATGTAAAATTATTTTCAAACATGTTCATTTTTGACTCATGTACCGAACAATGACAAAAAACGTTTGATATGAACTGACATAATTAACTAAATATTATAACATTATAATATGTGATATGAATTTAATAATAAACTTTAAATGATTTCCTTAAGGAATTATTAATTCACCAAATTTTTTTATTCAGGAATATAAATTAATGAACAAGGCAAGTCAGACTTGAGGTAAGGGATCAAACCTCTCTCTTTCTTTTTAAGTACTCTCTTTTATGTCACTTCTTTTAAGCTCCTATTTCATATGTTTGGGGATGTTATCCTATATTCCTATTACTGTACTTTTTATGTTCATATTATTAGAGACCCTAATTGATATCTTCAATCCATTTTCGGAATTTTCATGTGGCGCTGTTAGGCTGTCGAATTTTCATAAGGGGATATCTTACCTCACTTTTAATTCCGTTAGATCTCCATTGTTCGACACTTATTTATTGAATGTGGTGTATTTTGTTCTTCCATATGATATATATTATAATGATTCTATTCATGTTATTCTATGATTCATATTGTGTTTATTATCTTTTTTTCATACTACTCGATTGATTACAATGAGGTATGGGGTTTTTATCTCACTTTTTGTTCCCGTGAGATTCATGCTACATTTTCCACTATTCCCTTTTGTGTGGTGTATGTACTTACCATGATTGTATTCTTTGTGTAATATAATATAATTTATTGGTATTTACATCTTCATTGTATGACTCTTATTTCAAGGGGTGTACATTTTGAAAGTTACCCAAATCGGTAAGGGAACCTTTCACCCTCCTCTTTTAAAAAGAATTCTTTTTGTTAGGTATTTTAATTTACATATTCTTATGTTGGGATATGTTATAATATATCCTTATAGCTATAAATGATTTGTCCAAGTGATGAGATACCCTTTTTATCTCTCATCGTCACATTTTCTAAATTATAAAATGATGTCATTAGGCTATCGAATTTCTGTAAGGGAACTTCTTAACCCAATTTCAATTATTTGGGTCAAACCTCTACTTCTTGATTATGTCGTGCTATGAATATTTGTGGATGACCTTATATTGTTTTACACTTAATATCCTCTTATGTTAGGTTTATTTATAATTTCCACACGTAATAATCTAATTGATTTATCCTTAGTCTAAGGATTCCGACTTTGTAAGGGACTTCATCTCAATATCCTTTCATTGAGGCATATTTTGTTCTATACAGAACATTCATTTTTATGGTGTATAAACCCCTTGGAATTTTACTTTTATTCAAAAGGAATCTTTTTGTATGAATCGTCTTACTAAATGAAAAAAGGAATGTTTTGTCTTACGTATGCGGTGACAATGAATTCTCTGCCGCTGTGACCATTATTTGAGTTTCGGCTTCCACTACAAGCCATAACATTTTTTTAATGAAAAATGAATACCATGTTTTAATTTTATTTTATTTTGGTATTTAAAATGATTTTGATAATGTTTTTATTATATCAATGTGTTGTATTGATATCTTGTTATTGAAATGTGGAAGTTTTATGTTTCCTTTATGCATGTTTTATGTGGTACGATTATGTTATGATTATTGGGAATTTTTTAAGAATACGGGTGGTTCCGTGATAAACTAAGGGCAGATGAGCCCGTGTTAGCTCTCCAATGCATTGGGTAACGTGAAGTAGTTAAATGCTAAGGTTTATCCGAAGAGATTTAGGGAATATACTTTGATGGGTATTCCAAATGAAACCAAGAGGGTTTCTCCCTACGTAAGAATGTTATTAATGCATCAAGTTACCTTTATGTCTTATGATTTATATGAGTTATTCATAAATCTTATGATTCCATGAGGTATGTTAATGTTCTTATATTTTATGAGTAAAGAATGATTTCATTGATTTTTATGTATACATGGACTAATGTTTTCTTCTCGTATTTTTATATCCCTTACTGAGCTTTTTATGCTCATCCTAAGTTTTTGAAATGTTTTCCACTAGACTTAAAGATGAATAGGGTCAAGGATGGGATCAAGGAAAGACATGCTATCTAAAACATGGAACTAGACATTTTTCTTTTTATGAGTTTTTGTTTTATGAAAAAAATTGAAATTGGGTAGAAGTGTCTACTTTGTAATCTTTTGAGATGTAATAGTTATGTCCTAATTCTCTAAAACACTAAAACTAGAAATATCCTCAATGTAAATTATTCATTTAGTTAAATATTATGTAATGTTTTAAGTCTGGGTGCTTATAGTTAGTATTAGAGTTCGGTTTAGATAACTTTAGAGGTTAGAATATTGTTTAAGCATAAGTGAAAAGGTGTGTATAACCAAAATGGTTAGTATTTTAGATGGGGTAATTTTTATTTTTGAAAGTTGGAATGAGTTTGTGATGACATGGATAAGTATATCTTAGTGTTTATATTCCTCATTAGTACATGATGATTTTGATGATATACTCACACTGACATTTTTGGTTTTAGTAAATGGATGGATCTAGCAGCCTCCAAAGTGGCAATGGGTATGGAGGAAACTGTGGTGGTTCTCTGATCAAGAGACTGGATGAAAAGGGGGATTCAATGAGGAATCTTGTGGTTGTTCTAAACCAACTACAAAGGAGTCATTATTAACCACTTGAACCTTGGTTAGTTCTCTAATGCATCATGTACGATAGAACTAACTCGATGTGGAATTTCAGGTAATAATTATAATGGTAACCATTAGGGTTTATATGATCCTTACTTTTGAGGTAATTATGGGTTACTATATGATGGAAAATGAAAGGTATGAGATAAAATTGTTGGTAAATTATGTTATGGTTATTTTTGAATATTTTATCTCTTTTGGAAGAATTTTATAAAATTATATGGTTTTGGAAAAAGGACAACACGCAGACCGTGTGGCAACCGTCGCGTCGGATGAAGCTACAGGAATCGAACCCACAACCAAAGTGAAACTTGTATTTATCACCTACTGCTGGACTACATGAAGTCCCTGGTTTGTATGACAAATTATTTTTAGTTAGATGATTTTATGAATCAAGAATAAGTTTATTTTTGGTTATCTAGGAAATTAGTGACCTATCATGGAGGATACATGATTAGGTTAATTACTTTTCAATATGAGACTTTAAGAGAAGCTGATGTTATTTGCAGATAAATGTTAATATTTACCTTGGAAGATTATGTGATTAAATCCATCATAGATTTGGGTTTCAATCTTAGATTGGTTTAATTTGAATAATTTTATGGACAATTTTTTATCAAATGGTCTTTGTTGAACTTTGGGTTTTGTGGGAAAAATTTTTGAGATTAAGAATAGATTTTCTTGTTATAAAGGATTATCCTTTTTGGGTATTATATGATCTAGTAATAACAATTTTGGTTTTGGTTTGGTCTAATGATATGGGAAATATATATTTGTCTTTTTTGAATTAGGTGATTATCTATAAGTTGATTATAGCGCTCTTAATGTGAAAAAGTCATCCAAAATACTTGACTTTTGGAGAAAATATGAGTTTGTGTAAGAAATCAAGTAAGAGATGAAAGTCTAAACGGTAAGTAAGTATGTTTCCTTATGATTTAGTTGAGCTCATAAATAAATTCTGCAATAAAAAGTAACTTAAAACAAAAATGTTTTCTGTTAACTTTTTCTACTAGGGAATCAAATACCGATTAACCAATCATAAGTTTGTGATTTTCTTGGGGTTAAGTTTTTCCTAATCATGTTTTCTATCACTCTCCATCGGAACATGACCCTTTGTTTTTTCTTCTATATCCATGTTTTTCTATATATAATCCTTATATGGGTTAACTCGAGTGACCTTTGAACTTCTCTTTCTTTATTTTAATGTGATAGTTTTACTGACTCTTGTTCCTATATGGGACTTTCAATGAAGTTTCTGAGCCCAATTTTAAAATTGTGACGATGCAATTCCAAAAAGGGGGGAAGGATGTAACATCCTAGGTAAATAAAAAAAATGAAATTTTCATATTTATTAATATTTGTGAATAAAATATCAATATTTCTTTAAAGGGGATGCTATGTTCGATGGTGTACCCAACACGCAACAACGAGTTTTTTTGAAATCATACGTTGCACACTAATAATATAATAATATTATTTTAAATGGTAGTTAATGCCTAGACATTATAATGGAGGGAATGAACATAACTTACTAAAAAATTATTATATATGTTTGTGAAATATTTTTACATTTATCCAATAAATTTTAGAGGCTTAAAATTCGAATGAATCCAATTAAGCATAAATATTCTAATATTCTTCAAACGGTCGATTAACCACCTTTTGATGGCGAACCCTTTTTAGATATAATATTTGAGAATTTTATATGTTATATTAGAAAAAATAAAATCCTTATTTAGAATCAAGACATCAAAATTTACTTTGTGTAAATTTTGGTTATTTTTTCGATAAAGATCATTTTTAGTGAAAATGCGGTATTTTAATACGAAACATCATTTTAATATAATTTATTTATATTTTTAGATTATATTTTTGTTTGGTTTTAAAGTTTAATTAAAATATATTTTTTCCCTTTAATCCAATGGTGGTCATTTGAATTAATTTCACATTGAAATTGGACAGAAATAAGTGTCAATCTTTTAATAGATATTTTTCCTTAAAAACACGCTATTTGTTTTGACACCGGGAATTGATTATAAAATTGAATAATTCAACTTATATGTTTTGAATTTGGTAAAATTGATATCATTTTTTAATTTTTAATATCAAATATAGCTTAGGGTGAATTGTTTGTATTTTTCTGACAAATGTTCATTTTCAATGAATAGTGAAAAATAATGCATTTTAATTCAATACCCCATTTTCATCCAATTTATTTATATAGATAGATTGTCATTTTAATTGGTTTTAATGTTTAATTTAGTTATATTTTTATCATATAATACAATTTTGGTCATTGGATGTAATTTCACTTTTAAAGTTGATGTACAAACAAATCAATATTTTGATAGATTTTACTTCTTAAAAACCCATCTTTGGCTTTGATAGTGGGAATTATTTTAAATTAATTACTGAAATTTTGGTGTTTGAAATTTGATAAAATGGATTCTATATTTGGAATCATAAGGTCCAAATTATGTAATTAATACTCCTTTTTTTCACATTATGAATAGTAACAACAGTAATTATCTTTAATTATCATGTTTAATTAGTAATCAAGTAGTTAAGGGTAATAAAATAATATCATAAAAATATAAAATAACCCCAAAATATGTCCTAATGCTATCGGTGGTGTCATGGCCGACCACGTGATGCCTTTTTCCAACCATGGGACCCCATGGAATCAATTTAGTGTGATATTGACCTTTAATCATATTTTTTTAAAAGAAAGGAAAATGTAACCATAGTATGTATCACCTAAGTAAAAGAATTTTAATTTTTTTTACATAAAAATATCTTTGACTATAAAAATTAATTTGAATGCTAAAAATATTTACTACATGATTGTAATTTTTTATAATTTTTAGACATTATATATATAAATTTATTTATGACACCGTGATGATGCAATGATTACCTCATTAATGAACTATTAAAATAAAATGAAAAGATAAGATAACATATAAGACATACACTCATAAAAAACCTATTGGATGGGTGTATTTATAACCCTTATCACCTTATCCAAGAAATATATAATTTTGGGACCTTTAATATCTGAAAATCATTTTTTAATAAAGTAACTTTTCAAGACTTTCCAAAAGTGCCCATCCTCCCCCTTATAAAAGGCCCCCACCTCTACCCTCTTACCCAAACCACTAAAGCCTATGGCTCGAAAACACTCTGCTCATTTTATCTCTCCACATCCCTCTCTTCATCCTAGAGTCATTATCTTAGGCATAATTCTCTTCAAGAAACCCTTTTGGTTCAAACCAAATGGAGTTACCCGATTTAAAGGTTTTGTCTTCTCTTATATTCTTTTTATTTATTTTGCTTATCCAACCCCTTAAACTCTTTTTATTACATTATTATATAACCAAAAAAGTATATTCAATATAATAGAATGTTTTTATGAGAATTATTAGAGCTATACTTACACACTCCGTCGTCTAATGGTTAAATGACATACTGTTTCTGTGGATGGTGAATTACTACCTCACGAAACGATGAATGTTGTATATTCTCCTACCACCTATCATGGTAGAAATTATGATGGAACTATATTTATTTATGATATATATTATATTTATTTCCCTTCTATGCTTCTGTATTTTACATTTAAAATACACCTTTATGCTTTTCATGTTGTGAAAATGCGATAATTTCATTTGAGGAAGTGTGGACTACCGCCCCCTCAAGTGATGTGACTCGTTCATGCAATACATGGAATATATAAAGATGAAATTAATGAACTTATGTGACCTATATAACATATATAGTATACTTGAATTATAATATATATATATATCTCTCTCTCATTTAGTTTTAATTCAATTAATGTGACAAATAAATTAAAGCAGCGTTCATGCGTACGTACGGTCTACCGTCTCCATGAACGGTGAATTTCATTTTCATATCTCCAAATGTTATGGAATAGTATAAAATGAATATATAATGGATATATATGATATTTAAATCATTAATAATATTTTTGAGATGGTGTAATTATAACTACATGGACCATTCTTTTCAAACAAGTTCATTTTTGACTCATGTACAGAACATCGACAAAAACGTTAGATATGAACTCACATAATTAACTAATTATCATAAAATTATAATATGTGATATGAATTGAATAATAAAAATTAAAGGAGGTCCTTAAGAAATTATTAATTGAACAGATTTTATTATTCAGGAATATAAAGAAACAAACAAGACAAGTCGGACTTGAGGTAAGGGATCCAACCTCTCTCTTTATTTTTAAGTACTCTCTTTTATGTCACTTCTTTTAAAATCCTATTTATTATGTTGGGGGATGTTATAATATATTCCAATTACTGTACTTTTTATTTTCATATAATTAGATACCATAATTTATATCTTCAATCTATTTTTGGAATTTTTATGTGGCGCCATTAGGCTTCCGAATTTTCATAAGGGGATATCTTACCTCACTTTTAATTCCATGAGATCTCCATTGTTCTCCACTTATTTATTTCATGTGGTTTATTTTGTTCTTCCATATGAATTATATTATTATGATTCTATTCATGGTATTCTGTGATTCATATTGTGTTTATTATATTTTGATCATACGACTCGATTGATTACAATGAGGAATGTGGTTTTTATCTCACTTTTTGTTCCCGTGAGATTCATGCTATATTTTCCACTATTTCCTTTTGTGTGGTGTATGTAATGCCCATGATTTTATTATTTGTGTAATATAATTTAATTTATGGGTATTTACATCTTCATTTTATGACCTTTATTTCATGTGGTGTACGTTTCGAAAGTTACAAAAATCGGTAAGGGAACCTTTCACCCTCCTCTTTTTAAAAGACTTGTATTTGTTAGGTCTTTTAATTTACATATTATTATGTTGGGATATTTTCTTATAAATCCTTATTACTGTAAATGATTTTTCCATGTGATGAGATAACCTTTTTATCTCTCATCATCACATTTTCTGAATTTTAATATGATGCTGTTATGCTGTCGAATTTCTGTAAGGGAACTTCTTAACCCAATTTCAATTCATTGGGTCAAACCTGTACTTATTGATTATGACATACTATGAATATGTGTGTATAAACTTGGATATTTTTACACTTAATATCCCCTTATGTTTGGTGTTTTTATATTTTTCACACATAATCATGTAATTGATTTATCCTTAATCTAAGGATACCCACTTTGTAAGGGACTTCGTCTAAATCTCCTTTCATTGAGGCATATTTTGATTTATACACAACATTCATTTTTATAGTGTATAAAACCCTTTGAATTTTAATTTTATTCAAAATGAATCATTTTTTATGAATCATCTTACTAAATAAAAAAATGAATGTTTTGTCTTACGTATGCGGAAACAATGACTTCTCCACCGCCGTGACCATTAGTTGAGTTTCGGCTTCCACTACAAGCCATTAATTTTTTTAAATGAAAAATAAATTCCATGTTTTAATTTTCTTTTATTTTAATATTGAAAATGGTTTTGAAAATGTTTTTATTATATCAATGTATAGTATTGATATCTTTTTATTGAAGTGTGCAAATGTTATATTTCCATTATTCATGTTTTATGTGATACAATTATGTTATGGTTCTTGGGCATTGTTTATGAAGTCAGGTGGTTTCATAATAAATTAAGGGTGGTTGAGCCCATGATAGATCTCCAATGAATTGGGTAATTTAAAGGAGTTAAACACTAAGGTTTTTTCACAGAGATTTAGGGAATATACTTTGATGGGTATTCCAAATGTAACCAAGATGGTTGCTCCCAATGTAAGAATGTTATGAATGCCTCAAGTTACCTTTATGTATTATGATTTCGATGAGTTATTCATAAATATTATGATTTCGTGTGGTATGTTAAATTTCTTATGTTTTATGAGTAAAGAATAATTTCATTGATTTTTATGTATACATGGACTAATGTTTTCTTCTAGTATTTTTATATCCCTTAGTGAGAATTTTATGCTCATCCCAAGTTATTGAAATGTTTTCCACAGGACTTAAAGATGAATATGATCAATGATGGGATCAAGGAAAGGCATGTTATCTAAAACATGGAACTAGACCTGTTTTATTTTTAGGAGTTTTTGTTTTATGAAAAAAATGCAAACTGAGTAGAAGTGTCTACTTTGTAATCTTTCGAAATGTAATAGTTATGTCCTAATTCTCTAAAACTCTATTCCTGAAAAGATTCTCAATGTGAATTATTCATTTAATTCAATATTATGTAATGTTTTAGGGCTGGGTCCTTATATTGGTGGCATTTCTGGCACCCTAAAATCCTCAATGACATCACATCTAGCATAGGTACGCCGCTCAAAATTGATCAACGTACGTTGAATGACGATTTTGGCCTGTATGCTCGGCTGAAGATCGAGGTAGATATTTCTGTCAACTTCTAGACACTATTACATTCTCTATGAATGATTACAAAATAGATCTTCGTGTTGAATTCGAAAGAATGACACCATTTTGTAGAATCTCTAAAATCATAGGGCACTCCCTCCGAAAATGCCGTGTGGTGCAAAGTCAAGTGGCTCAGCCAATTGATAATGGATGGATGCAGATAATGAATAAGAATAAAAACAAAGTGATTGATCCAACCATTCCAGATCCACACAAAAAACACTCGGATGTTTAGGTCAAGCGGGGGAATCTTCCAGGTGAACGCTCAGGAATCACTTGGGCTGACCAAGTCGAGGCTGAAGAGGATATAGTTCTTGCTTCGTATGACATACAACTGTCTCTGGAGCCTGTTAAAGATGTTCCCCTAGTTTTATTAGATAGACCAGCTCATGGTCATTCACAGAATGATATTATCAAACTGCTGTCTCATTCAGTCACTGATGCCACACATGCTTCACTTGCTGTCACGGATGATCCAATCCTAAAGGATTCTGCCACATGAGGCACACCTACCCACACTGGCCAGGTTTCCTCTCAAGGTATGCCTTCACCTTCTGTACCAGATCCTATTTTTTCTCATGCTACATCAGTATGAAATACAACTGCCACTGGTACTCAATCCGACTATACAAATTCATGTGTTAATTTGATCGATTCAACTGTTATGGCCTCCCTTTCACAGACGCTTGGATCATTTGACATGAATTCTATGGTCCTGTCAAATTCTCATATGACAATCTCACCCATTGGGCCTATTTCCTTCTCCAACACGTCGAATATTACAATAAGTTCCCATGATAAAATAAATGAATCTATATTATTGGGTGCCACTAAAAATTTGTCTGATCCTCTTATGAGAACACAGATTTTGAAGACTACTCCAGCCCCTTCTTCAAATCTTTGGAGATCTTAGTGGATCAAAGATCATGTGGGACTATGAAAAAAAATCAAAGCCCCTGCTCCAAAAACAGGTTTTAACGGATGTTATCTTTTGTAATTTTCAGTGTATTCCTAACTCTGACACTATATTTTTCCTTAATGGTTGTAATGCATAAACCTAAATTTATTTCTCTTGCTAAACCTAATGTTAATTTATCTCAAAATTTTATTCACCTTTCTACCTATGGTTATAATTTTTTAGGTGCTTTCAGTAATAATATCTTGGTAGAAACCTTATGGATTTTGTATCACACTTCTTTGAAAGATGTTAAAGTGCACAATTTTTCTGATCAAAGGTTCACTTGTGATTTAATTCTCAATGACATCCTTATGTACTTATCCATTGTCTATGATAAGAACAGATATCAAGATCCTAGGACCCTATGGAATGATCTATCTATCATAGCTTTCTCCATATCCAACCCTTGGTTAGTGATTGAGGATTTCAATGTCATCATATCCCCTAGTGAAAGACTTGGTCCCTCCCACTCTCAAATTTATTCCCATGAGTTTATAACTTAAATAGACGACTGTAGTCTGATTAAAGTTAATCTTCCTAGTGCTAAGTTCACTTGGTAAATAAGGAATTATAATTGGATAGTCTCTAGTAAACTTGATAGGTCCCTGGTGAATTTTCCAACTCTTGATGCTTGGGACTCCGTCTCTAGCATTACTTTGCATAGGCTTAGTTCGGATCATCATCCTATCTTGGTTAGGTTTCATTCAAAGAATTGAAAACCCTCTATTCCCTTTAAATTTATCAATGCCTGGTCTGAGTACGTAGATTGCATGAATATTATTCCGAGGTGCTGGAATTCTATGAGTCATCACACAGATGCCTTTGCATGCATTTTAAAGCTCAACCACCTCAAACATTGTCTCAAGGGTTGGTGTAGCACTAAATCAAAACAACTAGATAAAGACATATCCTCCCTGGGGAATGATATAAATCAAATTCAAAACAATTCCACCCATTCTGATTTCTCTGATGACCCTGAAAATGAGGTCAATATCTCTATAAAGCTCAAATCGCTTTCAGTTCTTAAGGAAAAAATTTGAAAGAAAGATTTCAAAATTAAATGGATCATTGATGGTGATCGTAACACCAAATTCTACAATGCCCTGAAAATAATTAGAAAGGTTATTCATCCCATTTATTTTATTAAAGAGAATGACATTCTCTATGACTTTGAGGCCGCCATTACAAATCATGGGGTCTCTCATTTTGGAAATATCTTCAATGGGAACCCCATTAATAAATATCTTCTTCCTGGGATCATCTCGTCTTTGGTCCAGGAGGAAGACAATCTTTTTCATTTTAGCACTCCATTTGATCATGAGAGAAAAAAATACAATCTTTAGCCTCAACCCTGAGAGTGTCCTAGGTCTCGATGGTTTCAATAATGGATTTTTTCAGCACCATTGGGATGTAGTTCATGTTGATGTTTGTAAACTTGTTAAGACCTTCTTCTCTACTAGCCTCCTTACCTATGGTCTCAATACGCAATTCATTACTCTTATTCACAAGGTGGCCAATGCCTCAGAAATTCACCTGTTTAAACCCATTTACCTTATCAACACTCTCTATAAAATCATCCCGAAGATCATGGATAACAGGCATTGATCTCTGTGTAATAAAATTTTAACTTGTAACCAATTTGGTTTCATCAAAGTTCATTCTATACAATACTGCATCTGTCTTGCTTTGGAATCTACCAATGCTCTCAAAAAATCTACTAGATGTGGTAACATTGACATTAAATTTGGCATCAGAAAATATTTTGAAATAATTGACTGGAGTTTCATTTTCAAGGTCCATCGGGGTTTTGGTTTCAATGATGTTTTCATCAGCAGAATTAATTCCCTATTCAACTCTGTCCATGTTTCCATCCTTATCGATGGATCTTATAAGGGTTATTTCAAATGTTCAAAGGGACTTCGTCAAGGTGACCCCCTCTCAGACATCCTCTTTGCCATTTTAGAAGACTATCTTAGTTGTCTCCTTGATTCTTTGGTCCAACAAAAAAACATTATGCCCATCCAAGCTGCTCAAAACCCTAATGTTCTGACTCATCTTTTTTATGCAGATGACTTAATTCTTTTCCTTAATGGGAGAAAATGAAACATCACTAGTCTCAAAACTACCTTATCTCACTATGAAGAGATTTTGAGCCAATCTATTAGCTGGAACAAATCTTTCATTTTCTTTGGAAAAAGCTTTCCCACCTCTCGAAAGAATTATTTCATTGATAATATCAGTATCAAAGAAGGTTCTCTTCCATTCACTTACTTGGGAGTCACAATATTTTGAGGAAGTCCCAGAGCTTCGTATTTCAATGATATTACTGAACAAATCATTAATCAACTTGCTTCCTGGAGAAAAAAATCTCTTTCTATGGTTGGTAGAATCATCCTTGAGAAATCTTCTATTGTTTCCAAAATGGTTTATTCGTTAATTATCTACAAGTTTCCTATCAGTCTTCTTAAGAAAATAAATTCCTACATAAAGAACATTGTTGGGTCCGAAAGTATTATTGAAAGGAAGCTTGTTTTGGTTCCCTGGTCCACCTGCGGTAAACCCATTGAGAAAGTAGGGCTTGGAATCAAAAGTCTCAGGCACATTAATGAAGCTCTCCAATCCAAACTCACTTGGAATCTTATAAACAATAATGATGACTCAATTTAATTTCTTAAAAATATCTTTCTTGAAAAACATAAAAATCTAAATATGAATCATGTCGAATCTTCTCTCTGGACATCCATTAGAAAATCGTTTATCAATATCATACACAATACAAGATGGATGGTTAGCACTAAATCCAATATGAAATCATCAATTGATAACTGGACCGATGCTCCTCTCAATTATTTTCTCACTTCTCATAATGCACAAGATCCCACAAGCATCACCATAAAGGAGATGATGCATACTCCCAACATAGGTCTCGTTGACAATTTCAAACATGTTGTTGATAATTACACTTTCTCTGATATGGATGAATTCCTTATTTGAAAACTAGCCCATAATGGTGTTCTTGAATCTAAAACATATTACAACCACTGTTTCTCTTCATTTGAAAAGAAATTTATGTGGATTAAGACTTTTGATAAAACTTGGATTAAACCCTCCAGACATAATCTCATCTAGCGCATTGCCCATAATTGCTTTCCTACTGAGGTTTTTCTATAGTCCTTCGGTGTCCAATATATTTCGAGATGCCACATATGTCTTCAACATAGGGAGGACATCAATCATTTGTTTTTATCTTGTACCACAACCACTGCTCTTTGGAATTATATTAATGATATCTTTGACTGGAGATGGTTAATTGCTGATTCAATTTTCACCTTGATAAAATGTTGTGTTGAGCTGGATCTCTTGCAACAAATCATAAATCTTTTTCTTTCTGTAGTTGTTGAACTCATCCACATTATCTGGTATGATAGAAATGCAGTTATTCACAATAATTACTCTCTCAATCATAACGCAGGTCGGGCCAGAATTCTCATTCCAATAAATGATGCTTTTATACTACAAAAACCCCCACTGTGATAACTCGGTTGGTGACATCATGACTCTTGCACGGCTTGGTATCAAAGTAATCTTCAGGAAACCGAGGCACTTTTTCAAAGTTTTTTGGCAAGCCCTGCTTCCTGGCTGGTTAAAAATCAACGTTGATGGTGCATCCAAAGGAAATGCAGGCCCCGACGGCTGTGTGGCCATTTTCAGGGAATTTATTGGGCATTCTCATGGCTCTTTTTTTGGAGGTTGTGGGTTTTCCTCTTCCCTTGTGGCTGAGATGATGACAGCGATTCATGCTGTTATCTTTGTTATGCAAAGAGGCTAGAACTACATTTTGATTGAATGTGAATCCACCACTATCATTCAACATATTTGGAATGGTGTGATTCACCTTGCTGGATCTATCACAGCACACTGGATTAAATGCCTCAACTCACTCCTTGATATTAGATACATTTCCACACATGCCTATCATGAAGAAAATATGGTGGTGGATGGTCTTTCCAACAATGGAATCAACCAGGACATTATGTGGTGTGATGATCTTTCGGTTGAGCTTTACCCTCTTCACAAGAAAGACTGTAATAAAATTTCCTCTCTCAGACTTTTGTAATATCCCCTCTCTTTTTAATAATAATTTGGGTCTTGGTATTTGACCAAGACATTGCCTTTAAAAAAATTCCATGTTAATGTAATGTTTTGGGTAATAATCATTTTATTTATCGTACGTGTTTGGACTTGTTATTCTTGATATTATTTCATATATAATGATTTAATTAATTCCAGAATGTAAAACATGATTTATATATCATATATATTCGGTATATAAATATATATAACAGATCAATAAAGGGAATGGAATACAATGTTCATGGAGACGGTAGGTCGTACGTACGCATCATTGTTGTTTTCGTTTCCTTATTAAATTGAATGGAAGTAAGTAAATGAATATATATATATATATATATATAAATTCAGTAGCCTTATTTTCTTATATATTTCATGATTATTTATTATATATATATACTTTATAAACATTCTTGATTGGTTAACATGGATAATGAATCTCATCGCGTCGTGGAGATAGTAAGACATACATACACACGAGTGACGATATCGTTCCAATAGTTTTTGAATGGTACTGAATTATATAGTGTATAATATCATATAATTGGTATCATGTTATAATAATGATATATAGTTATTATTTTTACCATTATACTCGTCCATGTATGGTGGTTGTGAAAAACAGATTACACCACGGTGTAGATATGATAAGTCGTACATACACACACACAGTGATTTCATTTTTCGTAGGATTGATAGAAGGTGAAATTGGGTTTTTTCATATTTATAATAACATATAAGTATATTATTTATAATTATGTTTTTAATTTATAAGGAAAAAACTAAATAATATTATGTAGAAGAATGAAATTTGAAATAATCGATAGAAGAGATTACATCTTCCTCAACCTGCATCTTTTAAATTTCCTCTTAGGGAAAAAGACATTTTCTTTTGAGAAAACCATAACCTCTATAATGTTAATAGGGAAGTTTATAAGTTAAATGGGCATGTTTTGGCCAATCTTTAAGTCTTAAAATGGATTTAAAAGGAGAGAGAAGAGGTTTTCTTTTATAAGATAGGAGAGGGGCACTTTTGGAAAGTTCCAAAATACAAATTTATTATAAATTCAATTTCGTTTTAAAATGGTTCAAAACTTTTAAATTATAATATATTATTATTTTTGTTTGATTACCCATCATAAATTTTTTTTATAGATTATAATTAATTTTTATCCATATCTTTTTGATTTATTTTACCCTTTTTAATCTTACCGTGATATCTTATTATTTACACATTGTGGGTTAATGTAATTTTCATATCATGTAAAAAGACCCAAAAAATGTTAATTATGACATATTTGAACTTATATTAACTATTTTTATGAATCATAGATTTTTAGTAATTTAATATCATTTAATAAACTATTTTATGTTTTAAGTTTTGAATTGTGTCAATTTTTGACACTATTCATACTTGACTATATTAAAAATTCATAACAACTAGATTCCTTCTAAAATAAAGAGTTAAATAAAATATAACATTTCAATATCATCCATAAAATTCATTTATGACATCAAAATTACCAAATTAATTTTTTTTTAATATTTATAAATTCAATTATTTGAATCTTTTATTAATGAGGTAATCACTACATCAAAATTGTGTCATAAATAAATATATTTATATCATGTATAAAAATTATAAATAATATACCATGATGTAGGAAATAATCTTAGATTTCTATTGAATATTTTTAGACATAGATATTAGTTATATTTCCCTATATTAAAATCACTTTACTAAAAGATCTATGTTTAGGTTATAATTATCGTTACTTTAAATTAATTCCTATAAAGTGTCATTTTCACATCCAAGTGAATCAATGGGGTCCCCAAATCAACACAAGAATTACCATGGTCATACATATCTCATCCAATATGGTTAGGGTATGTGTTAGTGTTGTTTAAAATTATTATAATATTATTTTTTTACCCTTATTTACCAGATTTACCCTTTATCCATGGTAAATAAAATAATTAATGAAGTTACTATTCATAATGTCCAAAAATAAAAAAAAACCTATTTACTCAATTTTAACCTTATGATTAAAAATATGGAATCCATTTTTACAAATTAAAAACACATAATTTTCTGTATTTAATTTAAAATTAATCCCATTGTCGAGAAAATCTGGTTTTTGTTTAATCCATTTCAAAAGAATGAAATGTTTTTACATACGAATTCAATATAAAATTAATGATAGTGACTTAAATTTTATTAATATATAAAAATATATTCTATTTCTAATTGAAAACCATTAAATAATATATTTTATCCATATTAATTTTTTTGATGAAAAATTTTGTTTTCAAATAATATTTAGCATATTTTCACTGTTCATCAAAATATGAAAGTTATTAGATAAATATAAAAAATTTATCAAAAGTAAATTTTTTTCCAGATTCCAAAAAATAAGTTTTTCATGTCAAATATAACATATAAAAGTGTAAAAATAACTTGATTTAAAATGGGTGCGCCATCAAAAGGCAGTAAAAATGCATTTTTTTTAAAAATACTTATTTTATAAAAAAAAATTGATTTTGTTCTCATATCATGTGTAACATGATTTATAATGTTATATGAAATTAAAAATGAGTTTTATACTATTAAATACAACTAGTTTATATAATATTTTAATAATATATAATTGTTTATTGAAACTTGGTATTGCGTACCAGGCAAGCTATCGAGAAAGTTCCCTCTTGTGTGTAACGCAATCCATGTTAGTGTTGTGTGTTGTGAAGGATTCCTTTGGTGGTGTTTATAACACAATCCAAACAATGTTCATTAATAGATTGAACAAAATATACTCACTTTTTTGTGAAATTAATTCTATCAAATGAACTCAAAATTGCGTGCAACACAAGCCAGGAATATTGTTGCATATACTGCAAACTAATACATTGTTGCATATAGCACATGATAATCTTGGTGTAGTGTAAAAAACTAGACATAAAATAATATATCTCATAAAATCTCAGAGTGTTACATCCTTGTTATGGTTTGGATGCAATCCATTAACACACAATCCACTAGAAAATAATCATTGGATCACAAAAAGTAGGATATACCATTACACTCATGTAACACTATGTAACCAATTCAAATAGTGTGTGTGCAAACTATTATAAAAAAAGGGTAGAACAATGTTTTTTTTAACAAATCACGTTATGTGTACTTCTTTTAAATTTCAAAAATGTTTTAAATTGAAAAAAACACTTCTTCAATTTAATATTGAGATGAAGGTAATAACTTCTTGGACATTGTTATGGAAAAACCATGTCTGATTTACCCAGTTATTTATTACCAATTCGATTCCTCCAAGTACGATAATCCATTATACAATTCTTCTTGGTAAAATTATCCCCATTATGAAAAATATAACTTTGAAATAATTCGATAGAGTTTAATCGACATCACTTTAATTCTATTTCTTCCTTAGTCTGGAAAAACTTGTATGGAAATCCCAATCTGATTAATCCATCCTGATACAATAATCAGATGAATACAATTGACATGCCAAATATGGTAACTAGTTAAGTATAAAAAACATGGAGTACAATAAAGACTATGTATGATGATCATCTGAATACAACATTCTGATCTTGTATCTTCTCTTTCACTTCAATACATTGAAACTTTTTCAACAAAAGTGACTAAAAAACATCTCCTTATCTCTAGAACACAGATATTCTCTCTCATTAACATTACATTGGTCATCATAAAAGTATAATGTACTTTTATCCTTTTATAGGTGACCCTGGAGTGGCTTTGCCGGGTATCCCAAATATTTTCCTACTTAATCAAATTCACCTTCATCTTGATTTCCCCTAAAATATCAGGTTAATTTTGAATTTTTCAATGTTTCAAGTTTCTTCTCGAATCTTTTATAAAACTTCACTTCTTTTTTATACATTTATGTCAATCTCTATTCTGATATCAATTCCTGAGTCCAATTTTCGGAATTTGGTTTCTTCAAAACAAATCAATTTTTTCAATTTATATAAATTAATGAATAAATGGATACCACTATTATTTATGAATACAAATATTTATTTGAATTTCAAGCTCCCCCTTGATATCACATTCAACAATATCTGCTTTCAAACCTTCTTCAATTATTCTCTTGTCATGGTTAATAATACAAGACTTCTTCTCCTCATCTTCACTTGACCCTCCTTAAAATTTCAGTTGAAAAGAAAAAACAATTAGTTCAAATCTTGACCAAGTTGATGAATACATCTAAAAAACAAGAGTTCATATATATCTTCCTTCAAAAATTCAATCAACAATCCAAATCATCTTGAGTATGATTATACAGAGTGCAATCTTTCAGATTACGGTTAGCCTGGATGTGGTCATTCTTGGTATGATCATTATTTATATGATCACTATATTTCTAATCTTGAGTACAATCATCCCATGAATGAAAAGTCTTTATTGCATATGATTGATTATTAGATAATATAGTGAATCAATGTCTTCTTTTCCTTCTCTTCCAACAAGAAATGATTAATCTGGGAATGATTTGTTTTCAATCAAAAAAATCTATTTCTTCTATTATTTCATCAATCTTGAATAATTATTTCTCTAATCAATTTTTATATATGTGAAATAAAAATCATCAAGGCATCATCACATTTAATTTTATCACAGTCATATAGACTCTGATTTTCCATCAAAACAACCACTTCTTTCACATGAAATTCAGAGTGAATCCGATGAGCATATTTACGTCTATTAAGATACATTCACTTTTATTCTAGACTCAAGGTGAGTCTGATCGCCACAAATTCTTCATTAATAGCATCCCATTATAGACCCATATTGAGAATGATTCATTTGAAAAACATGAGTCTTATTCTTCTGTGATCTGGCTACTTCTGTGTTGTTGCTTCAGATCTGGTATATCGGTGGCTCATGGGTTCATTTATCTATTGTTTTCATGGATTCGTTCTTTATCTGCTAACATTAATCTGCCTTGGTTTTTTGTTGGGGTTTTCTTCATGTATGAGGTTTTTGATATAGTTTCTTACCTATATGGTTCTTGTTTTTTTTTCTGATATTTTTGTTTCTACTGCCACAAAAAAGAGTTGGTGTGTGCCGATGAATGGGATTCAAGATGGTTTCCAAAAGGTTTTCTCTCATTTTGATGTTATTTGGGTCATGGTTTTTTATTTTTTTAACCAACTAAACCATTTTCATGTCTATTGGGGATCTATTTTATGTGTTAATAGCAAAGGTGTCATGATTGTGTCGAGATGTGGTATCACTGGAGATTCATCCTACCTCTGTTTTCTTGGTTATCTTCTCTGGTTTAGGGATTCCTCTATTATCTCCAAAGAAGAATAGTACAACAACCTTCATGGTCCTTTGGAACATTATTTCGAGCATCCATTTCAGGGAGATATATGTTGATTATTGGTTTCATGGTTTTTTGGTGACTTTTTGAATTTTAAATTTGGATAGATTTCTTTGGCAGTTTTTTGATTCTGAAATGGGTAGGATTGAGGAAATTTTTGGATTTTTGTTTTATTCTCAATTTTTTAACCAACACTCTACACGGATCATCTCTAGATGAGGTTCTATAGTAGGACACATTCACCTTCATGGGCATTCATATTTGGATGAATGAGAGGTTATGGTTTTTTCATCGGTACCGGGCTCGAGAAACTCTATGTGGGACAACTTGTTGATCGGTCTTGTGAGGTGTAGGTTTGATATAATGATTTAGTTTTTGGGGGGATTTTCTATAGACTACATCTGGGATACATATTATATGTTTTCATTCTATCATTCCCAAATTTTCTTCAAAAGTGTTTTTGAAAAAAAAAATAATTTTAAGTCAAATAAAGAGAAAATTAAGAATGTACATGGTTTACCAGCATGGTTTTTAAAACCGTGTGGAAACCAAGTGCCCCTTGCTGTCTAAGAAGGACATGCTAAATTGTTATCCCACATGGTTTTCAGATCATGTACTAATCATATGATTATACCCTATCCAAAAACACAACTTCATTGCACAGTTACCTGGGAAAGGGAGCATGGTTTTCCAAATCGTGTGTTACCTACTGTTTTCCAAAATTTTCTTATTTTCCCAAAAAAATCAATGGAAACCCAATTTAAATAATCTAAACCCAAAATAAATAGAAAAATAACTCAAAATGAAATCATGGATGTCACATGGTCTATTTCAAAAAAGATCATAATATTCTATTTAATCCACATAATTTGATAAAAAATGAAATGATATATAAAATCACTTGAGGGGATCATGCTATGTTATTTATCTCAAGGGGTCAATATAGTTACCAAAATATCTACATTTACACACTATAATTCCATAATCACTAGTTTAATGATTCAATGAATATCCTCATGCCATAGCCGACATCTACCATCATCCTCTCAATTTTATAGTCCACACATTCACACTAAAAACAACACCTTCACCTCACAAGAAGAAACACGACACTATGATACACTTTTACATAAGTTTAGTTCAGAAAATATGGACTCTAATTAAGATTAACTCAATAATAATATTATATACCACTAGAAAGGGGTATCCACATCAAAACTTGAAGTGTTATGATTTTATCTTACTTTTATGGATAGTGTAACAACTTAGGAAACCGAGAATGGTAACATGATGTTTCTTGTTATAGAAAAATCTGACTATATAAAAAAAACTCATTGAATCATCATTTCCATCCCATACCATTGTTTCCATGTCATTCCTCTAATATCGATACATTAATTCCATATTCCTTCTTAGAAAAAGGGTTAATATCCTCCACTAAAAAAGGATTGAGAAGTATATAAAATTCAATGGAAATATTTTTAAATGGAATATTGTATATAAAAAACTAAATAAAATGGTTCATTTCCAAAAAAGGGTAAATTCTCAATGGAATCGACCAAGATCTATAGTAGTAATATCATACGGAAATTATGAAAAATGATATATATATATATATCTAGAATTATATTATGTTTTATTGGATCATGTGATGAGAAATGTTGCTTCCACAACCCTTTAAAGGTTCCCCTCTTGGTCCCACAATTAAGGAAGGGGATAATGATCCATGAGTCATTCCATTAGTAGGAATAAGGATGGAGAGTAGAAAGAGGAAATAAAATCACACATATGAAAGACACATAACTAAATAAAATACATAATATTGAGATATAGGATATAAAATACCCAAAAACCAACACATAATATAAAATAAAATAAAAAAATATATTAAAATACATTTATAAATAAAAAAAATATAAAAAACGCTCTTAGTAGTACCAAAGCAGAAGTCCTATAGAAGTGACTCTATATCAACTCCAATAACTTAGCTAGTAATGTCTATATCATCCCCAAAAGTACTCTTGGAAACATAAAAAATTATTTATTTATATGCAGGGTGAGCATAACATGGATAGTTATAGGATCACAACCAATGTATCTCATGAACATGTTGAAAGTGCATACTAATGTACCCATTAACAATCAATAAAGAAAATATTCACATAAACCACTAAACTATCCAATCATAGTCTCACCATAGAAAACACACTAAATAAAAAATCCAAGTACAATAATATAATAAGAATAAAAGTGAAAAATGATACCATACCCCACTTCGCTATTTATTGTTAACTATCATCCGCTAACCTTTAACATTATACCACTCCTTGAAGAGCCCACATTGTGTATGAGTTGTATTTGTTGTCAAATATTATCATTGGTTTTCAAAGGTGATAAATGAGATCATAAGGTCTCATTTATATCAATATATAGAAGTAGTTCCATGGTTAATGAAGTTTAGATGAATTTCTCATGTATTATAATTTGAAGAAACATATGAATGGTTTGAATTCTTTTAGTTTCATTATGATTCCTAAAGAATTATTTTGGATTCCTTAGATGACATTGGATGTCATGGTAGAATAAGTAACCAAGTAAATTACATTATTGTTGAACTTGATCTATGTTCAACATAAAGGTTCTAAATGTTACAATTTTTCAACAATAATGAATATGATTGAAGTACCATCCCATTGTGCATGGAGAGAATTCATAGAATTGAGAAACATAATTACATTTTTGCACATTTTTTTTATGAGTATGAGATATTTTGATTTTATATTACAAATTGATTTGAATGATGAATTAAGGAAGAATAAGTATTGGAATGCATTTGAAATAGGGAAACTATTTTAATACCATGGAAATCTTCACATGGAATAATAATATATGTGGTAATAAAAAAATAAGGCCAACCCAGCAAGAAACCCAGGGAACCTATACTATTGAACATGTGGGACCCAATGGGTCAACCATACCCAAGGAGATCAGGTTATCCACCTATCATGGTGGAAAAGGATCAAGAGGGTCATGTATAAGAACTCAATGGGCCTATTTATAAGGGACACAGTGTGTAAGCACAAAGGCGCACATGGGTTGCACAAGAATCCTAAAAACCAACTAGACCACATGTGTCACATACCATGTGGGAATGACATGAATTATGTACCGGTGATGATCTGTGGTCACCATCTCGAACTGAGGATCACATATATTAACTAATTTAGTGGAGGGGAGCTTATATGGTAAATCTATGTGGGACACATGAAAATCATGGTAATATTACTAAATCATAAAAAATTGTTAATAACATTGACCATTTGATGAAGTTTATCCTCGTAGTTAATCTCCCATGTTTTTTTTAAATTAGCTACTCGTGCATAATTTAAAATTTCTCTTTGTCTTTATCCTCCATCTAACAATGAAAATATGATTCACTAGAGAAGATGGTTTAACCACACCAGGTTGAACCCAAGGACACTATAATAAATCTAATATTTAAATTATGAGATAAATTTAATTGAAGAATCATGAAAATTCATTTTTATTATTCATGTGAACAATATGAATAGTAAACTTTGACCAAAATGAAAAAAAAATTAAGGCCCATTGGGAATTGGGTAGATCATTTTCATGAATTTATGAATACATGGATCTGATATGTACAAAAAATAGGATATGCTAATAACTAAAGAAAAATTCTATGATTTGGGTAACTATTAAACTTGTGGTTGAAGTATTCAAATGCCGAGATATTCAGTGATATTACTATCAGTCTTCGAACAAAATATTTTATAGGGATTCAAGTCATTGGATACACGAACTAGAGGAAGTAATACATTTCCTATAAATAGAGATTCCCATATCTAGAAAAGTGATATCTCTAAATTAATTTCAAGAGATAATATTTTCTCTAAAATTAATACTTTATGTTCTTGGTTTAATTTAACATCCAATGACTTTTTCAAGACATTGAGTCTTCGTGAAGAATTAAAGTCCCACAACCATTTTTTTTTTGTGAATGATATATGCACATTTAGTTTTTTCTGAGGAATAAATATAGACCATTTAGATTCATGAAGAGGGTATAATCAAGAGACTTCAATCTGTGTCCAACAAAATTTAAGATATTTATGAAGAACTTGATCTATGAATCTATTTTCTTGATCAAATAAGGCAATATATGGAAACTTGATACATGTTAACACCACACTCTCATAATTATTTTCCATGAATGTTTATGTGAACAAGTTCTTTAGTATTACACCCCCACTTTGTTACATAAATAAAAACTTTGTTTGTACCCTACTAATACTTGAAAGAAAAAGAAGAAGTACACAACTAATTCTATACATTCTTGAGGAACAAGTGAAACTAACATACTTGTTTGTGATCACATGTTATAGTTAGTTTATGAAATAAATAGACACTTTTTCTGAGGAGTGGACAACATGGGCATTGAGAAATGATAATAAGAGGTGGTGTTTATATGATATAGTGGAAAAAATATAGTGTGTGCATATAATTGTATGTTCTAAAAGAAAGTGAACAAGGCATGGAAACATTAATTGACATGTGAATTCATATGCACATAAAATGGTAAATATATTGTGTTAACTTGAATGGAGAATTATAATAAGTTAACAAAAATGAATGAGAAATAAAAATCATGAATACAAGAACCGATATATACATGATAACATAAACTCTTAATCTCCTGATTGTCTGCTAAGGATTACATGTTTTTGATGACCTATGAAAATCATTATACATGATTAAGATGATGTTAAATTCATTATAATTAGTGGTTAATAATATTAAATTATAGAAATAATAACTGATGTAGTTAATTTTTTATATTGTGTATCAAAGAAAGAGATAAAGACACTGTTACTCAATTGAATATTATTATGTGTCCAAAAAGAATAAAGTGTTCCTCGATAAATATTTAATATTATTTAGGGAATAATAATTGTGATGATTCTTTTTTGAGGTAATACTTATTGTTTTTATAATAACCTAGGAGGATAGTGATTCTAGAAAGTTGAAAAATAATATTTAGTACAGTTGGGTATTCATTGAAGATGAAGGAGATTACAAGAATAAGTTTTTGGAAAATTTATACGCGGTTTATTATCATTTTGGACATGGAGAATTAAATTCATTAATTCAGAAAATATTCATATTATTATGATTGATAGAATATTAATAAATTGTATCTTTCAATTTCATGATAGGATGAAAGAATAAGGGTTTCTTACCAACTACTGTGCAAGTAACGACGTGAAAGAGAAGTAGGTATAAGGTCTGATAAGCACTATGACATCAAACAATATTCTCAATAAGTGGAATAATTTAATGGTTTCATAAATAACCTAATCAACAAGGTGAAGAAAATCTAAAGAGGTATTTTAATGATCTATAAAAGTGATGTAAAATTGGGATTTTCAATTGAATATCGTTCACTTCAAGTGAGAGGGTATCACCTAATTGATGTAACCACATTCAGAGGATTACTTTCCAGTGTTTGGATGGTCAGGATTATTTCAAGACCATTCCAAGGACAATATAATATTATTGAGTAGTAATCCTTGTCGAAATATCAGGTGTCATATTTTACTACATTCTTATAATTGAATTACATATGTAAAATATACTAAGAGAATCAATATATTAGTTGTTCAAAGAGGTTAAGGGACAAAAAGTTGTAATTTTATTAAAAATTCACCAACACCGACCCCCTATTAGTGTTAGTATAATTACTAGACCTTAAAAATTCCATTATCTAGATATTTCATCTAGATTTTACTTCATTACATTCCCAAATATATTTTCGGTTTAGAGTTTTAGAATGTCATAACATAACTAATACATATCAACCCACAATCATAAAAAGTGGCTACCATTAAAATAATATCCATTTCTTCCAAAACATACAATTATTAAAACAACAACATGATTTCTTTGACAAATCATA
Organism: Viscum album; assembly: GCA_963277665.1. Classification (NCBI taxonomy): domain Eukaryota; kingdom Viridiplantae; phylum Streptophyta; class Magnoliopsida; order Santalales; family Viscaceae; genus Viscum; species Viscum album. The sequence goes on along the minus strand of OY728163.1, from coordinate 1,202,732,025 downwards.
TTAATATTTAACTTCACTTCCTAATGCCTATAACACATCCTTATAACCAATGAAAGACATTTAAACACATGGGAGGATCATAAAATGATCAGTAAGGGATATTAACTAAAGAAAAAAACCATTAGTCCATGAATACTTATAAACATATGAAATCCTTTTCACAGACTTACTTCTCAACCATATATACTTAATTTGTGAAACATGAGATTTCCATAAAAAATATAGAACATATATAAAATCATAAGGATATCTTGGGGAATAAATTACTTATATTGTAACCCTCATGGCTACCTTATTATTTTTAACTCTCATGGCTACCTTGCAATATATCCCTCAAGACTACCTTATGGTGTATCCATTAGAGTTACACTTAAATTAACCATATGGATGAACTCGAAATTATGCATACCCAATGAATTGGAGGGATATATAGGTCCCAACCCTAATTATAAACAATTATCAAGAACAATAACATAATCATAAAACATAAATAATTTCATAATAACATATCTTTTGAATTTTGTGAAATATAATTTTAAAAGAGGATTTTTTATTGAAAGTCCCTTGAAAATACCATATAATTGAAGCGATAATTAATTTTAATGAAATGAATACGGGTATAAAATATAACTAAACATAATAAGACATAATATATAAAAAATTTATCCCAAAACCAATCTTAATACCACATAATAAATGAAATATAAGGTTAACCCAAAGAATAGAAATTTGGTTAAGAATTCATTTACTTGGGTTTCATCTTACTTAATATTGTTTAAAACTATTTTATAAAGTTTAAAAGGGTGTTATAAATAATTTAAATAATCATAATAATATTTATAACACCTTTTATGAAAGTTTTATAACATCATTTGACCCATTTTTTAATTATAGTTTTCCATTTCCATTGTTTTGGGTGCGGGGATTACAAGCTTTCTATGGTTTGTTCGTAAAGGATTTTCTTTTATAATGGATGAGAAACTCGATAATTGGAATGGAATGGAGTTAATATGTTTTAATAATATTAAATGATTCCATAAATCAATTTTTATATGGTATGAGGATGTATAATTAGATAAATCATTTGTTGTATTTGTTTATAACATTTTTGTGGTTCTTCGATAATCACAAACTATTTTCATCATATAACTTTAATAATATGCATATAAGTTAATTAAAAAACATAAGATATGTAATATAATACAAATTGATATATTTTTAGACATTAAAATGGTTTTACAACCATATTTGAAGGATTTAATGGAAATTGAATACACATCTTCCATGATGTCGGTAAATCGACACATCACAAAGGGTGTTTTTATTTTTAGAATAAGAGGATGAGGAGAGGAAGAATGATGATGAATTTTTTCATAAACATGATATAAATCCAAAATATATATAATAATAGATCTTTCATTCCTCATAGATAAGGGTAGGTGAATATATTATAAGAAAAGAAAATAATTGAAAAGAAAACCTATGAAAATGGAAGATGATTTTTACATCTTCTTCTCTTCTCCTTGGGATCCTCTTTAAGGCCTTTGGTTTTGGCCTTTTGGTGAGACCAGAAGGTCTTGGATGTTGGTAATATCCTTTTGATAGTTATTTGGAATAATTTAGGCAATTATAATATCTTTATAGGTGTGAGAGGAAGAAGGGGGTGAGGGTGGTATTTATAGTGGAGGAGAGGAGTGATTTTCCTTTATTTTAATCATTAGTTTAATATTTTTTCTCCAGAATATGAATATTCATGATTCATGTGGCCCAAAATAGTAAATATGGAACATTATTTAAAACCACGTGTTATTACATAATCATTATGATTGTAATATTGTATTTAACAAATAATGTATATATACATTAATTTACCATTTTTCATTATTCATAAAAAATTTCTGTATTTTAGAAAAACCCCAAAAATTCACCCTAAACATTTTTTGATATTTTTAATTAAAAACTTAACTAAATTTTATCAAAATAATTTTATAAATATGAAATCTTTTAAAAAAATCATAATTTATTCGAAAAAACAACAATTTTAAAACTATAAATCATTTTATATTACCTAGAAAATTTAATCAAGATATCATTATATTATAACCATAATATGATAAAATAATAATAATATTTAATATTCATAAGGGTAATATTACTATTCTTATTACTATTCATAAGGGTATGTTACTATTCCCCAAAGAAACAAGTTGGTTCTATCAGAATGTAAATAAGATACTGATCACAACCGTAGATGTCCATTTTTTTGAAATTCAAATCCTAAAAGAAGAAAAATTTTGTTTAAAATCTAGTTTGTAACTATATATTTTAATCAATGTCTCATTATGTAGAGACTCATTGTTTCATTCATTTCGATTTATTTTTAAAACCAAGGGGCGTTACATACTCCCACCTGCTGAAAACTATGTTCTCAGAGTTTTATTGGCATGTTTAACAAGTGAAGGTAACTTTCCAACATAACATTTTCGGATTTCCATGATGCTTCATCTATCATGTGGTTTATACAAAATACATTTACCTAGTGGGTTACCTTATTCTGCAATACATTTTCTCTTCAATCAAGAATCTGATCAAGTTTCTCTTTATAAGAAATGTTCCCTTCCAGGTGAACTACTTCTAGGATCAAAACATGAGTGGAATCTCGAGCATAATTACTCAACATAAAAACCTGATAAATATTATGTACCAAAGATAAACTCATAGGAAAGGCTACTCAGTATTTAGATGCTCCAACATTATATAGGATTTCATAAGGATCAATGAACCATGGACTCAGCTTTCCTTTCATCCCAAAATGATAAACACGTTTCCTTGGTGAGATTCAAATAAAAACATGACCACCTACCATAAATGATTTTTTTCCTCCTATAATATGAATAAATTTTTTACCTTCTCTGACCTGTCCTCATATTTTTCTGGATCATCATCACTTTCTTATCAACTTTCTCTAATAATTTGTTCTAATCAACTTCCTTTTTCCCGACTTCATACCAAAAATCTAGAGTATAACATCATTTCCCATATAATGCCACAAATGGTGTCTTCTATATATTAGAATGAAAACTGTAATTATAAGAAAACTCAACTAAATAAAGATGTTGAACCCAATTTCCATGGTATCCCATTGAGAAATCTCAAAGTATATCCTTTAATGTATGAATAATCTCTTATTACTACCCATATTTTTGAGGACGAAATGATGTACTGAAATTTAATTTGGTTCCCAATGACTTTTGAAGGAATTTCAAAATGTTAAAGTGAACCTGGGATCATAGTCAGATTCAATGGAAATAATAACTCCATGTATCCTAAAAATATCTTTGAGGTACAGTCAAGAAATCATATCCAAAGACATAATAACTCAAATATGAAGGAAATGGGCAATTTTAATCAGTCGATCAACAATAACCCAAATCACATTGTTACCTCGATAAATATTTGGTAGTCCCACCACGAAGCCCATGGATATATTTTCTCATTTCCACTCTGGCACTGGAAAAAGGATGATGTATCCCCTTTGGTAGTTATCTCACTATATTAATCTATTGATATATCAAACACTTCATGGTAAAATATGCAATATATCTTTTCATTCCATCCCACCAGTAATACTCACAAAGGTCTTAGTACATCTCAGTGCTGCCATGATGAATTGAAAATGAAGTTCTATGAGATTCACATAATAAATCATTCTTTAACTGAGAATCAAAAGGAGTGCACAATCTCTTTCCGAATTATAGAACATAGTATTTATCAACATTAAATTTTTTAAACATACCAATTTTAACCAATTCAACCTTTTTCGGCAAATCCTATTATTCCTTATATGCTTTATTAATTCTATCTAACAAATTTTACTGTACTGAAACATGAAAAAAAACCGAGAAATTTCCTGCACCAATAACTTTTGAGCCAAAATTCTTCAAATCATTATTCAAAGGCTCTTATTCCATACATAACATAGTTAATGATTTATGATGTTTTGGAATCAAGGGATATTCTACTTTTTTTCCTTTTATAGATTGTAATGGACCATGAAATCATAATTTTTTATTAATTCAAGCCATATTCTCTACCTCATGTTTAATTCTTTTTGAGTGAATATATTTTTCATAACTTTTTGTTCAACATATATTTCATATTTTGATGCGTATAAATGATTGATCTGAAATTTTAAAGCAAAAAGCCTACTAAAAATTTAAAATATCGTGTGGTATAATTTACCTCATGAGGTTTTAGTTTTCATGAAGAATAAGAAATTAACTGATCATTCTGCATCAGAACACAACCATGTCCCTTTAATTAAGAATCATTGTAGAGGAAAAACTCACAATTTCTAGAAATTAGGGTCATAATTGGATTATTCACCAATATTTTATTCAATTCATGAAAAAATAATCTCAATATTTTTTCCAGATAAATTTAACTTCTTTTCAAGTTAACTTAGTGAGTGGAGTAGATAACCATGCCATGTTTTCAAAAATCATCTGGTAATAGCCTTCCAAACCAAGAAAACTATAAATATCAGTTATATTTGGGGGTCTTGGACAATATTTAACAAATTTCATTTTAGAAGGATCAACATTAATGCCATAATAAGAAAAAATGTGACCAAATAAAAAAAAATTGCAACAAAAATTCAATCCTACTGAATTTTACATACAGTTTATTATATTTTAATGGTTGAAAAACAAACCTTATATGTTTTTCATGATCCTATTTACATATAGAATATACGAAAATTTCATCAGTAAAAGCAACCAAAAACATTTCTAGGAACTCAATAAATATTCCATTTATAAGATCCATGAAAACAATATGTTCCTTAGTTAACACAACTAGAATAAAATATCAAAATGACCTTATCTAGTTTGAAAAGATAATTTGGTAATTTCATACTCCTTCACCTTATGCTGATGGTACCCAAATCTCAATTCAATCATGGGAAAATATTTAACTCTATGGATCTGATAAAAAAAGTCATCAATGTGAGGAAAATGATACTTATTCTTAACATTAATGTTATTCAAATCCCTATAATCAATTAAAAGTTTCATGGAACCATATTTCTTTTTAATGAATAACATAATGTGATCCATATTGAGAAGTGAAAAGAAAAATGAAGCCTTTTACAAGAAACTCCTACAACAGATTTTTCAATTCAAGAAGTTTAATTTGAGCCATTTGATAAGAGGGATTTGAAATTAGATTAGAATCAGTAACAAAGTGAATTATGAATTCAACTTCCAGATTAGGAATAACACTAGGTCACTCATCAGAAAAAACATCAAGGTATTAATTTACTACTGGAACATCATTAATTTTAAAATTTCCTTTATTTTTATCAATATGAGAAAGATAAGAATCATTTCCATCATTCAATAGCTCCAACATTGTAATATAATATCGATTATATGGGATAGTTCTTGTATAAAATCTGAAACTCTTTCCTAGAATAACTCTTTTATATCTATAATCAATCTTACCCTAATAATAAGAAACCCAATCCTTACCCAGAATGACATCAAATTATTCAAAGGAAAAACAGAAAGGTTTTAGGTAATGATTTCCCATGTATAACAATAATAATTTTCTTAAAATACCTTTTTATTGTAACTATTCACTCTGGAGTTTTAATAAAAAGTTATGGTATGATTTTTTGAGGTGATATTTCTAATTTACCAAAAAAAAATTCTCAGAAATAAAGAAATTTATAGACCCTATATCAAAAAATAATGTAGAAAAATATGAGTAAATTATTAATATACCTAGTACGACTTCATTGGATGGCCCTACATCTACTAATCTAGTAACAAAGGATCTCACTACACCTTTCTACTTAGATTTTGGCATCTTTCCATCACTTGAACCATTCTTTGGGTAGGAATTCACATAATGAACCATATCACCACATTTGAATCACTTTATAGTTTTCTAATCAGAATTGACTATATGATCATTTTATTACAATCTCAGTCTATATGGACAAAGCTACCACATAAAAAACACTACAAGTTTTTGGTAAGACATTCTCCAGGATGCTCTTACCACACTTTTCATAGTCGAAAAACCAGACTTTCTTACCATCAGATTTTTCTGATTTGTTCTTACCCATAGCTTGCCATCTGGACCTTGTTTCTTGAAAAAATAATTTTTATAATAAAAAACTCTATTTATAGCCTCTCACCACATTGAACATGTTTATCATAACATTTTAATTCCTAGGATTCCAATTCCCTTCCGTATGTGGGATCCAATCCTGAGTAAAATCGAATAATTTTTATATCTAAATCCTAAATAATATTTTTAGCACACCATTCTAGTAATGTGATGTACAATTTATACACAACCATTGAATATTCCTCAATTTTCCTAAATTCAAGGAATTTATTCTCTATCCTAAGTCAAACCACCTTAGGAAGATTTTTTCTAATGAAAAGACTTCTAAATTCATCCAACTCTAAGGATTTAATATCCTCTCTAACCCTGATATTCTTGACCATTGAACACCACTTATCAGCCTCACATTCAAAAAGATTATTGTAAATACTAGTATTTTGATAATGTGAACATCTCATGTCATTAAATATCTTTTATGGTTATTTAATACATCTTTCATTCGCTATTGGGTCAGAAGGTCTACTTATAGAAGGTGGGTGTTGCCTCAAAAAATGTTCCATTAACGTCATGTTCTGTTGTAGTAGATCTAGAGGTTCACATACATGTATACCACTGAAATTTATCAACTATGTTATTTGATCTATTACTATCACAAAATACTCGGTTCCAATTCACACATTTCACAGTTGAAGATTTAGAAAGATATTAGCCTCTTGGTTCCTTCCAACATCAACTTCATTGTTTCTAAAATGGAAAAAAATTCTGAACAGACATATCTTAGATGAATCAACAATGTGACCAATAAATTATATACCATTTCATCATTAAAATAAGGTTAAAAATAATTTATGGTATTCTATTAACAACTTTCTAAATCATAAAGTTACCTAAACCATTATTTGATACCAACTATAAGGACATGGCCATAAACATTACATAATCTGGCTATTTCAACTAGATTTCAGTTCTTTGCAATCCCAAAGTTCTTTTTGGGGTTATATTTATAATTTTACTACATAACACATACATATAAACCCTCAAACATAAAATTTGGGTACCATTAGAACAATATCCATTTCTTTCGACATAAAATTTGTAAAACAACAACATGATTTCTTGGGAAAATATTCATAACATTTAACATGACTTCCTTATTTCTGTTACAAATATTTATAACCTATGAAAACATTTAGAAACATGGGATGAGAATAAAATTCACAGTAATGGATATATAAAGAAGGAATGAAACCACTATTCTAGGAATACTTATAAACATATGAAATCATTTTCACAAAGACATACTTCTCACCCATATATACTTTGTTTGTTAAACTTGAAATTTCCATAAAACATTAGAGAAAAATATAAAACCATAATTTTATCTTGGGTAATTAATTACTTATATTATAACCCGTTTGAATACATTATGTTTTTTAACCCTCATGGCTACCTTACAATGTAACCCTCACGGCTACATTATGGTGTAACCATTGCAGTTACACATTGAGTAACCATACAGCTGACCTCAAACTTTCACATACCCAATGAATTAGAGGTATATATAGGTCCCATTATTTATCATAAACAATTACTAGGAACCAAAATGTAATCATAAAACATGAATAATTTCATAAAAACATTACTTTTAAGTTTCATAAAATAGAATTATAAAAGAGTATTTTTAAAAGAAAGTCCCTTAAAAATATAATATAATTGAAGAGAGAATTAATTATAATGAATTGAATATGTGAATACAATATAAATAAAAAAACATAATATAAACAAAAATTAATTAAAAAAATAATCTTAATACCATATAATCAATAAAATAGATTGTTAACCAAAAAAATGATAATTGGGTTAAGAATTTCCTTACCTCAGGTTCGTCTCACCTAAAATTGTTTAAACCTCTTGTAAAATGGTTAAAATGGTTTTATTAATATTTTAAAGAATCATAATAATATTTATAACACCTTATATGATAATTTTAAAACATCATTCAGCCCATTTATTAATAATATCTTGTTATTTATATTGTTTCAGGTGCATTCTTTACATGATTTCTGTGGTAGGTTCGTAAATGATTTTATTATTGAATAGAAGATAAATGAAATTAGTGGAAAAATGGTTTTAATATGTTTCTAGAATATAAAATTATTACAAAAAATATTTTTTTATATGGTATGAGGATTAATCTTCAGATTAATCATTAGTGATACTCGTTTCGATCATTTTAGAAGTTCTTCGATAATCAAAAACTTGTTTCATAATATACCTCTTATAGTAGGCATATAAGATTATTCAATAAAATAATAGATTTAATATAATACAATTTTAAATTTGTTTCAACAATTAAAATGGTTCTATAAAAATCTTTTAAGGAATAAATGGAAATTGAATCAACATCATCCATGATGTCGGTAAATCAAAACATTACAGCTATTGTTTTTATTTTTATAAAAAGAGAAATATGAGAGGAAGAATGATGATGAATTATCCCATAAATATGATAAAAATAAAGAATATATATAATACTATAGCATTCATACCTCTTAAAAAATTATAGGTTAAGTGGTTATAAGAAATGAAAATAATTTGAAAGAACACAAACGAAATTGAAAGAGGATGTTTACCTCTTGATCTATTCTCCTTGAGATACCCCTTAAGGCCTTTTGTATTGGACTTTTAGTGAAACCAGAAAGGTTTTGGACGTGGATAAGTTCCTTGGGAAGGTTATTTGGATGAATTTAAACAATTATACATTCTTGAGAGGTGTGAGAGAAGAAGGGGTGAGGTTGGTATTTATAGTGGAGGAGAGGAGGGGTTTTCCATTAATCTAATCTTTAGTTTAATATTTTTTTCTCAAGACTATGAATAGTATTGATTCATGTAACCCAAAATAGTAAAAAGAGAATGTGATTTTGAACAAAGTGTTCTTACATTAGCTGTGATTCAAGGAATAGTATATTTAACATATAATGTATGTATACTGTAATTTATCGTATTTCACTATTCATAAATTTTTTTAGTATTTCAAAAAAATACCAAAAACTCACCCTAACAATTTTTCAATCTGTATAATTCAAATATTAATTCTATTTTATCAAAATTATTTACAAAATATGAGAAAGTTAATATTTAAATAAAATAACAATTTATTCAAAAAATAACAATTTTAAAACTATAACTCATTTTATATCACCTTGAAAAATGAATCAAGATATCATTATCTCATAAACATAAGAAAATATAATTATAAAATGATTTACTATTCATATGGGTCATATTACTATTCATATTAATATTCATAAGGGTATGTTACTATTCACCATAAAAATAAGTTGGTTCTATCATACTCTAAATGGCATACTGATTGCAACCGTAGATGTCCATTATTTGAAATTCAAATCATATAAGTGTAAAAATTCTGTTTCATTGCTAGTTTATAAATATATCCTTAAAAAATGAGTCATCATTTAGAGCCTTAGTGTTTAATGAATTTAAATTTATTTTAAAAACCTAGACATGTTACATTCTCCCCAACTTCTAGAAATTGTATCCTTGTAATTTTATTTACATATTAAATATGTAAGGGTACCTTTCCTTCGTAGAATTTTCAGATTCCAATGTTTCTTATTCAACCATGTGGTTTTGACACCAAACCTTTACATGGTGTTTACCTTATTCTACAATACATGTTCTCCTTGATCAGAAATCTGAACATGTTTCAATTCATAAGAAATGTTCTGTTACATTTGAATTGCTTCTGGGCTCAAAATAGGTGATGAATCTGGTGCATACTTTCTCAATATCAAAACATGAAAAACATTATGTACCTGAGATAAACTCATAAGAAAGGTTACTAAGTAGGAAAATGGTCCAAATTTCTCTATGATTTCATAAGGTCCAATGAACTGTGGAATTAGATTTCCTTTATTACCAAAATTCACAACACTTTTCCATTGTGAGATTATAAGAAAAACATGATCACCTACCTCAAATTAAAAATCTTTCCTCCTTTGATCCGCATAACTTTTCTTCCTGCTCTGATCTATCCTCATGTTTTTTTTATCATCTTCACTTTCTCATCCACTTACTCTACTAATTCTAGTCCCATTAAATTGCTATTCCAAACATCAAACCAAAAAGATGGAGTTTGACACTCCTTCCCATATAACACCTCAAATGTTTTAATTTGTATACTATAATGAAAACTATTATTATAAATAAAGTCAACTACAGAAATTTTTTTATCCCAACTTTCCTGGTAGTCCATTGAACAATTTCAATGCATATCCCCTGATATTTAAATCGTTTGTTCTGACTTTTTATCAGATTGAGGATGAAAAGTTATACTAAAATGTAATTTTGTTCCCAAGAACTTCTGAATTCCTATCCATCCAATGGCCCAGAGGCCTTCATTTGTTATTTATTTTTGATAATCCACCTTTCAAGGGGTGATGTGGAACCCTTACAAGGCCCATAGGCATAAGTATTACATGGCCCGTAGGCCTTATAGAAATTAATTTTCCCATAGGCTTCAAACATTACATACAACCTAGAACAACTACTTGGAACTACTCCTCCACAACATCTTCATCGTAAAATATGCTCTCCACCTTCGCAACGCTATTTGGCTAGGCATTCTCGTGCATGCATAGGATTATCCCTATGGAAGGTTTCATACCCTCTCATTCTTGCAATTTGTTTATCTTCTTCTGTGGTGAAAGCTCCTTGCTCATCCTCCATGTAGAGCTCGTTCCTTGTAGTTTGTCTTGTTTGCATCTACACTTAAGGTGGACTGAAGGCCTTGATGTGGCCCGAAGGCCTTACTGACCAGAAGGCCTGGGTGGCCCGAAGGCCTTAATGGACTCAGTGACCAAATCGGTGGTCAAAAGGCCCAAATAGAGGCATATTCCTGGCTACTACAATGAAAAATAGTACCTGCTACAGTTCCCGCATCAATACCTGCTACGGTACTACACAATTCCCACAACAGTACTACTACAGTACCCCCAGAAATAATGTCTCCACCTGGATTTGATCTCGGGTCTCTCGGATGCACTTACGAAGTCCTTACCAACCGGTCTAAGGCTCATGTGCTCTGAATTCCTATCTAAAAGTTAGAAGTGTACCTGTGATAATGGTCAGATTCAATGGAAATAGGAAATCCTTATAACCTGATAATCTCTTTGAGGTACAGTCAAGAAATATGATCTAGAGACATCATATCTTGAATTGGAAGGAAATTAGTAGATTTAGTCAATAAATCAACAATAACCCAAATCACATTGTTTCCTAGAGAAGTCATTGGTAGTCCCACAACGAAGTTTATTGATATATTTTCCCATTTCCACTCTGGCACTGGAAAAGGATGATGCATCCCCTATGGTAGTTTCCACTCTTTTTTTAATCTTTTGACATGTCAATCAATTCATGGTAAAATTTATAATACCTCTTTTAATTCCATTCCACCAGTAATACTTTTAAGGTCTCTTTAAATCTTTGTGCTTTCGTGATGAATTAAAAATGGAGAACCATGAACCTCAAACTACAAATCTATTTTCAGAAGAGAATCCTAAGGAACACATAATCTCTTTCAAAATCATAGAACACAATCGTTATCAAGGTTAAATTATGGAAACATTCCCATTTTAACCAATTCTATATTTTCCTCTAACTCCTCATCTTTCTTCTGTGCTTATTCAATTCTATGTGTCAAAGTTTACTACACTAAAACCTAAAAAAACATAGTAATTTTCTTCACCAAAAACGTCCAAGCCCAAATTCATCAAATCATTAATCAAAGGGTCTTGTTCTTATAGTAACATAGTTAATAATGCATGATATTTTCAAGTCATGGCATCTTCAACATTGTTTGATTTTCTAGGATAGTAATTGATCATGAAATCATAATCATTTATCAATTTAAGCCATCTTCTCCGCCTCATGTTTAATTACTTCTGATTGAGTTTATATTTCAGACTTTTGTGGTTAGTATATATTTCACATTTGGATCCATATAAATGATGCCTCCAAATATTTATAATGAAAACCACATCTACAAATTTCAGTTCAAGTGTGGGGTAATTTAACTCATGATATTTTAGTTGTCTTAAAGCAGAAGAAATTACCTGAAAATTGTGTATTAGAATAAAACCACATCCCTTTAATAAAGCATTATTATAGATAAAAAACTTACCATTTCTGGAAGGTATGGTCAGAAATATATCATTTACCAATATTATTTTCAATTATTGAAAAAAATTATCACATTATTTTGTCCTGATGAATTTATATTTGTTACAAGTTAACATAGTCAATAGACTAGACAACCATGTAAAATTTTCAACAAACTTCTTGTAATATCCTTCAAACTAAGAAAACTACGAATCTCAGTTATATTTATGGGTATCAACCATGAAGAACCATAGACCATACTAAGAGGGGGGTTGAATCAGGGTGTCAAATTTTTATCTTCATCATTAAATCTTGTTTCCACGTTGGTTGGAACTGTTATACCTATATTATGGAGATGTTCCATAATTAAAACATTTAAATGATAAAGGACAACACAAAAAGTTTACTTGGTTGACCAATAAGGGCTGTGTCCATACAGCATACACTGATAGGTTTCCAGTCATACCTAATTACACTAATCTTCACTAGATTTGGATTACAAAGATTCGGGCACTGTCACTATGTCCCAGGAACATTGCCTAACAGTTTAGGGATAACTCATAGCGTCCCTCAGATCATTTCTATAGACTCCCCTCACTCACTACCTTTGAGAGGTGTTCACTCAGTTTATCGACTTGAATGTCGATTCAATAGATCATCTTGAAATTCTTGGCCTATGTTTAGCATGAGACACTTCTTGAATCGATGTTTTGAATTGATTCTATTTTATATTTAGTTTTCTCCTTAAGTGAAATCACTGAATTCATTAAAACATATTCTTCTTTTTGCTAGAATATCATACTTCCTTTATGATATTTCTACTTCTACAAAACTCTCCATGATTCTACTGACTATCTCTGAACTGTGTATTGTGCCTGCTCCATGTACTACGCCCGCTTTGCATATGACACATGATCAATGTACTGTGCCTGCTCCACACACTATGCTTGCTCCGCACACTACGCCTGCTCCATGTACTGATCCTGCTCTGCGTACTGCTCCTACTCCACACACCACGCGTGCTCTGCATACCACACCTTCTCTGTATTTATGCGTCCTCTCCATGCACCTTGCCTGATCCGCACACCGCCTCTACATACCGCCTCCACATACTGCCTCTTCTTACCGGCTCTTTGTACTGCCTATGTGTACCACCTTCATGTACTGCCTCTATGTACCACCATTGCATACCACCTAGGAATACCATTTCTTCCTTCCACAAAATTCTTATTAAAATTCGTAGAATTATTTCATCTCCCACATATATCAATTTCTTGCATAAAATCTCTTATGTGGGCTACTCAATCCAATTTCTCAAACCGTTTTGTCTTTCGCATACAAATTTTTTCAATGTGGAATGTCTCCCACGTACCATATTCAGACTTATCTGAGTTCTTCCACAGCGATGATATTTTCTTATCAAATTCTATCTCACTTAATGATGGGATTGGCACTCCTTATATTGACAAATAAATCTTCAGAATTCTCAAATCCATTTTACCCAAATTTGTAATGTGGGACAAAATTCATCGCAAACTATTCTTCTTCTGCATACTGTGGGCCTCTATAACATACTGCAACCCTCCTGCGAACTTCTAACCTTCACCGCGTACTATATGTCTAACTTTCCACATACTAAATCTCTTCCTACATTGCAAATCCATCCCCAATCCCACAACGCCTTCCACAAAAAACCATTTTTGGTACTGTGAACCATTTTCCATGAACCGTTCCGCGTACCTTTTTACTACATGCTACACAGTCACGATCCATTCCCAGACATGGTACACAGTCCATGCTCTGAGGTACGAGGTTTACTTCTTTTGCTGATTTTCTTTTCTCTTCTGTATCTTGTTCATTCCTACACTGAAATCCATCCATTTCCAAAAACAAAATCCTGATTTTGAGGTCAAACAATTTGTAAAACACTAGGAAATAGTGCCACCTCAAATATTTTCTATGTAAAGAACACCCATACTAATTCAATTTCATCTTTATTCTTCAAAATAATCTACATTCATTGCAAACCTTATCTGTTGTGATATTTGGTCTTTGATCAATCACATTTAGCATCATCAATTTTTTTCAGAGAAAGTACTACAACTTCTCTGTCTTCCAGCAACATCAGTCAATTCAAGTTAACAGTGAATATGACTTGCATCATCTTGTCAGCTTTGTATGATCATTCTTAAATCTTCAAATCTCTATATGATCCCTCATGCAATAATGCATGTCTCTCTAGGTAGGCTCTTGCATGGTCTATTTGAATAGTGAGATGTTGCATGATCACTTTATAACATCAAGGCCTTCAACCCTCTCAGTGATGGTTTCATTGTTTTAGACAATGTATCAGCTTTGATATATGTAATTTGAACTTAATATTAGTTCATCAATCCGCTGAATTATCACTATCAATAACTTTTTAGTTCTTCTTCATATCATTCTTCATTTTGATCTTCATTAACAAATTTTGAAAACAAATAAAACCATATACAAAAAGTGGTCCCAATAAGATATTCTTCAACGAAATTCATTTTAACAGGATCAACAGTTATTCCAGCTTTAGAAGAAATGTGAAAAAGGAATGAAATTTTATTCAACCAAAATTCATAGTTGATATATTTTCTATACAGATTCTTTTATTTTGAGGTCTGAAAAACAACCATTAGATGTTTTAATTCTCCTCATTAATTTTGGAATATTACAGAATGTCATCAATGAAAACAAACACAAAGATATCCAAGAAGTAATAAAATATTCTATTCATAATATCCATGAATACAACAAGTTCATTAGTTACCCAAAAAAATAACAAAAAATTCATAATATCTATATATAGTTCAAAAAGTAGTTTTTTTAATGTCATCCTTCTTTATCTTCATCTGATGGTACCCAGATCTCAAGTCTATATTGGAAAAATACTAGACTCCCTAGATGTGATCAAAAAAGTCATCGATGTGAGCCAAAGGATACTCATTCTTAATAGTAATGTTAATCAAAGATCTATAATAAATGCAAAGTCTCCTGGAACCATATTTCTTTTTAATTAATAAAAAAAGAACTCCCTACGGTGAAGTTCTAGGAATAATGAAGCCTTCATCAAGAATCTCCTATAACTAATTTGTCAATTCTATAATTTCTTTTTTAGTCATTCGATAAGGGGGTTTTGAAATTTCTTTTATCATCAAGAAAAAACTCAATTTTTAACTCAACATATGGATTAGGTATAACACTAGGAAACTCATCAGGAAAAAAATTAAGGTATTCATATTCCACTGCTACATAATTTAACTAAAAATTAAGTTTTTTTTCAACCATATGAGAAATATAAAATTCATTTACATCTTTGAACATTTTCTCATCTTCTTGATATGTTATCAATTGTATGGGTTTGTTCTTGTACACAAACTGAAACTATTTCTAAAAAAACTTATTTTTCTCTATAATAAATCTTTGCATGAAAAAAATAAGCCAATCCATACCCAGAATGACATAAATCTCTACTATGGGTAAAAAAACATGGTTTACAGGTAAATTATTTCCACAGATAAAAATAAGAAGATTCATAAAATGATTTTTTTCTATTACATTTCCCCTATGTGTTTTTACAATATGTTTTAATCTAATTTGTTATGGTGATATTTCTAATTTATTAGAAAATTTGTTCGAAATAAAGGAATGTGTAGACCCTATATCAAACAATACTTTAGAAAAATCTAAGTAAATAAAAAAGTACATGAAACAAATTCATTGGATGGCCCAAAATCTACTGACATTTTTACAAAGGATGTCAGTACACCTTTCCCCTTATAGTCTAGCTACTTTCCATCACTCGGATCTTTCTTGGGACATGCAATTTCCTAATGACCCATCTCACCACATTTAAAACATTGTATATTTTTCTTATCATAATTGATATTTAGATCATTTTCATTACAATATTGGTCCATATGTCCAAGAATTCCATATAGAAAACACTTATTGGTTTTCATAAGAATTTCCCCATGGTGATTTTTACCACAATTTTCACAAACCAAAAACTAGAGTTTCTTAATATTAGATTTCATTGATTGGTTATTACACATCACTTTCCATCTGGACCACTTCTTATGTTTTTTAAAAAGGTACAAGTGATCATTAGAGAAATCCATTTCTACCCTCTCAGCACAACAGATAGGTTTCTCATAACTTTTGAATTCTCAAGAGGCCTACTCCCTTCAGTATCTTGTCTTCAATCGCGAGTACAAGTGATTGGTTTTTCTATCATGATTCTGAATAATATTTGGAGCGTACGTTGTGAGTTGGGTGAAGTTTTCTTCATACACAGACACTAAATCTTACTTATTTTTCCTCAATTAATGTAATTTATTCTCTATCCTATGTTTAACCAACTTAGGAAAACATTTTTAAGGGAAATACATTTAAATTCATCCCACTCTAAGGCTTCAATCTCCTCTCGATCCCAGATACTATTAACAATTGACCAACACTGATCAGTTTCACCTTAAAAATAATAAATGGAAAGACTAAAATTTTGATTATCTGAACATCCCATAGAGTCAAATATGTTTTTTAGGTCTTTAATTAATCTTTTAGTCGCTACTGGGTTAGAAGATCCACTAAAAGAATGAGTGTGTTGCCCCATAAAATTTTACATTATCACCATTTTCCTTTATGGTAGCCCTAGTTTTTCTATTGAAAGGATGCAACCTCCAATTATTTCCTGCATCATCAAATCCATTACTATCAAAAAATACTTGGTTCCAATTCCCTCTATTCCCAGTTGCAGATTCATGATGATATCAGCCTCTCGGTTCCTTCCAACTACAACTATCATGTTTCTTCTATGGGAAAACATTCGGAACATACATATCTTAGACGAAGAAACATGGAAATATTTAAATGATATACCATTTCAACATAAACATAAGGTAAAATAATTTATGGTGTTCTATTAACATTATGCTTACTCATAAATTTATCTAAACCATGTTCTGATACAAAGTATAAGGACCAAGCGTTTAACATTACATAATCTGGTTATTTCATCTATATTTCACATCACAACATTCCAAAATATATTTTCGGTTTAGAGTTTTATAATGTTAGGAAATAACTCATACATATCATCCCACAAATATATAAAGTGGGTACCCATAAAATTGCATCTGTTTCTTCCAAAACATAAAATTATTGAAACCACAACATGATTTCTTTGAAAAATATTCCTAACATTTAACATCACTTTCATATTTCTCTAACACGTCCTTTTAACTTGTGAATTTTTTTAAAAAAATAGGATGAGAGGAAAAATATTATTAATGGATATAAAAAGAAGGAAACAAACCATTAGTGTGATGTCCTGGATACCGCTGCCCCTCAACCCGAGCCCCAGGCCCAGTTGGCCACATGACCCCCGTCTCGTCTCCCCATAGGACAAGGACTGCCGACTAGCAGTAGGGTTGTAATGGCATGTCATTGGGAAGACTGTACCCCCATGTCAGAGTACATAGTGGTATAACAGCAAAGTAATAAAAATAACGGAAGCAAAACGAATGGTAAAAAGGAGAAAAGGGAAATATACAAACCAAACAACCGAAGTAAGACAAACCCTGATAGATATAAAAATCCACATAGGCAGTGTATAATACAAAATGGATGTATGACATGCTGATATAGTAGAAATAGCTAGCAAGCATGCTATACAGTAATACAAATAGATAACAAAGAACAAAAGTAGTCCACGAGCATATTTAGCAAAGCTTGGTCCTTTGCTATGGATCTCCAGCTAGAACATACATGTATCAACAACCTGTAGCTGGGCCATTTCCCCTACTAGTAACTGTAGTAGTAAAGTATACACGGGTGCCAAGGAGGCCGCCCGGGTAGGGTGTGAGTCATGTCTCAGAAGGACACCACCAACAGTGTCTACGTGTAATCCAAATAGGTGTTCCTAAGAAACAATGAGTAATAGACTGCAAGTATGTAAAGCAATGTAAAATAATGCCTCCCGCCCACACACGATGATTCATCTGGCACGGGGTAAGAATGCCTCCCACCAACACATGGAGATTCATCTAGAACGGGGTAAGAATTCCTCCCGCCCAAACATAGAGATTCACCTAGCACTGGGTAAGAATACCTCCCACCCACACACGGAGTATCACAAGCATGTAAACATAGAAAGTCATAACCATTCACATCACATTATATAAGGAAATCTATCTTATATCTTACCACATTAACAAAGAATGGCATTTCCATCATATAATATCACATAATCACATCTCAAGGCAACATATATTTCAACTCATTCAAGGGGTTCATGCTATCTCATCCTAGCCAACCTCTAACCATGTCATCTCATTTTCCTAACATGGAAAATGCCTTTCAAGACATATCGTTAAGATCAAAAGGTGAAAAAGGGATGAATCTTAAGGCATAACACCTATGGTTAACCTTACCCAGTCCATGCCTCATCTAAATGCCATATCCAGGTTAGATTCGTCACTCTCATACCGCACGAGTCATTTAGATATGAAGCAGTCATTATAAATAAGGGGTTTTGCAAAAGAAAATCCAAGACAAGATGATATAAACTCACAGTGGAAAAAACATGAAATGGAAACCACGTGACCACCTACCTTAGAGCTATAGACGTTGGCTCACTTGATATCGACCTCAGATTCGTAGTAGGTTGGATGAGATCTGAGTTTCAGTCCAATGCCCTGATAATAGGTCATATGAGACTACGGTAAAATAGCAAAATGAATACCAAGATTCATTGAGGAAATAAGGGAGCATGAGGTAAGCCTTACATAGGGTGATTCAACGCCTTCAACGGATCAAAGAATGGTCGCCAGATGAAGAATTCACAAGAGAATGAGTGAGAGAGAAATATTTGGCTCAGAGGAGGGCTCCCCCTCTGGTTCTGTCTGTGGGAAGGAAGAAAGAAAAGCTTAAGGGTTTTAAAAAAAGTAAGGGAAAATGGTAATTTCACCCAGAACAGGGTCGAACAGTTTAGGCTCACTTCTTACCCAAACCGTGGGCAAACCATTTGCACCTCAGTACCTCACAGACAAAGGCTGCAGGGCCATGCGGCTTGGTCTGCATGGTCGTGATCCCCTGCAGGTTCCCCTATCTGTAGCCACACGGTTTATCCCAAACTGTGCGCAGACTGTGCGCAGGCCATGAGACACTATCTTCAAGTCCATTTCTAAAACTCTTGGGCTCCAAACAAACCCCGGACACTCCCTGGACCTTCCTTAGGATGTTACACACATTACAAAATCTTTAAGGAAATATTTGAAAGAAAAACTAATGATACATACCTTTTCCAAAGATTCGGGTCGTTACAACCTCCCCTCCTTAAAGAAACTCATCCCCGAGTTGGCCTTCCAAGGGTACCAAGGTGGAATCCAGGAAAAGCTCTATCCATTGAGAATATATATCAGCTTCTCACTCCCAAGTCTCATCTTGTACCCAGCCATGCTTCCATTGCACCTGTACAAGAGTAACAGACCTGCCACAACGTGTCTTCACACTCTGATAACAATCCACATCAGATAATCCTTAAAGAAAGCATCCATATCTAGTTCAACCTCATCAGGATGAAAAACGTGAGTCTGATCTGAAAAGTACCGGCGTAGCTGAGATACATGAAAAACATCGTCCATGGCCTGATATCTCTGTGGAAGTTCAAGCTGGTAAGATGATGGTCCAATCTGCATGATCACCTCAAAGGGTCCTATGAACATCAGCAAAAGCTTACCCTTCTTCTGTATACATATTTTCCCCAACCTGGGTGAGACCTTCAAGAAAACCCAGTTCCCAACCTCAAACTCATGATGTCTCTGGTGCTTGTTAGCATAGGACTGTCGTCTAGACTGAGCTATCTGCATATGATTCCTAATAAGTTGTATCTTCTATGTAGTCTCCTACACAAGATTTGGTCCTAGAACAGCTGCCTCCCCTACTTCAAGCTAACACAAGAGTGAGTGACAAGGCCTACCATATAAGGCTTCATAGGGAGCCATCTCAATGGTAGCCTGGAAGCTATTGTTATAAATGATCTCAACAAGAGGAATGTGTTTCTCCCATGAACCTCCAAAATCAAGAACACATGCACATAACATATCCTCTAGTACCTATATGGTCTGCTCGGTCTTTCCAACAGTCTGCGGGTGATAGGCCGTGACCAAAAGTACCTGTGTACCCAAGGCCTTCTGTAAACCCTGCCAGAACCGAGATGTAAAATGAGGATCTCTTTCAGAGACAACAGAACGCGGTTCTCCATGAAGGCGCACTATTTCCTTGACATACAATCTTACCAAGTCATCAACTGTGAAGGTCTCCCGCACAGGTAAGAAATGTGAAACCTTTGTCAGACAGTTGACAATAACCCATACTATATCATTTCCACGTGGTTACCTGGGTAAACTGGTTACAAAGTCCACAAAAACATCATCCCATTTCCACTCCGAAATGGACAACAGCAGCAATAGCCCTGTTGGACACTGATGTTCTTCCTTCACCTACTGATTGGTGGAACAACACGTGATAAAACCGACTATCTCCCACTTTATGTTAGCCCACCAGTACAATCGTCACAAATCAGGATTCATTTGGGTGATGCTTGGGTGAACTGCCCATGTTGAGGCATGGAAATCCCTCATCATCTCCTCTTTGATGTTTGTTGGGACCCATACATGCCCACAGAACAATAAAGTATCACCTTTATCCTCGGTCCAATCTGTAGAGGCATCATCAGCGGCACTTTATCGTAAAACAAGGCCTTCCAGATCTGATAACTGTCTTTCCCTGACCCATTCCAAAAGAGTAGATGTCACCGCTAATGCTGAGATAACAGTTTGACCTTGAACCTCTTGTACCTCAACATGGATCTCCGAAAATGGGGCCATCAGCTTCCACTCCTCATTAGACTCCCGAACCACTTGTGATTTAGTTTTCCAACTCAGTACATCAGCTACTGAATTTCCTTTCCCAGGAGTGTAGGCTAGTTCGAAATAAAAGGACTGTAGGTACTCGACCCACTTGTGATGCCTGAGATTTAGATCCAACTGAGTGAAGATATATTTGAGGCTTTTGTGGTCAGTGAATACCACAAAATTCCCTCCCAAAAATAGTGTCTCCAACAGCGTAAGGAATGTGCAACCACTGCGAGCTCAATGTCATGCAATGGATAATTCCGTTCATGAGCCTTTAACTGATGAAAATCATACACAACAACTCGCTAGTCCGGCATCAAGACAGCTCCATGCCTGATACCTGATGCATCACAAAATAATGTATAAGCTATGCCTGGCTCCCACAAGATCAGTATCAGTGCTGATGTTAGTCTTCCCTTCAGTTCCTGAAAAGCTACTTCACAAGGTTCTGACCAATCAAATCTTATCCCCTTTTTAGTCAAATATGTAAGCGGTGCTGCTAGGTGTGAAAAGTCCTGAATGAACCGCCTATAATATCCATCAATCCCCGAGAAATTATTGATATCAAAGACATACTGGGGATACTTCCAAGATATTACAGCACTCACCTTCTCTATGTAAACTGAAACTCCAGACTCAGAAATAATTTGACCAAGGAAGTGAACATTATCTATCCAAAAGTGACATTTAATAAGCTTAGAAAAAAGCTAATGCTCTCTTAGTGTATTCATCACGATATCAATATGGGTTTTATGGTCGTGTTTCGAGAGTGAATAGACTAAGATATCATCAAAAAATACAACCACAAAATAATCAAGGTAAGGGTGAAAAATATGATTCATATGATCCATAAACACTAAAAGTGAATTCGTAATCCCAAACGGCATAAATAGGTACTCATAGAGACCATACCTGCTCCTGAACGCCGTGCGAGGTATGTCCGAAGTCAAAACATGCACCTGGTGATAGCCCAACCTGAAATCTATCTTTGAAAACACCTTCGCTCCTCAGAGCTGATCAAAGAGGTCTTCAATTCGAGGTAAAGGATACCTATTATTAATAGTCACCTAAATTAACTAACTATAATCCAAGAAAAGATGAAGGTTACCATCTTCCTTATTGGAAAAATTAACCGGTGATCCCCAAGGAGAAGTACTAGGACATTTAAAGCCTCTAGCTTCCAGGTCCTCCAGGTAACTCTTGAGCTCCATAAGTTCCTTAGCTTCCATCCTATAAGGAGGAATGGTCACTGGTGCTGCTCCTCGTATAAGATCAATAGTAAACTCCACCTATCGCACTGAAGGTAGACAAGAGAAATCATCAGGAAAGGCATCACTGAAATTCACCACCATCGGAGGATAAACAGAAGGTTGTAAACCTTGGTCATCAAGATAAAGACTGGAAACTTGTGACATGACACCACCTAAGATCTGGTGTTCTGGTCCTAATCGTGTCACACTAAGATCCCATTCTCCCTTATGAATATGCATGTCTCCCTCTGGTGACGTAAATGCCACCCTCCGATGATAGCAGTTAATCTGGGCTCTATAGGGAACTAACCAGTCCATCCCGATTATTACATCAAAACCTGTCATATCCAGAACATATAGGTTCCACACGAAAAGGTAACCACCCACTTCGAGGGGACAACTCTGGAAATGATTAATTCTCTTTGAACGGATACCTAATAGGGTATCTAATGTGATCATTCCATAATATGACTCAATTTTGAGGCCCAAACTTCCAATAATCCCCTCCGATATAAAAGAGTGAGAAGCGCCTGTATCAAATAAAGTAGATACTAACGTAGAGGAAACTAGAATCATACCTCATATAGTAGATGGTCTGGTGTACTGCTCCTGTGGTGTAGGCTCAACTGCATAAAAATTGTCGGTACCACAGCCCTAAGTCACAACCTGGCTACCCTGAGCATACCCGCCCTGCTGGCATAGAGAGTCATACACATGATTACCTCTACCTCAACTACCGCCACAACCTGATTGGCCAGCAGCATTCTAGATGCCTGAATGACGTGATCCTCCCGATCCAGCACCAGATCATGGAGTAGGTACAGATTCCTGCTCACTAGGCCCTGGGAGAAAATCCATGAAGAAATAGTGGAGATGACCCAACATACCACAACCTATACACTCCACTGGATTTCGTGTACACTACCTCCTCACTTGTCCTGGCACCCCACATTGGTGAAAAATAGGAGTACGACCTAAGAAAAGGGTTTGACCACCACTAACACCAAGAGAGTCCTCAAAATGCCACTTATTCCTAGAAGCAGATCCACTGGAACCCTTTGGTGCCGAACCGCCCTGGTTCACACTGTCTGATTCTCTCAATTTTCTCTCTGTAATCAAAGACTGATTGACAATATCTGAAATGGTCATCAGTCTGAACATGTTAACCTGCAACCGTATGGCATTACACAACCCATCCCCAAAATTCCTAGCGTCCATAAGATCATCAACAACTAGTGTAAGAGGAAAACACTATAACTCAGTGAAACGGGATGAATATTCCATAACAGTCATGGTCCCCTGCTACAGATTCTTAAATTCCCTAACTATTTTAGGCCTCAAAGTCTGGAGAAAGAAATAATAGTATAAGATGGTCTGGAAATCAGTCCAGATCATGTCTCTCTACTTTCCTGATAGGGTGATGAAATCCCACCACCTCCTGGCTGAACCACGTAGCATATAAGCTGCGAGGTTGACCCTCCACTCTGGAGGCATCTTGAGGTGCTCTAAGATGGTCAGAATAGTTTCCAACCGGGACTCCGCAACAAGTGGTCCACCATATCCTATAAAATTAGGAGGATGCTGCTACTGAAACTCATGGATCAACTCTGCCATACTCAGGGAAGGTCGCACTCCACCTTTCATAATCTGAATCATATGCAAGAAGCTCTCACAGAACAGGGAATCGACACCCATCTCAAGAATAGAAAGAGGAGCCATGGGAGGCTCGACAGGAAGATCAACTGGCGGCTCAGGGCCAGCCACCTGAGGAATGTGATCGTCGCCGCCTTCATCAAAAGCGACTTGAGGACGTCTCAGAGGCATAGTGCTATAATTCCAAATAAACGTATCAAAAGAAGAAAACAACAAATTAAAGGTTGAACTCTAGAATCTAGGATATGTACTAAGCCTTCCTACCTCTATGATCACCTATCCACACCCACAGGAATTCTTAGTAAAACCTATAACTATTCAAACATAACTTAACACAGTGACATGGCATTTCCTAGCCCATAAGGGCCCATAATTCTCATGAACTAAAAGATGACACACACTTGGATGTCATTTCTCATTTAATTTTTCTAATCAAGTATTTGATTTTACTTTAAAGAAAATGATTGGTTTAGTTGGAATGTCATTTTCCA
Source organism: Viscum album (assembly GCA_963277665.1). Lineage (NCBI taxonomy): Eukaryota > Viridiplantae > Streptophyta > Magnoliopsida > Santalales > Viscaceae > Viscum > Viscum album. Next base: position 1,202,707,365 of record OY728163.1, on the reverse strand, counting down.
ATACATGAGGGCTCATACACCTTATGAACCAAAGAGTGACACCCACAAAAACCACATCATTCCTCAATTCACAACCTGCAAGCAGGGTTAGCACAATTTCACACCAATTAAAAAAGCATGGGAATAAAAAACAAGCAATGCTCGCTGAAAGTTTAAACGTGGAATGACAAGATGCATGGCCTAATCATATTGTGCCTATTTTGATGCATGTTCTAATTCATAACCCTCATTTCATCAGGTCAAATCATGAATTCCAAATTTCAACCTCACAAATCTCAATAACATAACAAAACCTGTGAAGCACCCAACCGTGAACCATTATCAGTAGTAAATAGAAGAATCAATAATAACATAAAATAGTAAACTTGGCCCATACCTCGTACATGGGTTCACGACACCCAAGCACGACTCATGGATAAGTCCCTACACATTCCCAGTCTCCAAGTCTATCATCTCTAAATAGTAAAGAAATAAAAAAAGAAAACCCCTAATACCACATTGTGATGTCCCAAACCCAGCTACCCATCAACCCGAGCCCCTGGCCTATGTGGAGACGAGCCGGGGGTCATGCGGCCAACCTGGCTCGAGGCTCGGGTTGAGGGGAATCTGAGTCCAGGATGTCAAAATTAATCCATGAATACTTATAAAAATATGAAATCATTTTCACAAAGGCATACTTCTCACCCATATATAATTACTTTGTGAGACATGATATTTCTATAATAACATATAGAACATATATAAAACCATAAGGGTATATTAGGGAATTAAATAATTATATTTTAACCCCCACATCTACCTTATGATTTGTATCCATCATGGACACCTTTCAATGTAACCCTCAAAACTACATTATGGTGTAACCACACAGTTACACTTGGAGTAACCACACAACTGACCTCCAACATACACATACCAGAGGAAATGGAGGGAGATATAGGTCCCAAACATCGTCATAAACATTGACCAATATTCAGAACAAAATCATAAAACATGTATAATTCTATAAAAACTTTTCTTTTGAATTTCGTAAAATAGAATTTTAAAAGATTGTTTTTAAAAGAAAGTCCCTTACAGATATCATATAATTGAAGTGATAATTAATTTTAATGAATGGAATATGTGTATAAACTGTAAATAAACATAATAAAATATAATAAAATTTAATATAAACAAAAATTAATCACAAAAATAATCTTAATACAACATATTCAATGAAATAGATGGTTAACCAAATGAATGGAAATTGTGTTATGAATTTCATTACCTCAGGTTCTTCTTACTTAAACATATTTAAACCTCCTGTATAATGGTTAAAAGGGCATTATTAAAATTTTAATGATCCATAATAATGTTTATAACACCTTATATTATCATTTTATAACATCATTCAACCCATTTATTAGTAATATTGTTTTTATTTCCATTGATTCAGTTGCACGCTTTACATGATTTCTGTAGTCGTTCTTAAAAGCATTTATTGTAAAATGGAAGAGAAACAACAAATTTGAAGATAAATGTTTATAATATTTTTCCATTATATTAAATGATTCCATAAATCATTTTAGTTATATGGTATGATGATGAATCATTAGATATATCATTAGTGATATTTGTTTAGATCATTTTTGAAGTTTTTCGATAATCACAAACTTATTTCATCATATACATTTAATATTATGAATATACGTTTATCTATAAGAATAAGAGATGTCATATAATACAATTTAAAATATGTTTCTACTATTTAAATGGTTTTATAACTATTTTTTATTGATGTAAAGGAAATTGAATACACATCTTCCACGATGTCATAAAATCGGCACAACACAGACGATGTTTTTATTTTTAGAATAAGAGGAGGAGGATATGAAGAATTATCATGAATAGAAAAAATATATAATATTGGATATTTAATTCCTCTTGGGTAAGTGATGTTTAAGAGAGTATAAGAAAATAAATTTATTGAAAACAAAATAGAAGAAAATGAAAGAGAAATTTTACATCTTGGTCTATTCTCCTTGAGATCCTCCTTAAGACATTTGGTTTTGGAATTTTGGTGATACTAGTAGGTCGTGGATGCGTTTAAGTGCCTTGGGATGGTTATTTTGAAGAATTTTGATAATGTTCAATGATTTATAGGTACGAGAGGAATATTAGGGGGTGAGGGTGGTATTTATGTAGGAGGGGAGGATGGGTTTTATATTATTTTAATCATTAGTTTAATATTTTTTCTCAAAACTATGAACTGTATTAATTCATGTGACCCAAAACATTAAAAATAGAATTTGATTTCTATAAAAGTGTTATTACATAATTTATGATTCTAGGAATTTGATATTTAACATACGATGTATTTGTACGATAATTTACAGTATTCTACTATTCATCAAAAATTCGAGTATTTCAGAAAAGTACCAAAAATTATCTGTAACAATATTTCAACCTATAGAATTCAAAAATGAAATTCTTTTTATCAAAATAATTTTATAACTATGAGAAAATTAATTTACAAATAAAATCATAATTTATTCAAAAATAACAATTTTAAAAATATAACTCGTTTCATATTACCTTGGAAATTCAATCAATATCTCATTAGCTTATAAACATAAGGAAATAAAATAATAATAAAAATTACTATACCTAACTATCATATTAGTTTTTATATTACTATTCATAAGGGTATGTTACTATTCACCGAAAAAAATTGGTCCAATCAGACTCCAAACAACATACTAATCGCAACTGTAGATGTCTGTTTTTCAAACTTCAAATCATAGAAGCGGATAAATTATGTTTAATTGCTAGTTTATAACTATCTTCTTAAATCAATGTTTCATTATATATAGACTTAGTGTTTCCTGAATTTAAATTTATTTTTAAAACCTTGGGGTGTTATAGTTAGGCATATTCTAAAGAGGTACTTTCAAGTGGTATGAGTGGGTAGTTTCACCTATATTACATTTTCTACAGTAAAACTCTTCTCTTTTGAAGATTTGAGTTTCATTATTGAGTCAAAAGTGATGTGCAGTTTTGGTGAATATTTAGTTATCTTTATCAATAAGTCTGTATCTACCAAGAAAATGATGTATAAGAAAAATTAAGAGAAGAGAAAGTTTTTTAAGAAGATCCTCTTATCTAAAAAAACAAAGTCTTTGTTTCTCCATTACTTTCCAAAAATGATGAAATATATTTCTTGGAATGTAATGATCATGTGGATAAATTTTCAACCATTAATATAGATATCCTTTCTATGTCTAGTGATCAGGAGGTATATGTTAGTACGATTGAAAAAGTTCCTCAAGATGGAGATTTTAGCACATGTGTCAATGATAATAATTATCAAAATTATCATGAATTATCAATTGAATTATTAAGAGTTATTATGGAACATATTTTTGAATAATCATAATCTCTTGTTTGTGGAGAATCTCAATGCTTGATGGATGATATCACCCAATTGGAAGGAGAAGATGATGTTTTGGAGAAGGGATTGAATGAAAAACATCGGTAATGTTTAAACCTCTCCAGAGATATTTTAACCTTTAAATAAAAAATAAGGAACTTAAAATATAGTCCCCAAAATAATTCCAAGAATATGATGAAAAATATAAATCCATGAAGACAACGGAAGAGATAATCCATTCACTAAAAGAAAAGTTGAATAGTAGAACTAAATTCAGGGGTTTACTATTTTATGAAATATCCAAGAAGATCAATGAACATGACACTTTGTTACAAAAAATGTTAATATGAATGAATATGAAGTCGAACGAATCAATAATTCTTATGAAGAGAAGATGATTATGATTTAATTTTAAAAAATCATCCTCAAAAGAACCCATGTGGAAAATCCAAACATACTGGCATAGTTCCAAATGACATGTTATTTAATTGTCCACAAGATTTGAAAATAATTATTGAAATGGAAGCTACCCAATCCAAGGTTAGTGAAAAAGGAAAACAAATGATTCATATAAGTATATAGAAGTTTTTGGTGTGAGGGCAACATGGATGATCATAGAATTAGAAATTTCAGTACAATTATTATAACATAAGAAAAATTCCTTAATAAAATGAATGTTTCACCAGGAGATACAATTTCATTTAAAGACCTAATTAAAATAATATTCAATCAAAAATATGATCAATAAGTGATAACATCCAGACAACTATAATAATAATTGGAGATTATATGTGCAGGTGTGAAGAGTGGATCAAATAGAGGAACTTGGTTGAAAAAAATCTCAATAATGTTATTCATATTGATGACACAGTGAGGATCCACCATATTTCATTATTAATAGTCTATTTTATTGGTTCTTATAATGTAGGAAATTAATGGTGAAGTATGTTTTTAGAGGGGTGGGGCACCTAAAAAATAGTGAGTGCTGTGAATTATTAATAGTAAAGTAGAATAAGTCACTATCATTGAATGATTAATCAATTGATAATTAAATTATAATATGAAAGAAGATGATCATTGATAAGGACAAATATTGTGATATCCTATTCTGAAAACCTTGGACAAAGAATATAACATCATGGATTAATATTATATTTTGTATCTTGAATATAAAGTGTTCAACAATATCAATCTTGGTGAAGTTGTGAAATTTTTCTAATCTGGATAGTCACAAGTGAATGATCCATCCGGGTGTATTCCCCATACAAGAATTTAATGAAATCCACTCTTAATGAGATCCACCAATATGAAGATGATTATGAGTGATTCCCCTGATGGGGAGACAAATGAAGAATCTTCATGATTCATTATATCAATTTGTATTGAATTTTATTATTCTGAATATTTCTTGAAGACCATGTCATTGAAAAAAGAATTTTTGTCTTAATCACTCATTCTTGGTTATTAAAAATAACACATTTTTTATAAAGGGGATAAATGAATTATTCAATGGCATGAGAAATATGGATGTTTTCCAAGGTCAGTTAGGTTTCCTATTAAACTTGAATACTTTTTATCTATTTTTTGAATTGAGTACATGAGTTTCAAGTTTATGGTCCATAAAAATATTCATATCACATTTAGTATTTCCAGCCTAAAATTAATGTTGAAAACCCTTGTAGACAAGTATTTGGGTTATCATATTATGAGGTATCATGAATAGTTGGTAAGGGACATCTTTGTTTTCTAAATCAAATCCTCTTGTTTTCTACACTGACCACAACACAAGTAGAATTAAAGTGAAATTATGGATGAAACATTATTTAAATATGGACTGATACCCTTTTCCAATGAACTTTTTATTTCTGATCAATAAGGGGGAGATAAAGTGAAATTAGTGTCGGAAAAGTGTTGGTGAGACAAATGTTAATGTTCCCCATATTGACACATTCATTTGAAAAGAACATTGAATATATTTCCAACATATACAAGGGGGGATATTAAAGATCCTAATTTGTGTATGAGTTTTATTTTCTGTCAAGGATTTTTATTGGATGCCAAATTTGTTCAATAAGATAGGAATATCTAATTTCTTTAAATATGATTAATTAGTTCTAAAGTTAATAGATGTAGGATAATGTTCTCATGTCTTTAAATTTGAAGAATCATATGGATGGTTTTAAGAATATGAGTTTCATGGTGATTCCTAGAAAATTTTTATGGATTCTTTAGATGAAATTGGATTTCAAGTATTAAGAATTTTCCCAATAAATTAAATGATTTTTGACTAGTGATAAGTTCAATATACATGTTTCAAAGGTGAAGTATTGTCTACAAAAATGAAGATGATTAAAGTACCATCCATATTTGGATAAAGAGAAAAATGAAGAACCATGAAACATAATTACTATTTGAAAGAGGGTCTGATGAGTATGAGATATTTTGATTTTATATTGAAAAGAAATTTGAAGGATTAATTAAATAATAATAAGATGATTTATGAATCTAAATGGGGGGACCTTGTTTTTATATTGGGGACACTCTCACATAGAAAAATATTCTAAGTGTAAAAAAAATATTGCCAACCATTCAAGTATCCAAGATAACCATGACCAGTGTAAGTGTGGGACCCAATTGGTCAACAACAACAAATTAAATTAGATCATCCACCTAGAAATGTGAAAGAGGATCATTAGGTACCTATATAATTCCTCTACAGTGTAACACCCATAAAATATAATCTAAGAATTTTTTTTCTATAGTGTGTAGGACACACAACACCAAACACATAAGGGAATATTGTATCCCAATACATTATAATATGTTTAATATTTTAAATAAAATTAATATATATTATATCTTTTAATTCATGAAACATTTAGTCATCTTATTCCAAACTCGACAATGAGTTTCTTCGATGACTTGTATTACACGCAAGGTTGAGTTTTACCGAACAATAATATATTATTATTTAATAAAATAATATATACATTTGAGATTAAATCAGAGGATATGAACAGGATTAACTATGTTATGAAAATATATGTCTTAAGAAACGTAAATATAATTTATTGGTTACTAATTAAATATAAATGAATATATGAACCAATTGAATATAAAGGTAATGTTTTAAGAAAACTATTTTTATGCTCATAAAGATATTTTATCACAATAAATTACATTAATTACAATTAGTGAGTGATATTAAATCAATATATACAGTATATATTCAATATAATTTTATTTACATTCATCCAATATATTTGACATGTATAATATAAGAACAAACCCAATTTTACACATAGAAACATATATTTTTATACTGACACTTTTGTTGAATTTTGATAGAGAACCTATTTTAAATAAAAATTTCGGAACATTTATTAATTTAATATGTAAAAATAAACTTAATCCTTGATAAAATATCATATAAACTAGGTTAGGGTGAATTTTTGGTAATTTTATGTGATGTTTCATTTTTTAATGAATAGTGATAAATACTGAATTTTAATTCAAAACTAGATTTTCATATAATTTTTATATAAGGTTAAATTTGGTTTTAGGTTAAATTATAATATAATTAGATAAATTATTTTTCAGTTAATATAATTTATTTCATTGAAACAATTTCACATTGAAATTGAATATAAAAACATATAAAACTTTTGAACTATTTTTACATTAAAAACCTCCATTGTCATCCCTACTATGTGATTAATGTTAAATTTACTTCTTACAAAGAAGTGATTGGAATTAGGAAAAAGGGATTAAATATTGGAATAATAATAATTTATAATCTATAATAATTTAAACTTTTTTTTAATAAAAATTGATTGTGATTAAAATTAATTACAATGTTTAAGGTGAAATTAAACTTAATGGAGGACTCAACCATAATCATAAGGGCCCAAATAAGCTAGAAAATTGTCTGAAATCCATTTTATGGACATATATATACACCCTATAATCCCTTTTATATACTTTTTCCCATTATTTTAGCCACCTTTAATGGAAAAAATGTGGGTGAAATTCACTTTTCGAAAATTTACAAGAGTGCCACTCCTCCTTCACTATAAAAAGGAAATCAAGCCTCCCACTTCCTCACACCACTAAAAAATATTTGGATAGACCAAGATATGACTGAAAATATATTAATAATCCCTCCCATAACATTTAAGCCTCACCTGGTTCATAAATGCATCCTTGGAATCCCATTGGTGAAAACCAAAAGGAGGCACCCGATTAAGATTTAACTCTATTCCTCATGCTATTTGGTTTTATTTATTATCCACACATTAAATTATTATTATTATATGATTATGTAATAAAAAATATTCTAAATATACTAATATATTTTATATATTAAGTATTATAACAATACATACACAAACTTCCATCTAATGGGTAATGAACATACCATTTATGTGTATGGAAAACTACCGCCTCATGAAACGATGTCGTTCATTTTTCCTTTACCACCGTTCATGGTAAACAATTATAATATAATTTTTTATATATTTTTTATATATGGAATATATATTGTATTTATACTTCTTTAATATTTTTATAACACATAACCTTAGGCCTTTTGATTTTGGGTAAATACGATACCATAGTTTGTGGACGTGTCGACTACCGCCCCCTCAAAGTGATGTGATTCATTCACAATATACATGAAACATATAAAATATATTTTTAATAAAAATATGAAATATATATGAAATATATATGATAATATAATTATATTATACATATAAAAATTTATCATTTTCATTTTAGTCTTTTAATATGATAATGAAATCAAAGTAGCATTCACCCGTACGTACCACCTTCTATCTCCATAAATGACACATTTTATTTCTTCTCTATAAATATTATAGATTATTATAAATAAATATATAATAAATATATATGATAATTATTTCATGTTTTAAAATTTGGATATTATGAATCCCAGATCATTTTAAGAAGAACAACATGTAACATGTCAAAACATATTTGAGGAACTAGACAATTAACACCCAAAACAGTGAAAATAAAAAATGATTACCGAAAAATGGGTAGTAAGATACAATTAGAAGTTAATATATGATATTATAAATATGATTATGTTTATGGTATTAGTTAGTGATAATTTTAATATCATTATACTGGATGTTAAATTATTTTCAACCAAAAAATGAAACACAAGGTAAGGGATTTTGTCTCAATGTATATTGAATTGAGACTTATTTATTGTTATGAACAATGTTTCTTTTTTATGGTGTATATACATCCATTTTACATGTTATATCAGGAATATATTTATGCTAATTATACTATATGTTTCATTTAATTTTATTATTTAATGGAGATTATGATTCAATCATTTCGAAGTGGTTTGATACACTGTGTAATGTTTAAATATCATTCCCCTCATGATCATTTTTCATGAATATCATTGAAATATCACATCATTTTGGGTTTTTAACATTATATTGAAATAATAAATTTATTGTTTTCATCTAATTTCTTATATATGCTGTAAATACTTTCACTTTTCATATTATATCACGATTAATTCATTATTCATGATATTTTGAGTTTCAATTTGAACTATTACATCTAAGGGGATTCAGGTTGAAAGTTACTAAGTGGAAAATAATTTCATAAACCAATTTATTATAAATGGTTATATTACATCATTATTGTTATTAGTATTCTATAATTATTTATATAATTAATTTTACTATCTATGATGTATTTACACTTCTCTATGTGGATTTATAGTTGATACACATAATTTTTTCACTGGTTTATTATCACTGAAACATTATAATCTTTTCATGTGTTAATTTTATAGTATCATTTTGTTGGGATTTTTTACACTTTAATTCTCATCGGAGTAAATTATTTGATCACGGTCTAATAAATCCTTTAATATTATTCTGTTAGGGTTATTCACAACATTTTTCATGTGTTAGTACCATTTTCCCACTCTTTGGTACTCAAAATGTTTTAGAAAATGTTTTTAGAAAACTCAACACCATTTATCACATTAGTTAAAGAAACAATATTCTTTTGAAAACCATGTTTTATTAAAATGATTTCGAAAACATTTATTTTCCTTTTAAAAATAATTTATTAAATAAATGTTCAATCTTTTTTATTTCACTTATGCCTTTAAAGTAATATTCCTATCTATTTCTGAATAACGAAATTTTCTAGCATATTACCATGGAAAAGTAATTATTTTTTACATTGTACAACATGTATAGATTTACCAATTGTAATTTCATAGAAGATTTATTTTCAAGTTCAAAAGGATAATTTTTAATGAAAATATTTTTAAAATTTATTTCAAAAGAAAAATATTTTCAAAATATTTTTCAAAATAAAAAGAATATTTTTCCAAATAATGTTTTTAAGATCTTATAGTATTTATATTAATCATTGATAACAAAACTTTATTTCTAATATACTTGGGATATGTCGTATTGATACCATCATTTGTATTCCTCTATATTTTCAATTATTTATTTGGATGAGAATGATATTCACATTCACATCCATGATTCCTTTTAGTCCCCTTGAAATATTCAATTTCCTATATTAATCTTACCATGAATTTTTCTAAATTATCCATCTCATTTTCTGATAGATATGATTATTTCTTAAATCATATACCATTTTTCATACAGTGTTCACTTTGAATGTTACTTGATTATTTCTAGAATTATTGATAAATATGTATCTTTTACTATAAAATGATATTTGATAAGTCACATTGTTAAATCGATTATTCAATATATGAGGAATGCTTTGGAAAGGTACGTCAAGGGTGGAGACCAGTTAAATATAGTTCCTAGATGCATCAATAGTCTCATGAGATTAATTGGTTTCAAAAATTAAATATGATTCTACACAATATGCTAAACTGTCTTGTGAAAGGTCTTGATAGTAATAGATCCATGTACCTAGGAAACATAGCATCCAATAACAAAGAATTTACCTAATTTAGTTTTAATTATTAGTCATCCCTTAAATTTTACTTCGATATATCTATGGATACATTTCATTTTCAGTTTAGTAATTAAATGGAATGTGTTTTAGTTTATTACCATACAATATTGATTTTTCCTTATCTAGTTATTTTAATGTAATTTTTTTCAATTATTTATCATTCCGAAATTATAATTATCATTGATACATTACTTTTTGGATTGTATTATACCATTACTAAGCATTTGATCTCACCCTTATTTTTTTCCATTCCCAAGAATCTAAGAAGTGTACTATGAAAGATATGTATGGATATACTAGATTGAAAAAACATAACCTCGAGAAAAAATTAAATATGTTTTAATTAGTGTATTCATTTGTAATAAAGAAATCTTGTATGTATCTTGTATACTAATACTGCTAAACTCTTTTCACCTACAAAATGTTATTCCTTGTAATCAGGCCAATGTGATGGTAGAAGACATCAGCTCAAGGATTTATAGGGTCATAATTCTATAGTTGGTATCAAAGAAAGTTTAGTATAAACCTGAGGAGCATGATTTATGAAAACATACATTAGAGAACCCATACCTCAGGTATAATTTGAGGATATGTATAGATAAAAATCCTAGAATTTAGGTAAAGTGCAGATTAGTTTGGTATTCCTTGCAATACAAACCTTTATGGATACTACACATGGATGTGGTTCTAGAAAAGATACACTGAGGAGTAATAACTCTGACCAGGTTTGTCAGGCCAGTCTCAACATAACTTGGTATAGGACAACTGTCCTTACTGTGCACCTTGTTTGACACACTGTAGGATATGGTTAGGAAAATTCACATTATCATTAAAAAACATTATAAAGCATTTAAATAGATAATGAAAATAAATGAATTAGGTAAAACCTAAGGTGATTTATAATTACAAATATGTTTCATGATTTAGATATCATATAAATAATCAGATTCTATCCTCACTATAAATACTACTACGCACACAATTCATTCTAGTTTTAGACAATAGTCAGAACCCAATTGTGTTATGTTGACATTGATAATGAAGGACAATGTGGTGATGTTGAGAAACCAAATGAAGTCTTGATAGGTGTTAAATATATTGTGTTTATTCCTAATTCGTTTTCCCAAAATATGATTAACAACATATATATTAACCATCTCCCAAACTCAAAAAATAAATTAAGGTTAGTGTTTCCTAAGATCTTAAGTGGTGGAGACCTTAAAAATAGGATTGGTCAATTTCTCTCATAAATTAAATGTGGAAGGAGACACCATGGAATGTTTCTCAATCGAACAATTAAAAGAATTATGTTTTTTTAAAATAATAACATAATATAAATAACAGTCGAGGAAAAATTAAGAGTGTGAAAAAATGAAATAAAACTCATCCTAAGTAATCCTTTATTGTTTTTTACTTAATTGAATGTAACCTTGGTATTAACTGAGTAAATTTCATCTTCTAAAGGATAAAATCTAGGCCATAGAAGTAACTATGTAGAAATAAAGAGATTATGAATTTATATATTTGGTTTTTATTGAAAACCATATATAAAATGAATTTTAATTTTTAACCTTATTTCAAGGATGTCCATCATATTTATTTAGGAAATTGTATTAATTTTGTTTTAGAAAAGGACTATATGTATGATCAGTGAAAACCAATCAAGTATGGAATAAACATGGGTCTTGAACACATGGTCGATGGATGATAAGGGTTTCATACTGACCACTAACCTACGCAATGTCCTGGTTAATATGTCATCGTCTTTAATTAAAAAATTTGACTAATAACTAATAATGATGAACCAGTAGTGTAAATTTTTTTGGTTTAGAGATTAATATATTAAACATATTTGGTATGGATAATAGTTAGAGTCAAATGTAAATAATTTTCAATATTTATGGGATGTTTGATTTGTTAAATGTTTGTTTTAGTGCTTGAGGGATCATTGTTAATTTTTGGATATCGATTTCTAGAAGTAAGGGATTGACTATAATTTGATCAAAGAACAACCAAAATAAGGATTTTTTCATAAAAAATTAAAACATATCATGTAGGTAATTTTTTGTACATATGTAGAAAATAATATTATTCCTCAATATTATAAAATATATATTAAAATAAAAGTTTGTCCTGGTAGCTTAATTTTTATTAAACAGATGGTCTTCTAAATCATTCTTGATTTATGAATTTGAGTCCCTCAGTATTCAATTTAACATTCAATTTGTTATCATTGATGGCCTCAATAATTCCATATAAATATTTACACTTTAATCCCATATAAAAATCTCTCTTTCCACTAATGACCTCATACTTAGAGACCTAGTTATATGTAACTCCATGTGACCTTTTATACCTCCCATTCTCTCTTGTATATAGGATGTTTTATGAACCCTTCTCATGTTGTGGGATTTAAATTATATTAAATATAAAATAATCCATAACAAATATCTTGTTTAAATTGTGAGAACATAATTTAATTATGGGGGGGAGAAACTAACACATAAAAATCTAAATTAGGAACATCTCATTCAATAGCTTATACGACATAAAACACCAAACGTATAAGACAAAATAGGAAATTAATGAATATTTTCTATTCAAAAAAATATATTATATTTGATATCTATTAATACATGAAACATTGATTTATCATGTGTCACACGCAATAATTAGTTTCTTTGATGACTTGTGTTCCACACAAGGCCGAGTTTTACTGAACAATAATATATTATTAAAACATTATTATTTAATATAAAAATATACAACCAGGACATTAAATAACCTGTTATGAACAGTTTTAACTGACTTATGAAAATATATGGTTTAAAAAAATATAATACTAATTAATTGGATGCTAATTAATTAGAAATTAATATAAGAACTAATTGAATATAAATGGAATGTTTTTATAAAAAAACTCTTTTATGGTCATAAGGTAATTTTATCCTAATAAATTAATTTAATTATAGTTATTTATTTATATTTATTTAATAAATATTATATATTCAATAAAATAATTTTTATATTCATCCAATGTACTTGATATGTATATGATATGAACAAACTAAAGATTACACACATAAAACTATATTTTCATTAAGGCACTTATACCGTCTTTTAATGAAGAACCTGTTTCAAATAATTTTTTTGGAAAATTTATAGATTTTCTATGTTAAAATATAATTAATATTTTAAAAAGGAACATAGAAAGTAGGTTAGGGTTAATTTTTAGTATTTGTTTATGAAGTTTCATTTTTTGATGAATAGTGAAAAATACTGAATTTTAATTCTAAATAGTTTTTTCATCTATTTTTTTTATAAAGATAAATTATAATTTTGATTGGTTTTATAGTATATTTAGATAATGTTTTTATGAATTAACCCAAATTAGGTCATTTTTATGATGCTTTTTTCAGGGCGGGCATCCGTCTATTTTGGAAGGATGCACTGATATGTTGACCTACATTCCCGCTTTCCAAAGGCAGGCGGCATCCATCGCTTATTCAGGGACATTTTCTCCATGATTAAAATGGGATGATGGGATGTTGGTTCCTCCATCAGTATATTCCTCATTGGAACATATTTCCTTTTCCAGTTCTCCCTCATAGACTTAATATGTTGTTCGTGCAACTCTTCCCAGTGTCATGTCTTCATGGATGCCGGTTAACTACACTGCTTCTATCAGGACATTTTAAGGGGTCCAGTTAGGGCCGCAACCTTTAGTCGGGGGACTATTCATGTTGGAAATCACATGTATGTTTTGATGTTGGAACACTGATGCGTCTGAGTTTCTTTCCTTAATGATAGGGATTCTCGAGGGCGCAGAAGCCCTAGGCATCCCACGTCGAATGTGAAGAATTGTATGTCATAGGAATTTCTTTGTGGTTTTCCTCAGCTTCCAATGTTTAACACATGGTATACATCGAGTTTAACATCTGTCAAAGATATATAAAACTATTCAGAAAAGTCAAGGGAGTGGATTAAATGGGTGCAACCCTACGAGGGATTGGGAATGTTGGGGCTAACACGCAGTTAGTTACCCGATTACTGCTAGGAGTAGTGAGAAAGTGGGTGACACGATCTCACTGGGATATGGAGACCTAGGTAGGAATCTGAATGGATGATGGATAATTGATGGAGAATGAGATGGATCCTACCTGAGAATGATGGTGATGTTGGGATTAATCCTCAAAGAGACTTCCTACATATCCCAGTGGCAGAGAATCAATGTATGTGTAGTTTGGTGGGGTGATGGGACACATGAGGATGTGACCTGTGAGAATGGATGCACGGATGGGATCCGGAAGAAGTAGAACCTCCAGTGTGGGGCATTAACTTTCTAAAACACACAGGCTCTATGGATAGACTCAGATGAGACATGGGTGATGGGTTTGAACCATAGGGAGGTTTCCTACGTATCCTCGGGGAAGGGAATCAAGGTACACATATTTCAGGAAGGGTGTATAGAATTGTTGTGTTCATAGAGGACATAAAACCAATGATATATAAGGGATTATTCATGGTTATCAGCCTGGTTTGGCTTAACACCTAGAGAAGGAACAAAGATGTCGATCCCAATAGGGGGACACAAAAGATTACCAATGTTTGGGGTTGAACATTGGGGAGGCATCCTACTTACGATGTATTGGAGACAAGGATCAGACCCACGTAGTTTATCTTACAATGGAATACCATCATGTGGGTCTAACAACATCTTATCGCATTTTAGGATACAACAGATTACATCTGGATGGGGTACAAAGACTTACCATTGATTGGGGAACACAATGAATTACCGTTGACATCAGAAAACAATAGATTAACATTAATTTGAGAACATGACAACATACCATCGATTAGGGAACACAACAACTTATCTTTGATTGGAGAATATGATGACTTAATGTTGATTGGGGAACAAAGTTTCTTACAATATATTGGGGAATAATACGGCTTACCGTCGATTGGGGAACACAATGAGTTACCATTGATTGGAGAAGACCATGACTTACTGTCGATTGGGAAGCACAATGACTTACCATCAATTGGGGTAGGACCTCACGGAGGCTTCCTACGTACCATGTTTGAGAGACAAGGATCAAAACCCATGTAGTTTGAATGGTTATATTTTAACATCTTGTAGGATGAAGGTGAACCAATTTGAATGGGTCGGGACAACTAGGTGTTAGGCTTGAAAATCATAGAGGCTTCCTAGGTACCTTGCCTAGGAGACAAGTATCAAATTTTAGAATGTTTGGAAGGATGTATATAGTTTAATGTCATGCATGACAAAGGTGAACCGTCGTGAAGGGGTCAGGACAAATAGGTTTTGGGCTTGAACCTTAGAGAGGATTCCTATGTAACTTTCCTAAGAGACAAGGATCAAAGTCTATGTAGTTAAGAAGGGTTTGGGGATTACATGCTAAGGAGGCCCATGAAAACATTATGGTCAATTCTTACTCTAAGCCCATGTGAGTCATGCTCGGTGTGAGAAACTAGAGGCAGAAAATACCTGACGATCACATCGTGAAAGGTGAATCCATGGGAAATGGAATGGGGCTTACACGTGGGTAGCAGCCTAAAAAGGAAATAGGGTCTTACACGTTGTTATTGGCCAAGGGAGATGTAGATTGGGACTAACTATAGGATGAAGGGATGATGGTGAAAAATCTAATAGGGAGAGGGAGGGATAATGAATGTCCTTGTTCCCATCTCTCCTCTGGTCTTTTGCACCGAAGAGGAGAGGAGGAGCAAGGGTGATACCTCTCTCAAGAAAGGATACGGGCTTACACCAAGATGGTTTCCCTTCCCCGCAGGTAGACATTGCTTTAGCAAAGAGGTTATCATTCCATGTGAGGAATATATAACTCCCATGGAGATGAGTAGGGATGGATAATGTCTGAGATGGGTATTCCCACATGTATTATTCGGGGCAAGGCCACAGTTTAATTTTCTAGATCTTAGATGAGGTGGGTTCAATCTGAATCCCTTGGAAATACATAACCAGCATGATTCAACCCATTGTGATGGGAAGGTACCGACAATGTCTAGTTGTTATGGTGTCGTGGAGTGATCCACTAAGGGAACCATGTTAGCATGGATATGCAAATAAGCAATATACATTAGCATTCCTATGTGAAGAAGCATGAGGCTAAGCACCACAAAAATAAGCACCACCCAGGGGACTGTGGAATCACTTCGTACAAACCTGGAGGGACACACAGAAAAGGTGTATGTAAATAATTCAGTCTTACATAGATGTGCTTTGTGAAGTGGATGGGGTTTATGAAGAGGATGGGCCTCACGAAGAGGATGGGCTTAATGAAGAGGATAACCCTCGTGAAGGGAAAAGAATTCCCAGAGATGATGGGATTTGTGAAGGTAAGGGGAATCACAAATAGGGGGTTCATTGATAAAGGTGAAGTCTTTGTAAAGATGGGGGTATTTTCAAAAGGTTAGGGCTTCACGAAGAGCTTCCCTTATGAGAGCAGGGCTTCATCTAAGCGAGTCCCTCAATTTTTTTGAGATAATTTCATGAAGGCTCTACGCTTCCTAAAAACTCGATCACCCTAAAGGGTCCCCTTCTTCTGTGAATTCCATAGGCCTTCACGAAGGGAATATCCACCATAGGATGAGGCTAAAAAGAACGCAAAGGGGAATTGATCGCCAAGGATAATTACATTTTGAAATCCATTTGAGTGGTTTTGCGAAGGTCTCTGTGAATCAGATGTTGAGATTGTAAAGACCCAGAAATTCCATGGAATTTTTTTCTTAAATTAATGGGAATTTTACGAGTCTATAGTTTCTGATAGCGCTTAATTCCGAGACCCGGTGTGCCCGGAATCAATTTCTGAAGTTTTGTTAAGCTTAAATTGACACGCGTAAGAAACTTTTCTTGAAAAGGTGGAATAAATCGTAAACGGTTACTTAGATCAGAAATTCATGTCCACCGTTGGGCTTAGGATGGCGGGTCTACCCTAGGTGTGACTTAAGTTTAGTCGGCATGAGATTCCTGTGAAAAATCCCAAAAAATGGCATAACCATAAATAAAATAACTAAATAAAGATATTTTATTTTTCAAATTCTTATAACTCAAAAATTGTAACTTGTATTAAAAATCAGAGACCACCACTAAACTCGTGAGGGTAGGATTTCTTTAAGTAGATACTAACTTGGGTCATCGAAGCCCACCAGATAAAGTTAGTTTTTGGTCGCAAATAAAATAATTAAGTGATAATTATTTTATTGTAAAATTCATTAATTATAAAAGGAAACTCGGATTGAAAATTAGATAGTACTGTTGGGTTCGTTGGGATGTGTTTCACTTAGGCAGAGCCTAACCTCAACCATAGTGTGTCGAGGGTGATTGATAATAATATTCCGAAATTGTTTTCAGGTACGTTCAGTAAATGTGGGAGAGGCCTTTCATATCTTTTGAACTGTTGTGCAGAATTGAAATTCCAGAGCACCATTGAACTCAAAACGACGATATTCGCTTAATAATACTTTCACCTCGATGACGGATGGTCGAGAATAAAAGTTAGTTTTTGTCTTTTTTTAAAAAAATATGTAAAATAATGTGTAGCCACACTTTTTTGTAATCCAGCCGCCATGTGAGAGTGGGTAGTTGGAACTTCCACTTGGGAGTTGGTGGTGGTACTGCCACACCCTAACCTACCATGAGAGGTTATGGTGGTGGGGCCCACCTGAACCCAATCTCCCATGTGAGGATAAATGTGGTGGGGACCAAACGAGGCCACACGACCCCTGTTAATGGGAGAGACCATAACCTCTCAACTCCCCCTATTAATGGTGCCATCACCACCACTTTTAATGGCCAAAAACTCCTCTTTGAATTTGTGTCATCTCCCTTAATTAATTTCTCCAACACGTGTGAATTAATTAAGGGGATCCTCCTGACATCCTCCAAATTAATTGTGACACCCCTCATGAAATTAATTTGGTGGACCCGGGTTAATAAATTCTACCATTTGAATGATGTACCAACATGATTTTAGACAAACCCTCCCTCTCCTATATAAAGGAAGATTGGTGGAAGTTTTTGGGACGACTTCATCAAGCGGCGAAATGCGGGAATAGAGATGTTTCGCCCATCACTTGGCGGATTACAACCCTCCCAAAGAAGAATGTGAAGAATGCGATGAATGTCGGTGACGATCATCTTCTCCGACCTTCTTTCTCAGACCCCTTCGACGTGGGATGTGATCGTCTACCATGGATTGGTAGCCAACCTACCGCGACGTCAAAAAAGTATCACCTGTTAATCAAAAGGAAAGGGTTTTTATTTCATATAGTTGTTATACATTTTCTTATCCCCATAATCAGATAGTGAGGGATTGTTTCGGGCATTTTTAATGAACTGCTTATCTTGTTGAGCCTTTAGATTTCCTCTCTAAATGCGGAGGATGGGATCCAACCTAACATGGCCCAACATCCTACATTTTTCTACATTCTTGTGACGCCCTACAACATGGAGAAGAAGTGACAACAATAAAGGCGGTACACACGGCGACTATGACGAAGGCAGCAAACATAGGTCGTGCTACCCGTGGCCCCCGCGAACTGCGCCGACCCCGCGGAGCCCCAGTGCACTACCTGAACTCGGCACCCCGTGACCCTGCCAACGCACTCTCGGCGCCGCATTCCCCTGCCGGAGTGCCGCTGCACCAATTTCAGCACGCACCCGGCATCGCGCACTCCTACCGGCGCGCACCCGGCGCCCGACGCCCCTGCCGGTGCGCTCCCGACACCCCCGCCCCTCTCAGTGCGCACCCGATGCCTGACTCTCCTCCCAACGCACTCCCGACGCCTCATGCCAATGTCGGTGCACTTCTCAGCGCCTGACGCCCCTGCCGGTGCCCTCCCTAGCGCCCCCTGCCTCCTGCCAGAGCCCTTCCCGCCTGCCCGGATCCTACCGCGGCCTTATCGGTGTACCCGCAGCCTGCCCGGAGTCCAGCTGGCCTGAACTCACCCCACGCGTCCTACACGCTAGCCTCTCAGCCATCGGCCTACTGAGCTGACCCACGACGCCCCCGCGGTGTCGCTGTCCGAACCGGCCTGGTCTTCCGCACCGACTTACCGAGCCGCCTACATGGTGACTATCGGACCGAACTTCCCTCATGGTCCGCTGGGTCAGGCCTAGCAGATTGGGTCAAAACTTAGCAGGTTAACCCGCCCAATGGGTCGGGTCAGACCCATCGAGTCTGACCGGGTCGACTTAGCCCGGGTTGGACCAGACCCGGGCGCACTACTGACCCTTTACCTTCTTGGGCCATATCATTGGCACCAGACATCCGTTTGACGAACCGTTAATGGCACTGGTATTCTTGGAGCATAGCCATCCCTTTGAGTATACCCCACTAGGGTTCGGGGTACCGTTGTGTCACGGTCAAGTTGGTTCGTACACGAATCCAGCCGGGCCCCCAGGACTAAAATGCTAATAACTCACAGATCGGACGTCCGATTGATGCACCGTCTATTGCATTAAGACCCCGATGACATGGCGGTCCTTTGAGATACTTCAACCTGAGACTTAGTGACACTTGGATTATCGAACAGTAGAAAGTGGATCAGATCCTCCTAGAGATGAGAAGACGATGTGTAGAGACCTAGTAGTTGTAGACCTAACGACTGCTTGACCGATTCGACTCAGAGTGATTCGACTAGCCTAGTGGATGGAGCATCCAGATTGGTGGTAGACCCACTACGGATGGAGCGCCTAGTTTGGAAGATGACCCGCGGTACTTGACAGGAGGAGTACCTCTGACAGCTATTAGGGGGAGTGCCCGGTTTGGCGATAGACCTACAACGAATGGAGCACCCGGTTTGGCAGCAGACATGCGATCCTCGATAGGAGGAGTACCTTAGAAGTCTAAGGATAGTAAGTAGCACCTCGGAGTTGCGACAGGGCCACTGTACTCGACAGAGGAGGATTTCTCTAGTAGTCGTGGTTTTGATAATGAAAATCCTAGTTTGATCTGATTCAATTACCTTTGTGTTTTCTTCATGATTGAAATGGGTTATTTGATAACTTAGATATATGTATGGGAATATATCTAAGTTATAGTTATCCATTCAAATCATATTTTGTGGTTTATCCTTGTTGGATTTGTGAGACCTTGAGGGTCTTGGGGTCCCTACTGAGTATCGTTATACTCACCCCTGCACGGGCTATGCCCGCACCTCGTTGTGTTGGATGTAGATAACGGACAATGCTGACGGTGGCCGAGAGTGCCATGACTGGATGGTACCCAGAGGTGGACCTCACGATGAGTCGGTACCCAGAGGAGACAGACAGACGTGGAGCGCTGAGGAGGATATATGTACCTACCCTTCAGGTAGGATCTGTGGTGGATGATCCAGGAGCTTCTAGACACCTTCCATCTGTTTGCCTTTTAGTTGTACCTGTTTTGTCATTTCCTTGTACTTTATAGTTGGTCTTGTATTTTTGTCCCCTTTACATTTCAGAACTACTTTTCTATATAGTTTTTACTTTGTGTTTTCTTATTCTTGTACTCTGGTTCTGTGTGTTTAAGTTTTATAAAGGAAACGCCTTCCATGTTTTAAATAATTATGTCTTTGGTGCTATTCACCAGTCCCTGGCCTATGGAAGGCGGTCTTGGGGTAGTCACGATGCGGGCCCTGGGGAACGGGTCGTGACAATTGGTATTAGAGGAGTTGGTTCTACTACAGAACATAGGAATCTGATGTTTTCTTTCTATGAAGCTATAGTGTTAAGCGTACTGAGTGTGGTTTTCAATTTAGGGAGTCCAGTGTTGGTGTGGCGGCCGACATATCCATACACCCGGACCCTGACCACTGATTTCTGACTTGGTGCACGAAAAAACTTATTACATGGGTGATTCCAAAAGTTTTCTTTAAGTCCGCTCAAACCAGGTCATCTCACGAGGTATAATATTCTGTCCATGTCGAATCTGTTCCGGATGCCTCTATGCAGACAGCCAGTTAGAGTTTTGAGAGTGTACATGATAATGGCCCACCGAGTGACGAGGCTCCAGTGTAGGGCCCTCTTACTATATTGGTACCTTCGTGTGGTATACGAGAAGCACCACTACCCATTTGGAAGCAGACACCACTAGCTGCACTGGCGGATGGTCCACGCCAACTGAGCGCGTTGCACGAGTCCCAACAACAGAGGCCTCTGAGGTGTCGTGGTGAGGCAGATTCCCATGCATTAGAGGACTATTTGGAGGCAATTGCTACAATTTTCTGCCAATTTGAGGCACCAGTAGAGAAGATGTTGATCGTAGCTACATGTATTTTTCAGTGAGTGACCATGAGAATGATCCGTATAGTGATGAGGTTTCAGTACTTGGACCATTTTTCTAGATGGTACCTTTAGGCAGTGTGCCAACTATATCACTACCCGTTGGTTAGCAGACACTATCGGCAGTACCAGTAGAGGACACTTGTAGGCATAGTGCCTTACATGTGTTTGAGAATTAGATACCCCTCATGTTATGAGGCGAGCCGGACTCACAGGAGGCTAAGTACTGGCCTAAGGATGTGGCTAAGAGTTCTCTAGAACTTCTACAGCCTCGTCAAGACAACATATCGGTAGCTGAGTATTCATCGAGGCATAATGATCATTCCTGGTACTTGATGAATATGATACAATCAGTGCTTTAGAGCTTGGACCTCAAAGTGAGATGTGTTTAGGGACATCCGAGCTGGAACCTTGTTTTTCCACTATGCATTTCAACCTATGTTAGGATTCTAGAGAGAACCTCTGCAGTTGAATGTTCTTTGGATGAGAGGATATGACCAGTGAATGTTAGTAGTGGGAAAGCAGGAAACTAGCCGCAGTCTCAAAGACTTGGGCATCTAAATTGTTTTAGAAAGAGGATGTAACAGGGACAGATGAATCTGTAGGGCAACATATGTGGAATCAGATCTAGGAGAGGGGCATGAGGTGGTGTACATATTGACATGTTACAACCACCCACCTTTGTAGTCCCCACCAGGATCAGGGATTTGGAGGGCAGAGGAAGATTATAGCTGCATGCAGTCATGGATTGTGTCCCAAGGGCCCTTGGAATGATTCGAGGTGTGGACTATGCCTACTACTAGCTATCGTATCCATAGACATGGGTACCAATCATTCCTTCATTCCATGAATATAGTCCTAGACCTAGAGTTTCTGGTTAAACCGTTTACTTGACCCTCTCGTATAGAGATACCTTTCGGAGGAGACTCGATAATCACACTTACGAAGACGGTGTGATCTAACCCTTGAGTCAAGAGTGTCGGTTGGGACCTCTTGGTGGCAACATCGAGGCCTTACGACGTTAGTTCGGGTATGTACAGGGAAATCACAGTTCATACACAGATTGACAATGATAATAAAAAAGGTTTTGGATTATCTAAAATTTTGATATGAGGTTTTCCTTAGTTGGCGTAAAAGGAATCTCATGTAGCACATGTTAAACTCAAGAATATGAGGGTGCAACCGATCACTCCTGAGTCATCCAGCCCAACCCTCATGACAGTAGGAGTTTGGAGTTTTCAGTTCCTCTAGGACAATGACTTTGAGATAGTCTATACTCCTGGGAAGGGGAATGTTGTTGCGGATGCACTCAGCAAGAGGACTGGTATACAGCTTCTAGGTGTTTCGAGAGAGAAGTTGGATGACTTATAAATATCCTTCGTGGATAGGGATGGAGCAAGCTTTCTATAGTCTCTTATTGTCACTCCCCCACTTCATCAGTGAGTCAGGGAGGCACTTTGTTGAGATGCTGACTGCAAGACACAACATGCTCAGATACCCACAGGGTAGGCACCTTATGGATTTTCTGAAGGTGGGGAGCACATCATCCTATTCAGAGGACGTACCATGGTACCAATGTCACATCAAGAGGAAGTGTTGAGGGAGTTCCACACATCCCCTCTAGTGGTACATCAAGGTGTGGCGAAGATGTACCGGGACCTTCAACAACAACACTGGTGTCCAGGTATGAAGAATGAGGTAGCAGTGTTTATCTCATGATGCCTCACTTATCAGTAAGTGAATGTAGAGAATCATGTACCAGCAGGCTTGGCTCAGCCATTAGACATCCCAACGTGGAAGAGAGATGAGATATCCATGGACTTCGTGATGGGTATTCCACGTATGTCCAGGGGACATGACTCTAGTTGGGTGATTGTCGACCGACTCACCAAGTAGGCCCACTTCCTTCTGAACAAAGATGGTATGAGATACTATAGAGAAGGTGCAGGTCATCCAAGAGTGGATGAAGACAGTACAGAGTAGACATAAGTCGTATGCTGACAGGAGACAGAGATCTCAGGTGTTTGAGGATGGAGACAACGTCTTTCTAAGGGTCTCACCTCGAAGAGGTCTACAAAGATTTGGTAAAGGAGGAAAGTTATCTCCAAGGTTCATCGGACCTTTTTATGTCCTCAATATAGTTGGCAAGGTGACATACTTCTTAGCTCATCCACCTCAGTTGCACCAGGTGCGCAACATCGTCTACGTATCTCAGCTGAGGAGATACGTGCATGACCCTTCCCACATCATCGACCATGGGGAACTGGACATCAATGATGGGGATACTTTCATTAAGGTTCCAATGGAGATTGAGGATCAATAGGATCAGGTCCTATGTGGATGGTTGATACCTCTAGTGCACATTTTCTGGCAGCATAGGAACCTCCAAGAGAGCACGTTGAAGAAGGAGGCTCAGATGTGTGCTCAGTACCCCCCACTTTTTTACCTAGTTTTGAGTTGTGGATTATGGGGATGTAAAGCCCTGAGGTGGGGAGAAAGTAAAGACCCGGATATTCTGTGGAATTGTTTTTCTTAAATTCATGGGAATTTCTCAAGTCCATAGTTTCTGACGATGCTTGATTCTGAGGACTGATGTGCCCGAAATCAATTTCTGAAGTTTTGTTAAGCCTAAATTAACGTGCGTAAGCAATTTTTTCTGAAAAATTGGAATAACTCTTAAATGGTTACTTGGATTATAAATACAAGGCCTACATTTCACTCAGGATGGCAGGTTTACCCTAGGTGTGACTTAAGTTTAGTCGGCATGGGCCTCCTGTGAAAAATCCAAAAAATGGCATAACCGTAAAGAAAATAATTAAATAAAGTTATTTTATTTTTCAAATGCTTATAACTCAAAAACGGTAGCTCGGATTAAAAATACGATACCACCGTTGAACTCATGAGGTTAGGAGTTTTTTAAACAGATACTAACTTGGGTCAGTGAGGGAAACCATAGAATGTTAGTTTCTGGCCACAAATAAAATAATTAAGTTACAATTATTTTATTGTAAAATTCATAACTTCTAAACAGTAACCCGGATTGAAAATCCGAGAGTATTTTTGGGTTCATTGGGGTGTGTTTCACATAGGTAAAGCATAACTTTGACCACAGTTGGTCAAGGATGACTTATAATGCTATTCCAAACTTTTTTCAGGTACCTTCAGTAAACGTGCGAGCGACCTTTCATATATTTTGAACTATTGCTCAGAATTGAAATCTGAGGGCACCATTGAAGTCGAAGTGCCAATAGTAGTATAAAAAGACTTTCACCTCAACGATGGATGGTCGGGAAAAAAACATAGTTTTTGGATTTTTTTTTTAAAAAGATAAAATAAAGTGTAGCCATGCTTTATTTTAATCCAGTCGCTATGTGAGTGCGGGTAGTTGGAACCTCCACTTGGGAGTTGGTGGGGGGACCGACACACCCAAACCTCCCATGAGAGGTTATGGTGGTAGGGCCCAACCTAACCCAATCTCCCATGTGAGGTTAAAGTGGTGGGGACCACATGAGGCCACCCAACCCCTATTAATGGGAGGAGACCATAACCTCTCAACTCCCCTATTAATGGTGCCATCACCACCTCTTTTAATGGACAAAACCTCCTCTTTGAATTTGTGGACTCTCCCTTAAATAATTGTGCCAATGCATGTGAATTAATTGATGGGATTCTCTTGACATCCTCAAAATTAATTTTGACACCCCTCATGCAATCAATTTGGTGGAGTTGGGTTAATTAATTCTAGCATTTGAATTAAGTGCCAACATGATTTTAGATAAACCCTCCCCCTCGTATATAAAGGAAGCTTGGGGGAAGGTTTTGGGATGACTTCATCAGGCAGCGTAATGTAGGAAAAGAGATGCATCACCCAACACGTGGTGGATTACGCCCCTCCGAACAAAGAACGCGAAGAACGCCGACGACGATCTTCTTCCCCGACCTTCTTCCTCGGACCCCTTGGACGTGGGACGTGATCGTCAACCACGGATCGACGACCAACCTACCACAACGTCAATGAACGATCAGCCGTTAATCAAAAGGTTGGGGTTTTTATTTCATGCAGTTGAAATAATTATTCTTATCCCATTCATTAGATAGAGAGGGTTTGTTTCGGGCATGTTCTAATCAACTACATATCTCGTTGAGCCTATGGATTTCCCCTCTAAATGCGGAGGATGCGGGCCAACCTAACATGGCCTGGAATCCTCCATCATTCTACTTTCTTGTGACGCCCTACGGCTTGGAGAAGAAGTGACGACGACAAAGGAGGTCCACGCGGCGATGACGGCGAAGGTGGCGAACAATGGCAGCGCTACCTGCGACCTCAGTGAACTACACCGCCCTCGCGACGCCCTGGTGCGCAGCCCGTACCCGGTGGCCCGCGCCCCTTAAGGCGCACTCCATGCACCCCCCCACCTCTGATAGATCCCACCCAACACTCCGCGACCCTACCTACACGCACCCGGGGCCCTGTGTCCCTACCGACGCGCACCCAGTATGCCGCGCCCATGCCGACGCCCACCCGGCGCCCCGCGCCCCTTTCGGTGAGCTCCCGACACCCCGTGCCACTACCTGCACGCACCCAGTGCCCCGCGCCCCTACCAGTTCACTCAAAGCAGCCCACTCCCATGCTGGCGTGCTTCCCGACGCCCCGCGCCCCCTGTCGGCGCGCTACCCAGTGCCCGGCTCCTACTGCAGCCTGCCCGGTGTACCCGCGGCCTGCCCGGAGTAAATCTGGCCCTCCCGCACCCCACGCGGCCTGCCTGCTGGCCTCTCAGCCACCAAACTACTGAGCCAACCCGCGACATCCCCGCATTGTCGTTGGACGAACCGGCCCAGTCTTCTGGGCTGAGTTACGAAGCCGCCCACGTGGCGACTATCGGGTCGAATTGCCCTCGAGGTCCGCTGGGCCGGGCCCAGCGGACCAGGTCAAAACATAGAGGGGTGACCCAACCAATGGTCAGGGTCAGACCCCACAATTCTGACCGTTTTGACCTAGACCGGGTCGGCCCAGACGAGGTTGGGTCGAGTCGGTCCGACCGCGTAGGACCTGACCCAGGCCCACTACTGACCCTTTACCTTCTTGGGCAATATCTTTGGCACCAGACGTTCATTTGACGAACTATCAGCGGCGCTGGTATTCATGGAGCATAGCCATCCCTTTGAGTTTACCCCACTAGAGTTCAGGGTATAGTTGAGTCACTGTTATGTTGGTTCGTACACGAATCCAACCGGGCCCCCGGGACTAAAATGCTAATAACTTACAAACCAGGCGTCCGATTGACGCGCCGTCTGTTTCGTTGAGACCCTGATGACATAGAGGTCCTTTGAGATACTTCCACCTGAGACATCGTGACACTTGGAGTATCGACCAGTAGCTCATGGAGTAGGTCCTCCTAGAGACGATCAGACGGAGTGCGGAGACCTAGTAGCTGTAGACCTGACGACTACTTGAACAATTTGACTCTGAGTGATTCAACTAGCCTAGTGGACGAAGCATTCAGTTTGGTAGCAGACCCATGGTGGATGGAGCACCTGGTTTGGCAGCATACCCACGGTACTCGAAATGATGAGTGCCTCTGTCGGCTATTAGGGGGAGCGCTCAGTTTGGCGGTAGACCAATAGAGGACGGAGCGCCCAGTTTGGCAGAAGACCTGCGATACTCGACAGGTGGAGTACCTCAATAGTTTAAGGTTAGTGAGTAGTACCTCAAAGTCATGATAGGGACACTTTACTTGAGAGAGGAGGAGTTCTCCATCATCCATGGTTTTGATAATGAAAATCCTTGTTTAAGCTGAGTCAATGACCTTTGTGTTTTTATCATGATTGATATGGGTTACTTGATAACTTAGGTATATGTATGGGCATAAAACTAAGTAATTGTTATCCATTGAAATCATACTTTTTGGTTTATCCTTGTTGGATTTGTGAGAGCTTGAGGGTCTCGGTGTCCCAACTGAGTATTGTTATACTCACCCCTGCACGGGATATGCCTGCACCTCTTTGTGTTGGATGCAGACGACGGAGAGCACTGACGGTGGCTGAGAGCTCTAAGAATGGACGGTACCCGGAGGTGTACCTCACGACGTGTCGGTACCCAGAGGAGACGGACGAATGTGGAGCACTGAGGAGGCTATCTGTACCTACCCTTCAGGTAGGATCTATGGTGGACAATCGAGGAGCTACTAGACACCTTCCAGCTATTTGTCTTTTTGTTGTACCGGTTTTGTCTTTACCTTGTAGTTTACAGTTGGGCTTGTATTTCTGACCCCTTTACTTTTCATAAACACTTTTGTATATAGTTTTTACTTAGTGTTTTGTTCCGCTTGTACTCTGGTTGTGTGTGTCTACATTTTATAAAGACAACACCTTCCCAGTTTTAGGGAATTACACCTTCGGTGCTAGTCACCTGCCCCTGACCTATGGAAGCCGGGATTGGGGTAGTCATGATACGGGGCCCGGGGGATGAGTAGTGACAATTGGTATCAGAGGAGTCGGTTCTACAGCAGAACATAAGACTCTAATATTTTCTTTCTGTGAAGCAATAGTGTTAAGGGTACTGAGTGTGGTTTTTAGTTCAGGTAGTCCAGTGTTGGTGCGGCGACCAACGTATCCATACATCAGGACCCTGATTACCGATTTCTGACTTGGTGCACAAAATCACTGATTGTGTGTGTGATTCCAAAAGTTTTCATTAAGTCAGCTCCTATTAGGTTAGCTCAACATGTATAATGTTTTGACTGTTTCGCATCTGTTCAGGATGCCTCCACGCAGACAGCCAGTTTGAGTTCTGAGAGTGTACATGATTATGGCCCACCGAACGACGAGGGTCTGGTGTAGGTCCCTCTTACTATGTTGGCACCTTCGGGTAGTGTACCAGCAGCACAAACACCCATTGTGAAGCAGATACCACCAGCCGCACTGGCAGATGGTGCACGTCGACTGAGCACATTGCACGAGTTCTAGCGGCAGATGCCTTCAAGGTTTCATGGCGAGGCATATTCCCAGGCAGTAGATGACTAGATGGAGGTGATGGCTATAGTTTCCTGCCTAGTTGAAACACTAGTAGAGAAGATTTTTATCATAGCGAATAGTCTTTTTCTAGGTGTGATCAAGAGGATGGTCTACATAGTGATGAGGTTTCGGTACTTGGACCATTTTCGAAGATGGTACCTTCAGGAAGTGTTCCAACTATATCACTGCCCATTGGTCAGCAAACACTACCGGTGGTACTGGTAGAGGAAACTTGTAGTCTTAGTGCCTTACAAGTGTTTCAGCATCAAATACCCCTTATGTTCTGAGGCGATCCAGACTCACAGGCAACTAAGGACTGGCCTGAGGAGGTCGCTGAAAGTTCTCTAGAACTTCTACAGCTTCAGCAGGATGACATGTCGGTACCTGAGTTTTCATTGAGGCGTACCGATTGTTCATGGTACTCGATGAATACGATAAGATCAGTACTTCAGAGCTTAGAACTCAGAGTGAGATGTGTTAAGGGACATCCGAGCCAGCACCTTCTTTTTCCTCCATGCATTCAAACCTATGTTAGGATGCTAGAGAGAACCTTTGCGGTTGAATGTTATTTGGTTGAGTGGATACGGCCAGTGAATGTTAGTAGTGGGAAAGCAAGAAATTAGTGCCAGTCTCAGATACTTGGGTGTGTAAACTATTTCATAAATAGGATGTAACAGGGTCATATGAATCTGCAGGGGCAGCAAACATGGAATAAAGGCTAGGAGCGCAACATGAGGTGGTGTACATTTTGACATGTTACAACCACCCACCTTTGTAATCCCCGCCAGGATCAGGGAGCTAGAGGGAAGAGGAAGAGAATAGCTACATACGGTTAAGCATTGTGACCCAAGGGCTCTAGGAATGATTCGATGTATGGACTGTGTCTACTACTAGCTTCCATATCAATGGGCATAGGTACCAATCATTCCTTCATTCCACAAATCTTGTCCCAGACCAATAGTTTCCGATTAAACCATTTAATTGACCCTATCATCTGGAAAAACCTTTGGGAGGAGACTCGATAATCACACTTACACCGACGGTGTGATCTAACCCTTGAGGCGAGAGTTTCAGTTAGAATCTCTTGGTGGCAGCGTCGAGGCATTTCGACATAAGTTTGGGAATGGACTGGGAAACCATAGTTCATACACAGATTGATTGTATTAGGAAAAAAGGTTATGGTTTATCTACAATGTTTTGATGAGGTTTTCCTTAGTCAGCGAAAAAGGAACCCATGCAGTATAGGTTAAACTCATGCATATGATGGTGCAACCGATCACTCTTGATTCGGCCAGCCTAACCCTCGTGGCAAAAAGAGTTTTCAGTTTTCAGTTCCTCCTTGACTATGACTTCGAGATAGTATATACTCCTGGGAAGGGGAACGTTGTTGCAGATGTGCTCAGCAGGTGGACTAGTATATAGCTTCTAGGCATGGCGACAGAGAAGCTGGGTGCCTTATAGATATACTTCATGGATAGGGATGGATCAGCATTTCTATAGTCTCTTATAGTCACTCCCCCACTTCATCAGTGAGTCAGGGAGGTACATCATGGAGATGTTGACTATAAGACACAACATGCTCAGATACCCACAGGGCGGGAACCTGATGGATTTTCTAAATGTGGGGAGCATGTCATCCCCTTTAGAGGATGTACCATGGTACCAGTTTCACTTCAGGAGGAAGTGTTGAGGGAGTTCCACACATCCCCTCTAGTGGTACATCCAGGTGTGTCGAAGCTGTACTAGGGCCTTTGATGACAGCACCGGTGTCCAGGTATGAAGAAGGCGGTAGCGGAGTTTATCTCTCGATGCACCACTTGTTAGCAAGTGAAGGCGGAACATTAGGTACCAGTAGGCTTGGTTCATCCTTTAGAGGTCCCAAAGTGGACGAGAGATGAGATATCAATGGACTTCGTGATGGGTCTTCCACCTATGTACATGAGACATGACTATAGTTGGGTGATCGTCGACTGATACAGCAAGTCGGCCCCCTTCCTTCTGACTATAGATGGTATGATCTACTATGGAGAAGGTGCAGGTTATCCAAGATCGGATGAAGACTGTACAGAGTAGACTGAAGTCGTATGATGACAGGAGATGGAGGCCTCTGGTGTACGAGGATGGCGACCACATCTTTCTACGGGTCTCACCTCGATGAGGTCTACAGATATTTGCCTGAGGAGGCAAGTTATATCTGAGGTTCATCAGACCTTATCAGGTCCTCCACAAAGTTGGCGAGGTGACAAACAGCTTAGCTCTTCCACCTCAGTTGCACCAGGTTCACGGAATCTTCCACGTATCTCAGCTGAGGAGATACGTGCACGACCCTTCCCACATCATCAACCATGGAGAGCTGGACCTTGATGCTGTGGAGACATTCATGGAGGTTCCAATGGAGATTGAGGATCGACAAAAGCAGGTCCTGCGTGGACAGATGATACATCTAGTGCGCTTTCTCAGGCAGCACAGGATCCTCCAGGAGAGCACGTGGAAGAAGGAGGCTCAGATACATACTCAGTACCCCCCAACTTATTTACCTAGTTTTGAGTTGTAGCTTACGAGAATGTAAAGCCCTATGGTGTTGAGAATAGAAAACCCTAAAATTCCATAGAAATTTTTTTCTTAAATTCATTGGAATTTTACAAGTCCTCGGTTTCTGACGACGCTTGATTCTGAGGCCCGGTGTGCCCGTAATCAATTTCAGAAGTTTTTTCAAGCTTAAATTAACATGTGTAAGCAATATTTCCTGAAATAGTGGAATAACTATTAAACGGTTACTTGAATCAAAAATCCGAGGCCACTGTTGCGCTCAAGATGGTGGGTTTACACTAGGTATGACTTAAGTTTAGTCGGCATGGGCCTCCTCTGAAAAATCCCAAAAATGGCATAACCGTAAATAAAATAATTAAATAAAGTTATTTTTTTATTTCAAATGCTTATACCTCACAAATGGTAACTCGGATTAAAATTATGATACCACCACTGAACTCATGAGGGTAGGCTTTCTTTATGCAGATACTTACTTGGGTAGGCAAGGGCCACTAGAGAAAGTTAGTTTTTGGCTGCAAATAAAATAATTAAGTGACAATTATTTTATTGTAAAATTTATAACTTCTAAATGGTAACTCAGATTGAAAATATAAGAGTACCGTTGGGTTATTTGGGGTTTGTTTCACCTAAGAAAAGTCTAACCTCAACCGCAGTGGGTCAAGGGTCACTGATAATAATATTATGAACTTTTTTTCGGCTATGTTCAGTAAATGTGCGAGTGACCTTTCATATCGTTTGAACTATTGCTCGGAATTGAAATCATAGGGCACCATTGAAGTCGTAGTTCTGATATTCACATAATAAAACTTTCACCTCGACGGCGGATGGTCGGGAATAAAAGAAAGTTTTTGGATTTAAAAAAAATATATAAAATAAAGTGTACCCACAATTTATTTTAATCCAGCCGCCATGTGAGTGCGGGTAGTTGGAACCTCCACTTGGGAGTTGGTGGTGGAACAGCCACACCCTAACCTCCCATGAGAGGTTTTGGTGGTGGGGCCCACCCGAACCCAATCTCTCATGTGAGGTTAAATGTGGTGGGGAACAAACAAGGCCACCCGACCACTATCAATGGGAGGAGACCATAACCTCTCAACTCCCCATATTAATGGTTCCATCACCACCCCTTTTAATGGCCAAAACATCTTATTTGAATTTGTGACATCCACCTTAATTGATTGCACCAACGCATGTGAATTAATTAAGGGGAGCCACATGACATCCTCCAAATTAATTGTGACACCCCTCATGCAATTAATTTGGTTGAGTCGGGTTAATTAATTCAACCATTTGAATTATGTTCCAACATGATTTTAGAAAAACCCTCCCTATCCTATATAAAGGAAGCTTGGGGGAAGGTTTTGGGATAGCTTTATCAAGCGGCGAAACGCTGACAAAGAGACATGTATCCCAACACATGGAGGATTACGCTCCTCCCAACATTGATCATGAAGAACATGAATTATGCCGGTAATGATCTTATTCTCTGACCTTCTTCCTCAGACCCCTTCGACGTGGGATGTGATCATATACCATGGATCGACGACCAACCTACCGCGATGTCAATGAATGATCACCCGTTAATCAAAAGGTATGGGTTTTTATTTCATGTAGTTGTTATACTTTTTTTATCCCCTTCATCGGATATAGAGGGTTTGTTTCAGGCATGTTTTAATCAACTGCTTATCTCATTGATCATTTTGATTTCCCCTCTAAACGCAGAGGATGCGGGCCAACCTAACATGGCCCGAAATCCTCTATCGTTCTAATTTCTTGTGACGCCATGTGGCATGGTGAAGAAGTGACGACGACAAAGGCGGTATACGTGGCGACGGTGATGAAGGTGGCGAACAAATGTCGCGCTACCCGCAACCTCCATGAACTGCGTCGCCCCCACGGCGCGCACCCGACAGCCCTACCGGTGCGCACCCAACACCCTTGCCGGCGCGCACCCACAGCCCCATGCCCCTTCCGGTGCGCTCCTGGTGCCCTCGACCCTGTCGGCGCGCACCCGGCACCCCGCACCCTTGCCAGCACGCTGCACGGTGCCCCATGCCCCTGCCGGCGCGCTGCCCGATTCCCCGCGCCCCTGTCGGCGTGCTACTCAACGCCCCACTCCCCCTATCGGCGCGCCGCCCGCCTGCCCGGCTCTTGCCGCGGCCTGCCCGGTATACCCGCGGCCTACCCAGATTCCAGCGGGCCTGCCCCCACCCTACGCGGCCTGCATGTTGGCCTCCCATCCACCAGCCTGCTGAGCTGAGCCAGAACACCCCTGAGGTGTCGCTGGACGAAATAGCCTTGTCTTTCGGGCCGAGTTACCGAGCCACATACGTGGCGACTATCGGGTCGAACTTCCCTCGTGGTCTGCTGGGCCGGGCCCAGTGGAACAGGTCAAAACATAGCAGGATGACCCACCCAATCGGCCGGGTCAGACCCAACATGTTTTTCCACGTCGACCCAGATCAGGTCGGCCCAGACTGGATTGGGCCGAGTCGGTCTGACTAGGTCGGACCGGACCGGGGCCCACTACTTACACTTTATCTTCTTGGGCCTTATCTTTGGCATCAGATGTCCATTTGAGGAACCGTCAGCGACGATGGTATTCATGGAGCATAGAAGTCCCTTTGATTATACCCCACAAGAGTTCGGGGTATAGTTGAGTCACGGTCAGGTAGGTTCGTACATGAATCCAACCGGGCCCTTGGGACTAAAATGCTAATAACTCACAGACCGGGCGTCTGATGGACACACCGTCTGTTACGTTGAGACCCCGATGATGTGGAGGTATTTTGAGATACTTACAAATGAGACTTCGTGATGCATGGAGTATCGACCAGTAGCTCATGGATCAGATCCTCTCGGAGACGATCAGACGGAGTGCAGAGACCTAATAGCTATAGACCTGACGACTTCTTGACCGATCCGACTCAGAGTGATTTGACTATCCCATTAGACAGAGCGCCCTATTTGGAGGCAGACCCACGACAGAAAAATAGCCTTCTTTGGCAGAAAAACCATGGTACT
Organism: Viscum album; assembly: GCA_963277665.1. Taxonomy (NCBI): domain Eukaryota; kingdom Viridiplantae; phylum Streptophyta; class Magnoliopsida; order Santalales; family Viscaceae; genus Viscum; species Viscum album. Next base: position 1,202,673,055 of record OY728163.1, on the reverse strand, counting down.
CGATAGGAGGATTACCTCTAATAGCTATTAGGGGGAGCGCTCAGTTTGGCAGCAGACCCAGAGTAGACGGAGCACCTGATTTGGAAGCAGAACTACGGTACTCGATAGGAGGAGTACCTCCGCAGTCTAAGGATACTGAGTAGCATCTCAGAGTCACGACATGGCCATTTTACTCGACAGAGGAGGAGTTCTCCAGCAACCATGGTTTCGATAATAAAAATCCTGGTTTCAGCTGAGTCAATGACCTTTGTGTTTTCCTCATGACTGAGATGAGTTACTTGATAACTTTGGTATATGTATGGGCATATACCTAAGTAATGGTTATTCGTTGAAATCATACTTTTTGGTTTATACTTGTTGGATTTGTGAGACCTTGAGGGTCTTAGGATGCCTAATGAGTATCGTTATACTCACCCCTGCATGGGCTATGCCTGCACCTCATTGTGTTGGATGCAGACGACGGACGACGCTGAAGACGGCTGAGAGCGCCAGGACTCAACAGTACATGGAGGTGGACCTCACGACGAGTCGGTACCTGGAAGAGACGGATAGACGTGGAGCGTCGAGGATGCTATCTGTACCTACGCTTAAAGTAGGATACATGGTGGGCGATCCAAGAGCTGCTAGACACCTTCCTGCTCTTTGTCTTTTAGTTGTACCTGTTTTGTCTTTTCCTTGTACTTTGCAGTTGGGCTTGTATTTCTGGATCCTTTAATTTTCAGCACTACTTTTTTATATAGTTTTTACTTGGTTTTTGATTCCTCTTGTACTCTGGTTGTGTGTGTTTACGTTTTATAAAGGCAACGCCTTCCCAGTTTTGGGGAATTACGCCTTTGGTGCTAGTCGCCAGCCCCTGGCCAATGGAACGCGGGCTTGGGGTCATCATGATGCGAGCCCCGGGGGACGGGTCGTGACAGAGATGTTGAAAGGTTAGAGTGAAAATTGTTTGGAAGAGGGGGTGTGCCTTCTATTTATAGGAAACCTCAATCGGAGGGGTGAAAAACATGACATAGAGACATGTGACACTACAGAAAGTAGTCGTTCCTTCTGCCTGTGTGGGCCTCACAAAGAGGGCTTCATGCCATGGAGGGATATGTGGATACAACCTCTGAAAAGTGTGTCATGGAGGGGCCTGATGCCGCAGAGGGGCCTCAGATAACATTGGACACCTACACAGCTAGGGTGCCGTGGAGCCTCTCTTAGAGGCATCTGCATGGACAGGTGCCCACCGCACGGAGTGCTTCAGACATGGCCATTTCGAGATGAATTGGAGGTTTTTTATTCAACCCGTTCGGGAGGTGGATTACTCTGATCATTTTTCTGAATCTATGTAATGAGACAGATGAATGTTTTTGTGACAATAAATTTCCCCCTCAGAATTGGAGCTAACGGAGTGAGAGGGTCAAATTATTAGGGAAAGACGCCGAGGAAACTGGGCTTATTGAAATAATGGAGGATCGAGAACGTGAGGTCACAGTTTTTTTCACAAAGGGAGATTCCTTATACTTTTCATAAAGGGTTCTTCATGAGGTGGGTTCTATCTACGGGGTGAAGGGAATCATGAAGCTCCTGGGGATGTCACGCCTCGAAGACCAGGGGCTCCGCGAAGAGCGTAGGGATCGCCGCAAAGTCGGTGCCTCTGGGTCCTATATATAGGGGAATAGATTTGTCTTTATCACACCTGGATCATTTTGAACAACAATTATCACACTCTCATCGTGAATGACCCTCTTCAAAAATGACTTTACGAAACATAGGCATTGGTCTGGTGCTTCGCTAATGGTTTTTAGCGAACCGGGACATCGCAATCCGCTGTGTTCTTTCCGATGTCGGCTGAAGCCCAAGTTTCTTTGCAGTGCAAATGGGAAGTGCTATTATCTCCACAAAGCATCTTTGAGAAGGGTCTTTCTCAACGCTCGTTCCTCATCTCCAATTTTTTCAGAGTCCTTAGATTCAATGGTCACTTGGGAGGCTGTACGAGAGGTTCGTGTCGATTCTACTCAGAAGGAGGCCATGGACAACAACCTAAAAATAGGAGAGTAATTTCTGAGCACTTCTGATCAGAAATCATTGACAGAGCGACTAAAAGAGGTTAAGAGAGAATATCCACTACTCAAGTACCTTCTATTGTATGGTTTCAGCTTGAAAGATGAAGTCTTCATTTTTGAAACCAGTAATGTTATGCCAGCATACAGGTTCAAGGATACCCCCAAGAAATATCAGTGGAATAGGATTGCAGATGGGCACATTAGGAAAGACCATACCCAGGTCTCAATTCATTGTTTGTATAATCATTTCAACAACATCAACGACAAGGCATTGAAACTGAAGGCATCACCACCCCTATATAACAAAATCATCAAGATCGGGCTCGGAAATCCAAAAAAGGGGTGGATCAGAAGATAGTACATGTGTCAATGTGGAAAATTCATAGAAACCTGGGTGTGGGGCTTCTGGGAATGCAAATACTATGAATATTTTAAGAATGTTTTGAGGTGGTTTGGCCTATGTAAAGTGTCCTGGGCCTCCCAATTTAGTGTCTCACAACCGAAAGAATTTATACCTGAGTTTCTGAGCCGATGGTTTCCAGATACCAACACATTTCACCAGCGTCATGGGAAGGTTGGAATCAGCCTCTAGGACCTCCATCATATTTTTGGAATCCAAATCCTGGGAGGGGTGTATGAATATTTCCTCCCTTCCATGAATTCCTGGGGAGATAGGGAATAACTTTCTTCATTGGTGATGGAATTTCTAAGGCTTGTGATCGATACGAATGAGGAAAAACAGAATACCTAAGACATCTAATTCAAGCAGTGGTTTGGTTACTTTATGAATTTATCCTCGGAAGAGGGAACATTGCCGGAGAGTCCCCCTATTTGTCTGAAAGGAGCCCAGCTATGTCAAGGGGGTTCATACTGGAGGATCCCAGAAGAAAGATAGTTGAAGATGTGGGGATATAATATCAATAATAAGGAGTGACCGATAGTTAGGATTTCTAGGTTTATATCAGCGCTAATATATGGTCATATATTAATGGTAAGAGATTCCTACATGGGGCTGAGATCGAGCACATTTATCATGGTGGCTCAATTATCCAGTGGGGACTGCATCAATCTGGGCATACCAGTGTTAGGAAAGTTGTACCATCTGCACTAGCATGTTCGTGAGGGGAAGAGGTTGTTGTGATTGTGCATTCTATTTCACTTTCTTTACATCTGGATAGTGGCACACCAGGGGGTTATGAATAAAATAACCCCATTTCTCCTTCAAGGATACATTCTTTCCCAATTATTTTGACCATTGTGGGGAGCTCCCCATTGAAGTTCGATGCTATGACAATGCTGGGTAAGATGCGGTGAGTAGAGCAGCTCATGTTTCATCCATTCCCCTTTCCAACCAGGGCCAATTCTAATGATGACATAAATATGATAGTGAAACATTCATATCTTCTATCCATTCATGATGGTGTTCTGCTGGAATGAGTAGATTGATAACCAATATGTGATGCATACTCTCAGTATGAGTTCTCTCGGAAATTCTGTTGTATGCCAAGGCTAACTCCCCAAGTGTACATGAACGTGCCCTATGAGAATCACCCATGCGTGATGTGACAACTCTTTATGATGTTTACAAGGGAGTATGGGGAGATTCTGAATGAGCTTCCCCCACTTGATGCTACATTTGGATTGGTCCACAAGTATGAAAAGAGTTGGGAGGCTCCCTACCCTGGTGAAATACTCAATCAAGTGACCATTCAGGCCTACAAGGTGGTTCCAACACCACGATTCCAGAAAATGGTGACAGGGGGAATTAGGAAGTTAATTTGAACATTATACAGGGTGGTGAAGTAATTACAATAGGGGCGGCATGACATGAACCGACAAATCCCCGAACAGTGCTAATCGGACATGAAGAGGGTGAATGGGTAGTTCCAGGCCCAATGGCTCCATGTATGAGGTCCCAAGAATGATGAAAATCATCTCAGGGTTTTCACAAGATCACCCCTCAAGCCCGTAGGAGCAAAATTCATCTGGTATCAATCCTCTTTGATGTCGTCTTCCCAGAGGAATGGATTGACTAGGAAAAGAGGAAACAATACCTCGATAATAATGTTTTATAGACAAACCTATACATGCATGGGACATCTCTTGGGTAGCTCGGATTTGTGAATGGATGCTTCAATGATAACCCTTAAAAGGGAAGAAAATTTGTAATGTAGCTAGAGGATGTAATATATTCCCATGGAGAAATGAGACTGATGTCAACTGGGCAAGGGTGTCGTTGATTATGACTGCTCCCACAGAATCGATGATAGTTCAACTGGTGGAGTGTTTCTCCTTGCCCAGCCATGTAGACGAATCACAATGAGAATAATTTATCATGGGAGACTCTATTAGAGAAATGGATGGGACCTACAGGGAAGCCTCTCATGAAGAAGGTGAGATACATGCCTCATGGGGAATTTCCTTGGGTGAATTTGCTGAAACTTTGGATGAATGTTTTCTCTCCCGTTCAACACACTAATTCAATTCCTACCTTTTTCTTCTTTATCCACTTACACATAACTATAAAAGAGAACCTTCATTTGGCCACTCTCATTGATGAATATGAAGCTGTGGCAGTCGCAGGGGACCCAACACCGGGGCCCACTGCCGGGGAGATGATGGTGGTAGATCCAAAAAATGCTGGGGAAGCTGGGAATCCTTCTCAGAGTCCTCAGAGCCTACAATTGTATATGTGGGGACATGCCCCAGACTCTCAGTGATGGTAGACCAAAGGAAAAACCATGAGGAAGACTAGGGTAAGACTCATACTCTGGAGTGTTACCCATTACCCTATCAGTGAAACTGGATAACACGGACATTGAAAACACATTTTCCAGGATTATGCATATCACAATAATGAAAATGGCTAGGAGACCCCATGCACTGCTCCGAATCAAGGTGCAGCTCCATCTTGTGATGAGCAACCTAGATGACCGGGCCTTAGTTCCCTATGAATGTCGGATGGTGGCAGGCGATATTGCCAGTGGATTAGAGTTTAACACTAACTAGGGGACGTCATCGAAGTGGAATCCAATGACGAAGACCTGCCCAAGGAAGACCCTACTGCAGATCTTCTGGAGGTCTTTCCCATATATGAACCTGCCAACCCACATTATTAAGACGAAACTACTTCCAAAGAAGAGGAAAACAATTATGTTCTTCGATGATCATGAAATCTGATCATGCTCTTTATCATAGAGACCCTTCAAGAACAATAGATAGATCAAATGGGGAGTCTTTGTTCCCAGTTGCATGAACTATGTGATGGAGGAGTAAATTCCCAACACCCACATGCAATTATTTGGGACAACCTTACTGAGAGGGTGTGGGAAGATGTATCCAGTTTCATTGTTTCCTAGCAGCTGATAAGGGACGTCAATATTAAAAGGCTCCATGAGGCTTAACATGAGATCCAACATTTGATGGTGCGGGCGAATGAGTAGTCGGCTTTCCTAGAGGCGCAATTGGGGCTCATATCGCACCTAAAGGCCCATTTGGAAATTGTCTAAGAACAAATGAGGAGAGAATCAAAAGATATGGTCTTTATCTTAGCTGATAGGGATCAATCATAGATAGAGGATGAAGAAATATGCACCATTTACATTGAGGAAGACAAGGAGATCAGTAGGAAACAACAGTATATGAATGCCATAAGTTAGTGAGGGCGGAGCTAAAATGCACCATTGAAGAGGTCACCCCATCTATGGGAGGGGCTGGCCCCTGGGCGATTTCATTGGTGTGAACTTATAAACGGTTTCTCATGCTTTTATTATGAATGTTTGATGTGTGCATGAATTCCATTGTCCATTTTTTTTGTGGCATCTCCATTACATCCATGAATAATCCAGTGATCAACCCTTAAGATCATGTGGGTTGTTCCCGATGCATGAAATAAAGGATGGTCGAATCATTACTTTTTTTGAATGTGGGAGTTCCAACCAGTATTTGGACATCTAGGATATAGGTGATCAATCTGAGCTACTAGAATAAATAAGGAGGAATGACTGGAGAGTGAATTTCTCTGAACAATCAATTTTCCCTCATCCCAATGTGTTCCAGTGCATGAGAAGGGTAATGCAATGGTTGTTAGAATTAGTCTGAACATAAGACAGTGAAAAGGGTGAATTACGATGCCCAATATTAAAGACACTATGAGGGTGGCGTGATAATGGAGGTTAACTATTTACTATGTTTGAAACATAGTATTCCTACTATGTTATCATGAAATGTGGATGAAAATGAGGGCTGAATGCTGACCATGTTAGCAACATGGAGACTAACTCAAAATTTTATCCATTAGTCTTCCAGAATGATGGGCCAAAATAGTAGGCAAGCCATTGGATGGGAATCCGTACTGTTACGGGTTCATTTAGATGTGAAATAGGATGAGGGTCCAAATAAAGGACAGACATATCATGGAGGGTGGAGTTATGGGTTGTTCAAATTGACTCGAGCACTCCACGAATTATGTCGCCATGGTGAAAACACATTAGGTGGAAGCATCGGTCCAATCAAGGATCAAACTCACATCTAAATAGGACCTCTCTAGTAAGGACCAGAAATGATATGTAGTTTTACATCATACCAATCAGGATGATAGACACATAGTTTAATCATTGTATGGTGAATATAGTGAACATAGTTTTAAGGTTATACTGACTAGACAATGATGGGGGTCGAGGGGGCAGAAGGGTTAATGAACCTTGGGATGGGCTATGAGGCATAAGTCTTGGACTTTTCTACGTATCCCATACAAATGATAATCAAGCCAAACGTAGTTCTTAAGAACGACGTGGCCAGAGGATAATGCTGATAAGGAAAATCCTCTATAGTGAGGGAGATGATGCCTCCAATAGTTATTATGGGGGCATCCTAAACATGTTCAGGGTAGAGCTGTAGTTTAAAGTCTTGTGGTGAGGACATGTGGAATCATTTAGTTTAAAGTCATAAGGTTGAATGGGGAGTGAAGGGGGAGATCGCAAATGTCAATATGTGATGAAGTAGCTATAAACCTGACATGAATGAGGACATAAAGAGTCTCCACCACACCACGTATCCCCAGAGGATGAATTTTTAGGTCATCAAACCAAAAGTGAATGTTAGGATGGGCCCAAGGCAATGTGCCTAGGTATTCTTACATAACCCATTAATATGGGAATCAATCCATACATAGTTTTTGAATATATCATGGTTAAAAACAAATGCTAGCTGGGAAAATCTTCTCAGGTGAGGAAGCTGATGCATCCCATAATTATCATGAGGCATCCGGAAGTTGTTTAGGGTAGATCTACAGTTTAGTATCATTCATTGAGGTCATGGTTACCCAGAAATAAAATGTGTGGTCTGGTACATATCCTGACATGAATGAGGACTATAAGAGTCCACACCACACCATGTGTTCCCGACGGGATTCTTTAGGCCATAGACCAGGGATGGCCTGACATGGTGATGTACCCGAAGGGAAGTGCTCCGGTGTTCCTATGTACCCCATGAGGATGGTAATATAGCCATACATAGTTATCATATTTATGTTTAATGTCATGCGGGTCGAGAGGAATTCATGGTTCAACTGCACCAGTACACATGCTACCAAAACCACTAAGCCCACTAGAGTTGTGCTCAATGTGGGAAGCAAATATTAGTGGTGGGATTTACCCAGTAAAGGGAGGCACACATTAGTGGAAGTGTAATTATAGTTGAATTACATCCCAAAATTATTGACCCGCATGATTAACCCACATAGATGCATATAGGTGTAAAGCCGAGTTTGCTAGAATTAGACTTTAACATAAGAGAGTGGAATGATTTGAATCATGGAACCTGATAACTGGGTCAAAATGATGGTGGCATAGAGATAAAGGATAACAATTATCCATTTTCAAAACACAACATCCATTTCATGTTAGAATGGAATGGGGATAGACAAATGAGGGTTGACTGCTGACCATGTTCAAAACATGGTACCTGTCACAAATGTTTTCTAAGGTCTTCTGGGGAATTGGCACAAGATGGTAGTTGATTCAATGTGTCATGAGACCAGACCGAGGAGGGGGTACCTTCCGACATGGAAGAGGATGGGGATCCAAATAAAGAGCTAATGAATCCTGGACATTAAATGAGAGAATGTGCCAAGAAAAATTCCACACATTGGGATCCTGGTCACGACACATTTGAGTACAACAATGAGACATATCATATATTGGGAGTCAAATACCTTTCCAATGACAAGGGTCCTAGTGTCACATGCTCCTAGATTAAGGTCATAGAGTGGACCAATAAGTGAGGATATGGTTTAACAGAATGTGCACAGGGTGAAGAAGTAGCCACATAATATGTGTAGTTTCTAAAGGGAGATCTTGTTTTAGGGTCATAGAACTTGGACCAGGCTCGGAAGAGACTAAGAAGAAACATGGTGCAGTTGTCAGAAAACCTGATGTGAATGAGAACCCAATGGGTTCTTTCCACACCACTTGCTTCCAAAGGATTCTAGGACATGTGGATGAAAAAGGGGGGTAGTATTTAAGATTCCTGGGGCTGGACCTACAGATGGAATGTCTGGGAATTCTTATGTATCCCATGAAGACGGGAATCAAGTCATACGTAGTTCAGGGAAAATATCTCACTATTTAGTGTCATATGATAAGGACAATCATATATTAGTTTAAATTTCTTAGAGCTCTGACCATAGATAAAAATGATGGAGGGAGACACAAGATGTGGTAGTTGAAAAACTTGACATGAATGAGGATGGTAGGAGCCCATATCACACCTGGTGCTCTCTATGGAGTTTTTAGGTCGAGGGACAGAAAATGAAAGTTGATATGGTAATGTGGAAAAGTGCTCAGGCGTTCCCATGTACCCCATTATGATAGTGATCAAGACATACGTAGTTATAGAAGTGGCATCGTATGGTACCAATACTAGGGACAACACTGTCATGCAGGTATGGCCCACGTACCCAAAGAAGTGACATTTGATAGATCGATTTTGTTATTTAGGATGGTTGTGTGCTGTTTTTTGGTGAAGAGATACACCTAGGATAGAGAATCTATGTGTCACTAAAGGAATCATTCCACATAAAGGAATCATTCCATATAAAGGAATTTAAAAATTGTATGGTGGATAGCCACCACCAAACATGATGTCCCATCGAGTGAGGACATCAAAATAAATTGTCATTTTTTTCGTGCATCTAGGACAATAATGTAATGGTTTAGGGTTATATAATAGGAGCAACCAATTTATTTTAACATTGTGCAATAAGGACACAACAGTTTAAACTCATGTGAGGCTAGGAAGCATAGTTTCAGGTTATATGGTTTGGACATATACACAAGAAATGATGTTTTAGGGGGTAATGTGCATGGATTGATAAAGAATACCTTACGTGCATGGGGAAGAGGTCCACACCACACCATATGCAACTATGGGGAAGAAACATCCGGCCAAGGGGCCAGAAAAGGTTAGATTATATGGGACTGGACCCATGAATGGAGAATCTCGGTGTTCCTACATATCCCATAATGATGGGCATCAATCCATACGTAGTTCTGAGGATACAGTTTAATGACTTGTGGAAAGGATAATAGGGATGAGAGACTAGATCCTAGAATGGAGTACATGGTGTGGCTATTGAATACCCAATGTGAATGATGAAATAATCCCATTCACACCACACCATGAAATCCTATTAATGATCGGGCAAAAAGGCAAAACAGAAGAGGTAATTAGTGGAACCTGAGCTGGACCTGAAGATGAGATGCACGAGTGTTCCTATGTATCCCATGAGGATGGGAATCAAACTATACGTAGTTCTGAGGGTATGTGGTTCTTACTCCTTTTGGAAAAGATGTACAATGATCTTAGTTTAAGGTCATAGATCTTGGACCATAGATATGACAGATTCTTCCAAATAGGTTCAGACCTCAACTGAATCTCTAAGACCACATGAGCTACACTCTGTGTGGGAAATAAGGGCGGAGAAGATCTTTGAAACACATTGAATACATGAAAAGGGGAAATTAATGCGGATCCCTAAATGAAACCTCATCATGTATTTGCCCTCATAACATGAAAATGCACACTGAGGGGTAGTACCAAAAGTTTCAAAATTACACATGGACATGATAGAGTGGAAAAAGAGGTGAATCATGCAACCAAAATTTAGATCTTGTTGGGTATGGGGTGATGATGTAGGAAAAATGTTGACCATATTCAAAACACAATGTCTATATCATGTGACCTGAAATGGGAACAAAAAATTATTTTCGACCACTGACTATATTAGCAACTTGCAACTTGTATCAATTTGTCATTTGAAATTCTCAAGGATGTTATCCCAAGACCGTATGTGGGGGTTGGTGCCAAGCATCCATGTCATTTGAGGTCGATTCGAAAGTTAAAGATGATGAAATCCCAAATAATGGGGAACATGAAGCATGAATATGGGTGATAACTTGAATGTAGAATCCGACACACTATGTCCGGAACCAGAGTTATCCTAGGAACATTGGTGAACATCCAAAGAGAGTTGATGGTCCCAACTCCAGAGATGCCAACTCGAAAAAATGAGTATAGAATAGGGGGATAAAGACTGACTGAAAATTATTTTTTATTTTATTATCAAATCACTTTTAAAGGAAAGTGAGAAACCCCAAGTCCATCAAAACATCCAAATAAAATATCCCAAAACAACCCCAAACAAAAACTGATCCCGACTCTTCCCAGCAATTCATTAATATAAGGCCTCCACCAAAGCATGGAAACTCCGAAAACAGTACCATGCAAGTTCACGGGCATGAAACTAGTGGCCAATACACACCATCTCTTTCTTCAACTCCAAGTTCCATGAAGAAGTGGCAGGCTTGTGCTCTGACCCTCATCTAAGGAAAAACCATGAAACATGCTAGATTCAAACACCCAAATGCACCTCATGACACACAAGCTGAAAAATAACTTTCACATTTCCACACACATCAGGGGAGAGTGAGAAACCAAGAATTAGTTAGAAAAGGAGTATGCAAAATCATTGAAAACCAATTGAATTCTGCTATAGTCTGTATCTCTAAACAACTTCCAGTATATATTGGATACCTAAGAGTGTGGATCTCCCCTTATCAGGTCTTCAAATGAAGAAGTCAGTTTATTCCAGACCTGAATGTACTCCTCGAGCCTAATCATCCCCTTATTGAATCCCCCAACTAGGATCGTGTCCTGTTTTTCAACCCAAATATATTTCTCCTCATTAAGATTCACTTCAATATTCCAGCCCATCATCTTGGATGCGTCCTACTCTGAGGCATTGAGAAATAACACCTGCTCTGTCACCTCATCATCAGAACTCAAAATCAAATCCAAGGATATTAGGGGGATGAAGAGAACTTAGGAGAACTGGGTATGTGGAATGGTTTTTATAACCCAATGTGAATGAGGGAGTACACCCTTACCACACCATTTACACCTCTCCTAGAAGAACTCATGCCAGGGGGACAAGAATAGTAGGTGTTTTCTAAGAAATGGGGATGTACCGAAAATATAAATGTTTTGGCAGTCATACATATCCCATAAGGATGGGAATCAAGCCACACGTAGTTACGGAAGGTGTTGTGTAGTTCTACATCATGTGGAAAGGAAACAGATAGGGCGAAGGTATCTTTGACTAGGAATGTGTATGTCATGGAGAGTGACCCGGCATGTATTAGGACATAATCCCACATATGCCACACCATTCATAAATCCTATAGAGAGCTCAGGCCAAGAGGCCAAGAGAAAGAATAAATGAACCTGGGATGGACCCAAAGAAAAAATGTCTGGGTTTTCCTACGCATCCCATGATGATGTGAATCAACCCAAACGTGTTTCTATGAGAGTCATTCAGTTTATCGTCGTGTGACAAGGACATATTGGATCATAGTTTATGTTCATAGAGCTCAGACCATACATACATGACCCTATATGTGGATATTTCTTTACCAAATCTCATAAGCCCACGTGAGTAATGGTCGATGTGGGAAACATAAAATAGGATAAGGCTCTCCCCGTCATATAAGGGTATGATAGTGAGGTAAGGAGACCAGGCAGGGCCGACCCCAACTGGACTAACACTCTTTCCCAAGGTAGGCTGATGTTGGAAGGGATAGCACAACAAAATGAATCACTACACCCAATATTTGGGACATATAGGGGCGGTGAAAATGATGGGGGAGAGTGGTTGAATGAATTCAAAACAAAACATTCACATTATGGGACTAGACATGAGAATAAAAAATGGGTTTCAATGGCTGACCATATTCACAACGTGAGACTTATGTCAGTTTTTCATTTGAGATCCTCATGGACGTTGGCCCCAAATTGTAGGAGATACCTGAAGCCTAGAATCCATGTTATTTGGGCGTCGATTTGAATGTGAAAGATGATGAAGACACAAATAAAGGGATTGTGTGAAGCATGAATGTTATTATGTAGTTTAACATCATGAAGGGAGATGAATGAGGTAAAGATCTCCAGGGAGAGGGATACATGGTTCAGTCACGATGAACTCAACCAGGATGGGGGGAAATCATGCACCACTCCATGTGTTTTTACCCATAGGGAGACCCTGATGTTGGGGGATGGTCTTATAGCCGAAATTTCCATGAATTCCAACGTATCCCATAAGGATGGGAATCAATACATACATAGTTATGAAAGGGCCAGGCTGTTTAATGTCATGCAGTGAGGATGTGGGAGGATTGAATAATGAGGAGAGGCACATGGTGCGATCATCGTTGCCATGAAAAGATGGTTCCAAAGAAGTATATACTACACCATGTGGGATCTTTCAAAGGAACTACACCATGGGGGGATGATCAAAGAGACGAATTTAGGGGCTAGACATGATAACGAGGCATCTGAGCATTCTTATGTATCCCATAAGGATGGGAATCAAGCCATATGTAGTTCTTGAAAGTGAATTTTAATGTCTTGCAGGAAAATGGATATAGAGGGATCTTAGTTTATCATCTTAGAGCTTAAAACATAATGGTATATCTACCACTCACAGTTTAACGTTATGCATGACGAATGATGATTAGTTTTACATCCTTCAGTTTGGGAGAATCACACATTTTAATGTCATGTGGTGGAGAAGAAATAGTTTAAGATCTTATGGGACCCAATATAGTTTAACATCATGTGGGATGACATATAGTTTCATGTCATGTGGGATAAAAAATTAGTTTAATGTCATGAAAGACATAATAGTTTAAGTTCATGTAAGACCATTCACTCATGAAAAGTATTCCTTAAGAAATTTTGCATTGGTGGGAGTATTTATATGCTCGCCATTCATGGTAACCAGGGAGTACATGCCATTGGGGTAAACACTATGATTGATGTAAGGTCCTTCACATTTGGGTTCTAGCTTGGGTGGTTTCCCATCAGGCACCATTGGTGTTCTCAGGGAATAACCTAAGTCACCATTCAATAACGAGCAATGGGGAACTCTTCTGTTAAAATATCTACCAATCTTGTTCTGATGCCTTTCTAGATTATGCAGGACAGAAATCCTGTTCTCGCTGAGTGCTTCCAATTTAGCAAGATAGACTTCAGTTGCCCTATCCGGTGCTTACTGATCACAGAAAACTATGTGTAATGAAGGAAACTGAATCTTTATGGGTAGAACGACCTCTCTTCCATTCACGAAGAAATACGGGGTCCCCTGGGTGGAATTACGAGTCCTCGTCTGATAAGCCTAGTGCACGTTCGAATGTTTTCCCAACCAAATTTTATTGTCCTAACCAATCATCTTCCGAAAAATGTTGGATATGGTTTTTTTGGACATCATGACCTACCCATTTTCATGTGCATTATAGCAGGAGGTATATTTAGAACAGATATTGTATCTGGTGTACAATTTCTTCAAATCGGCTTCCCAGAAGTTGGTTCCATTATTGGTGAGGATAGCGTAAGGGACTCTAAATCGATCGATGGGGTTGGATCTAAAAAATTCAATGATATAATGGGCCTTGACCTCCTTGAGTGAAATTTTCTCTACCCACTTGGAATATAAATCTATAGCAATCAGGATGAACCTGCACTTGTGAGCTTTCACTGGGGGATATGGTCCCATGACATCGAGTCCCCAGACCGTAAAGGGACAAGTGTACATGGTCATGTGCAGAGGATCTGGCACCCGATGCACAAAAATTATCATGTATTTGGCATGCATGAAATTTTGAAAAAACTTGATAAACTAACAGATCATGGAGGACCAAAAATACCATAACCTTCAGATCTAGTGAGAAAGTTTCAGCCCAGTCTGATGAGCCCTGAAGAAACCACCATGAACCTTTTACATGTCCTAAAAAATATCACCTCCTTGAATGCAATTGAAGAGTACCCCCATCAAAACCATTCGTTTATAAGCTCTTCTCATAACCAGGACCACACTAGGGGTAAACTGTAATACGCGATGCCAGATTCACTCACGCTCGTCTCGATATTCTGGGAGATTACCGTGTTGGAGGTAATTGATAAAATGGGTCCTCCAGTCAAGAGTCACTTTGAGTACTGTATCAGGGTGACCTGGGGGTCTTGACGTGGAGGAATCAACAATGTGGTGACTCACTTGTGGGTTATCACCATCATCCGAACTAATAGGGGAGATAAACCTCTGGTGTTCCATGTGAATAACCAAATCATCCTGCGCAAGCTCCACAAGAGATGCAGATGGCCTGGCCATGTGTCGACTCGACCATTCTAGGATCGAGGGACATGGGTGATCTCTTGAAAATACTGGAACCAGGCCATCAGTTGGAGGGTACGTTCCAATAGTGGTAAGAGCACTGGCTATCTGATGACATAGTCACTATTTATATACTTCATGTCAAGTTCAGAGTCCCCTTTCACATGAAAGTGGGGGACATAAATCTCTAGGGCCAGCTCGAGGATAGAAATGAGAGAATGATACTCTACCTCATTGTTTGTACAACATTATGACAAAATGAATGAATATGGTAGAATGGATTATGCTAGTGTGATAAAGATGATACCCAATCCTACTCTGCTGAGTTTGGGGTCATTTATCCTTCTAACAGTAGGAATTCAGGAAACACCATCAAAGTGAATTTTCCAACATAGAATGGCTTGGTCTATCAAGAGAATTTCCTCATTAGGAAAATCAAGATCTAGAGACTGGACTGCAGGAGTTGGATGGGTGGCAAGGAAGTCTTCCAATGTTTCCCCTTAATGTCCTTATTTGGGAAAACCTAATGTAAAACTAGTCAAGGATCACTGCCCACCGAGCTAAACAGCCTTTCAACATGGGGTAATTGAGTTTGTAAATCATTGGATCCACTCAAGACACTAGCTGTATCTCATGTTGCTCCAAGTAATGTCGCAATTTCTGCACTGTGAATACTAGCGCAAGGAAGGTCATCTTCATAGGGGAGTATCTGGTCTCCGTCTCGAGGAGCATTCATATGAGGTAGTAAATACTGTTCTACATTCCCTCATTGTTCTTTTGGGTGAGAAGGGCACCAAGATATCATTACCGGGCAGTCACATAAAGGACCAACACCTTTCCATAAATGGGTGGAATCTGGGATGGAGGTTGTAGGACGTACTACATGATTTCCTCAAAACCATTTTGACATTCATCATCCCTCTTATAGGAAACTACATTCTTCATCAGTTGAGAAAAGGGCTTATACATGATGGAAAAATTCATGATGAATTGGTGTATGTAGGCCAAGTGGCCTTGAAAGCCTCACAGCTCCTAAATGTTTCTCGGATGAGACATCTGGCTGATGGCCTTAATCTTCTATGGATTGATTTCAATGCCTCTATATATGACCACGTAGCCGAGAAACTTTCCATAGGGGACCTTGAAGCCAAAATTCAGTGGGTTTATCTTCAGATGGCGCGGGCGGAGGAAGAAGAACACTTTCTCAAGGTCTTTGGTATGGTCCTGACACTGGATATATTTGACCACCATATTATCCATGTAGAATTACACCAATTTTCTGAGGATAAGATTAAATATTTAGTTCATGGCTTGCTGATAGTAGGCCCATGCATTCGTTAGACCGAAGTTAATTACCTGGTAGTAGAAGTACCTTGTGGTTCCCTAAAGGCTATAGACTCTTCATCCACATGAGCCATTTGAATCTGGTTATACCTGAAATACCCATACATGAAGGAGTGGTCCTAGAACCTAGTAGTGGCATCAATCAACAACTTCATCACGGGAAGGGGTAAATCATCTTTTGGACAGTGATGATTGAGATCCCAGAAGTCGATGCAGACTCTGATATGTCCATTCATCTTCCAGATAGGTATAATGATGGCTAACCATTTAGGGGTACTAGTCCTCCTTGACGATATTAGATTTGACGATCTTATCAACTTCGGCTTTGACCATGGCATTGGGATAAGGGTGAATCTATTTGGGAGTCTATTTAAACCTGTGATGATTTTCTGGAAGGCCAAGGTGGTGGCCGATGACCTGAAGATCTAGAACTGGAATATCATTATAACTCTAAGAGAACCCATCACGATACTGCTTCAGGATGTCTAGGTACAGTTGTTTCTCTTTGACAGGAATATCATCACTGATCAATATGGGTTTTGAATCTGTCTCACTACTGAGGTTCACCTGTACTAGTTCATCGACAGTGGCAGAGATGCCCTCCTCAAAAGTGGGAGCTATATCTTCCAAATATTATTCATTACATATAGAGGTGGGATCCACAATGGGAGGAGATTCCACTGAGTCAACAGATCCCAATGGGAAGCTGGTGCCATCCTAAGCGATAGTAGACACTATATCGGGGGACTCCTACATTGCCAAAACCACATCAATGAAAGTTGTCAATTCGATCCCATCTGGAATTCATCCCAATGGTCCATGATAGATGATATCAATGAAATAGTGGCACACCGAATTGAGATGGTTTATCCTAGTCTATTGAACCAATCAAGTTTGCATATTATCGTTGCCACGGGGCAGACATCCGGATACCTTATGGGGGTAGGGGTTCTGGGATTACCCGATCCTGATTTGTGTAGGAATAAGAGGTGATCTTTTGGTGTCCCTTGGACTTTGGAATGTGCCCCCATCATCCCATAAACTAATAATAATTTCCTCTTTTTCAGGGTCTTAGCCTCTAATCGGTGGATCGGAAAAATATAGGCATCATCCAATTCTGTCCACGGTTCTTTCATATCTATAGCATGTTCAACCTCGTTATCCGGAATCTTCTTGTCCATGCTATTTTAATAGTAATTATCTAGGTAGAGAGATTCAAAAGAGGAAAAGGGAGACACATCACCTTGGAGTACTCCCACTCGACCATTAAGGGAGTACTTAAGGGACTGGTGATATGATGATGGAACTTCCATATGCAGGTGAATCCATGGCCTACCCATTAATGCATCAAATGAGATGTCCTGGGAGACAACCATGAATTAGATGTTGGCCACCAAGAAAAAGAACAAGGACATCAGGAATATATTTCTAACTGGTTTCTGTTCCATTCTATCATAACCTTTGATTTTCATGTCGGGACTCAGATCATCATCAAACAACCCCATTATTTGAAGTTCCCGAGTAGGGATTTGGTTGATCCCAATGCTTGTGTCGACAAGATAGCGATGAAAATCCTTGCCATTGAAGTGTCTAGTGATGTACAGTGGGATGATGTGCCCATGTATGGGAGATCATTAATATTCTCTAGAGAAATAGATAATGGACTAACATAGAAGGATTTTGTAGCTGCTACCTCCATCTCAAACGGAAGGGGGATTCTTAAAGCACCGGAGACTGCTTCACACATATCCACTGACAAGTGAAGATCCTCAAGGATAGAGAGCATCATAGGACTACTGGAAAGATTTTTATGGATACCATACTTCCATACCAAGCATGAAATTTTTCAGACAAGAGGTCATTCTTTGGTAGGGGGTATGACGGGCCCTTCCGGCTGACTAGTGCTGGGAATGTCTTCTTTCTCACTAGTCAAAGATCATGGAGTGACTAACAGATGTGAGTTAGATGACTGAGGGTGATCTATAACAGAGTGTATCTGATTCCGGCATGGTGGAGGAGGCTCTTCCTGCTAAAGTAACACAATTGGCGGCAAGGGTAGACCCGATAACACCAGATGAGAAGTATGCACATGCTAAGATTTACGCTCCTCCTATTGTCTAGTTTTGGTGGCATGCACAACCTAGCTAAAAAATACAGATCAAGGAACTCCTCCGCAACATATAACCATGACCCATTGATGGTGGTGATGACTGTGAATGTTTGGAGGATCCGTCTCGTGCTCCTCCCAGTGAGAAATCATATATGGGTTTACCATCTCCATAATTTTAACTAAGGAATACCCTTGATCATCACCTAAATAATCCTAAACTACTGGAAATATTTTTAGGGTAATCACCATCTCTGGGGGCATGACATCACTGAGATTATGGGATGATGATGACATCAGTGGGGGACTATGTTTTTCCTTCTTTCACTGATGCTTACTCTTCTGTGAAGAGGGAGGTTGAGATATTGACACAAATGTACTAGCTGTGGGTGACATGGCATCTCTTGAAGTCTTAGATTGATTCAGACATGTACAGATGATACCATGGGAATGGGTGACTTCCTTAAAAGCTATCCAGTTGTCATAGTTATAGGACCCACAATTAGGGACCTGATGCCACTCACCTTCACTGCCACTACCATAATCTGGCTTCACAAATACACATTCTACCTATTCTAGAGCTGGGCCTAACCTGCCTATGTTGCTACTAACCTGGTGTTGAAGACATTATTTAAACACATATTATTTTTTGAGGGAGTTCCCCATGATTTAGTGACAAGGGAATTAATTGGGGTGATTAGTGAGATTCTCCACTTCGGGCCTCTTGTATTCAGGAAACCATAGAAGTCCCCATTCCAAGGCACTTCTGAAATAACCTGTGACCTAAGCCTCAAAAAATGTGTATGGTTGACTTCTCTGGTCCGGGAAGGGGGATCTAGGATCCTGGACATCATGAGGGGCTGGAGGATCCTGTTTAAGAGGTAGAACCTCGTTATCTTTCCTAGGTGGTGGTGGCACGTTACGTGAGGGTGCCTGCCAGATCTGGGGTGGTCACTGCTGGGCCGAAGGCTATGCCTGAGGTAGAGGGGCCCTTCAAAGCTATGGAGGTGGATCCACTGGTAATAACTCCATCTTATTGGGAGCATATATTTGTGCCACCATGGCGGGCTCAGCCTTAGTGTCTCTTCTCGTATGAATTGTAGGAGCCAACAGACATTCCTACATGGCCTAATGCAAGGATACATCATGATTCTGAGCCTTATTAGAGAAGTCTCAGAATCCCCAAGGGTAATTCCACGTAATGAGAGAGTGTACCTGTTTAGTTTAGACATTCTTGACACAAATTGTTAGTAGATGTTCTGGAGTCAGTGGCATATCCAACGATTAGGTGAGGCCTTTCCTCTAGGCGACAAAGTATGTGACGTGCTCATAAGGCATCTACTTGAACTTGAAGAGGTCTAAAATAATATTCTTCCAGGTGGTAGATCTGAAATTGAAAATAAAATATATATATAGATATTCCTAGCCGGTGACAGACCTGATGGGTAGCTGGTTGTACCATACAAACGCAGACCCTTCCAATGTCTGTACAAAACAACAATGTTTGGTAGCCTCCAACTGCGCTGGAGTTCCAAACAAGGGTCCGCACCTTGAGATTAAGTGGGCAAGATGCTGTAGCGGGTCCCCCATCCCATTAAAAGAGGGAAAGGAGGGGTTTCCAAATTCCAGGGGTGCAGGCATATCGTCAACCCGCGCTGGATATGACTTACCTTCAGGTGGGATTTCCACTTATCGAGTTTCCGGTGCATTAAGGTGAGAAATGAACACCACTATAGGGTCATCTCGGTGAGGATTCCTTTCTGGACAAGGGTCCCTGACCAGCAATGTGTTGGAAGGTTCTTCAACATGATAAGCAAGCCGAAAAGCTCATGAAATTCCTAGTGGGATGACCTACTGAGCGGTTGGGAGAACCTGAGCTGGGTTTCGGGAATTATCACGCCACTCGGGTGGATTTGGTGACACATACCAGACCCTATTTCCATATGTTCTAGCCACTATCCTATCTATGTGGGAAGGATGGTAAGGTTCACCCAGAGGTAATTCACTAATGGATTGTTGTACCTGCCCCTCCTGCCCCAGCATAGGATCACTGTAGTATGGCCACTGCTCTGTGACCCTTTCAACAAGGAGGTCATTAACCATATTTCTGTTCTCCATGAGCTATTGGCACAACACATCCTTTTCACGATCATATTCTATCTTCTGAGTTGATATAGATGGGTTATAGGGTTTAATGGATCCATGGTGCTCCTTACCCTTGTTGGGATTACAACTAAGGACTAAAGCCTCGATGGGAATAGGATGACCT
This sequence comes from Viscum album, assembly GCA_963277665.1. Lineage (NCBI taxonomy): Eukaryota > Viridiplantae > Streptophyta > Magnoliopsida > Santalales > Viscaceae > Viscum > Viscum album. The sequence goes on along the minus strand of OY728163.1, from coordinate 1,202,652,563 downwards.
AGAAGATTTTATATTTTAGTGGGTAAACCTTCCTAGGGGACCCAATAGTTTGGGAACTTTCCCCGAGGGTATGTTATTTTCAAGGAGCTCTAGCTCATTCTACCCCTCCGATAGATCGACCAGGTTACCCGCGACTCTACCTGGAGGGATATCCTCAATATCACCTAACAAAATAGGTTGGAGCTAGATAGAACTAAAATGCAGGGAAGCATAGTTCCCTAGACATTGACCTAAACATGGATGGAATCCTCATTTATAATTCTACAAATCACTTCAATGCACTGAACGCATCATTATTGGAGGGTCTGTTGGTGACTGGGCAACACAGGGCCCTGATACATAGGGAGCACAACCAAATCAACCATACGAAATTTCAATCAAACATCCTCAATGTGTGCCGGAATCATGGGGTAGGCCACTTTCTGATAATAGAGAAGGATGGGTGTCCCCAAAGGGTTTGACGAATGCAAGAAACATCCTCCTATGTAAGCAATTATAGCACACTGATGTTTGTGGTCGCAATAAGCCAAAACATTTCTGGGAAATGATCCACTGCAAGGATTTCCAAAAATATCATTGGTTTAGACTCAAGATATGTACCTTGGTTTCCCCAATCATCAAATGGTGGAGTTTGGGGGGCCATTAGTAGCATTGTAGAAGACCACTTAGACAGTAGACTAGCCGGTGGAGAATACAACGAACGTCCTAACAAGCCACCATATCTCGTGCGGTCCTACGATGAATGATATGACTGAGCCACTACATATCAGTAAGATGGGATGGATACCATGTCTTATGGAACTAGTTCCGTGGTCATGGATGGTGGTCCATTCTATTGTTCATTATTTACGAGTCCCCAAAATAACTCCCCATGATCTATGGTTGAGGTAGGGAATGACCCTGTTGATGATAGGGAGGATTGCATGACCATGACTTGAAAAGGGGCCAAATATTCCTCCTTATGGATGTATCTTTGGAGAGAGACGGGATTCTGGTGGACCTCACATTCTGGAAGTATGAGGCTGATAAGCCTCATTCTTACCCCGACCCTCAACATAGAGGATCGGGGTGAGGGTTTTATTGCAGAATCACATTCCGCCTTGGAATCTGAGAAGAAGACATGTTTAATCACTATATGAATATTCTCAGTGGAAATTTTATGGTTTCAACGACCCACCATCCTACCCTAGGATGGATCTGTAGGACATGGTAGATATTTGGATCAAGGTGTACCTTTTTTAGAATTGTTTCTTGGTGGATAGGACTTCCTCCTGGGAAAGCTGGAATGCGAGGAGCACCTGAAAAAATGTCAATGGGAACATGGGGAGGACCTCTATGTCCACTAGATGTAATACGGAAGGAATCTCTATGGAAATTGATGGGGGAATGTAGGAAATCTGTTGGTGCTGCTGGGAGCATAGATAGGGCCTCTATGCTTATTTCTGTTGGTAGTGTCGGTGCAAGGAGGGTCCTCATACTAGTCGAGCTGAACACGGGTAGGACCTCTGTGTTGGGTAACCATGATGTGAGGAAAACCTATTATTCTTTGATTGTAGGGAGGAGTAAGACCTTTTTCGGTTGTTTTAAGGAAATGTGGAATCCCCCCATGCTGATGGTTGACTAGATGAGTAGAATCATCACATCGATGACTTGTGATGGGAGGAACGACTCCATAACTGAGTTCATGCGTACTGATGAGGATTCTGTACTGGGTGTCAATGTAGCGTAGATGACCTTGAATTAGATTAAAGGTGGCATCAAGAGGCTCCACACCAATCTTGGTAGTGGGGAGGGCTTTCACTCTCATTGGTATTCCTATGGAAAGGACCTCTGTATTGGATGTAATTGTCGTGAGTACTCCTGCGATGAATTCCACCTGTGTTAGCGACCATGAGAGTTGACCCAACCTACCCATGGGGCAGTTAGGGCCTCGACCCAGGTTTGGCATACGATAATCCCAACTCAGTATAAATAGGGTACTGATGGTATGCCTTAGTAGTGTTACATGCCACAATAGTCATTGATGATGACGCCCCATGGCACACATCCTCCTCAGCCTGCACCCGATGTTGGCATTGGGTTAACCATACTAGGGCTGGTGGGGAAGAAGCATAGCTCACCTGCTCCTCATCTCATGGGGACATGTGGCAGTGCTGACGCAGCCTAGTGGGAGCACTCCTTAGGATCCCCTAGAGTGATAATTCTGCTGGTTTGTCCCAGAAATCCCTCACCACATTAGAATATGGGAGGGATTCATTGAAAAATTTTGATGAGAGGCTCTCGAAATGATTATATGTCACATTGGGTATTAATGGATATCTATGCTGCCCTTGGGGACAGTGGTGGTGATGAGGCACATAATCCTCTATGTCTTGTTGGGCCATATCCCTACACCCCCATGGCAGCCCCCATGTCCATGACTATTGGGCTCCCACACGAGATTGTCGCGTTGAAATTGACCCAACCTTTATGTCGGTGGGTGGGTGGTGATTGGTTTCCTATCAAGATAGCTTGGGTCCTGAAAAGCAAGGAGATTTATCCATTAGTGCTGAATGAAGAATAATGACATCGAGTCCCCCAGTTTCATTCTGTCTTCCATGTTTGGTAAGAAGGATGCACGATGAAAACGTCATAGACCGAGATGTACAATGTTCAACTGCCCTAAATTCTGATGAGTTTCTCTATACGCCCACTCTTTTCTTAGTGGTACTTGGCGCCAGATACATGGATATAGTGACACACTAGTCCAAGGATGCCTCAAATGCTACTAATCTCCAAATTGTGGAGAAGAAATGCATGTCAGGATCACCATTTTTATTTCCGGATATTTTTTCGGGGTGCACATCCATTTGTTTTTGGAGGATGCACTGATATGTTTCCTTGAATTCACACTTTCCAAAGGTGGGTGACATCCATTTCTTATTTAGGGACGTTTTAACCTTGATCGAAATGGTATGATGGGAATTCAGTTCCTCCTTCTATGGATTTTTCCTCATAACTCATTTCCTGATATGGGTCTCCCTCATAGACTTAATAAATTGTTAATAAAACCCCTCCTTGTGCCATGCGTTATTTGATGCTGGTTAATTTTGCAACTTCTTTCATGACATTACAAGGGGTCTAGTCAAGGTAGTAACCTTCGATTAGGGTAGTACTCACGTTGGACATCATTGGAGTGTTCTGATGATCGAACATTGATGCATCCAGGTTTCTTCCCCTTATGATAGGGATTATTTATGGTGAAAAAGCCCAAGGAATCCCACATACAATACACATTATTTTATTCCATAGGCATGTATCTGAGATTTTCCTCAACATACCATGGTTAACACAGGGCATGCCGTGAGTTTAATATCTAGAGGAGGCATATCGGACTGATCAGAACACTGAAAGACGTGGATCAGATGGGTGCAACCCCTTGAGGGATCGCTGATGTTGGGGATAATGTGTGGTTATATAACTAGTTACTGCTAGTATCAGCGAGAAATTGGGTGACATGATCTCACTAGGATCTGGAAACTGAGGTAAAAATTTGGAAGGATGAGGAAGAATTGAAGAATAATGAGATGGAACCAATGTGAGGATGATAGTGATGTTGGCCATGAGCCTCAATGAGACATCGTACATATCGTTGTGGTGGGAAATCAATTTCTATATAGTTCAGTGGGGTGATGGGACATCTGAGGAGGCGGTCTATGATAATGGATGCATGGATGTGATTTGGAAGAAGTATAACCTCTAGGGTGAGACACGACCTTCCTGAAACACATAGGCTCAAGGGATATACCATGATGCGACTTGGGTTATGGGCTTGAACCTTAGGGAAGTTTTCTACGTATCCCCTAGGCAGGGAATCAAAGTCCACATAATTCAATTTGGGGGTATAGAATAGGGGTGTTTGCAGAGGACAATGACCAAATGATATACGGGGGCTTACGCATGTTTAGTCACCTAGATTGGTCTGACGCTTGGTGGAGGACCAGAGATGTGGTTCCCAACAGGGGACCCCAATGTTTAACAATGATTGGGGCTGAACCTCCCGGCGGATTCTTATGTACCATGTTTGGGGTACAAGAATCAAACCCCCATAGTTCATCTTACAATAGCTTACCATTGGGTGGGGATGATAACGACTTACAGTTGTTCGGGATACAACGTCTTATCGATGGATGGGGTACAACAACTTACCATTGATTTGGGAACACAACAAATTACCCTCGATTGGGGAACATAATGAATTACCATCAATTGGGGAACATGATGGATTACAGTCGATTGGGGAACACAACAACTTACCGTCAATTAGAGAAAATGAGGACATATCATTGATTGGAAAACACAATGACTTACTTTCGATTGCGGAATACGACAGTTTACCATCGATCGGGGAACAAAATGGGTTACCATATATTGGAGAAGAAGACAACTTACCATCAATTTGGGAACACAATAGATTACCATCCATTAGGGTTGGACATCAAGGATGCTTCCTACATACCTAGTCTGGGAGAAAAGGATCAAAACCCATGTAATTTGAATGGGTATAGTTTAACATTTTGTAGGATGAAGGTGAACCGATATGAAGGGGTCAGTACAAATAGGTGTTAGGATCAAACCTCAGAGAGGTTTCCTACATACCTTGCATGGGATACAAGGATCAAAGTCCAAATATTTTATAAGGGTGGATACAGTTTAAAATCATGTGGGATGAAGGTGAACTGACGTGGAGAGTTCGGGACAAATAGGTGATGTGATTGAACCTTAGAGAGGCTTCCTACATACCTTTCTTAAGAGACAAGGATTAATGTCTACATAGTTTGGAAGGTTTTGGGGCTTACATGATAAGGAGGCCCATGAGAATTCCATGGTCAATGCTTACACTAAGCTCATGCAATTCATGCTTGGTGTGAGAAACAAGAGGTAGAAAAGTCCTGAGGATCACATCGTGAAAGGTGAGTCAGTGGGAAGTGGAATGGGGAATACACATGGTTAGCAGCCCTAAATAGGAAATAGGGGCTTGCGCATGGTTAGAGTCCTAGGGAGATGGATATTTGAACTTACTCCATGATGGAGGTCTGATGGAGACAAAGCTCAGAGGGAGTGGGACGAAATGATTAATGTTCGTATTCCCATCTCTCCTCTAGTCTTTGTCACCCAAGAAGAGAGGAGGAGCAGGGGTGCTAACTCCCCCATAAAAGGTTAGAGGCTTACACCATGATGGTTTCCCTTCCCCATGGGCATACACCACTCTAGCAAAGAGGATCTCATTCTATGTGAGGAAGATCTCACTCCCAAAGAGACGAGTGGGAGTAGAGAGTGTCCGAGATGAGGCACCCCATGTGTATTGCATGGGATGATTCCATAGTTTAATATCATGTGATAAAGACAATGGTTCTCGGAAGTTTAACGTCCTACAACTCGGAAGAGGTGGGTTCACTCTACACCCCTAGGACTTACATAACATGAATGGTTGAACCCTTAGTGAAGGGAAGGCACCATAAATTCTATGTAGTTGGGGTGTCATGGAGTGATCCACTGAGGTGCCCACGTTAGCGTGGATATGTGAAGAAGCAATAACCATTAGGGTGCCTATGAGAAGAACCATGAGGATAAGAACTGAAACATGAAGCACCACCCATGGGACCTTGAAATAACTTCGTACATTCCTGGAGGGACACACAAGAAAGGGGCGTGTAAAGTATTCATTCTTATAGAGAGGTGCTTCACGAAGAGGATGTGGTTCGCGAAAGGGATTGAACTTGAGAAGAAGATGGGATTCACATAGAGGATGAGCTTCGTGAAGAGGAGAACCCTCGTGAAGGTTAAATACTACATAAAGTCGATGGGATTTGCGAAGTCAATGGGCCTCATGAAGAGATGGGTCTTTGCGAAAGGCGAAGGATTCATGAATAGGGGGTATTTACAAAATGTCAGGGCTTTGTGAAGAGTCTCCTTTAAGGGATCATGGATTCACCTTAGAGAATACCTATTTGTTTTGAGAGAATTTCACGAAGGCTCTAAGCTTCGTGAAACCTCGAGCACCCTGAAGGGGCCCCTTCCTATGAAAATGATGTAGGATTTTGTGAAGGTAATCTCCACCATAGGAGGAGGATGATATGAACACAAACAGGAATGAACCAAAAATGCTAAATACCTTTTACCACTACCACAAAATAGGGCAACAGAAGAGCTGCCCTTTATCAGTTCTAAACAGAAAGTGATGATAAAGGGGTATGCCTTTATCATCACTTTTATTTTAGTGCTGATAAAACATACCTTTATCAGCGATTTTAACGAGCACTAATAAAGGTTCCGTTGGTTTTTATTTAATAACTCAAACAGGCCATCCTTGCTCGCATGCGGTCAATCTGTCGCGGAAGCTGAACCAGGCCCCTCGCCACCACGACCTCATACTCATCGTACTCATCCCCCTCGTCCTCCTCCTCCTCTTCCTTCCTCATCCTCCTCCTCCTCCTCTACTTCCCTCGCCACCTCCGCCTCTGCCGCCGCTGCCGCCTCCACCTCCGGCGCTGCCTCCATCGTCACTGCCTCCACCTCCGCCTCTGAAGCCACCGACAAGGTGGGTGTGGTTAGATGCTTTTCTATGTTTTTTATTCTATTTTTGGTTTCACTTCAGAAAACATGATCAAAGATTGGTTATCTATTGATGTTACCTGTTGAGGTTAAAACATTTGTTATAGCTAGTCCTCTAAGGATTGTGTTTGTATTTTAGAAAAGATTCATCCTGATTTTTCTTAGGTTGAGTGCCAAGATATTGGTAATCAGCACACTCCAAACATTGTATAAATGTAGCTTCATGTATATCTTATGGATCATTTGGATGCTCAGTATAATGATAGATTATTGAGGGTCATGAGATCCTAGGGAAGAGAGATTTTTTAACTATTCATTTAATGTTTTAGCTGATGATAGATTTCGGATGCAGCTTCCGCCTATATTCCATGGGTAGGGAGGCCCTTTATGTAGAAATTGTTTGGACCAGGTCATTTTAGATGATCTATAAGAATATTGAGATACACATAGATATGATGATGATTATTTCTTCAGATATGCGTAGTGGACCATCCAAATATTGGAGGTAAAATCATGATTAGATTGGTTAGGAAGAGGAGTTATCTTGGAAGGATATCAGGATTAATTTCTCGATCCATTTCTATCATATGATGTTTAGGAGAGGGAATCCTCACTAGTTAAACACCTAACATAGGAGGCCATGTTTTTATTGAAATATGATGAACGTTTCACTGACCATTAGTCTGTTGCTACATATTTGGTTGCTAATTAGATATCCTGGGAAAGTGGTTTTAGAATGGTCTTCGTTGTGAGATTTGGTTTCATGGGATCATGTCCTATCTGACCATTTATGTAGAAGACATGAATCAAGAACCCATCACTGAAGGAAATCTAGGAGAGTCTATGTGAAGTAGTCACATAGTTTTATCAAGAAGTGTATAAACTCTTATTGTAGAAGTAAAATCATTGTTATGAAATTTTTATCCAATTAAATTGTTGGAAAGCGTATTAGGGTAGTGGGAAGCCAGCTCAGGATCATGTTCCATTACAGTGCAATTAGTGTGTTAATATTGTTCAAAAAAGGCCTTAGTGTTTTTACACCACTTTGAGGTGTCATGATTATAAAATATTCTTCCACCTAATGTGGTTTTCTAGGGGCATGCAGTAAAAGAGCCTTTGTAGGGGAACATGAATGGAACCAGAGATAGGGAAGGACTCAGACACTCCTCTGATAATAGGTAGCTAGAGTCCAATTGGATGTTTTGGTCAAGGGAGGGGATGTTGTACCACCATGCAGGAATGAGAATATATGGAAGAGTATATAACATAGAGAGTATGGCTCCAACCTAGGGTTTAGGGGCTGGTCATAGGCATGTTATGTAGTCTACTATGGCTATTCTGGATTCTTGATCATCTACTGTTAATGATACAATTCCTATATCATCTTCCCTCTATTTTATTTTTTATAAAAGAGAATCACATTTCTTTTTTCCACTCTTTTTGTAAATGTTTTAGGATTGGATGTTTAAAGCTTGGATAGTGTTATCACCATCGACAAACTATTGGTATTATAGTCCAAGAATATCACATATTGCAAGGAATGATCTCTAGATATTGGTGGTGATCATTTATTTTGTGAAACACCCATACTTTATATGATAATATTTTATTTTAGTTTTTTTTAACACCCCGAGCTTCCATGATATGCTTCTCATTCAATAATGCAATAGCTTGCATTGTATGCAACTTCGAGTTCTAAAACACCGCGACTAATCAAAGTAGCTGTTATGAATAGTAATAACCACTTTTTAAAATTATAGGAATTTTATATTTTAAAATGGACTTCTTTTTTGTATTCGTAATATCGAAATTATCCAAAGTTGAATTTTTTGTAATTTTCTGAGAACTTCCAATTTTTTATGAATAGTGAAAATTACTTAAAAACAACTTTTTTAATCAAAATATTTTATAGTAATAAATTATACTATTTAGTGGTTTTAAAGTATAATTAGAATATATTTTTACCATTTTATCCAATGGTGGTCATTAGAATTAATTTAACATTGAAATTGGACATAAACAATTGCCAATCTTTTGATATAAATTGTTTCTTAAAAACACGCTATTTGTTGTAACAGCGGGAATTAATTATAAAATTAATTAATGCAACTTATATGTTTGGAATTTAGTAAAATAGACATAATTTTTGAATTCGGAATATAAATTATAGATTAGGGTGAAATTTTGGCCTTATTCTGAAAAACTTCAATTTTTGAAGAATAGTGAAACCACTAAGTGGTTGTTAAAAACTGATTTTTCGTTAAAATGAAATATTACCACTTTTGTGATTTGATTTTCAAAAATCCGACATACATGGTTGTCATTAAGAAGTAAAATGTGGTTCAATGAGATTAAAATAATTTTTGGTGAATAGTAACTTTTAAGTTCTTAATCGCGATTAGAGGTAATTAGTGTAGTTTAAGGTAAAAATAATGTTTTAATAATATGAGATGAGCTTGACACTTGCCCTACTCCTATTGGATGAGTCATGGCCGACCAAGAAAACCCATGGGTCAACTTGGGGACCCCATGGAGCCACTTTGGTTGGAAAATGACATTAATATATATTTATTTAATGTTAAAATTAAATTGACACAAACATGAGTTGTTTTACTAAAAAAGTTTTTAAGTGGGGTTACACAAGTAAACATTTTGACTATAAATATTCATTAGAAAGCTGAAATTATTTCCTACATCATAGTATTTTTTTTATAATTTTTAGACATTAAATAAATTAAATTATTTATGACATCATTATGATGCAGCGATGACCTCATTATTTAACGATTTTAATAAAATGAAAAGATAATGTAAACTCAAAGGCATACACTTGTACAAAGACAATTGGATGGGTAGATTTTGAAAACTTATCACCTTATCCTAGAATTATACAAGTGTGGGACCTTTAGAATCCGAAAATCATTGTATAATAGAATAACATTTCATTACTTTTCAAAAGTGCCCCTCCTCTCCACTTATAAAAGGCCCCCACCTCTACCACCTTATTCACACATTCAAGCCTTTTGGTTCGGCCAAACTCTACCCAAATACTCTCCCAACTTCCATCTCTTACTCCTAGAAGCCTCAATTTGGGCAGAAATCTTTCCAAGGAAGCCTTTGGCTCAAATCAAAAAGAGTTACCCGATTTTGAGGTAATGTCTTCTCTAATGTTGTTCTGTTTTATTTTTCTTCTCCAAACCCATAAAATCTTTTTATTCATTTCGTTTGTAACAACACCAGTATCCTCAATATATTAGGATGTTGTTATAAGAAGGATTCGAGCTACACTTACACACACCTACATCTAATGGTTAAAGAACATACGGTTTCTGTGGATGACGAATTTCTGCCTCACGAAATGATGATTGTTCAACACTCATATAACACCTTCAAAGGTGGCCATTAAGATGCCACTATATTTATATATGATATATAATATGTTTATGTTTTACTTATGCTTCTGTATTTCTCATTTATGGCATGCTTTATGATTTCCATTATGGGTAAACGTGATAATTTCATTTTAGGAAGTGCGGACTACCGCCCCCTCAAAGTGACTTGAATCATTAATGCCATACGTGGGATGTATAAAGGATGGAGTAAATGGTATTATACAATATATTATACTGGAATTATATTATACATTTATATCATTATGATTTCATTCCATTAAATACGAAATATAAATGAAAGTAGTGTTCATGCGTACGTACGGCTTACCGTCTCCATGAACGGTGCATTTCATTTCTTACCTCTAAATGTTACGTAATATTATAAATGAATGTATATACTTTATATATATGATATATATGACATCTAAATCATGAATATAATTCAGGAGATAATGTATATTCTACCACATAACCAACTTGTAATTATAAGAAGTTTATTGTTGACTCAAGTACCAAAGATCGACAAAACGACCGTTATTAACTTAAATAATTATATAATGTTAATATCATTGTAATAAGTGATATAAAAAGGATAATGAAATTGAAAATGGTTCTTAATAAAGTATATATTAACTCTAGTTTATTATTCAGGAGGTTAAAGAACGGTTGAGTCAAGTCAGACACGAGGTAAGGGAATTTCTTAACCCAACTTCCATTCTTTGGGTTAATCTCCTACTTTCAAATTATGTCATGATATTATTATGTCCTATCTTGCATTTGTACTTTATTTATGTGTACTTATAGTGAATAAACATTATAGATGTAAATTATTTAAAAAAAATGATCCTTTTAAGGACTTCATCTCAATCCCCTTTCATTGAGGCATATTTGGTTTTATACACAACTTTCTTTTATACGGTGTATAAACCCCTTTGACTTTTACGTTTATTCAAAAGGAATATTTGTTTATATGAAGCGTTTTTCTAAATGAAAAAAGGGAATGTTTTTCTTTCCGTACTTATGCGGCGACAACGACTTCTCCACCGCCGTGACCATTATTTGAGTTTCGGCTTCCTCTACAAGCCATCATTTTTTTAATGAAAAATAAATACAAAGTTTTAATTTTCTTTTATTTTGGTATTGAAAATGGTTTTGAAAGCATTTTTATTATATAAATGTGTTGTATTGATATCATGTGATTGAAATGTGGAAATGTTATTTTTCCTTTATGCATGTTTTATGTGATACGACTATGTTATGGTTTATGATATGTTTAAACCTATTCATATGAGGAATGTATTGGACTTAATAAGTGACGGGTGGAGCCTGCTATAGCTCCTCGATGCATCGGTAGGTCTCATGAGACAACTAGACGTGGAATTGGCCGAGGCCCTTTCCCAATTTTATTTATGGTTTTGGCCGAGGCCTTAATCATTTTAGACGTCTTGGCCGAGGCCTTGACAAAATGTTTCAGAATGTCTGGCATTATACATTCCCTCATTATGAAAGTGGTTATTGATATTTCATGTGATTATTCGTCTAGTAGAATATACATGTGAGTAAGTAATGGCATTATTTTATTTTACTTTTTCCATATTATGCTGAAGTTCAAGTTCAATAAGGCTTTTGTTTTAGTTATACATTTCCTTAAATGATTATGTTTTCTTATGAAATTTTCCACTATATTGTTATCCTTACGGAGCATTTGAGCTCACCCCTTTCAATGTTTTATTTTTCCCAGGATGTGAAGAAGTGTATTATGACTGACTTGAAAGAATAGTCAGTGAGGATATGAGTGTGGACTAGGGAGACCATGTTATTGTAGTTTTCATTTTTATGATGTAATCTAATTTTTATGAATGTATCTAGTGTTTCCAAGGCTACTAAACTAATCGGTCTTTCGATATGTGATATTTTGTGATCATGTCAATGTTATGAAGTAATGCACCAACTCTGGGTAGCTGGGGTCGGGGCGTTACAGTTGGTATCAGAGGCAGTTTAGTACTAACCTTGGAAGCTAGATTTAGATAAACTCTGATTAGAGCACATAGCCTAAAGATAGACCTTGAGGATTAGTATAGAAGAACTTCCTAGAATTTTGGTATTGTAGAGATGTTGTGTGTTTTCCGAGCAATACATCCCTGTCTGGATACGAGCAGGTAGAGGCGGCTCTGGTACAGATGTACCTAGGGGTAAAACCTGAAAACAGCGCTTTGAGCTAGACTCGAACGAGAACTGGTGCACGACAACGGGCCTTGCTGCACTCTTGGTTATGACACTCCCGGGGGATATGCTTAGGATAATTCCCATTTTCTTTACAAACCACTATGAAGGGTTACGAGTATATACTTCCTCAAAGAAAACATTTTTATAATTATGTATTATATCCATAATTCGTTCAATATATGTTAAGTGTTTTACAAGTATGGAATTATGTATTTTGATTCATAAACTAATCTAGTTTATGCCATTATTTAGAAATGGTGCCTAGTGGAATGAATGGAAACCGTATCAATGCACGCACTCCGTGAAGGGATTGCCCTCCTGCTCAAGATAATTATGGTGGAGCTTGTGATACAACTGGTGCTGATCAGCTTCTCACCGTACTGGGACAACTCACGCAGGTTATGAATAACAACCATACTCGTATGGAGCACCCTGATCCGCAACGTGGAGGATCAATGCTAGACCGTTTCATGAGGCAACAACCACCAACCTTCAATGGGAGTACAAATCCGTTAGTAGCTGAGTAATGGATAAGCTCCTTAGAGAAAATATTCCATGCCTTGGGGAGTAGCGAAAGGGAGAAGGTTATCATGGCAGTTTACCGCCTCACTGGAGATGTCGATCAATGGTGGTCACTAATTCAAAACACAAAGGAAGATGATGAATTAACAAACATGGAATGGTAGGAGTTCAAAGAGCTGTTCTTAGAAAAATACTTTCCTCGAGACCATCAAGCGGATATGGAAAGGAAATTTCTGAGTCTGAGGCAGAAGGAGGATGAGAATGTCGCAAAGTATGAGGCTAACTTTACAAGGTTAGCAAGGTATGCTGCATATTACATACGTAACCCAAGAAGTAATACTGATCGTTTCTTTGATGGGTTAAAAAAATTTCTCCGTCGAGCTTTAGTATCACAAACCTTCTCTTCATACGAAGGTATTGTCTCATGCGCTATCAAGACAGAAAAGGAATTCTCTAAGTCTTATGACATTAAATTAAAGCAAGATAAGAAGAGATCCGCTGAAAACTCTGGGAAAGGAAATAAGGAAACAGGGAAGAAGGGTAGAAATGAATTTCCACCCTGTGATAATTGTGGTAGGAAGCACCCTAGTGCCTGTCTAAAAGGAAAAGGAGTATGTTACAAGTGTGGTGAAAAAGGCCACCAAGCTCATGAATGCAAGGGAAAGAAAGAGGCTATCAATGTTGAATTCTATAATTGTAGAGAAATGGGGGATTATGCAAATGAATGTCCTAAGAATCAGGGAAACTTACCTCAGAAAAGGCCAAGGGATCAAGGACAATATTATGCTGTTACTACAGTTGAAGCGGAATAATTAATGTATTGGTGCTTTTGGACTCATGGATTATATTCTAGTTATAAGAATAATGTGATGTATATATAAGGATTGTACTGAAGTACATGTTGTTTCAATAAGGTCTTAATATGATGAAGGTAATCATATTTTTAGTATGTGACAATAAGAGAAACATTACTTTGTTTGGGGAATCTGATAAATTAATTTTGGAATTAAGAGACCTTTTAGAGAAAGTCTGGACCGAGGTATTTTGGATAACTATAAAGGTTGGGATGGATTAAGTTGAACTTTGAATAGTATTGTTTAAGGTTAAAACATTCATGAAGATTATTTTTGGAATATTATAATACTATAGTTTTAGGAAAAGGACAACCTGCAGGGTGGGGCATAACCCGTCGCTTCAGACAAAGCTGCAGGAATCGAACCCACAACCATAGTGCGGCAGGCCTTTATTTCCTACCACTAGCCTACAGGAAGTCCCTGGTTATTAAAAAATAATTTTACTATTCTAAATGGTATGTGTTAACATTTGGAACCTTATACAATTAGGATAAGTATAATATTTTTGGGTTCTATTATCTTTTTGAGGGAAAGGTGAGTTGAAGGTTGAAACTCTAATTGTCAGGCATAAATATATATATACCTATCTGTTATTCAATGAATAAATTAATTCTTAAACTTTAGTAAAGGGATATTAAAACAAAAAAATTTGTTATCCTAATACCTTATGTCTCGTTGAACTGATGATATTTTAAATCAACATAGATTGAAGGCTTTGAGGCCCTCAATTTGACAGTTGATTGTGATTGATGACCTCAATCACTCCCTACGAATATTTACATTTTTCCTCCAATTATATGTCTCTAATTGCCACCAATGTTCCTCTAATCGAGATCATAATTGGGGGGTGACTTTTTCATTTCCCTTTCCCTCTTATTAAGGCTAAATTTTAGTAATCTTATTTCCGATGTGGGTTTTCCACAAAAGTATTTTCTCTTTTCAACCTTTTATTTTCAAAGAAAAATTTCAAATTGCGAGGACACAATTTATTGAAGGAGGGGAGAATGTAACACCCCGAGCTTCCACGATACGCTTCTCATTCAATAATGCAATAGCTTGCATTGTACGCAACTTCGAGTTCTAAAACACCGCGACTAATCAAAGTAGATGTTATGAATAGTAATAACCACCTTTTAAAATTATAGAAATTTTATATTTCAAAATGGACTTCATTTTTGTATTCGTAATATCGAAATTATCCAAAGTTGAATTTTTTGTAATTTTCTGAGAACTTCCAATTTTTTATGAATTGTGAAATTTACTTAAAAACAAATTTTTTAATAAAAATAATTTATAGTAATAAATTATACTATTTAGTGGTTTTAAAGTATAATTATAATATATTTTTACCATTTTATCCAATGGTTGTTATTATAATTAATTTAACATTGAAATTGGACATAAACAATTGCCAATCTTTTGATATAAATTGTTTCATAAAAACACACTATTTGTTGTAACAACGGGAATTAATTATAAAATTAATTAATGCGACTTATATGTATGGAATTTAGTAAAATAGACATCATTTTTGAATTCAGAATATCAATTATAGATTAGGGTGAAATTTTGGTCTTATTCTGAAAAACTTCAATTTTTGAAGAATAGGGAAACCACTAAGTGGTTGTTAAAAACTGATTTTTCGTTAAAATGAAATATTACCACTTCTGTGATTTGATTTTCAAAAATCCGACATACATGGTTGTCATTAAGAAGTAAAATGTGGTTCAATGAGATTAAAATAATTTTTGGTGAATAGTAACTTTTAAGTTCTTAATAGCGATTAGAGGTAATTAGTGTAGTTTAAGGTAAAAATAATGTTTTAATAATATGAGATGAGCTTTACACTTGTCCTACTCCTATTGGATGAGTCATGGCCGACCAAGACAACCCATGGGTCAACATGGGGACCCCATGGAGCCACTTTGGTTGGAAAATGACATTAATATATATATATTTAATGTTAAAATTAAATTGACACAAACATGAGTTGTTTTACTAAAACAGTTTTTAAGTGTGGTTACACAAGTCCAAATTTTGACTATAAATATTCATTAGAATTATAAAAAGTTTTCCTACATCATAGTATTTTTTTTATAATTTTTAGACATTAAATAAATTAAATTATTTTTGACATCATTATGATGCAGCGATGACCTCATTATTTAACGATTTTAATAAAATGAAAAGATAATGTAAAATACAAGGCATAAACTTGTCAAAAGACTATTTTATGGGTAGATTTCGAACCCTTATCAACTTAGACTCGAATTATACAAGTGTGGGACCTTTATAATCCGAAAATCATTGTATAATAGAATAACATTTCATTAGTTTCCAAAAGTGCCCCTCCTCTCCACTTATAAAAGGCCCCCACCTCTACCACCTTATTCACACATTCAAGCATTTTTGTTCGGCCAAACTCTGCCCAAATACTCTCCCAACTTCCCTCTCTTACTCTTAGAAGCCTCACTTTGGGCAGAACGCTTCCCAAGGAAGCCTTTGGCTCAAATCAAAAAGAGTTACCCGATTTTGAGGTAATGTCTTCTCTAATGTTGTTTTGTTTTATTTTTCTTCTCCAACCCCATAAACTCTTTTTATTCATTACTTTTGTAACAACAACAGTATCCTCAATATACTAGGATGTTGTTATAAGAAGGATTCGAGCTACACTTACACACACCTACATCTAATGGTTAAAGAACATACGGTTTCTGTGGATGGCGAATTTCTGCCTCACGAAACGATGATTGTTCAACGCTCATATAACACCTTCAAAGGTGGACATTAAGATGCCACTATATTTATATATGATATATAATATGTTTATGTTTTACTTATGCTTATGTATTTCTCATTTATGGCATAATTTATGATTTCCATTATGGGTAAACGCGATAATTTCATTTTAGGAAGTGCGGACTACCGCCCCCTCAAAGTGATTTGAATCGTTAATGCCATATGTGGGATGTATAAAGGATGGAGTAAATGGTATTATACACTACATTATACTGGAATTATATTATACATTTATTTCCTTATTATTTAATTCCATTAAATACAAAATAGAAATGAAAGTAGCGTTAATGAGTACGTACGGCTTACCGTCTCCATGAACGGTGCATTTCATTTCTTACCTCTAAATGTTACGTAATATTATAAATGAATGTATATACTAGATATATATGATATATATGACATCTAAATCATGAATATAATTCTGGAGATAATGTATATTCTACCACATAAACAACTTGTAATTATAAGAAGTTTATTGTTGACTCAAGTACCAAAGATCGACAAAACGACCGTTATTAACTTAAATAATTCCATAATGTTCATATCATTGTAATAAGTGATATAAAAAGGATAATGAAATTGAAAATGGTTCTTAATAAGGTATATATTAACTCTAGTTTATTATTCAGGAGGTTAAAGAACGGTTGAGTCAAGTCAGACACGAGGTAAGGGAATTTCTTAACCCAACTTCCATTCTTTGGGTTAATCTCCTACTTTCAAATTATGTCATGATATTATTATGTCCTATCTTGAATTTGTACTTTATTTATGTGTATTCATAGTGAATACACATTATAGATGTAAATTATTTAAAAAAAATGATCCTTTTAAGGACTTCGTCTCAATCCCCTTTCATTGAGGCATATTTGGTTTTATACACAAATTTCTTTTATACGGTGTATAAACCCCTTTGACATTTACGTTTATTGAAAAGGAATCTTTTTTATACGAAGCGTTTTGCTAAATGACAAAAGGGAATGCTTTTATTTCCGTACTTATGCGGCGACAACGACTTCTCCACCGCCGTGACCATTATTTGAGTTTCGGCTTCCTCTACAAGCCATCAATTTTTTTAATGAAAAATAAATACAAAGTTTTAATTTTCTTTTATTTTGGTATTGAAAATGGTTTTGAAAGTGTTTTTATTATATAAATGTGTTGTATTGATATCATGTGATTGAAATGTGGAAATGTTATGTTTCCTTTATGCATGTTTTATGTGATACGATTATGTTATGGTTTACGATATGTTTAAACCTATTCATATGGGGAATGTATTGGACTTAACAAGTGACGGGTGGAGCCCGCTATAGCTCCTCGATGCATCGGTAGGTCTCATGAGACAACTAGAAGTGGAATTGGCCGAGGCCCTTTCCCAATTTGATTTATGGTTTTGGCCGATGCCTTAATCATTTTAGACGTCGTGGCCGAGGCCTTGACAAAATGTTTCAGAATGTCTGGAATTATACATTCCCTCATTATGAAAGTGGTTATTGATATTTCATGTGATTATTCACCTAGTAGAATATCCATGTGAGTAAGTAATGACATTATTTTATTTTACTTTTTCCATATTATGATGAAGTTCAAGTTCAATAAGGCTTTTGCTTTAGTTATACATTGCCTTAAATGATTATGTTTTCTTATGAAAGTTTCCGCTATATTGTTATCCTTATGGAGCATTTGAGCTCACCCCTTTCAATGTTTTATTTTTACCAGGATGTGAAGAAGTGTATTATGACTGACTTGCAAGAATAGTCAGTGAGGATATGAGTGTGGACTAGGGAGACCATGTTATTGTAGTTTTCATTTTTATGATGTAGTGTAATGTTTATGAATGTATCTAGTGTTTCCAAGGCTACTAAACTAATAGGTCTTTCGAGACGTGATCTTTTGTGATCATGCCAATGTTATGAAGTAATGCACCGACTCTGGGTAGCTGGGGTCGGGGCGTTACATTGTTATGGATTATTTTGTTTTATAACAATCCAAAATCATTTGTTCCCAGATGAGAGTTACATTTTTATCTCCAAAATAGAAAGAGTAATTTTCACTTGGATGAGAGGAATATTTTATCTGTTCATGTAGAACCAATTCAATATATATTGCATTTTCTCATGGGTCAAATAGTCAGGCATATTGTAGATGTTGCTAGAATACTGTAGGATTCTTTTTCCCCAATGGTAGTACATTTTTAGGATGTTTTCACGGATGAGGTATAAAATTTACACTTTAATAATGAGATAAGCTTTATAATCTAGTTTTTTTTGGGAGAAAATTCAGTTTCTATCACAGCTTCTAAAATTACATCAAAAGAGCATCAGTTGTTTGAATTACAATTTGATGACATAGAATATAAATGTTTCATATGGCATAATACTTTACCACGGGGTTTTATAGTTCTCTAAAATAGGTGGTTGATTGGTATTTATTCTTTTGTTGGACTATTGGGGATTTAACATGATGAGAGTCATGATTTTGTATCCTCATCCAGACATTGACAGTCATATTTATCATCTATGAGGTTCTATGATCTTCTCCAGGATATATTTGACATTAGGATACTATTAGATGAGTTAGAAATCTATAGACCTACCATAACCTGCTTTTAGGAGTTGTTATGGCCTATATGAATTTTTAGTGATGATATTTGGTTTAACTAATGCATTGGTTGTATTAATGGACTTAATGAATAGGTTATTTCATCCGTTTCTGGATCATATTTTAGTAGTTTTTTTTCAATTAAATATTAGTGTACTCACAACCCAGAGTTGATCTTGACCAACATCTTTTCATCACCTTGAGTACATTGAGATAACATCATATTTATGAAAAGATAACCAAATGTAGTATCTGGATTGATAAAGTGAACTTCTTGGTCCATGTCATCTCAGAAGCTAGATTAATAGTGGTCCCATAGGAATTTGTAGTTGTGGTAGCATGGTAGAATATCAACAATGTATGTGAAATTGCGATATTTCTTGGTTTACCATGTTATTATTTTTACTATATCCATTATTTCTCACAGCTCGTAGCACTTATGTTATGGATGACCCTAAATGGAGTGATCTTCTTTTCTCAAAATCATGTTAGTGATCTTTTTAGGTTATCAATGGCAGGTTTACCTCTGCATCTACCCCCACATAACCTATTCCTGGTAAATAATATTATGTGTACTAAGTTGCATTAGGAATTAGACTCAAAGTAGTTATGATGCAAGTTACTTGGTGGTTATCGTTTATTTTCATTCATTTTCCTTTGGGGTTTGTGGGATGTGGTAAATGGTGTACTTGGTTTTATATTATTTTATTCTCATGGGTTTCCCCTATTTAATGATTTATTTTAAGTTGGAAATCTCCTCTGCTATGAGCCTCTCCTCTTCCACGAACGCTCCTCTGTCGTGTGCCAAACGACACCTTCGCGGTGAGTTTTCTCCTGTTACTCATTGGTTTCCTCTTGTTCGCATGTTATTACTATTTGATATTGATATTTATAATCTGAAATGTACAGGCTAAATGTTCCTCTAAAAATTGTGACCATTGGTGGTCCTTGTTTGCACACTAAATGAATTGAATGTTATTTGGTTCTTGTTGAACATTGGAAAATATAAATTGGTAAATTACGTATACTTGACTTATGAATGAACACCCTAGGATGATAAAACTTCCGTGATAACCCCTGAATTAACAAACAAAATTGAATAAGGGATGCTTTGTGAAATATAAAATTTTGATTGTTTGGTTTGTATGGTGTTGGGATTGTGATCACGATTGTGTTTTTGTATGGTGTTGCGGTTTTTGGAATAATATTCTGACTCAAACTTGGATTAAGTTTCATTTTAAATGTTACATGTCATGTGAACCTAGGTCACACACAATGTATCTCCAAGACATATACTTCAGCATGAAACCATGTACATTCCATGAAATAATGGTAGAACTATATGAAATGTGTTTTACTTCACTCACACCATGTATAGATACCATAGAGACTTGATGTATATAGAATATACACCCCTAGTGGTCATGTAAGGGCTACATACTGTGTATTCCACAAAAATGTGATGCATAGCTGGTGAGGTGACTCAATATGTATCTAAAGTACACACCTTTAGCTCAAGTTGTTCTAAATATCATGTATTTTCAAAGGCATAATTTAGTCATTGTAAGACTAACTTGGAATAAATTTGATATATGTCAGATTAAATCAGGTATCTTATACATACACTATGTTCACCCTACTGGACACACCATATATATGGATTTCACATGTGTTTAAAGGAATTTGTACCATGATTTGTTTTTATAAAACCCAAACAATGCTACCTGATTAATTAAAACATAATATTAGGCATGCTCGAGATCGAACCCATAAAGACGATGAATATGAATAAAGAATGGATGAATGCAAATCGCTTGAAAAAATAATATGAAGATGGTGTGAAAGAGTTTACCAAATTGCAGAAGATCATGCATGTGAACCTTCTCAAATCCATTTTTCGTGTTTACGATGTTGTTATTCAAGACAAATTAGTCCAGAGGAGTTTGCAGAACACCTGATCTATCATGGAATAGAAAGAAGTTATAAATGTTGGAATAATCATGGGGAAAAACGAATATAGGTAGTAACTCAGAGAACACGAAATTTTATAGATCATATGATATGATTAGAAGCATGAACCGTGAAGACAATCGTATGGAGGGTGTGATTATAGATGTGAATGGTGATGAATATTGTATTGAGGAAATGACAAGGACAGTTGAATATGAACATCATGATTGCCCAAAATTGTTTGATAAGTTAAAGAGTTGTGAAAAAACGCTATTGTATGCTGGCTGCACTAAATATACAGCATTTTCATCCATATTGAAGCTGTATAATTTGAAAGCAGGCAATGGGTGGAGTGACGCCAGTTTTACGGAAATACTTGCTCTCTTGAATGACATGCTCCCAGAAGATAATGAACTACCAAGCTGAACATACGATGCCAAACGAATGCTACGATCGATGGGTCTGATCTCTTAAAAAATACATGCTTGCCCAAATGACTGTATATTGTTTCTCAAGGACCACAAATCACTTAAATAATTCCCAAAGTGTGGGGCTTCCCGATACAAGAAAGATGATTCTAGTCTTAAAAAAGTTGTATGTTACTTTCCAATCATTCCTAGGTTTAGACACCTATATGGAAGTGAGGAGACTGCAGGACAATTGACATGGCATGAATATACAAGAATTAAATATGGGAAACTACATCACCCGACAGACTCTCCTTAGTGGAATATAATTGATCACGAGTATCCTGAATTTGGGAACGAGTCGAGAAACCTTCATCTGGCATTATCTACAGATGGGGTGAATCCTTTTTGTTTTCAAAGTAGTAGTCACAGTACATGGCCTGTTATGTTGGTAAACTACAACTTACCACCGTGGTTATGCAAGAAATGAAAATGCCTCATGTTATCTATAGTTATACAAGGACAAAAAACAACCAGGTAATGATATTGATGTTTATTTGGACCCATTGATCGAGGATTTGAAAATATTGTGGGATTCAGGTGTTACATTGTATGATGCTTACAAAAATGAACATTTCACTTTGAAATCCATTTTGTATGGGATGATAAATGACTTTCCTTCTTATGTAAAATTTTCAGGATATAGCATTAAAGGAACTCAAGGGTGTCCCATTTGCAAACATGTTACACAATCAATTAGGTTGAAACATTCATCAAAAACCGTGTTTCTAGGACATCACAGATTTCTACCCTGACGACATAAGTACCGATCTTGGATGACATCATTCTACAGAAGATTAGAAGAATGTACAACACCGTCTCCACTAATAGGTGATCAACTGTTTGTGAATGTAAAATATTTGGACACTTCTTCTGGTAAACCATTTCGAAAAACCTTACAAAAACTGGTTGGAAAAAGAGATTAGTGTTTTTTTGAATTACCATACTAGAATTGTCTGAATGTCAGAAATTTTCATGATGTTATGCATGTTGAAAAAAATGTATGTGATAGTGTCATCAGAACGTTGCTAAATGCACCCAGAAAAACAAAGGATGGAATTAAGGCTAGATTGGACATGGTTGAGATGGGAATACGAGAAGTGTTGGCACCAGTGAAGGGTGAAAAACAAACATTTCTTCCTCCTGCAACTTAAACTCTTTCCAGGCAAGAGAGATATCAGTTTTGCAACTTCTTGAATGACGTAAAGGTTTCCATAGGTATATTCATAAAATATAATGAACATTGTTTCAATGTACAATTTAAAATTAAAGGGTTTGAAATCACATGACTGCCATGTTTTGATGCAAGATCTAATTCTTATAGATTTACATTTCATTTTTCCCAAGAATGACCGCCATACATTAATGAAGCTCTATTTCTTCTTCAAAGATATATGCAGCAATGTTATAGACCCAAAAAAATTGCCAACCTGGAAAGAGAAATTTCAGTCATATTATGTTAATTAGAAATTTTCTTCCCACCAACATTTTTCGATATGATGGTTAATTTGACGGTTCATTTGGTGAGAGAGATTCGACTATGTGGTCCTGTACATTATAGATGGATGTGCCCCATTGAACGGTATATGATGATTTTTAAAGGGTATGTCAAATACCAAAGTCGGCCAGAGGGTTGTATTGAGGAGAAATATATTGTTGAGGAAGCTGTTGAATTTTGTACCGAATGCCTATCTGGTGTGGAAATCATTGGCCTACCGAAATCTCGTCACTTTGAGCAGCATCAGGGTGAAAGAATTTCTGGAATAGAGGTTTTCACAATTAATATTAATGATGGGGAGGATGCCCACCTTTACGTTTTGCATAATAGTTTCGACGTTGACCCATATGTTCAAACCCAAAAAGAAATTTTTAGTCATTTGAATCCATCTAGGGATGAAAAATGGATATCAGACACACATAATCGACAGTTTATATGTTGGTTTCGAGACCATATTTCGAAGTAGTTAGATGAAAATCCAGACTCAATTTCAGAATGACTTTGATGGCTAGCCGGAGGAGCAAGTGTGTACGTATTATCTTAAAATTCTTATATAGTTAATGGTTATACATTCTATACTAATGAACATGATGAAGACAGTACCATGAAGAATAGTGGAGTTACACTTGTGGATGAGGCAATGCATGTTTCCGGTGCTAAGGAGAAAAATCCAATTTATGAAAATATGTCATACTTTGGCATCATCAAACAAATATGGGAGTTGGATTATACGAAATTCAAAGTGCTGAATTTTCAATGAAAGTGGGCTGATAACTAAAGTGTTGTTAAAATAGATGAATTAGGATTCATGAAAGTTGATTATAGTAAGGGGAGAAAGACGAACCATATATAATGGAATCACAGACAGTACAAGTTTTTTATGTTCCAGACCCTGCAAACCAAAATTGGTCAATTTTTCAGTTATCGACCAAAACAACTGAAGGGTCAGATGAATGTTCAATAGAAGTTGACCCTTTTATAGGGACTTCACAATAATTTCACAACGGTCCCAATGTAGATGGCGTTTTGTATGACAGAGGAGACCACAATGAAGGGATTTACATAGTCGATAGAGGAGTCAAATCTATTCAACCTTTAAAGAAAAAAGGGAGTAAAATAGTCAGGTTATTTGTTTTTTGTAACATACATTGTGTTATGTTATGTTATTATCAGTTCGCTTCTTTTTTTATATAATCTAAAATAAATATTAAACCACTTCTGTAGATAATGACTTTTTCACCTGCTGATGCGCCCAATCCCGAGGCACAAAAGGTCTCTCAACCAGCCGCTGGTGGTCCCACTACAGAGAAACAACATGGTTGTCAACCAGATGCTAGTGGTCCCAGTGCAGAGTAACAATAGGTTTCTCAAACTATTGTTGTGGGTCCCAATGCTGAGGTACAACAAGTTTCTCTACCTATTGTTGCTAGTCCCATTGCTGATGCTAGCACTTTGGGGGAAGATATTGATGCTACTTCTGAGTAAATGCTAGGAAATGAAACCCTGAATGCGTAAAAAAAAGGGCGTTATAGTTTGACAGTGTTAGCCAAAATCCTTAAGGAAAAAGAAAAAGGCATCAAATTTGATGTGGGACGGAATAAGTGGGGCCAACATGTTAACCCCAACAGAGCCATATTTAGTAGGTACATTGGAATCGTCACTCGACAACACGTGCCGATTGATGTACATTCGTGTCACCATGTTGTCACCGGGCAGAAGATATTAATGTGCGAAGATATTACGGTAACATTATGATATCATTTTTTTAATTTTTTAAAATAAAATAAAATACCAAAACATTGACTTACTCTTCATCATCCATTGTAGAGTGCATTTATAGTAGATGACTCATACAAGGAATATGTATTAACAGTTTTAGGAAGGATTCATAAAGGTTTCCGCACAATTTTAATGAAATATCATATTAAAGATGTATAAGGGAAAATCAAGATGCACCCACCTCCTCTTTACGTACACTTGATATCCCAAGGGGCGTGGGATGTGTTTAGCAACCGTCGTGGGGAGCAGACTTTTCAGGTACGTTGTTTGACGTTTTCTTGTATTCATCACTCTGATTGATAGTTTTTTATTTATGAAACAGCTACTGAGTGCTGAAAATAAAAATCACGTGATAGAACCAGCATACCCTTACCGTAAAGCAAGGATGGGGTACACTGAACTTGGGAAAAAATTGGTACATCTATTAAATCTACCCTACTACTAGTATGTGACATAAAACAACACCATAACCTTGTTTATCTATTTATATGTAGATTGATTAATCGAAATCAAAATCCATATCCATCCCACACCATGTTCTATGGAAGGAGGCTTGTCTAAATAAAGAGGGGATACTGATAGATGAAAAGACACAAAAAGTTTGGGAAACATGTGTAAGTATGACATAATACAAATTTTATTTTCATTAAATCGCTATTAAATTACAATAACTACTTATTTTTATATATTTTCTATATGAAATAGTCATAAGAATCAATAACAACCACACCAGATGAAGACATACTTTCAGCATCCTTGAAGCAGCCAGAAGAGTATGGCCGCGTCAGAGGTGTAGGTTTTGGGGTGACACCCTGAACATATTTTCAAAAACAAAAACAAGCATATGGTCAAAATGTAAAATGGAAAATATGCAAGAACAATTATCTATTTTTAAATAAGAATTACAATACCCGAGAGATATGATAGAAAAATTGATGGGGGAGAGGCAAAGAGAAGAAACAACTCAACAACAACCCGTGTGTGATGATCCCGCCCCACCCCCACCATCATTGAGGTGAGCCGTTCCCCTAAAAAAACTGACATAGATGAGGTAATAAATGTTTTAATAATTGTTTCTATGAAATGTTATTTACATACACACTGATACCTTTCCAGTACTAATATTCCACAGGGTGAAAATGACTGTGATTTATATTTATCAACTCCCACCTATCACCTTGTAGTTAGGGCTATGGTGTTCAATACGCAAAACGACATGCTACACAATAGACAGCTTCCAAAAGATCATCATAGAGTTTCAATTAACGCAGCTAATGAGTTGAGTTCCAAGCTACCTATTCCAAATGACGATGAAGACATTAATATGGTTGAAAAAGATTTTGGAACATACATTGCATGGATGATAGTTCTTGTAAAAAAATTCAACAAGAAGGTATCCATTTCCAATTTATTTTTCAAGATGGACCTTTACCATTTAATGAAAAAAGTAATGAACCGATGAATGTTATTACAGAATGAGGAAGACTGTGGGGTAAAACGAAATATCAGCTCAAAACTATCTCAAGGATCAACCAACCGATTGAAACAGTCTACCGAGAGCTCCTTCACCCCGCCCATTCTATACCCATAGTTAAAATCATTGCAGGCTCATGTGGATACAAATTTGAAAGATGGAAATACTCACAAAATTGATTTCGATAATGATATATATGGAGAGGTAACATCAAATTTCATTATTGCCGAAAATGTAAATGAACTCCTCAAGTATGAATGGTAAGGAGCCTCATTTGTAAATGTATACATGAGGTATGTTTTCATGATTTGATTTTACAAAAGCTGATATAGTATAATAATTATGGCTAAATACATTTTATATTTGTCACAGATGTATATGTGAAAAAAATTGAAGGTATTTCCCCATGAACAAAAATTTGGAATCGTTAGTCCTCACACCACCTCTTCAAAAGATGAAATCGATTATGATAAAGAGGATGCAATATTTTCATCCCTGCTCAAATCGTTTGAAAACAAAATTATGGATGAAAGAATATTTTTAATACAAACGATGCAGGGGTAAAACTCTATAATTTAACCATATAAACTATATTTTAATTTCTTTCTTTACTTATTACTTTTTTTTATTTTTAGGGAGCATTGGATGCAGATTGCAGTCAATTTGGATACTCCAATGATTTATTTTCTGGATTCAACGCATGGATGTCCAAAAAACCGACCACACATGATGGAGTTTGTTAATTTGTAATACACTAGATCCAACATTTTAAAACTAAACATCTAGTTATATAATTTATGTTATCTTTTAATGAGGATTCTGTTATGATAGGGCAGTGCATCAATATCGTCTAATGCATGGAATGAATCCAGGGCATAAGGATGAGAACGCCTTAAATATCTACAATTGGAAAATTATCTGGGTATATATAATAACATTTCACTATCCAAACACATATCAAAACAAATTACTTATTATTGTCGATGTTTCTGCAGTGTTCAAAACAAACAAACGGAAGGGACTGTGGTTATGATGTTTGTAAATTTATGAAAGAGATCGTATTTCATCAACAAACTAGCATCCTTGATGAGGTATTTTCTAAAATAATTACGAGTTCATTTAATATATTTATTAATCCATTGTGTATTTATATTTTTTCAGTACTACCATGATTGTCGCAAAGAAATCATATTCAGATGATGATATACATGTGTTTAGAAACGAATGGGCAACATACCTGATGGAAGATTTTACAAAAAAAGGATGAAGGTGAATTCCTACTACTTATGTTATCTATATATGATCATTGATTATCCTCCAACCTTATTTGGTGAATTGAGAATGATCTGATGTATTGAAATCTTAATTTATTACTCAATGTTTTCTATCCTTGGATTCATATTATTGATCTTTGAACAAATCAATATTGAAGTAAGGAATGATGGTGTCCAGTTCATATGGGGTGAATGATGAAACCACTGGAGATCAACAAAATATATTTTACAACAAACGATGGATGGAAACAAATAATATGGTCTATATCCACCATATTCGGTTAGATATATGGCCTAAATATAAATATTGCTAAAATTAAAGTGGAGGGATCAGATTCAACATGAAGAGATAGTATTTGAGCACATGTGTACCCCTTCATTCATTTTTAATAAATTTCAATGTTCTGTATCTCGTTTGTTTGAACTTCTATTTGAGCACATGTGTTGTTGTTTGACTTTCACAATTATTTCTAGGTCGATGCATGAGATAATTGGTATCGTTGAGGGATTTTTTGGAACAAAAATATGTGTCCAAGGATAATTCAAGTAAGGGAAAGGCTGGTTGAGATGAAATCCACGCTAAAACGACCAGTACATCATCAAAAGAATCAACCATGTGATGCACCATCATGTAGAATCTGGTCCTCGTGATGTTTTCAGGTGTCTATGGAAGGTATGGGGAGTCAGATGAGCCCCATGGACACCATAAATAATGTTTACAGATAGCTCCACATGTTTTTTGTGCCTCGTTCCTCTTTTCAAGGATCACGCCATTCACATGGTCCATCATAGCATGTATGTCCCATTCATCCCATTGCAACTCTTGAAGAACCTGGGAATCTGAACATGCATAATCCCCAAAAAACCCATACTCATCCAACCAAGAGTATTCCTAGTGTGAAGGGAAGCTAACCATGGGTAATACCCACACCATACCACTTTTAAATATATGGATTTTGATACTTTTATTCTAAATAGGTTATTTAGGAAGCATCCATGAGGTTAAATCCCAACCAATGGTAAACCATAGTGACCCCCTCACTGGGGTACACCTTATCTTAGAGTCCCTCCAGTTTTTCCCTTAGTGGCATCCGAATATGTCTTCAAAATGAGAAACCTTACCTTTATTGGATGCACCACACATGGGTTAGACATCATTGGGTGTTTTGATCCATCTATCATGTAAACATTCCAAGTTATCCCTCCTAGAGATGTACCTACCTGATCCACCATTATAAGTGTTTTGATCTACCCATTACATCTCTGTATGATATTAAATTATGACCCTCTATCCTTGTGGGATGTTAAACTCCTGTAATACCACAAGTTAAACATGGTTTTCCATTTCGTTGAGAATCTCTTTGACGATGATGAATACATGTGACCAATGTTATAGTGTACATACATTCCACTTATTACCAATGTGAACACTATCCTAACCAAATTATTATGCCCTGGAATGACCCTTTGGAATGTCCTGATATAATCATTGTAATTAACCATCATCCATAACGAGATGGAACTAGTAACAAGTTTCAGGAACAATGTCTTATTCTATAAGGGAGACTCATACTAGGTAATGAATTCTGAGGAGGAATCCATGGATGGAATGAATGATATCCCATCACCTAGTTTCAATCATGGAGAATTAATCTCTTTATAAGTGATGAATGTCACTCACCTTTGTAATGAATGAATGTGTGGTACAATGCACCACCATCGAACATCAACATGCTCCAGGAAATGTGAACCTATAGAAAGTTTCAGAAACATATGTCATGCTCAATCATACATGGAATCCCATTTTCTCATAGGGACCTCTCCAAAAACAAGATGTAAAATGAGGTTCTCTATAAAAGACTATAGTATAATTAAATCCATGTAAAAAGATAATCTCAATTAAAAAATGAAATTTTATTTTCATATAATTTTTTTCATATAAAATGTATATAAATTGAGATTATTTGGTTATCCAATTGATCAAAACGCATATTTAATTCTTCCATCGAGGGGTACATGAAAACCTAACATAATATCCCACAGAAATCTTTACCCACTTCCATGTCAGAACTGGAAGTAGTTGATGAAAACCTAAAGGTCTCTAATGCTTGGATTTGATGTGTTGGTATGTATAATAATGAGATAAATTTTCATTGATATCTCATCTAATACATGGTCACAAGATTCTTCAGGGTATATCATATAACATCATATTAGTACATTGGTACACATCAAATGGGGAATTATGGAATACCATAATAACAAAAAAATCATCGAAAAAGGTACAATATACTAGTTCTAATGGGTGATTTAGATATTTATTGGGGCTAGAGGGATTTCATTAGGTTTTGGGAGGATATCAAGGATGATTTGGGAAGTCATTCTATTGAAATGTAGTAGCATTAGGCTACTCATAGTGTGAAACGGTAATTCACAACATGAATGCATTTAATATGGTGATAATGTTCGTGAATGGGAAGAAGGGGTCATGTAAGGGTTTGGACCCAAAATATAGTGATGTCACAACTTGGTTCATTTTATGTGACATGATTTAAAACTTATTTTTATGTGGGTGATGGGTTTATAAAGAATAAACCTCCTCATGTTTCTTCGTTTGGGCACCAAGTTCTTAGTGGGCGGACCAACCCCATTCCCCTCCTTCCTTCCCCTTAGACCTGAGTGGATTATCGGTTGTTCGCCATTTTGAATAAATGTGGTATATACTCCTACATATTCCTTTCTTCTCTAACTTATTTCTCAAAGATTTTCAATCAGTTTTTAGGGTTCTATGTGTAATTATTATACCATAGTATTGATAAATCAGTGTTCTTCATGGGAATTTTATATATGACTCTAAGAGCATGTCTCCAAATTTCATACACTAGTAATAAAACATTATATGATGAAGATTATATTTTGTGGAAGATTTATTTATGGGTTTTCAAAAATTTAGGCTTAATTTGTCATAAATTTGGTACTATAGATTGGGGATTTATTGTTTTCAAGGCTTAGGGGTGCATCAAGAGTGGATCACACCTATTTTCTCAGCATTCTAGCTTTGTTGGATTACACGATGAGTTTGGCGCCTATTATACCATGCCGGATTTTTTGTTAAAATTAACTAAATATGTAATTTATTGTTTTTGGACATTAGTACATCTGATCATGGAATCATTTCTGGTTCGTATGAACTGAAGATAGTTTATCGGACTTCTGGTTGAGGTAAGGGCATTGACCTAACTGTGTCTCTTCGTTAATTGGTGATTTTATGTTTTGTGCCTCACTAGTATAATTATTTTTAGCAACCCCATTCTTTATTTCATTATTGTATTACTAACATAATATTTTTTTATTATATAGGTGAAATATTTTCCCTCTGTTTGAATTCTTTGTTCGGAAACCGCCGCCATGGATGATAATTTTTTAGGGCAGATGGATGCAAAAAGGATGGAACATCATTGTTTTTTAACTATGTTGGATAATTGTAATTGAAACCAAATTAAAAATTTCATGAAATGTATATAGAAGTGTTTTGTTTTGTATTCATGATTTCAAGTATATGTATGTAGCATTTTTGTTCTTCTGTGCTTTGTATGTGGGTGTTGTTTGTGCTGTGTGAAGGTGTTGTTTGTGCTGTGTGCAAGTGCTGTAATTTGTCTAGGTTCTGTGCAGGTTTTGGTTTTTCACACGATCATTGGACTTTATCAGTGCTAGTTCAGTGCTAATAAATGGATTATATATAAGCTCTATTTTGAGCACTGATAAAGGTAGTTTTTATCAGCACTCTAAATAGCGCTGATAAAGGTATGGTTTATCAGTGATATTTTAAGCACTGATATATTATACATTTACCAGCACTAAAAATAATGCTGATAAAGGTGACCATTTATCAGTGATAGTTTGAGCGCTGAAAAAGGGACCCCCCTTTATCTTCGCCGAGATTAACACCGCTTTTTGAGCGCTGTTAATGGCGGTTTGTAGTGATATTATAATCCAAATTTGTAATAGTGATACAATGCATTTGAGTGGTTTCACGAAGGTCTACGCAAAACGGGAGTTGGGAAGTTGAAAGGTCAGAGCGAAAATGGTTTGGAAGAGGTGTGAACATTATATTTATAGGAAAACTCATTTGGAGGGGCACATAACTCGCCATAGAGATGCACAATTTCGTGGAAATGAGTCTTTATTTTGGCCAGTGTGGGCCTTGTGGAGGGGGCTTGACACCGCAAAAGGATACATGGATGCATCCAACACGAAGCACAACATGGAGGGGCCTGACGCTACGGAGGGGCCTTGGACAGTGGCAGACTTCTGCATAGTCGAGGCACCGTAGAGCCTCTCGCGATGGTGTCCGCACAGACATGCGCCCGCCATGCAGTGTGCTTCACGTATTTCTATTTTGAGATGACTTAGAGGTTCTTTTTCGACTCGTTTGAGAGGGCACAACCTCCAATCACATTGTTGAAGCTTTGGAATGAGATGGACTCATTTTCTGGTGAAAAATAGTCATTGGAATCAATTTTACTTAGAAATTTAATATAAAAACATAGAAAACATTTGAATGGTTTTACTTTAAAAACCCTCATTGTCATCTCATATGTGGGATTAAATTTAAATTAAATTCTGCCACTTATATGATTAGAATTTAGAAAAATGGATTAAATATTATAAATAATAATAATTTATAACTTCTAATAAGGTATAATTAATTTTTTATGAAAAAATTAGTGAAAATGATTAAAATTAATCAGAACGATTATTGTAAAATTAAGTTTAACAAATGACTAAACCATAAACATAATGGATAAAATAACCTTAAAACGTGTCCAAAATCCATTATATGGACCTATTTTGAACCTATAATTACGTTTATATACTTTGGATCATTATTAGAGACACATGAAATGATAAATAATTGGGTGGAATTCCCTTAATCAAAATTTATAAGAGTGTCACCTCTCCCAAACTATAAAAAGTTACTCAATCCTCCCACTTCCTCACACCTCACAACAAAATTTGGATTAACCATTATCTTCCAAAATAAATCATAAAAATACCTCCCCTAAATATATAATCCTGATCTTGGTCATAAATCCATCCATGGAATCCCTTTGGTGCAAACCAAAAGGAGTTACCTGATTAAGAGGTACCAACGTTCGTCAAGATCTTGAGTTTTATTTCATCTTCCACTCTTAAAATTGTTATTATCAAATAATTATATAATAAAAACTATATCCCCAATAAAAATAGATTTTTTTATATTAATTTTTTGAACTAAAACTATACACACTTCTATCTAATGGGCAATTAACATACTATTTATGTGTATGGTGAGCTACCACCACACAAAACGATATAGTCCATTTTTCATTTACCATCACTCATGGCTGGGAATTACGATGGAAAAAATATTTAAATATGTTATATATATTATTTATAATGTATTTTTATATATCTTATTATTTTATAAAACATACCCATATGCTATAATTTTTTTAAATAAGATATCATCATTTGTGGAAGTGTGGACTACCGCCCCCTCCAAGAGATGCGATTCATTCACATTATACATGGAATGTATGAAAGATAGTATTAATAAAACTATGTAACATATATGAAATATATATGATACTAGAATTATAATATACATATAAATATGTTTCATTTTCTTTCCATTATTTTAATACGACAATGATATGAAAGCAGCAACCATGGGTACGTATGACCTACCATCTCCTTGAATAGTGCATTTCATTTCTTATATCAAACTATTATAGATTATTTTAAATACATATATAATAAAAATATATGATATTTAAATAATTTTTTCCATTTTTCATATGACTGAACTATGATTAACACAATAAGAACGTCAATAAAAAGTCTAATCATACCTGAGAAACTAGGAAATTAACACACAAAATAGTAAAAAATGAATGATTACTAAAAAAGGGTTATAAGATATTATAATAAGTAAATGCATGTTATTATAAATATGAGTATGGTTAAAATATTAATAATTCACATGGTTAAAACCATTATACAGGATGTTGAATGATTTTCACCCAAAAAAAGAAAACATAAGGGAATGGATTTCTTCTCAATTTACATTCTATTGAGACTTATTTGTTGTTATTAACAAAGGTTCATTTAGATACTATATATAATTCCATTTGACATGTTATATAATGAATATATTCATTATCATGATATTATAATTTTCAGTTAATGCTATTACTTTAGGAGGATTGTGATTTAAACGTTTCAATGTGGCATGGAATACTTTGGAATATTTAATGGTTATTCTATTCATTATTTTTTAATGATTATCTTTGCAATATAAATTTTTTTGAGAATTGTTATCTTTAT
This sequence comes from Viscum album, assembly GCA_963277665.1. NCBI lineage: Eukaryota > Viridiplantae > Streptophyta > Magnoliopsida > Santalales > Viscaceae > Viscum > Viscum album. Next base: position 1,202,618,764 of record OY728163.1, on the reverse strand, counting down.
CTTAAGGAAATCAATTTATTTTTGTGCATCTAATTTTTAAATTTGGTGTAAACACTAAAAAATTCTCATACGATTTCATGATTCATTCAATCTTCATGATATTTTGAGCTTCAATTTTAATTACTTTCTCTAAGATGATTAGAGTTAAATATTACAAATTGGAAAATAATTTAATAACACAATTTATTTTCATAGGGTTATATTACGTTCTTGTTGTTTTTAATATTCTATGAATTTATTTATAATGAATTTTACTATAAATTGATGTATTTACACTTCTATATCTGGATTTATAGATGATATACATAATCTACTCATTGATTGATTTTCACTCCAACATTATAATCTTTTCAAGGTTTTAATTCGCAATATCATTTTATTAGTAATTTTTTTCAGTTGAATTTACATTAGAGTAATTTATTTGATCACTTTATAATAAAAATTTTATTTTCTATTCTACTCAGATTATTCATGACATTTTTCATGTATTAGTAACAATTTATCACTGTTTGGAACTCAAAATATTTTAGGAAATGTTTTTATGAAAACCCAACTTCGTTACTCTCTTTAGTAAAAGAACCTATTTTCTTGTAATTTTTTTATTAAAATGATTTAAAAAATATTTTAAACTTTTAAAAATTATTTAGTAAATACTTTTTTATAGTTTTTTTATTTTACCCATGTTTTTTAAGGAATCTTCTTATCGTTTTCTAAAAAAATATAAACTATTACTATACAAAATAAATATTATTTTTATATCATATGACATGTACATATTTACCCACCATCATTTATTTGAAGATTCCTTAGCATGTTTAAAAGGATAATATTTATGGAAATGTTTTTAATAGTGATTTTAAAAGAAAAATATTTTTAAAATATTTTTTCAAAATAAAAAGTATATTTTACATAAGATTTGTTTAAGATATCATTTATAGTATTTTTATTCATAAAAAAAATCCCTTTATTTATACCCCACATGGGATATGTTATATTGATACCATCCTTATTCTTTATCTAGATAGTGTATTATTGATTTAGCCAAGGATAATATTCACATTCACTTCCTTGATTCCTTTTATCCCACTTGAAATATTCAATTTCCTTTGATCATTTGATATGGAATTTACCTATAGTGCACATATAATTTTTCATGGATATGATTATTTCCTGAACCGTATACCATTTTTAAAATGGTGTTTACTTTGAATGTTATTTTATTATTTATAGAAATATTGATTAATATGTATCTTATACTCTATAGGGATATTTGATATATCCCATTGTTAAATCGATTGTCTGACATACGTTGAATGTTTTGGATTGGTATGTCATGGGTGTGGCCCAGTTATAGACAGCCCCTCGATGCAATATTAGTCTCATGAGATAGATTAGCTGCACAAATTAAATGGGTTTCTACCTGATATGCTAAACTATATTGTGAAAGGTCTTAACGGTAATGGTTCGATTTACCTAGGAAACATTGAATCCAATAATTAAGAATTTCCCTCATTTAGTTTTAGTTATTACACAAACTATATATTTTATGTTGACATATATATAGATGCATTTCATTTTTAGTTCATTGATTAAATGGCATGTTTTTCTATTTCTTACCCGTCCATATTGATTTTGTCTTATTTAGTCATTTTAAGGGCATGTGTATTCATCTATTTACCATTCCAGAATTATTATTATCATTGAATCAATATTTATTCCACTATAATTTACCCTTAATCATCATTTGATCTCATCCTTACCTTTTTTTCTTTCCTAGGAATCCAACATGCATACTATTAATGAAATGCACATATAAACTAGATATAAAAAAGTTTTCCTTGATAAAAAAAATAATTATGTTTTAATTAGTGTATTCATTTGTAATAAAAGAATCTTGTATGTATCTAGTTTTCTAAGACTATGAAACTCTTCAGTCCTTTAGGATTTAATTACTTGTAATCATGTCAATGATTTTGTAATAGACACTAGCTTCGTGCATTCAAGTATCTATTTGCTACAGTTGGTATCAAAGGATGTTTAGTAGCAACCTTGGAAAAAATATTTTAGGTAACATAGATTAGTGGACATTGTCCTAACGTAGAATTTGAGGACAAGTATAGAGAGAACCCTATAATTTTTTTAATATAGATATTATATTGGTCTTACTAGAGATATATTCCTATATGGATACTAAAAGATGAAATGGTTCTGGAATATATTTAACTTGGAGTATGAACTCCAATAATGTATGTCAGGCCTAACTCAGCATAAACTGATACATGACAATGAGCCTTTCCAATTTTGACACTCATAGGTTTTATGTTTAAAATAATTCACACTATCTTGGAAAAACATTATGATGGATTTGAATTGATAATGATAATGAATTTCTTAGTTTAAACCAAATGTATTTTAAATTTAAAATTAATAATCATGATTCAGATATCCTGAAAATGATCATATTCATTCATCAATATGACTATTGTTACACACATTATTCTTTCTGGTTTTATTTAATGTATGGACCCTGAAGGAATGAAGTTAAAATTGAACGTAAAGGATAAGGTGGCGATGATAAGAAAACAAATTATGTGTTTATAAGAGTTAAATATTTCATATTTATTCCTAAAAAGTTTTATGAAAATATGATTAACAACGTAAAACTTAAAAAATTCCGGATCTCACTAAAGAAGAGAATGATTAAGTTTTATAACAGCTCAAGTGGTGGATATGGAGGATAGAAGGAGGATTTATTTTCCTCATGTAAGAAATGTGTAAGTATACACCTATAAAAGTATCGAAATTTAAAGGGGAAAGTATATCTATGTGGGAAAGAATGACATAGTGCAAATAATTACCATGGAAAAATGAAGAGTACAATAAAAGGAAATGAAACCCATCCTAAGGAATCCTTTAAAATTCATTTTTTATGTTATGGGAACATGATCATTACCCGAGTTAATTCTAGTTTACAATGGATAAACTCTAGAATTTGGAAGGACCTATGTGGAATTAAATATATGATGAATTTAGGTATTATGGTTGTATTGCAAACCTTAGTTGAAATACTATTTAGTGATTAACCATATTTCATGTATGTCCATCATATTTATTTTAGAAAATTTTTATATTTATATTTATAAAATTATAGACTATATATTGGGTGACAACTAATCACGTCTTGAAAGGCCATGAGTATTGAACCCATGAATGAAGGGGGATAAGGGTTTCATGCCAACCACTGAACAAAATAATGTCTAGGTTAGTATGTCACTATTTTCAGTGAAATAATTTGATGAATGAATAATAATATTGATCTTGTAGTGTAACATGGTAGGATTAGAGATTAATGTCTTAACCATATTGGATTTGGAGAAAAGTTATGGAAAAATATAAATACTTTTCTATATTATATGGGCCATATAAGCTGTTAAATTTTTATTTTAGTGCTTAAAAGATCAAAGTTAATTTCTGGATTTCCATTTCATTAAGTAAGTGATAAATAAGAATTTGATCACATTAGAATGAAAAGGTGGAATTATTCCTATGAAATTAAAATATTTCATTTAAGTAAGTTTCCTTATATACATAGGGAATAAAATTATTCCTTAAAATTATGAAAAATATCTAAAAATAAAATATTTTCCAAATACCTTAATTTTTGTTGAACTGATGGTCTTCTAAATCATCATAGATTAATGGATTTTAGGACGTCACCTATACATTGACCATTCAATTTTTTTATTTATGAAATAAAAACTCCCTATAAATATCATTACTTTTACTCGATGTACATATCTCTATTTTCCACTAATTATATTCTACTTAGAGAACTGGTTATATGTTATTCCATGTGACCTTTTATACTTCACATTCTATCTTTTCCTGCGGATGTTTTACAAAACCTTCTCACAATGTGGGATTTAAAATATAGGAAATATCAAACAATATATAACTAATATTGAGTTTATATTGTGATTCCATAATTTAATTAAGTCGGGGAGAATGTAACACCTGAAAAATCTAATCTTGGAACACTGTATTCAATAACATGTATGATACACAACACCAAACAGATAATGGAATATAATATCATAATAAATTATGATAAATTTATGATATTAATTAATTTTAGTATATTGGGGTTTTTTAATGCTTGAAACTTTGATTTATCTTTCATCGCACGTAAAAAAGAGTATCTTCGATGACTTGGTTACATGAAAAGCCATGTTTTACCAAACAATAATATATTATTAGAATATCATTATTTAATATAATAAGACATAAACTAGATGTTAAATTAGATCTTATGAATAGGATTAATTAAATTATGAAAATATATGTTTTACAATAATATAAAACTAATTCATTGGTTACTAATTAATTAGAAACAGATATTAGAACCAATTGAATATTAAGGGAATGTTTTTTTAAAAAAACTATTTTTATGATCACAATGATGTTTTATCATAATAAATTAAATTAATTAAAATTATTTAGTGATATTAATGTAATATATATATATCTATATATTATATTCAGTGAATCATTTTTGATATTAATACAATAGATTTATTTTATATAATATAAGAACAAATCCAATTTTAAACATAAAAACTTATATTTTTATGATGGTACTTTTAGATCCTTTTAATGGAGAACCTAATTTAAATCCATTTTTTTATAATTTTATAGATTTTATATGTAAAAATAATATTTATCTTTAAAATTGGATCATATAAATTAATATGAGGTGAATTTTTTGTGGTTTTTAATGAAGTTTCATTTTTAATGAATAGTAAAAACTACTGAATTTTAACTAAAAACTATTTTTCATATAATTTTTTATAAGGTCAAATTATATTTTTGATTGGTTTTATATTATAATAATATAATTTTTTATCCTGAAATGTAGGTCATTAGAATCAATTTCACATAGAAATTGAATATAAAAACATAGAAAACTTTTGAATGTTTTCACATTAAAAACTCATATAGTTGTCCAACCTACATGATTAAATTTAAATTTAAATTTTCTAATTATATGATTGGAATGTAGAGAAGTAAATTAGATATTTTTAATAAATATAAAATATATTTTATAATAAGGTGAAAATATTTTTTACCAAATGGATTAGAGAATGTGATTAAAATTAATTATAATGATTAAGGTGAAATAAACCTTAAAAATGGAATAAACCATAATAATAAGAGACCAAATATCCTATAAAACTGTCCAAAATTCGTTTTATGGCCTTATTTATACCCTATCCTACATTTTCTATACTTATTACATTATTGGATCCACTTTCATTGGAAATTTGTTTGGCAGAATTCTGTTTTTCAAAATTTATAAGACTGCCACTCATCCTCTACTATAAAAATGAACTCAAGCCTCTGTCATCCTCACACATCTCAAAAAGATTTTGATATACCATGATATGCCAAAATAGATCCTAAAAAAAACTACCCTCAACCTATAGGTATATACTTCTTTATAAATACATCTATTGAATCCTTTTGGTGCAAACCATATGGAGTTACCTGATTAAGGGGTAACAACCTTCCTCCAGCTCCTTAGTTTTTTATACACTCATTAAATTATTATTATTACATGATTATGAAATAAAATTATTATCCTAAATATAATTAAATTTTATATATTTATTTTTACACCTACTCATATACATACTTCTATACAATGGGTAATAAAATTGCCGTTTATTTGCACAATCAACCATCACCTAACAAAACGAGGTCGTTGATTAATCCATTACCACCTTTCATGGTTGGGAATTATAATGAAAAATATAATTATATATTTTAAAGATGATATTTATAATTTATTTATAATTATATAATTATTTTATAACATATACACTTATGCATTCCATTTTTTGTAAATAAGATAACATCGTTTGTGGAAGTGTGGACTACCGCCACTCAAAGCGATGTGATTCATTCACACTATACATGGAATGTATAAATGATGTTTTTAATAAACCTATGTAACAGATATGACATATATATGACAATAAAATTTAATATACATATACATATGTATCATTTTTGATTCATTATTTTATAATAACAATGATGTGAAACTAGCTTTAATGCATACGTATGACCTACTATCTCCATGAACAATGCATTTTATTTCTTATCTCCAAATGTAATAGATTTTTATAAATACATATGTCATGAATATATATGATAATTAAATCATGGTTTAAATTTTGGAGATGATGAAACCATGATCTCTCTAAGAATAACATCAAGCAACAAATGAAAACATACTTGAGAGATTAGGCAATACCCGAAATAGTTAAAATAATGAAATTTTACTAAAAAATGAGTAATAAGATATTATAAGACGTTATTATATGATATTATATTCATGATTATGGTTATATTATTAATTAGTGACATGTAGTGACATGTTTAAAACCATTATCTAGTATTTTAATGGACATTAACCCCAAAAAGGAAACAAAAGGTAAAGGATTTCATCTCAATTTACATTTCATTGAGACTTATTTGTTTTTATGCACCATGATTGTTTTATATAGTTTATATAATTCCATTTGACATGTTATTTCATGAATATGTTTATTCTCATGGTATAATAAGTTTCATTTAATTTTATTCCTTCATGGATATTTTTATTCAAATGTTTCAATGTGGTATGAGACACTTTGGAATGTTTAAAGATCATTCTCCATTAGAATGTTTTTAATGATTATCTTTTCAATGTCACTTCCTTTAGTGACTTTCAAATTTGTCTTGGAACAATCACATTATTTTTATGCACATAATTTCTTATATATGGTGTACATACTTCCATTTTTTCATATAATACCATGATTCATTAAATCTTTATGGCATTTTGAGTTTCAATTTGAATTATTTCATATATGGTAATTTGAGTTAAAAGTTACCAAGTGGAAAAAAATTTAATAACCCAATTTATTTTCATTGGATTATATTACTTCTTCATTGTCGTCAGTATTCTATTATTATGTGTATGATGAAATTGAATATCTATTAATGTATTTCCACTTCTATACTTCTATATGTGGACTCACAATGGATACACATAATATACTCATTGATTGTATCATAATAAAACATTATAATATTTCAAAGGTTCTACATTATAATACTATTTTATTCGGGACTGTTTACACTTGAATTTCCATCATAGAAATGTTTTATAAAATGTTTTTATGAAAACCCAACATCATTTCTCTCTTCATCCGAATAACCTATTTTCTTCTAAAACCCAGGTTTTATTAAAATTATTTCAAAAATGTTTTTAAACTTTTAAAATTGATTTCTTAAAATCATTTTTAACTTTTTGTCTTTTACCCATGTTTGCAAAGAAATAATCTTATCTATTTTAATAAAGGCAATTTTCTATCCTTTTATTATGAAAAGGGAATTTTATTTTTTCCTCATACAATATATATGAATTTACCTACCATCATTTCTTAATATATTCATTTTTCAAGTTTAAAAGGTTAAGTTTTAATGAAAATGTGTTTGAAAGTAATTTTCCATGAAAAATATTTTCCAAATGTTTTTTTAAATGAAAGGATATTTTCCTTAAGAATATGTTAAGTTATATTTTATATTATGTATATTCATCAACAAAAAAACAATTTATTTCTAATCCACTTGTGGTATTCTTTATTGATTCCATACATAATATTACTCTTGATGGTCTATGATTTATTTAGACAAGGATAGTATTCATATTCAATTAATTGATTCCTTTTAGCCCCTTTGAAATATTCAATTTCCTATGATCAGTTGACATTGAATTTACTCTATGTATCCATATCATTTTTCATGGATATGATACTTGATTAAACAATATTCCAATTTTCATATCGTATTCACTTTGAATTTTATTTTTCTATTTATGTAAATGTTGATAAATACATATCTTTTACTACCTAGGAATATTTTATAAGGCACATTGCAAAATTGATTATTCGATATGCGAGGAATGCTTTGGACTGCTACAAAATGGGTGGGGCCCAGTTATAGATAGCCCCTTGATACATCAGTAGTCTCATGAGACAAATTAGTTGTGGAAATTAGATGTGTTTCTATATTATATGCTAAACGGTCTTGTGAATAATCTTGAATGTAATGGTCCCATGTACCTACGAAACATGATGTCCAATAATTAAGCATTTCCTTAATTTAGTTTCAGTTATTACTTGTCTATGAGATTTATCATTGACATATCTATAGATAGATTTCATTTTCATTTCATTGATTAAATTTGATGTGTTGTAGTTTCTTACCTTTCCATATTTATTTTTCCTTATCTAGTTATTTTAATGGAATGTTTTTTCATTTATTTACCATTCCATAATTATTATTCTCATTGATTAATTATTTATTTTGTTGTTCTTTTCCCTTACTGAGCATTTGAGATCACCATTATTTGTAATCATATTTTGGGAATCCAAGAAGAGTACTATGAATGATATGAATTGATATACATAATGGAAAAATTATTTCTTAAAAGAGAAAATAATTATGTTGTAATTAGTGTGTTCATTTTTAATACAAGCCTCTTGTATTTATTGGGTTAACCATGACTACTATGATTTTCAGTCCTTCAAGATTTGATTCCTTATAATCAATACAATGTTATGGTAGTAGAAACTATCTCTGGGATTTCTATGGTAGGGTCACTACAAGTGGGACCATCTATAAGGCCCATAATTCACATGTCAAGAGGTGTGAATAGGTTAGTAAAGAAGCCCCCAAATCTCATGAAGCACATGTGTCACTGCCTGTGTGGGAATGCAACATAGTTTATACTAATGCAGATCCCCAGTCTCCATATAGAGCAGAAGTTCACATGAATTAGTTAATATAGTGGAGGGGAGCTCATATAGGTAACAGATGCGAGATGAACGATAATGCGGGTACTACACCTAAGTCTTAAAAATCGTAAATAATGCAGGACATATGATGAAGTTAGTCAGAATCATTGATCACCCATAATATTTGTTAATAAAAATAACCTACCTATGTATAGATCCATAAACACCAATTGTATTTCTCTTACATATCTTTACAACAATATGATTCACCAGAGAATATGGATGAATATTCCTCATTCGAACACAAGGACAACTTGATAAATCTGAGGCTGAAATTATGAGGCAAACTCAATTAAAGGAATCACGCCACTTCATTTTTACGACTCATGTGATGAATCCAAAGAAAAATATTATTTTCAACTAAAAAATCCTTTTATAATGTCCCAGAAATGCTGAATTATTATTTTTAATTATATGGAATTATTTCAAGACTGTGAAATCTGATGATGTGTGATTCCAAGGCCCAGAGTGCCCAGAATGATCCATCGATGTTTTTTTACGCTTTAATTAGTCTGTGTAATTTCTTTTCCTAAAAATTTAAAAAAACACTTAAATAGATTCCCAGATCATAAATCTGAGGGCACCATTTCATTTAAATTGACGGGTTTACCCTCGGTGTGTCTTATGTTTGGTCGGCGCGGTCCTCCAGTGAGAAAACCCAAAAATTTCATAATCATAAATAAAATAATAAAATATATTATTTTATTTTTTAAATGATTATAACTCACAAACAGTAACTCGGAATGAAAATCTTAGACCACCTATGTACTTGTGGGGATATACTCTCTTTATGCAGATACTAACATTGTTCAGCACAAGACACTAGTGAATTTTATTTTTTGTCCGTAAATAAAATAATTGATAATTATATATTTTATTGTAAAATCCATAACTATTAAATGTTAACTCATATTGGAAATCTGAGAGTACTGTTGTGTTCATTGGGGGGTGTTTCACTTAGGCAGAGCCTAACCTTAACCGACGCGGATCGGGAGGGACCGTAAATAATTTTCGGAACTTATTTTCGGGTGCGTTCAGTAAACGCTCAAGTGGTGTTTTGTAACTTTTGAACCAATGCTCAGAATTGAAATCAAAGGACACCATTGAACTCATAACACTGATGTTTAATTATGGAGACTTTCACCTCAACCACATTTGGTCGAGGGTGAGAGTTAGTTTTCATGTTTTTTGTGGAAATACAAATAAAATAAAGAATAACTTTTTATTTTATTTTTAACCTCCCAATTAAATTATTGGTGGTGGGGACCACCCGAACCCCCTTTTAATGTGGGGAAGTTCCTTGCATTCCTCCCATTTAATTGCACCAATGTAAATTAAATGTCTGGACCTTTCAAATACTAAATAAAAACATCATTGGAATTTAGGAAGGTTTCTTTTAATTGAACCTTCATAAATTCCATGATCATTAATTACTCCCCCTCTCCAATTTATATAGATTTCGGGGGAGCGGGGATTGGCATGACTTCACCATGAGATGAAGCTCTGATAAATTACCACGATGCCCAACACATGGAGGATGAAGCCAATTCCGGTGGGCGGTGACGAGCGACCCCGAACCACAAACCAAAGAACGACGATCGAGTAGCATCTTTGGAGGCTTGTTGCGGTGGCGACAAATGCCGACACTTCCTCAAATGAAGACACTCTCCAAAGAACATGAGGTAGTGTTTGTTATTTGTATATTCCTTACCCGTTCTTGACGTACTTCATGATTCAAGAATAAACAAACTGCTTGTTATCGATCTAACACACAAAGATAGAGTGGGTCAAACGAACATTGCTAGACCTCTCCGCAACCTTTGTGAGTTTTTATGGTCTTGAAATGATGGAGACAACCCGAGGAAAGTGCAGAGATCTTCAAAATGAAGAACGGGCCAACAGGGTGTGCCCGGTGACCTGAGGAACGTCACCGGTGGGGCTTGGGAACGGCGGCTGGCACTCCGACTGGCCGAAACGAAGGCGGCGGCGCGACCGTGCCGCTGGAGAAGGGTCATGGCCCGTCATCCACGATAGAGAAAGGGGGGTAGCCGATGAAAGCTAGCCACATGAAGGGGTAGCCAGCGATAGCCAACCGTGTGAAGGGGCGGCGGCGCGTGTCCGCGCCCCCTGACGGAGAAGGGTTGCAGCCTTGGGCCACGACAGTGAGGGAAGGGTGGTCTGCTCGCTGCCTGCCGCCAGAAAAGGTACAACGCATGATCACGCGGCGTGGAAGAAGGATGGCTGACGGCCAGCCACAACACCGCGAGAAACCATGGTCCGACGCCCGCGCGGGCTGGGTTGCCTAGTGCGGGCCACCTAGTGGGTCGAGCCGCGCCAGCGGGCCGGGTGACACTGGTGGGCTTGGAAGGGCCCAATCGGCCAGACCGGACCCAACGCGTCGGGCCAGACCCTGGGTCCGGCCGGGTCAACCCGAACCAAATCGGTTAGGCCCAGGCTGGGTGGGGCCGGGTCGGTCCCATTGGTTCAGACCGGACCAAGACCTACTTCGACCCTTTTCGCTCTTTCAGTCATATCATGAGCTACAAGAATCTGTTTGACAAACCATCTATAGTGCCAAAAACCTTGGATCGAGACGATCCTTTTGGTATACTCCACTTGAGTTTTGAATAAAGTTGGAGTACATCCATGTTGGATCGAACCCCAAATCCAACTGGTCCCTCGGAGCGGAAATACTAATAACTTACAGACCAGGAAGCCGATTGACGCACTGTTAGTTGCATTGGGTCCCTTTTGACATGAAAGACCATTGGAATACTTCTACATGGGACTTCATGGCAGTTGGAGTATCAACCTGTGGTGTCACACCTGCCTTTGTCAAATAGATTTATTTCTATTATTTATCTTTGCATCATGTGTTTTTTCGACGTTTGGGTAAGACCTGGTTCAAATTTTTTATTTTTGTAAAGTTTTGAAGGTTTTAGGCCAGTGTGTGAACACTGTGCGTTGTAGAAAAAGTTATACGGTCAGTTGGATACCCATGCAGTCACTACTAGATTAAGCAGAAGCCACCGCATGGCCCGCACATAGTCGACTGAGCCGTGTGGGGAGACCATGCAACCGCCCACCTTTAAGGTTAATTAAATTTGTTGGTTAGGTGGTTATGTAATGAAACCTTTAAACGTGACAAAACTGATATATATATATATATATAAATTATCAATGAATGTGTTATAAATATATGTTATTATTATTTTTATTATTTAGTTTTTAAATTTTGATTGTAATTATTATTATTAAAAATGTCTTAAAATAAATTATTAATGTTATTAAGGATTTAGTATTTTTTTATTGTTGTTATAAATATTATATTATTACGATTTTAATGGTTTTATTTATTTATTTTATTTTTATTTTTAATTTTATTTTATTTTTATCTCAAATTTTTTAGCTTTTTTTAGAGTTTACCCCTTGAGTGTGTATAGTGCAGGCGGTGCCCCCCCCCTCATGTCTTCCTCCCTGAGGCAAAGGCCACCCCCAATGCTCATCCTGTCACCCAGTACCCACGCTCCTCCTACCGCTGCACTACCCTCTCCCGGCCAGGCATTCTCCAGCCACCCTTCATCCACCACCCGCGTCCAGTCCACCCCTCCTACTTCAGCTGCGCACCCACGAGCAGCACTCTGACCCCAGCATTCCCCTTCTCTTCTCTACCTCCTGCGAATCATCCAACCAGCCGGTTGCCTCCTCGTTTGCTCTCCCTCCAGCTGCCGACACTACACCGACATTGCACCACCTTCTGCGTGCCACCCTACTATCCGACCTCCAACCCACTACCATTAAGCGCATCCCCCTTTTGTCCAGCGCAAACCCTTCCAACGTCGCCCTCCTCCCATCGCCATCACACCCCTGTCCAATCGGCCCTCCTTGTGGTTCAACTCCCGACCATCGCTGACTACCCTACTAGCTTTGTCAGCCCCATGTGTTCTCTTTACTACTCTACATTACCGTCCAGAACCCCTGTCGTTTCATGAACCCCCACAACCCACACTACTCCCCCCTCTCCGGCCGAAAAAAGACATATGCCGCCTTCCTCTCCTACGCGTGCAACCTCTCCGAAGACCGTGACCTCAACGATGTCAATCTCTTTTGGCGGTGAATCCCCTTTCAGATTGATATTAACATCATTGGGGTGCGAAAAATGTGCGTTTGAAGTTGCGCTTTGGAATTCCAGAAGTATCATCATTATTGAGGTTACAACCCTTTTCTTATGCCTCTCTAAATTAAGTTTACTCTATTTACTTGAGGATCACACCTCTCAGGTTTCTAGATATTTTTTGTTGTTGTCAAATTGATTATATCATGTTGAAATTGTTGGTTCTCCCTTTTCTGGATAATTATTTCATTCGGTTAATTAATTTTACGTGATTTGTGATTGATTATATTAGTGCAAAATTGTTTTTCTTTTTAAGAGAGTTTAGTTTGTGTTTGATGTCTTTTCAAGAAAATGTACATTTAGTTTTTTAGCAATGAAAGTCATGTGTTTTCTATTCTGGCATGTTGAGGATGTGCAGCTGATCATAATAGTGGTTTTGAAGGGGCTTTGGGTGTGTAAGGCTGTGGGTTTCTTTGGAAATGTACATTAAATTTTATAGTGGTTTATTAAATAGTGCATATTGTGTGATTTTCATGTTGAAAAAATGTCAATGTGGTGTTTGCGTTGATAGTTTTTCATTTGAATTATTTTAAGTCTGTGTTAATGTATTTTAGTTATCATTGCGGTTGCAGTGCGTTGACAAGATTATTCCACAGTCCTGCAATCGTCATCTAGCGTGTGCTTGTGCGCCCATGTGAGGTGTTTCACATCATCATGATTGGTTTGTGAACAGAGGTAGGTCCCCCACTACACTCGCCTTTAAATTCAGAATTTATTAATTTCTTGATATTTTATTAATCTTAATTAATGGGAAACAAAATAAGATAATTAAATTTTAAATGATTATTTGGTGTAAAAAGAGACATTTATTTTATACATGACACTTGAAATATTTTTTTGATGAATGAACACCCAGTAGTGAAAGAATTCCCATTTAAACTTTAAACATAATTCAAATAATTTCAAATGTAGTTATTCTTTATTGATAAATGGTTTCTTTTGAAGCGTGAACAAATGTTTTGGTTTCCTTGAGAAATGAGGATTTTATTTAAAATTGGTGAACGCCCATATGGTACTTTAATAAAATAAATTATTTTGGAAAACTCTCTTTGGGGTGACTTAGGGGTGATCTTTGTTGTATGTTGACTGCATGAGTTGTGTGTGATGTTTGTGATACTTGATTGACTTTGTTGACTCACCCCTTTCCTTTTTAGTTTACGTGTTGACAAGGGAACCTGGAATTGTAAGTGAATCTTTTGAGAACGATTGCTGCACTAGCTTTGATTACACACTGGCTAGTGGCCCTTAGTACAGATTATACTCTGCTAGGGGATTGGGCCCCTCGGTTAGGCCATATAGGGAAACACCGGGTTTTTGGGAGTTATGACGTCATCGAGAGTAGGCATGCCTTCAGGATGAGTCACATGTATGGTACATTCTAGATTGTTCAAAAGCTCCTAGGTTGGACCCCTGTTTTCTTTAGTGTTTATTTTTATGTGGTAGACGATTGAGAGGTCTAGTTCGGTTGTTGGCCTTTGTGTGTCACTTCATTTCCATTGCCCTTTGTGTGTGTTGGGTGTTGTGTGTGATTTTCCATTTGACTAACAACTAAAATTTGGATTTCTAAATTGTTCGCAAAAAATGTTTTAAAATTCAATGCACCTATTCCTTTCAAACATTAAACTTGTCTTTAAATTAAAAAGGGAAATGGACTATTACATGTTTTAGAAATGAAATCATGTGTGGAAACCAATATTTTATATAATTTAGATCAAACCAAGAATTATTAAATTCTTCATTTAAAGGTAGTGCATTGGTAATAGTTTGTTTGGTACCCCTATTGAGTTTTAATAATCACACCTATAATGTTTTCCTGTTTTTAGTTTCCTTGCAGGTTTGACATGAGAATTCTCACAATGGGAAAGACTTGGTTGTGGTTTGGAGAGTGACCCTTGAGGTCAAGAGGATTTTTTTGCCGTGGCTAGATTAGTTGGTTGTTGTTGATCATTATTTCATTTCGTGTTGTTTATTTACTTTGCGTTTTTTCTATTTTCATTCCACTACTTTATTCATTTTTTGGGCGAAATCGTTCCCCTGTTGTTCTCTGTTGATTCCCTAGCACTTGTTTCCAACCAGTGAGGATCCTGAAAGCCTCTTGGGCCATTTCACGGACCGGCTCAGGTGACAGGTTTAGGGTCGACCCGGGTTGGTTCGTGAAAAAATGGTATCAGAGGAGGTCGGATATAGAGAAAACCTTGTTTTCCTGAGCTCCCATTGTTATTTGGGGTTGTCAGGGTAGATGGAGTAGAATTTCTAGGACTTGAGGTGTATGGATGAGAAAGATGTCATGAACCCATGCTCGTTCCGAACCTTGGGTTACTATGGGATGTCTGGGTTGTTGGTGTCTTTTTGTTCCTTTGAATTGTTTTATATAGGGAAATGAATTGAAAGTTAGGCAAGTGACCTCCATGCGCTCTCATAGTCAAGAAAGCCATGTGGGTCTGGGGACATTACCATAGAGTACTCCTTGTAATGGTGGCATGACTAGCGTATGGCCACCTACCATTCGTCTAAGTCATCCATCAACACTAGTTTTCCCTAGTAAATTTCTTGGGTATTCTTTAATTCTAAAAACTATTTGTAAAGTTTTATTTCGGAATATTTAGAATGTCAAATTTGAAATGGAAAAGACAATGGTTTGATCCTGATCCTTATTTTCTAGTTTCTTAGTGTTCTCCCCCACGATAGTTTTATGAATGATCAAAGTTAAATTTTGGGTGGTGCACCCTTATAAAATTATCTTATTGATCAACCTATGGACTATGTTATAAAATTTAGGAAGTTTAACCCTCCCCTCTTTTATGGTCAAGAAGATACACTTGAGGTGGAGGAGTGGTTGCGGATGATTGAGAGGAAATTTAGATTCATTGGGTCACCTGAGTCATTGAAGATGAAGTTGGATACCTTTATGGCTGAAGAGTCCAGCCTGGAAATGGTGGAAGTCTGTGTCTTGAATTAATCCTCGAGAAGATCTCAATTATGAATTCTTCAAGTCTTCGTTCATCCAACAATACATCTCTTAGTTGATGAAGATGTGGAAGAGGATGGAGTTGTGTTGTCTTGAGAAGGGTGTTGAATCAGTATTAGAATTCAATCGACATGTCAAGACCTAGTTCCATGCGACTAATGGTTTGTTGCAAATGATCCCGAGAAGGCTTGACAAATTGAGTCTAGACTCTAACATGAACTATTGTCAATGGTGGTAGAGCTCAACCTATCCACCTTCTTGGATTTTGTGGGGTAAGAATTTATTGTTGAAGTTTAATTAGCAGGAGGTCATGAGGTGGAAAATCCTTTCTCGACCATAGGATGTAGTGGAGAGGGTAGCGACAGGAAGAATGAGAAGAGACCGGATGCTGGTGGCTCTAGTAGAGGAATCAAGAGGCCTTTAGACCTTTGGTCATCTTCTTCACAGCACAATGTCGTGATCTGTCACCAGTGTGGTAGGCATATTCACAAGAGGCCGATGTGACCGAGTGGCCTAAGACACTACCAAATTTGTGGATTTCTGGGTCACTTGCAGCGATTCTGCCGAGGTGTTTCCAAGAAGTGCACTAAAGACAGACCTGGCTCATCGAGGGTCACCTCAGCCCTTCAGCAAGATTGGGGAAATGTTTTTGATCAGCTTGGGGTTTTCTACTTGTAGTGTTCCCTGGATGTAGTGGTTATCTTTTGTGGTGTTTTGTGGTGTTTCTTTTTTTCCTTCATTTGTATGAATGGTTATTATCAAACCTCTTTGAAACCATTATTTTGAATGAAAGTGAGTTTGGTAAAATTTTGGTTCGTGGTTATGATTGTGAATTTTTGAAGTCTGACTATGAGGAAATAGATGCTTCAAAAATTGGTGCTCCCGCCATAGCTTCCAGAGTGATGCTTGCGCGTAGTCAGGAGAACCCCAATGGTGAAAATGGACACTGTTTAATCTCGATCCTTAGTGTCACATGGTTTATGTTTTTTTGAGGGTGCGAAATTGTTGATATGACATTGCTGGTAGTTCTGATGCTCGATCCATTGGTCCCTTCCCTTATTCCCCCTCATGGTGGGGGGTTTTGGATCGTATGCGAAGTTTTAATGTTCGATAAATCTCGTCAGTTATTATGGTGGAGAGATCCACACTGGGTCTCATAGAGTTACACCTAAAATAATTTAGTGATAGCCTGATCCTTATGGTGGGGTGTCTGGTTGGGCCTCCCCTTTTTAGAATCAGAGTTAATTTTTATGTATCGTTTTGTGGCGGGTGGGCTTGTGCAGAACCACCTAATCCTAAGTTCTTTCTCTTGAGTAAACATTTGTATTTGAGTACACCCAATAGTTCTGTTGGAATAAAATTATGGGAATAAACAACTAAAGAGGTTTAGGTTCATTCCTTTGTAGAAATGAATGGTTTGGGATCTACTTGGTGACGACTAACATGATCATGTTTTATGGATGAGTTGTGTGTCATGGGTTTTTAGTGTCTGTTTGGATCGATCAACTGAAGGCACTTGAAATTTTGGACGTGCGTTACACTTAAGGAGAATCTTCATTTGGTCTATGTCTTGTTGTGGCTTTCCTGGGGTAGAAAGCATTATGGTGGAGATATTTTTCACACCGGCCTTTTTCAAATAATTTTATTTCTATTATTTATCTTTGCTTCAGGTGTTTTGTGAAAGTTCGGGTAAGACCTGGTTCAAATTTTTGATGTTTGGAATGTTTTGCAGGTTTTAGGCTGGTGTGCGAACACTGTGCGTTGTATTGGAAGTTATGCGGTCAGTTGGATACTCATGTGGTCACTACTGGAGTTAGAAGGAGCCACCACATGGCTCGTGCATGGTCAACTAAGCCATGTGGAGAGACCGCCCAACCGCCCACCTTTATGGTTAATTAAATTAGTTGGTTAGGTGGTTTTGTAAAGAAACATTTAAATGTGACAATGTTGATATATATATATATATTTAAATTATCAATGAATGTGTTATAAATATCTGTTATTATTATTGTTATTATTATTTTTTATTAAATTTTGATTATAATTATTATTATTAGTAATGTCTTAAAAAATTATTAATGTTATTAAGGATTTACTTTTTCCATTATTGTTGTTATCAATGTTTTATTAATATTATAATTATGGTTTTATTTATTTATTTTTATTTTATTTTTATTTTTATTTTATTTTTATGTCCATTTTTTTGTTATAATTTTTAGGGTTTACCCCCTGAGTGTGTGCAGTGCAGGAGGCCCCCTTCTCTTGTTTTCCTCGATGACGTAAAGGCCTCACCCTAGCGCTCCTCCTGCCGCCCATCACCCACCCTCCTACTACCAGCGCACTACCCTCTCTCGGCAGGGCATTCTCCAACCACCCTTCATTTTCATCCCGCATGCGGCCCACCCCTCCTACTTCAGTCGCGCACCCACGAGCAGTGCTACGACCCCAAAGTTCCCCTCATCTTCTCTACCTACTGTTCGTCTTCCAACATGCCAGTTGCCTCCCCATCTGCTCTCCCTCCATTCCGTTGACACTACATCGGCCTTTCACCCCCTTCTACGTGACACCCAATTGTCCGAACTCTGACCCACTACCAGCCGGCGCAGACCCTTTTGTCTAGCGTGAACCCTTTTTACGCAACCCTCTTTCTATCACCAGTGCACACCTATCCGAACGACCCTCCTTGTGGTGCAACTCTTGACCATCACTAACCTCCCTCCCAGCTCCGACAAACCCATGTGTTCTCTTCCCTGCTCTCCATCACCATCCAGAACCCCCGTCGCATCATGAACCCCCCATAACCCACACTACTCCCTCCTCTTCGGCTGATACAAGACAACCGACACCTTCCTCTTCTGCACATGAAGCCTCTCCGATGACCTTTACCTCGCCAATATCCATCTCTTATGGCAGCGAATCCCCTTTCAAATCGATATTAACATCATTGGTGTGTAAACAAAGTGCATTTGAAGCTTCTCTTCGGAATTCTGGAAGATTCTTCATTCTTATGGATGGATCCCATTGCTTACACCTCTCAAAATTAAGTTTAATTTGTTTAATTTAGGTTCACACCACATAGGTTTCTAGAAATTTTTATGTTATTAAATCGATTATATCGTGTTGAAATTGTTGGTTCTCCCTTGTTTGGATAATTTTTTCATTCGGTTAATTAATTTGATGTGTTTTGTGATTGATTAGCTTAGTGCAATTTTTTTTTTCATTTTAAAAGAATTTAGTTTGTGTTTGATGTATTTTCAAGAAAATATGCATTTAGTTTTATTTCAGCAATGAAAGTCATGTGTTCTCTATTTTGGCATGTCGAGGATGTGCGGCTGGTCATTATAGAGGTTTTTAAGGTGCTTTTGGTGTGTAAGGTCGTGTGTATCTTTGGGATGGTTTAATAAATTTTAAATTGGTTTAATAAATAGTGTAAATGGTGCGATTTGCATGTTGAAAACATGTCAAGGTGGAGTTTGTGTGGTTTTTTTTCGTTTTAATTCTTTTAAGTTTGTGTTTATTTAGTTTAGTTATATTTTCGATTGCAGTACATTGACAAGTTTTTTTCATAGTCCTACGATCGTCAGCTTACGCGCTCGTGTGAGGCGTGTCGTGTCATCATGATTGGTTTGCGAGCTGAGGTAGGTCCCCCACTGCACTCACCATTAAATTCAAGAATTATTAATTGATTGATATTTTATTAATCTTAATAAATGGGAAATAATATATGAAAATTAATTTTTAAATGATAATTTAGTGTAAAAAGAGCCTTTTGTTTTATACACGACACTTGAAATATTTTCCTGATTAATGGACACCTTGTAGTGAATGAATTACTGTTTGGCCTTTAAACATAATTCATTGAATTTTAAATGTAGTTATGGTTATTGAAAAATGGTTTCTTTTGAAGCATGAAAAAATGTTTTGGTTCCCTTGAGAAATGAGGATTTTCTTTAAAATTGGTGGAGGCCCGTTTGGTACTTTAATGAAATAAATTATTTCGGAAAACTCTATTTGGGGTGACTCAGGGGTAATCTTTGGCATACATTGACTGCATGAGTTGTGTCTGATTTTTGTGCTACTTGATTGTCTTTGTTGACTCACCGCTTTCATTTTTATTATACGTGTTGAAATGGGAACCTGGCATAGTATGTGAATCTTATCAAAATGATTACTTCACTAGTTTAGATTACTCACTAGCTAGTGGCCCTTTGTACGGATTATACTCTACTAGGGGATTAGGTCCCTCGGTTAGGCCATATAGGGAAACACCTGGCATTAGGGCATTATGATGTCATCAAGAGTAGGAACGCCTTCAGGACGAGTCACATGTATGGTACGTTCTGTATTGTTCACGAGCTCCTAGGTTCGACCCATGTTTTCTTTAGTGTTCAATTTTATTTTTATGTGGCGAATGATTGAGTTTTCTAGTTCAGTTGTTGGCCTTTGTGTGCCACTTCTTTTCCATTTCCCTTTGTGTGTGCTAGGTGTTGTGTGTGGTTTTCCATTTGACTAAGAAATAAATTTGGATTTCTAAATTGTTCTCAAAAAATGATTTAAAATGCAATGCACCTCTTCTTTTCAAACATTAAACTTGTATTTAAATTTAAAAGGTAAATGGATTGTTACTTGTTTTTGAAATGAAAGCGTATGTGGAAACAAATATTTTATATAATTTAGTTCAAACATGGAATTATTAAATTCTTTATTTAAAGTTAGAGCATTGGGAATAGTTTTTTGGGAAAACCTACTGAGTTTCAATACTCACCCCTATAGTGTTTTCCTATTTTTAGTTTCTATGCATGTTTTACTTGAGCTTTCTCACCGTGGGTGACACTTGGTTGTGGTTTAGAGAGTGACTCTTGAGGTCATGAGGAGTTTTGGTAGTGGCCAGGTTAGTTGGTTATTTTTTATCATTCATTCTTTTCATGTTGTTTATTTTCATTGTGTTGTTCTATTTTATTTTTTATACATTATTCATTTTTTGTGGGAGAAATTGTTCCCCTGTTGTTCTCTGTTGATGCACTGGCACTTGTCACCAGCCCAGGAGGATCGGGAATGCCTCTCAGTCCCTGTCCCAGAGCGACTCGGCTTACAGGTTTAGGGTTGAACCGGGATGGTTTTTGACATGTGGGTTGAGGAGCAGACCTTCCTAATATCAAGCAAGCTTTGTGCGGGAACCTGCTGGCAAGATGGACATGAAGAAAGAACATCGATCCTGTGTGGGTCAACATCTATTAGATCCTGTGTGGGTTAGAGCTCAGCGATCCTATGTGGGTCAGCAAATACTGATCTTGTTTGGGTCAGATCCTATGTGGGACAACACTCAATGATCCTATGTGGGTCAATGCATATCGATCCAATGTGGGTCAGATCCTGTGTGGGTCAGCGGGGGTTAGTTACCTATCGATCCTATGTGGGTCAAAAGTAGTGATACTTAACAGAATAAGATGATATAGCCTTCGACTAATCATCTGTACTTCTATACTTATGTTACACATGGTGGGAGATGAGTCCTTACCTTTGTGGTGATACCTTTTCAGTATTATTCTGTGTGGCATACCTGTGTGGTACATTCATTCGTGGTGAAACCTTAGTGGTATTCTTCTGTGTGGCATACCTGTGTGGTACTTTCCTTGATGGTGATATCATTGTGGTATTTTTCTGTGTGGCGTACCTATGTGGTACTTACCTTCGCGGTGATACCTTTTTGGTATTTTTCTATGTGGCCTACCTGTGTGAAACTTACCTTCGTGGTGATACCTTTTTGGTATTCTTCTGTGTGGCACACCTGGGTGGTACATACCTTCGTGGTGATACCTTGGTGGTATTCTTCTGTGTGGCGTACTTGTGTGGTACTTTACTTTGTGGTGATACCTTTTTAGTATTACTCTTTGTGGCATACCTGCGTGGTACTTTACTTCAGGTGATACCTTTGTGGTATTCTTCTATGTGGCGTACCTATTTGGAACATACTTTTTTTAGTGATACCTTTCTGGTATTCTTCTGTGTGGCGTGCCTTTGTGGTACTTATCTTCATGGTGATACATTTTTGGTATTCTTCTGTGTGGTGTACCTTTGTGGTACTTACCTTCATGGTGATACAATTGTGGTATTCAATGTGTGACGTTGCCTTTTTGGAACTTACCTTTGTGGTGTTACCTTCATAGTATTCCTTCCTTTGGGAATCCATTGAGATTTGGGATTTTTATTTAGACCTTGTGTTTCCTCATGAATGAGATGGGTATACTTGATAACTTATGTATATGTATGGGAATATACCTAATTAGGGATAACAGTTGATTTCATGCTTTGTGATTTATCCTTTGTGGATTTTGAGTGACCATCGGGGGTCTCAGGGTCCCTACTGAGTATCGTTATACTCACCCTTGCACGGGCTATGCCCTCACCTTGTTGTGTTTGGTGTAGATGATGAACAATGCTGACTGAGGACAAGGGTACCAAGACTAGAGGTAGCTCGGAGGTGGATATTAGATGAGGCGTACCAGGTAGATGATCGTATGAGAGTTGTACCTACACTTCGGGTATGATCCTTTTTGAGTGTTCACAAGAGTTGTTCAGTTTACTTGTAATTTCCAGTTTTCTTGTACTTTCCAGTTGGTCTTGTATTCTGGCCCCATTTACTTACTGTTCACACTCTTTTTACTATTTAGTTTACTCGTGTTCATATCTTGATTTGTGCTTGGTTGCGTGAGTTTTTAGGTTATAAAGGAAATGCCTTCCTAGTTTTAGGGAATACGAATTCGGTGCTAGTCACCAGCCTCGGGCCTGTGGAAGGAAGGCTTTGGGTAGTAACAGCATGGGCCCCAAGGGACAGGTCATGACAAATTGGTATCATAGGAGTTAGTTCTACTTTGGAAAATTGGACTTTTATTTTTTTAACGGCAATCGTGTTAAGTGTAGTGAGTGTGGTTATCAGTTTAGGGAATCCAGTGTTGGTGTGGCGGCTGATGTATCCATACACCTGGACCCTGACTTTTGAATTCTGAATTAGTGCATGAAAACCCTGGTTGCGTGTGTGTTTTGAAAAGTTTTCTTGTGTCATCTTGAGTGAACTCACTAGGTATAACTTAATGACCATGGAACACCTTTTCCTTCTCAGGATGCCGCTACGTAAACAACCAGCTAGGATTCTTGAGAGATTACACGATGACAGCCCACCAAGTGACAAGGCTCTGGTGCAGGACCCTCTTACTATGTTGGAACCTTTGGGTGGTGTACCAGAAGCACCACCACCCATTGGGAAGAAGATACCACCAGGTGCACTGGCGGATGGTTCATGCTGATTGAGCGTGTTTCATGAGTTCTAGTAGAAGAGGACTCCGAGGTTTCGAGGTGACACATATTCCCAGGCAGTTGAGGGCTGGTTGGAGGCAGTTGTTAGAGTTTTCCACCTAGTTGAGACACCAGTAGAGAAAATAGTGATCTTAGCTACTAGTGTTTTTCAGTGAGTGGCCCTAAGGATGGTATGCATAGAGATGAGACATCCGTACATGGACCATTACTTAAGATAATACTTTCAGGTAGTGTGTCACCTATATCACTACCCATTGGTTAGTAGTTACAACCGGCAGTACCGGTAGAGGAAACATATAGGCTTAGTGCCTTACGTGTGATTCAACATCAGATACCCCTCAGGTTTGGAAGCTTGACTTACTCACAGGTGGCTGAGGACTAGCATGAAGAAGTGGCTGAGAGTTCTCTAGAGATTCTATATCATCAGAATGATGACATGTCGGTAGCTGAGTATTCATCGAGGCACACTGATCATTCCTAGAACTCGATGAATATGATACAATCAGTGTTTCGAGGCTCGGGATTTTGAGCACATCATGTTTAAGGACCTACGAGCCAACATTGTTCCACTATGAATTTCCTACTTATGTTGGGGTGATAGAGAGTACCTTTGTGGTTGAATGTTCTTTGGCTGAGAGGATACAACTAGTGAATGTTAATAGTGGGAAAATAGGAATCTAGCACTAGTCTTATAGATTTGGGCATGTAAAAATATTTTGGGAAGATGAAGTGTTAGGGACAGATGAATCTGCACTGCTGCAAACATGGAAGCATAGCTAAGGGAGCAGCATGAGGTGGGGTACATTTCAACATGTTACAACCACCCCCAATTGTGGTCCCCTCTAGGCTAAAGGAGCTGGAGGTTAGGGGAAGAGAGAAGCTACATGCAGTCAAGGAGTGCGACCCAAGGCCTCTAGGGATGATTCGACGTATGGTTCATGTCTACTAATAACTGCAGTATCAATAGACATAGGTACAAATCATTCCTTCCTTCCACGAATCTTTTCCAAGACCAAGAGTTTCCAGTTAATCCATTGATTGACCCTCATGTCCAGAGAAACCTTTGGGAGTAGACTCAATAATCACACTTATGCCGACAGTGTGATCTAACCCTTGAGGTGAGTGTTTCAGTTGGAACCTCTAGGTGGCAGCGTCGAGGCATTACAAAAATAGTTTTGGTATGGAATATACATCCACAGTTCATTCGTAGAATGACGGTATTAGGA
The DNA here is from genome assembly GCA_963277665.1 of Viscum album. NCBI lineage: Eukaryota > Viridiplantae > Streptophyta > Magnoliopsida > Santalales > Viscaceae > Viscum > Viscum album. The sequence goes on along the minus strand of OY728163.1, from coordinate 1,202,594,176 downwards.
AAAAAGGTTGTGGTTTCTCTACAACATTGGAATGAGGTTTTCCTTGGTCAACGAAAACGGAAACCCGAGAAGCACATGATAAACTCATGCATAGGAGGGTGCATCCAATTACGCTTGAGTTTGCCAGACATACCATCATCGCATCAAGAGTTTTTAGTTTTTAGTTCCAAATAGGAGTGGTAGAGCATGGGGACACCTTTTAAAAATATGTTTCCAGAATTACCTCCCCATAGGTAGAGGGACTTTTGGTTTGGATGGGTACTACCAGTGATTTGGAATAGACCTCTGCAGGGTAGTAGCACCCTTTTCAGCATTGAAGAAGAAGGTGGAACCGTTCCTATGGACAAAGAAGTTTCAACAGAGCTTTTAGAAGTTGAGACAGTGATGATGTCTAGAGATCCTCTAGGACTATGACTTTTAGATAATCTTTACTCATGGGAAGGAGAACGTGATAGCAGACACACTCAGTAGGAGGTTTGGTCAGCAGTTGCTGACTGAGCCATCAGAGAAGATAGTCTCACTTTAGATATCCTTCATGGATAGAGATGTAGAAGCTTACCTTCAGTCTATAGCTGTCACACCCCCAATCCATCAGTGAATTCCAGAGGAACAACTTGGGGGCATTGATAGCAACCCTCGACGTGCTCAGATATCCTCAGGGCATTCACCTGATGGATTTTATGATGGTGGGGAGCACGTCGTCCTCTTCGGAGGACATACCATGGCCCAAGTGGTACTTTGAGAGAAGGTGTTGAGGGAGTTCCATAAGTCCCCTCTGGCGGTACATCCTGGTGTGGTGAAGATGTACCAGGACCTCCGACATTAGTACATGTGGCTAAGGAAAAATAAAGTAGCGACAGTGTTTGTATCATGATATCTCACTTTCCAGAAGTGAAGAATGCAAATGGATTGCATAAGTATTATCCTGACAGGATACGGAGACCCTTGGAGTTCTTGTAGGGGGACCATGTATTCTTGTGAGTCTCTCCTCAACAGAGACTATAGAGATTTGTCCAAGGGGGAAAGTTATCACCGAGGTTTATTGGTCCATTATGGATACTCCAAAGGATAGGCGAGGTAGCATAACTCTTGGATCTTCCCCCACATTTGGAGAGAGTGTGTGACATCTTCCATGTATCCCGGCTGAGGGGATACGTGCATGAACCATCTCACATCATCAACCACGTCGAGATAGACTTAGAAAATGGGGTGTTGTTTACAGTGGTTCCAGTGGAGATTGAGGATCGAAAGGAGTGGGTCCTTTGTGGGTAGTCGATACCTCTAGTGCACATACACTGGCAGCACGGGAACCTCCAGGAGAGAACATGAGAGTAGAAGGCTCAAATTCATGCTTAGTACCCTCTTTTGGTTGTTTTTCCATTGTTTTGGATTTCGAGGATTTAAATCCCTAAGGTGGGGAGAATGTAATGTTCCATGAATTCTATATAGTTTTTTTAATTATATAGAATTATTTCTAAACCAAAAAATCTGATGGTGCATGATTCTGAGGCCCGGAGTGCCTGCAACGATCCATCAAGGTTTTGTAACGCTTTAATTAGCACGCATAAGCAGTTTTCCTGAAAAAGTAGAATAACTATTAAAAGGTTTCCTAGATCAGAAATCAGAGGGCACCTTTGTGTTCAGAATGGACAGTTTACCCTTGGCAGGACTTATGTTTGGTTGGAACGCGCATACAGTGAGAAAACCAAAAAACTGAATTATCATAAATAAATAATTAAATAAATTATTTTATTTTTCAAATGCATATAACTCACAAACGGTAAATCAGATTGAAAATATGGGACCACCACTGAACTCATGAGGGTATACCCTCACTAGGAAGATACTAAAATTGGTCAGCGCATGCCACCAGTGAAAGGTAGTTTTTGGATGTAAATAAAATAATTAATTGACAATTATTTTATTGTAAAATCCACAACTTTTAAATTGTAATTAAGATTGGAAATCTGAGAGTACATTTGGGTTCGTTGGGGAATGTTTCACTTAAACAGAGCCTAACCTCGACTAGCACAGGTCAAGGGTGACTATAAATAATTTTCTGAACTTTTTTTCAGGTACTTTCAGAAAATGCGCAAGCAGCGTTTTGTAACTTTTCAATCGGTGCTCAGAATTGAAATCTGAGTACACTGTTGAACTCGCAGTGCTGGTATTCACTTAAGGACACTTTCACCTCGACTGTATTTAGTCAAGGGTGAAAGTTAGTTTTCGTGTTTTTTGTGGAAATAAATATAAAATAAAGAACAACTTTTTATTTTATTTTTAACCTCCCAATTTAATGCTTGGTGGTGGGTACCACCCGAACCTCTCTTTAATGTGTGGAAGTATCTTGAAATCCTCCCATTTAATTGCGCAAATGAAAATTAAATGGATTGACCTTTCAAATACTAAGTAACAACGTTTTTGTAATTTAAAAATGTTCTTATTAATTGAACCTTCATAAATTACACGATCAATACTTACCATCCCCCTATCCTATTTATATAGAGATTGGGGGGGGGGGGATTGGGATGACTTCACCAAGCGACAAAGCAGTGGAAAAGTGCCGCGACGCCCAAAACTTGGAGGACGAGGCCGGTTCTGGTAGGCGGTGATGAGCGACCTCGAACCACAAACATAAGAATGATGATCGAGCAGCGTCATTGGAGGATTGTTACGATGACGAAAGACTACCACACATCCTAAAATAAGGACTCTCTCCAATGAACCTGAGGTAGGGTTTGTTATTTTTATACCCCTTACCCTATTTTTGATGTACTTAATGATTCAATAATAAACAATCCGTTTGCTATCATTCTAATGTGGAGAGAGAGACAACCAAACAAACATGGCCCGACCTCTCCATAACCTTTGTGAATTTTTATGGGCTTGAAATGATGGTGACAACTCGAGACGAGTGACAATATCTTCAAAATGATGAATGGGCCACTAGGAAAAGCCCAGTGCCCCGAGGTACATCATCGGTGGGGCTCCGGAATGGCGGTCGACACTCCGGCAGGACGCGACGAAGGCGGCGGCACGACCACGCCGCCAGAGAAGTGCCACAACCCATCAGCCTCAACGAAGAAAAGGTGGTGGCATGTGTTCGCGCCACCAGGTGGAGAAGGGCCACACCATTTTTACACGGTAGTGAGGGAAGGGTGGATAGATTGTTGTCGGCCGCAGGAGAAGGCATGGCATGCGACTGCACCACGCGGATGAAGGCTGACCGACCGGCCAGCCGCTGCACCGCGAGCCACCGTGGGTCGTCGCACTGTGTGCAGCTTCTTCGCGGGCCGCCGCACCGCAGGATGCCCAGTGGCCCGAACCGCGCTAGTAATTCGGGTCATGCCTGTGGTCTGGGCCCGGCTTAGTAGGTCAGGCAAGACCTAGGGTGCCAGACTGGACACAGGGCCGGACCCCAGGTCGGGAAAGGTCGACCCGAACCTGACCCGAACCAAGATCAACCCTTTTTTCTCTTTTATTAATACCGTGAGATATAGGAATCAATTTGACAAACCATCCATGGTTCCAAAAACCTTGGATCGGTACGGTCCTTTTGGTATACTCCAATTGATTTTTGGATAAAGTTGGAGTACATCTAGGTTTGATTAAACCCCAAATCCCACTAGGCCCTTGGAGCGGAAACACTAATAACTTACAGACCGAGAGTCTGATTGACACACCGTCAGTTGAGTTGGGTCCCTTTTTTCATGGTAGACCTTTGGATTATTTCATAGTGGGTCTTCGTGGCAGTTAGAGTATCAAATTGTGGATTGAAAAGAAGACCCTCTCAAAATAATGCGATCTTAGTGTGGGAACTCGGTGGCTGGATGTATGTGAAGAAAGAACATCGACTCTGTGTGGGTCAACATCTATCATGTCTTGTGTGGGTCAGCGCTCAGCGATCTAGTGTGGGTCAAAGCTTAACGATCCTGGGTGGGTCAGATTCTGTGTGTGTCAGCGCTCAGCGATCCTATGTGGTTCATTGCATATCGATCCTATGTGGGTATGATCCTGTGTGGGTTAGTGGGGGTTAGTTACCTATCGATCCTGTGTGGGTCATAAGTAGTGCTACTTAACAGAATAATGTGATCTGTCTTTTGATTAATCATCTGTACTTCTATACTTATGTTATACCTGGTGTGAGCTGAGTCCTTACCATCATGGTGATTATTTTGTGGTATTCTTCTATGTGGCATACCTGTGTGGTACTTTACTTCGTGGTGAAACATTGGTGGTATTCTTCTATGTGGTGTAACTCTGTGGTACTTTCCTTCGTGGTGATACCTTTGTGGTATTCTTCTGTGTGGCATACCTGTGCGGCACTTACCTTCATGGTGATATCTTTTTTGTATCCTTCTGTGTGGAATACATGTGTGGTACTTACCTTCATGGTGATACCTTTGTGGTATTCTTATGTGTGGCGTACCTGTGTGGTACTTAAATTCATGGTGATACCTTTGTGGCATTTTTCTGTGTGGCATACTTATGTGGTAATTTCCTTCCTGATGATACCTTTGTGGTATTCTCCTGTGTGGAATACTTGTGTGGTAATTTCCTTCATGGTGATACCATTGTGGTATTCTTCTGTGTGGCTAACCTGTGTGGTACTTACATTCGTGGTGATACCTTTGTGGTATTTTTCGGTGTGGCGTACCATTGTGGTACTCACATTTGTGGTGATACCTTTGTGGTAATCTTCTATGAGGCCTACTGATAAAACATAATTTTATAGAATATTTTATTGATAATATATGATATAAATTCCTCATAGTATGCTAAATATGTTCAATTATGAAATATTTTGGATTAGATCATTCATTTGAAAATTTGATGAAAATTCTAGTTTTACCCTTTTAAAAATCACTGTAGTGTTTCAGACAAAAATATATTTTTTAAATTATGTGGACATAAATTTTTTTAACTATATTCCTGAAATAATGGTCAAAAAATTCTATTCAGGACATGTTAGCCGGATTGGGCATTTGAGTGGAGTAAATGGGCAACGAAGACAAAGACAGACTAGACTATCTAGATTGGACATCACTTCACCATTTGGATCGTATCTTCTTTATCCAGGGTTGGATTGGACCCAAATCATGAGGGAATCCTAGTGATATTATTATTTACAAATCATCCTTCTATAAGGCTAGAAAGTTCACACCTTTTAGAGGTCAACTATGCGGTGCAAGTGGGATTAAAATATTTGGACGAATTTACCATTCACATTAAACTATGTTATGTAAACCTAGCCAACCAAAACTATATTTAAAATATGTTTTCACTATTTAGGGGGGCTGTTTGAGGCATTGAGAAGGTGTGGCTAAAAGGGTGTCTCTTGGGAGCCCCTCAAAACTCTTGGAAGAAGCAAGGCTTGTGCAAACCTCTCTTCCAAAAAGGCACTCCTCTCCTACCTTCTATTTGTATTTCTTTTCTTTCATGTTTGTATCTTGAATTTTTCTTTAATCAATCTTATGTGTTATTAAATTTTCTTCTTCTCTTAATATTCCTAATTGGGTTGAAATCAATAGTGGAGATGAGATTGGGTTCTACCCTTTCAATCCTTGCTCATGCACAACGTCTCCACGATGGCCACACTGCCCATGGAAGAATAGTTTTCTTAGTGATTGATCTATCTTCTACCCTCTACGTTTAATTATTTTGAATCATCGAGGTAATGTAATTCTCTTAATATGATCCAGAAATTCTGTTTTTAAATTATAAGAAACTGAGATAATAATTTAATAATTAACACAAAAACAAGCGAGGTCGAGATTTTGTGTAAATTGTGAGTGTGCGATCTTCATCGGTAATACAAGACCACACGGGATAAATTTGTAGAGTTCAAATATAATCCATAAACAAAATTCATCCTCATTTATAGAATAGATACGTGCTTTAATTAACCACTGTCCATTAGTTAACCTTAGAAAAACAATGAAAGTAGGGTGTTCCGATTGCATGTTCTGAAGCCAGCCTAGGGTTTAAGTAATTTCATCTGTGTGGTTAATTTAACTCTCATAGGGTTTGAAGGTTAAACAATTAGGGGATCATAATTAAGTGGATATTTATTTAAATGATAATGATTAATAATTAAATGAAGAGGTAGAGTTAGATCGATTATACCTTTTAAAATATTTTCTAAAGAAACATCTCCTTGTTGCGCCTTTTTAATCAAACTTAATTTCAAAATTGAAAACAAAAAATGAAATCTTCTTCCACCAAACTTATTCAAGTTTTATAAATGATTAAAAAATCCCCAAATCATTTCATGTAGTGTTTTAATTCTATTTTATTTTATTTTTAGAATACCTTTATGAAGTTATATTAATTTAGTTATTTCTTGAGAAACAACCTTGGTCAGCCACTCTACTGCACCTAAGTACCCAAAAACCACTAATCATTTGAGGGTGCCGAAGACAAAAAATTTCAAATTGGTTCCATTTTTTACAATCAAGGTAATTATTTAAACCAATTAGAGGTATTTATTTTATTTTACATTTATTCTCTTCCTCTCTTCTTTCTTCCTTCTTTACCCTATCTGAAATTTTTTCATCTCTTATTCTTCTTTTATTTTATTCTAATTCGTTTTGGACCATCCAATAAGACTTCTAATTATTATTTTAATATGGTAAAATTTACTTATTTTCATTTTTATTTGATTTATGACACAACCTAATCCCGAATATCTCTTAAAAATTGACCCTGAGATTGAATGCAGCCTTAGGGCTCGAATCATAGATTTTCAGTCTACAGGAAGTTTCAACATTCAAATAGTTGGAAAATTTCCCAACTCCAAGATAATTGAAATTGGAAACACATATAATTAAAAAATAAATCAAGAACCAATGGCAGAAAATAATGGAAATGATCTCCATAAAACTATTTGAGAATTGGCTGCACCAAATACTAACTATCAACCAAATTGTATTGCATACCCGAATCTTGAATTAGACATTGAACTGAAATATGGGTTAACTTGTCTTCTTGAAAAGTTACATGGATTATATGGAGAGGATCCAAACAAACATTTGAAAGAATTTAATGTGGTTGTGTCAACCCTTAAAACCAAAAATGTTTCTGAAGATCAAATAAATCTAAGAGCATTACCATTCTCACTTGATAGAGTTGTGAAAGACTGGATGTATTATTTACAACCTGAAAATGTATCTTGTTGGAACGATTTGAAACATCTTTTCTTGAAGATATTTTTTTCTAGAATCAAGGACCACATACATTTGTAAGGAGATATTAGGGTTTAAGAATTCCCAATGAAGTCCATGTATGATTACTAGGTGTGATTCAAGAAGATTTGTGCAAGTTTCCCACATCACCAAATCAGTAAGAAACTCCTCATAAAATACTTATATGAAGGGATCACACCTATAGAGAGGATCATGGTGGATGTTGTAGCTGGAGGAGCATTGGTGGACAAGACACCCATAGCTGCACGTGCGTTGATCGACAAAATGGCCAAAAACTCCCAACAATTTGATGATCGTGGTACATCACATGTCAGGGGAGTACATCAGGTAAGTCATTATTCTCTTGAGATTCATTTGATTGATACCAAGTTAGAATAATTGACAACTATTGTGAGGCAGATTGATTTAGCATAAAAGACATCCTAACCCCCTCCATCAAGGCCTTGGGGAATCTGCACTTAGATAAGCCACCCAACTAACTATTTCCCACAACTACAAGAGACATAGGATTGCACATCAGTATTCCCAGGGAGACCATATCTGCAGAAAAAATAGACATACCACTAAATCAATTTTGATTTATTTTCTCCAACATTCAACCAAGGGTGGAAGGATCAATTGGACATGAGGTATGGCTGTAAACAAAAACAAATGCCCCCTTTTCAACAAAACTTCTAGCCACCACCTCCTTACCAGCAGGGTTTCCAGCAACCCCAAAGGAGATTTGAAGCCCAAGTATCAACATGCTAGAAACAAGGGAATCCCCCAACCAAGGTAGATTCTAACACTGATGACCTTTTGAGGCAAATGGTTCTTAATCAATAGAATGAGCTGAAGAGTCAAGGTTCAAAGCTAAGGGAGTTGAAGACTCAAATGGGCCAGGTTTCCACTGCCATCCATGCACTGGTAAGTATGAATTATGGAAATATACCATTCCAACCTACTCCAAACCCAAGGGGGATGTCAATGCCATCACATTGAGAAGTGGGAAGAAAACTACTGATACATCTGCACCTATTTTTTAACCTGGATTCATCTCAAATCTGGAGAAGCCGTATTTTTTACCAATTAATGAGAAATCCAATGAGAAAGATAAAGGTAAGAAAAATATTGATGTTGTTCCTCATAAATCCCTTCCATTTCCAAATAGAGTTGTAAAAACCAATAATATGGATGAAGAGGTGATTCAAAAAAGACGTTTTGGATACATTCAAGTGTGTGGAGATCAACGTACCTTTACTTGAATCCATCAAGAAAATACTAAGGCATGCGAAATTATTAAAATAACTTTGTACCAATTGAAGAGGGATCAAGGAAAATGAGAGGATAAATCTTGTAAGGAATGTGTCAGCACTCATTACACCAACTCTAGAAATGCCGACAAAGTGAAAGGAACTAGGGACAATAACCATCCCATGCCCCATATGAGAGTTACGATTTTTTGATGCTCTTTCTGATTTGGGAGCTTCCATAAATGTGATACCTCACTCTGTATTCTCTTCTTTGGAGGTTGGTGAGCTGAAGTTGATGAGAATAGTGGTGCAGTTGGAAAATAGAGATACAACATATCCAGTGGGAGTTCATGAGGATGTACTTTTCTAAGTAAGATACATGATCTTTCCAGCATATTTCTACATGCTTAACATGGAGGATGATCAGGTAAGTTCTCATGCCCACATTATCTTATGTAGAACCTTCCTCAAAAATGAAAAAACAAACATAAATGATTTCAAGGGTACACTTTCCATGGAATTTGGGGACGAAGTTGTGGTATTTAATATTATGGATTCCATGATGTACCCCTTAGAGGATCATTCTGCATTTTTTATCTCCCATTTTGAACCATTAAATAAAAACCCTATGGAATTTGATTTTTCTATTCTTAGGGAGATTATGAGTATTGCTTCTAGTTTGATGTCTAAGAGTAATTCAAAACCTATTTCTAATGCACAAGAATATCTTATATTTGATTTTTAAATGGAATAATATTACGATTTTGATAATATGAACTCTAATTATGTCATAGAGGTTGAGTATACTGATGGATTTGATGCTTTATTCTTTGATATTCATGATGTATATTCTGATACTGATGCTCTTTGTGCACCTATTTTAGTTCCTTCTATGTCTCCATCCATACAACAACCCCTACACTGGAACACAATCCATTTCCACCAAATCTCAAATAATCATACTTGTTGAGTGGTGAGAAATTAACTTTCATCATTGCTATCAATCTCTCTTTTGAACATGAAGAAAAACATTTGAATATTTTGAGGGAGAACATCAGGGAAATTGGAAGGACCTTGGCTAACATATTAGGTATTATCCCCTCCATTTTCATCCATAGTATTCTTTTGGATGATGGGGCTAAACCAGTTTGGCAGTGACAAAGGAGACTCAATCCAACACTTTTGGAGGTTGTTGAAAAAGTGGTTGAAAAACTGATCGAGGCAGGTATAATCAATCCTATTTCAGCTTCCCGGTGGGTGAGTCCTATTCAGGTTATGCCTATGAAAAGTTGTGTTATAGTTGTAAAAAATGATAAAGAAGAGTTAGTTACGATGAGGGTATGAAACGGTTGGTGTGTGTGTTGATTATAGGAAACTAAACCAGTCCACTCGTAAAGACCATTTCCCCCTCTCATTTATTGATCAGATGCTTGAGAGACTAGCTAGGAAGAAACAATATTGTTTCTTGGATGGATTTTATGGATATTTTCAGGTTCTTATATCTCCAAAGGATCAGAAGAAGACTACATTCACCTGTCCCTTTGGCATGTTTTCCTACCGAAGGATTCCATTTGGACTTTGCAATGCCCCAAGTACCTTCCAAAGATACATGGTGATTATTTTTTCTAATTTTATTGAAACCTACATGGAGGTATTCTTCAGTGATTTTACAATGTATGGGTCTTCATTTTATGAATGTCTAAGTAGTTTGGGAAAGGTGTTGAATCATTTTTTGAAAATAATTTGGTCTTGAACTTTGAAAAGTGTAATTTCATGGTAGAGCATGCCATTGTCTTAGGGTATCTAGTGTTAAAACAAAGGATATAGGTTTATAGATCTAAGATAGACATTATATCTTCCTTACCCTATCCATCTTGTGTGCGTGATGTTAGATCTTTCCTAGGGAATGTAGAATTTTATCAGCGCTTCATCAAATATTTTACTAAGATTTCTCTTCCTCTGTCACGATTACATAAAAATGATTTTGATTTTGTGTTTAATGATTCTTGTAGGACATCCTTTGATGATATAAAGAAGTTTCTGACCACTCCACCGATTATACATCCCCCATAGTGGGAGATTGCTTTTGACTTATGTGTGACGCCTCCAAATTCGCGGATGTAGACGTCTTATCTCAGATGGTGGAGGGATGTTCACATGTTATTGCCTATGCATCGATGACACTAGATTCAGACCAATAATACTACACAACCATGGAAAAGGAGGTTCTTTTTGTTATATTCACTTTAGAAAAATTCTGTTCAAATTTATTCGGCTTTGAAGCAGTTTTTTTTGACCATGCAGCTCCGAGGTACCTCTTGAAGAAGCCAGATGCAAAGCCTAGGCTAATCCGATGGATGCTCCTTCTTCAGGAATTTTACTTTGATATAAAGTACAAAAAGGGGTCGGAAAACCTAGTGGAGGACCACATGAGTAGGCTTACTCACACACTAGAGGATGAAACTTTGGACCAGGTACCACTTTGGGACACTCTCCCTGATGAGCATCTTTATTCTATCTCAGGTATGCATCCTTGGTATGCGGATTTAGTGAACTACATTGTTTCATCTAAAATCACTGAAAATTTAAAGAAACATCAGGTCCAAAAGTTAAAGAGTGAGTCTATATTTTATGTGTGGGATTATTCCTACTTATGGCGCATGTGTAGTGACCAATTTATAAGAAGGTGTGTTACTAATCATGAGTTTGAGTCTATTTTGAAATTCTATCATACACTTTCTTGTTGTGGACACTTTGGACCCCAACAGACAGCTAGGAATTTTTTGGACTCCTGATTGTATTGTCCTAGTTTATTCCATGATGCTCATGTGTTTTGTAAGTCATGCTCTTGTTTCCAACACACTGGGAACATTTCTACGAGACATGAGATTCTCCAACAACCCACACTATTATGTGACATTTTTGATGTATGGGGAATCAATTTTATGGTTCCTTTTCCTAATTCCTTTGGGTTTTTGTATATTGTGGTTTCTGTTGATTATGTGAGCAAATCGGTGGAGGCTAAGTCCACCAGGACTGATGATTCTCATGATGTAGTGGACTTTGTCAAGACACAAAATTTCTGCAAGTTTGGAGTACCAAAGGCTATCATTAATGACCACGAGAAAAAATTCTAAAACCTGAATTTTACTTCCCTCCTTCGGATGTATGGGGTGACACACAAAACATCAACACCATACGACCCCAAAGAAATGTCTAGGATGAGGTTTCAAATCGTGAGTTGAAACAAATTTTGGAGAAAACTATGCAGCTGAATAGGAAGGATTGGATCAAGAGCTTAGACGATTCATTGTGGGATTATAGGAAAGAATACAAGACTCCCATTAGTATTTCCCAATTTTGTATTGTCTTTGGGAAGGCCTGTCATCTTCTTGGGGAAGTCGAGCATCGGGCTTATTAGGCTATAAAAAATGCAACATGGATTTGGACCATACTGGAATCCAAAGGAAGCTACAAATTCAAGAGAATGTGGAGATTAGATTGTCATCATATGGGAATTCAAGGCTCTATAAGGAAATATCTAAAGAACCTCATGAAAAAAATGATTCAACAAAGAGAGTTTCATGTTGAAGTGAAAGACCTTCTCTACTGTTCATGACTAAAGTTGATGCCTGTTAAGTTGTGTTCCATATGGTTAGGTCCTTACATTGTGACTAATGTTTTTCATTATGGTTCAGTGGAGATCACACAAGAGGACACAGTAAGGAGCTTTACTGTCAATGGGAAACATTTGATGAGATACACTGAGGGACTTCCTACTGCTATAGTGGATTTTTTCACACTACATGACCCCATCATCACTTGAGCACATCAGGCTATTCCTAACCCTTTAACATTTTTATTCTTTTTCCTATTGAAAATTATAAATTTCATGTGTATATATCATCTCATGGGTTAATATTGAGGTCAATGCATTATTTTATGTGTGGGAGAGTGAACCTTTTAGTTTAGTAATTTCAATTGTTCTCCTGTTTTTCAATGATTTAAAAAACATGTTTTTCAATTTTTGTGTGTTTGTTTTTCCATTTTTGTGTGTTTTTGAAACTTTTTAGCTGAAAATATTCTGATAACCATTTTTAAATCCATATCATTAAGTGAAATAATTTATCCATTGAAACTAAGCTTAAATGAATGCTGAAAATGACTTTGTTTCTAGTTCAAATATTTAGTAATTTCATGAAAAGTACATTATATTTTGAATCCCATGACACATCTCACGGTCTTTTTATTTGATATCACTTTTTTGTGAGGATTCTGAACCATTATTTTCATATAATTTACATTCAACTCACGTTTTGAGTGAATAAAACCAGGATTGATTTATCCAGAATTTGATTTATTCCTATCAAAACTTGAGGGTTTGTGGTACTTATATTTAAATGATTGAGGAATTTGTTTGGTATTAAAGCCCCTATTTTAATGAATCTTTTTTTATAATGGCCTACCTTGAACATTTAACCCTTTTAGACTATTGAATCCATGAAGAGCCTATTAGGTTAGCCATATTAAAATCTAATATTCCATATCAAACCAACTCTTAAAGTGAAATTGCATTATCTAGTTGAACTTAAGTGTGGGGGAAGTTGTCTTGTGTTGTGCCACCACATTCTGTGATACTTAGGGTGGAAATTTAAATTCTAAAGAGATATGTTTTTGGATGAAAAAATCATTCTATTGAAGGGTGTGCCATTTCTAGAGCATTCATGACAAGTGAAGCTATGCCTTTCTGGAGCTTCTAAAAAGAAATAAAGTTGTGCCTATCTAGAGATTTCACACAAAACTATTTTGGAGAAGATTGGCATTTTTGTTGCAGAAATCATAAATGGTGTAAACTTTCCATGAATTTTCATGATGATAGAGCTGAATTCATGATAATGGGATTAACAAGGAGACCATATTTAAGTAAAAATTAGATTAATGCAATTTTGCCTAAAAAAGAGTCAAGCCCTCCTCATTCAACCACAATGTTTTTCACATCTAAATTATACCAACCGAAGGCCAAATAACAACCCTGAAAAGTCCTCATGATAAAAATATATCCTTGAATCACATCGGGTGGTGATGTAGGAATTTATCAAGCACATGGCGACCCTTCAATGAGTTTGGATGAGAAATACATTACTAAAAATTGATATTTGTGTGAAAAGAGAAAATTCAAGTGAGGTAAGTATTTTGTGCATTGGAGGATAAATGAAGTGGAAATATATTGAATGATATAAATGAAGAAATTGAAATAATTTTTATTATGAGGCATTATATCTTTTGTTTCTTGGTGTGTAATTCCTGGATCTCAATGACATGTGTTTTAAAATTCTCTTTGATTTGATATTGATGTTTACTCGATATGAGGTTTTTCCCAGGAGTGCAAAAAGTTAAGTGTGGGGGAGTTGATAAAAAAAATTTATTTAATTTTTTATTGTTAATAGATGATATAATTCCATCACAGTATGCTAAATATGTTCAATTATGAAATATTTGGGATTAGATCACTCATTTTCAAATTTGATGAAAATTCCAATTTTATCCTTTTAAAATTCACTATAGTATTTAGGGAATAAATATATTTTTGTAAATTATTTTGACTTCATATTTTTTAACTATATTCTTGACTTAATGGGATACAAATTCTATTCAGGACATGTGAGGTGGATTGGGCATTTGAGTGGAGCAAATGGGCCACGAAGACAAAGATGGACTGAACTATCCAGATTGGACATCACTTTACCATTTAGGCCACATCATCTTCATGCAGGTTTGTATTGGGCCCAAATTCTAAGGGTAGCTCAGGGATATGATTTTTCACAAATCATCCTTCAAGAAGGCCAGCCAATTCACGTTTTTTGGAGGTCAAATATGCGGTTAAAGTGGGATTAAAATAATTGTCCTAATTTCCCTTTCACATTTAATAATGTTTTGTAACCCTAGCCCTCCCCAACTATATTTAAAATATGTTTTCACTATTCGGGAGGTCTGGTCAAGGCTTTAGAAAGGTTTGAAAATTGGGTGTCTCTTGGGAGCCCCTCACAACTCTTGGAATAAGTATGGTTTGTGAAAACCTATCTTCCAAAAAGGCTCTCCTCTCCCACCTCCTCTTTGTATTTCTTTTCTTTCATGTTTGTACCTTGAATTTTTCTTAAATTAATCTTCTATATTATTACATTTTCTTTTTCTATTAATCATCCTAATTGGTTTGGAATCAAGAGTGGATATGAGATGGGGTTCTACCCTTTCAATCCTTGCTCTTGCAAAACGTCCCCACGATGACCACACTTCCCATTGAAGAGTGGTTTTGTTAGTGATCGATCAATCTTATACCCTCTTCATTTAATTATTTTGAATAGTTGAGATACTGTTATTCTCATAATATGATCCATGAATCGTGTTTCTAAATTATAAGAAACTAATAAATCTATTTAATAATTATCACAAAAACACACGAGGTGAGATTTTCTGTAAATTGTGAGAGCGCGATCTTAATCGGTAATACAGGACCACACATGATAAATTTGTAGAGTTAAAATATAATCCATAAACACAATTCATCCTCATTTCTAGAATGGATATGTGCCTTAATTAACCACTGACCATAAGCTAACCTTAGGTCAACAATCAATGCAGGGTGATGTGTTTGCGTGTTCCGAAGCTAGCCTAGGGTTTAAGTAATTTCATTTTTGTGGTTAAGTTAACTCTCATAGGGTTAAAGAGTTAACAAATTAGGGGATAATAATTAAGTGGATATTTATTTAAATTATAATTATTAATAAGTAAATTAAGAGGCAGGGTTAGATCGATTATGCCTTTTTAAAATATTTTATGAAAAAACATCTTCTTGTTGCGTCTTTTTAATGAAACTTCATTTCAAAATTAAAATCAAGAAATCTAATCTTCTTCCGACTGACTTCATCAAGGTTTATAAACGATAAACCCCCCCATCCTTTTAAGTATTATTTTAATTCTATTATATTTTATTTTTATAATACATTTAAGAAGTTATTTTAATTTACTTACTCCTTGAGAGATGACCTTGGTAAGACACTCTGCTGCACCTAAGTACCTAAAAACTAGTAATCATTTGAGGAAACCCATGATAGAGCCTTTAACGTACCTTTGTGGCACTTAACTTCATGGTGATACCTTTGTGGTATTCTCTGTGTGGCGTAACCTTTGTGGAACTTACCTTTGTGATGTTACCTTCGTGGTGTTCCTTTCTTTGTGGAACAATTGAGATCTGGGATTTTGAGTTAGACCTTATGTTTCCTCATGAATGAGATGGGTATACATGTTAAATTAGGTATATTTATGGTAATATACCTATGAATGGTTAATAGTTGATTTAATGCTTTTGGGTTTGTCCTTTGTTGATTTTGAGAGACCTTTAAGGGTCTCGAGTTCCCTACTAAGTATCATTATACTCACTCCAGCATGGGCTATGCCCGATCCTTGTTGTGTTTGGTGAAGACGACGGACATCACTGAATGAGGATGAGGGTACCAGGGCTGGAGGTAGCTTGGAGGTGGAAATTAGATGAGGTTTACCAGGGAGACAATTGTAGGAGAGCAGTAACTACCCTTCTGGTAGGATCCTTGGTAGGTGTTCAGAGGAGCTATTCAGTTTAATTATACTTTATATTTTTCTTATACATCCTAGTTGGTCTTGTATTCTGGACCCTTTCAATTACTGTACACACTCTTTTTACTATTCAGTTTACTTGTGTTCATATCTTTCTATGTGCTTGTTTGCATGATCTTGTAGGTTATGAAGGCAATGCCTTCCCAATTTTAGGGAATACGCCTTCGGTGCGAGTCGCCAACCCCTAACCTTTGGAAGGAGGGCTTGGGGTAGTCATGTAACAAGCCCCGAGGGACGGGTCGTGACACAGTTACTAGAGGCCCATTAATAATTTAATGATATTAGTTACATGTGTTTACGAATTTATAAACTTGGTATGCAAACTACAAAAGAGATACTGATCACAAAAAAAACTGAATTATTTGTGGTGTCTCTAAAACCTTTGTTAAAGTACTAAAACAACAAGATCTATGGAGATATTAATATTTTTATTCACATGGAATATTTTTCAATAATTTAAGTTAGTGGATACATAAATAAGTAGTATTAATCCATTTCCTATACTTGGAACTTCACCGAGCATAAAAATAGTTACCGCTCACATTATTTCGAGAGATCCTATTTTCTATAAAATAAAGCCCTTCTTTGATTAATTTTTATGAATAATAAAAGTTTTCCATGAGCCTTTTTGTCTTAATTAAGAAGGGAAGTATTAAAAACCTTCTACATTTTGAGAAGAATTCCGATGATCATTTTTTTTGCATGAGAAAGAACCATGAAGCATTTGGTTTCATTAAAAGAGGGGAATTGTGATCCATTAACATGTGTTCATCACACATGAAGAGATTCATTAGGAACTTGTTCCATGAAGAACTCTTATTGTGAGTAGAATTTAATCCACATACACTTGACACTTTCAACATCACATGCTCATGAGAAAGAGTACACAATGTGTGCATTGAGAAAAGGAAACGGGAGGAGTGGTTCAAATGATACAATGGGAAAAAATATACTTTGTGCATCTACTTGTGTGCTAAAAAATAAATAGAAAAATTAATTCTTTCATGAATTCACATGTGAATTTATATACCCTTAAAATGATCTAGATAGTGTGTGAACATTTGTAAGGCCCCGACCCCAGATACCCAGAGTTAATAAATAATTACATAACATTATCATTATAAAAGGAATCGTGTCCGGAAAGACCAATCCATTTAGTAGCCTTAGATTTACTAGATACATACATAAGTTTTACATTACATCATTAAATAAAAAAAACAACATTGTGTCCCATTTGAAAACTCTTATATCCATTAGCCTATTCATATAGGTTAATCATAATATACTTCTTCGTATCCTGGGTAAAATAAAACATAGAAAGGGCTACGCTTAGATGCTCAGTAAGGATAAAAATATATCGAAAACAATCATAAATAAGCATAAATGTTTACAGAAATGTATAAGAGTAAAAAGAGACTTTTAAACATAGACTTCATCATAATATGGAAAATATTAATCACATAATTCCATTTAATTAATCACAAGGATATTTTAGTAGTTGAATAGTCACATGTAATATCAACATCCAATTTCATAATGATGGAATGCATAATACCAGACATCATAACCACATAGTCAAGGCCTCATGCTAAGACTACAAATAAGATTTTGTCAAGGCCTTGTGCCAGTACACTAGTTTGTCTCATGATACCTACCAATGCATCGAGGAACTACAGTGGGATCCACCTGTAAATTACTAAGTCTAATGTATTCCTCATATGAAAAGGTTGAAACATAACATAAGCATTCATATTAAAACTAGCATATTAAATGTTAATACATTAACCATAAACCATGAAATATATTGAAAAACACATCCACAATAAAAAATATCACAAAATCATCAATACAATATGGAAGATTGTATCATAATAAATCAACCTCAAACTAGTGTAAAATCCATCAAAGGATGTTGACATAGATTAAATCCAAATTATTTGAGAGAAATATATCCTTCTATTTTGAAATCATTAAAAATTAACATAATTATAAAAGAAAAAATATACTTTGAAAATATTCATATAATCATAAGGGAAGCTTCGAAGCTGTTATAATGGTGGAAAATATCCACACTATCCACATAAGTTAAAGAAAACATTATTTAATTAATTTTGGCAAAAAGGATGAAAAAGACCGTATTTGGAAAATGATAGAAAGATTCCTTTATAAAAATTTATAAAAAATCAAACAATGGTATAAATTAATTTAACCCATATTATATGAAATAGTATTTTTTTTAGAAATACATATTTAAGAAACATGGATGTGGATGATAAAGTGGTCCCAGTAGATACTCACGTATAAACAAACTCAGATAATGAATAGATTGTAGAATTAACCCTTAACATGTAATTTTCATTGATCCTGGGTAGGTTAACCTACTATATAATAGTTAAATCATTTTTATTAAATTATAAAAGAACCAAAAAAATAAATATGATGTCATATATGATCTCCTAATATTGATTTGTTAATAATATTTTAGTAGTATCTTTGTTTCGGGTGTTAGCTAATTTATTTTCATTTTTGTGTTTTGTCACATAAGTCATTTTGGTTATGGATAGGATGTATTTGATTCATACCCAAACTGATATTATGTTATTAAAAATTATTTTTAATCATAAAATAAAAATTATATTTGAATGATTACGATGGGGAATGAATCTAATCGCGTTCGTGGAGACGGTAATCCGTACGTACGCACAAGCGACAATGTAATTACATTGATGGTCAAATCATATGAAATTGGATGGTATATCATATATAAAAAATAATTAACATGTTATATTTATTATTTACATCAATTATAGTCATTATTATACCCATCCAAATAATGAAGTGTTGAATAACAAACTACACCACGACGTGGAGACGGTAAGCCGTACGTACATGCATATGATGACTTTTTCATTCATAGGATGGATTGAATAATGAATATGGTTATACCATATTTATAATAACATCACAGTATGTATAAGTTAATATATTTATTATTTTTTTATGGAAACAACAATGAAAGTGTAAGTGGAAGAAAAAATGAACTTTGAAAGAGGTTATGAAATTATTACATCTTTTCTGGGTTCTTCCTTTTGATTTGATAAAAAGGGTTTCTTAGGATGGATTATAATCAAATTAAGGAATCTATTTTTAAGTGAGGGTAGATGGGAGTGAGTACGGGTTGGATGATCCAAAGGGTTCTTGAGGTATTATTTTGAGGGAAGGGGAATTACCCTTTTATAGGAGAGGTGAGGGTCACTTTAGGAAAAGCATGAAATATTATTTTATTATAAACTCAAATTTGGTTTATAATGGCTCAAAAAGGATTTATTTTGAGGCTAATGTGGGGCTGGGTTGAAATCCTCTCAAATAGTAGGTTTTATATTGGGCTATTTCACCATGTTAATCTTATATTTTACATATAACTCTTAGTTAAATAGGTTAACTTTTACCATGCATTCTTGTATTATTATAATAAATGGTGAATTAACAACAAATAAAGATCCAAAAGAACCCCAAGTGGTTTATTATCGTTATATATAACCATATAAAAGTCTTTTGTCCAAAACATATATTTTTAAGAATATTATATCATTTAATAATATAGTATTTGTTTTAAAAACTCTTGTATGTTAATTTTTACACTATTTGGAATTTTATTTTTGCTAAAGTCATAAAAATTTTATCACTTCGAAAAAAATTATATAATAAACAATAAGATGTCATATTAAACTTTATAATTATTTTAATTCATCAAAAGTATCAATATATATTTATTTTTATATTTATAATATTAATTATTTTAATCTTTCATTAATAAGGTAATTACTGCATCATCACTGTGTCATAAATAAATTTAGTTATTTAATGTATAAAAATGACTAATTAAATAAAATAATGTTGGAAATCATTTTATATTTCTAATTAATATTTATAGTCAAATTTATCTTCTTTATAACCCTATATAAAAATGTTTTAGTTATTAAAATCTGAATTTTACACTTTTACCCTTCTTTAAATAAAATTATAATAAATTTCCTTATCTAATGTAAGTGAACCAAAAGGATCATATTTTATTCCAAAGGTAGATTTGGTTTGAAATACACATATCCAATTTTATTAGGACATGTGTTAGTGTAATTATAATATCATTTTTACCTATAATCACTCTATATAACTTTAACCGTGGTAAATAAAAATCAAAAGTTAATATTCACAAAATAATATTTTCATCCACATTTTTACTTACCGATGTCAACCGTGTCTCTTGGATTTTTGGAATTCAATTCATAGAAGAGGTAAAATTATGTTTTATTCATATTTGCAAATGTGCCTAGAAGGTGGGTAAAAGAAATTAAAAGTTCAATAAAAATTTATACATATAATCTTATTATAAAATGTCTCCAATGAATTACATTGAACTTATATAGTTATTATGTATCTATTTTGACTCAAAATAAATTTAAATAAAATAAATAATTATGTTTAATAAAAATTTAGTTTTAAACAATTACGTAGTGTTTTTCATTATTCATCAAAAATTGAATGTTTTCAGAAAAATACTAAAAATTCACCCAAAGCTAATTTTGATATTCCGAATCCAAAAATAAAGTACATTTTAATAAGAATTTATAAAATTCTAAAAAATGGGTATTACAATTCATAATAGCTAGTTTTATTGGTCATGTTGTGCTAGAACTTGAAGTTGCGTACAACACAAGCTATTGCATTATTCAAAGAGAAACGTACTGTGGAAGAATGGGGCGTTACATTTCTCCCTTATTCAAATAATTTCATTCTCAAAAATTCTTGAATACTACTGCATAAAAGGATTTGAGTGGTTCTTTATTATAAGTTCATTGGGTTCCTACGTTGCCTCTTCTATCTTATAATTTCTCCATAGAAATTTTACCAGATGAGACATCTGATTTCTTAACACTTGTTCTTTGGTATTAAGAATATTGACATGCTATTCATAATAAGAAAGATATGGTTCTAGTTCTATTTCTTCATAGGTGAGTACATGGGTTGGGTCGGGATATATTTTTTCAATAGTGATATGTGGAACACATCATGAAATTTGGAGAGACTTGGCAACATTGTCGAACAGTAATCTACAACTCCAATTCATTCTAGAATTTTGAAAGGTCCGATGTTCCTAGGACCCAATTTACCTTTCTTACCAAATTGTACAACACCGTTCCATGGAGATACCTTCATGAAAACATATTCTCCTACTTGAAATTCCAAATCCTTCCTTTGGTTATCGGCATTACTATTTAGCCTATATTGAGCTTCATTGATGTGGGTTTGTATAATCTCCACCTCTTCTATTATTTCCTCAATAGGTTCTGGTCCAACGAGTTTTCTTTCAGAAAAATCATCCAAACAAGTTGGTGTGCAACTTCTCTTTCAATATAATGCTTCATATGTTGCCATCTGAATACTTGAATGGAAGATTCTGTTATAGAAAAATTTTACCTAAGGTAAATACTGATCCCATATACCGTTAATGTCAAGTGAGCAAGATCTGAACATGTATTCTAACGTTTGAATAGTCCATTCTGTTTGTCCATCAGTTTGGGGGTGGTAGGCAGTTCTCAAATGAAGTTCAGTATCCTGGGCTTTCTGAATACTTTTCCATAATATTCATGTAAAATGGGGATCATGATTAGAATAAATTAATAGTGTTACTCCATATAGTCTTAAAAATTCATTAATATATAGTCTTGCTAAACGTTGAAGTGGTGAATCTTCTCTTATATCAAGAAAATGTGCTGACTTGGTATGATGATAAACAATGAACCAAATTGCATCATTCCTTCTAGAAGTCTTTGGTAGTCCCATAACAAAGTTTGTCATAATATCATCACATATCCACATAGGTATGGGAAGAGGTTGCATGAATCCTCTAAGATCTTGTCTACTATCCTTCATCTATTGACAAACCATACATATAGACATATAATCATCAATCTCCCTATTCATTTTTTCCCACACAAAATATTCCTTTAAATATCTATACATCTTAGTTCTAAAATGGTGTATAGAGAAATTGGAGCTATGAGAATCATCCAACAACTTCATTTTTATATCAGGTATGTTAGGAACAAAAAGTCTCTTCCCAAATTTCAAAATTCCATCTTCATATACGAAGTCAGTCAATCTCCCATTGTTCATGGCTTTAATTTTCTTTTGAAACTCATCATCATCTGTTTGAGAACTTTTTATCTTTTCTAGTAAAGATGGTTTGGAAACCATTTGAAAAAGTAATGATGTTTAAACTTCCAGGATTATTCCCATATCCATATTTACTAGATCCATAATCATAAGACCACTTTAAACTCTTATCGTGTTCAAAACTCCATGATATTTTCATCTCAAAGCATCTGTAACCTTATTTTCCTTCCTCAGGTGGTAGTGTATAGTGCCATAATAATCTTTGAGTATTTCAAGCCATCATCTTTTCCTCATATTTAATTATTTTTTGTGAGAAAATATACTTCAAACTCGTTTGATCAGTATAAATATACCATTTTTCTAGATAGAGAGAGTGTCTCCATATCTTCAATGAAAGTATTACAGTTGTTAACTCATGATCATGAGTAGGATAGTTTTGTTCATTAATTATTAGCATCCGTGATGCATAATAAATTAATCTATCATTCTGTATAAGGATACTACCACGTCGTTTGTTTTATGCATCACTATAAATAACAAACCCATCATTCTCCAATGACAGAGTCAAGATAGGAGCATTGAATAATATTCTCTTTTTTTATTCAAAACAATCTTGACACTCTTTTTTCCAAACAAATTTAACCCTATTACATGTGATCTTGGCTAATGGGTTAGCCAATTAGGAAAAATTCTGGATGAAATGCCGATAATAACCTACTAAACCAATAAAACCGCATACATAAGTTATACTAATTAGTGCTATCCATTATTTTATTGTCCTCATCTTAGAAGGATCAACAGAGATTCCATCCTGAGAGACAATATTTCCTTGAAAATAAATCTCATGAATCCAAAATTCACACTTGTTAGACTTCCCATATAATTTATTTCTTTTAAGAGTATTTAGAATAGTGCGCAAGTGTTTTTTATGATCTTCATAGATTTTTTAGTAAACCAAGATTTAATTAATAAATACCACTACAAAGTCATCAAGATATTCCTTGAAAAGTCTATTCATTAGATCCATGAAGACAGATGGTTTATTATTTAGTCCAAAAGGCATTACTGTAAACTCATAATTCCCATTCCTAGTACGAAATGCTATATTAAGAATATCTTCCTTCTTCACACACAACTGATTATGTCTAGATCAAAGGTCAATCTTTGAAAAATATTGAGCTCCATCAAGATGATCGAATAAATAATCAATGCGAGGTAGTGGATACTTGTTCGTTATTGTTATAGAATTTATCTCTATTTAGTCAATGCACAACCTCATAGATCCATATTCTTCTTAACAAAAAGAACAGGGTCTCTCCTTGGAGAAACACTAGGGAGAATAAAACCTTTATTATTCAATTCCTCTAGTTGTTTTAGTATTTCCACTAATTCTACAGTGGCCATTCTACAAGGGTTCTTCGATATGGGCCTTGAACAAGGAATTAAATCAATGGAAAACTCAATTTCTCATTTTGGAGGATGTCCAGTTAAATCCTCTTGAAACACATCAATATATTATTTCACAATAGGTGCGTCCTCTATTTGAACAGTCCTTTACTCAACCATAGTTATTTCAGTATCTTCCTCCCCAATAATTTAATTTAGTAGAGCTATTGGGGGTGGATCTAGATAAGAATTAGATGGTGATGTTTCTACTCTAAAGTTAAGGTACTTCTTATCATCTTCGAAAATTGTAACATCCTTCTTCTTAAAATGAATTTTCACATCATGGTATGAAAGACAATCCATAATAAGGATAATATCAAATTCAATCAGGGGATATGATGTTGAGATCAGCAGATATGGAACATTTATATTCCCTAATTGGAACTGATTGAAAAAACTCCATTACAATGATACTTCCATTAAGTGTTTTGACTAGCAACTCCCTTACTAAATCAAATTTGAAATATTTAATTTTCTTAGAAAACTAGGAAGATATAAAACAATGAAATGATTCATAATCAAATAAAGAATTGGATACATTTGAGGAAACCATTAAATTACCTACCACCACGTCATTTAGAGCATCAACCTCATCAGTAGTGATTGCATAAGCTTGGACTTTCTACCTTGGCATTTTATGAGATAAGTTTCTTTGGAACTTAGGGGATTTATTTGGATAATGCACCATTTCTCTAAAACTGTAGCATTCAACATTTACAACCTCTTTCTTTCCCTTGCAATCACGAGCTTGGTGGCCTTTTCAAAACACTTGTAACAAACTACCATTCCATTCAGGAAAGTACCAGGGTGTTTCTTCCCACATTTACTATAGGATAGAAATTCAACTTTTCCCTTATTCCCCTTATTTCAATTTCCAGAGTGTTCAATAGATCCTTTAATCACTTTTTTTAATGTTGTAAGACTTAGAGAATTATTTTTCTATCTTTATAGAACATGAGAAAATATCTCCATACAATGAGAAGGATTGTGAGAGTTGTGCTTGACAAAGAAATGGTTTTAACCCATCAAATAATTGATCAATTTTACTCCTTGGGTTACGTATATAATCTTCTACATGCCTTACTAACCTTGTTAAGATAGCCTCATACTTTGCGACATTCTCATCCTCCTTTTTCCTCACCCCGAAAGTTTCTTTCCATATCTACTCGATGGTCACAAGGAATGTATTTCTCTATGAAAATATCTTTAAACTCCCTCCATTCCATATTTTATTATTATTAATCCACCTTTGTTTTTGGAAATAATGACCACCATTGATCTATTTATCCCATGAGGCGATACACCGCCAAGAAATATTTTCCCTTTCGCTACACCCTAAAGAATGAAATAGTTTCTCTAAAAACTTATCCACTGATCAGATACAAATGTATTTTTATTCCCATTTAATTTTGGTGGTTTTTGCCTCATGAAGTCGTTGAAAATTGATCCTCCACGTTGTGAATCCTGGTGCTTCATACGAGTAAGCTTATAATTCATAACCTAAGTGAGTTGTCCCAGTATGGTTATAAGTTGTTCAGCACCGATTTCATCACCATATCCACTATAATTGTCTAGAGTAGGAGGGAAATCACTACATGGATTACATGCATTGAAACGGTTATCACTACTTCCTATATGATCCATTTCTAAACAATGGAATACACCTGATTAGTTTATGAATCACAATAAATAATTCCAAACTAGTAAAATACCTAACATAAATTGAACAGTTCATGCATATAATCCACAATCAAAAAAAATTCTTTGAGGAGGTATTTACTCATAAATCCTTCATAATGGTTTTTAAATAAAATGTGAATTATCCTAAGAATATCCCATAGGAGTGTCATAACCAAGAGTGCAACAAGGCCTGTTTTCATGTACCAGGATACCATGTGTCAAGCCTAAAACTCCTTGTCAGAGTTTTCGCTCCTAGGTATATCTGTTCCAAAGATGTCGCTACCTACACGTATCAAGAAATGGATGTATTGCTTGGAAAATTCACAAAAATATCTACAGTACCTAAATTCAATGAATTTCTTCTATACTAATCCTCAATGTCTATTTTAGTGTAATGTTCTCTAATTAGAGTTTTTCTATATCTAGTTTCCATGGTTTGTACTAACCTTTCTCTAATACCAACAATAATGCACCAAACCTAGTTACCTAGAGTCGGTGGATTATTACATAACATTGTAATGATAAAAGGAATCATGTCCTGAAATACCATTCAGTTTAGTATCCCTGGAAGTACTAGATACATAAATAAGTTTTACATTACATCATGAAATAAAAAAACAACATTGTGTCCTCTTTGAACACTGTTATATCCCTTTGCCTATTCTTGTATGTTAATCATAATATGCTTCTTCGCATCCTGGGAAAAATAAAACCTAAATATGGGTGAGCTTAGATGCTCATTAAGGATAACAATATAGTGGAAACAATCATAAATAATCATAAATATTTATGGAAGTGTATAAAACTAAAACAAATATCATTTTAAACTTAAACATCAAAATAATATAGAAAAGATAAATCAAATAATTCAATTTACTTAATCACATGGACATTCTACTTGTAGAATAGTCACATGTAATATCAATATCCAATTACATAATAATGGAATGCATAATGTCGAACATCATAACCACATATTCAAGGCCACATGCCAAGACTACAAATAAGATTTCGTCAAGGCCTTGTGCCAAGACACTAGTTTTTCTCATGAGACCACATATGCATCAAGGAGCCATAGAGGGATTCACACAACACTTACTAATTTCAATGCATTCGTCATATGAAAAGGTTGGAACATAACATAAACATTCATATTAAAAATTTCATACAAAATGTTAATACTTTAACCATAAACCCTGAATGGTATAAAAAACACATCCACAGTCAAACATATCACAAAAAACTCAATACAATATGGAAGATTGTATCATAATAAATCAATTTCAAACAAGTGTAAAATCCCTCAAATTATGTTGACATAAATGAAAAAAAATATTTGAGATAAATATCTCTTTCTATTTTGAAATCATTTAAAAGTTGAATAATTATAAATGAAAATATGTATTTTGAAAATATTCTTATAATATTATAAGGGAAGCATAAAATGTGTTATAATTGAATAAAATAGATGCACTCACTGTTTATGTTTAAGAAAACATTCGTTCTTTAATTTTGAAAAAAAGATTGTAAATGAACTTTTTTGGAAAATGATGAAATGATTCCTTTATAATTTTTTTTATAAAAAGTCAAAAAAGGATATAAATGAATTTAACCCATAGACTAGGAAATAGTAAAAAT
This sequence comes from Viscum album, assembly GCA_963277665.1. Taxonomy (NCBI): domain Eukaryota; kingdom Viridiplantae; phylum Streptophyta; class Magnoliopsida; order Santalales; family Viscaceae; genus Viscum; species Viscum album. The sequence continues at coordinate 1,202,567,148 of OY728163.1, read as the reverse complement.
ATTTTAAAATACATTTTTAAGAAATGCGGATGTGGATGATAAAGAGGTTCCAGTCGATACTCACGTATAAACAACATTTGATAATGAAGAGATTGTAGAATTAACCCTTAACATGTAATTTTTCTTGATTTAGGGTACATTAACCTCATAAATAATAGTTAATTAATTTTTATTAAATTATACATGGATCATATACATAAATTTGATATCATATATGATCTTATAATATTTCTTTATTAATATTATTTCAATAGTATCATTGTTTCGGGTGTTAAATAATTCATTTTACGTTAAATGTTTTGTTATGTAAGTCATTTTTGTTAGGGATATGATTTATTTGATTCATATCTATAATGATATTTTTTTCGTAAACATTATTTTTAATCATAAAATAAATTTTATTCTTGAATGGTTACGATGGGGAATTAATCTCATCGCGTTCGTGGAGACGACAATCTGTACGTATGCACGAGCGAAAATATAATTCCATTGATGTTAAAATACTATATAATTGAATTTTATATCATATATAAATAATCAAAAACATGTTATATTTATTATTTCACCAATTATACTCATTATTATACCCATCCAAATAATGAAGTGTCGAATAACAAACTACACCACGATGCGGAGACGGTAAGTCGTACGTACGCATGTATAGTGACCCTTTCATTCATAGGATGGATAGAATAATGAATATTATTGTAAAATATTTATAATAACATCACATAAAGTATATTATACAAGATTTATTATTTTTTTATGCAAACAAAAAATAAATAGGAAGTGGAATAAGAAAAGAACATTGAAAGAGGTGATGAAATTATTAGCTCTTCTTCAGGTGCTTCCTTTTGATTTAATCTAAAGGGATCCTTATGTTTGACTCTGATAAACAGAAGGCCTCTAGGATTACGTTAGGGTAGTTAGGAGGATATTTGAGTAGGGGTTGTACAAGTCAAATGGATTTGGAGGTGTGATTTTGAGTTAAGGGGAAGTACCATTTTATAGGAGAGGTGAGGGTCACTTGAGGAATATTTTGAAATATTATTTTATTATACAATGATAATCGGTTTATAATGGATCCAAAAGGCTTTATATCTAGGATATGGTGGTATAGGTCAACAAATTCTCAACCAATACCTTTTAGATAGCTGTAGGTCACCATATTAACCTTATCATTTGGAGTTAACTCTTAGTTAAATAGTTTGAGTTTTACCATGCATTCTTGTATTATTTTAATAAATGGTAAATAAACATGATTTAAAAATACTAGAGAACCCCAAGTGATTCATTATTGATATATATGACCTTCTCTATGTCCATTGGCTGAACCTTAAATTTTTAGGAATATTATATCATTTAATAATATAGGATTTGTTTTAAAAACTCATTTATGTCAATTTTGACACTATTTGGTATTTTGTTTTTTTGACAGTCATTACAACATTAAAATCTCAATTTTTTTTAATCAACAATAAAATTACATATTAACCTATATAATTATTGTAATTCATCAAAACACTCAATATACATTTATTAGGATATTTATAATATCAACTATTTTAATATTTCATTAATATGGTAATTGATGCATCATCATTATGCCATAAATAAATTTATTTATTTAATGTATAAAAATTTCAAATTAAATAAAATTATTTTGGAAATCTTATTATCTTTCTAATTAATATTTATAGTCGAATTTATCTTATGTATAACCCTATACTAAAAATGTCTTAGTTATTAAAATTTGAATCTAACACTTTTAACTCTTCTTTAAATAAAATAATAATTAATGTTCTAATCTATTACAAGAGAACCAAAAGGATCATATTTAATTCATAAGGTTTATTTTGGTCAAAATTCACTTATCCAATATAAATTTGACATGCATTAGGGAAATTATAATATCATTTTTACCTTTAATTACAATAATAACTTTTAACTTTGGTAAATAAAATTCAAAAGTTACAATTCAAAAAAAAATTATTTTCATCGACATTTTACATACTGATTTCATCCATGTCTCTCATATTTTGAAAATTCAATTCCTAGAAGTGGTAAAATTATATTTTATGAAAATTTGAAAATGTTCCCTGAAGGTGGGTAAAAGACGTTAAAAGTCCAATAAACTTTTATACATCTAATCTTATTATAAAATGAATCCAATGAATTACATTGAACATATATAGGTATTATGTATATATTTTGACTAAAAATATATTTAAATAAAATAAATAATCATTTAAATAAAAACTTAGTTTTAAACATTAAAGTAGTGTTTTCCACTATTCATCAAAAATTGAAAGTTTTCAGAAAAATACAAAAAATTCACCCTAAGTTAATTTTGATTTTCTAAATCCAAAAATGAAGTCCATTTTAAAAAATAAAATTTATAAAATCTCAAAAAAGTGGGTATTATTATTCATAATGGTTAGTTTGATTGGTCATGGTTTGTTAGAACTCAAAGAGGCATACATTGCAAGCTATTTCGTTATTCAAAGAGAAACATACCATGGAAGCTTGGGGTGTTACAACATTCAGGAAGAAGAATAAGAAGAGAATAAAAATAAATGAAAAATAAAAATAATGAATATTTGAACCGATACGTACACAAACATATAAATTCATAAGCTCAGGATTATCTGTTAATGTTTACCAGTTTTTTATGACCCATGAAAATCCATATAAATGCATAAGATGAAGTTTAATGAATTACAATTTGTAATAAAAAATATTTAATTTCACTAAAATTTACCTATATAATCAATTATTGATATTTTGTATCAAAGAAAGAGAGAAATACATTATTATTCAATTGAATATTATTGCGTGTTGAAAAATAATAGTGTTCCCAACAAATGATGTAATATTATTGAGGGAAGAATAGATGTTATGATGCTATGTCGAGATGATCTTTATAGTTTAGTTAATCAAAAAAGGAGCTTGTGATTCTCTAAATGTGAAGGATAAGTTTTAGTGTAGTTTGTATTTAAATTAAGAAGAAAGAGAGCACAATAAGAAATGTATGGAGAATATATACTCAGTTTATTATCATTTGGATCAAGGATAAATCAGTGCATCAATCCAAAACATATTCATATTATTTTGACTGATAGAAGGAGAAGAAAGTGAATATTTCTGTTTGGTGCTGGGATAAAAGAAGAAGGGTTACTTTCTAGTTTCTATAAAAGTCATAAATTAAAGAAAAAATAAGTTAATGAAAAATGAAACACAATGAAATCCAATAGTAGTATCAAAAGGTTTAATACTTCCATAGTGTCACAAATAATATTATCAAAATGTTGAATACTATCTCTAGAGGCAGTATAAACATCCAACAAATGGTGGTAAAACATGTGTTATCAATCATTGTAAGTGAAAGGGCATTTCATACATCTTATAACAAAATTCAAAGGATTATGTTCTAGTAGTTTCATGGTTAGGGTTACTTCAAGACCTTTTTAAGGTCTAGAAACTCTTTTTGAGTAGTAAAACATGTTAAAATATTGTATTTCATATATTACTACTTTCATATAATTTCATGTGACAGTGAAATGAGATTAAGGGAATCAAGATCCGAACATGTCATATAGGTAAAGTGATATAATATTTTAATTTGATTAAAAAGTCCCCAACATAGATTTACCCCCCCCCCTTAGTTTTAGAAATATCCCAAACACCCCCTTTCACTTCTAGGCCTGCTATATCCATCAACCCCACAACAAACAAAAATATCATCTGATGCGGGTCAGACTGAAACAATATGTACCCCAGCTTCCCACAAAGCCTGAAATCCATGTCATCATCAATCTATTATACATTATATCTATCTCATATAATATAGTCACTTCATAGTCATCATCCCAAAACCACTAACACACAACTGGGACATTATGATATCATGACCTTTAATGTAATCAACCTCATGTAACTAACACAGCCACACCTCACCAAAGCTAATCCATGTCACATCAGCCAATAATCATCACAACATAACATATTACAACCCAAGACCACAACCCAACCATCTCACAACATAAACCACAATTCACAACCACCACAAAATATCCCACATCACATGCAATTCCAACCAACCGTAGGTTTTCTACCAAACACATTCTGCCTCAAAATCATTCAACACCATCACCAATAAATCCCCTCAAGTTCCATATACATCACACATAACAATAAATCAAGAACATAATCCAATAATAGAACATATTTTCCCCAATATATACCATAATTACATTTCATGGTATTTTATGACATTATGTCTTCTTTACAATGGTATTATCATAGTTACAGATTTCCAATGGATAAAATTAAACATCCACATATAATTTTGTTTGTATTTTAGGAAATGTGAGTTCTTAAAATCCAAATAATAATTGTTTAACAAATCAAATCAATTGTAACATAAAAAATACCCCCGATAGAATTTATTTTTATCAAGGAAAGAGAAATGGATCATCCTTTATGAAGTATCACAAAAAATGTTCAATCATATGAGAAATCACATTCCATTGTAATTTATATTGACTCAATTATTTATCTGATTATGTAAATACATACTATCCACCAAATAGAAGACACATGAACTCAGTTTTTAAAGATTCACAAAAAAATGTAAAAAATGTGGATCCCCTACCTATATTAGATATTTAAATATAACCATGATCAAAATGAAAGAATCATGGGATCAAACAAAACTAAATTTAAGGGAAATAACTAAAATCTATCCACATTAATCCCTAATCAAGACTTGTTATATTTATAATTCAAAAGAATGGTCTAAACCAAAAATGAACTCCATGGGTGATAATGGATAAGAAGGACAAAGAAGGGAGGAGAAAGAGGATTACTGTGAATTATGGGGGCTCAATCATCCACAATACAAGAGGTTGGAAACCATAAGGGAGATTATGAAATGAACCAATGGGGTCTGGAGTCGGTCAAAGCACCTAGGAGGAGAAAGGATATTAAAATAATGGAGGCTAATCCCTCTATTTATATAAGAATTATAAATGGAATCATTACTAAATAGAGAAAACCCACTATATTGTGGTCTCCCTGGTTAACAGTGTTCCAAATATCTCATGCTCACCCCCTTTACAAATGTTTTTAAAATATATTTGACCATCACTATGACCTAGTCAATGATATGGTCCAAGGAATGCCTCCTCATCTAACACTCAAAATGGTTAAATAGTGTAGTGTATCCAAAAGTATTTTAAATTTCCTCCCCACCCTTCCCAAGAATAAAACACGGTGAGCTCATGTTCCTTGTGTTGAATAGGTGGTTCCCAAATTGCCACACCCATCACCAGAATGTTCAATGTGTATTTTAAAACTACCTATGTTATATAGGGTGACCCTCATGTTACAAAAATATAATAAAGATTGCCAGAATATTTTTCACCCTGGGGAATATCCCAAGACAACACTACCAACCCCACAACTAACAAAAAAGAACTCGAGGAAAAAATGGAAAGCACAGTTCTAACCACCACAATGTGGTGATCCTATAAATTGTCATAACTCTCCCCTATCCCCCCACAACACCTCAAAAATCTACCATGTAACCACTAAGGAATTTAAAACATAAAGGCATAGTTTTTAAAAATCTAGGACCTCATAGAAGATAACTCTTAATGACCTATTGTCCCGTATAATTTAAACTAAAACTGAAGAGAGATGCAAATGGGAAATTTAAAAAAAACCCTCAATATACCTCTCAAAGATATTGTAACAACTAAAACAATCCCTCACAAAATAAAACAAAAAATAAGAGAGAAACACATCTCATAAATAATTAACATTCAAGTGTTTCACTAGATACCTCTAAAGGGAAACCAACCCATTATGAATAACTTCAACAAGGGTTTAACCATGATCCATGGAAAAAACATATCCAAAAAACCCTCATGGATATTAGAGATACCTCTCAAATAGAGAAGCACCACCAAATGGCTCCAAGGTGGAAGCATCCTCTTCACTCATAATAATCTTTTTCCAACCACTTCATCTATATCAACCATGTTTCAATATTTACAGACCGTGATAAAAAAAACTCCTCATATTTACTAAAAAAATTCATTTCATTTGATATGGGATGTACATGTGATTTTCATGAAATCGTTTATATTTACAATTTCAAAATAATACAACAAAATATGAAAACAAATTCAAAAATAAGTATAAGGTTTTATTGGAAGGTGTATAACCCAACTATCACATCCCCCTCAAGTAACTCTTCAACGTATACTATGAAACATTCTAAATCGTGGGACAGTCATACAGATGGTTCCCCAAAAAATCACACCAAAAATAGACCAGCTTATGAGAGCCACGAAAGCTTGAACCACTGAATATATGATCATAAAGGCACACCCTAAACATCCACACTCTCTTACTCCAGGAATCTTGAGACACATAAACTAGAACATGCAACACTACCATCCCAACCACTTGGGAGTGATCTTCATAAAAACCATCCATCAAACAACCATTAATTGTCAATCAAGAAATGGAAAATTTTCATGAATAACTCAAGAAACATTCTCCAACACAACTCTCCCAGATCACTACACTTAATATTTTACCACCTTTAACCTTCCCTTGAAAAACACAAAGAAACCCGTTATTAATTTAGTGTCAGCACCAACCCAAAAAGATACCTAAACCTAAACTACTTACAACCAATACTTATAATTTGGGTTGGAGGTTATATTGAAGATCTTTAGGACTTACTACGACAATAATTTCTATAATTCTCTATCCCAAAATATCCATTACACTTTCCCACACCACAAAAAAATATTGAATTTTAATGGAATAACATATTACTATAACACAACAAGGTCAACATAAGTCAAACAATCACATACATCAACCCCCAAGGAACTTCAGTACATCATGACAAGGCCACATCTATATCCTTCAATTAGAAAAACACCACAATATTAACATAACACATCATATACACCACCTAGAGCCAAAAAAATAAACCAACCCAAATTACTAATAGTCATCCACACCCAAAATATATCACATTATCTAAAAGACCCATAACTACTCACATGATCATTAAAACCAACATTGAAACCTCTATAGATCCCATGAATACGATCACCACAAAAACTATAAAACACCTCCTCATCTTGTAAAAATGGCCAAACCATCACTTTTTATTTAATAAAAATAAAGGGAACCCACCTACTATGTCATGATATTGTACTTTTTGTGTGTCCCTAACTCACCAACATGATTTAAAATCTTGTCATATATATAACACCTATTTCTAGAGAAATGGGTTTCTTCTATTCATATACTTGTAACCATAAAATATTCAACTAACATAAGAACCATCATATCAAAACCAACAACCCTGATTTAAAAATGAATCAATTCTTTATAAAAAATTATTTCTAGTAAACAAGTCCATCATATTTAGTTTCAAAATTTTTTAGACCAAATTTTATTACAAAATTTAAGTGGATAAACTTTTATGGGAGGTATTTTATTCCATTAACACTATAATACCACAATTCATATTCATAGTAGGGGTATACTTCCATAATATATATGAACATCATGTCATTTATCACATAATTTCAATGTCAATAAAAATAAATATTCATGAATTAGGATTCGTTGTGGGATATTTTTTTCATAAGAAGGCTTTAAAACATCACTATATAATTTATAAATAGATTTTTATTAAGGCATATTCACAATTCAATGTTGAGATTAATAAACAACCAGAACAAAAACAAAACTCAACATTTAAAATCCATTTCATGGGAATCATCATGCCTTTTATTTAAATAAATCCTTCCTAAATATAAGTTAACTAAAAATAATTTCACAGGTTGTGGTACTATAATTCAAACATGGGATACATAAAAAAACATTTTATTTCTATGGATACATGTTCCCAAAAGAAAAAAACTCTACATGATATGTCCAATTACATCATATTACCCATTCCCAAATTAATAATTTTTTAATATTTTGTCATGCTGGTGACATGATTTAATATTTCAAAATAAAACATACTTTCAGATCAAAAAATAAAACTACACATATTGTATCACTATGTGTTATTCATAAAATGTGTTATCTAAACAATAATTAATCATTTCACCACTAAATAAAACATTCTTATAGATGGAAATAATGGTAAAATGATTTTACATCTATATTTAAATGAATGTTGGCCAATACATAACATAGTTTCATATTCCTAAGGAAACATAAAAAACATACTACATAATTAATATTTACATTATATAAATTAAAAAACAATACACATAAATGTTTTCAATTTAAAAATGCTCCTAAAAATAATATACTCATAGATTAACATGTGACATATATTTCTTTTAGCACTATAATGTTTTTGGTCTGTCATGAAAATAAAAGGCCTAATCATGTAATCCTTTTCAAGTATCAACATTTTACCATAATATCTTGTTATAATTTTCCAAGGATTAAATTTTTTATCCTTACAGTGTACTCCTAACACATTCATTATTTATATAATGGGATGAAAGGTAACACATGTCATCAAATTCATATTCTAATGTTCAATGTATATATTTAAAATATCTAGTATAAATGAATCTTAATATTGATTAGAATGTGTGGCATAATTTTTGGTTGGAATACTTTGAAATTTCTAAATATTTCCTATGAAAATGTTATTTATATTTATAGAAATTGTAATAAATAAGATAAAAATCACCAGACTTTCAATAAATTATTAACACATTCGTACAAAAAAATGTATTAATTCTAAAAAACAATTGACATTCCAAAAAGGAAGAAGAAATATATTTATGTCAATGATTCAAATTTTTATATAAATTAAAATTAATCATGGTGGTAATTTTTTATAAATTTTAGAATTTAAATACACAAAATTATTTTATAAAATAATTCCATAACACAATCTCATGATACATCATTGATTAAAAACAACACATGGAAGATAAAATTTCCTGGGAACCAGAATATTCCTAAGAGTGGTGTTTAAATAATCATTTCAGCGTGGAATTATGAAGTCTACATACAGAAAATTGATTCAAAATGTTTTAAAAAATTTAGGATATTTTAATTATAAATCACAATATGCATGATTTAGTAAAAAGTATGAATATTTAGAAAACATTTTAACAAGTTATGTTCTATAACATGGGAAAAAAGATTCAATTCAATGAGAATAATTCTATTATATGAATGTGAATAAAACATTCATGTCTTAAAAAGGTTCGAAACAAATAGTTTATACTAGATGATTTATATTTTACTCTTCCTCTTCAAGTTATATGACTCTGTAAATAAGAAATAATAGTTCTTCAGAAACTACAACATAGGAATATTTAGGGAAAAAATATAAAATATAAATATTTATTTAACTAAAAGATTTTATTTTTTACATAAAAAAATCACGTAATTCCGCCACAAGAATAAGAAACCATGATGCATTTAACTTGATTAGTACCCCACCCTCAAAGAGGCACCACTTCACTTGGCCATTCGATAGGTTCAAAATCATTACATTGGATCACAAGGGTGTATAAAATACCAATACAAATCTTGTATACCTAATATATATCATATACTAATCTATATAGATAATGATTCCCAACTAATCCATGCAGCCCTCACAAGATACTAACTCCAAGATCCATCTTATCTCTAAACCTTTCATTGAGAATACCTTGTCACAACCCCCTCACTCCAAAGGTAACCCTCATGGGCTAAAAATAAATAAACATTTATAATTACCCCCATGTACCACCTTTAGTAGGCCTCAAGTTGGAAACTACCACCCATGGTATAAAATCACACATATTGGAAGAATTATGATTAATAATAAACATATTATTAGGAATCCAGATGATGAACACCAAAAAAATCATTGCATAATATAAAATAAAGAAAATTAAATATCCCATAATTCATCTACGAAGTCAAAAAATAAATAAAATGTCTATAATTGGATCCAAATGATATTTCCTATTGCTCTAAGTCTAAAACCACTGAAATAACAAAGATAGTAATGTAAAATTCAGTCTCTGAAGTACTACTAGAAACCCAAAAACCCGTTTATAAATATATATGATGTACATAAGATGTATACTCACTCAGAAGTCACTTTTTATTTATTTGGAAGAGAATGGAAAATGACATATAGAGGTTTAAGAAGGTCTGAAATAGTGAAGCCCTAAAACGTCTCCACATATGGAAATATCATACTAATAGACGAGTGAAAAAATACCTAAACCAACATGAACCTAAATAGGTCAACATACCAATCTAGAATCACCGTGGAATTCTCACCAACTAAAACATAAAATTAAACTCTATATTAATAATCATATAAAAAAGGTTACCCTAAACCTCTTTCCAAATGATTTTACACTCTTAAACCATCATTATCTGGATAAGAGATGACCTGAAACCCCCGTCGAGGTGGATTCAGATTGTCCTGATTGTTGTTGTATAGGAGTTCAGTTCTTGAAAAAATAATAACATCATGTCACCATTTGTGTTCTTAATGGAATCTCTGAATGGTTCCCTCATCCAAAACTCGGTATGGAACCTTCTTCTAAATGAATGTGTCGAATTGGGGTTTTAGACCCAATGATGCTTATGGACTCACGTTGTTTAAAAGGATAGGAGGTCAGACTCATTGTTCTATATTTAGGGAAATTGGTTCCTACTCTGAGAAAATCTTATAGATTCAACACATGTTCAATAATATCTTCCTAATCCTGATACATGACTAATTTCCCTAATAAAATAATTATAGGTAAAATTTATTTTATGTGATGAAGAAGAAGGGGATCAGATTAGTGAATCCATATGTATGTATTAGAGGTTCTTCATCTATTTCCTTAGAATGGGTATATACTTATGTGATGAATCCATATAATTTTCTACATTAGAATTCAATGCCATGTAGGGAGATAGTTAATATTCCAGGAAGGGTGTAGATCCATTATGAGAAATCCTATGTATCCTGGTTATTGAAGCAATCAAAAACCATGTTGTTCACTAAACCATGAAAGTTAAATGTCATACAAAAAGAACATATACATGGCTAATTTGGATTTAATTATTCAATATTGAGTCTTAATGAGACATCTTATGTATCTTGATTACAGAAATAATATATATTGTCATATTTTGTTTTGCCACTCTGTCCACTAACGGATGAGAGAGAATAATTATCCCATGGGAATGATTGGGTCCTAATGGTTAAAATTTCAAAGACATGTAGAGACTTACGACAAAGTGGATACCTATTTGAGATCAATCCTTAGAAAGGTATCCTATGTATCTTGGTTATTGGAAGAATCAGAGTTCTCATCGTTCATTTATATCATCTATACTGAACCTAAAATAGATTACCTTATATAGAGGATGTTTATATCATGACACCCAACATGGATTACACACTGAGATTGAAAGGGATGATGGAGATTCCTGATTCTAATGATGTTTTCATTGAGACACCCTAATCCCACATTACATATGATCAATTTGAGAGGATATCAATTGATCAAACTCATTTTATATGGATATGATAATTGTGTACTAAGATATCACCATAATGTTAATACAAATCATGGGGCTCAGAGAGGTGTCCTATATATATTACTTATGGAAGGAATCAGAGTCATTGTAGTTCAGTTTATTTCTTTGTTTGTTAATGGATGAGGTAGAGTGTCTAGCCCATGGTATTTATTGGGTCCTGATGGTTGAAATATTAGAGACTTGGATGGGCTTACACTGAGGTGGATTCCCATTTTTGTTAGAGCTCGGGCCTTATAAAGGCATCATATGTATCATGGTTATAATAGAAATCAGATTCCTAAAAGATCAATTGGTTGGGGATTACACACATATTGTTCCTTTATACATGGGATAATAATATTATTTCCATGATCGTGGCATACACACTGAGGTTTACCTAAAAAATATAGAGGATTATGATAAAAAAGATATGATTATTGAAACTCCAAAATCCCACATGAGCTATCCATGGTGTGAGAAACAAGTGATGGAAAAATGATTAGTCACAATTCATATGGATGGAGGAATTATGCACTATGATATCCCTTTAGAGGTTAGTAAAGAGATCAATCCATAGAGAGGTGTCCTACATATCCTATTTATAAATGGAATCAGATTCAACATAGTTCAGTTGTCCAAGGAATACACAGTTACGTTTACCTTATATACATAAACTTCTTCTCTTCTTGAAATGTGTTATGTGCCCACATGTCATTAATTTTTTATATAGTTATCATGTTGGACGGTATCTTCTTGGAATTTTCGAATAAAATTACTTGATCCTGTTCACTTTTCCAAAGGAATTTTCATAACCTGGATGGCATGCCTGAGGGTTGTTTCATGATCAAGAATTACTTTTCTAGAGGACATCGCAAGACTAGAGCAGTTGATTATAGAAGACAATGCATGATCATATATTACATACCAAGAGGGTAGTGAATGATCGGGATAACATACCATGGTTTCATCATGAGAGCTGGATGACACTCTTGGAAGGCACAATGAGAGTAAATAAGACATGCATAAAGGGTCTCGCATGTCATAGATGACGTGTCTAGAGGACATCACGAAACTTGGATGGCATGTATGTGGGACTTAGAAATAGTTTGATGAGATACTCGAGTAATACCATGAGACTCTATAGACATGAATTGGTTCCACCTTATGGATCATGAAACAAATATGAAAACACCACATGACATGAATTGTTATCCCAAAGTGTTTCAAATATTGTGGACAACATGTCCTGATGGTGAATTATAAATATCTTTAACATGTCTATGGGACCTCACATGATTCAAATTGTACACCAATCGAGCGACAGTTGATCTAGGAGACATTTCTTGGTGTTTTTTTATGACCAAGGTAGTCACGAGAAGAACATGTGGATCAACATATTTGTTCATTGATAAGTATATAAACTTGTATTCCTTATTATAGAATTTATATTGAGGATGAATTATATTTGTTCAATGTTAGATTATTTTATGTCCCAAATGATTTAGTATATATGAAGGATATTATTTATGTGTCCTATTATAAGTCCATCGCATGATCTATGAGTGATCACTCGAAGTGCTTATTCATGTAACATGGTCCCTCTAGTTGTTTCCCAGATATTACATGAGGGGAATATTCTCTAGTCGTTAGATCAGCCACTCTGAGAAATCCTCTCTGGTGAATTGGTGCACCGTGCATCTATATATAAAAAATGCTAACCCATTATATGAGGCTGGGGTTGGGGATTTATCAGCTTCTCTACCCTAGTTGTTTTCTACATTAGGTTGTGCATATCTTGTTAATCTAGGATGGAGTTAGTAGAAGGATTTGGTGTCACATGTCTTTGTGAGTTTCTTTTGTGGATCACTCTGGAATCATTTCCTAGTTTTTAGTAAATGTGAGTCCACCTCATCAACACATCCTTTAGTGAATTATTTCAAATTAATGGGGTCTTTCTTAATAATGAAGACATGTAAAGATAATTTTATATTGTTAGGCCGAAATCTCTGAGAGCCTTTGTGGGATTATAGAGCATATCAAAAGTCCTCCACGTGACCTCATATGTCTTTTCTCTAACCTTTTGTGAAAAAGTATGACTCATTAGGGGACCTTCAAAATATCACTCTGGCTTTGTGAAGGGGTCTCGCATGGCTATCCTGCAGAAAACCTTATAATGTCAAATGAGTTTTAAAATAGTGATAGGCTCCCTCCTTTTAAATATTTATATATTTTTTTATTCTAAAAAGTTTGGGGATCTCACGTGGTTCCATGAGTGTTGTTTAAGACAATAACTCAACCTATTGGTGGTGTGTTGCATGATAAAAAAAGGTCAGATAGAGATGTGTTATCATTTTATGGAAAACTCCATCTATTTGTACTGACAGAGCCAAAGGGGGAGCTTGAGGTCACCTTGACATACTTTTGGCCCTTCGCGTGATGATTATGACTTTCCAGTGGTCTTTTTCATGATGAGGTGGACATATCAATAGGAGCTTCTGGGGTCTTGTAGAATGATAGGTGCAGGTCGTGTGATGTTTACGACTGCAAGAGGCTCCCACCGCCTCGCATTTTATTTCCTTCATTTATTTTTTAAGCTAGGGATCCCATGAGTTTACTTGAATGATTTATAGGAAAATAATTATCCCTATCGGTGATGAATATCATGATTTTTAAGGATTAATTTGGCTCTTACCTTTTGTATTTTTTAATCCTGTTTTCAAAGGACTTTTTCATGGGTTGTCAGAAGCATAGTGGTTGGAAAACCACATAACATAGAGGATCTTATTAGGATGTCGCTACATGATTATTTTTTTTGATGTTCCATCATAAAAGAATCAATTCTAATTGGAGGGAATTCAAAAATACTTTAATGGGTTATGTTTTTCTCATAGATGCTTTGCATGAACATATGATGGTTACTAGATCGTGTATATCTTAGAGGATTACACGATCCCAAAGTCTTTTGGAAACCTTCTACATTATTTTATTTGTGGGTAAAATAATACCCATATCTAGTTATTTTATCCTTTCTTAATTTTATAATTGTGATATTTTAGGTATCAATAAATTCCCCCATATGATTGACATCTGTTAGGATGAGAAATCAGTTCTCGGGAATGTAAATTCCCTCACATGTCTTTGGAATTGTCATTGATTGTTGTCTTGGGAGACACTTATACTTCCAAGAGACTCTTGGTATTATGTTTTAGGCCCAACAATTATGGGTGTAGATTGGGGTTTATTTAACTAACTAGTCATTTATCCATATCTCCCACCCATCCTCCTTTGTTTTTTTGTCACAAGACCATTTTTAAGATCTGACAATGAGACCTCACTATAAGACTGTTTTCGTGAGAACTAATCAACAAGGAATATTTTTCTTAGGAACATAATTGAATAAAAAAATAAACATTGAAAATTATTTTAATCATCAGGTATGAATATTTTCATTAATCTTGTGGGTTTCTCACGATGTACTGGATTGATTATATGATCCATTGACTATCATGTGGCTTGTGTAACCATGTTAATGTCACAAGATCATAAGTCTTCAATGGGTCATGCGGTTACATGATGCCCAATGGGATTATAAGACCCCTGAGATGTTCAGAAGTTAGGAGATTAATGATCCCTTTACAAGATTCAAGAATTCATTTTCTAAAAATAGTTGAGGATAAGTGACTAGTTTCATCTCAATAACAGAGGTTGTATTATAGGTTCTAAAACACTCCCTTGGGCCTATATGGATGTGATTTTTTCCATAGCCTATTTTCCAGAGATATTTTTGTAAATTATCCACTCATCTATGAATCCCCGGTGTCATATGGAGATATAATTGTGATCTCCATCTAAGCAGAAATTTTTTTGATGAAAAGGAGTAGACATTCTAGGTAAGAAAAAGATACCTAGAGTTTTCTTACTAGTAATATCAGGTTCATATTTTTGAAGCCATGTGGTTTTCCCAATTTATTCTCTATAGTAAGCATGATATTCCTAAAAAACTAACCATCATTTTTTGCCCTGACACTAATATATTCCATTTGTCCCATGGGGAGGAGGTCATCAACTTATAAAAAATCCACCAATTTGGTGGGATTCCACCTATTAGAATGATTTATGATGAGTTCCTCTATAATAAATATGTTATGTATGACCCTTTTTAGACACCATTATTCGTGGGGCACATTCACACAATTATGAAGGGAATGATGAGGAAATAGATTATTATTCACTCATTTATCTTCTTCAATGACTGGACGTTCATTTTTTTGTCATAGTGGGGTTAGGACAACCATTATCCACCCCCATCAGTGTCTTTCCCAAAAATTTCATGATAGTTATAGATCATACTGAGATATTTTCAAAGTCAGATATCATACATCATGAAGATATCAAGTGGAAATAGGTATCTCTCTAAGACGTAGGTCGGTGGGTTTTATATCCATTCCCTTCAACTAATGGATTTTCTAAGTTAGAGACACACATAAAACAATCCATGTAAGCATACTAGTGTTAAAGGCATGACTAGCGGAAGGAAAACACCTTAATATGGAAGTGCCGACCCATACACACCTTTAACTACTCATGGTCTATATTTAATAAGGAAACTTACCCTATTGGATCACTGATCCTTTAATGTTTCTATATTGATGGATATGAGATCATTTCCATTTCTATGAATATATAATTCCACAACGATACATGATCACCAATCATTCCCCCATTTTCTTAACATATATAGGGTTAGGAATATTTCACTAATCTATAACGAGGATACAGATGTAGCGATATGATATGATAGCTTAGATTTCAACAGTAATCATTTAATGAATTGTCCTATCACCAATAATAGAAGATATTCCCTCGATTAATGTCCATATATGTTATCCCTTCAGGATTGGGTTCTTGCAGCTAGGGTGGATGAGTTCATTATCTATGATCAATAGAAGTCTTATCACAATCCTACAAATTGAGTCCTTATTACTTCAAGTTAAGGATTTTTATCAGCGCTTAAAAAGAAAAAATATTGCGAGCGATTGGGGGGGGGGTTTATGGTGATAAAAAAGCACCATTAAAGGCACCCTTTAATTGTGATAAAAACGAAGATGATAAATGAAAACTTTAACAGTGCTTATTTTAGTGATGTTATAGGTTAGATTTTAAAAGCGCTAAAATAACACTGTTAAAAAATATTGGAACAAAATTAATTTTTCACGCACCCCCAACACCCACCTTTCTCTGTTCTTAGAAGCCCCCTTTTTTAGTTCTTTCCACTCCCTATCCACCAGCAGACACACCACCCCCTTCTTTATCACTAAAGGGTAGCCCAAATCCCATCATACACCTTGATTTGGTCCATAGACCTCCCTTATACAACTCAAGCTCTTTACCACTATTCTATGCATGTTTTGTTGTATATGTAATGAATTTTCTATTTATTTGTATATATTTTGAAATTTTTGATATATATATTGACAAAATTATATTTTTATAAATATATTATACATTAATATTAATTTATATATATTGTAATACATATAAAAAAATGTATATATATATATATTTATTAATATGTAGACATATTTATATATAAAAATTATATATACATATTATTGCAATTTTATAAGGTAATCAAAATAGAAAATTTTTTACTTTAAAAAAATTAACAATAAATATTTTTTTCTTTTTATTGAAAAATTAATTTTACGTAAAAATGATGATATATGTAGTTATACAAGTGGTTTATTATAAGAAAATATATAAAAATATCCATATATTTAATTATATATAATACTACATTGTAAAATATGATAAAATTTTAAAACCAAAATCTCAAAATGATTTTAATCCCTATGAATAAAATTATTTCACACTGAATATTGGAAAAAAACCCCTTTAATGAGGCTAAAATTCTATAAAATATTTAAAAATTGGGGTACCTCGACAAAAAGCTCAGTTTTGGAGGTCATTAGGGACTTTTTTGACCTAAAAATTAGTGATCTAAGACTCCCCACCAATTGATACAGTGTATATCTCATCGAACAATTCAATTTGATATGTAGTAGAGCCCAAACAGACACCTGGATCAAAAGTTATGTCCACTTGAAGTTGGTGTAACATTTTCATGTTATTTTAGATATTTTATCATAATGTTATTTTTTTAATTTTCAAATTGTTATTAAATGAATATTAATATATAATAATTAGAAAGGTATTAATTAAAAATATTTTTAAGTTATTTTATAATCCATTATAACTAAATATCTTATATATTATGTGTAATTGTTCATTTCTCATTATCTAAAACATATTTTAAAAATAAATATTATATTTATATCAATATAAATATATTTATAAATTAATATATTGTTTTCATGAAATATTTTTTTTTGAAATATATCATTAATCAACACTTTTTTTCATGCACTGATAAAGGCCCCCCTTTATCAGTGGTTTTTTACTAGTGTTGTAAAATAGAGGGTATTTATCGTCTATTTTTTATAGGTTTAGATAAATGGGGGCCATTATTGGAACTTCTAAAAATGATTTGATAAAGGGGATCATTTTTGTGTGATTTTTTTGCGTTGTTAATGGCCAACTTTAACTATGATAAAAAATGTTCTATTAAAGACCCCCTTTATCGGAAATTTTTTCAGTGATAATATATGAGGTTTTTAACTGAGATTTTAGATAGCATGGTTATTTTTCATGCATTGGATAAACCCTATATTTTAGTAGAGTCAATTTTCTGATCAATTTGACTACACCAAAAGGGTATCCCCTATTCCATTGGATGGTGTGTGAGGAGAGTGATTCCCCGGGGTCATCCACTAGTTTAGGATGATGTTGTCGTGGGAAGACACAAACGCTGAGATCATTCTTCTTCTTACCGATTCTACCATCTTTTACCAAGGATTATTCCCAGTCTTGTGTAGTAGCCTTTCAAGGTGGTGTTTTAAGCTGACTGGTTTTTCATGTGGACAAAACATTTTCTTCACCATCCCTTCTTAATGTGGAAATTATAGAGTTGATTTAATACTTGGGTGAGACTTCAAGGAAGCCCACTCAACCTGACGACGACTATCGCAATAGTGGAATTGAATTCATTGAGAAAATAATCCCTTAGACACAAGAAACATGTGATGCCTTTATCGAGGTGGTGATATGTGAAGCCTCCTCTCTTATTTCCTTTCTATCTCACCCAGCTATCCCTCCTTATGGAATGCCAATCCCATAAATCATAGAGGCCTATTTACAATGATGTATGATCTGGAATAAGATTCACGCCTTGATTACTTATACCCCTATGGAAACATATTGCGACAAAGAAGAAAACCATAATTAATTTTTGAATGACTTGGGGGGATGATTGATTTTATCACTATCCTATGTATCAAATCATGAAACAATTAATCCTAACTCAGTGGGTTCATTCAACAAATGAGAGTGAAAACATGATTTGGATGTTGAGGCTCCTCTTTCTAGATATATAAAGAAGGATTTAAAGGGACTGGAGTAGAGTAACATGTTTATGACTAACGTAAGAGTCAAGATAGTGGTCTAGACTAAGAATACATGGAGGTATGAGTAAATAATAGTGTTCCTATGTTACAATATCATATTAGAATCATCTTCCTTGTAATATAATCATAATAGAGTTGAGGAGATGTCTACTTTAGTTAAGAGTCTCTCTCCTTGGGCAGAAGTAGAAGAGGATAGGCAAGTAAAAATTCTAAGTTCAATTGGTGATTCCCACCAAACTCCTAAAAAACTATCCATATAAGTAGATAATAAATTATTTTAGTTTTTTATACTCTATTTTTTTGAAATTCATAGAGATACTTCTAAATTTGGAGTTTCCTCATTTTATGCGCATTACTGATGGGTGGAATTTTTTAACCTTACATTTATCTTTCTAGTTTTAATTTTATTGATGATATTCATTAAATTTAAATTATATGATGTTATGTGAATTTAAAATTACACACATCCTTTGTATGAAATAAATTATACTATAATTCCTGGGTTAAAATGTTGAAATTTTTATAGATTCTTTTTTATAAATGCTCATGAATGCACACTGACATGAGATTCAATATTGATATATCTATTACAGTTATCTTGAGATCAATTAATTTATAAGAAGAGTTATTGGGAAGGATAAATTTACTTGATGGCGGTTTCTCTGTCCCTTTTCAATTCCCATAATCATGGAGGGAGCATTTGGATATTTTCTAAGGACATATGGTGGACCTTATAATATATTGGAGGCTTAATCCCTACTGTGATGTATTTTAGGGCCTTTAAGATAAAAACATCAATACCTATAGTTTATGGTATTTTATCTCAGATCTTCTATTTATAGTGTTTTAGGTATTCTAGTTTGGGCCTCACATTACTGTTGTGTAGAGTCTTTTAACTCGGTACTTTTATTACTTCAGTTTAGGGTCTTTTAGCCTGGAACATCTATCTCTATAGTTTAGGGTCTTTTCCTTATACATTATGGATGTTCATGGGATATAGTGCATACATGAAATGAATGAACAAACACATAATAATATTATAGGTTATTCCATGGTGTTTTCAAGGCTCATGAGGATCATAGATCCATTCATGCATGGAGGATATGCGTATGGTTGGTAGGTTAAAGTCTTTATGGGTCTATAAAATTTACAAATAAAGGCACCTCCACTCTTTTACAATGGTAGAGGATGGTTTATGGGGGTAATATCAGTTTATGGTGAAATATTATGGATGCTAAGACCCCCTAGATAATTAGAATATGGGGGCTATTAGTCATAACAAAAAAATTTTGAGTTTGCGAGAATGGGATAGGGAAGACGTGCTAGGGATGACCCGTAACACCTTGAGATGTTGGGTTCCACTAATGTGTTTCTAGTGCTCACAGAAATTGAACCTAATTTCTTGAAATGTGGATATTCCTTTATTTGGTAGTTCAAATACCTTATTCATCGATTGAATTCCCATGAAAAGATGACATCCAATCCTTTTCATGGGACATGAATGATTTGTGAAGAATCAAACATCAAGATGATAGGTTGGGTATGAGTGGGAATCCATATAGTAAGGATTTTGCAACCCAAGGGTAGTTTAGATCATTTTTGTGAAGCTGAAGACCTACTCCCTATGATTTTGAATGATGAGGTGTTGGCTATAAAAGGTTCAATAATGGAGTGTCTCATTCAATCCTTGATAAAGGGAACAAAAAACAGTGACATAATATCAATGTTCTTGGATATTATTGAATTGTATTCTATGTAGATTGTAAATCAGGGTCCAAAGTGCTCTGTTATGAAGAATGATATAGGACAATCATATCTCAAATGACCCAAAACACACTGAGGTGATGGTTTTAGACATAGAGACGCCCAAGCTCACAAGGATCGAAAATACCTTTTTTCTGATTGACACATTTGGTTGGTGACAAAATGCATATATGAAAGACCCATATGCCTACAAGAATAGTGATAAAAAGGTTCCCTTAAATCTAGATATAATTTATATGGGCCATGAAATGTTTATGGTGATGAGAGGAAATGAAACCATGAAGTTTGATAAATGGAAAGTGTAATATCGATGAAGTTTTTGAGATCCTTAAATGTTGTGTCACCGTAAAGAGAACATATTCTATTTTATAGAAGATGTGACAAATGATTTCTATAATTTTTTCCTAAACTAAGGGGTTGAATGATTATTTATTGGTTTCCATTAGGGTTATAGAGTAGGAACTATGAGATTTATTCCTTATTCATTTCTGCCCTATGTTTCTTTAAACTCTAGATATGAAGACCATAGAGAGTTGAGACTTGAATTTTGTTCAGTACAACCTTTCCTAGTTTAAATCTTGTAATGTTTTGTTTCACTCTCACTATTTGTTTAAAATCTTTCAATTTGGACCATTATAGTCTAGTGTTTATGGTCATATAACTTTGACCAAAGGGTATGTAGTTTGTGGTCATGATGCACGTAGACCTAATATTAGGGATGATACACAAGTGTCTAATAAAGATACCTAAGGTCAAGAGTTCCCCAACATCCTTTTGAGCAGGTGATGGATATGTTTTAAGTCGCGGATCAATGTTTTATGGAAGTGAATAATGATACGGGACAATCACACTGGGAGTAGTTCATATCAAAATACGTTTTGGGGTTCATTTGTGGTGATGTCAAGGAACATAATGGTCAGAAATACCTTTTTACAGTGTGAAACATTTGGATAATGACCATAGTTGCATATTCAGGAGCCATATGGATACATGCATAGTCAATAAAAAGGGTACCTTGATTCCATGTATCATTTATAATAGATATAAAAGGTTTCTGGAAAGACAAATCCTTTGAGTCATGAGGTGTGGTTTATGGATTGAGCGGATTTAAATGATGATGGAATCACCACATACTCTAGATTATTGGGGTAAGAATCTTGTGGTCCTTCGGTATGGGATGAATAATGAGTGATTTCATACACAATTTATTATCAATTAGCAGGGACATTTCACCAATAATTTTAACAGATTTATGCATAGACATTTGTTGTAAAGTTTATTGTTGTGCGGTAGGGACATGGGTACTGATGTGGAATCTTGGAGCATGATATATTTCATTCACAAATATCCAATATATAGATATGGCTCATGCATAGGTAAAATGAGTTTTTTATGACTCAAACCCTTTGTCGTTAGGGTGCATTTGTTTTGTCAGTTGTTGTAGCTTGTCCTATTATTGGAGATCTGGGTGTCCCTCGACATGAAATGACAATAAGAATCAATCCACTCACAGTTCTTGAGAAAAATAACAAAATATTTATGACAATTATGTGGAAAGTGGGGATGTTTTATACTTATTTATTTTGAATGGTCACAAAGATGGTGATTCAGGCATCATTATGTATCATGTGAAGATGAGAATCAAGTAAAATGTAGTTCTTGAATGGGAAACACTCTTTGTTGGTATGAACCATATGAAAAGGTGGAAATTTTTTCCATGATTAATATAGCTAGTCCTAGGATTAGAGATCCATGTGTTACTATGTATCCTATGATGATAGGAATAAAGCCACACATAGTTCATAAAGAACCATGAAGTTCTACATCATGAAGCAAGGATGTGTGATTCATGACATGAAAAGGGGAATTTGGGTGGGACCCAAAGTTGGAAATCTAGGTTTCACTGCATATCATATGGTAATAAGAATCAATCCATATGTATTTCTTGATAGAGTTCTTTCTTGTGCATATTTGACTGATACACAGAGAGGGGATATATTTATATTTATTAAGACTATACCCATGACTGAATATATGAGAATCCATATGTATACTACATGTTAGGAATCAAGTCATGTGTAGTTCTTTTATGGTGGTGTTGTTGGAGGCAGAATAAAATAATAATGGTCCTCTCTGCTGAGGTCCATAGAGATTTACAAATTATATCTATCTAAAAATATTAATCATGAAGTTTAACATCATCAAATGAGAAATTATGGTATTACTTTTATGTTATTCTATATAGGACCACAATGTGGAATTCATGAGTTCTTATGCCTTGTTTGTGTGGAGAATCCCTTACTAATATTCTTATGTTCACATGCACTATGCCCCATGTGATAAACAAGGATTGACTAGGGTTCTTCTCACCATATAAAGGCACTAGAGGATCGGGAATGTGAATTTTGTATCATGTGGTCACTGGACCATGATATAGGATCAATGATTCCCTACATATGTAATCATGATGATAATCAATCCCTAAATAGTTCCAAAGAACCCGTTAGGTTTAATAATGTATGAATGAAAAATAATTGTGCTATTTAATATCATACAGAATGGACATTATCCATATAGTTTTATGTCCTTTGGTGAGGACATGGATCAACCACCATGAAGGAAGAGGAATGTTGTTGATAGGCCCATGAATTGAGTCTTGGGTTAAACTATGTATCATGTGATGAAAGTAATCAAGTCCCACATAGTTCTTGGATGCGAGATTACATATGTGGAGCTAACTCTCACATAGGGATGGGTGAATTTCATCGTTTATTCACATAGATATAAATTGTATATAGTAATTATTTAGTGATATGGTGATGTCTGTGCAGTTTAACATCATGTAGTGATGATGTATTCTATACAGTTTAGTGTCCTGTGGTAAATAAATGAGGTACTGTATAGCTTAAATTCTTGCTTCCCCGACTATCTTGTTAGAGTTTAACATCATTTAACTAGGATTAGGTCATATAGTTTAACGTCATGTAACCAGGATGACCTCAAAAAGTTTAATTTCATGTATATAGGATACATTCACACAGTTTAGATTCAAATAGCAAGGATGATCTCACATAGTTTAACATCATATAACCCAGATGAGCTCATATAATTTGACATTATGTAACCATGATGAGTTTGTATAGTTTAACATCACGTTAGAATAATTATTTTGTATATTTTAACTTCATTTAACCTTGATGATAAGATATTTATGATAGTTATAAAAATTATTTATTGGAAGATATCACATTTTTGGGGGTTTTGATATGCTCCCCATCCATTTTGACCAATGATTAGGATCCATTATGATCGAACTTAGGTATGATTTAAGGACCTAACCATTTTTGTTCCATCATTTTAGGTTTATACCCTGGTATCATTGAGGGAATAAGAGCCAATACCTATTCTCCTTGGTGGAATTAACAAAGGTTAACCTTTTTATTAAAGGCTCATGCGATCTGATTCTAATGGACCTCAAGGTTGTGCAATGTGCACAATGTGTTCTCAATGAGCTTCTCTACATCATCTAGTTGTTTTAGCGATTTTTCATCATTGAAGAGAAATATGAAAATAAATATTCTATTAGAAGGAATTTGTACTTCTATGGGTAACACTACCTCAGTCCCGTACCTCAAAGAGTATGGTGTGGCTTGTGTGGCAGTATGCATGGTGGTACGGTAGGCCCATAAGGCATATATGTTCCTTTTCAACTAGGAAATCTTGTATTTGTTCACCATATTCTGGAGTATAATTGATAGAGTCTTATAAAAAGACCATATCTATCCATATTCCACCGCATGATAGTGAGATGTGTGATTGGACTCGATACTATACTCTTAGTAAGTTTTATTCAACTTCATAGAACATAAGTTTGTGTCATTTTCTATCAATATTGTTTGAGGGACCCGAATCCTGGTGATGAAATGTGGATTCATGAATTTTATGATATTATTCATCCATAATTATTGAGGTATGTTCCTTCATCCTATTTTGAAAAGAATACTGTTGTAGTAAATATTCACTTGAACTGCATAGCCATGGATGGGGTATATAGCCCCATAACATCCATTACCCAAATGGAGAATGAATATGAATATTTTGTATTATATAGAAATTATAGGGGTTGATGGATGAAGTTAGAATGGATCTACCATGTAGGAAATTTCCCAGTGAAGTCCAAACAGTCTTTTATCATGGTTTTCCTTTAGTAACCTATCCTCTTGATTTATTAGGAGAGCCTGGTCCTTAACTAATAAGCACTGCAATAGCCTATAAGGAATTTCTCCAAGACTGAGGGAATATCTCTTTCTGAAATACATCATAGGAGGATTCTATCAAAGAATCACTTGTATATGAGTTTTTTTATCACTTTGACCATCCTATAGTGTAATGTTCACCGCATGATGTCGAATCTGGTCCCTCCCTCCCCAGTCTATTAGGAGATATCTATTTTCAAGATAAACAATTTTGGGCACCATCCATCCAGGGGTGGGTACCAGTTTATCATACTCTAGTGTTTTTGACCTAATTGATTTCTTCTATATCACAATCCAAAACTAATAAATCCATTTATATGTACTTGATATAAAAGATTACTTCCTCTAAATCGAGGTCATCCAGAACTATGGTTGCATTAGCTAGTGCATTAGTGCAAGAATTCAATAATCGAAGAACATAATGAAATGTAGGTTAATAATGGAACTCTACCCTCAGTCCCATAATGTATACAATGAGAGGGTCTTGTTATTACTTTTTTAGGGAACATTATCAAATTGATATAATTTATTAATATTTTTAAATCCCCTTGGATATCAAGGTAATCAACATAAAGCTATAGGCTTAGTTCCAATCCACTGATGAAGGCTTGGTATTCTGTTAAATTATTCATGTAAGCTACAGATAGTGAGAAAGAGTAGGGAAAAACAAATTTGTGTAGAGATAACAATAAAATAACTAAAGAAAATGATTTATAATTGGATTTTCCATCCGTGTTCTAATATGACTCCAAGAAGCTCTATAGAGACACATAATTATAATACATTAACATTACAATTTTTTTTTCAGAATACATAATAATTTATACAATTGGATGCCCAAAAACAATATTAGTTAGTGTCTTTGAAAACATGGAAACATAAACACTAGTACATAAGTGAGATACATTATATTTCACTAGGTTCTTCATAAATATCATGTTTTTTAGATACCTCATGCATAATACATATCTTCATAACCTAGGTAATGTAATCAGAAAAAAAGGGTGATCTCAGATGATCTTTAATGGTAAACAAGGGAGATATGTATGGATAAACATGAGAATAAGGGTTATGAGAACATGATACGGACACTAGAAGATCATACCCTGCATATCAGATATTTTAAACATGAATATTTAAAAATTATTAGAAGTATATAAGACATTAATCAATGGGGAATGAATAGAATAAGATGTGAAATAATAACATATGAATTTAATTGTGACATACACATAAACATGTAATATCAATCCCCATAAGTAAAGGAACATTTCTAGAATTATCAGGGAATTTCATGGGGACCACACCTATTGGGAGGAACTTGCCACTATCCCTAGTCATTGTTCTTTCCTTGTAAGGTATCGTGTTTCCCCACCATCACATTGTGGATTAGTTTTCCCCATCTTCCAATTGTTGATCAGGGTTTCCCATCCTTACATAGTGGACCAATTTTCGTCATAATACCATAGTGGATCGGGGTTCCACATCACTCCGTAGTAGTTTAATGCTGTATAATTTATTACCATAATTATATCCTTAGATATACATCTTTACCCAATGCATTAGAGGGAGATATAGGTCCCACCCATCTCATAATAAAATCACACACACATATGACACAAAATCATAAA
Organism: Viscum album; assembly: GCA_963277665.1. Taxonomy (NCBI): domain Eukaryota; kingdom Viridiplantae; phylum Streptophyta; class Magnoliopsida; order Santalales; family Viscaceae; genus Viscum; species Viscum album. The sequence goes on along the minus strand of OY728163.1, from coordinate 1,202,540,382 downwards.
AATATCATCAAAACCCATGAAATGAAATGGATTTCATAAAAAAGTAAAAATATCTAAACCTATGAAAAAATACTGGTTTCATAATCATTTCATCAAAGTATAACCTATGAAAAGAACTGTATTTTATAAGCATATAACCTGTGAATGAGAAACTGGTTTCATAAAATTCTTGACATTAAAAGATAAACCATTTTGAGAAAGAATATGAATTTATCTTTTAGATAAATTTCCCATAAAGTAATGATTAACACCAATGGATTTTATCTTATAAAGAACATAATTTTGGAATATCCAGGAAAAAAAATTATTGAGGAAAATATAATTTATTATTTGAAAGAGTCTTTTTAAAACAGAACAACTTTTGAAATCCATTTTCAATAGAAATATAATTGGAAACATATAAATGAAGCTATACAATATTTAAATTTTTTTAAATGTAAAACATATTTGAAAACCTATTTATTTGAAAATATATTTGAAAACATTTAAATAAATATTTTAAAATCATTTAAAACAATTCTTCAATAAGAAAAAATTTGTGAAAAAAAATTCATTGAAAATGGATTTAAAAACATATAAAACAATATTTAAAGAAATAAAAAATTCTAAAAACCTTCTTCCTTGAAAATGATCTTTAAGGGTGATTTTTTAATTTTTTTTAAAACATGGTTTTTGATGTTCCTGATGTGGGTCTCAATAAATGAAAATTGAGACAAAATTACTTTACTGATTTTGTAACTTTTGAAAATAAACCCATTGAAAGAGAGATCACAAAATGGATATATAAATACCCCTAATTTTAAGGATACAAATCATATAATATATTCATGGTTGGTACATACACCACATAAAAGAAATGAGTGCTGTATTAGACCTAAATATCATAGGAATAAAACTGAGACTAGAAATACCTTTACCTTATGTCTTGAATTTCATCATACTCATTAGAACCACATATATTATAAATTTAAGTTTATTATACATATTAAAAACATCGATATTATTATATTGTTAATATATATATTTATATTACCTTCTTATTAACACTTCCATGTTAAGGTCACATTTTGGTTAATATCCTCTATGTTTTTCACATGGGTCATAATTTGTTGTATTTTTGGTCCTCATAATTATGCCATGATTTATTAAATATAAAACATTATATATATATATATCATTTATATTCATTATATATTTATTTATAATAACATATTAATGATAGAAATATAAAATGGAATACACCACTTAGGGTGATAGTAGGTCGTATGTATGCATGAACGTTGATTCCATTTAATTATAGTATAAAAAGAAAGTAAAAGAAATATATGTGTGTGTATATATAATAATTAAATTATAATTAAATGTTAATATATATTATATATGTTTACTAAATTCATCCTCAGTACATTCTATGTTGTGTGTGACCAAATCACGTCGCATTTAGGTGGTGATTGTCGACACTTTTGAAAATTAAACTATCATATTTACACAAAATTAAAAGCATGAAGATATGTGTTATATATTAATTATAAGAGAATAAATAAATCCTTTAAATCATATATATCAGATAAAACCATATTTAACATCATAATGGCTAACCATTAAAGGTGGTAAAGGAAAAACAAACAACATAATTTTTTGAGGTGATAGTTCACCATACACAAGAACGGTAAGTTCGTTACCCATTTAACGAATGTGTGTGTAAGTGTAGGTATAAAAAATTATAAAAAAATATCAATATATTTATAATACTAATTTTATTATATAGTTATGTATCAATAATATTTTAATAGTTGAAGAATGATATGAAAATAAAAGATATTGATGAATGATGTTACAAATTTTTTGGGAAACTTCTTTTGGATTCCACCAAATGGATTCCATGGATTAATTTATGCCAAAATTTAGGATTCAGAAATATTAGTAGGGATTTTGGGAGTATATTTAGTCATATTTTTTATGAACAAAAATTGTTTGAGAGGTGACGATATGTGGGATGTGTTAGTGAGTTTTTATAGTGGAGGATGAGAGATATTCTAATAAATTTTTGGAAAGGGAATTCCACTAAAATATTTTCAATTTTTAATGGATTAAATAAGGGTAAAAATCATATAAAAGAGATTATAGGTTCAAAATATGACCATCCAATGGATTTTTGACAATTTTCTAGGTCATTTTGGGCCTTCAATTTAAGGTTTTATACATTGTTAATCTAATTTTTCTCTTAATGACTAAAATTAATTTTAACCATATTCACTAATATTATTGGTCAAAATTTTTTTTGAAAATAGTATAAATTTTAATTTATTAATATTCAAAATATTGAATCCATTTTTTTCAAATTACAATCACATAATTATCATTAATTAATTTAAAAGTAATCCCATAGGCGTGTCACGACAACAAGTTTTTTGATTATTTTTTTTAAAATAATGGAATGTTTTGATATGAATTTTCAATGTGAAATTGCTTTAAATGACATATATTGGATTAATTTATGTAAAATTAATTTCATTAAACTTTAAAAACAAATTAAAATATAATTTATCTATATAAATAAATTATATGAAACAGAATTTTTGAATTAAAATTCAGTTTTTTGTACTATTTTTCCAAAAATGATTTTTTTAGAAAGATCCATAAAATTCACCATAAAATTATTTAAAATTACAATTTTTAAAATAAATTTTAATTTATCAAATTAAAATTCTAAGTGTCTAAAAATAATTTTATTATTGTTTATATAACGACATAAAAAATAGTTCTTTTAAGAAAATATTATTTTCAATCATAAAAAGAATTTACTAAAAGATTTATATAATATTATAAATACTTTTTATCTATATAAAAAAATATAAATAATATTTTAAATTACTTATTACTATTCATATTACTAAGATTAATATGTATGTTATAACGATCCTATTAAAATAATTATAATAATAAAATGTTATTTCTTAGAAATACACTGTTTCATGTAACGCAGGCCAAGTCAGTGTTTCATGTTGCATAGACATAAATTGGTATAGAATATAATGAAATATTTACTTAATGTGACATAAAATAAAATACATAAAAGAAAATTAATTTATTTGAGACCAAAAAGGTTAAAAACAAATTACCATGTTACATTCAACCCCCCCGTTAAAATGAATTTCACCCTTAAAATTATTTATTCTAATAAGAAACAGATTGGATACTTATCCCTACTCATATCATCAAGTTACCACATTGTTTCCTCTAACTAGTGATTTCTCCACAAAACCATGACCATGTGACTGGCCTTGTTTTGTTTATCATTATCTATATAATTTATTATTTTTTCTAGTTATCCGTCATAAGAAATATCCTTTAGTGGTATTACCTCTAAGTTATGTACTTGTGAAGGGTCAGGTATATTCTTATCAGGAGAGATATATGAAACACATAATGTACTTGATAGATATTTTTAGGAAGTTCCAACTGATAGGTTACCATTACAACATGATAAAAAATATCAATGTGGTCGATATACTAAGGTCTTAGATTACATTTCTTCCTATACATCATAAAATTCTTCCATGGAGAAATTAGTAGAAACACATTCTCAGAAATATAAAATTATAGGCCACACCGATGGTTACTGCATAAATTTTTTACTAACTGTGATCTTTCATGAATTGATACTGAATTGTTCAAATCTTCCATTTATTCAACTATCTATGTCCCAGATAGCTTTATTTCTCAAACTTCTTGCATTTAAGTGGGAGCACTTTATTTCTTACAGTAGAAGGATTTATAAAGACCAATCTGAATGCTTCCATTAAAGTTATTGTTGTAATAAAACTCAACTAGAGGAATGTGTTGATCTTATAACCCTTTGAAATCCAACAATCAAGATCTCAAAATTTCTTCTAGGGTTTTAATTGTTCTTTTGGATTTACCATCCATCAAATAATGATAATAAGTGCTAAATATCAATTTTTATCATGTTTTGATGAAGTATTCACCAAAACATTGAGGTAATATTCAGATCCCAATCGGATACAATGGAATGTGGAAATCCATGAAACCTTATTAATTACTTAATGTATATACTAGAAATATGATCCATAGAGAAGTATTATATGATAGAAATTAAGTGATATGACTTAGTAAATTGATCAACAACCACCCATGTAGCATTAAACCCTTTAGATGGTTTGGGGAGTCCAAAAAAAATCCATAGTGATGTTCACCCATTTTATTTTTTATGGGTAATGGATGCAACATCCCCTTTAAATTTTTTTATATGACATATCTTGCTGGTATACCATGAATCGAGATATAAACACTTCAATATACCTCATTATTCTGTCCCACCAGAATTACTCCTTCAAATCACTGTACATCTTCATACTTCCATGATTAATATATAATGAAGAAATATGAGCTTCCTCTAAAAACAACTTATTCAAATCTGATAAAGAAGGGAATGATGCACGATTCCAAAAATTTATCATTTATTCTTGATCAAGGTTAATATCAATAATATTTCTATCCTTATTTCATAGCTCTACATCTTCCTTCTATGCATCTTTAATATTCACTTGGTTTGAGGGTTGAAAATTAAATAATGAAAGAAATGATTTCTCCCATTCCATTTGTATTTCTCGATCCATCCTTTCCAAATCTAGAATTATTGTAAGTTTGGAGATCCTCATCACGGATAAGCTAGCCTGATCCTTTTGACTGTAATCATCCTCCTCCTTGTTCCCTCTCCTAGGGTTGTAATATTTTGAAGATTTATAATCATTTATCAGATCGAGATACCTTATCTAGAGAATGTTCTAGTTATTCAATGTGAATATATATTTTATACAATTATGATCAGTATATATATCACACATTTATACATAAATATTATTCCTCCATATCATTAATGAAAAATTTACCACTGCTTACTCCAAATCATGAGTTGGATAGTTTCTATCATGGATCTTCAACTATTGCTAGGAATATGAGATAACCATGTAATTATACATAATAACACACCCCAATTCTTTCTTGGATGCATTACTATATATTTTAAACCCTTCTCCACTATATGGTAATGTAAGCACAAGATCACTAACGAACATTATCTTATGTTCCTTGAAATTTTCCTCACATTAAACTATCCAAAGGAACATATAATCCTTTCTAGTTAAAATTGTTATAGGATTTGATAGTCATGAGAAATGTTCCATAAACCATAGATAATATCATGTTAATCCATGAAATCTATGGATCATAATCATCGTGGTTGGTCTAGGACCACATTTAATAGCCTATTCCTTTGATGGATCTACTAATATACCATATAATGAGATTATATGACAAAAAAATGAGTCCTTTGGTAGCCAAAATTCAAACATTGTAATTTTTTCATACAGTTTCTCCATCCTCAGGGTCTTTAGTACAATTACCAAATTTTCATCATTATCTTTCTTACACCATGATTAGTTGAGAATATTATCTATAAATAATACCACAAAATGATTAAGGTAATATCTAAAGACATTATACATCATGTCAATTAAACTTGTAGGGAAATTAGTAAAACATAAAGTCATCACAATATGTTCATTGTGTCCATAACATTTATGGGATGCTATATTGAGTACATCTTATTTCGTGACTCTCAATTGATGATATCCAAGGTCAATCTTGGAAAAGTATTGAGATTTACATAGTTGATCAACAAAGTTGTCAATAAAAGTAAGGGGATACATTTTCTCGATCATGATCTTGTTGAACTCCTAATATTCAATGTAGTGTCACATCTATACTTTTCTTGAATGGAATAGGTGAAACCCATTGTGGAACACTTGGATGAATGAATCCCTTATTAAGGTCTTCATGTATTTTATTCTTTAATTTCTACAACTCAATTGGGTCCATTATATGGGGAGTCATTGAAATTGGTGTGGAATCTGGTATGTGTTATATCGAGATCCGAACATCACATTTTAGTGTAATACATGGGAAATATTCTGGGAAAAAACATACAAATTCCCAAGAAATAGGAATATCATCGATTCTGAGTTTCTCCCCAACTATTTGAGATAAACACTCCTTCTAATTGATAATTAAGACACATACACCAGATTTAATACCCAAAGGAAGTTCAAACTTATCATCAAATTGATAGAAGATTATAAGTTGGTTTGAAATAAAAAAATATAACTACCCTTCATCAACAATTAATGTGGGTTTATAAAGATATATCCAATCCATTCAAAAGATGACATGAAATGCAACCAATAGAATAATGAAAAGATTACAGGGATGTAAATTCCCACAAACATCAACAAAATAGGAATCATAGACTTAAATTGAAAGCAGTGTAACATTAATGATTTTCAATGCTAACTTCTAATATAATCGATTAGATGGAATTTTAATACCCTTAGGAAATAATTTAGATATTAAAGAGTGGGTAGATATAGAATCAAATTATAAATTAGTAGTTCTAGAGTGTATGGTAAGCATAAATTTCACCACATCATTATCAAGTCCCTTATCAGAAATAGTTATCACATGATATTTCACGATTCCCCTAAGCTTAAGAGCATGTTAACACTCACTGATCATCATCACCACCCTTTGGGGTTTATAAATGGTTAGTATAATTCCCTTCCTCCTTATAGTTAAAGCACAAAAGTATGGGAGGTGAATTATGTACATATTTTTTCCTATTTATATCCTTGGAAATCCTCTTCCAATCAGTATGAAAATAAATTTCCTAACATCCATCCCTTACACCGTTAAACCTCATATTATACCCCATAATATAATTCCCTCCATGATTCTTTCCACACATAGAGCATAAAGAAAATCTCATACTCTTATCTATGGTGTTTTTTAGATTTTTCAATTGAACTAAATCATTTTTTCTTATTAAATCCACGACATTGATACATAACTACAACTTTCATTTCAAATATGATTTCACAATGAACAACATATTCATATATACAATAGTATTTTATGGAAAATGGCATTCTAAGACATTGATTTAATCCACCAAAGAACCGATCACCATTACATTTAGTTTGGAAGATAATTTCAAAATCATACATTGAATGTCTCATGAAATTAGCCTCGTAAGAATAGAATAATTCATCATCCTTTTTCTTCAAATCAAGGAACTCCTTTTCCATATTAGTACAAATAACATAAGGAAATTACTTATTTCATAATAATTTCTTGAACTTATCCCAATATATGGATTCAATTTCATTATCCAACCTCTTATTCCTATTTAGAGTCCACCACTAGTCTACATCACATTCTAACTGATGTATAGCTAGAATGAACTTCTCATGATCTGAACACCTGAGAATGAGGAATATATATTCAGTGGTACTGATATAGTTTCAAGAAACAAGTGGATTAGAATACCAACTAAATGATGGTGGATGTTTCCCCATGAAGGCTCAAAAGAACATTATTAGCTCCCTTGATCATTTAGAATGTCATCATGATTCATATATTAAGAAATAAATGTGATTATAAATGATATTTTTCATTCTATTTCCCATATAATTTCGATGTTTAGGGGAACAATAATTTAATTATCCATCGCATTCACTATTAACAAGGTTCCTTCGGGCTCAACCCATTGAATAAAAACCAAAAATCCTAGAGCGAGAAATATTTTTCAAATAGAGCAACCATATAGTAATGAAAAATCACTTATATGATGTCAAAATTACAACACCATCCTTAATCTTTGACACCATAGGTTTATTCTAGGTTATTCATAGCCTACTATTTTTTTTTAAACTTTAATAATGGCTTGTAAAGTGTTTGTAAATTACCAAAGCATATACCTTGGCAGTGTCAAACTTGGTTAAAAGTAAGTCCCATTGTCATCTACTAGGTTACACTAGAGTCAGGCTTGACATAGCTTGTTAGAGTAGTAACTCTTAGGTACATCTATTCGATAGCCATTTCAACTTGTATTATCCATACAAAGATTTATTTCAATGAATCCATGAGATCTATAAATTACAAAAAATTCTAGGAAATTACCCTATACTCGTAACTACCCTTATAATTATCCTTAGACATGCCAATAAAGTTCTCACTATGTTTTTCTCATACTAGTTTCAAAATATTAACTAATTTTTTCTTTGATACCAACTATAGAGATCCTCAAATTTCCTACATTACCATTACTACATTTTTTTACAGAATACATGAAACATTACACAAGGAGATGCATAAATATAATATTTATATATTTACATTAGAAACATAGAAACATAATCACTATTACATAAGTAACCTAAATTATCTCCCACTTGGTTCATCATGAATGAAACCCTTCTTAGACACATCGTACATAATATATATCTTCATAAACTAGGTAATGGAATCATAAAATGGGTTGAGCTCAAATGACAAGTATTGGTAAAAAAGGGAGCTATGTAAGCATAAACCTGAGCATAAGGGTTATGATAACTTGATCAGGTCACTGGAAGATCATACCGCTGATATCAATGATCATAAAACTTAATCATGGAAAAAATACTGGATATTCATATGACGTGAATCATAATGGAAACAAGAGCATAACCATAAAATAATAACAGAAGAATTGAATTGTTTCAGACACATAAACATGTAATATCATTATCTATAAGTTAATATGAAATTCTTGAACTAACCAAGGCACTTCATGAGGACTACACATACTGGTCAGGACATTCCACCATCCCGAGTCATAGTCCTTTCCGTTGAATGGATTGGTATTCCAATATTTTAATATAGGATTATGTATCACTATATTCCCATTGTGGATTGGGTTTCCCAATCATCCCATAGTGGATATGGTTTACCTGTCTTCCCATAATGGATCAATCCCATCGATTTGATACAAATCATTATCTAATGAGATAAAATTCAAAACCCAATGCATTGAACAGAGATATAGGTCCCACCCATATCATAATGAAATCATACATACATGTTCAAAGAATTGTTAAATAATAATATCATAACCAATGTAATTAAATTGGTTTTATATTCATGAAATGATAATTTATCCTCTCGAAAAGGACATGTTTCATAATCATTTCATCAAAGAATAACCCATGTAAAGAAGAGGGTTTCATAACCATATAACCCGTGAGAGAGAAATGGGATTCATAATAATAATTCAATAACAATATAAACCATTCAAAGAGAGAATATGAATTTGAAATTTGGATTATTTCCATATAAACTAATGTGTAACACCAATGGACATAATAATAAATAGAAATTATTTTTTGAGGAACCTTGAAAAAATGTTCTTAATGAAAATATCATTTCTTCTTTGAAAGATGTTTTTAAAACATTAAACCTATTGAATCCCATTTTTTTTGAAAATAAAAATGAAAATATATAATTTAATCTTGAAAACAATTAAAAAAATATTAAAATGTAAGACATATTTGAATCCCTTTTTATTTAAAAATATATTGAAAAAATTTAATGAAATATTTGAAAATAATTTAAAACACTTCTTAAATAATAAATTTTTTTAAAACCATTTGGTTTGAAAATAGATTTTAAAACATATAATGGAAGCGTAGAAACCATAAAATTATTGTGAAATTATTTTTCATTGAAAATTTTCTTAACAGAGACTTTTTGATAATATTTTTAAAAACATGGGTTTTGATGCTCATGGCATGTGTCTCAATGAAGGAAAATTAGGACAAAACAACATTACTAATTTGGTAATATTTCAAACATAAACCCCATGAAAGAGAGAAAATAAAATTTATATGTAAATACTCTTAAATTTTAGTGTAAAAATCAGAAAATATATTGAGGGGTTATATATACACCAAAAAAAATAAATGAGTGGTGAATTAGGTGTAAATCTCATCGAAATAAAAGTGAGACTAGAAATACCCTTACCTTATGTATTTTCTCTCATCATGCTCATTCAAAAATCCTATATAATAAATTTATGTTTATTATAAATATACCAAATAACAATATTCTTATATATAATACCATTTATTGATTTATATTATCTTCTTGTTTACACTTATATTTTAAGGACACATTTTAGGTATTATCCACTTCGTTTTTTAGCATGTTTTCAAATTTGTAATATTTTTGTTCCTAAAAAATATATAATGATTTATTGAATTTAAAGCATGATATAAATATGAAATATTTTCAGTATATATATATATATATTTATAATAATAAATTTCAGATATAAATATGAAATAGAATACACCATTCATGGAGACCATAGGTCATACGTACACTTGAACACTATTTCCATTTAATTATATAATTTAAAGAAAGAAATTAGTTTAGTTATATGTATATATATTATTCAATGTATAATTATTATTTAATATATATCACATAAATTTATTGAAGCCATATTTAATTCATTCAGTGTAGAGTGTGAACAAATCAGAACAGTTTGATGAGGAGGTATTCAACACTTCCCAAAATGAAATTATCACATTTTAAAAAATATAAATCATTATGTTAAGTGTTAAATAATATTTAAAAATAAAAAAATACATCCTAAATATCATATATATCATATAAATGATATCTTTTCTACTATAATTCAAAACCATGAGAGGTGGCAAAGGAAAAATGAACAATATCATTTTGTGAAGTGATAGTTCTCCAAACACAAGAACGATATGTTTGTTACCAATTCGATGGATGTATGTGTATGTTTAGGTCTAAAAATTACAATAATAACATTTCAAAATATTTATGATACTTTAGATATTATATAATCTTGGAGTGAAAGAGTATAGGGGGTGGATAATGAAAATAAAATAAAGGATATGGAGGAAGGATATTACCTATTCTTTAGGTAACACCTTTTGGTTTCCAATAGAGGACATCCTTGGATTGATTTAATAAAAAATGAATGATTATATGATGAAGGTAGATATTTTGTTAGGATACTTATGCAGATTTTATTCAATATAAAGAGCTTTAGGGGTGTGAATAAGTGGGAGAGGTGAGTGCCTTTTTATAGTGGAGGAATGGAATACTAATAAATTGCTGAAAAGGGAATTCCACCCACATTTTACCTATGTATTATGGATTTGATAATGGTACCAATCCGATACAAGGAATTATAAGTTCAAAATATGGCCAATAAATCTATTTTTGACATGTTTCTAGGTCATTTTGGGCCTTAAATTTATGGTTTAGTCTATTGTTAAGCTAATTCATCTCTTAATCGCTGAAATTAAATTTAATCACCTTCACTAATATTTTTTGTCAAAAAATAAGTTGACGTTATCAGAAATTATATATTATTCAAATTCAAAATATGGAACCCATTTTTTCAAATTCAAATAAGATTATTGGAAGAAATTAATTTAAAATTAATATCATAAACATGTTATTCCATTAGGTTTTTAAGAGAAAATGTTTAAAACATTGGAATGTTTTAATATCCAACATCAATGTGAAATTGGCTCTAATAACCTAAAATAGATTATTTTATGTATAGTTAATCTCATTAAACATTAAAACCAATTTTTAAATTAATTTAACTATATCAATACATTATATTAAATAGAAGTTCTGAAATAGAACTCAATATTTTTCACTATTCATCAAAAAATGATGTTTTCCAAAAAATTACTAAAATTATCCATAAGATAATTTCACAATTATTAAATAAAAATGAATCGTATTATATCAAATTCAATTTATAAAAGTATCTAAAACAAATATTATTTTTCCTTTAAAGAAGAAAATAATTAGTAGTTCTTTTATGAAAAATTTATTTTCAAAAATATAGTTACTTTACAAAAAAATGTATGTTGTTTCTATCATTATTATTTATATATATAAATTTTTTTAAATAATATTGTAAAATTAGTTATTAATATTCATATTACTATTTTTAATGGCTATTTTAGAACCATCCCTTTTAAATAATTATAATATTAAAATTTTATTTAATAGAGACTAAGTGTTGCTTGTAATGCAATTCAAGTCGGTGGTGTGTGTAGCACAAAAATAACATGGTATTGTGTATGAAGGAAGTTTTACTTAGTATATATTGAAATAAAATAAATCAAATAAAATTAATTTCTTCGAGAAAAAAAGATTCCCAAAAACGTAGGTTGTTACAAGAACCATAGAAATACATCTTCTATATTTAGGGAGATTTATGGGAATAGATGAACTCCTCATTGAGAAGTTGGTGTCCAACAGTGCATTCTTCGGAGAAGGATATGCTACTAAAAATCATCCAGGTATTGCCCTTTCACTGAATATTTTTACATGAATTGGATGTAATGTGTTACATAATGACCACCCATCAGGATAGATTCCCATTCCAAATAGGAAAACCAAGGATGTACTTGATCAGATCAATACGAGAGATGATATAGAACTCATGGAGTTGTAAGTAATTCCTCAACTCTTTTATTGTGAAGAAGAGTGAAAAGTAGTTCTTGTCAACATCATATTATCGAGTCTTAGTACCTAGTATCATTCAGGTATGGTTGTATATAATTTTCTCACTCCCCACATCATTTTTTTTATGCGAGGAGAACGCCTAGTGAACATTCCATGGAAGCCACAAATAAGATGAGTGGCTCCCCATACACTATATGAATCAAAACTAGTGGGTCAAAAAATAGTACATAATACTTTCAAAGGATTCTTAGTAGTCATTTCACCCTTGTTAGGTGATTACCTTATTTATTATCCAGGTAAATGTGAGATATTTTTAGGCCATGTAAGCTATAAAAAACCGAGTATAGAATTTTTTCCCTTGGACACCCTTAATTATATAAGATATATGGATGGTGAAATTTCCAAAATAGAAATATTCTTCTCTATTTTAACCTCGATGTCATGTTTTCGTACAAAAACTCTAAGGAATTTCCTTGGGGGTACACCAAAAGTGAATTTCAAGAGATTTATCTTTAGAAAATGTCCTTGCTGCTTATCAAAGGCCGTTTGGAGATCCATGAAGTGATTACATTTCTATCAGGTTTAAACACCCATGTTTTCGACATAACATTCTATTATACTTCCCAAGAATAGATTAAAGTTGTGATTCAAGTTGAGTTGAAATGTCTAACCATCATTATTTATGACGAATGGAATAAAATAGTAGAAAATGATCCCTTGTGTCACTATGATATGAGGGCATTCTTCATCTTTAGTGGTTATCTTTATTTGATTGTACCCTGAATTCACCTCCATGAATGAATGATTTGGGAATCAATTTGTTAAATCTATAAAGTGTTCTTTTATCGGTAATGGGAAATAAACCTTTGTGAAGTGTCAATTATTCTCTTTCAAATCTATGTAGACCCTAATATTCTCATTATTCTTCTGGACATGGAAAATGTTTGAAACCGATGTTGTGTATTTAACTTCTTGAAAAATGTTGGCATTGATCAGTTTGGTCACTTTTTACCTCTTCATTGGTGGAATCACAGAGATGCATCCTTCTAGATAGCTTCTCAAAGCATGGATGCTCACAGGTTAATCTGAGATGGTTTGTAGCATGATCTGGATTCCATTTGGGATTTTTTATTGTTCCAAGAAAACAAATATATATGTTCCTTTAGAAATGGGATGTAAATCTATTGTTATTCTAGGGGAATGGTGGAACTAATCATTGTAGTCCATGTTTATTCTTCTGTCCCCATATCTACCTTCCAGATCTAATCAATGGTGGTGGAGACATCATCTACAAATGTGGGAGGTCTGTTGTTGATGTCATCCTCATATTATTCCATTTATGAGTTTTTAAAGTTATTCTATGATAGAGGTAGATACATGGGGCATCTATATTATAATTAAGGTTAGATATTCCATGAGAAGAGATGTTGTCATCCCATACTGCCAGAGTATTTTAGGGAGATTCTAAAGATTATTGGATTTTACATTATCATTGGGGAAATAAGGGACTTGGACCTCTGTGAATAGGTATATTACATCAACTAGATTTAGCGGGAGCACATAGTCTCTATTGACCATACTCTAGGGACCTATAGGGGTGGTCCCCAAGACATTGGGGACTGTAACCTATATATAATATTCCACCACTAGTTTTTAGCCTCCCCTTCTTTAGAAATATGCCTCAACATATGTGGTTGTATATGTCTCGAAGAGGGAGATATGAACTAGTAGTATTCCAACCTTTCAATTGATGGGATATTTCATACTGTGAAATAATGTTGAAGGTATCATCATGTGGCTATGGAGCGAGGGACTTCTGAGAAAGAAATTATTTGTGGTGTCCTGTTGGATAACCATAAACATAGATTCATATGTGATATCCAAAAACCGAGCTTTGTGTTTGATCTTACCAAAAGGTATTTACTCATGCTTATCAAAACCTTGAATGGAAATATTTATGTGAGATAATTCCACTTTTATATATCCAAATTTTCGAAGGGTTTGAACATGGAAGATATTTTTCCTGGAGAAATTATCAATCAAATCCCATTGGATTTCGACATTATTGAGTCTTCCCAAAACATATAGAGGCATGATGTGTCCCTAAATGACTGCTTTATGGTCATACTCTATGAATGAGATGGAAACATGGAATTTTACTAACATGGTATCCATTTGATATTCAATAGATGTTGTGAATTCTATCTTAAATTACAATGGGATTTAAAGTTCATTAACAAGTTTGTCTATAAGTTCTTTTTAAATATAGATTGCATCAAAAATTTATATCATGGTTTGAAAAAACTTTCCATTTCATAATGTGGTAATTTTGTGCCAGGGGTTGGTGCCTCCTGAGGTTCGGTTTCTCTTTGTAATATGGGTTTAGAGCTTAGGGATTTATGGTGGACAATACGCGTGTTGGTGTAGATGCTGTGTGAGTCTCTAATACACGTTTAAAGGGTCATTCTGGCCTTCATTGTTTCCTAGTATAATCAAATAATCATACTCCTACAAGGCAGTCATGTAAGAAAAATGGATGAGGACAACTACCATAACGTTCTGAGACACCTCCATGTCTTTTTGGGTTTACTAATATTACTTGAAATGGGTATTAGGTGCACATATGTACTCTTTTGGGACATGACTAAAACATTATGTCCGACTACACCCTCTATATCACATATATTCTCATGTTCGGCACATATGATCTCCCATTCTCTAGTTATGTTTGAGAAAATTTTATTATGTCAAATATTAATTATTTTAGAAGGTGTATGAAAAATATATCACATTGATAGAACAAAATAAGATATATTCATCTGATGATGGGTTTTTTGGTTGTGTGGTGCCCGTTATATGAATTCCACAGGGAATAAATATGCAAGAGGCAGAGCTTGCAATGGAGTATAGTATGACTCCTCCCATTCCATTTCTTTCTTCTCCTAGTGTTCATTCCCAAATTTTAGATTCATATTTAATATCACCTCCCTAGTTGGTGTAGCTATTTTGGATCTGTGCTACTATTCTCTCAAGGTGTCATGAGTTCCAATAAAAAACTTTTGTGTTATCCAGTTTTTGAACTTCGGCGCACACATGAACAAAACATTCTTCATAACACCAAATTCTTATGAATGAAAAATAGTTATGTAGGTCACTTTCTTGAAGGAGTTATCCAACACAACCTATCTAGAATAATTCATGACTTGATGTACAAACTTGAAGATTAATTATTCCATGATATTCTTACACACCCTTCAATATAAAGGAAAGTAGTCAAGGAAGTCTGGGAGGTTGACCTCATTGAGCTTCTGGGTCTATGGTAGCTTCAGTTAGTTATTATCAATGGATTCTAGGAAATAACCAGATATTTTTCATTTCTAAAGGAGTATTAAATGTTAATTTATTCCATAAATATCTAGTGATAATGATTTATCTCATTTTCTGGATGACGGATATTATGTAGTTGTCACTGCTCCAAAATAGGTGATGGGAGGTTCAAGAATTCCCTTGGTGCTTGGATGGGTACTCCTACTGGCTTGAGAGTTATTATTTTAGCTTCTAATTTTCATATCTATTTCCTCTGTACTATTTCTATGAACTCACAAAACCCTCCTATTTACATCCTTAGGGTCATAGGTGTTTGAAAATCATCCCATATATTTTTATCATAGAGTTCCAGAAGATTCTCTTACTAGAGTGGGATACTAAGTGAATAGGTTAAAACATTCATTATTTCTCTAAAGTCAGACACCCTATCATTTTCACATTTCATTCAATTTGTTAGGTCTATGATTTTCATTTTCCTCAGCATTTAGCTAAATTAATAAAGGA
Source organism: Viscum album (assembly GCA_963277665.1). Taxonomy (NCBI): domain Eukaryota; kingdom Viridiplantae; phylum Streptophyta; class Magnoliopsida; order Santalales; family Viscaceae; genus Viscum; species Viscum album. The sequence goes on along the minus strand of OY728163.1, from coordinate 1,202,524,128 downwards.
ACTATCGATGATGACCTTTCTTTCCAGCAATAGAGCATACTATAAAACTACTATACCAAAAAAGGTTCTCCCAATCAGAGTTTATACAAGAAACCACACCTTGGTTACCTTCTATTGATCCCAAGAAACCATCATCCACCCACATAGTGATAAAAATTATGTGATATGTCGTTCGGTGTCCCCTATACCATCAAAGGTAGAGAGAGTATTATTTCAAAAATACGGTGGTGAAAAAGTTTCATTAACCCACTCAGGATATGGACTCTTCTTAGGATGAACAGGTGAAATATTCCCTTCCATGTTTTCCATTCATCTATCCATGGACTCAATGATGTTATGTAACATTGGGGGTACTGTTTTCTGAGCTATGTAGCATTTTTAGGTAGTGGGTGGGGGTCAATGAAGGATACACACATTCAACACATGCTGATTATGGATTCCTCTAAAGATAGAATGATCACCCAAGAGAGGGAGAGGCCATCAATAAAATGAATTCAATTCATGATCATCTATTTATACCTCAATTATGTAGACTGATGGACTTGATATTGAGCCTAGTGTATCACTAGAATACCAATCTTATAGGCAGATCGTCTTTTTCTAGATGTATGGTAGGAGGGATATTTTTCACCGCCCAAAGATGCTACCCAATGGGAATATTTCGCCGGAGTATCTCCTTGTTGAGTCATCTCAGAGTTCATATATAATTCAAATATTGTGAAAAATATACCTCAGTGAATGAAACTTTGATTTTTTTTGATGATTAGGGATGTAGCCCCTCCTTTTACTTTTTTTTTCATGTGATCCACCATGGGGGTGGAAACATGACATGCATAGGTGTCTCATTTTGGGTTATACTCTTGTTATGGGTGTATGAAACCTCACATGGAAGATTCATATTTCCATCCTTTTGGGTTAGTTTTTTCATATTGTCCCCCCTACATTTTCTTCTTGATCCAAAATATATATTATATTAAAAGTGATGAAATTATTGGAGTTATATCAGACAATTTTGTTTTTAATATTAATTTCAATGAAATATGATGTTTCTTGAATACATTATTACGGTTGATGTTCAAACCCCTTACTATATTGGGTTGTTTTGGATTATGACCCCAGTGAGGTCTGATCAACTTCACCATACGCTCCACCCATCCCGACCTATGAGTAATGACCATGAGGGAGTGTTTCGGTCATGATTGCCAAATGAGCTCTAAATAACATAGGTTTGTCATATAGTGGGTAGAACAGATGAGACGTAAACCGTTAATTTTCACCTCCCATCTTGAAGAATACTGATTCTCTATGTGATGACGATGATGGTGAAAATTACCCAAGACCTATGGTATGTGGGTTATTTAGGGCCACAATTGTCATTGAATAATCCTATTGTTGAGGATATAATGATTCTAGTTGGGGATTTGATGACTCCGAAGATAGCCATTAAGATATGATTGCACCCATCCTGATGAGATGTGTTTGTTCTAGAGTCATAATTGATTTATCCAGGACTTTGTTATGGGATGATAAACCTGATGATGGTGAATGAGATATAAATTCCACCAATATAGTGGGGTGGGTTTTGTTTATAAATGTTGTTGTTATGTCCTGAATCCTATCAAAAATTGATGATCTGAGAGGTAGAGGCAATGGTAGATAATCCCCCCACCCAGTGAGTTGGGTTCATTCATGAATGGATGATTTGGAATATTCTACAATAACTTGTTTGATGCGAAGTATTTGTTCTCATATATGAGATGGTTCAGATAATAATCCATGACATTAGAAATTTTTATAGGTTTCTATTGGGTTGATTTCAACCATGGATTCCATTTCTGAAATGAATTTACCAATATTCTAGGGGATTAGCTAAAGAAATATTGGGTTATCATCTCCCTCCATTTGTGATGTTTGGGGATTGTTGAAGTGGGGGAATTCTATTTTAGTGACCTACCTGATTGTGCATCACTTGGTCTTATGATTTTACAAGAGGCTATGAAAATACCAGATGTTATATCTGAATGGTTCATATTTTTTGGGGATATAGTTAAGTGAAATGATCCATATTTCCTCAAAAATAAGATAGACACATATAAATATTCTCAAGAAATCAATCGGTGAAGATTTTTCATAGTGCGATGAAAAAAATTGTCTAGGCATTTTTCATGCTCTTCAACTCTGGGGTTCTGGGATGCAGAAAGAGAAACCATATTGAACTGATAATAGAGTGTATAGCTGAGCATAATGTGATAATCATATTTTGTATAAGGTTGATGTCTATCCTAAATTCATTTATGAGTAGTACACATAATCTAGCATAGATAAGGCATTCACTCCATTTCAATCTCATTTGGGACCTCATAGTTTGATGTAGAGAGGGTCCATAACAAGATGTGGTTGTTGTTTTTGGATATATCATTCCATATTTCTATATAAAACTCTTCTTCATCAGACCTACATGCCTCCATCCAGTTAGACCATAGAAGATACTCTTGAGGGACGCATGCTGATTAGAGTGGAGCGTTCCTTGATGTTTATGGTGAACTATATGCATTTGATCCTGATGTTTTGAGCACCCCTCTATACTAAGGAGTATGATTTTTGAACACCACTTTATAAGAATGTGCATAATAAAGGGTGTGATTTACATTTCTATAGTATATATCACCAAAGTGAGGTTGAACATGTTGGATGTAAGGACTAGAGTCACTATTATCCATCTCCATATTAAACGGGGAGGAATCTGATGGTAATGATCTTATTCTACTTTGGTTGAATAGTTTATGGACTATTGGGTGTTGATAGTGTGATTATAATAACCTAAATGATAATGTAATTTAGAAGATTTGGAATATTATTCATGTTCTACATCGTGGTTGAAATATGCAGACATGACTTTTGGAATTTGTTAAGGAGACGAGCCTACTGTATGATGATTTCCAGAACATGATTAAAACTGTCTGGTGATATGGAATTATGATCAATTTTCTAAGAATATTCAAGAATATTCTAATAATATTTCTCATTATTGATAGGAATGTGATCCTATTACAAGGAATGTTCAATTCAAGCTTTTCAAGCCTCATTCATGATATAAATATGAGGCTGATCCAGGTCATTGGGAATATGAAAATGATCTTTTTTGGATTGAATATGATCATATAATATGAATTTTTTTACTATAACCTGGTGACCACCGGTTGGAACAAGAATATGATCTTACTCCAAATATTCATTCCCCATCGAAATATGTTGATGTAACTCAGGAATGGGAAAAGAGATATAATCCTACTTCAATTTTTCCGCAAAATAATACTGGTGAAGTCATTCATCATTGTAGGTTAGAATTTGTTCCTAGTTTGAATGATATTTTTTTGGAATATGAAAGGCAGATTCACTGGTAGGAATATGAGCATCTCCGGAGGCATGTTCTATTCTCACGTAGTCAACCTAAAATAGAATGGGGATATTAGATTGATCCCATGCCATTAAAGTATGTCATTAGTCTTCTTTGATTGGAATATTAGCATGTATTGAGTCATATTACCACTCACTTGGTGATCCCTAGTCAGAGTTTGGTTATGATCCTGATCCTGGTCCATTGGAATATATTTCCATAAAATTTTGATAGATATGTGCCATTATGCAGAGGCATGTGTCACTCTCACCTGGCGAGCCTCGATTGGAGCTAGAATCTAATCCTGATCTGACACCTCGACCTTTTATAGAATATTCATATAATCCACCTAGAAGGGGGAAATAATGAGTGCTTACTCTAGAGAAAGTAATTTTTCATAATGATCATAGTGTCGAGCTACCCTCGTTGTACGAATAAGAATATGCGGCTATCCCTATATCTATACCTGGGATAGAACATGACGATGTATTTCTTTAAATGTTGGTAAGATGTATTGGAATTTTAGTGAAGTGTGTGAAGAGATATAAGCCAGAAAAATTTCCATATACATTATATACTAATAGATATAATCAATTGAAGCTGGGATATGTGCCCGTTTTATTGTCCAAATGCCACCTGAATATTTTGACGGGCTTTATGTATGGGAACCTAGATATGTGCCTCACCCATTCATGCTATGGGGATATGCCCAGAGACTTGTTACGAGTGTGAAGGAATATGATCCTTCTCACTTCTTACTATCATAATATGATGTAAATCTTCATTAGTATGAGTAGGGATATGACCCCACTCATGGTTATCCAAAGCCTTTCCTCTCTTGATGTGTCTTCCTTGTCATCCGTTCATGGGTTTTAGAGGTGGTAGTTTGTCAGGTGGTACCCTTAACAGGTGACTGATGGGTACTAGTGGGATAGTTCTAGTGATGTAACTTAATAGGATCTATCCTATAAAGCCTCTCAAATAAAAGTCATCCGTATTTGACTCCTTCATTCACCTTCATCAAATACTGAATGCGTTGGTTGTCATGATCCAGGGACAATCTCTTGAAGCGGTTGGCTGTAGTGATGAGGGCCACTGACATAGTAACAAATTTACTTAGATGATGAAGAATCATAAGTTTCCATAATTGGAGACCCACTTAGGAAGCTTCAAGGGTCAGGATTGTACCCAATCTGGGGTACTATCAAACCATTGTGTTATGCACAAGTGGAATTGAAAAAGTGATGAAAAATAAATTTTGGAGTACCCAAGTTAGAGAGGATCATAAGTAAGATTTTTTTTAGTAATATCATATTTGTTTGATATTCCAAAAATTTGGCATGAAATATGGAAATCCAATCATCATTAAATTTGAGTTTTTTGTACAAGGATCATTGTTTTCATAGAATATGAAAAAAATAGCATAGAACATGATTAATAATCATTCTATTATCTGAGTTATTCACATTGGGTTAACCATTTTTTATAGCGTATAGTGTGAAAAAAGGACAAATAGATAATTAACCCAATTATTTTGTTACTGATAGATTTACAAAGAGTTCAACATTTTCATTTCGTATAGTGTGAATCCAAATGGCTTGATGTATAATAACCCAATAATTTTTTTGAGATACTCATTTTGGGTACACCATTTTTTTCATTAAAGAATAGATGACTTGAAACCCCCATCATCATGGAATTAATTTGGACCGATGGTTGCTTGTGAGGGGTTTAGTTCATGAAAAACTAAAAACAGTAGGTCAAAATTTTAATTTTAATGGAAAATCCAAACTGTTCCCTCATCCATAACTTGGTAAAGACCAACTTTCCATTGGAACGTGGTAAGTTGGGGTTTAAGAAAAAATTATTCTTAGGGACTGTCATTGGTTGACAGGATGGTAGTTTGGGCTCATCACACCTTTTTTAGGGGAAATTTTTTCTTACTCTGGGACTCTATGATATATTTAAGACATGTTCATGGATCTATTCCTCATCCCTATACCAAACCAGGGACCCTTAAAAGATTAATATTGGTTAATTCCCTTTATGGGTTGAAGAAGGAGCTTCGATTAGTGAATTAATCTATATGTATCTAAGGTTATATATCTATTTCCTAGTAATGGGTAGCTGTATATATTTTAAATCCAAATGAATATGTACTTTTGAATTTTCTACCATGAGGGGAGGTGGGTAATATTATTAGAGGGGGATTTAGCCATTATGAGGTGTTCTACATATCCTAGCTATTGAAAGAATCAAAACCCTTGATGTTTGTTAAACCCATGTAGCTTAACATCATATAGAAAGGAGATGTATGAGGGAACATATGCATGACGTCTTCATTGTAGAGTCTCAAGGAGTTGTCCTATGTAAACTAATAATGGAAATAATTTTAGTTGTGATAGTTCTTATTTTCTCTTAGTCCCCTAATAGATGAGGTAATATGATCAGCCCTTGAAAATGACTGGGTCCTAATGGTTGAAATGTTAGATACATGAAAGGACTTACAACAAAGTAGATGCCTATTTGAGATTGAACCTTAGGAAAGAATACTACATATCTTGGTTCTTGATGGAATCAGAGTTCTTATTGTTCATTTATGACCTCAAGACTGTCCATAATGTTTATTCCCTTATATAGTGTATGTTTATATCATTACACCTATTAGGTATTACATACTGAGATTCCCCTAACTGGGGGAAAATCAAGATGAAAATGATTTGTTCACTGTGACTCCCTAATCCCACATGAGCTACGCTTAGTGTGAGAAATAAGGTATAACATGTGATCAAAATCATTTTATATATATTCAAGAAATATGTAAAAAGATATTCCTTTGATGTAAATATAGATATATAGGCTCATAGAGTCATCCTACGCATCTTGGTTATGGTCGAAATCAGAGTCATTGTAGTTTAGTATATCGCTCATTCTGCTAAGGGATGAGGTAGAGTGACCAACACATGGGAATGATTGGGTCTCGATGGTGACAATGTTAGAGACATGGAGGGAATTACACTGAGGTGGATTCCCATTTTATTTTGGATTGTATCCTTAGTATGGCATCCAATATATCCTAGTTATGGTAAGAAACAGAGTCCTTATAGTTCTAATGGGTTACACACTGACATTTCTCTAATTTACAGGACATATCATATTATTCTGTTGATCGAGGCTTTCACATTGACACATCCCTTTACTTTTTAATCTATTATGAGGAAAATGATATGATTATAGCAACTCACTAGGACCATACGGTCTATACTCGGTGTGTGAAATAAGGTGTTGAAAATGATGAGTCTCACCGTTTATATATATGGGTTATATATAATGGAAAAAACCTTCATAGGTTAATATAGAGCTCATGCATTGATTATTTATCCTATGTATCCTGATTATGGAAGGAATTAGAGTCATCAAAGCTCAGTTGGTTAGGTAATACACAATGATGCTACCCTTAAAACCTATCTTGCTTTTCTACCTCACATGGATTTATTTCCCACTCATAATTCTTTGATTTTATTCTTGTCATATTGGAGGGAGTATTCTTAACATTTCCATAGATAATTATATGATCTTGTTGAATTTTCAGGGTGTCCTTGTGCAACATGGATGGCATGCCTGAGGGTTGTCACATGATCAAGGATGACTTGTCCATAAGACATTGAAAGAGATGGCTGGTTGATCCTAGAATGCACCCCATGATTATGGATGACATGTTTATAGGGTGTCACATGATCCGACTTACATACCCTAGTGTTATTACAAGATATGAATGATACTCATGGAGGGTTTCATGATAGATAATGTGACATGTATAAGAGGGTGTCAAATGTTATGTATGACATGTCTAGAGGACATCGTAAAACATGGATGACTTTTCCATGGGACATCACAAGATCTAGATGACATGCCCATGTGGTACTACGAGACTATTTTGATATGAATTGGTGTCTCCATATGGATCAGGGAACACATCAAATGGACACTATAAGGCTTGAATGGATTGGATAGAGGGGTTCATTATACAAGGATGTCATGTACATAGGTTTCCATGTGACTTTGTTTGACATGTCTAGGGGACTTTTCATGATCCAAATAGTAAACTAAAGGAGCATCGCGTGATTTGGGTGACATGGCCTAGTGTTTTCTCTCGTCCCATGTGGTCGTGTGAAGCACATGCAGATTAATGAACATGTTCTTCACACATGTATGCCATATTTAAGTGTCTTTATAAATTTTTCTAATGAATTACTCAATATTTTTTCTTGTTTTAGCATATTTTATAACTCACATGATTCAGAGGATATGCGGGATGTTTTTCAAGTTTCTTGTCAATTGTCCTTCATGTGATCTATGAGTGATCATGTGAAGTAATTATTCATCCTACATGGTTTCTCTAGTTTTTCCATGTATCTTACATGATGATAATATTTTTCAATTGTGAGAGTATATTCTCTATGAAGTCTTCTATGGTGCTTGGGTGAGCTAGTGCGTCTAGATTTAAAAAGGATAACCACTTCATTGAGGTTGGGGTGGGAAATTTATAGGCCTCAACACCATGGGTTTTCACCAATTTGGGCGGTTTATTTCATGAATAATGGGCGGGAGTTTTCAAAAGGATTAAGTGTCACACAAATTCATGAGTTTCTTCCCTAGAACACTCCATTGGCATTACCTATGTTTCAGAAACCACATGTCTATCTCATTAATGAAAACATCACTATAGTATTTCAAATTAAATGGGTCTTTCTAAATCATGTTAAAATTATCATATACTTCCATATTTTCAATATTATATGTACGAGGGACTCCATGAAATTAGGGAACCTATCAAAATACCTTCGAGTGATCTCATGTGACTTTCATGGAACCTTTTTTGAGATAAGGATGGATTGTTAGGGGTCCTTCCTGAGATCATGATGGAATTTTCAAGGGGTCGTGTGAGACCATGATGTGGATAGAATTAGAACATCACAAGAATTTTATGACCACAAGAGTCTCCCACATTTCCCATTTTTATTTCCATTGTTTAATTTAAAATGGCGGGGGATCTCATGAGGTTTCATGAGTATTGATGAAGACAATCACTCTAACTCTTGGTGATGAATTGAATGATCGACAATGATCCTGTGGAGATGCGTGACAATTTAATGTAAAACACTATCTTTTTTTAGAGGAGCCAAATAGGGAGAATTAGGCCTCCTAGACATAACCAAGGGCCTTTGTATAGTGAGGATCAGATTCTAGTGAGTTTTTGTGAGATGAGGCAGATAGGTCTCTGTGGGATTTCTATTACTTATGGAATACTCGGGCCACGTTTCATGTTATTTATAACATGAAGAGAATCCCAAATCCCCCCATTAACTTTATGTAGTAAATTTCTCAATGTATAAAAATCTCATGAGTTTTTGTGCATTATTTCATGGTCCGTCATTTTCTCCATAGGCGATACATCACATGAGCTTTACAATTGAAATAAGCTCTCACCTTTTGGATATATTACCCCTTTTTTCAAAGAACACTTGGATGGGTTTTCAAGTGACCTCTCGTTGAAAAAATCTGTGACCTATGAGAGAATATCTATATTTTTTCACATGACCACTGGTTGTCCAGAGATCATTCGAATGAAAAGCATGACTTGTTGAATGAGAATTGCTTAGATATTTTTTTGGGATATTTGATGCTCATGGATCCGTCACACAACCTAATTATGGTCATGAGATCACATGCCTCTTAGAATCTTGTGTGATATGTGAGTCTTAAAAAAACTTCTCCCTCCTTTACTTTGGGGTGAATATATTACCCATATCCTGGTATTTATTCCCTTTTTAATTTTCTGATGCTCGTATAGTGGGCATCATCATTACCTGACATCAAATGTCTTGGAGCTCCCATCCCTTCTAAATCCATCAAACTCATAACCATCAGTAACCTCATAGAATGTGGGACTTAATATTTCCCTACCTACGACAACCTCCTCTATGGATGACATCCAATTTTAGCATAGGTCCATAGTATATCAAATCCATCTCACATACCACAACCACTACATCCTCAATATTATATAACCACTACCACACAACCATGATAATAAGGTATCAGAAACATGATGGACATAAAACTAACTCCCTTATCCAACCACATATGAGCCACTTGAACAACCTCATACTCTAATAAGTTATCATTGAATTTAAACTATAACTATCATCCCTCACAACCTTGGGGGTGAAAACGTCACGTATAAGGGAGAGCATGGAAAATGATGTAGTTGACTATTCGACCTCACTATCCTTTATGTTTAGTTAAGACACCGAAAACCTAAAACCTATAGGTGTCAGTGTAAAAAAATTACATGGGTGGGGTGTCTATATAAATTATAGGTAAAATATAATGTAATATAGATAAAAATAATAATAATATATGGTTTCATTATAAGATAACCAACATGTCTCTTGATATCCTATAGTGTTATAAAACATTTTACACTATACACTACTACCACTAATATAACAAACCACACAACCATGAAATACATAAGATATATTTTATTTTCCATTTTTCATTTACAAGTTACACTATTTCAAGAATTAATGAGTTTACACCAACTATCACTAACTGGACCTTTTCATTTCACATTATTTCAACCCATTAATTTATCATTAAGTTAATTTAAGATAATTATCATAGATAAATTTTATCCCATTTGTACATTTAATTTTAGAAAATGATTATTCATTTACCAACCAATTTCATTTTAGTTTCTTATTTTCTAATTCATTCCATGTCTAACATGGTAACTAACACAACCACATTATACCATATATCATTCACTCCACATGAATGAATAATAATCAGGAAACAACATATTCTATGTAAAAATCATAACCAAACCATTTCCCCACAATAACTATACATCAAAACTACAACACATAATCCCACATCACATCCCATTCCATCCAAAAATATCTTCACATAACAACACATTCCTCCATTAACCCAATCATCATGATCACTGGTAGATCTCCATGTTATCCACAAGCATCACAAAAGATAATGAATGTTGAATATCAACCCATCATATCACATTTCAGATCCCACATGAACCACAATACTAGTTCAAGGGATTACAATAAATCCCACCTTCTTTAGTATATGCAGTTTCCCAGAATTCCATATTTGCATGGGAAAAAGATCATCATCCCTATGTAAGTAATTTTACCATTTATTCAAGGTGATTTCAAGTTACAAAAAATTGGTGTTTCAAAAATAAAATAAATCACAAAACATGAATGGTCCCTAATATCCTTTGTTTCATAATGGTAAAAACATATAAAATCCATCAATAAATAACACAATACAGGTAAAAGAATATGCGAACATCCATAATCATAAATTTAATACTAAGTGAATTATTTTTCAAATTTTTTCACCCCATAATATCCCCCTAATGAAATAGTAAAGAATGTAATTTTCATAGTTTCACATAAAATATGAGGAGAATATGGATCCCCTTCATTGGTTAAAACAATAAAGGGAAACAGTCACAACTAAAGAATCATGGGATCAAATTTCACTATAATTTAAAGGATAATCCCTAAAATATTTCCACAATAATCCATAATCATGAATTATTTCAGTTATAATCAAAAATAGAGGATCTGTACCAAAATAATCTATCAGACGTAAGAAGAATAAAAAGTATGAATAAGGGTAGAAAAAATGGAGTACCTGAAATTAAAGTCACTCAGTTCTGTATAATCTGAGAGGTTGGAAACCTAAAGAGATATGATCAAAGGAACCGAGGGGGTCTGGAGTCATCCATTTTTTGTAGGATAATAACATAGACTAAAACAAAGGATTCTTATCCCTATATTTATAGAGGGTCCATAAATTCCCTCTATAGGTAATAGAGTCATCCCATATGCAATGGTCTCCCTTGGATAAAAGATATCCAAATATTCCATGATCGTTTCCATGTTTTATATATGTCTGAAAAATAGATACAACTATCAATATTACCTTGTCCATGACATGGTATATGGAATGTTGGATCCTCAGATACCCACCATGGCTATCCATTATAGCATAGTATAAGAATCATGTTTGTTTCCTCCCTATCACAACTAAGATCACGATTTGGTGAGCTCTAATTCCTCATGTTACATAGGTTCCCAAAAAATAGAACGCTCAACACCATTTAATTTACTATGACATTTTATGATACCCATGTTACATAAGGTGACCACCTAAATTCCACACCCAATAAAATGACCAACTAAGAAACTTATCTTTCCATGGAATATGCCAACACTAAATTCCCAGCCACACAACTAGAATCCCTGATCCTAAGTACAAAACAACTGACACCACAACCACCACAAAAATGTGGTGACCCTTTTAATGGATAAAACCCTCTCATAGTCCCTAGAAAGTATAAAAAATCCCTTTAAGAACCACCAAGCCATTGAAAAATGTAAAGGGATGGTTTTTAGTAATTTTGGACCTCATAAGAAAATATTCCTACCTATGATATCATTAGTTAATGTTGCATGAATTTGTACTATAGAAGCACCATGGTATCACCACATGATTATCATTGGTCAAAGGAAAAGACAATATGGACTAGGATATAAAAACATATCACCAAAATAGGAGTAGTTGATGGGGTAAAAATAAAATATAATTGTGAGAGAGATTCACTAGTATTTATAATAAAAACTCAAGCCATGCCAATTAAGTTACAATAGTAATAGTTATGGAAATAATATTTAAACTTGAACTAATAATACGAGGAAAAAGGAACCAGAATATATAATAGACCTCAATTAATAAATAATCTATATTCCAGGTTATAATGAAATCCCTTATAACTCCCTAGAATTAAAATTAAACTACCATTATATTGACACAAATTGAGCATGTTACAGTGAAACACAATGTGTAACAACACAACACATAAAACTTAATAAATCAAGTTGAAAACCTCATCCTCATTGACCAACCCCAAATGACAAAGGGGATGCATTCTAACCCCAATGATGAAATTCCCCTATAAAAGCTAAAATTTAAGGCACAATGCATTTTATGCCTCTCACATGAGATTAAATCAAAGACTCACAACACTACATACTAAAAACTATATTTACATGAAAAAATGGGTTAAATAAAATCACAAAATTCCATAAGAAACCTCCAGAAATATCATAATTATTAAAAAAAATAAATTATTAAGGAGAAAAAATGCAAGTGAATAAAAAAATTTAATATATTTTATTCTAGTCAGGTGTGATGGGAAACCACTTTCATAGATATAATGTTTTCAATATCTTAATTCTTTATATGAAACATAAAATAAAATGACATGTTATCAATAAATTCTATTCTTAAATAATTTTTTTTGTTTCCACATTTTTATTTAATTTTGAAACTACATAAAACTCTAATTAGTATTATGTTCTTCTTAATCACACCAAATAAATGTTTCTTCAATAACGTCAATGTTGTTTTAATATTTATCTTTTCCTTGGTACATTGTGTTTGTCTTACCAAGAAATATTCACTTGTAACCCCCAAAATCATTAAATATTATTAATTGAGATAAATAATGGGTTTAAAAACTGAAATAATCTTTATAACCATGCACCCAAAAAATCTTATCTCCCTTAAAATATGAAATTTCACTTAGGGTGGAAATTTCATTGATAATAATTTCCTTGGTGAATATATTTATATTGTATAATGTGATATTTTTGTTCCAAATTACCATTCCTCATAAATATTTCATTCAAAATAGTTTTCAATTATTTGCATCTTTTGAACACATTATTCTAATCCTTAATATATTTGTGGTTTCTAACATAAGAATTTAATTTATCATTGGGTGTATCACTCATTATTTGTGAATATGTATCCTTAATCAAATTAATATTATAAAAAACATTGATTGATTGCCATTATGAAGTGTCCAAAGATAGTATTATCAAATTATTAGTATAATAATAAATTTTATATATACAAATGGTGACACTCATTTATGATTTTGTTGATTCAAAATCTTTTTTAACAAAATTATTGAAGTAAAAATTAATATTATTCAATAGCCACTTAAATTATTTATATTCTTCCTTAGGTGGCCTGATTTATTCAATATTTTTAATCAATCTCACTAGTATAATATTTAAAAACTCTTCTATTTCAATATGAATTGAAATAATATTACTAATAATTATTTCAAACTGAACTTTATTTTAAACACACTCATTGACATTATATTTATAAATTTATTTCATATATATAAAAAATTATTCTATGTTATATATTCTATTTGAAATGAATTATGTGTTTCATTATCAATTGGAATTACATTTATGCTTAAACTTCATTATAATATTCCCCACTATTATATTCTTTAGTATAAGAATAATTAATGGGATTTGATTATACCATGAAGTAGAAACACTATCATCTTTTGAGACTTATTATTATTATTTACTAGATTTTTCAAAAAAAATGTTTCATGAATTGATAAAAAACATAACTTTACTGGTTAATTATCCTTTCAATAATCATTATATTTTTTTATTCCATTGCGACCACTAACATCATGATTCATAATCTTAATGATCATTTGGTTTGATTATCCTCGTTATCATCTTGAAATTTCTTAGGGAAATAGAATAAAAAATGTATAATATTTTCATAATTAAAACATTTGAATATAAATGTTCCATTGTATATAACTTTTCCTCTTTATAATTTTATATTAATAATTAAATAAATTCATTGAAGTTCACACCAAAATCTATAGATTCTAATTAATTTATGCAATAATTATTGGAATAATTTATTTTATTCCTTATATTGGATTTAAAATCCATCTTCTTATCATATTTACATTTGTTATTCAAGGTAGTTCATCTTTTGATCACATAGGATATCAATATATTTCTAATTTATCAATGGTAAACTCAACCAAATATTGATCCATTAAGATAGATATTTTTTTTATAAATTTTATTTTGTATAATAAAAATTAATTTCATATCAATTATGAAGTAATCAATAACTTGTCACTAAATTTTAGTTCAGAAAAAAAAATGTTCACTTAAATAAAAATATCATCCAACAATTCATCTTCTTCCATAAATATATTCTTAAATTGTGAATGACATGTTTAGAGTTTCAATTTCCATTTTTTCACCTTTATGAATGTCATGAAGTTTTATAATTATTTTGTTAATTAGGGTAAAATTAATAAATATTTTTAATTATTTCAAAGAGAGGTATTACAATAACACATTGTATTCTCTATTTCCATCTTCCAAATTTATTCACTCATCCAAATATAACATACTCTATTTTTATGAAATTCAACACCATTTTGGATAATTTCTAAAACATCTTACTTAGAGAATAAAAGTAATGAAATAATTATATATTAACATAAGTGAAATAAATTTCCATTAAAATGGTATAAAAACGATTAGTTATAGAACCCATACATTCCATGAAAATTATTCAATTTAAAACATATTAGAAATAATTAACAAAAACCTTTCCTAAAAAATAAATAGAAACATCCAACATGAAACAAAATGTTGAATTATTGTTTATGAAATATGTTTTGAACCAAATAAATATTATCATAAGAAAAGAGACCAAAATAATAGATCCTATAAAATAACCTAAAATGACTACTCTAATGATAATTTATGTTCCGAAGAAATAAATACGTAATGAATTGGGGGGGGGGGGTGAATTAGTGTGACAAAAAACCTTTCCCTCAAATAATTTTATATTACCATTTTATTTGGGAAAAAATATCAAAACAATCAAACAAGAAAATATTATTAGAGATATAGATAAATATAAAACAACACATGATCTATGATCATTAAAAATGAGAAATTTTTTATTGGGTCGATATATCATTGATTATTATTTGATTGTGGTGTTACATTAGACATATTTTCTTTTCAAGAAATAATAAATGATTTTGCAAAAGAATATGGCACTGATCTATCGTATAATTAAATTTATGTAATAAAATGATGAAATATCAATGAAATGTGTAAATGAGTATAATAGATCTTTTTTATTCACCTTAATATTACTATAATATATTGACCAAACATATACATTATTATTATCTTAAAATATAATCTTTAAATCCCTAGAATGGTCCCAATAATTAATGGATATATATATCAATATTTCATCATCATTATCTAAGAAAACACTAATTATTTATTTATACTAATAAATTACTACATAATGATGTATGTTATTTCACAATTAATGGTCATAATTTTATCCAAAACTCTATAACCACATTTTTTATTGTATTATTTTAAATCCATTATTATAACCATAAAATAAACACATATCTTCAATACGTTATGACATGTTTATTTAATTAATGATGCCATTGTTTATAGGATACAAATTATTAATCAAACCTAGAAATGAATTATAATGTTAATGTATACTATGGAAACATGATTCATTTACGATCCTATTCTAATAGATAGGAAAAGAATTCTATAACTTACCCATTAAATATTTATTTCAATACATATGGTGAAATTAATATAATTAAGTTTTGGAAACTCCCTGTTAATTCTGAAAAATGTACCTTTCTCATCTTTTTTATCCTTAAAAAATCATGTTAGGAAATTTTCGGAAAATATTATTTATAATGAAGTAATGTTGAATCTTATACAATTATTACTAGACTATATTTACCAGAAATATTACCACCAAAACTTTTTCACACTTCACAATTTTTCAATTTCTAGAATGCTTCATGGTATTGTATTTTAGTGTGATACCTATATGAAACTGGAACAAGAATTTTCATATATAAAAAATTTAAACACCTCAGTAAATAAAAATAGAACAAAAATATATATTTCTAAGTGATTTCAATGCACATGAAAACCTATTCTTCCAACAACCAGTTTTTGATTAATAAATTCACTATATCATGATTTTCTAAACTCATGAATATTTTATTACTTCATGTCAAGAAAATATATAATCAAACTGAAAATTATCCATCAGTGTACTGAAAATATATATAAAATTAAAAATTCATCATTAATCATTTTTTATAAATTTAAGAAACTATTTATAGTATGATTATAAGTTTGTGAGTTATCTAAGAACCACATTACCTTATAGAATAATATTTTTGAGAGTTCAGAAATATTAAGTATAAATATAAAGAATATATTAACATATTATCAATTAAGGGATACTAAAATCCACTATTATCAACTCATTCCACTAGGGATCTTTAACTAATATGTTATTTACTCCCACTTTTTGCATGCACCTTGATGAATGATTAGACCCTCAATATGGAAAATCAGATAGGGAATTAACCCTAGTTTATGTACACAACTAGAATAACTAAATGGAGAAAAGGAGTTAGTAATTAGGACATGTTGATTTATTTTTTTTATAATGTATACTGCTTGTAATTTATTCTTTTATTTGATCAATATGATCATCCTATTAATATTTTTTTCTAACATATGGAATGTATGGAATGAAATGGTTTATATTTTAATAGCATGATTTTTTATTTTTTATAATTATAATTCTCTTGTAATTATCATTACAATACAGTTTCTTATTTACTTTATTGTCTTATCTATTAAGGATGTTGATTTCATTTATTTTTTATTGGTTTTTATGATATTGAGGTTATAATCTCACGAAGAATTGTTATATGAAACTCAATTATTGAAAAAAACATATAGTTAATGAATACTATTGAATGAGGTGTATAACAACACAAATCATATTGTGTGGGTGGTTACTAAGGTCCGGATATTTCAAAATTTCATCATAGTCCTTTTTATTTATTTTTTACTTATTTACAAAATTTTTGATAGAGATATATTAGTTGGAACATGGGGTAAACATCATGCATACACTGAGCATAGACTCATTTAGTAAAATATCATGTTACTTGGGAAGGGGATTTCATTTATTGGTTTTTAGTATTATTGTTTTTTAAATTCATGAATTAATAATTTTTTAGTTATTAATATATTTTCTTACTCGTAGCCTGAAGTGGAAAGTGGATTACGTACATACATCTGACATGGAACATAGATTAAAATATTATATGGGTGTGAATAAAATATAATTTTTGAAATAGTATTTCAATTAATTAAAATACAAATAATATATTTTTAAATGTTTTTTTAATATCTTACTTGTGATGCATTAGTTACCTTATCCTGATGATGATTGTTTCTTCAATCCCTATAATTTGACATTGATATTCTTGTTTAATCCATATGTGTATGATCATAGGAGACTATAGAGTAGATATTATTGGTTTGTAGACACCTTCCGAGATAGAGTCATTCGATGGATTCATTAACAAGACTATTGGTAATACCAAAAAATTCAACATGAGTGTTTATTTTTAAATTGAGTATTTTTTTCGTGGTCTATATCATAGTTTTCTGGACCTGGAATATGTAATTAGTAGCATTTAAATGTCTATCAGAACATATATTTTTTATTTTAATATCATCATGGTCTATTTATAGTTATGATAATCTTATATATTTTATATGTTTTTATCAACATTTTAATGCAAGGATTCATAATTATAATAAATTCATAAGAAATGTTTTCAAATAGTGATATTGATACATCCTATTATTATTAATTGAGTTTTTTTAGTTTATATTTTATGTTTTATGTATTTTTATCTATATAAATCTAATTATTATGAAATTATTTACCCCCACATTCATCCCCGAAGTGATAAAATGAAATTTTATATGTCTTTATCCTCAGACTCAAAAATACATTATACATTTGACATTAAAAATACATTATAATTAGTAACACAATCATTAAGATTATCATTAAAATTTATTCCATTATATTAGAAATATTTTAGTGAAAAAATATTTATGTTAATCGATTTTATTATATTTTTTAGAAAAAAAGTTCATGAATGTATGAATTAACCTTATAAATTTATTAATACATTTCAAAATATACCAACATGTGGTAATTTTTAATCAATATACATATTTCCAAATCATTTAATACAATAAAATATTTGTCCATGAACAAGTTTCCATACATATAAATATTATTTCTTATGTTTAAAAAATATTACTAGTGTTAGGGTAAAAACTCCTAAATTTTAACCCAAGAGACAACTAGGGACAATTTTACCCACAATCAACACAAAAAACCACACAGACCAAGAAACATTATCACACATCAAAAATATATGTTCTACATGTAGTAATACAATAGTTCAAAGATTATTATTTTAAATTCATATTGGAGATGATATGAATGTTACATTAAATCATAAAAACTATAAAGTTCACAACTATGAAAATGACATCTAGGGAGAATTCATCTTACTCTAAATAAAAAATAGTAATATCATGGTTTGAATGAAAGAATTTTTATAGTTCATCAATGTGGATATGAGGATAAATTTATTTCTTCAATTTTATCCAATCATCCAGGTTTATGTTTAACACCAGATTCCAAGATTTTTTAATTTATTCATTCGAATCCTTTCCAAAATTATCATATGTATCATTCATCTTTTCCGAGAAATGTATTGGAAAATACTATTTCCCAAAAACTTTTATCTTCCATTACCTTGCCCTTAGGGAATGATTTTTGGTCTAAAGACTCATAAAATTATCTAGTATCCAATTGTGAATTATTTAGACCTTTATTATTAACTATATAAAAAGTTTTTAATTCTATGTAAGACCCCGTTAACCCCATGCCATTAACTGCAATAGTTTTACTCATGATATATGTTTTCTATAATGATTTCATCAAGTAAGTAGATATCATATTAAATAGTTCTATATTATATGTTATTTTCAATGTATCATATATATAATTCTTTAGTCATTGAATAGAGGTTCTATATAATGATACCTAATATGATATTCTATTTGGAATAATATAATACTACCTTAGTAGGTGCATCCCAACTGTCTCAGATGACAATTACATTTAATTCATGGATATTCGATGGAATATTTACAAATATAACCATTTTTTATTTTAATGATCAACTTCAACTTAGTGAGGGTATGAATTTCAATTTTAAAACTACTAAAGATACTTTTATATTTTTCAAGACAATTTATAGTTAGTGTATACAAAAAAATCATGATATTTTTTTTTAAATTAAACTATAATGCAAAAAAATAATATCCTTCGAAATATTAATGATAAAAAGGGAGGACTTACTTTCAATTACCCAAGGGATACAATTTTATTGGGAAGATGTAAGGTTATAATCCTTGCATAAATTACATCATATATCATTTTAGAACATGAAAATGTTAATGGTATACATTCATCACAATGTAGAATAATTTACATAATAAAATTTATTATCACATTGATTTAAGTTT
Source organism: Viscum album (assembly GCA_963277665.1). NCBI lineage: Eukaryota > Viridiplantae > Streptophyta > Magnoliopsida > Santalales > Viscaceae > Viscum > Viscum album. Next base: position 1,202,504,295 of record OY728163.1, on the reverse strand, counting down.
GTGAATTTATAATTTATATATTGATAATAATATTTATAAATAATTTTGAAGAAAATATCGTGAAATTATTTTGGATATGGTGTATCCATTAACGGAAATATGTTATAGTGTCTTGGATAAAATTTGTAAGGATTATTGGTTCAAGAGGAAATGAAATTTTAAAAATAAAAAGATTTAATTATATTTTAATTAAAAAATCATCAGGAATTTTATTTTCATCAGGTTATTTTCCCTTATTGAAGAGGATTATTATTAAAATTAATCAAAATGAAATTAATTTCTATCCAAATTTAACAGTTTTTGAATTCCACTAGAGATTTATTTTTTCAAAATAATGTTTTATGCCATATGGCATCCATGTAAGTAATCTAATGTGTTTCATTCATTTGTTTTATATAATTTTTACATTAAGAAATATTTCTTATTATAAATGATAATATATGAATGTATATTTATAATATAGTGATAATTATGAATTTTATTTCACTCTATATTTCTAATTAAATACTAAAAAATAGATAATTTCATATTTAATAACATGTAAATGATGATATGGAAACCAAATCATTTTGGGATGATACAATGAAGGAACTATTATAGTTTTATTTTGTATTAAATTATACTAACCACAATGGTATTACCTATAGGTTCCACAGTCCCAAAAATACCTTTGGGGGGGGGGTTAATCTGGGAATGCATCAATTAATTTCGATTCATTTAATAATTTACATAAACTAAATATTTCTTAGAGGATAGTTGAAATATCTATTTAATATATCAATCATAATAATGTGCATCCCAAAATATAAAAAAAAACAATAGTTACATTGATCCAATGTGTTTTAATTGGTTTACCAAAATAGGATATATCCAAAGAGTATACAGAAAGTTGGTATAAGTGTTCAAATATCCATCACTTACAATGTGAATATAATATTTTTGAATTTTTTATTAAATTACATGTTCCAATTCCTATAATTGTTTTTATTTCTCATTACTACTCAAGGGTCACCCACTCCACCTCTCTATTAACTCTAAATTATGAAGACAATCCCCCATAGTTTATAGATAAGAATGAATCCTCTCAATTAGTATATAAAAACTAATACCTTGTAAATCATAACTAAAAATTTAATGTGTTAATATATACGACATTAATTTGAAATGAACTGTGTACTTACCATTTTAATTATTTAATAATTTTATATGTATATATTTTAGTGGGAATTTATGTTACTGATATCTCTGAATTTTATGATTTAAAAGGAGTGATAAAATAGTAAAAGTAAAATATTAATCAAATATTATTGGTTTTATCAATAACGTAATCATTTTTAATGTTTTTTATGTTTAATTTGAGTATCTAGAGATGAAGAGATGGATATAAAAGTAAAAAAATGATTTTTATGATGTTTGGAATTTAAATTATTAATGATATGTATACATGTGGCCTCCATGTACATTAAATATTTCCATTGGGTACTATATGAACAATCAAGTATGCAACTACCCACTAGAGTACCATCTAGTAGCTCTTGGATAGCCTCTAATTATCCAATATAGTCCAAGTAGGGTTTTAAGTGCTATAAAATCTATAATATTTTATTTATTTTATTTTTATACCCTATTAAGGTGTTTTTAATTAGATAATAAATATTGTGTGGTATTTACCCTCCAATAATCTTACTTACTTCCCCTTTTACCATTTTTAATACATGGAGTGTACAAATGTTTTGTTTCTCCAAATCCTTGGTTTTTGTCTCATCCCATCTCCCATCACTTCTTCTTATTACCCCTTTTATTTTTTTATCAAGTAGATTAGGTATTAGATGTGTTTATTTCAAAATAATTTTAATTAAATCACTCCACGGTATATGGATTTCATGTATTATATCTATAAGAGTCTTCCTAAGGTTGAATACAGTATATTGATCATCTTTTTAATGAAGGGTAGGTGTTTAGTTTTTTTTTGTGTATGTATAATTTTGGGTTAAAATTAAATATTATTAGATCTTAAAAATTTGGTATTTTATGGTTAATAGTGTCATAAATCTATTAGATGAAATATATAAGTAATTAATTGAATGATTGATCTGGTTTTTATATAGGGTTTATCTACTTTGTTATAAATTTTTATAAAAAATGTTATAGTATTTCTATAGAGATTATGGGTGGTTTTAGGACTATGTTATGTTCTCAATTGGTTTATTTTGGTATGTGTTATTATCTCTCCTAGGATTAATTCCAGTTATACATATTTTATATAAACCAATTTATCTTCAAATAATTAATAAAATTAATTACTGTTTTTCGAAATATAAATAGGAGGTATTTATAGGTTAATTTCCATGATAAATTTTATTTTTAATTATATTGTTTTTAATGAGAATTTCAACTTTATTCTATTATATATTATATTAATATATATATAGTTTTACTCTATAACTTGTTATATTTTTTGTTGAATCATTTTATTTTATGATTCATTTCTATAAAATCATATGAACTAATTAATAAATAATTTTGGTTTAAAATTTAAGTTTGGTGCATGTGTTTATGATTATATCACCTAAATATTGATTTTTATGTTATTCATCCCAAAAAATGTATTATTTTTTAAAATAAGGTTTATTTATATAAAACATTCATTATTAATAATGTCTCTTTAGCAGAATTTATATGATCTAATTTTTAAAATAATTCTTCTATTGCGTTCAGGAATTAATTTTGTATTAATGAACAACATTTATAATTTAGTTAATAAGTATAATAAGTTGTGATGTAATGTCTTGGATTAGTGTATTGGAAATAGATGATTTAGTATATGTATATTTTTCATGTTCTTATAAATTAAATTATTTGAAAAAGTAAAATAATATGACCTGTCAATCCAATTTCTTCTCGGTTTGGGTAGGTGGGGAAATAACAAATCTATGGGTTTGTATCTTCCAAAGTGATATTACATTCTAACATCGTATAACTCTTTTTGAAAGTGATTCTTTTGAGAGGAGGATATTTATTCAAATCCAAATATTTCCTATTATTATTTATATTTCTAAAACTTTTATGGTCTATTACTCCAATGGGATTTTGTAAAGGCAATTTTGTGATATTATTTGTTAGAAGTTTAACTCATTTGGGATAATTTTATCTTATTCATCATTTAGTTTCAACTTGTGATTGTTTTTTGAATCAAAATGTTAAATTATAGCCTTTAAATGTGATGTGTGAAACTATCCTCTATTGTATATAGGCAACACCACAATCATCTATTTCAACAGGAAAATTGGTGGCCAAATGCCTCTCCACTTGTCACATGCTATGTATTATCCCCCACATTTTAGGTTTTTATTCCACTTCATTCCTTACTCAAACTTAGGTCCCCTTCCATAATAGCCCACTGAGGAGCATTATGAGTACCACTATGTTATTTTCATAGTAGTAATTGTATTGTTCCTCAGCATGCTACTATTCCAGAGGTCTTTATTTTGAGTTACGATGGAGGAATAGAAAAAACCTTGATTAAAGAGTACATTACATGCCACATTGAAAGTGGAGAGGTGTTTGGCCACCACTTCACTAGTTAATGTTCTATATTTCAGTGTGGAATATGGATTACATATGATTATTACTTATAAATGGACATTTTTTAAATAAAAATATTTATTTTTCCATACACAACACTGCAACCATCCTTGTCAACCATCCATGTAGGGGATAGATTCCACTCCACATGGCACATGGTAGGTACTATCCTCTACCATCTAGTTATTTATTCCACCTTCACTATAACTCATACTTGGGACCTCTTTCATAAAATCCCACAAAAAATAATTAGGAGTACCACTATCCAGAAACTCATTTGTACTCTTAATTCCTCAAATATATTTTATACCAGATGTACTGAGATCAAGTTACGTGGGAGGAAGAATAATACCTCGGATGTCAGTGAGCAATAGAATCCTCAAGGAAAGTAGATATTAATTTAGGCACCACATGGCCAGTTTACACAGCCAATTATAGTATGGAATATGGACTACCAAGAATCATTACATAAAAGGTTTCTTATTAACACATTAGAACATTCAATAGAATATTTTTGGAGTGATACATTGAGTTAACACATGATTTTGGGGCCTGTAGAACCTCAACGCTGATATAATAAAAATACTAAATATATTATATTAAGAACACTATTTTTTTATAATAATGTAATATCTCTTAAACAATGTGTCATATGAAAAATATGAGGCCATAGTTAGGTCCAAAATGCAGTGTTTACCCCAGGTTTGTTATAACATTTATCCAAGTTATAAGTTTTTTAACATCACATGAAAGGGTAATTTATTTAATATTTTTATTATAAAAATTTATATAAAATTTATTTATCTCCCAAATGGTGTATCTTATGAAAAATTAGAGGCCACTATTAGGTCCAGAATGTAAGATCTACCCTAGGCGGGACATATCATTTTTGAGCATTGGGTGTTTGGTTAAATCACATGTGAGGTATAATTATTATAACCCTAATTAAAAAAATTATGCATCCCCCAAATTTTTCATTTTATGAGAAATATGATGACATAATTTGGTTTAGGATGGAGGAATAGTCGTAGGCACAACATAACATTTGTGCGCATTAGGTTTTTGGAAACATCACATGAGATTGTAATTTATTTAATATTTTTATTATAATTTTTTACAAAAGAAATTAGGTGTCTATTGAATGGTATATAATATAAGAAGTCCAATATGATAATTATGTTTGGAATATTTGATTTACCCAGGGTGTGATATAAACAATGAGCATGTTTGATGTTTACTAATATCACAGGGGTGATTTGATTTCCCTTAGTTGTTTTATTATTAGATTTTATTATTATTTTCCCTTTATATAATCTTATCCTCCATGATGGTACCGCATAAAGACATTATTGGAATCATAAAAACATAAAAACATTAAAAATCAGTGTTTATTCACCCAACAATTCCAATAATGTAGTAATTAGGCAAAATTAAATTCACTTCAATTAATTTTTGGTTTAATATCATGTTAAATCAATGTATTGGTTTTTGTATTTTGGAATTGAATGCGTACTTCATTGGTCTCCATATATCTATAATTTTCAGTAATTTTTTTTATTCCCTCCTATTTTGTTCAACTAACATTAGATATTCATTTCATGTGTTTAGTGAAGGCAATCAATCCAACACTTGTTCTAGAAATCTGGTCTAGCCGAAATAAATCCTCCATTTGGTTCCAACAATCATTATGTCTACGAAGCTGAATTGTGGGTTATATTTTTTTTATTTTTTAAATATTCATATTTATTTATCTTTTAATTAATTTTTTAATAGATTAAAAAAATGGAAAATGTTAAATCCTATAATTTTACAAAAATATAATTCCATTTAAAATTGTTAATAGATAATTATTAAAATTTACCAATGGATACATTATAAAATTATAAAAAAATTAGGGAAATAAAAATGGAATTTCATTTTTTATCATTTTTTATAAAATGTTAATTTATCAAAAATTATAAAAAGGTAAAATATCTAATTCTGAATGAATAATATATTATAACATCACCCAGAATGATTAACAAAGTATAATTTATCAATACCTAGAAAATAAATTTTTTGAGAATTAGAAAAAATAATTATCAACAATTATTAAAGGACTATTGAAACTGTTATCAATGTATAATTTGTCTGAAAAAATTATAATATGATTACAGTGAAAGTATAATTTTTAATTAAATATATGAGAATATAACTTTTAAAATACTACATGTATAATTATATGATAAGTCTCATGTGAGAAAAATATCAAATTATCATTGTAGTAATATGAAAATTATCAATAATAATTATGTGTATTTATTAATGAATATTTATAAGGAATACCATATGTGTTCTCAAGTTAATTCAATGATATAGATTTTATAACACGTTCTGATAATATTTCTTAAGCACTAGATTTCCAGTGCATGTCTTGACTGAAACAAAAATTCATAAATTTTCTATTAGATAGAATATAACATTACATGTAACATTTTAATTATAATTTAAAATTATATTTGATATAGAAAATATCATTCTTTTTGTTATTTTAATTATAATTTTTAAATTATATGGGAGATAGAAATTATCATCACATGTGATATTTTATTTCTTTTTGAAATAAAAAAGATGATTTTGGTTATAGGAACACCTAAAAAATATTTAGTGTTGACCTGTAAATGACTATGATAATATGTATTAGCAGCATGTGATCTTGGATTCTGATTTTTCTACTCCACAATTCAAAAACAACCAAGGGGTTTGTCCATACCATTGATAATGATGACTTTAAGATATGATGTTCCTTACCATCTTGGGCTCATGTTTACACATGTTACCATGATGATTATATTTGTTTGCATTTTGATTAACTGTTCGTGATTGTTATTTCATGTGGGTTTGTGTGTAGCCTATTAGAACCACAACTATAATTGATCACATGAGTGATAAAAGGCACCATTTTTCATGTGGGAATATGATATTATAGTTTTATTTATATTGATATATACTTATGATGATATGACATGATTGCTTGTGTGTTCACCCTATATGTCTGTTTCCATGGTTTTGTGGTGGTGTTCTGTACTTGGGACAAATGGACCATCATGAGGGATTATCCATTAATAGGGGGTGTGTATGATTTTGATGATGGCGATGAGGGACCTGAGCACATGGTAGAGGTATTAGGTAGCGAGGGTATCATATCAATCTTGTGCTTAAGGTAGCCTTGATTTTTAAAGATTTATTTACCTCCTAATAGATTTGTCGATGTGAGTACTAGATATTCTCATATAGAGGATATAGGAGACATGGTCTTCTTGAGGGATAAATTATGTTGGTATAATCTCCATGACACCTCAAGGACACCATTCATTGGAAGGTTTGGTTCTTCTAACTCATTTCATTATATTTGGGAATGTTCCAAAGTACGTAATGTCATGGTTTATGGTGGATTGGTTAGTGCACTACCACTCAGTTTTGAATTGTATATTTATGTTTATTAAAAATTTATTTTCATTATGTCATCCACATGTTATACTTGAGCATATCATGTTAATGATACATTGGTTGTGTCTTACTATGTCTTGAATTCACACCCTACTTAGGCATTTTGGTTCTCTGGTAGATTTCATGGGGGTCTTGTGAATGGTAAGGAACCTATGGAAGTTGGATGAGTAGATGAGCATGGAGAATGTTTTAGAATAAGAATGACTCTAGATGACCCCCACATGGATATTATCTATATATTTCCCATAGCATTACACTATAAAGATATGAATCATTGGAAACTATTTTGTTTATATGACATGTATTCCATTTTATTAGTTTCCACTTGTTTACTATGAAAATTTATTATGTTTTTTTACTATTTATTATTGATCATATAACTTGATATTGAGGTTATAGTGTCCCCACTGATATACTCAAACACTCACTACATGTCGACAGACTATTATGTATAGGGAGGTGACCATGAGGTCATGTTACCCTCCAGATTGAACCAAATGGTTTTGGATGGGGTGTTAAAAAATTTATCATTGGATCATGATTCACCATCATTTTATTCTCTTTTTTGGGATGTAACATGATATACATGAGATATGATGTTTGGTAACTAGGTAGGGGAACTATTATAATGCCTTCGAAACACTACATAGTGGGCCTCTGAGTTTCCATATTATGGGGTTTTTTGGTTATTATACTCGATTAAATTCATCTTCAGTGATGAACATGATGTTAATATGTAATTTAGGAGATTTTCATATAGTCATGTATATTAACTAGGAATATATGTTCAATTACATATTTATAAATATATATATGTATTGTTGTGCTGAATATTTGTTCCTTAACTAAATTCCCTAGTTTGTGTTATCTATTTAGGATAGTTTCCCTTTCAGTGATATATCCATGTTTTCATTATATTGTGATAAATCATTATTATCATTTATTAGTTGAACTTATCATGTATTTTTGTTAGTATATATATGATGATAATTTTTTATGTGCAATTATAAGGACTAGAGTTAGTACTTGGAGGGTTATACCTAGTGTTGAGGACTAACTCGTAAGAGAAACCCAGTGTGATCACCTAGAAAGATTAGGGACAATCCTAACAAATCTATTTTTAATAAAGTATTTCATTCATGTTACAAATGATATCAACTCGACATAATAATATGGGACTCCTTGGGATGTAGGATGAAATAATCATGTAAGTGGAGATGTTTTTTACAATTATATGTGTATTACAATGAAGATTAGCATGCTCTCACACCTTCTCTATTGGTCAGGTGGCTTGGACAATCAAACTGAAAGTATATCACATAGTTACTATCCTATGAAGAAGAGTTTAAAAATATGTTCAAAATTTAACATCCCCAAATGATAAAGGGTTAGATGACTAACTGATATGACTCATGTCAACAAGGTGCACCTTCCTGTTTGTTAGCCTGTCTGATTAGAACTCCATAGTTAAGCATGCTTGGCCTGGAGTAGTGATCAGGATGGGTGACCATCTGGGAAGTTTCCCAGGATGTGTGTGAGTGGGGAAAAAGCACACTAAAAGGGAATGTATTGTCCTATGGGGACTATCATTAGTCAGATGACCCGTTCAGGCATGTGGATTGACCCTAGGGTGGGCCCCACGTGTCTACAGGGGAAATTGGTGGTACCTGGTAGGGAAGGACCCGACAGCGATGTTATGGAGGGGTGACTGTGCTGTCACCGGGGCCCGGTTGTCACATTTGGTATCAGAGGAGGAACCCAGCCTTAAGTGCACGGTGCACATAAACTTCATAGATGTGTGTGAGTGGGGACAAAGAACACTAGAAGGGAATGTGTTGGCCTGTGGGGACTATCATTAGTCAGATGACCCGTTCAGGCATGTGGGTGGACCCTAGGGTGGGCCCCACGTGTCTACGGGGGCAATTGGTGGTACCTGGTAGGGCAGGACCCAACAGCCATGTTATGGAGGGGTGACTGTGCTGTCACTCGGGCCCGGTTGTCAAATTTGGTATCAGAGGAGGAACCCAGCCTTAAGTGGATGGTGCACATCCTAGGTTGAGATATAGGGCCCACAACGAGGGCATTGTGCTCTAAGGGGGGGGGGGGGGGGTGATTGTAACATCCCCAAATGATAAAGTGTTAAAAGACTAACTGATATGACTCATGTCAATAAAGTACACCTTCCTTTTCAAAAGCTTTTCTGATTAGAACTCCACAGTTAAGCATACTTGGCCTGGAGTAGTGGTCAGGATGGGTGACCTTCTAGGAAGTTTCCCAGGATGTGTGTGAGTGAGGAAAAAGCACACTAGAAAGGACATGTGTGGGCCTGTGGGGACTATCATTTGTCAGATGACCCGTTCAGGCATGTGGGTGGACCCTAGGGTGGGCCCCACGTGTCTACGAGGAAACTTGTGGTACTTGGTAGGCCAGGACCTGGCGACCATGTTAAGGTGGGGTGGATGTGCTATCCCCGGGGCCCGGTTGTCACACAAGTATTGTATGACTCAGACTCTATCATTATTCATCCTTACAGGGAATCTAAGGCCCTCAAGATGATAAAGAATTATTTGAAATATTTTTGGGAATATTAAACCCAGTAGATAATCAAAAAGATTAGGAGTAAAGCTGTGATAGTGGTCATGTATGGTCTGCTACCCATGTTGATACTCCCATATCATGTGGAATCAACTGATAAGAATGAGCTTGAGGTGCATCTGGATGACTTATAGTGGAATTGGTTCATCATACAATGTACTACACAATGGCGTGCACCTATTTTGTTTTCCATGCTGGAAGACAATAGTCTTCAGCTATATGTTGATAACCGAATGTTGAATATGGTGATGGTGAAGAACCAATATCCATTTCCCATTATTAATGATCTTTGAAATTATACTTAGGGATCATGTGGTTTCTTCAAGAATAATCATTGATCGGGTTACCTCCAATTGAAAGTTTGAGAGTAGTAAATCATAAAGATGGTGTTTTAGAGAAGGAATAGAATATATGACTACTTGGTGATGCTGTTCAGGATAAAAAATTTGCCGGTAGTTTTCATGTACATCTTCAATAATATCTTCCACCAATACCCATGGTGATTCAACATAGTTTTCATCGATTTCATCCCAATATACTCACCATAGTTTGAGCAATATTCTACACACCTATACATCTTCATGGTTACACTTAGAGTACAACTTATTTTACTATGTTGTTGGTGTGTGACTTAATGATTTGAGAGGTGAGGTTACTCGGACATGTGGTGTTTGAGACAAGAAGATACATGGACCAATAGAATGTATACACAATAATATCCTGGACACATACATGGAACATTATCAGGATAAGGAAATTTATGGGCTCAACAGGATACTACTCATGGGTTTTGGAAGATTTCTCCTGACCATCAGCACCCGTGATAACAATGATAAAAAATGGAGTGAAATTCTAGTGGTCAAACCTATGTGTATATGTTTTACTTGACTCTAATATATGGTTTAAGATATCTCCATTTCTAAAAGCCCCTGAGCCTACGATTGGTTATGTAGTGTACTATTATTTATAAGAATTGGTCTAGGAGTAGTTTTGATGCTGATAGAGTGGGTAGTAGCCTATGGTTCACCTCATCAATGACCCAATGTGTAGTAATACCCTACATATATCCTAGTTCTTTTATCCAGGGTCCACACTCTAGAGTATTGGTGATATTATATCCCTTGGGATAGATTTTCTATTTAATAAAAACACAAGATCCTTCTCTATATATTCATGTAGTAGGAATTGAACATGAGACATATGCATTGGATCGAGTATCTATAGATATTTCAATATAATATGGATAATGCATCAATGAAAGGTAACATCATTGTGGATGCTCTTAACTGTATGATTCTGGAGGGGAATGATTGTTGTGATATGCCTTTAGTGGAGCAATGATGCTTGATGAATTTGTTGGGTAAATATAGGGTTCATTCTTCAGATCATTACATATCTATGAATTGTGATCATCTGGTGATTGCATCTTCTATTTTTGGATTGTGTGGAGTTAGATTAGGAGTATGACTTTGAATGAGTCTCGATGTTGAAATAACTGGATTGCGATACCAACTACATGATTGGACTTTAAGCAATGACAATGTGATCTTGGTGAAACAGAGAGTAGTCATCCTCAAATACATTATTTATGTGTTTATGAGATATTACCATACATATATATGTGTAATACATCCAAGTGTGACTTATATGTGTAAGGAAATAAAACATCAGTTTTGGTGGCTAGGGTGAAGAGGGTTCTTATTAATCAATCTCTTGACATCTTACCTATCAGAGGGTGACGAATGAGCTCTAGCAACCTGGGGGGTTTATCAAGAAAATTCTAGTGCCCATGATGAAGTGGTAGGATATCATGACAGAATTTTTGATAGGGTTACCTAGGTGCTTGAGTAAGTTTGACATAGTTTGAGTGAAATTTGACCAGTTAACAAAAATTTATCACTTATTATTGATTTTAAAGACTCTATAAATGGAGCTGTTGGGAAATCTATATGTCTATGATATTGTACACCTATATGTATCTATCTTGATCATTGTATTGGATAGATACACACCTATTAATTATCAGTGGAAGGTTGGTGTGTTAGAATCCATAAGGATCTGAATGAATTTATTGTTTCATAAATATGTTATTGAATTGGAAGACTTTAGGGAGAGGGTGAAGTTGTGGTGGTAGTGAGATAGAAGTACTATACTTGATGATACTATTGGTTATTTGTATATGGATGTTTTTTCTAGAAGATTTATAATTGGTATGTTAGTTAAGTAAGGTTAATTTCATAAGGTTAATTATAAATTAAGAGATAAGATTCATTTTGAAGATGATGGAATATCATTTTTAAAGATAAACATCCTAAATGGAATCATTTTATATAGATTAGGGAATATTTAGTACCTTTTATTTTTTTGTATTATTGTTTTAGGAATTTTTTATGAAAAAATCAAGTGGATTTTCTTGTATAATTTTCCAACTAAAAAACTTATTTATCTAAGTATAATTTCATAGATCACATCCTTTTAAAATTAACATAGTTGAATCAATTGTATTACCTTATTAGGGATTATATGTTTTATTGAAATTATTTTTATAGTATTCTTGTGTTGTTACTATCATTAATTTTATATAAACATGTCTATTTGTTATTTGACTAAATGTGTTTTTTACTTAACATTGTCATTTTTATACACATGGGTGGAGTATTATCCCGCAACGTGGTTAATATAATTATTAGTATTGTTATAAATGAAATATTTTAGGATCCCATATTAGGGGTCCTGGATCACACACACACACATGGATATGCTATAGTTTTGGAGATTTTTTAGTCATTTTAGAGGATATAGTACATAAAATATTTTCCCTCTTAATAGTGGATATGTTGAATGAAAATAATGTTTTATTAAAATAGTGGAAAAAATAGAGACCATTTAAAATGGGCGATTAAAGGGTGAATGTTGATAGTATACTCAATTAAAATATTATTACAATCTTAGGGAGAGAACTATGTGAATAAAAGATTATGATAAAATGATCCATCATCTTTCACCACATGATAATATTCTACCATGTTCCTCTCTCACCATGTGCATTGGATTTTAAAAAAATCATTAACATCACTCTTGTATTCAGGAATAATGTATATAATTGACTAGTGAGGAATTTATGGACCATTTATGCACCTGATGACAAATGCAGAATCCAATTCAACCACTATTTAGGGAATGCCTATAATTTTTCAAATGGATATGTCACTATAAAGACAAGGTTTCCACTCGAAGTGAGAATCCAAATCAGTTGAGTGAATTTAAGTCTAGTATAACCACTTCTAGTGCATCATGGACTATATCCATTCCCTTCATAGTGCCTTTAAAAACTGAATTGTCAAAATTAATCTTGAAACATGACTCAAATTATAGCCATTGAACGTAGTTTCAAATCCATCTATTGAAACAACCATTATGATATAATTGAGATACATCATGTAGTTTAATCTAAAAGGATAATAGATTACACACTTGGATGATACAATAAATTTATCAAATAATTTAAATCAGATTGATTTTTAGGTAGTGTAAACATGGGTATGTCGTATAGTGCCTCGTGTCATTACCTCTTAATTTTTTTTTATAAAAAACAATAAAAGCACAATATTGTTAGAAAGAAATTCACAAGAAGATGATACCATGCTATTGATCAAGTAATATTGAAATAAATCTAACAATCAAAGGCTGATAGAGACACCTAGCCATTCCCAATGTAATTTCCAGATATATCCCACCTAGACGCCCCATAGAAAAAGGTGACCCCTGAATACAGCTAACAATAAAGGTAGTTGTGAAATACTTAGGCCAAATGATCACTATATCATTTGATTACATTAACCATATGTTATTCTTGTGATATAGATGAAAAATCAAAATTCTATTTTTAAATGTAATACATTTATTACAAAAGGGTTCACCATATTTATCATTCTCATGATGAACATGAATTTGATGGGATATTGGTTATTTTATTTGGGGACCACAATAGTGAGATTGGGAAATTCCATATTATACTTTAATTCAATCATTATACTTGATTTGTTGGGTAAAAATGGTTTCCCCAACTAATTATCTTTCTAAAAAACATCTTCCCTATATCGATTATCCATATAGAGTTCCCAAGCAGGGGGTATATAGGCTCTTTGAGGTTTCCCTATTATAGAGTATCCACAAAAATTGGATGGAAAATTGAATCCAGATACTTTTCTTATCTTTTATAATGTAATTCACCTATAATTAATCCCCCATAATGAGACCCCATGTGATCTGGGATAATATGACATACATTAATTATTTATGTTTTTTCTATATAATCCATCCTTCATAAAGAGGTTTTTTGCAGTACGTATAACTCACATAGTGAGACATTATTTTCTCGTTTTTTACCAAATAATGATGTCTCCATTTAATATTAGATTTTAGTATATGTTCAAAACATATATAGAATTTCCTAATGCTGTGTTTTATCAACTATTATTTTTAAATTTTTATATATGGCAGATTTTATACATTCTATATTTCTATATATTTTATAACCTATTAATAAATTTATATGTAAATTACCGAAACACAATCACATGAATTAATTTAATTATTCATTAGTGGGAGTGGTGGTCTCTCGATAGTACCGAATTTGTCTTTTATTTATACCCTTTACGCATAACTCAATGGGAATATAGTTTCACTTATATATTTTCATTTTTAAATAATTATGTGGGTAAATATTTAGATGACATAGAAACTATAATTATATAAATATAGTAGAGTATGTCTCCACTAATTGATGGAGTGTAGATTTAAAATATTTTTAGGATAATCTAGTGTCATATAACATGGAATAGTTATTTTTATATTTTTATATATTCCATATATTACTCATAGATGTGTTATAGCGTCTTAATATTTACATACTTACCAAAAAATTAATTTTTTATTTCAATTGATTGTTTTTTAAAAAAGTTACAACCTAAAAAATCTGACACAAAAATATAACCACAAACGGAGCTAAAAAAATCATTAAAGGAAGGACTATGTATATTGGAGAAAACAAACCTACATGACCAAAATTGTAGTTTCGTTACCTATGTATACAAATAATATATTAAAATTGATTCAAAATTGATAGCCTTATTATCCTATGTCGGAATATATTCTTCTAAAGTGATCTTCCTTTCGTTGAAACCTCATGATAAAATGTGATCATGTTAGTTAATCTACATTATTTTGTCCTCATTATATTATATCCATATCATTATCAAATCTATTATATTATAATCTTAATTCATATCGTTAATATGGAATTGTTATTCTAAAATTTCCTCTATGGAGTGAAGAACATGATTAGAGTATTTTTTATTCTCCAGTCCCACCCGTCCTCCCATCTCGTTCAAGAATTTGGAATTCATCATATCCTAAACCTAAAAATTGACTTTATCTTTAGGTTCCTTTATATCCTCACTCATGTTTTTATCACTCAACTCACTAGATATATTCTTTACACCTTCAATAATTTTTGATTCCCCCTGTATTGCTTCTGTCCCATTTTTCATTTCCATACATAATGATCTGGTTACAATGGTTTTAGTAATTTTTGAGTAGTCTTTTTGAGGTCATGATTTAACCCACCCCCTATAGACCGAGAAATTATCATAATTTTTATTTCCATGTATTCCATTCCCCGAGATAAACCCAATCATCATGGACCTATGGGAGTTTTGATTATTTCCCATCATTGGTTGGGAGTCTCCTCATTTTTCACTTAGCTCATTATTTTCTGAAGACCTTGTCCTTGCCTAATTATATTTCAATCCCATAATGTATGTTTTCCCTATTTTTGTGTCATAATTAACTTTTCCATTCCCATTTAAAATAGAGAAATATTTTTGGATCTTAATTTAATTTGATGTTTATTTTTGGTCGATCCACCCATATATCCGAGAAAATAGTTCATTTAGATTAGTAATGTATAGATCCTCAGAAAACACACTTGTATCTACATGAGTGCTATAACCACTAGTAGCATCACATTTATCAGTCTCTAATCAATTTTCCATACATAAATCCCAAACCTTATCAATAAAGTAAGGGACTATGGGAGGACAAGAACTCATAGGAATGACTCTTTCATCATTAAATAACCGAAATCATGTTTCAACATAGAAAAAGTATCCTCAAATATTGGGTTAGGACTTGTGACTGCTATATTAAGATCAAAATGATCCAAAGAGATTTATTTTTCATGATTCAAAGGAACAGTAGAGTGGATACTATGTATTGGACCAATGGTTGCCTGATAGAATCCTCCCCAAGGGTATCCCTATGACCCCCCAACACGAATGAGAAGAATTCCACAAATGATTTCAGGAAAAGAAGTACTATGTCCAAGCCAAGAAGAACAAATTTTTCTTGCAATGAAACTATTTTCCAATAGTAATCTAGACTTACTCAATCGATGGTTTGGAGACATAAATATCAACACAAAAACAAAGATAAATTAGGTGAAAGACCATGTCTTTTCTACTATCCCCACACATAAAATGAAGTTCCATATTCCACAACATGTTATTTTTTGAAATATTTTGAAATGGAAGAGGATGTTTAGGGAGAGTTACCCAAAACAACCACATTAGATTATCTCACTTCTACTAGAAAACATGTTACCATCAGAAGTGGGATAAATTCGAACCATTGAAAAAACAGGGATCACTAGACCATGCCAAAATAAAATCATCCTCCAATGAGAATAATATTATAATGTGTCACTTTTAGAAAATGAAAAATGTCACAGAATCTTTTAATCCCCAAAAATTGTGTATGGAACTTTCAAAAGAGTCCATTGACTTTCATCATCAAGTAAAATGATTGACCAAAGTCAGGTTCATTATATTCAAGGACTTAACAAACTCCATTTCTAAAAGCATAAGATATAAAGAACCATTAAATAGATATGTAAATTTAATTAAATGGTCAATGGATGGTAATTTCATGAAAGACTCAGGGCTAGTGAAAGTAATAAAGGGAAGAGGAAGAGCACCATAGGATGATGAGGGGAGTCCCTCCCCCTCAGATGATGGATGGACCACAGTGTTAGGAATTTATACCAAGGGATTATATATATGATAAGTGGGTGAAGAAAAATAGGTTAACCATATTGTTATATATAAAACTTTTATTATTATATTGGAACAATAAGTACAATATTAAGTATATGTATTTATTATTGGAATCTCTAATATATGAAAAAGTAATGCCAATTTTTTTTGTGAAATATGGCATTGAAATAAGTGATCTTCACAAGAGAGTAAATCATTACCCAATGAATAGATCACTCCATCAGAGTTAATTACGCTCCACAAGTGATAGTGGAATAATATTGGTATATGTGAGGGACTACCCATAGTCACAGAATCATCTAAGTCACATTATTATATGTTTTTTCAATTATTAGTATTTATAATCAAATAACTTTTATAAGTGTTTTATTTTTCTTATATTCCATGAATATTTTATTTCAAAATATTCCTTGTTTTATTGTGTCAATTTAGTGAGTTTCAATCTATTATATTTAGGAATCCCTATAGTAGATTTTTCTTCCATCAATGTGAATAAGAATATAAATAGCCATTCTTCAATGAATTATTATCCAATTTGTTCCACCAATCTATTCATTTTTAGATATATTTATCATACACATAATTTATATACATTTTATTCATTGAATATTTCAATAATATACACATCTCTCTAGTATTTATATTTTTATAATATATTTATATTTATATTCTACTTGTCTTATGACTTCTTCACAAAATTCATCTATAATTAGGTTATAAAAACAATAAAGACATATAAATAAATTATTTACAATAATTTTGTTAAGTATTCAAGTGTGAATATTTCTATAGATCTCAAATATTCAATCTTTTATTTTTATAGAAATATATTATTATTATTATTATTCAAAAAAATTAATTTAAAAAATATATTAAAATATTCTGTATTTTCCTTATTTTATTATCAATAAAAAATGATCTTCTAATATTTTAATTTGTTCTTACTAAAATTTTATTGAAAAAAAATAAATTCCTATATTCATAGTTTTTTATTACATATATTGAATCACAAATATAGATATCACTTATATGAGTTTTCATAAATTTAACATACTCTTACTCAACATCATATATCATTAACATTACCATAAAATCATCAAATTATCACATATAAAGTTAAATTCACTTTATGATGAAATTTTGACAACTAGTTTAAATTCTATTTAATAAGTTCAATGTATTTATAATCATTAGTTTAGTCCTACATTACCCAAAATTCAATGGAACACGTACTCATTACAAATCCAATATTATATAGCATGCCAATTCCTAAAATTTGACTCTAGGTTCTTTGGAATAATTCATAGAGAACAAATTCAACACTAGAAGAACAAACTAAAAATCTTCTCTAAGTACATTATATACTTAAATATACTATTTAATAATAAAAAAAATATTTTCCATCAATATTTTTATATAAAAACATAGCATGATTATTGTATAACATTTCTCATAAATTTTATCATAATGTTCTTCTATCCTGTCTAATATACTTTTACCATACTATTTGATCATGTGGTTTACCATGTTTGACATATTCAAACTCATCCTTTATATGAAACAATTATATCATATATTATCTATGAAATATTAAATAATTTTATTATAACACATGTGATGTTCTATTATTTTTAATTAAAACAATCTAATCCATGATACTCAACCATTAATACTCATCAAACATGAATTTAATCTAAACATAAAACATATTTATCAAATAATTATCATTTTTAGAATTTATTTTGACATACATCATCATCCATAAATATAAGTCTTAAAAAATCCAATCTGTATGCTTATACATGTTAAAAGTACATCCATTATATGATTTAAAATAATTGAATGCTATATTTTCATCAAGTATAACATAGAACCACTAGTTATAAAATTATCATCTTTTATATTGATGCTGTTAATTCATCCATAAATCCATGTTTACAAATCAAATATTTTTCAATATATTCTTATAGAATAATTTTAAATATTTTTTTCATTATTTATTTCCATTATAGATTTATAAGCAGTTCATTACTCCACCTTTGATAATAAACTTCAAAGGGTGTCTGTACCAAGTATATTCAGATTCAATGAATGTGAGAAAAAAATAGTGTGATTAAATTCCCCCATTATCATATAATACAAATTTATATTTTCTCTTGGTATTATAAAATGACATTCCCTCATTTATAGATAAGTTGATATAATATATATTTTAGTTTATTCCCCAATAAATCTCATATATTTAATTTAACTTCATTTTCAAACATTTTTAAAAATTTAAACAATATGGAAATATAAATATAAGTTTCAAAACTTAATATATAATAAAAATTCATCATAATGTATGAATATACACCCCTTTTATTTTCTGAACAAAAATTCCATATATCGCTTATTTATTCCACTTATTCATGTGAAATATAAAATTATAATGACCATAAATAACTCTACGTCCACTAGTGTTGTTCTCAATCAACGATACAAGATTAATTATTTTGAAATCAAACATATAATTCTTATCTACAATAAACCTCAATAACCCTAATAATACATGATAAAATAAAAAATATAACCTTATATAGTAATTCCATTGTTAATGAAACTAAATTTTGAAACCTTATATTAGGAATTTTCTTCTAATATCACTTAAAAATTACACTTTATTAAACTTACAAGATATATTCACTAAATATAGGGTAAAACCCTCTATGTATTTCTACACTTTCACATATCAAAAATAATATGTTAGTGAACACTTATTATTTGAAAAAAATTAATAATAACATTTATTATTTCTAATATAAATGTACTCCACTCATTGAAAATAAATTTATGTATTTATAATATTGCATATTAATTATATTATTCCCTAATGACAAATATATCCAAAAATTAAATTTCATTAATAAAAAAAATAGTTATAAGAATTAATTTTTAAGGTTTTTCCCTAAGAAGTGATAATACATGATATTTAACAAATCACTCCACATTCCATATGATAATTTTTTTACTGAAAGTATTTTTTCCCATTTACAAATACATTCTTAGATACTAATTATCAAAAATTAATTTTTACATTCATCTCTTGTTATTAGTATACAAATAACTCCCCCATGTAAAATTGCCTTAATAGTAAATAATAAATTAAAACATTATGTTATCCTTTCTAGATAGTTTTCTAAAGAAGTGGTACCTTCCTTGTGAACACTACGATCACATGAGAAAATGATGTATTTGATAAAGAATAGAAAAATTACATTAAAAATTATTATGTCTCTCATTTTTTTATTGATCACACTACCTATAAATATTATGTGTTAATTTTTATAGTTATTTAAGACCACATAAACTATCATTTTGTGCTATATTTTAAACGACCATTGATTCGATTATAAAATTTTCATTTTCTCATTTTTGAAAATCTTAAAGGATTGAATATGACATCAAATAAAAACACATATTCAACCATTCACTAATAAAATGAAATCAAAATTGAGGGAAATAAAACCATCCAATCATACTCAAGTAAAGGAAAATAGTTAGTATTCCTAACATACCCCTTTTCATCTAACCACAACCTTTTTTTAAAAACCCTATTTCAAATGATACTTCTTAGAGTGATGCCACTTTTAAAAATTTCAGTCCATATTTGACTGTTTTATCTATTTTAAAACATTTTATTGTGAATTCTCTTTAATGATTGAATTATCCCCCTTATAAATTGTTATTTATTCTTCAAAATTATATAGTTTTCATCCATATTAAGAAATAATCTGGGTTTTTCATTTTTATCTTTATATTAGATAATTTTTTTTCATATAATTTTTTACAGGAAATGAGGGATATTTCATCCTTAATCCACTATTTTATTTTCTTTATTTAACATGGTTATTAAAAAAAGTGTATAATTTTTTTGATTCACTTGTCTATTTAATTTAGAGCAAAATTCCTCTAAATCTATAAATTTATTTTTAGTGTAGTATATTTTTTATCCATATATTCTTAACACCACCATTGATTATGACTCAAATATTACATCGTATTTCCTCTATATTTGTAAAAATACCATTCTGTATATATCCAATGTAACTATAATTAAAACATATCCCAAATAGATCATACCGTTTTTATTTTTTAAGATGTGATATTATGGTAGTATTTCATTTAATATGAAGCACAATAGATTCCATACACTCATCAATGTTGTATTTTATACCCCATACTGTAGAATTTCATAAAAATTCTTTCCTAGGTATTTTCAATTCCAAACATAGAATGAGAGTTATTATTACTTTTAGATACTCGATGTGAACATATTAAATAAAATATTATTATAATATTTATTTTAGGATCTATATTAAATCATTAATTTTTTCTTCAATATTTCTTCTTTTTCTCTAGATCCAAAAACTCTATATTTCTCAATTTCAATTGGGATTCCATCAACTGTAATTTAGAGAATTCCATTTTGACATATTTTTTCATCAAGTATTTAATTTGATAATAGTCATTTCTATATTTTGATTTATCTCCCTGTTCATTCGATCTTCAAGGTCTTGATCACTCATACCCAATTAAAAACATTTATCCTTTATCTTGGAGTGCATCATTATTACCAACCCTATCAGGTTCACCACTTATTACCTTTAAATTTTATTATTCAAAACATAATTCTATTATAAATTCAGAATTAACTCCTTGACTATAATCTAGATGATCCACCTATTATTATAATGTTTTTATCAACATCTTCCTTAAATTAAATATTCAATTATTATAGAATTATCTTGATAAAAAACATGATTTGCTTCCTTATTTTTAGTATCCTCATAATATTCTTGAATCATAGAAGTAGGATATAAAATATTTTATCTTTACTATATTTAAATATCTGAATTATATTTAAATTTAACAAATTCAATTTCATTTACCTCTCATAGACTTATCTTCTTAGTAATGACCTATGGGTAATTAGATTCTGTTCAACCTAATATAACTTGAGTTATCAATAAATAATTAAAAATAGTTTACATAAAATATAATTTAAATAATAATTTGATAATTAAAATCTATATAATGCCCGAATTTAACAATTAAATAAGTTGAAGATTAATCCATTGAAAATCTTTCTTACTCTAATAATACATATTTGTTCATAGTTCTATAATCCCATTAATAGTTTTGGTGTGAATTGTGGTGTGCATCAATTAATCATTTTTATTTTGAAATTTCTTATTTAAATACATCATGTCACCATATTTCAATGAATATCTTTTAAATTTAGAATTTTTAATTATGTAATTCTCAATAAATAGAAATTAGTACTCCAAAAGACCAAGGGAGTAATGATTTTTTACTTGGTCCACCAAATGGGTGAAATCTATAAAGACTAAAACAAATAATTTTATAGTGTTCCGATATAAACAACTCAATATGTGAATAAAAATTCAAGGCTTTGGTCACACCATGATACGGTCCACTACCAATAAAATGATTTTATAATCATTCACTACTACCCATGGTTCACTCCCTCTACTATTATATATGTGATCACTAATCTATGTAGGATCTATAAAATTTAATAGATCTTGACGAAATATTATAGATCAATATATAGAAACATATATTTTCTATAGCAAAATGCTAAACTAAGTTTATGAATATAATTAATAATTATTCTTTAATATTTATAATAAATAATAAAATTACTCATATGAATGTGTTACTTTTATTTTATTCTATAAATTACCTACATTAGATTATCCCAAATATTATTAACACTATTCAGATATATTCAATACATTATAAATTGTAATCCACCAAACAAAAAATAACATCAATTCGATCATAATATAAGCTAAAAATGTTCTTTGTTAATTTAATTATTCTCCAATTATCTTATTTTAACAGACATGTTAATAAAACATACACTTCCTTTCCTTTCCTTTTTTTATTTGTTGATAAATTTTTTTCTCTTTTCTCCTTCTATTTTTTTTATGTAGGATATATTTATACTCTTAATTTATTATTTATTATTCTTTAAATTACCTTATGTTCAAGTTTCAAAAAACCTAAATATATAAAGAAAAAATATGCCAAATAACAATAGCATACTTTTTTAGTTTGAATTCCTATATAGATCTAAAAGAGTTTCAAAAATAAATTTTAAATCAAATCATTCATTCCAAACTTCCAAAATAATTTTTGTTAAGAAAATATAATTTTTATTTTATTTTTTTCTCTATTAATTTTTTCATATAAAAAATTATTAAAATATGAGAATTAATTTAGTACTTATTTTTTAAGGAAATTCATAAATTTCTTCTCATGCTTTAACAGATCCAATACATATATAACATCGTAACTCCCGATCTAAAAAATGATATTTTTGAGAAATTCAAATCAATTTTATAAAATTTAAAAGCTCACTTAAATCACTTATTGAGACTTAAATATTTTTTCATGTGTCTTGTTTAAAATTAAGTAAATACTTATGAAATCAATTGAAATTATAATTCAATGTTACATGATCGCATGAAATGTTTATTAAAATATTACATCACAAGCATAAACATAAAGAAACACTTTTGTAATGAAAATAAATCTTACAAGCCCTGATGATATTTAGAGCATCACTAACATAGATTTAGAATCGTTCTTATATAACAAAATCAACAATATAAAAAATATCATAACAATATTTACTTGAAATCTACACTTCATACAATGATTAAATAATCTAATATATATATTTTTATTCTATATTGTGAAAAATTTATCATTATTAATGGGAAATAATTTTGGGTGAATATATAATTTCAATTAATTTTTTATTTTCTTTTTAAAAGAACAATTTACACTGATTATAGTGTTAGTGATGAGCATTTTCATTCAGATTAAAATATTCTATTTAGAATTAAAAAATTGAAAAGGATCACCTCTCAAAATAATAAGGATAATACCTACCAAGTTTAATATTAACCCATGATTATACGGTCTACTAGTAAAATCATGTGGGTTACAAAAATTATGGTTTATACTAGATCTACTATTACAAAAAAATTATCTCAAATTCTAAAAACATACATATGGAATAGGTAATATGAATGAAATTATTTTTCCAACATAAAATTATTTAACCAAATGAGTATTCCTTAATATTTTCATTATTCCTTATCTTGTTATTCTTCTACTACTTGCACTATACCAAGTATACTATTTTTTCTAATCCATCTATTTCTATTGTAATTTCAATATATCTCTATTTTGGAAAGAATATATATGTATAATGTTTTCATATAAATAAAAATATTATCCCCTCCAATGACATCAATTTACCTCTTAAAAACAAAATTCTAATTTAAGCTTTTAAATACTGAAACATAACTATCACAAATAGATATTAACTGCTTCTCATTCATTTCACACTTTCTTATTCTTAGTTCATCATATAGAATCTAAATTATTGATTAAAAAAACATCCTTTAATAACGTAGATCATATATTCCCTTTGTGATATTTCAAAAAAAGGATGAATAGTTCTTGACTTATTAACTTAATAATTATAAATAAAATTATATTAATTTAGGTTACTCCTTGAATAAATGTTGATCCATTATAATTCCTATGGATTTTAGAAAACAAATTTCTAAGAAATATGTTTTATATATCAGTAATTCCCATTTATCTTTAAAATTTTCTTATATTTGGAGCATTTCTATATCAGAGTTAAATGTAAAAAGTCTGAGATGAACCATGAATTCTAATTTTTTACCATTTTTATATTCATAATGAATTTCATAAGGTTAAATTAATTATATAATATTTTGATCAAAAATATAATAACTTGTAGTAAACCTTACAATGTATTTTTCTAACCCTATGAAGTTTATAATTTCTCCTTATGTGGTTGTGTACATACCTTACAATGTTACACATTAACCATATTATTTTATAAATCAACATTAAATTATTACACATGAACCATAAAAAATCATACATGAACCTTTTTAATTCAAGGATCAACATTAATTCTATAATTTATTGTATCAACCATAACATATCTGTGACTAAATCTAACAACATTTAGAAATAATTTTTTTAATGTTCACACCATTCTCATTATCTTATAATTACATGTGATAATTAATCATTCAAAATCTATTTTATACCATAAAAAATTTTAAACGAACCTTATGAACCTATTACTTTTACATTTTTATTTGAGATATTCTTACGATCAACCTTATGAAATTGCCTTAATCATTTTCATGTCTAAATCAATTCAACTACAAAGACTAAAATATTACATCAAAACAACTCTAGACCTATTCCTAACATATCCAAAAATCCTAAAATTCATAACCACAAATAATAAACATTATATTATATTATTATGATTATGGTTTATATGTTGATAAAAAAATCCAATAAATTAAACATACAAACTCAGTATTCTTAAATTATTATTTTCTAGAAAAAGTACCAAATTCTAAAGGAAAATTATTTAAATAAACATCACAAAAACCTTAACATATATTTTTATAATATCCCTTAGTAAAAATATTCTTAATATTCTCAACATATTCAAAAAACAAATCTTGGTTTGAATATATTAAACTAAAAAATTTATCATGTTTCTCTAATAAATTTTATTAGACCTACTATCACTAAGTTCATTTAGCCTATCAAATTAAAATTTTATCATTTTGTTTTAATTGTTTTAAATATAAGTAATACTACTTTATCAAACCAAGATATGAAATATTTCATGAATATAATATTGAATAATCTTTTAATAGCATAATTCATGCTCTCCCAATCATAATTAAATCAATCAACAATTACTTATTCTTTATGATATTCAACTATGAAGCCTCTTATAATAGGAAACCTATCTCAAAATACATTTTATTAATGGTATAATTCATTATTAAATGTATCTAAACTTATTTTTTATTTAATAAGATATATCTTTAATAGTTTATTTATATGTTGACATATATTGAAAATAATTCCAAAATTTGATTTAGAAAAAATATAATACTAAAGAAATAATAAATATTTACAATGGAATCATGTTTTTCAGGTGTCTTATATATAATTTCAGTAATTATAATTTTTAGATATATAGAATTTTTGGGTTGATTTCTAGGATTTATAGTTTCATTTCATGAGATTTTAAAATCATTTTTAATGGTTTATATTTTGAGCATAGTTTTCCAAATCCATGAAGATTATGCATGTAACCGTACAGTCTAATAATGGTTAAGGAACATAGCTTGACACACCATATAGATGCAATATAAACCAATCATGGTGAATGTGTATATTTTTACAAACCATGAAGTTACTATGTAGTCCTATCTTTGTTTAGGTGGACAGTTTAAAAACCAATAAAGAAACCATAAAGCCCAAGGTATCAATTTGATAAACCATTCAATCCAAGACATTTGTTTTAAAAAACCATAAAGCCCAATGTGCATGGCTTGAAAAACCATATAATAACTATTATGTAACCGTGTAACAAAAACATGGTTATGATTATTGGATTTAAAAACAATTAAACTTTTTATAGGTAACCATGGAACTCATTAAAGTGGAAAAATAATGGTTGGCCATGATTTTAAAAATCATGTATCAAAATTCTGTGCATGTGAAATAATAATATGAAAATAAAAATTTTCATCAATTTATAGTTTTTTGAATCATTAATATTTCTATAGGAATCCCTATTATACTTTAAGAATAATATAGACTTCAATGATAAATTTATCTCCTCTATATATTGATTGAAACATATCCAACTAAGTTGATGATCAAGAATTGAGGTTTCTATTTCTAAATCATCATAATTAGGGTTCTTTTAGATTTAATTCCTTTACATCAATAATGGTCATCAATCCAACATTTCATTAGATGATATATGGATTATTGTTCCAGTTAATGATGAGTCTATGGATTATTTCTATAACAAAGGTTGTTTTAATTTGTTAACGACATACCTCTTGATAGAAGTTAAATCCTTCATTAATGGTATATGATTCCACATAAATTTTCAAAGATCAATCATTTTGAGACAATAATTTTTCTTGATTTCCAACATAGAACTATTTTTTACTAATGGATGGATGATGAAATAATCTTTGTTGGATAGAAACTAAGCTTTCTTCCCGAAACCATGAGGAATTTATGATCTGTTCCTCAAATGAAAATGAATCTTAGGAATGGGTGTCTAATCATATAAAAAACATGGAATATTTTAATTATGATGAAATCTTCCAGGCATGTGATTCTAGAAAAAACCTTCTCGACATGGATTCTCCTTTTGTATGTTTTCTAAACCACCTTCTTGATGAACTAAAACATGAATTAAGTATTCATGAAATGTGAGATAGTTCCCCATGTGTGTGAATCATGGTTTTGACTTTAATCCTCGAAGAAACATGGACTTATTCATCACAATTATTGAGGTAAGAAGTTATACACCATTTTAGGTCATGTATACACTTGATAAAATGGTATAATTCATGTGTTTACATGCCATGATGTCTATTATTGATTGTTATTACATGTAGACGTGTTCATAACTTACGATACCTATTTATGATACATTATTCTAAGAGCATGTTACTAATATTTAATAATAATGATATTATGTTCTTTTCTATGTATTATATACCATATTATCTGTGTTACCAAGCCTTGGATGATACTTCTCTTGATGCTTGGAATAGGTGGACCATCATAACATGGTTATCCCTTAAGGGGAAGTGTGAATAACATGAAAAGATAGTGAAAATGCACCTGAGAAGAAGGTAGGGCTAGGATGATGCCATATGGATGTTTGGTGGTTCACATGAAGCCTTGTAGAAGTTAGGTTTCATGTTTAATCATAGACAAGTGGATTCTGAGTAGTTTAACAACTCATTGTTGGGTGAATGCTGAGAATATGACTCATATGATGCCTAGTGGATATTGATTTGTTTATTGAAACTTTGTTGAGTTGTATGTTTAATAGTCTTGGGGAATTGTTTTTGATGAATCCATATATATTCATATTTATTCTAGTATAGTGACTAAGTTGGTATATCTAGGGAATTTGGTGCCTGGATTAGCATGTATGTGCCCAGTACATGAATGTTTATACATTATTTTACATTTATTATTATCATGTACTACATATTTCATAACCATGATTAATTTTTATAGAATCATTGGTGGTGTCCTATTAGGTTTTATCACTCACACCCTAAACAAAAATATCTATACTTTTGAAAAACTAATGTATAATGATATAATTTATGTAATGGGTAATGTGTTTATTCAATAATAGAACATGGAGTGTGGAAGTATTTGGGAAAGCTCTTGATGGTACAATAGTTTTATTTATTTATCTGCATGCACTATTATTTTATTTTTCATTTCTACTCAGAGAGCACATTTAACATTTTTATTAAATTCCTTCCATTGAATATTATTTTCATCCACATTTTTAATTTAATTTTCTGAATTTTTTTAATTTTATTATTTGTGTAAGTGCATGATACTAAGGATATAGTCTCCCCAATGATGGAAATCAGACCATCACTACATGTTAGCAGCCACTTGCATGCGGGGAGGAATAGATTAGGTACTGTGACTCTAAAACATGGAATCATTGGAATGATTAGGGGAATTAAGAAATGTTATAAGAGATTATTATTATTTATTTATTTCAGAATAACCTATGACATGATATAAAGAGATAGGATGTGTGTGATTCGGGTAGTGGAGTTTAAATGTTCCCAGATAGATCATGTTTAATAGACCTTTGAATTACTGTTGATGGGATTACTATTACAATTTTATGATATTAGGTCAAATTCATGAATCATGTCCAGGGACGAAGGATAACATGTATTATATATACCTATTATATGTCGCATATTAGTTATTTTAAATAATTCTTTGATTTTTCTTTTTTGTTTAGGATATAATAAATTTATTTTACTATATGATATATAGGTCTTCGATGTGATTGTGATATGTATATTTGAATTAAGTAGTAGATCATGATCATGAAGGATGTTATATATATATATAAAATTTTAACTGACATGCATGGATAGATACCATGGTTAATAATAGGATTGATATACATTGTTTTATGTGTAGATTCCTTGTAGAACCATTCGGTGATCCCATAGATTGATTAGGTTATATCTGAAAGAATTATGTTTTTTAAGTGTTTTGTTCATGTTTTACTGAATTCCTAATTGAAAGAGGCGAATTGGATTACTAATTGACCTGGGTTGAGATACACCCACTAGGGAGGATGTCTCAATTCCACCCCTATTATACAGGAGGGTGTTGAAGGCAATGCTACCACACCTTCTCCTGTGGTGACGAAATTGGTCTCAACACAGTTGGGAACCATTTTTCTTGTTATTATATATGAAAAAGGGGAACCAAGATCTGTAGATGACTATGTTAAAGACTTTTATCTCCAACATCCATCAGCCATATATTCATGACAACGGTAGACAATGGGATAAAAAGGATCATATATACTTCATCAAGGGTGTCTTTTACCTCATTGAGACACATGAGGATAGAAGGGTGATGTTGGTAGTTTTCAAGCTATTGAGACCTTAAAGTATGTGATGGGAAATGTTGGGATAGATGGTAAGATGTTAGGGTCTAATATGGGAGGCCTTCAAGGACTTATTATTTGGGGAATGATTTCTATAAACACTAAATCAGGACAAAGATTAATAGTTCATAGATCTATATAAGGGGTCCATAAAAATATTGTCACACGCCCTACATTTTACAATGGTACTATTATTTACACCTATCATGGAAGGAAATTATGTACTGAGGTTTAAGATGTTCGATATCAATCTTCATCCCAACTCCAGGTGGAAGGTTATGACCGTTGACTTAGTGACATACCTTGAGGTTCTGCACAAGGCCATGACTATCGAGAAGGGGTTCAGGAGGATTGGGAAACTAGTATTATCCCACCCTTCATTACTCAGTTAGGTGGTCATCTTACTATAATAATGAGTTCCAATTCTAGTATAAAGTGGAGGAATAAAAGGTATGTGAAACAGGTTATTGGTATTCACGTGGACCAGAGTTCATCTTCTTCATTTTACTTAGGAGGAGTACCAAAATTAATCAATGGAAGAAAGGTTCATCATTACTGAAGTGCCCAGATCAGTGTGAATCACTGAGAGGGGGAGGGGGTGAATCAGTGATCCCTTAAAACTTTTTACTAATTGATTATTATCAATTAAACCTCTATGGCTTGTTAAGTCCTCGATCCACTCTTCTTATGTCTCTCAACCTTTCCCGGATAATGCAGTAATGAAAAGGCACAGGACACAAGGATTTACAAGGTTCGACACCAAAGGCCTACATCCTTTCCATGCTCTCCCAGCATGGATTCTCCCATTATAACTTGTTAGAATTACAATGGTCGATACAGCTTCCCACCGTATCTCTCCTGAGTCCCACAGGAGGGTCTTTATACTACGTCCCACAGTGTTACCAAAGTCCCACTGGCCTGCTCCAGAATCCCACTGGAGACTTCCTCCACCCTGAGTCTCACAGGGGTCTTCTCCTGGCTGCTCGAGTCACACGAGTAGCTCTTCTTCTTGTTCAGCTCTTCAAGTATCTTCAGCAGTCTGGTATAAAGACTGCTGGCCTTGCTCTGTACCTCTGATCACTTGTGATGATCAGGTCTTCTCGTCTTGCTCAGGATTTATCTCCTTCTTCTCAGGATGACCTGGCCTCTATCTTCAAGAATCTTAACAGCCTCTGAAAAGGTCTGTTGGTCTTGCTCAGCAATCTTCTGATCACTTCACTTGATCAGGCTCTTCTCAATTACTGAATACTCAGACAACTGATGTCTTTAACTTCAGTCTGGTCCAGTCTCACTCACTTCAACTTCATGCACTGAGTGCATGGCAGCGCTTCATCCTCATGCACTGATAGCATGGCCTTCTCAATTCTTCAAGAACCTCCTGGTCTTGGACAACTCAAATGCACACCACTGATTTGGCTCTGTTCACGTGTGCACGTGCATGCATGCATGCATGCACTCTCCTCTTTCTCCTCTTGGTGCAATAAACCCTCAAAGGGTGTAGTCACTTTAAGCATACACCTTCTCACTAAACTTCACACACTTTATTCTCTTTTTATTACACACATAAATGTGTGTTATACACTAGTGTGGATATCTTCTCTTCTTCTTAGTGTGTACACACTTTGGTTTTCAAACACACTAAGGTTCGGCCAACTTGTCTCTTTGCACACACTTGATTCATTTTGCACACACTTAAAACTTGGCCTTCACTTCTTCTTGCACATCCCAAAGGCTACGGCCTCCACTTTGTTTAGCACACACTTGGGTTCAGGTTCTTCAATTGTACACACACACAAGATGTGGTGGCCTTCACTGCCTTCAAACACTTAACCCGTAGGTGTTGTTATACTCCTCCCGAACTCAAAGGAGGTGCGCAAGGGTGCAGCTTCTCTTCTTTAACACAGCCGCGCAATCCACAACAACCCACGAGTGCGCGCAAGTGATGCGGCTGCCTCAGGTCTTCCTTCCGCGCAAAGGGAAGGCACGCAGGGGACTCAACCTTCTTGTCGCGCAAAAGAGTTGCGCGCAAGGAACTTAGCGAAGCCAAAAATGGCTTCGGGCTTCTGCCGCGCAAGTGGTGCGCGCAGGGCAGATCTTCGCGAGGCAGAGAGTGCACTCGCGGGTCTTCAAAAATTCAGCACCTCAGCAAACTCAATGAGAGCCTCGAGCTCTCCTTATATAGGCAGAGGGATGCCTCAGTCCATCCGCGTGTTAAATCTTGAATCACCGAAGATTTCGGATCTTCAAAATCTTTCCAATCTTTATTTTTATCCTCGGTTCACGCGGGCTCTCCTTCTATATTTTTTCTCCTCCACGTGCATGCGACTTAGAACGCATGCACGGCCTTCGTTAAGGTCCAAACCATGCAGAAAATAAATCACGTGGCCTCTCACCTCCGGTTGCTTCGGCCAACCTCGAAATCTCCCATGCGTTTCATGCAAATGTATTTTTAAGCATGAATGTGATCAGTAGAGCCAGACGATCTCCATGGAGGTCTCGGTTTGCTCGGAGGTGGCCGGGAACTCAAAAACCGACGTCGGGTATCCTCTGGTTCATCGGCGGCTTCGCGGGTGCCTCGGCCGAGCTCGAGGTAGGAGATGGACCGGGAGCCGTTGGATCAGGCGAATGAAACACATCAGACGTCCTGGATCTGAACGGACCGCAGCGGATTAGATGTGCGGCTGAGATCTGGCGCGCGATCAATCGAGCGGCTCAGAATCAATCCGCGGAAAAAATCTTTGTCCCACATCGAAACGGGCCGTGGAATTCTCGCGGTTTATCAAACATCCGCTACCCCCTTCACCGCAATTGAACTTCCAACCCTCTCGGTGCCGCCCCGCACCGAGTTCTCCCTGCGGGCGCGCTCTGCGCCCACTATGCTCCTTCGGGCGTGCCACTGGCGCCCACTATGCACACTGATACTCTCGGGGGCGCGCTCCTACGCCCCTGCCGCGCTCCTTCGGGCGTGCCCCAGGCGCCCATGCGGTGTCTTGGGTGTGCGCCCTGCCGCCCTGGCTCACCCCACGGGTTCCCCCATGGGCGTGGTGCCCTAGCGCCCATGACTTGGGGTTGAACCCTCAAGGTGCCTTGGCTGGCCATATTTTTTGGCAAAGGACAGTACAAATACTTTGTCAAAAACAAAGTAACCCATGAGTATAAGACAAATGCCAAGTGCCATTCAAGCCATTTCTTCTTCATCATTTCTTCTTCAAATGGATTCCTCCTCTTCTTAATCATGTATTCAATATTTAAGAATGGATTTCCCGAAGGTTCTTCTTCATCAACCGAGCTCCTGAATCAATTAAATCTTCAATATTCTTCAATGATCCAATTAGAGATCAATTGGATCTTCTTCATGTTCACATGCACTAAGTGATAGTGCATGGACTTCATTAATCCACTTCATCCACTCAGTAGTTGTGGATGGATCATCTACAACTCCTCATGCATTGTCAATACAATGCATGGTCCTCAATTATTGTTGTGACTTTGTATCATCAGGATACAAGTTCTTTGAACTTAAAGATCAGCTCATCAATCGTCTGATGTAATGATGCTCCATCATCATTCATTCTTCAAGTGTTGTCACTTAGTATCATCTTGATACAAGTATTGAAACATTAAGATCAGTTCTACAATCGTCTGATATGCATGGAGAATGTTTCAACCGCAATTTCCAATACCACTTAGTGAATCTCCTATGTGACATGCATCTTAGTACCATGGCCATTCTCCATTCATCACCATCACCATCACATCCTTTGTCATTCACATATTGAAACTCCTTGACATCCATCCATTCATTCCTTGACAACAACATACCTCATTGACAACATATGCAACACAGTGCACTTCAATCTCCCCCTTTGTATTTGTTGGCAATACACTAGAGCACATATGAATGGGTCAATATGTGTGCCAATATTTCTCCCCCTTATTGGCAATCAAATGCAAAGGTGTGGTGTGGTTCTCTTTCAAAAATCTCTTCCTCCCTTTGAAAAGTATTTTGTTGAAAAACACTGAGAGAGGGATGATGTCACATGTTCACTTGAGCAATGAACCTTTAGTAAATCAACTCTAAGTCTACTTGGGCTAACCCGGTGTAGAAAACAAGAGTGATGTAACCAAGGTACTCAATGCTGTCCAACATTCACTATACATGTGAGATCATGCTTCAGGGGTTTGAAATTTTTCAGATATATCAATGAATTTGCTAAATCCTGCACAACTTCACAAAACTCATTAGAAAGTTCAGGTGCAAAGATAAAGCTCCCCCTTTCATCTACTTTCTCAAGATGATATTAATTTCAGAACATCATCTTCTCCAGATTGGCTCCCCCTCAAGGGGTGCAATCCATTCTGTCCAAACCATCCTCCAGTTGAGAATGATCATCATCTTCAATTCCCTGCAATGTCAGCACATGTAAATACCAATAGTATAAGGGAATAAGATGGAACCTCCTTGGTTCATCAATGTGAACAACAAGGTTGAGAAGATTCTCTCAACCAAGATGTCCCATTTTCACCATTCTTCACACTTGCACATCTGATCTTCTTTGATGTTTGTGCTGGTGTGGATCTCAACACATCTTCATGTGAAATATTCTTCTTCCCTTTTGCCTTACCAATTCCCAGAACTTTATCTTCAGCTTTTTGCAGATCTTTGGCAAGTTGCAACTGATTTGGCCATATGACTAACAGGTCATTTGGAAGTGAGGCCTCAGTTTTGGAAATTCCACATGGTTCTTTTGATGCTGTTAAGCTACCTTTCATAGGAAACTTATTTTCAATCAATCCCTTCTGCTTCTTCTGGATTGATTGTCCTTTTAAGTCCAGTCAGCTTCTATTCAGTTCCATGGCTTGTTCACAAAGATCCATGGTGTGTCCTTTCTTTCCATAGTAGAAGCATGTTTTCTTGGTGGTCCTTCTGGATGCATCACCCTTCTTGGATTTGAATTCCAAGGACTTATTTTCCTTTTTCAAAACCTTATTGGGAGCATCTTCAACTTTATTCTTGCTTCCCAAGGATTCCATTTTAGCCAGGTTCAGTGATCTACTCTTCTTTTTAGCTCTGGATACAGTTGGAGATTGACATGTATCATTTTGACCACTTTTGCAATCATCCCAGATGTTGTCAAGTAGTCCAAATCTATTTGCAGTAAACAGATGTCTCTGGACCTATGGATGCTGCTTCTTTTCTTTTGGCTTGCTCCCCCTTGCCATAGGCTTCCTTTGTGCTTTGACATTCAGTGGATTGTACCAACAATCCTTTGCACAGTGCCCATACTTATTACAACACCAACACTGACCCACAAATCTTGACCTCTTCAGTCCTTCTGATTGTTGGGTACATTTCTTGACATGCTGTGTTGTTTCAGGAGAGCTCTGCTTCTTCATTTTCTTCATCCATACTTGTTTGGAATTATTTTTCCATCCTGCACTTTTTGTGGAAACACAATTAGAAGCATCAGTACAAGATGGTATGGATGGTACATTCTTTCTAGAAGATGTTTCCCTTTTATTAGAGGATGTCTTTCTTTTAGAATCATCCTTCTCAAAGCTCACTTGAGTAGCAACATTTCTTCTTTCAGCTGACTGGGAGGCTTCAGCTTTGGGTGATTGCAGATTTTTCAATATCACCTCCAGTTCAAAGCATTTCATGTTGAGGGAGTTCTTCTCATCCTCAACCAATCTTAGCCTACCTTCCCAATTCTGTTTCAGCTGTTCCATCTGGTCATCATGCACCTTCTTTATTTCATGCAATGAGTTGTCAAGCTCCTTCACCATTTTGACTTTGTCTTTGAGTTGAGGATCTCTGACATTCATTGACACTTTATGCCTCTTTTCCAGTGCATGGAAAACATCTTTGACTAATATCGTAAAGAATTCTTTCTCAGAAAGGCTTCTTTGCAATTCTTCAGCAGTGTCTTCATATCTTTCATTGCAAAGAGAAACGGTTTCATCTTTAGCCTTCACCAGCTTTCTGAGAGTGTTGGTTATGCCAACCCTTTTAGCCAATTGATCTTCCATTGCATTGGCTTCTTCTTCTAACTGTGATTTTTCTTCTTGAAGATCAAGGATGCCTATAGCTATACACATTTCTACTTCCCTGGGGACTGTCTTCCGAAGATATTCGATTGCATTTAGAAGATCATTGTTTCTTCCATCTTCATCACAGCTAGGATAGGCTTTCTTCATCTTCTTGGCCTGTTTCTTCTTTCTATTTTTCTGAGTCTTGGCAGATATCTCCATTTGAGGCTGGTCGCTCGTTTCCTCAAATCTGCACTTCATAAAGACTCCCTTGTATCTTTTAGAGGTAACCTGCCTCTGATACCAATTGAAGTGCCCAGATTAGTGTGAATCACTGAGAGGGGGAGGGGGTGAATCAGTGATCCCTTAAAACTTTTTACTAATTGATTCTTATCAATTAAACATCTATGGCTTGTTAAGGCCTCGATCCACTCTTCTTATATCTCTCAACCTTTCTCGGATAATGCTGTAATGAAAAGGAACAGGACACGAGTATTTAAAAGGTTCGGCACTAAAGGCCTACATCCTTGCCATGCTCTCCCAGCATGGATTCTCCCATTATAACTTGTTAGAATTACAATGGTCGATACAGCTTCCCACCGTATCTCTCCTGAGTCCCACAGGAGGGTCTTTATACTGCGTCCCACAGTGTTACCAGAGTCCCACTGGCCTGCTCCAGAATCCCACTGGAGACTTCCTCCAACCTGAGTCTCACAGGGGTCTTCTCCTGGCTGCTCGAGTCACACGAGTAGCTCTTCTTCTTGTTCAGCTCTTCAAGTATCTTCAACAGTCTGGGATAAAGACTGTTGGCCTTACTCTGTACCTCTGATCACTTGTGATGATCAGGTCTTCTCGTCTTTCTCAGGATTTATCTCCTTCTTCTCAGGATGACCTGGCCTCTATCTTCAAGAATCTTCAACAGCCTCTGAAAAGGTCTGTTGGTCTTGCTCAGCAATCTTCTGATCACTTCACTTGATCAGGCTCTTCTCAATTACTGAATACTCAGACAACTGATGTCTTTAACTTCAATCTGGTCCAGTCTCACTCACTTCAACTTCATGCACTGAGTGCATGGCAGCTCTTCATCCTCATGCACTGATAGCATGGCCTTCTCAATTCTTCAAGAACCTCCTGGCCTTGGACAACTCAAACGCACACCACTGATTTGGCTCTATTCACGTGTGCACGTGCATGCATGCATGCATGCACTCTCCTCTTTCTCCTCTTGGTGCAATAAACCCTCAAAGGGTGTAGTCACTTTAAGCACACACCTTCTCACTAAACTTCACACACATTATTCTATTTTGATTACACACATAAATGTGTGTTATACACTAGTGTAGATATCTTCTCTTCTTCTTAGTGTGTACACACTTTGGTTTGCACACACACGAAGGTTCGGCCAACTTGTCTCTTTGCACACACTTGTTTCGTTTTGCACACACTTAAAACTTGGCCTTCACTTCTTCTTGCACATCCCAAAGGCTATGGCCTTCACTTTGTTTAGCACACACTTGGGTTCGGGTTCTTCAATTGCACACACACACAAGATGTGGTGGCCTTCACTGCCTTCAAACACTTAACCCGTAGGTGTAGTTATACTCCTCCCGAACTCAAAGGAGGCGCGCAAGGGTGTGGATTCTCTTCTTCAACACAGCGGCGCAAGCCACAACAACCCACGAGTGCGCGCAAGTGATGCGGCTGCCTCGGGTCTTCCTGCCGCGCAAAGGGAAGGCGTGTAGGGGACTCAGCCTTCTTGTCGCGCAAAAGAGTTGCGCGCAAGGAACTTAGCGAAGCCAAAAATGGCTTCGGGCTGCTGCCACGCAAGTGGTGCGCGAAGGGAAGATCTTCGCGAGGCAGAGAGTGCACTCGCGGGTCTTCAAAAATTCAGCACCTCAGCAAACTCAATTAGAGCCTCGAGCTCTCCTTATATAGGCAGAGGGATGCCTCAGTCCATCCGCGTGTTAAATCTTGAATCACCGAAGATTTCGGATCATCAAAATCTTTCCAATCTTTATTTTTATCCTCGGTTCACGCGGGCTCTCCTTCTAGATTTTTTCTCCTCCACGTGCATGCGACTTAGAACGCATTCACGGCCTTCGTTAAGGTCCAAACCATGCAGAAAATAAATCACGTGGCCTCGCACCTCCGGTTGCTTCGGCCAACCTCGAAATCTCCCATGCATTGCATGCAAATGTATTTTTAAGCATGAATGTGATCATTAGAGCCAGACGATCTCCATGGAGGTCTCGGTTTTCTCGGAAGTGGCCGGGAACTCAAAAACCGACGTCGGGTAGCCTCTGGTTCATCGGCGGCTTCGCGGGTGCCTCGGCCGAGCTCGAGGTAGGAGATGGACCGGGAGCCGTTGGATCGGGCGAATGAAACACATCGGACGGCCTGGATCTGAACGGACCGCGGAGGATTAGATGTGCGGCCGAGATCTGGCGCGCGATCAATCGAGCGGCTCAGATTCAATCCATGGAAAAAATCTTTGTCCCACATCGAAACGGGCCGCGGAATTCTCGAGGTTTATCAAACATCCGCTGCCCCCTTCACCGCAATTGAACTTCCAACCCTCTCGGTGCCGCCCCCCACCGAGTTCTCCCTGCGGGCGTGCTCTGCGCCCACTATGCTCCTTCAGGCGCGCCACTGGCGCCCACTATGCACACTGATACTCTCGGGGGCGCGCTCCTACGCCCCTGCCGCGCTCCTTCGGGCGTGCCCCAGGCGCCCATGCGGTGTCTTGGGTGTGCGCCCTGCCTCCCTGGCTCGCCCCACGGGTTCCCCCATGGACGTGGTGCCCTAGCGCCCATGCCTTGGGGTTGAACCCTCAAGGTGCCTTGGCTGGCCATATTTTTTGGCAAAGGATAGTACAAATACTTTGTCAAAAACAAAGTAACCCATGAGTATAAGAAAAATGCCAAGTGCCATTCAAGCCATTTCTTCTTCATCATTTCTTCTTCAAATGGATTCCTCCTCTTTTTAATCATGTATTCAATATTTAAGAATGGATGTCCCGAAGGTTCTTCTTCATCAACTGAGCTCCTGAATCAATTAAATCTTCATTATTCTTCAATGATCCAATTAGAGATCAATTGGATCTTCTTCATGTTCACATGCACTAAGTGATAGTGCATGGACTTCATTAATCCACTTCATCCACTCAGTAGTTGTGGATGGATCATCTACAACTCCTCATGCATTGTCAATACAATGCATGGTCTTCAATTATTGTTGTGACTTTGTATCATCAGGATACAAGTTCTTTGAACTTAAAGATCAGCTCATCAATCGTCTGATGTAATGATGCTCCATCATCATTCATTCTTCAAGTGTTGTCACTTAGTATCATCTTGATACAAGTATTGAAACATTAAGATCAGTTCTACAATCGTCTGATATGCATGGAGAATGTTTCAACCACAATTTCCAATACCACTTAGTGAATCTCCTAAGTGACATGCATCTTAGTACCATGGCCATTCTCCATTCATCACCATCACCATCACATCCTTTGTCATTCACATATTGAAACTCCTTGACATCCATCCATTCATTCCTTGACAACAACATACCTCATTGACAACAAATGCAACACAGTGCACTTCAATTACCAAAGGGTCCATATATCACCATAGATCCAGTTTTAGAAATGTGGCATATGGGTTACCTCAATTAGTTTTTTTCTTGATCTACAAGGTTAGTATTTTGTATAGTAATGGGGAAGATGCATTAATTAATGCAGGGATCTGACTGAGGTCTTCAGTAGAGGAATTAAATGAGTCTTGAATCTTAGGGGTATGGTCACATATTTGAGGAAGGATGAGTTTATATAGTGGAAGAGACAAAATAATATGGTGGTGATGGGACATTTACTATTATATTAATGGTATTGATTAATTCTACATTTTATACTTCCCTATTTGATACCAGTGATTCCAATTATATGATATATAAAAAACATTATTAATGGAAATGACATAACATTAGAGTTATCTTTTGAGATTATTTATCTTTATAAAACATTAGTCAAAAAATTAGAATATCTTTATTGATACCCAGAGTAACCTATAGTCATTTTTGATTACAGTCATTTATGTGATTTCATTGTTATAATGATGATGATCTTTAGAATGATTATAATTATGGACTAGATGACCAGATTATGATATCACATTTATTGCTATCAGAGTCAAGTATCATTTAAATCACCTAATGGATATATGTATGTGATGATTAGTGAATGGGATCTTGGAGAAAGTATAGATGGTCCATACTTTATCCAGATAGAAATGATCAAAACAAAGATATTAGGCTTGTATCTTTCATCTGGATCAATGGTATCCCACCCATATTTTAAAATATTTGGGGATATAAATTCATATGTATTCCCAGATTAAATCATTAAAATTATCCCGAATAGAGGATTTTACTATGAGATTGATCTCATTTTAAATAAACAACCCATTTTTCTAATGATCTGAATAGTTATAAATAAAATAAACCTTTTGATTTAATAAAATATCTCATTATTTAATATAGTTAAATAAAACACATGAACACCTTTGGTTTTTTTGTCCTATCACATTAAAAATACAATTAAGAAAAATTATCATTGACAATTTAGTTGTTGAACCATATAATTAGTATAAATATAGGGTTTTAAAAAATCCATTGGACACAAACAAAGGATGTGATGGTCTGAACCGATAGGATCACACCCTGTGAAGCCTATTTATTGGATATTTTAAGGGAGATAGATTATTGGGGATTTTACCTTGACCATGTCCAGGATGATATCTTTTAGGTCAATCATGGGATAAATTGGTTATGGGATATGTTCTTGCTCATTGAGATCATGACCCAAAGCATGTATGTCGAACCACCCCATGACTGCCTCACCATTTCACACCTTACTCTTAGGGTGTTTCGAGGAGTATTAATTGGGTATGTATCAAGACCATAGAAATATGTGTATGTATATTATCTTTGTATTGAAAGTTAATATACTTTCATCATAGTTTTGTTTCATTAGAAAATATTTTTATTTTGATACAATGAAACACAAATAGTATTTTTGGTAAATATTAAATTAAATGAATAAATTTATTTTGAAAAATTATAAGATTTTGGAAATAATTATTATTTTAATAAAATACAATTATTAAATAATTATTAACATGTATAAATGATTTTATAATTTTTATGAATTCAAATGAAATATTTATAAGGGTTCCAAAACAATTATTGTAAAAGAAACCAACATTTCAAAATTAATGTCATTTTTATTTAAGAAGATTAAATAAACTTATTTATTAAATTATTTATATAAAATTAATTTTATTTTTTGAATCATAATGTTGAAATTATCTAATAGGGAAACTTTCATACATTTCTAAGACAATCCAATTTTTGGGTAAAACTTAAATACAGTATAAATATACAGTGTGTATTATGAAATCATAATGACACAAAAGTGATTTAAATTTTTTATAAAATCTCTAAAATAAAAAATAAAAAATTTAACGTTAAAATAATGTTATTTTCTATTTATTTTATTAATTTTTAATGCTTTTGGGAATCCTCTAAATCCATTAATATATTTGTAGGTTCTAAAATCATTTATTTAAGAGAATTACTGAATTTCACATAAGATAAGGTATTATTTTACTAAGATATTCTATTTAAATTATAAAATATTTTAATCCACTCCCTTTATATAGAATCCATGGTAAAAAAATGGAACTTTTGGTGATTTGTTTTTACAATAAAGAGTCCAAAACTGAATTTTGAAAAATGATAACGAAATAAACATTTATTTAACATATAAACCTACCAAATCTCCCATTTATATTTAGTAAAAATATTTTTGTCGCCACATTACTCTTTTATCTCCTCCTTAGAGTCCTCAATGGTTCCCCCACACTCTGAAGAAGATCCCCCTAAGCATTTGGATGTAAACTCTCAAGGTAATAGATTCCCAACTTATCTTCTTCATTCATGTTTATTTATCATCTTATGCCTTCTATTTCTAATTATTAATGTTGGGAAATATATTTACTTGTTACTATTACTTATTATTTTGTTTTCAAATGATGAGATACACCCTTCACTATTACCAAATAATTTTTATAATTTTAAAGTGGCATCGTTATGCTACCAAAATTCCACTTTGATTTTCCATGCCAAAACAATTTTTAGTGAATATCGTGTCCATTTACTATCAATTGTGTTCATATTTATACACAAATACTTAATTTACTTGGAAATTACATTTATTTATTTTACACACCTTGATTTTTAATAAAATATTTTGATGACTGAATCCATTTCATATGATCTATGGGGCATAGTTATACATGAGAATGAAATGAATGTGAAAGTGAGTACCAAAATTATATAGCGCTTCAATGCATTGGGTAATGATTAGTCTTATAAATCCTAATGTTGGGAAAAGGTTTAATAATGATTCATTTATGGAACCCTTTCCATCATGATTTCTTTTTATTTATCCCTGAACTATGTTTATAATGTAGTGTTGTAAGCTGTTTCCACTTTTCATATGTTTCATTTATGATTATAATGAAATATCATGTCTCATTGTTCATATTTATGATTCGTACTATTTTTATACACCATTGATATAAATACTATATAAAATGTATTATTATTTTCATGTTTTTCCATTTTTACACCCTTATTAGGCTTTATAGCTCAGCCCTTTTAGATATATGTCCCTAGGATATCCCATGTATTTTTATGTGTGAGAATGTTATGGTAGTTTTCAATAATGGTGATATCTTCATGTAGAGATTTATTATGTAATGGAATTAATTACCAAATACACTGGACTAATAAATCTTATGGGTTGTATTATGTAAATCCATATATAGTAAATCATTTATTAATGTGAAATAAACTACAAGGATGTTATAATTTTGATTCCCATTATCATATGATACTGATTATGTTGAAGTAGGCCAGGGTAGAAATTGAGGAATTAGAGTAGAAGGTATTTCTTAGGCAGGCTTATTCATAAATGAGTAAATATATTTTTTCACCATTAATGTGAAATCTAATCATGGAATCTATATAGATTACTAGAATATAGATTTGGTGATGGAAAATAACTATATCTCTTACGTAGGATCAATGAACTTTTTTATCAATTAAGGATAATATGGTGGTTCTCCATTTTTAATCACTGATTAGTCTATCTCTAGTTGTGGTTCTAGGGTAGTACACCCCGAAGATAGTGTTCCAGAGTAGGTAAGTTCTTTAAGAGTACTTGGTGATGATGTCTAGATTGACTAATACACTAGATGTTTTCAATGATCACATGAAAAATACCTTCCACGCATTTCATTTTTTTTAGAGGCTTTCATTTATGACATCCTCATTTACACACTAACCATTGAACAAAATGTAAGATATATCAATATAGTCCCATATATGCTTTGAGAACATCAGATTTATTCCTTGTTTTTTAATCATATATTTTGTATTTAGGATGTGGAATTATTGAGGATAGTGGGTTTTGAGACATGTATAACTATGGTCTCAGAATGGTTTAGGCAATTATATCCAAACATGTCATCCAAACATGTTTTCAAATATGATATTTTAGGTTTTATCAAGATAATGTTGAATATTTATCCAGGATTTATCCTGTTTATCAGCACCAAAAAATGAACATATAATGAACGAAGTGAAGTTTAAGTTGTTGGATTGATGTGAGGGGGATTTTCTTCAACTGAGGAGTTGGTTCAATATAGTACTAGTATTAATTCTTCCCGAGAATGGGATTAGTTATGTTGTATATTTTAATGCATCAAAAGATTGATTGAGAGACGTTATAATGTAGATAATGTGGGTAGTACCTTATGTGTCATGTCAAATATAACCCCATTAGTAGAACAACTCCACCCATGACTTCGAGCTACCAACCTTGGAATAATATTTGAATTTTTGGTGAAATTGTCACTTTAGTGAGATTTTCACTATGCACAGATACCATAAGAGACTTTTTTATATCATATCACAATGAGATAAAATATGGAGGTAGAGGATCTCGGTAGTGTATCTGTATATGATTGAATTTGATATTTCCTATGTAGTTGTCTATGGTAATCATATTTCTACTAACTTTAGTAGTAATACAGAGGTAGCTTAAGATCATGGGGAATGACTATTATAGGTATTGTGAAACCTGATAAGATATTTGGATTGTTGATGTATGGATGTTTACAAGGACTATGTTTTTATGGAATTTTATATAGTGGACCAGGTAATATTTATACATGGGACCGAACTAGAGTGTTCTATGATAGATGAACAACAAGACGGTGGTGACATAACACCTATGTAGTCATTAGATGGAAATGTGGTGAAAATATTATATGGGAGAGTATTAGTCCTTTATTACAGGATGGAATAGATGATGAGGGACTTCTATACCTCTAAGTGGATTTTAAATCAAGGAGAAACCAAGATTTTCCAGATATTAGATGATAGTTTTATTATCTATGGATAATGATGGGCGTTGTTAGATTCTGTTCCCAATGCCTTTCTTAACATAGGATTAGTATGAGCACCGATGACCAAGTGGGCTAATTCTACCTCTTCCTATGCCCAGTGTATATGAGAGTATGTTACGATGGGTGTTTTGATGGTTTTACCTAGTACATCAATGATCCATGATTTCATATGGGAGATTATAGATATATTAATTCATTTTTTTCATTTCTTATCAATCCATGAGATGAATTCTATAGACGAACTAGAAAAGATCTTTGTCTATGAGATAATAAGCTACCCCGAAGTTTCCTGGGTAATTGTATATAATTTAGACAAATAATTTATGTCATGATTTTGAATAGGGATTACCTAAGGCCTTAGGGACTTAGCTAAGATTTATCATTGTGTACTATTCTTATACATGAAGAAAATCATAGAGTAAGATTTTTATGTTGAAGGATATGCTTTGGGAATATATCTTTGATTTATAGAGATCTTGAGAAGACTCGAATACCATTTTTATGTACTCAAAAAATAATAAATACCAATATCTATTTTAAATTTAAACTTTTGAGGC
This sequence comes from Viscum album, assembly GCA_963277665.1. Classification (NCBI taxonomy): domain Eukaryota; kingdom Viridiplantae; phylum Streptophyta; class Magnoliopsida; order Santalales; family Viscaceae; genus Viscum; species Viscum album. The sequence goes on along the minus strand of OY728163.1, from coordinate 1,202,459,753 downwards.
CCTTTATGACAGTTTTTTTTCATTTGTCACATTATTGGAATGAGGCTAGTGAGGTAGCACTTGTTGGGCCTAGTATGGTAGAAGAGACCTCCAAGAGAGTATAAATTATTCATAAGAAGTTGATTATAGGTAAGTATAGGTAAATATCATTTGGATACCATAGGATGAGACCTTTGGAGTTTTTTAGAAACCATTTTTTTCAAAGAGTGACTCATCAGTTTGGACACGAACATTTAAGAATGCAAGTGAAGATAATAGCAAACTATGTTGGACCAATAGATATCATTATGATGATTGTTATAGTGGTGTATGATATATATATTATTTACAATACCAAGGTTGAATGATTGGTTGTTGTGTCTCATCTCAAGAGGTATATTCCAAATCTTATGCATGTTATCTACTACGAAGATGTTGAGATAGATCTTGACTCATAGTATGGTGAATTCCTGATGTATATTGTATAATAGAGTGATGAATTCCTATGAGGGAAAATGGTAAAACTTTTATAGATTTCATAGTGACATGGATTGATATACAAGAAGACTTGGTAGTGGGAGGATGATGTTATGTATCACATTCATGAGTTATTTTAGAAATATTCCTAGAGATGGTTCTTAAGGATGAGAATTTCATAACAGAGTGATTGTAATAAAATATGGTTTTTTCTAGCAAGTTTAATTTAATTTCAGCTATTAATAATTGGTTTTAAAAAAATGAATAGTTTTGGATGATTTTTGAAAGTTTCTAGTTGATCTTTGATAGTTCTAGATTCTTTTTAGTGGCTGGACAGTTTGAGCACAATGTTTCCAAAAAATATTTATTCTCCAGGTAACCATGCATCCCAAGCTGAGTTAAGGTGAATATTTTGAAAAAACAAGCGGAAAACATGTATCTTATGCATGGATGAGGAACAAAGTATGAAATAAATACCCATAAAACATACATGAAATGAATAGTTAACTCCCATAGGTTGATAAACTAGGAAGAAACCATGTATCTTAATGCACACTATTTGGTAAACCTTTCATCCTAAGGTGAATGGTTTAAAGAACCATATAGCCCACAAAATTAAATTTGAAAAATTATGTAGTAACTATGAAACAACCTTGAATCCCAAACATGGTTATATTTTACGATTCAATAGAAAACAAATATTTTTCTAGGTATCAAAAAATGTCATTCCATTGGAAAAGGCATGTTTGGTGAATGGTTTGACAAACTATGAGACCAAACCTTGTGCAAGTATATTAATGTTATCAAAATCTTATTCATTGATGATTTATGGTCCCTTTTGAAACATTTATATTTATATCCGAATCCCTTTAAAAATATGACACTCTTCTTGAATACCTTGATGAATTACTCTCTTCGAAAACCTAATTTGGTGGATTTAAGTGATTTCTTGACTGGGAATTTAGGTATGTGATGAACAACATTCATTCTTTGGGTTTCTTCAATATCTAACTTTTTTTATGGGAATGAATAATAGGTTGTTAATTTATTTTACTGATATGTGGATTCATATTGCATGAAATTAAGAATACTTTGATCATTTCTTGAATAGAGTTTGTTAAAAAATTTCACCAACTACCCTTTTGGCCATAGTTAAATTCCACTCAATCTTTGGAAATTTATAGGTATGTCTCCAAAGATAAATCATCATGATATTGTATTCTTCTTGATTATCATCTTAGATATTTTTTCCATTGATGGATTGAATATTTGTCTATGAATATTGGTGAGACCTAAGGTTATATTCTCCAATCAATAAGAAATTCAGGATTCATTCGACGATTGAAAATGGATATGGTGAATTGGAATTCACTCCTCTAACATACCTTACAATTGGTTTGGTTGATGGACTCCATGATGTTTTTTATTCTAGAACGACTATTTTTGATATATAATCACCATTAATATCTCTTCTAAACCCCTATAATGATGGACTAGAACCCATAATAGGGATCATTGATGTGTGAGCTTGTTCTTATTGGTTTTAAAAACTAGTTTGGGTACTAATCCTTTATGAACCTTCGAGTTATTCATAAATAACCATGAGTTAAGTATTTATTTAAAATTTTGGGATATTTTAAACAATTTTTACTTTGTTTAATTCATGTGATCGTATACATTGATGTTTGTTCTTGATAATGGTCACATGTGGCAATTTGTGCAGCCTATGAGAAACATTTGTAATACTTTACCCTATGAGAATTCTAGTAGGTTGTTTTGTTTTATTTTGATTAAATATATTGTATGTTTCTAATAGTTTCTCATAATGATATGGTATTATTTTCATTGTATTCACTACCATGTTATGTAGGTTATCATGGATTGGAATTAATTTTTCATGATACTCATAGTAGGTGGACAATAATGACATGATTTTTCCATGAGGGGAATTGTTCATAACTTACGATGATAGAGATAACAAACCTATGATATTGGTAGGGGAATGATGATTACACATGGATTAAACGTTGTTAACTCAATTCATAGAGGATTCTACGTATGGTGTTAACTCAAGGCTTAGTAGATTCCATGTATTATGATCACTCGATGACCGGTGGATATTGATAATATGAGACACTTGAATCATTGTAGATACTGAGTAGATAGTTAACATGATTATAAGGATTTTTTCTAGGCTTATGGATAGCTCCTAATGAATCATAATATCTTTATATTCTTTTAGACATGGAGTTGAAGCAGTTATGATGGTAGAAGATGAAAATAAGATGTTTCCTTGTGGAATCAACCAACGGATGAGCAATTATGATAACTGAGAAATATTGAGTGATAAAAAAATACCATGAAGTATTAACTTCTATTCCTTGTGATATCAAATATGTTCAATCAAAAAATTTGTTTGAGGAAACAGAAAATGGGACAATTCAAAAGTATCTAAAGACTAAACCTTTGATATTTCTAAAACAATTGATGTGATTGATATATGTATTATGTAATATATAGTTATAAGATAGAGAAACTAAAGTTGTGAATGAATTTAAAGAATTATTAATTGATGTAATGTTTGAAAGATGAAATAATAAACATGAGTTGATATTAGAGAATAGAAGTAAGAGTACCATATCATGATCATTTTTTAGTTTGAGTAAATTAAAATTTATAGATAAAAACATGTTGACACATATGGAATATGATAAATAAAATTTTAAAAAAATTGAGTTCAAGATATATTTTTTAGAACATTTTATGGAAAAAAGATATTATTATCAATAAAAATTGAGGGAAAAGAAAATAATAACCATGTCCATGAAATTAGAAGATGAGATTATTAGAATATGAGAATATCAAAAGAAGGAAATACAAGATATCAAAATACAGATATCAAATAGTTTTTAGAGATTTAAAAATGATCACCCAATACTATGAAAGTTTTAGAAAAAAATCCTACTGTTGTGTGTTTTTGATTTTGTTTGTTGACAATCTAGTGGAAGGAATCAGTAGTGTTTCCCAATTTAGTGTGACAAGTTCATATCATGAATGTAAAAAGTTGTTTTTGCTGTTTTAGATGAAATATAGTTTTAATAAATTTTTTGGGACATTGGATATGTTAAAAATGAATGGTCCATTCCCCATTACGTATAAGTATTGCTCTTGGTATACTGGTTTTTTTAAACAAAGGCATAGAATTCTATTTGTACACCAAAGGATCTTTTTTATGTAAAAGAAAAATGTTTGTAAAGATGAATGTGAGCTAAATCAGCATAAATTTACTCTATATAAGAATTGATTTTCACCATGTAGGAATCACATGGAATTGTGTAATAATGGTTTCATGTTTTTTATATATCATTATATTTTTCATAAGGATTACTTTTTATTATCAAGAATTTAGACCTACACAAGGTGATTTTGAATTTATTAATGGATCAACTATTTGTAAACTCTATAAAATAATTATCCAAATAAAAAATCAATATCTATGATGAAATTTGTTATTCATATGATATGATTAATATTTCATCCAAACTTTTAGAATATAATCACGTCTATAATTAATGGAGGCTAAATCATTAATTATTTTATTAGTTTAGCATGTTAATGTATTTTTTATGTGGGATGGACTTGAACACCCACAATAACTCATGAAAAAATGAGATCGGAGCTAAGGAGGATGAAGCATCTATGAGATGGGTTTATTTTTAATATATAATCTGATCAAATATTGGTGAATATTGTTTTATTTAAGATTAAATTATTTTATTTATTTGGAAGGAATCTTTTTTAGGTGTGGAAAAGAGGGAGATGACCTGGTGCATTTTAAAAATTATTAATTAATAAAAAGTAAGGATGCACATTAAAAAAATTTAATAGATAAATTCATCCTGAAAAAAAATAATGGATCATAAAATTATATAAATATATATCATCCGGAATTAGAAGAAAAAAGTCATTTTGTGTAGTTGTAGTGGGAATTATGGAAGATGTGAAAAAAATTGAGCAACAATTTTCCATGCTTATTATTTATGGAAATAATACAAATAATGAAACGAAATAAGAGATGTAAATACAGTTCTTCCATAATTGAATGAATATAATTCTAGGTACGCACTAGAAGGGTATTTAAATAGAGAATGTGGATTGAGGAGACTCACTCCAAAGAAGTTATTGTGGAGTTCTTCAAGATAAATAATGTTTAAAAAATTATTTCACTATTTTTTTAATATACTATTCATGGAAGGCGATGAAAAATATAGTAGTAGTAGTGCATTCCATACTATGTAGAGAGTATTGAGATTTTCATTATCAATAGTTACAAACTAGGAGGGTTTTTGGGCCACTGTATGAATTATAACTAAAAATCATTGAACATTATATCATCGAGTTAATGTGAATATTTCCCAGAAAATTCCTTAGATTATCTTATTTGGGAGGGACAAGTATATTTCATACATATTTATATAGTGTTTTAATATATAGATTTTGAATTTAATTTAATAATTATTCCAATTTTAGATATAATTGATTTGTTTTATGTTTTGTGTAAGGAAATGATTATTATTTTAAAAAGGATTGAAAAGAGGGGAAATAACAAGCTAAAAGACCCATCGTTTCATGAGTGAAGCAAAGTAGCATGACACTGGATTTTTGAGAGTGAAAGAAGCTAGAAATTATGGTGAAAAAATTGTATAAATCATGTACCTAGAGTAAACGACATGTAATTTTAGTTCGTGAGATGTTACTAGATCGGTCATGACATGCATACATGGTGTGAATGGAAAGTACACATCTTTTACCTTTAGTACAAGATGTGATGGAATTCAGACATAAAATTTATGAATGAAATTTGCACAATATTCTCGCAAACATAGATGAAACATAGATAAGGAGTACACGATGTGTAACCCAAATACACATCATGTAAGGGGTAAAAATTCAAAATATATCTGGAAAGATCCGTGCACAAATAACATAGACAAAAAAAGAAGGCCGACATTACAAAATGTGTAGTTCAAGTACACATCATGATTGAGGTTAGGAAGAACCCAATTGAATCCAATAAATTGAGGCACTGGCTGTTTCTTTGAAGCATTCAAATTTGACCGAAGACCAATGCCTAGAGTGAAGTTGCTACACCATTTTTGATTTTTTCCTTTATGATTTCTTTTAAACTTTCGTATAAAACACTTATCATTAGGATGAGGGTGTAATCCTTCCATGTTCATGGGTGATGCAATTAAAGGGGGAAGTTTCATTGAATTTTTTCATTTTTATTATTCATTTATTTGGTTGGTGTGATTTCAATATTTATTTTCAATTCCAATTCTTTTAATTTTATCATCACCATTGATATTTGAATCTAAAATGTAAAAAAAGAGTATGCAACTAATAACCTTAAATAAAGAATTACCATTTTCAACTTTAGGGGAAATCAAGTTTAAATATGGTATCAAAACAAACATGATTCGACTACATTGTAAACGTACCCAACCAAGGTAAATGGGTTATTTTTACATTAAATAGGGGGTACCATGACCAATGGATCTTAATTGTCTCAAATATAAAAGCAATTATGAATTAATAAACATATTTTCTAAAATCCAATTGTACCGGATCCTAGAAATTACATTACCCCAACACACTCTCAATATCGTCATACAACCCAATCAACTGGTTTCAATTTGTTTTCATCTCTCTCTTTATGAAATCAATCAAACCATTCATTTATCACCTTTTATCAAAATTAATAAAATTAAATATTTTGAAATTAAAATTAAAATAAAAGCAGCATCTCTGTGGTTTTGATCTAAAACATACCAATACTACATTTTAAATAATTCAGTTGTATATTTTGGATTTTATAAAAAAAATTCATAGTACCATAGGGATTCAATGATGCCCTGTGGGGTATCAAACTGGTGTCCTTTCTGCATATGGTACCATTTTAGTTGTTATTATTTAAATAATTTTAATTTCATTAGTTTGTTTAAATTAACCTTTTTAATCTTGGTGTGTACATACTATGAGTTTTAGATTCATAATGAACAACTACAACATGCTAGAAAATTGAAAAGACACCATCAGTTCAACACATCATTTTGAACCCATTCTAAATTGCACAGAAGAAACCTCAATGGTGGGGGCTGAACAAAATCCTTCTAACATAATTCAAAGAGAACATGGGACGTAGATGCTCGCTGACTATAGGCACCCTTCAAACACAGGGTTGCAACCAAGCATCATTTCAGAACCCATCGCTTCAAATCACATCCAGATCAAATTAGCAATCATTTAGATGGAACTCAAATAGTGTTCAATTCACTTGACTTCCAAATTAAGTTCTAAACAAGTATCTAGGAGATTTCCTCAAGCTCTTTGACACATTTAAATTTCAAAAAATTTCAATATAATGTGGTAATACTTTATCTATTCCAATTTTCATTATGTGATCAAGATCAACACTGGATTCAAAGCCTACCTACTCATTACATAACTATATGGGATGAGTTGTCTAGGAATCTTCTCACCAGATTCATTCAACCTTCTAACTCAATGGTTATACAAGTTAATATTCTAAATATTTTTCAATATGATGATGAATCTATATACTCTAAATAGGAAGAGTATATGGGAATGACTAGAAAATAACCTCATAATGGTATAGAGTTGTGGAAACTAATACAAAAATTTTATAATTATTTTTTATAGAAAAAAATGTAAACTCATGAAACTATAGATAGATGATCCTTAATGAATAAATCACCAGAAGCATGTTACAATATGTTGGATGACATTGCAAGCAGTAATTTCTTCTGTAAATCCCAAGGAATGCAGATGAAAGGTATTTATGTATTCAATAATAAAGACTCGATGGTAGCACAACTAGAGTTACTGACCAAGAATATTGAAATCATGATTGGAAAACAACAAAATCCCAAAGGTATTTTTTGTATAATATATAAATTATGATTACTCTAGTCAGGATAACCAATTTCAGGGATGTATACTATAACAAAAAGACCTTAAGGGTGCCAACAACAAGCACCTCAAGGGACTACACTAATGAGCCAATTCAATTCATTGGAGGAGACATTGACAACATTAATGACTTCTTTTAAGGATTCATTCGAGGAAACAAATGAAGAATAATCAAACCAAATGGCCATATTAGGGAATATGGAGCGTCAATTTGGACAAATCACCGATCAACTTAGTGATAGAAAAACAAGATAGCTTCCAGGATTCAATGAAGAAATATTACATTATGATTTAATGGCTATAGAGATTAGAAGTGGGATTAAACCCAATGGATGTGGCATTATGTTTTTAGGATGACCACTAGTGGATGAAACAAAAGAGGAAGCTGATGCTGAGAAGGAATGAGTTGCTGAAGAAGAAGAAGAATAATAACCACCTCAGTATAAGACATGGGGTAATTTTCTAGAGTTGATGACATAAGTGCAGAACAACATTTTGAGAGGTATGTTTTTGGAATACTTTATAAAATTGAATATTAATAATCATTTTTAGAGGCTCTCATGAAAATGCTAACATATGAAAAATTCATGAAAGAGATACAAAAAACTGATAAGAATTTTTAAGATATTGGAACCATTCATCTCACATTAAAGTGTTTAGTAGTGATATCAAATGAGTTACCTAAGAATAAAATAAGTCCCATCAGCTTTTCAATTCCCATATTTATTAGAGCTGACACATGTGGGATGGATTTTTGTTACTTATGTGTAAGTCTCAATATCATGTTATACAAAACACTCAAGAGTTTCATATTGGATGAACCAAATCCTATAAGAATACATCTCCAACTAGGACACAAAACTATGAAATCCACAAGAGGAGTCATTGAAGACACCCTAATAGAAGTAAACAAAATTATACTTCTCTGTCATCATACTAATGTTGTATATGGAAGAAGAGAGGAATCCACTCATTCTAGGAGGGCTGTTTTTAGCCACCAGACATGCATTGATTGATATTCAAAATGGAGAACTCAATATGAGGGTTAATACTAATCAATGAAGAGCTTTGATGTGAAATAGGATGATGAGTTCCATGAAATAGAAATATCTGAAGTTGAGGATTACACAGAGATTAAGGAATTAAAAATGTTATTAAATATTGATCCAAAAGAGGATGTTCAACAAAATAATGATGATAAGCTGATGAATAAGAATTGTAAACCAAGAGGAGAGACTAACACCACTGCATTACTGAATGGTCAAAAATTATGGATGGTCCATGAAATTCTATTTAGTACATCAATATTGATGATGAAATAGTGGATCATTTTAATGGAGATCAAGCATGTACTTCCATCCAGAAGAATAAAGTTGTTCGGAGAAGAAGGATAGAGGACAACCTATATGGATAAGACATGTCTGAGACCATTCATGGGCCATGATGAGGTACACAGTTTTCAATAATCTGTTATAAATACTGAAGCTAAAGAAGGTATCATCTAGCCAATGATGTTAAATAAAAATGATTTTGGGAGGAATCCCGTGTTTTTGTTTTCATTATTTTCTATAATTAGAGACAATAATTTGTTCACTATATATATTTCAAATTTTTTTATGGCATGTGATTTCCATTTTGTATTTTATTTTTAAAGGACCATCAAAGTAACATGTAGTAAGTGTCATGTAATATCTAGGTAGAACCTACACATCTAAATTTGATGCATCAATTTGAAAGGGGAGTATGATCTACAATTTTGTTATTTTATATTGTATTTTGAACATTTTAATTGTATTGGATCTTTAATTTCCATTTTCATGACCATATTTGATTCATTCTTTAATCAAATGAACTAGGAGACATAAACTACATTGGATAATTATCATTACATGAATTTTTAATTTCATTGTCAATAAATTTGAATGAGAAAAATGGGGAAAATAATTACAATAGATAAGCATTTGGATTATGATATAATAAATCCTGAATTATAAGATAATGAAAATCATTGTAGATGAAATGTTTCTGAGAATTTTCCATGTTATGAAATAATGATGTTTTCATTAATTGATTTTATTATTAATATAAATTTCCATGAGTAATTGTACCAACCATTTGTCTAATTCCTAATACATTCTATGATCCAATTGCTTCCATTATTTCTATAGTATATTTATTGAGAGACTCATGAATTATATCTTCTATAAATTGATATTCATCTGATTGAAGCTGTGACTGAATATTGTCACTTTTACAATCATTGAGTCATAATATTCTGATAGAACTTATCCTAAGTCCCACATTTCATTAATCCTTTTTAGGATTATAGAATCCATGAATTTAAATATTCGGAAATGAGCAATGCTATAATCCTATCTTATCAATTCTTACAAAATTTTAAATATTATTCATGATATTTAAAATAATAAGTGTGGGAGATGATAATTTTGGTGTATCGGGATATAATTTATTGAGGATATTTATATTGGGGGTTTTCATTATGATATTGTGAGAGGCCATGTATATTTCATTTTATTTTATTTTTCACCAATCTGGCTAGAAATTGTTTTTTAAAAAAGGGTTTTGACATTAGGAGGAAAAAAAAGCATTTTCCAGAATGATGATTTTTGATCGTATGTGGTTAGGTGATAGATGCAAGATTTCTCATGAGAATAGCTTCTGAATAAATGTTGGATATGTTGATTCTATCATTTAACATAGAAGTATCATGTTACGTCGTTGAGGTTTTTGGGGAGAATGGAGAGAAGAAATTTTTAATGGGAGATAATCATTGAGCTAATCATTTTTATCATGAAAAATGATTTAGAGTTGAAAATCCTTTTTATCCAAAATTTTTATATCATTTAACTACCTACCCTGAAGAATCAGAGTCATTTGATCCTTTATAGTGAATTAAACATGTGTAATTATGATTTTTTTCTTATGCATAGATATATTAGATGCTTTTCTAGTATATGGCATGTTACATGCTTTTGAGGTATGTGTAGAATTATATTTACATTTTTACCATTATGATGGGAAAAAAATTCATGTGAGGTAAATTAAAAGTGGAATTCATATGTACAATGAATTGAAAAATTAAAAATAATGAATGAAAACACTTGGTTTCTTCAAAGAATAAAATTAAAATACTTGGTCAGCATGATTCTTTAAAAAGTGAGGGGTCAATGAATTTTCGTATGTGATGCTAAAAAATTTGATTTTCCATTTGACCATTTACTTTTATTGAAATTTAATTCAAATCATGGTATGGTGAATGTCCTTTGTAGTATGTTGAGTTTCCATCCTTAACGAAACGGCAGAATCTGAGCATGAGTGGATGTAATATGTCAATTTTAGGCATTTATTTTTTTATGTTTTAAAATATATATTTTGAATTTAATTGAATAATCAAAAAATGTTGTGAATAACAATTACAAGTCGTTAACCTTTATTAAATGATGTGATGGATGTAAAATTAAAATTAATGAATGATATTTGAAAAATATTCTCACAGATGAGGTGGAAACATAGATATAGAGTACATGATTTGTAACCCAAGTAAAAGATTAGTATGGGGTCAAAAATCCAAAATATCATTTAATATCGATGAACACATCACACAGACTCACAAAATGTGTATCCTGACGGACTGAAAATTATTTTCTTATTAAGAAAGACACTTTTGAGGTAAAAGTGAGAAACCATAAGTTCAACAAGCATCAAACAACGACAAACATAAGATCAAAAACAACCTCATCCAAGAATAAGTAACAATCGCTAACTCCAAAGAAGGACCACTCGGTGATCCCATGCAAGCATGGTCCCTCCCGATAGCAAGCCATCCCTCTCTATCAACCACATCCCAAATGGCCTGCAGAGGAAGAAGCAGCATGCTCTAGCCCATCTGAGCCAAAATGACCCTTCAACATTCCTCACACAACAAGTACGGTAACTCAACAAAGCATAAGTTAGGAAATAAGTAAAATAGAGTAATTGAAAATCAGTTGTAGATCAAGTACATTTCATGACTGAGGCCGTGTATAACCCTATTGAAGCCTATAAATTGAGGAAGAAGTTATATCTTTGAGGAATTCATATTTAGAAGAAAACCAATGCCTAGAGAAAATATGATACACCATTTTTGATTTTTTCCATTATGATTTCATTTATCCTTCCCTCCAAACCTCTCATCACTAGGATGAGGGGGTAATTATGACATGTTCTGGGGTGATGTAACTGAAGGGGGAAGTTGCATTGTATTTTATCATTTTTCTTAATCTTGTATTTTGTCTGCGTGATTTCATCAATCAATTTTGAATCCTTTTCTTTTTCATTATTCACGGCCATCGATATTAAAATTTAAAAGGAACATAAAAATTGGGAAATTGATAACCCTAATGAAGACATGACCATTGTTGACTTTAGAGGAAATTAGTTTTAAATATGGTATAAAGACAAACATGATTTTCTAATACCCTAAACTACTGGGCCATGGGATATGAGATATTACATCATTATGTATGGGATACCACGACCATTGGATATTCCTCATCTTGACTCTAACACTAATAATGAATTAAGAAACATATTTTATAAAATCCAATTACACTTGAACCTTGAAATATTATTACCCTAACAAGATTTCGACATCTTCAAACAACCTAATAAATATCCTACACATTGTTTTCATATGTCTCTTTATAGAACAAACAAAAACAATAATTTATCACATTTTTCTCAAAATTAATAATATTAACTTTTTTTAAAATTCTAATTAAACAAAACTCATCATCTCTGTTGGTTCAATCCTGAACATACCAATACTACATTTTAAATAATTGATTAGTATAGTTTGGGTTTCATAAATTTTATTTTTTCATAGTAAAATAGGGATTCAATGAAGCCCTACCTGGCTATCAGGGGGAACTATAGAAAATCAACCACATCCTTCTTTTTTTGTTCATTATTTTATACCAACAATAAATAAGAGAGTGGTGTTCAAGAAAACTATAGAATAAGATTAAAATTAATGAGAAAATTAAAATTTCACATACTATAATTAACCCCCACTCTTAGGGTATAATATTTTTTTAGGTCCAACAAGTGGTAACAGTACTGAAGGCTCTCTATGGAGTTCTATCTATCTAAATCATAAATGTAATAGTGGTATACCATAATTGGTGTCCATGTTTTTGAATATGGTAATTTCCATATATGGAAAAATAAAATAAAGTAATTTTTTTTGGGATGGATGTATATATGTCTATAATTCAAATAATAACCCAAACAATGGATAATAAATATTATAAGATAGAGGAAAAAATATTTAGATTTTGAATCCTTGGAAATCAATTCTTAGGTGGAACTTATGCTAACTATATCTATATTATGGGTATTTCAGGAAATACCACTCATGGAATGTGAAAACATAATGGCAATATTTATTAATGATATTCAAGAATTTGATACGTAAAGAGTTAGGTTTTTTTAATAAGAACGATGATTTGATAATAAGACTGAATGAGATATTTAACGCATATTAGATCAGGTGAACACTCTTGTAGAGGTCATTAATTGACATAGATAGGTTCTTGATGATATAAAAATTCTTAAAATAATATAGAAAATACTAAATATGTTTTAAAAAATTTTTTTGACAATGGAAATTATTGATTCAAATGAGGTAACATTTAGAATGTACAATGTACTATTCTTGTATATGAAATGAAAAATAAATGAAAATTAATCAATCATAAAAGATAATTAATTGAAAATATAAATCAATTATATGATGATTATCTCAATATCAAAAGATCAAAGGGATGAATATTTTTATGAGATTATGTGTTTTATTTCCACTAATATCAAAATATGAAAATGGAATATAAAGGTGAAGATACCACTAATTTTTTTCGTAGTGGTATTATTCGGAATATTTTTGTTATGTTTCCTAATAATTTTATGGATGATGATGATGAAGAGGAACTTATAATGAAATAATTTAATATGATAATATATAAGGGAAAATGGAAATAAAAATTATTCAATAGGAAGAACATACTTATAAAAAAATATTATGGATCAAAAGAAGAAGATATATAGAAGCAACAATACTGTAAATACCTTTGTGAATGAGTAAATGTGGGTTTTTAAGGAAACCAAAAATAATAATAAAATGTTGATGATGATATTGGAAATGAGGGATGAGTTGATCTTGAATATTAACTAGAGAAACCCTTGAATAAATTTTAATATAGAAATATAAATATAAAAATGATAATTGTTATTTACATGATTAAAAATATTATATCAATAAATATGTAGAGGAGAGGTAAAAAATTAAAGGATATATCTGAAAAATAATATAAATAAATTATATAAATTTGGGAAAAAATTTGTTTTAGTATAAAAGTGGAAGAATAGGCCAAAATACGTTATTTCCTAACAAATATAGTGAAAGAATGAGTTAAAATAATTAATTAACTGAAAGAAGAATTAATGATGTGGTGAAATTGGGTTGATGATGAAGACAAACTCCTTACAAAATACATGGGAATAGGGAGTCCGATTGAATTACCCCTTAAATAGGCTAGGGAAGCTCATGGGATTTCCATGGAAGAAGTTGGAACTATATTGCATGTGAAAAAATTTTGTAATAAAGGAAAATATATAGTAACACGTGATGATAAATAGTAGGAAATGATTATAGATACAAAATCTAAAGAAACAATTAGAGATAAACATATTGAGCAAACAGACTCCCAAAAGAAAAATTTTTATATAAGTATTTTGAAATGAAGATACCAAAAAGTAGGTGATATTATAGTGAGAAGATGTGGTCAACCTAATAAGTTTTCTCTGTAGAAAAATGGTATTTTAGGGATAAATAAAACCAAAAACTAAAGATTGGTATTCCCTAAACTATATATAATTATAGTGGAAATTGTTTTTGTTGTGAATGTTGTTAAAACAAGGTGATTAATTTAACTTCATTGGTGTAAGAAAATTCCAATGGAGAATCGGATAAGAGGATCATAGTAGCTAGAGATTTCATCATATCAGATATAAAATAAAAATAGTTTTTCATTTTTTTCAAGATGTAGAAGGATCCATTGAACTAATGTAACAATAGGCTCATCGGTCATCAATAGTGGTAAACTAGTTTCATGGATAATTATTAGAAGGGATGAGAAATCCAAAATTTCGAAAATAGTCTTGAGAGAGGCTAAAAGTAATGAGATATGGATTTATGATAATGGGTGAAATTCCAACATAATATAAAATAAATCCTTTATCACCAGAATTAAATATGATAAGTATATAGTTGCGGGACTTATAAATGATGAGGGTGTGATGATCATTGGCCTCAAGAATCCCATGGTAGGTGAAAAGGACTTGAGGTACATAGGTGTCCTGTTGGTGTAATGACTTAGTCACAATATACTCTATGTGAGTAAATTATATGACTTGGGACATGAATTTACGTTCAACAAGAAGAATGACATCCTAAAAAGAAAAAATAATAGTATTGTTTTTTATGAAAGGAGAACATAAGGAAACCTCTATCTTATCAATAGAAAGAAGGATACATTTTTATTATCCAAGGATGATGAAAATTTATTTTTGAATAATAGGATTTCCACTTAGGCCCCAATTCACTGGATGAATTAGTTAAATATTTTTTATGTCAATACATCACTTACATATTCATGATATCTCAGTAACATGCAAGATACATGTCAAAGGGGGAATTTTGACAATCGATTTACATGATAAAATAAAATAATTGAACATAATTTCTTGATATTGTGTATGTGGATGTGTGTGGGTAAATTAATCATTAATACATAGTTGGAAAGAGGTATTATGTTATTTTAATTTATTATTACCAGAATATCAAAATGATGATGGTGATTTCTTATAAATATTATGTGTTTTAGTGTATCTTTTGTTATCAGATATTGACAAAGAAAATTATTGGGAAGAAAATTGAAAAGCTCCAGATCAATATTGGAATAGAGTGCACCGATAATCATATAATGTACTAACCTGAGAAGAATGGTATATGAAATCAATTTTTTACCACATGAAATTATAAAAATATATATTTTTCAATAGATAAATTAAATTTTTAGTAACATGGATAGACTAATCCTCATCAAATTTTATACATCATTGACTTAATAGAAGTCATTTGTGATCAAATTAGTTTATATATCAATTATTGATTTATTATTTTCAATTAAAGAAAATATTCCATATAAAATTTTACGTGGGAAGAAACCTACAGTCATGTAAATTTGAGTATTTGAGAGAAAATGGTTTTTTATTCAAGAAATAAAATAATAATAAGATAAAATGTTCCAGGGATAAAATAATTTTCGTTGAATATTTATCCAAACTAAAGGAATATAAATTAATAATAAATGTATTTGAAAATTATGTAAATAAATGATGTCATGTCAATTTATAATGTGATGATATTAAAAATTATAGAATATTATAAAAAAACATCAATGATGAAACTATAGAATAAATCAATGTGAAAGTCAGTATCTTATGAAGATAATAAAAATATATAGAAAAATCAAAAGATGAAACTATGGAATATGTTTCATATTTAGTATATGTAAGGAGAACTAACTGGAGGTATGGAATTATTAATGAAAAAATATTTAGTGACCTGACATGTCTAGCGTAAACAAGGAGAATAGAGACCCAATGAAAAATAAATTTTCAATTTCCAATGATGCCTTATTTTTTTATGAATCTAATAATGATGATAGTTCTATTAGGTCAAATCATGAGGAAATTTAACCAATTAAAAAATAACTAAACTTGGGGATTTACTCCAATTGTGAAATAAAGAAATATCATCACAACCAAATGGGTGTTCTAGAATAAGCTGAATGACACTGAAAAGGTTACTGAAAAAATCAAGTCTATTTTGAATGTTGCATTAAAAATGGTAGGTATAGATTTAGATGAAATTATTTCACCAGTCACTCGGTTAGATATTGAATGATTTTTCACTGATGTGATGGTGAAAATTAGCATCATGTTATATCAAATGGATTTGAAATCAATATTCTATTATGGAATCTTTAAAGGGGAGGTGTACATATAAAACAATATTTGTTTCATATTTATGAAGATAAAAATAATGTTTTATGACATAGGGAGGATTTGAATGGTCTAAATAAGTAACTAACAGATAAGTATTCTAAAATTAAAAAACATTAGTAAAATCTCTAATTTTAAAGTGTGGGAGTGTATCAAAACAAATACATAAAAAATAAAGTATTGAAAGGATTTTTTTTTCTATATCTATGTTAATGAAATTAAATTTTGAGTCTCTGATGAAGAAAAATGAAAGATATATTTATATTTGATGAATTGGAAATTTGCGATTTCTACGATTAAGGAGTTTATATTTTTTTCTTAAATTACATGTAAGTCAAATAAAGGATGGAACATTAATTTCTCAATAATTGTATTATAAATATTTAATTAAAATGATTTAAATGATAGATTCAAGGATAATTTTATCTCAGATTACTACCACAATGAAATTTTCATTATATGGTTATGGAAAAGTGGTTGATGTTAATGATTATAAAAAATTAGTACCATTTTATTATACATGGTAGTTATAATACATGATATTGTTTTTGTTACATTCCATGCATTAAAATACTAAATAACATCTAAAGAGAGATATATAATATCTGTGAATATTATACGTTGATACTTAAACAATAAAATAAATTTCAAACTAGTTTATCAGAGTATGTCACAATAATATTTTTGGAAATATCGATTTAGATTAAAAAGGTTCAGCTGAAGAAAGTAAGTCAACATTATTTAGATCCTTATTAACTTGGATGTTATTTGCATTCCTAAATGATAAATAATAAATATTACATATCTTTTTGAACTATAAAGGATGAATATAAAGAGTCTAAAAAATATCATAATCAATTTCTGTGGATGAATAAGTAACTTGAAGAAACTAGAGTTTATATGATATATTATCAATCTAGCATGGTTGATAACATTTGTTCGCAAATTATAAAAAGAAATAAAACTCATCATTTAGGGGAAAATAACATCCTGATTAAATACCATTATATCAAGAATAAGGCTGAGCAGGGGATATGAATGTTGTAGTACACATCCAATCCAAATAATGTAGATGATAATCTAGAAAAGGTACCATCCTAGTAATTTTTAAAGGAATAAGTTGGATATTTAGGACCAAATAAATGCCTCCCATCTTTGGTGAAGGAAACCACATTTACATATGAAAATTATTTTTTCTCGAATGTTATAAAATATCCCATGAATTTTATATTTTTTTCAAACCCTTGTTTGTTGAACATTCGAAAAAGCGATATTTGGGTTTGTTACCCAAAGGAAGATACAATGCATATTTTTAAAGGGGATAAGGTGAAGTTCAAAAGAATTTTATTTTATTTTTAGTAATGGGAGTGATGTTTCCTTGGAAACAAATAGAGTGATTTAAAGATTATTCAAAAGGATTAGAAGCCGTGATTTATTGTGTAGTTTTATGAGGGATAACCAAATTTTTTCATGTGAATATTTTCATTTAACTCTTTTTTTCACACTAAGATTATCCCTAATGGGATTATAATTTTTGTTAAGTGAATATCTCATAAAAATCTTGATGTATAAAGGATTATATTGTTTTGATGATAAAATATGGTGTTTTCAAGGTTTTCACCGAGGTTTTAATGCTAAATCAATTTTTAGGTTGTTGATAAACCCAAAGGGGAATATTGTAGGAAGAAACAATTTTGTGTGTTTTAGGGATGTTTTTATTGATAATGAAATAGAAATAGTCTATAATGTAACCCATTTTATTAGGATAATTTTCTATATTGATGGATGGTAGATGTTTGGAGATTTTTAGGATGATATGTGGGAAATATAGTATGAAGAAGAATTTTACAAAATTAGATATGAAAAAAATCATAAGGATAAATCCCCTCTATGCATAAGGATGGCTTTGGGAATGATTTCTATTTTTATTTAAATGGGGCGAAGTATTACTTATAGGTTTATGTGTATTTTTTATAAAAATGAAAAACTTTATATGGATAATGGTGAGCTATATATGAGTGATTATTATATATGTGAGAAAAAATGTTCACCATATAAGAATAATTCATTTATGTTTAATAGTCATTTTTATTGCCTAAAAAACACTAGTTTCATTATAATGATGATTTATTGTAATATTTAATTAGAAATAACGTATAGATGATTCAGAATCAACATATGGATCATCCTTTGAAAGGTTTTATAAAATATTCAACTAATCTTAAAAACAATAGTTATGATAAAATTTAATAATCATAATATATGATTAATATTTCATCCAATATTAAAAGAATGAATTTGCAATGACCCAATGGTTAATAGTAATATTAGTTTCATGAATAAACATGTGTTGTATTGTAAAATATTATGTACATATAGAATATAGAAAAACCGACAAATAATTTATTTCCTTAATAAATACTATTAAATTAATTAGTAATAAAAGAAATTAAAATTCCCATCACTACAACTAGAAAAAATTTAAAATATAATAGATATAAGGGGAAAATACGGGTCTCCCCAATCATCTAAAATATTAACGCCCTGTAATACAAAACATTGTTTCTCTTGCACTAGAGGTTTAATAGAACTATCTAAAAGTGTTGTTAATAATCCCATTTGTCAGTGTTAGAATAGGTGTTGTTAAATTTTCTCTTTAAAATTGTTTTTATCACAGTTAAATGGGCCCCTTTATCAGTGCTTGTAAAAATGCATTGATAAAGCCCCCCATTTTTTCAGCACTAATAAAAAATCACAAATAGAAATGGGCCCTATCAACTCTACTAAAAAAGTGCTGAAAAATGGAGACAACTATCCGAGATTTAAAAACAAGATATGATAAAGGGTGGAATTTATCATCACTTCTTTACTAGTGCTGACAAAGGGTATATTTCAAAAAAAAACTTCATAAAAAGAATAGATTAATATATATATATATATATATATATTATTTTTTTAATATGTTTTAGATATGTATAAATAGGCATTTACACAACATATATATATATATATGATATTTTGTGAAAATGGATTATAAATAATTTAAAAATATTTTTAATTAATAATTTTATAATTATGGTTAAATATTAGTACATTATTAACATTTTGATGATAAAAAATAAAAAAATGAACAAAAGATCTAAATGAAGTTAAAAACGTGACTCGAAATTAAAAATAGTCATAACTTTTGATCTGGGTGTCCGTTTGGGCTCTCACACATATCAAATTGAAACTAATGATATGATCTGCACCTTCAATGAAATAGGATAACCATTATCACATTTTCAAAAGCCAAAATATCCTAGAATGACTCCAAAATTGAGTTTTTAGTTGGGGTTTCTCAATATTTTTAATATTCAATGTATTTAAATCCTTGCTTAAGGAGTATTTTTCCCTTTCTCAGTGGAGACTAAATTTATTCCAAGGGATTACATTCATATTGAAAATTTTTATTTGAAATATTATTTTTTTTCACAATGTAATGTTATTTATAATGAAATATATGACTCTATGTAGATATTTTTTATATATATCCAGACATAAGAATTTAAATATATTAATAAATTATTTAACATATTTTCATAAAAAATATATTATATATATTTCTGATCATATATATATATAAATATATGGATAAATGTTTTTTCAAATTGTATATAAATAAATATATATATTTCATAAAATGAAAAAATACAGTATAAGGGAGTGTTAAAGTCACTGGTGTATATGCTAGAGGTTTTAAGGTCGAAACTCGCCGGAGGAAGGGGCATGTGCAGGATGGTGGGATTATCTATAGTGTGAATAAAGGGTTAAGAGAAGTGATGACAAAAAGGGTTAAGCATCGATAATTGTGGGGGAGTGGGGTGAGTGGAAAAAATTTATATTCCTTATTATTGGCACCTTTATCACCATTTTTTCCACTATTAATAGCGGAATTTATCAGTGATTTTTAGGAGTTCTATTAATGAAAATCCATTAACATATCATATATTATTAGTGATTCTATAGTGCTGATAAAAACCTTTTACCAGTGCTATCAAAGGCCCAATTTGTAGTATTATTGAAAACACTATAGAAAAGAAATGAAATATTAGTAAACCAATCAATATCATAGAAAATGGATATATAGAACATTGAGTGGGATTAAGTTGAATATTGATTAAAATAATGATGTTGTGTATATATGATGTAATATGGTTGTTGGAATAGTTACCAAACTATTGACAATAGTAACATGATGGTTGGAATATTAATTTTACCTCAAAATAATAAATATTTAAATAAATAATATTTATCATGAATATTTTAAGTAAATAAGAATATTATAATGAAATAAAATTATCATCATGATTAAAAAATCAAAGAATATATAAGCACATTTTTAATAAATTGTATTTTGAAGTGTTTCGTAAAAGTCATAACTTTTATATTAAAAAATAAAATTACCTATTTTATAATTTTATTTTGATATAATTAATATCATTTTTTGAATCAGTACATCCAAATTATCCATGAGAGAATTATTGGTAATTTCCAAAAAATAAATCAATTCTTGGTTGAATAGTAAGAATATTATTTTTCACATAATGAATATATAATAAATTACATCATTCATAATGTAATAATGACATAATACATAGTATAACATGATTTTCGTACATGATTTATTTTATTTTATGAAAGAATCAATAAAATACTATATTCTTAATTTCAAAACATAAAAATAGCTTTACAAAACATAAAGTCCAAAATGATTCCATAAAATAAATTTTTTATTCCACATTAATTTTAATAAACAAATTAATTTAAATTTTAAAGGTGGTTTAAAGTCTTAAACCCATTATAATATATTCATATATGTTTTTATTGTACAAAATCAACAATTTCATATTTTACCTTTGATATATTATTTTGTTCTAAAAACACAGTTGTTACACCCCGACCCCTCTATACCGGAGTGAATGTGTTACATGTTATATTGTCACGGTTAAAAGGAATGGAAATCTTGAAGGTACAATAAGTTTAGTAGTATTGAAGAAACTGGATACATAGATGTTACTCAAATTACATTGGAAAAGTTTTCAAAATACAATACATAAAGAAAAATTTAAGCTACATCCACAGGAACTCAATAAATGATCTCCTCTTTGTCACCTGTTGAACATAAACAATGACATTGGTGAGATAAAATGCTCAATAAGGGTTAAAAATGGTGGAAGCATGAATCAATAGTATATTAATTGTAATCTATTTGACATAATCAATATGGCATGGTGATTAAATGAAAAACTCATGCCATTAATAAACTGAGAATGAAACTGCATCCATAGATTATTTGATAATGAAAACCACATGGATAGTAATAATTGATAATGAATCAAGATAATTATTATTAATTGGACACAATTTATATGGAACATGATACCATAATACTGTATAGATGGATTAGTTCTGTGGGTAGAAACCCGTCTGATTTTTGGAAACAAACTCGTAGGGTTTATTGCTAAATTGATTTGTCTCATGAGACCTACCCATGCATTGAGGGGCTATAGAGTGCCCCAACCTTCACTACATGTACAAGTAATTATTTTTACATTGATTCAATATAATATAAATACTCCTTGTCAATATGAATATAAAGTAGAGTATACAAATTCATCAATATTTCCATAATTAAAATAACATTCAAAATAAACACCATATGTAAAATGGAATACGGTTTAGAAAAAAACATATCCATGAAATGAGATTATGGATATTTAATATAAATATAATTTGAAATTATAAGTTATCTCAAATGGGCAGTAGGTACACCACATAAGTATTATTAGGTGCAAAATATAATGTTAGTCACAACAAAATAGTAGTTGAGACAAAGTCTCTTACCACAATGTAATCGGTTGAATCATATGACCAGAATATTATAAAACACAAATGAATAAGTGGATAAAATTAATATAAAGTGAACCATTTTATTATTTATCAAATTAACGTACACATATTCCACAAACAAGAAATAAGTGGCGAACAAAGAAAATCTCACAGAAATGAAACTAAGATGTGAAACCCCTAACATTTTCCTCGAGTGTGTTCTTCATTTGTTTTAATGACATGAATAATAAAATTTAGCTTCATTAATTAATAACTACAGAACCTCATATACATGTAATTTATTTATTATAACCTTATTAGGTTCATCCATATCCCTTTTTATTGGTTTAAAAGGTTCAATTTTCTTGTTTTGGAAGCATTTTCATCCTTGGTTTCATGATTTGTTTACTAGTTTTCATGAATGGAAGTTCATTTGAAATGTGGTTAAACACCCAGAATTGTTAATATATGTTATTAATAACATTAAGGCTATATAAATTTTCTTATAATTATTTTGGGTTATATACCATGTTGATGATTTATTAGTTAAAAGTTTATTGCAAATATTCGGATTAACATGGCCGTTTTATTCATAATGAACATGTTTTGTATTATTATTTTATACTAAGAGTGTCTAAGGATTACAGAACATTAATGAGATTAAATACATATGTTCTTATCGTGTTAAAACATTAAAATGGTTTCATGACTAGTAATGAAGGAGAAAGTGAAGAACAAAACTCTGTCGTCCACAATGGTTATAAATTAGAACCTCATGGACGTTGATTTCGTTTATAAAAATAAAAATGTGGAGTAAGACTATTGATGAGGGTTATTCCATTCACATGATAAAATTACAGTATATAGATAATAATTGGGTTTACCATGGTCATTTTAACATAGGGGGTGTGGGAAAAAAAGAAAAGAGATGAACTTGAAAATAAAAGAAAAGTTAAGAGATCCCTTATTAAAATTCAGCAGCCTAAGGACGTCGCTTAAAATGTCATAAAATGAAATGATGAGAACAAAAGTGAATCTCAGAATATTTAAACTAAAAGGAAAGTAATAATAATACATATAATCAAACCCCAACATATTTAAATGGAAATTCAAATAGATAACATAAAAGAAGTGTTGACTAAAAGAAGAGAATGAAGGATTCCCTTACCTTGTAGAGTAACTCCTATATCTTGATGTATGGGGCCTAGGGGGATTAATAACACCTTGGGAGGACTCATAGAGAGGTAAATACACCAGATATTCTAGTATGATGGATTTATAATGAACAAAACTTAATATATGAGTGAGTATTTAGAGAAAAATAGAGGTAGTTTTTTAATAATTTCAAAGGGACACCTCATTTGTGGTTTTTCCCAAGCCATGGGATTTCCCATGGTATTTTACCATGGTTTTAGCCACCTGGGACACCTCGTGTCATATGATACTATACAATAGTTGTCCATACTTTTATATTTAATAATTACATCAATATAATGCCATTAAACTACTAAAAACACAAAACTATATTTTTACTATTCATGAAAATTTCAAGTATTAAGAAAAATCCCAAAAATTCACCCAAACATTTTCCAACATGTAGAATTCAAAAATGAACTCCATTTTTTGAAAATCATTTTATATGTATTTTTTAATTTAATTTTTAAATAAAATCCTAGTTAATTCCAAAAATAACAATTTAAAGCTATAATTAGTTTTGTATTACATTGAAAAATTGATTAACTTCTCATTATATTATTACCTTAATAAAATATAATATTATAGTTGTTTACTATTTATAAGGGTCATATTACTATTCATAAGGTTATGTTACTATTCATCAGAAAATCAAGATGGTTCTACCAGACACCAAATGACATACTGGTTAAAACTCTAGATGACTGTTTTTCAAAATTCAAAACATAGAAGTGGAAAATTTATGTTTAATGGAATGATTTTGAATATCTCCTAAATAAACAAGTGTTGCATCAAAGGAACACAATGATTTATGAAATATAGGCTATGAATAGAATGTATTTAATATAATCATATCATATAATGTTTGGGGTGTCATATTATTCCCTCCTTTGGAACTTTCATCCTTGAAATTTAATGTATAAATAACCTCAAAAAGATGTGGGTGTTTTTTCTTCATTAAATCCTTTGGTTCCCATGTTGCTTCCTCCATCTTTTGGTTTCTCCAGAGAACCATTACTAAATGAGTTTTATGATTTCTAAAAACCTTATCACTTATGTCAAGAATCCCGGTTGGCTTTTCATAATATGAAAAATTGGGTTCTAGTTCAATTTCATCACATGTGAGTACATGGGTTGGGTCCAGAATATATTTCTTCAACAATGAATCGTGGAAAACATCATGGAATTTGGAAATATTTGGCTACATTTCTAAATGGTAAGATACTATTCTGATTCTTTCCAAAATTTCAAATGGTCTTATATAACTAGGTCTTAGTTTCCTTGTCTTACCAAACCTTAAGACACCATTCCATGGAGATACTTTTTGATAATGACATGATCTCCCACTTGAAATTCCAAATCCTTTCTTCGATTGCGAGCATAACTCTTATGCCTACATTGGGCTGCTTTAATATGGGCTTGGATTGTCTTAACCTTTGTCTTGGTCTCTTCAAAATGTTCTAGGCCTATAAGTTTCCTCTCACAAACTTCATCCCAACAAGTTAGATTTCGATATCTCTTTCCATATAATGCTTCATATAGAGCCATTTGAATACTAGAATGGAAACTATTGAAGTATGAAAATTAAACCAAAGGAATTTATTAATCCCACATACCTTGGAAGTTAAGAGATCACAACCTCAGAATATCTTCTATAGTATGAATAGTTCTTTCAGACTATTTTTCAGTTTGGGGGGGATAAGCAGTACTCATACGAAGCTCAGTATTCAATGCCTTCTGAAGACATTTCTAGAATTTTTATGTAAAACAGGGATCTCGATCTTATAAAATTTATAGATATGCACCATGATGTCTTATAAATTCATTAATATATAGTCTTTCTAGGTGCTCATGTGGTAAATCATCTCTTATTGGAAGTAAATGTGCTGATTTTGTGAGACAATCAACAATTACCCATATTTCATCGTTCCTTCTAGGTGTCCTTAGTAGTCAGGTGATAAAATAAATCATAATGTTTTCCCACTTCCACATAGAAATAGGTAGAGGTTTCATCACTCGTTTGGGATATTGTCCCTCTACCTTCACTTGTTGACAAACTAGACACCTTGACATGTTGTCAGCAATTTCCCGCATTATACTTTCCCACTAGAAATATTCCTTCAAATAACTATTCATCTTTGTGCTACCGGGGTGTATAGAGAAATTTGAGCTATGAGAATCATCTAATAGTTCCTTTTTTAGCTAATATACTTATGGAACACATAACCTCTTCTGAAATTTACGAACTCCTTCTTCATACACGAAGTCAGCCAGTCTCCCATCCTTGACAACATTAATATTCTTATGCATATTCTCATTCTCAGATTGAGAGGTTTTTATCTTATCTAATAAATATATTTTAGCAATCATTTGAAATAGATAAGATGTTTACCCTTCTTTAACAATTCCCATATCTATCTTTCATAGATCCAAAAGTATAGAATCTATATCAATCCACATTTGAGTCAGAAGTCCATGATCCTTCCCACTTAATGCATGTTACACCTTATTCTCCTTTCCATGGTGGTAGTGTATTGAACAATTGTAATATTTGAGTTACTCGAGCCATCTCATTTGCCCCATGTTTAGTTCTTTTTGTGTGAAAATGTATTTCAAAATCTTATGGTCCATATAAATCTTACATATTTCTCTGTAGAGATAATGTCTCCATATTTTTAGATCAAATATTATGGCTACAAACTCATGATCATGAGTTGGATAATTGTGCTCATGGGTTTTCAACTGTCAGGATGCAAAAGCAAAAACATTATCATTAATCATAAGTACGCAACCCAGCCCATTATTTGATGCATCAATGTATATCACAAATCCATTACTTCTAGATGTAAGAGTAAAAATTATAGCATTAAACAATTTTCTTTTCAATTATTCGAAGCATTCAACATACTCTTTCGTCTACACAAACGTAACTCCGTTACGTGTGAGTTTGGTTAGTAGGTTAGCCAGTCAGGATAAATTTTGAACAAAATACCGATAGTATCCTTCTATGCCAATAAAACTATGTACCTCAGTTATGTTTGTTGGTGTGGTCCAATCATGGATTTTCTTTGTCTTCACAGGGTAAACTAGTATTCCATCGCTAGAGACAATATGACATAGAAGAAAGACTGATTGGAGCCAGATTTCACACTTTCTAAACATCCCATATAATTCATTTCTTTTAATTTTTTTTATAATAATCCTCAATTGATCCTCATGGTCTTCATAGATTTTTGATTATACCAGGATATAATCAATGAATACCACCAAAAATCTATCATGATATTCCTTGAAAACTCTATTCATTAAATCCATGAAAACAGAGGGTGCATTAATCAGTCCAAAAGGCATCACTGTAAACTCGTAATTCCTATACCAGGTTTGATATGCTGTCGTCAAAATATCTTCCATCCTCACACGTAGTTGATGATATCCATATAGAAGGCCAATCTTTGAAAAGTATGTATTTCCATGAAGTTAATCAAATAAATCATCAATCCGGGGAAGAGGATACTTATTCCTTATTGGGGTAGAATTTATTTCCCTATAATCAATGCATAGCCTCATGGATCTATCTTTATTTTTGACAAAAAAGACCAGGGCTCCCCAAAGAGAAACACTAGGTTGAATAAATACTTTTTCATTTATCTCCTTTAGTTATTTCTTTAGATCCACTAACTCCACAATGGCCATTCTATATGTGGTCTTTGATATAGGTCTTGCACCATGAATTATGTCATTGGAAAACTCATTTTTCCACAATGGATGATGTCTTGGTAAATCCTCTAGAAACAAATCATTGTATTCTTTCACTATATGCACATCTTCAATTTGAATATTTCTTTCCTCACCCATAGATATTGGGTTCTCTTCCTCTCCAAGAATTTCATTCAATAGAGCTACTATGGGTGGGTCTAGATAAGAATCATATGGAGAGGTCTCTACTCTGAAGATAAGAGATTCTATACCATTCTGAAAAATTTTAACTTTCTTTTTCTTGCAATAAATCTTCACATCATAATTTGACAGTCAATCCATACCGAGAATTATATCAAATTTAATAATTGTTATAATTACAAGGTTAGAAACTAAGTCACGTTTGTGTGTCACAAGGGGGACTAGTCGACATGCCTTTATTGCAATGTTTCATCCCCTAAGAGTTTTGACTGATAAATCCTTTTTTAAATCAAATTGTATTGTTCTAATTTTCTTGGAAAAATAGGAAGATATAAATGAATACAATAATCCAGAATCAAATAAATTGTTGGCTATGTTTGAGGGAATAATTAAATTTCTTTCCACCACCCCATTAGGAACATCAACATCTGTGGTTGTAATCACATAGGCTCTCCCTTGATCTCCTGGAATTTTTTAAGTCAAGTTTCCTTGGTACTTAGGACACTCATTTTCATAGTTTCCCATCTCTCTGCAATTGTAGAATTTAATATCATTGAAATGTTTCTTCCCCTTGAATTCATCTGATCAATGACCCTTTTCTCTGAACTTATAGAAGACTCCCATCCCTTTTAATCATTTCTCGAGATGATTCTTTCCACACTTCGCATATAATGGGAATAGCTTTGTTTCCTTGTTCTTCTTTGGTTATTCTACTTTTCCTTGGTTATTAGAGCACCACTTCTTATATTGGTTTCCTTTGAAAAAATTTTACCTAGAAAATTTCTTCTCTATTTTGATTGTACTTGATACAATTTAATCATATGATGAAAATGTTTGAGAAGATAGTTATCTTAGAAGAATTGGTTTAATTCCATCAATGGAATGACCAATCTTTTCGGCTATGTCAGGTATGTAATCTACAACATACATGGCTAGCGTTGTGAAGTTAGCCTCATACTCTGAAACACTGTATTCTTCCTTTTGCTTTTATCCACTGAATTTCCTCTTCATTTCAGTTCGTTGCTCACGAGGGAAATATTTTTCAAAGAATATTTCCTTAAAAGTCCTCCATTCCATATATTCTATTTATTTTTCTTCCGTGGTATTCTGAATCAAGGACCACCATTGATCAACGTCACCCTTCAGACAATATACTGCCAATACTACCTTTTCATTTTCATTGCATCTTAATGCCATGAATATCTTTTCAAGGGACTTGATCCATTGCCCTGATACAACTGTATTAGTAGTCCCACAAAAATATATGGACTTATGTAGCATGAAATGATACAACATAAGTATAGAATGGTTATTTGTTAGAACATGAGTATGTTTTTCCATTATTGTCATGATCTGATCTGCTCCAATATTGAATGTGTTGACTTGCTCTGTGGGGAGATCCCTATGTTTCCTATGAGTATTGATTCCCCTTATTCCATGAGACACCATTTTTAAATAATGGAACACAATAGATTAGGGTATGATCATAATTTATAATCTTAACTTAACAAAATACTTAGAATAAATAGATATCATTCGCATGGCTAATCCCATAACCCTAAAAATGGTTTCTGTGAGGAATAATTTAAATTTCACTAAATCATAACGGCTTGTAATGAAAATATGAATTATCCTAAGTATATCCCCTAGGAGTTTCGTAACCAAGAGTTCTTCAAGGCTCGTTTTTGTGTACCAGGACACCCTAGGTCAAGCCCAAAACTCCTTGTCGGAGCTTTCACACTTAGGTATCTCTGTGCCCGAGCCACCTCTACCTGCTCGTATCCATATAGGGATGTATTTTTAATAAGGATTCACATAATCAATTCCTTAACAAAATACTAGGATATTCTTATATGTTTATCCTCAAATACTTCATTTTGTCTTTGTTTCGTACTATACATTTACTACTCTAGTTTCCAAGTATTCTACTAAACTTTCTTTAATACCAACTGTACTACCCCGACCTCTCTTGACTGGAGCTAGTGCATTACTTGTAATACTGGAATGGTTTCAATGAATAAAAATCCCAAAAGAATTATTATTTTAGTATTCTTGAAGAAACTAGATACATATATGTTACTCAAATTACACTGGAAAAGTTTACAAAATCCAATACATAATGAAAACTAAAAGCTGCATCCACAAGAACTGAATAAAAGATATCCTATTTCTCACCTGTTAAAAGTAAACAATGAAATTGGTGAGCTCAAACACTTAGTAAGGGTTAAAAATGGAGGAATAATGAATCAATAATCACTGATTTATAAACAATTTAACATAATCAATATGGTAAGGTGAATAAATGAAAAACCCACACCATTAATAAACAGAGAATGAAACTCCATCCATAGATTTAGTCATAATGAAAACCTCATGGATAGTAATAACTAATAATAAATCAATAGAATTCTTATTAATTGGATGTCATGTATCCAGAACATGAAACCATAATAACGTAAAAATGGTTTAGTTCTTTGGGTAGAATCACGTCTGATTTTTGGAAACAAACTCGAAGGGTTTGTCGCCAAACTGACTAGTCTCATGAGACCTACCAATGAATCGAGGGGCCATATCAGGCCCCACCCACCACTACATGACCAAATAATTCTTTATACATTGATTCAATATAAGTGAAATATTCATTTTCAATATCCGTATAGAGTAGAGTATATGGATTCATCAATATTTCCTAATTTAAAATAATTTTCCAAATAAACAACGTAAGTAAAATGGTATTTGGTTTAGAAAAAAACATATACATGATATGATATTATGGATATCTAATATAAATATAATTTCAAATGAAATGTGACCTCAATTGGATAGTAGGTACACCCCATAAGGATTATTAGGTGCACAATACAAAGTTAGTCACAACAAAATGGTAGTTGAGACAAAGTCTCTTACCACAACGAAATCAGTCAATTCATATGACAAGAACATAATAACACTAAAATGAATCATTTAATAACATTCATATTAATATATCCATGTTATTATATATCAAATGGATGTACACATATACCACATACACGAAATAAGTGGCGAACAATGAAAATCTCACAGAAATGAAAGAGAGATGAGAAACCCCATACCTTTTCGTCGAGTGTGGTCTTCGTTTGTCTTAATGACATGAATAATAAAATCTAGATTCATTAATTAATAACTAAATAACCTAATATACATTTAATTTATTTATTATAACCTTATTAGGTTCATCCATGGACCTTTTTAGGGGTTTAAGAGGTACAATTTTCTTATTTTGGTAGAATTTTCTTTCTTGGTTTTCATGATTCGTTTACTTGTTTTCATCAATGGAATTTCATTTGAAATGTGGTTTAACATAAAGAATTGTTAATATATATTATTAATTAAATTAAGGATACATAAATTATCTTATAGTGATTTTGGGTTTTATACCATGATGATGATTCATTTGTTAAATGTTTATTACAAATATTCGGATTAACCTATCCGTTTTGTTCAAAATGAACTTGTTTTGTATTATTATTTTATATTATGAGTGTATAAGGATTCCAGAGAATTATTTAGGTGTAATACATTTATAATTATCTGGTTTAACCATTAAAATGGTTTCATGGCCTGTAATTAAGGATAATGTTAAGAACAAAACTCTGCCGTCCACAATGTTTCTAAATTGGATCCTCATGGACGTTGATTTCGTTTATAAAAATAAAAAGGGGGAGCAAGAATATTGATGATGTTTATTACATTAAAATGATATAATTCCTGTATATAGATCATACTGGGGTTTATCATGGTAATTTTGGCAGAGGAGGTGAGGAGAGAAAAATAAAAGTGATGAACTTTAAAATTAAAGAAAAGTTGAGAGGTCCCTTATGAAAATTCGGCAGCCTAACGACCCCGCTTAAAATTTCATAAAATGAAATGATGAGAAGAAAAGAGTATATAATAATATTGAAATAAAAATGTCAGTTATAATAAAACATAAAATCAAACTCCAACATATGATAATGTAAATTCATGTAGATAACATAAAAGAAGTGTCGACTAAAAGATGAGAATGAAGGATTCCCTTACCTTTTAGAGTAACTCCTAGATCTTTGAGGATGGAACCTTAGGGTCTTAATTAACCCTAGAGAGGTAAAATGACCAGATATTCTATGATCAAATATTTTTAATTAATTAAAACGAATGGATGAGTGGGTATTTATAGAAAAAAGAGAGGTAGTTTTTTAATAATTTCAAAGGGACACCTCATTAGTTATTTTTGCCAATCCATGGGCTTTACCATGGTATTTTCCCATGGGATTAGCCAATTGGGACACCTCATGTCCTAAGATACTGTAAAAAAGTCTACCATACTTTTATATTTAACTATTACATCAATATGATTCCATTAAACTACCAAAAAACTCAAAACTGTATTTTTACTATACAAGAAAATTTCGAGTGTTTTAGAAAAATAAAAAAATTCACTCTAACCATTCTTCAAAGTATATATTTATAAAATGAACTCCATTTTTTTAAAATAATTTTATTTGGATTTTTAATTTAATTTTTAAATAAAATCATATTTAATTCAAAAAAACAATTTAATGCTAAAATTTGTTTTGTATTACATTGAAAACATAATTAACTTCTCATTATATTATTACATTAAGAAAATATAATATTATCATTATTTACTATTTATAAGGTTCAAATTAATATTCATATTAAAATTAAAAAGGGTATATTAATATTCATCAAAAAATCAAGTTGGTTCAATCTGTCTCCAAACGACTTACTGGCCAAAACTCTAGATGACTGTTTTTTCGAAATTCAAGACATAGAAGTGGGAAATTTATAATTAATGGATTGGTTTTGACTATATCATAAATAAAGAAGTGTTTTTTAAAGGAAAACAATGCTTTATGAAATAATGTCTTTGAATAGAATTTTTTTAATATAATCATACCATAAAATTATTGGGGTGTTATAACAACTCTCCTCATGTATAAATAACCTCTCCCCCATCCCTAGATAACCCACACCTAACACCTTTTTCAAAGCCCAATATCTTCAAAAATCCTCCCCATAATCACCTTCATATCATTATGGACATTTTGTATTTATCCATCTCTAAACATCAATGGATTTTAAGTGGTGTATAAGATAATCAACAACATGGAGAGAGTAAGTCTGTATTAACCGTTTCATATTTTCTTATTATCTTTCTTATTCATCTTAATTACATTCAAAATCATATACTATTAAATTAATTATTATGTACTTTTAAATTATATTAATTTTCTAATACTACAATAATTATAAAATTTATGACAATTATAAATGTTATACTTCCATTTATCCCTCTCCAAAAAATATATTTTCAATGGTCTGTTAACCACCTATATAGACATTGTCATGTCAACCCATATAACCATAATCAAGTATGGATATTAGGTATTATATATAATATATAAAAATATAATTATATATATATATATTATATTATTCTATAATTAGTTATACAAATTTATAAATTACATTGAATGAAAAGAGAAAAACCAATGTTAAATGAGAAATTGTTAAGAAAAACATGATATCAAAAGGATTCAATTTAATAAATGGAAAAAGAGAAATATAATATAAATATTATATCTGATTAATATTTTTTAAAATTAATATAGTTCACATATGGATAATTTTTCTAAAAAACACATGTATATTAATCAAGAGGTGCAAAAGTGACAAGATAAAGTGGGAAATATGGTAAGGGGATTCTCAAACCCAACTAAATTTATTTGGGTTATCTCACTCTCAGGGAATCTTTTTTTGAATAGTACTCAAAAGTTTGTTAAATATAATTTCATTACTCTTCCATTTTATTTTTTGAGATATACATGTTTCCTACCATATTTTGTGATAAACAAATTTCCAAAATAACTCTTCTTTGAGAAAAACATATTTTACTCCTCTTCAGTTATTTATTACTCACTTGTGAATGATGATGTTTATACTAGATATATATTTTACACTATTATTTGGTAACCCCAAGTACATTAATTAAATAATTAATAATGAAATCCTTATAAAACATGTTCCCTTCCAAGGGTTAATTCATTAATATGGTTGTAATACATTCTATGTGGCATGAGTTATTATGTAAATATAATGTTGTGATGGGTGGGCCCTAAAATATATATCCCTATAATGCATTGGGTAATGTGATGTATCTCCTGAGATAATATTTATTATGAATTTACATGTGGCTATATTTTATCACAATGATGTTTTCATGATGATGACCATATATTATTCATGATCATGATGCTAGGTTCGTTCAAAACTATATGTAGTATTTGACCACTGAGATATTCTATTACATTATCACATGCAACGTTAATGATTTTTATTTTGATCTTATACTTCTTACATGATGATTAAGATTATGCTAACCCATGTTTTATAGATTCTTGTTCATTTTTCATCCTCTCACTAGGATTTTATCTCACCCCTTAACTTGATGTATATCCTCATATGAAAACATGTACTAAGGAGAAAGTGATATTTATAAGGATAAAAATATTATTTTAAATAAATGATAATGTTTAATTATTTATTCGTTATGTATGAGACTAATTTTCCAAACAAAATAGACATTTGGATCTGGGATTTTTACCACTATTATATTGTTTGTCTTTAAAATGATGTAATAGTCATGTCGAAAAAGTAGTGTTGTTATAGTGGGTATGAGAGCATGGTTTAGTTAATTTAGGAATTATAATTATTGAGAATTAGTGTCAAACCTCATGATATGTGTATGTATGTGTATATATCTATATATGAATCTTTGTTTTATAAAAAGGTTAAATATAGGGATCACATTAGATTTTCCATTACTGTTAATCGTGTAAAAGAATAAATTAACCATGATTTTTTGACTTATGATTTGTTAAAAACTTTTTCATTTTAGATAATGATGTGAACTAGGAGAAACGAGGCTAATAACCCCTATGAGGGAAAATAAATTGATTTTATGAATGAAATCCCCAATTCCATGGTAGGATGAGTTCAAAAGTTTTTGATTATGCTTACCTTGTTGTCCCATGCAATTAAATATTACCTAAACCACATAAAATACCCACCTTCACCCAAAACGGATAAACAAGACATTGGGTAAAATATACGACAATGACCACCGACATCTAGTGAAACATATGATCCACATGTCACAGAACAACCTGTCAACTCAATGGAGAAGATATTTTTTGTTATCCAATATTCTAAGAATGTGAAAATTACTCTAGCCATTATAGATTATATAGAGAAGCCAATTAATTGTGTTCACTAATAAAGAACACCAAACCAAAGGAATAAATGGATGATATGGAGTGGGAATACATTAAGAAAATATTACTCACCAAGTATTTCCACTGAACACGTTGAACAATGATGGAGATAGCATTCATTGTGCTAAAGAAAAAAGGAAGGTCAATTTGTCATGGATTATGAGGAAAACTACACATGTCTTGAAGGATACGCCTTTTTTTATATTAAAATAATATAAAAATAGATATACAATATAGTGGTTAAAAAAACACATTATAAAGGTTTTAGTAGTCTAAGACATTGGGAGTTATGAAGATGTGGTTCAATATTCTCACAATGTGATGCTCTAGACAAATATACATTTGCAATAATATTTTTTTTATTAATTATGATTAATAGTATTATTATTGTTTTTTTGTTTAATATTTGGGCCATCCAAAACAAATTCTTTCTGAATTAGATATGTAAAATTTTATTCAATAGAAACACGGTCCCATTACATTGATTAAAGGGGTTACAACTACTTATGAAAACTCACCACAAGTCCTAATAGAACCAAAATAAGACCACCCAACATCACAAAAAGACCTATTATGTATCCCTCATCTAGTGGATACCCCAAAACAAAAAAATAAATAGTGAGAAGAATAGCAGGAACACTGAGAGTAAAAGGGATGTATAAAACCATTCTCAATGTATACAAAGGGGAGCCGATGTTCTTTTGTCCTCAACACTTTGAATAGGGGTATTTATAGAACCCTTAAAAGACAATTATAAAAAATTCCTATTTTATTTTATTTACCATAATATTTTTACCATTGGTATTTTTATAAAACCTTTATAATATCATTAAGTATTTCAAAAGTTTTAAAATGATTTAAATATTTTAAAATTATATATTTTGTTAAATAATGACATGGTTTTAATTGAAGTGGTATATTATATTTAGATATTGAAATTATATAGTTTTAAAACAAAAAATGAATACAAACATATAAAAATAAGGACATTTAGAATTTTTTAAATATAATAAAGGATGTTTTTACATATAAGAAATTAATATATATGTTCTGCTTTTTATAACTAATTGTTTTTAATAATTTTTTGATAAAAATATGTATAGTACCACATCACACCCAGGAAAACTTTGAAGGCCAAGTCCTCATGTTCAGTGGTAATCTCAAAAAAGAAACTGAAGTATAGACAAGTGAATCTAGGCACATGCATTGTGCATGCTAATTCCAGCACGAGCTATGAATTGTGTGTGCTAATCGAGCGAACGAGCCTATGTATAAGGCATATAAGAGTTCAGTGTAGGTTTGGGGATAAATACCATGTGGATCCCCATGTGTGGGATCACCTATGTGTGTGCATGTGTCATCTACATATGGTTGGTGCACCAACACTTATAAGACGGTCCCAAAGTCCTGGACTTTTTGATCTGGGGGACAATTTTATCTCGAAGAAATAACCATAGTCATTGGTTTATCTATGCATCATCCAAATATTCCACCTCTATTAAGCCGCTTGATTCATCTCTTCCACTCTAATAGGAATCTTATCAAGCCGAAATTATCCAAGCCATCCATACCTTTTCCTCTTCTTCTTCTTATTTGATGAACCCTCGAACCAGTGATCCTCAACACATAGATTCCTCTCCCTTTAATTTTCTTCCTTTGTTAGTAACCCTCCCATCAATCTCCTTGTACGTAGTCATTTATTTTTTACACAAGTCTACCAGGGGGAATTTGTTTAATTTAAACCCCATCAAATTTCTATTTAAGCTTCCCTAAACTATATATAAAATTAATGACCTATTAATTTAGGTTTTACTATAATTAGGGTGTTTATTCTCATTTGGAATAGTCATATTTAATTTTCTTTGTTTATATTTTAGGTTTGAACCATAGTGAATAAAAAAATATATATAAACAGCTTATATAAACCCGTGTTTCCACAAATAAACCAACATATTTCCTTCTTCCCAACTCTCCACCGACCTCTTCTTGATTTGATCTTCATCTTGAAGTAAATTAAGGATTTTTTCTACTTATTTTTCACTATTAAGACCCCTTATATACATTTTTGGGAATATATGATGATATATATATATAGATGTTATTCCTAATCTGATTTAGGTTTTCATAAGTTTGATATTATTGATTATCTGATGTTTTTAAACTATATAATTCTTGTAAGGATTTATTAAACATTTTTTTAGTTGTGCGAATCCCATAAATAAACATTATGTATATATAGTTTTATATAAATTTCATTAATAAACCATTTTTGGTTTTTTAAATGTTTATTACCTGTATTTAATTGATGTTTATGATGCATATAACACTTGAAATGGTTTTATAAGTGATGTTTTCAGATTTTTCTAAACTCATATATTTATACTTGTACATACTATTTTGTATAAATGGAATACTCAAACTATTTTATGTTTCTTTTCAAATAATGAACTATTATTTTAAAGAGGGTATTTCCCTACCTGTATATTTTACATAAGTATTATTTTGATTCTCCATTTATTTATGAAAAACAAATTTACATATATAATTACATACAATTATATATATATATCAATATTTTTTTTTCATTTTATGATGTTTTTAATGGTATTATATTTTCTATGATTTTATGTTTGGAATATTATACAATTGATTAGGTCAAAAATAAAATGTCTATTTAGGCATAATTATATATGTATAAACATATTTATACTCACCTTTTTATATGATTTCATTTGCAAGTCAATACATGAATTTAATTTTTTCGATTACATGAACTAATTGTATATGTGATCATGAATACTAATTTATAATGGAAAACTATTTATAGAAATTTTTTTATTAGTATGTACCCAAAAATTTAAATGGGATCATTACCTTATTATCATTACATTCATACATCCCAATTTATAATTTTAGGATAAATGGTTGTAATTTTCTTTTGTTTAATAAATATATATACATGTATAAACACTTACAATGAAGTGTATTTAACTATTTTCTTATGCATCAATATCTCACATTAAATGAGTGTTTTACATTTAAAACTATTATATTTTAATTCAGGATGAATCTTCCAAAATGAATATTAATAATAATTAATTTTTATGATTTAATTTGTCTGACACTCCCATTTATCAATGTATAGTTTAAACATAAATTATAAGTATCTTAAATTCAAAAACATGTATTTTTTAATATAAAATGTTAACGATCATGAAAAAGGGTTTGGAATTTCAGTGTTACTATTTTATGTGACAAACCTAAACAATCTAATATTTTATATGCACTAGTTATAAACACACGTGAAAAATCATGTCAGTTTGTACATACATGTCATAGATAAATTTGATATGTACATACCCTATTGTATAACTAAAAACCATTAAATTTTTAGATTAAAGTTTAAACTTATTTCTTGATTCAATTTATTTATAAATATAGATAGTTATTATATGTTTGAGATATATTTTTTTTGATAACATATTAATAAAGTACTAATATTTCCAAGGTGGTATGATACACTTTGGATTGTTTATTTACATTATTTCATCTATGAATAATAATTTAATGAATAAAATGGTATGGGACACATTGGATTGTTTAATGAATTTATTTAACAAATGAAAATGACAAAAATAAATCAATGTGGTATGGGACACATTGATTTAATGACATATTTTTATTATGCATATGAGGAATGCATATGACTTATTATGTGATGTTTGTGGCCCACTATATCCTCTTGATGCATTGTTAGGTTTAATGAGACAAACAAGGTCTTGGCCTGAGGCTTTGATAGAATGATTATGTATGGTCTTGGAATGAGGCCTTGAGAAAATGTTTATGATTGTCCT
Organism: Viscum album; assembly: GCA_963277665.1. Lineage (NCBI taxonomy): Eukaryota > Viridiplantae > Streptophyta > Magnoliopsida > Santalales > Viscaceae > Viscum > Viscum album. Next base: position 1,202,421,043 of record OY728163.1, on the reverse strand, counting down.
TCATTACCCATTCCCTCATAATGATCATAGTATGTTGGATTCCATGTTATTATTTAGCTAATAAAATATCCACGGACAATCATTAACCTCTTATAAACCAGTTTTATTAAATTTTATATTTTCTTTTGAGCAGGGATTTATGTTTTATAAACATGTCTAGAAAATAATTAAAATATAAATTTACATACGACAATGATAAATGATATTGTTATTTTGAAATTCTAAATACGAAATATATAATATTTAAATTCTTATATGCACCTCTGGAATGTCATTGAATGATTTTTTTGGTCATTATCCAACTTAAATGAGGCACTATATTCATTTCTGTTCACATACGTGCATATTTTACAATCCATTCTATTTATAACTCCTAAATAAGTTTAGAAATTTTGAATCAAGAGTTATCCTAAATTCTATATCAAAATCTATGAAGAAAATGGTGATGATATGTTATCTGAAATATTAATTTTGATGATTTTAATTAATGTGTATTAAATGTTTTAAAGAAATATTATATCTTAATGGTTTTTAAAAACACCTTATTGGTCATTTTTGTACTCACACTATGTATATAAATTATTTTTATAGGTTTAGTGGATGTTCCCTAAGTAATTTTTAATATGAAAGAATTACTCTAATGTTACCTTTCATAATGGTTACTAACCTTTGTACTTTTTATAGATGAATGTAATATTGTATTCTCATTCTGTAGAACGTGGACTAGTAAAAGATCACCTCTTTCATGTTATGCTGTGTATTTATTCATGTTTATTTCATAAAACAAATTCCCAACAATTTTTTGGGAAGAGTTTGATTTCTTGGGCTAGTGTTCTTAGAGTTTGTATGAGAGGAACGATCTAGACAATTCAAGGAGTGTTTGTTTTCTTGGTTTTCATGATCAGTTCACCTATATACAAGAATAGAAGTTCATATAAAATGAGAAAAATTCATTATAATTACAATTATATTTTATAAATTAATATATAGAAGTTAAAATGTTCTTATATATCATTTATTTATATGGTATGAGGATGATTCATCAGATAAAATGTTAATTAAAATGATTTAATTTGTTTTGTCAATTTTTACAACAATCACGAAATTAAATCATTATATTTAATATAATGTTTTTTACTAGTTACAGAGTATTATAAATTATATAATATGTATAACAATATTTTATTTGACCATAATAATGATTTTATGACTATTTTAGAAAGTGGTAATGAAGAATAAAAATGCAACATCCATGCTGGAGGTGAATCGATACGTCACATGTGATGTTTCCCTTTTTAGACCAAATGGTAGAGGAGAAAGGGAATGATGATAGATTATTCCAATAAAAAAATATAATTCCATTCTAAAAAATATACTAGAGTTATCATTACTATTTGGGATTGGTAGGTTAAGATAGTATAAGATAATAAAATAAATTTAAAACAAATTAAAAGAAAATGGAGGAGGATTTTACCTCTTGAACTTATTCTCCTTGCGAACCTACTTAGGGAAAAAGGATTTGGGAATTTTTTAAGAAAAGACATCATGGAAATAGGGTGGTGTAATGGGAAGGTTATTGGTAATAATTTGGATGAGGTTCAATGATTGGATGGTGTAAGGAGAAGAGGTGTTGAGGGGTGGTATTTATAAGGGAGGAGGGGGTGTTTTATTGAGTATTTTGTTCATTAGTTCTTTATTTTTGCAACAGATTAGGAATTTTATTGATTTCTATGCATAAATAATTTAATGTGAGAAGTATAGTTCAAGATTATGGTGCCTACATAATCCATAAATCATACCTGACTCAAAAATTCAAATATTTTCTTTATACTGCTGAATACCTTAAATTACTGTATATATAACACTTCACAAAAATTCAATTATTATTGAAAATTCTAAAAAAATCAACTTAACAATTTTTTCAATTTTAGTATTAATGTTTATCTCCATTTTTGGAAAACAAAATTTTAATTAAGATAAATTAACTATTTATTAAAATAATATTTTATTCAAAAAAAAATTATGATTTTAAAGTTACAAGTAATTTTATGAACCAATGAAAAACTAATTTAGGTCTTCTTAAATTATAATATAATTATAATAAAACAAAATAAAAAATTAAAAATCAATTTTATTGAAATAAATTTTCTTTTCAATAATTATGTTAGTTATAAAATTATAAATAAAATTTTTTATTACAAAATTACATCAATAAATTGATCAGTTGTAGAAAATTTATTTACATATACAATGATATTATTATATCATATTTTTCATTCATATGATGCCTAAATTTTATTTATAAATTTATAAGTGATTATACAATTTATTGGCCAAATTACTATTCCTAATGGTCATGTTACTATTCCACGGGACAAGTTACTATTTCATCAGTGTGGGTTCCGTAAATTCTATTTAATATCGTATTTAATTTTTAATTTATGAGAATAAAGTTTTTATTAGGATCACAATTCTATGAAAGTGTTTTAGATCATATAAAATAATTTTACGAAGGGGAAAACACCCTTGATAAAAGTTTGGGTCATTACATTCTTCACTCCTTTAGATTTTTCTCCTTCAAAATTCCATGTTATATAAAATATGTGGGTACTTCTATTTCATTTCTTCCTCCTGTTACCAAGTTTCTTTTTCATACTTATGATTCCTTCATAACACGTTGACAAGGTGGGTTGTCTTATTGTGTAGGAATTTTTCTCTACAGTCTATGATATTTACTAACTGCACTTCATATGAGAGGTCATTATCTAACTGTACCAACTCTATATTCGATGCATGTTAGGGGTATGGTATGCAATTCCAAAGGAGTGATACATGGAACACATTAAGAACTTGACTCATAATTGGTTTATGTACAATATGATAGGCCAATTCTTATATGAAATAGGGGATCTCAAAGGGTCTAATGTCCATTGAGACAAGCTTCCCTTTATTTGTATACTACAAAAATCTCTTCCGTGGTGAAATTTAAAGGATGAATTGGTATCCAACATCAATATCAAAGATTGTTTGATGGTTTTCAGAATATCTATATTTCCAAATTTGATTAGCATTTATGTGTTTTGGGATGTATTGAACCCTCCCGGTCATCTCTGGAAAAAGGCCAGGTCTATGTTGCTTTCGTTCCCCATCTTTATCCCAATAAGTAGGATTATTACATTATTTTCCACATAGAGTTTTATATGGATCCATTTAAATACTTGAGTTGAAGGTATTGATATATAAGAACTTGAACATTTGGAGATGATGATCCCATCAACCATTGAAATCCATTGATCATGATATTAGAATGTCTTCAATTTTCTGAATAGTCCTCTTTGATTGGAGATCATTTTGTGGGTGATAGGACATGTTAAAATTCAATTCATTACCCAATTAATGTCAAATACTTCTATATAATTTAGATGTGTGCATTATATCATGATTACAAATGTTTAAAAGTAGAACCCCAAGCAGATTTACCACATCCATCATGTAACAAAACATCCTGGGTAACCTAGTAACATGATAATCAAGCCTGCCTAGATATATCCCTAAGGGAGTTCTCGATCCCCATATTTTGGTGACTAGAACCTGGCATCGTAGAACATGAAATTGGGAGCAAATTTTCCACAAATCATAGAGGAAGAAAGAGAATAAATTCAATATTCATATAAAAGAAACTCCACTAGGATTACAATTCCAGAATATAATATGGAATAAAAATCCAAAATTACTACAACAAAAGTACCAAAACAGATAAAAAAAACAATTTCCCAAAGGACACAACTCATCCTAACCAAGGTTCAAAAGCTGGATCCACCTCCCCGAGTTCCATTCCCCTTACTAGAAGTTGGAAAAAGAAAGTCTACAAACACCCGTAGGAGAAATTGAGGTGTGATCCTAAGCCTAGTATAAAACCACTAAATATTCCATAGCATACAATAAATAGTGATTATCCAAATAAATAATTTAAATTTTGAAAATAAAAAGGTATAAAACTTTAAAATTATATTTAAACAAAACATGATATCCCGTTTCAAAATGATAGAAAATAAATTTTAATTATAAGATATAATTTACAGGAGATGGAAACTTTTTAAAATAAAGGATTAAATAAAAAAATAACATAAAATAGTTATTTTAAATTCAACAAGCATGTAATGTAGTTCAAAAGCATTGGAATAAATTTTTATCTCTAATATTAATAATAAGAGATAAACATGGTCATCTACCAAAAGGTATGATATTATTTATGGATATAGGACTCCACACTCTTCAGGTGATCTTAGAAATATGTGTGAACACATGTCCCCGTTAAATTGGCTAGAGGGAACTCTTCAGCCTCCCTTAGGGGATGTGACCTCCCACATGTTTGTTTTATAATGTTGTGATAGCCTAGAGGTTGTCCAAATAATTCACAAAACATCTAAGGATTTCTTGTGTTCATACACAATCAATGATGGGAACATTATTTTAATACATCTTAAAATACAATTAAATCCCATAACTCTATTTCAATGCCGATTTTCCATTTAAAAAAATGAGTTTTATTCAAAATAGACCTTTCAAAAGATAAAACCACTAGGTTTCTATCAAATAATTTTATGTAATTTTCATAGGTTTTAAATCGATTCACAATCAATTCCATACTTTTTACAATTCATATAAAAAATTAAATTAATCAATGCAATTGAAAACCATTTACATCGAATCAAAAATATAAATTCAACAATTAAAATCACCCAAATTTCTATAAGCACCCCTAATTCAATAGATTTTTAGGGTTTCCAAATATACATAGAAAAAACATTTAAAATCTTTTGATTCACTGGAATATTTTTTTATAATTTTATTTGAATAAAAATGTGATAAAATGATGTTAAATAATCAATTTAAATAAATCATGTAATTTTTTAATAATCAATTTGGCTAATCGAGACACAACCACGTACCTCTATACTGAAACCCGACACTGGAAACGACACCCATATATTAGAATGAAGGTGGTATAAATCTTGAAACCCAACATAAATGAAAGAACATACACTATAGGAATAGATCTATAAATTCAAAGATAATAAATTTAAAATAATATAGAGGAAAAAGAGATTAACACGAAGGACAAGGGACAACACTTACATGGAAATCACACTACAAGTGTAACCATGATCCATGGCCCAACGAATAGGTTCGAAAGGGATGGATAGATCCAAGATCGCATGGGGAATGAATTAAGATGATTATGTTGAGTCTGGATTATAAGGAAAAGAAATAACCTGCCACACTTCCTATTTACAAAAATACAGCTGTGGTATTACATGACATGTAACACCAATACACGTTCTGAAACCTCCAATTTGTTTACCATCCCAAAAATGCGTCACCTCGACATAAATTCCAACGCTCCTAATTCAAAACCACTAATTAAATCCTTAATGACATGATATGCATACTCACAAAATGTTCCCATCATAGAGTAAATACATTTAATACTTTTATACAGAACTATTACACAACATGTAATCATATCACACAACTTTTAATTCTCTAGAATCATTCATGAATAACTAAATTTAAGGGTGATAATCAAAAATATATATAATATAACCATTATAGGAATCCTCCCAATCCAAATTCAACCCTTACCCCATCAATATAAAGGTTAATCAAAGGAAAGGATTATGATGTCCCTATCATACTAGTAATAGGATGTTACAACCTCTCCACCATAAAAAAATTCTAACCCCAAAAAGGATATTATGAAGCTTCCATGTTAAAAAGACGACGTCACTACTATTTTATCAGTGCCTCGCATTCCCAAATCTCATGAATATAATAAAAATGAATCTATAACATATGAACAATAGGTATCTCCCTCCCATCAAGTACCTTGGTCTCAAAATCAATTTTCATGATTGGTTTCTCAGTCAAAGAGAGATTTGGTTCAATCTCAACATCACTCCGGCTCAAAACAAAAGATGTAATAGAATTATACGTCCTCAACTATGATACATCAAAAATGTTAAATATTGAAATCAATTGTTGTGGTAGTGCTATATGGTATGTAACATTCCCCACCTACTATACAAACTTGAAATGTACCAAAATACAAGGAGCAAGCTTCCCCTTCCCCCCAACACACTGATGGACCAACTAGGGTGGAACAATCAATAAAACATGGTCACCAATTGAAAACTAAAAAGGACTTCAATGATGATAAAAATATGACTTATATCAGATATTTGATTTCAACATTCTATGATGAATCAATAGAATACTTTTTGTCATCTCATTCACTAATCTTGGTCCAACTAAGGAACATTCACCAAAATCCAACCAACATAATGAAGATTTACAAGGAAAACCATATAAGACCTCAAATGGTAAAATCATTATCACCAAATTGAAACTATTGTTATAATAAAACTCAAAAAGTTCCTTGTGATCATCCCAAGCCCTGACGATGTTGAGAACACATGTGTGAAGCATATCCTTTATAATCTATATAGCTCTTTCTAACTGGACATCCTATTGAAGTGGGTTGGTTGTGCTCAAACAAACCTATGATCCAAGTGCCTCCTGAAGTCCTCCCCTAAATTGAGAATTAAATCAACGATCCCTATCAAAGACTAGTAGATGGAACTATGGGAAAAAAAATCTCTTTCACATAGATATTCCATAACTCCTTGAATTTGGTTGTATATTGAATGGGTATAAAGTGAGCCAAATAGATCACCTCATTGATAAAAACTCATATTGAATTCTTATTTCCATGGACATGATGAAAACTAACCATAAAGTTCATAGATATATCATCTTGCATCCCAGTAGGGATTAGATTTGTATAAAGAGAACCTGAAGGTTTCGGGTGCACAAATTTCTCCTATTGGAATGTATACTAGTGATTGAAAAACTCATCAATGTACTGCCTCATATATCGAGGCACATGAACTTCCAATTCATATCATAAAACATCATAGTGGTTCCAGGGTGCACAACCCATTGAAATCAATGGATATCCCCCATCAAAACCATTCTTGTTTTTAACGATACAACAATGTTTTTATGATAACATAGAACCCCCTCTTTGAATAATGAACACTAGGAAAATATATCCCCATAATAAAGAGAGTCTCTAATATTATGGAATTCATAAAAAAGGTCTTGATCTTGTAGAATCATATCATGAAGATTTGGTTTCTACTGAAATCTGGCTAATGAAATCCCATCCCTTTATACTGGACTACTATATGAAACTGTGCAAAGAGAGCCATCAAATTCCACTAATCTGAAGATTCATTCACTTCCTAGGTTGGATGTTTCATTATTAATTCATCTTCAATGGCAGTCCATTTTCCCATGATATAGGTGATTTCAATGTCATAAGACTACATATACTCTACCCAACACCTATGGGGAAGATTCAAATCTTTTTGAGAGAAGATATAATAAAAGATTTTTGGGTTTGAATACACAGTAAACCTTCTTCCATAGAGGTAATTCTGCCATATTTTATCCATTTTCATCAAAACTACAGGTTCCCAGTATTGGGTAGGATAATTATTCTCATGTGTAATAAGATTATAACATCCATAATCTACCACATGATCACCCAGTATAAGAACAAAACCTATACTTGAACATGATTCATCACAAACCACCACGTAGCACTACCCAGTTTCAAAAAGAATCAATACCATCATAGTAGTCAAAAAACAATTTATTTCAAAAACATAATTTTGAAATTTGTCATTCGGTGCTAACTTCACCCATTTTTGAGTTAGTGCAGTCATTAGAGAATCCAACTTTGATAATTCTGTTCTGAAATGATGATAGTATTTAGATAAGCCCAAGAAGATCCGAATCTCGAAGATATTTCATTGTTTATCCCAACTCATAATATCCTTCACCTTCTCAGCATGTGAGGATAATCCTAGTAGGATTCCACCAAAGATTCCATAATAGATTCCAAATATATATTATCAAAATAATGGATTTCACTTTTCAAAATAAACATGTATAGAAATTTGAAAGCATATTTAAACAAAACATAATATACATTTTCAAAATGATGGAAAAGACTTTTAAAGCACAAGATTTACCATATAAGAGATGGTATATTTCTAAAATAATGGAATAAAAAAAATAGTTACCTAAAATAATTAATTTTAATTCAGTAGGAATGTAATGTAGTTTAAAAATGTTGGCATACATTTATTTCTCAAATATAAACAAGAAGCGAGTAACATGGTCATCTATGAAAATATATGATAGTATTTCTAGCTACAGTATTCTGCACACTCAGAGTGATCTCACCAATATGTGTTCACACACATCCCCTAAACACCATACTGAGGTGACTCATCACCCTCCCATTGGGGATGTTACCATTTGCCTATATCATTTAGAAAATTTTAATAGCATGGAGTGTGTCCAAATAACTCACCAAATACCTAATTTTTACTTGTTCTCTTATATAATCATTGATCGAAAATTTATTTTAAGACTACATAATAGAAAATCAAATAACATGCTTTTATTTTAATTCTAATTTTCTATTTAAAATCAAAAAATATTTTATTCAAAAACATGCCTCTTTGTGAAGATAATACTATTGGGTTTATATCAAATCATTTTAATCCATTTTCACAAGTCTAAAATCCATAAAAAACCAATTCCATCCATTTAAAAATTAATTTCAACAATTAAAATCATTAATTTAATTGAAACAAATTTCAATCAAATCCATAATTTGAATTCAATAATCGAAATTAGCCAAATTTCTATAAACACACCCCAATTCAATGGAATTAGGGGGTTTTCCAAATTTATTACCTAAACCAATTTAAATATCCATATTCAATGGAATAGGGTTTTATAAATTTAATTCAATTAAAATGTGATCAATTGAATTAGAATCAATAATTGAAATAAATAATGAAAATTAGGATTAATTGATATGGACAATCAGGACGGAACCATCTACCCCACTCCTGAAACCCAACACCTGTAATGGCACCCATAAATGAGAAAAATTGTGGGTTAGATTTCGTAACCCAACATAGAAGTAAGATCCAACACCCCAGGGAATAGATACATAAATTCCAAGATGATCCATTGAAAACCCAAATAGAGGAGAAAGAGAGAATGAAAAATAACACGGGAGAACACTTACGTGGAAATCCCACTGAAATTGTAACGATGATCCAATGATAAAAAATGGTTTTATAAGGGATACATAGGTCCAATATCAGTTTGAGAATGACTTACAGTGTGGAAGTTGAGTCTAGAGTAGAGGAAAAATAAATAACTAGCCGCACTGTCTATTAAAAAATATAATAGGGTTATTACACATGTAATACAAATACAGGTCGTGAACCTTATAATTTTCATTACTGCCAAAAAATGCATTGAAACAACTTAAATTTTTACACTTTGAATTATAAACCTTTCATTCACTCCTTAACAGTGTGAAATGATGACTAATGATGTGTACCCATCACAGAGTGAAGTTGTTCAGGACTTGTATGCAGAACCATTACACGACATGTAATTCACTACCAACCTTCATGAAAAATTCAATTCAATGGTGAGATTCTCACAAATCTCAAACTTCACCATTATAGGAATCCTCCCAATATAAACTCAAATCTTACCCCATCAATAAAAATGAAAAACCATGGAATGGTTTAAGGGGTACCTATCAGAGTTATAATAAGAAGTTACACTTCACATATATATTTGAATGTTTTTCAAGGGATTAATATTCTAGAATAGATACAATGCGGGTAGTATTGGTGATTAAATTTACTAAAAACCATAGTATATTGTTTTGATAGATGTATTAATTGTTTTGTTAGATATATTAAGAAGACTAGTGGAAACATACACTATGAAATTCACTAATTCCCACATGTGTGTAATAAATTGTTTCACAATTTCCTTGGACATTATTTATTCTTATTTAAAATTTAGATATATCATGCAACTTGAGATAAAATACACAATCTAATTCTTTATTCAGTCCTACCAGATGTGTTCTCAATGATCACCGTACGTCTTGGAACTTACAGGCTGAATAAAGAAAGATTATCTACGTGCATTATCCAATATATCTTTCTTTATCTATGGTGAGGAAGGCACATAAATCCTTGCTCAAAAAATGAATCACACCATCCTCATAGATTTGAAACACTTGTGGATTACATTCCTTTACATATTTCACCATCATCTGAGGATCCACATTATCCCTTTATGCCTCCTTAATCTTATCTTGGATTTATGGTTGGGAAATCATTTGGATAGGTAGGATTTATTCCCTATAGTTATGATTTACAAAACCATCCTTTGTATATCCATGAAGATATGGTCTTTATCAATAAACATCATAGATAGAGTAATAGGTTCTTTTTTGATAAAATCATCAAAAAAATTGTTTTCCTTCACTAGATTATAGTGAATAGAGTAATCGTAGAGTTTAATTATCTCTAACCATATCATCTTATTCCTATTGAGAACCTTTTCTGTTATAATATAAATTAGTATATTTTGATCACTATATCAGTAAAAATTCCCATCATAGATGTAGTGATGATATATTTTCATGGAAAAATCATACATTATAGCTCTTGATCATGCGTTGAGTATTTCTGCTTAAGGATATTCATCTACCATGAGGCATAGTCTATCACTTTATCATTTTTCAAGAGTACACAATCCAAGTCATTCTTTGATGTATCACTGCATATCAAAAGTATTTCTACGCATCTTGGTAGTATGAGTACTAGTTTAATCATTAACCACTTATTTATCTCATTGAATCATTCCTCATATTCATATGTCCACACATACTTTAACCTTATACATTTTAATTTATTTAGTGTGATATAAAATCATGAAATATTTCAAAAAAAAATTCGGTAGTACAATGATAATATAAGAAAACAAGTGATTTCCATGAAACTAGTGGGTATGGGCCATTCCTATATTGGCGTTTTTTTAAAGGGTTCACGTAAAATCCCTCATATATAATCACTAGTACTGTGAATGTAAGTTTTTGTTTCCAAAACTCACACATTCTGAACTTTGAATAAAATAACTTCTTCCTTAATGTTTCTAACACAATACTTATATTTTTTTGGTGTTCCAACTTTCTCTTAGGGTTAAAGATAAAATCATCAATAAGAACAACCAAAACTTTGTCACGGTAGTGTATAAAGACTATGTTGATCAAATCCCTAATGATCATAGTGTAATTAGTAAGTCCGACGGTAATAACTAGAAAATCATACTTTCCATAAATTGTACATAAAGTAGACTTCACAATATATTCCCTGTTTAACTTTAGTTGATCATATCCAAAATAAATATACACCATTGATATATATTCACCTCCTTTTAGTTCATCAGAAAAAGTCATAAATCATTGGAAGATGATAATTTTTATTTATGGTGATCTTTTTGAGTTACAAATAATCGATAAATAATGGAATTGATCCATCATTATTCTTAAAAAAGTGCCCTGATGCATGCCATGGTGATGACCTAGTGTGTATGAACTATTGGTCCAAATTCTCTTACTGATTCTTATTTAACTACACATGTTCAAAAGTGGATATCCTATATAAACATTTAGAGATAGGAGTAGATATGTGTAAGAGTTCTTATAATATATGTACCTCATGGTCTCCGTAATGTTTTGGTGACTCATTTGAAAATACATCACTATATTCCCTCTCAATGGGAATTTTCTAAATGTTGATACATTCCTTTGATCCAACCATTTGAGAAAGGTATTATTTTTTATAGGAAATAAACACCAACACCATTGATGTATTTTACAATGTATATTCAGGATGTTGGTTAAATTTGAAGAGGAGTATGGGATGGTTCAGAATTTGAAAAGATATTTACTTTTACAAATTTTTGATGTGTTATCTATATAACGAGAGCTAATCCATGTCTATTATATCATCATATTCTATGGTGGTATGTATTAAAAAATTATCAAGAATATTCTTCGCACATATGAGAATAAGAAAAGAGTATAACAAAGTGGTTTTATTGATTTCACCAATAGGTGTTTTTACAAATACATCTACTTCACGGTAATTTGGATACAATTAAATACATTTAGAAAACATTCAGGATATAAAATAATTTGTAAGAACAAAATAAAATAACAAATTTTTTATTCTTGAGTAAGTAGTATGTGTAGCTTGTATGGATTTATTTCATTTCTACACAACATCAATAGTGATGGCATAAGATTTCCCTTTCTCATGTGGCTTTGGTGGATCCTAATTATGATTACCCTCAAGTAGTCTAGGTTTTGTGCATTGGATTGCAATGTGCCACTTCACCCTAAATTTGAGGTAATTCACCATATGATGGCTATATTATTCACGTATCTCCGACATTGTTGACCTTAGTGGCCTTCTCCCCCACAAATAAATCATTTCACCATTCCTTTGAGGAAATTACCATGAAGCTTCTTCACAAATTTTTAAAATGTGAGTGGTTGAGGTTTCTTTCCACCTTTTCATCAGATCCTCCAACTTAAAATTCAATCATTCATTTCATATCTCAACATTTTGGTGATTATTCATTAAAAACAATTTACACCTTGAGAGAACATAGAAAAACATCCACAAAACTCCGAAATTCCTGAATTTCAACATCCTTTTGATGTTGGTATTTTTAACCACTAATGATTATATCTATTTTCTATCATTATTTTTATAAAACCCCAAGGCATAACCTGAATGAATTGTGATGTTTTTATCTTAATACATAAAATATTCACCTTCCTTTTTCTTCAGTGGTATAAATTCTTCATCCATATCTGTATCAAGAGTACCATGAAAATAGTTTTTATGAAATATTCTCATAATGTATTCCCACTCCTTCTCTTAAATTTCATCCTTCAGGTTTGTTTTCTTAATAAATTCCCACAATTTATTAGTCTCTACATATAAACAATATATGGCTAGGGTCACCTTCTCCATCTCATAATAATGAATCAAATAAAAAGATATTTTCTATTGAGTTGACCCACTCTTCCATTATGAGTGAATTAGAAGATCCTCTAAATATGAGTGTTCGTTTACACATAAAATATTCATTATCCAGTTTATCCCTTTTAGGTGAAAGGTGATATTCCACAATGTTCAACTTATTTTTATTATCTTAAGATATATGGTAAATAAATTTATGAAAATTTTAAATCCACATCCCAAGGAATTGGTGATGTAATTTGGGAATTAGATGCATTGTCCCTCACCCAGGTTTTTGTCCAGGTTTCTCCTAGTTCCCATAATTTTCTAAAATAGAATTTTTTTGAACAAAAAATAATTCAACAATTTCTTAATAAGTAATTAATTTAATTTTTAAATTATCTATAAGAAATATCTTGTAGGATCCCTATACTTATCATTATTCTAAAACAAAAATTTTTGGGTTCTTACATATACTAAGTCTCATGAAAAGAATTTTCCCTAATGTTCTATAATCCTAATTCCCAAATTAACTAAAAAATTATCCCATACCAACTATATAAACATTAATTTTTCTTATATGACTATTAAATCATTTTAAATACAATAAAAATAAATGTTTGGCAATCTTGGATCCAAATTTTTAGCATCTTTGGAATATTAAGATAATAAATAAATTTTTCAAATTAAAAGATAAATATTATTTATTTCCATCTTCTATGTATTCCTAGTGACCTTTACATTCTTCTTAGTACATATAATAACATGTGGATATTAATAAAAAAAATTGTTTATTTAAAATCCTAATAAGAGGATAGAAAAAGGAACAAATCAATATAACATGGGTGAGAATAATAGGAATCATCACCAAATAATAATAGTATTTCTATAATAATCATGATACAAAGAATTAAATAAAGGCATGGGATGTGGAAATACATAAAAATGAGACATCGGGTCTTAGTGGTCAAATAGAAGACATAGTTCTGAACAAAGATAACATCACATTCGTGCATAAAATATGCGAATAATCCTAACATAATCATTGTGAAAAAATATAGCATCATATTCATTCATATTGAACATTATATAATGAGATGAATCACATTACCTAATGCATTACAATGTCATATAATTCTAGGTGCATCTGTCACATCATAAATTTTACATAATCATTATTGATATATAGAACATATATTAATAATGGACATAAAATAACCCCTTAAAATAATTTTTTTTCATTTAATAAATAATACTTTTATGAATAAAAATTGGTATTCTCAAAATTTAAAAAATATTTTTTTAGAATCATTACACTTGAGTGAAGAAGAAACAATTTCAAGAGGAGTCGACATGTGATTTGGAAAGAAGATTTTTTTTGGTTATTTATATAAATAGATTAGATACATGTATATCATCAAAACGACAAAGGTACGAAAAAATAAATTATATTATAATAATTTTAGAAGAACACCCATATTGTATTTTGGCGCGATGGAGGAATAACTCAAAAAATGTAAATTGGGTTCATGAATCCCCGTAGCATATGTATGAATGTTTTATTCACATTAATATCCTAGGTAATAAAATTATATTCATTAATTTCTAAATCCCAATACTGTTCTATCTGAATTTTATTTATTATAATTTTATTATGTTTTTATGTCTATTTTTTGATTTATAAAGTTCAATTCTGTCATTTTGAGAGTGTTTTTTTGGCTTTCATGGTTGGTTTTTTAGTATAAATACATGTATGTTCATGAAAAATGAGAATAATTATATATAATTGAAATTATATGTCATTAATTATATTAAATAATTTTATCCGTTCTTATATTTCATTTGGTTATATCTTATGAAGATGACTCATTAGATAAAACATTAATGAAAATGATTTTATTTGTTTTGGGGGTTTTTACGACCATCAAGAACTTATATCTTTTTTTTAATATAATGTTTATATTATGATTCTAGAATATGAAAAAACATATATTCTAATACATAAAATATTCTTTAATCATAATAATGGTTCAATTACCAGGATTTAAGGCAGTAATGGAAAAGAAAAATGCATCAACCATGATGGTGGTAAATTGACACATTACCAGCAGAGTTTTTAGTTTTAGAATAAAATGGTGAGGTGAATAGATTTTAGGATGGATTATTCAATTAATACAATAATATTAAATTTTATAAAATATACTAGATGTATCATTCCACTTTGTGATAGATATGTGATATGAGGGTAAGAAAAGAAAGTAAATTGAGCATAAACAGAGGAGTGACAAGATACCGGAGTTTTCTAAAAGGCTGAAGATGCATGGATCCATGCATGGAGCCCCGTCGAATAACCATATCTGGTTGTTCTAGAAGAGTGGTGTTTCAGTGACACTGTTGAAGGTAGGGGATCAAGTTATCACAATGAAGGTGACGTGGAACGAGTGGGAGTGGTTCATGTCGTTTGTTTATGGGAGTTGTGATGCACGTTAGAGGGAGGGTGTTTGGGTGGATCTAGATGATTTCGACTCAGGGGATTGCCTGTGGATAGTGGGAGGGGACATTAACATTGTTGAAGGACCGGAAGAGAAGGAGGGGAGGGGTGAATTTGAGTGCCGGGCGAGCATGGTGTCTGTGTAGTGCATGGCGGGGAAAGGTCTTAGGGTTGTTGGCTTCTCAGGGGACCCTTTCACTTAGTGTAACAACCGCAGAGGGGAGAATCACAGCTGGACCATGCTGGATAGGTGTTCCGTGAACCTTCAGGCTTTTGAAGTGCTTGGGGAGGTGAAGGTTCTCCATTTGGCTAGGGGGGTTTCGGATCACTCGCTGCTGCTATTATCCTTTGGAAGGGTTGAGAGGACTCAGGAGGGCTTTCTGTTTTCCAAGTGGTGGACTGACGACCCGTCTTTCCTTGGGATGGTTATGCGGGTTTGGGGAAAGCCTTCCATGGGGCACACGTGGGTGGCGTTGCATGGTAAGTTGCAGCGGTTGAAACATGATCTCATATGGTGGGTCAGCTCTTTACCAGCATGGGATAGGGAGCTGGAGTCCCTCAAAGCAGACATAGATATGCCGGAGGTTAGTCTGGAAGGCAGGTGCGATGAGGTTGTGTATGAGGAGCTCTCGGAGAAGAAGGAGGCTTTGGCGTTGAGGTTGCTTTTCCAAGAACATAGGGAAAGGGATCAGTCAAGGGTGAGATGGCTCAGGGAGGGTGATAGAAACAAGGCCTACTACCATGCATGCTTAAGGGAGAGACGGTGGGAGGTGAAGCCCAACTTGGAGTTGGAGGACAGTTCTTTCTCGGATGAAAGGGAGGTGGTTGGGGGTCACGCGTTGGAGCATTTCAAGGATTTGTTGGCTGGTCCGAGAGGCGATGGGCATGAAGGGTTTCCCTCCGGTGATTCTCGGTTATGGGAAGCAATACCGAAGGTGGTGTCAAGACATGAGAACGAACAGTTTGAGGCCATTCCCGATGAAAGGGAGGTGTAGGCAGAAGTATGGCAGTTGAACCCGGATAGTGCTGCAGGTCCGGATGGTTTCTCTGGGTGTTTTTACAGAGGGTGCTGGGACTGTGTGAAGAATGATCTGGTGCAGGCCATTCATGACTTTTTTCGAGGGGGCGTTCTTCCTCGGGTAGCGGCGACAACTACCTTGGTCCTGTTACCTAAGTGCAAAGACCCTACCTCACTCAATCACTACCGGCCGGTTAGTATGTGTAATTTTTCATACAATGTGTTGGTGGTTGTGATCAATAGTAGGCTGTCTAATTTTCTACCAAGGTGGGTGTCGACGGAGCAGCATGGTTTTGTAAAAGGGAGGTCGATACAGGGAGCTATGGCGCTGACACAGGAGCTGATGAGGGATTTAAACATGAAGACCCGAGGAGCCAATATGGTGGTAAAGATGGATATGAGTAAAGCATATGATAGAATGGAGTGGGGATTCATGAATGGAGTCCTGCAGGGGATGGGGTTCTCGGCCTGGGCATGTGATATTTTCTTCAGATGCGTTAGTTCGCCGTGGATGGCAATGTCTTTCCTGGGGAGAATGCATGGCTTCTTCAAATCCGTCTGTGGCCTATGACAAGGGGACCTTCTATCCCCTAGCTTGCTTATACTGATGGAAGACTCTTTTAGTAGACTTATCAACAAGGGAATTGGAAGGGGGGCGATATTTCCATTCCGCAAGAAACTGGGGCGTCTCTCGGTATCTCACCTCATGTATGCGGATGATACGATTGTTTTTTTGAATGCTGGGATGAGGTCTGTGAGGGAGTTCAATGACTTACTGAAGGAATACTGTCATTGGAGCTGCCAGCTGGTGAATCGGGAGAAGAGTTGTTTTTATCTGGCGACTTCATGTGGAGAGGACATGATGGATGCGGTGAGAGCGGTGTTGGGCATGGGGAGAGGGTCCACACCGATGGAGTATCTAGGTGCGCCGGTGTCTACCGGTCGGTTGCAGAACATGGATTTTGACAGGGTTGTTGCCAAGATGCTGGCCCAGATCATGGATTGGAAAAATCACTTCCTATCCTTTGGGGGTCGGATCACCATAGTAAACAGTGTGCAGGAGACTATACTGGTGCATGCCCTTGTGGCGGTTAACATCCCCAAGGGAGTCATTAACTCCATCGACAGGGTGCTAGAGCATTTCATCTGGGATGCCTCGCGGGAGGGGAGGAGACAGTGGGCCTCATGGAGGAAAATGGCGAGACCGATCACAGAAGGAGGGATCGGGGTTCAATGCTAGGCGGATATGGTGCATGGAGTACGTGCGAAGCTGGCATGGGAAATTACGAAGGGAGAGATGTTGTGGGGAAGGTGTATGCGGGGCAGGTACAAGGATAGTGTTGCCGACCTTCCGACGAGAGGGTTTTCCATGTGGGCCGAGGTGTGTAATATAGTCCTGGTGTTGGGAAATCATGCTCAGTGGATCATCAGGGAGGGGAGGATCGGATTCTGGGATTGAAACTGGTCAGGAAGGGTGCATGCATTCCCCAGGTGTCCGGCCCTGAGGATCTCTTTTAGGGAGGCGAAGATTCACCCACTATTTTTCAGAGCGGTTCTAGATGCGGAGTCACAGAGGATCTTTGATTCGGTGGTGATTAACCGGGATAGGGATAAATGTGTTTTCACACCCTCAGTTTCGGGTAGGTTCAACATGAAAGATTTCTGGAGGAGCTCTAATGACCAGCAGACGTAGGAGTCGGGAAGCAGGGTTGAGTGGAGCAGAAGGGTCCCCTAGAAAATGAATTTTTAAACGTCGAGGATCATGCAAAAGTCCATCCCCTCGGATGAGAATATCAAACGCCTGGGTGTTAGCCTCACGTCTGGATGTCAGTGCTACAAACGGAGGAGGGAGGAGAGCATGGAGAACATTTTCCTCAAAGGAGAATGGGCTAATGTGGTTTGGAGCTTTTTGGGAACCCTCATAGGGTACTCGGGTCATGCTGATACCTGGGAGTAGTTTTCGGGCTTGTGGTTTCTGGGGGTGGTGGCAACGTGGAGGAGAAAGAGGTTCGATCAGTGCTTTACAATGCGGGGTGCTGGGTTCTGTGGGATGCGTGGAACCGATCTTGGGACGAGGGGTGTGTATCCACTGGGAGGGTGGTGGTGGCAAGGGTAAGGTGTCTACTGCTTGATCTTGTGAGAACGGAAGTTTTTGGAGAAAATGTTCCCTCTTTACGGGGGTTGATATCCCCGGGGATGAGAGGTGGTCAGGAGACTTTCAGGAGCCGGGGGTTGTGGGTTCGATGGATTCCTCCAGTGAGCGGTTTGAAGTTGAACGTCAATGGGGTGTGTGCGGGAGAGAACATGCGTGGTGGTGGGGTGCTTCGTGATGGCAGCGGTAGTGTGTTGCTGGCTTTCGCGGCACACTACGGGAGGGGGAGCTCGGTGCAAGCAGAGGCCTTGGCAGTCCTTTTAGGGATATCGTTGTGTTTGGACAAAGGCCTAGTGGTGGAGCAGATAGAGACTGACACAAAAATTATACATGACGTGTTACATGAATAGGGAACGATACCGTGGAGGATTTCTTACACTATTAGGCAGTGCAAGGCGATCATGGGGAACAATGTAAGGGGTACTCATACCTGGAGGGAAGGGAACAAAGTTGCGGAATACTTTGCTTTAATTGTTGTTCCGAGGGTTAATATGGTTTGGGTGGATAATGTGCTGCCCATTAGACCTGGGGGAGTCAATCTGATTAGGGGAGACGCACTTGGGCTACATTATTTTCACCCTCCATAGGGGGGGACTGCATTTTTTGTTGTTATGTGTGGGGTGTTATTTGAAATAAAAATCATAATTTTGGTGGTAAATTACAATTTTTCACCATTCACAGAAAACAAATATTTAAGAAAGATCCCATGGATTAAAACTAACTATTTTTTAATTTTTAGAATTAAAAAATATACTAAATTTTATGAATTGTTTTTATAAATATGATTATTTTTATTTTTATTTAAAATCTTCATTTATTCCAAAAAATACTTATTTTAAAATTATATCAAATTTTACTACACTTTGAAAAATAAATTTACGTGTCAGAAAGTTGTATAATAATTATAATAAATATATATATTAATCTATAAAACTATTTTATTGCAATAAAAATTCTTTCAAATCATTATATTATTTATAAAATTATAAATAAATAATTTTTTACCAAAATAACAACATTTAATCTATCAATTTTAAAACATTTATTTTCTTATAATATGATATGATTTTAACACATTCACACTTAAGATGGCTAAATTTTATTTATAATTTCATAAATGAGGTCACTATTCTATAAGTTTGATTAAAATTAATAATGTTCGTGTTAATATTCCGAGTGTCATGTTTTTATTCCATATGTATAAGTTACTTAATTTTTTAAATATCACTTATTTTTTTCTTTAATTTTGGGAATAATGCTTTTTATAGAGATCTATATGCTGTATATGTTTTTTATATCTTATAACAAAATTATAAGAAGGGAAGCATTACATTGATAAATTTTTGGTTCATTAAAATAATGTACTTCTAGATCATTGTTTTAATATATGTAATTTTATTATTTTGGAGTCCCAAATGCAATGAAATAAAGTGGGAATTAATGTAACGGGATTCTTGAACCCAAATCATTTTTTGGTATGTCTATCTATAATGGAATATTTAGTATGAACACTCCTATAATGTTTATTAAATACAATTTCATTATTATTACCTTTTATTTTTGGGTATATACATGTTTCTTACATCATATATAAAAAATACAATGATTTTACAAAAGAAATATTCATTCAAAAAAACATCTTTTACTATTGTTGAGTTGGTTCTTTCTCACTAATCAATGACGATGATTAAGAAAAATTTGATTTTACATTTTTCAATTGGTTACCCTAAGTTTATTAATGAAATAACGATTGATGAAATCCTTATGAAACCCATTACTTTTCATGGGTTAATTCTTGACTATGATTGTAATACGTTCTATGTGGGTGAATGATTATGTAAATATTATTATGTGATTAGTGAGACCAGAATTATAGTTCCCAACAATGAATTGTGTAATATGATGTATCTCATGATATTATGTTCTTTATGCATGTAAAAGAATATATCTAGGTTTATAATGATGTTGTTATCATTATAAACATATGTTATGAATGAACATGAAAATATATTAGTTCACAACTATGTGTGGTATTTGACCACAATGACATGATGTCTTATTTTTATATATTTTCACATTCCATGCATTATCCCTTGTTACTATCATCTTGTTGATTTTTAACCAATGATTATGATATTTTGATGATAATTATTCATAGCCTGGTTATATTGATTATTTTTATTTATTCATTTTCTTACTAGAATTTTAAATCACCCCTTTATTTGATGTATATCCTTGGGTTACTATAATTAATAAAGATATCGTGATATTTTTCATGTTAATGAAGAATATTTTAGAAAATTTTAATGTTTTATTCTATATTGGTGTGGTATGAGCCTAATTTTCCCAAGAAACTAAAACATTGGATCCTAGATTTATAATGATATTATTTGGTTTATATTTAAAATCATATAATATTCATGAAATAAGAAATAGGGTTACTATATAATCATTAATATAATTATAAGTGGTTCAATCCATAATTCATTGATTATTTTGACTATGTTTAAGGTTGGTTTATTAAGGATGGATTTGACCATGCAGACTGTAACAACATGATATTTTGGTAAAATTTTTTATTTTCAAATAAATTTAATCAATTTAAAATAATTTTTTACACATAAAAATGATTTTAGTTTGTGTTATACACAATATTGAGTTTATATTATGTTACATGCAATACTAAGTTTAAACAAAAAAATGTCATACTATAAAATTATAATTATTTAACAAGATAGTTATCACCTACCTTTTGGAATTGGGGGTATGAATATGAATAAATAAAATATAAATATACAAAGTATAAAAATGAATATAAAATTAATTCTTTAGTTAATAATTAATTATAATTGAAAAAAATAACATTTTGAAAATAAAGGAAATATTAAAAAATATTCATTTGATAAAAAATTCCTTCTAAATTTATCATTTAAAAAAAATTGATTTATTTTAATGTAATTTATTTAAATTATATATCAAATTAATTTTCTTTAATTTTTATCATTAGTATTTTCTAAAATAATATAATAACAAAACAAATTTTACTATTAAACAATTGTATTTTTTAAAAAGTATTTTTGTCAACCATTGTGCACTATTTAAAAAACAAATTTTGGAAACATTAAGAAACAATATTTTAAAAAATAATTTTACTTTTTGAAATATTTTTCTCAATATTATATTAGGTATAATTTTTTTTAAATTTTATTGATGTGTTACATTTTTTATTAAATAATGAAAAATACGAGGTTTTATTAGAGATTTTCATTTATTTTATAACATTTAATTTTTTTTAAGATCATTATAAAAGAATAAATATATCATTTATATATATATTAATTCAATTTAATTCATTGGAATAATTTTTATATTTTGTGTCTATATAAAATCTTCTTATGATTTTAAAAAATTTCTCTTTGAAAACGCTCTTTCTCATCACCTGAGCAGGGTTTATTTTTAATTAACTGTTAATATATATCATGAATAAATAATTAATAATAATTATGGAAGAGTAAAAATATTTTCTATAATCAATAACTTGAGATGGAAAATATTTTTAGAAAACCAAACCACATGAAAACAATAACTCATTTCATAATGATGGAATTCATAATGTTGGGAATATTCATTCGTTAATCAAGATATCAAGATCTTTCTTGTTGGGGCCTTGTTCTAATATATCATGATATTATCATCAAGGGAATAAAGAATGATGTCATGATATTATCATCAATCTATCTTTCTAAGACATCATTATAACACCCTGATATTTTATGAGAAATATTTGGTTTTTATTTTTTATGTTATACGCAACAACAAAGGATTATTTCACTACACCCAACATTGTCTTGGCTTGCGTTACACGCAAGAGAAACCTTCCTCGATATCCTGCATTGTATGCAATACCGAGTTTCACTAAAAAACGATTTGTTATTAAATTATTATATAAACTAGCAGTTATTAATACTAATACCCAATTTTTTAAATTTTATACATTTTAGCTTACAAAATGGACTTCATTTTCTAATTTGGAATATCGAAATTATCCTAGGGTGATTTTTTGGTATTTTTCTGAAAACTGTCAATTTTTATGAATAGTGAAAACACTGAGTTATTGGTTAAGACCGACATTTTATTTAATAATATTTTATTTAATTCATATTTTTAGGTCAAAATAGATACATAATACCTATATAAGTTCAATTTAATTCATTGGATTCTTTTTATAATATTTATAGTTATATAAAAATTTTATTGAACTTTTGACCATGTTTTACCCTATTCCTAGGAGGATTTGAAAATTTATGTAAAACATAATTTTAACACTTCGATGAGTGTAATTTAAAATATCCTAGAGAAACGGTTGATATCAGTAAGTAAAATGTGGTTCAATATGATAAAAATAATTTTTGGTGAATAATAACTTTTTACATTTTTTACCACGGTTAAAAGTAAATAGGGTAACTAAGGGTAAAACTGATTTTATTATTACCCTAAAACATGTCCTAATTATATTGGATAAGTGTAATTCGGCCAAAAACAACCTTAGGAATAATATATTACCCTTTTGGTCCACTTGGATTAAATTAGGACATTTATTATTATTTAATTCAAAGAAGAGTTAAAAGAGTTAAAATCAAAGTCTAATAAGTACAAAAAATTTAATATAGGGTTATACATCAGATAAATTAGACTATAAATATTTATTATAAATATAAATATATTTCCTACATAATGGTATTTTATTTATAATTTTTAGAGATTAAATAATTTAATTTAGTTCTGACAAAATGATGACGCAGTAATTACCTTATTAATGAAATATTAACATAATTGATATTATAAATACAAAAATAAATGTAATTTTATAATTATGATGAATTAAACTAATTTTATAGGTTAATATAACATATTAGGGTTAGTTATATGAATTTTTTTCTAAGTAATAATGCTGTTATGAATTTAACAAAACAAAATACCAAATAGTTTCAAAAATTATAAAAAAGAGTTTAAAAAAAATATTAAATTATTAATTTATATTATATTCCTAAAAAACTAAGGTTCTTCCAAAAGACTTATATAATAATAAATATGACATTTATGTACCAATTGGGGTTCTATTGGTAGTTTAGTGAAATTTTATTAACCATATAGTGTAAGAATACAAGAAGACACAGTAAAAGATAAATTATTTAACTTAGAGTTAAATCTAAATAATAAGGTTAAAATGGTACCCTAAACCTTTCTAAAACATATTTTTAGAGAGAATTTATACCCATCCCCACCCTAGCCTCGAAATAAGTCACTTTGGTGCCATTATAAACCGAATACAAATTTATTATAAAAAATCATTTTAAGTTTTTCCTAAGATGCCCCTCTCCTCCCTTATAAAACAGCATGTCCTCCCTCTCATCTTCAAAACATTTTGAACCTTAAATATTGGAATACCCTGGAAAATTACTCTTATAAGCATATATAGTTATATCATAGAGGTTATGATATTCTCAAAATACATTCTCTAGTTCCCTAAGATGATGTTTAAATGAGGCACGTCGAGGAAGAGGTAATCTCTTCTACCGATTATTCCTAGTTTATTTCTTCTTCTACTTCATCTTATTTACTTGTTTCATTATAAAGTAATTACATAAGTATCACTCATATACTTATATGTCATTATAAATACGAAACAACCCTATTTAACCTTCTATCCATCATACGGGACACGAAATCAACGCGCGTGCGTACGTACGGAATACCGTCTCCACGCCGTGGTTTAATCTGTTTTCCACCACGACCTTACATGGATGGATATAATGGTGTAAAGAATAACTATATATGATTATTATAACATTATACTGATTCTTAGATATTATATCATCAAATCCAATTCAATTCATATAATTATGGTAATGATATCATCGCTCATGCGTCCGTACGACCTACCGTCCCCACGATGTGATGCGACCCGTTCTACATGATCTTCATTGAATAATGATTATATAAATGAATTTAATGAATATATAGGATATTTATTATACTAATACCATTCTTTAAATGAAATATCTATAATCTAAAAAGTGTAATAAGAATTTATTTGACAAAACACACATAAGAACATAAAGCAATGAACACCCGAATAATAAGTAGCCATAAAATATTATTAATACATAGATACGAATATTACCATATATGATATAATAATAATTACTATAATTCTTGAATAAGTCAATGACATTATTTAAATCATTATATAGGAGTTTTGGATACATACAATGCATTTTGGACCTAAGGTAAGGGATAACTCTTCTAATATCATTCTATCCGATATTGTTTATTCGTAAGTATTTAATGGGGTCATATTTATCATCCACATCCATGTTTACTCAAAATATAATAATATTTATATCCTCATACAATTTTTTAAATCCAATTTTACCCATTGGTGAGTTTTTAGTAAAATATATGAAAGGAATCTTTTGTGGTTTTTAGTACGAGGTAATTTTTGACTTTTCCGGCCAAAGTAAGAGAGGAATGTTTTTTTAACTTATAGGACATGAATTGATTTTTATGATTTCACATAAAATTATTTCCATGAATATTTCTTCACATGTTTATAAGTTTATTTTCAATTAACTTCTTTTAGTTTAAAATTGTATGACATATTGAGAAAGGAAAAATGTTTTTGAAGTAAAAAAGGATATTTTTCTCAAGAATGGAATTCAAGTGTTTTATCAAAATTATTTTCCATATAAGATAATATAGGGTTATATTTATATCCATATTATAACATTGATTTTATTATTTTATGATGGAATTATTTTTATGAGGTCTTTTATCGTATATGGATTATGTTATGATGGCATGATGTTTAGGAATCCCATTTTTATTACATGGGTTATGCTATGATATATGATTTATGATTTTGTGGAAAACATAAGAATGGTATCATTGTGAGATGGGTGGGACATATATCTCCCTCCAATGTATTGGGTAGAGATTTATATCTCATGAGATAGACATGGCTGGAACAGTAAGTTAATCTAGATCAGTGATACATGTCTAGAACGATGAGTGAACTCTGTATAGAAATGGACCTTGTCCGCAATGATATTCTTAGCAATGAGTCTTGACTAATAAGAAATGATTTACTATAATTAAGTGTGTATGCCAGAATGTTTCTTGTTTTATGTTATGGTTATTGGGATTACATTTCACTACTATGATTTATCCCATGTCATGATATTATGATCTCTTTTTCATGATTGACATTTTCAAAATGTTATGTTCTTAAGAATATGATATGATTGATGTTTACTTAGTTTACCTTTACTGAGTATTTGAGCTCACCTTGTTGTATGTTTTCTTTTCCCCAGGTCAGGAAGAAGGGTATTATGTAGGATATGCCAAAAGGGACTCTAGATATGATGACATAATGGGGAGACAATGTAGATGATTTATGAACCAGTTGTTTATGTTTCCCAGTTTCTAAAGACACTATACTTATACGGTCCTTTCATGGTTTTGTTTTATGTTGTAATAAATATGTTACAATTCTGAAGTAATAACAATGTATGTAATGTATGGGTCATTATAGTTCATGTCAGAGGAAAGGTATAGTCAACCTGTGGGAACAAGGATGTGAAAGACTTAGTAAGAATCCCAAGGATATGTCTAAGCATCAAACACAATATTAGTGTTTTAGATATGGCCATGAATAACCTATGATAAGCCCTAATGTGTGAAATTTTGTTACTAATTATGTTGTTTTCCTGTTGTAATTAGTGTTTCTCACATTATTCTTCATGGTTTTTGTCAATGGATGGATCCCGAAAGAACCATGTTAATGCTGAATGCGTTGGGCAATGGAATGACTGTCCCCCTGAGCAAACAAAAATTTTTAGGAGCAGGAATGAAAAATATTGTAGCCATGCTAACACAACTTTCACAAGTTATGAATCATGCAGGAATTCCAAACGAGCAAAGAAAGAAGCAACATTCTATTGAATCCTTCATGGGGCAGCGTCCACCCTCATTCAGCGGGTCTACAGATCCATTAGTGGCTAAAAAATGGATCAGTACGACTAAAAAGAAATTTTTAGTCCTGGAATGTTCTAAACATGATAAATTCATCTTATTAGTATATCGTTTGGAAGGTGAAGCTGATCAATGGTGGAATATTTTCAAGAATAAAAGGAAAAGGGATGAAATTGAGTCCATGGAATGGGATGAGTTCAAGAACTTATTTTCCAATAAGTACATCCCTTGTATTCCTTAAACAACGATGGAGAAGTAGTTTCTTGATATAAAGAAAAATAATGATGAATCGATTGGTACCTAAGAAGAAAATTTTTCAAGACTTCCAAGGTACGCTTCCAGAATTATTATCCAACCTGAGAGTAATATCGATCGATTATTTAGTGGCTTAAAACCAAGTTCAAAAATGGAATTAGCCATAAGGGACTTCAATAGCTATGAGAAAATTGTTCAATGTGCTCTCAAGGTTCATATGAAGATTGGATTAACCCATCAGTCATATGGGTTTGATAAGAAGAGGAAAATAGAATTCACGGGAAAATCAAAAGACCACACTGAAAATAATATGAGTTTTACCTTATGCTCACAATGTGGAATGAAACATGGAGGGAATTGTCTTAAAGGAAAAATAAAATGTTTTATGTGTGGAAAAGAAGGTCATCGGGAAATTGAATGTCGAAATAATGGGAAGAATATGTCTTATGTTGCGAACAAAGAAACAGATACAAAAAATGCACCTCCTACACATCAATGTTACAATTGAAAGGAAATTGGGCATTATACCAATCAATGACCAAATCCAATGGTTGTTGATGAGGATCGACGTCAACAAACTCTTAAGGACACAGACAAAGGAAAGTCAAATGCAATTTCTTTCAGCGATGTGGATTACAATAATGATGTGGTGAAAGGTAAACATATCATCCAGTCTAAATTAGAAAATGTTTTATTTCATTCTGGATCCACCCACTCTTCTATTTCTGAAGAATATTCTAAGGGTATCTCCATATTACCTAAAAGATTAGATGTTGAGTTAGCTGTGACTACCCCTAATGGCATAACAGTCGCATAAAAAGTTTATAATTCTTCTCCAATTGACATTTGTGGGAAAGTGCTTCTTGAAAATCTTTTGAATCATCCTATAGTGGAATTTGATGTGATTCTTGGCATGGATTGGCTTTCTATATATGGAGCTCATATCAATTTCCATAGAAGGGAAGTCACATTTCAAAGTCTAGATCAATCAATGATCATCTATCGATGCAAGGATGAATATAACCTTCCAATGGAAATTTCGTCCATCCTATAGGTCATTAATTTTATAAATGAATGTTATTTATCTCAAATGGTTGGAGAGAAACTCACGATTAAGAATATGCCCATTTTACGAGAGTTTGATGATGCATTTACAGAGTAATTTCCAGGTTTTCCACCAAATCATGATGTTGAGTTTTCAATAGAACTCATACCAGGTGCTATTCCCATTTCAAAGACACCTTATAGAATGGACCTAATTGAGTTGTAGGAATTGAAGAAGAAACTCCCAGAGAATCTTGATAAGGGATTCATACACCCTAGTACATCACCTTGGGGAGGACCTGTTATGTTTTTTATGAACAAATATGGATCAATTAGAATCTGCATTAATTATCGAGAAATTAACAAGATCACTATCAAGAACAAATATCCTCTCCCGCACATTGATGACTTATTTTACCAACTATGCAAGGCTCAATACTTTTCCAAGATTGATCTTAGTTCAGGGTATCATCAATTAAGGGTCAAAAGGGAGGATATACCAAAGACGAATTTCCGTACGAGGTATGGACACTAAGAATTTATAGTGACACAATTTGGTATTACTAATTCCCCTGTTATCTTAATGGATCTAATGAATAGAGTCTTTGGAGACTATATTGATCAGTTTGTGTTAGTCTTTATTGACAATATTATTGTCTATACCAAGAGAAAGGAAGAACATGAAGACCACTTTAGAATTGTAGTAAAGACCTTAAGAAAGGATAAGCTTTATGAAAAATTTACCAAGTGTGAATTTTGGTTTCAAAAAATTTAATTTTTTGGTCACATAATCTCAAAAGTGGGGATATCTGTGGATCCCACAATAAAAGAGGATATTGAATGATAGTCGAGACCACCAACAGTAACTAAGATCCGAAGTTTTCATAGTTTGGGTGTATATCATCGACGTTTTGTGAAAGATTTTTCACGATTATCTAATCCAATCACCAGTTTGACATGAAAAGGAGTTATGTTTATTTGGACGGAGGAGTGTGAAGATAATTTCAAGGATTTAAAAAGAAGGTTATTCTGTGCACCTGTGCTGACACTGCCTGGTAGTGGAGAAAGGTTTGTGATATACAGCGATGCATCCAAGAATGTATTAGGGTGTGTTATCATGCAAAATGATATGTTGATAACTTATGCCTCATGAAAATTGGACATCCATGATAAAAATTACCAAACTTATGATTTGGAGTTAACGACAGTAATTTTTGTATTAATTATTTACAGGAATTATCTTTATGGTGGAAGGTGTGATATTTATACAGATCATAAAAGTTTAAAGTATATTTTCATACAAAAGGAGCTGAATATGCCCCAAAGAAGATGTTTGGAACTGATTAAGGATTACGAGTGCTCAATTCATTACCACCCTTGGAAAGCAAACAAGTTGGAAGATGCATTAAGTCGACAAGACCATGCTAGTTTATCCATGATGAGGATCACAAAAGATACAATATTTATGGATTTACCAATGATGGATCTTGGAATTTTAATTGAAGAGGAAAAATATTCTCTCTCTCAAATGAATGTTAAACCATCTATACATGTGAAAATTAAAGAGGCATAGATAGAAGGTGTAGAGTTACAATAGAAAGTGAGAAATGTTCCTGAATTCCACATTGATTGTGATTAAATAATAAGGATTAGGAATCGGGTTTGTGTTCCTCCCATCCTAGAATTAATGAAGGAAATATTGGATGAAGCTCAAAGTTCTTCATTCTCTATTCACCCTGGAAGCACGAAGATGTATATGGACCTGAAATGGTACTTCTTGGTGGGATGGCATGAAAAGAGATGTTGCTGAAGATGTATCTCGATGTATGATTTGACAACAAGTTAATGCTAAGAGGAAAAAGTCTAAGGTGATGTTAAAACTATTACCTATACCAGAATAGAAATGGGAAAACATCGCTATGGACTTTGTCACCGGACTTTCTATAACATCCAAAGGCAATAATGCTATCCGAGTTATATTTGATCGTCTTATAATGTCGGCACACTTCATTGATATTAGAGAATATTTTCATCTTGATCAACTCGCCAAGATATATGTAAAGGAAGTGGTAATATTGCATGGAATACCACTTTCCATTATATCTGATCGGGATTCGAGGTTTACCTTGAAGTCGGGAGAAGTTTTCCGTATACTCTAGATAAAAAGTTGAGTTTCAGAACTACTTATCATCCTAAGACAGACGGTCAGTCTAAGTGGACAATTCAAACTCTAGAAGACATGTTGAGAGCTTGCTCTATGGATTTCAAAGGTGGTTGGTATCAACAACTACCTTTGGTGGAATGTTCTTATAAAAATAGATTTCACTCTAGTATTTAGATTGATTCTTATGAAGCCCACTATGGAAAGAAATGTAGAACTCCAAATTGGTGGGATGAAGTTGGGGAAAGAAAGAAATTAGATCCTGATCATGTTGATGAAATTGCAGAAAAGGTCATATCTATTCAACAACACATAAGAGAAGCTCAGAATCGACGAAAATGTTATGCCGACAACTGAAGACAGGACCTAGATTTTGATGTGGGTGATAAAGTGTTCTTATGAATATCTCCATGAAAGAGAGTAATGAGATTTGGAAAGAAGGGAAAGCTGAGGCCTAGGTATAATGGTCCTTTTGAAATAATGGATCATGTTGGGATAATGGCTTACATATTGGTGCTTCCACCGAATCTCTCTCAAGTACATGATGTGTTCCATGTATCTCTCATGATAAATTACATACTCGTCCCTTCACATGTACTAAGCTCAGAAGTTGTACCCCTGGAGAAAGATCTTTCTTATTAAGAACATCCAATAGAGATTCTGGATCATAGATAAAATGTCCTATGGATCAAGACCACTAGCTTGGTGAATGTTTTATATAGGAACCACCAATTAGAAGAAGCTACATGAGAACTTGAGGATATGATGAGGGAGAGGTATCCTCTTCTGTTGGTTACGAAGTGACGAATTTCGAGGGAGAAATTGTTTTTAAGGGGGGTAGAATGTAACACCCTGAGATTTTATGAGACTTATTTTGTTTTTATGTATTATGTTATACGAAAAACCAAAAAACTATTTCACTACAAAAAACACTATTTTGGCTTGCGTTACACGCAAGAGTAACCTTTCTCGAGAGCTTGCATTGTACGCAATACTGAGTTTCACTAAACAACGATATGTTATTAAAATATTATATAAACTAACCGTTATGAATTTTAATAACCACTTTTTGAAATTTTATAAATATTATATTTCAAAATGGACATCATTTTTTGATTTGGAATATTGAAATTAGCCTAGGGTGAATTTTTTGTATTTTTCTGGAAACTTTCAATTTTTGATGAATAGTGAATACACTGAGTTATTGGTTAAAACCGACTTTTTATTTGAATAATCATTTATTCTATTTAAATTTATTTTAGGTAAAAATAGATACATAATAACTATATAAGTTCAATATAATTAATTGAAGTCATTTTGTATTAATAATAGATATATAAAAATTTTATTGAACTTTTGACCGCCTTTTACCCACCTCATTGGAGAAATTGAAAATTTACATAAAACATTATTTTACCACTTCTGTGAGTGGAATTTCAAAAATCCATGAGACATTGTTTATATCAGTAAGTAAAATGTGGTTCAATAAGATAAAAATAATTTTTGGTGAATAGTAATTTTTTAATTTTATTTACAACGGTTAAAATTAAATTGGGAAATTAAGGGTAAAAATGATATTATTATTACCCTAAAAAATGTCCTAATTCTATTGGATAAGTGTAATAAGACCAAAAATAACCTTAGGAGTAAAATATTACCCTTTAGGTTCACTTTGATTAGATTAGGACATTTATTATTATTTAATTCAATGAAGAGTTAAATGTGTTAAAATCAATGTTTAATAAGTAAAACATTTTTAATATAGGGTTACACATAAGATATATTCGACTATAAATATTCATTATAATGATAAAAATATTTCATACGTAATGGTATTTTATTTATAATTTTTAGAAATTAAATAATTTAATTTATTTATGACACAATGATGATGGAGTAATTACTTTACTACGGAAATATTAACATAATTGATATCATAAATACCCAAATAAATGTAATTTGAGACTTTTTATTAATTAAACTAATCTTCTAGGTTACTATAACATATTATGTATGGTTATATGAGTTTTTTTGAAGTAATAATGCCGTTATGGATTTAGAAAATACAAACTACCAAATAGAGTCAAAATTGACATAAAAGAATTTTTAAAACAAATATTAAATTATTAATTGATATTCTATTCCTAAAAATCTAATGTTTGGCCAAAAGACTTATATAATAATATATATGACATTAAGGAAACAATAGGGGTTCTATTGGCAGTTTATAGTATGTTTATTAACCATATAGTGTAAGAATACAAGATGTCATGGTAAAAGATAAATTATTTAACTTAGAGTTAAATCAAAATGATAAGTATAAAATGGTACCCTAAAATTTTCAAAAACATATTGGATGAGAGGATTCCAACCATACCCACCCTAGCCTCGAAATAAGTCACTTTGGAGCAATTATAAACAGTATATGAATTTATTATAAAATAATATTTTATAATTTTCTTAAGGTGCCCCTCTCATCCCTTATAAAGGGGAACCTCCTCCCTCTCCTCTTCACAAAATTTTTAGACTTCAATCATGTCCAACCCCTAAGAATTCATATTATCAAAATCCATAGTTATATCATTGAGGTTCTGGACTTCTGAAAATACCAACTCTTCTACCGATTCTTCCAAGTTTTTTTCTTCTTCTACTTCCTCTTCTTTATTTGTTTCATTATAAAGTAATAACATAAGTATCAATAATATACTAATATGTTATCAAAAATATTAAACAACCCTATTTCACCTTCTATCCATCCTACAGAAAATGAAATCACCGCGCGTGCGTACGTATGAAATAACGTCTCCACACCGTGGTGTAATCTGTTTTCCACCCCCACCTTACTTGGATGAGTATAATGGTGTAAAGAATACATATATATATGATTATTATAACATGATAATGATTACCATATATTATATCATAAACTCCAATTACATTCATATAATTATGGTAACGATATCATCGCTCGTGCGTATGTATGTCCTAACGTCTCCACGATATAATGCGACACGTTCTACATGATCTTTATTGAATAATGATTATATATATGGATTGAATGAATATATATGATATATATTATACTAATAACATTATGTAAATGATATATCTATAATCTAAAAAGTTAAATAAGAATTTATTCTACAAAACACGCATAAGAACATAAAGCAATGAACACCCAAATAACAAGTAGCAATGAAATATTATTAACAACCAGATAAGAATATGACCATATATGATTTCATAATAATTACTATGATTATGGAATAAGTTAATGAAATTATTTAAATCATTATATAATATGTTTGGATATATACAAAGCATATCGGACCTATGGTAAGGGATAACTCTTCTAATCTAATTTTATCTGAGATTGTTTATTAGTAAGTATTTACTGGGGTCCTATTTATCATCCACATACATGTTTCCTTAATATGTAATAATATTTCTATCCTCCTAAAATTTTTATATCCAATTTTATCCATTGGTGAGTTTTTAGTAAAATATATGAAAGGAATCTTTTGTCATTATTAGTACGAGGTACTTTGGACATTTCTGGCCAAAGTACGAGAAGAATGTTTTTTAAATTATACGACATGAATGAATTTTTATGATTTCAATGAACATTATTTCCATGAATCTTCCTTTAAAATTTTAGAAGTTTATTTTCAATTAACATCTTTTAGTTTAAAATTGTATGACATATTGAGAATGGAAAAATGTTTTTGAAGTAAAAAGGATATTTTCCTCAAGAATGGAATTCAAGTGTTTTATCAAAATTATTTTCCATATAATATAATATAGGTCTATTATTCTAGCCCTATTATTACATTTATTTGATTATGTTATGATGGAATTTTTTATGAGGTCCTTTATCTTATATGGATTATGTTATGATGGCATGATGTTTAAGAATACCATTTTTATTACATGGGTTATGCTATGATATATGATTTATGATTTTGTGGAACACATAATAATGGTATCATTATGAGAAAGGTGGGACCTATATCTCCCTCCAATGAATTGGGTAATGATTTATATCTCATGAGATAGACAAGGATAGAATGGTATGTTAATCCAGTTCAGTGATACAGGAATGGAAAGAGGAGTGAACTCGGTACAGAAATTGACTTTGTCTGCTATGGTAGTCTTGGAAATGAGTGTTGACTAATATGAAATGATTTTCTATGATTATGTGTGTATCCTACAATGTTTCATGTTTTATGTTATGGTTATTGGGATTACATTTCACTACTATGATTTATCTCATTTCATGATATTATGATCTCTTTTGCAGGATTAATATTTTCAAAATGTTATGTTCTTAAAAATATGATATGATTGATATTTCCTTCATTTATCCTTACTGAGAATTTGAGCTTGCCCTGTTTTATGTTTTCTTTTCCCCATGTCAAGAAGAATGGTATTAAGTAGGATATACCAAAAGGAAATCTAGATATGATGAAATAAAGGGGATACAATGTAGATGATTTATGAACCATCTGTTTATGTTTCCCAGTTTCTAAAGACACTATACCTATATGGTCCTTTCATGGTTTTGTTATATTTTGTAACAAATATGTTACAATTATGAGGTAATAACAATGTATGTAATGTATGGGTCATTATAGTTAGTATCAGAGGAATGGTATAGTCAACCTTTGGAAACTAGGATGTGAAAGCCTTAGTAAGAACCCTAAGGATATGTCTAAGCATAGAACACAATATTAGTGTTTTAGAAATGTCCATGAATAACCTATAATAATCCCTAAAGTGTGAAATTTTATTACTGATTATGTTGTTTTCCTGTTGTAATTAGTGTTTCTCACACTATTCTTCTTGGTTTTAGTCAATGGTTGGAACCCCACGGAACCGTGTTAATGATGAATTCGACAGGCAATGCAATGATTATCCCCCCTGAGGAACCAAACATTATGGGATCTCGAATAAAAGATCTTGTAGCCATGCTCACACAACATTCTCAAGCGATGAATCATGTAGAAATTCCAAAAAAAAAGAAGGAGCAACGTTATATTGAATCCTTCATGAGGAAATGTCCACCCTCATTCAGCAGGTCTACTAATCCATTAGTGGTTAATGAATGGATCAAAACCACTAAAAAGATATTTTCCAGTCCTGCAATGTTCTAAACATGATAATGTCATCTTAGCAGTATATCGTTTGGAAGGTGAAGTTGATCAATGGTGGAATCTTGTCAAGAATACAAGGCCAATGGATGAAATTGAATACATGAATGGGATGAGTTTAAGAACTAATTTTTCTGTAAGTAATTCCCTTGTATTCTTCAAACAAATATGGATAAGGAGTTTCTTGAACTAATGTAAAAGGTTGATGAATCAGTAGGTTCCTAGGAAGAAAATTTTACCAGAAATGTGATGTACGCTTTTAGAATTATTATCTAACCTGAGAGTAAGATCGATCGATTATTTAGTGGCTTAAAACCAAGTCATCGAAGGGAGTTAGCCATAAGGAAATTCAATATCTATTAGGAAATTGTTCGATGTTCTCTCAAGGTTGAGATAAAGGTTGGAGTAAACCATCTGTCATATGGGTTTTATAAGAAGAGTACAGTGGAATTCAAAGGAAAATATAAAGACCACACTAAAAAGAAGATGAGTTTTACCTTCTGATCAAAGTGCGGAGAAAAACATGGAGAGAATTGTCTTAAAGGGACAAGAAAATGTTTTATGTGTGGAAAAGAAGGTCATCAAGAAATTGACTATTGAAATAATGGGAAGAAGATGTCTAATGATGCGAACAAAGAAAGGGATACACAGAATTCACCTCGTACACTTCAATGTTTCAAGTTCAAGGGAATGGGGAATTATGCCAATAAATACCCAAATCCAAGGGTTATTGAGGATGATCGACATCAACAGACTCTTAAGGCCAAAGGCAAAGGAAAGTCACATGCAATTTCTATCGGCGATGTGGAGTATGATAACGAAGTGGTGAATTTTACACTTACCATCCACTATAATGTAGAAAATGTTTTATTTGATTATTGGTCCAACCAGTCTTTTATTTGTGAATAATTTTCTAAGGGTATCATCGTATTACCTCAAAAATTAGATGTTTAGTTAGCTGTGACAACACCTAATGGCACAACTGTCGCATCAAAAATTTATAATTCTTCTCCAATTGGTATTTCAGGGAAAGGGATTATTGAAAATCTTTTGATCCATCCTACAGTGGAATTTGACGTGATTATTGGCATGGATTGGATTTATATATATAGAGCTCATATCAATTGCAAAAAAAGGGAAGTCACATTTCATATTCCAGATCAATCAACTATCATCTATCGATGAAAGGATGAATATAACCTTCCGGTGGAAATTTCTTCCTTATTATGGGTCCTGATTCCAATAAATGAAGATTATTTATCTCAAATGGTTGGAGATAATCTCCCGATTAAGAATATTCCAATAGTATGAGAGTTTGATTATGTCTTTCCAGAGGAATTTCCAGGTATTCCACCAAATCGTGAAGTTGTGTTTTCAATAGAACTCATATCGGTTTCTATTCCCATTTCAAATACACCTTATAGAATGGCCCCAATTGAGTTGTAGGAATTGAAGAAGCAAATCCAAGAGAATATTGACAAGGGATTCATACGCCCTAGTGCATCAACTTGGGGAGAACATTTTCTATTTGTTAAGAAGAAAGATGGATCAATGAGACTCTGCATTGATTATCGAGAACTTAACAAGATCACTATCAAGAAAAAATATCCTCTCTGATGCATTGATGACTTATTTGAACAACTACACGAAGCTCAATACGTTTTCTAATATTTATCTTCATTTAGGGAATCATCAATTAAGGGTAAAAAGGGATGATATACCAAAGATGACTTTCCGTACAATTCATGAACACTATGAATTTATAGTGATGCTATTTGGTCTTACTAATGCCCCTGTAATCGTCATGGATATAATGAATAGAGTCTTTAGAGACTATCATGATCAGTTTGTGTTAGTCTTTATAGATGATATTCTTGTCTATTCAAAGAGAATGGAAGAACACGAAGATCAATTGAGAATTGTATTAATGATCCTAAGAAAGGAGAAGCTTTATGACAAATTTACCAAGGGGGGATTTTGGCTTCACAAAGGTTCATTTTTGGGTCACATAATCTCAAAAGAGGGGATATCTGTGGATCCAACAAAAAAAGATGTTATTGAAAGATGGTCAAGACCAACAACAGTAACTGAGATCTGATGTTTTCTTGGTTTGGCTAGATATTATCGATGTTTTGGGAATGATTTTTCATTATTATATAATCTACTCACTAGGTTCCCTCGAAAATGAGTTTAGTTCATTTGGACAGAGGAATGTGACTAGAATTTCATGGAGGTAAAAATAAAGTTATCCAGTGCACCTGTGCTCTCACTGCCTTGTAGTGGAGAAAGGTTTTTGATCTACAGTGATGCATCCAAGAATGGATTGGGGTGTGTTCTCATGAAAAATGATATGGTGATAGCTTATTCTTCATGACAGTTGAAAATCCATGAGAAAAATTTCCATACTCATGATTTGGAAATGCTTCGGTAATTTTTGCATTAATGATTTAGAGGCATCATCTTTATGGTGAAAGGTGTGATATTTATACTATTCATAAAAGTTTAAAGTATATTTCCACACAAAAGGAGTTTAATATTCACCAAAGTAGATGTTTTGAGATGAATAAGTATTACGAATTCTCAATTCATTACCACCCTAGGAAAGCAAACAAGGTGGCCGACACATTAAGTCATTAAGACCATGCTAGTTTATCCCTGATTAGGATCACAAAAGATCCAATATATATAGATTTACAAAGGATTGATCTTGGAATTGTAATTTAAGGGAAAAAATATTGTCTTTCTCAAATAAATGTTCAAACATCTATACATGTTAAGATTAAAGAGGCACATAAAAAAGATGTAGAGTTACAAAAGAAAGTGAGAAATGTTCCAAAATTCTACATTGATTGTGATGAAATAATAAGGATCGTGAATCTATTTTGTTTTCTTCTCATCCCAGAATTATAGAAGGAAATATTGGATGAGGCCCATAGTTCTTCATTCTCTATTCACCCTGGAATCACAAAGATGTATAGGGACCTGAAAGAGTACTTCTGGTGGGATGGAATGAAAAGAGATGTTGTTGAATATGTCTCTCAATGCTTGGTTTTTCAGAAAGTTAAATTTGAGAGACAGAAGCCTAAGTGGATGTTATAACCATTACTCATACCTGAATAGAAATGGGAAAACATCACTGTGAACATTTTCATTAGACTTTATAAAACATCCAAAGGCAATAATGCTATCTAGGTAATAGTTTATCGTCTTAAGAAGTCGGTAAACTTCATTGCTATTAGATAATATTTTTCTCTTGATCATTTTTCCAAGATATATGTAAAGTAAGTGGAAAGATTTCATGGAGTACCACTTTCCATTATATATGATTGGTATCCGAGGTTTACCTAAATGTTCTGGAGAATTGTTAAGCATACACTATATAAAGAGTGGAGTTTCAGCATTGTTTATCACCCTCAGATAAGTGGTCAGTCTGAGAGGAAAATTCAATCTCTAGAAAAAATGTTGAGATCTTGCTCTATGGATTTCAAAGGTGGTTGGGTTCAACTCCTACCTTTGGTGTAATTATCATATAATAATATCTTTCACTCCAGTACTCAGATTGCTCCTTATGAAGCCCTCTATGGAATGAAATGTAGAACTCCAACATGCTTGGATGAAGTTGGGTAAAGAAAGCTATTAGGACCTGATATAGTTGATTAAATGGAAGAAAAGGTCATATCTATTCAACAACACATAAGAGCCGCTCAGAGTCGACAAAATATTTATGCCGACAACCGAAAAAAAGTCCTAGAGTTTGAAGTGGGTGATAAAATGTTCCTACGAATATCTCCTTGGAAGTGATTAATGAGATTTGGAAAGATGGGAAAGATGAGACTTAGGTATATTTATCCTTTTGAAATATTGGATCGTGTTGGGAAGGTGGATTACCGTTTGGAGCTTTTACCGAATCTCTCTCAAGTTCATGATCTGTTCCATGTATCTCTCCTGAGAAAGTACATACCTGATCCTTCACATGTACTAAGCTCAGATGTTGTACCCCTAGAAAAAGATATTTCTTATGAAGAACAACCAATAGATATTCTTGGATCATGGTGAAAAAGTCCTACGGAAAAAGACCACTCTCTTGGTGAAAGTGTTATGGAGGAAACATCAATTAGAAGAAGCTACATTGGAACTTGAGGTTATGATGAGGGAGAGGTATCCTCATCTTTTTTTATGAAGTGATGAATTTCCAGGGTGAAATTATTTTTAAGGGGGGTAGAATGTAACACCTTGATATTTTATGAGAAATATTTTGTTTTTATGTATTATGTTATAAACAACACCAAAGGAATCATTAAATACACAAAAAACGGTCTTGGCTTGAGTTACATGCAAGATCAACCTTCCTCGATAGCTTGAGTTGTACGCAATACCGAGTTTCATTAAACTACAATATGTTATTAAAATATTATATAAACTAGCCTTTATGAATAGTAATAACCAATTTTCAAAATTTTGTAAATTTTATCATTCAAAATGGACTTCATTTTTTGATTCGGAATATATAAATTATCCTAGGTTGAATATTTGGTATTTTTCTGAAAGATTTTAATATTTGATGAATAGTGAAAACACTGAGTTATTGGTCAAAACAAAATTTTAATTTAAATAATCATTTATTTTATTTAAATTTATTTTATGTCAAAATAGATACATATTACCTATATATGTTCAATTTAATTCATTGGATTCATTTTATAATAATTTTAGATATATAACAATTTTATTGAACTTTTGACCGTCTTTTACCCACCTCCTAGGAGAATTTGGAAATTTACATAAAACATAATTTTACCGCTTCTATGAGTGGAATTTCAAAAATCCAAGAGACGTGGTTGATATCAGTAAGTAAAATGTGGTTCTGTAAGATAAAAATAATTTTTGGTGAATATTAACTTTTTACTTTTTTTACTACATTTAAAAGTAAATAGGGTAATTAAGGGTAAAAATGATATTATTATTACCATAACACATGTATTAATTCAAATGGATAAGTGTAATTTGAACAAAAATAACCTTAGGAATAACATATTATCCTTTAGGTTCACATGGATTAGATTTGGACATTTATTATTTTTTAATTCAAATAAGAGACAAAAGAGTTGAAATCAATGTTTAATAAGTAAATTTTTTTAATATAGAGTTAGATATAAGATAAATTCGACTATAAATATTAATTTTAAATATAATAAGATTTATTAAATAATGGTATTTTATTTATAATTTTTAGACATTAAATACTTTAATTTATTTACGAAAAAATGATGATGCTGTAATTACCTGATTAATGAAATATTTACATAATTGATATCATAAATACCCAGATAAATGTAATTTGAGACTTTTTATGAATTAAAATAATTTTCTAGTGTAATATAGCATATTAGGGTTGGTTAGATGAATTTTTATTGAAGTAATAATGCTGTTATGAATTTAGAAGAAAAACAAAATAATGACAAAATTGACATAAAAGTGTTTTTAAAACAAATATTAAATTATTAATTGATATTATATTCCAAAAAATATAAGGGTCGGACACAAAACTTACAATATAATATATATGACATTAATGAACCAATTGGGGTTCGATTGGTAGTTTATAGTATGTTTATTAACCATATAGTGTAAGAATACAAGAAGACACGATAAAACTTAAATTATTTAACTTAGAGTTAAATCTAAATGATAAGGTTAATATGGAACCATAAACCTGTCTAAAACATATTGGTTGAGATGATTTAGACGCATAATTACCCTAGACTCGAAATAATTTACTTTGGAGCCATTATAAACCAAATATAAATTTGTTATAAAATAATATTTTATGTTTTTTCCAAGGTGCCCCTCTCCTCCCTTATAAAAGGGCATCCTCTCCCTCTCATCCTCACAACAACTTGAGACTTCAAGATCAGACAAACCCTACAAATTCCTCTTCTCAAAATTTCTAGTTATATCATAGAGGTTCTGGCCTTCTCAAAATACCAGCTCTTGTGCCCTAAGATGATGTTTAAAAGAGGCACTTCGAAGAAGAGGTAATCTCTTCTACTGATTCTTCCATGTTTCATTCTTCTTCTAATTCATCTTCTTTATTTGTTTCATTATAAAGTAATAAATAAGTATCAATAATATAATTATATGTTTTTATAAATATGAAACAACCCTATTTCACCTTCTATCCATCCTACGGAAAATGAAATCACTGTGCGTGCGTACGTACGTAATACTGTCTCCACGTCGTGGTGTAATCTGTTTTCCGCCACCACCGTACTTGGATGAGTATAATGGTGTTAATAATAACTATATATGATTATTATAACGTGTAACTAATTATTAGATATTATATCATCAACTACAATTCCATTCATATAATTATGTGAATGATATCATCACTCATGCGTACGTACAACCTACCATTTCTACGATGTGATGCAACTTGTTCTACATGATGTTCATTGAATAATGATTATAAAAATTAATTGAATGAATATATATGATATATATTATAATAATACCATTATGTAAATTATATATCTATAATCTAAAATGTGGAATAAGAATTTATTCGACAAAACATGCATAAGAACATAAAGAATTGAACACCAGAATAACAAGTAGCAATGAAATATTATTAATAACAAGATAAGAATATGACCATATATGATATCATAAAAATTAATATGATTCCGGAATAAGTCAATGACATTATTTAAATCATTATACTGAAGTTTCGGATACACACAAAGCATATCGGACCTGAGGTAAGGGATAACTCTTCCAATCTCATTCTATCTTAGATTGTTTATTCGTAAGTATTTACTGGGGTCATATTTATTATCCACATCCATGTTTCCTCAATATGTAATAATATTTATATCCTCATAAAAAAATTTTAAATCCTATTTTACCCATTGGATAGATTTTATTAAATTATATTAATGGAATCTTTGGTCGTTTTTAGTACGAGGTACATTTAGAGTTTTCTGGCCAATGTACCCGAAGAATGTTTTTTTAACATATACGACATGAATGGATTTTTATGATTTCATAGAACATTATTTCCATGAGTCTTCCTTTAAAAATTTTCAAGTTTATTTTCAATTAACTTCTTTTAGTAAAAAATTGTATGACATATTGAGAAAAGAAAAAATATTTTTGATGTAAAAAGTATATTTTCCTCAAGAATTGAATTCAAGTGTTTTATCAATATTATTTTACATATAAGATAATATAGTGTTCTGTTTCTATCCCTAATATTAAATTTATTTGATTATGTTATGATGGAATTATTTTTATGAGGTCCTTTATCGTATATGGATTATGTTATGATTCTATGATGTTTAAGAATCCCATTTTTATTACATGGGTTATGCTATGATGTATGATTTATGATTTTGTGGCACACATAAGAATGATATCATTATGAGATGTGTGAGACCTATATCTCCATTCAATGCATTAGTTAGAGATTTATATCTCATGAGATAGACACAAATGGAAAGGTATGTTAATCCGGTTCAGTGATACATGACTTGAACGAGGAGTGAACTCTATAAAGAAATGGACTTTTTCTGCTATGATAGTCTTGGAAATGAGTCTTGAATAATATGAATTAATTTTCTATGATTATGTGTGTATGC
This sequence comes from Viscum album, assembly GCA_963277665.1. Classification (NCBI taxonomy): domain Eukaryota; kingdom Viridiplantae; phylum Streptophyta; class Magnoliopsida; order Santalales; family Viscaceae; genus Viscum; species Viscum album. Next base: position 1,202,378,103 of record OY728163.1, on the reverse strand, counting down.
CAAAAAGATTCATGTTTTATGTTATGGTTATTGGGATAAAATATTTCTACTATGATTTATCCCATTTCATGATATTATGATCTCTTTTGCAGGATTACGATTTTCAAAATGTTATGTTCTTAGGAATATGATATGATTTATATTTCCTACGTTTACCCTTACTGAGCATTTGAGCTCAACCTGTTGTATGTTTTCTTTTCCTTAGGTCAGGAATAAGGGTATTAAGTAGGATATTCCAAAAGGGACTCTAGATATGATGAAATAAAGGGGAGACAATGTAGATGATTTATGAACCAGTTGTTTATGTTTCCCAGTTTCTAAAGACACTATACCTATAGGGTCCTTTCATGGTTTTGTTATATGTTTTAATAAATATGTTACAATTATTATGTAATAACAATTTATTTAATGTATGGGTCATTATAATAATGATCTAACCATCAAGTCATCGTTCTGAGATACAATATATATATATATATATTTATATTTATAAGAATATAAAAAGAAATAACCATTATTGTTTGTCTCATGAGACCTAACAAATAATTGAGGGGATATATATTTCAAAGGGCCATCCATCACTAACACATGTTAAATTTATTCTATATAAATATATATATATTTAAGGATCAATATGATTCATCATCAATATATCTTAATAATCAATAAGTATCTGCATTGAATCAATTAATACATAATGTCAATATTTCCCTAATGAATGGGGTAAATTTCTTAATTTGTTTTCTTTTATTAATTGTATATATAATAATGAGTTTAAAAAATAGTCAACATTGATATAATTTTATATATATCTATTTCATAATATAACTCATACTTGAAAGTGAAAAATAATTTTAGAAGAATGATGTAGATTAATTTTGAACATATAATAAATAATTGTGTCTAGGATTACGTTTACACTATAAATAAATCATGGATGAAAGGACACAATAAATTTATCTGAAATAAATGGTTTTAAGTAAAATATTTTTTTAAATAGATTGTAAAATTGAAAAACATAAAAAAAACATTCCTAAAACTTTTGAAACTTTCTTTTAATGATTATGTTGTAAATCACATCTAGAACACATTTAGTAAGTTTTCATGATGATTTTTTTATTTTTTTTAAATAGTATATAAGAATGGAGATTATTATATTATATAATTATTTATGAAAATGCAGAGTAGAATATAACAATATATATAAGTAGAATGAAATCCATTTAATAAATTTTAAGATTATAATATCATTTTATTTTAATATATATAAGTGAGAAATTCCCAAAATAATGGTAATAGTTATTATTTTATAAAACCATCCATAATTTCAATAAAATATATGTAAATAGAAATTTTTATTATGATATAAAAATATGCTGACACAGAAAATGGTAAAAAGAGATTATTTTCAGAAAATTGAAAAAAATAGTAAAATTGAATTAGATGAAAACATTTAGAGTGATTATTTTTAATAATTTGAATGGAATGTGAATTTTTATAAAAATTGACCATAATTAATTATTAATGTAAAAAAAACTACATTTTTTAATCATTTTAATGTGTATGGATTTGGATGACGAATATATCCCCGACTAAAAAGGTGAAAAAAGGTTTAATATTATTATGAACATTCATTTTTTTGGTTTTGAGTTAAAAAGATATTAAGAAAGAATAATCATAGGAAAAAAATGTATATATCTATAAGAGAAGATAATATAAATGTTTTAAAATTGGAACCCCATATAATAATCCCAAATTATATTCAAGGATAATAATGGTTGATTAAACGTGATATTGAAAACCTTACAATGGATTATATATTGGTAAGATGTGATCCAAAATAAGGTATAATATAATTATTTTTACTTGTTATTTAGACTATATCCATACTAAAGCTATTATGAAAAGTAAAATATGATGTCCGTGAAGGTGATAATCCACAAGTACGCTTGGGTTAACATTTCCATTTTTCAAATGATGAAAACGAAGGATGGTATATAATGAATTATATTTAAAAAACATAATTATGTCATAAATATTAAAATATTTTTGACATTTACTTATATAATCTTCCATGTGAGGTGATCATGAAAAATGAAATATGACACTTCATAGAGGTGTTAGTCCACACATACCCGTGGTCTACAATTTTATTTTCCATTAGATGGAATGATATTGAAAATAGTTGTACCATTAATATAATAACATTTATGTATAGTAATGATAACTATTTTATTATGTTATGATAATTATATATGATTTTAAGAGTTTTAATAAAAAATATACACGAAAGATCATGGTAAGAACATATACCACATCCTTGGATCATATCCTCTGAAAAAACCTTAATAAATATTATAAAGATTTTTTTGGGAATACCATAACATATACCTTATCAATAATGGGTTTTTGCAGTTATTTATTAATATATTTGTTAGGATAAATAAGTTTTGAGAATGTGATGAAGTGAGTAGTAAAGGTTCCCTTTTATAGGTGAGAGGGTAACTTTTGTAAATACTATAGACATAAAATAAAATAAAATCATCTTCATGGGTAAGTGGAAGAAAATTGAAAAAAATCAATGATAGTTTATTTTAAGTGGAATATTCACTCAACCAATCCAATTTTGACAAGTTTTAGTGATATTTTGTGCCTTATCTCACTGTTTAATCCCATTGTTGACCCTTTTAAACGTTATCATTGTGAAACAATTCTACTATGGTGACCCTTCATTATAAATAAAAGTGAAATGGGAATTATTAAATAATTTGAATATTTTAATTATAAATATACAATCTATTTTATACGATTAAATATCAATAGATATATATAATTATTTTTAACAAAAAATGCAAAGAATGTAATGAAAAATAGTTTTTAAGAAAAATTTCATTGGAAACATTAAAATGAATTTATACCAAAAATAATTTTATGAATTAATTCCCATATTATTTTTTTTTTTTATAAATATATAAATTTATTTATATGAATTTAAAACCAAATTAGAACAAAATTTAATTTCAAATTACTTAATTGTAAAAAGGATCAAGATTTTTATATTATTAGAATAAAACATCACTTAGGTTTTAAAATTTAATATATAAGTCTCTAAATTAAAAATAATCTTTATAAATTATTTATTTTACATCATAAAATAAATTTTTTTTCTCTGTAAATATTTTTACAATATTTTATGTGATTATTATTCCATAATGATGATATAAAAGTGACGTTTATTCTAAAAACAATATTTTTCACAATACATAAAAATCAACCATATCATAAAAATATAATAAATATCATGATAATATTTTTTTCTGATATAATTATGGTCATTTTATAATTTTCCAATTGAAAAATCTATAAATATATATTTTAAATGAAAATAAAAAAAAGGATTGTTTCCTTTATTGAAATATGACTCTTTTAAACAATAAGTGTTCATAATATTATTTCATATCAATATGAGGGTTAATATATTAGTTTATAAATTGAAATATTATAGATCTTCATCTTTTAAAATCATTCAATTAAATGCACAAGACATCAAATATAACTATTTAAAAAACACTACTAAACATTGAATGATTTTAATCATATCATATTAAGAAAATAATACTATGTAAGCATATTATTTAATTATATCATTTTTATTTATTATATAATTATTCTTATTTCTCATAGTTTTTTAGTGACGTTGTTCTTGTGTTACAAGTTATTCAATATAGTATTTATTTAAATTAAAATACACACTAAAATATTAAGGTGTTATATTCTACTCCTTTACATAAATTGCATCCTCATTACATCAATTAATAATTATGTCTAAAATTATGTATTGGTTTAAGTGAGATACAATGAAATATATAATTTTAAGTAAAATTTATATGTCACTATAATATTCAAAACTAAGAAAATGATCAGACATGTTTAATAGATAATATGTTTATATGTATAAAAATTATAATTTCTAATGTGTTTCTAAATATTCCCAAATGAGTTATTTTTTAAAAATAATATATTTATGTTCCTTTTGAATTGATGGAGTATGATAAAAATACCAAAATTATTCCTTTCAACATGATATGAATGGTTTTTCACTTTTATTAATCATTTTAATTCGATTCCACTTCAATTTTCAATGTTGAATGGTTAATAGTTTCTATTCATGCATAAATATAGAAAATAAACATTTTTTGGATAATAATATCTATATATTAATGAAAAATAATTTTAGTTAAAAATAAAATCTTATGAAAATGTTTTGATAATATTGAAAAAGCATAAACCTTGATGTGATTAATTAATAAATTAGTTTCTAAAACTCTTTTAATGACACACTTAAAAATTCAATAACACTTTCACTATTAAATATTTCATTATAAACAATAATACTAGTGAAAAAAAGTAATATATAATTTATCTACTAATTCTACACTACTCAATCCCTAAATATAAGGATTATTTTAAAGTCCATGATAAGTATAAAATCATGTTTGCGATTAGATAATAACAATGAATCTTATTAGGGACCACCTGATATATTCTAATAAACACTAGATTCCCACTAGGTGTATTTATAGAAACATTCTTCCCCAGAGTGTTATGGGATAAATTAATATATTTATAAGTCGTAAAAGAGTGTGTAAATCTAGAATAAAATAAATCATCATATAACTATGAGTTTATCATCAATTTAAATATTTTCACAACCTTAATAACTCAAACTTTAGATAAGTAAATTAAATAAGAATGCCCTTTCCCATCTCCTTGACCTCTTTATGGTATAATCCCTTGATACTTACGGTAGTGAACTATCTCCATACAGATAAAGTATTAAACAATTATTTTGTATTCATGATATTAATTTTATTTGTATCCACAAATGAAAAAACTCCCATTCCAATAAAAAACACACGATGTACATTTCCAAAATTATTATATTTCAGAAAATTAACACTTCCATTTCATATTTTCCAATATTTTCCATTATATATAAATCATTTAATATTATTTTCTCATGTTACCAATTAATATTATAATACTTATATAATTCCTTCTGCACATTGATATCACTGATTACTATATAATAATACGTTTTAAATGTTTTAGAGGGTGAAACCATTCCAAATATTGTCTTAAGACATAAAATAAATAATCAATATTACTTTCCTGATTATGTACATAGTCAGTATAATTCCATTGTAATGTTTTAATTTTATATTCATACATAAAAAATTTCATCTTCTCTTGGAAAAAAATTTATAAATTTACTTTCCAAATCAATTCACTTCTCATGAGGATATCATTTTTCCAAATAATTTTTTTTAATGTGTTCCTTTGAAAACCCTCTATTTCCTCAACCTCATAATTATTTTGAATAATTAACACTATTGATGACCATCTATATTTAAATAATACACATCCAAGATAACCATTACCCTTTTATTAAATCTCACTATTTAAAATTTATTTTAATGGGGCATGATGAATTGTTTTACAAGAAATAGATTTTGAGTTCCTTTAATATAGATAGTTTTCTATTATATATGGTCTTCCAACATCATTGTATCATGATGCAATGTAATGTGTAGATCCATAGATAAATGATTATTAGTTATAGTTATCCATAATATATTTATAATCATCTTAGATATAACTTTAGTTTAGTATTCTTTCTCAAGATGGAAATAATTATGTTGATTATGGGGTTTGAAAGGGTTTATATTTCATATAATAGGCACCATATATAACAAATTTTCCATACATAACCATATTATAAAAATATGAAAATTGGGGCATAATATAAAAAATATTATATATAGGAAAAAGATATTTTACCTTTTAAGGGTTTATCATAATGCTCTTGAAAACTAGGTTCATCTAAAATATAGTTCCTAAGGTTCATACAAAAATTTCTTTGATCCCAATTTTAATAAACCCAAATCCAATTACCATGATAATGTGATTTCTATATTACATTTGTATAATATACAAGAGATATAATCTCATTTGATGAAATAGTTTAGTAGTCCTGAGAGATAAGATAAATACATGATTTCAAAATTAATTGGAAATACCAAGATTATATTTTAAACTTCATAAATAATTATTATTCCTTTTATTAAATCCAAGAGATAATTCAAAGATCCCTTATTTCCAACATGAGTTAAGGGAAGTATAATAAAATGTGATCTTAGATGCTAAAAAAATTTAAAATGATATATATCAAGAATAAATAAGGTATAAACAATAAAAAAAGAAAATATTCAATAAATGGTACGTACAATCAATAAATTAATCATGAAATAAAATCATGGATTAAAAAATCACAAGGAAAACAATTACCATTTTCATAATAATGAAATTCAAAATGTTGGACATTTTGGTTCTCAATCCATCAAAATCATGTCATCGAGGCCTTGTTCCAAGACATCATGATATTACTCTCAAGTGCTCTTTCTAAGAGATCATGATATAATCATCATTCCCTCATTTCAATATATCATGATATTACCATCATGGCCTTAATCTGAGACACTAGAAATATTTGGGATGTGATAAACAAATTATTACCCATTATTCTCTGTCTCATGAGATCTACTGATTCATAAAAGGAATATATAATTATGATCCCCACCCATCACTATAAAATTTATAATTATTTATAGAATTATTAAATTATCAACATAATTGATCATCAATATGACTTAACAAACACTAAATATCCATATTTAATCAAGTAATATGGAATGTAAATACTTCCCTAGAAAGTGGAATAATTGTTTTAATAAAACTACTCTAATTGAAACTATATATAATAACGGGTACAAAGTTTATTAAATAATTAAATTATTCTAAATATATCCATGGTATAAAATAACATGAAGGTGAAAGAAAAAGATACTGTCAAAATAATTATGGAGAGTGATAGTGAACAAATAATAAATCATTGTGTGTAAAATGAGATATAATCTATAAACTGACTAGTGATTAAAGGAGAGAATCAATTCATCATATATAATTTTGTTTTTAGTAAAGACACGTATTTTAGAAAATATGGATTATAATAGAAGTAAAACATAAAAAATTAGTAAAAAAGTTGTAACTTAATAGTCAAAATGATGTCAAAAATTACTTCTTGAAGTCATTTCATAAAATGCCAAGAATGTTTTGTTAAATAATATATGTAAAATGGTTTATAATAACGAAATATTAAAAATCAACAATTATTATCTAAGAAAATGTGATGTAGAAGATAAATATATACATAATTGAAATTAAATTTGATTCAAAACATTGAAGAAAATATTATCAATTTATATATAAATATAAATGAAAAATTCATAGAAGAATGTTAAGAGATATTAATTTACAAAAATAATAAAAAAATGGAATGGAACAAAAATAATTATTTATAGTTATGACAATATGAATATTTTTTCAGGGAAAAAAAATTAAAAATAGATTCATTCCATAGTTTTCCAAGAAAGTAAAAAATGACTTATACTTAAAATATTAATAAAATTCCTTTTAAATTTATGATAAAATGTATAATATTATATAAATTTACCATAATTAACCATTCATGTTTGTAAAACAACATTATTAAATAAAAATAAAGAATAATGATATGAAGGGAAAATAGATTCTTGAGAAAAAAGGGGAAATAGGGTCAGTGTTTCTTTGAAACATTATTTCTCTTGTTTGGAGTACCAAAGAGAGTGAAAATGTAATAATACTTTTGAACACTATAAGTAAACCATATTGGAATAAAATATATGATAATTAATATGTAAAGTTCATAAAATTACCCCAAAGTATATTTAATAATAAAAAATACCTATTAAAAGTGATATTGAAACATAAACCCTTTCCTATGATTGATTTTTGGTCGGATGTGTTCTTATGTTCTATATAATAACTTTATATTTATTATTAATATATATAAGATTAATATTTATATCTATATTAATATATTTCATTTATTTATCCTTTATTTTTACCCATTTACTCATAATTCCTTATAAAAATCAATTATTTATGTGTTAATAGTTCAATTTGTCAAACATGTTTTGATACATAGGTTCTAGTACATTAATGTTTGTCATGGTTTAATAACCTATATAATTAAAAATAATTTAACATTTATATTTAATATATATTAATCATAATTTTATAACCATCCATTTATTAGATCATTGAAAAATGAAGTATGTTCTCATGGAGGGGGATGTCTGCATATACGCATGGGTGATGTTTTCATTTTTCAGTGAATGGAATGTAATGAAGGTAGGGATTGATTTATTTTTTAAGAAAAATAATTCTTTAATAAATAAAATATATATTCATTAAATTTATTTATATAACCATCTATGTGAGGTGATTAAGAAAAATTAAATATATATCTTCATGGAGGTGTTATTACACATGCATGCAAGGGTAAAATCTTTATTTTCCACTAGATATAATGACATTATAAAATGTTAGTAAATTTAAAATAATAAAATTTAAATTTATTAAATATAATTATTTAGTTATGTAACTATTATACTATAATATTTTGAGGAGGTTCAATAAGAATAAAATTGGAAGATCTTGGTTTGAAAAAGTACATTTTCCTTCGAAAATATATTTTCAAAATTATACTATGGATTCTTGGACATTAGTTTTGGAAATAAAATAATCAATAATTCATTGGTAAATTTTCTAGGAGGGTATTTTGGAAGATCATTTTTAAGCTAATAAACATTGGATAAATGTATTTTTTAAGATATGTGGTGTCATTTTAAAAGTGAGATGGGTTATAATTTTTCAAATACTATAAAAATTAAAATAATATAACATAATTTAAAATGGAATGTGAAAGGATGATACCTAAATTTAGAAATATAGAATAAATTAAGGATTATATATACTAAAATAATCATATTCATATTGGTTTTAGTTGCATTTGAATTCTTATCTTTTAGTTTTTCCTTCTTGTTAGCCCTTTTAAACCCTGCCCTAGGGACAAACGTTTACCATGATGACTATTAATTATGATTGAAAATGAAATGGGACTTAATAAATAATTCTAATATGATTATTATAAATATTGAATCTATTCCTTAATATTCAATTTCTATAGTTGTAAAAGATTAATTTTAATAAATTTTTGAAAAATACAATGATTTTTTGAGAAATGCCTTATATATATAAATTAATTTATACAAAAATAATGTATAGAACTGCTAATAATAAAATTTATTTTTTTATAAATAATATATTATAATTATATTTCTTTTAAACATGTTCCAAAATAAATTTAACTTATAATGATTTAATGAAATAAAGGAAAAAATAATTATTTTATTAGAATAAAAAAGAATAAAGTTTTAAAATGTCACAAATATATTTATAAATTTAATTTAATATATTAAATTTATTTATTTTAAACTTTCAAAAAATTATTCTTATGTAAATAATTTTTCAAAAACATCCAGGTCATTATTATAATATATTTTCTTAATATAAAAGTGACAATATATGTGAAAATAATATTTTTCACTTTCCACTTAAAAATAAACCATTATAAAAATTATTAAAAAACCATATTCTATTTCTATGTTTATGGATCCAAAACTGACTTTTTTTAGAAAAATTAAAATTCTAAAATTAATAATATTATCTTCCAAATGAAAATAAAATAATTAGAATAGAATATTTTCTGAAAAAATGATTATTTTAAACACTTTATTTCTTACTATTATTTCATAAGAATTTGAATGATAAAATATTATTTCATACATTAAAATATTAAATATTATAATACTTTCAAGGTGGTAAATATTTTGTAGAAAACAATAAAAAAATATATATAAAAAATAACGTTTTTAAACATTGAATTATTTTATTCATATGATATAAAAAAATACTATATAAGATTCTAAATTAATGATTGCCAAATTATTTGAAAAAAAATTATTCTTTTATATTATGGCTTTTATTATCTTAGTGTTGATTGTGTTACAATATATTAAAGATAACAACTATTTAAAGGGATATATATACAAAAATCTCGAGGTGTTATTGAGGCGGATGTAAGAGTTTAAAAATTCAAAAAGAAAATTTCATGATTTGATATTATTATTTTGGGGTCCTTCAAGATGGTAGAATTTGATGAATACCATTGGATTATAAATCCTAGTTGGTGTTAAAGGAATTCAATTTTATATTGAAAATAGTGAAATATTTAGTGCTTGGAGACCACACACTGGGGAACTATCAATAGAAGGCCGAGTATAAAATGGGAATGTTCAGCCATAACTCATTGATGAGACTTTGTGTAAAGAACAGATTTAGATACCAACATATATATTTTATTGTAACTATGAGGTTAAAAAATAGGTTCTACAATCATAGATTATTTATGATTTAGTAAGGAAGTGTTTAATTTCAAAAATATCACTTTGTTGAGGGACCTTACTTTTTTAGTTTCAAATGGTGATGTTGTAGACAATATGTTTTGGAAAATAATGTTTTTAGAAGATATTTTATTTCACAATTTTTATGTCAAATAATATTATATTCATTTATTATAAATAGTTATAGAGTAAGAAAAATCATAATCACTTCACTTGTTGTGAGTATATGATGATTAGAGTGATCCAGTATAATAATATCTTAATAAAATATTAGTTTAAAGAAAATTCTATCCCAAACCATCTTTATGTTATGTGTAATTCTTCCCCAAATAATATTAAGTCCCAGATTGTCCTTGACCTATTTTAACACATTTTAAAATAGTGAATACTTATATATAAGAATTGTAATTAAACTCAGTAACAATTATTGTCCCATATTGGGGTCCATTTATGAAAAAAATCCAGGTACCTTGCCTTATTGTGCATTAAAGTTACATATAAATGTGTTAAAGATTAAATATTGAGAGAATAATGGTTTTAAATAATCACAGAGGCATAATATTGTTTAATGAATGTAAAAATAAAATAAAAATTATTTAATCAACCTTTCTCAGGGGTTGATCACCAAAGGGTCCTTCTAATATTTTGGGATTTAGGCCATATGAATCAATAATATATATGATGTCATTTAGTTTATTGTGTGTTTAATATATTTAAATTAGTTAATAACTTATTTGAAAGATCTATGTATAATATAATTATGATGGTTATATTTTTATTAAAAAACATTCCAATTATCTATATTGATCATTATAATTTGTAAAATGAAATATGAATTATAGTGGTAGATGTTTATTCTTAATTTATATCCTAATATTAATTTTACATTATTATATTAAGAAATTTATTTCCTATGTCATCATGAATCATCATTTTCAAAGAAAATTTAATCATTTATTGACCTAACAATATCACTACATAAAAAACATGAACTTGAGTTAGCCTTGTAAAATACACATTCTCTATTTGAAGCTCTATAAGTAAAAAATTATCTAATGGGTGTTGGTGTGTATAATTTTTTTTCTAACATATATTATTTTTTGTACATGAATTAATCATTTATGTATCTTATATAATATATCGATATATTTCTTTATCTGAAATGAATGAGATTTGTGGTTTATTAACCAATTTATCAATGGAATATAAAAAAATATGAATAGGTTTTGGTTTTAGGAAATTTCAGATTGTCCCCTTTCCATTATATATTTTACCTCAATAACTCCATGTCTATAACCATTTAATTAACATATCACAAAATAAATAATAAATATTATTTATGTAATAATTAAAAAATCCAATTTCAATTATATCACATTAATATGTAATTTATTAAATCAATAATAATTTTTGAAAAAATTAAATAAATATCATATAATTTAATAATCTAATTAAATATATAATTACAGTTACTAATACCATTATATAAATCTCGATCTTTAAATTAGATATTAAATCATCATCACTAGGTTATGTTATGTCTATTTTGGAAATGAAAACATCACTCCATTATTCAATTAATTAATTACATGTGATTTTTTTGATCAATTTATCCAAAATTACCAATAACCTTAAAATAAGGATAATTATATTCTAATAATTGGATTCAAATGAATCAATCAAACTTATTGACAGACTTAGTGTCTAACCCTCTCTCCTCAATTTTTTGATTCATTAAGTAAAAACCCACAGTCCAATATAAGTATCCAATAAAATATCATAACCACCACAAAGAATAGGAAAATGAATAATAATTAAAACCATTACATTAATGATAAATATATAATAAAATGCAATTCCCTTTTTGGGATGCCCTCCGGGACACATGAGCACATTAAAGTGATCCTATTTTACCTATTGAATAGTTTTAGAGGTTTTTAGATTCGATTAACTAAAATTTAGATATTAGTGAAAATATCCCATGCTCATAGTTTAGGTGCACCCTTATTACTAAAAATATGGTAACTGTGATACATGGAACTTAAGAGATCCAGGGGAATTATCAGAATTTGTTCATGTTTAATCAAACCCTAAATCCCATGAAAAAACTGTACTAGTTTCTCGGTGTTCTTATAATGGTGTCAAGAAGCTTGAGAATAGTTTCCTAAACCATATAGGTCTTCCGTTTTATCTTTTAACATCTATATTTTTTTTAATTGACATAGTCCATGCATGGTTTTTTCATCCATTATCCAAGATATAAACCTCTAAAAATATGGAATTTAACTCTTTTCTCTTGACCATTTCTATGCCTAATCACTTCCTAATCTCTATTAAGATCAAAATAAAGAAACCATGGCTTGATAAAGGATTATCTTCTTACTGCATTGATGATTTACCTTATCACATAGTAGATCTGTTTATGGTATGTAAAATTTTGGATCAAAATTTTCCTCCTATTACTAGATATCCTCTTAATCCATCTTTAACTTATTCGTATAGAAACTATTGGGATGAAAATGATGAGTACAATAGGTTTTACGAGTAATTTATCATATTTCATTTATATATAGGCTTTTGAGGACATGATATATTTAAATATAGTTTCTATTTTTAAATGTGTGTAGTTTCCTCTATTAATAATGTTTTATATATATTTTTTAAAACATAGCACACTAGGAACCTTGGTGCTTTGTGTGATGAAAATATGCATCATTAGTGAGTGTGGAACCCCTGTAGATTTTTGATTGAAAATGATAGACTATGTCCTGACATGATATGAGTGGGATTAATTTTATGCCTATAATAGTGTTACATCTCATTCTAATTACACATTCTATAATTTAGATCCCACTTGTGACTAGTTTTATACATGAAATTATTGTTTTATGTTTTGTTTCTCACATATTATTATATGGTGTAATCATGAATTAATTTTTTTAATTATTATAATCTATAATTAATCTTCTTTTCATATCCATGGTTCATTGAATATGAAATTGTATAATAATAATTAAAAGATATTTTACAAGTAGTGGATTTCCATTTGAAAATGATTTATTTAATGGTTTTGCGTTAAAGATAGAACTAATGGTTTCAAGGTGTCTGATTTTGCTCAGATTATTGTGTTGCATCTTACTAGTGTTTATTGATAATGATAATTTTTTTTATATTTTAATGCTAATTGATATGGTTTTTTAGTTTCTAGGTAAAGGTAAGGGAATGATGTAGTTTAATTACTTATCTAGGTTTTCAGCACTTTATTTGAGTGGAATATTGGTGGTGGTGGTTGGTCATAAGGTTACATGAATGTTATCTTATCATATTTTATTTTTATGTTTAGTCTTTGTATTGGTTATTTATGTCTCATGAATGTGTACTATTATTACCTTTTATCCCTATTCTGGTTTAAATTATTTTTGATATTCGTGATATTTGTTTGATTCTTTTGTTGATCTTCACTTTTTGGTAGGAAATCACTTGTGATTTGTCTTGTCATCCTGGGATGGTTCATTACAAAATGGTTTTAGAACCATTACAAATTCAATATTATGTTGAGACTTCATAGGTTTAGTTTAGGGTCTTTGTTACATAGTATTTAAGACCATTGGAATTCGGGTAGTAAATGTGGAGGGGCGCTGGCTAGCTCACATCTATGTTAGAACTAAAGATTCCATCGGTGGTTAGGGAATTTTATCAAATGTGAGCCTATTTTATAAGGTTATTTAAAATAACTTGATTTTGATTTTTTTTAAATGATCAAATTCTAATAAATATTTTTTAATTTATTTATAGAAACCATGTTTGATTTAAATTAATGTTTAATAATGTTTTAAATTTTTTTTCTTGACATTTGACTTTCAATAAGTAATTTTCAATTTATCTAATTTGATATTGTCCTTTTTTGTTTATTAGAAAATTCCACCTACACGATCTCTTCAATCTATTGGAGAGGAATATATAAGAAAATTTATATTGAATGTTCCTCAAGTAGAAACTTCCTTGGTATAAGCTATTATCCAAATTATTCAGACTCTAGGACATGATATTTTAGGAATCTTGGGATGGACTATGGATCATGGAGCAGAATTTAAAAAGTAAAATCTATATATCATTCATGTAGACATCATATCCCAATAGTCTAAAGAGTGTCTCAAAAATTTTATAGGATATTTTATTTTTTGAAAAATTAGGCGGACTCTAAGGTGAGTTATTTAACTTATATGATTAAAGGACTAAGAATGTGATGGTGGGACTCCATCATTCAGGTAAGGTTAAATGAGGATATTTCATGGAATTCATTAAAGAAAATATTCAACCAAAATATTCATCCTTATAAAATATCAGTATAAAAGTATTTAGAATTTATGAACATAGAGAATGGAATGTATTTAGTTTTTGAGTATGAAACCCATTTTTTGAAGTTAGTTCACCAAACCCCAGATCTTCCTACCAATGAATTATTCGATGATCAAAGCTATTAGATGAGATTAAGTGTTTGAATTTTTTATGAGGGTTATATAATTCTTACCAAACATTCATGTCATGGTAGTAAAATTGTCCAAGGTCAAGGAAGATATAGTGGAGAAGGAGATATTAGGTCGATCTTATGTTAGTATGGGAGATATACAAGGAATGTTTTATGAAAAAAAGGAAGAAAATTGGTGTAATGTTTTATTTATTTTTGGGAACTAGTGCCTCTTATTAGAAGAAACATGTAGTTTATTATCATTTTGGGAGTTCTGGTTATATCAAATCCCAATTATAAGGATTGAATAGTTCATTTCTCTATTGTAGAAAATCTAGTTACCTTAATCATTTATGTGAGAGAATTCCTCATGGAAGAACATCTGGATCCATATTTAATAAAGGATCATATGTTCATTATAATGTTTCAAAGGGTGGTGGATCTCATTATCATTCCAATGTGGATACATGATTAGTAATGATATCCTAGGAAGGGGCTAAGACTAATTATCTTTTTGTGGTAGAGTATGTGATAGAGGAATCTGAAGCAAGTCCTATAACTGTTATTGGTACAGTATTAATCTCATCATCTTTGGTTATAGACGTTTTTATGAGTGTATCTCATTATTTTATATCATATATGTTTATTAATGTTTTGAACTTATGTTTTGGGCTTATACCATTCATGGAGGATCTTTCCACCCCATTCGGATAGAGTAAGGAATATGGTTTCAAATTATTTGATTGTTGGGTGATGATTGATGATGTAGAAATTTGGTGGGAATTAAAAATTCTTGATAAATAAATATTTGAACTCATCATTGTAATAGTTTGGATGATTAGTGTTTAGTCCCAAATTGACAATTATGGTAACTAAGATTGATTTCTACCTCCTAATGGAGTCTATTATATCACTCAGTATGATTGGGAATCTAGATCAAGGAGTGCATGGCCTTTTTTTTTACATATGGTGAAATGATTTGATGATTATTTTTATATATTTTACTTGATTTCACTTATTATTATCATATTGGTCCAATTCAAATAGTATAAAGTGTGTACACAATGTTTTTTCATGACTATTTTTTGGGTTACCACTATAGAGACTCGTCTGGTCCACTATTGAAATGCTCCCTAGTATGTTGATGATTTGTATTCTATTATATTGAATGGAACCAGATGAGTCAATGGAGATTAAATTTTATGTTATATATCATGAGGAAAATGTATTTATTCTTCTTATAATATTATATTAGGGTTTAGATATTTTCTTTTTGATGAAATAAAATAGAATCCTCATACTTTTTCACCACTATCAAAAGCCCAATTAGGTGTCCATTAATAAAAAATAAGCATAATAAATATCATTGATGACCTATTTAATCAACTCAGAGGAGATTGATGGTTCCATAGAAATGACCTCCATTCGGGTTACCATCAGTTTAGAGCATGAGAATATTATATAACATTGAAATTGTTTAGGAGCTAGTATAGGAATTTTGAGATTCAAGTTATTCTATTTGGGCTCACTAACACCCTATATAATTTATGGATTTAATGAACTATATATATCATAAATTTATTGAATTTTTCAAAATGTTTTTGTATTATATGTACTTTTGAAATCCAAGATAGTAGAGGAGTGCATATATCATTTATATATTTTCCCTAATGACTTGTAGGGATTTCATTTTTGTGGTAATCGTTCTAAAAGTAAATTTTGTATTGAAGAAATGATGTGTGTATGGAATTTTATATTTGAGAGGGGAATCATAGTGTATCTTAAAATTATTTAGGATATAATTTCATGGGAGAAGCATATAAATGTGTTTGATATTCAGATCATCCTGGACAGCGCCAATTATCAAATGGAATTTGTTTAGGTTTTCTACAATATTCCATATATGATGAGATATTTAACCCATAAGGGTGAAAATTTTGAATGGAATAAAAATGGTTAGAGAACTTTCATTAAACTAAATAATATTATGAATTCAAATCCGGTTTTGATTTTTTCAGATCCAAGTCGGTGTATTTATTTTTTGTATTATACATTAGGTAAGGGATTGCGGCGTGTCTTGATGCTAGAAAAACAGGCGAAAGCATATAAATATCACCAACCATGACATCAGGAGAAGAAATAAATTACCCATGATATTAGATTAGAACCTATTAGGTACACTCTCAAAACATAGTGACATTATAATTTTGAGAAATTACTTATGATATACTCTAAACACAGGAGTTTGAATTATTATTTTACTCAAAGGGATCTTAAGTTGTGATAGAGAAATTATGATGTGAATCTTTATAGTTAGGTTTTTTATAATTCTTATAATATCAGAAAGTGAAATATGTCAACTTTTTTTTTGATTAAGATGTTACTGACTCAATCCTTGAGGAAATAAACTAATGTGTGGTATTTTTTGGGTCTCGACCCTAAAATAATTTTGGTAGTTAACAAGGATTACGTGTCAATGTTAATAACATTGTTGAAGGTTGAATTATAATTTCGTGATCAAATTCATCTGCAATAGAAATCAAAGACTAATTTTTAGTGTTTTAGTAAAATCATAAATTAAGATGGAAACATAGGGAGATTGGTCTAAGTATCCAATATGTGCTTCGTGTTTTTATGGAAGGTTGGTCATTCTGATATCACTAAGTTATGACTTTTTGTATACTGGACATCTGTATAGTTATTCTATGAATCCTGAATATACCAATATGTATCATAATTTGTTATTTTGGTATTTATGGTTGGTGGGGAGGAATTAAATTTAAAATTCATTGTTATGATACCTTACTTTATGAAAGATTATGGAAGAGAACCAATTAACTAAATGTTTTTTCTAAACATTACACATTCATATATAAAAGTGGGATTACACCTCAATGAACATCATCATCTCTTCTGCAAGTAATCGTAGTGGGGGGAACAAAATATTTGTGATCATTGGTCTAATTGTGAAATCATATCATTTATTTCCTATTAATGGGCTAAAGAAGGTAGTGTAACTATGATGATTTTGTGTTAGAGAAACTATGATGCTCCCTCGAGATCCTTTTAAAATTTTTATAGGAATCTTGGATTACATCTAGGTTTTGGAAATATTTTCAAGAGGTGATGGGTACGTAATTGAAGTTAACAATGACATTCCATCCTTAGATAAATGGGATGAATGAGTGACACATTCAAATCCTTAATGAAATAATTCGGTTGTCTGGGGTTGATTTTTTTGCATGATGGAAAAATAATCAACCTTTTTTCCTTTCCCTATAATAACAGTTATTAGACTGTGATTAAAATGTAACCCTTCAATGAATTTTTTGGGTATCCATTTCAATTTCCCTTGTTCTAGGCAGTGTTGTGAGAGAATTCCTTAGTTGGATTGGGTAATGTTTTTTGGCTGAGAAAAGGTACAATTGATATTGAAAAAATGAGAGACATACCTGATTCATTGTAAATCCTATGAAGACCATCATCATTTACTATTAGATTTTAATTATGGTTATTATTTATTACTTATTATTTCACCTCACATGGGACACCATGTAAAGAATCATCTTGGGATTCCCTCCAAAATAATAACCCACCCTGATCCACCAAATACACATAACATGATCCACACATAAATTGGAACACGAAATAAATAACAGAGGACCATCCATCAATTCTGAAATATGAAGATCAATTCTATAATAAAAATAATGGTGGAGATGGTAGATCAATACATACCTCAAGAATATATACAAGAAACCATAACCAACATTAAGACTATTATATGGATGAAAAGAACAAAATGAAACTATAAGGGACTATAGGATTAACCTTATCATCCCATGATTAATGTTCCATGAATTTGAAAAACATCACTATCAAAACCACATGTCAATAAACTAATATAAAGTTATGGTATTTTAATATGAAGATAATCAACAAACCTTGTTAGATATCAATCACCTAAATTGAGCAATCTGAAGAGACTGGCACACCAAAATGAGACTAAGAGTGGATTTGGATATTAGGTAGATTATTGTACAATTAATGAAGGGGGATATATAAAAATAGGTAAATAAACCCCACTATGAAATGATATATTCATATTGTAAAATATAGTTCTATGATGAACATTTACCATAATTAATGTAATCTGAAAAACCCAACACCATGGGTAAAATTATCCTATCTGGTGAATTTATGAAAAAGTGATTTTATATTTGTATTGATTTTAATCGTTAAACCATTTCCTTGTATTTTATTATCCATATATTTAGGTCATAATTTATATATTTAAATTGTAAAAGGGTCTTGTGGGTAGTTCCTAGTATAGGTTCTGCAAAATAACCCACAACGTATCCCATGCCCTCTTAACCCAAACATTAAATAATGAATCTTTAAATAGAGAGCATATATTTTATCAATGATGTTAAAATCTCCCAACTATAAGATATTTTGTGTTCTAGAAGTCACATGGAAGAATAATCCTTTGGAAACAGGTTCAACCACTCCTCCCTCACTAATGATTCACATTCCAAAGCCTCATAAGAATCTGATCTATTTGTCTAAAATACCTTTTCCAATGAAAAAGACATAAAATTAAAGACATTAATCCAAGAATAAACGATCTACAATAGTTTCATCATAATATAAATTCTTGGATCTAACTCAAAATCTCTCATACTCAGAATATGAGAGGGATCATGAGTGAATTTCATGAGTTGAGATAGGTTAAAAACATTATGGACACCTATCAATAAATCTAACAATGACAATGAATATGTAACCCACTAAAGCCTCCATGGGATGTAATAATGTCCAACATATCTCAGATATATTATACCATATTTCCCAAAGTGATATTGACTCGACCAAGGAGAGATATTCAAGAAACGTGGTCACCAATATAAAAATACAAAGGAAAATTTTATTGATCTAATTATGATTTCATCTAACTCTATGCTATGTTCAATCACTGATGCATATATTGGATACTCATCAATGTGTCTAGAATAGGACTCGGTCCCCTGAGATAGGCCTTACCCAGCTCTTCTAATCAATGAGTGTAACTTCATGGGGAACAATGAAAAATATTAATGAGATTCATTATGATTTATGAAAAATATCTAATATTTTATGAAAAAATAATCAATCCAATAAGGTTATCCCATAATCCATGAAAATCCAAGACACATAAACAAAATATATCATAATGTATTTGAATAGAATGATTTGTCTAATAGATGATATATTGATGAAAATATATACTCAACTAGATCAAAGTTACCATCGTCTCATGGAGACTCTTATAAAATTTGGATGTAAACATGGGATCCCTGTCCATGATAATTGAAAGAGAGCTATATGAAACCTTAAATTTTCTCTAATGGTAGGTGTAATTTTGTGAGGCATAACTAGAAATAGCATGATTCATATCCATCCACCAGAAATTTCATCCCATATCATAATACATCTTCATAGTTCCTAGATGAATTTCCCCCAAAGAAGTATGGTAATCATTCTACAATGATTTCCTCATAGATGATAAGATTAAAAACATATTCCAAATGTAAAGAATACAATCATAAGGTAGATACCAACAATAAACAGTTTCCCTTAAATTTAGGTTTTCCCATATTACTTTTAACTCTTCATCCTACTATTGACCCGACATAATGGACTCAAAGAGATTTGATGATAACTAAACACTTGTAAGAACCACCCAAAAATCACCCCTGAGTGTTTAGACGAATATGAGTGAAAATACCCATCAGGTTCCATTATTACTTCATAACCAAGACCACATGTAGTTTAACATTATTAATAAAAATATGTAAATTCAGTATTCATTTCAACTAATTTTCAAGAAATAGGATATATTTTTAGTCCCATGTGATGTTTACTAATTTCATGGTAGGAGTTGTTAAAAGTGATGCAAACATCGAGAAATACTTGATGAACCTCCAATATTTTCTAGCTAATCCTTGGGTGGTCTGTATATCATAGAAGATCTATGGATCATCCATAGACATGAAAATCTATATATTCATAAGATCGACTGATAGGCTATGTTTCAAAAGCACGTTCCAAAAGAACATCACTTATTCAATCTGGATATTTATTTTATATATCTCTCATAAAGACAATGACTCCTCAGGATCTCCAAAAACCAAATATAGATGGTTTTTATTCTCACACTCAAATCATGAATAAATGAAGATATTATAATAAAAATAAATGGAAAAATTGATGACATATTGTTGGAATATTGAGTTCATCAAATCCATAAAAAATATATGAGATTTATTAAGAGAAAAACAAATCACAAGATATTTATAATGGCCAAGCATACATTTAAAAGTGTTCATTGAATTATCAGACTCCAAAAACCTAATATAATGGCTACCATACCTATGGTCAATTTATTAAATCCAATTTTCCACATTAATTAATCATAAAATTCATCCATATGAGGAAAATGGTACTTATTACAATCTCTTACCTTGTTTATCATTGAATTGACTATAAAAAAACTAAGTGAACTAGCATCCATCATGGAAAAGATCATAGGGGTATTCTTATGATGAAACACTAGGAAGAAAAAAACCCCTATCCTATAGATCATCTTACTAGATATTGATTTCTTTCAGGTTAGCAGGTTCCATATAATAAGAGGTTATTAAAATCATCTATGTACCCTACACCATATTATTCATAAACACAACCTCCATGTATAAAGGAAGACTGGAGAAATAATCTGGGAAAACATCAGGGAATCCCCAAAAAAAATTTTATGATCAATAACAGAATAAATACCATTAAAATGAGGAGAAATGATAGCAAACAAACACTAGATATCATAGAGGGAAGGTCGGGCAAGACATAACCTCAGAACCCAATCTCCTCGAAACACAGTAGATCTCCCATCCGAAATAGACAATGAAACACATTGATTATAATAGTCAATCTCATAATTCATAGAAACTAGCACTTCCATAATGATTATTACATCAAAAAAGTCTAGATAAAGAAAAAAGGAAACCCAGACTAGCTCTACGTTAACCATTGAAGGAGAATATAGAAGACATTGAAATCCCTACTCTTTTTGATTTCCAATAGGGATTAATAGTTCCAAAACAATGGAAATGAGTTCCGTTGGATGTTTAATAATATAAAAAATGGGTGAATATAAATTATTTTGATTCAAAAATATCAAATGACGAAGTTTCTATAGAATAAGAAATAAAATGGTACACTTAACTATCAGTGGCCACACACACCATTTGTCTGAAACTCATCTACTAAATGAAGGTGCTTCAATATTGAGTCTTATGGATGGATCCCAATAGAATTTTATATATCTAAATTCTCCCTGATCTGGTATAGAGATATATATCCTTGAACATAACTAGGTATAGTCATAGCTTTACAGAACAACTTCAGGTGGCCTCAGAGACCCCATTCGTTGAAAATCTTCATAGGAATAAAAAACATACACCCAATGTTCCCTTCCTTTTCAGAAATAAATTATTTTAGGGGTACACTATTGAATAATAAATATGATATAAAGGACGCCAATAAATGTGAACTACCTATATCATCCCTTTGATTATAGCTCCACCGCCTTTTATTTCTCTACAGGCCACTGAAACTACAACTGGGAGGAAGAGAATAACTAGAGGAGCCAATATTTCCCTCAATAATCATCTCTTACATTTTTTCTGAATATACAATGTCAACATAGCCAGTTTGATTCCACATATATACATTCACTTAAATATATGAGAAAAACCCATGAAATTATTTCTATATTCTAAGCTGATCATTCATTATCACATCCAAATAAAAATTAACAAAATCCTTAAACAATTGGTGCATTCCGACACTAAAAACGCTCCCTACTAAAAGGATAATAACTCCATGTAACAACCCAGAAATTTATCGATGGAATTTCCCGTCTTAATAATTTTCCATAAAATATTTATATCACACAGAGAACCTAGTAGAAACATAATTCTCATAATTTTATTAGTTGTTAAATAAAATAATAATAATTCTAAATATTATAACCGGATAAAAAAGATAATAAGATAATAATAATAGGATAATTTGGATCTACATGATTCACTAGAATGACCAAAATAGTGAAAAAAATATAGAAATAAAGAATAATGTTAATAGTATATTATTCAATTTCAGATGAAAATATATAACATTTATAGAAATTATAATTGAATGAAGAATGAATGAAATGGTATATTTTTATAGAAACTATTAAACCTATACCACTGTAATAGTAACCTGACCATTGGAATAATAATCTAACAGTTGGGAATAGTGATCTGCATGTCAGAAAAGAAACCTCACATATGAAAGTATAAATAAACTTTAGGTATCTTATAAATGAAAAAATTATATAATTATATCCTTGTATAAGTAAATAAATGATTTAAAATGATAAATTTTGTATTAGAATTTTCGAAAAACGCAAATGTTCATAAAATTATTTTAATTAAAATAATTATTTAAAATAAAATTTATTTTCATTATGTAATTAATAAATTAATGTTATATTTTATAATGATTACATGATAATTTTATATAATAATAAATAATTTTTCAAATGGTCATAAAATATATTATTATATTTAAATCTATAGTTTTTGAATAATATATGATTTGACTTATAAATTTTCATTCTCATATTAGAAAGATATAGTCTAAAAATTGATTCCATATTGAATTCTACACATTTTGTAATGGTTACAGTGATTTATTTTGGATTTTTTTTTAAAATAGTTCATTCTTTGGTGGATAGTGAAATATGGTAATTTTCAGAATTCATCATTATAAGATAAATACATGAAATTTTGAGTCCTGGATGATGTTAAAACCCTTTTATTCTAATGTTCCAGAACCATTTACAACATTTATATATAGTAATCATCACTACTCAATTCCTTGACCAAAATAATAATCGAACAAATAGAATAATAAAAAAACTTATCTGCACCACAGTAAATACCACCTCCCACCACCCCTTATTCTCATTACTTATAAGATTTTTATATTATGAATATTATTTAAAATTTTCTTCATATGTTATTTTACCCTTTCCATGATCTTCTAGCCTCAATATAATACCATTTCAATTTTCTTCAAGGGATCTTTCAATGAGGTGATATTCAAGAGGAAACTTTCTCAAACCATCACTTTTAATTTCGTTTCTTATTCTTCTTTCTCCTCACCTCCATCATACAAGAAATAATAGTAAATATAGTATTATATATGGAAAGTAATTTTATTTATATAATGCATTATATTATTTCTATAACTTTTCTCATCTCCTCTTATTCAATGAAATAGAACAGTTTTCAAATTATGGTCGTGTTCAGTCACCACGGATAATGTTTTTTGGGTTTCTATTAATACTTCATGGATGGTCAATTGAACCATTATTTTGGTAAAACGTATTTTAAAATTTTTATTATAAATTATTTCAGGTTTTTGAACTAATATATATACATAAAATAAATAAAATTAAACCAGTTCATTATGATAAAAAAACTTCCAAAATAAACTGAGCATTTTTCATTAATGTTTTATAAAATGATACAAAAAAATCCATTAAAAAATATTATATACGACCATTTAAAATTATGGAATTTCATTAATACCACATTATTTAAATTATGGAATATTATTCCCCTTTAATAAGAACTTTCATAATTACACCCAAGTGAACTGACCATGAAACCATAAAATGAACACTCTTGGAACAAAGAAATTGAACAATATAACTCACCAAAATGACCATAAATAAATAAAATAAAATTTAAAACAAAATACATTTAGAATAGTTTATTAAATATGTAATTAATTAATCTAATTTAAATATCAAGTACATTAATTGTAGTTTTAGAATGTATTTATACATAAGTAAAGGGATCACTGCAAACCACTATTTTACCATTGGATTAAGCATTATTTCTATTTACCCCTATGAATTTATTCTCTCACACTATATAATTATCCAAAAATCATTGTATATGTTTCAAAAATTATCATCCTTACTTGATGGGTAAGTAAATTTGTTAAAAGGTTCCCTTCACCATTCTTCCCAATTAGAAAGCCTTATTAAAGATAACTTTTCAATTTCTAACCCATTTTCATACAGACTCCCTAAAATATTTGAAGACAACATTTTTTTCTAAAATTACTCATTTCAACATTAAAAACTATATTATTTTTTCAGGTTTTCTAAAAAATTATTCCTTTACCCTTTTTAATTCCTCTTTAATCTTCTCCAAAAAATCACACATAAGTGGCACATTTCTATGGTTACCTAACCACTATCTTTCACATTTTGAATTTAGATGGACATTTTTATTTAGGATGTATTATTTTTATTACATTTTTAACTATAAATAAATGTTTAATAACTTAATTAATATATTACAATATGATATTCCATATTGTTTTTTCTTATGATAATATTACAAATTCTATTTCATTCTATGGTTAACCATTATATTTATTCATAATGTTTGATTATTTATGTGGAACACATGTGGATGAACATGTTATGATGGGTGAAACCATATAGTAAACCAAGGTATTGGGTAATTTTTAGTCCCATGAGATATCATTTATGTGATTTGGGAGTAAACTAAATCTATAATTGGATTTTTTCCACCATGTGATATTGTCAGGGTAGTAATCCTTGACTCATGTTTATGTCATGTTGTATGTGGCCTCCACAATCCACTATTTCCATGATCATGTGATTCCATGTTATATATATTAATTTTCCATATTCGTATTCATGATATATTCATGTTTTCATTTTATTATAATCTAAAACATGTACAATTATTTATTCCCATGTTTATTTCATTATTTGGATTTTTAGCTTATCCCTTTTGTTGATATATTTCTTAGGTTATCCAACAATGTTATAGGAGTTTGAATGGAGTTAATATATTATTAAGGTTATTGAATAAAATATATTTTTATTTTAGTTTTATATTTTCTAATTGTGTACATAGTCTTCCAGAGACACTATAGTTATCGACACTTTGTTTATATTTCTTGGATAATTATGATTTAAATCATTTAATATTTTTTGTAAAAGGAAAGGGTCTCTATATTTATTCCAAGATCACTATCGATTTTTTTTAGGAATTAGGAATATAAAAAATTAGTAATAACCCTATGGATAATTCAATCACCATGAAAAACATGGTTGAAATATAGGGATCATAAGTTAGGATAAAAGTTTCATTTATACGTTATTACTTCAATGTTTATATCCTCATTAGAAAATTATTCAATATCCATCATTTAATGTAATATATATTTCATAATTAATGTTAAGAAATAAGAGAACCCATTAAAAAATTAAATGTGATACATAGTTTTATGATTTACCTAATGAAATGTAAAACTATATTGGAATGGTATCTCAAAACATTATGATACCACTAGATAAACTAGCATAATTTATAAATAATGGCTTGAATCGGGAGAAATTTACTCTTTATATTATGAAAGTACATGTTTAAATCGAATCATTTATGTGTTAAAGGACTCCTATATTAAGTGTATATTTCAATCCCCTCATCACAAAAATATGGTTTAACTTCATTAAGAATATATTCTCTATATTTCAATTCATATAAGAAGAGAAATTAATACTGGAATTCTAATTTTTTTTATGGAGAATATGATCAGTAGGGTAAACTGAACAAAAATAAAATGTCTAAGGTAGAAAATGATTTCTTCAATTTGGAAGGATTCATGTAAATATATTTCAATAAATAATCTCTCTGACCTATACATCTTAAGATAGAGAGGGAGTTCCTAAAACTAAAGAAGAATGAATATTAATCTATCATGGTGTTTGAGAGAAAATTTACAAGTATTTCCTGAAAAAAATCCAATATTGTCATGAACACAGAATGCAATGTGGATAACCTATTTAGTTGATTAAATTTGAGTTTGTGAAAAGAAATTTTGATTCGAGTCATTGATATCTATGACACAATGTTTTGATCTGTCTTAAATGTTGAGATAGAGACTGTGACTCTGAGTGGTCCTTTGTTCTTAGAGATAAAAAGAATAAATTAATCTTTAATATGTGAGGATAAATAGATAAAAACCATAATGGAAATAAAACTAAACAACCTAATGTCATTTTTTTGGGAAAAAGCATCCAAAGAACTACTTATAGGGAGCCAATAGATGATTTAAATGAGGAAGTTAGGGAAATTAGGATAATTATTGTCAAAGTTATTTAAATAATCACACTAATGTAGAAGAAGAATGGAAAGTTCAAATCAACCCTCAACCAATAGGGATTATAGTGTTTCAACTTCATGGAACATGGAAATTATGTAAGGTGATGATATCCAATGAATGTTGTATGAAATCAATGAAAAAAACTCCAAGGAGACAAGGAATACCATATACTTTACTACTACTTCATAGGAGGTCGAAATTATGGTGTAAATATTTTCAGTGGATACTCATTCAATAATAGAGAACATACTATTTCATTCTTATTCTATAAATGAATCAATATATTAAAATTTTAACATATGTAGTCCAACACCACCTTAAAATATGATGGCTGATTTATCTATGAGAGAATAAAATGCGGATGTTTTTTCATCTAAAGTATATAACTATTCCCCTCTTAATGTTTTCAGACAAAACCTCCATGCAAATATCATATTACTTCCTTTGGTGGGTTTTGATGTTATATAATTCCTGGATTGGAAATCATTATATAAATCTGACATCAACTGTTCGGAAATAGAGATCACACTTCACATCCTAAGGCTTCCTCCATTTTTTTTACATGTTTAAGGAGGACAATGAATCTTCGTCAAAATCATTAACTCAATTGTTGAAATTATTTCCTTATGAGCAAAAATATCTTTCTCAAATTATCGTGATAAAGGAGTGTATCTTTCTTGAAGACATGAACATTGTGAATGACTATAATAATGTGTTCCAGGATAAATTTACTAATATCCATATTGATTGATATTTTTATTACTCAATTGATCTTATACATAGATATTTTCTTATATTAAACACCCATACGAGGTTGGACACCATTAAGTTGGAGGTACTACAAAAGAAATTAAAAAAGAATATAGACAAAGATTTTATATTCTCAAGTTACTCATCATGTAGTGAACAAGTAATATATGTAAAGATAAATGATGGATATATGTGTCGTTGAATTTATTATCATGATTTTAAACAAAATAATGATAATGAACAAGTATCACCTACAATAGATAGATGACTTGTCTGATCAACTAAATGGGGCCATGTATTTCTCCAAGGTGGACCTTCGGTTGGGATATCACAAATTAATGGTGAGGAAGGAAGATATTTACAACACTACATTTGGAATAAGGTATGGACACTATGGTTTTATAGTGATTCCCTTCAGGGCCACTAATTTATATAAATATTCATTGATATTATGAATAGTGTATTTCGATATTATCTCGATTTTTTTTGATTTCCTTTATAGATGATATTTTAATAAAATGCTAGAGCATGGAGGAACATGAGGGTCATTTGAACACTAAAATTAAGAAAATGTGGAGGGAGTAACAATATGAAAAATAGACAAAATTTGATTTTTTATGGGATAAGTATCATTCATGGAAAATTTTATCATCATAAAATTAATATTTCTAGACCCCTATAAAAATAGGAAATTGAGTTGTGGCCCAAACTAGTAATAGTAATGGAGATATAAGGTTTCCATTGTTTAGCTGTGTATTAGTAATGATTTTTGAGTAAATTTTGATGATTATAAAACCATCTAACCAAGCCTACTTTTAAGGGATTAATGTTTTTATAGACTAATGGATTTGAGGACTACTTCAAAATGTGAAAAAGAGGCTTATCATTGCACCGGTACTCAGACTACTGACAAGTTGGTAACTATGTTTGGTATATATAAATTATTCAAATAATTTATTAGGATGTTTAGTCGTAAAAAATAATAATTTTATAGCCAACATATCAAGTTAGTTGAATTTTCATGATAAAAACTATCCCACACATGATATAGAGTTTTCGATTTTGAGATTCACATTGATTGTTTTTTCTATATTGTATCTATGGGGGGAAGTGTGAAATATATGATAATTATAATAAAATAAAAAATATAATCACACAAAAAGATAATAATATGATCCTATGGATATCATTAGAGTCATCAAGGATTCTGACATCCCAATTCACTACCGTCCTGGAAAATCAAACAAATTGACGAATGAATTAAGTAGAAGTGGTCATATACCTTTATCAGTGATGCAAATTGATATTGTTCCAATATTAATTTAATTAAAAATTATAGAAATGGGAATCATAAAAGGAAGGATAATATCCATTTATTTGTTAATATGTTTATCAAACATCCTATATAGAGAAGATAAAGGATTCACAAAGAGATGATGAGTAAATTCTAAAGAAGGTTGAAGGTAACAAAAGTGTGAAATCCTAAAATTTCAAAATTCATGAGGAAGAATTCTTATGATTTGGTTTATGACTATTTATAACATAATGTTATTATATAAATAGGGAGATTATAAATGGCGCACATAGCTTGACCTTCTCTATCCAGCAAAAGAGAACAAAGATGCATCCTGTCCTCTGAGAGAACTATTGGAAGGATAAGATAAATATGGATATTGATGAAGATGCATCAAAGTGTCTAATATTAATTCAATTAAAAGATGAAATTTTAAGTCTATGGGGATGGTAAAAACTTTTCCCATGAAAACATGGAAATGGAAAAATACCACTATGAAATTTTTTATTGGACTTCTAGAGGCATATAGTGAAAATAAAGAAATATTGGCCAGCGTGGATCATCTTACAAATATTGATCACATTATTCAAATTCAAGAGGAATTATCACTCAAACAACATGCATATATATACATTAAATAATTATTAGGAATCATAGAAATATGTTATTGAATATATCTGAACCTGATCCGATATTTTCCTCCATGTTCTTGAAAAGTATCCAACATGACCTGAATTCTAATTAAAAATTTAATACATATTATAATCACCGAATGGAGGGATAATTTGAGTGGTAAATTCATATAAATTAATACATACTGAGATCATTCTCAATGGACATCAAAGGAGGATAGGATTAACATCTTCTACTGGTTTATTTATTTCACAACAATTGTTTTCACACAAGTATCCAAATGACTCCCTATTAATCACTTTATGGTAACTTATGTATAATACCTACATGGTGTGATTACGTTGGTGTATGTAAGATGATAGGGCATAAAATATCCAAGTAAGTGTAAAAAATGTTAATACTATTCAATACTATATTCACGATTCGCAAAGTCAAAAAAAGTGATATTCCAATAATCATTGATGAGAATTTGAGATTGAGGTTGGGGAAAATGTATCCCTCTTTATATATATATATATGGATGAGAGTCATGAGATTTTGAATGAAAGGAAATTTAAGTACATGTTACACCAACCTCTTTGATATTATTCTTCTTTTTAGATTTGTGCCTTATTTACTAGTAATTTCACCGACCATGTCTCATGTTCATTATGTATTCTGCATAACCCCTTGAGAACTTACATAATAAATCCCTCACATATACTAAAATAATAGGTGGCACATCAGGAAAATAATCTCTTTTATGAAGAGAAGATGGTGAAGATTTTGGACCACAGAGACATGGATCTACGTAATAAGACCACTCACCTGGTCAAGTTACTATGTAGATGCCATAAACATGAAGTGGTAAAATGAGAACCCGATGAAGTAATTATGGAGAAATACTCTCAAGTATTTTCATGTTTGTATGTAAAATGAAATTTTGAGGGTGAAATTTCATAAGAGGGGAATAATTTAATGACTATGAATTTTATCTATAGAATCTCCCTTTTTATAATTATGTTATAAAACAAATATATATAATAGAAAAAACAATAAAAAAGGTTTTAATAAATTATTAATGAATATTTAGTCTGTAAATAAACCAAAATTGTTCCAAATATTTCATTAAAAAAATAAAGGGAAATTAAGATAATAAAAATAAGAAAATATGAATTTGCTTCATCAACTTAAATAACTACAATCATGGAAAAACTATAGAAATAAAAAAAATGTTAATAACATAATATTAAATGTTATGATTAAAATATACATCATTGACATAATGTACAAGTGAATGAATATTGAATTAAATAAAATGAATTTATTAAAATTATGGAACCATTATAATTTTAATAGTAACATGTTCATTGAAATAATAATACAACAATTAGGAATATTAATCAGGCTATTAGAATAGTTTCATCACATATGAATACAAAATTGAAATTTAGGATTGTTACAAATAAAAATAGCATATAATTATATCTTGTTATAATTAAATAAATATTGAAAAATGATAAATTAGGTATCAATATTTTTATAGAATGTAAATGTTTTTTTAAAATTTAGTACTTTATATAATGAATTAAAATAAAATTTATTTTGAAAACATGGAATTATAAATAATCATTATATTTCATTGTGATTAAATGATAATATTATGAGACCTTAAATAAATTATCAAAGGGATATGAAATTTTATATAATATTAAAATGGGTATTTTTGAATAGATTATGAAGTTAATTAAAATTAAATTTCCCATATTTTGAAAATTATGTTCATAAAATTTATTCATTTTAAGAAATCTACATGTTAACAATTTTTTTTTGATTTTTTATTTTTCTAAATTAGTTGAATTTTTGTTGAATAGTATGTACTGTAATTTTCATTATTTAACAATACAAGCTAAATAAATTAATTTTTATGTGATTGATATTGTGATATCCCATTGGTTTGACATATCCTGGACCATTAATGGTACTTATTCATAATAATCAACATTATTTATAGTCTTGAGCCAGAAATAATAAATTAATGCACATAATTATAAAAAACACCCCTCTCCCCTACATATACCACCCCTCCCCACCCATAATCCTCAAATAAAACAATCCTTGTAGCATTTAAACATTATTCCCAATTCCCTTACCAAGCCTCTTATCCATGTCCATTAGCTAATGGTTTCAAAAAAATTATAATTTCATGTTTATTAAGGGGTCCTTCAAAAAGGTGAAATTCAAGAGGTAACTATCTCAAACAATCCCTTTTAATTTAATTTATTATTATACCATCTCCTCACCTCCTTCATCCATAAAATAATAACGAATACAGTATCATATATATACTATAAATCTATATTTCTAATTAAATATCTACTATTGACATATTTTCTCATCTCATATCATTATATGAAACAAAACCCTTGTCCAAATTATGGCGGTTTACCATAACCATTGATAATGATTTATTGTTTTCTATTTCACATTCAAGGATGTTCATAAAATCATTATTATAGTTATAATGTATTTTTAAATATATATTATATATTATTTTATATTTTATAACATTTATATAATATAAGACATCATTATGATCATCAAAAAACATCCAATATAAACCAATCATTTATTATTAACATGTTATGAACTTAATCAGTAATGTACTAGAAAAAAATGATATTTGGGATAATTAAAACTTACTGATGTGAATTAATAACAGGGAGTATCATTTTTGCAATAATATTATCATTAAACAATAACTTTCATAATTATACACAATTTAAAAGAATACGAAACTATAAAACAAACACATCAGGAAGGATGTAATTGAACATTATAACTCATAAAAATTACCATTAATGAATATAATCAGTTTATAATAAATAATATTCATATATAGGTGGTTATAAATTATGTAACTAATGAATATAATTTTTTTATCTAGGGAATTAAGTGCAACAAGAAAACACATTCAGAACTAAGGTAAGGGTTCTCTCAAACCCTCCATTTTTTACATTTTGGTTTCAATTTATTTCTATTAATCCAAATTTATTTATTCATTATTAATATATACATCTCTAAGATTATATTTATTTGTTCAAAACATATTCATCTTTATTTAATGAGGAAATAGCTGCTTTAAAATGTTCCCTCCTCAGTTTCTCCTGATATGCGATATCGATTAAAGGGAATTTCATCATTTCATACCGATTTTCAAGTACACTCCATAAAAAAATTTAGGTCACCAATATTTTTTTAGAATAACAATTTTTATAATTTTAAACGTTATTTTTTCATTTTTGGTTTTATAAAAATAATTATCCTTCAATGATTTTTAAATAAACATTAATGTTTTTCGAAAAATTGCACTAAAGTGCAACATTTCTTATGTTACATAACCATAATCTTTCATGTTTTCAATTTAGTTGGACATTATTATTAAAGTTATATTTTTATTATTTATTTATTAATTACTCTATATTATTTAATACCTTATTTCTTGGATTTTATTATGACACTCTATTTGTTTATTCCTTACAATATGATTATGAAACCCATTCTGTTCTACGGTTAACCATTATGTTTATTCTATATCATTTCTTATTAATGTGGGAAAAATATTCTTAAATTTGTTATCAAACATATTACAAGATAGAGCTCTAATGAATTGGGTATTTTATATTTTCATGAGACATAATGTATGGGATTAGGTAGTGAACCTAATCCATTAATAGACTTTGTCCACCATGTGATACTATCTTGGCAGCTAGCATTGAATCATATTTATATAATTGTGTATATTCTATAAATGTTGATATATTTCTATTTTCATTTAATTACATTTAATATAAGTTATTCTTCTATATTTTTATTCATGGGATATTCCTTTTCTATTATCATGTTATTCCCTTCTAACTAATGTACTATGCTTCATTTCCTTTATTATTCCCTTATTGGGTTTTTTAGACCATCCTTTTTGTATATGTATTCCACAGGTTATATTATAAATTTATCAAAGATCAATGGGATTTAGGATCCCATTATAATATTAAATAGAATAAAATTTTAATTTATTTTAATGTTTTCTAATTATGTACCTTATCATTAAAAGACACTATAATTTTTAATACTTTTTTGTATCTCATGTAAAATATTCCTTAAAATAATGCAATGTTATGTATAAAAGGCTCGGTTCACTATACTACAGAAACAATTCCATTTGCAGAGACACATTGAATTAATTTGGAAAAAATAGATTATTGGAGACCATCCTATACAAGTCCACATGTCAATCTTCATGTACCATATAATCCCACCATTATGTGCTTGGATCATAGATTATGAAGATTGTTCACTTTACCTAGATAACCCTAGGTGTGTCCAAGATGTTTAAGACCTAATCCATATTTTATATTCATTCCTCTACTTGATGGAGCTAATTTTCCCACATAAAGGGTTGGGGAATCACATGGATGATCTCTTGAGCTTGGTATCTATATCAACCATCCCATAGATGTTCTATAACAACTGTATTCTGAACACATGGTATGTTATATTCCATGAAACTAACTACTCAAACAATATCCTCTATAGGATTCAAAACAATGGGATAATTCACCAAAGGACCATATGTTGCAAACTCCAATGGGACTCATGCAAGACATCTCAAAGAAATGAATATACGCGCCAAAAATTGACAACAACAATCAATTTACAAGAAAATATCAATCTAATCTGGAAACCAAAATTAGAGAATGAACTTATGATTGAAGCACAACATTGGAGATACACATTTAATCATACTGTGGTAACTTAATGCTCATCTTTGAATGAGTTGTTTAGGAATTCACTAAATTCTATATCTAATGTCCAAAAACATAAATCTCTTGATTACATGATGTCCCTTGACCAAGAAACTTGATTAAAAAACACATTTGATAATAATTTATATTTAACTAACCTAGGATACCCTAAAAAATCAGAACCTAATAAAATCCACAACATACCCACAATATGATCCCAAACCAAGAGTAATAAATAATAAGAGAAGTCCCTTACCTCAATTCCCACATCCTAGGAAGAGTTTGATAAGAAAAAGGTTGATAAAGAGGATTTATCGATGCATACCTAAAGAAAAAATGAGCCATGACACAATAATCATGAATATCATCCTCTAAACAATAAGAACATTATGGGTCAAGAATAAATTATCTATGAAACATTATTATAACATGATCAAATATACATGTATGTATCCAACACCATTGAAAAAACTAAAGGGATGTAAGGAAATGGAAGTAGAAGGAACACCTACTAAGAGGGAAGAAACTAACCATGCTGGAGATCAAAAATGCCAAATGATGAAATCTCGAGAGACTGGAAATCCAAAAAATACCTTGGGGAGATATAGTGTTCGAGGGAGACGACAGTATAATGAATAAAGTGGGAATTATGATAGAAGAAATAAAATCCACTAGGTTTGAGGGATTTATATCATACATAAATGTTTTACAATGTTAATCAACTATAATTTACATACACTGAAAAAATATTTCCCATCCTGTTAAATTATCCCGAGAAATGAATTTATGATTTAAATAAGAATTTAAAACTTATAATTATTTCATGCGATAAACCATTTTCACAGCTTGTCTAATTAATTGATTTACACTATTATTTAGACATTAACAATGTAAATTCTCTCTATATAAATCTCCCATCCTAGGTTCTACAAAAATTCCCAAAACATCTTCTACACCCTCCAAACAATAAATAAAAATCCTAAAACAGTAAATATATATTGTACCATTTAAAGAAGATATTACACACAATTGACTGGGTAAGTAGGATATCTTCATACTAAGGATTTTTTGTTCAATTATTCACGAAGTGGATCTTTTCCAAACCTTATAGACCATAACTAGGTCATTGTACTCCCTGGTCTCTAACCTGAGTGACTAATCACCTATTTGGGTACCCCATTTCCCAAGTCAATGAAGTTAGTTACCACTAGACTAATTTACAAGAGATATATTCCTTGAACTCCTATTTAATATCAATGGTGGGATGAATACTCAATCCTTTTACATGGTTCCCATGTTTCCATCACTTACCCCATTAATAATCAAGATTCACGCTACAAGATTTTCATACTAGGCAAATAAGCATCAGTTTTGATAGATATTGACCATGTTAGAATATCATATGTTTAACTTGTGTTGAGATCCACTACTGGGTTTCCTCAAACTCCTTGACTTGTGATTATCCTCTTAGTCTCTGAAAATTATTTTAGTTAAGATTACCCCCTTTGATTACTTATATTCTATAAGTGAAGGTCTTACACCTTGTTTCCTCATATTTATTGTTTCAAGTCTCTTGTCATTATATCATTAAATATCTTGAGTCAAGATACACATATATATTATATAAATTCATTAATATGACTCATATATTTTTTAGACATCAATGTGATTCTCAATTTATAAGTCACCCAAAACACTCCTACAAAAAGTACATTTAACACTTCTAGAATTGTCCATTACTAGCACAAAAAATTCACTAACTATCAAATCGTGATTACAATCCCTAAGCTTTTATTAGTTATAGAAAATTGCAATTGATGAACCCCATTTATCATCTCTAAAAATATTTGTGATAAAGGTACACTTCGTATGTTCTTTCATAGTGTTGAAAAGTAATTACTTCATCATATCATTAAATAGAATTGAAAAATGAATCCATTATCAACTTATTTAGTAGTGTTGATAATGATACCATTTATCCACACTTCTAGAATCAATAATAAAGGGGAATATATCAATACGATGTTAAATTCATAGCACACAGTAGCATAAAAAATGAATAAATAAATAGGTACATATATTTATTTTATATAACTTTCACCTAATATTCAACTTTCCTACTATTAATCTACTTTCAGGTTTCAATAATTACTATAACATAAAAGGAATTATTGTGGTACTTATCACATGGCCTTAAAAATACTGATATGTATTATTATGTGTACCAAAATAAAAGGGTTCTAATTCTCTTCACAAGGAGATAGAGGAATCAAACATCAAGGGCCTAATCCCAACTACAAAAAAACTCTTACCTTCTTATAAATGGACTATAACACATCCCTTGATGGTTATAAATTCAAGATATCCATTTGAAATAGATAAAAACTATAGAGAACAATATATTTGGGGCAAATGAGAGATATTATAATACCCATGTGTAGTTTCCTCTTAAATTTATGTTTCCTATGGACAAATATTACTATAGGGTAAATGATGATGTAACTATTAAGGATTTAAAAATTATTTCTTGAATTTATAATAGATTTGAAGAATAGGTAATAATACCCCTTAAGGGATGAGATGAACTAATATACTCTCATCTAAAAAATGATTTTATCATCACCATCCTAACTTATTGAGTGTTCTCTTACCCTTACAAAGTGAAGTATATATATAAACCTTTAAAAAACCAAATTTATTCCATAAAAAATTAATTCAAAATTAATAGTTCTTACATTTGGACATTGCATATGATCTTTTTTCTTCAATTATTTTATTTAACTATTTTCAGTTCCATCATTATTCTTCACCATGATATCTGAATATCTTTCTTTTTTTTATTCTCCATTCTTCTTCATAATCCATTAGAAAAATACATGGAAGCATATTCTTCATATTATTAATTTTATTTTCCTAAATAAAACTAATGAAATTGTGTGGTAAGGTTGAAAAAAATGAGATTTTTTATACATATTTATCTATGTTGAATCTAAACTCAACTAATAATCGACTTTACCTAATCATTTTTAGTAGGAGAGGAAAATAATTTTTTCCATCCTTCAACATATACAAATATAGTGCACTGAATGTCTAATTTATTTTATGACTCACTATATCATGGAAAATGTTTATGAGATGTGATAGCATGGTATATTCATCCATGTATACAAGATGAATTTACAAATAAATGGATATTGATGGATATTTTATTTTATAAACTATATATTCATAACCCATATGCCTCTTATTGGCTCCCATATCATATGTATTTCCCTTTAGAGATAGATTATCAAGTATAGATTATTGAAACATAAAACATTTCCAGTCGTAGATTAACACCATGAATAAAAAACTTCACTACACCTAATGATTTATCACATGGGGGAAATATGTAAAACAACCAATATTTTTATTAGAACTTTTCTTCTATAAAAATTATATATTTTAAAGTTATATTTGCACAAAACCCAGTAAAAAGGCAAGCATCATTGGATTTTGTAACATAACATTAAAAAGTAAGGATGAATATTTCGTAAAGGATTGGTATATGTATAATTAGATAGTTAAAAAAATTTAAATAATGGAATTAAAATTTGGAAATATAATGGGTCAAGGCTATATAGAAATACCATAGTTGGGGAAAACACTGTAAAATCATTAAAAATAATAATGGCATATTTTAATTGAAATAAAAATTACCATGAGAGAAAATTTAGTTAATGAATAATGAATGAAATAAGATGTATTTATATTATGTATACTTATTATGTTTTCATTAGAATAAAAATCTAACTATTTAAAAAGTAAAATGACCATTATAACATAAAAATGAATGATAAGTAATATTTATCATGAATAAAATATATATAAATAATAAAATATTATAATGAAATAAATTTATTTTTGAAATTTTTATAATTTTATTTATATATAATTATACATTCTAATATCAATCATTTTGAGATAAATAGGAAAATATTATTTTCATTACATTTAATTTTTATAATTTCAAAATTTAGATATTTATTTTTATAAAATAGACCTCATTTTTTGAATTAAAATATCAAAATTATCAAAGGATTATTTTTCTAATTTTTCTATAAATTAATATTTAGGAGAATATTAAAAAATATAATTTTTTTGTACGTAAAATATGATTTATGAAATAATTATTGGAAAAGGATGAGTCAATAATTTAAAAAAAAATCACAAAATAAACTACATTTAATGAGTAGAAAATGTATTAAATATAATAAATTTATTTTCCAAACTAATAAATAAATTTGAATGTCTAAATTATATTTTATCCTATTAAATGAAAATTTTGATTCTTTAAATTTAATTAAATAATAAAATGATACTCTTTGGTTTTAGATATGATCTATAAATAATAAAAAGATAATTTTTAATGAAACACTATTATTTGTCCCAAAAATTATCACTATTCATAGTATTGAGGCAAAATGAAAAATTATGAAATATTTTATTTAAAAATAACCCTCTCATTCACCTAAAAACATAACCCATATCCAACCATTTTTATCACTTTGAAAACATATCATATTTTAAATATCTAATTAATAAAACTTTAATCCCTCATAATCTTGTGTTTCCAGGATTTGAGCTAAACAAAATAATCTTCTTCAAAGGCTTATGTTTCATTATACGGGATACATCTTAAAGTGAAAAGTAATACTTTTTAAAGCCATGTAATTTTTTCCATTATTTATTTAACACTTCCATACATAAATAATTCTTAATTGAAAATTAATATATTATTATAATGTTAAATAATACATTTATTAAAATATCACAAGAAATGGGTTTTTACTTCTTTTAAACTATCTTAAAAACATCATTCACACATTGTAGTTTTTCATTAACTATGTCGATAGTTATGCTTATTTTTAAAATATTAATTTAATGTATACATTGAAAATTATATTCATGTATAAATAAAATTTCAATAATTAATTTTTTAAATATTATGAAACTATAAAATAGGAATTTAATTATTAATATTAAAGATAAACAATTGTGGTTGGTTTAAGCATCTGAAAACAATCTTATTGAAAAACACTATATGTTTGGAATCTATTATATATACTATTATTGAATATTACTTTTCAAATGGAATGAACTCAATAACATGTCACTTTTTGATCTTATGGAACCACTGTATTGTGGAATCAATTGTTACCATTAAATGAAATATTTTTCTAAACTATGAACAAAACAACCTCAAAAAATTTAGCAAAAGTTAAATTAACCTAGTAAATGAGTAATATATGATAATAAATTTATTATAATAAATGAAATAGAAGTTAATACGATTTTGAATAAATTAAATAATTAATATTACTTCAAAACTCAATAGTTTATAGTAGCAACAAAAAGAAGTTTGTAGTTAAGGTAAGGACACTTGCCACAAATTTAATTACTTTTTATTACGTTATCTCCTTCTCCCTAACAATGTCTCAGTCTATAGTTTTCGCATATGAACAATTTATTTTATTTATAATTCCCATTAATTAATTTTTTATATGAATTTTTTATGGTTCCCTTCATATCATTTCGTTAAGTCGAACCCATTGATGATTACATGGAAAAAGATTCCATTTTTTCTACCCCTCCTAAATTCTTATAATGTTATTTCCATTAAATTTATTATTTGTTTATAAGATAAATAATATTCTATTTTTTTATTTTTACCTCTTAATATAAAATATGATATATTCTATTCAAATTTTAGGTATTTATATTATTCACCATTTGACCATACTTTATGACATTATTATACAATACATTTTCTATTCATGTGGTTATATTTTTTTTAATTAATGTGTTTTTATTTCCTAGGTGGAAAAAATTTTCATCATATATTAGGTTGTAATGGGTATTCATAGAATTATATGTCACCGATTATAATGGATAATTCTATCATCTCATATGATACTTTCTATGGTGCATAATCAGTGGGAAAAACACATTTGGTTATGATGTCTTTGTTTAAAATTACGACGCATATTTTTGATGACATATTTTATGTTTATTATTATATATTATTATTCTATAAACATTAAAAGTTTTTTAAGATATTATTACCTTAAATTTTAATTATATTTTATAATTTGTGAGCCCCCTATTTCATGATTCCATGTTATGGTTATTTGATCTTTTGATATCTCAATTAATGCTTCACAAAATTTATCCCATTACAAGGATTTCAATATTAGAAAATATTTTATATATACAACTTGGGAATCTTATGTAGTGATATGAGTATGATGTGATCTAGAATTATATTATGAATATAAGAAAATATTTTTCTTAAAAGGTTATATTACATAGAAAATATTTATAGAAACTAATCCTCTATATTTTTTGGTGAATTTTTAAAAGATATTTAGTATAAAAATGGTGTAATATTATTTTTATAGGGATACCATAATTATAATTTCATTTTCCCTAATTGATGATAATGTAATAAACTAGTTGTGTCACATTATATTTAATTTTTATAATAATTAAGTAATAAAAATTTACATTATCATTTTTTAGTAATGATGATAATTCAAAATATTATTATAGGGGTTATAAGAAAATGAATTTGCACAGTCAATTACATGGTTCAATTATGGAAAAGCTTCAAACCCTATAGGCTTGAACTGCAATCTAGATAGATCTTTAATAGATTTTATCCTAAAGGGGTATTTCAAAAACAATGACCAATATACTCAATTAATATAAGAAGTGTCATAAGAGAAAACGTTCACTTTTTTAGTTTAAATTTTAAATTATGTTTCACACTCATTTATATGAAGACCATGTATTTATTTATATAGTCTCATTAATTATTTTCAAATTTTAGGTCTATTTAATGTTCATAGAACAATACCTAGCATCCCATATAATTTTTCCTTTCCATTCTACATGAAATCATTTATGCTTGGTAGATTGTCTTCCAAAAAACTATGTATGCCATCGCATCACTATAGTGAAGGATCAAGTTTCATCAAACCACAACCATTTTACATAAAAGCCTTTCCATCAGGCACCAACATCCCATGTTAGTGTAATATCACCATGACTAGTAGTCAACATTCTACCCAACACCACCATGGAGACTGCTATTTTTCTTCCTTAATGGTGGTATGCACACTTTATCTTACAAACGAAAACAATAAATCATTTATTGTTTAACAATTTATATCTCCAAATATTTTAGTTAAATTCCATTATACATTACCATTGGATTTAAAATATCAAGTACCTTGTATATTATTAAAGTAAAGGAACCGTAGTTAAAATATTATGGTATAAAATATATCTAAACTACAACATGAAGGTTTTTATCTCAGTCTTTATCAAGAAAAAAATCAACTCATAATTCCTTTATATACTGAGTATACTCCTTCATTCAAAAATTTTATGCTCATATCAACTCTAAACATTACATTAAATTGAACTATGAATATTAAGTCCATTACCCTTGATGAAAATTTGGTTATGTAGATGCATCACATTCATTGTAAATCATTGAATGGTTGATATTTATTTAACCATGGATAAAAGAAAAACATGATAAATGGGTTTATTCTAATTGTATTCATATTAGTTTGACATTGAAATATTAACATCTATGAGTTATTTTTAATTATTTGTAATATGAATTCATTTTATTCAAATTAAATGTTTTCAAACTATTCTAAATTACACTTACGTAATTATTTTTCCACCAAATGTGAAATAATTTTTTAGAGATAACAATGTAATTTTATCTGAAATTATTTTTTTATCATTATAATCTTTATGGATACATAAATAATTTTTTAATATGTCTTATAAAGTTATATTCAAATGATTATGATATATAATCTATTTTTATATATTCATGTAGTTATAAATCA
Organism: Viscum album; assembly: GCA_963277665.1. Classification (NCBI taxonomy): domain Eukaryota; kingdom Viridiplantae; phylum Streptophyta; class Magnoliopsida; order Santalales; family Viscaceae; genus Viscum; species Viscum album. The sequence goes on along the minus strand of OY728163.1, from coordinate 1,202,335,558 downwards.
TCCTAGGACCTTGGGAGAGAAACACCATGTGTTTTTATTGATATCTGTTATAAAATATTCTATTATAATTGGATTCTCATTTCTTGGGTCTCATTTATCTAGTATTATGAACCAAATATTCATTTAAAATCCATCTTATATAGTGTTACTCACAAGGTGTGAGGGGTACCTTAGAAAAAAGGTGATATATAATCGACCAATAACATAGATTCATATACATTATAAAAAAGGGGAAAACAATTACATCACATCACTATTTAATTTTAAAAAATTTATAATAGTTTGAAAACTAAGATAATTGATAAATAAATATTAAAATAATATTCAATACATACACAAATCAATCTATAAAATGAAATTTCAATGTGAAATCACATAATTAAAATGAATTATACTTTTAGAATATATCTATGTGGTATCTTTTGAAAAGTAAAAGTATATAAACAAATACAAATTAGTATCCTATTCAACACCCTTGTTAAAAAAAAAATTATTATAAAACCTTATTTTATTTAAAAAAATAGTAATATTTATACTTTTACATCTTTATTAAACCTGAAATAAGATATTATACATACCTTGTATATAAAATAATATATAATGGTCAAAAAATATGTATAATAAAGCCCATGTTACTTGTTATTTTTTATACATAATCTAGTGTGTATTATTAATTATCTTTGATTTGGGTGATGTTCCTTTTTATACATGATTTGTAACCTAGGTGACACATAATGTAATATACGATGTGTCATTCATGTAGTACACAAAGTTTTACACCACACACTTCTCATGGTAAATGTTTATAGAGTGTCACACTGATATAGATACATGTGGTAGGAAATGATTTACATAATGTGTATCTACTACTGAAGTTTTTGTGTTATATGAAATATTATCTATTACTACACACTGTATAATTTCAATTGGTATAAGAGATTTTAGTAACCTATAATGGGGTGTTTTGAGTGTTATTTTACTATTATTTTATATATAAAATTGGATTCAAAAACCATATTAGTGGCTGGAACCAATATGAAACATAAAATAATATTTCTAACCAAAATGAAGAAAAATATTAATTATAAATTAGTCGTTACAATTTTAAAAACTGTTAATGGATATAAGCATAGTTGATTCATGGTGGAGATATGGTAGACTTATAATTTTTAATTAATTCATAACATTAGGATCATGAATTAGTTAATGGAAACCAATATTTTAGGATTGGATTGATATTTATAATTTAGAATAAATTATCAATTTAATGATATTTTTTAATACAATTGAATTATGATAAGACTATCACTCATTATTTTTGATTTTATCTCGATCTCAAATTTACCTAACATCGCTTTTCATTAAAAATTCCAATTAGAGTTCCTATAGTGATATCCTAAAATACTCTATAATGAACTAGGTATTGAACTTGATATATCATGTGTTATAAAAATGAAACTTTATTTTCCTCACATCTGATACTGATCACATGTCACTCACTCTTATATAACTATATATATCTTAAGAGGAATAGAATATAGATCTTCTTTTGTATCAATAATTAATAAGATTGGTTTATATTAAATAATTCTTCATCGGTATATTATATAATATTTCAAGGATTTAGTTTTAAGAGAATGAACACATGTCTCTTTCTTTTTTAGAACTAAAATTATAAATATAACGACATTAACCAATCATTTAATATTTTAATAATTAAATTATGGATATAATTTAAGTTCTAATTAACTAAATTATAGTTATAATATATTTATTTCATATTGAACATTATAAAAATTTTAATAATTTATAATGATAGGACAAATGTTTTCATTAGTTTTCACATTGAATTATCATATTAAATAGACTTTGTTAGGACACCCATTTTTCAGAATGCAATTTGGAGAATAAATTTAATTTTCAATATAAGACTCTTATACGATGTAAAATTTCAAATATCCCATAGGATATGAACATAGATAAATTTCTTGACCGCTTTATTGGTCCCAAAATAGGGTTTTTACCCTAAGACGCGAGTTTGATGAAATTTAGATTTGTTTGAATTTTAATGGAATAATTAGTGATTAATAATTAATATGTAGTTAAATAAATGTTAATTTATTCATGTAAGTTCATTTGGAAATATATTTTAAACAATTTAGTACACTGATATTATGTCTCCACTGTTGGTTCTGTAGTGAGTTTTTTTACGTAGGTGAGGCATAATTGCTGCTCGGTGCGAGGGTCGGGCTAAAAACCTTTCTCTTTTTCTTTTCTTTTTCATCTTTTCATCATATTTTTTTTATTATTATCCCATGGTTTTTCAAGAATTACCATGGGGAACTGTCTCCACTACAATAGATATAGTAGAGGAATATGTAGAAAAAGGAATATGGATAGGGGAATATAGGCATCATCACAGAAATCGAGAAGAGATGGATCATCGTGCGATAGCTGTCGACTATAGAAAGGGTCATGCATCAAAATATTTAACACAAAGGTTGTATTTGTTTTTTATAGATCCCCATTTAATTTATTTTTATTTCTTTAATCACATACTATAACTGCTTAGGACCCCTTATGGGTCGACTTACAGCTTTTGAGGAAAAACATGTGTATTGTACAATTTGATCGGGTTCCCATTCGAGAATCCAGATCACATGGAATGTAGTTTAGAAACACACAATATGTGATATTTATATTCTATGAAGATGATATATTATAATTACATTTAGTTTATAAGTTATACAAACTATGCACTGGGACTCGATAGTGTAGCCATGTACTTGTCCAGATATCCCGTGTAGTGGAACATGGATGTGTAGAGGACATGAACAGACCCTGTATGGGATTCATGAATTTTAGAGGTACATAAATAAGAAATTTATATGGCTAAGACATGTGAGGTACACAATTAGGTACCCCAGGTAGGGTAAAATATATATACATGATGAACATGTCTTGTACAAGGGCTTTGACATTCCATGTCCGGCTGTAGTACATGCCTAGGTGGATAATTGGGAGAACATGACGTGTACTAGGATTACATGTCATGTTCAACCCATTTATTAAAAATTTAGGATTTATCATATCTTCATTCCCAGGATTTATAATTGGACACTTGAGTAGACCATCATGATTATCTTTCAACATAAATTATGATGGTGAAACCCTTATGGTTGTTTTAGGATCCTTAAGAGACGTATCCAAATTTTTTCTAAAATGATTTTTTTCCTCCTGTGAAAATAACCAGTTATATCATAAGAGTATGAACATATATTGAGATGTCCCCTTAGACATATCCCTGAACAATTATTTTTTAGTATTCCTTTGAGGATTACTCCCTTGCGCGATGTTCCCTTATAGACTAAGTGGCAATGAGGATAGTAGTTCTCGGGGATACCATGTGGGATTACACTATTTAAATTTTGACCTAAATAACTTTGTATAGGATGCCTCTATTCTCAATATGTTTATGTGTATCCCATTTAGGATTCCAAATATTTTATACTATTGTTTATGGTCATATTTAGGACAGAAATTCCTATGTTCCTTTCCAAGGATCCTGTGTAGGATGCCTATGTTTTCCAACCGTCAAGAATCCCATGTTGTATTCAACTATTTACATTAAATTATGAGTATCATGAGTAGGATAACTTATATTTTTTGTAGACATCAATGAAAACAAGTATGATTCCTCTCATGTGTTATGTCTAGAGGGAACTAGTGGGTGCCCTGAGTATTGACAATCCCAGAGCAAGTACATCGAGTTTTGGGTTAGAGGGTAGAAGGTATCAAATTTTATCCCGCTCCAAATATAAAATACTTTTAGGATACAGAATAAGTTTGGGTTTCTGACTTTTTACACACTTACTCATTTATTTACTCATTAACCTATTTACTATTAATGTAGAGATTACATTTTGGGGTGTTTCCTGGTTTGTGACTGAGGTGACTGAGGTGACTAACGTGATGCGATTTTTTCTATTGGGATGACCAGATGTGATGCTTGAGATCTATCTTGTTCATATCATGGGATGACCTGAAATATTTTGTGGTATATAGATTCTAATCCACTTCATATATTTATCCAAATACCCAAAATATATTCAAATTTCCCATTTTTAGGGCTATATTATTGGATGTACTTCAAATCAATTTTTGATGTTGATGATAATGATTTCACACTCCTTGATTAGTTGTATTGTGAGGATTATTCCACTCTACATGATTTATTATATGATTAGGATGATTCCACTATCCTCTGTACATTTTACAAAATAATTTGATTCTAATATACTTAATTTTTTTGCTATGGATTGTTATAATCTCCTCTAATTGATATGCGATGAAGATGATTCCACTCCCCTCGATTTGATTATACAAAGATTATACCCATTGGTTCTTCCTAGGATCAGGCTCATTATCCCAATTTATCGAGGTAGTTGGGAATGATGTCTCATACCCATTATTGAATTTGGTAATGAATTTACACATCAGAAGCCTCGATGTGTGGTAATGATGTATCACTATTTATTTCTCCTGATACATCGCCTTATGGGTTAGTCCCTATAAGATTATCCGAGTAACGATGTCATGATAACCTATGAACTGGGAACTTGGGCAAAGAAATCAAATAGTATTTACATGGAATGAGTGGCATGACATATATCTTAGTTCACATTTATTGTATTGTACGTCGGTATATGGTATCCTTTTGAATAGTGTTTGGAGGTGAGCATGGGTGAACCTAGTCCTACAACCTTAACCCCCCTATGGTGACATAAATTTCTCAGAGAAATTTACAACAGTACAAAATTTTGGTATCATTGGTTTGGTTTATAGATCTTGATATTGAATTAAATTTTCACATAATGAGTGGTAAAAAATAAATCTGAATTCCATTTATACATGATGTTCAGATGATCAAGATTACATGATTAATAATCCACTGCAATAGGGTTATGTTATTTCATTCCTGTTACTTATGTTTATTCAGGTTTATGTATATATATGTGTATTGGAATATATATAAACACATGTAAATTTAAATATCAATGATGGAAAATTTCTTAGCTGACAATGATTATAAGCTTTGGGATTCAACTATTGTTTGACATTATTGTTTTCTTATATTTATTAGTTCTATCTCATATAAGGTTAGAATATTTCATGATCATGAACCTATAAATTCATATCTATAGGTTCATCATTTGGGTGGCCAAATGAAAAAATTTCATAGCACTGTACATGCACATCATTGTGTATGAAATCTATATGTTTCATTTTTGGGTGGAGAATAATTGTATGGTAGTTACGACTGATGTCCAATTTTTCATGAACAAGTAGGGCTTCTCATGTAGATTCTTCTGATTCAGCAGGTGTTGTTTGAAAGTGTCTTGAGACTATGTATATATTCTGGGATGGAGATAGTAGTAGATAACTACACTTTTGTTTTAGTTTTTTATGTACCCTTGTATGTATTGTTGGACTAGTGGGTGACTACTGTCATATGCATTACATGGCTGTTTGGACTTTTAAATAATTTCATTTATTATTTTTCAATGTTATATTTCAGTTATTTACTAATTCCTTACTCTTCATATAGACTTTATTGATTCTATCACGTTTTATAATAATATTTACTCTGATTTGAGGGCATAATCTCTCTAAGGATAGACCCCATTCACTTGTTGGTAGTCGGCTGCCTATGGCACATGGAAAAGCATTCATGGGGGTTTGTGGAGATCTGAAATAGAGTACTGATTTAATCGAATCAGATTTTATTTGTTACAGACTAATAGAATACCTAATTCTACATACATTTACTTTTTAGTAGATTATATCCTTCAATCAAATTTGGATAATTTTGATGATTTTTGATGTTAAGGGAATGAAATCACATAACAACATATTCCATTTTGTCATGATTATTTTGAACATTATAGTTTATATTTAGGAAAACTATTATGATTTATTACATAAATTGCAATTTATTTTTATATTATACTAATTAAAATAAAGTTCTAATAAATATTGTATTATAGAAAAATGGTGATGAGAGTACAGTAAAACACTAAGGGCCGATATACAATGACTATAAAGAAGATCCATTAAGACATAATTTTATGAACCACTGAACATAAATATAATAGTGATTTTTTCATACCATATTAAAAAAGGAAGAATGGATTATATGGATGTTATAGTATTTCACTTTATATATAACAATATATTATAAAAAAAATCAAAAGGGTGATAACCATTAAAAAATATATAGGTGATTCCTAATTTATTTAGAAATTGATAATATTATGGTGAAATAAAAACCACCATTCTAAAACAAAAGATAATATATATTTTCGGAAATGGTGAAAAAAGATGCTGGAAGAACATAGATAGGGATATTTGAGATGATTTATGAATTTTGTTGTAATAGTTATCATAATGCTGGGATTTATTTAGGATTATAAATTTTAATTTTTTTAATCCAAAAGAATTTTTTGACACATTTACATTTCTAGAGAGATCAAGGATACCATAAACATGGATTTAGATGACTACAAAAAAATAATACAAAAATTTATTTTCTTTAGATATCTACAGTACATTAATTAATATATTATTTTTTCTCAATGAATAATTATCTTTTAAAAATTAATTATTCTTTTATGGTTGATTCCCCTTTAATTTTGGGTGTGTATTCACCATAAGTTGTAAGGTAATAAAATAAGTCATATGTTTACATTATAAAATTTTCAATTATATTAATAATAAATTTTTTTCTAATATTTTAATGAGATTAATGATTTTATATTTTATTTTCTATAAAATCATTGATAAAGGTGTTGTAAAGATGGGAAACCCAATATGATAAAGACGGATTTTTCTTATGAATGCAACATTCATAAATTTTTTCTAATGTGATTTATCCTCAATACATATTAGTTTGAGTAAGTTATTTTGTTTATAAAAATTGAAATAAATCAAAACATATTGGTATAAATCGATCCAATACATATAAATTTCTTATTAACCTTCAAACTATAAAATTAATATTTATTCCAAAGTGAAAAAATTAATTTTTTTTCAAAAACATTCCTTCGAATTTAATTTACATCGTTTAATATTTTAGATGATACTATAGTTTTTGTATTGTGTTCTTCATTATATTTATTTTAAATTAAAATTTAAATAATTTAAATTATTATGCTACTACATTCATGAATTTTTGGTGGCTAAAGATCCCCATGGAAAAGACAAATACTCTCAACTATACAACCTTATTTTAGTTTTTTTATAGTGGATAAGAAATATAAATTCCTTATATTGACTCTATTTAACGAAATTAATGATTTCATTACATGGATTTATTTTATAGAAATATTTATAGGTATTTGATTAAAAATTCACTTAAGACTAAAAATAATAGTTTTTAATTAGTTGATTGGTTAAGCTTATTCTGTTTGATTTTATACTTTTTATATTTAATCATTTTTATATACTTGGTGTTTCTTATTTATTCACTCATAGGTTATATATTCATGAAAAAAACTCTAATCAATTTATTAAGGAATTGTGATCATTCATATGTTTTAGTATTTAATATTGAGATCAACAGATACATGTTTCGAAAAACTATTATTTTCTAGTTTCACAGAATAAAATCCCAATGTAAATGAGTACATCATTGGATAGCTCATTGATGAATTTTAGTGAATAAAGTGAGAGATAAAAATAATATAATCTTTATTACCTTTGATTTATGGAGATTACCATAGGGTTTTTTTTACTTCTTATAGAATCCTGATTTAACTTAATAAATTAACATTACAAATTCTCTAAAATGTTGTTCCATTTTATAGGATGCATTGTGAGGATAAAAATAAAAACACCACAAATTTTTGAGAGACATGTCATAATATTATGAATTAAAATGTATCAATTGACATAGTAATGATAAGTACCTTTAATCTTTTTAATCATCATGAAATTATTTTATATAAAAAGACACACATTTGATCTGATAACGATATGGATTAACTGAGTATGGATGTTTTAAAAGAATTATCTTAAACCCTCAAATATTTTGTAACTTTTTTATGATATTCAGTGTATCATTCAATAAGAAATACAATCATCATTTTAGGTGTTTAAATTATCTGAATAGATGATCATGAAATTTTTATATCATTATTAATTCCTTTGAATATAAAAAATACTTTGACTTATATCCAAATTAAAGAGTACATGTCAATGCATCCAAATAAGGAGGTAAACTAAAAGGGATAGTAGTTATTGAAAAATATATAATATATAATATATTTTTAAATGGTTTTTTTAATATGAAAAAATTCATTTAATATAATTAATTATGATATTTTAGGGGATTTCTTTTCTACCATTCTATGTTGAAACAATTTCTATGTAACTAGTGTCACTACTAGATATCTAAAAAACAGATGCACTTCCCTATCCACAAAAAACTATTTCATATGAGATGTGTGGAGGTATGAATTTATTTCTAGATTATTATGTTTGATTCAATGAGATCCAAATAGGTAAACTATTGTATATTGGGTTATAATAAGCCATTAAATTTCATTCAAAGTCAACGTGGATAATAATTTATGATGATGACCAAAAACTAAGGATTAAATAAATAATGAAGTGTGAATGATTATATTATAATCAAGATATAAAATGGTTTCACCAAGTACACAAATCATATCACCATATTTTACAAAAATATCACCCCCCAACATCCCAAGTAAACCAGTAACACCCCCATAATCATATATTAATTGGATCTACAAAAGGATAAACCATATATTTATTTAATTGTAAAAAATAATTTAAAAATGTGTGTATTTTTCTATGTTGGGGATGAATATAAAAAACCATAAAATAATCTTCAACCTCCTTTTATCCACGAAATTGTAGGATGAAAAAATTAAGGGGGAGGGGGCGGACAGAAGTAAAATCCCGATTTTTTGTTTTTTATCCACTCGAATTGTAAATTTTCAAAAACATATATCATAAAACTAAATAAATGTTTGTAAAATAGAATAATGTAAAAAAAATATAACTATTAAAAGTAAAAATAATATTTGTTAAATTAATACTCACAATGGAAAATAATCTGATGAAAGTGGAAAATTCAATCAAACCTAATAAGTAAGACAATTGTAAAATAAGAAAAATTAAAATTAAAATTCATGGATTTAATGAAATAAATCCGTAATATAATAAATGTATATTTGGTTCTAATATAATTTTAGGAAATGGAATCCATCACTTTTATATTGTAACACCCCAAGATTTCATAGTGTGTTAGTTCTTTAAAATAATTCAATAACTTTCACTACATGCAACACAAAGTTCAAGCACACCATGACTTACCAAACAAGCCGTTCAAAAGAGGTTATGAATAGTATTAGATAAATTTTAATGTTTATATAATCCTTATAATTTTAGAATCCATATTATGAGTTTCTTAGATATAATGCAAGAACAAATTCATTTTCAGTATTGCACTTTTATCAACTTTAATAGTGAACCTTTTTTAAATACTATATTTTAAACCTTTTGACTAAATGGGGACATCAAAAATTTAAAATGAAACATCCCAAGCTTCTACGGTACGCTTCTCTTTGAATAATGTGATAGCGTGTGTTTGTACGCAACACCGAGTTCTAACAACCAATTAAACTAGCCGTTATGAATAGTAATAACTACTTTTTAAAATTATATATATTTTATATTTCAAAATGGACTTCATTTTTGGATTCGGAATATCTAATTTAGCCTAAGGTGAAATTTTGGTACTTTTCGGATAACTTTCATATTTTGATGAATAGTGAAAATTACTAAATTTTAATTAAAAACAACTTTTTTAATCAAAATAATTAAAAGTGATAAATTGTGAATTTGAGTGGTTTTAAAGTATATTTAGAATATATTTTTACCATTTAATATAATGTTGGTCATTGGATATTATTTTACAATTAAACCGAACATAAACAAGTGTCAAACTTTTGATAGTTATTATCTCTTAAAAACACGCTTTTTGTTTTGACAGCGGGAATTAATTTTAAATTAATTTCTGCCACTTCTGTGTTTTGAATTTAGGAAAATGGATTCCATATTTGGAATCAGGATTTTCAAATTGTGTAAATAGGTAACTTTTATTTTTAGACATTTTGAATAATTACTGTGGTAAATATTTTATTTACCATGGTTAAGGGTAAATCCGGTAAATAAGGGTTAAAAAATAATATTATAATAATACAAAATTAACCTAAAACGTGTCTTAACCTTATTGGTGGACACAGACCCGACCATGGGCATCCTTGGGTCAATTTGGGGACCCCTTGGATCCACTTGTATTTGGTAGGGACACTTTATATTAATAAAGTTAAAACAAAAACAAAAATGGCATAAGCTTACATCTTTTAGAAGAACAAATTTTACATTGGGTTATACATGTTGGATTTTCGATTATAAATATTAATTAGAAAGCTAAACAGATTTCCTACATAATTATATTTTATTTAGAATTTTTAGACATTAAATATGTTATTTTATTTATGACACAATGATAATTCGGTAATTACTATAATAGTGAAAAATTAAAATAATTGATATTATAAATACCAAAATAAATATAATATGAAACTTTTAATGAATTAAACTAATTTTATAGGATAATATGATATATTAGGATTGATTGGATTGACTTTTTTCGAAGTAATCAATCTGTTATGAGTTTCAGAAAAATCAACTATTGAATAGTGTCAAAATTGACATAAAAGAGTTCTTAAAACAAATATTATATTATTAATTGATATTAAATTTTTAAAAATCTATGGTTCGGCCAAGAGACTTATATCATGATAAGTTAATCATTAATGGACCACTTGGGGGTCTCTTGGATGTATATAGTAAGTTTATTAACCATATTATATAAAACTACAAAGAGACATTGTAAAAGTGAAACTAATTAACTTAGAGTTAATACTTAAAGATAAGGTTAATATATGTACCCAAACCTGTCTAACTTCTATTGGTTGAGTTTTTTTCGACCTATAACCACCTTAACATTTAAATAATCAACTTTGGAGCCATTAGAAACCGAATATGAATTTATTATAAATTAATATTTCTAGCTTTTCCAAAGGTTCCCCTCACCCCTCTTATAAAAGGGCACTCATCCTTCTCATTTCTTCACACCTCTAAAGCCTTTTGGTTCGGCCAAACTCTGCCCAAATACTCTCCCAACATCCCTCACTACAACCTAGAGGCATTAGTTTGATCGGAAAGCCAACCTATGGAGACCTTTTGATAAAATCAAAAGGAAGAACCCGAAGAAGAGGTAATGATTTCACCACCTTTCTCCAAGTTCATTTCTTCTTCCACTTCTTCTTCCTTTATTCTTACCATTCTAAAATAATAACTCCAGTATATCACATATACTGTGATGTTATTATAAATATGGTACAATCATATTCAGTATTCTATCCACCCTTTGAATAACATGTCACCATACGTGCGTACGTACGGCTTACCGTCTCCACGTCGTGGTGTAATTGTTATTCAATATAATATTATTTGGATGGGTATAATAATGATGTGTAACTCATGTAAATAATAAATATAACATGTTAATGATTCTTTATATATGATATACCATCCATTTATATATTATTTTAATATCAAAAGAATGATATTGTCGCTTGTGCGTACGTACGGACTACCGTCTCCACGAACGCGATGAGATTCATTCTCCATCGTATCCATTCAAGTATAATTATCATTTGATGATTTAAAAATGATGTTTAAGGACTGGATATCATTATGGATATGAATAAGATACAACAACCATGGCTTATGTAACAAAACATATAAAAGAAAATGAGTAAGTTAACTCCCGAAACGACGATAATTCTAAGATATTATTATCAAATCAATATTAAAAGATCATATATGATATCATATTAATATATATGATTCTTGTATAATTTAATAACAACTATTTCACCATTATACAGGAGGTTAACCTACCCCAACCAAGGAAAAGTACAAGGTAAGGGATTTTCTTATCTCACATTCAATTCCGTGAGATTTCCATTTTTCGCCACTAAATTATTGAATGTGGTGTATTGTGTACTGCCATTTGATATATATTCATGATTCTATTTATATTCATGTTATTCTGTAAATCATTTTGTGGTTATTAACTTTTGGCCATACGACTCAGTTGATTAACGTGGTAAGGGGTTTTCATCTCACTCCTTATTCCCGTGAGATCATGCCATATTGCCACCATCACCTTTTGTGTGGTGTATGTACTGCCCATAATTATATTCATTGTGTAATACACTCTAATTTATGTGTATTTACATATTCATTGTATGATACCTCTTTCATGGGTTGTATGTTTCATAAGTTACCAAATTGGTAAAGGTTATTTCACAATCTCTTCATTATCCGAGGTTGTTTATACATAATAATCTACTGGGATTTCTTTATCATCCATATCCATGTTTCTTTGAAATGTATTTAAAAACATATTTATTATTTACAAGAATATGGGTTAAATTCATTTATACCCTTTTTTGACTTTTTAAAAGAGGTTTATAAAGGAATCTTTCTGTCGTTTTCCAAACAAGGTGCTTTTTAACCTTTTCGACAAAATTAAGGTAAGAATGTTTTTTTGTTAACTTATACGACATGTGCGGTTATTCTCTTACATTATTACACCTTTGAAGCTTCCCTTACACGCTTGTAAGGATATTTTCAAAATAAAGTTTTTCTCATATAATTATGTGATTTTAAAATTATTTCAAAAAAAGAGTTATTTCTCTCAAATATATGAAAATCCAGTGCAAATGTATACGTATTTAACGCAAGCTTAAAAATGTTTTCAGAAAACCCGACTCTCGAGTTTGGTAGACAGGAAGGGATTGGGAGTGGACCCATCATGGCCTGTAATTAGTCGAGCAGTCTCAGAATTAGTTATTTTGTTTTCAGAAGCTTGCATAATGTTTTCAGAACAACACTGGAGTGTATTTTAGCAATTTTAAACGTAAGTATCTTCTAAAAAAATTGCATCGGTAGGTCTCATGAGACAAACTAGTGTCTTGGAACAAGGCCTTGACAAAATCTTATTTGTAGTCTTGGCATGAGGCCTTGGCTATGTGGTTATGATAGTCTGGCATTATGCATTCCAACATTATGAAAGTGGTTATTGATTTTTGCATGTGATTATTCGATTAGTAGAATATCCATGTGAATAAGTAAATGGCATTTTTTCATTTTATTTATGCCATACCATGTTGAAAGTTCATGTTTGAAAGGATTTTGTTTTAGTTAAACATTGCCTTAAAAGTTTATTCTTATTTATGAAAGTTTCCGCTATTTTGTTATCCTTACTGGGCATTTGAGCTCACCCCTTTTATATGTTTTATTTTTCCCAGGAAGTGAAGAAATAAGTTATGAATGACCTGCAGGGATATTATGTGGGGATATGAGTGTGGATTTTGGAGACATTATGTTGTTGTAGTAGTTTTTCATTTTATGATGTAATGAAAAACCTAAGAATATATCTAGTGTTTCCAAGGCTACTAAACCAATCGGTCTTTCGAGATTTGATCTTTCTTGTGATCATGCCAATGTTATGTAATAATGCACCGACTCTGGGTAGCTGGGGTCGGGGCGTTACAGTTGGTATCAGAGGAAGTTTAGTACAAACCATGGAATCTAGATTTAGATAAACTCTGATTAGAGCACGTAGACCTAAGATGACCTTTGAGGATTAGTATAGAAGAACTTCCTAGAATTTTGGTATTGTAGAGATTTTGTGAGTTTTCCGAGCAATACATCCCTGTCTGGATACGAGCAGGTAGAGGCGGCTCTGGCACAGATGTACCTAGGGGTAAAACCCGAAAACACCGCTTTGAGCTAGACTCGAACGGGAACTGGTGCACGACAACGGGCCTTGCTGCACTCTTGGTTACGACACTCCCGGGGGATATGCTTAGGATAATTCTCATTTTCTTTACAAACCATTGTGAAGGGTTTATGAGTATATACATCCTCAAATGACACATTTTTATGATTATGGATTATATCCATAAATAGTTCAATTTATGTTAAGTGTATTATAAGTATGGGATTATGTATTTTGATTCATAAACTGATCTAGTGTATTCCATTGTTTAGAAATGGCGCCCAGTAGAAGGAATGAGAACTCCAGAAATGCACATGATCCAAAGAGAAGGAAGGATCATATCTTTCATGGTCTTAAGCTAGAATTTATAAGAGAAATAGTCTCCCATGTATTATCATCATATGAAGAAATAATATCATGTGTTGATAAGATAAGTAAAGAGTTTACTGAGTCCTATGGCTTTGAAGGGAAGCAAGAGAAGAAAAGGATAGAAGAGAGAAAGATGGATAAAGGGAAGAGGGAAAAGAAGAACTTTCCCATATGTGGTAACTGTGGAAAGAAACACCCTGGAACTTGCCTGAATGGAATGGGAGTTTGTTATAAGTGTGGAGAAAAAGGGCACAAAGTACATGACTGCAAGGGTAAGAAAATGGTTTCAAATGTACAATGCTTCATTTGCAAAGAGTTTGGACACTACGCGAACTTATCATCAGACTATGCCGCAAATGATGATATTGGATAATAATCAAGTTATGATACAACCACAGATTAAGAGGAATGATTAGAGTTATTATGTTGATTATATCAATTGAGTGTTGTATCAACAATGTACTTGTTATAATAATTATGGAGTATATAAGGATTGTACTGCAGTACTATTTCATTAAGGACTTGAGATGGTGTGGAACAAAGAAAAGTGACTCAGTAGCAGGTTAAATGTTTGGAAAATATATGGTTGAGAGAAAGATAAACCATAATATGGTTCAGATACCGAGGTGGTGATTTTAGAATAATACATGATTGATTTGGATAAATTATATTGGATATTATTGACTACCTTGAAGCTGATTAATGATTTGTATATTCCATCATTGTTGGGTTTTAAAACATTTTTGGATTAATGAAGTATATCCAGCATTCTATATGGAATAAGGGAACATGAATGTAATCAATAAGGAATATGGTAATACATGATGAAGGTATTCATATGCTATTACGGGGTAAAAAGGATCTATATTATGTTTAAATTCCTTATAAATGTTGGATTGTGAGTTTGGATAGAAGTATTTTGGATAGTTCTAGTTTGGATTATTTTGGATTTCCATAAAAGGACAACCCAGAGGTCGGGCGGCAACCCGTCGCGTCCGGCAAGGCTGCGAGACTTGAACCCGCAACCGAAGGGCGACAAGGGTGTATCACCTACCACTGGCCCACGAGATGTCCTGGATTAAATAATGTAGTTTTTTTAAAAGATTTTTTAGATGAATTATAAATTCGTTTATTTTGGAACCCTATACGAATAGTGTAAATAGAATTTTTTTTACATTCTATTATCTTTTAGAGTGAAAGATGAGTATGTGGTAGAAATTTATTGATGGATAAAACTATAATTATAAAGTAAGTATATATCTATATGATCTTAGCCAATCTCATAAAAAAATTCCTCAATATTAAGAAAAGCAAATTAGAACAAAAATGTTTTCCTAGATGGTACCTTAAATCATCACTAATTTATGGCTTTGGGATTGTTGGCCTTTTCATAGCCATGTTCTCTACCACTCTCCATCAGATAATTTATGGTTAGATTTTTCTTCCATATCCATATTTTACTACATGGAACCCTAGTATGTGTTATTTTCGGTAATCTTCATACTTTCGACTCTTTATTTTAAATAGAGGCCTCATTAATTCATTTTTCGATGTGGGATTTCAACTAAGATATTTTGAAACGTCAAAAATGTGTTATCCTAATACCCTATGTTTTTTTGAACCGATGGTATTTCAAATCATCATAGATTGATGAATTTAAGGACCTCAATTTTATACTTGTTTGTAATTTATGACCTCAATCACTACCTATAAATATTTACGTTTTTCCTCCAATTATATGTCTCAAATTGCCACCAATGTTCTCCTAATCGAGATCATAATTTGGTGGTGACCCTTTCATTTCTCTTTTCCTCATATTAAGACTAAATTTTAGTAACCCAATTTCCGATGTGGGGTTTCCCACAAATATATTATATATTTTCAACCTTTTATTTTCGAAGAACAATTTCAAATTGCGAGGACGCAATTTATTGAAGGAGGGGAGAATGTAACACCCCAAGATTTCATAGTGTGTTAGTTCTTCAAAATAATTCAATAACTTTCACTACATGCAACACAAAGTTCAAGCACACCATGACATACCAAACAAGCCGTTCAAAAGAGGTTATGAATAGTATTAGATAAATTTTAATGTTTATATAATCCTTATAATTTTAGAATACATATTATGAGTTTCTTAGATATAATGCAAGAACAAATTCATTTTCAGTATTGCACTTTTATCAACTTTAATAGTGAACCTTTTTTAAATACTATATTTTAAACCTTTTGACTAAATGGGGACATCAAAAATTTAAAATGAAACATCCCAAGCTTCTACGGTACGCTTCTCTTTGAATAATGTGATAGCGTGTGTTGTACGCAACACCGAGTACTAACAACCAATTAAACTAGCCGTTATGAATAGTAATAACTAATTTTTAAAATTATATATATTTTATATTTCAAAATGGACTTCATTTTTGGATTCGGAATATCTAATTTAGCCTAAGGTGAAATTTTGGTACTTTTCGGATAACTTTCATATTTTGATGAATAGTGAAAATTACTAAATTTTAATTAAAAACAACTTTTTTAATCAAAATAATTAATAGTGATAAATTGTGAATTTGAGTGGTTTTAAAGTATATTTAGAATATATTTTTACCATTTAATATAATGTTGGTCATTGGACATAATTTTACAATTAAACCGAACATAAACAAGTGTCAATCTTTTGATAGTTATTATCTCTTAAAAACACGCTTTTTGTTTTGACAGCGGGAATTAATTTTAAATTAATTTCTGCCACTTCTGTGTTTTGAATTTAGGAAAATGGATTCCATATTTGGAATCAGGATTTTCAAATTGTGTAAATAGGTAACTTTTATTTTTAGACATTTTGAATAATTACTGTGGTAAATATTTTATTTACCATGGTTAAGGGTAACTCCGGTAAATAAGGGTTAAAAAATAATATTATAATAATACAAAATTAACCTAAAACGTGTCCTAACCTTATTGGTGGACACATACCCGACCATGGGCATCCTTGGGTCAATTTGGGGACCCCTTGGAGCCACTTGTATGTGGTAGGGACACTTTATATTAATAAAGTTAAAATAAAAATAAAAATGGCATAAGCTTACATCTTTTAGAAGAACAACTTTTACATAGGGTTATAAATGTTGGATTTTCGATTATAAATATTCATTAGAAAGCTAAACAGATTTCCTACATAATGATATTTTATTTATAATTTTTAGACATTAAATAAGTTATTTTATTTATGACACAATGATGATGCGGTAATTACTATAATAGTGAAAAATTAAAATAATTGATATTATAAATACCAAAATAAATATAATATGAAACTTTTAATGAATTAAACTAATTTTATAGGATAATATGATATATTAGGATTGATTGGATTGACTTTGTTCGAAGTAATCAATCTGTTATGAGTTTCAAAAAAATCAACTATTGAATAGTGTCAAAATTGACATAAAAGAGTTCTTAAAACAAATATTATATTATTAATTGATATTAAATTCCTAAAAATCTAAGGATCGGCCAAGAGACTTATATCATGATTGTTTAATCATTAATGGACCACTTGGGGGTCGCTTAGATGTATATAGTAAGTTTATTAACCATATAATATAAAACTACAAAGAGACATTGTAAAAGTCAAACTAATTAACTTAGAGTTAATACTTAAAGATAAGGTTAATATAAGTATCCAAACATGTATAACTTCTATTGGTTGAGTTGTTTTCGACCTATCCCTACCTTAACATTTAAATAATCAACTTTGGAGCCATTAGAAACCGAATATGAATTTATTATAAATTAATATTTCTAGATTTTCCAAAGGTGCCCCTCACCCCTCTTATAAAAGGGCACTCCTCCTCATTTATTCACACCTTTAAAGCCTTTTGGTTCGGCCAAACTCTGCCCATCTACTCTCCCAACATCCCTCACTACAACCTAGAGGCCTTAGTTTGATCAGAAAGCCAACCTAAGGAGACCGTTTGATCAAATCAAAAGGAAGATCCCGAAGAAGAGGTAATGATTTCACCACCCTTCTCCAAGTTCATTTCTTCTTCCACTTCTTCTTCCTTTGTTCTTACCATTCTAAAATAATAACTCCAGTATCTCACATATACTGTGATGTTATTATAAATATGGTACAATCATATTCAGTATTCTATCCACCCTTTGAATAACATGTCACCATACGTGCGTACGTACGGCTTACCGTCTCCACGTCGTGGTGTAATTGTTATTCAATATAATATTATTTGGTTGGGTATAATAATGATGTGTAACTCATGTAAATAATAAATATAACATGTTAATGATTCTGTATATATGATATACCATCCATTTATATATTATTTTAATATCAAAAGAATGATATTGTCGCTCGTGCGTACGTACGGACTACCGTCTCCACGAACGCGATGAGAATCATTCTCCATCGTATCCATTCAAGTATAATTATCATTTGATGATTTAAAAATGATGTTTAAGGACTGGATATAATTCTGGATATGAATAAGATACAACAACCATGGCTTATGTAACAAAACATATAAAAGAAAATGAGTAAGTTAACTCCCGAAACGACGATAATTCTAAGATATTATTATCAAATCAATATTAAAAGATCATATATGATATCATATTAATATATATGATTCTTGTATAATTTAATAACAACTATTTCACCATTATACAGGAGGTTAACCTACCCCAACCAAGGAAAAGTACAAGGTAAGGGATTTTCTTATCTCACTTTCAATTCCGTGAGATTTCCATTTTTCGCCACTAAATTATTGAAAGTGGTGTATTGTGTACTACAATTTGATATATATTCATGATTCTATTTATATTCATGTTATTCTGTAAATCATTTTGTGGTTATTAACTTTTGGCCATACGACTCAGTTGATTAACGTGGTAAGGGGTTTTCATCTCACTCCTTATTCCCGTGAGATCATGCCATATTGCCACCATCACCTTTTGTGTGGTGTATGTACTGCCCATAATTATATTCATTGTGTAATACACTCTAATTTATGTGTATTTACATATTCATTATATGATACCTCTTTCATGGGTTGTATGTTTCATAAGTTACCAAATTGGTAAGGGTTATTTCACAATCTCTTCATTTTCCGAGGTTGTTTATACGTAATAATATACTGGGATTTCATTATCATCCATATCCATGTTTCTTCGAAATGTATTTCAAAACATATTTATTATTTACAAGAATATGGGTTAAATTCATTTATACCCTTTTTTGACTTTTTAAAAGAGGTTTATAAAGGAATCTTTCTATCGTTTTCCAAACAAGGTGCTTTTTAACCTTTTCGACAAAATTAAGGTAAGAATGTTTTTTTTGTTAACTTATACGACATGTGCGGTTATTCTCTTCCATTATTACACCTTTGAATCTTCCATTACACGCTTGTAAGGATATTTTCAAAATAAAGTTTTTCTCTTATAATTATGTGATTTTTAAATGATTTCAAAAAAAGAGATATTTCTCTCAAATATATGAAAATCCAGTGAAAATGTATACGTATTTAACGCAAGCTTAAAAATGTTTTCAGAAAATCCGACTCTCGAGTTTGGTTGACAGGAAGGGATTGGGAGTGGACCCATCATGGCCTGTAATTAGTCGAGCAGTCTCAGAATTGGTTATTTTGTTTTCAGAAGCATGCATAATGTTTTCAGAAAAACACTGGTGTGTATTTTAGAAATTTTAAATGTAAGTATCTTCTAAAAAAATTGCATCGGTAGGTCTCATGAGACAAACTAGTGTCTTGGCACAAGGCCTTGACAAAATCTTATTTGTAGTCTTGGCACGAGGCCTTGGCTATGTGGTTATGATAGTCTGGCATTATGCATTCCAACATTATGAAAGTGGTTATTGATTTTTGCATGTGATTATTCGATTAGTAGAATATCCATGTGAATAAGTAAATGGCATTATTTCATTTTATTTATGCCATACCATGTTGAAAGTTCATGTTTGAAAGGCTTTTGTTTTAGTTATACATTGCCTTAAAAGTTTATTCTTATTTATGAAAGTTTCCGCTATTTTGTTATCCTTACTGGGCATTTGAGCTCACCCCTTTTATATGTTTTATTTTTCCCAGGAAGTGAAGAAGTAAGTTATGAATGACCTGCAGGGATATTATGTGGGGATATGAGTGTGGATTATGGAGACATTATGTTGTTGTAGTAGTTTTTCATTTTATGATGTAATGTAAAACCTATGAATATATCTAGTGTTTCCAAGGCTACTAAACCAATCGGTCTTTTGAGATTTGATCTTTCTTGTGATCATGCCAATGTTATGTAATAATGCACCGACTCTGGGTAGCTGGGGTTGGGGCGTTACATATATAATGTGAAAAGAGGATTTATCTACCTAATTCTAAGCATCCTGATTTAACACTTTGAATGTCTTTGACTTCGATGACCGAAAGTTAAGTATTTTTATAAAAAATTCATCAAACCCATAGTTGGAAGGGTAATTCTATAGTCTCAATCTTAGTCTAACGATAAAAAATAATTCCCATCCTCAAGCCTTATTTTACTATAATTTAATCAAATGATATAACTCTCACTTCCTAGAATCTCAGAAATCTCATCAATTGAAAACAACAAAGGTTCGAAGCTCAAAAACTCATTGATTAATAAATATCAAAAAATTAAAAATTAAAAAAATAATATAATATCCTTATAATAAATCCAATGTATTTAATGGATTTGAGAAAAAATGAAAAAAATTAATTTAAACTAACTCAACAGAACAAGTTAGATGATGGAAATCACTTGACCATAAATATTCAGGCATCTTAATTATCTTCCATTACTCAAATACATAGTCCATTTTTTAAATTACTCCAAAACATTTTACCATAGTAAAATTTTGAGATATCTTGGTATGGTTAAAAATTTGTTAGATACAATACTCATCATTAAATTAATTTTATATCTTCAAATGAGTTTAACTCATTATTTTATCAAAACACCATGTATGTTCTAGTACATATAAATATCATCTTCTTTCAGTATAATATATAATTAGATAAGAAGTCCAGGCTGAAAAAAACTGAAATGAATAACTTCAAGTTAAATAAAACCAATAATTTCAATATTTTTATTATTTAATACCAAGGATAATACAATATTTTATTTTCATTAAAATATCCCCAACAATATCAATTTTTTCAAAAAAAAAACAAGACACAAATTAAATGGTAATTTAGACATGATATTAAAAAGGAAAACTACCAATAATGTATGATGAATACTCTAATGTATATAACAAAAATGAAGACTAAAAGATTTACATTTATAAAAGATAGTGTATTTTATAATAAATCTCTAAAAATAATCAATTCTCCTAACCGAAAAAACCCATTCCCCTAGAATTATTCCCCATATTAATCATTTTCTCTTCCATTAATATTAAAAACTCTAAATCTACCACAAATTAGAAAAAATAAAAAAATACTATTAAAATTCATATGAATAAGGGGAACCACTATTATCATTAATATTAAAACCTATAAATTATATACCTTTAATGTGTTTAAAAAGTACCAGATAAATATTAATCAGTATAAAATAATAATAAAAGATATAGAAGTAAATAAATCAAACTAAATATTTGTTTTGTAATTTCAATTAAATTTACTCTCCACTCAGGCCTTTTTTGAAAAAAAAATAACTTCTTTTTATAATTTTTTACTCTAATTTATGTTCATTTCCCCTCGTTACTCAAACAAAAAAATGTAAATAGAAAATATTTCAATCCTATTTATTTTAGAGAATAACAAAAGAAGATAAAAATAAATTCAATGGATTATTATAATAAAATATATAACATCCTAAAAGAAAAAATCTATTTAAAAAAATGATATTAATATAATGTATATGTTTCCATGGAATGTGAAAAATTAATTCTATTATATTCAATAGAACCATGAATATGAAATTTTAAAAATAAATAAAATGGTATTTTCTATTTTTGGTTTAAGAAATTTGTTTAAAATTTTGAAAAATGGGATAAATTAATAATATTAAACATTAGAGAATTGGATCATAAAAAGAATAAATAATATATTAATGATTATTAAAAAGGAATAAATGGATTATGTCAAATAAGAATGTGTCTAATATATAAAAACTAATTCATTATTTAAACATAATATATTTAAAATATGATGTACCATCAATACATAATTACAATGAATAGTCTTGAGATAATATCAAATCCAACACTGATTTATATCATCCATTGGTGTGAAGGATATTTATGATCCCCATGAACATTAAATTAGTATCATAGTGCCAATAAACATGCTAGGGGAATGATTTTCCCTCATTCAAAAAGATAAATAATTAACGGAAATAGATATAATAAATCAAACGAAATACAGATAAAAATAAATTGTCCACCAACATGAAGTGTATAAATATATCATAAAAAAATTCAGAGGAATAAAAGAAAAATAAATCCAAAGTAAAAAAATTATACCATGATAAATTTCTGTTACAAATCCATAAAATTAAAATAATATCCTAAACAACCAAAACTAGCATCCTCATAATCCATGGTCACTACCCAACCCAAATATCTCCATTTAATGACCAATAGAATAATATTTATTCTAAATTGGTCTATAAATTAAAAAAATATAGTTGTTATCCATATAGACTAGTAGGTTGGAAGCCATATAATCTATAAAATTGATTTCATAAAATATTCCATGCATTCTATTTTTTAATAAAACTAATAATATGTTATTTTTAAGGATTTATGTATAAAAACCTAACATACCTCATGATTTTTAAGACATGTCTATTTATTTACATAAAAAGAAAATAATTATTTTGAAAAATATCTTCCCCCTAATTGAAGCCTCATTATTAACCTACGAATAGAAAATATTTCATTGTTAACCATCTTATAAATGAGCCATTTTAAACTTTCCTTCCAAACCCCTATATATGGTATTCTGTTTGAAATGTTTTTTTAAAATATCATTGAAAACCAATTTATAGTTATAAAAATATATAGTGACCTAGAAACCATGTTATAAGAACCATCAAACATTGGAGTTCTAAAAAGAACCATTATTTTGTTTTTTGTTAATAAATATTTTCCAAATAACTTTTAAAAACAAACACCATGTCAATTTAAGATAATAAAATTACTCACTTTCATTTATAAATGAAATTTGAAAAGTAACAAGAATAAACATTAAATTAGAAACAATCAATGGTAGACTCCATGGGATCAATGTGAAAGTAAAATAGAATAATATAGAAAGGGGTTCATTGTAATCAAACAATAAACATGGGACACAAGAAAAGAAAAATAACGAATCCCTTATAATGATCTTAAATATAATACTAAAATAACAAGTAACTCCCAAGGTCTCCTAAAATAAATACCTAAATAGACTATTAGGAACCAAGGATAACACTGCTAAACATGTAATGTCATGGTATTCCCACATAACTAACCTGAATCTATTATGATAATAGGGAAAAAATAAACACTCAACCATTCAAATATGTTCTTGGACCACAATAATATCCCATAATCTTACTCAGACTTAATAGATTTTTTCCCAAGTTTGCACACACCACACTTAGGGTTCCACACATAGAGTTCACCTACTATAGAACGTGGGAGGTGAGGATGATATCAATGAAAAGATAAAAATAAAAATAAATAAAAATAATTATAATGAAATATCATCTCACCTCCAAAAACATAGTATTAAATAAACCCTTATATCATCAATTGATATTCATATAAAAATAAACTTTTCAATTAAAGTGAATAATTACAAGGTAAATAAAAGAAGGGTATCACAACCTTGAAATAAAATCATTTCTCACATGGTGATAAATGCTCATTTTATAAAACATTTTACAAATTGCATTTCCACTCACATTTTTTAAAATCCCATCTTAGTCCACCCATGAGACCCTTTTTATTATAATAAATATAAAAACCTATTTAGGAACTCACACATCCTTGAAATCTATATTGAAGTATTTGAAATAAACTAAAATTTTCGAAAATATCCATCTCAGGGGATAACATCCCATTTTCATTTTTAGCAAACAATTTGAACTACTTGAAACACATTAAAACCAAAAACTAATTTCTGAAAAAACAAAGGATATAAAACACCAATTTAAGAACCTCATGACACTGCTCACGACATATTTTAAAACAATTTTAATCTTTTTGAAAACATTTATAAATTTATAAATCCACATGTAATGAAACTTGTTTAATGATGAGAGTTAAAATAATTTGAATATCTCTTTTTATCCCTCATGGGATACATATATAAATACAATTTATATATATATATCCAATATTAAACACCATATGCTCTCAGGTAATGAAATATTAATCAAAAATATAAAAACTAATTCCACATTAAATTGGATGAAAAAATGAAATTCTTATCCCTCTATTGATAATTACTAACGAATCCACAAGAGGCCCTTCTTAATTAATAATAACTAAAACCCCTTAATTAGAACAAATATTGTACCCATATCGCATCAATGATAGCCCAATGATTTCTGGGTGAAATAAAAAACAATGGGGTAGGTTAAAAAGGGAAGATAAAAGTCTAAAATATGATATATGAAGTTGAATACCTAAAATATTTATTTCAATCAAAGAAAAATGGACATGAAAATCAGTGTATTGGAGGAAGAATCCTTAAGATTCATCTAGTCAATTATAATTTGAAGGATAATTTTTTTTGGCTCAGATAGTTAATGTTAAGTAGGGTAAAATGTGTAATTTTAAATTTAAATTAATTTTTGAATGCTCAACTTTTTTACTACCCGCCAAATAACCATATGGGAGAAACATCCTAGGCAAACCCACCTCTAACAATTATACATGGGGATTTCCCATAGATGAAAAAATATTATTCTATCCACATAGAATGGAACTTTTAAATTGTTGAACCACTTCAATCTCTTGTCATATGATTTACCTAACCATATAAAAGACATTCACTAGTTACATATGCACGAAGTTAATTTAATGGTTCCCAATAGGTTCAATATTGATAGACTAGAATTGTGTCCTAACATTAAAGTCCAACCATGTGATAAAAAATGAATTGAAAAGCCTATTTTTTGGTGTAAAAACATGTCTTCCCATATTATATGTGTATAATCCACACACAGATGGAAAAAAATATATTCCAAAAATTTCTATATGAAAATTCATAGAAACATGAATAACCCAAAATAAGATAAAATAATACAAAATAAACACTATAATGACATGTAATATGTTGAAATTCTCCCCACCATGACATTTTCTATCCTATATGGTCTCAAGTTCATGTATAAGTTAAAGTAATGGGGATCTTTAAGGGTTTTGAAGAAAAATATCGAAATAAAAAATAGTTAGAAAAAAAATAAAAATTCTATAATAACATGATTATTCATCAAAGAATACTAATAATCCAAAAGAAATAACTAATACATATTTAATTAAAGAGAATATCAGTAGAGGTGAGGATTCAACATAAGACACCCCAAAATTTAGAACTAATATAAAATTTGAGAATAAATAAGGACAAAATTTCTACAGAGATATTGAATTTTACTAAACAAACCGACTATACACATCTCAAAAAAGGAATGACACAAGTTCACTAAGAATAACAAACAAATAATAGGGGTCTAAGTCAAAAAGGGAGTAACTAAATCTATTAAAATCATGAAGTGTTATAATACACAATCACCCAATCCATGATTTCACTAAAACCATGGATCAAAATAATTAAAAGCATTCATCATCAATAAATGACATGGCTCTACCCCAAGTGTCAAAAATTTAATATAAGTGTGACATAGTTATAATGATGACGAACACATCCAATGATTATTCGAATAGAGAAACTAACCCTTCATGTTCTTAAAATCCAAATTGATATAAAACACATTCCCAATCACCCATACATGTTCCCTAGGGAATTACAACTCTAAACTATTAGAGTTGGTGACCATGAACAAAATTCAGTTTTAATTATTATTACCTATAATCATAATTTTTAATATTAATAATCTACTAATCACATCATGATTTTTCTTTTGTGTAACTTGTTTTATGATAATTTCAAATGAGTGACTATCACATCTAAATTGAAAAATAATGTTTCACTAAGGTGATAACCATTAGGTTCAATAATAATATTCTTAAATATATATTATATAGTGGATGAAATCATTTGAGGTACGCAATTGATATAAGCTATCACGGGTGCTCACTCATAAGACTCTAAGGCACCGTCACATGGGTTACACCCAATGTAATTTCCATTGAAGGTTATTATGAGATTGAGACTCTCTAGAAGGAAATCCACATTTGTGCGTGTCATTGGATGTTCATATATGTGGAATTTTTTATTGATCCATAGGTATTAATTTTGTTAATAATGGATATTATAAGTCACACACATTATTAAAATGGTTAAATTTTCATCCAAATTTGTTTGAATCTATGTTGGATTGTGTGTGTGTGTGTTAAGAGTAATATTTCATTATAGAATAATGCAAGAAAGTATATTCCCTTCTATTATGTTAGGAAAGTAAATATCTTAGGTCCATTGAATGAAATCAGACAACCGATAAAATTATATATCCATGATACTCTATGGGAATGTTTAATTATTGGAAATTTAATTAACGGGATATCAAGAACAATTTGTTGGTGACACAAGCAAGAAACCTACATGATTATACTTATCATGATAAAGAAAATATATTTTATAGTAAGCATCTATATGAGGTTTTATGTAATTTCATCATTATTTTGTTGCAATGTCAAGTGGTCCGTGGAGCATATTTGGATCCCCACTAGAGGGAATATATACATGATTAATACAATACTACAATGGTACAATTGGTTTTCATTTTCATATTAATCAAAATGAAGAAACTCATTACAAGTTAAATGTTTAATTTCATAAATTAGTTATATATCATAAGCTGATGATCCTATGTTTTGAATCTATCATTATCTCATAAAGTAATCATTCATTGAATTACATTGGGAAAGATGATTATCATTACTGTAGGTCTCCAATTAATCAACAATTAATAAAAAAGATGAGTTGGGAATTTTCCTTCATATGCTTCTTCTATGATTGGACCCTTCAAGTGTTCTAAGAGGGATGTCACAAAACTATTTTTTAAATTTCAATGATAATTGATTGATTTATGAATTTGTGATTATATTTCAATTCAATAATAACTATTATTTCATCTAAATCATGATATCTTCTATTCCTCTATTTTTTTCTCATAAATATAATCATAGATGATTAATTTGATGAATAAATACATGTTGAATAACTCCCCCATAGGTTTCAAGGATTTTGTCCCGATAGTACTTGAGTACACACCATGTAGCCCGTTGGTACACATAATGTACCCATGTTTAATGCACTAATATATTAAATTAATTAGTTATGAATTAATTCAATATAGTTGTATTTATTACACAAGGCATGTAATTAAATACATTTTCTGTTGACATGGCTAGAATAGAGCATGGTTAACTAGACTACCTTCCATGTAAAAATATTTGATTATTTGGCATTATTACACATTTATTTCAAACTTGTTTTTAACAGATATATAGTGAGAACTATACATAATGTGTATATATATTATACAGACATAGTATTTTAAAAAAATTTAAAATTTTTAAAAATTATTATTTATACTACTTAAACCATATCAAAATGTGTTCCATGTGTTAATTATTTAACAATTTAAATACCATGTTATGTGTTATGTATTGATATTAAAAGTTTAATTAATTTCTCCACAACTTTTAAGATTGCATAACATGTATGAGTCATAATACATTTATATCTCTACATCAATTCAAATATATCATGATAAATAAATAACATGTTCTTTTTGTCATTTATTTTACAATATAAATGCCATGAAATTATGTGAAAATTCATATATGATACACGAAAAAAGAGTAAAAAATATAAATATTTAGTATACATTGGAAATTTTTAATGGTTACTCACCATTTTTCCTGCAAGATAATTTTTTGGAATGTAATTAATTTTAATTAAATGTTAATTATTTTTTAAAACTTATTATGTGTGATAATCTCATGATTATTCATATGGAAATTATGGAAAAGGGTTTATTAATTAAAGATGATAATTAATTGATTTGAACATGATTTTTATTAAATAAGAATGATTAGAATTGAATACTAATTTTTAAAAAACTCATATTTCTCTGCCTGTATATGGATGATCATGATATTAGACCAGAATTTTTTATATGATTGGTTTCATTTTAGTTTACTAATAAATTAGAAATATGGCCTACATTTCATTTCTCCTCTCATTATCTATGTTCTTATATACCCACCATTTCATTTTATATAAATCCTTAAACCAATCCTTTAGTTCCCTACACATGTGTGTGTGTAAAAGAATTTGTAAGGGATGGAGATCCCATGTTAGTAGAGGCAGTTCATGTTGGGAGATGAAGAGAATCTAATCCAAGAGGTGCATGAGTGGAGAGGAGGAAGGAAACAACACGAACCAAGTCGGGGTTCAAGGTGTTTTCTACCTATATCGATTGTTATTTTATTATCAACTAGATAAATTAACCATTAGTAAATGGTTTTTATCATACAACTATATTATTTTATTTTTATCATGTTTCGTTGTTAATTATTTTATGGATTTATTTAACGATAACATGAACTAGATAATTAATAAAAATTCAATATAAAACTAAAATAAATTATATTATGTTCAAAATTCATCAAATACATTTTAACAACTTAACTAACTCCAAATAATCTTAAAAATCCTGTAATAATGATAAAATGGTACATTGTCAAATAAATATAAACATTAAGAAGTTATATGTATATATATATATATTATTCCAGTATAACCATCCACTACTTATGTTAAAATAAATCCATAATTCAAAGTGCTTGATCATCCCAATTTGTGGGGCTTTAACTTATTGTGGAATGATAAGTAGATTTTTTTGACATAATATTGTTCACATAATGGGTTGAGTACCCCTGTATGAATTATTATAACTATGAGAAAATTTTTGGGGAAATCCAATTTATAAATTTCTCTATTTGGGAGTCCACTCAACTGTTCAAGGAACTACGAGTTAAGGTGGTGTGAAATTTGAATTCCTACAATAAACCATCAAATAACATACCATTACAAAATCATGCTACCATAAAGGGAAATATGGGTCCTTTGAACTAGAATTTCCAAGAAACCAAATATCCCAAATAAAATGGCAATGGATATTGGATTTTGATAATGTAATGGTATATTAGTAAAGATAATATTTATTATCAACATTTTTCAGATAAATTACTAAAATTATAATCTTCTTAATCATATAAATGATAATATATATATAAATAACAACTTATCTCTCTAATCCATACTTGTGAAGTATAAGATTAGAAAAAGAACTAATTTCCGTGAATGTATAATTTCTTTATGTATTATCTTATTCCATGAAATTAAAATTATATGGACTAGAAAACCCTATCTTGGAAGTGCTTAGCCAAAATGATATCATCTAAGAATTTTCTCTCAATAAGAATAATTTGTTTAATGAAACATATTTCCAATGTTTTTTACTATCATACATGAAAAATGAGATTCTAATGACACATGAGGACCTGGATTTCTATAATATGATGTCTCAACATCATATTCTCTATAAATATAAGGAAATTAAAGATAGATTTGATATATAGAATACACTATTTAAATGAAACTGTATAGAATGAGGAAAACATGGGTCTCATTTATTTACACTTATTAGCTATATAGAATTCTTGAATATAATGGGGATTAAATACCTAGATGAGTTAAAAAAATAGATCTTATACATTCATTAATACCCAATTCAATCTCTAGTTCTATTATTAATTAAGACATGAGAAATATTGAGAAAATTATTTCATAAATTATTATTCTCATCATCTAAGTAGATAAGGACATACAGTCTAAACAAATAATGATCTTTTTAAAGAAATAGTAATGGAATAAAAAGGAAAATGGTCCAAAGAAACAAAAAAAAAATCCAAATAACATGAGAACCATATTTATAAGAAAAGGAATATGCAATGGTAGGTAAAAAAGGAAGAAGTATGTTTTTCATGTAACAAACATGGCTAATAAAAAAGGATCACTATCTAGAAGCAAGGGAAAGCTAACAGTTTGTTTGTTATAGATTGTAATCTTTCTATATCACACATTGTGTGTTAGATAAAAAATTTTGTGCTCACATATGTTTCAAAATGTATGAAATATTTATTTTATGAATGATTTTTAGATGACATGTTCATTTTTCGGCTACAAATGTTGTGAGGTAAGATGATTTAGTAGTTGGAGACTACCACTATCTATTTACTATTGAAATGATCTATGTTTTGAAATATGGTCATTACGTAAATACAATTTCTAGAAAAATAATTTATATTTTATTCCTAGAACCAAATAGTTTTGTTTTCATGTTTAGAAATAAAAGATGTGTCTTTTAAAAACAAAACATATGTTATTGAATAAATAATGTAAATAATGGTCTTTGTGTATTAAATTAAAAAATAAATGTGCTAGAAATTAATAACAAATCATGTTCGAATGTATTATATAACACATAACTATGGAATCACTATCACAGTCACATAAATAATATGTTTATGAAAAATCAATATGAAGATGGTTATTTATACTCTTTTGAGATAAAGCCCCTTGATAGATTTAATTTTTGTTTATAAGAAAAAAGGACCATACCACCAGTCAGTGGATTGGGTGAAAAAGCTATCGAGATTCTAGGATTTCTACACACTGATGTGTATAGGGAATTTATAATAGTATCTAGAGAGGGGTATTATTACTTTTTTCTTTTGCTGATGACATGAGTTGATATGTATATGTATACATAATGAGTAATACGTAAGAGTCCCTTGAGTAATTAAATGTATTAAATAATAATGCAGTGAATCAAATTATAATGAAGATAATGAAACTTCAATATGATCATGGTGGTGAATATAATTACCAAGATTTTATTGACTTATTATGAGAGGTTGGGACTCATTCTCAACTTACTATACCATACAGACCATAATGGAACAATGTTTATGAAAAGAGGAACCATTCCATTAAAGAAAAGGTGTTGTTCTTGATGAATAATTAAGAATTCCCATTATATATGTGGGGTTATGCATTAAAAACTAAGGCTTATATAGTAAACTGAGTAAAAATTAAAGTGGATAACAAGATTCCCATAATGTAAGTTTCATGTAAATCGGTTTTTTATCACATTAACTTATATACGATTGGATGGAATTAGTTACATTCATATCTATGAATATAATTCCACCTTTGGGCACAAAATAAATAAGGGGATACTACCTATACAACCAATCATCCAAGAATGTGACTGCCTCCATACAAGACATATTTAGTGATAGATATAATATCCTTAAGAAGTATAGTGGGAGAAAGATTGACTTCCATGATGTTAATTATGAAGATAAAAAAATTGGTATACAAACATATTATGGAGGTCTCCATGAAAGATATTATTCCCAAAGCACATGTACTATAAAGGAGTACTAGATATGTAATATAACTAGATGGAAATGGTTTTCTAGTCACCTAATATGGTAACTCATTATTGTTTGAAAATAATGAACCTATCTATTACAATGAGGTAGTAAGATGTCATAAGTTACAAGATGGAATGAAGCAATGAATTATGAAATAGATTCCATGTATCTAAAAAATGATTTGGTTATAGATGATATGACTATTGACGTAAAGAATGTTGGGTGTAAATGGGAATTCGAGAAAAAATGGGAGTGGAAGGTAATATATGTCAATATAAATAATGGCTAGTGGATAATGTTTTTAAGAAACATTAAGCCATTGACCATGATAATAAATTCTCCAAAGTTTCCATGTTTAAACCCAATATAATTATATTTTCTATATTGGAATATAATTATAAAAAAATTTGTAGGAGGATTTTCAAACCCTTTTCCTTAATGGGAATCTACTGTAAAATTTCTATATGACACAACAATAAGGTTTTGTTACTTTGTCTGATGATAAATAGATATGTATGTAATAGATCTACCATTACATATTAAAGAAATCATTTTTATCATTAATCATTTAGTTTGTTGAATATATAAATAGAATTTGATTAAATTTTTAATGAATGTGTGCCACGTGTTTACTATATATTTAATGGGAATGTTGTTTTTATCCTAGTAGTATATTTAGATGAAAAATTACGCAATTCATATGATAAAAAAGACTTATAGATTCTTAAGGACTGGTTAAACAAATGATTCTCCATAAAGGTATCGGGCAAAGAAGCATATATTATAGGGATTATGATTATTTGTGATACCTCTAAGAGGAATCGTTGATTAATTCTAGGTATATTCATTTACCATATTATAAATTGATTTATTATTGAATAGTAAAATATACGTTTTGTTATAGTTGCATGTGGTGTACATCATTCCAAGAAAGTGTTCCACTAGACACAACACAAGAAGGAGGTAATGATTAAGATCAAATAAGATTCAAAGAAATGATAAATCATGTATTCTATGATATGTAATTTAATTAATTTTTACAATTAATTAAGCGTGGTGGGTGATATAAAGATGATCTAGTTGAACAACATTGGTTAGTTTTTAAGGCTATTATTAAGAATATCAGATGAAATAAGGATATTTTTATTGTCTGTGGAGGAGATGATGATCTAATAATTACAGGTTACAGTGATCTATGAATTCAAATAGATCAGAATGATATAAATTTATATTCATAATATATTTTTGTACCAATGAAGGATATATGATATAGGATAGGTCAAAGTAGATAGTATTCCCAGAATCTATGGTGGAATTTTTGTATATAGTGGCTTCTAGTGCATCCAAATATGATGTTAGAATATGAAACTATTTGTAGGATATTGATGTAGTACCTACAAGTAGGGAACCTATCAAATTATATTATGATCATATTATGGTAATGGATATTGAAAAATAACCAAGGTCACATCAACAAAAAAATTCATTGAATGTATCACATCATGATATATAGTGGTGATTCTATAGGAAGTAGAGTTTCCATGGATGAAAACATAGATGAAACAACGAATAAAACATTATCTAAACACAACCATGAGTTTCATGTGAAGTATAGAAGACTAAACATTTTTAGCAACAAGATCTATTATATGTTGGAGAATTCTGGATTTTATGCCATAGAACCAACATCATTGTACTAAATGATTTCATGTGTTCATAGATTTGAATATTAATAGAAAAATTATCATATCATGATTATTATTTTGCATGATATAATATGTGATGATGTTCTAAAAGTATATATCTCAAATAATTGTCATATTATTTCCCCATTATGATGAGAACCCAAAATGTTCCAAATAAAGTTTTTAAATATATTATCTACAACCAAATAGAATAATTTTAAGGAAGCAACACTGTTGAATTTGTTTGTGTGTGCAGAAAATCATTCATGGAATTCTCTCAAGACCATGGAGATATTTCTCTGAAATAATGATATCATGAATAGTGATGGATTATCCTCAACCACTACTCTCAAATATAGATAGTTCAATGAAAATAATTCTTAAAGTGATTCTTGATGTGATCAAATATAAACTACAAAACTGTTATGATCTACTGTGATGGAACGTAGAGATTCCTATGATGATGTTTAGAGGTTCTTGGAGAATGTGTGGATCAACATTAGATTGAATATAAATGTGATTCTTATAATGATATTATGGAAATAAATATAGATGTTTTTTGATTAAATGATGAAGAAATAATTTATCAAATATAAATCCCTTAATTTCTTAAAATAATTATATACCAATATGTGATGATGCGTTACTTTTGTTTTATCGTTCTATAATCTAGTAATTTTTGATTAAATTCTTGTGGTCATGGAATTTATCATTGATCTACGTATCTAATTATACATCGATTACTACAGAAGTTAAGTAAGTAATACCCCATCTAGTGATTCCTCTATTCCTGTAACCTTTTTAATGAAGCAAAAAACACAATATTTGGCTTACACAATGAAAAATACATATAAAAAATACTGAAAATTTAAAATAACATATATATCTGATGCTCATAAATATAAATATGATGGGATCCTAAGGAGCATAGTAAACAAGTATTTCCTCTTTTCCACATTTACTAAAAATATACCAATCACTTATTAATAAGTAAATCGAAAACAAGAAATCAGTACTCTAAAAATAGAGATATCAAAAAAATGAAGGATACACTAGATAATGGCCACATAATCAATTGAAAATATAACTATACTTGAGTAGACACGAATCCAAGAAAATATTATCACTTTGAATTTAGACCACATTTCAGTCTAAAAATGAATCTCACTATTCCAACTATCATGTCAAGTATCCGGAGTTAAACTACATAACTTACAAGGTCCCCAAATAGATCCACTAGAAAAAAACCCAAGCATAATTCTAAGAATATCCATTGAGAGTATAAGAGAAAACCTACAACTCCATGCAGTGCCAATGCTATGTCAAAACTGTATAGTGTTAAATACACTAAATTTAATCACCCAAACATTAACCAAGAACTTTTTCATAGACTTTTAAAAATTATGATAAATAAACTCAATAATATCAAAATCCTAAATTATAGAATTCATCTACAAAAATTAAGAACATTCAAAATGAAAACTTTTGAAACCACATACCCCCTTTCAAATGTACCCAATATAAAACAAGGGAAAATATCTGAATGAAAAACACTAAATTGGAAATATTTCTTTGAAAACTATGAAATACCATTTCACCAATATTTAATAACTATAATATTTTAAACCATTGGATTCTTTAAAATTAACAACACCTCTTTTATGATCCCCTATAACTTATAAAAACACCATATGAACTTGATTAAACAGTCAATATATCTGAAAAAAGATCTTATAAAATCCATTATCAATCTAAAACATTATAAATTCGTTTAGAATAAAAACAAACTCAAAATTTTACATTTAAATATATACAACTCTTGAGGTAAATCAACAGATAATAATTTACAAATAAACATATTTTAATTTCCAACTAAAAAACCATAAATATTCTATTTTAGAAAATATAATTTTTAAATTCATAATGAAATCATCCAATCCAAAAAACTTATCATGAATCTAATTCACTTTTAAAAAAAATCCCTAAGGAATTATTTGAAATCAAATGTATTTTTTTCTTATCAAATCCAAATTTAACATACAAAATTTAATTCTTCACATTTATTAAATAAATTTAACATGACATAAATATAGATTGAAACTCAATCCCCTCACATTAACCCATCACAATTCCATATAGAACATTTTACTATTTCTATATTGCTACTGTGAAATCCAAGCATCAAGGGTTTTGAATAGTAAAATCAATCGGGATACAAATCCCTGATTAACATGTCCATATGGATGAAAACCAGAATCCAGTTGTGAAATGGTTTCTAAAACATGTCTAAAATTAACACATATCTTCTGCATGATTTCATGCCCTTCAAGAGAATCTCGTTCCTTGAATACCATTTCTCTCTATACTATAAAATACTTAATATGAACCTAAATGAAACATGAGCAATGTTAATGTTGATCAATGCTACAAAACCTAAGAATATAATCATAATTCAACATGTGAATCAAATTAAAAGATTAAATAAAAGTAAAAAACAAGAATACTAATGGAAATTAAATTCTCTATATTGAAATAGATCAGTACACACATCATGAACCTACATATTGTATCTTAATATCCTAATCACAAAATAACATACTCCAAAAATATGAAGTGCTTGCTTCCAAATCCTTGGTCCCACCACGAACCTAGGCTTGGATATAATTTAGTAATGAATGGTTCTAGGATACTATCAAAACTAGCAGCCAACCTGGCTCACTTCATGCCCATTGTGAATTTTTGTACCCCCATAGTCTGAATACCAGTAAAAAAGAAATAGAAAAACCCAACATGGTTATGATTTCACAAACTAACAAAATGATACATATATAGTGCAAAACTACAACAAAACTAACCAATATGAGGTAATTAGTACTAAAAATCC
Source organism: Viscum album (assembly GCA_963277665.1). Taxonomy (NCBI): domain Eukaryota; kingdom Viridiplantae; phylum Streptophyta; class Magnoliopsida; order Santalales; family Viscaceae; genus Viscum; species Viscum album. Next base: position 1,202,298,995 of record OY728163.1, on the reverse strand, counting down.
TACACAGAATACACATCTAAATCATTAAAAATACATTATAAAAAATGATAAAAAAGAGGATAATTTATAAAATATACCAATAAAAATGGATGACATAAATCCTGAAAAAAAAAATAGAATCATAAATTTCCCCAACATGACTCTTCACAACCCATGTTCACCATCCACCCCAATATCTCCCACCCAAGGCCCAAAGAATAATATAGAATCTAAATAATAACTTGACCTGAAAAATATAGGTAGGAGATATACACCCCAGTATGTTAGAACATTCTAATTTAATGAATTGATTTTATATTTCATTTCATATATGTTGGATTGAAATATTACTGATAATATTGTTTCTATAAGAATTTTTAAAAACAAACCACCAATTTGTCATAGTTATTTTAACAAATTTACCATTGATGTCATTAAATAAAAATCATCAGATGGAAAATATTATTTTCCATAGAAGAAGACACTTTTATTAAACAAAATTTTGAGAAGTTCTGAATAAAAACCACCATATTAACAAATAATTTAAAATTATGATTTTAAACATCAAAATAATTTTTTCAATTTTGTTAACATAATTTTAAAAACCAATGTACATGTAAGATTCATAATGTCCTAATATCATGTTTTTTAACTCATACACAAACAAGATTTCTCAAAAAAATTATTACAATAAATATTATTACTAAATCATCCAAAACACCATTTAAAAAATAATTTATATTTTATATTTAAACAATTAGATATTTTGAACACATTTGTTAAACAATAATTTAAATTACTAAAACAATAATTAAAATGTGAAACTGTCAGAGAATGAACCCCATGGAATAATTTGTATGTAAATGGGAATAACTGGCCAAAATGTTCCGTGCAATCTGATAAAAATAATGTATATAATCAACGAAAATATGGAAAATAAAAAGTGATAGTAAATATGATCCAAGAATAAATGGAAACTCCCTATGACTATTATAAAAAATATAAGGATTATTGAAGAGGAATCTAATCCTATACTGCTGAACTATTTATTTCCTAGTAATCCTACACAACTAATCAAGATATTTCACAGTTAGGGGCTTAAAATAAACCATGAGCCTTAAAAAAAAATTCTAGGACCACAGAAGCATCTTATCACCTCATTATTTCTTACTAGGTCCTTACCCTGGGTAAAACACTATATGTTAGTGATTCACCTCATATAGGTAGCATTTTGTCTTCCTTATATTCATGTGACATCAAACAAGGGAGATGACCAAGAAAAACACCACAATATGAACATAAGAAACCATTGAATAAATTATAATTAAATCTCAGAGCACCTTAGACTCCCTCATATAAATCACCACCCATAAAAGTGAAAAATTATAAGGGAAACAGAAGGATACTTTCATAAACATTGTGAAAAATTATTTTTAATATGTTTCTAAATAGACCTAATAAAAATAATTCTTTTAAATCCAGTCAATATAAATTTAATTTATATACCATATTGAACCACCATTGAAACAAATTTTTGTTAAAATATTATTAAAAACTATTTGGGAATTAAAACAACCCTTAAAACTACCTTCGATAGCATTTAAAGCCACTAAATGTTGTAAAAGAATTATAAATAGAGTTTAACACACATAATTTAAAATCGAACAACTCATTTGAAACACATTAAACAGAGTAAACACAGTAAACATGATTTTAGAAACATTTATGTAAATTTTCTATTAAAAAAAATAAAAAAAGTTATCCAACACTTTTAAAATAACATTAATCCCTTAAAAACTATTGGGAATTTATAAAACCACCTGGCATGGTACTCGTTTCATTGCAAGGGTTATTTCTATTTTAAAGTCACTTTTCCTCCCTCATTGGATTTTTTTATATATGTGAGTAATTTATATAAATTTCAAATTTTAAACAAATTAGTATCACATGAAATGAAGTATAATGAAATTGAATTGAAATAATGAACTTATTAAATTGAAAAAAACTGGATGTTTTTAAATTCGATAGAGAACACCCATATATTCCACGAGAGGAATGTCTCATGATTAAAAAACTAAAACTCCGAATTTTAAACCAGTTTTGATCCAAATAATGGTTGTAAAAACCATAAGGATTTTGAGAAACAAAACACCATTAGGGTTAGGGTAGAGAGGGATAAAAAATGAAGAATGAATGAAATTGGAAGGTGAATAACATAAAAATATACCTGAATAGAAGGAAAATGAATATAAAATGGGTGTAATCTTACATCGGGTGTGCTTGGTCTATTCAAACAAGAGGTAAAAGGAAAGGAGGCCACAAGTGATTAAATACATTATGGGTAAAAGTATAATTTAAAAATTAAATCAACTTGGGTAGGACACACCATTTGGTCATAAAAATTGCCAAATCATGCACCTATCATGTGGGGTCCACTACCTAGGATATCCTACCGTGAATGGTTATTGCGAAATAATTATTATGTTTAATCAGACTGTGCACCAACTTTTCACCAACCATTCAAGTGGAACAATGAAATTATTGACACACTTCATGAAATTGTTGTATTGTTTACCAAACTATATGAAATATGTGTGCATGTACCAATATACACTAAGGTCCCCACATGGTTTCCATTTTGCAGTTCATATTTTAGAAAAAATGTTCTCTATTGATGTAGACTTGTCACGCACTATTCAAAATGAACGAGAAATATCACTGTGTATGGATAACCACATGGTTTACGAAAAACAATACAAGAAAACCATGCACAAATGTAAAAATCTACATTATATATTTTTTTAGTCAAAAAATATTAGGAACAATAAGAAAAATAAAATATGAAAAATAAATACAAAATAAAATCTAAAATTACATGGTGTTGTCATAATTAGATATTTACAATCCTATGAACTCTTATTATGTAAATAAATTTATTGAAATAAATAAAAGATCAGGGTTCTATAATTAGGGGGTGTTTTCTCCTAGATTGTGGTGGGGATGGAAACCTTGTTGGTCCCCCCCCCCTCTGGTGAGGGAGGGAACTTCATCATCCTTCAAGGGAGAAGTGTCCTCTTTTTCCCCCTTATCCAACCCCAATCTGCTCTTTCCATTCTCACAATTCCCTCTAGACCATAATGTTCCAAATCTGTACAATGGAATACCTAATCTCTAGTGGAGCTCAATGGTGCCACAAATAATCTTTACCATACATTGGTCGAACAATCTGTATAGAGAAGTATGTAAGTTTACCCCTTCGATTGGATTGTTTTCAGAAAGTGGGATTTACAGTAAATGGATTTCACAGTCTTTCTCAGAAATAAGAACATCAGGATTTAGTTTTTATTAGAGGAGGATCCAATCAAATCATGGTCCAATTCTCCTCATAGCTATAATGGGATCGATTACAACCTCTTCTATTGGCCCTACAACTTCCACATGATGCGCTAATCTCCATTTGTATCAAGATGGGTGACTTTTCCAATATATCCCCTTCTATTCTCATACACTGATATTTTTAGGATGCTCGACATCCTTGTATGGAGCTACCTGATATTCGATAGTCACACTAAAGATGCATGTCATCCAGTCAATCCTCGTGTCTGTGTTGATGTTGATGCATCCAACATGCCTCTTGATATCATTTGGATCACATTCAAGGATGAATATTATTGTCAATAGTATGTGTTCTAGGATTTGTCTATTTATTTATTCTATTCCTATAATTGATTGGGGAATTTGTTGTCATACTACAGGGATGGTTCATGTCATCATGAGAATATTTGGGAGAAAAGAAAATGTTTCTTTGTCGAAAATCGAATGTTAATTGAGTACAAGTCAGTTGAATATGCAGCCTAGGGAATTTATATTGGAACATGGGACGTTTAGAGAGGAGATGGATTCTCGTGTTGTGGAAAATCTGGTGCCTAATGTCCCTCATGGTGGTAGTGGACATGATATATAAAAGCCATAGTCTAAGGAAGTACCTAAATCCAGGGGCGCCTTCTATGTAGTGGTAGTTAGTTATAGGAGTGGTACCTATGATTATGGGCAGACAGCTATTACTATTGATCTTAGAGAGGCCACTATTATAGATTTTAATGCTTCACCCAAGTAGGTAAATATAGTGAACTTGGAAGGAAAATATTATATATATTCTCGACTTACATAGGTTCAAGATGGGATTTTAGAGGATTCTAATATTATGTCGGATTCTGAGGGCACCCAATATGAGTCAGTGGAGCACTAGGTCACAGGCCTGTGTTAGAGATAGGAGGCCATACAAATATGTAATAGTTTTGCAGGCCTGGAAGACTGATCCCAAGAACAAATTAATGTTATTGATTCTCATGAAACTGAAGGGATGAATATGGATGATGCTCTCACTAATCAGGACTCAAGAGATATCATCTTGACATCAGGGAAGTGGAAAAAATGGCGCAAGTATTATTTATATATTTCAAATCCAATGGAGACCAGGTCTGGTAATAAAGTTAAATCCAACAAGTTGGAATGTAGGCATAGAACCACTTTTAATTTGTTGGGGAGTCCCGTGGCCTACTCCTTGGGTTTTCAATCAAAAGAAGATATGGTGGTTGAGTTTCATTACATCATTGGTACTCATAAAGAGGCAGAGAAAATGATGGATAGGGCTATTCATGTAGATGTTAATTGTGAGAAGGCTATATAGGCCAATAAGAAGGACCTTATTATAATAATGTGTTTCAATGAAGGGAATATAAAAAAATATGAATATGTTCCAACAAGGGACAAGTGGGCTGATCACTGTGAAGACATCATTCTTGACATGCCTGATACTCAGGTGAACTCTATCCTCTAAAATCATTTTATAGGGGAAACCTCTAATATAATAATTTATATTTAACTAATATTATTATATCTTATTATGGTTATACTCCTAGATGAACTATGTGGTTTCTCACTTTTCCTTAATAGTGTTTCCTAATAAAAAAATTTATTTTTTGTTAGTCATACAAATAAAAGGTGGGTTTCACCTAAAAATAGAAAAAAAGTAAAATACACCTCATAGAAGCTAATTTACAATAAACACAATTATAGATAATACCTTATTCAATAGGTTGGTTTTCTAAAAATACTTCATAAATTTTATTTGTTTTCTATAAAGAAATATTAGATAATGGTGACATTGTGCATCAAATATGGGAACATTTTTAAACATGGAATGAACTCCCCCTTTTTGATGAATTTTTACATTCTAGGAGATAGTGAAAAATTAATCATTAATTATAATCACTTTTTTTATAATACCTAAATTTTATATAATATATTCTACCCTATAAAATTTTATGTTATTAAATAAAATATCAGTAAATTAATTTTCATTTCTGATAAACTTGAGGATAATATCACCACTATGTATCTACACATGAATTAATTAGAGTATTATGTATATGTAATATAGACATGAGTGATATTCATGGTTTTTTGATAAATATATAAATCATTTTATATTTTAAATAATCTAACTTAGAGTAAAAATAAACATAAAATGATTGAGTTTCTGATGGATATACAAAAATTGAGCACAATGAATTTTAGTTTACACATTTTCAACTTTAGTGTTGTAATGTGTATATGAATGTTGATTATTTTTAGACCATGAATGTAAATCATCTATAGTAAAACGAAATGTTATGTGAGTTATATTTTTATCCATTCCATAAACATAGGAGTCAATTTTAGAATAACATTTTAATGTACAATCAGTTCAAAATGAACAAAATAATACATCTTCTAGTGTACATTTATTATGGGGAATGATTCTCTTGAATTAATTAAGATGGAATTATATTATATCTCACTATAACCATTCATGAAGGTATAAAAAGTAAAAAATTTCAGGTTAAGTATATTTCTAAAGCATAATATATAAATAATAAAAATTAAAAATATAATATAAATAATAAAATTGACTAGATGAATGTGTATACAGAATATATATGTATAATAGGTTGTGAAATAGAGGCCTTGGGTATCAAATATGGTTGAGATTTTCTACATGAATAGTATAGAAAATATTATTTCTAAAGCATAATATATAAATAATAAAAATTAAAAATATTGTATATTGTTTGATAAGATGAATCTAAGTGATATGAGCCATGAAGTAGAAGTAAACTCTTGAATAATAAGTCTATTATACTAGATGACCAAAGAAAGCTCATTTAAGTATCGATGTTGAAGGAAGAAGAGGATCCTATAACACCCTTTATCTTAGTGTTTTACAAAGAATAAATAGAGTAAATGAAAAATCTTTTTCCTATTTTTCTATTTTTATATCAATTATTTTACTAATGTTTAGAAACATAGATTAAAAGTTTCTATTGACGATATAGAATTTTAGGTTTTAATTGCGGTTGAGTTTCATATATTTTTTGTGAAGTCTTACTAGTGTTTGAGAACTCAGATATTGTAAATAAAAGAGATCTATATAGTAGATAATGTAATTTCCTTATACTGATTAGAGGGTTACATCAAAATATAATGAAAAAAATAAAATATATAGTGGGAATAAATAGATTTAATGTGACTCTTTCTATACAAAGAAAACACATTATAAATCTATGATTCAACAAAGAATTTGTCTATGATGAAGTCCTACTATATTATGATTATTTTACACATTGTATGACTCAATTTAGGTGTTAAAAAAATAAACCATTATAGTAATAGATTTATTAAAATGTGGAGTCCATGATTATGGTGAATAACTAATCACATCATGGTGTAGTTTTTAAACATTGGTGCATAAAAAATACCTTGATCAATTATTAATCTCATTGAATGTATTGTATATGGTTGTTATTATGTTATATGGAGTATAAATAATATTTATCTATACTATAATTATAAGTATAGTTCCATGTAAATATTTGGTAAAAGGTTAAAAGACAAATTCGAATTTGGTAAAATAATAATAAAGAACTAATTTATACCTTCTCAGGTTTTTTCAACTAATTCATAATGAATTTTTATTTGCATTAGATCCAATGTTCCCTCTAGTGGGAAATAAAATTTTCTTTTCTCATACTTGTTAATTGAATTTTATGAACAGTATAATTGAGAAAGATGAACTAGTTTCATTTCTTGTTTGTTCGAAATATAAATTCTCAACCAATACATTGAAAAACAAAAAGAAAATAGGTAAAAATAAAATAATTAAAAAAATAATGATAAAAGTGGAATAACCATTACATAAAGATATTCTTATTAGTGAAGTCTTATATTCTATTTGAATTAATAATAATTCCTTTTAATAATCATGTTCATTATCCAGTTGATAAAACGAATACATACATGGAAAAAAATATATAAATTTATACTCTCAAGTGAAGGGTTGTCTTGATGTTGTAAAATATGAGGTTGTTTAATATATAATTGCACTAGTTAAGGGACTACTTGATGAAAAATGTTAGAAATGGAATATGATGTTATGAAGGATGCATTATATAAGAATGATGGAAACTATAACACCGAAAAAAAATATAAATGATAAGAAGGAATCGTTATTAAATTGTATTTAAGGAAATTTTCTAGCTATTCGAGACCAGTGTAGAATTTATTTTAGGAATGATTTTTTTAAATTGATATTTATATAAGTAATACATGTATTAGAGAAGAAACATAAAGTCACAATCAATGTAAAAGATTCCCAAATGGACATGAAATTAATAAGGGTGAAATAGATTTATTGTTCAATACAATTGATTACTAATATATATAAATTACAATATATGGTGTTGATGATTGATTATGTTGAGTGATTAATTTTTCGGAGGAAGGTAAATATTCCCTCAATATGAAACATCTATAACAATAATTAAATTTGAAAAATCTTGATGTGACATAACATGGAAATTCTTATCCTGAAAAAATAAATAATTATACCAATTTTTCTAAATAAGGGTAATTTCATTAATAATTCTTCATGTAATGGAAAAGGGTTCATATAAGCATCTCATATTTAACCCACATCCAATTATTGTAAAGATATAACACAATATCTAGTTAAATTCAAATATATTAATTATTTTTTGTCTATAAGTGCATGAAGAAAAAAATAAATTTTTTTTGAATGCAGATGATGTAAAATTACTCAAAAACCATGAGAGTATTAAGGGTGTATGTGAGTAAATATGAAAAGAATAGTTTCCTAAATGAAGGCAAAAAAGGCAGTGAATCTCTCTAAATACATAAATGTGGAAAATACAGATAGATAACTAAAAAAATGAATGACATGACTAATTTTCCATTATTTGTGTTTCGGGATGTTTATACATAATTCTATGAAGTTTTGGAATAAATTTTCAACTTATACAAATGGTATATGGAAGGTAATAATGGGGAATGGAAGTACATAAAAAAATCTCAGTTTATAAATAGTTTTCATTGTTGAAGAAACATTTGTCACAAAAGAACATATTTTATTTTCAAGTAAATTTTTAGGAATTTTATAACATGTATATCCACACATGTGATGATTTTTTCTATGTACCATCATATAAATTTTTTTATAATAATGTTAATATTTCCCAAAAATATAAGAAACAAACATTTAATGATAAGACCACAACTGTAAATAAGTTATTAAATAAGGTAGCTAAATATAATTCTCCCAAGAAGTCTAAGAATAATGATCTATTGGGTTTCTTATCTTTAAAGAGTAGACCCATATTTCATAGAAGCATATGCCCTCTAAGTGTTTTTTAAGATTTCTATGAATAGTAAATATAATGTTATTTATCGTGAACCAAAAGGGAATCCAACCAAGAAAGAGATAACAATATTTTATTATTGTCTGACACCATTGATAAAGAGATTGAGTGGCACACCATGAAGGGTAACCCAAAAACAAATGAAGGTGTCCATGTAAGGTGTAATAATATAGTTCAATATTTTATCAGATTCAATCTTAGTCTTAATAGAGAAACATATAATTACTCCAAGAATAAAGAAATATATTTTTAAAGAGTGAACACATAATATGGAATCTGAGAAGATGAAAAATAAATTTATAATAATAAATGTTGATCAGTTTTTGGAGTCTAGAAAAAGGGACAATTTTTTTTGACATCAATATCATTTGATGAAGCCTTTTTTCATAAGAAAAAAGATGAATATGAAAAGAAATTCATATAGCCAAAAAATCACAAGTGAAAATATAATTAAAAGGAAATCATAAAGTGGTTGTGAAAAATTATAAACCCAAAGAAAAGAGTCTCTAAGTTGAGAAGAATGTCTTAGAAGTTGTTCTATAACTAAAGAGCTGATAGAATCCAATCAAATTCCCATATTTTTGTGGTTGTAAATATTATGAAAGGGAATTATGTTGGAATGGTGTAGCCCAATCCTTCAGATGATGTTGGGACAACTAAAAGAGGACTGGACTACACATCCAAATAAACTATATTATAGATTACATTTAACTACGATAGGGAACTATTAATGTGTGAACATATTGTAGGAGAAGATGATATGAAACAACAATAATGTGGATTTTGATATGGTAGTGTATAAACTTGTAACTATAGACCAAAAATGGTCACTATAGGTTTATGGACATCCACCCACTAGTTACTATAACACATTAGACATACTGTGTGTTCTTTAGAAGAGTTAAATTACATTATTTGAGATCTCATTTGAGATAGGGTTTTATGTAATATAAATCATTCCATTTAATTCATCACATGAATTAGGGAAGTACATTTTCCCCTTCAGTGATATAGGAATTATTCATAATCCATATAAATCATTACATTCATCTATTTTTTATTCTTTTTTTCTTTCTTATACCTTTTTAAAGTTCTTCTACAAATTATTTTTCATGTTTTTACCCCAGAGTTTCCATAAAAATCGGTATCATATGCTATATTATGAATAGACTGATTTTTTTGGTTAAATTGAATGATGGTAGTATATTATGGAATGGTAATGATTAAATTCTTTATCATACTATATTTAGTTAGTTTATGATGAATATATAATAGTATATTTACATTAAAATGCTTCAATTTTTCCTTTTATGTGAAAAACCAAAGGATATTGAGAATAAATTGTGGGTGTTAGTAGATTGATTGGTTCTAGGAGTTTTTTAACCTTATACTAGTAAATAATATATTGTTTAACATTAAGGTGGGGAAGATAAAGGCTTGAGTGATGAAATATATCATGAATTTGTATGCAAAGTCTTCTATGTCTAATAAATATTACCTAATCTGATTACTTTTAAAATGAAGATGATTGAAATGAAAATTATTTCGGATATAATCAGTTATTTATACACCATCAGAATCCTATCATCATTAGTGGTAATTACAGTTGATTGTGAGGAATGTACATTGGTTTTATTTTAAATATTACCTAATATTTGGGAAACTAATATAATATTTATTTCTAGATCTTTGGGGAATACAATGTTTTTTCTAAAAGATGTGTGAGACATAATCCATAGTACAGATATTTGTTGAAGAGAATCTAGAATTTTGTTGGGTTTCTCTATGAATATATAAATAAATGGAAGATATGTATTTTGATATAATAAAATAGGATGATCAAAATCAGGTGGAAATGTATGAGTTAAGGAATAGGGGTATAGTTGTATACTCTATAATTTAGAGAATAAAGGATATGTGAAAATGGAATATAGAAAAGAAAAAATATATACCTAAAACCAATAAAATAAACATGAATCCAATGTAACTAATGAAGTGTAAATACTGATGCTGGATAACCCTATGGAGTGTTGTATTTTAGATGTGGGAGAATCCTTCTATTCCAATTTATAAAACTGTTTCATGAACAATTATAGTTCTATAAATTAGGGAAGGTTATATGTTGTTATTGATGAAACCTTTTAGATTTTGTGGAATAGAGATGCACAAATTAAAGCATATAGTGGGAGTTCTCTCAGTTTGGAAAAAGTGTTGTTTATTCCGAGACTAGAAAGGAATCTTATTTAAATTGGAAAATATACTGATGTATGTTTTTATAAAACATTCGCTGGTGGTTCCTAAATAATTACTAATAGATATTTGGGAAAGCAAAAAATAAAAAATTACAGGTCCTTGTAAAGATGATACATACATTATTGGAAATAAATATACCTATAATGTTTTTAGGGAATCATAACTATACAAATGTATGTTATGACACAAAATTGAGAAGGAAATAATGTTACTAGAAAAACTATAATGCTACCAGAGCTTATTTCAATAATTTTTTTCTTCTGTGAAGATTATATCTTTGTAATGAAGAATAATATATCCTTTCTGAAATGTGGTTGAATCCTGAAGGGTTGGAATATAGACCTATTGGAAACTGATGTTAGGGCCACTTCACTTATAATTTCCCATTGAGGATAAAAATATTATATAATTATTTTATTAACCAAAACATAAGGTGGGCGTTCCATTTTTTATAAGACAATATGATGTATTTAACATATTTTGGATGTATAAAACCATTGTGGAGAGTGAGTCTGGTTAAAAATTGAAGTGATTGAGGTCCATAAGTGGAGAAGTGTAAATTAGTTAGAATTTAAATGAATTTTATGATAATAATGGAATTTAGTGGGAGAGTAATTTTCTAAGTATATAATAATAGAATTATGTAGGTGAAATGATTTATCGGACTCTAAATGAACATGTTAGGAGTAAAAGGTAGTACATGTGGTTACCTATGACTTTTTAGGTAGAGGAAGTTATCATGGAAGCATGTCTCATCAATATGAGTCTATCTTTAAAAATGGGATAATGTATGTCTGAGATAATTTCATATGTAAAGGTTGTAATACACTCTCATTTAAGAGTACTTATTTGTTCTTCATATATATATATTTATGATGATGTAAGGGAAAATATTGATTCTATGTCTAAATAACTTTTCATTAGAGGATAGCTTTTTGAGGAGTTTCATTATCACATTTAGGATGATAGGAACAATATGATAATCAAAAGTCAGGATTGGATACTTAATGAAGGTGTCATATAAAATGTCTATATGAAATTGATTTTGATAGTTGAAAAAAGACATATAGTGATAAGAGACAATGGATCATGGAGGTGTGCCTGATCATGTGATATCAAAACATGTATATCCTTCAACTCAAGAAGATTATTGTGTAATAAAAGGTATAAGAAGGTAAGTTTATATGTATTTAGAATCCATACATAATCAATTATTAACTGATTATGTAGAACCATCATAGTTTGAAGTGTAATTTAAATTGAAGGATTCAAACAATATGGAGCAAGATATGAATTAATATCTCTATTCATTGTATGATAAAAATACATTGGATCTAGAACCTATAATAGAATGAATGAAATCACTTTAGAATTAATGGGTATACCATGTCATAAGATAATACAATGGTAAGATATTATATAATGTAAGGATGGTTATAAAAGTTTGAAAAAAGAATTAATGTGTGCACATCACTGAATATTTCCATCATGTAGTGAAATTTACCACCATTCAGGTCATTCTTAGTAATGTCATATTAGAAAATTTACAACATGATAAGATTAATTCAAATATTTCATTATTTATTGAGATATAGATAATGATATTTATATGTATATTGTAGAAGGAGAATATTGCGTTTGGATGAAAAAGACACAGAAGAAGACACCAGAGGGGTGGTGGGGGGGGGGTGAATTGTGGTTTCTAAAACATTTATAGATTTATACCACCAATATTGTATTGAAGTGATGCTTACTTTTTATTTTAATGTCGGGTGATCAGTGATAATAAATAAAAGAAATGAACATAGAGATATATAGTGTATCATGTCAAAATGATCCCCCAGTCCCCTCAACCGATGCTCAATTCCATGATCTTGGAGATTTTCACTAAGACTTTTTATCCTAAGGCCTTCAATAAAGCACTAAGTATTGGTATTTGACACTATTTAAATAATGATTTATAGAGTTTTATAGTTATTTTAAAAGAAACCATACATCCATAGGCGAGTGAAAGAATATGAAACATGACCACGACAAATCCCAAGATTTCAAGAATCTACAAAATTATTAGAGATTGATTTTCTGAGAATAAAATTTAAATTTATTGTTACAGTAACAACTCATAGATGTATTCCGATCTTCAATAAATCACAGAAGTGAATATATAATTAACATTGCATAATATTTCATCAAACAATGATAGTTAAATATCTAGAAATAAGTTTAAACACGTATACCTTTAAATTATATATTTGAAAAATGATTATTCTTACTTACAAAAAATGACATAACAATGAAATGAAATAGTGAAGATAGAAAAAAAGGTGAGCTGATAAATCCATACTTGTAAGAAACAAAATTTTAACTTTGAAGGAAATAATAGGTTAATTTTTATGTATATCTCCTTTTATTTCATTTTAAATTATAACTTCTGGTGAAGAACATCTCGATATTTATAATGTTCTTTAAAAAACTCCAGCTCATCCTACTCAAGAAATATCACACAATAAATTATTAGTATTTGATTTCAAAATCATTCAAGGGAGGTTGTAATTTATTTTTTAAATAAGAATTATTTAATAACTTGAATGCTCGCTTTTAAAATAATTGTAATGAACCTTTTAATTGGTTGTAAATGAGATTTGAATATCCCTTTATGTTCGCCAAGACTTTTGCATAAATCATAGATAATTTCATAGATATAAATATCCATCATTTTATAGTCAAACCTATAGTATCTTCATGCAATAGAAATCCAAATGTAGGGTTGAAAATGAAATGTTTTTCAGAAAATAATGATTATTGTATCATACGTTTTCTTCCTCAAATGTGGGGTTCTTCATAAACATTGGGTTCCTGAAACATACATTCCCAACAATATAGGTTATATGATCTATTGATTCTATTTCAATCATAGGGTTGTAGAATGATACATTATGCTTACTGACATTGGGTATAATTCTTTTTTTCTAGTATATGTTTAAACACATCCCAACTACTTCAACAAATATTCTGAGAGAACTAATGCATTAAATATAATTACAAAATAAATATTTTAAGGAATATTAATTTCATGAAATTATATAAAAATCAATTCATTTGTTACATAAATGTGGTTGTTTTAAGCATTAAAAACAGTAATGGAATTTTTAAATCTACACATGCTCAAGAATATCCTCTATTTTTATAGTAAAAAATACATATCAAAATACATATAATTTAAATAATAAATTTACCCCTTTTGGTATAGTATTAATTATAATTAAGAATGGAATATTCTTTCCCCATCATTATATTATCTGAAATTTCTTATGTAGGAAACATATCTCCTTATTATAATGGATAAAAAAATCTATAAATTATCATTCATTATAACTATAAACATTCCCTATAATATTTTATCTCTCATAAAATTGAAACTGTAAAACTATCCACAATTTTTTGATGTCAAAAATTGTGACATAGAAAGGAAAATATTAATGTGTATTTGAAATAAACACCCATTAAATTTATGATTCAAAAAGATTATATATAAATATTCTAGGAGTGTAATAGACTAGAATATTTAATATATATAATTATTATTTTCTTAATACTCATCATGTTTCATAGCATATAGAATATTTAATGAATTAAAAAAAGTTCTTTCACAAGTAATAATTTTTTTTTCATCTATAAAAATATTTATGAAATAATTTAATATCATGTACATGCTTGTGTGAACTAAATAAAAAGAAATTAATAACTAATTAACAACACATATTTTTAATAAAGAATATATATTGTAAAAATATATATAAAATGCCTAGTTTAAAAAAATATTAAAGGGTTAGATAGGAGAGGATGGTTCATCCAAATGTTCCAATATTCAAAAATCATCACATCAAGCATCTAAATATATTTAATGATCTTATAATCTATTTCGAAAATATGCTATTTTTATAAGATGAAGATGGACAATGTTCAATCAGAAATGACTTCATCTTATCAAGATATAATGTTGTAGAAACTTCTTCTTTTTCATTCAAATTGTATAAATTAAATATATGACATTCATAAGATATTTGATAATAATATACTTCACATTGTTCATGATTTTGATCTTAATTAATTCATTCATAATAATTTTCCAGTTATTATTTAACATATGAAATATGAATACTAGAAGGATTAACATTTATGATTTGGTAAGAATAATTTTCTTCTAAACATGAAGTACCCAATAAATTCATATTTCTAGGAATGTCTATCAGAATAATTTGATGAATATATTTTAAAGAAGATTGTTTTATAATTTATTATTTCATGATAAATATAAAACATTAGGTTCAGACGCATTTGTGGCAATGTTTCATTTCCATTAGCTGAAACACACAAAATATTCATTTCATATTATATAAGAAAATTATTATTATTTTCATAATCAAATGAAAATTTTAGAACATGGAATTTAATAATTTAATATTAATTTTGAAATATTAAAATATCAAATTTTATTTAATTAATATATGTAATCTGTTATTTAAAAATTAAATGAAATTTTGAAGGATATATCAACATCTTTTAGAAATTAAAGTATACAATCATAAACTAGAAATATATTTTAACAGGAAAGGGGATTATTTATAATATTTAGAGATAAATTATTCCCCAGTGTAAGACATTTAATATACCAAAATCATATAAATATGAGAATTATATAATTTTGGGATCAATGATTTTGGTATTGAAGGTTTTTGATGATGAACTAAATTAAATGTTTTCACTCCATTTATTTATACCAATCAATCAACTAGTAAAATATTTAATGATACATTTTAGTAGTGAATTACTACAAAAAATCATATTTATGTATTTTTATAACCATATTATTTTCATTCTAGGAGTGTTAGTAATTAATTTTTTATAAGATACATGTTTATTTTGAGTGGAAATTCTAATATTCTAGGTAAACAATTATTTTCAGCACTAAACGTTTATAACAATAGAAATTCTATTTTTAAAAGCAAAAATCATTTTCATAATGCCTATTAATATTAAAAAACAATTAATTTTTGACATGTTTGTTATATTTAGACCCAGAAAAAATTTAATTTTCATATAGTATTATCGTTTCACCATTACATCATATTCCATATTTTTTGGTATTTAATTTTTATAGGAATTTTATTTAAATATTATTCTTAATTTATAAGCATAGTAGAATATTGTTTCAAATTATGAATTTTAAAAAGTAAAATTTTATTTAGATTCATGCAAATAACATGATATTTTTGGAAGAATCCAATTTTAAATCTAAAATATATCATGACATATTTTCATTATCTAGAATAGTAGTATCATACAATTTTCTAATTTTTCTATGATAATTTTTAAGAGATTAACATTTTCTTGAAAAATAATGCAATACTTATTTAATTCATCATTAGCTAGTTTCTCACAAAATGATTTTTGAGAGTAAGAATATTGCACCTCATGATTAGTATGGGTCAATGGAATATAATTTTATTTTTATGCCCACACTGAAAATATGTGGAAGATAAATCACATGAACCAGAATTATTACTCAAGGAAACCTTCACAAAATTACTTCATTTTATTTTGTAATTGGTTTGTTTATATTTGAGTAAATGGAAAACATCCTTTGAATGAGAATTATTATTTCATTCACAAGATATATTTTATTTAGTTCATTTATATTTAATTATATATATATATATATATATCATCATTTTATTGGGATGTATGATTAACCATTATCCAAATATTGATTATTAGAATAAGTTGAGTAATCCATAGTAGTTTTGATTAAATCATCATCATGTTTAAGATTATTTTCAACTTCAGTATGTTTCTCTGCTTCATACATCAATAGTGTTCCAATAAATTATTTCAGAGATAAAATTTTTATGCATTTAGTTTGACATATTACTATAGGTATTCAATTTCCCAAAGATGATTGTACTCAAACTAAATTTAATGCCTAATATGAATGTGAAATTTGATTTCCTGAAGTAGATTTTTTTTCACATTCAATGGAAATATTATATTCATTTGAGTGATAGTATCATATTCATACATTTAGAATGTATCAAACATTAGTTTCAAAGTATATTACCATAACAATATTATATTGTTAGATCATTCATAAGGAATAACAATAATTTGCCACATATCATATATAGTTATACATTGAGACACATAATTGAATTCGTCGATTTTTAAACCACACTAAAAAACATTTAGGGATTTTGAATCGAAACCATATTCAATTTATTCTTCAATAATCCATTCTATCAAACAATTCTTATGGATATCATAATGTCAATTAACATTTTAATAAACCCTTAATCCATGATTTTTTTATAACATAATCATATGGTATTTACAACATCAATAATTATCAGTATTAATGTATGGTGCATTGATCATTGACATTATTTTTCTAGAATAATCCATTTCATGATGTCTTTATCTTAATATTTAACGCAATATTATTAGAGATAAAAAAAATTAGTAGAGACTTATGATACACCTTGTTGACATAATATTGATTAAATAGAATATTCCAAAAGGAGTCCATCCTTTAATATTTAATTTTTAGTATCAAATGGAGCCAAAATATTAAATAATTTTCAAAAAATATAAATATATAAATAGAGCTAATCCTATGATTTCAATAGTTGATATCAGATAGAAAAGATATTATATAGGATCAAACTAGATGTGCATTTTCAATTACAATAGGGCGTGAAGTGTATGTTTAAGAAACTTTAATTTTTAACCATAAGGAAATATATGTTAAAGAATGTTAAAAAAGGTAAATTGAAAAAACCTCTTCGGTTCTAGCTCAAAGGGATAATTGGAAGTGCTCATGTCTAATTATTAGAAACAAAAACAAAAACATGTTACTATTAAGAATTACTTAAGTTGTTTTTTCTTAGAAAAAGATTACACGTTAAACTATATAAAATCTTATTTATATGAGTATACAAGTATAAGAATGTAAAATAAAGTGATACATTCTTTCTTTAATAAAAAACACTGAAAATGAAGCTTGTACCAACAACCAGTAATCAACTTGGAAATATTTTATCCCGAAGAGAAGGGTATCCAACAACCTTGGATGAAAGTCCCTTGATATATACTTTCAATAAAGTTAATATTACTCACACCAAGATAATCCCTTGATAAGAATACCAGAGTCTATCTTAATATCCCTGCAAGCCATCAATCCTTAAGGTAGTCAGTACCTATATCTTTTAATCCCTTGAATTCCTTAAACATTATGGTAGTCATCACCTCTATCATTTTATCACAGAAATCCCATGATATTACACAACAATAAGAGGATTCACAGAAATATGAACAAGTTGTTTACTATTGAACAAGATTTTCATAGATCAAACAAAGGACAAGAGTCATTCTATCTCTAGACATAACACCACTGAATGTAATCTCTAGGATCATCAATAGATATTAATCTCATTCAAAAGAGATATTATTTATAGGCAAGTGTTCCAATGGTCAGATCCCTCCTCCAACATTCAATTTTTTCCTTGAATTTTTTATTCACGTGTACACATGTCACCCAACAAATAGTTAATTAAAAAAAATTGTATGAAATCATTTTATGTAGGAAATATGTGGGAAACATTATAATGGTTAATAATCAATAATATGTAAGTAAACTAATATCATGTTTAAGAGACTATGATCTGATAAAATAGAAACACAATGTTAGGAAATTAAACTATCATAATCAAATGTTAATAATCAGAATGATGGAAATATAGAATGTTGAGTCTAAATATATGAACATTTGGATTTTAGAAAAAGCTATATTTAGAGTCTAAATTCTAATGAATTCAGAGTCTAAATATATGAACAATAAGATTCAATAAAAATGGATATTTAGAGTCAGAATTATAATTTATTCTATGTTTAAATTATGAGGAATTAAGAGTCTAAATTCTGAGTAATTCGAAGTATACATTATGAGGAATTTGGAGTCAGAATTCAGAGGAATTTTGTGACTGAATTCTATGGAATTTGGTGTCTGAATTTCAGGGAATTTGGGTTCTGAATTTTAGTGATTCAACATCTGAATTTCATAGAGATAGAAGACTGAATTTTAGGGAATTTGGTGTCCGAATATCAGATAATTTAGAGTCAGAATTTCCAAGAATTCATAGTCTGAATTTTAGAGAATTCAGTGTCTAAATTTTATAAAATTCAGAGTCTGAATTTTAGAGAATTAGTACTCTAAATTTCAGAGAATTCGGAGTATGAGAATAGTAAGAGACAATAGCTAAGGAACTTTAATATTTAGTGGTTTTTTGGTAAGGATCCAAATTTTTCTATTTAAGAAAATAATGGTAAGACTTGGTTTTGAGAAGATATTAAATAATATATTCAATACCAATGTAGGGATAAAACATTTCTAAGATAAAGTGAATTTTCCTTATGAAAATAATTCTTCTAGCAATATAATTTTCATTAAGAAAATGTGTTTTTTATTTTTAAAACATATAAAATTGTAAAATTAATATGGAATCATTATTCACTCAAAAATCTACCCCTTTTTGGAATGCACAAACAACCTTTCAAAAAATAATATAAGCAATAAGTAATTTTCTTTTAAAAGATTATAAGAAAAAATTATCTCCCTAAAATTATGACTTATGATGAATATGACTAACTCCCACTGAGATTTTAAAATCCATATGGATCATATTATTGTATTTCTTATAGAATTTACATTTTTTTACATAAGAAAATATTATTTTAGTAGAATCCCCCTTACCTAATATCCAGTTTTCATAGGGAATTATCTTCTTTTTTAATTAATATTCTGTTGATCTTTCTTTTATCCCCCATTGTGAATTTTTAAAAGGAATGGATAGAATGAAGAAAAAAATGTACCTAAAAGGATTGAAATACACAAGAGAAAATAATTTAATGATATCAAAATTTCATTACTAAAGGAAATATTTTTACATGGAGAATAAAAAAAATATCAGAGTTTCATGAAATTCATTCATCCTTATTTTCCTTCTGCATGATATTTATTATGGTTCCATTTAATTTCTTCAGCAATTTGTGATCATCCTCAACCCTATTGAGAAATTAATTCTAATTCATATTCTTTATTTTGAGAGACTTGATACATTCTTCTTGAGACATTAGAATTTCTACATGGGACATTACTACCTCTTCTTATTATTTTAACATTTCTTCCAACTCAACCCTGAGTTCTCTTTATCTCATTTAATTTAAAGAAATTGAATTGAGATTTAGATTCAAGTCATTGTCCTCTTGAATCTGGTCTACTAGATCTTGATTCATCTTGTCTGAAATATTTAATGTACGGTTCTTCATTGTGTCATATAACTAATCAATGGAATATTTTACTGAGTCATAGAAATAATCTATAATTTTGTGATTAGAAATTACATACTTACACCATTTGGTTATTTCCTTACATTATCTCTTATGAGAATCAATACAAATATGAAAAATCTTGAAATCCACTTCAATCTTGATAAAAATTTCAATAAGAATAATTATCAAATCCAACATTTAATTAATAAAATGCTGGAGAAACTGACTTCTCAAATAGATACTTGGAAATAAATTTATTGTGTTCACTAATTTATTCAATTATTGAACAATGCAATATTTTCCAAAGGAAGATAAAGATTCGAAAATTGATTCCTTTATGGGTGAGGAAAATTTATCTTGCCCTTCAACTTTCCTCTTGGATATTCCACCAACATATTTTTTAGCTTTTAAAATGAAACCATTCTAGGTGAGTTAACAACCACCTATTGTTCTTTATCTTATCTAGATATTTACTTCCCAATGTTCAGAGTCCCATATTCATTATTAGATACATGCATTATTTTATATTGATAAACATCATCTTTCTCAGCATCTCCCTTAATATATCGAGGATAAATGAAATCATGGTTCCTTCTCTCATTATAAAAAGGTTTATCAACCCCACCCTATTAATTGTCATCTTTCTCATTGAGATATTGTTTTGGTTAATTCAACCTGGATGTTATGATCAACAACATGTCTGAAGGACATTAATTATCATGATATTCTTCCACTTGTTTGATCAAATCTTCACTCTCTTCCACTTTTTCTTTCTATTATTCTTCTTTATGAACTATATCTTCTTAAAAAATAGGTTCGGGAATTAAAATTTTCTTTCCTAGAGTTTTTACTCAAAATAAATCTTGAATTAAGGATTTGGGTACCTAGATATATTCATATGATTTATTAGTATCTTTGGGAAAATCTTGGACAAGTCCAGATTTTGACAACTTCTTCATCATTTTCTTTTCTTTATCTTGTTTCCCATACACTTCCGCTACCTAAAACATAAATTCCATTGCCTTAAAATGGTATAAACCAAATAAAGAATCTCCCTCTTCATTATTCTTATTATATTCTCTCCAATTTTCTACTACTTCATGAGAAATTGTTTTTTTCCTTTTTAGATTTGGTGGAGATTACTGGGTTTCATGAATGGGTTCTTTTTCATTTGATTCTAGTTTTTTCTATTTTCTCTTCTTCTGAGATATCATGGAAGATTATCTTACTTAAATATTCTTGATCAATTCTTGAACCTCAATATAAAAAATTTCATAAAACTCTCCAAACATGGTACTGAAACCAACTTTCATCCCCCTAAGATTGTCAACACTAAACAACATAATCATGAAGGTTCTAGGATTTGAACTGCATGTAATTCTAAGATATTGTAAACAGATAATGATGATACTTGACAAGATAAGTGGATTCACAATTATCTGACACTTGAGGGTTTCATTATTTATGTTAATGATGGTACGAAAGATGTACTTGATCAGGTTTACCTTTATATTATTGACCATGAAGTCCATCATAAAGATATCACTATTTTTAAGAGATTCCTTGTCTCCGTTTCTTGGAATAAGAAATCTGTGCATAAAAATTCAATCAAATGATAGTTGGTTGTAAGATAATTTTTTATAGGAGATTTGAATCCTCTGAGTCCAATGAAATCTATTTCCTTTTCCATCTCAAAGAATCGTTCTTTTTCAGGCATATTGTGAGACAAAAATATTTCTTAATCATCAGATGTAATACTGAGAATGATTGTATGCATGCTTAAGGAAAATTAATTCATCTTCCCATATCACATAAAAGAAAAATTTTTCCTTCCAACTTTTCCATAAAAACCTACCAAATCGTAAAATTAAATTAGAAGATCAGGATAAAAAATATCCATATTTTTATATTTTCTACTCAAATACTTTTTCAAATATTCATCTTTATAACTTTCAAATTATGGAATTATAATTTAGAAAGAAATTTGGTTCAACAAAAATCTCTCTATAAATTTTCCAATTTTGATTTTATTTTTTGACATCATCTAATATTGAGAGGGAATTTCAACTGACATCTGGAATGTAACTAAACTATGAATTATGAACAATTTATTTTTAGGGTGGTAGATCTTCAACCCAAAAATGATTCAAAACCCTATGTGGGAGTTGAAATGGGGGTCTATATATTCGATTTGTGGCGATGAGTTGAATTCCTGAATAAATCAAATGATTAATATTATCTTCATCTGATCTGATGGTTTAGATTAATTCTAAATAAAGATTTGGTACGTTTAAGTATATTGAGGTTTTAAGAAAAAAATATGATTTAATGAAAGTGAATATGATAGAATTTTCTTAAAACAAGATTGAAATACCATCAAGTAAAAAATAAAATTATGAAGATTTATGTATGAAAAAAACATTTTATATTTATTAAATGAATCATCAATATTAAAAAGGTTCTTCGTAGATTCCAGAAAATTTTATTATGGAATAAAAAATTTAGAATCCATAAAATTGTGTTCTGAAAAATTTTATTAATGAAAAAGTATGTTCCAAAAAAATATATTTTTTTAAAATGTAACCCCCTATGAAAATGAGTTTCATAATGTTATGATATAGGTTTCAACAAAAAATTAATATTTATTATTACCTTAAGGTTATCAATTCTAAATTATGTATAATGTATTTAACTCTATTGAAGGGTAAATATTTTTTAAAAATGTCATCAAGTTGATCAAATATTACGATAAATTGAAGAATGATTATTCTTTTAAGTGTGTGATACCTAAGAAAGTCATGCCTAATATCAATGTGTTTTTCATAATAATTATTTAATGAGTTCTTCTTATAGAAATGACACTATTATTATCAGACAATACATATGTATTTGTAAAACTGATCCCTTTATTTGTGAGTGTGTGTTGCATCCACAACACATGAGCACAACCACTTCCAACTACTTCAAATTCAACTTCAGCAGTATAAATTTATACTGAGTGTTTCTTATTTCATGACCACAAATGTAATGAATCTCCTAATAAATGACTAGTTCTAGATGTAAATTTTCTAACTAGTCTATATCCACCAAAATTAGCATTTTAAAGACATTTTTAAACAAAATAATTTCCAAAATAATAAAAGAGTCCTAAGTCCATAGTTCCCTAAATGTAGAAAAAATTAATTTCAATGCTTTAAAATGGGATTCCTTTGGATTAGATTAATATCATTCACATAATCATACTGAAAACCTTACATCTGGAATACTAGATGTTAAGTATAATAAACATCTTATCATAATTTCAAAAGATGATTGATCTACTTGTTTCATAGCTTCATAAAGATCAAGATAATTTGAGGTACTGATTGAAGTAATTATAAATTTAGTGTTGTCATATCCATACTTCTTAAGAAGATTTTTAATACACTTGTTTTGAGATATATAAGTTCCTTCTAGTTTATAATAAATTTTAAAACCAATGAAAAAAGTAAAATCACCCATCATACTCATTTCAAACACAAATTTCATTAGATTCAAAATGGAATCATTTAAAGATTACAAAGTTTATTCAAATATAATTTCATCAAAATATATTTGACCAATCAAAACATTTTTACAATCATTATTTATAAAAAGTGTTGGATATACAGTTCTACTAACATAATCATTTTGAAACAAAAATCATGTAAGTCTATCATACCATGCTCTAAGGGCTTTTTTAAGCCAATATAAAGCTTTGGTAATTTTAAAAACACGATCAATATGTTTGGTGTCTTAAAAACAAGGAGTTTATTCAAAAAACACTTCCTCTTGAACATAAACATTAATGAAATCACACTTCATGTCTATTTGATTTTTCTTGAAATTAATGAATGCTGTAAAGGCAAGTATAATACATATAGATTCATGCCTAGTTAATGTAGTGTAGGTTTCTTCACAATCTATTTCTTCTTATTGATTGTAGACTTTAGCAACTAATATTTTTTTTTATTTCTTACTATGATTCAATTTTCATCACATTTATTCCCGAAGACCCATTTTACTCCAATTACTATGGTTTTTAGGTCTTTCAACCAAGGTTTATACATTATTCCTTTATAATTAATTTAGATTACATTGCATAGTTTTATTCCAATCATCATCACCTAATGCATAATCAGTGGTTTTTGGTTCTAAATGGGAAATAAATTCATTATTTTCTACTTAATTTCTTAAGGAACTTATAGTTTTTATAGGATGATTTACATCACCAATGATATTATCACTCAGATGATTCTTAAGAAACAACTGATTTGAGTTTTGTTCAACCAGTTCATCAAAATATGGTAGAAAGACATCTGGGCTAAATACTTCATAAAACGTTTCCTCAGTATTTTACATATTATAATAAACTTCTATCAAATTTTGTTAACCCGTCATTGAAAATACATCTATGGATTTTGGTTAGGGTTTTTTGAAAACAAATGGATCAATTTCATCAAATTTAACATGGACTGTTTCTTCAACATTACATAAATTGTTGTTAAAAACTCTATATTCCATAGAATTAGTGATGTATCCTAGGAAAATTGCTTCATTAGATTTATGTTCAAATTTATGTTTGTTATCTTTAGTATTCAAAATGAATACTTTGCATCCAAATATGTTGGCATAATAAATTCTATGTTTTACACAAGTCCACAATTCATAACCTGTTTTTTATGAAAAGGTATAATTAAAAAATGATTTACAGTATAATAATAATTACTAGGAGCTTCATCCCAAAAATGTATAGAACTAGAATATTCAATAAAAAAATTAATTACCTGTTTAATAATTCAATTTCCTCTTTAAACAATACTATTTTTTGAGGAGTTTTTGGGGATGAGAAGTTGTGAGTAATGCCTTTCTTACTAACAAATGATTCAAAATATGAATTTTGAAATTATTCTCTTTAAACACTATGAATTTTTATCAATGGATGATATTATTTATTTTTATCTTGGGATCTCAAAGTTTTAAAATAAGAAAAGTCTTCAAATTTATTGGAAATAATATATTCCCATGTTAATATAGTGTAATCATAAACTAAAAAAAATACATATAATTTTCCTCCAATACTTCTAGTTTGATTATGGAAAAAATATCCATATGAACTAGCTGCAATGCATCATAATTTGAGATTTCACTGATTTATTTAAATCATGACTTATGTTTATTTATATATTGATAGGGATCACAAACTTTTTTAGAATTAAATCTATGATCCAGTAGATCCCCAACATGTTTTTTAATTTAAAGTATTCATATGTTTATAAAGATACAATGTCCTCATCTTATATTACATAACCAATATTGTTATTATATTCTACTAAGGGAAGGTATATCTTGGATCCAATGGTCTTCAATGTTTAGTGTATAAACATTATCATGCCTATGAACAGAGTGAATAAACTCTTCCTTGGAATTGTGTACTAAGCATTTATCATTCCTAAAATTCCCAAGGTAACATTCATCACACAATTGGATTATTATTATTAGGTTATTCTTAAGACCGTTAACAAGTAAAAAAAATATGAAATTAAATATTTTCCAACTAGAACACTGTTACATATACCAACAAATTTTTCATAAGTTTTATCTCTAAAAGTTTCTTCTAATAATATAATATTGACAAAATTTTCAAATAAGTTTTTGTTACCAGTCATGTGTTAGGATCATCCAATGTCTATGTACCATATATTTTTGTTGGTACTTCATTTATTTTATTGAAAAGAAAAGATTTATACTTTTGGAATCCAAATATTATTCGATCTGGAAATTTTTGAAGGAAGAATCATAGGAATCCGCATTTTCATTTAAAAATAGAAATTTTGAAAAAAATGTATTGGGTTTTATTTAAAGAACAATTTATCTCCAAATGACCACCACAGTGATAGTTGGTGCAAAAGGGAGGACTTTGGGGAACAAAATAATTATGACTAATAACCGATATTGAACGAGTATAACCAATTTCATAACAATTCATTAGAGGATGAAATTATCAATACATTTTATAAAAAATTTTCCATCCAAAAGTTAAATTGGATAAATGATTGTTTAAAGAATTTTTTTTGGATTTTAATATTATGAACAAATTTTTATCCTCAAATACATTATATTTAAAACTTGAGTTATTCTATAAAACATTTTTCTTTTAAATAACATTTTCAAGATCCTTTGAAAGTTTATCCATCTCAGAATTTTTATCATTATGGTTTTTAGAAACATTTTAAAAATCATGTGTTATTTGATCCAGATCATTAGAAGGACCTAATATGTCTTTTGATAAAATACAAATTCTAGTCTTTTTTTCATTCTAAATTAATTTATAAAATACTAAAACATATTCAAATGATGGTAAGGTATTATAATAAGATGATGAAGATTTTTGATCCGAAGATTCATAATATTATTCATTTGAGAAGTTATTATTTAAATAAAGTTTGGATAAACATTTATAATGGTGTACCTTATCCATATTACAATAATTTTAAATATATAATATGGATATAAGAACAATATTCTTTTTACCAAAAGATTAATATTCTGAATATTCATCTGAATATTTACTCCCACAGACACTCTAGTTGTCAATAGCAATCAAAAATTTGTTAGAATTAGATTTGTAGTACATCATTTCATTCCTTTTAGAATGATTTTCCTTTCTATATTTTCTCATAAGAATTAGAAACTCAAATCTGATATTTCCATCTATTTTACACTCATAACATTTAACATCAGAATATTTCTTATCCTATCTATCTTAATTATTATATCTGTGTTAAAAGTATATCTTTATCACAATCGTTTTAATCCTTCGATCAAGATTAGATAACTAATTCCTAGACTATTCAATTTTACATGATTCAGATATTATAATAGCTTTCATAGACTTTTATCTAGTTACTTTCTATAGATTCTTGTATTTAGATGTAGTAGTAAAATCCACACTCCCATTACCATTATTATTTTTAATGAATTCAATCTCCATATTCATTCTTGTTTCATGATGAAGAAGAGTTCCAAATAACTAATCTGGAGTAAAGATTGATAATTTTTTATTTTCATCAATAGTTTCCCTTTTTGATTCCATCTTGTTTGCCATGATTTAAATTATCTTGTCCATAAGAAAATCATCATCAAGACCTTCCTCCCACATAGATTGAAGACTGTTGACAATGCTCATAAATCATTATTGTACCCAACAAACAAGTTCTTGATAAGGAAATATGAATCCACTATATTCCACACTTAACATAGCTCTTCTAGTTTATATTACTATATAAGTTCAAAACTATGTAAATTAAAGTTACATAAAAATTTAATTGTCTACTTTACACGATGATATAAAACTATATATATTACGAGTCATAGAACACAAACATGTATTGCATACCTTGTAATTTTATTAATATTCTAGTTTATATTTTTTGGTAAATGTACAGAACTCTTTGTATGGGTTTTTTTAATCTCCAGTGAGCATCAAAACGTTGTTCCCTCCAGTGTTAATGGAGAAATTCCACATCTTCTCTCTTCAATACTCATAATCATTGCCATAAATGATTGACAGTCTGGTAGGATTAAGGTTGTCTATAAGACCAACACTTATACATTTCATTACTATAATGAAATGATTTTCTAAAAACATCATAATAGTACATGTTTATAAACAAATATTAAAAATCCTTAAGCAAAACAAAAGCATGAAAAAGTAAGAAAGATAATTTAGAGAATGAAAAAATTGATCATGAAAACATATATGTTAGTATAACTATATCAGAAACCTTACTCTCATACCAATTGTAGGACTGAAAGAGATGTAGATTCTCAATTACAGTAGGGGTTAAATATATTTTCAAAAAACATATGTTTTTAATCTTAAGGAAATCTATGTTTAACAAAGTTAAACAAGCTAAATTAACAAACCCTTTTGGGTTTTATCTCACATGGATAATTTTAAGGGCCCTGGTCCAATTATAAAAAACCTATACTTATATAAGTAAAACATAAGAATACATAAGGATGATTTAAAAAGAGATAGATTCTAGAATATAGTGTATAGAATCTTATTTATCGGAGTATACAAGTATACGAAAGTATAATAAAGTAATAATTTCTTTCTATAAATAAATACAGTAGAAATAAAACATGTAATAACAAAAAGTAAACGAGTAGTAATCCTTTTAACCCAAAGAGTAGGGCATCCAACAACCATAGATAATCTTCCCTTGATTTATAATTTCAACAATGTTTATCTTAATCACACTTGGTTAATCCCTCGATAATAATATTGGAGTCTGTCTTATTTGCCATGAACGTTATCAAACTTTAAGGTAGTCAGTACCTATTTCTTCTTTTCATTGGAAGTCCATGAACATCAATTTAGTCGACACCTCTATCTTCCTATTCCAATATGCCCTCGATTGTACCCAACAACATATAAAGAAACACCTCAAAATTATTCATGATTATTTGAATTCAAAATTATTCAAGAGAGGCCGTAACATCCCTTATAAATATTAATGATTTACTCCTTTGAATATGGTATTTTAAAATAATAATTACGAGCAATTAAAATGGTTGTAAATGAGATTTTAGATAATATTTATTCCCAAAATACCATTTTAAAAATCAAAGATAGTATCATAGATTTAAAACATCATCATTGAATAGTAAAGCATTGGGTTCCTTCATGTGATGAGAAAACTCAAAAAATTGGGTTTATAATGTATGATTGATCACAAAAGTAAGGTTGATGCACTATATGCTTCCTTCCTCATATGTAGAGATCATATAAAATATAGGTTTGTCGAACCATACATTCCCTATAGTGTAGGGTACATAGTCCTTATGTTTTCTTTCAAACATGGGGTTTCTGAATGATGTGTTACTCTTTCTTACATACTGTATGAACAATGTTTCTAGAATGCATTTAAACAAGTTTAAAAATATTCAATAAATATTCCATGTGAACTAATGACATGAATATGATTCCAGAATTAATAATATAATGAATAATAATAAATTCAAATCCACTTAAAAATAATTCATTAGTAATATATATTTGGGTGTTGATTAGTATCAAAACAAAAAATAAATTAACGAAATTATCAAATCAACTTGTAAACATAAGATCTATTTAGTCACGGAGGGGAAACCCAATATGATAACTATATAAGATCTGATATGGGATAAAGTATGATCTCTGTTACTGAAATAAGAAGTTTTATGTATTGATGAGAAAAAATATATAAAAAAACATAATATGGTTTAATTATACTACTATTTTATTTTAATGATGAATATATTATAATGATTCTCTATGTGAATGACATGATCATCGATGGATCATGCATACAAATGATTGATGAGATAAATGGGAAGTTTCCTAAAGAGTTATAGATGAAATATCTTGGATAAGATAATAATATTGATGGGATGATGACCAAATGGGACCATAATGATAGAATCACATTGTTAAAACAAGATGACTATGTTGTGATGATATTTAGGAGGTTTTTTACACTTGATGATAATTTGGTTTCTATACCTCTAGAATTAAATTTAAATTTTTTAAATAATGTATCAAAAAACTAATATTTTATGTTTTTTACATTGTAAGAAGTCTATATGAAATAGCTATTGGAATCTTGATTTATGACATTGTCTTTACTCGACATGCCATTTTTCATGCTGTGGGAGTTGTTAGAAGGTACAAGGATAACTCTAGAAAGAATCATTGGGAAGATATGAGTTGCATTATATTATATTTAAAGGGAATCATGGAATTAACTATGTGCTTTGGGAACGGAAAATCAATAGAGTGGTATATGGATATAGACATTGGAGATGATGTTGACAATAGGAGGACAACCATAGGTTTTTAATTTACATTTTTAGGAATTTTAGTGACCATGGTATTTACACTACATAAGTTAGAGGATATATCAACTATATAGGTATAATAAATTACATTAATTGAATATGAGAATGATATTTTTTGGCTAATGAATTTCATATATGATCTAGTTAGGAAGCGAGAAAAAAAATATTTTATATGATGACAGTCAAAGTTAAATACTTCATACAGAGAACCCATTTTTTTAATTCTCAGTTGAAGAAAATTATGTTGAATAATTATTTTATAATAGGATTAATATATTATTGGAGGTTTACATTATAGAAAATTTGTAGAACTGATATTCTATAATTCATATTGATGAAGATGATGATGATTGTGATCTTGAAGCATTGTTCTGCCTCTTTTGATATCCACTTCTGAATAAAAGATGAGTAACACCCCATGTTTTAGGAATTATTTTTCTTTCAATTAAAATTAATTCATTTTATATCTTGTTTTATATTAAACTCCAAGTTAATATTGTGTTACAAACACAAAATATTAACATACGTTACTCAAAACACTGAGTTTATACAAAACCATGATAAATTACTAATTATTTAAACAAGAGTATTATAACCTAACCAATAAATAAAGAGATACAAATTGTAAAAACTAATTTTAAAATATTAATTATAACTATTCTATATAAATAATAATAATTGGTAATAAATTACATAATTTTTGAAATGTCTTATATATTTTGAAAATTATATTTTCTCGAAAAAACATTAATTATGTCTTTTTTAGAACAATGATAAAATTAAGATCTAGATACCATAATAAATTAAATTTTAAAAAACAAGATTGTCATGATGATATTAGGCTGAGTTTTAGGGATTTTTTTGAATGGTTTCATCTTTATAGGAATAATAATAAAACTAAATTTTAATTGAAATGGTCTTTTCACCTACATTATTTATAAAGATAAATTTTATTTAAAATTGGATTTAAAGTATAATTTGTACAATTATATATCTATTAATCAAATTTAGGTGATTGGAATCAAATTTTTAATGAAAATGTCTCTAAAAACCTTTTAAAATTTTGAACATTTTATCTATAAAATCCCATATTCTCATTGAATTTATGAGATTAATTTTAAATTATATTCTACAAATTTTGGAAATCGAATTTGGAAAAAAATACATATTTAGAATAATAAAAGAATATGTTATCTAATAACATTGCATTAATTTTTTACCATAATTATTAGTAAAAATAGATAAAATAAATTAATATGTTTAATGTTGAAACATAATTTCACGTATTATATTCATTTGTATGAAAATTAATTTTACACTAATGTATGATTTTTACATAATAAACTGGTCATCATATTTAGAATCAATTAGTCCAAATTATATACTAAAACTCATTTTAATTAATTTCATAATGGTTAAATAACCTAAGTAAATGAAAATATACAAGTTAACAGTACAAAATATAATAGTGTAAAATTGTGTAAATAAAAAGACTAAGGAATACCATGATAAAAAATTGTTTTATTTTTGTTGGTGGAGGGTTTCCACAACAACATAAACCCTCCCCTAAATTATTATTAAAATTTGGATGCATATGATGTAAGATATCACTCCCAATAGTGAATACATTTTTCTATTTACAAAAATACCACACCACCAAAATTATGAAAGTGCACCCACTACCTTGTCTTATTCACACCTATTAAGAAATTATTATTGAATATATCCTATAAAAAAACTTTCCAACATCCATAAACTAACATTATAAGCCTTATATTGGGAATAAATCCATAATATGATGGATCTTAGTGAAAACCAAATTAGGATACCCAAAGAAGAAGCAATATTAATCAATGAGGGGTTCTATTTTATTTCACCATAAAAATAATTCAATTATTATTATAAAATTTTTATATAATAATATTTTTAAATTAAATATACTTGGATGTTTTTAAGTTAAATTTATATCCTTTAACCACACACAATTCTGAAAAATGGGGTTTGAAATCATCGATTGGTTGTACAACATAATACCGCTTCGTGAAGCGATGTCATTCATTTCTCTATTACAAACTCTATTGGTTAAAAATAATTGTGAATTTATATTTTATATATGATATTTTTTTTAAATATTTTATTATGATTTTTGAATTTTTTATATCACAAATACCCTCATCATATCCATTTTTGAATACGGTAAGGTTGTTTGCGTGTAGGGAAGACTACAACATGGTGAAGAGATGCGATTCATTCACAATTTATATGAAATTTAATAAGGATTTTTTTAATAAAAATATGTTATATATATGAAAAACCATGATTCTAGAATTATAATATATATAAATTTTTTTTTTCTTTATTCATTTTGACTTGAAAATGAAAAATAGTTTTTATATGTAATTGTGTGATATCATATCCATGTACTGTGTTTTTAATTTTATATCACTAAATTTTAGAGATTATTATAAATAAATATATACTGAATATATGTGAAATTTAATTAATGGTTATAATTCTCGTGATTATGGAACCATGATCAATATCAGAGGGAAAAAAATATAACAAATCATAACATATAAGAAAAAATGGATATTACTCCAAACATATCATTGAAAGGAATTTTTAATAAATGTATAATAAAATTATCATAAGTAAATCTTATATGGTATGATATAAATTAATATTAGTCTATAATAGATTTATAATCAAAATATATTTTTATACATGATGTTTTACCGTGTGTGTTGGATGTCAGGGCTCAAGGTAATGGATTTTTGTCTCAATTTTTATTATTTGAGATGTATGTTATGATATAAACCTATATTATTTAACAATGAGTATATAACATCCTTTTACATTTAATATAATGAACTAATATATCTACATGATATTTTATTTTTATTTTATTTTATTCCTTTATGAGGCTTACGATCCAATGTTACCAATGTGGTAATTACATTATGTTATAATCTCAATATTTGTCTCAATTACTTATAATTATATATATAAAGACATAATCATATAATCTATATAAAAATAATGTCATGTATTTTATTCTCCATCATATACTCATTTTTTATTCATGTAATATAAGGATTTTTATAATCCTTAGTACTTATTATAATTAATAAAAAAAATTATGAAAATATTACTTTACATATCACTTTCATAATAAATATATATTTCCCAAAAACAATTTTATTTAAAAATGTTTTTAAAATATGATCTTAAATGATCTAAAAACATCATTTCTAAATATAGTTATATTCAAAATGATTTATGTTTCAAAAAATGATATAAATTATTTTAAATTATTACCTTATATGTTTCAAAGGATATTTCCCAATAAATTTATTTTGAAAATGATTATTGTTTAAAAAAAATTTAAATAATTTTCAACGATTCATTTATATGTTTTCAAAGTATTTTTTCCAAAAACATATTTTCCAAAAAAATTTATGTCCATAAAATTTTTATTTTAAAGTTTAATGGATATTTTCCTCATGAAATGTTTTAAATGATCGTTCAAAATCATTCTCCATATATTATTACATCTCTTGGTGTTACATATGATTTATTAGGTGTATGATCAAAGAATACAATTCATTTTCCACCACTCAGTGGTTTATGTTTTGATGATGTAATTATTATCAAAACTATTTCTATTACATGTGATATACCATGATAAAATAATTATTACACCTAATTCAGTTCATGGGTTATTCTATATAAAATTGACTAAAAACAATATCTTTTACACAGGTTATCATATGATGAAATTTTTATGATTTCCATTTCATTTCATGGGTTATGATATGAAGAATATTTAATATCTTGAAGAAAACATATATATGGTTTTCATTATTTGATGGGTGGGACCTGTATCTCCCTCCATTGCATTGCGAAATTATTTATATCTCATTATAGAGACTAGAATAGACTGGTATATGAACTTGGTATACAAAAAGGATGGAATTTGGAGTGAACTCGAATCAGTAAAATATGGCTGAAATAAGGTGTGCACCCAATTCTCTAGGACATGGTTGGAAATTTGAGTGAAATGGGTTTTGT
The DNA here is from genome assembly GCA_963277665.1 of Viscum album. Classification (NCBI taxonomy): domain Eukaryota; kingdom Viridiplantae; phylum Streptophyta; class Magnoliopsida; order Santalales; family Viscaceae; genus Viscum; species Viscum album. Next base: position 1,202,264,646 of record OY728163.1, on the reverse strand, counting down.
AAGTGTTTGGGTCAACTACAATGAATTTGGGAATGAATCTTTTCTAATATGGAAAATATTTTATATTCTTATGTTTATACCACAAATTCCATGTATTATTCCAATTTTATACTCTCATGGATCATGTGATTTGATTCACCAAGGATTCATGTGTTATGAACTACCAATATTTATTCAAAAACTTTTGATTTTGATCATTTATATAATGATCATTGGTTTAAAATGTTGAAATTCTATTCTTATAACCTTATGCTAATTTTATGATTATATACCTACCTTATTTACCCTTACTAAGCATTCGAGGTCTCATATTGTTATGATTCCTTTCCTCTGGTTTTGTTGATAAGTATTTTGTGTGATATTTCTAAAAATGGTTCTTGTTGTGAGGTACGTAGTGGGAGATGGCGTAAATCACTTTTGAAATAGTATTCATGTTTCTATGTCTCAAAAGGTACTAAACAAGTACTGTATTTAGGGTTTGTGTGTCCTGTAATGAATATTAATAAAAAATTATACCATATATATGTTTGATAGGTGTGGGTCATTTTGGATGGTATCAAAGGATAAGTTTGGTTAACACTTGTAAAAATGGATTATGAAACCTTTGTGATTTATCTATGGACATGTATAGGGATATGATTTTGTATGAGTCAAATTATAATAAAATATCATGGAATTTTAGTAATGGATAGAGAAAGTTGTTACCTAAAAATATATCCATGTTTTGATTATACAAGATGATGTGTCTCTAGAATAGATGTACGTAGGTGTAATAACCTTAAAAACATTATATTGAGATATAATCTATTGGGAAATGGTGAATTACTACAAGCCTTGATATAGACATTATATGACACTCTGAAGGGATTTGTTTTGGATATTAAAAAACTCTTACGAGCCATATTGAGTATTTAAATAGAATAAGGCTATCGATGACTGAATATAAATGTTTAGTTTCACATATTAAATAGTTTTTCATGATTTATATAGACTCTAAGTGTTTTTTCCTGATTATGTGCTTCCCCGCTGTGATTATTCTTTTTAATACTATTCTTTTTGGTTTTAGTTCACTGATAGATCCCAATGGAACCATGATAATATTTAGTGAGATGGAAAATGTAATTATTTCATAATAATAATACAAATTTTATATTATATGAATTGTAAAATATCATTTTTATGGTCACAGAAATTTATCATGTTATAAATCATAGTACACCACCAAAAAACCAAATAGGGAACATCATTCCATTAATTCCTTCTTGAGGGAACACCCAAATTCATTCAGTGTGTCGTTTGATTAACATTTTTTTGAACAATTGATATGTACCACTAAAAAGATATTTTCTATTCACCATTGTTCTAAACATGAAAAATTAATTTTGGAAGTCTATTTTTTGGAAAGCGAAGAAGATTAAAATGAATAATATGAGGAAACATAATGAACCCAACTCTATCTATTGGTTATAGTTCAAGAAATTATTTTCCAATAAGTACAATCATAATATTCATGATATGAATATGGATAAAGAGTTATTTGAGACAAATAAAAAGGATGATGAATCAATTGGCACCATTTAAGGAAATTTTAAAATATATATGAGGAATACATTTGTTATTATTATCCAACCTAATAGTAAGTTTTATTAAGCCTTTAGTGGATTGAAACCATGTTTGTGGTGGGTTCTACCTATAAATGACACTAGAATCTATGATGATATTATTAGATTTATAAAAATAGTGGAAATTTTAGTTTGAGCTACATACTAATCTCATGGTTTTGAAAAGAAAAGGAAGATGGAATTCAGAGGAAAATCAAAGAACCATAGAGAGAATGAGATGTGATTTCCTTTATTCATAATACACGGGAAGAAGAATGGAAAATATTTTCTAAGGGGTACTAGTAAATATTTTATCTGTGGAATGGAATTTCATTAGAAAATTTATATCTGAATTAAGGGGAATAAGTTAACTAAAATGATAATTAAGAGAATGCTGCACAGAATTCACCTCCTAAACATTAAGGATTTAAGTATAATGAGATTGGGAATTATTCTAACTAGGTCTCACAACTAAGAGTTAATGATGATGTTCAACATCTGATGACCAATTAATCAAAGGGATGAGGGGAAATATCTTGTTATCAATATTTTTGATAAGGGGTTTGATACAATGTGATTAAAGGTACACATAACATCCCCTCAAGAAATACTAATGTCTTATTTGACTATAGATCAACCAATTTTTTAATATCAATATAAATTTATCAGGGTACCAAGATTCTAATAAAAATATTATTTAAAAAATTATAATTGATAACACTTAATGGTACGATGATGACATATAAATTCTACAATTCCTCTATTATTGATGTTGGAATTACTGTGCTTCTTGAAAATATTTTCATATTTCCTCATTTTGAATTTGATGTTTTCCTAGGAATGGATTAGAATTATCTACATAAATCTAATAAATATTTTCAAGGGAGAGATGTCACATTTTATATTTATAAAAATAAAATGATATTAAATAAATATGATGAAAATTAAAAACCACCAAATGTGATCACATCCATTATACGAGGATTAATTACATTATATAAGGGTTTTTTATATTAAATGGTTGAGGGGATACTCGACGGTAGTGCTATGACTGTATTTGGGAATTTTTTGATATTTATCCAGATGAATTTGCCATTCATCCACAAAAACACGATGTTGAGTCCCCAATATAACTCTTACATGGTTACATACAATTGTAAATGACACTTTATAAAATGACCCTGATGGTGTTGCAGGAATTATAAAAGAGACTCCATGAAAAACATGACAGGGGATTCATTTTCCCAAGTGTTCCACCTTGGGGAACACGTATTATTTGTGTCAAAAGAAATTATGGTATTTTTTAACTCTACATTGGTTATTGGGGATTGAAAAAGATAATTACGGACAAGTATACTCTTCCCCATATTGGTAACATGTCTGATCAATTGTGCAGAGATCAACACATTTCCAAGATTAAACTTCATTTTGGATATCATTATTTAAGGTATAAGAAGGAGGATATACCCTAGAAATCATTCCATACAAGGAATGGAACTTATGAATTTATAGTGAAACCTTTTGTCTTACCAATTCCCTTGTTATCTTCATGTATTGAATTTTTAGTCTTTAGGGATTTCTATGATGAGTTTGTGGTATTCTGTATAGATGATATTCCTCTAAAATGAAGGAGCTAGTAAGAGAATGATAAATATATGATAATTTTTATAACGACCATAAAGAAGGATAAATAATATGAAATATTTACATTGTGTGAGTTTTTATTATTAAAGGATTCATAATTGGGTTATATTGTCGCAAGAGAGGGAATATAAGTAGATCCATTAATGACATAGGCTATTGAATATCATCCTTGAAAAACCATTATGACTAATATTTATAGTATTTATGTTTTTATAGTTATTATATACATTGTGAAGATACATTCACATAAAAGTATAGTCTACTAACTATGTTATATTGGAAAGGATCCAATATATTACAAAAAATGAATGTGAGGAAAATTTCAAGGAACGACAAAGAAGATTTGACATCACACATGTGGTTACATAAACCTCTAGTGGAGAATGTTTTGTAATATATAATGATGAATAAAATAATGGATTGGTATGTGTTCTTAAGAATAATGAAATATTTATTGTTTATGCCACACGATAAATGATGATCAATGCCAAAAATTACCCAACTCATGATTTGGAGTTATCCATAGTAATATTTCCATTAATGATATGAATGTATAATTTTTATGATGAAAAGTGTGACATACATAACTATCATAAATTATTAAGGTCTATATTCCCTTAAAAATATTTGAACATGCAATATATAATGTGATCAGAGATGATTATGTATTTTGATTTCTCAATACATTACCACATTGGGATAGTGAACATGGTGGCCGATGATTTGATTCGAAAATATAATGCAATAATATCTATGATAAGGATCAAAAAATATAAACTATGTATATATTTTCATAGGATAGATATGAAAATCCGAAAGGAATGGAAAAATTTATCTCTCTAAAAAAATTTTCAACTATCTATCTAACTAATGAATAAATAAGTAGAGAAGGAATATTGAGATCTACAAATAATTGTTAGATTTTTTTAAGATAAACCATGATCATTATGTAATCATGTGGTTTAGGAATCAATTATGAAATCCTTCCATATCATTCATGAATATGGATAAGTTAGATGAATCTCATAGTTCATCACTCCCTATTCATATACTAATTATGGAGATGTATAGATATTTTAAAGATTACTTCTAGTGGGATGGATTAAAGAGAGGTATCATAGAGTTTTTATCTCGATGATTGGTATTCCGTCAATTATAGTGTAAAATAAAAATGTATAATTGTATGATAAATTTATTTCATTTACTAGAATATAAATGGGAAAACAACACAATATATTTTTTCATTAGACACCCCAAAACATCAAAAGTAATTCTATATGGATAGTTGTCAATCACCTTACTAAGATAGCTCAATTCATTGCTATCAGATAAGAATTCTCTTTGGATCATAATAAAAGTTATACATTAAGGATGTGTTAAGGTCATATTGAGTTCCTCATTCTGTTGTATCAGACTGGGATCCAAGGTTTTTCTAAATGTTTTGGAAAATTAATCATCAATATCTTGAAACAGAGTTGTGTTTCAGCACTGCTTATCATCCTTAGGAAGATAATTTTTATAAATAAACAATTCAAGACCTAGAAGATATTTTTATTTCTTATTCTTTGGATTTAAATCATAGTCTGGATAAAAAATTCATCTAGTTGATTTTTATTACAATAATATATTACAATCAAGCATTCATATGACTCCATTTGAATCCCTATTTGGAAATAAATTTGAAGATCCAATGTACTGGAATGATGTTGGTGAAGAAATCTTTTAGGATCTAAGATAGTCAAAGAAATAATGGAGAAGGATATATCCAATAAGTTACAAATTAGGAAAGCAAAGAGTCAGAAGAAGATTTATGTTGAAAATTTCTTACTTGACATAAAAATTTAATTCAGTGAAAAAGTGTTTCTACAAATTTCTCCACACAATAAGGTTATGAGATTTGGGAAGAAATAGAAACTAATACCTATGAATAATAGCTCCTTTGAAATTATTTATCATATATGGATGGTAGTCTATCATGTATCACTTTCACTGAACCTCTCTCAAGACCATGATGTGAGCCATGTATATCTAATGAGGAAGTACATACCTGGACCCCCAGATATGCTAAAAATAGATGTCATATAATTTTAGATAGATCGTTATTGTGAGGAAAAAAACATGGATATTTTGGATCATACATGGAATGTTTTATCATACAAGGATACTCACATGATCAATTATTTGGGAAATTCCCATCAGTTTCAGGAATCAATGAGGGAATATGAAAATATAATGAGGAAAATGTGTACACATTTTTTTAGAGTGATGGATTTCAAGGGTGAAAATAATTTAAAGCTTGGTAGAATGTAACACCTCATGATTTATGAATTATTATATATTTGGATAAATTAAATTAAATTTATAGATTTCATTAGACACAACACCAAATTAATCTTCTTCTATATGCAACGCTGGATTAACATGTCTTAGATGCAACATTTATTTTTATCAAAATTATGATATATTATTAATTATTTAAATTTGAGCATTATAACCTATAAATTGAACATAGAGATATGATTATTAAAAAATAATTTTTAGATATTAAATAAAATGTTACTATAAAAAATATTGATAATAGAGTATATAAATTTTTACAAATTCATTATGTGTTTTGAAAATAATATTCTCCAAAGAAATATGATTCTTGTGAACAATGATAAAATTAATTTTTTGAAATTTTTTGAAAATTAATTTGATAAATTATATTTCATTTTTTAATTAATAATTTTGATATTATCATAGGGGTAATTTTCAGTATTTCTTTAAAACGTATCATTTTGTCAGGAATACCAGAAAATAATAAACTTTACCTGAAAATTATATTTTCAGCTAAATAATTTATAAAGTTAAATAATATTTTTAATTTGTTTCAATGTATAATTAGTACAATTATATTTATATTAATACAATTTGGTTCATTCAAATAACTTTCATGTTTAATTTGTATATAAAAACATTGTAAACATTTCATCATTTTCTCTACAATATATCCCTTTCTTGTAGTGTCTGTTAAATTAATTTTAAATTATATTCCTCCACTAATGTGAATGGATTTTGGAGAAATGGATTAAATATTTGGAATCTTAATAATGTATATCATATAATAAGGTTAACATATTTTCTAATGATAAATTTTAGTGAAATTAGTTAAAATAAATTAACGTATCTAGGGTTAAAATTGGGTTTTGCGCATTACATGCGTTTGTAATTAAATTAAATTTACTAACCCATATGATTTTAATTTAATTAATTGGATTTAATATTTATAATTAGTGGGTATAAATTAACTATTTTTTTAATATTATTATTAATTGATATATTAACTATGTAAATAAAAAGATACAAGTTACCTTGATGATAACTAAAAAGGTAAAATTTATTAAACGCAATGTCTTTGGAATAAAATGTTAAAAATGTATATTTTTCTATGGTGGATGATTTTATAGTATAAAAAATCTTCAAACTTCATTATTTTTAAATTTTTGTGTCACAATAGGTAAGGGAGACCTCCCAATAGTTAATAATTTTCAATATAGAAAAATGCCACTCCTCCTCGTTATTAAAAGGGTACTCACTACCCTCACATCTTCACACATCTCAAGCCACATAAATTGACCAAAATAAAATAAAACAACTTAAAAATAAATAAACTCATTCTGTAATCCATATTTTTCTCAATAACCTATCCTAGGAAGGCATTTAGTGCAAAACTAAGAAGGATACTTGACGATTAGGTAACATTCATCAATAACCATTTTTTAATTTATTTGTTCACACATATCCTTAAATTATTATTATAAAATTAAAATAAAATAATATATTTATAATATATATACTGATATATTTTTATGCTATGTTTAAGATATAAAAACACACACACTTCCGTCAAATGGGATAAGAAATCTCCATTTTATCTACAGTAGACTACCACCTCTCCAACCCATGTCATTCGATTTTACATTACAACATATAATAGTTTGATATAATGATGGAATTATAATTTATATATTATATTTTTAATACTTATTATGATAATACTATTATGGAGTTAGTATATAACACATAGCTTCATACTCTCCTTTTTTTTGGGAATACAATAATGTTGTTCATGTGTATGACATACTACTTCCACGTGAAGTGATGTGACTCATTCACTATTTACAAGGAATTTATTAAGGATGTTTTTAAAAAAATATGTGATATATTTTACAAAACAATGATTCTTAAATTATAATAAATATATCACTTACATTTTTATATTTCAAAATGACAAGAAAATGAAAAAACAGCGTCCATGCATGCATATGACCAACTGTATCCATAAACGGTGTATTTCATTACCTATCACAAAATTTTATAAATAAATTTTAATGAATATAAATTATATTTATGTCATGGTTATCATTATTAGTATTTTGGAATCATTATAAATGTATGAGGATCCATAAATATAAAAAATCCAAACATATATGAAAAACAAAAGTTGTTATTACTAGAAACATAACATTAACAAGGAATTGATAATACAAGGTTATAAAATAGTCATACTAAATTAATATATTATATAATTTTTATGAATATATTTCTATATTTCAATTATAAAAATATTTTTTTTATACTTGAGTTTTGAATGTTTATGGTGGATCTACACCGATATGGTAAGATATATTTGTCTAAATTTATCTTCATTGAGATGTGTGCTATGATATGAAGTTATATTCTTTAATAAGGTGTATATAAATCACATCTGACACATGATAAAATTAATGTTTTTCCTCATGATATTTTTTGTTTAATTTTATGTTATTCCTTAATGGGGTAAAAGATTCAGTGTTACTAAATTTGTAATGGATTTACTTTACAATCTCACCACTTATCAGGATTTTCTATGATCATGTTTCCCCTGATAAAAAATTATAATCCATTTCACATGAGTCTAAATACATTTCATCTCCTCTAAAAATTCATAAAATTTTCATGTAAGATTTCAAATTTCTCAATCTATGGTACTTAAGATTAATAACAATATATTTTTAATAAAATTTTAATTTATTTCTCTCTTCAATGGGTAAACGTTTTTATTCCAAAACAACATTTTATAAAAATTTGATCAAAAAATATTTTCAAATGATATTTTAAGATAATTTTTATCAAATTATTTTAAAAATTATTTATGTTTAAAAATGTATTTTAAAATGTTTTCAAATATTTATTTATAAGTTTCCAATACTATTTTGGAAGAAAATTATTTTGAAAATACTTCATTTTTAAAAACTGATTTAAATAATTTTCAAATATTTCATTGTAATTTTTTACTATTATTTTCAATTAATGAATTTTTCAAAAATGTTTTATGTTTTAAAAAATAATTTTTGAAAGTAGAAAAGATATTTTCCTCATGAAATTATTTAAATAATTGATCAAAATAATTTTCCATCTTTTGTTACATATGTTGATTTTACATATGACTTATTAGGTACATAATACAAGGATACCAATCACATTATTTCGCTGAATGGTTTTTATTTGGGTGAAATTATTTTTATGAAACCCATTTATCTTCCATGGGCCATACCATGAAAAACATCATTTAAAACCTTCTTATAATGGGATATTATGTGATGAAATGACAATGAAGCTATTCATTTTCTCCCACAGGTTATGAAATGATGAATATTTTATAATACCCATTTCAACTCATGGGTTATGATATAATAAATTCTAATGATATTCTATATAACACATATTGTTGGAATTTATTATTTTATGAGGGGATCTTATATCTCCCATCAATGCATTGGGTGATGATTTTCATCTTAGGAGATAGAAATGGATGCAATCATAAGCAAATTTGGTTCTATAAAACATGTCTAAAATGGGTAGTGAACCTAGATTAGTAAAACATGGAATGGATGGGTAGTGAACACAGTTCAGTAAGAAAAGTCATGAATTGGAGTGAAACTAGTTTAGAAGGGGACTTTTCCACTATGGTATTATTTTTAATTAACCTTTACTAATATGGAAAAAACTTCTATGCTTATATGTATGCATCATATTACATGAAATATGCCAATGTGAAATAGTCATGGATCGTGTTCATTTATTCACTTCTAATACATGACTTATGAGATGCCAATTTTTATTCCATGATGCAAGATTTTGATCTCTGATATTCCATATAATATTTTCAAATATTATTCTTATGTACTAAAACCCTTATTCTCATTTTATACTTATGTATCTCACTTTTAAATCTTAAAGAGAATCTGTGTTCATGCTTTCCTTTGTTTACTTTCCACAGATTATGAACATATGTATTATATATGATATATCTTTATGGGTTCCTATTCTTTATTAAATCAGTGGGAGATGATGTCGCTTACTTATTGAAATGTATTTATGTTTCAATGTATCCAAAGGAACTAAATTATTATGGTACTCAAACATGTGTATATGTATTTGAATGAATATTCAGAAAAATGATGTAATATATATTTCATACGCTTGGACAATTATTGGACGAGAGGGAGAATATGTAAACACCCTATTAGAACATGAATGTGAAGAAATCATTTATTTTTTGAATATTCAACATGAAAATTTATATTTGAATAGAATGTATTTATAGTTAATTGAAGAGGAGGATATTATATTAAGTTACATTTCAATATTAGTAGCATCGAAACAAGTCATTATGATTGATCATGTTCCATGTGGGAGATTGATGGAATTGTGTAGATTAATAATTCAAATACATTTAGGCCAACTAAAAGTAGTACATACTTCACCCCAGGCTACAAATCCATTGATTGGACATCCACAGTGATGTCTATGGGGGTTTAATGGGAATAAACCCCTTCTCATGGGTATGGGGGGGCTGAAGACCCTTAAACCAAGTTTTTGATACTGTAATAAGAAGGACCAAACAATAGTATAGAAAACATAATATGTTCATATGGAACTATACAAATGGGGTTATATTATTACATCATGTTTTACTATAATGGTGTGGACTTTAACATGGTACTATAGAAGCATGCGACTGGTGACACTAACATGTAACTATATCTCCACAAATTTTAATACACTAGTTATTATATCACATTATACTTTGTGGTTGGTGTAATTTTTAATTCATCTTCATTATGATAATATTAATTCCATGGTTTTATTTATAATGAAAACCCCCATGTAATTCTACTGCTAAATTTCTTAAGCAATTATTCTCCTCCATGCACATAGGTACTATTCCCAAAACCTGTAAATCTATGTTTTTATATTCCTTTTTTATTATTCCATTTTATCACATTCAATATTCTGTTTCAAATATTTTTTTACATTTTCTCCCTTATTTTCATAAAATATTGATATTGAATCAACAAATTGTAGTGTTTATATAGGCTATGGTTCATTTATAGTAAGGAAGGATAATTGTCATGGAGAATATTTTCAATTGTTATCTCTATGTTTCCTTCCATAATATCAACTTATATATATTTAAAAATGTATTAATTAATAAATGGAAGAAATATTTTAAGGATATTATCAATTGAAGAAGGAAACAACTATGATGATTGTAAATCATCCCTTATAGGCAGATAAAAAAGTAGTTCCCCTCCATATATTTTTCTATTTTTATTGATTTTCAAAATATGTATAACTATAATAAAGAATTTATTCTTTAAGTATGAAGATCACTTATCTATGTATTTTCTTTTTTATGGTAAATATACTAATAAAAGAGATAGAATATTATGATTATGGGTGACAACATACTTTCACTTAAATATTTATTATATTATTGTTCATGTGGAGTGAAGGTTTATATTTTTTTTTTGGAAAATCTATTGAATATCTCGTAAAAATATAATTATAGTTGGTACTAAATTTCATATTTTTTAATTGAAAACCCTAATGATTTAGTAATATTACCTTTGTTTATACACTATCGAAAACCCTCATTATTATGAAACATACGGTGTTATCATAATATTATATAATTATTTGAGTATACCAAAAGTGATGAAAAATTAGTGAGAAGTAGGTTATTAAATTCAATAGAGTAAGGGGGAATGAAAATTTTCATTGTAAAACCATACTTTTGCATCTATGGCATGAAAAAGTGAAATAGAAAAATCTTTTCCTCATATATGTTAATATCAATTAAGCGGGGAGGAATTTTTAAATTCTTATAGAATATTGTCATTTATTTATTTTATTTTGATGTTATAAGCATTGAAAATAAATCCTAATGGTATATTAGTTTTTCTATTCGAGTTTTTTTATTTTTATTATCAACTAGGAACATTAATATATAAATATATTCAATGAAAATGGAGTAATGTGTGATGAATTGATGTATTAACTAGTTGAATGAAGCAATAATACTTATGCTTTGTTTGAATAAGGAGTTGGTATAATTCAATAACAATATATCTAGGAAACATCAATGCAGCATCCCATAACATCAGATAATTAGTAGTGTTGTTCCTCATGTAAATAGGTGACTAGTCCTGATAAAAGAAGATAACTCTTCAACAATATTTTATAGAATTCAAGAATCGATCTACTATAATTAAAACTAATAGATGTTATTAACTTATTTAAAATATATGGGAATTGTGATATTGAATCCTTAAGATTCTTAAGTGTCTATCCGAGTGTAATTTAGCATAAAAAATATTGATTTCTTTGTTAAACATCACTAAGATGATAATATATAAATATTAAAATGAAGATAGTGTTTTAAATAATGTGTGCTTGTTGAAAATACACTATATTAAATATATATACTAGTAAGGACCATGTAAAATAGAAAAAATATTTTATAATTATTATAATAATCCTTATAATTTATTATAAACTTTTTTGGTGATTTGAATTGACTGAGAAGTATTTTAATTATTTTGTAAAATTTCTATGTTTATTTGAAAAAATTTATTTTATTATTTGAATAATTCTGGAAGTTTTTGGTCATTTAAATAAATCTAAAATGATTGATATTATACAGAAATTTAGAATAATTCCTCTGGAGTACATAATGATCATAATGTGTACTAGATAAACTAAAAATTAGAAATGGTGTGATATTTTTATTGATAAAATCATGCTATGCGACCATTATTGAGGTTAAATTAACATCTCTAACCTCTATATAAGAATCTTTCATGACATGATAATAATGATTTTATATTTTCCATAAAAATAAACCAATATTTTCATAGATATCATTTAAATATATATGAGAAAGAATAATAAGACCCTAATTGTCATTTTCTCTATTTGAGGAAGATGAACAATTTTTGTAAACATCAACATGGGGAAAAAAATATTGATTTATGAAGAATGAAATATTAGATCCTAGAATTGTTTTCTATGTATAAAATGATATTTTATGATAATAAATATATTATAAAAGGATCCAAACACCATGAATATTTTTAATTAAATAATCTATGACTTGTGCGAAAAATATTCTATGATGAGAAGAGAAATATGATCAATGTCTTTATCATGGAATTCCAAATAAGAATATTTGAAATTCATAATTTGTGATAAAAATAGAGAAATATATTATATGTTAATCGACCTATTCTCAAAATTTTAAAAAATAACAAATGTAGGGTTACCCAAGCCTTATTGATATAAAATAATACCTTTTAGCTATTTCAGAATCAGAACAGAGAAGGATGAATTTATTAGAAATAAATTATGCATGATGCTGAAATTTTAGGCTTATTAAATGTGAAATTAAATATTGGGAAATTATAAGTAAAATTATATATTAAAAAATCCCTTAATAAGTGTTGAATCGATATGTGATTAGAAGAGAAATATAAGATGTTCATTGATTTTATAAATGTAACATATATTTAGTTATGTGATTTTTAGAAACTTATTTGAAATAATAGAAAGATATACACCATAAGACTAACATAATGTATGGTTTTAATACATCCTTTCGAGAATAATTAGTTATAGATTTTAGTAGAAGTACTTTTGAAAAGAGTGTAAGAGACTCATGGAATGATGGAAATATCTATTGGAAATACTGAATTAGAAAAATAAGAGAAATAGGAGAAATAAAAAAATGGTTCTCTCATCATTATATGAGACAACTGGTTGTGGAAAAAATATTAATTAAATTTTTTCAAAAAAACCAAAAAATAAAATGCATCTAAATTGAAATGAAGATAATTATAAACACTCACATACATGTTATTGAAAAAAATAATGGGAACCTAATATAATTGTTATTTTTCATATGATGAATTTATAAAATTTAATTTTTGGTGACACATGTATAAAAACAATCGAGAGAAAATTTTTCAAGATGTTTAATCTAAGATATGTGAGTCGGGATGTTGAACATAATTCTTGATGAAGAAGGTTCTGATACTAAACTAATAAAGTTAAATCACATGGGAATTAAATATGAAAGAAGAATAGTATAATGTCGGAGTAATTATGATATGTGTTTAAGAATCAGAAACAAGTTAAAGACCCATTGTATTGTAACTCCTTATATTTACTTATTAGATATTTTACGATAGTCTAGAATTCTGGGTGATTAGTTTCTATAAAAGAGGGTAAAATATATATTTGGTAATTAATTTCATACAATTTTAATAAATTACTACTATTATTTTATGACTCTACTACCAATAGGTGGGATATATAATCTATGAATGATGTGAAATACCAATAATGACTATTGATCTACATCAAAAAGTAGAAAATGAAACCAATTGTTTTTACATGGAAGGATGCTATGGAACTAGTGTGACTCTATTTATTCATGGAAATCATTATGAAAATAAATTATTTTAGTGATAATATTTTTATGAATATGTACATTGAGATACTATAAATTATTTACATTGGGTTACTTTGTGTAGGTGTGAAAAGCACTAAACCATCATAGATTGATATTGTTTATAAACCAATAATGATAAGTAGTGGATTTCCCACATCAGATCCACACCAATAAATATATTGTTTTACTTATTTAGGTTTTTTAATTTCAATTCATGTGCTTTTTATTCTATTTATTTGTTAAAAAATATTCCCTAACAACTGAATAGGTAAAAAAGGTTCAATTACTAGGGGTGAAATTCTTAAGGATAAATAGGGATTTATTTAAAAAAATGTCACTAGATTCATCTCCCTATCAACTGTCAGCATCAGATCATCAAATAATTTCAATTCATAAAAAAAATATTCTCATTCAAAGACACTAAAATAATAAATTTTAAACCTCTAACAATTCCACAATTTGTGATTAGTCTTACCTATAGCCATAGAAATATCTAATTTATTTATAGTGTAATAATATTCACTCTAAAGATCCAAAAAAAATATTCTTGTCAAATAATTATTCTAAGAGAATTTTAAGGGAAATTATTTCAATGGTCTTCTTCCATCATTTTTCCACATTTTTTTGTTGTGGATATCCTTATGTTGCGAAATTATCAGTTATTCCATTTTCACAATAAAATATTAAAAAATATAATGTAAAAATTCACCATCATGATCAATCTGGACAAATGGTATTGGTTGAATTTTATAATATTGAACACGGATAACATAAGATTTAAAATATTTGGAATATCCAATTTTAGAGCCTGATAATAGGCCTATGTATACCAAGGGCAGTCCTCAAATAAGATACACCCATAATGTTTTCCTCTACGACTTCCAGTTTGTTTAGGTAGAAAAAGTTCTATGTTCAATAACTATACAGTTCTGAACAATGAGAATTAACTAGTAGTCATTAAATATTACATATATATATTACTATATTTATAGGAGTTACATATTATAGTAGAATTAAATTTACATTTAAGTGGATCCTTCACTAATACATTCCCAGAGTCTTTAGCTATGTTCTAGAAGTTACAGTGCTCAAATATTCTATACCAATGACAATAATTACCCTCAAACACAATATATTTAATTATGTTTGATTGATTAACGTCCTTTGTGATAATAGTTTAAATGTATCAATACTTTTATATGATAAAACCTAAACACTATATAAACTTTTATTGATACATTTTTTTGTTCCCAATGTTTAAACAGAATCCTTCATTTCATAATTGGATAATTATAATGAGATGATTCTTAAGTATCAAAATATATATAACATTAATAATTAAATTCTTACTGTGGTAATATACATCACCAATAAAAATAATTTTACATTTTGAATTATCACCAAATGAAACTCATCCACAAATAACTTTTTTTAATGTTTCATAAATTGTAATTTTTTTCTACCATGTGTCAAGAATAACCACTCCCCATTGACCATATGTTTCATCTACCGATACCCAACATATCTTATATAAAAAAGAAAATATAAATCTTTTGTACCCAAACTATATATCTTATCAAATCTTAAAAATCAAATCATTTTGAACCCCCAATTATCAAAATATTTGGTATTGTACAACTATATGATCATTTATGAATCAATACTCATGAGTTATTTGAGATTGAATTTTTTTCAAGGAAATTTTTTTTCTCAATTGTACCTCCCTGTCACTTATAGTACAAAAAGGTTCATTTTTTGGAATAAAAAAACTTTATTTGAAACATGAAATTTTATATAAAAAACTTATTCTAGAATATTGGTGGTCTGGTTTCAACAATCATTGGTGCTTGCCAAAAATTATATATAGAAGAAGTAAAATTATAAAAAAATTTCTTATGACTAACAAAATTATAATATTTCATTCTAAATAATTATTTATCAATATGAGTTTATTTAGAATTGTATTTATCATTTAGAATAGAAGTACAAATAGAAATTTAATAGGTATGTTTATAAATCATATCTTCCACATTAAAAAGACCTACCTTATCTGAATAAATACATTTCGATAATGTTTTTTATTTTCTATGAAATTCATATATTATTCATTCCCTCAAATAATATAATATACAACTCTTCATCCAATTAATTTGAACTATTTACACAATTTAAAGTAAAAAAATTTGTTATATAGGGATTACTACTAAAGTGAGTTATGAGTTACCTTCACCATAAAGTAAAGATCAATATAAGGATCGCTTTACATAAGTGTTATATTTATTAAATATATAATATATATTTAAATTACTACATTTTTAAGTTGATGAATCCTCACTAGAAATAAATATATCATTAGTATATAATAAATAATTTCTTTCTTTTCTCTTTGAATATTTACAATCCTATTCTCTATATTCATACTAGGAAAATTAGGTATGTTATGCTTAGGTTTCATGCCTATATAACAGATAGTTTTTTATAATAGTTCATTCTCATATTTATATTTTCCTTTATTTTTATAATCATATTAATAATTATTAATTAAAATATTATTATATGTATTTCTTTTAGATGTGTGAGTTCTCTTTCTCTTGATTTTGGATATTGATGTTTGATTTATTGTCATATTTTTTGTTCATAGTAAGAGTAAAATCTAACATATATGAATAATAAATTAAAATAGAAAATATTGAATTCAATATGACCATATACTTACAATTTTTTTTCTTATCATCTCCCTCCATCTCATTCTCAAATTTCATGATTGTATTAATAAGAGCTACAATATAAATCTTTATAAGATTCTTAGTGGCATCTATCTTAATGCACCTAGATTCTCATTATTATTTATAATATTAATCACCATCTATATAATATTTTCATATACAATTACCTTATCACCCAAGGGATGATGTCTATTAAAATATTTCACAAAATAAAAATTAATTTACGCCCCATATTCACCAGGTATGAAAAACAGGGCTTCCAAATAGTGAAAATGATAACAATTCGATTCTCAAAAAAAATTAATGTTATAATGCTAGTAACATAAAACGTTTTGTAAATTTTGGTCACAACATCACATGATTAAATTTATATATATAGATTCCAAATCATTGATCATAGTAATGCATTCTAGACATTTTAAATCACCCTATACTACAACACCTCAAGGTTTTAAAAATAAATTGGAAGATATGAATATTTTTTTTAATTAGATAATTATTACAAGACTTTAAACATAATATTTTGGCTTATATGGTTTGAATTTTAAAAAATGGTCATATACTGTTGTGATCATTAAAATATTTGGAATCTGATAGAAACCACTTTATTCTGGGTGAATAATGACATATCATTTTGAATAGTAATATGAATATTAATATGGGCCAAATGAATATTAAATTTTATTTTTTTTTATTTTTTTATTTCTTTATGATAATTACATGTTGATTAGTTTTTCATGTGGTTAAAAAATGAGTTATAGATTCAAAATATTTTATTTTTGAATAAATTAAGATTTTATTTAAAATTTAAATTAACAATATTTAAAAAAATAATTTTTTTAAAAATGGAGTTAATTTTTTAATTCTACACATTGAAAAAAGTTTCGGGTGAATTTTTGGGATTTTCACTGAAATTCATGATTTTGTTATGGATATTGAAATACTATAAAATACCATATATTCAAATATTCAATTAAATAAACTATTTTTGACATCATAGATGATATAATCCCACTTTTTTCGAAGTAACATTCTCTCATTACTATTATGACCATAAGAACAGAGAATATTCATAGTCTTGGAAAAAATATAAAAATAATGATTAAAATATTGTAAAATCACTCCTCTCCTCCACTATAAATACAACCTCTTTCCCCTCTTCCTCTCACACATATAAAGTCATAAGTATTGTCTATGTTCACCCAAATACCCTCTCTAAGGCTCTACCCCACGTTAAGGACCTGATTATATCACCAAATGGCCAAATGTGATGTCCTTAAGGAGGATCTGAGGGAGAAGAGATCAAGAGGTAACAATCCACTTTTTTTCTTGTGTTTTAGTTTCAATTTCATTTTTTTCTTATACAATCTTATTTTACCCTTATCCAAGAGGCATGAAAGATCCAAAATCTTATATATTCTAGATTTTATTATGTTTATGGAAAAAATTCTTCAATATACTTCGTCCCCCCCCTTAATAAAGACATCATTCGTGATGTGATGTTTAACAAAATCATGGATGATATGTTTGCAATTTTCATTAATTCCATAAAATGGGATCATAAAACACTTTTAATGGTTGAAATAGATTTTTTTTAAATTTTTTTACCAATTTTATATTCGATAATTAATAATTATGCATGACATTAAATTATATAATGAAACAAGTTCATCATTATCGCGGTACTTCCAAAAATGATCTACAAAAATAATAGTAATGTTTTATCTAATTATTCATCATAATTTATGAGAAAAATTTTATTTATGGAATCATTATATATTTTGGAAACACATGAAGATCATTACATTCCAATTATAGAGTTTCATTTCTATATGATAAGAATATCTCGTACAAGCCATTTGTAGAACCCATTATAAAGAACGCACCCAAAATAATAGAGGAAACAAAATATTAACAATTAATGGGTTAAATGATGTAATTAAATGATCCTATATGGTATTATAAACAAGAATATATTTATTTAAGATATTAATAATAGTATTTTATCCATTATACAAGAGGTTTAAACATGTTTGAATTAAGAAAACCCTGGGGTAAGATAATTCTTATCCCGATTTCTACTATTTGGGTTAACCAAATAATTCATTATTTAAGTGGTATTAAAATTGATTTTTTGATGGATTTTTTTAAAATTATGGTTTTTAACGTGTATTTATACTGTCTAAAAATATTCCTTTATTTTTAATAATTTCATACTTCATGTATATGATATTTTTAAGGGAATTTTCTTTTAAAACCCTCTTTTAATATTTTATTTTAGGAAATTATAAAGCAATGTTTTTATTCAATTATTCATGTAGAATGATTATGTTATGATTCTAGTTCATTTTTTTAAAGAATGGTGGGATATAAATATCCCTCCAATGCATTGGGTATGTGAAGGTTATAGGTCGACCATATTACTACCTGAAGTGTAACTGTGATGGTTACAAAATAAGGTAGTCATGAGGGTTTCATTGTATGGGAGTCATGAGGGTTACAAATCATAATGTATTCATGATGGTTACAAAACAAATTAATAAATACCATAGATTTAATTATGGTTCTCTTTATGTTTTATATGTTTTGTGGGGATCTCATGGAAATCTCATGTTTTACAAAGTAAGTTTATATGGAAGACAAGTAAGACTTTTTGAAAATGATTTTAGATGTTACAGGTATTCATGGACTAACGTGTTCTTTCGATCATTATATACCACATTACTGAGATTATGGTGCTCATCCCTAGTTTTAAAATTATTTTCAAAGGTTATAATGATGTTTATTAAAGTGAAATAAACGCTGTTAAAAGTTTTGAAATTTTTTCAAAGAAAACATGTTTTTTTTGAAAATATTTATATTTTGGAAGAAATTGATACTTTTTTGTGGCATATACACTATATTAATGATTAATTTTTTGTATGTTTTAAATCCAAATTCACTAGAGTTTTAAACATGAAAATATCTTCAATATTATTGTAATTTATTTCTTGACTAAAATTCAAGATTATAAAATGATATAAGCCATGTTACTTATAGTTTGTATCATATGTTGGTTTAGAAAACATTAGGGTATTATAATGATGATAATAGAAAAGAAAAAATTATTTTTACCCAATGGTTTATTTTAAAGAGAATTTAAAGATTAACATGTTGCTTTAACTAGGATATGTTTGTTCAAAATGGTTTTCTGTAAATGAAATAGGAAAGTGGAAGGGGAAAGGTAATGATAGAATGATATCCAAATAAATCTGTAGCCTATAGTGGTTGGGATTTGAACTGAGATGTTTGTGATAGAAATTACTTAGATGACACAGGCAATAACTTATAGTGTAATCCTTGAAAGAGACTAACTGGAGGTACCATTATATAACATGGCAATAGTGGAACATTTTATGAGACAACACCATCTTGTTATCAATAGATATTCTGACCCAGTAATGGCTGAAGGATTAATTATCTCCATTTAAAAGATATTTTATGTTATGCGATGTTTAGAAAATAAAAATATTAGTCATTATATTTATTGTTTTTAAGGTGAATATGATCAGTGTTGGACAATGGTTAAGACTATTAGGGATAGAGAGGGGATTGATGCCATAGAGTGGGATCGATTTTAAATTATTTTCCTATTGTGGTTTGATATAGGATAGAGAATAAATACTATTAATTGAAGAGAAATGTGGAATATTTTGGGGTTTTGTGGGATGTAAACTTCACCTGACTGGAAATATATGCTCAAAATCATATTCTGCGTCATTATAGAAAAATCAACCACTTTTACTCAGGATTAAGGAAAATGTATTGAAGGGTATTGGCCTCCTGTGAATTCCAAAGTTATGATAAATTCTTCCAATATTCTCAAAGGTTAGATATGGAGTTTTCTGATGATCACATGAACTTTCAAAACATGAAGAAGAATTGGTCTATTTGTTATGAAATGGTTAATAATCAATCAAATAAATCGGATGGTAAGAAATTCAGGTTTCTAGTTTGTGAAAAATGTGGTAAGAAGAACCTTGGGGAATGCCTTACCAAAACTATGAAGTGTTTTTTATGTTTTGTGTATGGACATATGTCCCATGATTGAAATGAAACTGATCATAACACTAATCATGATAATAAAACTGTACTATGTTTTAAATGTGGTGAGATGGGTCATTATGCAAATTCTTTCCCAAATAAAGAACTGAATGATGTAAAGAATTTCATATTATAAGAAGAAGAGTGTATTGAGATCTTTTACGAGTACATAAGAAGATGTCGTGTAACATACCAAGTAAGTAAAGAATTATGGATTTTCATATCTATTTCTATTTATGAATTAGATAGTGGGTTAGAGGCTTAAAATGGGAATAAATCCAATCTTAAGCATTGAATACTCTAATATTTTTTAAAAGATAGTTTTACCTCCTTTTGATGGAAAACCAATTTTAAATCAGAATTTGGACACTTTTATAAGATATATTTGTAAAAATAAACTTATTATTTAGGATTGGGACATTGAAATTTACTTTGGATAAATTTTTGGTATTTTTCTGACAATGGTCATTTTTTAATGAATAGAGAAAAATACTACATTGTATTTCAAAACTGATTTTTCACCTAATTTAATTATATGGTTAGATTACCTTTTTAATTGGTTTTCAAGTTTAATTAAAATATATTTTTACCATTTAATCCAATTTCGGTCATTTTAATTAATTTCACATTGGAATTGGGCATAAACAAGTGTCAAACTATTGATATATATTGTTTCTAAAAAACCCTCAATTTTTTTGACAACGGGAATTATTTTTCAAATAATTAATGCAATTTATGTATTTGTAATTTGGTAAAATGGATTCCATATTTGGAATCAGAAGGTCGAAATTATGTAATAAATACTCTTTTGTTTTTTGACACTATGAATAGTAACGACGATAATTATCTTTAATTATCGTGATTAATCAGTAATCTGGCAGTTAAGGGTAATAAAATAATATCAAAATAATATAAAATGACCTAAAAATGTGTCCTAATGCTACTGGTTGTGTCATGGCCGACCATGGTATGCTTTGTTCCAACATTGGGACCCCATGGAATCACTTTTGTGTGATAGTGACATTTTATCTTTTTATTATTAATGAAAGGAAAATATAACAAAAGTATGTAACACCTAACTAAAACAATTTTAATTTTGACTAAATAAATGATCTCTTAGACAATAAATATAAATTATAAAGATAAAAATATTTCATACATCATGGTATTTTTTTTAGACATTAAATAAATAAATTTATTTATGACACCAAGATGATGCAGTGATTACCTCATTAATGAACGATTTTAATAAAATGAAAAGATAAGGTAAAATCCAAGACATAAACTTGTCAAAAACCTATTGTATGGGTTGATTTTTAATACTTCTCATCTTAGCCTCGAAATAAATCATTTTGGGATCTTTAAATTCTGAAAAATCATTTTATAATAAAGTAACATTTCAAGACATTCCAATAGTACCCCTCCTCCCTCTTGTAAAAGTCCCCCACCTCAACCCCCTTACCCACACCTCTCAAGCCATTAGATCATCCAAAATATACTATTTTTATCTGTCCACATCCCTCTATTCATCATAGAAGCCTTACCTTAGGAAAAAAGTTCTTCAGGAAACCCTTGAGGTTTAAATAAAGGTGAGTTACCCGATTTAAAGGTAATTTATTCTCTTATGTTATTTTGTTTTATTTTTCTTCCCCAACCCCATAAACTATTTTTATTCCTATATTTTGTAACAAAACCAGTATATTAAATATACTAGTATTTGTTTATGAGAAGGATTTGATTTACAGTTACAGAAACCAACGTCTAATGGTTAAAGAACATACTGTTTCTCTAAATGGTGAATTACTGCCTCACGAAACGATGATTGTTCAATATTCTTCTAAAACCTCTCATGGTGGCCATTAAGATGTAAATATATATATATGATATATATTATGTTTATTTTTTCATTATGCTTCTGAATTTCTCATTTATGGCATACCTATATGGTTTCCAATATTGTTAAACGCGATAATTTAATTTTAGGAAGTGCAGACTACTGCCCCCTCAAAGTGATTTGATTTGTTAATTCCATATGTGGGACAAATAAAGGATGGAGTTTATGGTCTTACATATTATATAATAGTTTAATTATAATATAACTTTATATCATTATGATTTCATTCCATTAAATACAAAAAAAGAAATTAATGTAGTTGTCTTGCATACGTACGGCTTACCGTCTCCAGGAATGGTGCATTTCGTCACATACCTCTAAATTGTATGTAGTATTATAAATGCATGTATATAATGGAAATATATTATATATATGATATCTACATCATGAATATAATTATTGATATAATGGATATTTTACCACATGAAAAAATTTTAATTATAAGAAGTTTATTTTTGACTCAAGTACCAAAGATCGACAAAACTGCCGTTTTTAACTTCAATAATTCCCTAATGATCATAACATGGTAATAAGTGATATAAAAGAAATAATTAACTAGAAATAGGTTCTTAAGAAATTTGAAATTAATTCTAGTTTATTATTCAGGATATTAAAGAACGATCGAGTCAAGTCGGACACGATGTAAGAGACTTTGTCTCTATCTCCTTTCATTGAGGGAAATTTTGTTTTATACACAACATTATTTTATACGGTGTATAAAATACTTTGAAAATGACTTTTATTCAAAATGAATCTTTTTTGTATGAAGCGTTTTACTAAAGGACAAAAGGAATGTTTTGTCTTACTTATGCGGCAACAACGACTTCTCCGCCGCCGTGACCATTATTTGAGTTTCGGCTTCCACTAAAATCCATAATTTTTTTTAAATAAAAATTAAATACCATGTTTTAAATTTATTTTATATTGGTATTTAAAATGGTTTTGATAATTCTTTTATTATATCAATGTGTTTTTGATATTTTTTTTATTGAAATGTGGAAATGTTATGTTTCCTTTATGCATGTTTTATTTGATACAATTATGTTCTGGTTCTTGGGAATTTTTTATGAAGAAGGTTGGTTCCGTGATAATATAAGGGTGGATGAGCCCGTGATAGATCTACATTGCATTACGTAACACGAAGGGGTTAAACTCTAAGGTTTCTCCAAATAAATTTAGGAAATATACTATGATGGGCAATCCAAACGTAACCATGAGGGTTACTCCCTACGTAAGAATGTTATGAATGCCTCAAGTTACCTTTAGGTCCTATGATTTCTATGAGTTATTCATGATTCTTATGATTTCTTGAGGTATGTGAAAGTTATTATGTTTTATGAGTAAAGTATGATTTAATTGATTCTTTTGTATACATGGAATAATGTTTTCATTTCTTATTTTTATATCCCTTACTGAGATTTTTATGCTCATCCAAATTTTTTGAAATGTTTTTCAAAGTTCAAGGGAAAATTATATTATGCGATGATAGTGTTGAGGAAGTTTCAATAAAGAATCCATGATTTATTTTAAATATGTTTACTTTTATGGGAAAAATGAATACTCTCTTTTATGTAACCACCTTGTTTAAATGTGGAATGTAATGCATGACTTATGATCTAATTCACTAAAACTCTAAACCTGAAAAGATCCTAAATGTGTATTCTTGTAATAACTCAAGATTAAGTAATTTTTAAGGCTGGGGCCTTATAGTTGGTATCATAGGTCATTTTAGATAATATTAGGAGTTATAATTCTATTAAATGATTATCCAAAAATATTTTTTTTGTCAAATTGAAATGATATAGCATTTGAAGATTACCATGTTTCTTCATCTACGACATGTTTGTTCAGAATGGATTTCCCCAGAGGGAATAGGGAAGCAGTGCTATGAAGGCATACAAAAGGAAATGACCTTCCAACTCAGCATCCTGAGATGGTCGGAATTGGAACTGAATAGTTTGTTTTAGTAATTTCGCATTTGAATCAAGAAATAAATGGTGGCAGTATCCTTGTATGAGATCTGCCAGATCAACCGTAGAGGAACATGTCAATGGTGGATCATTTCATGAGGCAACATCCCCCATCATTCAGTGGATCATCTGACCATATTCTAGCTGAAGGGTGGATTAAAGCACTGGAGAAGATTTTCGATGTAATGGGGGTGTTCAGGAAATCAATAGCCCAGTCCTGGTGTTTACCATTTGGAGGGTGAAGCAGATCAGTGGTGGTTGATGGTTAAAAATATCAGGGATGCAGATGAGATTAATGCTCTTGGCTGGGAAGAATTCAATGGTATGTATCTTGATAAATTTTTTCCTAAGGCTGTTCGATATAGGATGGAAAAACAATTCTTGGAATTGAGGCAAGAGGATTACTCAGTAGCTACTTATGAAGAAAA
The DNA here is from genome assembly GCA_963277665.1 of Viscum album. Lineage (NCBI taxonomy): Eukaryota > Viridiplantae > Streptophyta > Magnoliopsida > Santalales > Viscaceae > Viscum > Viscum album. The sequence goes on along the minus strand of OY728163.1, from coordinate 1,202,239,481 downwards.
GATTACTCGATTAGAAAGATATGCTCCAAATTTTATCCTAGACCTTGATAGTAAAATCAAACATTTTTAATTAGGATTAAATCCAAAATTTTGAAATTCATTAGCTTGTCCTGAGTTCAAATGTTATGAAAAGTTTGATCGATGTGATGAGAAGGTGGAAATAGAGTTTCCTGATAATCAAGTGTTCTATAACAACCAACAATAAAAGAGACCGAGGTGGCAGAAGAAAGGAAAGAATCTTCAAAAAGGTATTATGGTAAGAAAAATATGTTTTCAGTTTGTGATAAATGTGGTAAAAAGAATGCTGGGGAATGCCTTTTGAATTCTGGAAAGTGCTATCGATATGGTAATATGGTACATAAGGCTCATGATTGAACTGGAAAAGATCAAGCTGATGGTAAGACCATATTTGATTTACAGTTAGTGAAATTCTTCAACTGCAATGAGAAGGGTCATTATGCAAACAAGTGGTCGAAAAAGAGCTCCAATGATGGGAAGCAGTCAGACTACAAGTAGAAGGGTGTGGTGAAATTCTTTGCAACTACTTCAATAGATATCGGGCCATCAAATGAAGTGGTATTAGGTACTTTGTTTGTTTTTTCAGATTATTCCAATGTGTTGTTACATTCAGGATCTACACATTCTTTCATCCCTAAAAAAGTTTCTAGTAATTTGGGAATACCATCTCAAGAAATAACTCCGAATCTTGTGGTAAAATCACCAGGGGGAAATGTTGAGGAAAAAAGAATTTATAAGAATATTCCTATCCTTTTTTGTGGAAAGAACCTACTTGAAAAAATTATTGTTTTTACTCTAGTAGAGTATGATGTTATCTTGGGTATGTATTGGCTCTTTGTTTACCATGCTAGGATTGACTGTAGAGTTGAAGAGATATATTTTCAGAAAGACTTTCATTTTGTGTACAAGAAGGAACCCTTACTATTGATAACATTTCAAGAGGCTAAGAAACAAGTAAAAGATGTAATTGAATGTTACCTTTCACAAATTGTTGAAAAAAAAGGAACTGTTCAGATTAATGAAGTGCCAGTGGTAAATGAGTATCCTGATGTCTTTCTGGATGAGTTTCCTGGAATAATACCAGATGGGGAAGTTGGAATTTACTATTTAATTAATTCCTAATGCTAAAACAATTTCAAAACCCCCTTATCGAATGGATCAAATTGAACTTTTATAATTGAAGGAGAAATTGAAAAATATATTAAATTAAGGTTTCATTCGACCAAGAACATCACCATGGAGTTCTCCTATCTAATTTCATAAAAACAATATGGTTCAATGAGACTTTCCATTGATTATATAGCCTTGAATAACATCATTGTTAAGAACAAATATCTTTTTCCTCAAATCAATGCTTTGTTTGTTCAGCTCCAAGGAGCTCAGCTTTTTTAATGATTGATTTGTGATCGAGGTACCATCAGTTGAAGGTTAAGGAAGAAAATATTCCAAATACCACGTTTCGTACAAGATATGTCCATTATGAATTCCTAGTAATGCCTTTCGGTTTAACGAATGCACCTTCTAAATTCATGGACCTTAGGAATAGCATTTTCCATGAGTTCTAGTACACATTTGTGGTTGTTTTCAATGATGATATTTTGGTGTTTTATAAAAGTAAATAGGTGCATGAAAGTCATTTAAGGGTTATTTTCAAACCTCATTAGAAAAGAAATTGTATGGTAAATTCAGCAACTGTGATTTTTGGTTGCAAAAAATTTCTTTCTGTGATCACATTGTTTCTAAATATTGAATAACTCTTCATCCTGAAAAATAAAAGTTGTTGAAGAATGGCCAAGACCCAAAAGGTAATCGAGATTCATAGGTTTCTTGGTTTGGATGGTTATTACTGATGGTTTGTTAAAAAAATTCATGGTTGTCCCGCCCATTGACTAAGCTAACTCAGAAGGGTGTTAACATCATCTGGACAAAAGAATGTGATGATTGTTTTCAGTAATTGAAATGAAGATTGGTGAATGCACCAGTTTTATAACTACCTTCCAGGAATGGTGAGTTTGTTATCTACCGTGATTCTTCATTAAAAGGACATGGTTGTATCCTAATGTAGAATGATCAGGTAATTGCTTATGCTTCATGTGAGTTGAAAACTCATTAGAGAAATTACCCTACACATGATTTGGAATTATCTCTTATGGTTTTTCATTTAAAAATTTGGAGGCATCATTTTTATGGAGTAAAGTGTGAAATATATTCAGATCACAAAATTTTAAAGTATATATTCACTAAGAGATAATTGAACATGAGACAGAGGAGATGGATAGAATTAATCAAGGATTATTATTGTACAAATCATTACCGTCATGGAAAAGAAAATAAAGAGGATAATGCTTTGAGTCAAAAATTTAATGCTTCATTAACAATGTTACATTTGGAATGTGATCCTTTGGTTAAGGATTTTATAAACTTTGGCATAGAAGTTGTTGGTGTAGGATTTTCTTCTGTTTTGTTTCTGGTATCAGTGAAATCACCTCTAACAGACTGAATTAAGAAAGCTTAGAAGAAAGATAGTGAGTTGCAGAAAAAGGTAGAGCTGGTTCAGAAGGGCATGTCACCTGAATTCAACATTAATAATGATTGCGTTTTGAGATTTAGGAAGAGATTGTGTGTGCCTTGTGATTCTTATTTGAAGAGAGATTTGTTATGTGGAGCTCATAGTTCTTCGTTTTCAGTTCTTCCTCACAGTACTATGATGTATAGAGATCCTCAGGAGTATTACTGGTGGGATGGAATGAAAAGAGATATTTTTGATTTTACAATAAAGTGTTTGACTTGTCAATCAGTTAAAGTATAGTGGAAGTTACTGAAAAGGATACTTCAGTCTTTACTAGTTCCATAGTGGAAATGGGAGAATATATCCCTGGACTTCGTTGTGGGATTGCGGAAGACACCTCGAGGTAATAATGAAACCTGGTTTATTGTTGATCTCTTGACTAAATCTGCTCATTTCCTTGCTATAAGAGATACTTCTTCCCTAGATCAACATTCACTTTTGTATCATATAAATATATGCAGGTTACATGGACTTCCCCTCTCCATTATATCTGACTGTGAACCCAGGTTTACTTCTAACTTTTGGAAAGGCCTTCAGAAGTCGCTGGGTACTGAATTAAATTTTAGTATAGCTTTTCATCGTCAATTAGTTGGGAAGTTAGAATGAACAATTCATAATTTAGAGGATATTATACGTGGTAGTTCGATGGATTATCAGGTATGTTGGGACAAACATCTTTCATTGGTTGAGTTTTCTTATAATAATAGTTTTCATTGCAGTATACAGATAGAACCATTTGAGGAATTATATGGGAAGCGATGTCGAACTATGGCTTTTGGGATGAAGTAGGTGAAAGGATGTTGATGGGACCAGAATTCGTAGAAGAGTTGGTAGAAAAAGTTTAGTTGATACATAAAAACATGTGAACAGCTCAAAGCAGGTAAAAAAGTTATGCGGACAATAGGAGGAAGGACCTCTCTTTTGAGGTAGGTGATTATGTCTTCCTCAATGTTTCATCATGGAAAAGTGTGATGTGATTCGGTAAGAAATTTAATCTGAGTCCAAGGTTCATTGGACCATATGAAACTCTGGAGAGAGTTGGATCAGTTTCATACTGAGTGTCTTTACCTCAGATTTTATCTCAGGTACACAATGTTTTTCATGTTTCAATGTAATGGAAGTACATGCTAGATCCATCTCATGTTTTGAGTCCAAAGGCAGTTGAGCTGGAAGATAATCTATCTTATGAGGAAAAACGGGTCTAGATTCTTGACCACAATAAGCAAATATTTCAGAAGAAGGTGATTCCTCAAATAAACGTTTTGGGGAAAAACCACATGATTGAAGAGGCAACATGGAAATATGAAAATGAAATGGGAGATAAATACCCCCACTTATTCGATAAGTAAATAAATTGAGAGGACACAATTTTCTAAAGGGGGAAGAATGTAACATCCCTAGTAAGTAAATAATTATGGATTTTCATATCTATGTCTATTTAGGAATTAGATAGTGTTTTAGAGGCTTAAATTGGGAATAAATCCAATCTTATGAAAAGAATACTCTAATATTTTTAAAATGATGATTTTACAGCCTTTGGATGGAAAAAACTTATTTAAATCAAACGTTTGACAATTTTATAATCTCTATTATTCAATATAAACTTATGTTTTAGGATTGGGACATTAAAATTTACTTTGGATAAATTTTTTGTATTTTTTTGACAATGTTCGTTTTTAATGAATAGTGAAAAATACTGCATTTTACATCAGATCTTCTTTTTCATATAATTCAATTTTATGGATATATTATATATTGACTTGGTTTTCAACTGTAATTAGAATATATTTTTTCCATTTAATCCAATTTTGGTCATTGTATTTAATTTCACTTTGGAATTGGGCATAAAGAATTGTCAAACTTTTGATAGATGTTGTTTCTAAAAAACCCACTATTTGTTTTGAAAATGGGAATTATATTTAAATTAATCACAAAAAATTTTGTGTTTGGAATCTGGTAAAATGGATTCCTTATTTGGAATCAGACGGTCCAAATTATTTAATTAATACTATTTTGTTTTTGGACATTATGAATAGAAACGACTGTAATTATCTTTAAGTATTGTGATTAATGAGTAATCGGGTAGTTAAGGGTAATAAAATAATATCATAATAATATAAAATGACCGAAAAATGATTTCTAATGCTACTGGTTGTGTCATGGACAAAAATTGGATGTATTGTACCAACTTTGGGTCCCATGGAATCACTTTTGTGTGATAGTGACATTTTATCTTTTTATTTTCAAAGACAAAAAAATATAACAAAAGTATGTAACACCTATGTAAAACAATTTTAATTTTGTCTAAATAAATGGTCTCGTAGACTATAAATAGTCGTTGGAAATATAAAAATATTCCCTACATCATGGTAATTTGTTTATAATTTTTAGACATTAAATAAATAAATTTATTTATTACACCATGACGATGCAGTGATTACCTCATTAATGAACGATTTAAATAAAATGACAAGATAAGGTAAAATCTAAGACATAAACTTGAAAAAAAACCTACTTTTATGGGTGAATTTTAAACCCTTATCTCCTTATCATTGAAATATCTTGATTTGGAACCTTTAAAATTCGAAAAAGATTTTTATAATAATGTAACATTTCAAGACATTCAAAGAGTGCCCCACCTCCCTCTTATAAAAGGCCCCCACCTCTACCCCCCTTACCCACACATCTCAAGCCATTGGCTTGCCCAAACTCTGAAAATTTTATCTCTCCACATCCTTCTATTATTCATTGAAGCCTTACCTTAGGTAGAAAGCTCTTCAAGAAAACCTTTTGGTTCAAACCAAGGAGAGTTACCCGATTTAAAGGTAATGTGTTCTCTTATGTTCTTTTATTTTATTTTGCCTCTCCAACCCCATAAACTCTTTTTATTCCCTTATTTTGTAACAACACAAGTATATTAAATAAAATATGATGTTTTTATGAGAATAATTTGATTTACACTTACCAACACCTCCGTCTAATGGTTAAAGAACATACTGTTTCTGTGAGTGGTGAATTACTGCCTCACGAAACGATGATTGTTCAATATTCGTTTAACACCTCTCATGGTGGACATTAAGATGTCACTATATTTATATATGATATATATTATTTTTATGTTTTCCTTATTCTTATGTATTTTTAATTTCTGGCATACCTTTATTGTTTCCATTATGGGTAAACGTGATAATTGCATTTTAGGAAATGCGGACTACCACCCCCTCAAATTGATTTGATTTGTAAATGCCATATTCCAGACAGATAAATGATGGAGTTAATGGTATTACATATTATATAATACATAAATTATAAAATAACTTTATATCATTATGATTTCATTCTATTAAATACAAAAAAAAGAAATTAAAGTAGCATTCATGCGTATGTATGGATTACCGTCTCCATGAACAGTGCATTTCATCTCTTACCTATAAATTTTATCTAATATTATAAATGCATGTATATAATGGATATATATTATATATATGATATCTAAATCCTGAATATAATTATGGATATAAGGGATATTTTACCACATGAACAACTTCTAATTATAAGAAGTTTATTTTTGACTCAAGTACCAAAGATCAAAAAAACGACCGTTATTAGCTTAAATAATTAATTAATGTTCATAACATGGTAATAAGTGATATAAAAGGAATAATGAACCTGAAAAGGTTATTATGAAATTATAAATTAACAATAGTTAATTATTTAGGACATTAAATAACGATCGAGTCAAGTCAGACACGAGGTAAGGGACTTTGTCTCAATCTCCTTTCATTGAGGCATATTTTGTTTTATACACAACTTTATTTTATACGGTGTATATATCAATTCTAATTTTACTTTTATTCAAAAGTAATATTTTTTTACGAAGTGTTTTACTAAATAACAAAAGGAATGTTTTGTCTTATGTATGCGGCGATAACAACTTCTCCGCCGTCGTGACCATTATTTGAGTTTCAGCTTCCTCTACAAGCCATAACATTTTTTAAATGAAAAATATATACCATGTTTTAATTGTATTTTATTTTGGAATTGAAAATGGTTTTGATAATTCTTTGATTATATCAATGTGTTTTTGATATTTCTTGATTGAAATGTGGAAATTCTATGTTTCCATTGTCCATGTATTATGTGATGCGATTATGTTATAGTTCTTAAGAATTGTTTATGAAGATGGGGGGTTCCGTGATAAACTAATGGCGGGTGAGCCCTTGATAAATTTCCAATGCATTGGGTAACGCGAAGGGGTTAATCTCTATCGTTTCTCTAAATAGATTTAGGGAATATACTGTGATAGGTATTCCAAACGTAACCATGAGGTTACTCCCTACGTAAGAATGTTATGAATGACTCAAGATAACTTTATGTCTTATGATTTATATGAGTTATTCATGAGTCTTATGATTTCATGAGGTATGTTAAAGTGCTTACATTTTATGAGTAAAGTATGATTTCATGGAATCTTATGTATACATGGACTAATGTTTTTATTCCGTATTTTTATATCGCTTATTAAGATTTTTATTTTCATACCATGTTTTTGAAAAAAATTTCACAGGTCCTAGGAAAAGTACATTATGTGATGATAGTGTCATGGTAGTTTCAAGAAATAATCCATGTTTTATTTTAAATATGTTTCCATTGATGGGAAAAATAAATACTATCTTTTATGTAACCACCTTGTTTAAATGTGGAATGTAATTCATGATTTGTGATCTAATCCTCTAAAATTCTAAACCTGAATAGATCCTCAATGTGTATTCTTGTAATAACTCATGATTAAGTAATGTATAATGCAGGGGCCTTATATATCAGGCTAGAAAATGAAGTTTTATCCGGCACTCAATTTTCTTTCAAATATTTTTCAAAATTTTTGATTGATATAGGGTCTATACATTCCATTATTTTTCAGGAATTTTCAGTTATATTGGAAATATCACTACAAAAAATGAGACTGGAACATATTGTTAAAGCAACTGGGGAAATATTATAATGAAGAGTAATTATAAGTATCTTTCTATTATGGTCTGTTGAAATACTTTACCTATAAACATTGTGGTTTTTTCCTTAGTACAGTTTGATGTCATTATGAGAACGGATTGGCTTTATTCTTGTCATGATACGATTTACTATTTCGATAAAGAAGATTTTTTCAGAAAGAGTTTTAGTTTCTATAAAAGAATGATTCCATAAAATTGATAACATTTCAGGAAGCTAAGAAATTGATTAATGACAAAAATGAAAGTTATCTTACTCATATTGTTTAAAACAAGGGGACTATTCATATTAATGATGTTCTAGTGTCAAATGAATACCTTGATGTCTTTCCTGCTAAGTGACACGGTGTCATACCTGATCACAAAGTCAAATTAAAAATTGACTTAGTTCCTGATGCTGAGCCAATTTCAAAGTAACAATATTGAATGTATTCAATTAATCATATTGATTTGAAAAATTAGTTTCATCAGTTCCTTGATAAAGGATTAATTAATTCTAGAACATCACCATGGGGTTTTCCTATTTTGTTCATTAAAAAGAAAGATGGTTCAATGATAGTTTTCATTGATAATAGACCCTTGAATAACAGAACAGTTAAATTCAACTATCTTTTTCCCAATTTTGATAATGGTTTGATCAAATCTATGGATCACAATACTTTTCCATGTTTGAATTGAGATTCGGATACCATCAGTTTAAGGTGAAGGAGGATGACATTCGGAAAACAACTTTTTTTACTAGATATCGGCAATATGAATTTGATTTTATGCTCTTTGAGTTAACTAATGAACCCGCTATATTGATGAATCCTATGAATATAATATTTTATGAGTTCTTGGATAAGTTTTTGGTTTTGTTTATTAATGAAATTAAATATTTTCTAAGAATAAATAGGATCTTAAATGACATCTAAGTGTTTATTTACAAACTATAAAGGAAATAAAACTATATGGAAAATTAGGAAAGTGTTATTTTGGGTTCCAATAGATATCTTTTCTATTGATCCTTGTAAATAAGGATGTAATATCAGTTTATAATGCCAAAAAAAAGTATTTGATGAATGGAAAACACCTACAAATGTTATAGAGATTCGTAGTTCTCTTAGATTAGATGGTTAATAACGACAGTCTTATACAAATATTTCATGAAAATCATTCCCGCAAACTATGTTAACACAAATATGGGTTAATTTTTCTGGGACTGAAGAATGCGATGTTTATTTTCTAAAATAGAAGAAGAGATCTTTTTATACTCCATTTTTGGATCTTCCTTCTAAAAAACATTGAGTTTTTCATTTCCAGTGATGACTCCTTGAAGGTACTTGGATATATTTTGATGTAGATTGATTAGGTAATTGCTTATGCTTTATGGAAACTAAATCCTACAAAATTAAATTATCCCACACATGATTTGGAATTGACAGCTATGGTTCTTGATTAGAAAATTTTGAGGGATCATTTATACAGAGACAAATATAAAATATATACTGACCATAAATTATTTAAGTATACATTTGGTCAGAAGGAATTAAACATGAGGTAGAGAACATGGATTTGATTGATAATGTATTATTATTTCACTATCAATTACCGTATTAGAAAATCGAACAATGTGGTGGATGCGTTGAGATGAAAAAAACATGCATCACTATAAATGTTATTTTTGGAACATGATCCCTTGATTAATGATTTTTTTAATTTTTTCCTAAGAGTTGTTTTTTGGTAAATACATCTATTTTCGTAGAGGATTTAATGGAGTCACCATTATCAGATAGAATTAATAATGAGCATAAGGAAGACTATGATCCAAAAAATGGTATAATTGGTTAAAATGGGTATGTTTCCAAAAATTAACCATTATAAAGTTTGTGTTTTGAGGTTTAGGAAAACATTGTGTGTGCCTTGTGATTCCCAGTTAAAGAATAATTTGTTATGTGAAGCTTATTGTTCTTCATTTTCAGTTTACCCTTGACGTATTAAGATGTATAGAGACCATATGTAGTATTACTAGTGTGATGGAATGAAAAGAGATATTGCATATTTAACTATGAAATGTTTCACATGTCAATAGGTTAAAGATTTGTTGATGTTACCAAAGGGGATTCTTTATCCACTTCCAGTGCCAGACTAAAAAATAGAAGAATATATCAATGGAATTCATGGTGGAAGTATATATAAATTCTTGAGGTAAAAATGTGACTTGGGAATTTGTTAATTTTGTAACTAAATCTATACATTTTCTTTACCTTCGAGATATAATGTATATAGATCAGCTTTCTCGATAGTACCTCAAAGATATTATCATGATAAATGGAGGTATTCTTTCCATTGTATCTAACCGGGATCCTAGGTTCACTTAATATTTTTGTAAGTGCCTTTAGATGTTGTTGGGAAGAGAATTAAATTTCATTACAACATTCTATCCTCAATAAGATGGACATACAAATTGAATGATTCATACTTTGGAGAATATTTTTTAAGCTTGTTAAATGGTCTTCTATGGAAGTGGGGATCAACATATTTCTTTAGTCGAGGTTTCTTAAAATAATAATTTTAATTCCAGTATACAGATGGCACCTTTTGAGGCATTGTATGGGAAGCATGGTCAAACACTAGATTTTTTGGATGATGTCGGGGAAAGGAAGCTGATGAGACTAGAATTAGTAGAGGAAGATGCTGAGAAAGTGAAGATGATATAATAACACATGATTATAGCTCAGAGTAGAAAGAAAAATTATGAAGAGAACAGGAGGAAAGATATTTCTTTTGAGGTAGGTGATTATGTTTTTCTGGGATCTCACCACAGAAAAATGTTATGATTTTTTGAATGAATGGAAAGCGATATCCATAGTTCATTGGGCTATATAAAATATAGGAGAAATTTTCAACATTTTCTGACCGAGTAGCTTTGCCTATGATTTTATCTGAGGTATAAGCTGTTTTTCATGTTTAGATGTTGAGAAAGTATGTGCTAGATTCATCTCATGTCTTGAGCCCAAAAACACTTCAGATAGAATATAAACTTCCTTATGAAGACAAACCAGTTCAGATTATATATCAATGATAACATGTATTGTAGAAAAAGGTAATCCACCAGGTAAAGGTTTTGTGGATAGATCACTTGGTTGAAGAAGCAACATGGGAGTCTAAAAATTTTATGAGGCAAAGGTATCCTAATTTGTTAAAAAAGTAAACAAAATTGTGAGGATGCAATTTCCAGAACGTTTTGATAATGAAATTGTAATGCCCCGACCCCAGCTACCCAGAGTCGGTGCATTACTTCGTAACATTGGCATGATCACAAAAGATCATGTCTCGAATGACCGATTAGTTTAGTAGCCTTGGAAACACTAGATACATTCATAAATGTTACATTGCATCATAACATGAAAAACTACAATAACAAAGTCTCCATAGTCCACACTCATATCCTCTTCTGACTATCCCTGCAGGTCATTCATAAAATACTTCTTCACATCCTGGAAAATATTAAAACATTGAAAGGGGTGAGCTCAGATGCTCAGTAAGGATAACAATATTGCGGAAGCTTTCATAAATAAACATAAACATTTAAGGCAATGTATAACTAAAACAAATGCCTTTTAAACTTGAACATAAACATAATATGGAAAAAGTAAAATAAGATAATGCCATTTACTTCTTCACATGGATATTCTACTGGTCAAATAATCACATTCAATATCAATAACCACTTTCATAATGATGGAATGCATAATGCCAGACTATCATAACCACGTAGCCAAGGCCTTGTGCCAAGACCACAAATAAGATTTTGTCAAGGCCTTGTGCCAAGACACTAGTTTGTCTCATGAGACCTGCAGATGCATCGAGGAGCTATAGCGGGATCCACCCGTCACTTACTAAGTACAATGAATTCCTTATATTAAAAATGGTATATAAACATTTATGAATACCATTTTTTTTAAAATACCATTTGAAATTAATTACGGTATCAAAATACCAGTATAATTTTTTAGAAGACACTTACATTTAAAATTGCTCAAATATACTCCAGTGTTTTTCTGAAAACATTATGCAAGCTTCTGAAAACAAAATAACTAATTCTGAGACTGCTCGACTAATTGCAAGCCATGATGGATCCACGCCCAATCCCTTCCTGTCTACCACACTTGAGAGTCGGGTTTTCAAACAACATTTTTAAGCTTGCGTTAAATACATATACATTTTCACTGGATTTTCATACATTTGAGAGAAATATCTCTCTTTTTTTTTAATCATTTAAAAATAGTTATGGCTTGTAGAGGAATCCAGAACTCAAATAATGGTCATGGCGGCAGAGAAGTCATTGTCACCGCATATGTATGGAAAGAATAACATTCCCTTTTTGTCATTTAGTAAAACGATTCGTGTAAAAACGATTCCTTTTGAATAAACGTAAAATTCAAAGGGGTTTATACACCGTATAAAAGAAAATTGTGTATAAAACCAAACATGCCTCAATGAAAGGAGATTGAGACGAAGTCCTTAAAAAGATCATTTTTAAAATAAAATAGATCTATTATGTGTATTCACTATAGGTACACATAAAGAACCTAAAAATACAAAATAGGACATAATAATATGGTGACATAATTTGAATGTATGAGATTAACCCAAAGAATGGAAGTTGGGTTAAGAAATTCCCTTACCTTGTGTCCTACTTGATTCGACCATTATTTAACCTCATGAATAATAAACTAGAGTTAATATCTAGAATTTTCAATTTCATTATCCTTTTATATCACTTGTTACCATGTCATGAACATTATGTAATTATTTAAGTTTATAACGGTCGTTTTGTCGATCTTAGGTACTTGAGTCAAGAATAAACTTCTTATAATTACAAGTTGTTCATGTGATGAAATATCCATTATATCCAGAATTATATTCATAATGTAGATATCATATATGTCATATATATCCAGTATATACATTCATTTATAATATTACATAACATTTAGAGGTAAGAAATGAAATGCACCGTTCTTGGAGACGGTAAGCTGTACGTACGCATGAACGCTACTTTCATTTCTATTTCGTATTTAATGGAATGAAATCATAATGATATAAATGTAAAATATAATTCCATTATAATATAGTGTATAATACCATTTACTCCATCCTTTATACATCCCACATATTGAATTAACGATTCAAATCACTTTGAGGGGGCGGTAGTCCGCACTTCCTAAAATGAAAATATCGCGTTTAACCATAATGGAAACCATAAAGGTATTCCATAAACGAAAAATAAAAAATCATAAGGAAAAAAACATAATATATATCATATATAAAAATAGTGTCATCATAATGGCCACCATTAGAGGAGTTATATGAGTGTTGAACAATCATCTATTTGTGAGGAAAAAATTCGCCATCCACAGAAACAGTACGTTCTATAACCATTAGATGTAGGTGTGTGTAAGTGTAGCTCGAATCCTTATTATAACAACATCCTAGTATATTGGGGATAATGTTTTTGTTACAAAATAATGAATAAAAAGTGTTTAGGGTTGTAGAAGAAAAATAAAACAAAACAACATTAGAGAAGACATTACCTTAAAATCGGGTATCTCTTTTTGATTTTAGCCAAAGGCTTCCTTGGGAAGAGTTATTCCAAAAGTGAGGCTTCTAGGAGTAAGAGGGGGAAGTTGGGAGAGTATTTGGGCAGAGTTTGGCCGATCCAAATGGCTTGAAAGTGTGAATGAGGTTGTAGAGGTGGGGGCCTTTTATAAGAGGAGAGGAGGGGAACTCTTGGAAAGTAATGAAATATTACTTTATTACACAATGCTTTTCGGATTATAAAGGTCCCACACTTCTATAATTCGAGGATAAGGTGATAAGGGTTAGACATATACCCATCCAATAGACTTTGGACAAGTGTAAGCCTTGGATATTACATTATCTTTTCATTTTATTTAAATCGTTAAATAATGAGGTCATCGCTGCATTATCATGATATCATAAATAATTTAATTTATTTAATGACTAAAAATTATAAAAAAAATACTATGATGTAGGATATCTTTTTATCTTTCCAATGAATATTTACAGTTAAAAATATGAATTTTATATCCCCATGTAAAAATTGTTTTAGTAAAACATTTCATGTTTGTGTCATTTTTTACTTTAACATTAAATAAAAGTTATTTATGTCATTTTCCAACTAAAGTGGATCCATGGGGTCCCCAAGTTGACCCATGGATTGTATTTTTCGTTCATGGCACATCCAATGAGGGTAGGACATGTGTCAAGCTCATCTCATATTATTAAAACATTATTTTTACCTTAAACAACACTAATTACCTCTAATCGCGATTAATAACTTAAAAGTTACTATTCACCAAAAAATAATTTAATTCCATTGAACCACATTTTACTTCCTAATGACAACCAGGTATGTTGGATTTTTGAAATTCAAAACACAGAAGTGGTAAAATTTCATTTAAATGAAAAATCAGATTTTATAAGTACCACTTAGTGGTTTCACTATTCATAAAAAATTGAAGTTTTTCAGAAAAATCCCAAAAATTCACCATAAGCTATATTTGATATTCTGATTTCAAAAATGATGTCTATTTTACTAAATTCCAAACATATAAGTTTCATTAATTAATTTTATAATTAATTCCCGCTGTCCCAACAAATAGCGTGTTTTTAAGAAACAATTTATATCAAAAGATTGACAATTGTTCATGCCCAATTTCAATGTTAAATTAATTATAATGACCACCATTGGATAAATTGGTAAAAATATATTATAATTATACTTTAAAACCACTCAATAGTATAACTTATCACTATAAATTATTTTGATTAAAAAAGTTTTTTTTAGTATTTTTCACTATTCATAAAAAATTGGAAGTTCTCAGAAAGTTACAAAACATTCTACTTAGGATAATTTTGATATTACGAATACAAAAACTAAGTCCATTTGGAAAAATAAAATTTCTGTAATTTTAAAAAGTGGTTATTACTATTCATAACGGCTACTTTGAATAGTCGCGGTGTGTTAGAACTCGAACTTGCGTACAATGCAAGCTATTGAATTATTGAAAGAGAGGCGTATAATGGAAGCTCGGGGTGTTACATTCTCCCCTCCTTCAATAAATTGCGTCCTCGCAATTTGAAATTTTTCCTTAAAAATAAAAGGTTGAAAATAGAAAATACCTTTTTGGAAAACCCACATCAGAAATAAGGTTAATAAAATTTAGCCTTAATAAGAGGGAAATGGAAATAAGAAAGTCACCACCAAATTATGATCTTGATAAGGAGAACATTGGTGGAAATTAGAGACATATAATTGGAGGAAAAATGTAAATATTTGTAGGGAGTGATTGAGGTCATGAATCACAAAAAAGTGTCAAATTGAGGGCCTCAAAGCCTTCAATCTATGTTTATTTAAAACATCATCAGTTCAACAAGACATAAGGTATGTGGATAACACATTTTTTTTGTTTTAATATCCCTTTTAGAAAGTTTAAGAATTAATTTATTCATAGAATAAGATATAGGTATATATATATTTATGCTTGTTAAGTAGAGTTTCAACCTTCAACTAATTTCTACCACAAACTCATCTTTCACTCAAAAAGATAATAGAACTCAAAAATAATATATTTATCCTAACCGTACAAGGTTCAAAATATTAGAACATACCATTTAGATTAAAAAAACTATTTTGTAATAACCAGGGACTTCCTGTAGGCTAGTGGTAGGTAATAAAGTCATGTCACACTATAGTTGTGGGTTCGATTCCTGAAGCTTTGTCCGACGCGACGGTTTATGCCCCACCCTGCAGGTTGTCCTTTTTCTAAAACTATAGTATTATAAAATTCCAAAAATAATCTTCAGAAATGCTTTAACCTTAAACAATACTATCCAAAGATCAACTTAATCCATTCCAACCTTTATAGTTATCCAAAATACTTCTGTCCAACCCACAGTCCAAATTTTATAAGGAAGGTAAACATAATGAAGATCCTTTTCCACGTAACAACATGTGAACACCTTCATCATGTATTCTTTTTAAACATACTGAATTACCATGATACCTTATTCCTTATAGAATACTAGATATATTCCTTCTATCCAAAAATGTATACAAATCATCAATCAGTTTCAAGGAAGTTAAGAATATCCAATATAATTTATCCAAATCAATCACGTCTTATTCCAAAATCAATATCTCGGTATCAGAACCATATTATGGTTTATCTGTCTCTCAACCATATATTTTCCAAATATTTAACCTACTGTGGGGTCACTTTTCTTGGTTCCACTCAATCTCAAGTCCTTGATGAAAGAGTACTGCAGTACAATCCTTATATAATCCATAATTATTATAACCAGTACAACATTGATACAACACTCCAATTACAAAATTCTTTAATAACAACATAAGAACTCTAATCATTACTCCTCATCTGTGGTAGTATCATAACGTGATTATTTTACAATAACATCATTTGGGGCATACTCTGATGATTTGGACATTGGTTTTCATAGTGTCCCCAATCCTTGCAGAAGAAGCATTGTACATTTGAAACCTTTTTCTTACCCTTGCAGTTACGCACTTTGTGTCCTTTTTCTCTAAACTTATAACAAACTCCCATTCCCTTTAGGAAAGTTCCATGATGTTTCTTCCCACAATTCCCACATATTGGAAAATTCTTCTTTCCCCTCATCCCTTTATCCATCATTCTCTCTTCCATCCCTTTCTTATCTTGCTTCGCTTCAAAGCCATAGGACTTGGAGAATTATTTACTTATCTTATTAACACATGATACTATTTCTTCATATGTTGAGAACACATGGGAGACTATTTACCTTCGAAATGTTGGCTTAATACCGTGAAAGATACGATCCTTCTTACTCTTTGGATCATACGTATTGCTAGAGTTCACATTCCTTCTACTGGGCGTTATTTCTATACAATGGCATAAACTAGGTTAGTTTATGAAATAAAATGAATAATTCCAATCTTTTAAATTACTTAATGTAAATTTAACGGTTTATGGGTATAATCCATAATCATAAGAATGTTTTCTTTGAGGAAGTATATACTCATAAACCCAACATAATGGTTTGTAAGGAAAATGAGAATTATCCTAAGTAAATCCCCCGGGAGTGTCGTAACCAAGAGTGCAACAAGGCCCGTTGTCATGCACCAGTTCCCGTTTGAGTCTAGCTCAAAGCGGTGTTTTCGGGTTTTACCCCTAGGTACATCTGTGCCAGATCCGCCTCTACCTGCTCGTTTCCAGACAGGGATGTATTGCTCGGAAAACTCACAACATCTCTATAATACCAAAATTCTAGGAATCTCTTCTATACTAATCCTCAAAGTCTATCTTTGGTCTATGTGCTCTAATCAGAGTGTATCTAAATCTAGCTTCCATGGTTAGTACTAAACTGCCTATGATACCAACTGTAACGCCCCGACCCCAGCTACCCAGAGTCGATGCATTACTTCGTAACATTGGCATGATCACAAAAGATCAATTCTCGAAAGACCGATTAGTTTAGTAGACTTGGAAACACTAGATACATTAATAAATGTTACAATACATCATAACATGAAAAACTACAATAACAAGGTCTCCATAGTTCACACTCATATCCTCTTCTGACTATCCCTGCAGGTCATTCATAAAATACTTCTTCACATACTGGAAAATATTAAAACATTGAAAGGGGCGAGCTCAGATGCTCAGTAAGGATAACAATATTGCGGAAGCTTTCATAAATAAACATAAACATTTAAGGCAATGTATAACTAAAACAAAATCCTTTTAAACTTGAACATAAACATAATATGGAAAAAGTAAAATGAGATAATGCCATTTACTTCTTCACATGGATATTCTACTGGTCGAATAATCACATGCAATATCAATAACCACTTTCATAATGATGGAATGCATAATGCCAGACTATCATAACCATGTAGCCAAGGCCTCGTTCCAAGACAACAAATAAGATTTTGTCAAAGCCTTGTGTCAAGACACTAGTTTGTCTCATGAGACCTGCCGATGCATCGAGGAGCTATAGCGGGCTCCACCCGTCACTTACTAAGTCCAATGCATTCCTTATATGAAAAAAGGTATATAAACATTTAGGAATACCATTTTTTTAAAATACCATTTGAAATTAATTACGGTATCAAAATACCAGTTTAATTTTTTAGAAGATACTTACATTTAAAATAGCTAAAATATACTTCAGTGTTTTTCTGAAAACATTATTCAAGCTTCTGAAAAAAAAATAACTAATTCTGAGACTGCTCGACTAATTGCAGGCCATGATGGGTCCACGCCCAATCCCTTCTTGTCTACCACAATCAAGAGTCAGGTTTTCTAACAACATTTTTAAGCTTGCGTTAAATATGTATACATTTTCACTGGATTTTCATACATTTGAGAGAAATCTCTCTCTCTTTTTTTTAAATCATTTAAAAACAGTTATGGCTTGTAGAGGAAGCCAGAACTCAAATAATGGTCATGGCGGCGAAGAAGTCATTGTCGCCGCATATGTATGGAAAGAAAAACATTCCCTTTTTGTCGTTTAGTAAAATGCTTTGTATAAAAAAGATTCCTTTTGAATAAACGTAAAAGTCAAAGGGGTTTATACACAGTATAAAATAAAATTGTGTATAAAACCAAATATGCCTCAATGAAAGGAGATTGAGATGAAGTCCTTAAAAAGATCATTTTTAAAATAAAATAGATCTATTATCTGTATTTACTATAGGTACACATAAAGAACGTAAAAATACAAAATAGGACATAATAATATCATGACATAATTTGAATGTAGGAGATTAACCCAAAGAATGGAAGTTGGGTTAAGAAATTCCCTTACCTTGTGTTCGAATTGATTCGACCGTACTTTAACCTCCGGAATAATAAAATAGAGTTAATATCTACCATTTTCAATTTCATTATCCTTTTATATCACTTGTTACCATGTCATGAACATTATGTAATTATTTAAGTTTATAACGGTTGTTTTGTCGATCTTAGGTACTTGAGTCAAGAATAATCTTCTTATGATTACAAGTTGTTCATGTGGTTAAATATCCATTATATCCAGAATTATATTCATGATGTAGATATCATATATATCATATATATCCAGTATATACATTAATTTAAAATATTACATAACATTTAGAGGTAAGAAATGAAATGCACCGTTCTTGGAGACGGTAAGCCGTACGTACGCATTAACGCTACTTTCATTTCTATTTAGTATTTAATGGAATGAAATCATAATGATATAAATGTATAATATAATTACAGTATAATATAGTGTATAATACCATTTACTCCATCCTTTATACATCCCACATATGGCCTTAACGATTCAAATCACTTTGAGGTGGCGGTAGTCCGCACTTCCTAAAATGAAAATACCGTGTTTGCCCATAATGGAAACCATAAAGGTATGCCATAAATGAAAAATAAAAAATCATAAGGAAAACAAAAACATTATATATATCATATATAAAAATAGTTTCATCATAATGGCCACCATTAGAGGTGTTATATGAGTGTTGAACAATCATCGTTTCATGAGGAAAAAATTCGCCATCCATAGAAACAGTATGTTCTTTAACCATTAGATGTAGGTGTGTGTAAGTGTAGCTCGAATCCTTATTATAACAACATCCTATTATATTGAGGATACTGGTTTTGTTACAAAAAAATGAATAAAAAGTGTTTAGTGGGTTGGATAAGAAAAATAAAACAAAACAACATTAGAGAAGACATTACCTTAAAATCGGGTAACTCTTTTTGATTTGAGCCAAAGGCTTCCTTGGGAAGAGTTATTCCCAATTTGAGGCTTCTAGGAGTAAGAGGGGGAAGTTGGGAGAGTATTTGGGAAGAGGTTGGCCAATCCAAATGGCTTGAAAGTGTGAATGAGGTGGTAGAGGTGGGGGCCTTTTATAAGAGGAGAGGAGGGGCACTCTTGGAAAGTAATGAAATATTACTTTATTACAAAATGCTTTTCGGATTATAAAGGTCCCACACTTCTATAATTCTAGGATAAGGTGATAAGGGTTCGAAATATACCCATCCAATAGGCTTTGGACAAGTGTATGCCTTGGATATTACATTATCTTTTCTTTTTATTTAAATCATTAAATAATGAGGTCATCGCTGCATCATCATGATGTCATAAATAATTTAATTTATTTAATGACTAAAAATTATAAAAAAAAATACTATGATGTAGGATATCTTTTTATATCTCCAATAACTTTTTATAGTAAAAAATATGACTTTTATAACCCCATGTAAAAATTGTTTTGGTAAAACATTTCATGTTTGTGTCATTTTTTACTTTAACATTAAATAAAATGTATTTATGTCATTTTCCAACTAAAGTGGCTCCATGGGGTCCCCAAGTTGACCCATGGATTGTCTTGGTCGTCCATGGCACATCCAATGAGGGTAGGACATGTGTCACGCTCATCTCATATTATTAAAAAATTATTTTTACCTTAAACTACACTAATTACCTCTAATCGCGATTAAGAACTTAAAAGTTACTATTGACCAAAAAATTATTTTAATTCCATTGAACCAAATTTTACATCCTAATGACAACAAGGTATGTTGGATTTTTGAAATTCAAAACATAGAAGTGGTAAAATTTCATTTAAACGAAAAATCAGTTTTTATAAGTACCACTTAGTGGTTTCACTATTCATCAAAAATTGAAGTTTTTCAGAAAAATCCCAAAAATTCACCCAAAGCTATATTTGATATTCTTATTTCAAAAATGATGTCTATTTTAAAAAATTCCAAACATATAAGTTTCATTAATTACTTTTATAATTAATTCCCGTTGTCACAACAAATAGCGTGTTTTTAAGAAACAATTTATATCAAAAGATTGACAATTGTTCATGCCCAATTTCAATGTTAAATTAATTCTAATGACCACCATTGGATAAAATGGTAAAAATATATTCTAATTATACTTTAAAACCACTAAATATTATAACTTATCACTATAAATTCTTTTGATTAAAAAATTTGTTTTAATTATTTTTCACTATTCCTAAAAAATTGGATGTTCTAAAGAAGTTACAAAAAATTCAACTTAAGATAATTTTAATATTACGAATACAAAAACGAAGTCCATTTGGAAAAATAAAATTTCTATAATTTTAAAAAGTGGTTATTACTATTCATAACGGCTACTTTGATTAGTCGCGGTGTGTTAGAACTCGAACTTGCATACAATGCATGCTATTGCATTATTGAAAGAGAGTCGTATCGTGGAAGCTCGGGGTGTTACAGAAACAAACTTGAGGTTTTAAAAATAAATTTAAATTTATGAAAAATTGTTTTAATTAGATATTTACAACTAGAATTTACATATAATTTTTCCGCGTCGGTTGTTTGAATTTCAAAATATGGTCATCTACTTTTGTGATTAGTTTATTATTTAGAACCTGATAGAACCAAATTGATTTTTGGAGAACAGTAACATAACCTTATGAATAGTAATATAAATAGTAATATATACATGATGAATATTCAACTGTATTATTATTTTATTTCTGTAAGCTATTATGGTAATGATGTCTTCATTAATTTCTGGAGGTGTAAGAAATCAGTTATAGTATACAAATTGTTATCTTTGAATAAATTATGTTTTTATTTAAAAATAAAATTAATAAGATTGAAGTAATTATATTCAAAAAGTGGATTTCAATATTTGAATTATAAATGTTGAAAAATATTTAGAGATAATTTTTGATATTTTTTAGAAATTCTTGAATTTTTGATGAATAGTGAAAACAATTTCAAACCGTATATGCAAATTATTAGTAAAATACACAATATTTGATAGCATAGCTGATGTAATCCCACTTGTTTCAAGATTAAATTATCTATTTACTATTTTTATTATAATAATTATGACTATTCATAGTCTTGGACAGAAATATTTAAATAATGATTAAAATAATGTATAATCCCTTCACTCCTCCATTATAAATACCACCCTTATTCCCCTCTTCTTTTCACACTGCTTATTCCTTGAGAATTGTCTAAGTAATTCTAAAACCATCCTCCCCCAAGGATTTTCCCCATGTCCAGGACCATATAGTATCACGAAAAGTCCCAAAGCAATGTTTGTAAGGAGGATCTCAAGGAGAATAGATCAAGAGGTAAGAATCTGCTTCCTTTTTCAAGTGTTTTTTTGAATTCCTGTCTTTTCATATACTATCTTATTTTACACTTACCTAAGAAGCATGAAATCCCCAAAATAATATATATTCTTGATGTAATCATGTTTATTGAAACAATTCATCAAATTACTTCATCTCCTCACCCTTATATAAAAACATCATTAGTTATGTGTCGTTTACGAAAATCATAGACGATGTGTTTGGAATTTCCATTACTTCATTCAACGAATATCATAAACCAATATTAATGGATGAAATGGATTATAATGTGTATTTTGTGACCAAGTTTATATTCTAGATTGAGCTTCTATGCATCAAATTAAATTATATAATGAAACAAGTCCATGATTATTATGGAACCACCAAAAATGATCTACACAAATAGAATTTATATATTATCTTAATATTCATCATCATATATGATAAAAAATGTTTAATGGATTCATTTTATATTTTGGAAACATATTAATACCACTTAATTCCACTTATGGATTTTCATTTCCATAAAACAAGAAAATTAAATACAAATCGTCCATGGGAATCATATAAAGAATGCACCCAAAAGAGTGAATGGAACAAAATAGTAACAATTAATGGGTGAAACGATGTAATTAAATGAACATATAAGGTATTATAAAAAATAAAGTTTTTGTAAGATATTAATAACACTATTTTAACCATTATATAGGAGGTTTAATTTTTTTTTGTAGTAATACAAACCTGAGGTAAGGAAATTCATAACTAGATTTATATTCTTCAGGATAATCTTCTACATCATTATTTATGTGATATTAAAATTGGTTATGTGATGGATTTTGATTATAGTATGTATTATTATGTGTATTTATAGTGTATTCGAATAATCCTTTAATTATAATAATTTCTCACTTCAAGTATATGATATTTTAAGGGGATTACCTTTTAAAATACTCTATGAAAATTCTGTTTTACAAAATTCAATAGAAATGTTTTTGTGAAATTATTCATGTTGTATGATTATGTTCTAGTTATTATGAATTAATTATGACTAAGACTGGGACCTTTATCTCCCACCAATACATTGGTTATATGTATGTATTAGGTTGGTTGTATGGTTACACAATGTGTAACTGCAATAGCTATAAAACAAGGTAGCTGTAAGGGTTTTATTGTAAGGTATCGGTGATGGTTACAAATCAAAAGGTACCCATTATGGTTACAAAAATAATTAATTAATTCCCCAATATAATATTAGGGTTGTATTTATGTTCTATATGTTTTTTGGAATTCTCCTGGAAATATCATGTTTCAAAAAGTAATTTTATATGGAAGACAAGTATGTTTTTTTGAATATAATTTCATACGATACAAGTATTCTTGAACTAGTGTGTTTTTTCATTCTTTAAATTTCCATTATTGTGTTTTTTTCATCACAAGTTATTAAATGATTTTCCTAGGTTATAAAGATGTATAAGAAAAATAAAGAAGCTATGTTAAATGTTATGAAGATTTTTCAAAGAATTAATTTTTTTTGAAAATTTCTATATTTTGGGAGAAATGGATATTTTTTTGTGACATTTTTACTATATGAATGTTGAATGTTATGTATCTTTTATATAAAAATTCACTAAAACCCCAAACTTGAAAATATTCGAAATTTTAAAGTAATTATGTTCTTGACTAAAATTTAAGATTATGTAATGTAATAAGGTCGGGTCATTATAGATGGTATCAATGGATGATTTAGATTACCTTAAGGGATTATGATGATGACTATAGGAAACCATAAATTATTTTTTCACTGTGGTTAATTTGAAATTGCATTTAAATATAACCGTGTTTCTTTAACAAAGAAATGTTTGTTTAGAATGGTTTTCTGTAGAAAAACTGGTAACCTAAAGAGGAATGGCACTGGCAGAACGATATCCTTCTGAATTTTCCACCTAGAATTTTAGGGATTGGAACCAAGTAGTTTCTGACAGTAATAGATTAGATTACATAATAAATAAATAGAAGCAGCATCAATGTAAGAGACCAACCTGAGGTACCACAAATGAACCTGAAGATAGAGGAACCTTTTTTGAGACAACTCCCTCCAGCTTTCAATGGATCTTCTAACACTATTAGTGTATGATGGGTGTATTAAATATATTGAAATGATATTCAGTGTTATAGGATGTTCAAATAATCAAAAGGTATGTCTTTATATTTATCGTTTTGAAGGTGAAGCTGATCAATGATTATCAATGGTTAATTATATCCAGGATATTGAGGAGATTGATTCCTTAGAGTAGGATGAATTTAACAGTATTTTCCATGAAAAATATTTTCTTATAACGTTTTGACATGTGATAGAGAATAAATTCCTTGAATTAAAACAAAATGATGAAGAATCAATTGTTTTCTATGAAGTAATCATCACTCGACTAGAATGATATCCTCCTAATGTTATTATGGAACTTGATATAAAAATATACTACTTTTAATCATGATTCATGTCTGCGTATCAATGATAATTTTCCTCCAAAAAATTAAAAAGTGATGATAATATTGTCTGATGTGCTGAGAGGGTAGAGTATATATTGGCTGATGATCACTTGGAGATTGAAAAAAAAAATAAGAAGAAGAGGTCAAGGTGGAATGTGATAGGTAAGAATCAATCAAATAAATTTGTTGGTAAGAAATTCTAGTTTCTAGTTTCTGGAATGTGTGGCCTGAAACACCTTGAGTAATGCCTTACTAAAATTGTGAAGTTAATTTGATGTGGTAAGTTTAAAACTGTGGCCTGAGATTGTAATAAAAATGTTCCTAAGACTAGTCCATATTTGAAAATTGTGAAGTGTTTTAAATGTGGTGGGATGGATTGTTATGAAAATGATTTCCCAAAGAGAGAACTGAATTATGTAAAGAATTTATATTATAATAATAATAGTGTAATGAGATTATATGCAACTACATTAGTAGATGTTGGGCCATCCAATTATGTTTTATTAGGAACCTTATTTATTTAACCATATTTTTCTAATTTTTTGTTTGATATGGGGTCTTCACAATTCTTTTTTTCTGAGTAATTTTCTTTTAAACTGTAAATATCACCTCAATAAATGAGATCATTTGTTTTTTTTAAAACAATAGGGGGAAATATTTTATAAAAGATGAGTTATAAGAATCTTTTCATTGTGGTATGTGGAATGACATTACCAATAAACCTTGTGGTTTTGACCTTAGTAGAGTTTGATGTCATTCTGGAAATGGATTGACTTTCTGTTTATCATGCTATGATTTACTATTGAGATAAATAAGTTGTTTTTTAGTAAGAGATTCCGTTTTTATAAAAGAACAAACCCATATAACTGATAACATGTCATGGAGGTGAGAAGTTGTTGAAGGATGTAAATGAAAGTTACTATGCTCAAATTGTTGAAATTATGAGAACTGTTTAGATTAATTATGGGCATGTGGTATGTAAATACCTTTATGTTATTTCCGAAGAGTTATTTGGTGTCATAAATGATCTGGAAGTCAAATTCATAAATAACTTATTTCCTGATGCTAATATAA
This sequence comes from Viscum album, assembly GCA_963277665.1. Classification (NCBI taxonomy): domain Eukaryota; kingdom Viridiplantae; phylum Streptophyta; class Magnoliopsida; order Santalales; family Viscaceae; genus Viscum; species Viscum album. The sequence goes on along the minus strand of OY728163.1, from coordinate 1,202,214,121 downwards.
TTTCAAAACCACAATATCTATTCTCTAAAATAAAACATATGGAATAGAAAATCCAGTTACACAAGTTTATTGAGAAATGATTCATTCATCCTAGCACTTCACTATTGGGTGATCCTATTTTGTTCATCAATATTAAATATGGTTCCATGAGACAATTCAATTGATTATAGATCCATAAACAACATCACTATTAAAAACAAGTATCTTTTTCTTAATATTTATGAGTTGTTTGATCAGATCCATGGAACTCAAAATATTTCCATGATTTAATTAAGATCCTAATACCATCAGCTAAAGGTGATAGAGGATGACATCATGAAAAAATATTTTCTTACTATATATGAGAATTATGAATTTTTTGTTTTTTTGTTTGGGTTAACTAATTCCCATTCGGTATTCAAGAATCATATAAATAAAATATTTCATGAGTTCTTGGATAAGTTTGTAGTTTCCATTATTGTTGTCATTATGGTATTTTATAAGAGTAAATTGGAGCATAAAAAACATATAAGCCTTGTATTGAAAACCTTAAAAGAAAATGAAAAGGAATGTAAATCATAGAATGTGGGATATTTGGTTGCAAAAAATTTATTTTCTTCAGAACATTGAAAATTAGGATGGAATATCAGTTGATCCTACCAAGAAAAATGTGGTTGATGAATGGGAATGACCTATATATGGTATAGAGATTCATATTTTTCTTTGATTAGCATGTTATTAGAATATATTGGTTAAAGAATTGCATGGTTATCTAGACTAGTAACTAAGAAAAAACAAAAGGTGGTTAATTTTTTTTCTACAGAATAATGTGATGTTTGATTTCTGGAACTGAAGAAGATATTATTGAATGCTCATGTTTTGGATCTTTCTTCTATAAATGATGAGTTTTTTATCTACTACTATGATTAATTTAAGGGAATTGGATGAGTTTTGATGCAGAATGATATGGTAGTTTCTTATTCTTTAAGATAACTTAAACCGTATGATTTAAATTCTCCCACACATGATTTGGATAGGAAAGCTGTGGTTTATTTATTTTAAAATTTTGAGGTATCATTTATATAGAGCCAAATATCAAATATTCACTAACTATAAAAGTCAAAAGTATATATTTAATAAGAAGTAATTAAAAATGAGGTACAGAAAATTGAATGAATTGATAAAAGATTACGATTCCACAATCAATTACCATATAAGAAAAACCAAAGAAATTCACAGATGCCTTGAGTCAGAAACATCATGAATTACTAACCATGATACATTTGGAACATTATCCCTTGATCAATGATTTTAAAAATTTTGTATTAGAATTTGTTGGTGGAAAATTACACCTAGTTTATTCTATGTTTCAATGAATTTTCCATTATCAGACATAATTAGGAAAGCATATAAGGAAGAATGTGAACTATAGAAAAAGGTGGAATTGGTTAAAATTTGTATGTTCCAGAATTAAACCTTGATAAAGATTGAGTTTTGAGATTTAGGAAATGATTGTGTGTGCTTTATGATTCCTAGTTGAAGAAATATTTATTTTTTCAAGTTCATAGTTCAATATTTTTAGTTCAACCTAGATGTACTAAGATATACGAATACCATAATTAGTATTACTGGTGGGATGGAATGGAATGAAATATTGTAGAATTTACTATAAAATATTTGAAATGTAAATAGTTAAACGTAAATCAGAACTTACCAAAGAGGATGATTAAACCACTTCCAATACAAGAGTAGAAATTGGAGATAATTACTACGGACATTGTGGTGGGACTACCAATGAATTCTCGAGGTACCAATGTGATTTGGGTTATTGTTGATCAACTGAATATATCTACAGATTATCTTTCTATTCAAGATACAATGTACTTGGATTAGTTTTCGTGACTGTACCTCAAAGATATTTTACGGTTACATTCTATTTCTCTTTCCATTGTATCTGACCGGGGTCCCAGGTTGTCTTAAATTTTTTGAAATGGTCTTTAAAAGTTGTTGGGAACAGAATTAAATTTCAGTATAACTTTCCAACATTAATAAGATGGGTAGAAAGAACTAACAATTTAGAAATTGGATGATATTCTTTGATCTTGTTCAATGTACTAACATTGATGTTGGGATTAGAATCCTTCTTTAGTAAAGTTTTCTTATAATAATAGTTTTAATTCTAGTATGTAGATGTCACCTTATGAGGCATTATATGGGATGTAGTGTATATCTATATTTTTTCGGATGAATTTGGTGTGATAAAGTTGAATGGATCAGAATTAGCAGAGGATGTGGCTAATAAAGTAAATATGTTCTAGAAACACATGCCGAAATCATAGAGTAGGCATCATATTTTTTCAGAAAATAGGAGGAAAGGCATTTATTCTAAGGTAGGTGATCATGTTTTTCATTGAATCTCAGCATGGAAAAGTATTATGCATTTTTGTAAAAAATGAATGATAAGTCCATGGTTCATTGGACCATATCAAATTCTAGAGAAATTTTGACCAGTCACCTGCCAAGTATCATTGCCTCCGAGCTTATCTCAGGTATATAATGTTTTTCATTTTTTGATGCTGAAACAGTTCGTGCCAGATTCATCTGATTTCTGAACCCATAAGTAGTTTTTCTGGAAGATAACCTTTCGTATGAAGAAAAACCCATTCAGATTCTTGATCAATGAGAAAAGTTATTAAAAAAGGAAATCCACCTGGTAACGGTTTTTGTGGAGAAACCACATGGATGTAGAAGCAGCATGGGGGACTGAAAATGCTCTATGGAAAAGGAACCCTCACTAGTATTGTAAGTAAATAAAATTGTGAGGAAAGAATATTCTGAAGGTGGAGATAATGTAACACATAAAGGATTTCAAAATAAATTGAAATTCATGAAACATATTTTTTTTAATTATATATTTATAACTAGAATCTAAACATAATTTTTACACTATTACGGTTTTAATTTCAAAGAACGGCCATCTTAAGTTTTGAATAGTATGTTATTCAGATTCTAATAGAACAAACTTTATTTTAGTGAATAGTGTCATTCTATTATGAATAGTAATATTATACTAATTATTATTAAATTATATTTTTATTTTATTTTCATAAGGCTTTATGATAATGAAATATTGATAAATTTTTCGAAGTCATAAAAATGAATTCAAATTTCAAAAATTGTTATTTTTGAATAAATTATAATTTTATTTAAAACCTAAATGAATAATATTTTGAAAACTTTTTTCAAAAAATGGATTTTATTTTACAATTCTACACATTTGAAAATTGTTATGGTGAATTTGTTATATATTTTTTGAAATTATTTAATATTTTCTGAATATTGAAATACTGAAAAATACCATATATTCAAATTATCAATTAAATAAACTATTTATGACATCATAGATGATGTAAGCCCACATTTCTCAGACTCATAATCTCTCTTTACTATTTTTATCACAATAATGAATAATATTCATAGTCATGGAAAAAAATATTTAAATGATGATTAAATTAAGGTAAAATCCCTTTTCTCCTCCACTATAAATACCACCCTCATTTCCCTCTTCCTCCCACACCTCTCCTGACATGAGAATTAACTATGATCATATTAATACCCTCCCCAAGGATCTTGCCCATGTCCAAGACCTACTTTTATCAACAAATGGCCAACACCAGATACTTTAAGGAAGAGATCAAGGAGAAGAGATCAAGAGGAATGAATCATCATCCTTTTTCATGTTTTTTCTTTTCAATTCCATTATTTTCTTAAAATATCTTGTTTTACCCTTATCCAAGAGGCATTAAAGCTCTAGAATCATATATATTAGGTATATTTTCAGGTTTATGGAATATTTATTTAACATACTTTATATCCTCTCCCTTTTATAAGAACATCATTCGTGATGTGTCATTTACAAAAATTGTGGTTGATATGTTTGCAATTTTAATTAATTACTTTAAATTTGATCATTAAACCCATTTTATGGTTGAAACAAGATATAATGTATATTTTGTGACTAATTTTATATTTTTCAATTAACTTCTATGAATTACATTTAATTATATAATTAAATAAGTCCACGATTATTTTGGAACCACAAAACAATTATCTATGCAAATATCATTAATGTTTTATATAAAGATTCATCATCAAATATGATAACAAATGATAATTGGTATCATTAATTATATTTGAAACACATGAATACCATTTAATTCAACTTATGGAGTTTCATTTTCCTATAATAAGAAAATCAAATACACACTTTCTGTGGAAATCTTTTAAAGAACACACTCAAAACAATGAAAGAAACAAAATACTAACAATTAAAGGGTGAAATGAGGAAATTAAATGATTGTATTAGGTATTATAAAATATAATTTGTTTATTTAATTTATTAATATCACTATTTTAAACATTAAATAAGTTTTTTAAACATGTTTTAAGTAATACAAACATGAGGTAAGGGAATTCTTAACCCGAATTCCATTCTTTGGATTAACCTTCTATTTCATTAATTACATGGTATTAAAATTGTTTGTTTGATGGATTTTGGTTATAGTATGTTTTATTATTTCCATTAATACTTTATACACATATTAATTTCATTATTTTAATTTCTCATTTCCTTTATATGATATTTATATGGGAATTATCTTTTAAAATCCTATTTTAAAGTTCAGTTTTACAAAATGCAAACATAATGTTTTCATGAAATTATTAATGTTATATGATTATGTTACTGTTATTGGGATTAGATAATAATGTTGTTTGGGACCTATATCTTCTTCCAGTTCGTTGGTTTTGTTTATTTTCGAGTTCAGCTACATGGTTACTCCATGTGTAACTGTGACGGTTACACAATAAGGCAGCTATGTGGGTTAAATTGTAAGGTTGTCGTGAGGGTTAAAAATCATTTCGTAGCCATGATGGTTACAAAAAAATTAAAGTAACACCCCAATATACTATTATGGTTCTATTTATGTTTGATATGTTTTTTGGAAATCTCATGGGATTCTTAGGTTTCACAATGTATGTTTATATTGAAGAAAAGTAACTCTTTTTGAAAATGATTTCATTAGTTACAAGTATTAATAGACTAATGTGTTCTTTCCTTCTTTTTATAAACCTTATTGACCATTTTGTTCTCATACCTTGTTTTCAAATGATTCCCCTAGGTTATACGGATTTGTTAGACAAATAAGTGAGCAATGTTAAATGTTAAGAAAATTTCTCAAAGAAAACATGTTTGGTTTGAGAAAAGATTTATATTTTTCATGATATGGATAATGTTTTTGTGTTATATTCAATATATTAATGGGGAATTTTAGGTAGGTCTTATATCCCAATTTTATAAAACTCTAAACCTTAAATTATTCTCAATATTAAAAAAATATATTTCATGACTAAAAATCAATATTATCTAATGTAGTAATGGAGGGTACTTATATATACACATATTTCACTTTATGTGTAATAATATATTAATCATTCTCCCAAATTATATAATTTATGGTCATAAAAACAAATTTAGAAACACCCATGTCGATGAATTAACTATTTATCCAATCTAAAAAATATTTATAACACCTAGATTCAATGATTGTGGGTTGACTACATTTTATATTATCAATTATTTTTACAATAATTACATTCTTGTTAAAAAATGTACCTCATCCCTCTTAACCATATTAGTGTAAGAAATGTCTAAAAAGTCAAAAAAAAGTTGGTTTAATTAATTTTTATTTGAAAAATATCATTATCCATGTATGAATAGAAACCAATAACAAATTTTATTCCAAAAAATCCAAAAATTAGACTTCATGAGTAGTGGTGATTTGAAGTAAAATCCGTAAATATAATATTCATCTCCATCTAATTGTATGTTTTATAGACAATATATCATCTTGATAATTTATATGGTAAAAAATAATGGAAAAAACAATATACAATATTTGATGTTAGAAACCAATTGACAGAATAATATACATAGTGGTAAATAATGAAAATGAAGTAGACAATATAACAAAATATGAGAAGAAAATTAAATAAAAAATAGGAAACATTTAAGAATAAATTCAAATATTTAAGGGAAACATTCATAAAACCATTGAAATTGTATTTATTATTAATACAATTCCAATAAAATGAATCGTTCAATTTGATCCAATATGGTAGGAGGATATTCATTCCACATCCTAGGTATCCATGTTTTTCAGCTAGAACTTCTTTGACATACCTTATTTAAACATAAAAGATCCCATATAAATTTTTTTAGCACTATGGTTACAAGAAGAAGAACCTATAATCTTATTCAATTCCCACATATATTATTTATTTTAATCCCCTTCAAAAATACTACTCACACTTCCTCAAATCTTGTCGATATCCTCAATTAGAAAAAATATGGGTTCTATTTAAAGAGCCTCTATGTTTATGAAGGATATAGAATTAAGAAATTAAAATTAGAAAACTAAGAGACATAAAATAAAACCTCAATTTAAGATAGATCATAGATAAACTAACAAGAAAAAAATATTACTGAAGCACTCAAAGTTGTGTGACGATGCTGAAAACTCATTGTTATATTCCATTACTCAATGGATTTGTCCAAATTATAAATTATGCATTAAAAAAATTCAACAATAAAATTCCACAAAAATCTAGGATTTTTTCAACCATATCAGACACAAAAATCAATATTTTTTTGTAATTTATATATTTTATTAATTTAGGCATTAATTCCACCATAATTCTATTTATATTCTGGGAGATGTAAATAATAAATTATTCGATAGAAAATATTATTAAAAATCATGCCAACATAAATAAATGATATGAATTAAAATAATTATAAATAAATAAGAATAAAGAGGCTATTAATGAAATGGTGGTGTATAAATCAATTAAGGACTCACCAAATCAATGAATTATAGATAATAAATAAGATGAAACATATAATGATAGAGTAAAATTAAGGAAACCCAAATTGTAGATTTTTAGACCCTAATTCTCCTTATATAACATATATTCCATGCCTATGTAAATTCACAACACAATAAATCCATAACGATTTTTAAAAAAGGTCTATATTTATATTCCGTTCATTGAAGAAATCATACAAATTATAATACAAAACAAATAATTAAGGAAATATTTTATAAAATGGAAAAAATTTGAGAATATTAGTGTAACATATATTTATAAGGAGTTATCAATTTATTTATAAAAATATCCAACCCAAAGAAATGTAATCATGTTTTAATCACCATGAAATGTAAAATTAGATCTCACACTATTAAAAAATACATTTTAACTCTAAAAAAATCTATAAGACATCATGGAAAATACAGGAATGTTTATGTTCCACATTAATTTTATAATAATATAGATAGAAGAGGAATTAGTAGAATAAATTATTCTTGCCTACACATTTTTCCATGCATAAATAACATATTGACATATACCTAGGATGATTTTTATTCTAGGATTATAGAAGGAAAATTCTCCTTTGTATTAAATTAATTTTCCAATAAATATATAATTCCCAATATTTTTATGAAATAGTTACAACTAATGTAAAATATAGAAAACTCTTGACATGATATGAGGAATGAGACATGATTGAAATCTAATATTGGGAAGTTAATAGAACTAGATGAAAAAATGTAGACATTTTAAATATAAATACGATTATAATACAGTAGAATACCTTTTAATGGGATTTCAATCAATTTTTATTTCCATCATTGTGAGAACCCCAAAATGATAGTTGAAAAAACTGATAATAAAACTGAGGTACACATTCCTTGGGTGAGGTAATGAATTACCAAGAATTTTTTTTCTAGGATTTGGATGGAGTAGGAATAATGTCTTATTGAAGTGATACAATAATGGATGAAGGCTATTACATATAGAATTATATATATTAATTGTACAAGACCTAACACTTCACACATAACATAAGACTCAATGAATGAATATAACTGAGGAGGTATCATCGAATTAGGTTTTTTAATTTTTTTAAAGAAGTAATGAAGAAGGTGGTTTTTATGATATTAGATAATACTATTATTATCTTAATATCCAATAATGAATGGGTGAGATTGTAAAGACCCAGAAATTTCATGGAAATTTTTTTCTTAATTTTCTATGGGATTTTACAAGAACGCAGTTTCTGACGGCACTAGATTCCGAGGCCCTGTGTGCCTAGAATTTCTATCCGAAGTTTAGCTCGGGTGCGTTCAGTGAACGAACGAGCGAGAATTTATAACATTTGAGCCGGTGCTCGGAATCGAATTCTGAGGGCACCGATGGAACCGCAGCGCCTGTAATTACTTAGGAACACCTGTTCCGGAGTTGCGTTATCACGAGAGTAGATGATAAAAATTGTGGAAGTTTAATTTATTAATACTCTACAATTTTTATTTTTCTTAAAGTGTTTTAAGGCTTGGGTGGATATTGGGTAACTACCCAACTTCCCAAGGGAGGTTATGAGGGTGGTGGGGCCCACACGAACCCCACCCCTTCAAATTCCTAACTCCCTCAACTTACCTTTAATGATGACAACTTGTCTTGAATTAATTAACTGGAATTAATTCAAACCTTTGAAATTCAAATACTTATCTTTTGTTAATAAAATAAGACTTGGGCTTATTTTATTTTGGGGTTGCAACCATGTGGTGGAGTTTTTTGGAGAAAAGGCTAAGGACTTGAAGATCTTCTTCGACATCGACGAAGAACGCGAATAACGCATCGATCTCCGACGAAGAACGCCGAGTCCTAGGAGATTGACTACGCGACGCCGTATACCGCGACAGTTCTTCCGCGACGTCTTCTTCCGCGATGTCTCTTTCTGCGATGGTTTTTTCCGCAACAAATCCTCGTTCGACGAACCTCCGTTCAAGCTACACTCGAGGTAGGGGATTTATTTTATTTTGTTAGAGATTACTCCCTTAATTTTTATTCTTTTTAAATATGTCCAACTGCTATCATTTAATGAGAGGGGGCCGAACCACACAAAGACGGCCAACCCACCTCCTTTTTCCATGTTGGATTCTTTTGTGGTTTGAAATGGGAGTTTCACGGTGCCGTCGCACCGCGCGGGATCGTGCGGCATGAAATGTGTGGCGCCGTCGCACCGCGCCGCGAAATCATACAAGGACGCGACGCCGTCGCGCCGCGTCGGTGAAACCCAAAAATACCACGGCCGGAGCGGTGCCGCGGAGGAGGGGCGTGGTGTCGTCGCCCCGTGCCGGACGAACCAGGCCACGTCCGGTTCCAGGCCGCAGCGGAGCAGGGTGACCGGCCACCGGTGTCGGCGAAGGAGGATAGACCGGCTGTCGCCAGTCCTTGTTGGCAGAACCGGCCGGCCGGTGTGGGCCGACCGGACAAAGGGAAAACCGGGGGATTAATTCCCCCGGCCGGCCAAGCGAGCATCCCAATTAATGGGGCCGCTGTTACATGGAAATCGGGGAAGCAGCGCCCCCCCCCCCCCCCCCCCCCCCCGCGATCCAGAACGGCTCGGCCGTTTGATCGAGCCAACTGGCACCGCGCGCCAGCGTGCCGGGTTGCTAGCCGGGCCGGGTCGGGTCGCGCCCTGCCAGGCCAGGCCGGGTCGCGCCCAGCCAGGCCGGGCTGAGTCGGTCGGGCCCGAAACCCCCGTTTTCAGACAGTCTTCGGTCTTTTGCCCATATCCTGAGCTGTAGACCTCCGATCGACGCACCGCCAGCGGCAATGCGATCCTTGGATCGAGACAGTCGTTTCGTTATATAACACTTAAGGTTTCGGAATACTTTGAGTTCGGCCGGGTTGGTTCGGATACGAAACTAACCAGGCCCTCGGAGTGTAAACGCTTATATCTTGAGCTCTAGACATCCGATTGACGTGCCGTCAACTTTGATGGATTCCTCTATGTGATACAGATCATTTGGATTACTCCGCTCGAGGTTTGGATGCCGTCGGAGTGCGGTTGGGTTGGTTCCCTCATGAAACCAACCGGGCCCCTGGAACGAAAAATCCAATAACTCACAGACCAGGCATCCGATTGACGCGCCATCTATCTCATTGAATTCCTTTTGATGAGACGGAAATTTTTGGCATACTTTGCCTATGTTTCGGTTGCTGTTGGATAGTGGTCGGGTTGGATCATACCCACTATCAAACCGGGCCCCTGGAACGGAAAAGCTGATATCTTTCAGATCAGACGTCCATTTGACGAACAGTCAGCGGAATTGGTGATCACGTTGAGAAACGGTCCCTATGAGTATACCATATGAGAGTTCGGGGTACAGTTGAGATATGACCGGGTTGGTTTGCTCACAAAACCAACCGGGCCCCTCGGACGAAAAGGCTAATAACTAATAGACCGGGCGTCCGATTGACGTGTCGTCTGTTGTGTTGATACCCCTATGACGAGGAGGTCCTTTGAGATACTTCTTAATGGGACATTGAGATACTTCGAGTATCGAACTATATCTCATGGAGAGGACCCTCCGAGAGATGAGGGTGTGGAGTACTGAGACCGTGTAGACGACTGAGACCTGACGACTGCTTGACAGACTCGACTTGGAGTGAGTTGACTAGCCCAGTGGACGGAGCACCCGGTATTTGGCGGTAGACCCACGGTGGACGGAGTGGCTGGTTGTTGGCAGTAGACCCGCGGTACTCAACCGGAGGAGTACCTCTGTAGGATATTAGGGGGAGCGCCCGGGATTTGGTGGCAGACCCACAGCGGATGGAGCGCCCAGTATTTGGCAGCAGTCCCACGGTACTCGACAGGAGTAATACCTCAGAGACATGGATTAGTGAGCAGTACCTTGGAGTCGTGACAGGACCACTGTACACTCTAGAGACGGGGCACTTCAGCAGTTACGGTTTCGATACTGAAAATACCGGTTTGAGCTGAGTCTATGACCTTGTGTTTTCCTCATGATTGAGATGGGTCACTTGATAAATTAGGTATATGTATGGGCATATACCTGGGTAGTGGTTATCCGTTGATTTCATAATCTTTGTGTTTCCTCCTGATTGAGATGGGTTACTTGATAACTTAGGTATATGGATGGGCTTATACCTAAGTAGAGGTTATCTGTTGAGATCTTCTTTGTGGTTATCCTTGTTGGTTTTAGTGAGACCATGAGAGTCTCGGGGTCCCTACTGAGTATCGTTATACTCACCCCTGCACGGGCTATGCCCGCCCCTCATTGTGTTGGTTGCAGACGACGGGTAGTGCTATCGGAGTCCGAGTGTTCGAGGACTGAACGGTACCCGGAGGTGGACTACACGACGAGTCAATATCCGGAGGTGGACATCACGGTGAGACGACAATCGGAGGAGATTGACGGGCGAGAGTGTTGTAGAGGCTATCTGTACCTACCCTTCAGGTAGGATCCGTGGTGGATGATCCAAGAGCTGCGCCATCTGTACCTACCCTTCAGGTAGGATCCGAGGAGGACGTCCTAGGATCCGCTTCCGTTCTTCCAGCTATTATCCTTTTCTGTTGTACATTTGTTCAGTTGTAGTTTTACGTTTAGTTGGGTATTTATTCTGGCCCATTTACTTTTCAGTACTTCTCTTAGTACTTAGTGTTCTACTTCCGCTTGTACTCTGCGGTGTTTCGTTTACTTTTATAAAGGCAATGCCATCCCAATTTTCGGGATTTACGCCTTTGGTGCTAGTCGCCAGCCCCTGGCCTATGGAAGTCGGGCTTGGGGTAGTCACGACATGGGCCCTGAGGACGGGTCGTGATAGAGATTTCTCATGGTATATCATATAAAGTGTGGCATGGTAACTCAGAATAAATATAATGATCCCTATATAATTTAACATCAATTTATTGGAGATATTTTCACTACAAAACACTATATTGTGGAGATTTTTTAGCAATATTTCCAAGAAAAGTCTCTAATTAAGAAATGTTTCAAGAAAAATGTATATAAATTTATAAGGCTACTAAAAATTGTTTCTAAATTAGCGACGTTACACCAAAAAAGTTTCTCAATTATCAATGTTTTCCATGTTTATGCTAAATTATCAATTTTCCCCGAAAATGTCATTAAATTAGCAATATTTCCGAAAAAACGTCGCTAAATTTGAAACATTTCCACAAAACGATGATAAAAATATATATATCTATATAGCCCATTTAACCACATCAATATAAATATATATTTCGATATATATATAAAGACTTACAAATATTAACATGTATATATATAATCACAAAAAGACACATCTATATAAATTTAAAAATTTATGTTTATAAATACATACATAAACAAATATGTATTTTAAATTCCGTCACATTTTATTGAAATATGTCTGTTATTGTTACATCTTTAGTTGTGTTTTAAAACATATCAAATTATATATATATATACACACAAACATGCATACCCTTATATATAAACTTCTATATATATTACATATATATCTGTATAAAATATATATATATATATTAATATAACCATATATATATATAATATCGTCATGAATATATATATATATATTAAAATATAAACATATAAATAACCAAAATATATATATATATATATAAATAATATATTATATCATAATATATAAACATATATATATATATATAACCGGATAATATATAAAATAGATATATATATTTATTAAAAATGTACACATAAAATATAAAATATAATCGTATATGTATAATATAAACATATATATATATATATATATATATTTAAACATAAAATATAAAATATAAAATAAAAACCTATATACATATAAATGTTATTATATCTATATTAATATATAAGTATATATATATAGTACTTGTTTTTAATGAGTAAAATTTATATATATATATATATATCATAATAAAATTATATATTTTAAATACTCTCACTTTTATGAAGTTGTGACTATTTTTGTGACCTTTTTACCAGTGATTTAAAAAATCGCTAATTATATATATATGATAATAATTATATATGTGTATACATACACATAAATATTGACACACACGTACACATATTATTATAAACATATAATATATATAAAATATATAACTATATATATAATATATATAAATAATATGAACACATATATAAAATATAGACACATACATAAACATATATTCATATATATGGACATAAAATATAAAATATAAAATACAAGAAGAAATATATTATTATATATATATATATATAATTTCTAAAAGATTGAAATCTATCTATATGTATATAAATATAATGATAATACAACTTTTAAAAAATTTTATGTACATCAGTTGTTTGGATTATACCCTTATAATATGGCGGTGCACAAATCAAAAACTAAGTATGGAAGGATATTTGATTTAAATTTGTGGATGGCAAGGAATGGGTCTAACATGGAACATATAGGATGAGAGAGAAAAGGGAAGCTGGTGAATCATGGTTAAAGGATGGGTAAGAAGGGCATGAGACATGGGAATTGGAAGTGGAAAATAAAGGGTACAAGATAAGGATGGGTCATGGGGTCCTAGAGGGGGGGGGTGCATGGGGTACTTGATGGAGGAGCGAGTAATCTCTAGGGAGAGAATATTGGAATATTATATTTTTTTATTGTAATATATATAATAAATATTTGAAAAATACATACAAAAGATTTACTGAAGCTTCCCTAAATCATTAGTAAATGTCCTCCCATTTTACCAAAATTTCTAAAAAGTGTCATCAAATGAGGTGACTCTAAATATAATATTTTATAAATGTTTCTAAACATAGATAATTAAACAACACCTAATTCACCATTGTTTTTTAAGAAAATAAATGAATGAATTAGCGACATTTTTAAACTCTATTAATGCAAAAAATGAGGCAAAATTATTTTTATAGTGTTTATTAATTATAAGAAATTTAAACATGCATTATAGAAGAATAAATTTCTCCATCACTTTATTGATCATCTACTAGAATGGATAGATATACATGGGCATCGATTTCTCCTTAATATATACACCAACTATAATCAAATTGTAGTTCCATTTGGTTGTTAAAGTAAAATTACATTCACATAACCCTATGTGATTTTCAATTAATAATGAATGTCACTATGAATGTGTAATGATGTTTTAATTTTTCACGATGCATGAAATATATATATCTCTTGTTATCGAGGAATAATTTATAATGGTATTCATGGATGAATTTTTTATTATCTATTTATCATATAAGGAATTTCACAAAAATATTGATATGGCTTTTAAAGGATGTGAGTAGACATACAAATTTTTGATTTGGGAGAAGTTCCATTCTGTGTTGAAATATGGAACTATCCATGGTTATTGACTATTAAGGGATTAAATCAACGATTATGTAACTATGTTAATGTTTATATAAGATATTTAAAATCCAAAATTTATGAGAGAGATACCTAGATTCTAGGGGGATTATTTTTTTACCATATATGATTCATGAGTTTCTATAAAATATCTCTACCAATCACCCATATATTGGAAAAACCAATAAAATTAATAATAGATCAAATCTATAAGGAAAAATGTTGAACACCAAAAATGAGTTTGTCCATTTGTACAATCATGGTTCCCAAAAAAAATTTAGGAACCTGTTGATTTCATGTGTGATTCACAAAATTATGTCATTAGATTAATACTTTGACCAGAAGTAGAATGATTTTTTTGCCAACATATTTTATAATAAAGGATTTTTATAGATACATAACTCAATTTCACATCCACAAAAAAATATTAGTTCTTTTATTTACATTATATAATTTAATACCTTATATCAGAATCTATAAGGTGGTTTTATACACTGATAATTCAAATTATAATACCATCTAAAAATAAATAGTTTATGATATTTTGATCCTGACTATTTCTATTTCACCAATAGTTTGACATTGAGATCAAGGATGACATAGGGAAAGATAACCAAGTAACTAACTTTCATTCAAGGATAAAATTTACAAAATTATAAAGAGATAAAGGTTTAGAAATTAAATAAAATTTTATAATTACTGCTTATATTAAGCTTAGCTATGGATAAAAATATTGTTTGTGGATATCCTGAATTACATGGACATTAATATAATTTTTCTAATCATGAAATTATATAAGAAGAAATGGTTATTAATTGGAGTTACTTTTGTTAATTCATGATGAATGTATAATATCTATGAAAACTTGTTCTTAGTTAATTTTATGATATATACCTAATTTGAAAGTGGTTAATGAGTTACTATTTTTAACTCCTCAACAATTAGATGAAATTATAGAATGAAATATATAGAAATGAACATAATTAAAATTATTTTATTTTTGTTGAAATATATATTTGATATAATATGATATGTAGTTAGTTGTGATTACTTACAAAGGACAAAAAGTCTTCGAAAAAACAACATAATTCCATAACATCCCATAATAGTGGCTGAGGTATTTTAAATGTATAGAAATGATTTAATATAAAACATTTTAATTTTACTTTGACCACACAGAAAATTTAGTATTTTGTTATAATGTATCAAAATATATTTAATTATATTACTCCAATAAAAACATAGTTAATATGGTTCCACATAATCAAAAGAATATTATATTCTCAAGGTTCACAATTCCTAAGATAATGGTTAATGATCATGAAATAGATTAATACATCATTTTTTGAGGGCTTTTATTGTTATGTGTGAATTTTTATACAATAAAATCAGTCAAATAGCCCTAAAAAGTGTGTAGTCAGATCTCATGAGCTTAGAAATTAAAAAAATAATGAATAGAATTGTGAATATGAGAAAAAATGATTTGTATAATAAAAATGATGATTTTATAAACAATAAAAAAAATTATAAAATATCACCATCCATGTATTTATTTTTCACACTGTTTGGGTAACCATACCACCATATAGTGGAGAGAGAAAAAATCCTATTAGGCTTTCAAGGAATAAAAATGGATAGAGGATAATGTTGTGAAGTGGTAGATACTTGAGCTTGATGAAATGGAATTAATCAAGATGTAAACCTATGGAAAATCCATTATTTATTAAAAAGAAAAAATACATTTGATGAACAATAAATTAATATTTAAGATCTATAACCATGATATGAAGTACTTATCTTCAAATCGTGATTAATTTTATTTCTAGGGAACATATCATTAATATTATTGGGACCATTTACAAAGTTATTTTTTTCTATATAATTTATTTTAAATAAAAATAAATTAAGACAAATAATTCAAGGTGAGAAAAAATTGATAAAAAATTACATTAACCATTATTAAGTTGTATTTATCCTCTCATTAAAAATAGATAAAAAAATTAATTTATTTTGATCTTTCTACATTAAATAATGAACTATTTAGGATATAACATTGATATGACTTTTTGTTTTTCTATCATTCCTTTTTAATTTTTTAATGAAAGTCAACTTGGAATTTTATTAAATAATTTTAATGACTAATATCATATTGGTTTGTTTATTTTTTCTTCATTTATAAATCTTTATTTTCAAAACTATGCAAATTTTATGTTTAAGATGAATGAAAATATAATGGTGGAGAAATGGAGGAGATTGAAATTTTTTTAACTGAAAGATAATATGATGCTACTTACTGGTATCTAGTGTGGCAAAAAGGCAATACTTTTATAGAAATTAGGATCCCAGTGGCCTTGTATATGGTGCATTGTAGAAATATAATGTGTTCATTTAATCAAATTGTAATATTTTATTATTATTCCAAATACCATTATGTTCATGATTTCAGATTTTATTTTAATAATAATACAGTTGTACCTCTCTTGAATTTAATCTATCCTTTATCCCAATGTATTTATGTTCTTATGTTTTTAGGTCAATATTAATATATTACAAGCTATCATATGTGTTTTTATTTAGTGAATTTAAGGTAGGGGAAACCAAATTTGTCCTTATTTTATAAAACATACATAATATTGACCAAAAATATAATTTATTTTTTTATTAGGATTTATAAATTCATATCCTCCTCCTGTAATTATTTTTCCATACTAAATAAAGTGAATGATGTTTGTGGTCTTGTGGATAGACCACAATTATTTTATCTCAATATAAATTTATATTTACGAAAAAAATATGAATTAATATATTTACATTGTATAGGGTGTTTAAATCATTAAAGGTGTAATATAAATTCATTATTTGTCTTGAAAATAAATGGGTTCTCATGCTAATTTATTGGAGAATAACAATCTCATAAATATTATCATAGTTTATGGTTGTAAATGAAATTTTGTTGAGTGTCAATCAACAAAAAATGGATATTATTTATTAAATATTGATATTTGAATATTTTTTTATATTAATGAGATATTGTTACCCTGATTTCAAGTCTACATGATTATTTCCATTCCAATTCTTTTTTTTCTTTTGGTCTATTAGTTTTTTTAGGGTGATTATGAATGTTTATATATTCAATGATAAATGAAGTTATTATTAATAAATAAAAATATATATATATGGGATATATTGTTACTTATTAATACGTTGAAGGAAATATATGTTACTATAAATTTTTATAGATACTGATGACATTATTGGTTATATCAAATTATATAGTGGTTCCACATTCAATTGAAATAATATTCTAACTGACTGAAAATTAGTGGTTTTTTAATAAAACAAGGAATTTAAAATAAAAATATAAAGGAATGTCAGGAAGGGTAAAAATGGTGAAGTATGAGGGTATCCCCTAGGATAAATTCAATACATATAAAATTAAGAGATCTATAACTAGAGAAAACTATAATAACCATTGTTGGGCCACCCTTGGAATCCATAATATTAGCTAACATATTTATATCATGTAAAGTGTGGATAATGTCTACCTTTATAATAATCGTTAACTAAGATTCTTATAAATAATAAATTATAACATAGGGACTCATGAATGTCCCATAAGAAGAATTGATAAACATGATGTATTCGGATTTAAAAACTGAACTATTAATATTTTTCATCTTACATAGCTTTATGAGAGTGGACATTGCTTGAGATTTATCTCTAATGGATTTACATCCCATAAGAAGGATAAAAAATATATAAAAATTTAACCCTAAGGGTCATACACAAAACCACCACTATTTCTATTACCATGAATAAAATAACCATCCATAATCATTTTTAAATCAATACACAGTTCCTTCCATCTCACCGTGGCCCCAAATCCCCCCTTTAAATTCCTCTGACAATTGATGTGCTGTTTGTAGACTGAAAATAGAAGATCTTGTGTATGGTATAATCATTACCCAATGAACATAAGGAATTAATGATACATCGAATTCTGTTTTTAATTCAATAATAAATTCATTTCTTCCCTCAATTATTCAAAACATTTTAGGATTCCCAAATCACCTTGAAATAAACATAAAATAACGTAAATTTACCTAGAAAATAAAATACATTATATTATGAAAATCAAAACATGTATGATTGAATTCATATAACGATACATATCAATCTATGGTTCCTAATAGACCCCATAATAATGCCAAAAATAAACTATTAATAGCCAGTTTTGTGGATAATATTCTTCACCAATTCAGTGATGGAGTTCACACTGCAAAAGGGATTAGAGGTGAGCTAGTATAGATTTCATTTGATGCTAGTGTAATGACCCGAACCTCTCTGGCCCATTCCATTGTCAAAAAAAGGTCAAGAAGTGTTTTGGAGGGTAAAATGGACTTTTCCCACACTTTCCAGAATTTTGAAACTACACACCGTGTAGTTTGAGTACACACCGTGTACCCCCTTCCTGGGTATACCCCATGTTGCAGACCGTGTCCTTGCTGTGTGGAATAATGGGTGCATGCCGTGTGTCCAGTTCTAAATGCCGTGTAGTCCTTCCCCGCATACGCGTTACCAGTAAACGACTATGTACCATGTAGGAGACCTTTCCTTGACATGTTCAATGAATGATTACATGCCGTGTGTCCAAACTACACGTTGTGTAGTCCTTCCCCACGTATGCGTTACCGTCAAACTGTGTGTTGACCAATCAACAGCCGCGGAGCCATGTTGGAAGCTGCATAGAGACCGTGCAAAAGAACTGAGTACATGTCATGTACCATAAATTACACACAGTGTACTTTTTCTTTTCACACCTATAAAAGGAGGGGCCCCCTCCTCCTTTCAACTCACACCTCTCCTCCCCTCTCCTCTGAGAAGAGCTCTCCCAAGAGACTCGAAGGCTCTTCCTTCCATAACTTCTTCGTCCGAGCTCTGATTTACGATCCGTCAGTGGCCACAGGATCGTAACGACGAGGCGAAGATTATGAGTTTGGATCTGTTGTCTTTCCTTCAGCCTTTCCTTTATGACTTCCACCTGAGGAGGTGTTGCTGGGACTCGACAGAAGTGACGGACGCCGATAGACGTCTTCTAAGGTTGATCCAGGGGAGCGTTGCGATCAAGAACCTGTTGAGGTAGGTATTTTACCTTCGTCTCTCTAATTTGTGCATCATGTAGGGTGGGTGTTCTCTTATTTATGTGAAACACTTTTGAACCAGTTTAATGAAGATAATAACTGGCTTATATAACGGGGATGGGAATTTGTGATTGATGTTTCTTTATATCCTGTGATTTTATGTTGTGAATTGAATGAGATTATACCTACTGAAATCACTGTCGTTGGTGGCCTTTTCTTAGGAAATTAAATGTTGCCCTCTCCTTCTGCATTTTTCTTATAGATGGAAACCTTATGGATTGTGGAAATTGGTTAATCATGTAAAGTTAGATGTTTAAAATCTGGAACCCTTGTTTGATCACCCCGGTTAAACAAAATGGGATAATGAACATGTGGGTGCTGGCTTGGTTAAGAGGCATGTGATGGGGGTGTTTTTGTGGGTTGTTGTGGATCGGGTGAGCAGCGGGGCTACGGTTGACTTGGTTGTGGGTTGGTGTGAATGTTGTATTGGTAATGGGCAGCGGGGCGGTAATAAATGGTATTAAAGGGATGGGGATGTGTGGCTTCGGTGTTGTTGTGGTTATGGTGGTAGGTAGCAGGGCGGCAGGGAAGGGCTTGTTTGTGAATGAATAGTGGGTTGCGAATAATAAATAAAATGTGGTAGAGTTAATGAATGGTGGGTCATGGTAATGAAATGGAAATAATAATCAATGTGGTTGGTTGGTTGATTGTAGGGACTTTGTTGTGCTGATTATGTTTTTCTTAACTTGTTTGGTGGATGGCAGAGATATGTTTTACGAACGATTGGTGTGGATAGTTTCCTAGTAGTTAAGGAACTAGATAACTATTTCTATTGAAATGTGAAAACCTAAAGGGGGTTGGGTTTGTTTGTTGTATGCATGCTTTGTAGTAGTAGTGTTGAGGCACGTGCTCAGTTTCTCTCTTTAGAAGCCATAGGTTGGGTTGTGTGGTTGGTATATATATATATATATATATATATATATATATATATATATCTGTATCTTTTGTGTTTTATCTCACGCCACCCATGTTGAGCACTTAGTGACGAACACTCCCATTTCATGGGAGAGGGTGTTTTTCCCTTAGTTACTAGCTCCTTCCTGTTCCTTCTCCCTAGGCTGTGATGGGTTGAGGCGACCTTACACCTAAGACTCTTCGGGTAGGTTTCGATTGGGGTGGTTATAGCACAAGACTCTTTGGGAAGGTTCTTCTGTTTCCCAAGAATCTTCGGGATGAGGCCCAGGTGTGTGCGGGCGGGATACGTGGTTGTGAGGCCCAGGTGTGTGCGGGCGGGATACGTGGTTGTGAGGCTCAGGTGTGTGCGGGAGGGATACGTAGTTGTGAGGTCGAGGTGTGTGCGGGCAGGGAGAGTGTGGCAGCGTCAGGACATTCGCCGTTAGAAAGAGTAGCTAACAAAAGGGAAATGGTGTGGGGTACCTAATAATCTTGTTTATGATATACTACAACCTGTTGTGCTTGTGTTTTTGGTGAGTGTGGCTGGTGAGGTTGGGTGGATAGAATTCCTTGCTAGGTTTCTTATGTTGTTCTCACGGGACATTAGGATGTCTCCCCACTTGTGCACGAGAGCTTTAGGTTTCCCTACTGATTATACTTGTATGCTCACCCTATGTTTAATTTCACGTTTCCAGGAGGACTACAAGGGCCGTGCGGGACCCTACTAGTCAGACAGTTGGAGTTGTTGCTATTTTTGTAGCTTTGTTTTATTTTAGATTTGTACTTTGAGCATTCTTGTACTTGTAAGTTGTTATAAAATTGTTTAAACATGAATGTGGGAATGGTTTGGGTTTATTTCAATACTCATTCCTTTTTTACTTTTGGTGGTTCACTTGTCCTACTTTCCGATCTTTAAAAATAAAAAGGGTAATGCCTCCCATATTTTTGAAAAACTCATACCCTTGGTGCTAGTCGCCACCCCAGGGCCTACTAGAGGATGGACTCGGGGGTCATTATCTCCCTTTCACCATTTCCAGCTCAGGAGGGGCATCATTAGTGGGAGGGAATCGTGACCTAATGGTATCAGAATTGATGGTTGAGAGATAGTATGGAGTCTGGAGTTAGGAACAGTGAGGATTTCATGGGATGGTAGGGAAATAGTGTTAGTCAATCTTGGTGCGTGACATAGGCCAGGGAAGACCGGCTAGGACATAGAATTTTAGGGCCCCTCATGATCCGATGCAATGACTCTGAGCCTACTGAATGACCAAGTGAGACTACATTGATTGCAGGTTAGAGACCCTAGGGAAGGTACATGCATCATCATGATTGTGTTTTACTTGATTTGGGTGTTCTGGGAATGAAATTGAAATAAAATGATAAAATGAAACCTTGAGTTTTTCCATACTAATTGGGCTTAGGCGATCCTTGTTTACCGTACATCTATGGCACCTGGACGTTGTCCCCAGGTGGCTCAGACAGCCCAGACCCAGCAGATTCAGGTGGCCGATCAGTTGAGGATTGACTGAGATGAGGAAGATTTCCAGTGGCAGAAGACTCTCCGTTCTTTCCAGCGACAGACCCTCAAGTATTACGAGTGTAGTAATTCGGATACCGAGACAGATGAGTGGCTTGAGGAGCTACAGATCACTTTTAACTTCATCCATGATCTAAGGGAGTACTGGGTTCCCCTAGAATTCAGTCAACTAAGAGGTGCAGCACGACAGTGGTGGACGCTCTACCTCGGAGAGAGGATAGAGGTAGAGGTTCCATGGGCTGACATTGAGAAGGAATTACAAGAGGAATTCCTTTCTTCCATGATCAAGGAGGAGAAGCGGATGGAGTTACTCTCCCTTCAGCTAGGTACTATGACGGTACGAGAGTTGGGGATCAAGTTCAATGATCTCTTGCGCTTTGCTCCGTATCACTTTCCGGATGAGGATTCTCGAGCGAGACGTTTGGAGGAGGGGCTTCATCCTTCGTTCCAGTATGCTGTCACCCCCTTCACCCTTCTGACGTACTTGGCAGTGTAGAAGAAGGAAGAGGTTGTAGAGAGGATGCACTTGCTGGGAGGTGCACCCCGTGAGGGGAACCGGCCAGGCTTGTCGAAGGGGAACGCAGTCAGCAGTAGGTCTCCTGCGACGGGACCTTCCAGGTTCAGGCCAGTGGGGAGCAGACCCCAGAAGTTCAGATCTTTGGGTCCTCATCCCTTTTTCACGAGCCCAGGACTGAGGTGTTTTTCTTGTTGAGGTTTTGGGCACGTTTAGAGTCGGTGCCCAACCCGAGCTCCATACGGTGGAGGTGGTCAGGTTCAGAGCCCACCTTAGTAGCACCAGTTGTCGGAGGAGGCCCTTGGAGTTCGAGGTGGGGGATCATGTGTTCTTGAAGGTTTCCCCTCGACTGGGCCAGCAGAAGTTTGGGAAGGGGAGCATGCTCTCACCTAGGTTTATCGGACCCTTTGAGTTGTTGATGCGAGTTGTCGAGGTGGACTATCAGCTAGCCCTTCCACCTCAGCTGGAGAAGGTTCATGACGTCTTCCACATCTCCCAGCTTCGTCGGTACTTACACGATGACTCCCATGTTTTTGACTTGGGAGATATAGATATGGGAGACGACGCAACCTTCGAGGAACGACCAGTCATAATCGAAGATCGTAAAGAGAAGGTGCTCCGTGGATGAACCATTCCATTGGTTCGTGTGTTGTGGAGGCATGGAAGCCTCGAGGAGAGCACTTGGGAGCGGGAGACCCAGATGCACGCTCAGTACCCGGAGTTGGTGTGACTTGTATTTTACCTTTGTTCTTCTAAGCTTGTGTTGATGTTGTACTCTGTACCATTGTTATATGGAATGCTTGGCTTGTCAGTTGAGAGAACTTTTGTTTCTTTGTTCCCTGGTAATGTGTAACATGTCCGGATGTGTGGGAAAGGAAAAAACATGACCCTTAATTGAGAATCATTAATGCGGATGCGATTGAACCCGTGCGGGCGAGTCAGTGCCGCCTAAAGCAGATAATATCTCGACATAGTTGAAGGAATTTCCCAAACCCACGTGTTCGGGCAGTGTGTTGGTTGTGTGGTGTTGGGGTTAGTGCGAGTTGAAAAATTCTAATGTATAAAAGTGGTAAGACCCAATTCTTAATCGAGACTCATTAATGAGGATGGGATTAAACTCGTGTAGGAGAGTTAGTGCCGCCTAAAGTGGATAATATATCGACATAGGAGAAGGAATTCCTAACATATATGATTAGGGTTGTTGGATTGGTTCCTGTTATAACGAGAACCCTAAGAGGTATATTGTCGGGTTCCTCTAGGTTGGATTTTGAATTCTCGAAGACGAGAATGTTTTAAGTGGTATCTGATGTACTGGCCCGGACCTCTCCGGCCCAATCCTTTTTCAAAAAGAAGGTCCAGAAGTGTTCTGGAGGGTAAAATGGACATTTCCCACACTTTCCAGAATTTTGAAACTGCACGCTGTGTAGTTTGAGTACACGCCGTGTACCCCCCTTCCCGGGTATACCCCGGGTTGCAGACCGTGTCCTTGCTGTGTGGAATAATGGGTGCACGCCGTGTGTCCAGTTCTACACGCTGTGTAGTCCTTCCCCGTGTATGCGTTACTATTCAACAACCGTGTACCATGTAGGAACCGTGTCCTTGCCATGTGCAATGAATGAGTACACGCCTTGTGTCCAAACTACATGCCGTGTAGTCCTTCCCCACGTATGTGTTACCCTCAAACCGTGTGTTGACCAGTCAATGGCCATGGAGCCGTGTTGGAAGCTGCATGGAGACCGTGTGAAAGAACCGAGTACACGCCGCGTACCATAAAGTACACGCTGTTTACTTTTTCTTTTCATGCCTATAAAATGAGGGGTCCCCTCCTCCTTTCAACTCACACCTCTCCTCCCCTCTCCTCTGAGTAGAGCTCTCCCAAGAGACTCAAAGGCTCTTCCTTCCATAACTTCTTCGTCTGAGCTCCGATTTACGATCTGTCAGCGGCCACAGGATCATAACGACGAGGCGGAGCTTCTGAGTTTGGATCCATAGTCTTTCCTTCGACCTTACCATTCAGACTTCCTCCCAAGGAGGTTTTTCTGGGACCCGAAAAAAGTGACGGACTCCGACAGACGTCTTTTAACGTTGATCCAGGTGAGCGTTGCGACCAACAACCTGTTGAGGTAGGGATTTTACCTTCGTCTCTCTAATTTTTGCATCATGTGGGGTGGGTGTTCTCGTGTTTACATGAAACACTTTTGAACCAGTTTAATGAAGATAATAACTGGCTTATATAATGGGGATGGGAAGTTGTGATTGTTGTTACTTTATATCCTGTGATATTATGTTGTGAATTTAATGAGCTTCTACCTACTGAAAATCACGGTCGTTGGGGGCCTTTTCTTACGCAGTTAAATGTTGCCCTCTCCTTCTAGATTTTTTTTATGGATGCAAACCTTGTGGATTGTGGAAATTGGTTAATCAAGTAAAGTTGGCTGTTTAAAATCTGCAACACTTGTGTGATCACCCCGGTGAAACAAAATGGGATAATGAACATGTGGGTGTTGGGTTGGTTACGAGGCATGTGATGGGGGTGTTTTTGTGGGTTTTTGTGGATCGGGTGAGCAGCGGGGCTGCAGTTGACTTGGTTGTGGGTTGGTATGAATGTTGAATTGGTAATTGGCAGTAGGGCTACAATAAATGGTATTAAAGGGATGGGGATGTGTGGCTTCGGTGTGGTTGTGGTTATGGTGGTTGGCAGCGGGGCTGCAGGGATTGGATTTTTTGTGAATGAAAAGTGTGTTGTGAATAATAAATAAAATGTGTAAGAGTTAATGAATGGTGGGGCATGGTAATGAAACATAAATAATAATCAATGGGGTCGGTTGGCTGATAAGAGGGACTTTGTTGTGCTGCTTAAGTTTTTCCTAACTTGTTTTTTGTATGGTAGGGATATGTTTTACGAACGATTGGTGTGGTTAGTTGTGGATAGTTGCCCAGTTGTTAAGGAAATAGATAAATATTTCTACTAAAATGTGAAAACGTAAATGGGTTGGGTTTGTTTGTTGTATACATGCTTCGTAGTAGCAGTGCCGAGGCACGTGATCAGTTTCTCTCTTTAGAAGCCATAGGTTGGGTTGTGTGGTTGGTATATATATATATCTGTATCTTGTTTGTTTTATCGCACCCCACCCATGTTGAGCACATAGTGCTGAACACTACTATTTCATGGGAGAGGGTGTTTTTCCCTTAGTTACTAGCTTCTTATTGCTCCTTATCCCCTAGGCTGTGATGGATTGAGGCGACCTTACACCTAAGAATCTTCGCATAGGTTTCAATTGGGGTGGTTATAGCCCAAGAATCTTTGGGAATGTTCTTCTGTTTCCCAAGAATCTTCGGGATGAGGCCCAGGTGTGTGCGGGCGACATACGTGGTTGTGAGGCCCAGGTGTGTGCGGGCGGGGAGAGTGTGGCAGTGTCAGGACGTTCGTCGTTAGGAAGAGAAGCTAACTAAAGGGAAATGGTGCGGGGTACCCAATACTCTTGTTTCTGATATACTACTACCTGTTGTGCTTGTTTTTTTGGTGAGAGTGGATGGTGAGGTTGGGTGGATAGAATTCCTTTCTAGGTTTCTCATGTTCTTATCACGAGACATTAGGATGTCTCCCCACTTGTGCATGAGAGCTTTAGGTTTCCCTACTGAGTATACTTGTATTCTCACCCTATGTTTACCTTCAGGTTTCCAGGAGGACTACCAAGGCCGTGCGGGGCCCTACTAGTCGGACAGTTGGAGATGTTGCTGTTGTTGTACCTTTGTTTTCTTTTGGTATTGTACTTTGAGCTTTCTTGTACTTGTACCTTGTTATAAAATTGTTTAAAAATGAAGGTGGGAATGGTTTGGGTTTATTTCTATACACTTTCCCTTTTTCCTTTTGGTGGTTGACTTGTCCTATTTCCCGATATTTAAAAATAAAAAGGGTAATGCCTCCCATATTTGTGAAAAACTCATACCCTTGGAGCTAGTCTCCACCCCGGGGCCTACTGGGGGTGGTACTCGGGGGTCATTATCTCCCTTTCTCCATTTCCAGCTCAGGAGGGGCATCTTTGGTGGGAGGGGGTCGTGATAGCTAGTTTCCACCGATAATTCCTCATTGAGGACCCACATACAAGAATTTTAAATATATATGGGTGATTTTTTCACTAGATAATTATACCATATAAGTGTGATTTAATATGATGATGAATTACTTTCTGATAGATTAAATAGTTGAAGGTAGTTGAGGGGGTGACCATGAAAATAAAATTTTCTAGCTTATTCATCATGTGAATACTTTTATATAAAACATCTCGGTCTACACTTAGAATGTCATTAATAAACTATTACAAAGTATTATCATTACAAAATATGATATTGATGCCAAGATATCCTATATTAAATTATATAGTACCCACCTAGTGGTCCTTATAATAGAATATTTTACATTTACTAATAAATCAACGATTGTTGTCAAGAATGAAAGATTGTTACCTTAGATACTACTCTAATGACGAGAAGCAGATATACTAATAGACCTGTTGTATGAAGAGTTATCATATTTACACTCGATAAAGGATTACTAGATATATTTTCCTACTATCACTCCACATATTATCATTTCTTGTAAATAGTTCATGGTCTCTTCAATGCCTTTTAGGTTAATAAATCCTTCATTCATGGGCTTAAAATGTAAAGCCCAATTGACCCAGTGCACTAACTATCACGTTGAGTGTCCCAAATGAATATATTTAAAATTATTTTAATGTTTTTTATGATTGATTTGGGTGTTATTTACATATAAATAGTAATAATGAGAATATATGCGTGGATATTGTTAGTAAAGGCCATATTTTCTATGAAATAGAAGAAGAAGATCTTCTAACTTAGAGTTCTTCTCATGATCCAATAAATAATGGAATTAAATTAGTGGATGTGAATCATCAAATTTGAAAAGGAAAAACACAGCTAATCAATGGAAAATACCCTTTTTGAAATTCGATATCTTTATTTAATGAGTTTATTCTTCCTATAAATACACTTTTTAGGGACACCAACACTAATTTTGGTGATTTTAATTATTTTTCACACAAATAGTAATATTCTTAATGATGATCAACATGAAAATTTTAATATAATTACACCAATTAGTAATGATAAAGATAAATTAATTAGTGAAAATTTCTATTAGATTCTACAGAACCCATACTAACCTATGAAATGATGAACGAGTCCTTATTCAATGAACTTATTGAGATTTCTACTAAGTAAATACATAGAAATAATGAATATATTTGTGTGAAAGTGGGTCCCCTTGATAAAGGACTCAAAAATACATGATGAAAATAATCCTACTACCATGCTGATAAATTGTAATCCCAGGTAAAGAGTAATAATATATGAAGAGGTCAACAACCCCCACATTAAAGAAACAGATTCCTATAATTTAGAGAATTAAGAACAATTACATTCTATTGTAAGACTTTTAAATATCTATTTTTTCCAAAATTTCATAAACAATTATATTCCAATTAATTTAATATATTATCTTCAATGACAGTCCAATATCACTTCACTGTTCTTTCATTTAATAAAACAATGACTTTAGTGTTTTATTAATCTTGAAAAATGATGGTAAATATTTTTATTAAAAATAGAATCCCAAACTTTGTATGAATAATTAAATATTATTATGGGGAGGAATGGGAAAAAATATATAAGGTTGGCTCAAATTTTGAATGAGGAATACTGTTGCGGTAGCGGTGACTCTTTCTAGGATTAATTCTTTGAAGTGATCTTGTACTATTATAATAACCTCTCTCCGGATGATGTATCAGACATCTTGAAAAATGGGCCAAGGGAAACCATCAGGTACTAGAGCACTGTCCTAATTGAGTATCTTGATGTATTTCCAAATCTCAACTTAATAGAAAATAATATTAATTAAATAAATATATAATGCAGTCATTTAATGCATGTGATATTTTTATAAAAGGGTCATATTCCACAACAATCCTAGAGAATCATGTATATAATGATTTTTCAATATATTGGTGTGAATAATGGGACATTATTAATATATCCTTTTCATTGTATAGAAACATTTTGAAAAAAATATTAATTTAGTTTATATGATTTCTAATTGAGAATATGTTATTTTTCATGGGAGGACATAAACTTTTCAATATCCATGGACTTCAAGTGTTCCTCAATAATGTAAAGGTGGTTTCAATTTTATATTTTATAAAAAATGGAAATCAACATCCTTTCTAGAACAGTTTATTGATATAATCATTTTCAAAAAATACTAAATATTTTTTTGTCTTTCTTGATTTCCAATGTTAAAATTATAATATATCTACTTAGTGTTTTGTTGGATAAGTAGGGGTAGGTTTTGTACACCTATTTGTACAATTGTACCAATGCCCTATATGTGTCCACATGGTATGGGTATAGATAATCTTGATCATGATATTATTAAGGGAATATCCCTAGTGTATAAGATCTCTTAGATATTGATGAAGGCATTCCTGGTGGTTATTTATAAATTTGGATGGACAACATGAGTTGGGATATATTGTGATGACATTGGTTTCCTTTTTGGGATGTTATATGATTGAATCATCATTTTACTCACATTAATTATATTTTAAAACAATATTTACACTAGAATATCATGATTCAAGAGTGTATTGAAGGTATTATGGTTGTCTATGTTTGGCCAATATTTTTTGTAGGTTAGGAATTTTTAGAAAAGGAATAATAACACGATTGGATAGTTGGTTTTGGGAGTATCCAAGAGATAAAAAACCAAATATTATTCAGTAACCCATGAATATGTATGGATAACATGATTATCAAGTTATCCTGATTTATAATGGTAATCTAGTCTTAGATTCCCCATAATGATTTAGAAATATTCCTCAAATTCTCGTGAATCATGAGTAGGAATGTATATGTTCACACATTTCGGTTAGAATGATATATTTTTCTACTTTTATACAATTAGGTATTTTATTTTGAGAACCAATTTGATATTTATATTATATAAAACATAAATAATAAAGAAATTTTATGTTATAAAATTTTTAGTGCTGATGAGGGGGTTACAAGAAATCATCTAATGATTCACTTGATTTAGAAACCCTATATTATCATAATAATTATTAGTTATATATTCAATGATATGTGTTAAATATTATTTTTGAATGTCTTTCAAATCATGGATTAAATTATGGTTGATTTTAGTTATTTTTAATTAGTAACCAATAATTAGGGTTTTATTTAACCATTTTAATGCTATCCTTAATTCAATAAAATTAGTTATTCATATATGGGATAACTAATGTTATTTTTTATATTAATATAGTGTATTCTGATGGATTTGGTGTCCTAGGGAAAACTATTTTTACTTTGAATACATGAATAGTAGATTAATTGAATATTAATAAAATATCTTATTTCATATTGTTTGTTGTTCAGAATATCTCTAATGTAATAATTTCAAAGATCATACGTTGCATTGTAATGATCGTAGAAGTTCCCCTCTATGATGAAAAACGTGATGTTGTATGAAAATACTTTAAAATACTATTTTTTGGTGGGATTACATTATATGATGGTACACATAGTATGTAGACTGTCAGGTGGGAGTACTAATAGTTAGAGGAGTCTTATTCTTATGGAATTCGCACTTGGTAATCTCATATATGGGAGATTATGAGAACAAACTCTCCAGTAGAAATTCCTTATGTTTGGTATCATATAATATTTCTATCTATGAGTGTGTGTGATGGTCCTTATACATTAAAATTATTATTAATGCATGTTTCAACTCATGTACTTAAATGTATTTCATAAACCATGATGAAAACTATTCATGGTGAAGTTGAATATTTTTGGTGTGTCATGAGTGACACGTTATTAATGAACAAGTCAGGGATGGATTTGTCTCTTCCATATTAATGGAAGATGATATATTGACCCTTTTAATTGGAATAGAAATATCACATTAAATTCCGTGGTCAAGGTGTAACAATGTATTTATTTTTGATAGTCAAATAAATACATATCAATCATATAGAATGGTGACAAAGTTATGAAACCTGATTGAGGAGATATTTTGAAAAATGGATTATATTACAATTTTTTCTTTCATATGTGGTTCTTTATGTTGCAACATTAATTTATTTTTCCTAGGTTCATTGACAAGTTTGTAGATTTTAGTCTTGGACATTAGGCAAGGCATCTTAATTCCAACTAGAATTAATTATAGAGGGTCACACATGAAGTGTTTTAGTTGATATCGTTTAAATTATATTTGAGTTTAAATAATTGAATAAATATTATTCTCAAATATGATGAATCATTTTATTCAAATAATATTGATCACATCAATTAAATAATTATTTATTCACCGAAATGTTAATAAAATATTAATTTTATTTATTAAATATTTTAATATATATTAATTTCCTATATTGGGAATACAATATTTATTTATGAATAAAATATTTTTCAGTTGATCAGTAAATGATTGAGGAGTTTGAACCAACCATGACTAAGTCTGGTGACAAATATTAATTAACAAGACCATTACAAAATATTTTTTTATTGAAAATTGTTTCACACAACACAAAAAAATAGTTATATATTTATTATGTATAATGGGTTTCACTAAAGGTAATAATTTTTATTTAATTACTGGTATGTAAATAAATAATATTTTAAAAGAAATCCTAACTCTATATGTTGATGAAAATGTCTATTTTGTATCATATTCAAAATTGGGAATAGAGAATTGATTCACACACCAAATTCTCCCTCCAATCCTCTTTATTTCTCCCAATAAAAATAGGAAGTTCAAGAATGATTTATTCAAGGTTGAATTACGAGTGATCAATGAAAAAAACCCTAAGACATTCAAATCATCATTCTAGTAATTGAATATCAAGTGGTGATGATAGGAGATAATAAGATCACATGTAGATTACCACTTGAGGGATTCAATCCTTGGATCATCATAGGACAATAAAGGTAATATGAAAGGCCATTTCAGATGATTCACATATAGAAATGAAGAATGGTCTATATCCCAATTATTTATTTATTCAAATATTATATAAATTATTTATAAATTTGATGTGAAAGATCCTCTCTCTTGGTTTTGAGAAATGATTATTAAAAGAAAATTTAATATATCTCCATCATCTATATGCTTCTTTAGTGCCCGAAACCATCTAGTGGTATCAGAGTGGTCTTGTTTAAATATATAAGTTTTTATTGAATTATTTATCTATGCATAATTGAGGTTATACTTAATTTTCAATTTATTAGTTCTTTAATCAATTTTGAAATAACTTGTTATTAACTTATTAATCAAGTTTGTTTAGAGTTTTATTTTCCTAAAGGTTTACGAAAAAATGATCAATTTATGGAGATTCCATTGGGATATTCCAAATACTTTTCTAGTAAA
This sequence comes from Viscum album, assembly GCA_963277665.1. Lineage (NCBI taxonomy): Eukaryota > Viridiplantae > Streptophyta > Magnoliopsida > Santalales > Viscaceae > Viscum > Viscum album. Next base: position 1,202,182,250 of record OY728163.1, on the reverse strand, counting down.
ACAGGGTTATAAGGAATGTAGCTAGATCATGAATTGTGTATCCATGAACATTGTATCTAGATAAATCAAGTAATTAATTACACATAGTGCTTTTATTGCACATCATGTGTTCACCAGACTAACCTGAAACATGGATAGAAGATACAGGGTGTTTATATAAAATATACACACTAGTTAGTCTGGCTAAGTTAACACGTTGAAGCCTCATGTGTGTGACTTAGATATACAGAAATTGAGGCATATGGCATGTAGCTGCATATATACACCGTGTAGTGTCCCATTAATGGGGAAAATTTAATATTTCATTAAACATGAAAATTTTAGCATTTAAACCATATTTTATTGACCAGAACATCAGTTTGTGTTTGACAATTTAATAATGGGTTTAAATTATTTTAAATGATCAACTAGTTTATTATAATTAATATGATATTATTAGTTATTCCATTTATTTTCCATGGATTCCATTAGTGAAGCGTATATTCAAATACGATAGGATTGTCATTAAGATAAAATATAATTAATTAAATAATTAATTAATTCATACGCAGTTTTCTTAAATAATAAAAAAATGAACAAATACATGAAATATAGCTTTTTTTACTTTTTCATAGTTGTTGAAAATATGATAGTTCATAATATTGAATAAGAAATTTCTATGTGTTGGATGTTTTAATTTGTTTTGATGCATGTGCTTTCAAATATTTAATATGAAATTAATATATGGTCATTAATTCATCTCTCCCACTATTATTATGTAGGGCATACATTTTCAAATATATTTATGTGACACTCTTTGAAAAATTATTTGGTTACCATTAGTAGTGATTGTATAATAAATATTAGTAATTTGTGGAGAATGTAATGATGTTTAGAGGTGGGTAAATATAAAAATATAATGATTCTAACTCAGGTGATACACAGTTGGAGATGTGGAATGTTGTAACTCATTCCATGGTTTAGAATATGAGATATTTACCCTATGCCAATGTTTTATTTAATATCCACTAAATAAATAAAGCAACATATAATTCCCATGAATGAGTAATTTAATTATTTTTTATTTCTCTCCTATAAAATTATTTATTTTATTGATGGAAGGTTGTGATCACATAAATAAAATAATTAATGTGCAATGTAAGAAATTAAATAAATGAATTATACGTAAATGTAGGATCCATAATGGTTAATAAATTATGTAATATTCACTTAACATAAAAAATATTTATAAAGGATAAAAAAATATAAAATTTGTGTATAATAAATTAAAATATGTTTATTAAATAAATATTCAGACTAACCCATACATTAATTGGTAGAGAATGAAACCATAAAACTAAGTGTATTACATAGACAAAGTCTAGATCCTTACTTTTACAAAAGAGTTGTCATGAGAGTTTTCGGTTGAATTAACTAAATGTGTGATGAGTTTAATGGAAAATTCTATTAAATAAAATTTTAGGGGAAATTATTGTTGAAATCCACAAAAATATTTAAGGATAGAAAAACCCACTCAATGGATCACGGAGCTGCAAGTATGCACTTGGCCAGACCAACTAATTAATTATTATTACAGTTTTCATTGACAATTTCAGGAACATTAATAAAATTAATGGGTTTATATGCCACTATAATGTTAAAAAAACACTAAATTTCATGTTCAATGGTTAGGGATATTGACACTATAAAAAATGGTGGGGAATTCGATAAATAAATAAATAAATATATATATTATCACTCTTATTTTGTAATCATAAAAAGTACTAATAATCTGATCTATTTAATTGTAGAATAAAATTTAAATTTCATCATCCACAAAATCAATGTGATCAATATTGGATAAAGGTAACCTTTTTACTATAAATAACATCCAATAGTGGTTTTGATTCCTTTGGTTGTGAAATTCCATGAAAAGAAACCTTACATTCAAGAATAATCAATGATTGATCCCCCTTTTAATGAGGTGAGAGATAAAGAGTTCATTGTCTATGAAAAAATCATAACCAATATGGTCTACATTTAATGTTTAAATATTTCATCAATTTCTATTGAACTGGGGAAGTCTCATAAAAACATGGATTCATATATAATACTTGAGTATCTTCTTGTTCCTTAAAAGGAGAGAGCTAGACATGAAATGTTTGAGATTTCCAAGGAATGATTTTTGAGTCAAATTGGAGAGGATTCCCCAGTTAGGCGTTATGTAGTCAACATCAATGGCTACATTAATCACTTAGAGGTTTTTGGTATTAAAATCCCATAAGAATTGGTGATTGAACTCATTCTATAATTACTCCCTTATAGATTCTCCAAATTTTTTGTGAATTATAATTTTAAAAAAATTGAGAAGTTTATGACAGATCTTAATACTTTTATTCTCCACATAGACAGGGATAGAATGAATAAAAAAATTAATTCCTTATAGTGAGAAAAGGGAATGGGAACATGAAGAGATTTAAGAATAATTCTTCTTCATTCCCTTCCAAGAATATGAAGATCAAATGGAAAGCGTGGGAAAATTATGTTGTCTATTTTTCATGTGAAAATTATGGCCACTGGATGAAAAAATGCACCTAGCCAAAGAAGAAATGATAAACTTTAGGTTAATTGTTTATAATGTCAAATTAATTTATTTAAACTAATTGGGTATTAGATATATCTTGTTGTCCACACATATGTATTAATATAATGGAACCAAAATGATTCTGGAATGGTGGATGGAGGATAGGTAGATCCTTGAGCATCCAATGAAGCTAAAATTTATTCTATAGCTATCAGAGGCTACCACCCCACATTTCAAACCTATATTATATTGGTTTTAATTGTTTTTTATAATATTCATTAGATATTAAAAATGTTATTTCTACCTCCAAAATTTGAACAGATGGATTTATTTTCAAATTTGGTAGTAAATTATGCTTCTTTTAAATTGATATAATTTGTTATGGTATGACATATATAAATAATGGTATTTATGTATTATATTACATGAACCAAATAGTGGAAATCCATAGAGATGTTACATCACATAACATTTTCCAAACAAAACATTGGCATCGTCACATATGATAAATAATTGAAATGTGCTTGACTAAATTACCTCAAGATGGATATTTATATTATTTTGAACTGAAACCATTTGGTGTATGTTACACATGTTTACAAGGAAAAATGACCAATTCCCCATTCAGTGGGAAAGGTGAAAGGGATGAATATCCAATTGAATTGTTCATACTAATGCGTGTGGAAAATTTCATATTGAATCCATGGGTGTTTAATCATACTTCATATCATATAATAATTAATTTAGTAGATATGCATATTTCTAATTACTGATGTAGAAGTTGGATACTTTTGAAAAAAAAATTCAATACAAGAAATAATTTGAGAACCATCTTGGTAATAAGATTATGAAACCTCTCTCAAACTGTTGTGTAGAATTTTTTAATCAATACTTCATTGATCATCTCTGTGTGTTTAGGATTTTTTCTAAACTATATCCTCCATACACACATTAGTGGAATGGTGTATGTCAAATGAGGAACCACACATTATTAGACATGGTGATATCAATGAAGATTAATGAGAGACTTCCATTATATTTTTTGTTCTACTCATTAAAAACATCTATGTATGTACTAAAATTAGTTAAAACGAATAAATTAGATAGTATAGAATAACGATTAGGTAATGGCAAGAAACTCATGTTTTCTTTCATACATGGGTGGGGTTGAGAAGAATTTTGTAAGGCCTCTTCAGGTAACATGATTTCACCCCAATGAACATTTTGTATCATTATTGGATATCCCAAAGAAATAGTGGTATACAAACTATAAAATTATTCAGAAAAAAGTTTGTGGTTGATAGATGCACCAAATTTTATGTGGATGATATTATATATAAAATTTATATTCGGATTGAGATATAATTTGATTAATTATAGGACCAAGATACACAATATTTGTCATAGGAACAAATTCTATAAAGCCTCGTGTAATAATAATTGTTTCTAGAAACATAAATACTATGTAGGAGTACTAGATAGGTTAGAGAACCAGAATAACATAATTTTCAAGTCAGTGAGGATAAAGACTCAATATTAATTGATAATAATAATCCTATAACACAGTGAGAAGCATTAAGTGGAACAAATGGTTCCAAGTGGCAAGAATCCATGAATTATTAAATAGATTCAATGTTCCAAAACGAAGTCTAGATTATGGTAGACCTTCTAGTAGATGTAATTTCTGTTGGTTGTAAATGGGTATTCAAGAATAAATAGGACATGAATGTACAAGAAAGTACCTATTAGGAGTGACAGGTTGAAAAATTGTACAGATAGATTCAAGGAATTCCATAGGATAAAATATTTTCACAAATTTCAATTCTTAAATCTATCAGAATTAGTATTTTCATTTTGGAAGTCCATGATTATGAGATTTGAAAATTGGATGTCAAAACAACATTAGTTAATGGGAACCTTCATGAATATGACTATATGATAATGCTCAATGGTTTTGTTACTCCAAAGGATAAAAACATGTAATAGAAGTTGTAATGATCTATTTATAGATTGATGAAATCATCTAGTTCAGGGAACATTGGTTTTGATGGCGCCATAATGGAACTTGGTTTCATAAATAAATAATACGAGACGTGAGTCTATAAACAGTTTAGTGGGAGTGTAGTCATTTTCTTAATAGTATATGTTAATGAAATATTTCTCATTGGAAATGAAATACCAATCTTATAGTTTGTTAAGGCGTGGATGAATAAATGCTTCTCTATGGACATGGGTCATGGAAGCATATATTCATTAGATCATGATCCATAATGATAGATCTTCGAGGCTTCTTAGCCTATGTCAATCTACATACATAGAAAATATAATAAAGATATTCAGTATAAAACAATCCAATAGGGTATTGTTTCCAGTATCACATTGAATTCATCATTTTTGGAAAATGTGTCCTCATATAAATGAGGATAGATAAATAATGACAAAGATTCCATACACATAAATAGTTGGGTCAATCTTATATGTTACAATATGTTCTAGTTTAGATTCTTCCTACACATTGATTATTTTAGGAAAATATCCATATTATCTAGGTAACCTCTATTTTATCGTGCCTAGACTATCCTTAAGTGTTAAAGGGGTACATTGTATATGTTCCTATTTTATGGAGGATATGAGGAACTATCCATTAGAGGATATATAGAGGCTGGTTTCAAAACTGATCAAGATGTCATAAAGTCCCAAATGGGATACATCTTTATAGGGTTAGGGAACTAGAATTTCTCAAAGATGGTTGTGGTTGTAGAATTTAAAATAGAGCCCCATTATTTTGAAGAATCTATAGCAACAAAAGAAACATGATGGATGAAAAACGTCATCTAAGAGATTGATGTTGTACCAAGAAGTATTGATCTTAGAACCCTATATAGTGAAAATACTGCAATAGTGGCTCTTGTAAAAGATCAAGGGTCGCATTAGGAGAAATAGAACATACTTTATAAGCATCATCTCTAGAGGGTTTTAATATTGGAGTTGAAATTTCATTGATAAGTATTTACACAAAATACAATGAGAAAGACCCCTTTGATTAAATTCGTGAACCAATAGAAAAATGACTATCATGACAGGTTTAGAGGACTGAAGGTCATAGGTAGTTGGCTATAGTACAAGTGGGATTTTTTGGAGTTGGTTTCTAAGGTACAAATATTAGTAATTTGATTACATGAATATTAGATCTATTGAATATTAATAAAAGATATTCTAACATATTTCTTTCAGGATGACTCTAATGTAATAATGTCCCAGTGTATACATTATATTGAGAATGTCATAATAGTTCCCCAAGATGATTAGAACATTGATACGCTATAATGATATTCTCAAGTAATGTCCCAAGGTTGGATAACATACTATGTTGGGAAACATAGCACATAAATGTTTAGTGTGAGTACTAATAAAAAGATGTGGCTCTTTCCCATGATGATCACAAATGGTAATTTCCATGATGGGTGATTATATGAAGGGACCCACCAGTTGGAATATTTCATGTTTTGGTGTTACCAAATATCCTTATCTTTCAGCGTATGTGATGATCCTTAGACATTATGATTATTATTAATGCATGATATAACTCACAAACATAGATGTATTTTGTTAGGAATGACAATAAAAGTTTAGGGTAATGTAGGATACATTGGCTACATCATGAGTGACATATCATTAATGAATAAGTCAATATTTTTTTACCTACCATATTTTTGAAGATGATTTCACATACCTTTTATTGGAATACAAATATCACATTTAGTTCCATGACCATGGTGTAACGATTTTTTTATTTTAGATAGTCATAGAAATATATATTGAGAATATAATTTCTCGACACAGTTATGAAACCTCATTGAGGAGATATTTACAAAAAGGGATAATATTATATAGGGAGAGTTCTTGTGTGGTTTTCAACATTCTAACAATATTTTCTTTATCTTGGGATGCTTGACCCATTTCTATATTTTAATCTTGGACTTTAGACATGTTTTCTAAATTCCAACAAGAAATAATCCTAGAGGGTCAACCACTAAGGGTTTATATTGATCTTTATTAAATTCTATGTGAGTTTAATTAAGGGATTAAATATTATTATCAAGTATGAGGATTAATATAATTCATGTAATATTTATCAGATCAATTAGATATATATTTATTGTCATGCATGTGAAAACAATATTTATTAATTTAATATAATATTAATAATTTATTTTTAGATTGTGAATAAAATAATTATTTATGAATAAAATATCAATTAAGTTGTTCAATAAATGATAGAGGATTTTGAATGGACCTAGAAAAATTCTAGTGAAAAATATTAATTAAAAACACCACTACATAATATTCGTTATTTCACAAGTTAGAGCACACCACAAAATAATAATTAAATAATTACTATAGGTGGGATGTGGTTTATTAGGGATAATAAATGTTATTTAATGGCTGATATGAAATTAAATAACATTTTATCTTAATGAATAACACCATAAATATACATCTATTTATATTTTATAATCTATACACAATTGAGAATAATGAATTTTTGTGCATAAATAATTCTCTCTCAACAATGAATACTCTCTAGCTCTCAAGAATGAGAAATAAAAGGGAGATTGTTTATAATATGAATATTTTTCTATCAAGAAGGAAAAACCCAAGAAAATTGACCCTATGTTCCAAAACATAGAGATTGAGTATTGTTTCTTAGAGAACATATGAGCACTTGCAGATCACTTATAAATGGTTTTTATCCTTGGGCACCACAACGCAAAAAAGGTAATCTAAAAGGGTCATTTTGATTGATCAAAATTTACCTATGAATTAATTTTTGAATCCCATATATTTATATCTTCAAAAATTAAATACATTAATTTTAAATGTGATGTTCAATTTCCTCACTCTTGGTTCTGGGAAATTATTACTAAAATCAGTTTAAATATATTCATTAGAATTACATTGTACCACACTGCCCAGAACGATCATATTCCACATTGATGGAAACCATTGTCCATATAGTAAAAGGATGATTCGAAATCTATAATTGATTGAAAATTAATTATCCCATATATTATTGAGGGGTTTGCATAGTCAGTTTAGGGTTTTGGGCAGGGAGAACCATGACGTGAGGCAAAATATGCTGATTTGACAGATGAATTTTAGTTCCATTGCAAAAACGTTTCAGGGTAATGTTTTAAAATATTATGTGAAAGTGGGGATTGGTCATATAAACTATATATTTTAGACAATTTTAAAAATTAATAAGTATAGGATTAAATTTTATTTCATTATAATTTAATGGGGTAACTGTTGATAGTGGGATATCATGATAAATTTTATAAAGGATCAAGATTTGACATAAAAGGACATACATGAGTTATTTATTTAAAAATTATGACATAATAATATTATTAAGTAAAAAAATGGGAAATTAAATATATTTAATAAATTAATATGATCATGATTGTCCACATAGAAATATTTACAAATGAACTCTACCATGAACCACAAATGAGAGAAGAGGGTGAATCAAAATTCGACTATTTTAATTTGTGTTTGATTGAACATTTCCAGATATTGGGGATGATTTTTTTTAATTATATATTATTCTATTGGGGATGATTTTTTTGGAAGAGACTGGTTATATGGAATCCACAGGAGCTCATAGTTTACTTCTTTATTAAAGTACATGATTTGGATTTTTTTGAGGAAGATTGTTAATGATGATTTGTTTAGTGGTGGAACTTAATAGATTAGTAAGGCTGATAATTATTATTCTGATACATGTTTTTGGAGAATTATTATGGGATACTACCTATGTGGATTACAATGATACTATTTTATATTTTAGTTATGTGTCAATGTAGTTTTACCTTTTTCAAAAATATAGTAATCTCTAGATATATTATAGGATAAAAAACCAAAGACAATTTGTTAATAACCTCATCCTACCAAAATATATCATGATTAATATGGTGTGGAGTTTAAAAGGGGTAGCGGACCACCTGAAGGAAGACTTGGTCAAGGTGGTATGAAATATGGCCAAGGTCTATAGTTAATTACATCTTAGACTAGGTAAGTATTTATGTTTTATAGCCAGTTTAAGGATATCTTGTGACTAAGAGGTTGAGAACTATTAATGGTGAATCATGAACATGTTTTCTACTTTATAATTATTCAAAAACCTTTCCTATGTTTTTTGGACCATTATGAAATGGCCTTACTTATTAATTATGAGCTCTCCTCGACATCCTCTTCCCATATGTAACCTCTCAAACATTTCTTATATTATCACACTAGGTATCAGAAATTATTTTTGAAATTCCTCATAGGAATGATTCTCCAAGTACTGACCAATGATTTCTATCTAGTTCTTTTGAAACATTTCAACATTGTTCTGGATTTCTAATTAGTATATCTATTTTTTGATGAAGATATACAATGGTTAGTTAATCTTTTGTTCTTGGGATACATCAATGATTCTTTTTAGATATGTTTGAGTTCATGATTAAAAATTTACATTTTGTTGATGTTGATGTGGTTTTGTGGTGGTTTATTATTTTTTGATGGTTTAGAAGTTTTTTCATAATGAATTTATTAGATATTGATCTACTTCTGAGTTCATTATAGTGTTTGGGGGAGGAATAAAATGGCTTGGTTGGTGTTTCTCTACATCATTCCAGTACTTCGATGGGGTAGATGATGATCACTAACGATCAAATATCTAACCGAACATATAATTGAATATTTTATGACATTAAATGTACTATTCATTTCCTTTAAGATCCTAATACATTAGCATTAAAGTTAAAATAATCTTGATGTTCTATCTTTCAAGGACTGATTGACTCAAATGATATTGATAATCTTATTACCACCCATGCCATTAAAATTTGTTTTTCATTTAATTTTCATTTACAATTATTTTTATCTATGAGTTTATGGTTTATTATTTATACAATAGTTATTTATACCTATAAGATAAGTGGGAAGTGAAATGTAACGGTTACCACTAACACGAGAAAATTAATTTAATAGAAAATAAAAATAATAAATTAAACTAGGAATGATATATGATGTTGATAAGAATAAAACTAACTCTAGAAAAGTAATTTCAATAATGAGATGTATTATTTTAGTATTTTATATACATTCTTACATTTAATATGATTTTTGGTCCTTTTATTAATTTATTTATAAGAAACTAATATCACTTATAATGATAAAAGAGGATACGTATTTGAAGCTTTGTGTATTGATACATCAATGGGAAATCAAGTGGAATGAATAGAATTTATTAATCTTATCTTATATTAGGAATAACAAATAGGAATTTTATCAACAAAATATTTTTAAAGAATACTATTTTTTATATTGTATACAACTCAAAACACCATGGATAAATGTATAATGATATATTATTATTTCATGGCTGTTATAACATGGTCTTAAAATTGGAGTGCAGGAATAGAGGTTATAAATTATGAAATATATAATATATTTATAATTAATAAAATTTAATTGAAAAAGTCTTAAGAAATAATTACCCAAATTTTTGGTAAAACCATTTAATTATTCAAATACATTTTCTTTAACACATTGTTTAATTATATTTTGTGACTGAATATTATAATTAATTAATAGATATTATAAAAGATGTATTTTATTAAAAAATATACTTTTTAAAAAGTATTATATCATAATTAGATTAAGGTAAAAATGTTGCATTTTTCTGAAAATATTGTGTCTTTTCTAAATAGTGAAAAATAACATTTTTTATGAAAATTTGATTTATTTTCATTAAATATTATCAAGATTATTTTTAATTTTAAATGACTTAAAATAACATTGATTGATTTTGATATCATGTAATTAATTACATTTGAATCATCATTATACCTATATTTTTATATGATCATTTTTGTGCTTAAAAATATTAGTCTAAAATAATTTATTTTAGTTATATTTTAAGAATTTATATTAAAATTTATATATGAATAATACGAGAATTTAATTTGATAAATTGGAATTAAAATTTCAATTCATAAATTCATATTTATCATCGGATTATTTTTTTGTGGTTTTTCTTTTGGTGAATGGGAAAAATAGTTTTAATAAAATAATTTACCTTTTATGATATCAAAAGATATGATATAAAAATTAAAAAACCATATTAAATGACTCATGAAATATAATATAATAAAAATATAATACTAAAATAATTAAAAAGTTATAAATGATAATTTATTTCATAATAAATATGAAAATCATCGTCACGCTCGACGTAGAGCTTGTGCAACACTAGAAAGTAAAATTTTGGATGCAATAAATAAAATATGAAAATGGGAAGCCCTTGATCATTATTTTATTTAAAAATAAATATTATTTTTGAAATATATTTGTATAAATATATGTGTCATTTTTAGTTATATAACATCTTAATTTTCCACATACATGTGTAATACTATGTAAAGTCAAAAAAAGTCAAAATGATATATTCATTTTTTTTAATAAAATATATATTACTAAATACATAAATATATTATAAGAATATAAAATTTTGATTTTATTATTTTTAATTTATTTTTATTATGGTAATTTATTTTTCATTTTTAGTTATGATATAATTACATTAAATTATTATGCAACACCGAAAGGGTTATTGTGATATCATAAAAAAATATTAATGATTTTGAAAAATCTAAATGTAATCATTTTTGATTGATTTATAGTGTTACAATGATTTTTAAGAGTTATATGACATACTAGATATGTTTTAGTTTTTGATATTAGAATTACATTTCATTCCTATTCTTTTTAATGGAAAATTATATAAATAGTCCTAAAAAATAGAATTTATAGTATTTGATGTTGAATATATTTTATTAAATTATTTAGAAATATTTAATATATTGAAATAGGAAATTTTGGATGATAAATGGTATAATATTGCACTTTTTTTCATTTATAATCCAATTTTTATCTTATAAATAAAAATAAAACATTTTAATATTAAATAAGTCTTTACTATGGGTATGGATTAAATTTGTTAACAATGGGGTTAAACCAATTGATCATGATTAAAATGAAATCCAATACATTATATATTTTACTTGTTGGTTATATTATGACCATATATTCCTTATATATTCATCCATATCATTTTATAAACATTTTTCAAGATTTAGACACATATTATATTATAACATTTCTTGTATTTCCTAATGTGAATTTAATGATGTATGATAATAAAAAATATTTTCTAAAATGGGTTAATATTAATAAAAATATTATACTGATACTATATAATACTATATTTCTTGAAATATACACCATTATCAATTTATGTGTTACTTTTCTTTTTATATTATCTTTTCTGACCCCTGAAGAGTAAAAAACATTGATGTCACTGTGATTGTCAGAAGTGTCATTGAGGGCTTAAATTAAGATATTGGGGTTAAAAAAACAAAAGTTGGTATAATTTTATTTTATGATATTTTTTAGACTCATCCACCTAATATATTATTATTATATCTAATTTACTCTATTTTAATATTATATATAATTAATATTGATTTAATACATCAAGTAATTCCATGTGTTCACCTCCTCTCATTTTTAGGAGGAACCCTCGTCTCCTTTATTAAGAATAAAAATTTTAAGCCTATATATCATTCGAAACCTGACATAATATAATCAGGTCTTCCATCAACACATATTAGATCTTATATTCATTCTAAAAGAAAGCCTTTTCAATGATTAATGTCTAATACAAAAGAGGTTTCACAACAAAGCTGTACAATCATAACTGAGTGACTTAAAATTTAGATATTATTATACCTCCACTAAATATATGGTATCTATTAAAAAAACTAATTAGGTAAAAAATATAATTGATTTTTATTTTGATGATATAAAAACCATTATCCACATACTTTCCATCTTTCATAGAGAAAAAACATCACTTGTGCATACATACATCATACCATCTCCACATCGCTATGTAATTCATTTTCCAACTCCGTATTAATTGGGTGGTTAAAAGGATTTAATTGATATATATTTATACATATATATTATTTTTTATATTTTTATGATTTGTAATATTTAAATTATAATTTTTCTTTTCATTCATTCCATCCTTTTAAAAATTGAAATTGTCTTCATGTGTGCTTATGGCCTACCGGCTCCATGAATGGTGTAATATATATATATATTTCCTTAATAGATGAATATATATATATAATTAATATATATGATATTAATATCTTGAAAAATACTATGTATATTTTTTAGAAATTTTTAAATTAAAAGTACAAGAACTGCTGAACTAAAACTCTTATGAAAAATAAAAAAGGTTAATAATTGTGAATAAAGAATTTATTAAGGGATTACATATCAATCGTTGTTAAAATGTTATATGTTGATAATATATGATATTATAGTTATATAAACTCTCTGGTAATAATGTACATAAACAATGAAGTATTTATAAAAGAGTTTATATAACATTTGAAGATATTCAAACATGAGGTAAGGTTTTTATGTTATCATCTCATTCTTTACCGAGGTTGTTTATGATTTTATTTATGATGAAGACAATAAATGATATACCTTTTCCTAGTATCATGAATTTCATTCTACTATAATTATTTCCATATATTATATGTTTTCTTTTTCATTTTCCTCTCTATATGTACTTAAGATACAGAAAGAATACTTTTAATGAAATCTGACATTAATTTTATTTTCGGTTAAATAAAAATATTTTTACATGTCTATATTTTATGAAAATGTGATAAATAATTTTTACTAATTTACAATTATTTTTAATGTAAATGTCACCTCACTTTGACTTGTTAATTAGTTTTTAAAAAATAAACTTCTATTTGTTTTTTGAATGGGGAACTCTTTTATTTTTTATTAAATATGTGATAGGATTGTTTGTTTTATTGAAAATATAATGAATAAAATATCCTGCTATCATAAATGAATATTATTTTGAATTTTCATGTAATATTTTCCATAATCATTTATTTTAAAAAAAAATTATATTGTATTTTAAATGTTTTAGATGTTTTCGATATAAATTAAAAAATCAAACTATATTTTTCTCTTGAAATATTCCAAGTGATATTTTAATGGAATTTTCATCATTGACTACATAATTTGATGATAATTATGATTTATTTAGGATATGATCCAATGATACCATCATTATTTTTTCTCTGGATGAATTACAATTACAATTATATGACTTTTAGGAAAGATATTTATTTAACATGGTTTATCATATGAAGAATTTTTAAAATGTTTATGATACTTGTTTCTATTCCACAGGTCGATATATACGATGAATGATTTATGATATTCTAAAAAACATAACAATGGGTTATAAATATGTTATTTTACGAACCAAAATTTATTTATACCTCTAATGTATTAGGTAAATATTGATAACTCAAAGTATAATAAGGACTATAATGGTAAGTAAACCAAATTCATTAAGTTACTCTACCCACCATGATAGTCTTGAAACTAACCATTCACCAAGGTTAATATGGAATAGAGATTGAACTCCATCAAATATTATATTCTTGTAAATATTTCATTGCTATGTTAATGATTTTCTTATCTTATGTGTATTCCGCAAACTTATTTCTCACACCAATGTTATTCTATCATGGATCATGTTCATTGATTCCATTATGATTCATGTATTATGATCTTCACAGAATTAGTCAATGATTCATGATTATAATATATGATATGGTGAATATGATTTAATCACGTCCTCATACTCTTTTACCCATGTAATGATTATGTGAACAATGATATCTCTCTTTTTACCATTATATATATTCTAATCTCACTGATATGTTTTTCATTCCCCTGAATAAGAATAAATATATTATTGATTTTATGTATAACATGTTTTCTAGATAGGATGAACAGAATGAGATATGTTTTATATCTCATAAAAAATGTTTTTAGGTATCAATATTTATAAATACATGTATCATATAAGATTCTATTATGGATTGTAATGTTTTTATTGAATCTTTATATATAAATATGTAATATTTTTTTTATGAAATATGGGTTTATATATTTGGTATCAGGGAAGGGTTTAGTTAATTATTAGATATTGTAATTAGAGAACATTAGTGATAAACCTAGTGATATGTCTATATATATGATAACAACCTAATGATTTAGTATGATATATATAATTTGTTTTTTATAATGATTTTCATTAGCCACACTATGATTTTTGGTTTTAGTCGATGGATTGAACCTGGAGGATTCATGATAAAATTGATTGTGATGAACTATAAAATGAATTTCCCTAAAAAAACAAAATGAAATGGGAGATTGAATGTGAAACAATTTGATTAATCCCAATTATCAAACTCATTATATAATGGAAACCCTCAACATGGGTGAGTTTCCTAGAATCATGAAATAAGGAAAATATGATGTTTTTTGAAGACAATATAGGGAATATAATTTACATTACTACATGTCTAGAATGTGGGAAGAATCAGTTAAAGTATTTTGTTATAGGAAGAAGAAAATGGTTTATGTGTAAAAAATAAGGGAATAAGGAACGCTATTTTTGTGAAATAATGAAGTTTTTTATGAAGGGATATGAAGTTCATCTTGGGTTACCATTTTTAGATTCAATTACTTATATGTGGATAATATGGTAATTATCCAATCCAATTCCAAAATCCAATTGTTGAATCAAAGACCAAGGAAGAACATATTCTATGGTTATCATTGAAGTGAATGTATATTAGGGTTTTTATATTGGTATGTGAAAATTATATTTTAGAAGTGATATATCAATGATATTTTATATATAGGAATCTTGAATCATTTAAGGTTTGTTTCAGGATAGTTTTTATTTATCGATTTAAAACTAAATTTTTAATGGTAATAATAACAATGAAAAGTAATAATGTTTAATTTGGATGAAGATATTTTTAACATTTATGAACTAAATGAGATATGATTTGTGAACTTGAAATCTATTAGTGAATTTATGACTAAGTGGTTTAGTTAATATTTGATGAAGTATCTTGTATTTTGGGATATTTAGAATATGTTCAATAATTGGTTATTTTTTTCGAGTAATAATAATTGTGATAATTTTTGGAATCATGTAGTATTTCATGATAGGTTGACATTAAATTGATGGATACCATCATGAGGTTGAATGTTTTTGGTTGATCATAAGATTATAGGAATAAATACCAATTTAAAGGTTTTTTGTGATGGAATCTTGATGTAATTTTGAACTTTTATTGGGTTTCAAGAAAAACACTCCATTTAAGTTTAAATATATATTTTTCATAGTATATGATTTTATTTTGGGATAATTATGTTCTATAAGAATTTGGGTTATAGATAATCTTGTTGGTTAACAATTGATTAATTTACATAGTGATACTTTTGAGAGATTTTTTGTCTTACTATGGAATGTCATTAAATTTAGTATATAAAATTGATTAATTATAGTTTGGGGAATTTCACAACATTAAAATATTATATATCAATTTATCATTGTTATTAGTAATATTTTGGGCGACATTTCAATAGGATAATGTATATGTAACCCTTAAGGTTATCTTTTGATTCAACTAGAATTATTATTTAGGAATATAGAAATGATATTTTTGATGATGTAAGTTGAAGGGTATGATATAACCCTTGATGCTAAAAAAATATTTAATTTTTATGATTTTTAAAATATAGGTTATTTATATATAGAATGGTTTAAGTTAAACATTTAATTTTGTTATTAATATGATGGTTTATTAATTTTTGGAATTATATTGCCTAGTTATATAATTTCTTTATTTTCGTTAATATATAATAACTATAGGAATATCCAAATACCATTTTATAGAATAATACGATCCATTATATGTTTTTTTGTTCTTCCAGAATGAAAATTTCATACTCTGTGTTGATTGTTTTGAGTAACTGATTATATTATGGTGAAAATTTACAAGAGAACAAAATTATACTTCCCAATAATTTATATGTCCTTATGTTTGTTGTATAGCATGTAATATAATTCACCAAATATTGGTAAAGGATCAGGAATAAAAAATTTCTTCACATTACCTTATTTTTTGATAAATCATTGATCTTTTTTCAAACCTCTTTGGTTTACAGTATTATAGACATTAAATTTCTCACTATTATTCAGTTTCTAGTGAAAAATGATATATCCCACTCTCCATCGTAAATTATCCATTAATTTATATCCATGTTCCGATTTTCACTTCCCACTAATGTTCCATTATTTAGAAACTCAGTTATGTGTTTTTCAGGATTAACTGCATATTACCCTATCCATCTTTAGAAGAGGAATATTTATTATCAATTTTTATTTAAAGGTTTTTCAATAAATGAATATTTTAATATCAAATTATTTATTAAAATTACATGTTCAAATTATGGGGACATAATTTATTAATGAAGGATAACCATTACACCCAATGATTTTAAAATAACGCTATGTTCTATAGTGTATAAATCATGAAACACCAATCATAAACAAACAACAAAGGGATATTATTATATGAATAATATAACATAACCAATTTCATGGAGGGAATTAATAAAAGTAACTCTTCAGAAAATATATAAAATTTTTACAATAAATAAAAATTATTTGATAAATTCTATGTAAAGAGAAAGAATATTTTTGAAAAGATATTTTATTTTCCCAAAAATATTCACCTTAAAAATGGGTTATACTGTTTTAATAATATAGTATTATAATTAATTATTATCATTTAATAAAAATTATAAAACCAATTTCTATTTTTATTAAAAATTTCAAAATTATGTTTTGGTGGAATTTTAGTGATTTCTATAAAATGTTTGAATTTTTCTTAAATAATAAAAAATGATAAATTTTGTGAAATTAACATTTATTTTCATTAAAAAATAAAAATTTAAATTTAAATTTATAATAAAGTAAAATTTTAATTTTAATATTTTTCTATTATAAAATTAATTGTATTGGAATAATCATTTTTCTTGATTTTGTTACAAGTTTATTTCTAGGCATCACAACAGATTTTTCTAAAAACTAATTTTCTTTTCATTTTATAAATTTTTACTAATATTGATTTCTACCATATATATGATTTTAATTTGTTTTATTTTACTTAATTCTTGGATTGATAAATATGAAATTATTATTTTATTATTTTTGGATATTTTTCTGACGAGATTATTTTTTTAGTAAATAATAAAAAATAACGTTTTACAAAATAGATTATATTTTATTATATCCATAAGATATAAATAATTCATAAAATTAATTAAAATTATATAAATATTCATCAGTTATAAAATAAAAAAAATTTAATACCAATATAATTCAAAAAATAATAATTTTAATTTATTTCAAGATAAATTTGAAAATCATTGTTAGTGCTCACTTTGTGTTTTCATACCATTGGAAGATGTATAAATTAAAGTCCTAAAAATAAAATTTGATAAAGAGGATGGTATTTAACAATATAGATATTAAATATGATGTATTATTGATTATATTTATGTATTTATATGAATTATGGATTTATAAAACAGTTGACTTATCCAAATTATGATATAATGATTATAGAAGGATAGAAAAAAGAAAATAACATATTAAATAATATTTCACGACATATATTTGAGTAAATATATATATTAAATTAATATTACTTGAGTATAAATCGTAATTTCTAACTAATGTAACTTATTGTTACTATAGTCTTTTATTTTTTATTTTTAGGGTTGAAATAAATACCTCAAATTATTATGCAAAACTGACACTGTGCATAAACAAGAAAAAAAGAGAAGGTAAATAATTTTTAAAACACAAAAAACTAATATGTACAGGGTTATTTACTATGTAATTTTTCTAGGATAAATATAAACTTTTATAGATATTTCAATGTTTTATATTTAACAACCATTTATTTTATGTTTACATAATCACATTATTTGATTAATTCTTAAAATGAAATTAATAATTTTCAATTATTTTGGATTAAATTATTTTAAAATCATAAAAATATTAAAAGACGATAATTATGGTGACAAATGATCTAATATTTCATTGATTTTTCATTTATGATCAATTTATCTGCATATAAGTAATAATCTTACCCTTTAATATTAAACATATTCATTATGATAGTTGTGTTTAAAAATGGATAACTAAGGGGTTAAACCAAATTATTGGGTTTTTAATATTAAATAAACCAAAACTTTTATTTTTCAAAAGGTTCAATAAGGGTTAAAATTTAGATATAATCATAAAAACATGACATAAACTTGTTAAAATTTTATTATATGGGAGTATTTATAGTCTTTATTATATTATATTTTAATAAAATCAATTTGGATCCATTTTCACATTATATTTAATCTATATTAATTTAATACATTAAGTAATTCCACGTGTGCCAATCCCCTCAATTATAAAATAAAAGCCCCTATCTTTCATAATTTAAAATATTATATACATATATCTTATACAATACTTAATTTAATATCATAATATATTACATAAACACATTTTATATCTTCTTTTCATTCCAAAAGATTATAATTTTGAGGATAAAGGTGTGAGGGAAATGAGGTTTCTCAATAATGATGAATAACTCTTAAGAAATAATTTTCAATTTTATTCCCCTTTATACCTCATATAGTGTTTTTATAACAATTATGAAATAGCGACTTTAGCATCTTAATTATAATTAATTTTCATATTTATGGCGTAACAACCATTATACACCCTCTTGCATCCTATGGAATGTGGAAATAATGCTCTTGTGTATGTATGGATTACGACCTCCACATAGCGTTGTAATTCATCTCCCATAACAAATTTACATTTATGGTTATAATTATTGATATAAGAAATAATTATTTTATTTATGATATTAATTTGGTTATAAAAATGTGAATTATTATATTTCCTTATTTCAATCGATCAATTGAAAAATGGAAAAAAACATTAATGTGTATGTATGGCCAACTATCTCCATGGACAATGTACATAATTTTTCTGTTTATAAATTTTATGGATGAATCTAAATATGTATATAATAAATATATATTTCATTTATATCGTTAATAATAATCTCAATATTTTTAAACCATAATCAAATTATAATGATTGAAATTAACAAACCAAAGTGGTCATGAAAAATGTTATAGTTAACACCAAAAATTGATGATTTCAAAAATTAAATATTAATAAATGCTTGTTGAAATGTTATAAGTGAATAACATTTGTTATTAAAATTATGTATCCGATTGATTCATATAACAATAATAAATCTATATTTAATTATAACTCATCTTCGTGGAATGTTGATGAAATTCTAACATGAGGTAAGGGTTTTATGTCAGAATATTATTATTTACATGGATTGTTTAGGATTAAGCATCAAATGATTAGACATCTTTATGTACCTTTAATAAGTCTGGTCATTATGTTTATAATCTATTTATTAATGGATATTTAATGTTTTTATTTCATTTTCTTCTCTCCATGTACTCATTAGATCTAATGACTATTTTTAATGAAATATAAATTTATTTCCTTCTTTAGTTGAAAATAAATTTTCTTTCATATCCATGTAATTTAAAAATGTCTCAAGGAAATAATTAATATTATAAAATTGTTTTTTAAATTCATTTTCACACATTTTTTTAGTTTTTTAATTTGTATAAAATGAATCTTTTTTCATTTTCCAAATGGGGTATTTTTTTAGTTTTTATCAAAAATGATAATTTCATCATTCATTTTAAATAAGCAAAATGAATAGAAATTACCACCACAATGACCGATAAAATTTTGGAAATATAATTTAAAATTTTCCATAGTTATCTTCAAATACATATTTTTTTAATATTTTAGAAATCCTATGATTTTAAAAGATATTTGAAATTAAAAATGGTGTATTTCTCATGAAAAATTATGCGTACCTTTTTAAAGTAATTTTTATCTAAGAAGACTTCATTTGATGGTAGCTATGATTTACTGGGGATATGATCCAATGATATAATCCTTTTTGTTTCTACATATGTTTTATGATTATGGTGATGATATTTTTATTTAACCACTTTTTTCACATGTTATGCTATGATGAATTGTTGACATTTTTATGAAAAACATTTTCTCTACACGAGTTCTTATATATTATGAATAATCTATGATATTGGGGAACACATATTAATAGATTATGACAATGTGAATGGTGGTCCAAAAGTCATACATCCCTTTAATGTATTTGGTAAATCTGCTTATCTTATGAGATAATAAGGACTCTAATGAGGATTAAACCCAGTTCATAAAGGGAATTTTTCTACTATGATAGTCTTCAGATAGAGCTCAATCTGATATCATAGATTTTTAAAATTTTCATTTAATATATAAATAATATTATATTCATATAAAAATTCTAAAATCATATCATTTATTATAATTTAATACTATCAGGGGTCATGTTATTTGATTCCATTATGATTCTTGTCTTATGATATTTAATGATTTCTACAATGATTCAATATTTTATCTAAGATGTACTATGTGTTATTTTCAAAAAAATAATCACATGTTCTCATACCCTTGTTATCATGTTATGTTTATGTGATCATTGATATATATCTTTTTTACCTGTACTGAGAATTTTATCTCACCATTTCTTTTTTTCCTTCCCTAATATATGAATAAATATTTTAATTATGTTACATTTAATATGATTTTTATCTTTAATGAACTATGTGAAATATTATATAGATATCTTATGAATAAGTTTTTTATGTAACCAATTTCTAAAATATGATAGTCATGTATTGTTTTGGCATTGATAGAAATATTCTGTTTTGAATATTCATCTATTAATATGAAAAATTTATATATGAAATTAAAGGGACTCTATATGAATTTTTAGGTCTTCTTTACCCTCAATATAAAATCCAGGGATGTTATTATTATAGAATTTTCATATAACTTCAAATCCCATATTTATTTCTATTTATAGGAGGTTTCAGTTTTTACTACAACTGATATCAAATATATCCTTAACAGCAAATGAGAGTTCTATGTTGTTTGTGTAGGATTTGTTCGATTGATGGTTTTCTATATCACTACTAATATTGAATGCATTAGGCTTAGAATTGTTGAACCTATATAACAGAGGATTATAAAAACTATGGATGTCCTCTACCAAAGTATTCATCAACAATTTATTTGGACCACCCCTTGAGGGAGAGGTGAATATTTATTTTTGATCAATTACATAGAATTAGGTTTTTTTCATTATATTACATATATCAAAATAGAAAAGCCAATTTATAATTTTTCTATAAAATATTAAGTTTAAGAGGTTTATGAGGACTATAATTTCTCTTTGGAGTGATATATTTTATTTTCCATGATTTTTTATGAGGTTATTTTATTATATATATATATATAACTATATTTTTAATCAAGTGAGTATAATGAAATTCCACCTTATTTCAATAAATCATTGAATTATTTGATTATGTTGAGGTATCCATGTTATTTACCCAAATATTTTCCTACGATATTGGTATTAGTAACTTTGATTCAAGATAAAAGTCATTTATAAGATAGATTTTAAAATCTAGTATTAATTTTATGGTTATGTAATCATTCCTTTTGGTGTATCTAATGGCCCCATAATGTTCATTGAATTAATGATTTGTATATTTTATACATTCTTATACTCATTTTTTGTAGTCTTTTTGGATTATATTCTTGAATAATTGAAATCATGGGAGGAACATAGAAGATATTTGTTAATCATATAAAAACCATTATGAGTAAAATAACTATATTATAATCATTTGACATTATATTTCTATATTTGGTAAACTAAAATACATGGTAATTTTTCTTCTAAATCATTAGTAATAGTAACTTCTGAGAAAGTGGAGTCATTTATGACTGTAAAATCACCAAATAATAAATTTGATATTAGAATCATTAAATAATTTTCAGATATTACAATAAATTTATTGTGTATTTTTCAGAAATAGATTAAAATATTGAAGAATTGAAAAGGAATATATTAATTATTTTTTTTGTTTTGATCATTGTAAGTCAATAGTATATAATTTAATTAATTTTTTTTACCAAATATGTTATTATGATATCACCTTATATATTTGAAGGATTTAAGGTTTATTATGATTCCACTTCAGTGTTACATGATTTATTACTCTTAGAAGATTGACATGTTGAATAATGATTCGTTAGGAAATAAAGACCCGATGAGAGTGACTTCCAATTCAAGGACTTTTAATTATTCATTGTAGTGAATACCCGAAAGTCTTAGAGGAAATATATTTTTTGTGTGATTCATGGTATTCATTAACTATTTAATACAATTGTATATCATTTCTATGAGGTATATAAATCTATGTAAGTGTTACTGTGATCGGTACACCTAATAATTTAATATCATAATTTATTATACACCAATAATCATAAATATAGTGGTAAAATATTTCATTAGGGAGGTCTAATCATAGATGGTTAAAAAGGTAATGAATGTGTTGTGATTTATGTCTATAATAATTGAGATTCATTAGAGGTTGGTTAGGAATGAGATAAAATATATGTATCATATTTTATGGTAACACCATATATAAAGGAGAATGTTAAGGGATACAAAATATCTAACTTTATAAGGCCCCATCCTTAAACCTTACTTAATCTTGAGTTATTACATGATTACACATTGAGGATCTTTTCGGGTTTAGTGTTTTATGGAATTAGATCATAAAACTTGCATTACATTTCACATTTAAACAAAGTGGTTACATAAAGATAGTATTCTTCATTCCCATCAATAGAAACATATTTAAGATAAATCATGGATTCTTTTTTTGACACTTCCTTGACACTATCATCATATCATGTACCTTTCCCTTGACCTGTGAAAATCATTTCAAAAAAAAACATGGGATGAGCATACAAAGCTCAGTATGGGTTATAAAAACATGGAAAATATACATGGGTACATATATATATAAGTATGAAATCATAATTTACCCATAAAACATAAGCACTTTAACATACCTCATCAAATCATGAATAAATCATAGAAATCATAAGACATAAAGGTAACTGGAGGCATTCATAACATTCTTACGTAGGGAGTAATCCTCTTGGTTACGTTTGGAATACCCATCACAATATATTCCCTAAATCTCTTCGGAGAAACCTTAACGTTTCACTCCTTCGCGTTACCCAATGCATTGGAGAGATATATCGGGCTCACCCGCCCTCAGTTTATCACAGAAGCACCTGTCTTCATAATAATGCCCAAGAACCTCAACATAATTGTATCACATAAAACATGCATATAGGAAACATAACATTTCCACATTTCAATCACAGGATATCAATACAACACATTGATATAAAAACATTATGAAAACTATTTTCAATTCCAAAACCAAAAGAAAAGTAAAACATGGTATTTATTTTTCTTTTAAAAAGAAGGTATGGCTTGTATAGGAAGCCAAAACTCAAGTAATGGTCACGACGGCGGAGAAGTCGTTGTCGCCGCATGCGTATGAAAAAAAAATTCCCTTTTTTCATTTTGTAAAACGCTTCGAATAAAAAATATTCCTTTTGGATAAATGTAAAGGTCAAAGGGGTTTATAAACCGTATAAAAGAAATTTGTGTATAAAATAAAATATGCCTCAATGAAAGGAGATTGAGACGAAGTCCCATACCTCGTATCCGACTTGACCTGACCGTTCTTTAATATCCTGAATAATAAACTTGAGTTAATCTCTACTTACTTAAGAACCTTTTTCAAGTTCATTATTCTTTTTTATACCATGTTTTGAACATCATGTAATCATTTATGTTAATAATGTTCATTTTGTCAGTATTTGGTCCTTAAGTCAAAAATAGTCTTCTTACACTTACATGTTGTCAATTTGGTCAAAGTTTAGTTATATCCAGAATGATATTAATTATTTTTATTACATATATATCATATATATTCAGCATATACATGTATTTATAATATTACATCACATTTATAGGTATGAAATGAAATGCACCGTTCATGGAGACGGTAAGCCGTACGCACGCATGAACGCTACTTCCATTTCTATTTCGTATTTTCTGGAATGGAATCATAATGATATAAGAGTATATTATAATTCAAGTATAATAACATATATAATATCATTAAATTTATCCTTTACACATCCCACATATGGTATTAACGAATCAAATCACTTTCAGGGGGCGGTAGTCCGCACTTCCTAAAATGAAGATACCGTGTTTACCCATAATGGAAAAAATAATGGTATGCCATAAATGAAAAATAAATATGATTAAGGAAATAATAAACATTTTATATATCATATATAAAAATAGTGACATCATAATGGCCACCATTGAAGGTGTTAAATGAGTATTGAACAATCATCGTTTCGGGAGGCAGAATTTCGCCATCCACGGAAACCGTATGTTCATTAACCATTTGATGTAGTTGTGTAAGAGTGTAGCTCGAATAAATCTTATAAAAACATCCTAGTATATTGAAGATACTGGTGTTGTTACAAAATAAGTAAATAAAAAGAGTTTAGGTGGTTGGAGAAGAAAAATAATACAAATGAACATGAGAGAATGAATGACCTTTAAAAGTGTAACTCCTTTTTATTTGAGCCTAAAGGCTTCCTTTGAAAGGATTCTGCCCAAAGGGAATCCTCTAGGATGAGTAGAGGGATGTGGAGAGAGTAAATGGGCAGGGTATGGCCTAGCCAATGGCTTGAGGAGTGTGTGAAATGAGGTAGAGGTGGGGGCGTTTTATAAGAGGAGAGGAGAGGAACTCTTGGAATGTAAAGATAAGTTACTTTATTTGAAAATGATTTTCGGATTCAAAAGGTCCCAAATTGATATAATTCTAGGATAAGGTGATAAGGGTTCGAAATACACTCATCAAATAGGTTTTGGACATGTGTAGGTATTAGATATTACATTATCATTCCACTTTATTTAAATCGTTAAATAATGAGGTCATCCCTGCATCATTTTGATGTCATAAATACATTTATTTATTTAATGTAAAAAAATTATAAAAAAATACTATGATGTATTAAATCTTTTTATCTTTCCAATTAATATTTATAGTAAAAAATATGACTTGTATAACCCCATATAAAAATTGTTTTCGTAGAATAACTCATGTTTGTGTCATTTTTACTTTAACATTAAATAAAAAGTTATTTATGTCATTTCCCAACCAAAGTGGATCCATGGGGTCCCCAAGTTGACCCATGGCTTGTATTGGTCGGCCATGATACATACAATAAGGTTAGGACATGTTTCTATGCCATTTAATATTATTAAGTCATTATTTTTACCTTAAACTACCCCAATTACCACTAATCGCGATTAAAAACTTAATATGTTACTATTCACCAAAAAATTATTTTAATCTCATTGAACCACATTTTACTTCTTAATGAAAACCATGCATGTCGGATTTTTGAAATTCAGAAAACAAAAGTGGAAAAGTTTCATTTAAACGAAAAATCGGTTTCTTTAACTACCACATAGTGGTTTCACTATTCATCAAAAATTGAAGTTTTTCCAAAAATTACCAAAAATTCACCCTAATCTATATTTGATATTCCGAATTCAAAAATTAAGTCTATTTTACAAAATTCAAAACATATAAGTCACATTAATTAATTTAATAATTAATTCCCGCTGTTATGACAAATATCGTGTTTTTATGAAACGATAAGTATCAAAAGATTGGCACCAGTTTAAGTCCAATTTCAAAGTGAAATTGATTCCAATGACCACTATTGGATTAAATGGTAAAAATATATTATAATTTAACTTCAAAACCAATTCAATAGATAATCTAATCATATAAATAAATTAGATTGAAAAGTAGTTTTGATATAAAATGCAGTATTTTTTACTATTCATTAAAAAATGAACATTGTCAAAAAAAATACCAAAAATTCACACAAAGTAAATTTTGATGTCCAAATCATAAAGAATAAGTTTATTTTGACAAAAATAGTTTATAAAATTGTCAAAAGATAGATTCAAAAATGTTTTGCCATCAAAGGCAGTAAAACAATCTTTTAAGAATGTTAGTGTATTCCATGCATAAGATTGTATTTATTTTCATATTAAGACTCTAAAACACTATCTTAATCATTAATAGACATAGATAAAAATATATATTATTCATTACTTACTTGGGATGTTACATCCTTCCCCCCTTTAGAAAATTTCATCCTCGCAATTTATTTACTTATCAAATAAATGGGGGTACTTATCCCTCATTGCATTTTCATATTCCCATGTTGCCTCTTAAATCATGTGGTTTTTCCACAAAACCTTTACCTAGTGAATCACCTTATTCCGTAACACTTTCTCCCTATGGTCAAGAATCTGGACCGGTTGTTCCTCATAAGATAGGTTCTCTTCCAGCTGAACTACCACTGGACTCAAAACATGAGATGGATCTGGCATGTACTTTCTCGACATCGAAACGTGAAAAAAATTGTGTACCTGAGATAAACTCAGAGGTAAAGCCACTCGGTAAGCAACTGATCCAACTCATTCCAGAATTTCATATGGTCCAATGAACCTTGGACTCAGCTTTCCTTTCTTACCAAATCGCATCACACTTTTCCATGATGATACTTTGAGAAAAACATGATCACCTACCTCAAAAGATATATCCTTCCTCCTGTTGTCTGCATAACTCTTCGGCCTACTCCGAGCTGTTCTCATGTGCTTCTAAATCAGCTGAACTTTTTCTGCCATCTCTTCCACCAATTATGGTCCCATCAACTTCCTTTCACCCACTTCATCCCAGAAAGATAGAGTTTGACACCGCTTCCCATATAATGCCTGAAATGGTGCCATCTGTATACTAGAATGAAAAATGTTATTATATGAAAATTCAACCAAAGAAAGATGTTGGTCCCAACTTCCCTGATAATCCCTCGAATAAGATCGTAGCATATCCTCCAAGGTCTGAATTGTTCGTTCTGACTGCCCATCTGATTGAGGATGAAAAGCTATACTAAAATTTAATTTAGTACCCAACGACTTCTGAAGGCCTTTCCAAAAGTTAGAAGTAAACCTGGGATCACGATCCAATACAATAGAGAGAGGAACTCCATGTAACCTGACTATATCATTAAGATACAAACGGGAAAGTTGATCAAGAGAGAATGTATCTCGTATAGCAAGGAAATGAGAAGATTTGGTCAAGCGATCAACAATAACCCAGATTGCATTATTACCTCGAGATGTCTTCGGTAATCCCACAACAATGTCCATGGATATATTCTCCCATTTCCACTCTGGCACTGGTAAAGTCTGAAGCATCCCTTTCGGTAACTGCCGCTCTGCTTTAACCTGTTGACATTTCAAACACTTCACAGTAAAATCAGCAATATCTCTTTTCATTCCATCCCACCAGTAATACTTCCACAGATCTCTATACATCTTAGTACTTCCCGGATGAACTGAAAACGTAGAACTATGAGCTTCACATAACAAATATCTCTTCAACTGTGAATCACAAGGAACACACAATCTCTTCCCAAATCTCAAAACACAATCATTATCAATGATGAATTCAGGCAACTTACCTTTCTGAACCAGCTCTACATTTTTCTGCAACTCACTGTCTTGCTTCTGTGCTTGCTTGATTATATCTGATAGAGATGATATCACTGATCACTGAAAAAAACAGAAGAATATCCTTCACCAAAAACTTCTATGCCAAATTTCATCAAATACTTAACCAAAGGATCACGTTCCAAACGCAACATTGCTAATGAAGCATTACTTTTTCGACTCAAAGCATCAGCCACATTATTTTCTTTTCCTGGATGGTAATGAATTGTACAATCATGATCCTTGATTAATTCCAGCCATCTCCTCTGTCTCATGTTTAACTCTTTCCGAGTGAATATATACTTTAAACATTTGTGATCGGTATATATTTCACACTTTACTCCATACAAATGATGCCTCCAAATTTTTAAATCAAAAACAACAGCAGCTAATTCCAAATCATGTGTAGGGTAATTTACCTCATGAGTTTTCAACTGTCGTGAAGCATAAGAATTTACCTGATCATTCTGTATTAGGACGCAACCATGTCCTTTCAATGAAGCATCACTGTATATAACAAACTCACCATTCCTTGAAGGTAGTGCCAAAACTGGAGCATTCACCAATCTTCTTTTCAATTCCTGAAAACAATCATCACATTATTTTGTCCAGATAAACATAACACCCTTCTAAGTTATCTTAGTCATTGGACTAGATAACCGTGAAAAATTTCTAACAAACCTTTGGTAATAGCCTGCCAAACAAAGGAAGCTACGAATCTCGGTTACATTTGTGGGTCTTGGCCATTCTTCCACAACTTTTGTTTTTGCAGGATCAATAGTTATTCCATCTTTAGAAACAATATGACCAAGGAAAGAAATTTGTTGCAACCAAAACTCACTCTTGCTGAATTTTCCATACAGTTTATTTTCATTTAAGGTTTGAAAGATAACCCTTAAATGTCTTTCATGCTCCTCTTTACTTTTAGAAAACACCAAAATATCATCAATGAAAACCACCACAAACTTATCCAAGAACTCATGGAAAATTCTATTCATTAAGTCAATGAATACAGCTGGTGCATTGGTTAGCCCAAAAGGCATTACTAAAAATTCATAATGGCCATATCTCGTACGATACGTGGTCTTCAGAATATCTGTCTCCTTTACCTTCAGCTGACGGTACCCCGATCTCAAGTCAATCTTTGAAAAAAAACTGAGCTCCCTGGATCTGATCAAACAAATCATCGATATGAGGCAAAGGATATTTGTTCTTAACAGTAATATTATTCAAGGCTCTATATTCAATGCAAAGTCTCATAGAACCATCTTTCTTTTTATCAAATAAAACAGGAGCACCCCATGGTGATGTGCTAGGTTGAATGAAACCTTTCTCTAATAAATCTTGAAATTGCTCCTTCAACTCTAAATGTTCAATTTGAGCCATTCGATAAGGAGGTTTTGAAATTGGCTTAGCATCAGGAACTAAGTCAACAGTAAAAACAACTTCTCGATCTATTATTATTCCAGGAAACTCCTCTGGAAAAACATCAGGATACGCATTTACTACTGGCACATCATTAATCTGAACAGTTCCTTTATTTTCAACGATGTGTGCAAGGTAACATTCATTTCCATCTTTTACAAGTTTCTAGGCCTCTTGATAAGTTATCAACAGTAAGGGTTCATTCTTGTACACAAACTGAAAGTCTTTCTGAAAAGAAAATTCTTTAGCTTTACAGTCAATCTTAGCATGGTAAATAGAGAGCCAATCCATACCCAAGATAACATCAAACTCTACTAGAGGTAGAACAATAAGGTTTGCAAGTAGGTTCTTTCCACAGATAAGGATATAAAGATTCTTATAAATTCTTTTTGCCTCAACATTTCCCCCAGGTGTTTTTACCACAAGTTCAGGAGTCATTTCTTGAGATGGTATTCCATTTTACTAGAAATGATTTCAGAGATGAAAGAATGTGTAGACCCCAAATCAAACAACACACTGGCATAATCTGAAAAAACAAAAAAAGTACCTGATACAACTTCATTTGATGGCCCGATATCTGCCGAAGTAGTTGCAAAAGATTTCACCACCCCTTTCTTCTTGTAGTATAACTGCTTCCCATCACTCAAGCTCTTTGTCGGACACTCGTTTGCATAGTGACCCATCTCATTGCACTTATAACATTTCACTAACTATAAATAAAATTTGGTCTTACCTTCACCTTGATCCTTTTCAGTGCAATCACGAGCCTTATGTCCCATCTTAACACATCAGTAGCACTTTCCAGAATTCAGAAGACATTCCCCAGCATGCCTTTTTCCACATTTATCACAAACTGGACACATAGATTTCTTACCATCAGACTTTTTTGAAGAATTCTTACCTTTCTCCTTCCACCTCGGTCTCTTCTTCTGTTGGTTGTTATTGAACACGTGATCCTCGGCAAACTCCATTTCCACCTTCTCAGCACATCGAAAAAGATTTTCATAACTTTTAAACTCACGAGAATCTAGTTCCCTTTGATATTTTGGCTTTAATCCTGAGTAAAAACGATTGATTTTACTATCAAGGTCTCGGATAAAATTTGGAGCATACCTTGCCAATCGAGTGAACCTTTCTTCATAGGTGGCCACTGAGTCTTCCTCTTCCCTCAATTCCAAGAATTGCTTTTCCATCCTATGTCGAACAACCTTAGGAAAATACTTCTCAAGAAACATACCTTTGAATTCATCATAGTCGAGAGCATGAATCTCATCAGCGCCCCTGATATTTTTAACCATCGACCACCACTGATCTGCTTGACCCTCCAAATGATAAATAGCAAGACTAACCTTTTGATTTTCTGAACACACCATGACATCGAAAATCTTCTCCAGTGCTTTAATCCACCCTTCAGCTAACACAGGGTCAGATGATCCTCTGAATGATGGGGGATGTTGCCTCATGAAATGTTCCACCACTGACATGTTCCTCTACGGTTGATCTGGCTGATCTTGTGCATGGATACCACCGCCATTTATATCCTGAGTCAACTGTTCCATTACTGCAACAAACTGTTCAGTTCCAATTCCGACCATCTCAGGATGCTGATTTGGAAGGTTATTTCCTTCTATATGCCTTCCTAGCACTGCTTCCCTGTTTCCTCTGTGGAAAACCATTCTGAACAAACATGTCTTAGATAAAGCAACATGGTAATCTTCAAATGCTATATCATTTCAATTTGACCATAAAAAAACTTTTGGATAAATATTTCATAGAATTGTAACTCCTAAAGTTATCTAAACCGACCTCTGATACCAAATATAAGGCCCCAGCCTTAAACCTTAGTTAATCTTGAGTTATTACAAGATTACACATTGAGGATCTTTTCGGGTTTAGAGTTTTAGGGAATTAGATCATAAAACTTGCATTACATTCCACATTTAAAAAAGTGGTTACATAAAGATAGTATTCTTCATTCCCATCAATGGAAACATATTTAAGATAAAACATGGATTCTTTCTTGACACTTCCTTAACACTATCATCATATCATGTACCTTTCCCTTGACCTGTGAAAATCATTTCAAAAAAACATGGGATGAGTATAAAAAGCTCAGTATGGGTTATAAAAACATGGAAAGGAAACATGGGTACATATATACATAAGAATGAAATCATACTTTACCCATAAAACATAAGCACTTTAACATACCTCATCAAATCATGAATAAATCATAGAAATCATAAGACATAAAGGTAACTTGATGCATTCATAACATTCTTACGTAGGGAGTAACCCTCTTGGTTACGTTTGTAATACCCATAACAGTATATTCCCTAAATCTCTTCGGAGAAACCTTAACGTTTCACTCCTTCGCGCTACCCAATGCATTGGAGAGCTATATCGGGCTCACCCGCCCTTAGTTTATCACGGAACCACCCGTCTTCATAATAATTCCCAAGAACCTCAACATAATCATATCACATAAAACATGCATATAGGAAACATAACATTTCCACCTTTCAATCACAAGATATCAATACAACACATTGATATAAAAACATTATGAAAACTATTTTCAATGTCAAAACCAAAAGAAAAGTAAAACATAGTATTTATTTTTCTTTGAAAAAGAAGGTATGGCTTGTAGAGGAATCCAAAACTCAAATAATGGTCACGGCGGCGGAGAAGTCGTTGTCGCCGCATATGTATGAAAAAAACATTCCCTTTTGTCATTTTGTAAAATTCTTCGTATAAAAAAGATTCCTTTTGGATAAACGTAAAGGTCAAAGGGGTTTATACACCGTATAAAACAAAGTTGTGTATAAAATAAAATATGCCTCAATGAAAGGAGATTTAGATGAAGTCCCATACCTCGTATCCGAAATGACCCGACAGTTCTTTAATCACCTGAATAATAAACTTGAGTTAATATCTACTTGCTTAAGAACCTTTTTCAAGTTCATTATTACTTTTATACCATGTTATGAACATCATGTAATCATTTAAGTTAATAATGTTCATTTTGTCAGTATTTGGTCCTTAAGTCAAAAATAGACTTCTTACACTTACATGTTGTTAATTTGGTCAAAGGTTCGTTATATCCAGAATGATATTAATGATTTGGATTACAAATATATCATATATATTCAGCATATACATGTATTTATAATATTACATCACATTTAGAGGTAAGAAATGAAATGCACCATTCATGGAGACGGTAAAGCCGTACGTACGCATGAACGCTACTTCCATTTCTATTTCATATTTTCTGGAATGGAATCATAATGATATAATATTATACTATAATTCAAGTATAATAACATATATAATATCATTAACTTTATCCTTTACACATCCCACATATCGTATTAACGAATCAAATCACTTTCAGGGGGCGGTAGTCCGCACTTCCTAAAATGAAGATATCGTGTTTACCCATAATAGAAACAATAATGGTATGCCATAAATGAAAAATAAAGAAGCTTAAGGAAAGAATAAACATATTATATATCATATATAAAAATAGTGACATCATAATGGCCACCTTTGAAGGTGTTAAATGAGTATTGAACAATCATCATTTCGGGAGGCAGAATTTCACCATCCACGGAAACCGTATGTTCTATAACCATTTGATGTAGTTTTGTGAGAGTGTAGCTCAAATAAATCATATAAAATCATCCTAGTATATTGAAGATACTGGTTTTGTTACAAAAGAAGTAAATAAAAAGATTTTAGGGGGTTGGAGAAGCAAAATAAAACAAATGAACATGAGACAATGGATTACCTTTAAAAGTGTAACTCCTTTTGATTTGAGCCTAAAGGATTCCTTTGAAAGGATTATTCCCAAAGGGAATCCTCTAGGATGAGTATAGGTATGTGGATAGAGTAAATGGGCAGGGGATGGCCGAGCCAAAGGCTTGAGGAGTGTGTGAAATGCGGTAGAGGTGGGGGCCTTTTATAAGAGGAGAGGAGGGGCACTCTTGGAAAGTAAAGATAAGTTACTTTATTTTAAAATGAGTTTCGGATTCAAAAGGTACCACATTGATATAATTCGAGGATAAGGTGATAAGGGTTCGAAATACACTCATCCAATAGATTTTGGACCTGTGTAGGTCTTAGATATTACATTATCTTTTTATTTTATTTAAATCGTTAAATAAGGAGGTCATCCCTGCATCATCATGATGTCATAAATACATTTATTTATTTAATGTAAAAAATTTATAAAAAACTACTATGATGTATTAAATCGTTTTATCTTTCCAATGAATTTTTATAGTCAAAAATCTGACTTGTATAACCCCATATAAAAATTGTTTTCATTAAATAACTCATGTTTGTGTCATTTTTTACTTTAACATTAAATAGAAAGTTATTTTTGTCATTTCCCAACCAAAGTGGCTCCATGGGGTCCCCAAGTTGACCCATGGATTGTATTGGTCGGCCATGACACATACAATAAGGTTAGGACATGTGTCTAGGTCATTTCATATTATTAAAGCATTATTTTTACCTTAAACTACCATAATTACCACTAATCGTGATTAAAAACTTAATAAGTTACTATTCACAAAATAGTTATTTTAATCTCATTGAACCACATTTTAATTATTAATGAAAACCATGTATGTAAGATTTTTGAAATTCAGAACACAAAAGTGGCAATGTTTCATTTAAACGAAAAATCAGTTTCTTTAACTACCACTTAGTGGTTTCACGATTCATCAAAAATTGAAGTTTTTCAGAAAATTACCAAAAATTCACCCTAAACTATATTTGATATTCCGAATTAAAAAATGAAGTCTATTTTACGAAATTCAAAACATATAAGTCATATTAATTAATTTAATAATTAATTCCCGCTTTTATGACAAATAGCGTGTTTTTATGAAACAATAAGTATCAAAAGAGTGACCCCAGTTTAAGTCCAATTTCATAGTGAAATTGATTCCAATGACCACCATTGGATTAAATGGTAAAAATATATTCTAATTTCACTTCAAAACCAATTAAAAATATTATCTAATCATATAAATAAATTACATTAAAAAGCAGTTTTGATGTAAAATACAGTATTTTTCACTATTCATTAAAAAATGAACATTGTCAGAAAAATACCAAAAATTCACACAAAGTAAATTTTGATTTCCAAATCATAAAGAATAAGTTTATTTTGACAAACATAGTTTATAAAATTTTCAAAAGATAGATTCAAAAAAATTTTGCCATCAAAGGCAGTAAAACAATCTTTTAAGAATGTTCGTGTATTCTATGCATAAGATTGTATTTATTTTCATATTAAGACTCTAAAACACTATCTTAATCATTAATAGAAATAGATAAAAATATCTATTATTCATTACTTACTTGGAATGTTACAAAATTTGGCTATATTATTATTCAAGAAATATCAAACGGGGAATACAAACCAGAAATATGTTAGGAGGATTCATACTCTATAATTTTTATTCGAAAAAAAACATGGTCCCTTGTAACATAATTTAGGACTTGACCAAAGAATATCACTCATCAAAGTGGGTTTTTATTCCCTGAATAATGAATATAAATCATGGTATTTTTAGGTTTTTTTGTCATATTTTAAAAAATGAGGTCATTTTGTTTTGTTTCATGATGCCTCTGATTCTAATATGTTAAGAAAAAACATTTACAAACTTTAATAAAGTTATAGTAACTTCCATTACTAATGAAGAAATATTTTAAGATAAAAGTTAATTTTATAAGTATATTTAACCAATAATCAAATGTCCATGATATATATTGATTAACTTTTAATATCTTGAAAAAGAGGTGTTATTTTCCATCTACTAAGGAAAATTATTTTAAAGATGAGTTATGTATATGTTATGCCAAAGGATTTATGAAGCTTTATACAGTTATACTAATTATATTTTATTATTATAACATGATATTCATTAATTAGTAATATGAATAGTGCATCAAACTCTTTGTAAATAGGTAAAAATGAGTAAAAAGTATAACCCTTTAACAAATTGATAGTATAAGAAAACCTTAAATATATTGTAAAATCTATTAAAACTGATTGTAAAAATTGATGAATTGAGGTAATATCATTTACCATTATTAATTTTTTCTTATAATAATAACTATCATCCATCTCTATTGATGGGTCATTTCGAAGATCTTCATGGCTGTCCTAGTTATTTTCCATTATGTTGAACTGATATCGGTGAATCTTCGAGTGTGTTTCAGAACATCATTAAACATAATATTTTGTGGGTAATGTTTATTTTAAATTAGTTAACCATTAATTATTGCTAATAAAAATCATATTATGTTTTTTTTGCGATGTGACTTGAAGTTCCGAAATAGTGATAATATGTACCTAATTGTATCTCTATGAAACTGACTCCAATTTAGGTGTAATTAAGGGATGTTACACAATGGTTTATATGACTACACGAGATGCTAAAATATATCATTGAAACTACATATATATTGAATTTATATCCTTTCTTCAAATATATGCTTGATAATTTTTCTATTTTTAAAATATAGTAAATTGAAATCTAATCCCAAATATGTTATCAAGTCCAAGGAAATTTTTTGACATCATTAGTTTCAACAAAAAAATATTTTTTCATAGTCAACCTAACTAATATTCTATTCACAGGTAATACCATTCATCTAATTTGGGTTTAATTTTATTATAGGAAACTTCTTCGTGAAACCCATTAGTGGGGGTTGCGCAGGATCCTAAATGACCATGTATTTTTTCCAATAGTCTCTTTAAATATTCTAAGGGTTGAGAATCACGATATTTATTGTATTTTAAGGAATTACATCATGTATGGTTAATTTTCATCTATAAATTTTTTTGCTTTTAATATTAAAAAATTATTAAATTTTTTATTCAATAATGATATAATATTAGTAGTGGAAAAATTGTAGATATGGGGTAGTGTTTTTTTATTAGAAAATAATTAGGTATCTCGTGAAAGGGTATAAGATACCGAGTGGTGTCTTATTTGGTACCTAGGGGATAATGGGGTATTTACTAGGAGCGTGATGGACTTTTACCATGTATTTGATAAAATACACTATATTTTTTAATAAAGTGTAAAATTGTATTTTTTATAATAAAATTATTACCTTTTTGGTTTATTTGATTCAGGACTATAGTTTTATATTATCCCTATACTATCTTGAGATGATTATATCCTTCATCAATTCTATTTCGTGTGATTTATTCTTATCGGTTGATCTAGATAATTACTAATTTATTATAAGACATTATCTTCATTGAATTAATGTTAGGGGTATTCTAGGTGTATAATAGTGTAGTGCTAACAAAAAAAACTTATATAAATTAACATAGTTCTTATTGAAGATTAATTGTAAATACCTTATGTGATTTCATTATGGAAAACATGATTGATTGTATCATGGTGTTTCCCACATAATTCTTTTCTCCCTTGATCATTTTTTTCACAAATATATCTTGTTTCCACATTGAGAAAACTCATTCGATATATCAGTCATAATAGAACTCTCACTGAATAATAAATATATTAATAAAAATAAATAATGAAGGCACATGAGGATTTTAAATGGATCACCTACATTGTGATATGTTCTTAGAGTACACATCTAATAATTGATGATGTTAAAAAAATTCAGTTATATTCACCTTTGGAGGATTACAATTTTGTTATAGTAACATCACACCAAGTATAATTATGTTTACAAGGATTAGAACTTAGTCTATCATCCCCCAAGGGGTTATCCCCCATATTATTTCCTAAAAAAAAAATTTTGGATGGATGTTTATATTTATAAATATATGGAACTATTTAATAGTTTATAGAAATGAATATCTATTTACAACTAGAGTAAGGTATTGAGTCTTATTACAGCTATTAATTTAGATTTTATGATCCTTTATAATCCTCTTTAATATGTTTCTAATATTTTTTTAAATATAATGATATAAAGTCCTTATGAAAATCTTATCCTTTTCCCTATAAATCAAGATGTGAATTACCTCTTGATGTGAGGTTTACATCTAGGTCTTCCTAGTGAACATAATAGTGAAAATATTTCATGTATATGAATATTATTTCACACTAAAGGAATTATATTTCTCTCTAACACATAAATTATCTATATTTTGTAATGAAGCTTTATCCATTTCAATACTTATTCTTATAATAAACAATATAAGATTTTTGAAACTCTAAGATGTCGCCATCATATTAATCTTTTATCCATCACTAATATATTAAGTTTGTTATACCACAAACTATTATTTTCAACATTTTGTCCTTCATAGAATATATAAATATTTTTAATACATAAAAACATCCATAAATGGTTGGGAAGAATTCGATTCCTATAATATTTCATTCTAAATTCTTTTATACCACTTTTTTTGAGTGGCCTCAACATACCTATTTATATTGAGTTCATTAACTACATCTAAAGAAAAATATTATGATTTTTGAATTAAAACTAAATCATCAATAATATTCTTGAAATATCCTTATCAATGTGTGATAAAATCAATCATTATGTGTTAAATATTTACATTAGATAGACGGTGATGTTATATACTCAATTTCAGTGTGATCCTATATCATATTCGTGGTCCTAAAATTATGATAGAAGCACCTTTAAAATTTATATAGTTTGCAGTGTGATCCTCCAAATGTAGAAAAAACATAGAGATATTGAGACAAAAAAAAACCTTATTCCGTGTATAAATACCAACAGCCTTAGAAAATATAGTTCTCTAACTTTTTACCAATATCACAACTTACAGGGAACAATCACTATTTAAATGAACAATCCTTCTGAACCCTCTCATCACTATAATGTTATATTCTGGTTTTGGTGTGGACCCCACAGAATTGTTTCATATTAATTTTTCATGGACACAAATTGTGAATTAACAACATCTCATAGTCCTCACATGGATATATTTTTCTTTTTACCTATCACCACCAATGAAATAGTTATCTTTCTATTTGAAACCACCTCAATTATCTTCTATTCTTTCCACTTTTGTTTTTATCCTATATACGATGATGTTTACTATTATGTAGCCTTTCTTTACACTACAAATACTTGTTATGGAATGATATCATAATATAGGGTACATCATTCTTGCATAACAATAGATTTAAATACTTTATGAGTTAATAAAACAAAAACCAACACATTTTCCAAATCAATAAAAACATTGATTAATAAATTCTACTTTATTCTTATATTGGAACAAACCATGTGTTATAGAAAATTCTTTATTGTAATGTGATCTTTCATCACTAAAAATACCACCAACCATAACCAGATAACTCCATGTATCATATATCTTCTTGTAACATCTTAACTGTTTATAAAAAATAAATTATTTAATCAAAAATGTTTTCAAATTCCATATTAAATAGTATTTATTCGTTATATTATAATTAACTGATATATTAAACTATCACGATGTATCTACTATCATATATCAATATAAAAATGGCATGAGATTCAGAAATACAACCCTATAATCGACATAATCATCCTCACGATTCAGTTACATTTTTTCCCATCACTATATGTTGTCCCACATATGGTGACCCTATTAATTTTACATCATATCACTATTGGATAAACTAATTATGTAATGATATCTTGATATTTAAAAAAAATTATAGCTATTATTGACAAATCCATCATACAACCTCTCTATCTCAATATTATAACCATTTGGATTTTTTTTAAAATAACAACATAAAACATAATTCACCAGGTCTTTGTAATTTATTTGAACCATTCTATGGAATTATTTTTTATTCAAATTACTACATATGTCCCAATAAAATTAAAAGGATATCCTTATTTGTGATTTTTCATTTCATTTTATTCTTTATAGTTATAGGTAAATTTTATAGGGATATATTCATCATATATTCTTCCCATTATTGAAAATATTCTTTGACTATATTTTGAATGGATAACTTTCCACATTAATATGTACTGAAATCTCCCTAATTTTTATGCACAGTCTGCTCTTACATTACTCTTGAAAGAGTCAAAACAATCCATTTAATAAGAAAATTCCCCAAAGATATATTTTATAAAAAATTATTCATTAGAAAAATATAGTTTCTCTCAACCGAATTAAATATAAATAAAACATATTTCCTATATTTTTACCACTATCAAATAAACATCAACTATTAAATAATTAGATACATCTAATTATTGACCATTATTTCCATAATTGACTGATATTATTTATTTAAAAATATTTATCAATTTTTATCAAGATTCTATAATAGAAATCGTTATGTATATTGTCTCATATATTTTTGTTAGTAAATCCATCACATTTAAACAAGTCATCAACAAATCCTTTGATCATCCTGATTGAAATATCAATATTAAAAATATTCCACGTTATCAACTTCTTTGTTTAACATTTCCCTCACTTTCTTCCATAAAAAGAAGTAGTGTGATCTTTTCACACACTTGATATATCTCTCCCTATGATCTCAACAACAACTACCTTAAATAATCATCAAATTATCAAAAAATTAAATACTGTGTATGTGAAACCACATGTTAAACCTACTAAGACCCCTTGTTTTGATAAACATGTGATAAAATATAACATATATGATATTTATTCCATCATATGGTTATCATTCCTTATGAATATGAGAATATTACTTTGAAACATAAATATAAACATCACCTTGAATATCAAAAATATGGATGCCAATTATAATAATTTATAGAACATATAGGAATATACCATACAATAAAAATATAAATAAAATTTAGAATCCTTAAAAGTGTCTAATGATTAAGAAATGTTTGATCTCAAATATAAATAAAACATGATCTTTCTCTATTGAAATTTTCATTTATCCCTTGAGTTGTCATATATTTCATCGGGGATTTATACCACTTGAATTAGGATGGGTATCAACTATTAATCACCATGTCTGGCTTGATCCCTTTTTTAAACACAACCATGAATTTGGAACCACACTATCATAACATTATTCTCTGTGACATTTA
Source organism: Viscum album (assembly GCA_963277665.1). Taxonomy (NCBI): domain Eukaryota; kingdom Viridiplantae; phylum Streptophyta; class Magnoliopsida; order Santalales; family Viscaceae; genus Viscum; species Viscum album. The sequence goes on along the minus strand of OY728163.1, from coordinate 1,202,141,459 downwards.
TATTTCTTTAAAAGATCACACAATTCTATATTCATCTTTGATATCAATAGTGGTTACTCAACACTTAAAAACCTATAAAATTTAATCACATAAATAATTAGTCATCACATAAACCGCTTTGATTATACCTCCACTTAAATTCACATAACAACCAATAAACCGTTAAAAACATTTATGTACATGAGAATAGGGGTAATTCCTAGTTTCTTTAGAGGAAAGTGGGTGGTCACAATAAAAAAACCCATTACTTACTTTGGATTTTAACCTTTTATTATGGTTCTCCTCACAATACCATTTATAAAAATTTCATTATAGTTATTTTCTTTAGCATCCAATATCTTCTTATTCTCAGACAAAAACTACTTTGTGAGGCTAATCCCACTTATGAATGTTTCATTTTTTATACATTAATAATGTATCCTTCATTATTATCCCACATCAAAATATGTGATCATCAACCAATATTCATCTCTTTTATTGTATAATAATTTTTGAAAATAAATTCAAATTATTTATTTTTTTCCCTTTTTTCCATTAAAATTGTATCAAAATTGTTTTTTACATGGTGCTTATATCCCCAAATTTTCATTATATGGCCACTCAAAACTCTAAGGTGTATTATATATTATTTATTTTTCGGTTTTAATCTTATCATTTTAGGTTATTTGCAATGATTATTTGCGGTTTTTACTTGGGGAATATCTAAGACTTTTTTTTGTTCTTTAGAAGAAGTGTCAAGGGGTCATAGTTTACCAATTATGATGGTGTAATATCCACCATGTTAAAATAAATCTATGGTTAATATTATATACAACTCGAAATGTTTATCATAAATGAACCATTATATTTTACTTTTTAAATTTTTCAGTAATAACCTATCCATAGAATTGGTGGGTATAAATTGGAATAATTGAATTATGAAATATACATAAAAAGGGCATTCAAAATAAACATTTATTTATTTATCCATAGGAAATAAAAACCCAATTTTCTAAAATGTTAACTTTTTCTTCAAAAATATCTTTATAAAAAATTATTTTATTAATTTTTTTAATGAAAATATTATAATTGTTTTCTATTAAATTTTCTAAATATTTTTTTACAAAAATAAATAGTCGATTAATAATGAATAACAAAATTAATATAGAGTAAATTATTAGTATTTTTGTACAAAGAAATATTTTTAATGAATAGTTAAAGTACATAAGCTTTTTAAAACATCCATTCATTTTCATTTAAAATTCCAATTACTTTTCGAAATTAATATTAAATTAAAATTACTCTTGTTTAATTATATATATTATAATTAATTACATAATAATTATCATTATATAATAATTAGTTATATGATCCTTTTTAGTTCTAAAAACCAATTTATCCTAAAAAAATTTATTATCATTTATGCATTTATATTAAAAGTAATTTTTAAAAATATTGGAATTTATTTTATTTAAGTTGATATAATTTTTATATACATATATCATAATTTTCTTATATAGTATTTCTTATATTTTTCTAAATAAGGTAATTCTTTGGTGATTAATAAAAATATTGGTTTTATGAAATACAATATCTTTTATAATATATCCTTTAAATAAATTTTATACAAAAATTTACTAAACATATTAAATGATTAATTTATATTAATATACCTAATATTTCAAAAGAAAATAAATTCAAACAAAAAAATAAAAAAAATTCTAGATAAATTTGAAATAATTTTTAGTTCTGACACAATGAAATCATAGGACCAGAAAAGTAATATTTAGTATCCAAATGATTAAAATAGACAAGAAAACGTATTTTAAGGTTTTTAGTAAATATTAGATAAAAATTATTATTATTATCATTATTTTAAAACATTGGAGTTATATAACAAGAATATTATCGAAAATCGTGTGAAATGCTTGCATAAGGCTAAAAAAGTAAGCATATCCTACTAAATAAGTTATCAATAAATAGATTAGATTAAATATAAATATGTAATATATAATGTTTTATATTAAAATTAATTGGTCAATTTTATAATTATAATTGTTTTTTAATTTTTTAAAGGAACTAAACTCATTTAATTTTTACACAACACCGATACAATGCTTGTGGAAGAAATAGAAAAATATTGTAAATGATTTTAATAACTATAAAAGTATTGTTTTTGGATGATTTAAAGTGTATAATGAATTTTAAATATAAATATAACTCATTATATGTGTGATTAAGGATTATATTCAAATTAATTTATTGTCATTTGTTTTCCAACCAAACTAAATGAATAGAGTCAAATTTTTTATTAAATATATTTTCTATTAAATAATATTTTAATAAATTCTATTAATTCAAGGTGAATATTTGAAGAAGAAAATTAAGATTTAAAATCGTTTAAATGCCAAACCATTGTCATTTATGATCCAATTTTCAGCCTATATGTAAAATTACTACACAATAATATTGAAAAATGCATTACCACAATTATGGTTAAAATTTTCTAACCAAGGGATTAAACAAAAACATAATATTTGAAATATTATCTAATCACTATAAGTTTTTTTAGATGATTAAAGTATTACCATAAACACATAATATTCTAATAAATATTATTTTGGAACCATTTTACATGAGTTAGACCAGTATTATATTATCAAAATTAACATCTTTCCAAAAATTACATAAATGATATTTTGTAATAAATAATGTTTCGTTAAATGATTCAAATTTCATAAAAATTATGTATCTTTACCAGTGAATATTATATAATTTTTAATATCGAACATTTCCCATTTATGGTACATTTTTATATTTATAAAAAATTACTTCCCATAAAATATTAATAAACAATGACATCACAATAGTTGAATTTTTTTTAATGAGGAGTTAAAACAATGATATAATATATAGAAAATAATATAATTTTGTAAAAAAATTACTTGATGAGATTATATTGACAAATTCCTATACTATATTGAAATTAATCCAATTTCGATATCTTTTAATATAAAAATTAAGGACATTAATTTAATATTTTATGTAATTCCATGATTTTTCCTCGCTTAACTTATAATAGGTCACCCCTTTTCCTTTCATATACACACTTTAAGATTCATTTTTCATAGAAATTTACGTCCAAAATATATATTAAATCACATAAATAAATTATATGGGACTAATTTTGGACATAATACATACAATATAAGGCTAAGATTTTAAAATATTGATGTTGTTTGAAGAAGAGGTATAAATATTAACTGAATATTATAGATTAAGTTCTTCTTATACACAAAAAATATTATTAAAACTTGATGAAATTATGACATCTGGGTATTGAATATTATAATATTTTTTATGTTAATGGAATTACCAATATATAAATCCTCTTCCATCAAATGAGAAAAAACCATCATTCTTGTGTACAATGGATAACCACCTCACAAAATGATGAAATTCATTATCCATCACCACCTCCCATTACTTGTTATAAAAATGGATTTAATAAGAAAATATATGGTATTTATGACATAATTATCATTATATAAACTTAGTATATCAACAATTTTCAAACCTTCCATCCATTGAAAATTGATTACATCATTCGTACATAGGTTTTGAATATAACTTCCATGAAGCATTGAAATTTATTATTCATCGCCCCATCACATGGTTGGAATATATAAGTTCATCTAACGATATATTATTATATATTAATAATTAAATAAATATAATGAAATAAATTCATTTTTTCCTTCATTTTTTCATTAAAAATCGATATTCTATAGAATTGTTTGTATGTCCAACCATAGAAATGACTGCAATATAATTTATTTTTCCTTAACATCTTTCATGGTTTGTTTTAAAAGTGAAATTTATGTATGAAATTGATAATTTTTCAATGATTATTATTATGGAGATTATTTAACAATGAACAATTTTACCTTGATCAATGTACTGAAACACTTTTAGCATTATGAACCTAACATCCTCCAAATCCATAATGTGGACTTAATTGGGGAGGTAGTAAAATGTGTCATTGAAATAAATGAAATTTTTTTCGAACGATGAAATAATAAACCATTACATGGTTTTTATATGTAGATATAATTAATATCATTTTATTATATAGATATAAAAGGTCATACATGAAAATTATAACATGAGGTAAGGGATTTCATCTCAATTTCCTTTCATTGAGTCAAACATTATTTTTCTATAGCCAATTTATTTTATAAAGTCTGTATACTAAAAAAATTACCTTTTATATCAGGAATCATACATATTTAATGTTAATTTAGGTTACAATTCAATTTTTTAAAGCCATAGGGATTTAAAAATAATGTGAAAAGGCTGTAATGAGTTTCTTACCACAATTTATATTCATTGGGTTATACATGTACTCCACTACATTTTATATGCCATGATTAAGTGTGAATTGATCCAAAAATTGTTTTATATCATATTCCAACTTTATTTATTTTGGATTTAAATATGTGTATGAATTATCTTCAGGGATTAACTATATCATAATTTTTTTGATCTTTTCATGATTTTTCTTTATCTTAGTCTATTTTTGTTGAGAGCATTATCATGCCATGCACCATGATTTCATTATATAGTTTATATTCTATACCATGAATGAATTTTGGCATATTAATTATTCAAATTTATGGTATTCGTATATTTTTATCAATCTATTTCTTTTAAATACTGTTTATTCAATCATAATAAAGTCGTAAATGTTTTGTGTTACAATATCCTTTTTAGAGATTGTTTAGGTTCATGGTTCCATAGTGAAAATCAAATGATCTTATTTTGTGGAAAAAAATATATTTTATAATCTTATGGTTAAGTATTGGGATTAATTCTTCATATTCCATTTACCCTTTATTGGATTAACCAAAAATAAAGAATGTTGTTTCTATGCGATATTGATATTGAGTTTTCTTTTTGGTCAGAATTATTTCCCTTCCATATTTAGTTTTTATAATGTTCATTCAATAATTTCATTTCTGAAAAGTAAATGACTTATTGATACTATTTTACATGTTCTTCAAATATTTTTTAAAATATATTTAATGGTAATCTCATATCATTTTCTATATCGATTAGTTTAGACACTCATTTTAAAAAATTTAATAGAATATTTATTTTTAATGATTATGAAATGCCAAAATTATCCCACCAACTGTACTGTTATTTTAATTTAAACTTCCATTATAGGTATCAATTTCAGTTTCAATAGATTGTTTTTCCAATTTTTTATAAAATTTAATATAATATTATACAAAGAATAGTGTATTTTCCATTATTTTTAAGGAAGTGTTTAAAATGTAATTTTATAGGTATTTTCATTTATATCATCATAATTCAATGATTCCCCTCATTTATTTGGATCATATACAAATGGTACCATCCATATTCTTTCTCCAGATATCTTATGATTATTTTAAATGAAGTTTTCATGAAACCTATTTATTTTCCATGTTTTAACCAAAAAATAAAGTAATAATTATTGTTTCAAATGGTGTTATATTTAAAAGTAAATCATCTTTAATGATTTAATAACAAATGTTACATGGAAATTATTGATAATAATAGGATATAGATATATAATTAATTAATGGGTGATTACTATATAGCTTATATGAATGAGTGAGATCGATATAGATTGTATGATGGGTGAGCCCAATATATCTCTCCAATTATTTGGTCAATTTTAATTATGTTCATAAGAATGAAATATTATTGTATCTAGAGAATTTTATTCAATTTCTTAACCTAGATGTAGTTATTTTTTAAATTGATTATGAATATAATGTTCCAATATTCTAAAATCATTCCACTATTCTAATTATGAGTTTTTAATGGTTCATACGATAAATATTAAAATCACATGGCTGATGATTATTGATTATTACGCACCATACCATTGTTAAATATTAAGATCATTATAAATTATTAATTATCCATGATTTTATATGAGTGATTTTTACTATGTTATAATAAATCACATTTATTGAGCCATTATACCCATATCCACACCTTATGCTCAGTAATGACATTGAATTTAAAATTATTATCTTTACCATTACTGAGCAGTTGATCTCACACATCACATACTTAGTTTTTCCATTGTTATGAAAAATAGTACTATGTATGTTATGCCTATATAAGTTTTTAGATCTGATGAATGTAGTGAGAGTTGATGTATATTTTTCTGAACTGGTGGTCTATGTATCTATGTTTCTATGTTAGATTTTTTCTTAATTATATAATAAAATAAACTTGAAAGGAACTATGGTATATATGTGATCCAAAATTTTATTTTTATAATGGTTTTTGGATGTTTGGAATTGTTCCATGATTATCTGTATGAAATTAATTTTTTTAAATATGATGTATTTAGCATTGGATCTAGGAGTACAGGTCAGGGTCTATTGTAGTTGGTATCAGAGTATCTTTTATAAATCCTGGAAGACTAGGGTGTTTTCATGTGAAGTTAACATAATAATAAAATATTGAGTTTGTAGGATTAGGAATGATTTCATGTTTAAAGGATTAGACATCCCTCTTGATGTTTAAAGTTATGATATTTTGAGGTGATTAATCATATTTGAGGAGATGTTTTATTAAGTCGTGGTATATGTATACCCCAAATTAAAGGTGAAGGATTTTTTTAGAAGAATGGAATTATATTTTTAGATATTTATATTGAACGATATCATATAAACATTAAGTCTAAAACATTTTTTTACGGTTGAGTTTAGAGAGGTTAATTGGTAAATATTTTAATTTATTAATGGAGTTATCTTGGTATAACATTTTTTGGTTATTGTTAACTTTTTTAGATTAATGACTCAATTCAAAATAAGGTCTCCAACAATTTGAAATTATCTTAATTTATACATGAATCTCTATAGAAGATGGTCTAAGGTAGGCATTAGACTCCTTGTGACCATCATTATATTATCAGAAGGTGTTCTATGGAAACCTCTTCAGGTCAATGCATCCACCATAGTTGGAGGGGGGCATAATTTGTTGTGGATTGATATACAATCATTGGATATTCAGGAGAAAGGATTATCATTTTTTTACATCTTAGGGTTCCTTCTGTAGGAGTGTAAATTTTTTTTTTAAAAGGATTCTCTTGGAGTACACTATTTTCACCCGCCTTGAGGGTTTTTGTATTGGGGGGTCCAATCCTCCCCTTGGCAAATAATAAAAAAAGTACTTTCCCATCATCTTACCTAATACTAACCATTTATATTTTGGTTAATAATTAAATATATGTGGACTATATTAGTATCCTTTTATGGATTATATGTTCTATTAGAAGGCTATTTTTTGTTCTTATGGTAGGAAAATATTTTCTTGAATACCAATCATTTAGAAAAAAATGATATTGTGTTGGAAATTTCATTAAAGGTTGAAATTATACATTGCCAATTAGTATATTTACTTATGTTTTTTAGTATATATTATAAAAAATTCATCAACTCTAGGAATGAATCATGAAACATAAAATCCTATCTTATTACATTAATTTTTGATGAATCATCAGCCATTATCACAACATATTGAATAATGGTTTTTTGTTCAATTTCTATATGATTATCATTTACATTATTCTCATAAATTTTATCCATCACCCTTCAATATTATTGGTTCCCTTAATTTATTTTCCATGTCCATATATACACATCACACTAATTAATACTTATTTGAAAACCAAATATGTGATGACCTTAATATTTATTTTTCCCTTTTTTAGAAAGATGTTTTATTAACCCTTTTTGTGATGTAGGTTTTTTGGAAATCTATTCATAAATTTAAAACTAATTATTTACATGTTCATGTAAAAAATTTAGGATTTAATTTACTAATGTGGGAGAATTTAATATCCCTATATTTCAAAAACACTATGTTTTATAGTGTAAACAACACACACACCACTAAGTTTAAATGAACTGTGATATATTATTATTTCAATGTTGAATTTATTACCTAACCATTGAGTTTGTGGGTATGAATAGGACTATCCAAATTTTGAATTATATATAGATTTCTTACTCAATATAAATTTAATGATTCATACTTTTGAAATGAGTACTCAATAATTAGAACAATTATTTTATGCTTCAAAATTAAATTTTATTCAAATTCTTATTCTTTCATTTTATAAGAAAATATTATTATTAATTTATTATAAATTTATTAATATTATTATATTAATAAAAGAATATTTTTTAATTCATATTACCATAATTATATAATGGTGAATTTTTTTTTTCTAAAATCAATTAATTTATATTGATTAGTGAGAAATAATTTTTTTATAAAACTACCTTTTCATTTCATTAAAAATTACCATTATGTTTTTAAATTGGTATTAAAATATCATAAATATAATATATTTATATACAAAAATAACTAAATACATATGGAACATCATTTTTTCATATTTTTTATAAGATCATTTTTCAGATTAAAAACACATTTATCTAAAAAGTGTTTTTTATTGTGTTTTACATATTTATATTATTTTTTTACAATTATTGGAATTTTATTTTATTAAATGACGTTAAATTTATTACTCATAATGAGAAAAATTTTGTGCATTATTTTATGATATTTTTTTGAAGAATTTAAATTCTTTGAGAATTATAAAAAATAAATCTTTTAGAAATACTTTATATTTTATGATATCGATGAGACATAAATAAGTGGTAAAATATATTAGACTTATGGAAAAATAATTCTCAATAATATAATAACAATATCATACAAAAATAATTAGGAAAATAAAAATTTGAATTTATTTCAAGAAAAATATGATAATCATTTACAGTGCTAAAACAATGCTCACGCAACACTGAAAAAGTTGGATTTTATATCCTAATGATAACAATGGACATGTAAAAGTATTTTCATGAATTAGTTTGTTAATATTTTGTATAAATTATTTTTTAGATTGATATTTTCTATCTTTTTTATTTATATAACAATAATCGTATCCAAATGATTGTGTAAATCTAGCACAAGGCTAGAAAAGTAAAAATAAAATAGTAAATATGTTTTTTGACATTGGTGTGAGTACATTTACATATTTAATGAATAAAAATGATTATATTGAACTTAATTAATTTCATTTTATTATGGTAATTTTTTATATATTTATAAATGATATAATTATCATAAATGCTTATGCGACACTGACATAGTGTTTGTGCTTTCCGTAAAGAAATAAATTAATTAATTTAAAACTCTAAAAGTAAATTATTTTGGCTGATTTAATGTGCCCTATGAAATTTAAATAAAATTATAACCATTAACATGAATAATCAGGATTATAATGGTTCAAAAATTTCATTTATTGGATAATTAGGATCCAATTGTCACAATATAGTTAAAATTACAACCCTTTCGTTTTAAAAAATATTTTATCCATGAAAAGGTTGGAATTGATAAACCAAGGGTTGATCCAAAATATAAGGATTAAAATATCATACAAAAAATGTAAATTATATTAAATCATTAAATTAAAACCATATTCTCCTTATATTAAAATCCAGTACATTTTCTATCCCTTTTACATGTGTTATAGGAAAATTATATTATAATATTTCTCTATGATCAAACTATTACATCAGTTATATTTTATTGTAAACAAAATATTATTAAATGATTTTTAATTACTAAAAATCAAATATTCATCGAAGTAAATAGAATATGATTTAAAATAACTAAAAAATTCTATTAATGGTGCATTTCTTATTTTATCACAACCTTCTTAACCCTTTAAGAGTAAAAAAATATTATATCCTTGTAGTTTTCAAAATCATTAATGAGGGGATAATATATATACATACAAACACATAAGGGTGAAGTCATAATATAAATTTTCCAGATTTTATATTTTGAGATTATTTTTATACATCCTCATTAGATATTTATATTATAAAAATTAAGATCAAATTTTCCAATAAAATAAAGAATTATTAATTTATTATTTTCTGTATTTCGAAGAGTGACGATTCACTAACTTATAAAACAGAACCCACTCTCCTGTTATAGACACAATTTAAGAGGAATTTTTCTTCCAAAACCTACCTGAATCAATATAAATCATTACTCCACTAATTCTAGATATATTATTTATGTTATAATTTTGACCTTTGAGGGTTTAATGTTTAAATAAAAGAAGGGTATCTTAAGAAAAGGTTTAGCTTTTTACCAAATGATTTAGTAATATTTCATCTTATAAATCCTTAAAATATTCATAAAACATTATGATGTAATAAAATATATATTTAATATATTGATATTTATTAAAATTAGGGGAATAACCAATATCTGTCCCATCTTCTGTCAATTGGTAAATTAAACCATCATTCATGTGTACGGTGGGCTACAGTCTTACAAACCGATGTATTTTTTTTCCATCATCGCATGTCTTAGATGGGTATAATGATGTATTTAATTTATATATATGACATTTATTACATAATTATCATTTTTTAGGTGATATATCATCTATTTTCTTACACTTAAATCCATTGAAAAATGAAAAAATCGTTCACAGAGGCATGGGGATTAACAACTCCATGAAACGAAGTGGTTCATATCTTAGGACTACATCACATGGATGATATGTATAAGTTCATTTTAATAGATAATATTATAAGTGTGATATATTAATAATTATATAATGTTAAAATGACAGTTACTTTATTTCTATCATGTTCATGGAAGAATAGAAATGCTACACATGCGTGCATAGGGCCTACTATGTCCATGATCAAAATGTAGTAAATTATTCATAAAAATAATTCATTGAAGGTTCTAAAATATTAATGAATGTATAAAAATTATTATTATTCATGGTTATTATTCTTGATTTTATGTAATAATGGCCCATTTTCCCATGGTCAATATACTATATGTATTTAGAATTTATGAGCCGAACTTTCTCAAAATACCCTATATAGACATAACCAATTAAGTTATTAAGAATGTCATTACAAAAAATAAAATAATAGTTTAATGATTTAGTAATAATCCTATAAAATTTTATTAAATAATTAAATAATTTATAAAAGATTATTATAGAATACATAAGGGGCCTAAACGGAATGTCTGGACTCGAGGTATGGGACTTCAGCTCAATTTATGTTATTTAAGGCATATATTAATTTCATGCAAAGGATTTATTTTATATAATGTATTCTATTATAGTTTTACATATTATATATAAAAATAATCATAATTCATGGTATTCATATATGAAATTAAAATTTTTTATCCTAAGGATTTTTCATGATTTTTAAAAATCAATAAGGTGTTTCATAATTTAATTTATATTCATGGGGTTATACATATACTCCATGGAATTTTCTATTCCATTACTTTGTGTGAACATATTTATAAATTATTTTATTCTTTATTAATAATACATATCATGGAATCAAATATGATTATATAATCACTTCCTGGATTAATTATCACTTCAAATGTTGTTGTCTTTTCAAGGGTATTCTTTATTTCAATATCATTTTATTTTGGTGTGATTCATGTCATTCACCATGATTTCCTCATAATATTCACATACAACATCATGAATGAATTTTTAAATATGACTTCATTAAATTAGTTTTATTTATATATCCTTATCACACACTTTATTATAAGTAATTTTCATTCAAAACTAACCATAATTTTAAAATATTAATGGTATAACCTCCTTTATTTTCAAGATTAGTTATTTTCATGGTTCCTTTGGTGAAATAATATTTTATTGTATTCATGGACCAGATATATTTAATTCACCATCGGTTATGAATATGGTTTACATGTTTAGACTCATATTCCTCCATTTTGATTAAAGATACGTTAATAAATTTGTTTTCATGTGGTACTAATATTGTATCTTCTTTTAGATTGTGATTCTCTATAATCCATATTAATGTTTTTGAAAATATTTTCTTGATTTATTATTTATAAACATAACTAATTTACTAAATTTGCCTTACATGTTCATTTTCCTTGTTTAAAATGTATTAAAGTATATAACTTAACATTTTTTACATTGGTCAGTTTTGAATATCATTTCCAATGTATAAAAATAATGGTTATTTTAAATCATTACAAAATGACTATAGTTTTACACAATCAAAACCATTAATTTATATTAATATTTATTTATATGTTTCCATGTGTATTTTTCAATAAAATATTTTCCCAATATTATGAAAAAATTATAAGAAATATTACCTAATAAAATTTTAAATTCCTTTGTTTTCAATTAGATATTATAAATGTTCCACTAATGGAATATTGTTCTATGTTGTCATACTTAAATGATTCATCTTACTTTATAGGTTTATGCATTATGAACACATCCATCTATTGCCTAGGTATGTATTGTGATGACTATTTTTAATAGATGTTCATGAAACCTATTTTTCACGAGTTGACCAGAAATAAAGGAATAATTGTTATTTTAATGGGTGTTTTGTTGAAATTTTAAATCATTAAAAAAAATTATTCATGAAAAGAACATGGAAAATCTTTATGATTATGGGGGGTCCATGTCCAACATATACAAATGGATGATTTTGCTTTAGCTTATTTAAATGGGTGAATGTGATACAATTTATGTGATGCGTGAGTCCAATATTTCCCTCCAATGCATTTGGTAATATTCCTTATCTTAATAGGAATAAAAGTGGGAGATAACTGGGTAGGATTCTAAAATGAATTCAACTAGTATCTAGTTATTTTTTATATGGGTTATGATGATAATGATATAAGATATTGAAATGCTTTCCCTATTAATGTTATGATTTTTAATTGATCATATTATCAATATTGACATCTCATGGATCGTGATTTTGATTTTTATTAATCATTTATTTTTTAATGGTTTAATCTATTTCAAATGATTAATGATATATGTTTTTATGGTTATGAATTATCTAATTTTATACTCATTCACATTTATTATGTCATCATACAATAATTACCATCTTAGGATCATTGATGAAATTAAAATTTTAATACTTTTTTTGACACCCATTGAGTATTTGGGAATATCCTTCTAATGTTCCCTTTTCCATTTTTTGGGTATAATTAATGTTTTTATTTTTTACCCTATAATTTATCAATATTTATAAAACATTCTTGGAGATGATTCATATTTTTATAAACCATTTATTCATGTATCTAGGTTTCTATGTAAGAGTTTTTCCTTGTTGTTTAAAAATAAAATCCTAAATTTTCCTTGTGTATTCCTGTGATATAACATTTCCTTTTGTTGTTTGAATCTAGATGGTCGAATTATGTGTTTTTTATGAGTGTCAGTTCAAGTAATTTAAAGATGATGTTTTCAGCATTAGATTCGAGAGTGTGGGACCTAGGCTTTCATATTTGGAAAACCATGTATATTCCCCAGCTGATTGTGTAATTAATGAAATTAAAGATATTGTCATTCACATGTTTATAGAATATTGTATAAAATATGGTGTCTCAACCATGTAACCTAAATTGATGTTAAATATTGGTTTCCACAAATTTGACACGTGATTTGGTAAACCATGTGGCCAAACATGCACATGAGATACATTAATCATAAAATTAGTATTTTAACCAGAAACCTGCCTGAAAAACCTCATTATACCTCATATAGTTTGGGTATTGGAACCATGAGACTCTTCTGGGTGATTCTATAGATTCCAATCAATTACATATGTGTTTAAATTTTATTTTGACATGTTGCATCTATGAATGGATGGTATATGTCTACCTATTTCATAATGTCAATGATATTCACAAATTCTCTCTAATGAAACCCTATAATGGTTTCCTCATACATGGATATAAAGTATAGATCAATATCTGATTTGTTTCCATTTATTAATAAATAAGATTGACTTATATTCTTTATTTTTTCCATCATTGGGTTTACTAAATATTTTTTTTTCATACAATGATTTTTATTTTAGAATATCCAATAATATCATAACCCCCATAATTTTATTATTCTTATCTTATATTAAAGAATCCATGATTGATTATTTTTAGATTGTGACTATGGATTTGCTCTATTAGGCATATTTTGTTTATTGGTTCTTCAAAATCAGACACAAGATCACCAGTGGTATGAAGTTATTAGAAAATTATTAATTATGTATATATATATATATATTATGTATGACTTTATTAAGATGAGGGTGTGTGTAACATGTAAGGAATCCATTTTATTACGTCATTATGATTTTTGTTTGTGTGGTAAAATTAGAACACTTTTTTTCCTATAGTGATTATATGTACCTTTGTATTTATGATATGGTGGATGACCATTATGATATGGTTGAGTTTTAAAATTACATATCAAAATTGTTCTAATTATATGGTCTCTATCCATATGGAGATTATTGTGTTATGGAATAATATATCCATTTTTTAAATATATAATGCATATTTATTGTGATTGGTTGACTCATGGATGTTTTTTGTAACCTCTTTATGATACTACTTTGGTTAAAAATAAATGATATTATTAAGATTATTTATTATATTTTTTTCAGACTTTCTGAATAATATAATATTAAAAAAATATATATATTCTATTGTAGGTAGGATCATGGTACATGAAATCCCGGTTAATGAACGATGACTCATCCAATTGCAAAGTTATTTATTTCTTTTCTATTCACTACACAAACAATTATATATATATATATTCTATATTAATGTTAAGTATTTGTTGATGTTTTACTACATGGTTTTTTACTTAAACCTAGTACATGCATATCGATTTGTGTTCATATTTCATTTACCTAGATCTATCAAAGTGAAAGGGTCACTCATCAGAAGTGAAAGAGGATGGGTATGGAAGACTGATCTGATTCTAGGACAAAAAAAGATCTTTTATTACTATTCCCCAATTTCATTTCTCTATTTTTATTATTATTGAACATTGATCGACTATATATAAGGAGATTTTTGACTTGATATTACTCATTTATGTCATATTATTAATCTTTGGGTATTGTTTTACATAATTATTTGTCTATGTTGATATCAATTTTTTTTAATTTAGTAATTTTTTTATTTCAATGTATTTGTAACTGTTCATCACTAATTAGAAAGGGTATAGTCTCCTCATGTTTTCTTCATGTCCTTTTCTAGTACAAAAAATACTCTTTCATATGGGGAGTTGGGCATGAGGTCATACATCACCACAACATGAAATTCGTGATTCACGTCATGGTGTTACAAACTATGTAAGAAATAATTTGATTTCACAATGTGATGAAGAGTATCATATCATAAAAATATTTATTTTTTATACCATATTTTTTGTATGGTCCATAAAAGGAATTGGAATCATACCTGAATTTATGTATAATGTAATCCCCATATATTGATAGACAATTTGAGAGGAAAATCATGATTTTTAGAGGATATTCTTAGATCTATTGTTCATGATTTTGGTGGATCATAGAATTACCATAATTATTTGGGATTGTTTTCATATATAAAATATTTCATTATTTGTTTTAGATGGCACCATTTTAGGGAATTTACAGTTTTCTATGTTTCTCATTTTTATATTGGCATGATATGGAGAAATAAAAATTGACCAGGATATGCTCGAGGAATAAAACACTTGAACATGTGAATTTAATATATAAGAGGATGATTACCACAAAAAGTATTTGGTATTCATATATCGATCAAAGGTGAAGACCCTTTAGGTTCATCATGGGTGAATGGGTGTAACACCCGAAACATTTAAGAGAAATATTTTGTTTTTATGTTACATAAATCATCAATGGAATCTTTCACTACACACAACACTAGCTTGGCTTACTTTACACGCAATCGCGACCTTCCTCGGTAGCTTGCATCGTATGCAATACCGAGTTTCACTAAACAACAATATGCTATTAAAATATTATTGAAACTAGTCGTTATAAATAGTAATACCCACTTTTTGAAATTTTGTAATTTTTATTTTTCAAAACGGACTTCATTTTTGGATTTGGAATATCAAAATTAGCCTAGGGTGAAAATTGGGTATTTTTCTGAAAACATTCAAATGTTGATGAATAGTGAAAACACTGGGTTACTATTTAAAAACCAAATTTTTATTTAAATAATTATTTATATAAATTTATTTTAGGTCAAAATTGATACATAATACCTATATAATTTTAATGTAATTCATTGGAGTCATTTTATAATAATTATAGATATATAAAAATTTTATTTATCTTTTGACCGTCTTTTAGCCACCTCCTAAGATAAATTGAAAATTTACATAAAACATAATTTTAGCACTTTTGTGAATGGAATTTAAAAATTCTGAGAGACACGGTTGATGTCAGTATGTAAATTGTGGTTCAATGAGTTGAAAATAATTTTTGGTGAATAGTAACTTTTTACATTTTTACCATGGTTAAAAGTAAATAGGGTAATTAAGGGTAAAATTGATATTATTATTACCCTAACACATTTCCTAATTCTATTGGATAAGTGTAATTCGACCAAAAGCAACATTATGAATGAAATATGACCATTTAGGACCACTTGGATTAGATTAGGACATTTAATATTAATTTATTTAAAGAAGGTTTAAAATAGTTAAAATCAAAGTTTAATAACTAAATCATTTTTAATATAGGGTTATAAATAAAATAAAATCGACTGTAAATATTCATTAGAAATTTAAAATGATTTCCTACATAATGGCTCTTTATTTGTAAATTTTATACTTGAAATAATTTAATTTATTTATGACACAATGATGATGCAGTAATTATCTTATTAATGAAATATTTATATAATTGATGTTATAAATACCCTAATAAATGTAATTTGAGACTTTTTATGAATTCCAATAATTTTATATCTTAATATGACATGTTAGTATTTATTTATGTAACTTTATTTGAATTAATAATTCTGTTATGAGTTTCAAAAAAATCAATTACAAAATAGTGTCAAAATTGACATAAAATAGTTTTTTAAAAAAATATTATATTATTAATTTTTATTTAATTCCTAAAAATCAAAGGTTCGTCCAAATGACTTAGATAAGGTTATATATGTTAATAATAAACAACTTGGGGTTCGTTTTGATTTTTATAGTATGTTTATTAACCTTATAGTGTAAGAGAACAAGAAGACACTATAAAAGTTAAATTATCTAACTTAATGTTAAATGTAAATGATAAGGTTCAAATCGATACATAAACTTGTATAAATTCTATTTTATGAGATTATTTCGACCCATAGCCACCTTAGCTTCTAAATTAATCAATTTGGAGCTATTAAAAACTGAATATGACTTTATAATAAAATAATATTTTTAGTTTTTCCAAAGGTGCCCCTCTCCCCCCTAATAAAAGGGAACCTCCTCCCTCTCTTCCTCACACAACATTGAGCCTTCTTGATCGGCCAAAACCTGAAAAATTCTCTTCTCCACTTCCATAGAAACATCTTAGATGTCCTGGTCTTCTTCAAATTCCAATTCTAGAGCCCTACAAGGAGGTCTCAAAGAGGCGCTTCAAATAAGTGGTAATGTTTGTTACCAATTATTTCAACTTTATTTCTTCATCCACTTCTTCCTATTTAGTTGTTTCATTATGAAGTAATACCATAAGTATCACTAATATACTGATATTTCATTATAATTATGAAACAAACGTATTTCACCATCTATCTATCCTACAGAAAATGAAATCAACGTGTGTGCGTACGTACACAATACTGTCTCCACGCCGTGGTGTAATCTATTTTCCACCACCAAAATACTTGGATGGGAATAATGGTGAAACTAAATAACTATATTTGATTATTTTAAAGTGTTATTTATTCTGAAATAGTATACATACACTCCAATACAATTCCACGATCATTGGAACGATATCATCGCTCGTGCGTACGTACGGAATACCGTCTCCACGATGTGATGCGACTCGTTCTACATGATCTTCATTGCATAATGATTATATAAATGAATTTAATTAATTAATATGATATATATTACACTAATATCATTCTGTAAATGAGGTATCTACAACATAAAGATAATTATAATAATTTATTCGACAAAACACGCATAAGAACAAAAAGCAATAAACACCCGAATAACAAGTAACAATGAAATATTACTAATAAGAAGCTAATAATATGACCATATATGATATCATAAAAATAATTATGATTCTAGAATAAGTCAATAACATTATGTAAATCATTATACAGGAGGTTCAGACACTTATGAAGAAAATTGGACCTATGGTAAGGGAAAATATCACAATCTCATTTTTATGTGAGATTATTTATACTTTGGTATTTACTGGTGTGTATTTTATCATCCAAATCCATGTTTCCTCAATATGTAATATTATTTCAATCCACCTACTATTTTTAAAATCCAATTTTACCCTTCGGTGAGTTTTTTAGTAAAAGATATGAAAGGAATCTTTTCTCATTTTTCGTACGAGGTACTTTTTGACTTTTCCGACAAATGTACGAGAAGAATGTTTTTTTAACTTATATGGAATGAATTTATTATTAAGGAATTATTTCCAAGAAGCTTCCTTAACAAGTTTACAAGTTTATTTTAAATCAAATTCTTTTAGTTTAAAATAATATGACATGTTAAGAGAGGAAAAATGTTTTTTAAGTCGAAAGGATATTTTCGTCAATAATGTAGTTCAAGTGTTATATCAAAATTATTTTCCATATAAGAGAATATAGGTTTATGTTTCTATCCATATTATTACATTGATTTTATTATGTTGTGATGTAATAATTTTTATGAATTCCTTTATCTTATATGATTTGTTTTATGATGTCACGATGTTTAAGAACCCCATTTTATTACACGGGTTATGCAATGATGTATGTTTTTTGATTTTGTGGAACACATAATAATGGTATCATTATGAGATGGGTGGGACCTATACCTCCCTACAATTCATTGGGTAAAGATTTATATCTCATGAGATAGACATGGATGGAATGGCAGGTTAAACTGGTTCAGTGAAACATGACTGAAATGAGTAGTGAACTCGGTTCAGAAATGGTCTTTGTCCGCTAAGATAGTCTTGGAAATGAGTCTTGGCTAATAAGAAATGATTATCTACGATTATGTGTGCATGCCACAAAGTTTCATGTTTTATGTTATGATTATTGGGATTACATTTCACTACTATCATTTATCCCATGTTATGAAATTATGATCTCTTTTGTAGGTTAAGATTTCCAAAATATTATGTTCTTACGAATATGATGTGATTGATATTTCTTTTGTTTACCCTTAATGAGATTTTGAGATCACCCTTTTGTATGTTTTCATTTCCCAGGTCAGGAAGAAGGTTATTAAGTAGGATATTCCAAAAAGGGACTCTAGATATGACGAAATAAATGGGAAACTATGTAGATGATTTATGAACTAGTTTTTTATGTTTCCCAGTTTCTAAAGACACTATACCTATACGGTCCTTTCATGGTCTTGTTATATGTTGTAATAAGTGTACATCAATTTTTAAGTACTAACAATGTATGTAAATTATGGGTCGTTATAGTTGGTATCAGAGGAAAGGTATAGTCAACCTTTGGAATCTAGGAAGTGTAAGCATTAGTAAGAACCCTAAGGATATATCTAAGCATAGAACACAATCTTAGTGTTATAGATAAGGCCATGAACAACATATGATAAGACCATAAGTGTGAAATTTTATTCTTGATTGTGTGGTTTTCCTATTATAATTAGTGTAGCTCACACTATTCTTATTGGTTTTAGTCAATGGATGGAACTCGAAGGAACTGTGTTAATGAGGAATGCGACGGGATATGCAATGATTGTCCCCCTGAGCAACCAAACGTTATGGGAGTTGGAATGATATTTTTTGTAGCCATGATCACACAACTTTCTCAAGCTATAAATCATATAGGACGTCCAAATGAGCAAAGGAAGAAGAAACATTCTGTTGAATCCTTCATGACGCAGCATCCACCTTCATTCAGTGGGTCTACTGATCCATTAGTGGATTAACAATGGAACAATACTACAGAAAAGGTATCTTCAGTTCATTAATGTTATGAACATGATAAAGTCATATTAGTAGTATATCGTTTGGAAGGTGATGCTGATCAATGGTGGAATGTTTTTAAGAATACGAAGCAAGGGGATGAAATTGAGTCCATGGAATGGGACAAGTTGAAGAACTTATTTTTTAATAAGTAATTCCCTCGTATTCTTCGAACAAAGATGGAGAAGGAGTTTCTTTAACTAAATAAAAAGGATTGTGAATCTGTTGGTACCTACGAAGCAAATTTACAAGAATCGCAAGGTATGCTTCTTGTATTATTATCCAACCTGAGAATAAGATCAATCGATTCTTTAGTGGCTTAAAACCATGTCTTCGAAGGGCATTAGCCATAAGGGACTTCAATAGCTATAAGGAAATCGTTCGATGTTCTCTCAAAGTTGAGATGGAGATTGGAGTAACCCATCAGTCATATGGGTTTGATAAGAAGAGGAAAATGGAATTCAAAGGAAAATCTAAAGAGCACACAGAAAAGAAGATGAGTTTTCCCTTATGATCAAAGTGTGGAAAGAAACATGGAGGGAGTTGTCTTAGAGGGACAAGTAAATGTTTGAAATGTGAGAAGAAAGGTCATCAGGCATTTGAATGCTCCAATGATGGGAAGAAGATGTCTAGTGATGCAGACAAAGAAAAGGCTAGACAGAGTGCACCTCCTACACTTCAATGTTACAAGTGCAAGGAAATGAAGAATTATACCAATCAATGCACTAATCAAAGGGTTGTTGATGATGATCGACGTCAACAAACTCTTAAGGCTAAAGACAAAGGAATGTCACATGCAATTTCTATCCACGATGTGGAGTACGATAACGAAGTGGTGAAAGGTACACTTACCATCCACTCTAAAGTAGGAAATGATTTATTTGATTTTGGATCCACCAACTCTTTTATTTCTGATGAAATTTATAAGGGTATCACTTTATTACCTCAAAAATTAGATGTTGAGTTAGCTGTGACAACCCCTAATGGCACAAAAGTCCCACTAAAAGTTTATAATTCTTCTCCGATTGAAGTTTGTGGGAAAGTGCTTCCAGCAAATCTTGTGATCCTTCCTATAGTGGAATTTGATGTGATTCTAGCATGGATTGGCTTTCTATATATGGATATGATATCAATTTCCAAAGAAGGGAAGTCAAATTTCATATTCCAGATCAATCTATGATCATCTATGAATGCAAGGATGAACATAACCTTCTAGTGGAAATTTCGTTCATCTTATGGGTCTTGATTCCACTAAATGATGGTTATTTTATCAAATGGGTGGAGATAAACTCACGATTAAGAATATTCCCATTGTACAGGAGTTTGATAAATTCTTTCTAGAGGAATTGCCTGGTCTTCCACCAAATCGTGAAGTCAAGTTTTCAATAGAACTCGTACCGGGTGCTTTGCGTATTTCAAAGACACCTTATAGAATGGCCCCAATTGAGTTGCCGGAATTGAAGAAGAAAATCCGAGATAATCTTGATAAGGGATTCATATGCCCTAGTGCGACACCTTGGGGAGAACTAGTTCTGTTTCTTAAGAAGAAAGATGGATTAATGATACTCTGCATTGATTATCGAGAACTTAACAAGATCACTATCAAGAACAAATATCCTCTCCCACGCATTGATGACTTATTTGACCAACTACACGGAGCTCAATACTTTTCCAAGATTGATCTTTATTCTGGGTATCATCAATTAAGGGTTTAAAGGGAGGATATACCAAAGACGGCTTTTTGTACAAGGTATGGACACTATGAAATTATAGTGATGCCATTTGGTCTTACTAATGCCCCTGCTATCTTCCTGAATCTAATGAATAGAGTTTTTATAGACTATCTTGATCAGTTTGTGGTAGTCTTTATAGACGATATTATTGTCTATTAAAAGAGTAAGGAAGAACATGAAGATCACCTGAGAATTGTATTAAAGACCTTAAGAAAGGATAAGCTCTATGAAAAATTTACCAAGTGTGAAATTTGGCATCAAAAAGTTTCATTTTTGGGTCACATAATCTCAAAAGAGGGGATATCTGTGGATCCAGCAAAAACAGAGGTTATCGAATGATAAACGAGGCCATCAACAGTAACTGAGATCTAAAGTTTTCTTGGTTTTCCTAGATATTGTCAACGTTTTGTGAAAGATTTTTCACGATTATCTAATCCACTCACCAGGTTGACTCGAAAAGGAGTTAAGTTCGTGTGGACGGAGGAATGTAAAGAAAATATCAAGGAGTGGAAAAGAAGGTTATCCAGTGCACCAGTACTCACACTTCCTTATAGTGGAGAAAGTTTTGGGATCTACAGTGATGCATCCAAGAAGGGGTTGGGGTGTTTTCTTATAAAAAATGATATGGTGATAGATTATGCCTCACGACAGTTGAAAATCCATGAGCAAAATTACCCAACTCATGATTTGGAGTTAGCTGTGGTAATCATTGCATTAAAGATTTGGATGAATTATCTTTATGGAGAAAGGTGTGATATTTATACTGATCATAAAAGTGTAAAGTATATTTTCACACAAAAGGAGCTGAATATGCGACAAAGATGAAGGTTGGATCTAATTAAGGATTAAGACTGCTCAATTCATTACCACCTTGGGAAAGCAAACAAGGTGGAAGATTCATTAAGTCAACAAGAGCATGCTAGCTTATCCATGATGAGAATCACAAAAGATCCAATATTTATGGATTTACAATGGATGGATCTTGGAATTATAATGAATGGGGAAAATACTATCTTTCTAAAATGAATGTTTAACTATCTATAGAGGTTAATATTAAAGAGGCACATAAAGAAGATGTCGAGTTACAAAAGGAGGTGAGAAATTTTCCTGAATTCAACCTTGATTGTGATGGGATAATAAAGTACAGGCATTGGGTTGGTGTTCCTCCCATCCCCGAATTAAAGAAGGAGCTGCTGGATGAGGCGCATAGTTCTTCATTTTCTATTCATCCTGGAGGCACGAAGATGTATAGGGACCTGAAAGAGTACTTCTGGTGGGAAGGCATGAAAATATATGTTGCTGAATATGTCTCTCGAAGCTTGGTTTGTCATCAAGTTAATGATAAGAGACATAAGTCTAAGTGGATGTTACAAACATTACCCATACCTAAATGGAAATGGGAAAACATCAATATGGACTTTGTCACTGGTCTTCCTAAAACATACGAAGGCAATAATGCTATTTGGGTCATAGTTGATCATATTACAAAGTCTGCACAAGTCATTGCTATTAGGGAGGATTTCTCTCTAGATCAGCTTTCCAGGATATATGTAAAGGAAGTGGTAAGATTTCATGGAGTACCAATTTATATTATATCTGATCAGTATCCGAGGTTTACCTCAAAGTTCTCGCAAAGTCTTCAGCAAACTCTGGATACAGAGTTGAGTTTCAGCACTTCTTATCATCCTCAGATAGACGGTCAGTCTGAGAGGACAATTCAAAATCTAGAAGATATGTTGAGAGATTGCTCTATAGATTTCAAAGGTGGTTGGGATCAACACCTACCTTTGGTGGAATTTTCTTATAATAATAGAATTCACTCCAGTATTCAGATGGCTCGTTATGAAGCTCTCTATGGAATGAAATACAAGACTCCAACTTGTTGGGATGAAGTTGGGGAAAGAAAGCTATTAGGACCTGATCTTGTGGATGAGATGGAAGAAAAGGTCCGATCTATTGAACAACACATAAGAGAAGATCACAGTTGACAAAAACGTTACGCCGACATCCAAATAAAAGACCTATAGTTTGAAGTGGGTGATATAGTGTTCTTACGAATATCTCCTTGGAAGAGAGTAATGATATTTGGAAAGAAGGCAAAGCTGAGCCCTAGGTATATCGGTCCTTTTGAAATTCTGGATCATGTTGGGAAGGTATCTTACTGATTAGCACTTCCACTGAATCTATCTCAATTTCACGATGTGTTCCATGTATCTCTCCTGAGAAAGTACATACCTGATCCTTCACATGTACTCAGCTCAGAAGTTGTACCGCTGGATAAAAATATTTCTTATAAAGAACAACCAATAGAGATTCTGGATCATAGCGAAAAAGTCCTACAGAACAAGACCACTCACTTGGTGAAAGTTTTATGGAGGAACCACCAATTATAAGAAGATACATGGGAGCTTGAGGATATGATGAGGGATAGGTAACCTAATCTGTTTGTTACAAAGTGACGAATTTCGAGGGAGAAATTCATTTTAAGGGGGGGGGGGGGGGGTAGAATGTGACAACTGATACTTTTATGAGAAATATTTTGTTTTTATGTTATATAAATCACAAAATGAATCTTTCACTACACACAACACTAGCTTGGCTTGCTTTACACTCAATCAAGACCTTCCTCTATAGCTTGTGTCGTACGCAATACCGAGTTTCACTAAAAACGATATGATTTTAAAATATTATTAAAACTAGCCATTTTAAATAGTAATACCCACTTTTTGAAATTTTGAAATGTTTATATTTCAAAACGGACTTCATTTTTCAATTCGGAATATCGAAATTATCCTAGGGTGAAATTTTGGTATTTTTTTGAAAACATTAAAATTTTGATGAATAGTGAAAATATTGGGTTACTATTTAAAAACTGACATGCTATTTAAATAATTTTTTATTTAAATTTATTTTAGGTAAAAATTGATACATAATACTTATATAAGTCTAATGTAATTCATTGGAGTCATTTAATAATAATTTTAGATATATAAAAATTTTATTGAACTTTTGTCCGTCTTTTACCAACATCCTAGGAGAATTTTCAAATTTACATAGAACATAATTTTACCGCATTTGTGAATGGAATTTAAAAAATCCAAGATACATGGTTGATGTCAACAAGTAAAATGTGGTTCAAGGAGATGAAAATAATTTCAGGTGAATAGTAACTTTTTACTTTTTTTTTCCACGGTTAAAAGTAAATAGGGTAATTAAGGGTAAAAATGCTATTATTATTACCCTAACACATGTCCTAATTCTATTGGATAAGTTTTATTCAACCAAAAACAACTTTATTAATGAAATAAGACCATTTAGGTCAACATGGATTAGATTAGGACATTTAATATTAATTTATTTAAAGAAGAGTTACAATAGTTAAAATCAAAGTTTAATAACTAAATCATTTATAATATCTGGTTATACATAATCTAAATTCGACCGTAAATATTCATTATAAAGATAATATGTTTTCCTACATAATATTTTTTTATTTTTAATTTTTAGACATTAAATAATTTAATTTCCTTATGACACAATGATGATGCAGTAATTATCTTATGAATGAAATATGGACATAATTGATGTTATAAATACCTAAATAAATGTTATTTGAGACCTCTTATGAATTTAAATTATTTTCTATGTTACTATTACATGTTAGTATTGATTTAATTAATTTTTTTTGAAATAATCATTCTGTTATGATTTTCACAAAAATCAATTACCAAATAGTGTTAAAATTGAAATAAAATAGTCTTTAAAACAAATATTATATTATTAATTTTTAGTTTATTCCTAAAAATCTATGGTTCGGCCAAATGACTTAGATAAGGTTATATTTATTAATAATAAACAACTTGGGGTTCTTTTGGCTTGTTATAGTATGTTTATTAACCTTATAGTGAAAGAAAACAAGAAGACACGGTAAAAGTTAAATTATCTAACTTAAAGTTAAATCTAAATGATAAGGTTAAAATAGATACCTAAACTTGTCCAAAATCTATTGGATGAGAGTATTTGGACCAATCGCCACCTTATCTTCCCAATAAATCAATTTGGAGATATTAAAAACCGAATATGATTTTATAATAAAATAATAGTTTTTGTTTTTCCAAAGGTGCCCCTCTCCTCCCTTATAAAAGGGCACCTCCTCCCTCTCTTCCTCACACCACATTGAGCCTTCATGATCGGCCAAACGTGGCCAAATTCTCTTCTCCACTTCCCTAGAAACATTCTAGAGGTCCTGATATTTTTCAAAGACCAATTTTAGTGCCTTAAAAGGAGGTCTAAAAGAGGCGCTTCAAAGAAGAGGTAATGTCCGTTACCGATTCTTTCAACTTTATTTCTTCTTCCACTTCTTCTTTAGTAGTTTCATTATGAAGTAATAACATAAGTATCACTCATATACTGATATGGTATTATAATTATGAAACAAAAGTACTTCACCATCTATCCATCCTACGGAAAATGAAATCACCGCACATGCGTACGTACGGAATACCCTCTCCACGCCGTGGTGTAATCTATTTTCCACCACCACCTTACTTGGATGGGTATAATGGTGAAAATAAATAACTATATATGATTATTGTAAAGTTTTATTGATTTTAAAATAGTATACATACACTCTTATACAATTCAATGATCATGGGAATTATATCATCGCTCGTGCATACGTACGGAATACCGTCTCCACGATGTGATACGACTCATTCTACATGATCTTCATTGCATAATGATAATATAAATGAATTTAATGAAATAATATGATATATATTAAACTAATTTAATTCTATATATGAGGTATCTATAACCTAAAATGAAGAATAAGTATTTCTTTGACAAAATATGCATAAGAACAAAAAAGAAATAAACACCCAAATAACAAGTAACAACGAAATATAACTAATAAGAATCTAAGAATATGACCATATATGATATCATAAAAAAAGTATGATTCTGGAATAAGTCAATAAAATTATTTAAATCACTATACAGGAGGTTCAGACACTTACGAATCAAATTGGACATAAGGTAAGGGAAAATATCACAATCTCATTTTTATCTAAGATTGTTTATACTTTGGTATTTACTGGGGTGTATATTATCATCCACATCCATGTTTCCTCAATATGTAATATTATTTCCATCCACCTAATATTTTCTAAATCCAATTTTACCCTTCGGTGATTTTTTAGTAAAATATATGAAAGGATTCTTTTGTCAATTTTCGTACGAGGTACGTTTTGACTTTTCCGAAAAAAAGTACAAGAATAATTTTTTTTATAACTTATACGTCATGAATGGATTTTTAAAACATTATTTCCAAGAAGATTCATTTACAAGTTTTCAATATTATTTTTAATTTACTTATTTTAGTTTAAAATATTATGACATGTTAAGAAAGGAAAAATGTTTTTTAAGTAGAAATGATATTTTCCTCAAGAATGGAGTTCAAGTGTTTTATCAAAATTATTTTCCATCTAAGAGAATATAGGGTTCTATTTATATCCCTATTATTACATTGATTTTATTATGTTGTGATGGAATTATTTTTATGAATTCCTTTATCTTATATGAATTGTTTTATGATGTCATGATGTTTATGAATCCCATTTTATTACATGGGTTATGCAATGATGTGTGATTTTTGATTTTGTGGAACACATAAGAATGGAATCATTATGATAAGGGTGGGACCTATATCTCCCTCCAATTCATTGGGTAAACATTTATATCTCATGATATAGACATGGCTGGAACGGCACGTTAAACCGGTTAAGTGATACAGGACTGAAACGAGGAGTGAACTCGGTTCAGAAATGGACTTTGTCCGCTAAGACAGTCTTGGAAATGAGTCTTGACTAATAAGAAATGATTCTATATGATTATTTGTGTATGGAACAAAGTTTCTTGTTTTAATTTATGATTATTGGGATTACATTTCACTACTATGATTTATCCCATGTTATGAAATTATGATCTCTTTTGCAGGTTACGATTTCCAAAATATTATGTTCTTATGAATATGATGCGATTGATATTTCTTTTGTTTACCCTTACTGAGCATTTGAGCTCACCATTTTGTATGTTTTATTTCATCGGGCCAGGAAGAAGGTTATTAAGTAGGATAAGCCAAAAAGGGACTCTAGATATGATGAAATAAATGGGATACCACGTAGATTATTTATGAACCTGTTGTTTATGTGTCCCAGTTTCTAAAGACACTATACCTATACGGTCCTTTCATGGTTTTGTTATATGTTGTAATAAGTGTACTTAAATTTTGAAGTATCAACAATGTATGTGAAGTATCATTCATTATAATGGGTATTCTTGAAAGTTTTAATTCTATTAGAAAAGTGGAGGATGTGTAACTAGGGAATGTTAGGACCATGAATCATGGTAATTTTTATGATTGTAGAAAAATTAGAATGGTTTATTATAGGGTAATACATTATCAAATTCATTTTGAAGATGTGAGGTGTTCTATATATCATATATTGAAATTTTTGGTCCAGATACTATGCCCGATATTGACTGAAATAATTTAGAGTCAGGCAGTGATTCTTTATATGTGGAATATCTATTTTAAATTATTGATTAGTGTATAATTATTCTGTGATGGAAGAGGCTACCTCTTGATCTGAAATGTTCTGAGGCCCACTATAGAAGCCGTTGGGTTGTGGATTTTAATTTTTCGTGTTGGTGGATTGATTGTTCCTGTCGATTCCAACATTCTGAGCCCTAGAGAGGTCCGAGGATTTCAATTAAATTGTAAGGATCACAAAATTAACATGAAACCGTTCCTGTTTCAAATATGAAGTTGTGACCGACTACAACTAGTCGATGTAATAGTTTCTTGAAAGATCCAAATTAGGAACCCCCTAGATCATCCACACATGCTTCAAAAACCTGTGGGAGCATCAATCATCGAATTTCGGGTGATAGTGTGGAGATCTAACTACAATGTCAATGTCCCAACGATCACCGCATTGAGATCCCTTTAATGCTGAAGAGAGATCTTGATCGAAGATTCTGAGATAAAGAGATTTTCCCTCTAGAGAGATTGTGGAGAGAGACGCTCTATATTTTTCTCCATGGAATGAATAAATAGTTAATTGCACCCCACAAGAGAGATCTTCCTTTTATATTTATAGGGGCATTGAGAAATGCCCGGTTGGGTTCCCCATCCCCCTTTTATTCCAATGCCCGCTAAATAAATAATTTTGATGATCTAAAATGTGTCAATATTATTTATTATATTATCACATAATTGTAATATATAAATAATATATTACATGATAAAATTTTATCCATTTAACTAGACTCACTATCCCAATTTATAACAAACAAACATTGTATATTAAAATAATAATCGTTCAATTCATATTTTCTAATATTTACTAATCATGTAAATAAATTAAATAAATTCAATCCCAAATATTGATAACTTGAATATCAATCAATTTATTTAACTCTTATGGTTTTCGATTACTTGGACAAAACTCAGACCAGTTGGAGGGCCACACCCTATCCATATACATATTCAACTGAATAGGGTGTATTATTGAATACACTATTGTGTGTGACCCTCAATGCCTTTATATCGATAGCAGTGAATAAAATTCACAGACCTTGATTAGAGTCTAGCAACCCATTATGGACCTTAAATAGATAAGTAAATTCATATCAATGACATTCAACCTAATAGCACTGATTATGTTCTATAATATCTTAGTCATTAAATATCTCATAAAGCAGGACAACCACATATGTCATCATCCGTTTTTAGATTAATTATTTTTTGATCTTAATGTAAGGATTTACCTTTGTACTGCTTTGGGAAAAGACTTTTGAAGGCAACACCATCCCGATCAACCAGGGCTCATATATACAACTTCCTAAAAATGGAAGCAATAAATCATTTCTTAGCCATTCAAACAGTTTCAAATGACCAACGAAACCCCCAACAAATGCTTTCACACCATGATTTAAATACCACGGTATTTTCCTTTCATCAAAGTACGCAATGAAATGGTATACACTAGTAATGGTCTCAAGTTAGGAGACCAATACACTTGTCTGTATAAAGGAAGACCAATGGCCCCCAAAAAATGTGTTGTTCTTATTGGAAAGTGTGTCCTCATGATCTCACTACTAGAGATCACCATGTGTAAAAATCATGAGAATTAGTCTCAATTCTTATTATCACCCAGCACTTGATAGTCAGACATCTACTAGGTCCAGTCAGTAAGGTGTATCTAGACTATAGAACATATATTTATGATAAATGTCATAGAATCTCAAGGTTATAATTATAGACTGGGATCTTTTATAACCTCTTGAAATGACAATTAACCTTTGGAAATTACCATTATAATAGTGGACGTAGAAAGGTCTACATTATAATGTTAAGATGACATCATGTACAATTATGTGTACACATGATATGGTAATCAAAAGTATTGAATAGTTGGGTCTAGGTAACCAACTATTTCAACACTCCCACATGCACTAGAGACAACTTTCTAACCAAAAATGTAAGCTTCTCACATGAAAAAATCATGCTTTATCTAAGTAGTTGCTTTAACAACTGGTCCTGTCATGTTTTCACCATATGACATATCTTCTATATGCAACCCCATATACTTGAGTAAAACTTCTCCAGATAAGGTATCCCCTAGTATATCACTTTTTCCATTGTCATAACTTCAGAATGTGGCTACTAACAATATCATAATTTAAATTATGATAATACTTTTCTCACTAGGTGTGATTCCATGAAATGGAAAAATTCATTGCATTTAACTACATCTTAGCTCCCTTAAATGCTGCAATGTATTATGTATTTGTAGGTATGGCTACCACTAGATTTTATGAGCTTGACTCACTCATCACCTTTTCCTAACTAATATACTAGATCAAATTTATCTAAACATTACTATTTTGTGACCCATAGAAACTAATATAACATAATCTCCATATACCATGCACCTATCATTTATACTTTTCAAAGTACAAGATAATAGTTTTGACGACATCACTTGCAGTGCTCCTGGATATAATTTATATTTTCCTACTATAATTTATATCCTAGAAATATCAATTATTGTAAATATTATGGAATTTGTGTTATTGATCCATCACTAAAGCGTATGGAACTCAATTCACAATATTAATCTCTTCCCATGTTTCGAACAGGTCATCCTTGAGAGATTAAGCCATGTGACATTGGAAACAATTTTGAACATAAATTGTTCTAACTAGTTATTTTAAATAAAATTTCACTATATGTACAATTGACTAGGTCCTAGAAACCAAAATATCTAATCTAGTAGACCCTATTCCCCAGAACATAGGCTGCTAATTTATGTCAATCATTGATGTATTACTTATAACCTGATCATATATAACTGTAAGATCATGTTCGTTTTTCCATATTTTGATGAACATATATCTCTTGAAAAAATTTGGAGCTCCCACTATCCTTTGGTATACACAAAGCATAGATTTATTTATAATTAATTCACGAATATCTAGTTGAATACATTAATGATGAACCAGATTTTAGTAACTTGCAACCATTATTTCCATTCGATGGTTTCATCATCCCTTTTTGGTTGCATCTTATAGACACCTTCCATGAAAGTTGATCTTCACATCCCATAACAAATTTAATGATCAAAGAAGTTATCTATGACAAGTAAAATTCTATTGAATTTAGGCATACTGTATTGGTGAAACCAATAAAGACTTATTGGTACCATGCTTATACCATCCATGAATCATGCTATATGAATACCCACCAAAGTGTTTTATTTATAATCCCCTTTGCAATTTCATACATGGAATCCATTATTAAATTTTTATTGATCTTGTATGTCTTAGCTAATTTCCTTATACTTCTTACTTGTAGGATTTATTATTCTTAAGAAATAATTTATCCCCAACCATAGTAAATTTAAAACCACCACCATGGTCTAATCCTTCCTACGATTAATGTGTCTCTAGAATGTGGATTTTCCATATGAACTTGTAAAACTAGTTCTTATGTCAACCATTTGTGCATCAAGAGCATTGACTATGTCCAAGAAAATTTTTCTCCCACTATCTCTAATAGAGATGTGAACCCTAATATAGAAATTTAGTCTAATGCATGACTTTAAATTTTCTATCTTATTTATTTATGTAATATCCAAATAAACTTTTAGGATATATAATTTAGATGCACCATGTGTTTAGCTTGATGCATGTTTGTTTATCTTAAAAAACTCTTTGCATCCCAACACATGATCTCTGACATAATGGATTTTCATCACAATGTGACTCGTATGATATCCATTTTTCATTTTATTTGGAATTTTTTATGGGTTTATGCCATTATTTGAAATTATATCATGAAATATAATGGATGTTTCTGCAATTTACAACATTGATACAACATACATCTTATCTTTGATGTATAAAATTTTCATTTCAGCATTTATCCAGAAAAAATTTTGTTGATCAAGGTAAACATGTTAGACCTCATCATCTATCCTCCTTATGAACATCAATATCGTGATGTAGGTAAGGTAACATGTGTTTAGGAATTACTCAATGCTACATTATCATGATCGATGAATTCATGATCAAGACATTCTTTGGCATGAAATTCTAAACAAACTCAAGTATTCTGACCATTCTTATAATTCAATATTACATTCCGTAAAAACATAATTAAATCTTATAATGTATCTTTACCTCTAGCTTTTATTGGAATAGTTTACACTCTCTTGTTGAACTAACCCCGAAATCCTTTTATAAATCCTTAATTATTAAAGGTTTATTTGTCTAAACTAACAATGTCAATAATAACAATGATGTTTAGCAGTGCTGATCCTCAATACGAAACTATGTATATTCTTGATGTTCACTTTTAGTTTTACTTTACAAATAATCTTCTTGCACAACTGGAAAGGTCCTATATTTTATTTTCATCATGTATTGCCTTTGATTCATGTATTTATGAATTATTTGTGGAGTATGTTACCAGAAACAATATTCATTCCAAAAAAATGGAATAATGTCTCATTATTCCCATATTGTCAAATGAGATAAATGTTTGGGTTATAATCAATAACCCATTCAATTTGAATCAATCACTTGGCAATTTGAAGTTATGTGTTTCTCACCACAGACCTAGGAATCACCCACTCTCTAATTCTTGGAGAATACACTTTACTTCTAGAAATATTTATTTACAAACATGGTAAATATATTTAAATTCATATATGTGAAAATAAAATTGTATTTTAATACCCAATAAGTATGTGAGAAAACAATACTTTTATTTGATGAATATTAACAAAACGAGAAATGGTTAAATCCTCTTAGTATTTCAGTCCATTTCATTTTTAAACATCCATAAATTTATTTCTAATATGTGATGCCAATATCCTATTATTAAATAACCAACCTATTTTTATTGAATGACATGAAAAAGGTTCCTTTGGTGTAACATTCCATTGGCGTTTTTGCCTTCTCATTCAATATATTCTCTATAAGAACAACAATATTGTACTACTTTTAATATTCTTATTACTTGGGGAATATTTCATTAATGGTAATGAACTTCTAACATCTTTATCATTTGTTTATATCCTTAAATGAAACATGAGTATTTGGTTGTATAAGGTATAATAATGTGATGACATGAAATATTGTGAACTGTCTTTCACATTACAAAAACCAAGTGTAATCATCGCATTCAAATATTTCTTCTCTTTATCCTTTGAATATTCTTAGAGATGAGACTTCATGTAACAACATGCATGAAATAATGTAGATACTAAAACTTACATCAAGAAATTTATGATATCATTATAATAGAATCATCATATACTCGATTCATGCGTCTCCTGTATGTATTTTTACACCCTCTCTTACTGAGGTGGCTTAACAGGTTAGGACACAAGCTTCATGAATTTTCATTATAGTATGAATGTGTGAAAGTACCTATAATACAATTTGGAAATTTGTTCTTAGCTTAGACATTAACATAGTACAATATTTATCAAAGTTTTATTGTTGTGATACTTTCCATTCTCTACAAAGGAATTTTAGAAGATGAGTACTTTTATTTTGATTACCATATGTGACATTCGTGATTGATTTAATCCTTAAATATATCCCAATAATTTTTCGAATTCTAGGAACCCTTTGTACTAGAATAAGAATACTCTTGAGTATTATAGTGGAGAAAATCCCTGAAACCCCCTCATAGTCACAAGCTATGGCTACGCCACTACTTGGAGGTTCCATGCTATGCCTTTGGCGGGCCAACTGCATTTACTTGCTATTCCTTGATCTATTGAAGGATGTCCCAGCTTCAAAATTCATTACTCATTTACGTAGCGCTATCCTATAAAGTTGAAACAATATAGATAGGGATATTTCATTACTGTATTTTTAGATTATTCAACCAATCATCCTAATATGAACTCCTTGATAGTAAGAGGCACCCTCATCTATGGAATGAAAGGCACTTCGATCACCCGGTTTTGTTCAAAATTTAATGATGTAAGTATGTTTTGAAATTATATTTTCCTTGATTTTTTTTTTGGTTTCTCTCGA
Organism: Viscum album; assembly: GCA_963277665.1. Lineage (NCBI taxonomy): Eukaryota > Viridiplantae > Streptophyta > Magnoliopsida > Santalales > Viscaceae > Viscum > Viscum album. The sequence continues at coordinate 1,202,107,009 of OY728163.1, read as the reverse complement.
TGAATATGATCCATTTCTACTAAACATGTTCATCCATTTTGTCCAGATCACAACTGTACTTTAATGGAAAATCATATGCCGATTCTTTATGAATTTTATTATCTATTATTTTATTTATTTTTCCACAGTTCTTACATGTATAAAAAAATAAATAAGTACACACCGTTATACTACTACCCAATTGGTCTTGAGAATCTCAATGACATAAGTGCATCGTACCAGAGTCAAATCTTGACTGTTAATGCAGCTTGTCCCAATCTTTTATGTTCTTTTCACTTCTAGATTATAACCATTCCTCAATGAGTTCCACATCACATCATGGAGTAATGCCTCATCTTTGAGGGATCCTCGTGTCGTGTTGGGGAACCACCTTGTCACACATCGTCTTCGTCCGAGGAACAAAATTACCCACACACAGGTGATGGGGACTCATGTATAAATGTACCTCATATAAATATTGGGAACACAAGCCCTTATAAATTTTACCTAAATAATAAAGACGATGTTCAAACCGTCCATTTAACTAATTACAATCATTGCACAATGCTAAAATAATAAATTAAATTAAGGGAAACATTCATGGTTAGATGTCCAAGACCAGTGGACGATTATAATGCATGATAAAATACAAATGCACTAAATAAGTACGAGGGTTAAATAATTAAATTAAATGAATTAATAAAATCATATAATTTAATTATTCATGTGTCCATTAGTTAATTCAATTTTAATATAAGAAATAAATAAATTAACATAATTCAATTTAATAACAAAATTGAATAAATTTCTTCCGGTTGTAAAAAGTTATTTATTTCCCACAACAGTTAATATATTAATTAGTTTAATTAAATTAATAAATATATTAATTGAAATATGACTCGAGTCTCGAAACCCCACTCTGACCCATTGCAGGTTGCGCCGAACCTGCAAAAACCTGGTTCTGTTTCAAGACAAAACTGACCCTTTATATTGTCTCGGGTTATACGTGAACCCAGGTTCATCTATGGATGGTGGAGACGTTGGTCCACCATGGTGGAGGTCAGGTCCGGACCATGAAGTGGTTGTTCTTCAATAAGAAGATCTGGCTTCCATGCTCGGGCGGAATGGAGCTGTGCCATGAGGGGTGGATTGGGAGGCCGGGAGGCGACTGTTGGGGAGGCAGGGAAGCTAGCGGGCTCCGGTCAGGTGCTCAGTGTGCCTTGTGTGACCATCACCGAGTGCATCAGAATCTCCGACTAAGGATGAAGGGTGCAGGCATTCGGTCAGTGGAGGGGCGCATAGGAGTAGGGCAGTAGCTCTAAGGTGGCACGATGACAACATGAACTAGGGGAGCCCAATGTCACAGCTCTGTCTAGTGAATGCCTAGTGGTAAATTTCTACGGGGGTGGGGGAGGTGAGGGCCTTATGGTTAGGAAAATGGTGTGTTGCATCCTTCATTTCCTAGAAGGACACAGGGCACATAATGTCTAAGATGGAGAGGGTTGTCAGCTTGCTGCTATGTGTCGGGGAGCGGCGACCTTAGTGGATGTTGAGATGGAAAGGGAGACATCCCGACAGGAGGGGGAGCCTCAAGTGAAGGCTGACGCTAGATCAAGAGGTGTTTGGCTATCCTAAGGAAGCCCGTGGAGTGGGGTTAAAGACAGCCTGACAAGGGGTCCACTGTGATCCCATTTATTCACTTTTTTACTTGAACTTCAGGTAGTGACCCCCTACCCACTATGGGTTATTTATATTTATGAATTATTTTGAATTCATTATCACTCCCCATTAGGTTTTTTTTTATTTTGTGTCAAGGTATCTCATTCCTTTAAATTATTTAAATGAAGTATCATCCTCCCATATTCCAAATGTTAATATCCAAAGGCCACTCAAATAGACATTAAATATAATAATAATAAAATTATTATAATAAAATAATAATTTATTACTATCATATTATTATTATAAAAAAATAAATATTATTATTATAAAAAAATTATTAGGCAAATTATTAAATTAAAAAATTATAACTTGCACAATTAATTTTATTTCAGATGAAGTGATTGAAACATAATCTGTTCTACAAAATGAAATATAAATTTGATCCTGAGATGAAATCGCATATTCAATCAAATCCGAAAACTTCAACTAACCATAACTTGGTCATTCCTCATCGAATCTCCATGTTGTTTGAACCATTGGGACCGTCTTTGACCCTCTACTTAATGTTATACAAATTAATTTTATTTGTCTCAGAAAATTTACGTAATCCCTTTGATACCACTGAATGGTTCTAAGGCCCTTAACGAAAGCTGGTGGGCTGGAGATTTTAAATTTTTCATCGGTTCATTGATGGTACTTGTCGATGTTGAAGATCCAAGCCCTAGAGAGGTCTGAGGATATCACATAAATTGTAAAGAGCACAAAAATAAATGAAAACATACCTATTTCAAATCTGAACCCGCATCCAATTGTAACAAGTTCATGGAAATGTTTTCATGAAGGATACAAATAAAGATCCCTCTTGACCATCCACACACACTTCAAAAACCCGCAGAAGTGTCAATCATTGAATTATAGGTGCTAGCGAGGTGATCTGATGGCACTTTCAATGCCCCGGCGATCACCACATCGAGATTCCTTTATTGCAAAAGGGAGATCTTGATCAAACTTCATGTATAGAGAGCTTCTCTATCTAGAGAGCGGGAGGATAGAGGGGCTCTAGATTTCACTCTATGAAATGAACGAATAGTGAATTTTACCCCATATGAGAGAGCCTCCTCCAATATTTATAGTGACATTGAAAAATACCTGGTTGGGTTCCCTGGCCCCTATTTATTTCAATTTCCACTACATAAGTAATTTTGATGATCTAAACTACATCAATATTATTTATAATTTTAACACATACTTGTAATATATTTAAAATATATTAAATGATAATATTCGATCCATTTAGCTTGACTCGATATCATACTTCATATTAAATTAACCTTGAATATTAAAATAATATTCGTTTGATTAATATTTTTTCATATTCGCTAAACTTGTAAATACATTAAATAAATTCAATCCCAAATATTCATAAAATTAATATTGATGAATTTATTTAAATCTTTTGTTGATCGATAAGTTGGAAAAAACATGGACCCTATGGGGGGTCCCACTATGTCCATATACATATTCTACTGAATGGGGAATATTCCTGAATACTCTATTGTGGGTGACCCTCTTGGCCCTTATATCAATAGTAGTGAATAATACCCACAAACCTAGAGCAGAGTCTTTCAACCCATCATGGCCCCGAAAAAGATAAGGAAGGTCATTTCAATGACTAACAACCTACGATGACTGACAGTTTACTATAATCTATTTGTCATTAAATGTCTCATATAGTAGGATTCACACTTGTGTAATCGTCCTTTTCTGGCTTTATTATTTGTTAATATTTTTGGATCGATTTACCTATGTACTACTTTGGTCAAAGACTTATGAAGGCAACACCGTCCCGATCAACCAGGCCAATGATATAAAATTCCATAAACATGGAAGTGAACAATCCTTTCTTGACCATTCAACCAATGTCATACCTCCAACGACGCACCAAACACATGCTACCTCACCACTATTTCAATACAATGGTTTTCACCTTTCATGAATGTACTCAATAAAATGGTATACACTGGTAATGGTCTAAATTACAGAGACCAATACACTTGTCCATAGATAGGAACAACCAATGACACACAAAACAAGTGGTGTTCTTAATGGTAGGTCTTTCCTCATTATCTCACTACTAGAGATCCCAAAGTGAGAACATAATGAGAAGATGTCTCAATGCTAATAAGCCCTCAGCACCTGATAGTTTGATGTCTACTGTGTCCAGTCAGTAATATGTATCTAGACTATATAAAATATATTTAAGATCAATGTCATAGTATCTCGATGTATTCAATATATCCTAGGATCTGCTATGACCTCTCAACATGATAATTAACCTTTGTACATTACCATTATAATAGCTGATATAGAAATGTTTACACTATAATGGTATGATGAAATCCTGTATAACTAACTGTACACATGATGTGGTAATCCAAAGTAAGGCATAATTGTGTCTAGGGAACCCACTATTTCAACATGATCGAGTGTTTTGTTGACCTTAGAGTATCTTGAATTATAATTATGACAATGAATCATATGTACAGGATTAGTGGAATGATCTTTTCGATTAAGAAACTTAGATATTCTTCTCAGGGATGAAAATTCCTTTCAAGGGGTAGCTTGAAAACCCCATGTAAATCTATGTCGAATTAAATTTTTATTTTCTTTTTTTAGCTTATATTAGTTATTTTTGAGCTATAGTGTTTATGGGTATATACTTGGTTATATTATAGGTATTTTTAGAAAATTAATAATCTTTATATTGGGAAAAAATTTTGCATAGTTAGGAGAAACTGTGTAGATTAACCATGTTACTATGTGACTATTGACATTGGAAATAATGGTGTTTAGATGACTAGCACATGTTTTACCAAGCTTTGTTTCTCAATAGAATGAAAAACCAAAGTTTGGAGAGTAAATTATGCATGGTTGGCCAAGCCATACTTCCAGACCATGCATCTATATTTAATGTATTAAACAGTTCATATTTTAATGTAAATAATCCACAAAAACCCCCTTTTTCTTCCTCTTATGGCGAAGGCACTCAAACTAGGAAAATACTTTGGGTGATTCTAGAAATTACATTCCATCTAAAACACATTTATATAAAATCATTGACTTGTTGGATCTAGGAATTGATGGTATGTATCTATCTATATATTCTTCTACTTTACCCCCATACATTTTCTGGAAAGGAACCCTACACCGGGTTCATCATGAACAAATATATGGTTTAAAAATTGATAGATTAGTTTTTATGCATCATCAAATTATGGTAACTTTGATATATTATTATTTCCTAAATTCCCTCGATTTATATGAGATCCCTTTATTGTATAAGTATTTTCTTGGTATTTTTTAACCTTTACTAACCATATTATTTTCCTTCATAGATCATATTTTCGAGAATACCCACATGATTGTTTTGGATTGATTATGGGGATTGAGAAAATTATAATTGTTTGAAGTGTTGTTTCATAAAAATCAGAGTTGGTACACCTTAACAAAGATTTCCATACCATGTTAAAACTTTTATATAAATTATGTTTGACTTTATTTGCATGTGGGCACATTTTTATGTCATGGGGACTTTTTTATGTTACATGATTTTCATGTGGATTATTTTGTATACATTAAAGAACTCATTTTCTTTCTGGGGAAATAATATATTTCTTTTGATTGATTATATAGTTTTTATCCATAATGATTTGTTTGGATCATGTAATAACATGTTCTAAGGTTTTTATATTATATTTTGGTTATCGATATGATATAGACAAGTCATGGAATAAATAATGCTTATTATTATTATTATATAGTTTTATTCCATCATGAGAATGTTTTTTCATGAATGTTTTGGGAAACATTGTCTACATACTATTATGGACATTAAATGATAGGACGGTTGAGTCATAGAATGAATTTTACAACCATGTTCACATTATATGATTAGCCAAATAAGACATATTCTAAAAGGGTTTCAAATTTGGTAGGATCCGGGTCTGTGGAAGCCTCATTAGCATAGGATAACATGACCGTCCATTTAGTTATTTTTATTTATTTTCCATTAATTTCAGACACAGACACAGACACACACAAATATATATATATATATATATAATGTATTTATGTTAAGGACTCATAGGTAGTTTCCTATTAGTGTTTTTACTCACACTCTATATGGGCCTGTCAACGAATGTACATATTTCTTGGTTAGGGATCTTGTGAAGGGAAAGGGCTCTATTATATGAAATTGATCTGGAGGAGTAGGGTGGATTAAGCCAATGATGGAACAAACCCCAATATACTATTTTTGGCATGATTCATTTCTCTTTATTTATTTTTATATTTGAGTACATCGATCCACCACATGTGGGGATCCTATATACTAGATATTACCCCTGCACAAAATCATATTGAGGTTTCAAAATACCATTTATTTATTCTTCTATGTTGATTTGTGTCTTGTTTATTCCGATATTATTTTATTTCTTAAATATTATTTATAACTATTGGAAAAATGTATCCATGGTTGTAGTCTCCCCAAATTGCCTCAGAAGATATCTCTTCTAGTTGAATTACATTAGAATATGGGGAGACACACATGAGGTCATGTGACTCCATGACATGTATTGGATGATTTAGTCCAAGTTGTTACATTCAACCATCCTTTTCTCAAAAAATGAGGCCTATTTTTCATTCTTCGTATTATATTTTATTCTCCCTATAGTGGCTATTATGAATAAACCATTATTTATTCTTGGTGTACATTATTTTCTTTCATCCTTTGATTTTTCAATACTGATAAATCTATTTTTTTTGAAAAAAAAAATTTTATTCATTTGTTTCATGCCTCCCATTAACATGGGAATAAAGGTACCATTTATAATAAAATAAAAAAGGTGCATTTTGCATCAGTTAATTGGAGGGGGTTCTGAAAATACATCATTAAATTAAATTTCCATATAAATTAGTGTTGGTTATGTTAAAAACACAATTAAAATATTTTTTATATTAGTCATCACATTACCACTGCTAAAATATATCATATTTATTTTAAAAAAGATAAAATATTAAAGGGTGTTTAGAACCCTGCTATTTTTTCTTTTGTTTCTACAAATAAATCTATTATATTTTAGATGTAGTTATCACAAAATATCCTCCAAAATATATTGTTTTTGTTTTTAAAAAATTATAGGGTGTTAAAACCACCTTTAATATTAGACATTAAAAGCGGGAAGTTGTGAACTGTCATTAATCTCTTAGATTAGAGGATGATTTTAACCCCTATTATTTTATTTATTTATTTTTAAATATCAAATTTTATACCATGTATTTGTCTACTATATAGAGAATTCATATAAACTATTTTCAATACATTATAAACAATTTTATATTGAGGCATGTAAATAAAATAAATAAATAATTATATATATATAATTAAATGCAAATAATTATATAAATTTATAGTATATCTAGTTTCATATATATATATTATAATTATGTTATATATATGTTATATTATATATACCCTTTTAGCAGATATATAAATACATTTTTATATAAATAATTTTACACAAATAAATCTATAAATATATATTTACAAGTAAAAATATAAATACACATTTTTGTGTATAAATATATGAAATATATATTTATATAAAGAAATATTATGTTTATTTTATATTCATAGGTGTATTTAAATAAATGTGTGTGTGGGTTAGTATATATATATTATACAGGAATTTCTAAATACATGTATAAATATATTTCTTTAAATATATGTAAATTTTTTTAAATATACATTTTAGATGGGGTATGCACAAATAAATAACTGCATAATTATATATCATGTTTTTCAATATTCTAAAGGTAGAGGTATATATATGTGAATATAAATATATGTGTTTAAATTAATATATTAAATATATGTTTGTATATATAATATTACTATATTTAAATATATATATAATTATTTATATATTTATATATGTAAATTTTTTTCTATATATAAATATTATATTATATTATATTATATTATATTATATTATATTATATGTATATATATATATTTATTTCATAGATAAATTATTATTGCATTAATTTTGTTTATATCTTATGTAATATAAAATAATTATATTTTATTATATACATATATATATTTATATATGTATAAATTCATTTATAAATTTATAATACATATCCGTATTTGTGTAAATATGTAATATATATCTATAAATATTTTTTAAAATTATGAATGTATTATTTTAGTATATAATATACATAATATATATATATAATTGTATAATATAATTTCGTTCAATATTTATATAATAAGTATTTGAATTTCTATTATATATTTACATATATTTCTATAATATAATATATATCTACATTTGTATAATATATATATATATATACATATATATATATATTGGTATTTGTAATATATAATACAAATTTATATAACATAAATATTTACAAAATATAAATATTCCATAATATAAATGTATTTAATATAAAAATATATCATAAACAAGTATATATTTAATATATACATAATATATATGTATTTTTTAAATAATATAAATGTGTATAATAAAAATTTATACATACTATTAGTATGAGTATATTAATTGATATTATATGTATATTTTATATTTTATAATATACCATATTTGTATTTGTGTATAAAATAATATAAATGTATAACCTAAATATTTTCAATATAGATGAAAACGTGTTATAAATATGAATAAATTATGTTTTAAATAAATATGCTTACATACGGTTATATTTTCAAATCTATTTAAATATATCATAAAAATTCATTTTATTTTATAAATATTTTAATATTTATAAAAAAATACGTGTTTGTAATTATGAAAAATTAAAGTGGCATATGGACGTGGTATATTAGTCAGTATTTGTGAATGATTGGCTCATAAAACATTGGAGGAAATTTTAATACACATGGAGAGATATGGGATGATGGAGTGTGTGAAGGTGTGTAGTCGGGACAGTGATAGGCACCCCTTCCTGGTATTTATTAAAAAATGAATATATTTATGGTGGTTTGTTATTGTGTCAAATCATTTAAAAATAATCGATTTATAGGAAGTTTTCAATAGCCTTAAATATTATTTTTTCCTTTAATTAAATAACTCAGGGTAGCAATGGGTTCATTTAATAATTTTTTAAGTAATTTCATCTTGTAGAAGGAATGAGAACTATATTAATTTACATAATCCAAAGATTAACAATGATAATTTCATTGATGGTTTGATTGTAGTCTTTTCAGGGGATATAGTATCCCAAATATTATCATCATATGAAGAAATATTATCATGTTCTAATAAGATAGAGAAAGAATAATCCAAGTATTATAGTTTCAAATGGTAGAAAAATGAAAAGTGGAAATCTGAGTAACTCATAGATAATGGGATGAAGGTAAAGAAGTATTTTCTCGCATGTAATAATTGTAGAAAGAAACAGCCTAGAATTTTATGAAGAAGAAAATAAATTTTCTTCATGAGTGGAGAAAGAGGACACCATTCTCTTGATTTTAAGGAATGTAATGAATTATATATTGTTTAGTGCATCAACTACAAAGCAATGGAACACTATGAAAATCAATGTCTCATTACTCATATGAATATACACCAAAATAGGATAGTGGTTCGTGGTAAATATTATGCTACTACTATAGACGAAGATTAATGAGTAATATTCTAGTGTTTTGATTAATAAATTATGTTATTTCAGTATTTTATCTACAATAAATTGGTTAGAATAATGAAAAGATATATAATTATTATACTATTTTACTTATTATTTAAGGAATTGAATGCACGTGATGAATAACACTAGTAATACAGAGAAGTAATTATATTGCAGGAATATCTTCTTGAAAACACGTTAATTCAAAATGATAACCTTAAATATGTTATTTATATTTAGATAATATTAATTATAAGTCATTAGGATAATATTATTAAACATGAAGGTGGTTAGTGATCTTATGATTTATGTTATGTTGTAATTATTAGATGTTTGGATATAAGGACAAACTAATATTTTACTCTTGGAAGATGCATGTTTCTAAATGTTTTAAAGAAGACTAATTTATTCATATTTTTGAAATGTGTTATATGTTGTACTTTATTTTTATAATATTATGTGAAGTTGAATTTGTAAATTTATTGACCTTCCTTTCGCTAAAGTGATTTTTGCAATAATAGCAATCTAGGTAAAAAATAATGATTTATAAGAATAGTTGATAAATTACCTGAAAATATTTACTGAAGAAGAAATGAATCATAAATCCATCTAATACATATTATTTTCAATATATAATACAATTTGATGAAAACCAAAATCCTCCATCCATTTAACCTAAGAGAAAACATTATTTACATAATGTTCTCCTGGTAATGATGTTAATCAGGAAACTTAAGCCTACATAGTGGAATGTCATCACAATGTCTTATTAGATGGTGAATCTATCCAATAATCTCCACATCATGAGTTATTTTCCCCATAAACATAGAAGAGTGAAACCAAAATAATACCCTAATAGAAACTCAATGCTTTCACTTCACACAAAACATAAAATATAAAAATAGATAAAAAATCTTCTATATAGTTCATAAAAGGTTATACATACATTGGGGATCAATGCCAACGTTTTCATTTTAAGTGACATAAGAAACTAAAATCTCTCTCTATATCCTATCCTATTTTCATTATCATAGGATTTATTTCAGAAAAAATTGTTTTTTATAGTTATCATCACACTTAACAGATTTGGGCCACCACCTCTTTATAATTGTATTTTTCTAGTTTAAAACTTTATAGTAACCACAAATATTCAGAGTCAACCATCCATTGACATAAGAAACCATTGATTCAAAACTATATCCTCCATTTAAAATCTACTTTATAGTCATCATGTAACAAAAAAACATTCATGAGGTAAAAAAAAAATTCTTCTTCCTCTTAATGTGTATTCTTGATCCATCTGATGATCTCTATCCAATCATCCTATAGTCTAATGAAAATTTTTCTGTTGAACTGTATTCATTAAAATTTAACTTAATTTAAAATATTTCTATACAAAACACTATGAAACACGAAATCTAGGAACATCCATATGGTTTTTCAGATAATATTTGTCATTCTATCCCTTTCTAGGAAACATAATCAGATGAATCTTGAATAATGTTCCAAAAACCCATCATAGTCTGGTAGATACTTATGGTCATTCTAGTTTACCCTCCACCCATGATCTATTAAACTAAAAAATCAATATTAATACAACCATTGTTAAGAAACTATTGTTTTTATGGTGGTTTGTATCTTTTGAGATGAACATTGGTTGAAAATCCTTTTATTATAATTATCATCAATATTGACCCAACAATTAGTGATTTTTTATCCTTCATTATTTCAAATTTCATTCCTGTATCCTTGAGGATTTCATATTTATAGAAATTTTTAAAGTTATTGATTTTATTGTAGAATTTAATATTACTTCATTTACACTATTCGCATAGTCATTTAAAATATTCCACTATAATATAATTATAGATTATCATATAAGGATTGTTTATAAAGGCTATTTTTTTAAATTAGTCGTCATTTATTCAATTCGATGGTGGATTCCTAAGAATATAATTCCATATAAGGATAGATATTGGTGTGTGTGAATTAGATTATGTTCATAAGTTAGTATACGGATATTTTTTAAATCTTGTTTTGATTTGTAGATTTATTAGTTACTCTTGATGTCGTAATTCAATGATGCTTTATAGCAGTGCTTCATGGAATAATCAAATGATTCTCTTCCCACTGAGTAGTTAATATTTTTTTAGGGTTGGTGGTATTCCCTCTCATCAGTGTTTGATATATGTCTATATTTTATTATATTGGGGTTCTTTGAATCATCTATTTATTTTTTTGTTATTAGTGGAAAATTTTGACAACATCTTATTCCGGGAACCATGCTTGTTAATGATGTGATGATCTAAAATATTTCTATGTGATTCTTAGTGAATTATGGTAGAATAAATGTCCTAATTGAATAAATATGATGATGGTCGGACCTTTATAAAAATTTATCTATGGTAGTGATCAATAGTAATCTTAAGTCATTTCATTGATGGTAAATGATCACATTGATTAAACAACTGACCATGGGTACCTCTTCTTAAAGAATCCACTGCTTAGTTATGACACATGTTTAGAATTCGATCCATAATGGTATCCTATCTTGGAATCTTTATAGCCCAACTATTTTATTGTTTGTTTATGTACTTTTTTGGATATATCTAATTGTTTATGGTGTATTAAACTTTATCAGTTTCTAATACATAGTTCCCACTCAACCATAATGTGACATTTAAAAAAATAGATTTTAGGATTATATTTTTTTAAGGAAACAAATATAAAAATCATTTTTTAGGTTTTTCTATATGATATTTCGTTAATATAGTTCAGTTTTTAAAAAATAAAACCACATAAAACATTATACAATTCTCCCTAAGAGTTTACATAAGAATTTAGAAATTGATATGTACACTTTAGGTGTTTTGTGTAGATTCTATGATTTTTTCAAATGATGTACATCATGTGATTTTAATATATGAGGAGGATAAAAGAATATTTGAAGTGATTCAAAGTAAAGAAGTCATGTTTTGATTCATAAGGTTTAAAACATTCATTTTATAGGAGTTATATTATGTGGTTTTAGCCATATATTCTATTTAGGTACTATCGTTGGATATTTCTTATATATTTTAGTCCCGGTGATTTCATTTCAACATTTTTAGTGATAAATAATGTTGTAGTGTGGTTTTTTTAGTTTGGGGACACAACATTTTTTCGGTATATTACATAGTGGTTCTTGATAGAATACTTATAAGATATGAGAAGTTCAAAACGATATTTTTAGAGACCATGGTGCCCTAAAAACATTTTCTCATGGTTTCTATTCCATTTTCTCCTAAGGTGGTTGGATGTAATGACAATGATTTTCTATTTATTCAATGGATGTATGCGGCTTGAGGAGGGATTTAGAGTTGTAGAGATAGTGGTTCGACCCACTAATACTATGGTTAATTTCAAGAAAAATGTTAATAAGGGAGAGATCACATAAATTAATGTGGAGAACATCATGTGGTGTCCTCATCATGATATTGTGTGGGTATTCAAATTTATAAATTGGGCCCTATTCTATTCTGTTTCCCACTTATATTTTTCATATATAAAACCCCAGAAGGTATAGTTTCGTCCATAGAATATTTCGAAAAACTTCTCATTGATGTTTATATCCTATATTTATGGGTTTTTATAAGTTGATGAAATAAAATTTTCCCCTTAGTTTTCTTCTTTCACTCTTAATCATTCATTCCCTCGACGATTTAGTAGAGTTTACAGTTTTTTGTGACATATTTTGGATGATCATTCAATGGGGGATAATATGTGATATGTTAAAGAATATTTTCTTGACAGATAACTATTGTTTGATTCAGTTTTCTTCCATTCTATAAGAATATAATTTATTGAGTGGTGATGAGTTGTCAAATTTTATAGTGCTTCTTTTATCATCTTAAATTTTATTCATGGTTGATTTTCTATACTTCTTCAACAGTTTAATATATTTATTTAATTCTTTGTTGATATTTTATTCATGGTTTTATTTTATTTATTGCTATTTTATCTAAAAATTGTGGTTGAATTTTATGGGAAAGTATCTATTAGATGTTATGAGTTATTATGGAAACCATTAGGGGATTGTGGGATCTTTTTATTTTTATTTTTGTTTGTTATATTGTTTTGTAAGAGTGGTTGATTTCAATGTATTATTCAATAAAGGTAGTATTTGGTGAAAGTCATGTTAAGTGGTGTGAGGCTATGAAATGGAAGGGGTGTTTGGGTGTTTCATGTCATAAGGAAGAAAATGGGTTTGTTCATGAAAAAAATAACTATGAGAAGGTACATCATTAAGAGAATTTGTTTTGTTATTAAGTTGTTTCTTGAGTTGTGGAAGATAATCTTGTTGAATTGAGACTTCAGTGTGGTTTATAAAAATTGGAACATTATCATTTTTTATGAAAAGTGGTTTTCTTAGGAAGAGGTGTGGTAGTTTTTAGGGGTTGACAGAGTAGAGGAAGTTTAGTTAATGTTGGTATTACATCCACACATACTTTAGTATATTCCATGATGTTGAATATTATTTTAATTTTAATTGTACATATTTTACAAATTTTTTATGAATACTTAGGGTAATTTTGATTAATTATTAATTAAAAACATGGATTTATTTATTAGTAATTATAGTGATGTGTGAATAAAAAATATGGAAGTGATTAGAAAATAATTGGGTCATGATTTGGTTAAATTATTGGGAATACATGGGGGAGGGTATAATGTGGATTTAATTCGTGTATATATTCTCTATCACAATTGGAATCTAGTAATGAGGGGGTTGTGTGATGATGTCATGGATGTGGATTTATGAAATTGTGAATGATGGGAAAATATGACGAAAGGATGAAAATGTTCCATATATTTCAATGATAATTTGTAAAAATAAAGATAGGGTGGATGTGGTGGATTAATTTTTTTTGGTTCTCACTCTCATGATCAGTAATTGAGAGTTTTACTACCTTGAATCACTATTTAGTTCAGAATTGTAATAACCTAAAAAGCTATAGTTAATATTATGGATAAATTTTGGAGGACCTTTTTATTTTTTTTGTATTTTCTAGTGTTTAGAAATTGCATTCTACTTATATATTTATTATTATTTTCACTTTATTATATTTTTAATTTTTGGTTTCGGATAATAATGTTAGCATAAATTAATATATTTATAGATTGTTTTTGGAAGTGATGTTGGGAATTAATGAAGTAATGATGTTTGAGATTTAATGTAAATTCATCTGTTTTTAAAATTGTAATTAGACATTATACATTTCATATTCGTTATTACCATGTTACTTTTTGAAGAAACATTTAAACATGCCTAAAATTTCATATTTATTTCACATAGATGATCAATTTTTTCGAGATATTATCCCATTGAGTACACCCACGTGGTGTTCCACCATAAATTCATGTGTTTATTTATCTTGATAATTTAGTGTATATATGGTGTAGATTTTTGAGTGGCTCAAGTGTGGTTTTGGGAGGTTTTTATACATATGTATTTTTATCATTGTTAACTATGCATAAACATAATGAAATTATGGTTAGTGATAATTTTTTATTTTATGATATCTTTATAGTTTTTTGGTGGTTTATTCATTATTATTAAAAGGTTTTATGAGGAAAATAATCCAATACGTGTTTATTATTAAATAATTTCTAGTAATAAAACTAAAAACTAGTAAAGGTGGTATTTTGGGGTTATTCAATGTTTTTCTCCATCATTGGAGGGTTTTATAGAATCTGGATCATGAAATCCTGGTCGTATAAGCTAGGTAAAATTGATATTTTTGTTGGTTTATTCAATGAATTTTTTGCAGTGACTCCATAGTGAATTAAAAAACCACTATAGTAAAACTACCTAAATTCATTTTATATTTACTAAAAAGGAAGTGAAGAAGTATAGAAATATTGGTGGTTAGTGAGTTTAGAAAAAGTTCTGTTTTTCTAATTTTTCTAAAATCCATGATGTAATTAAAAATGATTATGCTATAATTGATTTTTTCTTTAATAGCCTCATAATTCATCCCTGCACTTGAGTGAAATATTAAGCTAAAATGATTAAGTTAGAATGACCAATTATGAACATTGAGAACATTACCCTTCAATTTAACCATAGTATTCTAGGTTGATGAAATCGAAATTGCCATGTATAAATAACAGTGTTACATTACATCAAAATCCCACCAAAGAATATATTATAAGATAATAATATATCAATATGATAAAACATATATATAACTCTATTAAGAGATAAGGCCAATCTCAGTGCAAAAAAAATCATGGGGTACCCATTATGATATAATCTATCAAAGGAATTAAATTTAAAATAGTCTCATGATAATTACATCCCTAGACCGTATTGTATTCAATGATCTTTAAGGAATAACCCACAATAGCACACTGTAATGAAATCATGGATTAAAAATAGGAAATACAACATGTAATCACAACACAATGGTTATAGAAAAAGGCACAAACCTATATAAAAAAAATCCTCAAGTGTATACAGTTGCATCATGATAATAAATTCCCACAACATAAAATCTTTTTGGTATAAAATCTATTACAGGTCATCAAAAAATATTTTTTTCATGAAAAAATACTATTTCATAATTTATTTACCAGTGTCAATTTTCTATAAAAAACAAAACTATTTTCAATATAAAGCATTGCATATTTGATAATATTATCTCATTAAATAAAAAAATAAAAAATTTCCATTCACAAACCCTTGATTTCATTTTAAAATATCTTTTCATCTCTTGAAATATTCCACTTCTTCCGATTATCAAACAATTCATCCATAAATATAAATTTTTGAACTACTAAGGTAACATTTATAACCCCTCTATTGATTATTCCTTATATTTCCTATATCTTATAAATGTCAACCATTTCACCATATTAATATATTCACTAATAAAACACTTCTATTCACTTACAACCTCAATATTCATAAGAAACCCACTCATATCACATCCCATGACCCTTTTTCATCCAATAATATGAATTTTATATTAATGAATTAAGAATATTCTTCATATCTTAAGAATAATAATTAAATAAACTACCACCACTTCTTTTACCCACTAATAATTATGTGCATCCATTTTAGGCTGAACCACGTGGCTATTGATAAGATGAAAAAACTAGGATATTATTCATGGAACCCTGATTTTTGGATATACGAGAATATCCACGAATATACTAAATCCATTCATTTGGAGTACATCATGTTAGTTCAAGTTGAATATTATCAGGATTTTAAAAATAATATTATTTCTATTTTTCAATACGTTAAAAGATACGTGTAATTAATATTTATAAAACCACATTGGATCTTATAATTGGGTGTGTTAGGTATAAGATAAGAATATAAAGCATAATTTTCTGAAGATGAAGGCCTGTTTAGAGTTAGGTATTTTCACAGACAAACCTACGCATTATATCCATCAGACACATCAACCAACTCATATAATTGATCTATGAACATTCCCAATATCCACGAGCTAGGGAAAAGTGATAGGGAAAAAGAAAAAACATAGTGGGAATGATATAGACCATAAAACTGTTTAAACAAAGGGATAAAATTCAAACAATATTATGGAAATTTTTGAATTTATTATATGTGTGAAACCATACCAAATCCAATATTGCTTATACCCTAGAAAATTTCAAAATACCATAGGGATTGGGAATGCCACCGAACCCATGTTTTGAGCTAGACCGAGCATCTAACAAATCAATGAAAAATGTTTATTGGGTAAAAATCCAAACAATATCCTCCCTTATTATTTTGGTCATAATGGTATACAATATATAGTATTTTTGAAATAAATAGTGTGACTGTTGAAATATTTTATCCATCTATTTTCTACTCAGAGACTCTACTTACATGAGGATATCATTTTGTGTGTCTGAAATTTTAATCTCCCACATTTCAGTTATGGATATAATTTTATATCATTTTTTTATATTTTGAATGGTATTTATGTTTTGAGGGTTTCCATATTATATTTTATGTTTAAAGGGAAGTGAGATTATAACTAAATCCCATGATTATCTTATATGTGCTGAAACATCTTACATAGAATGTAAAAATTGATTCAAAAAATCCAATGGATTTTACTCGCCTAGGATTGAATTATTAACCCATTAGGTCAAGTGGGGGTAAACAAATATTTATCCTATAATATTAATATTTTTTATATAATCTAATTTCATATGAGTGATGTGCAATTTTCTAGATAATTTAATAAATAATTCCCCAGTGTATTAATTATTCTATATTTTTTTATTAGAATATAAAATGGATGTTTTTTTATTTAAAATAATGGAACTTGGTTTGAAACCTTATATTGTGGATTTTAAAGAAGGATTTATACTAACATTATATTTAAAAAAATGATTTTTTCAATAATAGGCATGTAATGTTTCTATATTGTATCTACATGGTGTTTTAAAATGTTTTGAATTTAAAAAGTTTGACTTCGAATTATGAAAATTTGGGAATTTTCAAAATCCATTTTTTAATGGGGTTGATATTTTGTAAATTCATTGTGTCACATTAAAATATTTTATAAATTTATATTTTAAAAAAAAGTAAATTTTTTATAAATTTGGTCGTGTGGATTTTAAAATATTCAAAATGATGTTATGTATAATTTGATATATTTTATTTGTTAATTTGGATATTTCTTTTTCACGATGGATTTGATTTTATGTTATGTGATTTGAAATTCAATAATTTTTATGGGTCCGTCCCTTTTTTTATTTGAACTATTCCTCATAGTAAATTTTTAGTACACTAGGGTTATATTTTTGGGTAATGTATTTTAGGATGTTAGTGTGGCCTTTTTAGTTTTTGATCTTCCCTACACCCTCAAGGGAGTGGTAGGATTATATTTCATTTTATTTTCACATTTAGTGCATTAGTTATTTTATTTTGTTATCATGAAATATTTATATATTTTAGGCATCTAAGGTTTTGATATTCTAAATTTGGGGTTCTATGTATTTTTTGTGGTGTTTTGAGGATATTCTATACCTTGTTCATCTTTATAGAGTATGTCTAAATCCCATTTTAGTAGTGCATTATTTTGGGGAGAATTAAAACATGATTTCTCTTCTTAATAGATCTTATTAAATGATTCTTGATTGTATATATATTTTAAAAAAATTTATGATCCTTTTAATAGTTAATCCTACCATTCTTATAATAATTGATGGATTGTTTTGATATAATCAGTATGATAGAATAATTTCTAAATATATTGGGAACATAATAATAGTTAATTTAATTTTGTTATGAAACTTTTGATATACATTTTTATATAACTTGGATCATCCCTTGGGATATTTCAATATTTATATTCTTCGAATCTTTTGTTATTTTATTTGAAACATTCATTACTCTCTTGAATGATAGGGTTATGATATTAGTGACTTCCTAACATTAATTGTAATTGTAGGATGTTTGATTTGTGGGTTAATGTTTCAGTTCTATTTAAGAAAATTATTAGGTTAGTTTCATGTCACATATTGTTCGACATTATATTTCATTTTATATCAATCATTAGGGCATTCCACTATTTATTTAAATCAAACAGTTTCTTGGTAATGGGGGGAAATCCTCTTTCTCATTGCATGAATCATCATATTGGTACTTTTGGGGGGAAGAAAGATTTATGGTGGGGATAATTTTCACACTAGACCACTAATGTTATAAATTATTTTTAATATAATTTATTTTTAATTTCTTGGTTTTGGTCCCATTTGGGGAAACCATTGAAATTGTAATATCTTTATATGTATCATTATGCCAATTTAAAAACAACCCTATGATATGGGTCTATAATAATGATATGATATTTCAGTAAAATTTTCATACATTCCTCATTCTTTAGGCCTACCCATGTGGTGACCTAGTGTGTCCATTTAAGGGTTTATGGTTTCATGAGGTATGATAAATCACGCTGTAACAATAAAAATCACACAAAGATTGATTTTTTTTCATATAATACCACTCCTATATTAAACAACACTTATTAGTCCTCTCCCATACCCAATAAACACAACACGGGAGACTGAAAGCCCCTAAATTCATGATAAATTATTATATTGTTTACTTAATGACAATATAATAAGTGTTAATTGAATATTTAATGATTGAATTATTTTTAATTATTTTCTCATTGAAATAAAAGTGTAATTATTTTTCATGAAGTACTTTAAATCTATATTTCTTTAAAAAACCACACTATGTATTTGAAAAAATGATTGAGTGGACCTTAGGAATGAACTATGTAATTTTAGATGTTGATATGGTCTTTATCATATATTACATAATTTCTCTTATGTTTTATATTTAATTTCACATAATAGATGAAATTATAAGTATTGATTATGTGATTAAATATTTTTTCTATAAATGTGTGGAATGAAAATTTATTTTGACATTTTTAGTGGTTATAAACATATACATAGTTATGTGTGTGTGTGTGTGCGTGCACAAATTCACCTTAGAATATGTAGATTTGTGCAATAAGACATGTATGTGTGTGTGTAAATGTATATGTGTAGAATGATTAGTGAAAACATTAGAAATTTAAAATGTGATACTCAAACTCTATTATTAGTCTTTTTTTTAAATTTAACTTATAAATTATACTAAAATATCTTATTTTATCTTTTAAATGATTTCATCAAACAAGAAAACCCATGTAATGTAACCAATTCATATTATGGAAGAGATGAATTTTTTTTGTGATGTGTGCCATGTGTAAGTGAATATTAAATGATTAACTATTTTTGATAAAAGGGTGACATTTCCATGATAGGTTTAGATGATTTGGAATAATGTAACAATGTATTATTTTTTTAAATACTTTCTATTAATTAAACAATTTTTGAGTATATTTTATTTCACACAACACTGAACTAAAATGAAAACCATGTTACCATAATAAAATAATTAAATATTAACATTATTTTAAAACTATTAAATTTTTGGTAAAAGTAAAAAGTATATCATAAACAATATAATATGTATAATAAAATAATGGTAATTTTATGCTAGGAGAAACACATTTTCCTTAAACAAAATTCTCGCATTATGTGCTCTTATTTGAATAATAAATATTTCTAATTTATAGAAATTTAATTTTGTGAGATGGAATCCTTATTGGGAAACATTCAGAATAAATTATTTAAATATTACAAATTTATATTTTAGGCATAAGAATAGTATTACTAATATTAAGGACAATTACCGTGATAAGGGTGATAATTTTATTTTCAATGATTTATTTTAATAATATTTTGACTTTATAATGTTAAAATATTATAAATAATATATATAATATTATATTTAACCAAATATATTAATATATTAACACTTGTTTAATTGGTATCCAGTATAAAAATAAATCAAAAACACATAATGCTGAAAACACCATTTTTGGAAAAAGAGTTTCTCTACATAAAAAGTTATTAGATAAAAAGTTAATTTTATATTTTTTAAATTTAGGTAATTTATTTAGAAATTAAATTTATTTTTATAAATTCCACATTTATGAATATAGTGTTAAATTAAATTTTTTAGAAAAAATTAATTAATTTGTTAAAATCTAGTTACTAGTAAAAAAAATGGTAAAATATAAAAAACATATAATTGTAATTAACATTTTATATATATTAACATGTATTTAAATTTATGGTTAAGGATTTATTGATCGTATCATATTTTAAACTGTATTATTGGTTTTTTTGGGTCCATTGTCCCATTAATTGTGTCATTCCATTATTGAAAAATAATGGGTGTTCTGAAAAATGCCATTTAAATCTCTTATAGAATGGGACACCAACCCCCCCCCCCCCTCATGACACACACATGTATTCAAATTTATTATTGAAACTATGTCACATTAATCATCCAAGAAATATCTACCATATTCAATAACCTTTAGTCACCATAATTTATCATAAATTGTTCATTTATAATGACTCTTTCAGTAGAAAGTTAAAGGACCCAAAATAAGTATTACTTATTCCTTATGTTTTTCTTCTTTTTATTCCACATCCAAGCCTACCCAACTCATAGTTATATATTGACCCCAATATAATTGGAATTTTCAAGTGTTGTTATATTAATTTTCAATAGATTATTTATTCCATCCCATCCACTTAGAAAAGAATGTTGGTGTTGATCATGTTTTCTTCATAATATAGTCTCCAAAATGTAAAATGTTTTATTTTTCATCTTGATTTTCATTATTTATCCAATAAAAATTAAATATTATAAAAAATATATAAAACATTTAAATAATATATTTATTTTTCACTATAATGGTATTATATATATTTTATTAACCATACTCACCAATCAAATTATATTGTGTCCATCCTTGGACAGGTCTGACATCCTATTTGAACAATGATATGAAAACATTATCATGTATAACTATTTCATAAAAAATAATAATATATTTATAATTAAATAAAAAATTAATCTCTGGTTCTTAGAATTGGAATATTAATATTATGCGTGTAACTTATTTTTAAAATAGCATATGTGATTACTAAAATTTCAACAACAAGGGAAAAATGATTCAATTTCCACACAAACATATGTATAATATATATAAAAATAAATATATTATAATAATAAATGGTTTCTATTAAATGAAATTACGATTAATAAGGTTCTAAAAAATTTATCTAATAATCTAATTTTTATTATATATGATGTTATGAACGTTTTATAAATGAATCATGACCACAGTACGGTTTCATTAACTCAATATATTACTAGTTAGGTCATATTATGTTTTACATGAATATTGTTTTGAATAATTATTTGATCTTAGAAATTC
Source organism: Viscum album (assembly GCA_963277665.1). NCBI lineage: Eukaryota > Viridiplantae > Streptophyta > Magnoliopsida > Santalales > Viscaceae > Viscum > Viscum album. Next base: position 1,202,084,780 of record OY728163.1, on the reverse strand, counting down.
CATAATTTATATGTTATTTATTATAATTCTATGGTGAAGTTGTGTCTCAGGAAGAATATATTAATATTTTACAAAATTTTCATGAAATAAATGTATAATATACGTATTAATAAGTCTAATTATTACTAATAAATCATTTCTTACAAGCTAATGTTTTTACCACATAATGTGTTTTGTTAATGAAATACTATGACGTTTTTCCTTTTATGATTCATGTTTTCATTTGCATATTTTATGGAATTAAATTATTTCAAATTTTCACTGAAGTGGTTTTTTATGTACCAAAAATTGATAAAAAATGAATTTTGTATCATTATTTATCACCCTATATTAGTTAACACATTTTTTTATTTCAAGGATATTTTATATGGATATTTTTACAATTAGGTTTTCAAAATTCTTCCCCCTCTCATCTTAATTTTTTAATGTTATTTTCACTTCATCTTTTACAAAAATGATGAAAATGTTTTTAGAAAATATTTATATTTTAATTTATATTTTTCAACATGGATTTATCTCTCCTATAGTGATGTTTTAACAACCCTCTCAGAAGTAGAAATGTATGATATTTCCGTTGTAAATTACCATATTTATATCTTATATCCATTATAATAGTGTTCATGGAAACTATTAGTGGGGTTATAGCCCACATGTTATACCCACTATCACAAACCCAGCTACCACCCAATACACTTGTGAAAATATTATCTTACTGAGGTCCCTTGGCCTATATCCCTATGCTTCAAAAATAGATAGAGAATATTTCCATAAGCTTTACCCATATATATAGCATATGGGAAAAATGTATCTACATTGTTTCGAACAAGAAACTAGAATTTATACATCAGTTACAACTACAACTGTGTTAGGAATATTCTTTAGAATATATATATATATCAATCAAATACTTTAGAACATTTTTACCTGTGGATATAGGTTATTTTCTTGCTCTTTATGTATGACTATAGGCTATTTCCATAGGAAATAACCATTGAAAAATGGTGTTACCATGGGTGACACATGTGGTTTTAAGATATGGATATAAGAATCCTATAATCACAATCAGATAATGCCCATGGATATATGGTTTTTTTGAAGGACCGATAGGCATAGAGATTGATTCCCATGGCTATAACACCCTTATCATATACATATTCAATGGGAAACAATTAGATGCTTTATTTGTGGGAAAAAACATACATCCATGGGAATCAAGGCCTGTTCCAACAATGTACTTTATAGCCAAAAAACATTTTCACCTATGGCTACACACCCATAGATATATTACCATTTTCTAGTTGTATCTATCTTTTAGTATGATATGGATATTTTTGTAAAGTTAAATTTCATTTATATCCTATGATTTTTTACAATAAAGTTACACTTTATTCTGTAAATGTTTTAAAAAAACCCAATTTCTAAATTATTATTTAAGATATAATTATTATTTATTTTAGGTGGCACACATATGTATGACTTATGATGGGGGTAAGAACCCGACTTTTTCTAAAGTTGTATTGGGTTCATTTTCTTGTACACTTTATCCTGGTATAGAGTAATTTCCACTTGGGGTTTACGCAGGAGTGTGTTTTTGTTAAATTTTGAGAAAAATGGAAGAAATAGGGTAGTGCACAGTTAGAACATGGTTTTACCCAATCATGCACCCTATCCTAAAAACCGTGCAACAATGGAAAGTGGGGATTTGAAAATTTGGCACAGGGTTCAAAAAGCATTACACCCTATTAGGATTAACCATGAACAACATTAAGTATAGTTCACATTTTACACATACAGTTACAGGAAACCATGCAACCCTGCCTAACAAACCATTCAAGATAATTAATTTAACCCTAAAATTAGTTTTAAAAATTCATAATCCTCTATTTTAATCCCAAATCAACCCCAATTAGACCCTAACACCCCTTTTATGATTTTGGATCGTATAAAAAATTTCAATCCGTACTAAACACTTCTATTTGTGGTTAGAATCCTAGATCGAATATTTTCACATCTCCCAGAAAGATAATATTATATTGGTTTCATTCATATTCATCATCATTTCATCTCTCTTTATTTAACGTATTTTATTATATTTTTTTGGTAACATGTATTCCTATATTTTTTTATATATTCCTAGGATTTTATATCTATATATTTATTTAAGATATATTCAATTTATTAATGCTGATTTTGTTTATGGATCCAGATATCATTTTGTTACATCAATGAACTAGATTTTGGGGATTTCCTTACGGCGATTGTTCATCAACGAATTGATATAATTTTTCTATATTTAAAATCATAGAGTATCGATATAAATTATGTGTATGTGATTGTATAAATACAAGGGTAATTTTATCAAATGTAACTACAAATAGAATTAATTAATATGGTCAATTAATTAATTGAAGAAATGTAGATTTTATTGAATTTTTGAATTTCTTAATATAGGAAAATTAATTATGTGATAATTATTGGCATGTTGAATAATGAATTAAGAATAATTAATTGGTTAATTAATAATTTGATGATAAAATTGGTAAATTATTAACTAACTATTTAATAAATTAACACAAGATATATAATTAATTAATTGTATAATTAATTAATATAATTGGGGATAGTAGTAAATTTTTTAATTAATTAATGAAATTGTCGTGATTAATTACTTGATGGATTAATTAATTGAAATGGGTACAATTAATTAATTTTTGAATTAATTAACAAAATTAATTGTGCAGTAAATATTGTTTTTATGTTATATGGTCATGATAATGTTTTCATGGAGTACCACATGGATTCAACAGGGTGTGGACAAAGGATTTCCTGAGAAAGACCATGAGAATATCCATTTTGAATTCCAAAGGACGATGAAAAACTTTGGGGAGGAAAACTATGAGAGTTTTAATTTTAAGTAATAAGGAAATACAAGAGACCATGGTGTTGGTCCATGTAATATGTAACACTTAAATATTTTGTGAATTGTAATTTTTGAATTATTTTAACCTTTTTGATATTTTTTAGTTTATACGAACTGAGGATAATTTATTTTATATTAAAGCACTCTATTTGTATTTCATTATTTATAACACCATGTTATTGATGCACAACACAAAACATAAAAATTATCTTTCTCTAAAATAAATATTAAGGTTAAATTTTATTACACATAATAATGACCATCCTCGATGGGTTTTCTAACACAGAAGACCTTGGTTTACCAAACAATAATATATTATTAAAATATGATGAGGTAATGAAACCTAGATAATTATTGTCACAATGTTGGTTTACCCAAAAAAATTAAATTAAATACAATAAGTGATTGATATTAATGTAATATATATTATATATATTGAATCAAATATTTTTTTTATTCAACATATTTTATAGACATAAGATAAGAACAAACCTAATTTTTATACTTAAAACATATTTTTTTAATGGACATTTACAACCATTTAATGGATAAACCATTCCAAATAAAAATTTCAACAATTGAACAGACATAATATATCAAAATAAACTTTTTATTTTAAATAAAAATATAATAATTATGTTAGGATAAATTATTAGTACTTTTTTGTACAGTTTCATTTTTTAAATAAATTGTTAAAAATACAGAATTTTAGTTCAAAACATGTTTTCATATAATATATTTATAAAATTATATTATATTTTATATTGGAATCTATGTTTAACTAGATAATAATTTTATAAATTTATATAATATAGGTTATTAAGATCAATTTCACTATGAAATTTTGTATTTCAATATAGAAAACATTTAAATGTTTTTAATTTAAAAACCTGCATTGCCGACCCGAATGTGGGATTAATTTTAAATTAATTTATACCACATTTGTGATTGGAATATGGAATAATGGAATAAATTTATTGAATCATAATAATTTATAATATCTTATAAAATAAATTTTTTATTTTACCAAAAATATTATTGGAAGATATTAAGATTAATTACAACGGTTTTGAGGAAACATAAGTTAATAAAGTATAGAACCTTAAAAATTACAAAAAGTCTTATAAAACTATCCAAAAAATTTTATGTCAATTATTCATCCATTAAAATTCCATAAATTTGTTATTTTTGTATGAATTATTGTAAAGTAAAAACCTAGGTACATCTAACATATTTTCAAAAAATGCAAAGTATGTGATTTCCCTTCCCTGTAGAAGGCCACCACATCTCCCTATCCTTTACCACAATAAAAACACATTTGTTTTTCATATATCTTCCCAATACACATAAAAATATCTCTATCATACTATTTTAAGCCTTCATTTATGAATATATAAATAAAAGGAATCCTTTTGTCTCAAACGAAAAAGAAATACCCAATTAAGAGGCAATTCCTTCTTTCATAGTTCTTTCTTTTATTTTTATTCTCCATACCTCCAATATATTTAATACATGATTGAATAACTACACAAAAATCCTAAATATGCTCTTATTTTTTTAATCTATGGATTATATGTATAGTTAAATACACCTTCATCTAACGGATAATGAACACATTGTATATGTGTACGGTGAACTATCACCTCAATAAATGATGATTGTTCATTTTCCTCTACCTCCTATCATAGTGAAAATTAAAATTTAAAATATATTTCTATATGTAAAATATAAAAAAATTAATTTATTTATTCTTCTATTTTTCATTTTACAACCCATATCATTTTTACTTTCCATTAAGTGTAAATACGAAAAATTAATTTGTGGAAGTGTGGACTACCACCCCCTCAAAGCTATGGGATTTGTTCACACACTACATGGAATATATTAAGGATGTGATTCATGAAATAATATGATATATATATATATAACATTATAATTATACTATATTTATATTATTCACACACACACAGATATATATATATATATATTAATGTCTTTCTTACTTCCGATATGATAATAAAAACAGAAACATCGTTCATTCGTATGTACGACTTACCATCTCCATGTATGTCATATTATATTTCATATTTAAATATTTTTTAGATTATTATAATAAACATATATTGAACATAAATTATATTTATATCATGTTTAAATTTTTTGAATCCTGATATACATATAAGGACCAATGATATAACAAATTAACACACAATTGAATAACAAAGTGGATATTACACAAAGTAGAATCTTAATGTAGGATTTTTAATAGGTGAGTAATATATGTCATATAAACCATATATGGTATTGTATATAATAATATTTTTATTTAAAATATATATAATAAATTTAAAGTTATTATACAGGTGATAGGATGAGTATGAAGACAATCATGAAATAAGTTAATGGGATTTCATCTCACTTTTTATTTCTGTGAGATACATGATTTGTTGACCACCCATTACATTTCTGTGATGTTTATTCCCCATATGGATGTATTAAATGATTATCATACATAAATGTATGGTATTTAAATTTAAATTCTATGATATTATTTTCATATGTTTTAGGTTTCAAAAGTTTCAAAATATTTAAAATAGTTTTGTCTCAATTTTCATTCATTGAGACTCAAGTTTTGCTATGCACCAAATTTTTTTAGAGGTTCATATACATACATTTTATAAGTTATATCCTTATTATAATTCTTTTAAAAATATTTTATGATTATTTTAATTTCATTTTCTTACATAGATGGTATGACCCGAAGTAACCAAGTGGTAAGAGTTTTCTGTAACAATCTCACCACTTTTGAAGACTGTTAATGATTATGCTTAGTGAATAAAATATTATGATCCATATCTCAAAAACACCCATGTCTTTTATTATCCTCTAGTTATTAATAGTATACTAATATATTGCTACAATTTTTTCCATAATAATAATAATCATTAATATAACTACTAAAGTGTTTTTATGAATTCTCAACTACACCTACACTCAAGCAAAAAATATATGTTCATTAAAAACCATATTTTATAAAATGTATTCAAGGAATATTATACTATTATTCTATAATAAGTTGAATAGTTTTTTCCATTTTTTTACTATTTTTTTAAAAGTAATATTCTTATCTCTTTCTGGAAAAAAACATCTATCATTTTTACTGTCCAAATTGAATGTTTTTTACCTCCTACAGTATATATGGATTAACCCACCATCATTTCTGTGAAGGTTCCTTTTCATGTTTCAAATATTAATTTTGAAGAACTTTTATTTTAAATAATTTTTTATGAAATGGTATTCAATAGTATTCTAATATTATTCCATAATTTTTTATTGAAAAATCATTTTATAGCATTTTTAATATTTATTTATATGTTTTTTATGTAATTTTCAAGAAACTTTTTTTCATAACATTTTCAATATTTCATTATAACATTCCAAAAAAATAAAAGAAATAGATTTTTTAAATGTTTTGAATTATATTTTATATGTTTTAAAGGAATTTTTTTTATAAATGTTATTCAAAATGTTTTCATGCTTTTTTAATAAAATTTCATGGAAAAAGGTTTTCAAAATGATTTCAACTAATCTTTATATATAGTAATAGTTTTTTATAAGAAATTTATTTTCAAATATCTTTATATATTAAAAATACTTTTACAAAGAATAATTTTTATTTTCATTGAGAAAGATTTTCAAAAGATATTTCAAAAATAATTTTCCATTTAAGATGAGATCTGTTGAAGTTACTCATGCCCTTATAGTAACTCTTCTAAAGGATCTATTGATATTCTTTATATGAACTGATTTTTCCTAATTTCATTGTATTTATTAATCCAATTTCACATTCATGGGTTATACTTTTATGAAATTCATTTATCTTTAATGGGTTTTAATTGTGATTAAATTGTTATCAAACATGAGTATGGTTTCAACAGGTTATGATATGTTTACATGTTTGTGATTCCAATTTAACTACATGAGTTATGATAGGATTGTTTACGATTTTGGGGAACATTTTTGTTTGATTTCATTATGAGATGGGTGGTACCAATATCTCAATAAATTTCATTTGTAAAATATTTATATCTCATGAGAGAGACATGGATGGAATGAGAAATGAACTCAGCTCAGTACTACATAGATGGAATGAGTGATGGACTTAGTTTAGTTACAAATTTCTAGAATAAAGAGTGAAATTTTTTCAATAATACAGTAATAGAATGAGGAGTGAACTCATTTCCATAATATAGGGTTGGAGCAGGGTGTCAAAACAGTATATTAAAAGACTTCTTCCACAAATATGGTCTCCACTATAATCCCTTGACTACTATGGAAATCATTATATATGAATATGTCTCTGCAACAATTCCATGTTTTATTTCTATATTACGCTTTCTTATATTATGTTATTTATTTATTATGACTCATTTCTTTTGGGATTCTATGACTTTTTCCATGATTAATCTTTAATATCTTAGATATGCAGGGAATGATCCTCTATTTTTATTATCTTATTCTCAAACCCTTATGCTCATGAGTATACTTACATAACATCTTTGATTTACTTTATGAATCATATGATCTTTCTGGTTTTTATGTTTTATTCCCCATGTTATAAATATATATTTCGTTTATGATATGTCTAAGAGGGTTGATAGTCTTGGAGAACCTATTTGGAGATAATGTAGCACACTCATGTACTAATGTATACGTTTCCATGTTTCCCAAGGCACTAGACTATTACAGTTTTTAGGCTTCGGTTTGTATAATGTTTTAAATATTCATAAAATGTTATGAAATTTTATCATTTCAAATTTTAGGTTCAATATATTTTCTATCAGAGAAAATGTTTAGTTATCATTTGGAAGAAAAAGATAATAAAACCTTAGTGAGAACACTAAGAACATGTTTAATATTAAGGGAAATCATATGAACATGCCCTTGAATTTTGTTAATTGATAGAGTGAGTGGTTTCCTCAAAATATATCCATGGATGGATACTAAAAATGGATGTGGCTTTGGAACTGATGTACCAAGGAGTAACAAATCCAATAGGATGTTCCAGGCTTAACTCGAGGTAATCTGACGCATGAAAGCGGACCTTGCTGAACACCTGGTTTGACACTCCCAGAGGATATTCATTAGGAATTTACAAAACTCTTCACAAAACATCATGAATGATTTGAATATAATTTATATATGGATAACCTAGGATGAAAATATTGTATCATATATTAAGTAATTTGTCATCATTAAGACACCCTATAAGTAATTATTTTCATGATTATGTTGGTGTCTACTATGATAAGTAATCATCACATTATTCATTTAGTTTTATCGAATGGAGGTAACTGAATGGATCCAGATTAACATTGAATAAGATGGATAATTTTTTGATAATCAGTCATGTAGAATGATCTCTAAAGTGAAGTATATTGTAATGATTCCTAAACATTTTTTATGATACATGATTAACAACATGTACCTTAACCATCTCTCAGACTCACAAAGGAAGATAAAGAGGGAGTTCACTGGGAGATCAAGTTACAAAGACCATTGAGAAAAGATTATTCAGTTTCATTTGTGTTAATAATGTTGAATGAATTACTCATGTGAATGTTTTTAGGAACATGATGTTGTTTTTACAATGGAAAAAAATGACACAATGTAACTGACTAGAAGGAAAAACATGAAGAGTTTAGTTAACTAAATGGATGATAATATTGACATCTTTATGGTATCATTGAATCTTAGTCCTTTTTAGTGTGTAATAAATGATCATTATGTAACTAATTTCATAATTGGAATACATCTAATAAAAATCAGTAAGGTGGTGTGATTAATGGTTATATTGATGTTGATGATGAAATTGTAGATAACATGAGAATCGAATGGCATATTTTATAGTAATATGAGGTACCCTTGATAATTGAATAATGATAAAGTGGAATATTAAATGTTTTTTGGTATTTGTATTCAATAATAATTAAATGGTAATTATAAATGTATTTCCCGGTTTATGTTTTTCACTAAGGATTTAAATGATTATATTGAATGGTTCAGATGGACTAGAAAAGTGAGTTAATAAAAAAGTGATATTTATACTAAGGGAAGATAATCCCTAATATGTTAATTATGTTATGATATTTTTTATTGAATAAATATATGTTGATAATAATAAGTAAATTGGACTGTAATGATAACCTTATTACTAATGAACGATTTGTTGACAAGTTGTTTATGATATAATCAAAGAAGTTTAACAAATCATATATTGGTGGATTATATATACTAATATATGGAATAATGGAGAATTCATGTTTTCAAAAAGGATTTATAGTAATTCAGGATGTTTTCATGTTCTAGAAGAATCTACCATGAGGGTACTCACATGTTTGGATTATGACAACCAATATATACTTTGTGATATATGGAGAATCAATTTGACGATGATTTCACTATTCTATTTCTACTTTTTTGGATTTTAATATTTGAGAAGGGTTATAAGAATAAAAATTATTAAATTATTAATGTTAGAAATTAGAGGAAGTATTTATGCATTATGTTTGTAATTAAAACCATTGTTATAAGTCTATTTTTTTTATTAACCTTATTTCAAGTGTTTCTATAAAATTTATTTTGGAAATTATATTTTCTTGGTTTTAGAAAAGGATATTATGTATGAAAAGTCATAACTGATCAAGTCTGGAATGTCTTGGGTCTTAAACCCATTAATAGAGGATGAAAATGCTTTCACATCTACCATTGGCCTATATGATTTCCTAGATAACATATAATTATTTAGGATAAATAATTATTTATGATGAAACAATAGTGTTACTTTTTATATTTCTAGATTAATATAATGACCATATTGATTTATTTTAAGAATAATTTTTAATTAATAGTTATCTTTTTTTCTTTTAGGGGAAACAATATCGACTAAAAGTGTATTTTAGTGCTTTAGGCATCAAAATTAATTTATGTACATCCATTTTTTGAAGTAATGAATGAATTACAAATATGTAAAATAATAATAAATGAATGAAATTTTGTTTAAAGAAATACAAAAATTAAGTACATTTACTTGTATTCTAGGTCAATAAATGAATTACACAATGATAAAATAATGGGAAAAAATAATATATCCTAATAAATTAATTTTTGTTGCCCTGATAACCTTATAAATCATCATATATTTATGACTTTGAGGCCAACATATTTTATATTATCATTCATTTTTTTGTGATTGATGACCTCAATAAATCCAAATAAATATTTATAATTTTTCTATATGTTCAATCTAAAGTCCCAAACTATTTTATCCCATGTGTATATTTAAGGACACAAACATAAAACATTACATAATAATGAATTAAATGAATAATTCACATAGAGGATATTTAAATGTTTAGAGCTTTAGAGCATTTGGCTGTAACATATTCATAGAAATTTGAATATTACATGTATACACTTCTACTCATTATCCATGTTCCCATAAAATAAAAACTCTTAAAAAAAGAGTCATGTCTAGTTACATAATTTATACATCATGAATTTTACTTGATCCCTTCTTTGACCCTATTCATCTTTATGTCCTCTGAAAGAAATTTCAAAAAAACCAGGGGTGAACATAAAAATATCAGTAAGGGATACAAAATGAAGGAAAACGGGTTGTTTATCAAAATAAAAAGTAATTAATGAATAGTTTATCTCAAGTAATAATTTTCACCTTTATGAAGTAGTAAATACTATTCACTAAATAAAATATCATTTCTTACCCATTTACAACCAAAACATTACCATAAATCCCTTAGAAAGTACACATAATATATGTAGGTAACAAGGGACATAAACATACTTAAAATGAGTAACCATACGGTCGACTTCCACACATATCACTAAATGGAATAGTCACATAGTTGCCTTCCATACCCAATTAATTTGAGGTCATAACGTAACCATCTAGCCCGGTTTGTCACAACACCACCCGTCATTTGGTTTATCACCTAACCACATGTCAAATGTCGAAGTTCCTTTATAAAATCAGAACACATAAAATATTTCAAATATAAATATTTCCCTAATAACATTTCATTTGAAATAAAAATAAATCATATAAAGATATTGAAGAAATAAATCGATTTCAAACACCATTTTCAATATTAAAACACACAAAAAACAGAATAATGGGTCTCTTTTTCATTATAAAAACATTAAGGCTTATAGAGTAATCCAAAAAACGATTACGGCGGCATAGAGGTCATTCCCACAGAAAACATTAAAAACATTCCATTTGTAGTTTTGTAAAATGATTCATTGAAAAGATATTCCATTTGAATGAAATTAAAATTCAAAGGGTTTAATATATATTGTAAAAAAGAAATTCATATATAAATTAATGTATGCCTCAATGAAAGGAGATTGAGACGAGGTCCATTACCTCATGTCCAAATTGACCCATTCGTTCTTTAATCACATGAATAATAAGAAAAAGTTAAATTATAATTTAAAAATATCATCTTTCTAGTTTATTATTCCTTTTATATCACTTTTCACTTTTATATAACAATTAGTTAATAATTTGAATTCATATTAGACATTTTTTCGATGTTCAAAACATGAGTTAAAAATGAACATGTTATAATTATAAATATTCTATGTGGTAAAGATACCATAATATAAAAAATGATATTCATGATTTAGATATTATATATATCATATATATCCAGTATATATATGTATTTATAACAGTACATTACATTTGGAGGTAAGAAATGAAATGCACGGTTCCTAGAGACGGTAAGTCGTACGTATGGAAGAACACAACTTTCATTTATATTTCATATTTAATGGAATGAAAAATTAATGATACATAGGTATATTATAATTCCAGTATAATATAATATATATAATATCAGTAACTCTATACTTTATATATCCCGTGTTTGGAATGAACGAGTCATATCAGTTTGAGGGGGTGATAGTCCACACTTCCTCAAATGATATTATCGCATTTACCCCTAATGGAAACAATAATGGTATTATATAAATGAAAAATACAGAAGAATAAAGGAAAAAATTAGCATAATATATATCATATATAAATACATGTCCATTATAATGGAGACCATAAGAGGTTTTAGGAGATGATTGAACAATCATCATTTTGTGAGGTAGTAGATCACCATCCACAGAAACTGTATGTTCATTACCCATTAAATGGTGGTGTGTGTAATTGTAGTATGAATAACTATCATGAAACCAACCTATTATATTGGGGATATAGGTATTTTTATAAAATAAAGGAAGAAAAATACTTTAGGGGGTAGGAGAAGAAAAAAAACAAAATAACTTAAGCGAAGACGTTACCTTATAATCGGGTAACTCTCTTTGGTTTGAACCCAAATGATTTCTTGAAGTGCCTTCTGCCTAAGGTAAAGATTCTAGATGGAAGATTCAGATATAAAGAGATTAATTGGGCCGAGGTTGGGTGAGACAAGGAGTGTGAGTGATGTGAGTAATGATTTAATGGTGAGGTCTTTTTATAAAGGGGTGAGGGTCTCTTTAAGAATGTTTGAAAATGTTATTTTATTATATAATGAGTTTTGGTTTTTAAAGGTCCAAAACTCATTAAAATCAAAGATAAAAAGACCCATAATCGAAATAAAATATTTTAATAATAATTATACAGGTTATGGATATTGTTTTAACCTTTATAATATTATTTATTTAAATCATTCGTTAATTAGGTAAACACTTCATCATTATTGTGTCATAAATAATTTCATTTATTTGATGACTAAAAATTAAAAAAACAAATACAATGATGTAGTAAATATTTTTATATTTCTAATGAATATTTATTGTTGAGGATATAACTTATATTACCCCATGTAAAATATTATTTAATATAAGATATATGTTTTTTTATTTTTGTCTTTACATTAAATTAATTAATATAAATTGTCATTACAACTTTTATGTGGCTCCATGGGGTCCCAAAATTATCCCAAGGGTGTATATTTTCGATAACATATCAAAAAATAGGATTAGGACACATGTTAAGGTTATTTAATATTATTATATTATTATTTTTACATGGAATTGTCCAATTTACCATTAACCGTGGTAAATAAAAGTCCAAAGTTACTATTCACCAAAAATTATTTTCATTTTATTGAACCACATTTTACTTACTAATAAAAACCCTATATGTAGGATTTTCGATATTCAATTCCTAGAAGAAGTAAAATATCATTTAAACGAAATTGTGGGTTTTTTAACTACTACTCAGTGTTTTGGCTATTAATCAATAATTTATGTTTTCAAGAAAAATAACAAAAAATAATCCTAGGAAATATTTGATATTATGTATTCATAAATGAGGTCTATATTACAAAACTCAAAACATAGAAGTCGGATTAATTAATTTAAAATTAATTCTCATAGTCAAAACAGAAATCCTGTTTTTAAGAAATAATAACTATCAAAAGATTGGCACTTTTTGTGTTCAATTTCCAAGTGAAATTATTTCCAATGACCAACATTGGATTAAATGGATAAAATATAGTCTAATTAATATTTAAAAGAAATTTTAATGATAATATATACATACAAATAAATTATATTAAATGGAATTTTGGAATTAAAATACAGTATTTTCGCTATCCATTAAAAATGATTTTTATCAAAAAAACACCAAAAAATTACCAAAGGTAAATTCTAATGTCCTGAATCTAAAAGATAATTTTATTTTGTCAAATAGAACATATAAAAGTGACCAATAACTGATTTAAATTGGGTTCTCCATTAAAAGACTATAATTGAACCTTTTAATGAATATTAGAGTATTTATGAAAAAACTATATTCATTCACATTTTATGCCTCAAAATTTTATTGGATAAATGTAAAAATATTTAACAAACATGTATAATCTTATTGCAGTTAGTTTTGTTCATTCCAGAAAATTCAACGGTTAGGCGTTAAATACCATTTAAAATAATATTATATTATTATTTTTCAGTATGACTCAACATTGGGTGAAACATAAGATTTAAAAGAAACCTATTGTTGCATATCAGGTACGCCATCGAACATAGCATCCCCTTTAAAGTAAAATTAATAGTTAATTAAAAAATATAAAAATATAAAAAAATGTATTATTCTTTATATACCCGGGATGTTACATCCTTCCCCCCCTTTGGAAATTTCATCCTGGAAATTTTATTCACTTATCAATTAAATGGGAGTATTTTTCCCTCTTAGCATTTTTCAATTACCACGTTTCTTCTTCAACCATATGGGTTTTCCACAAATCCATTACCTAATGAATTACCTTATTCTGCAATATGTTCTCTCTTCGATCATGAATCTGGAATGGTAGTTCTTTATAGGAGAGATTCTCTTCCAACAGAACTTCCTCTAGGATCAAAACATGAGATGAATTTGGCATATACTTCCTCAACATTGAAACATGAAAAACATTGTGTACATAGGATCAACATGGAGGTAAATCCACTTTGTAGGAAATATATCCAACATTATTGAGAAATTTATAAGGTCAAATGAACATCAAACTCAACATTACCTTCTTACTAAAATGCATCACAATTTTTTAGGGATGAATTTTGAGAAAGACATAATCACATATCTCAAATGAACGATCCTTCCTCTGGTAATTTATATAACTTTTCTTCTTAATATAATATTTTCTCATGTGATTCTAAACCAACTGAAATTTTTCTACCTTTTATTCTACCAATTCTGGTCCCATCAACTTCATTTCACCTACTTCATCCCAGAAAATATTTTGACACCGCTTCCCATATAATACCTCTAATGAATCTATCTATATTCTGTAATGAGAACTATTATTATAATAAAACTCAACCAATGAAAGATTTTGGTCCCAAAATCCCTAATAATCCATTGACCAAGCACATAACATATCCTCCAAGGTCTTAATTGTTCATTCTGACTACCATCAGAATGATGATGAAAATCTGTACTAAAATTAAATTCAGCACGCAATGACTTCTATAAGCCCTTCCCAAAGTTAGAAGTAAACTTTGGATCACGATTAGATTCAATGGATAAGGGAACTCCATGAAACCTGAATATCTATTTTACATACAATTTAGAAATTTGATCTAGAGACAACATATATCAAATAAGAAAAAAATTAGTAGATTTAGTCATTCTATCAACAATTACTTGGATTACATTGTTACCTCAAGATGTCTTCAGTTATCCCACAAAAAAATTCCCCTTGTATATTTTCCCTTTTATACATTGGCACATATAAAGACTAAAGAATCCCTTTTGGTAAATTCCACCCTACATTAACCTGTTGAAAAGTTAAAAACTTCACAGTAAAATCAGCAATATCTCTCTTCATTCAGTCCCATCATTAATACTCTTAAAGATATCTATACATATTAGTACGGCCATAATGAATGGAAATAATAGAACTATGAGCTTCACATAGTAATTCATTCTTCAACTGTGAATCACAAGTAACACATAATCTCTTTCCAAACCACAAAACAAATCTTTATCAATGTTATATTTAGTTAACTTACCCTTCTGAACAAACTCTTCCTTTTTATATAACTCCATGTCTTCCATTTGTTCTTGCTTAATTCTCTCTAATAGACATGATTTCACCGACTCTTGAAACAATTGAGGTATTTCCTACACCAACAACATCTATGATAATGTTCATCAAGTCTTTAATCAAATTATCTTGTTAAAAATGTAACAAGGTTAATTAACCATTACTTTTTTGAGTCAAAGCATCATCCACTTTTTTTGATTTTCATAGATGGTAATGGATTGTGCAATCATAATCCTCGATTAATTCTAGCTATCTCTTATGTCTCATGTTAAATTATTCTTGAGTGAATATATACCACAATATTTTGTGATCAATATATATTTCACACATTACACTATAAAAATTATGCCTCTAAAATTTCAAATCAATAAATAGCCGCAGCTAATTTCAAATCATATGTAGGTTAATTTAACTCATGAGTTTTTAACTGGTGTAAATAATACGAAATTACCTAATCATTCTATATAAGGAAACAACCATGTCCATTCAAAGAAGTATCACTTTTGATAAAAAAACTCAACATTTCTAGAATTTAATTCTAAAACAAGAGTATTCACCAATCTTATTTTCAATTCCTGAAAAAAATCACCGCATTATATTGTCCAAATTAACATAACACCTGTTTCGAGTTAACATAGTCATCAGACTAGATAACTGTGAAAAATTATCAACAAACATCTGGAAAAAACCTGATAAACTAGAAAAAATAGAGATCTCAGTGATATTTGTGGGTCTGTTCTATTCTTCAACAATATTGGTTTTAGAAGGATGAATAGTTATTCCATTTTTTTAAACAATGTGACCAAGGAAAGAAATATATTGCAAACAAAACTCACACTTGCTGAATTTACCAAACAGTTTATTTTATTTAAAGGTTTTCAAGAAAACCCTTAAATGACATTCCTGTTCCTATTTAATTTTGGAATAAACCAAAATATCATCAATGAATTCAACCAAAAACATATACAACAACTCACGAAAGACATTATTCATAAGATCCATGAATACAATAGGTGCATTGGTTAACCCAAAATTCATAACAACCAATTCATAATGGCCATATCTAGAACAAAACACTATCTTCAGAATGTCTACTTCCTTTCCTTTCAACTGATGGTACCCCATCCTTAGGTCAGTCATCGAAAAATACTAAGCTCCTTGGACCTGACCAAACAAATCATCGATATGTGGAAAATAATACTTTTTCTTAACAGTGCTATCATTCAATGCTCTATAATCAATGAAAAGTCTCATTAAACCATATTTATTTTTAACAAATGAGATAGGACCACCACATGGTGATGTGATAGGTTGAATGAAAACATTATCTAATAACTCTAATAATGGAATCATTAACTCTAAAAGATATATTTGATCTATTCAATAAGGCAGTTTTGAAATTGTTGTAGCATTTGAAATTTAATAAATATTAAATTCAACTTCCTAATAAGGTATAATACCAGAAAATTCATCAAAAAAACATCAAGGTACTCATTTAACACTGGAACATCATTAATCAGAATAGTTCCTTTATTTTCAACAATATATGCAACATAACATTCATTTATATCTTTTACAAGTTTCTCGGATTCATGTTATGTTATAAAAAATATGGTTTCATTATTGTACAGAAACAGAAAATATTTCTAAAAATAAACCTTTTAATCTCTATAGACAATCTTAAAATGATAAATATAAATCCAATCCATAAACAAAATAACATAAAACTGTACTAGAGAAAAAATAATAAGGTTTGTAGATAGATTCTTCTCACACACAAGGATCTGAATGTTATTATGTTTTCATTTTGTCTATAAATTTCCTCCATGTTTTTTACCATAAGTTTAGGATTCATATCTTGAGTTGTAATTCCCAATTTTCTAGAAAACTTCTCAGATATGAATGAAGGTGAAGACCCAGAATCAAAGATCACTTTGGGAAAATAGGAAAAGACAAATAGTGTATTTGAAACTACTTCATTCGATGCCCCAACATCTGTTGAAGCTATTGCAAAGGATTTCACCACCTCTTTCTTCTTTTACTCTGGTTTCTTTCCCTTATTTGAGTTCTTCGTTAGACACTAATTTTCATAGTAAACCATTCCATTTCACTTAAAACATCTTTCCATTGTCTTTTCATTGCATGCTTGATCATCTTCCTTATAGTTACGAGAAATATGACCAGACTTACCACAGAGGAAGTACTTTATAGACTTGGATAAACATTATCCATGATGGTTTTAACCACACTTCTCGCAATATGAATATTTTAATTTCTTAACTTAAGGCTTCATTGATGAATTCCTTCCCTTTGACATCAAGGTATTCCTCTTCTATTGTTTACTCTTATGGAACATCTGATCATAAAAAAACTTCATTTCTACCTTCTAAACACATTTGACAAGTTTTTCATATCTTTTTAATTCATGAGATGCTAATGCACTTCAATATTGATGCTTTAGTCCGGAGTAAAATCAGTTTATCTTACCATCGAGATCTTAGATGAAATTTCACGCATACCTTTCCAGTCGAGTGAATTTTTCTTCATAAGAAGCTACTAATTCAACCTCCTAATTCAATTCCAATAATTGTTTTTCAACTCTTAGATGAGCCACCTTAGGAAAAAATATTCAAGAACCATACCTTTGAATTCATCCATATAAAGACCATCAATCTCCTCACTATCCCTGATAGTGTAAACCGTCGACCACCACTAATCAACTTCACATTCAAAATGGAAAACAACAAGAATAACATTTTGATGTTATAAACACCCCATGATATCAAAAATCTTCTCCAGTGTATTAATCCACCCATTAGCTAGCACATGGACAGATTAATCTCTATATGATGGCAGACATTGCCTTAGGAAATGATCCACTACCGACATGTTCATCTGTGGTTATTCTAGATAATATCATGCATGGATACCACCACCATTTATATCCGGAGTCAACTATGCCATCACTGAAACAAACTATTTATTTTAGATTCCAACCATCTCAGGTTGCTGATTTGGAAGGTTATCTTCCTCTTGGTATCATCCCATCATATCTACACTGTTTCCTCTAACAAAAACCATTATAAACATAGAAATACCGTAAGTGAAGAAACATGTTAATCCGTAAATTATATATCATTTCATTCTTAACATAAATTTATTTTTTAACATTAATTTACTAATATTCTAACCTCTAATGTTATCTAAACAGACCTCTGATACCAACTATAAGGACCCGGCCTTAAAACATTACATAATCATGAGTTCAATGAATAATTCACATCAAGGATCTTTTTAGGTTTTGATATTTAGAGAATTAGTCCATAACATATACATAACAATTTTAATCTTACATATAGACACTTCTACTCAGTATCCATGTTTTTCATAACAGAAAAAATCATGAAAAAAAGATTCATGTCTAGATCCATATTTTAGACATCATAACTTTTCCTTGATCCCTCCCTTGACCTGATTAATCTTTAGGTCTTGGAAAAAACATTTTGAAAAAAACATGGGATGATCATAAAAAGATCCTAAGGGATACACAAATAAGGAAAACTGTATGTTTTTCAAAACAAAATGTAAATCTTGAATACGTTATCAGAAGTAATACATATAACCTTTATGAAGTAGTAAATACTCTTCACTGAATAAAAGATCATTGATTACCCCTTTTTAACCAAAATATTACCATAAAACCCATATAAATAAGACATAACATATATAGGTAACTTGGGACATAAACGTACTTAAATGGAATAACCATACAATCGATATCAAAACATATCATTAAATGGAATATTCATACTAACAACTTCTATACCCAATGCACTGGAGGTAATAACATAACTACCCATCCTGGTTTATCAGGAACCACCCATCATTTGGATTATCACGTAACCACCCGTAAAATATCCATGTACCATTATAAAATCATAACACATAAAATATTTGAAATATAAATATTTCACTAATACCATTTCTTTTGCAATAAGAATATATCATTTTGAGATATTGAAATAATAAATCAATTTCAAAAACCATTTTCAATACCAAAACAACCCGAAAATAGAATAAGGGGTTTCTTTTTTATTTTAAAATCATTAAGGGTTATAAAGGAAGCCAACTAAATATTATCGCAGCATAGAGGTCATTGTCATCGAAAATGTTAAAAACATTCATTTTGTCATTTAGAAAAATGCTTCGTAGAAACAATATTACCTTTGAATGAAATTATAAGTCAAAGGGTTTATTATATATCATATAAAAAATTTAATGTATAAATCAATGTGTTCCTCATTGAAAGAAGATTGAGACGAAGTCCTTTACCTCGTGTCAGACTTGGCCCATTCTTTATTTAATCTCCTAAATAATATACTTTAGTTAATTTATACTTTCTTATGATCCTTTTTCAAGATTATAATTCCTTTTTTATCATTTATTAAATTTCTAGAACAATTAGATTATTATTTGAGTCCATATCAGACATTATT
Source organism: Viscum album (assembly GCA_963277665.1). Lineage (NCBI taxonomy): Eukaryota > Viridiplantae > Streptophyta > Magnoliopsida > Santalales > Viscaceae > Viscum > Viscum album. The sequence goes on along the minus strand of OY728163.1, from coordinate 1,202,064,741 downwards.
CCGATGTTTAGAACTTGAGTTAAAAATAAACTTGATATAATTATAACTTGTCCATGATGTTGAAATTCCATTTTCTACCAAATGATATTCATGACTTAGATTTTATATTTATCATATATATTCAATATATATATTTATTTATAATAGTACATAAAATTTGTATGTAATAAATGAAATGCACGATTCTTTGGGATAGTAATCCATACGTACGCAAGAATGATACTTTGATTTCTATTTCATATTTAATGGAATGAAAAATTAATGATACATTAGTATATTATAATTATAGTATAATATCATATATATAATTTTAGTAACTCCATTCATTACATGTTCAACATATGGCATGAACAGGTTATATAACTTTGAAGTGGTGGTAGTCCGCACTTTCTCAAATGAAATTATTGTGATAACCCATAATGGAAACCATAAAGGTATGATATAAAATAAAAATACATAAAAATAAAGAAAAAATAAACAATATATATATATATCATATATTAATATAGTACCATCATAATGGCCACCATAATTGGTGGTATGAGAAGATTGAACAATCATCATTTCTTGAGGCAATAGTTCACGGTCCATAGAAACAGTATGTCATTTACCCATTAGATGGAGGTGTGTGTAAGTGTCATTTGAATAGTTCTCATAAAAACAACCTATTATATTTTGGATACTAGTTTTGTTATAAAATAAAGAAATAAAAAGGGTTTAGGGGGTATTAGAAGAAAAATAAAACAAAATAACTTTATAGAAGACAATACCTTTAAATTAGGTAACTCCCTTTGGTTTGAACCAAAATGATTTCATGAAATCCCTTCTACAAAAGGTAAGGATTCTAGGTGGTAGAGAATAATTTAGGGAGATTAATTTGGTAGTGGTTGGACAAGTCAAGGGGCATGAGTGGTTTGAGTAATGAGTTAGAGCTGAGGGAATTTTATAAGGGGGAGGAGGGGCTATTTAGGAATGTTTGAAATTATTATTTTAGTATATAATGATATTCAGTTTCTAAAAGTCCAAAACTCATTAAAGTAGAATCCAATAAGTATTGGATATGTTTTGTATATTGTTTTATACTTTATGATCTTATTTATTTGAATCATTCATTAATGAGGTAAAAACTACATCATTATTGTGTCATAAATAATTTTATTTACTTGATGTATAAAAAATATAAAAATAAAATGATGCAGGAAATAGTTTTAAAATACTGATGAATATTTATAGTCACAAATATAACTTATAGAACCCTATTTATAAATTTATTTACTAAAAGATATATGTTTTTGTCATTTTTTTCTTTACAGTAAAGTAATTAATATAAAGTGTAATTTTCACTCATAAGTGGCTCCATGGGGTCCAAAAATATTCCCATGGATTCCCATGGACAGAAATTTATAATGAAATAGTATTATGACACATTTTAGGGTAAATTAGTATTATTATAATATTATTTTAACCTTAAATTACCCTATTTAACTTTAATCGTGGTAAATAAATGTCAAAAGATACAATTCACAAAAAATTATTTTCATTTTATTGATCCACATATTACTTACTAATAACAATCATGTTTGTAAAATTTTTGAAATTCAATTCATAGGAGTGGTAAAATTTTATTTAGATGAAAAATTTGGTTTTTAACTATAACATAGCTTTTAACTATTCTTCAAAAATTGATGGTTTTCAGAAAAATACCAAAAATTAATCCTAAGATATATTTAATATTCAAATTCAAAAAATGATGTCTATTTTACCAATTTTATAACATATAAATTCGATTAATTAATTTAATATTTATTCCCGTTGTCAAAACAAAATGCATGTTTTAAAGGAATAATAACTATCAAATGATTGACACGTGTTTATGTTAAATTTCAAAGTGAAATTACTTCCAATGACCATTTTTGTATTAAATTGTAAAAATATAATTAATTAAACTACTAAACCAATTGAAAATATAATATAACCGTATAAATAAGTTATATTAAAAGGCATTTTTGAATTAAAATACAGTATTTTTCACTATTCATTAAAAATTGAATTTTATCAGAAAAATACCAAAAAATTTACCCAAAGTTAATTTTGATGTCCTGAATCTAAAAAAGAATTTTATTTTGTTAAATAGTACATATAAAAGTTACCAAAACATGATTTAAAAAGGGTTCCCCATTAAAAGACAACAAATCACCTTTATAGAATATTAGAGTATTTATACTTAAATTTTGATTCATTCGCATTTTAAGCCACAAACATACATTAGATATTTGTAAAAGCATTTAAAAAATGTGTATATTCATATTATAGTTAGTTCTATTTATTCCGGACAATACAATTGCTAGGCGTTAACTAAGGGAACTCCATGCATCCTAGTTGATGACAAGTTGACTTCCCATTTGATTGTGGATGACAAGTTGACCTAAAATTTAATTCAGTACTCAATGATTTCTAAAATCCTATCCAAAAGTTAGAAGTAATCCTGAGATCATGATCAAATAGAATGGATAAGGGAACTCCATGCATCCTAGTTGTCTCTTTAACATAAAACTAAGAATGTTGATCTAGAGTAAAAGTGTTTCGAATAGGAATGAAATGAGCGTATTTATTCAATTGATTTACAATAACCTAGATTGCATTATTACCTCGACATGTATTTGGTAATCCCACAATAATGACCATTGATTTATTTTCCCATTTCCACTCCAGCAGTAGTAAAGATTTAATCATCCCATTCGATAACTGCCACTATTCATTAACATGTGGACACGACAAACACTTCACAGTAAAGTCAGCCATATCTCTCTTCATTTCTTCACTCCAGTAATTCTCCTGAAGATATCTGTATATATTAGTACTTCCAGGATAAACTAAAAACAGAGAACTATGAGCTTCACATAATAATTCAATCTTCAATTATGAATCACAAGGCACATGTAATCTCTTTCCAAACCTCAAAACAAAATCTTTATCAATTTTAAATTTTGGAAACATACCATTCTGAACCAACTATACATTTTTTCTAAAACACACTCTCTTTCTTCTGTGCTTGCTTAATTTTGTATGAGAGAGATGATTTCCCTAACACCTGAAACAAAATAGAGTAATTTCCTACACCAACAACTTATATTCTAAATTTCATCATGTCTTTTATCAAATGATCTTGTTCCAAACACAATAATGTTAATGAAGAATTACTTTTTCGACTCAAAGCATCTGCCACATTATTTTCTTTTCCCCAGTAGTAATGGATTTTTCAATCATAATCCTTGATGATAATGACATCGTTATTTGAATCATTTAAAAAAATATATCAATGAAAAGTGATTTTGGTAAGTTTAGAAAATTATTTTTCATTTTATTTTATTATTTTATTATATTTTTATTATATATACTTTTATTTATTTTTTAAGTATATATTTATATTATAATATTATATAGATATATTATAACTTTATATTATAATAAAAATAAAAAAATAAAAAATTATATATTAAAAATATTAAATTAAAAATATTAAGATATAGTGTTTACTACGTATACTAAAAAATCCAAAATATATGGTTCTATATCTGTCACGTGATCAATTCATTCTGAGTGAATATATACTTCAAACTTTTTTGATAAGTATATATTTCACACTATACTCTATAAAAATTATTCCTCCAAAATATTATAGTTAAAAACAATAGAAGCTAATTCAAAATCATTTGTAGGGTTATTGAATTAATGAGGTATTAAGTGACGTGAAGCATAAGCAATTACATGAAAATTCTTCATAATGAAACCACTAAGTCCTTTCAATGAAGCATCACTGTATATAACAATTTCACTATTTCAAGAAGGTAATGCCAAAACAATAGCATTCACCAATCATTTTTTCAATTCCTAAAAACAATCATCACATTCATTTTTCTAAATGAACTTAACACCTTTTCATGTTAACTTAATCATTGGAGAAGATAACCATGAAATATTATCAAAAATCCTCCAGTAATAAACTTTTAATCCAAGAAAACTTCTGATCACAGTTATATTTGTGTGTCCTGGCCATTCATCAACAACTTTTGTTTTAGAAAGTTTAATAGTTATGACTTTTTTCGAGACAATGTGACCGAAAAATAAATTTTTTTTAACCAAAACTCACAAATGCTGAATTTCCAAAACAGTTTCTTTTCTGTTATGCTAAACAAGAAAACCATTAAATGATGTTAATGTTCCTCTTTACTTTTGGAATAAACCAAAATCTCATTAATGAACACAACCAAAAACTAATCCAAGAATACACAGAAATTCTATTCATAAGATCCATCAATATAAAAGGTGCATTTTTAAACCCAAAAGGCATAAGTACAAATTCATATTGTCCATATCTAGTATGAAACATGGTCTTCAGAATGTCTGCTTCTTTTACATTCACCTTATGGTACCCCGACCTCAATTCAAACTTCGAAAAATACTAGGCTCCCCAGAGCTGATAAAAAAATCATCGATATGAGGCAAATGAATCTTTTTCTTAAATTTCATGTTATTCATTACTCTATAATCAATGAAAAGTATCATTGAACAATATTTTTTTAACAAACAAGACCGTATCACCCCAAGGTGATGTTCTAGGTCGTATGAAACCATTATGTAATAACACCTGCAATTGATTCATTAAATCTGAAAGATAAATTTGAGCCATTCGATAAGGGGGTTTTTAAATTTTCTTAGCATTAGGAACTAATTCAATAGTAAATCCGTATTCTTGATCATGTATAATACGAAGAATCTCATCAGAAAAAACCAAATTGTACTCATTTACCACTGGACCATAATTAATCTAAATAGTTCCTTTATTTTCAACAATAAGTTCATGGTAACATTCATATTTATCTTTTACCAGTATTCTAACTTCCTGATATTTTATCAAAAGTAAGGGTTCATTCTTCTACAAAAATAGAAAATATTTCTGAAAAGAAACATATTTAGCTCAATAGAAAATCATATCATGATAAATAGAAATCCAATCCATACCCAAAATAACATCAAACTCTACTAGAGGTCAAGAAAAAAGGTTTTCTGGTAGATTCTTTCCACACACAAGGATAGGAAGGTTCTTATGTTTTCATTTTGTCTCAACTATTCCTCTGGGTGTTTTTACCATAAGTTCAGGATTCATATCTTGATATGAAATTCCCAATTTAATAGAAAACATCTCAGAAATGATAGAATTTGTAGACCCTGAATCAAACAACATGTTTCCATTATCTGATCAAACAAACAACATACCTGATAAAACTTCATTTGATGGCCCAACTTCTGCTGAAGCAGTTTCAAAGGATTTCACCAACCCATTATACTTTTATTCTAGATGCTTTCCCTCAGTTTAATTCTTTGTTAGACATTCATTTTCATAATGACCCATTTCACTACACTTAAAACATCTTACCATTGGAATTTCATTGCTTGACCGATAATATTCCTTATAGTTAAGAGAAATATGAAAATACTTACCACAATAAAATAACTTTCTATACATTGATACACATTCCCTAGGATGGTTTTTACCACACATCTCACAATATGGATATTTAATTTTCTTTCTTACAGGCTTCTTTGATGAATTATTTCCCTTTTCCTACCAACTGGACCCTTTATTTTATTTACTCAAATGGAACACCTGATCATCTGAAAACTCCATTTCCACCTTCTCAGCAAATCAGACAAGTTTTTCATAGATTTTTAATTCATGAGAGTCTAATGCTCTTAGAAATCGTGTTTTCAGTCCTGAGTAAAATATTTTTTTCATACTATCAAGATCTTAGATAAAATTTGGAGATTACCTTTTCAATCGAGTGAATTTTGATTCATTATCAGCCACTGATTCATCCCCCTGCCTCAATTCCAAAAATTGTTTTTCCATCCTAAGAAAACCCACCTTAGAATAATATTTCTCAAGAAATGTACCTTTGAATTTATCCCAATCTATAGCATCAATCTCCTCACTTTCTCTGATATTTTTCTTCTATTGACCATCATTGATCGGCTTCACCATCAAAATGGTAAACATAAAGACTAACCTATTGATGTTATGAACACCCCATGACATCAAAACTATCCTGTAGTTCATTAATCCCCCTTTGAGCTAGCACATGGTCATATGATCCCCTAAATGATGGGGGATATTCCCTCATGAAATTATGCACTAGAGACATGTTAATTTGTGTGTAACGCCCCGACCCCAGTTACCCAGAGTCGGTGCATTATTACATAACATTGGCATGATCACAAGAAAGATAAAATCTCGAAAGACCAATTGGTCTAGTAGCCTTGGAAACACTAGATATATTCATAAAGTTTTACATTACATCATAAAGTGAAAAACTACAACAACAACATATTGTCTCCATATTCCACACTATTATCCCCTCATAATATACCTGCAGGTCATTCATAATTTACTTCTTCGCATCCTGGGAAAAATAAAACATAGAAAAGGGGTGAGCTCAAATTCCCATTAAGGATAACAATATAGCGGAAACTTTCATAAATAAGAATAAATATTTAAGGTATTGTATAACTAAAACAAAAGCCTTTTAAACATGAACATCAACATATTATGGAAAAAATAAAATGAAATAATTCCATATACTTATTCACATAGATATTCTACTAATCTAATAATCACAAGCAATATCAATAACCAATTTCATAATGATGGAATGCATAATTCCAGACTATTATAACCACATAGCCAAGGCCTCGTGCCAATAATACAAATTAGATTTTGACAAGGCCTTATGCCAAGACACTAGTTTGTCTCATGAGACCTACCGATGCATCAAGGAGCTATATCGGGCTCCACCTGCCACATATTATGTCCAATGCATTCCCATATGAAAAGGTTTAAACATAACATAAACATTCGTATTAAAACTAGAATAAAAAATGTAAATACTTCATCTATAAACCATGAATGGAATAAAAATAACACATCCACAGTCAAACATATCACAAAACCATTAATACAATATATAAGTTTTGTATCATAATAAATCAAGTTCAAATAAGTGTAAATTCCATCAAAGGATGTTGACATAGATGAAATCAAAACTATTTTTAGAGAAATATCTCTTTCTATTTTGAAGTCATTTAAGAGTCATATATTTATAAAATAAAACATTTTATTTGAAAATATTCTTATAATCTTGTAATGTAAGCTTCAACGGAAAATAGCTGCACCAGTCCTATAAGTTAAGAAAACATTCTTACCTTCATTCTGTCGAAATGGTTAAAAAGCACCTTGTTTGGAAAACGACGGAAATATTCCTTTATAAAACTCTTATAAAAAGTCAAAAAAGGGTATAAATGACTTTGACCCATATTCTAGTAAATAGTAAACATGTTTTGAAATACATTTTTAAGAAACATGGATGTGGATGATAAAGAAGTCCCGTAGATTATTATGTATAAACAACATCGGATAATGAAGAGATTGTGAAATAAACCCTTACCAGTTTGGTAACTTACGAAACATACAACCCATGAAAGAGGAATCATAAAATGAATATGTAAATACACATTAATTAAAGTGTATTACACAAAGAATAAAATTATGGGCAGTACATACACCACACAAAAGGTAATAGTGGCAATATGGCATGAAACTCACGGGAATAAGGAGTGAGATGAAAACCCCTTACCTTGTACCATTCCTTGGTTGGGGGTAGGTTAAAATCCTATATAATGGTAAAATAATTGTTATTAAATTATACAAGAATCATATATATTAATATGATATCATATATGATCTTTTAACATTGCTTTGTTCACAATATCTTAGTATTATCGTTGTTTTGGGTGTAAACTTACTCATTTTCTTTTATATGTTTTGTTACGTAAGCCGTGTTTTTCATGGATAGGTTGTATATTAATCATATCCAGAATTATATCAAGTCCTTAGATACTATTATTAATCATCAAATGAGAATTAGACGTGAATGGGTATGATGGAGAATGAATCTCATCGCGTTCGTGGAGACGGTAGTCCGTACGTACGCACGAACGACAATATGATTCTTTTGATATTAAAATAATATATAATTGGATGGTATATCATATATACAGAATCATTATCATGTTACATTTATTATTTACATGAATTAAAATTCATTATTATACCCAGGAATATAATAATTTATTGAATAATAATTACACCATGACGTGGAGACGGTAAGCTGTACGTACGCACATATGGTGACATGTTATTCAAAGGATGGATAGAATATTGAATATGATTATACCATATTTATAATAACATCACAGTATATATAAGATACTGGAGTTATTATTTTATAATGGTAATAACAATGAAGGAAGAAGTGGAAGAAGAAAGGATCTAGAAAAAGGGTGGTGAAATCATTACCTCTTCTTCAGGTTCTTCCTTTTGATTGGATCAAAAGGGATCCTTAAGTTGGCTCTCTGACTAAAGGAAGGACTCTAGGATGATTTTAGGGATGTTTACAGAGTATTTGGGCAGAGGTTGGCTGAACCAGAAGGCTTTGAAGGTGTGAGTTAATGAGAAGGGAGAGTACCCTTTTATAAGAGGATGGGGGGCACCTTTGGAAACGCTAGAAATATTATTTTATAAAATTAATATTCGGTTTCTAATAGCTCTAAAGTGGATTATTTGAATTTTAAGGTGGGGATAGGTCGAAAACCACTCATCCAATATAATTTAGACAGGTATGTGTCCTTATACTTCCCTTATCTTTAAGTATTAACTCTTAGTTAATTAGTTTCACTTTCACAATGTCTCTTTGTATTTTTATATTATATGGTTAATAAACATACTATATACATCCAAGAGACACTCAAGTGATCCATTAATGATACAAATATCATGATATAAGTCTCTTGGGCGAATCGTAGATTTTTAATAATTTAATATCAATTAATAGTATACTATTTCTTTTATAAACTCTTTTATGTCAATTTTGACACTATTCAATAATTGATTTTTTTGAATCTCATAACAGAATTATTACTTCCAAAGAAGTGAATTAAATCAATACTAGGATATCATATTAACCTATAAAATTATATTAATTCAATAAAAGTCTCCAATTATATTTATTTGGGTATTTATAATATCAATTAGTTTAATTTTTCACTATTATGGTAATTACTGCATCACCATTGTGTCATATATAAATTAACTTATTTAATGTCTAAAATTTTTAAATAAACTACCATTATGTAGGAAAGGTGTTTATCTTTCTAATGAATATTTATAGTTGAAAATCGAACATATATAACCCCATGTAAAAAGTGTTTTTCAAAAAGATATATGCTTATGTCATTTTTGTATTCATTTTAACTTAATTAAAATAAAGTGTCCCTATCACTTACAAGTAGCAACATGGGGTCACAAAATCGACCCGAAGATGCCCATGGTCAAACATGTATCAACCAATAATGTTAGGACACGTTTTAGGGTAATTTTTTATTATTATAATATTATTTTTTAACCCTTATTTACCAGATTTACCCTTTAACCATGGTAAATAAAATATTTACCGAAGTAATTATTCAAAATGTCTAAAAATAAAAGTTACCTATTTACACATTTTGAACATCCTGATTCAAAATATGGAATCCATTTTTCCAAATTCAAAACACAGATGTGGAAGAAATTAATTTAAAAATAATTCCCGCTGTCAAAACAAAAAATGTGTTTTTAAGATATAATAACTATCAAAAGATTGATACTTGTTTATGTTCGGTTTAATTGTGAAATTATGTCCAATGACAAAAATTGTATTAAATGGTAATAATATATTATAAATATACTTTAATACCACTCAAATACTTAATTTATCACTATTAATTATTTTGATTAAATAGTTGTTTTTAATTAAAATTTAGTAATTTTCACAATTCATCAAAATATTAAAATTTTCCGAAAAGTACCAAAATTTAACCTTAGGCTAAATTTGATACTCCAAATCCAAAAATGAAGTCCATTTTGAGAGATAAAATTTATAAAATTTAAAAAAGTAGGTATTTCTATTTATAACGGCTAGTTTGATTGGTTGTGGTGTGTTAGAACTCGATGTTGCGTACAACACACGCTATCGCATTATTCAAAGAGAAAGGTACCATAGAAGCTTGGGGTGTTACATTTTCCCTTATTCAAATAATTTTGTCCTATAAATTTCTAGGATACAATCACATGAAAATACTTTTGTGGTTATTCATCATATGTTCATCAGGTTCCCACGTTTCTTCTTCCATCTTATGGTTTCTCTATAAAACTTTTACCAGACGCGTCATCCGATTTCTCAGCACTTGTTCTCTCATATCAAGAATCCTGATGGGCTCTTCGCAATAAGAAAGATCAGGTTCCAGTTCTAATTCCTCATAGGTGAGTACATGTGTTGGGTCAGACATGTATTTCCTCAACAGAGATCTATGGAACACATCGTGAACTTTGGAGAGACTTGGCGGCATGGCAAATCGGTAAGCTACAGCCCCAATTTGTTCTAGAATTTCGAAAGGTCTGATGTACCTGGGACTCAATTTACCTTCCTTACACAAACGCATGACTCCCTTTCATGGAGACACCTTCTGGAAAACATGATCACTGACTTGAAATTCCAAATCCTTCCTTCGATTATCAGCATAGCTCTTATGCCTACTTTGAGCTGCTTTGACGTGATTTTGGATTACCTTCACCTTTTCCATCATTTCCTCCACTAGTTCTAGGCCTATAAGTTTTCTTTCACCAATTTCTTCCCAAAAGGTTGGTGTACGACATCTCTTTCGGTATAACGCTTCATATGGTGCCATCTGAATACTCGAATGGAATCTATTATTATTGGAAAATTCTACCAGACGTAAATATTGATCCCACATACCCTGAATGTCAAGTGATCAGGATCTCAACATGTCTTATAAGGTTTGAATAGTTCGTTCTGATTGTCCATCCATTTGAGGATGGTAGGCAGTGCTTAAATGAAGTTCAGTATCCAGGGATTTCTAAAGACTTTTTCAAAATCATGAAGTAAAACGGTGATCAAGATCAGAAACAATCGATTGTGGTACTCCATGAAGTCTCACAACTTCATCAATATATAGTCTTTCTAGACGTTCCAGTGGTAGATCTTCTCTTATAGCAAGAAAATATTCTGACTTGGTAAGACAACCAACAATAACCCATATTGCATCGTTCCTTCTAGGAGTCTTTGGTAGCCCCATGACAAATTCCATCGTAATATTGTCCAATTCCCACTCCGGTGTGGGAAGAGGTTGCATGAATCCTCCAAGATGTTTCCTTCCAGCTTTCACTTGTTGACAAGCCATGAATCTTGACACAAAATCAGCAATCTACCTCTTCATGTTGTCCCACCAAAAATGTTCCTTCAAATCTCTATACATTTTGGAGCTCCCAGGGTGTATAGAGAAATTTTAACTATGAGAATCATCCAGCAATTCACTTTTTAGATCAGGTATATCGAGAAGAAAAAGTCTCTTCCTGAATTTCAAAATTCCATATTCATACACAATGTCTCTCAATCTACCATCATTCAGAACATTAATCTTCTTTTAAAATTATTCATCATCGGTTCGAGAACTTTTAATCCTTTCTAGTTAATATGGTTTGGAAACCATTTGAAAAAGCATTGATGTTTCACCTTCCTTGGTTATTCCCATGTCCATATTTACCAGATCCATGAAAATTGGATCCCTTTCAATTATCATATTGTTCAAAACTCCATGGTCTTTTCTGCTCAAAGAATCTACCACCTTGTTTGCCTTCCCCGGGTGGTAGTGTATCGTTCAATCATAATCGTTGAGTAATTCAATCCATCTCCTCTGCCTCATGTTGAGTTCTTTTTGTGAGAAAATATACTTCAAACTCTTGTGATCAGTATAAATCTCAAATTTTTCACCAAAGAGGTAGGCCTCCATATCATCAAAGAAAAGATCATAGCTGCTAACTCGAGATCATGTGTAGGATAGTTTTGCTCATGAATTTTCAACTTTCATGATGAATAGGCAATAACCCTATCATTTTGTATAAGGACACAACAAAGTACTTTCTTCGATGCATCACTGTAAATAACGAACCCATCATTCCCCGATGGTAGAGTCAATATATGAGAATTGACTAATCTTCTCTTCTGTTCTTCGAAACATTCTTCACACTCTTTTGTCCAAACAAATTTAACCCCTTTGTGTGTGAGCTTCATTAATGGGTTAGCTAATCGGGAAAAATTCTGGACGAAACATCGATAATAACCTGCTAAACCAATAAAACTACGTACCTCAATTATACTCATAGGTGCTGGCCATTCTTGGATTGCCTTTGTCTTAGAAGGATCAACAGAGATTCCATCTTTAGAGACAATATGGACAAGAAAAGAAATCTCCTAAACCCATAATTCACACTTGGTAATCTTCCCATATAATTCATGTCTTCTCAGAGTCTTCAGGATAATGCGCAAGTGATTTTCATGATCTTTATAGCATTTGGAGTATACCGAGATATCATCAATAAATACCACCACAAATTCATCAAGATATTCCTTGAAAACTCTATTCATCAAATCCATGAATACATAGGGTGCATTAGTCCATCCAAAAGGCATTACAGTAAATTCGTAATTCTCGTACCTGGTTCGAAATGCTATATTCAGAATGTCTTACTTCTTCACACACAACTGATGGTATCCAAATCGAAGGTCAATCTTTGAAATGTATTGAGCTCCATGCAGTTGGTCAAATAAATCATCAATGTGAGGTAGGGGATACTTTTTCTTTATTGTTATGGCATTGATCTCCCTATAGTCGATACATAACCTCATAGATCCATATATCTTTTTAACAAAAAGAACAGGGGCTCCCCATGGAGAAACACTGGGGTGAATAAATCCCTTAATACTCAATTCCTATAGTTGTTTCTTTAGTTCGTCTAATTCCACATAGGCCATTCTATAAGGGGTCTTCGATATAGGCATTGATCCATGAATTAAATCAATGGAAAACTCAACTTCTCATTATGGAGGGTGTCCAGGTAAATCTTCTGGAAATACATCTACATATTCTTTCACAATAGGTCATCCTCTATTTGAACATTCCTTTCCTCACCCATAGTCATTTCATTCTATTCCTCCCCAATAATTGAATTTAGTTGAGCTACTAGGGGTGGAACTAGATAAGAATTGGGTGGGGACGATTCTGCTCTAAAGATAAGTTGTTCCTTATCATCATCATAAAAAATCGTAACCTCCTTCTTCTTACAATAAATCATCGCATCATAGTCCGAAAGCCAATCCATACCGAGGATTATATCAAACTAAATCATAGGTATGACGATGAGATCGGAAGATAAAGAACATTTATGTGCTCTAATGGGGAATGATTCAAAAAAAATTGTTGCAATGATACTTTCCTTATGAGTTTTAACTGACAGCTCCCTTGTTAAATCAAATTGAAAATATCAAATTTTCGTAGAAAACTGGGAAGATATGAAACAATGCGATGATCCGGAATCAAATGATGCATTTTCTAAACTTGAGGAAACCATTAAATTACCTGCCACCATGTCTTTCAGAGCATCTACCTCAGCAGTAGTGATAGCATAAGCTTGGGCTTGATCCCCTGGCCTTTTCTGAGGTAATTTCACCTGATGCTTAAGACATTCATTTTCATAATGTCCCATCTCCCTGCAATTGTTGCATTGAACATTGGTAGCTTCCTTCTTCCCTTTGAAATCACGATCTTGGTGGGATTTTTCACCACACTTGTAACAGACACCCATTCCCTTCAAGCAAGTACCGTGGTGTTTCTTCCCACAATTACCACAGGATGGATATTCAACCTTTCCCTTCTTCCCCTTATTTCCATTCCCAGATTGATTAGCAGATCTCTTCTTCTCTTGCTTTTCTTTAAATTCATAATACTTTAATAATTATTTCTCTTTCTTGATAGCACATGACACAATGTCTTCGTACAACGAGAAGGATTTCCAGACTAATTCTCAACGGATAAATGGTTTTAACCCATCAATGAAACGATCAATCTTACTTCGTGGGTTTCGTATATAATCTCCAGCATACCTTGCTAACCTTATAAAGTTAGCCTCATACTTTGCGACATTATCATCCTCCTTTTGTCTCAGACTCATAAATTGCCCTTCCATATCTGCTTGATGGTCACGAGGAAAATATTTTTCTAAAAATAGATCTTTGAACTCCCTCTATTCCATATTTGATACTTCATCATCTTCCTTCCTGTTTTGAATCAATGACCACCATTGATCAGCATCTCCAGTGAGGCGGTAAACATCCATGATAATTTTTTCCCTTTCACTACTCCCCAAAGCCTGAAATATTTTCTCTAAGTAATTTATCCAATGCTCAGCTACTAAGGGATTTGTACTCCCATTGAACGTTGGTGGTTGTTGCCTCATGAATTGATCTATCATTGATCCTCCACGCCGCGGATCAGGGTGCTCCATACGGGTAAGGTTATTATTCATAACCTGAGTGAGTTTTCCCAGTATAGTGATTAGGTGATCGGCACTAGTTGCATCACCAGCTCCACTATAATTATCTTGGGGAGGAGGGAAATCCTTACATGGAGTGCATGCATTGATATAGTTTCCATTTCTTCCACTAGGCACCATTTCTAAAAAATGGAATAAACTAGATCAGTTTATAAATCAAAATACATAATCCCATAGTTATAGAACACTTAACAAAAAATGAACTATTTATGGATATAATCCATAATCATAAAAAATGTTTTCCTTTCGGAATTATATACTCATAAACCCTTCATAATGATTTATAAATTAAATGAGAGTTATCCTAAGCATATCCCCCGGGAGTGTCGTAACCAAGAGTGTAGAAAGGCCCGTTGTCGTGCACCAGTTTCTATTTGAGTCTAGATCAAAGCGGTGTTTTCAGGTTTTACCCCTAGGTACATCTGTGCCAGAGCCGCCTCTACCTGTTCGTATCCAGAAATGGTTGTATTTCTAAGAAAACTTACAAAATCTCTACAATACCAAAATTCTAGGAAGTTCTTCTATACTAATCCTCAATGTTCATCTTAGGTCTACGTGCCCTAATCAGAGTTTATTTAAATCTAGCTTCCAAGTATTGTACTAAACTTCCTCTAATACCAACTATAATTCCCTGACCCCAGTTACCCAGAGTCGGTGCATTATTACATAACATTGGAATTATCACAAGAAAGATCAAATCTCAAAAGACATATTGGTTTAGTAGCCTTGGAAACACTAGATATATTCATAATGTTTTACATTACATCATAAAGTTAAAAACTACTACAACAATATATTGTCTCCATAGTCCACACTATTATCCCCTCATAATATCCCTACAGGTCATTCATAATTTACTTCCTCACATCCTGGGAAAAATAAAACATAGAAATGGGGTGAGCTCAAATTCCCAGTAAGGATAAAAATATAGCAGAATCTTTCATAAATAAGAATAAACTTTAAGGCAATGTATAACTAAAACAAAATCCTTTTAAAATTGATCTCCAACATAGTACAGAAAAAATAAAATGAAATAATTTCATTTACTTATTCACATGGATATTCTACTAATCGAAATAATCACATTCAATATCAAAAACCACTTTCATAATGATGGAATGCATAATGCCAGACTATCATAACCACATAGCCAAGGCCTCATGCCAAGACTACAAATAAGATTTTTCCAACGGCTTGTGCCAAGACACTAGTTTGTCTCATGAGACCTACCGATGCATCGAGGAGGAATAACGGGCACCACCCGTCACATATTAAGTCCAATGCATTCCCATATGAAAAGGTTTAAACATAACATAAACATTCGTATTAAAACTATCATACTAAATGTAAATACTTCATCCATAAACCATGAATGGTATAAAAATAACACATCCACAGTCAAAAATATCAGAAAACCTTCAATACAATATAGATGTTTTGTATCATAATAAATAAACTTCAAATAAGTGTAAATTCCATCAAAAGATGTTGACATAAATGAAATCAAAACTATTTTTAGAGAAACATCTCTTTCTATTTCGAAATCATTTAAGAGTCGTATATTTATAAAATAAAAAATTTTCTTTGAAAATATTCTTATAAGACTGTAATGGAAGCTTTGATGGAAAATAGCTGCACCCGCTGTATAAGTTAAGAAAACATTCGTACCTTAATTCTGTCGAAAAGGTTAAAAATCACCTTGTTTGGAAAACGACGGAAAAATTACTTTATAAACCTGTTATAAAAAGTCAGGAAAGGGTATAAATGACTATAACCCATATTATAGTAAATATTAATTTTTTTTTGAAATACATTTTAAAGAAACCTGGATGTGGATGATAAAGAAGTCCCAATAGATTATTACGTATAAACAACCTCCGATAATGAAGAGATTGCGAAATAAACCCTTACCAGTTTGGTAACTTACGAAACATACAACCCATGAAAGAGGTATCATACAATGAATATTTAAATACCCATAAATTAATTTGTATTACACAAAGAATACAATTATTGGCAGTACATACGCCACACAAATGGTAATAGTGGCAATATGGCATGAATCTCACGGGAATAAGGAGTGAGATGAAAACCCATTACCTTGTACATTTCCTTGGTTGGGGGTAGGTTAACCTCTTGTATAATGGTGAAATAATTGTTATTAAATTATATAATAATCATATATATTAATATGATATCATATATGATCTTTTGACATTTCTTTGTTAATAATATCTTAGTATTATCATTGTTTTGGGTGTTAACTTACTCATTTTATTTTATATGTTTTGTTACATAAGTTGTGTTTTTCATGGATAGGTTGTATCATAATCATATCCAAAATGATATCAAGTCTTTAGAAACTATTATTAATCATTAAATGAGAATTAGACTTGAATGGATACGATGGAGAATGAATCTCATCGTGTTCGTGAAGATGGTAGTCCGTACGTACACACGAGCGAAAATATCATTCTTTTGATATTAAAATAATATATAATTGGATGGTATATCATATATACAGAATCATTATAATGTTACATTTATTATTTATATTAATTACACATCATTATTATACCCATCCAAATAATAATTTATTGAATAACAATTACACCACGACATGGAGACGGTAAGCCGTACGTACGCACGTATGGTGACATGTTATTCAAAGGATGGATAGAATATTGAATATGATTGTAACAGATTTATAATAACATCACATTATATATAAGATACTGGAGTTATTATTTTAGAATGGTAATAACAAAGAAAGAAGAAGTGGAAGAAGAAAGGAACTTGAAAAGTGTGGTGAAATCATTACCTTTTCTTCGGGTTCTTCCTTTTGATTTGATCAAAAGGGCTCCATAAGTTGGCTTTCTGACTAAAATAAGGACTATATGATGAAGTGAGGGAATTTGAGAGAGTATTTGGGTAGAGGTAGGGCGAACCAAAAGGCTTTTAAGGTGAGAGTGAATGAGAAGGGAGAGTACCCTTTTATAAGAGGGGTGGGGGCACCTTTGGAAAAGCTAGAAATATTATTTTATAATAAATTGATATTCGCATTATAATGGCTAAAAAGTGGATTATTTAAATTTTAAGGTGGGGATAGGTCTAAAACCACTCATCCAATATAATTTAGATAGGTTTGGGTCATTATACTAACATTATCTTTAAGTATTAACTCTTAGTTAATTAGTTTCACTTTCACAATGTCTCTTTGTATTTTTATATTATATGGTTAATAAACTTACTATATACACCCAAGAGACCCCTAAGTGGTCCCTTAATGATACACCAATCACGATATAAGTCTCTTAGCCGATACTTATATTTTTATAAATTTAATATCAATTAATAATATACTATTTGTTTTAAAAACACTTTTATGTCAATTTTGACACTATTCAATAATTGATTTTTGTAAATCTGATAACAGAATTATTACTTCAAAATAAGACATTTAAATCAATATTATGATGTCATATTAACCTAGAAAATTATTTTAATTCAATAAAAGTCTCCAATTAAATTTATTTGGGTATTTATAATATCAATTAGTTTAATTTTTCACTATTATGGTAATTACTGCATCACCATTGTGTCATATATAAATTAAATTATATAATGTCTAAAAATTATAAATAAAATACCATTATGTAGGAAACCGTTTTATATTTATAATGAATATTACAGTCAAAAATACAACATATATAACCCTATGTAAAATTTGTTTTTCTAAAAGATATATGCCTATGTCATTTTTGTATTCATTTTAACTTAATTAAAATAAAGTGTCCCTATCACTTACAAGTGTCACCATGGGGTCCTAAAATCGACCCCAATATGCCCATTGTCGAACATGTATAATCCAATAAGGATAGGACACATTTTAGGGTAAATTGTTATTATTATAATATTTTTTAACCCTTATTTACCGGATTTACCCTTTAACCATGGTAAATAAAATATTTACCGAAATAATTATCCAAAATGTCTAAAAATAAACGTTACCTATTTACACAATTTGAACATCCTGATTCCAAATATGGAATCCATTTTTCCAAATTTAAAACACAGAAGTGGCAGAAATTAATTTAAAATTAATTCCCGCTTTCAAAACAAAAAGCGTGTTTTTAAGATATAATAACTTTCAAAAGATTGATACTTGTTTATGTTCAGTTTAATTGTGAAATTATGTCCATTGACCAACATTGTATTAAATGGTAAGAATATATTCTAAATATAGTTTAAAACCACTCAAATTCATAATTTATCACTATTAATTATTTTGATTAAAAAAATGTTTTTAAATAAAATTTAGTAATTTTCACTATTCATAAAAATATTAAAGTTATCCAAAAAGAACAAAAATTTCACCTTAGGATAAATTTGATACACCAAATCCAAAAATTAAGTCCATTTTTAGAGATAAAATTTATAAAATTTCATAAATTAGGTATTACTATTCATAATGGCTAGTTTGATTGGTTGTGGTGTGTTAGAACTCGATGGTGCGTACAACACTTGCTATCGCATTATTCAAAGAGAAATGTACCATATAAGCTTGGGGTGTTACATTGTGGTTTACCTAGATGATATTTTTCAGGGATACCACCACTATTCACAGCCTGAGTCAACTCTTCCATTTGTGAAAAAACTATTCAGTTCTGATTCTGAGCATCTCAGGTTGCTAATTTGGAAGGTTATATTCATTCTTATGTCATCCCATTATAGCTGCCCTGTTTCCACTGCAGAAAACCATTCTGAACATAGAAATATCTTAGGCAAAGTAATGTGGTAATCTGTAAATGCTAATCATTCTAATCATAACATATATTTATTTTTGGTCATTAATTTAACAATATTTTAACTCTTAATGTTATCTAAACCGCCCTTTGATACAAACTATAAGGACCCGACCTTGAAAAAAATACATAATCATGAATTAAATGAATAATTCACATTGAGGATCTTTAATGTTTTAGAGATTTAGATAATTAGGCCATAACTTATACATATCCATTTGAATTTTACAAGTAGACACTTCTACTCAATATCCATTCTTTTCATAAAATAAAAACTCATTAAAAAAGAATCATGTCTGGTTCTATATTATAGACATCATGACTTTTCCATGACCCCATCCTTGATCCTATTCATCTTTATGTCCGGTGAAATGAATTTAAAAAAAAAACATGGGATGAGAAAAAAAATATCAGTAAGGGATATAAAAATAAGGAAAAATATTATTTTTTCAAAACAACAAGTAAATCACGAATACTTTATCATAAGTAATAATTTTCACATTTATAAATCAGTATTACTATTCACTGAATAAAAGATCATTTTTACCCATTTGTAACCAAAGGATTATCATAAAACCCATAGAAAGGAAACATAACATATATAGGTAACTTGGGACATAAATGTACATAAATGAAATAATCATACGGTTGACTTCCACACATATCACATAATAGAAAATCCACATGTCCGACTTCCATTCATAACACATTGGAAGTTATAACATAACCACCCGTCCAGTTTTATCATGGCACCACGTGTCATTTCGTTTATCACGTAACCACCTTTTCAAATGTTTATGTACTATTATAAAATCATAACACATAAAATATTTCAAATATAAATATTTCACTAATAACATTTCATTTTCAAGTAAAATAAATCATTTCAAGACATTGAAATAAAAAATAAATTTCAAAAAACATTTCCAATAGCAAAAAACCCAAAAAACATAATAAGGGGTTTTTTTCATTTTAAAAACATTACCACTACTAGAGGAAGCCAACTAACGATTACGGTGGTGGAGAGGTCATTGTCACCGCAAATGTAAAAAATATTTCTTTTTTCATTTAGTAAAATGATTCATAGAAAAAATAATCCTTTTGAATAAAATTAAAATTAAAAGGGTTTATTATATATTGTATTATATAATGTTGTGTATAAATCAAATTATGCATCAATTAAAGGTTTTTGAGTCGAAGTCCCTTACCTCGTGTCTGACTTGACCCGTTCAATCATTAATATCGTGAATAATGAACTTATGTTAATTTATTTTTTCATAAGAACCATTTTCAAGTTTATAATACCTTTTATATAATTTATTACCTTGCCATTATAATTAGTTAATTATTTGAGTTCATATGGGACATTTTTTCGATGTTCCGAACCTGAGTAAAAAATAAACATTTTATAATTATAAATTGTCCTTATAGTCGAAATTACATTATCTCCAGAATGATATTCATTATTCAAATATCATTTATATCATATATAACCAATATATATATGCATTTATAATAGTATATAACATTTGGTTTTATTAAATGAAATGCACCTTTCATGGTGACGGTAAGATGTACGAACGCATGAACGCTGCTTTCATTTCTATTTCATAATTAATGCAATGAAAAACTAATGATACATAGGTATATTATATTTCCAATATAATATAATATATATTATTTCTATAACTCCATCATTTATACATTCCACGTATGGGATGAACGAGTCATATCACTTTGAGGGGGCGGTGGTCCGCACTTCCTCAAATGAAATAATTGTGTTTACCAATAATGGAAACAATAAAAGTATGATATAATTTAAAAATAAAGAAACATAAAAAACATAAATATAATAAATATCATATATAAATACAGTTCCATCATTATTTCTGTGGTAAAAGGTGGTATGAAAAGATTTAACAATCATCATTTCGTGAGGCATTTGTTCGTTGTCCAGAAAAACAGTATGCTCATTACCCAGTAGATAGTGGTGTTTGTAAATGTAGTTTCAATCATTCTCATTAAAACTACTTAGTATATTGAGGATACATGGGTTGTTATAAAATAAACTAATAAAAATAGTTGAGGGGGTTGGAGAAGGAAAATATATCAAAAGAACATAAGAGATGATGTTACCTTTAAATCGGGTAACAACCTTTGGTTTGAACAAAAAGAATTTCTTGATGTTCCCTATGCATAAGGTATGGCTTCTAGGTGGAATAGAAGAATTTAGGGAGCTTAATTGGGAAATTGTTGAATGAACCAATGGGTTTAAGTGGTGTGATTAATGAGTTAAATGAGACGTCTTTTTATAAGTGGGAGGAGGGGCACTTTAGAATTTTTTTAAAATATTATTTTATTATATAATTATTTTAGGTTTCTAATTTTCCAAAACCCATTAATGTAGAATATAAGATGACCAATGATTGAAATAAAATAATCCATTAAGTATTTGACAGGATTTGGATATTTTTTTAATCTTTATAATCTTATTTATTTAAATCATTCATTAATGTGGTAAACACTGCATCATTATTTTATCATAAATAATTTTATTTATATGATGTCTAAGAAATATTAAAAAAATTAAATGAGGTGGTAAATAATTTAATCCTTATAATGAATTTTTATAATCGTGAATATAACTTATATAACCCCATGTAAAAATTAATTTATTAAAAGATATATATTTTTTTTCATTTTGTTCTTTACGTTAAATCTATTAATATAAATATTCATTATCACTCTTAAGTGGCTCCACGGGGTCTTAAAATCAACTCAGAGATTTACATGGTTTACAACGTATCAACCAATAGGATTAAGACACATGTTAGGGTAAATTAATATTATTATAATAATTTTTTATCTTGAATTACACTATTTATCTTTAACCGCGGTAAATAAAAGTCAAAAGTTACTATTCACCAAAAATTATTTTTATCTTATTGAACAAAATTCTACATAATAATAACCATGCATGTCATATTTTTGAAATTCAATTCACCTATGTGGTAAAATTTTATTTAAATGAAAAAGTTGGTTTTTACATTCTACTAAGTGTTTTCACTATTCATCAAAAATTGAAGGTGTTTAGAAAAATACCAAAAATTCAACCTAAGATATAATTGATATTATGAATTAAATTTTTTCATTTTTTATAAAATTAAAAACATTTATGTTGGATTAATTAATTTAAAATAAATTCCCATTGTTAACAAAAATTATGTTTTTAAGAATTAATAACTTTCAAAAGATTGACAATTGTTTATGTCCATTTTCAAAGTGAAATTTCTTCCAATGACCAAAATTAGATTAAATGGTAAAATAATAATCTAATTATACTTTAAAACCAATTAAAATTATTATCTAACCATATAAATACATTATATTAGAATGCAGTCTTGAATTAAAATACAACATTTTTCACTATTCATTAAAAATTGAATTTTATCAGAAAAATACCAAAAATTTACCAAAATTATATTTTGAAGTCCCGAATAGGAAAAAGAATTTTATTTTGTCAAATAAAACATATATAAGTGAACAAAACTAGATTTATTGAGGGTTCTCCATCAAAAAGCTTTAAATCGACCGTTTAAAGAATATTAGAGTATTTATGCTTAAAATTAGATTCACTCACATTTTAAGCCTCATAAATTTATTGTATAAATGTAAAAATAGATAGAAAACATGTGTAATAATATTTTAGTTAGCTCTATTCATTCATACCAATAAAACAACTAGGAATTAACTATAATTTTAAATAATATTGTATTATTATTTTTCAGTATGACTCAACATTGTGTGCAACATAAGATTTCAACGAAACCCATTATTGTGTATCAGGTACACCAACTAACATAGAATCCCTTTAAAGTAAAATTAATTTTTAATTAAAAAATATTAATAAATCTGAAAATTTATTTTTCTTTTTTTTCAGGGATGTTATAGTAAACCAAGTAATATATTACTTCAGTTAACTGTTAGGGTTCCCACTGTCTCATTTTAAGGAAAATTTTAATATTAAATTTTTTGATGTGGGTTTCTATGAATTAATAATTAAAGTATTAAACCATTAATAACCCAGTAGAATTTTGAGGATGATATACATTTTACGGGGGGAAAATATACCATCCTGAAATTTTTTTAGTTAACTTTTTCTAATTAAGTTAACCTTTTTGATATTTTTTATTTTATAGAACATTGAGTATGGTTTATTTTATATTGAAAAACTATGTTTTACTTGTGATATATGTAACACTAATTTAATCATGCACAACATACATCATAAATTTTATCTTGTTCTACACGTAATGTCAAGGTTTTCTTCCATTACACCCAAAAATTACTTTTCTCGATGTCTTGCGTAACAGACAAGACCAATGTTTACTGAACAATAATATATTATTAAAATATTGTTATTTAATACAATAAGATATAACCTAGACATTAAATTAGGGGTTATGAATACTATTAACTAATTTAAAAAAATATAATTTGTAACGCCTGAGACTTTTATGAGAAATATTTTGTTTTTATGAACGGAATCTTTCACTACACACAACACTAGATTGTCTTGCTTTACATGAAACTGCGGCCTTCCTCAATAGCTTGTGTCGTACGCAATACCGAGTTTCACTAAACAACGATATACTATTAAAATATTAATAAAACTAGTCGTTATGAATAGTAATAACCAATTTTTAAAATTTTATAAATTTTATATTTCAAAATGGACTTCATCTTTGGATTCGGAATATCGAAATTAGCCTAGGGTGAAATTTTGGTATTTTTCTGAAAACTATCAATTTTTGATGAATAGTGAAACCACTAAGTGGTAGTTAAAAAAACTAAATTTTTCATAAAACATAATTTTACCGCTTATGTGAGTGGAATTTAAAAAATCCGAGAGACACATTTAATATCAAGTACTAAAATGTGGTTCAATTAGATGAAAATAATTTTTGGTGAATAATAACTTTTTAATTTTTTTTACCACAGTTAAAAGTAAATAGGGTAATTAAGGGTAAAAGTGTCATTATTATTACCCTAACACATGTCCTAATTCTATTAGATAAGTTTAATTCAACCAAAAACAACCTTAGGAATAAAATATGACCATTTAGGCCCACTTGGATTAGATTAGGACATTTATTATTAATTTATTTAAAGAAGGGTTAAAATAGATAAAATAAACATTTAATAAGTAAATAATTTTTAATATGGGATTATACATAAGATAAATTTGACTATAAATATTTATTAGAAAGATACAAATATTTCCTACATAATGGTATTTTATTTGTAATTTTTAGACATTAAATAGCTTTATTTATTTATGACACAAAGATGATGCAGTAATTATCTTATTAATGAAATATTGACATAATTAATGTTATAAATACCCAAATAAATGTAATTTGAGACTTTTTATGAATTACAGTAATTTTATAGGTTACTATGACATGTTATTATTGATTTAATTAACTTGGTTATAACTAATAATTATGTAATGATTTCCACAAAAATCAATTACTAAATAGTTCAAAATTGACATAAAATAGTTTTAAAACAAATATTATATTATTAATAGTTATTTTATTCCATAAAAATATAATGTTCTGCCAAATGACTTAGATAAGGTTATATATATTAATAATAAACATCTTGGGATTTTTTTAGCTTGATATAGAAAGTTTATTAACCTTATAGTGTAAGAAAACAAGAAGACACGATAAAAGTTAAATTATCTAACTTAAAGTTAAATCTAAATGATAAGGTTAAAATTGATACCTAAACTTGTCTAAATTCTATTGGATGAGATAATTTCGACCCATACCCACCTTATCTTCTAAATATATCAATTTAGAGCTATAAAAAACCGAATTTGACTTTATAATAAAATAATAGTTTTAGTTATTCCAAAGGTTCCCCTCTCCTCCCTTATAAAAGGGAACCTCCTCCCTCTCTTCCTCACACCACTTTGAGCCTTCATGCTCGTCCAACCCCTGAAAATTTCTCCTATACACATCCCTAGAGACATCCTAGAGGTCCTGGTCTTCTTCAAAGTCAAATTTTAGTACCCTAAAAGGAAGTCTCAAAGAAGCGCTTCAAAGAAGAGGTAATGTCCGTTACCGATTATTTCATCTTTATTTCTTCTTCCACTTATTCTTCTGTAGTTGTTTCATTATGAAGTAATAACATAAGTATCACTCATATACTGATATGTTATTATAAGTATGAAACAACCATATTTCACCATTTATCCATTCTACGGAAAATGAAATCACCACGCGTGCGTACGTACGGAATACCATCTCCACGTTGTGGTGTAATCTATTTTCCACCACCACCTTACTTAGATGGGTATAATGGTGTAAATAATGACTATATATGATTATTGTAAAGTGATATTGATTCTTAAATAGTATATATACACTACAATAAAATTCCACAATCATGGGAACGATATCATCGCTCATGCGTACGTACGGAATACCGTCTCCACGATGTGATGCGACTCGTTCTAATTGATATTCATTTCATAATGATTATATAAATGAATTGAATGAATTAATATGATATATATTACACTAATTCCATTCTGGAAATGAGGTATCTATAACCTAAAAAGAAAAATACGAATTTATTCTACAAAACACGCATAAGAACAAAAAGTAATAAACACCTGAATAACAAGTAGTAATGAAATATTACTAATAACAAGATAAGAATATGAACATATATGATATCATAAAAACAATTATGATTCTAGAATAAGTCAATAACAATATTTAAATCATTATACAGGAGGTTCGGACACTTACGAAGCAAATTGGACCTAAGGTAAGGGAAAACATCACAATCTCATTTTTATCTGGGATTGTTTATACTTTGGTATTTACTGGGGTGTATTTTATCATCCACTTCCATGTTCCCTCAATATGTAATATTGTTTACATCCACCTAAAATTGTTTAAATTCAATTTTACCCTTTGGTGAGTTTTTAGTAAAGGATATGAAAGGAATATTTTGTCATTTTTCGTACGACGTACTTTTTTGAATTTTCCGACAAAAGTACGAGATGGATGATTTTCTTAACTTATACAGCATGAATGGATTTTTAAAACATTATTTCCAAGAAGCTTCCTTTACAAGTTTTCAAGTCTTTTTTAATCAACTTCTTTTTGTTTAAAATTGTTAAGAAAGGAAATTGTTTTAGGAGTAGAAAGAATATTTTCGTCAAGAATGGAGTTCAAGTGTTTTATCAAAATTACTTTCCATCTAAGATAATATAGGGTTCGGTTTCTATCCCTGTTATTACATTGATTTGATTATGTTGTTATGGAATTGTTTTTATGAATTCCTTTATCGTATATAAATTGTTTTATGAAGTCATGTTGATTAAGAATCCCATTTTTATTACATGGGTATTGCAATGATGTATGATTTATGATTTTGTGGCACACATAAGAATGGTATCATTATGAGATGGGTGGGACATATATCTCCCTCCATTGCATTTGGTAAAGATTTTATATCTCATGAGATAGACATGGCTGGAACGGCAGGTTAAACCAGTTCAGTAAAACAGGACTGAAACGAGGAGTGAACTCGGTGCAGAAATGGACTTTGTCCACTAAGATAGTCTTGGAAATGAGTCTTGACTAATAAGAAATGATTCTCTATGATTATGTGTGCAAGCCACAATGTTTCATGTTTCATGTTATGATTATTGCGATTACATTTCACTACGATGATTTATCCCATGTTATGAAATTATTATCTCTTTTGTAGGGTATGATTTTTCAAATTTTATGTTTTTATTTTGATGTGATTGATATTTCTTTTGATTACCCTTACTGATCATTTGAGCTCACCCTTTGAAATTTTTTCTTTCCCCCAGTCAGGAAGAATGTTATTAAGTAAGATATGCCAAAAGGGACTATATATATGATAAAATAAATGGGAGACAATGTAGACGCTTTATGAACCAGTTGTTTATATTTACCAATTTCTAAAGACACTATACCTATATGGTCCTTTATTGTTTTTATTATATTTTGTAATAATTATGCTTCAATTCTGATGTAATAACAATGTATGTAAAGTATGGGTCGTTATATTTTGTATTGGAGGAAAGGTATAGTCAACCGTTGGAGACTAGGATGTGAAAGCCTTAGTAAGAACCCTTAGGATAAGTCTAAGCATAGAACACAATCATAGTGTTTTAGAAATGGCCATGAATAACCTAGGATAAGACCTTAAGTGAGAAATTTTATTCTTGATTATGTGTTTTTCCTATTATAATTAGTGTTGCTCACACTATTCTTCTTGGTTTTAGTCAATGGCTAGAACCCGAAGGAAGTGTGTTAATGCGGAATGTGACGGGCAATGCAATGATTGTCCCCCTGAGCAACCAAACGTTATGGGAGCTGGAATGAAAAATCTTGTAGCCATGATCACACAACATTCTCAAGCTATGAATCATGCAGGACTTCCAAACGAGCAAAGGAAGGAGCAACATTCTGTTGAATCCTTCATGAGGCAGCGTCCACCTTCATTCAGCGGGTCTACTGATCCATTAATTGATGAAAAAGGGATTAGTACTACTGAAAAGATATTTTCAGTTCTTCAATGTTCTAAACATGATAAATTCATCTTAGCAGTGTATCATTTGGAAGGTGATGCTAATCAATGGTGGAATCTTATCAAGAATACGAGGCAAAGAGATGAAATTGAGTCCATGGAATGGGACGAGTTCAAAAACTTATTTTTCAATAAGTACTTCCATTGTATTCTCCGAACAAATATGGAGAAAGAGTTTCTTGAACTAAAGAAAAAGGATGATGAATCTGTTGGTACCTATGAAGAAAATTTTACAAGACTTTCATGGTACACTTCTGGTATTATTATCCAACCTGAGAGTAAGATCGATCGATTCTTTAGTGGCTTAAAACCAAGTCTTCGAAGGGCCTTAGCCATAAGGGACTTCAATAGCTACGAGGAAATCGTTCGATGTGCTCTCAAAGTTGAGATGGATATTGGAGTAACCCATCAGTCATATGGGTTTTATAAGAAGAGGAAAATGTATTTCAAAGGAAAATCTAAAGAGCACACTTAAAAGAAGATGAGTTTTCCCTTATGCTCAAAGTGTGGAAAGGAACATGGAGGGAGTTTTCTTAATGGGACAAGCAAATGTTTCAAATGTGGAAAGGTATGTCATCAGGCATTTGAATACCACAATGATGGGAAGAAGATGTCTAATGATGCAAACAAAGGAAGGGACACATAGAATGAACCTACCACACTTCAATGTTTCATGTGCAAGGAGATGGGGCATTATTCCAATCAATGCCCAAATCAAAGGGTTGATGATGATGTTCGACGTCAACAAACTCTTAAGGCTAAAGACAAAGGAATGCCACATGCAATTTCTATCAGCGATGTGGAGTACGATAACGATGTGGTGAAAGATACACATTCCATCCACTCTAAAGTAGAAAATGTTTTATTTGATTCCGGATCCACCCACTATTTTATTTCTGAAGATTTTTCTACGGGTATCAGTGTATTTCCTCAACAAATAGATGTTGAGTTAGCTATGACAACACCTAATGGCACACCAGTCGCATCAAAAGTTTATAATTCATCCCCGATTGAAGTTTGTGGGAAAGTGCTTCCTGCAAATCTTGTGATCCTTCCTATAGTGGAATTTGATGTGATTCTTGGCATGGATTGGCTTTCTTTATATGGAGCTCATATCAATTTCCAAAGAATGGAAGTCACATTTCATATTCTATATTAATCTATGATCGTCTATCAATGCAAGGATGAACATAACCTTCTGGTGGAAATTTCTTCCATCTTATCAGTCTTTATTCCACTAAATGAGGGTTATTTATCTCCAATGGTTGGTGAGAAACTCACTACTAATAATATTCCCATTGTACGGGAGTTTGATGATGTCTTTCCAGAGGAATTTCCAAGTCTTCCACCAAATCGTGAAGTTGAGTTTTCAATAGAACTCGTACCGGGTGCTTTTCCTATTTCAAAGAGAACTTATAGAATGACCCCAATTGAGTTGCAGGAATTGAAGAAGCAACTCCAAGAGATTCCGGATAAGGGATTCATACACCCTAGTGCGTCACCTTGGGGAGCACCTGTTCTATTTGTTAAGAAGAAAGATGGATCAATGAGACTATGCGTTGATTATCGAGAACTTAACAAGATCACTTTCAAGAACAAATATCCTCTCCCGCGCATTGATGACTTATTTGACCAACTACACGGAGGTCAATACTTTACCAAGATTGATCTTCGTTCAGGGTATCATCAATTAAGGGTCAAAATGGAGGATATACCAAAGACGACTTTCCGTACAAGGTATGGACACTATGAATTTATAGTGATGCCATTTGGTCTTACTAATTCCCCTGCTATCTTCATGGATCTGATGAATAGTGTCTTTAGAGACTATCTTGATCAATTTGTGGTAGTCTTTATAGACAATATTCTTGACTATTTAAAGAGCAAGGAAGAACATGAAGATCACTTGAGAATTATATTGAAGACCTTGAGAAAGGAGAAGCTTTATTCCAAATTTACCAAGTGAGAATTTTGGCTTCAAAGAGTTTCATTTTTGGGTCACATAATCTCAAAAGAGCAGATATCTATGGATCCAGCAAAAAAAGTGGTTATCGAAAGATGGTCGAGACAAACAACAGTAACTGAGATCCGAAGTTTTCTTGGTTTGGCTGGATATTATCAACGTTTTGTGAATGATTTTTCACGATTATCTAATCCACTCACCTGGTTGACTCGAAAAGAAGTTAAGTTGGTTTGGACGGAGGAATGTGAAGAGAATTTCAAGGAGTTGAAAAGAAAGTTATCTAATGCACCTGTGCTCACATTGCCTTGTAGTGGAGAAAGGTTTTTGATCTACAGTGATGCATCCAAGAAGTGGCTGGGGTGTGTTCTTATGAAATATGATATGGTGATAGCCTATGACTCACGACAGTTGAAAAATCATGAGCAAAATTACCCAACACATGATTTGGAGTTAGCTGCGGGAATCTTTGCATTAATGATTTGGAGGCATTATCTTTATGGAGAAAGGTGTGACATTTATACTGATCATAAAAGTTTAAAGTATATTTTCACACAAAAGGAGCTGAATATGCACCAAAGAAGATGGTTGGAGCTGATTAAGGATTACGACTGCTCAATTCATTACCACCTTGGGAAAGCAAACAAGGTGGCAGATGCATTAAGTCGACAAGACCATGCCAGTTTATCCATGATGAGGATCACAAAAGATCCAATATTTTGGGATTTACAAAGGATGGATCTTGGAATTATAATGGAAGGGGGAAAATCGTATCTTTCTCAAATGAATGTTCAACCATCTATACATGTGAAGATTAAAGACGCCCAGAAAGAATATGTAGAGTTACAAAAGAAGGTGAGAAATATTCTTGAATTCTACCTTGATTGTGATGGGATAATAATGTTCAGGAATCGGGTTTGTGTTCCTCCCATCCCCGAATTAAAGAAGGAGCTGCTAGATGAGGCTCACAGTTCTTCATTCTCTATTCATCCTGGAAGCACGAAGATGTATAGGGACTTGAAAGTGTACTTCTGGTGGGATGGAATGAAAAGAGATGTTGCTGAATATGTCACTCGATGCTTGGTTTGTCAGCAAGTTAAAGCTGAGAGACATAAGTCTAATGGGATGTTACAACCATTACCCATACCCAAATGGAAATGGGAAAACATCACTATGGACTTTGTCAAAGGACTTCCTAAAACATCCAAAGGAAATAATTCTATCTGGGTCATAGTTGATCGTCTTACAAAGTCTGCACACTTCATTGCTATTAGAGAGTATTTCTCTCTAGATTAGTTTGCCAGGATATATGTAAAGGAAGTGGTAAGATTGCATGGAGTTCCACTTTCTATTATATCTGTTCGGGATCCGAGATTTACCTCGATGTTCTGGAGAAGTCTTCAGCATACTCTGGATACAGAGTTGAGTTTCAGCACTACTTATCATCCTCAGATAGACGGTAAGTCTGAGAGAACAATTTAAACTCTAGAATATATGTTGAGAGCTTTCTCTATGAATTTCAAAGGTGGTTGGGATCAACACCTACCTTTGGTGAAATTTTCTTATAATAATAGCTTTCACTCTAGTATTCAGATGGATCCTTATGAAGCTCTCTATGGAAAAAAATGCAGGACTCCAACTTGCTGGAATGATGTTGGGGAAAGAAAGCTATTAAGACCTGATCTTGTTGATGAGATGGCAGAAAAGGTCCGATCTATTAAACAACACATAAGAGCAGCTCAGAGTCGACCTAAAAGTTATGCAGACAACTGAAAAAAATACCTAGAGTTTGAAGTGGGTGATAATGTGTTCTTACGAATATCTCCCTGGAAGAGGGTCATGAGATTTGGAAAGAAGGGGAAGTTGAGCCCTAGATATATTGGTCCTTTCGATATACTGGATCGTGTTGGAAAGGTTGCTTACCGATTGGAGCTTCCACCGAATCTCTCTCAAGTTCACGATGTGTTCCATGTATCTATCCTGAGAAAGTACATACCTGATCCTTCACATGTACTCAGCTCAGAAGTTGTACCACTGGAGCAAGATCTTTCTTATGAAGAACAATCGATAGCGATTCTGGATCGTAGCGAAAAAGTCCTACGAAACAAGACCACTAGATTGGTGAAAGTGTTATGGAGGAACCACCAATTAGAAGAAGCTACATGGGAGCTTGAGGATATGATGAGGGAGAGGTATCCTCATCTGTTTGTTACAAAGTGACAAATTTTGAGGGCGAAATTCATTTTATGGGGGGTAGAATGTAATGCCCGAGACTTTTATGAGAAATATTTTGTTTTTATCAAAAGAATCTTTCACTACACACTACACTAGCTTGGCTTTCTTTATACACAACCGCGATCTTCCTCAATAGCTTGTGTCGTACGCAATACCGAGTTTCACTAAACAACGATATGCTATTAAAATATTAATAAAACCAGCTGTTATGAATAGTAATAACCACTTTTTGAAATTTTATAAATTATATTTTTCAAAATGGACTTCATTTTTGGAATCAGAATATCGAAATTAG
Organism: Viscum album; assembly: GCA_963277665.1. Lineage (NCBI taxonomy): Eukaryota > Viridiplantae > Streptophyta > Magnoliopsida > Santalales > Viscaceae > Viscum > Viscum album. The sequence goes on along the minus strand of OY728163.1, from coordinate 1,202,032,237 downwards.
CCTATGGTGAAATTTTTGTATTTTTCTAAAAACTTTCAATTTTTGATGAATAGTGAAACCACTAAGTGGTAGTTAAAAAAACTGAATTTTTCATAAAACATAATTTTACCTCTTCTGTGAGTGGAATTTCAAAAATCCAAGAGACAAGGTTAATATCAAGGACTAAAATATTGTTCAATGAGATGAAAATAATTTTTGGTGAATTGTAACTTTTTACATTTTTTTACCACGGTTAAAAGTAAATATGGTAATTAAGGGTAAAAGTGTTATTATTATGACCCTAAAACATGTAATAATTCTATTGGATAAGTGTAATTAGACCAAAAACAACCTTAGGAATAAAATATTACCATTTAGGCCCACTTGGATTAGATTAGGACATTTATTATTATTTTATTTAAAGAAGGGTTAAAATAGTTAAAATCAATGTTTAATAAGTAAATAATTTTTAATATGGGGTTATACATAAGATAAATTCGACTATAAATATTCATTAGAAAGATAATAATATTTCCTACATAATGGTATTTTATTTTTAATTTTTAGACATTAAATAATTTAATTTATTTATGATACAAAGATGATACAGTAATTATCTTATTAATTGAATATTGGCATAATTTATGTTATAAATACCCAAATAAAAGTAATTTGAGACTTTTTATGAATTATACTAATTTTATATGTTAATATGACATGTTAGTATTTATTTAATGAACTTTTTTTGAACTAATCATTCTGTTATGATTTTCACAAAAATCAATTACTAAATAGTTTCAAAATTGACATAAATAGTTTTTAAAAAAAATATTATATTATTAATTGTTATTTTATTCCTCAAAATCTAATGTTTGGCCACATGACTTAGATAAGGTTATATATATTAATAATAAACATCTTGGGGTTCTTTTTTCTTGATATAGTATGTTTATTAACCTTATAGTGTAAGAAAACAAGAAGACACGGTAAAAGTTAAATTATCTAACTTAAAGTTAAATCTAAATTATAAGGTCAAAATTGATACCTAAACTTGTCTAAATTATATTGGATGAGAGTATTTCGACCCATACCCACCTTATCTTCTAAATATATCAATTTGAAGCTATTAAAAAGAGAATTTTACTTTATAATAAAATAATATTTTTAGTTATTCCAAAGGTGCCCCTCTCCTCCCTTATAAAAGGGCACCTCCTCCCTCTCTTCCTCACACAACTTTTAGACTTCAAACTCGGCCAACCCCTGCCAATTTATAATCTCCAATTCTCTAGAGACATCCTAGAGGTCCTGGTCTTCTTCAAAGACCAATTTTAGTGCCATAAAAGGACGTCTCAAAGAAGCGCTTCAAAGAAGAGGTAATGTCCGTTACCGATTCTTTCATCATTATTTCTTCTTCCAGTACTTCTTCTGTGGTTGTTTAGTTATCAAGTAATAACATCAGTATAAATCATATAATGATATGTTATTATATGTATGAAACAACCCTATTTCATCATCTATCCATGCTACGGAAAATGTAATCATTGTGCGTGCGTACGTACGGAATACCGTCTCCACGACGTGGTGTAATCTATTGAACACCACCACCTTACATGGATGGGTATAATGGTGTAAATAATGACTATATATGATTATTTTAAAGTGATATTTATTCTGAAATAGTATATATACACTCCAATACAATTCCACAATCATGGGAACGATATCATCGCTCGTGTGTACGTACGGAATACAGTCTCCACGATGTGATGCGACTCGTTCTACATGATCTTCATTGCATAATGATTATATAAATGAATTTAATGAATGAATATGATATATATTACATGAATACCATTCTGGAAATGAGGTATCTATAACCTAAAAAGAAAAATAAGAATTTATTCGACAAAACACGCATAAGAACAAAAAGTAATAAACACCCGAATAACAAGTAGTAATGAAATATTACTAATAAGAAGCTAAGAATATTACCATATATGATATCATAAAAATATGTATGATTCTGGAATAAGTCAATAACATTATTTAAATCATTATACAGGAGGTTCAGACACTTACGATGGAAATTGGACCTAAGGTAAGGGAAAATATCACAATCTCATTTTTATCCGCGATTGTTTATACTTTGGTATTTACTGGGGTGTATTTTATCATCCACGTCCATGTTCCCACAATATGTAATATTTTTTACATCCACCAATAATTGTTTAAATCCAATTTTAGCTTTTGGTGAGTTTTTAGTAAAGGATATGAAAGGAATCTTTTGTCGTTTTGCGTACGAAGTACTTTTTTGACTTATCCGACAAAAGTACGAGAAAAATGTTTTTTAACTTATATGGCATTAATGGATTTTTAAAAAATTATTTCCAAGAAGCTTCCTTTACATGTTTTCAACTTTATTTTTAATCAACTTATTTTAATTTAAAATTCTTAAGAAAGGAAAATGTTTTTTGATTAGAAAGGATATTTTCCTCAAGAATGGAGTTCAAGTGTTTTATCAAAATTATTTTCCATCTAAGATAATATAGGGTTCTGTTTCTATCTCTATTATTACATTGATTTGATCATGTTGTGATGTAATTATTTTTGTGAATTCCTTTATCTTATATAAATTGTTTTATGATGTCATGTTGTTTATGAATCCCATTTTTATTACATGGTTTATGCAATGATGTATGATTTATGATTTTGTGGCACATATAATAATGGTATCATTATGAGATGGGTGGGACCTATATATCTCTCCAATTCATTGGGTAATGATTTTATATCTCATGAGTTAGACATGCCTGGAACGGCAGGTTAAACCGGTTCAGTAAAACAGTACTGAAACGAGGAGTGAACTCAGTTCAGAAATGGACTTTGTCCACTAAGATAGTCTTGGAAATGAGTCTTGACTAATAAGAAATTATTCTCTATGATTATGTGTGAATGCCACAAAGTTTCATGTTCTATGTTATGATTATTTGGATTACATTTGACTATCATGATTTATCCCATGTTATGAAATTATGATATCTTTTGTAGTGTAATATTTCCCAAATGTTATGTTTTTATTTTGATGTGATTGATAATTATTTTGTTTACCCTTACAGAGCATTTGAGCTCACCCTTTGAAATGTTTTCTTTCCACATGTCAGGAAGAAGGTCATTAAGTAAGATATTCCAAAATGGACTATAGATATGATGAAATAAATGGGAGACAGTGTAGACGCTTTATGAACCAGTTGTTTATGTTTCCTAGTTTCTAAAGACACAATACCTATACGGTCCTTTAATGGTTTTGTTTTATGTTGTAATAAGTATGCTTCAATTCGGATGTAATAACGATGTATGTAAAGTATGGGTCATTATATATTTTTCACATAAAATAATTTTATTTCATTGTTTACCAACAAATTGTAAATGAATATGAAAGCCGATTGAATATGATTTTTTTATTAATTATATAGTCACAAAGCAATTTTACTATTATAATTTAAATTAAATAAAATTAGTAAATTATATTAATGTAATATATATGTTATATATTCAATCAAAAAATTTTATAGTCGTTCAATATTTTATATAGACATAAGATAAGAACAAACCCTATTTAATTCTTAAAAACATATATTTTTTATAAATGTAGTTTACCTCCTCTTTATGGTGAAAAAATTTTAAATTAAACTTTTGGAACTTTTATATACATAATATATCAAAATATAATTCTTTTTTTAGTTAAAAAAAATAAAAAGTTGGTTTGGATAATTGTTTTGGTATTTTTCTGTATGGTTTCTTTTTTTTCAATGAATACTTACTAATACTAAATTTTACTTCAAATTAGAATATTCAACTAATTTGTTTACATGATTCAATTATATATTTTTTTTTCAAAGTTTAATTAGATAATATTTATCCATTAATTTAATTTATGTAATTGAGATCAATTTTACTTTTAATTTGGATATAAAAACATATCAAACTTATGAATTCTTTTACTTTAAAAACCTGCATTGCTGACCTGACTGTGGGATAAATTCAAAATTAAATTTTTCCAATTTTATGATTGTAATTTTGAAAAATAGATTCCATTTTATGATTCAAAATGATTTATAATGTATAATAAATTTAATCTTTTTAAGACAGAAAATATTATTGACAGTGATTAAGATTAATTATAACAATCAAGAGAAAAAACATGTTAATGATGTACAAAACCTTAATGTTATGACCAAAAAAACCTATAATGTTATGAAAAATCCTAAATTATTTCCATTATTCATAAATTATCCTTAAAATATTTTATTTATTTTGTTTCATATGAACTGTGTTAGGTAAAAATTTTGGTATACAAAACTTAATTTCAAAAATACAATGTGACTTTTTTCCCTTCTAGATAAAAGCCACCACATATGCCTCTACTTCACCCCTCTCAAAAAAAAATTATATGAAAATATCATCCCAAAAAAATTAGGAAAATATATAACATACAATTTTTATCATCCAATTTTGAATAATCTAATCCATGTATTCCTTTTTGGATGTACCAAAATTAGTCACCAGATTAAGAGGTGATTTCTTCTCTGAAGATCCTTTCCTTTATTTTCTTCTCCACCCACTAAAATTTATTTATTCCATGATTTTATATCAAAATAATATCATAAATATACTAAGTTGTTTTTATGATAATATTTTTACCTATATTTACACTCACCTCCATCTAATGGGTAACAAAGATGTTGTTTATGTGTACAACGAACTATCACCTCACTAAATGATGATTGTTAATTTTTCCATTACCTCTTATCATGGTGGATATTATGATGGGAAATATATTTATATATAGAATAAGTTATATTTATTATTTATTTAAAATTATGTATTCCTTCTACAAGACATATTTTTTTTACTTTCAAATTGGTGTAAATATGAGATTTTTGTTTGAGGAAGTGTGGACTACTGGCTCATAAAAGTGATGTTTTTATCATATACTATATGAGATGTATTAAAGAAGATATTCAGGGAATTATATGATATAATTATAATTATAATTCATATTTGATTTTATAAAATACATATATACAGAAATTCAATTTTCTTCATTTCTTAAAAAATGACAATAAATATTGAAACGACGTTCATTTGTACGTACGAACTACCATCTCCGTGAAAATTATATTCCATTTAGAACATATATATTCAATAAATTATTTTTATGCCAATATAATGAATATAAATTAAATTTATATTATTTTTTAAATTCTTTAATCCTAATATAGGTATAATGATACATGATATGACATATTAAGACACATTAGAAGAATAGAGAGGATATTACCCGAAGAAAAACCTTAATAGAGGATTGTTTGCAAGCGGTAAATATAATGTCATAATAAAACCATATATGTTATTATATATAATAATATACTTTTTTAAAATAATTACAATAAATTTATATTTATTATATATGCGGTTTTAATATGTATGACGAGAGTCATGACACAAGGATAGTGGATTTTATCTCACATTATATTCCAGGGAGATATATGCTTTATTAACCACCCATTCAATTGGTGTGGCTTTTATACTTAACAAGGATATACTAATATTTTATTATATTTAGATTTATTTTAACAAAAATATCCATTTTATGATCTTAATTTAATGGGTTTTCATTTCAAAAGTTACGAACTTGGTAATGTAGTTTATTCTCATTTTTCCTTCTTTAAAACTCAAGTTTTCTTATGAACATAAAATTATTTTTGAGTTGAATATACATACATTTTAAATAGTATATCATGAGTGTAATTATTTTAATGATATGTTAATATTCTTATAATTTTATTTTCTTACACAGAGAGTATTATCCCAAGTAACTAAGTGGTAAAAGTTTATTAAATCAATCTCACTATATTTTGAGATTGATAATGATTATGCATATTTAATAGAACCTTATGATCCATATCTCAAGAGAACTTATTAATTTTATTCTCCTATGTTTATGAAGGATATATTCATATATTGGGACAATGTTTTCCACTCATTGGTACATAATATAGTTATGAATGTATTTTTAAGACAGCCTTAATTTAAAATATATTCGGTCAGAATTCTATGTTCTTTGAAAACAATGTTTTCTAAAATAGGTTTCCAGAAAATTGTAATATTATCCTCTAAGAATTAACAGATACATTTGAAATATTTTTCATTTAATATGATTTTAAAAGGAATCTTTTTATCTCTTTTCAAACAAGGAATGTTTTACCCTATTTACCATGAAAAAGGATTGTTCATTTTTTACCTCATACGACATGTATGGATTTACCCAATATTAAATATTTGATGATTACATACCATATTTATAAGGATAATTTTTAATAATGTGTTTTTAATGTTTTTTAAATTAATGGTTTTCATATCATTTTAAATCTTCTTCAATTTTTATATGAAAACAGTTTTAAAAAAATATTTAGAACTCTGTATAAGTTTTCAAAGTTATTTCCAAAGATATGGATTTGAAAATTTTTTCATCCATTAATTATAAATTTTAAACATTATTTTTTAAATAAATAGTTTTCATAATGTTTACAATATTTCCATATATGTCTTAAACATGTTTTCAAATAAAAATGGTTTCAAAGTTTTTCTAATATTATTTTATAAGTGTTTAAAGAAAAAGTTTTCAAAATGATTTAAAGGCATATTCATAAATTTTCTAGTTATTTTCTTTGAAAATTATTTTTAAATGGTTTTATGTAGACAATAATATTTACAAATAAAAAGGATATATTCCCCAAGGACGAATTTTGAAATATGTTTCAAAATTATTTTTCATCTATGGTGACATCTACTTATGCTTGTCATTAACTTCATGGAAGTTATTTAAAGGTTCCATTCAAATTATAAATATGAATGTGTTATGTTTAATGTAATGTTAATTATGAAACCTATTTATATTTCATCGGTTATATGTTTATGGAATCTGTTTCCCTTACATAGGTTATTATTATTTATTAAATGATTATGAAAAATGTATCTTCTTTCAATAGGTTATGATATGTTTACAGGCTTTTGATATCCATTTAATTTCAGGGGTTATGATATGATTGTTTATGATTTTTTCCACATGTGTGTATGATTTCATTATGAGATGGGTGAAACGAATATCTCCCTCTAATTCATTGTGTAATGATTTATATCCCATGAGATATACATGGATTGACTGAGAAATGAACTCGGTTTAGAGGAGACCGCTTGCACACATGGCTGATGGCTCCGCAATCCACTGGATGTAGGTTCTCTCCCGCTCTCTCACTCCAGTAGGGTTCCATCTCCCCACTCTCCTTCCTTTCATCCTTATTTACTTCGTTAAGTATGGCTCTTTTAGAGTTTTATCCCCTGATTATCTCTTGTGGTTGTTCTTCTCAAACCTGCCTTTTGTTTTGGTCCTCTTTTTCAGCTTCGGGGATGGCGTGATGGTTCTTCCTTCCTAGCTTCTTCTCATATGCTCTAAACTCACAATCAACCACTCTATTCTAGGTTGGATTGGGAGAATAAGATTCCATGAGTTTTTGGGCTTTAATGTTTAGCAGTAATGGATCTCCTAGAGTTATCTTCTTCTTATTTTAGGGTTTCTCTGCACATTTTCTTCTTCTTTTCTTGTTTCTTTTTAGCTTCTTCCTTGTTTCTTCTTGTTTCAATATTTTTAGAGGTTTTCCCCAGTTCTGTTTCTGGCTTTGATTCATTCCTTGATGCAGCGTTTAGTCTTTTTTGGGAGTGTTTTGTGATGGGTTTGGTCTAATATTTTTTCTTCTAGTTGTTCGGTTGTTACAACTACTCCGGTGATGGATTTCATATACATCAACCATTCCCGGAGGTTTTTTCCATTTTTTTCCTACAAAGACCTCTTTTTCTCTACTATGGTTCCAAGGGTCCTCCTTTCTCTCCAAGGTGGAGCTGTGAGGAGGTCTTTCAGTTTATTTGGGATGTGAGTATGAGCGGGCTTTAGGAAGTTGATAATGATGATTTTTCGATCATTGACGGCGAGGTTGGGTTCATCTCCGGTGAGGATGATGATGGTGGTCTGGTGAAAGGGGATGTCGAATCGTTATAGTGATTGATTTCTGAATTCAAGGGTGGATTCTAGTGAAGTGGTCGATGATGTTGCGATGATGAGGGTGATGTCATTGTTGGAATGAAGGCATGATGGTAGTGATAGTGATTTGATGTCTGGCCAGTGATATAATGATGGCTCCGAGGTGCGGTTCGAGGTCCCTGTGATGTGGATTGAGTTCGGTGGCCTGTGGTTCAATGCTGATTTTTGCAGTATTTCTGTATTTTAGTTATGAAATTTGAATATGGAAACTTGAATTTGAATGTGGTGTGCGGTGTGGATGGGGGATATGTGTGACTATGTGAACTGTGGATGTTTTGTTCTGTTCACACTTTTGAAAAAGTGGATATTAATAAATTAAAAAAAATGGATTGTGGTAAATATTGTTCAATATTATTGGGTTGAAACAAGAGACAAACTCGGTTCAGTAATATAAAACTTGAACATGGAGTGAAATAATTTTAGTAATAATTTGTTAGAACAAGGAGTGATCGGAATTTAATAAAATAGTTCTGTAATGGGGTGTGAACCCGATCAGTAAAGGACTATGTCCACTATGATTATCTCAGAAGAAATTCCTTGACTACTATTGAAATCATTATATATATCCATTTTTTACCACAATTACATGTTTTATTACTATGTTATACTTTCATAGAATATTTTATTTATCTCCTTATGATTCATGTATTATTATATTCTATTATTTATTCCATGATTCATGTTTATTACATTTGATATGCTGGGTATGATCTTCAATTTTAATGATCATGTTCTCATACACTTATGCTCATGATTATTTTTATGTGACTCCCATTTTTACTTTTATTAAGCATCTGATCTCATGAATTTTTATATTTACATCCCCATGTTATAATGATATTTTTCTAGAATATTATATATAAGAGGGGTGATAGTATTGGAGATCCTAATGAGGGATAATGTGGCCCACACAGGTACCAATATTTACATTTCCATGCTTCTAAAGCCAGAATACTATTATTGTTATGGGGAGTCTATTTTTATATTTTTTAAGTATTTTGAAAATGTTTTTTAATTTTAATGTTTGAAAATAAAGGGTCAATATAGAAAAGACCATGAATTATTTCAATTTTTTCCCAGAATGTCTTCATGCTTCATTTAGTCTCACTCACATTATTCCCTTATGGTTAGAACCCATTGTGAAATTCCTCATGTCAGACTGATTTAAATTTTTTTCATTTGATTAGACATTAATTTTAATAATGAATTTTAATAGTTTAATTGAAAAATATGGTACCCCTTATTGATATTTATGATTCAAGTATAATCTGGAGATTGTAATGAGGTTCGGGAGTCTTCAAGAACCCAAGGCGTTTATGTGGTTAAATAAAGAATAATTGATAATGTGATAACTATTTACTTATAGAGAGTACTTATTTCATTATAACAATGAAATACAATATAATTGAATAGATATTATTTTTTTCACCATTGGTGGTGTCCTACATAGTTTTACTCACACCCAATATGGGATGTCTATTCAGTACTCAAATATATTTCATAGTTGCAGTAAAGGTTGATAGAAAACAACCTATGATAGATAGATGATTTAATATGGATTAGGGATGAGGGAACCAAAGTTTATTAGAGACTTCCATGGGTAAGTCATCGATGTATTTATTTTAGGTTTCATTTTATAGGCTTCAAACATAGACAAACATGGGATATGTTATGCTTTAATTTTGATATTGTACTTCAAATTTAATATATCTTGTGACAATGATTCATTCATGATATTAATATATGTTATTTATATATTAATTCATACTTTTCACTAGTGTGTTTCTATGAATAATAAGGGTATAAAATCCCCATAAATGATATATCATACCCCCAATGCTATTCGAATGCCTCTAGAATATGATGAAAAATTCCTAAGTTCATATGGATGTCTGGATTGGGGGACTAGGGTGTGGCACCTAGGTTGGGATGTTACCTAGTGGTATCAGAGGTTCTTCCTTGATTTTATTTTCTCTTAATATATGGGAATGGTAGACAAGAGATTAGGGTGATTCAGGCCATTGACATGTGCTCATTCAAGGGAGTCTCCCACCCATGTACATAGGGTGGGGTTTTTTTTAGTGGTGTGCGTCGTTACAATTAGATATTATTTCCCCTTTGGTGACACAATTTTTTTTCTGTGCAATTATAGTTTAGGGATTTTTTGAGAATTTATGAGTTGTGAAATATGTCCTAGTATAGAACATGAGTTGAGTATGCATGAATTATTCTTGAAACTCAGGATTATTTTGTCACATGAATCATTTTTTGAATTCATCAGGAAACATTTAGTGGGATGTTTTTGTTATTGAAAGGTTTTCCTTTCTTTTGAAATTGAATTGAAAATGGTGCCTAATAAAAAATTGAAAATGTTAAAATGATGAAACATTTGAATAAATACATATATAATGGAATGTGAATAATGATATTGTTTTTACCCTTGTTAACTATGACCATTGTATAGGATGGTGAAGGGTATTTATAACACTTCTATTTTGACCATTTGGCGATGTTTGGTGAAACGACTTTTGTGACATGTTGTGATTTTCTTCTAACAAAAAGTTTATAAAGTTTTGTTTTGAGTCCAATAACAGGAATTAGGAATTTTAGAGATATGAATCTATGATGATGCTTTTTTGATCATATGATGGAAGGATATGGCTTGAAATTATCATTTAGAAGTTGAACTTGAGCCACTGATAGTGTTAGTTGAGTATGTAGAGGATAATTTCTAAGAGAATGTCATTTGATTCTTGAAATTAATTGAATGAGACCAAGGGTGGGTTTTGAATAGAATTTCTGATTTGACTAGTGTGTTTAAATTGCATATCCCTATAAATTTTACTTGATATGGTGGAACTGAGGGTGATGAGTTATGAATTGAGTCTATCCAGACTATACATCACCACTTGAAAATTTCTGATGAGAAGTGAGTCAAATTGGTTACCTATATGTTAAGTGTTCTGGAGAAGAAATGGTGGGTCATCTAGACTCGGTAGGGATAGCTAGAATATATATAATGGAATTAATTTAAGATAATTTCTAGTGGAAATTTTATCTTCACACTCTGAGATAATGGATAGAGTAGTTGAGATCATGTGGCTTACTCAAGGGAGTATGTCCATGATAGACTATGCTAGATGCATTATAGAATTGTAGTGATTTAATCTATAATTTTCTGGAGATGATTCCATAGTAGGAAAGGTATTTAAAGATGAAATATATGGTGACATTATTTACCATGTAAATATATTAATATTGAAGAAGTTTCCATAGGTGGTGAATTAGGATCTCATATCTATGGGGAACCTGAAGGAGGATTCTAGTGGTAGATAGGTGTTTTTGTTTTCATGGTCAAGAGGCACGACTTCTAAATTTAGGAAATTTCATTATAAAAATTTATCGAAGAGTAGTTGTAAGAATAGTAGCTATGGGGAATGGTTAGTTACATGAGACATTATCCATGTGGTTTTCCACTGGTGTGGTAGGTTAGGAATCATCCAGTAACATTATCCCCAACCACTAGTGGATTAAAATGTGTACATGAGGATGTACTATCTACAGAGGTTCTATAACAACCCATAGATTGAAATAAGTTATGGACACTCTAGATAGAGATAGAGTGATGGAAGGTGGTCTTCTGTACCATATTAGTCTGCAAGCTGGGGTTCTACTGGTCGATGTCTTAGAGCGAGTGGGCATGGTTTTTTAAGGAAAGAGGGCCCTTATGAGAATAGTGGCATAATATAGTGGATTAAAACATTATCATATGAAATAGGGGTAGGACATCTATATTCCCTTCATCATACACTTGTGGATTGTGAGGATGTACCATCGGCATTGAGGGGACTATTCTGATAGCTTATACATTGTCTCATAATTTATTTGATAATGCTTCCTCATATTACTTTATTTCTCCAAACCTGATAATGGATTGAAAATGGTGGTGGAGTTATATAGTGGGGTTATGATGATAAATACACAAAACGGAGTATTTTCTTTTGAAATTTATTTTTTCAAGGGGTGTTATCTCGAGATTATGGAGTTTATTTTTCTATTGAATCTCTATATTCATGATATTTTAGGCTACATGTGAATTTTGGGTATGGAATGGTTGGTATCATACTAATCAAAAATTCATTGTTACTAGAGGATTGTGACTTTTACATATCCTAATGGTAAAAATTACCTTCACTATGGAGTTTAGGATATCCATGAAGGCTGAGAAGGTCCAATTACTTAGAAACTAAGAGAGCTCATAGCTCACTTTTCAATTCTATTACTGGATGATGGTTGTATGAATAAAGATGTATTTCCTTCCATATTGGATATATATTAGGATATGTTTCGTGAATACTTATTTGGGTTTCCAGCTAAGAGTGATATGGAATTCACTAATGAGCTCACACTGGGGGGTGATCTTGTTTCAATTCCACCATAAAGTATGGCACTGACAGCGCTTCAAGATCGGAAGACTCATCGTGACGAGTTAGATGATATGGTATTTATTCATCCAAGTACATCACCATAGGATTCGCTGGTGTTGTTTCAAAATAATGAAATTGAGAGTTTTCACTTATATTATGATTAATGAATGTTGAACAAGCTGACTATGAATAACTGATATCCACATTCATGTATCGACTATCTTCTTGACCTGTTAAGGGGACCTTGCGACTCTATTGTGACTGAATAGAGGCCATGGAATTATATTCTAATTGCTTAAACTTCTGATATACATATGAATTAAATAATAAGTAGGTATGGACTTTATGAATTCATCTTAATGTTGTTTTGGTTGAAGAAAACACCAACAATATTTATGGTCTTGATTAATAGAATCATCCACTATAACAATATTAGTTTGTGGTAGTTATTGTGGATAACATATTGGTGTACTCCAAGAATTAACACAATAAGTCCCAACACCCTAACATGATCTTTATTGAACTAAGAGAGCATCATCTATACACCAGGCCACCTATGTGCCAATTTTGGATTGATCAAGTACCAATATTTGGTCACATAATCTCATTGGAAGGTGTGTCTATGAACCTATAAAATATACAATAAGATAATTATTGGGTGAAGAAAAATAATATTTCTGATATCTAAATCCTTCAAGGATTAGATGGATATTATTAGAAACTCATCCATGTAATTTCCTAACTGGAATAACATCTTAGGGTCTTCCAAATATGGGATAATGTTTGACTGTTTGGAAGCATGTGAGAGAGTCTTCTCAGAGTTTATGAAGTAGTTGATATCGGCATGAATCAAGATCAACTCAATCATTATGAGAGTTAAATAGTGTATTTTAATCATTTTGGGATTTGAATCAGAAATGTATTGATGCAGGTATATTGATTTGTGGGGTAGGTGTCTCATTTGGTGAGTCCCCATGAACAAAACAAACCTATTAGTGACCTCGAGCTAGCTCCATCAGTGTATCCATTGATTTATTGGTGGAATTATATATTAGAAGAAAAGCTTATTTTTATACTGATTATACAATCATGATGTATATCACTTCACAGTGAGACAATACTCTCAAAAAGTGGAGATGGGTTGATTTTATATAGTTATTTGATTTTGAACAAGAATATACACTTAGGAATGAAAATCCTGTAGATTATTCATTAATCCGGAAGAATAATACATGGGAATTTCAAGAGTCTACTACTTATTATGAAATGATGACTATACTAGTGGAAATGCATATGGTATCTTAGGTGAGTCAAGAGAAAATGAATCTACTAACAATTTTAGTGGAGTCTACAATTTGGAGATGGATTTGAGATATCTTGTATAAGCTTTCAATGTTCGTGACCATGAGGGAAAGAATTGAAGCTGGGGAGTCCCCATCATATTGGAGAATAGATGAGGATGAGATTATCTATGTAAGGAATCAGGTTGTTCTGAAAATTAGAATGTAATAGAAGATGATGTAGTCATTTCATGCCTCAAAGTGGGAGCATCATTTAAAAGTGACCAAAAGTTTCCATGACCTATAATGACATTTTTGGTGGTCAGGAATGAAAAAGGAAATAGCAGGGTCTGTGAAATGATGCTATACTTATTAGAAGGTTAAGGTAGTTCATAAATAACTTAGTTTTTTACTAACACTATTTCCCATTTCGGAATAGAAGTGGGAAAACATGACAATGAAATTTATGGTCGGTCTTCTGATGAATCTTGGGAAGAATGATGCTATTTGGGTTGTTTTGGAAAGACTGAGGAAATTATCACCTTTATTTCATGTACAAGAGACTTTCCCAATGGACATGTTGTGATATTTTTATGTTAATGAGATAGTCAAACTACACAGGTTTCCACAGACAATTCTTTCAGACCAGGATTTATGCTTTCCTTCATGATTCTGGAAGGGTTTACAGAATACTCTTGGTACACAAGTTTTATAGATTATTTATCACTTCCCATAGAGATATAGATATATGTAATGTACTATACTAGAGATTGAGGATATGTTTCAATCATGTATCCTAGACATCAGTGGTTCTTTGGAGAATCCCCTTGCATTGGTGTAGTTTTAAAATAAAAAAAAGTTATCATGAAATGATACAGATAGAACCATATGATGTAATATGTGGTAGGCCTTGCATATATCCTTTATTCCATATAAAAGAAGGTGAGCCATAATTTTTTGTATTAGTCTCATATAGGAGGAATCTGAATGGGTTCATCTGATTCAAAAATATATGCTTATGACATTGAGTATATAGATGTTATATCCTCATAGGCATCAACAACACCTATAGTTTACATAGCGCAATCATGTATTCAATATTGTGTCACTTAGATTGGGTCACCACATGAAATATAGATAGGTTTAGTTGGTAATCAACTTCATTGGACTGTTTGAGGTTGTAGAGAGATTCAAGTTTGTGGTGTAATGATTTTATGTTCCATATAAATAAAGTGTTATCCATCACATTCTCCATGTGTCACAACTATAGTGGTACATCCTTTAAACTTCTCATGTGCTCTATGAGGATGACATTGAGATTTAGATAGATTCATCCTTTGATGAGCATCTGATATGTGTGTTGGGTCACAATGCGAATGTGTTTCAGGGAAAGACTGTAACAATAGATCAGGTATTATGGAAACATGGGCTTGTATAAGAGGAAACATGGGATAGGTAATTAGATATGTTGGTTAGTGGCCTGATATTTTTGACTCAAAATTGTTGATATACTCGGTATTGAAGATCAAGGATGACCAGTTATAAGATGGGGAGATTATAAGATCCCATCCTTTTCAGTATTTATCCTTTGCTTCTTTTTAGGTACTCTATTACCTTGTGTAGAATAATTTTCATTTTTATTTTAAATTATGTTATTTTTGGGTATAAATTTGAGAAAAATGGATGAAATAGGAAGTGTATGGTTAGCATACAGTTTTCCATAACAATGGGCACTAGCACAACAAACCATACAAACCTAGACAGAGAGTAATTGCAAGTTTGGTTTATGGTTTGTTAAATTGAGTTCCTAATTAGGAGTAACCATGAAACCATATGAAATATGATCATGGTTTATGCTCTTGTTTATGTGAAAAAATGCAGCCCTACTAAGAAAACAGTGCACATGAATTAATTTAACCTAAAAATTACTTTTAAAAATTCCTCAAACACTTATTTAATACCAAATAGATCCCATTATACCCTAATTCATATTTCATGATTTTGTGATCCTATGAGATAGATTTAAATCCCGACATACCTCCATTCATGGTGGTTCAATGTTAACAATGAATATCTACACTACTCACAGTAAGAGGATCTCATTCCAGTTTCTTTCCTCATTATCTTCCTTTATTCTATATTTCCATAAAGTAAACAATTATTTTTGGATAGATCATTACCTATATTCCTAGTTATAGATATTTTATTTCAAATCTAGATCTAGATATAATCGTTATTATATTTTTCAATCTTTATTTAGTTTATAGATTTGAATCCCTTTTTATGCCATTATTCTGCTGAATTTTGGGGATTTCCACTGGGCCATTTTTCAATGAAAAATTGAGTTAGGGTGTTTAATATTAAAATTAAATAGTATTGATATCAATTTAAAGCATGTGATTATATAATTTAAAGGGTTTTTTAGGGATTGTAATTCCTAATTAAAATTATTTATAGATAAAATGGGGGTTTGGGTGAATAATTGAATTGAGGAATTGGCAATAATTAATTGAGGGTTAATAATATGAATGTTGAATCAATAATTAATAAAATTAATTGGTGAATTAATTGTTGGATATTAATATTTTTAAATGATTAAATAATTGTTTAATTAATTGTTATAATAGATGCGATTAATTAATTCGTGAATTAATTAATGGAATTTGGGTGACTAATTAATTATTGAATTAATTAATGAAATTAATGCGATTAATTTATAATTGAATTAATTAATGGATATGTTTATGATGAAATAATTGTTGAAATTTAAAAAGTATAAATAATTAAAAAAATTCTGTTGGATGAATGTCTCTTGGTTTTGATTATCTTGGTAGGGAGTAGCACATGGGTTAATCGAGGTGTGAGTGAGGGATTTAGCATGGAAGACCGTGAGAGCTTACATTACGATTTTTCAAGTATCATGAGATTATATCAAGATGAAAATGATAAGAGATTCCAATTTTTATTTCTAAGGGAACATGAGAGGTCCTTGATTTGGGCCATTAAAAAGACTGTGTGTGATTTCCCTTTTTCCTAAAAACCTATTATGTTTCAATTAGTATCACACACATTAAACTCTTAATGTTAGAACCCTATGTGCACATTAATCACGTCGGAATGATTTACATATTTTATGAATGTTAATAGATTTTTAAAGTGATAATGAGTGGTAGTAATGGAATTCAGTTATATGATGTTCCTTAGGGATGGTTTAAATTTTGACACCAGCTAAAGTAGTTATTAAGGTTTGGGTATCCTTAAGAACGCATGGGTTTATTTTGTTAAATAAGGAATAATTTATAAGGTGATAAATATGTAATTATGTTATGTAACTATATCTGTATAAAACTTCATAAACTATTATTAAGTAGATAATATATTAGAGACTAATTTTTGTGGCCTAATTTATTCTACTCACACATTAATCAGGCTTCCTGATCCGCACAAAAATAGATTTCATGATTGCAGGACATGTTAAGGTAAAAGGTGTTAGATTTCTAATTTGGATTGGATCTTGAATGAGGGAACCATAGACGATTCAATAATCTCTTGGATAATTCATTTGTGTAATTATTTTTGGATTAATTTTAGACAATGGGAACAAATATTTTCATGCCGAATTTTATGATTTAGTCTTGATATTGTACTTTTTGTTTTGGATATCTTGGGATACTTGTTATTTCAGGTTATTATTTTATTATATTAATTTATTGTTTCATATTTTTTGATGGTGTATTTCTGTAATAAAATAAGGTATAGCCTCCCAATTATCAATATACATGATCCTGGATTCTAGTCAATAGCCTCTGGTATACATAGAGGTGTGCCTAATATTATCTTGTGGTCTAAATCGACACACCAAGGTTTGGAACCCTGGCTGGGGTGTTAAAATGGGTGGGTTATAATATTTCTATTCAATTTTTACATATTTTTTATATCTCAGGAGATATTTATGCTTGGATGTAATGAGCATGTTCACATAAGAGTGGGAATATGAGATTTCACACATTTTTAGATGTGGATGTAATGAGTTTTTCACATAATTTAGGGATAAATGAGTTTTATGATAATTGTTTCCTACACTCATGGTAGTAAAACATTTACACACTATCCATAATGTTATTCCACAATGTACTCGAATTTCATTTTCCTGTTGTATAATTATTTCATGTTACATATTATTTTTAAATTATCGTACACTCTAATATCATCCTCAAATATTTAATGACTATTGAGATGTATTTTGATCCATGTCATCACTTTTCGACACCCATAATTATTTTTATGACATTAAGTTGATATATCATGATTTAGGATTATAATACATGATATTATCTTATTTAAATAACATATTTATTCATTTACTCACGTTATTATTTATGATTATTATCTAATAAATTACAATTAGTTTTCCACTATGATGAATCTATGATCACGACCTACATATGTTTTCATTCCCGGGTTATGGAGATAATTATATTATGTGAGATTTCTAGAAAATGGTCTAATGGGGAATAAATATTGAGTAATGTATGATAGTGTTTGAAATTATGTTCTTAATATAGATAGTCACTATGACACTAAAAAATTATTTTTTGTGTTGAGAAACTATTTTTGCGCTATAGTATCGAAACCCTGAGATTAATGTACTATTTAAGTTATGATTATCTAGTTTTAGTTCAAGGAATGTTTTCATTACTTATTCTAATATGATCAAGTTTTTATTTATATATATATGAAATACCAAAATCCACTTATATTTCATAGTAATCCATGTCTAATTGGGAAGCAATTATTGGTACAGATGATGCAATTCATCAAATTCATGATCTATGTAATGGACTTGACATACACTACGCTTTTCTTATAGGTATGTGTCCCTTAGTTAGGACCGTTAGAGAAATATTTGGTGTTAGGAAATGTTTTTATATATATTGTTCTAGTGTTTAATTATATTAATGGTATATTCAGGTCTTATTTTTTCCCTCAATTTATTAACCCCCCTGATGATCTGATTATGGTGAACTTTCTTGGATGTGTTTTATCCAATTGTTTTTCTACATTAAATCATTAATTTATTTTATTTATTTTAAAAAATAGATTTTAGTAATATATGTTTTGATAAAACAAGCGTTAACTGAGGAATCTTTTTCAATTTTATTATTTACATCTAATATAAAATATATAATTTCTTATAGAATAAGTTATAATTTATATTTAGCTATAGAGTTCAAAAATATTAAAACTAGTTTATAAAACTATTTCCAAACCTAACTTTAAAATGGATCTATTATTAAAGGTTATGAATGTATAATTTTGGGTGGAGAATTTTTATGAATTTTTATTCTCTCTCAAATTATACAATTCATTTTTAGGTTTTCGATCAGCTAATGACCACTATTGGAGTAGAGTTTTGGAGTATTTTGGATGGAGAGTGACCAAGGGGTCACATGTAGAATGTCAGTATGTATTTTTAGCTTCTTCACTACACCATAAAAATTTTAACTCCCTTATACATCTATTTTAGTTAATCAATAGTGAATTATATATTTTGGGTGTTTGGAAATATAATCATATGGTTTTTATGTCTGATGAAGTTGCAGATGAGTTTGGGGATTTCATTACATTATCTCTATTTTATACCTTATTCTTTTTAGATGATTCACTTTATTTATGTATCTAATTTTCTCATAGATTCCAAATGTATATATTTGTCATGATAAAATTTTGGAATAATTTCCAATAATTTTTTAATATAGATTTTATTTGAAATAATTCCCACTAATTCATCTCTCGTACTACAGTTCACTTCATCACCATGTAGTTACAAGAAGTGTGCCCATGCCATGTCATGGGACATAATTAGAATATGATGGATGTAAATATTGTGTTGTTTTATGATAGTTATATTTCTTAGAATATATATCATCATTATGATGTTGGTGGATATGAACTATAATACCACTCTTAAAAATAACTTGATTGTGATGAAGGGTTTGTAGTTCAGTACCTCAAATTTTTAATATACTTTATTAGAAAATTACATATTATTGGATTGTTAGTTGAGATATGTAGATATGTTTATGATATATTGAAAACATAATTTTATATTCCATCATTAAGGAAATTTTTTTAATGTGGAAAAAAATTCACATTATTTCAATTCTGTGTGAAATATGAAGAAGCTTAAATACATTGGTAGAAATTTCATCACATTCATGGTTATGAATAACGGAGTTTTAAGACATATATAACACTTCATTACATTATAAATATTTTGTGTATTGATCTCCCACTAGTATAGTATATTTTTTTATTATAAAATATGGAAAATATTTATGGGCTATGTAATGATTTTTCACATACTAATGGAATTGATGATACTAATAAGGGATACTCCTATAAAACAATCCATAATAAATTTACAGCAAAGATAATTTTAATGTCTAACCCAATACAAGACTATACTAGACTTTGATTTACCAATATGACGAAATATGTGTTTTCTCAAAATTTACTTTATTAAATTATGGGCCTTGAGACCTTTATTTTTAGAATTTTTAAATTCCTTTAAAACCAATAGCTATTAAACCTATATCCCAATCCCTTATACAGTCATAATTCACCAATTTCATTCAACTATATCTGAGCCACCAATTTTCATGCCCACCATTATCATCAAAGAACGTCATTCAACCAAAGAGGTAACCATAACACCCCACCCTACGCCACCTATCCAGAACACCTTTAGTGTTGTATAATTCTAATTTTATGTTTCTATAACTTCCATACATACAATAAAGAAACAACAATAAGTTAAAATATAAATAGAAATGGAAACAGTGAGAAGAACCCAAAGGAGATCCCTTTTATGGATCTATAAACAAAACATTTGACCTCCCTTATTATCAAAGATAATCTAATATAGATTGGGTCGATTATAGATTGATTTTGGAATTTGAAACAAGTAGCTAAGGTATTGGAGACAATAATCACATCCCAAATGACCACTATAGCCCATAAAAATTTCATGACCACATTAATTAAATTTTATACAATAGATGAGGTTTCTACTTTTGAAGAACCATATTAAGATGATGAATTTTAATTATTGATGAAAAATTAAATGGTTAAGTACCCTCCAATGTTAATAGTTTTATTGGATTTTATTAAGGAGCATAATAATTATGATTATAGGGTAAAACCCATGGCATTATATGCCTTACTAAATTTCCTTTTGATCATTTGTTAATATTGTTTTGTGTACTATTTCACAAATTATGTATTAGTACCTTTTTTAGAATATTATATATAATATTTTAGTTGTATTATATAAATATATGAAAATTAATTGATAATTCTATAATATAAAATAAATTATTTTCATTTTTGCTAAATTTATTCAAAATTTCATTACTAAATAAATTTTCAATTGAGAAAAATCAATTAATTTTTTTCTTTGATCATCAAACCTCTATTAATTTAAAATAAATTTAATTAAATGAAATATAATTTCAATTAATAATCAAGGAATAACAAATAAATTAAATTGTGAATAAATAATTTTCTTAATTTAATTATTTTTACCTAATTCCTTGGAAATATTTCACTATACACTAATTAATCTATTATAATATTAATAATCATTAGTTATTATGATTAATTAGAGTGTATTGGATGGATCATGGTAACCAAATTGTAGTTTTTTGCATACTAATTTGTTATATATCATCACATATGAAATATATTTTTACTTGCTGGGAAAATTTAGCTGGCCATAAAGATTAAATTTAAAAATATAGGTTGATTTTTTTAATTTTACCATTTCTTAATTTTGATTTTTTAATTAGATTTTAAATATGATATATTTTTCAGGGAGTTAATTTTTTGAAATTTATATTGTATGAATTATTATCATTTTTACTAAAATTTAATTCTTATGTGTTTCCTTTTTGAACCCTCCAAACATGGAAACCCCATGCCCAATGAAGAGGTCACGACCCTAAGGTAGATCCCCAGCAAGGGAAGGAGTCGTTACTAATCGATATGGGAGAGTATCATGAAGGGTAATGGTCTATTTTTCAATGGTTAATCAAGGAAATCTATCATCATAGTGGTATGTGCCTCATTTTTTCCGCTCAACTGAGACTGGGAAAATAGGAATGACAGGTGCATCACGGGGGAGAGGCTCGTCACAAGTGCAGACGCCCAGGATTTGAACCCTAATCATACCAAAACATGTGATATTATTTCATCTACCCTCTTTATTATGAGATACTTAGGGAATATAGGATATTATAAATTTATTTTCACCATCTTTAACTAAAAATGATTAATAATAATTTGTTTTAATGATACATTTACTTAATTGTATCCCTAAACATTTAATATTACTCTTTCATTCATCCCTTATATGAGACTTAGAGAATATTGTTAACTTGTTTAAGGATCTATATTATTAGAATGTTTTTCCATTCCTATCGTATACACTGTAATTTTTCGATATTATTAAGGATATTATTCTGGGGGGAAACAATTCATGTTTTTACTAAGGAATAATATAATAGAAAACATATAATTTTAAGAGTTATCATGGGAAATTAGAGAGATATTCAAATATTATTTTTATTATATTTTTATCACTCATCTCTAAAAACAAAAAGAGTGATAGAGAGTTATATGAAAAATAAGTGTAATGGTTTTTCACTATTTTAATTTTTTCAATTGAAATCATATGATTATAATATAATATGAAAAATAATTGTGATGGATGAAATTATTTTATAAACTTATTATTTAATTTATTTTCATTTAAACTAACATTGTGGTCATTCCTTGTACTAAACATTAAGATTATTCTTTGTGATGTTTTTCTAATTTTCATTTCAATACCCTATAAAAATAGAACATAGATAATATTAAAATCCCCAAATATTTGTGTTATTTTTTCCTTTGAAAGTAGAGATATTTTTTAAAAACATTAATTGAATGGTTTGAATAAACATACATTAGTATTATAATATAAAGGAATTAATATAATCCTCAATTAAGGATTAAAATGATTTTAGGTATGGTAAATAAATAGTGATCAAGTATAAAAATGAATTGTTTAATTATGAAAGTGGAAGTGAAAATATATTATAACTTTTAATAAAAAAGTGGCATAATATAGTAATCAAAGATGGATTATATTTTTTTAAAAAAATATATAACACTCTTCTTATGATAATGATAAAGTTATGGCTTACCATGCCAAAGTATGTTTTCCCCATGATAGGATGTTTTTATTTTTCTTAAGGATAAGAATATTTTTTAGTTTTCATAAATTTGATAACACTAATTTTTGCACACATTTGTAATCATGAATTTAAATATGAAGTTGAAATAATTATAAATCTTCTAATATTAAGAATATATAATTTCAATTAAATAACAATGTTTCATTTACTTTTTGGGGAGTAATTAAATTTTATGGGGAAGTAAAAGGAATTGATTAGAGAATTGAAACCCTAGGTTTTGGGGTTTTACTAGATATCTATTTGGATGGTATCCCGTACCGTGTGGTATTTGGTGGACTATAAGTGATTTTCATCTCCATCATGTACATGGTGGGATATATTGGTTACATGATATGGAATTAATAGTTTTTAAATATGGTGATTTTTTTTATATTCACCTATAAAATGTTTCCCAAAAATTCATACTAGTTATGAATTTCCTATAACCTTGTCATGAAACAACCTTTTTAGGCCATGAATCTGGTCATATGACTACATGGGTCACTTAAAATACCTTTTTTTCCTTCCCTTAATACTAAAAACTATAAAAAAATAAGGACATTTGTTAGAGAATTTTTTTCCCAAGAGGCCAACACATGTTCTTTCAATGTACATTGTCCCCACTCACACACACTTTACAAAACATCATATAAGGACACCAATTCATAAACTACATCAAGTAAATAATCTATTGACTATATTGTTCAAATAATATTGGCTTATATAATGAATTTTTTACCTTTTTGACATGGGTAGTAACATATTTTCATTCAATTCTCACTTTTCTAGGGGTGTTATATTCATCTATTAAAGCAGAAAACATTTATCATGGACCCCAAACCTCAAAACTAATTAGTGTATTTGAACATATGGATGGATATTGAAAATGATTCCATTTGTCCTAACCCAATCTCCATGGTCTATTAATATGTCCATCCCACCACATGGGTCTTACGTAATAGCTTGAATGAATTCCCTGCACACTGGTAGCCCAATGGTTGACTATAGCCACTACATTTACCCATGTAAAAGAGGTAATATGAAATAAATAACATTATAATATGTTTATAAATGACCCCTATGAGATATGAACACTTTTGTGCTTGTGTTTATTATATAATGAAATTTATAATTTCATATCCATTAGTGAGACTCACTAAATAGATGGGATGATAATAGATTATATCATGGAAATTGTATGATTGCATGAAGTTCCCTTTTGCATTATACCGAAACATGATTTGTGGGTTACATTACTATTTTGGAATGTCTTACAAAATTCCATGTAGATTTAAATGATATTGAGCATAAAATGAAATCCATAAATAAATGGATAGTCAATGAAGATGATTCATATATTGTAGGATATATCTGAGGCATGCAACTTAGAATTCAGTTTTTCATGGTGCAATCATCGACCCTTGGTTGAATTAATAGACAACAAAAAGATCGAGACACGGATTCAAACCAACCCTTATCATCTCTCAATGGTATTATTTATCATTCATTATATTGATGGATTAAATCTAGTGAGGTAGCAGTTGTGGGGAAGAGTATGGTATAAGAGACCTCTTAGATACTGAAGATGATTCATAAGAGATTGATAATGAATTATACTAGGATAAAATCCAATATCAACCATAAGATTAGACATTTTTACATTTCTATAGAAAATAAGTATTTCTGAGAGTGAATACTTTGTTAAGACACCAACTCTGGAGGAAGAAAGATAAGTTATCCCATGTTATTTTGATCCTGAGTTTTTCAAGAAGAATTCTCTAAAATGAATCTCAGGGAATAGAAATTTTTTTTAGGTTGATAATTTTTTCATACTCATTATTAGTGTTTATCTTAATGTTTTATTCAACATAACATAAATGATTTCTCTAACCATGTGATGTTTGATACACCATTCAAAATTTTTTCGGTGTCATTGGAGGCATAAAATATGAGTATTAGTAATTTTATGTCCATAATTGCTAATACCAGACATTGGTGGCTGTCATTTGGGACCTATATTTCATCCACATAAAATTTATAATGGAAATAATCTTGTTGAGATATTTTAGAGTTTTGGTGTGGGAAAACATGCTAGGCATGGGAACCATTCCCTAGTGGTATCCATTTTGGTGTAAAAATTTATTTTGTAAGGGTTAAAACACCTCAAATCTCCATCAATGATTGGATTTTAGTCTTCAAATGTGTTTCTAAATAATTATTGATTAATTAATAGTCATTTCACTCAATTTTCCAATATTCAATCTCATGAACATAAATCCCATATAAATATTAGTGATTTTGGGATATTCTTGATAGGCTGGATGATTTTGAGATACATTCTTCACCTGATCCTTGTATTTTTTATTTTTTAGATCAATAATTTTTCCATTGATCAACCAATGGCCTCATTTATTCCTCCTTTTTATTGATTCTATTTTGGGTTGAATTAGTATAAAACCATGGTAATTCTTCATATTCTAGATTAAAAATTCCTCTCTTTCATTGGATGATCCTAAAAGTGTATTATTATTAATATGTCTATGTTATATCATGTGCTCATTTGGTGTTTTAATCGATGATAATGGAAAATATATCATCACAATAACAAATTGAATTATTATAAATATTCCTAGTGATTAGCTTGGAAAATACTTCTTTGGTGTATTTGTAACATTCTTACATTGAATTAACTCTTTAGTTTGCCTCAGATTCTATCAATGGTGTTGGTGGTTCTCAGGTATGTTTTATTCTAACCCTCATATTGTTCTTCCATGTTTATCAATATGTAATTAATATTTTTTTTGAAAATTGTACTGGGATTTCTCAGGCAGTGAGCTTGTTCTAGTTGGGGTGATAAAATGGTTTTGAGACGACACAATTGATAAACCATAATTATGATGTTTACAAATATGAGATATGAAGTTCCTTTCCATGTAGTGGTTGTGTATGTTATCTTTATCATGATATAAATTAATGAATTGTTATGAATTAAACAATGTTTAATTTGATCACATCTGTGATTGTTTTTTATATTGTGTCTTTCTCATTATATGTTGTGTTTTTCCAATGTATGATATAACCTGTTTCTAAGTGTTTTACTTGGTATATGTTCTCTTGTAATTATATTCTTCATATATAAGTAATTGGTGGACCCATCATGGATCTATTTTCTTGTAGGGGGAGTGTGTTAAGATTCTACACATGATGTGATGACAAGGACTAGATAGACAATAGAATATTATGGACTAGTGTGACCTAAACTGTGAGAATGATGGTCTTATTCGATCTAACCAATGAGGTGATAGTAGGTGCGATAGTCTATTTGACCTAGCGTAATATACTATAATAGTTAATGATGAAATAATATGGATTGAAATAATTTCATAGTGAATCTACAAGTATTGATAAGAGTCATGGATGAATCCAAACTTAGTGATGTTTCCATGACCATTTATATGTTCATCCTAAATCACATTGATTTAAGTGTGGAGGTGTTTATTTGTGACGTAATTTATATGTGGATTCTTTGTTTTATATTTTTTTCATGTGGGAAATTATATTTACTATCATAACATTGACTCTAATTCATGTGAACTTGGGTAAAGGATTCATGAGTGGTGTCTTATAGGTTTTATACTAACATCCTATGCAGGTATCTCAGTGTGAGTGCAAAATTCAGTTATAGGGATCCCATAAAAGCCAAGGGGCTAATGATAAATAGTGGATCTATGGAACATAGATATTAAATTGATACTAGGAAACACTATTTTTTATTTCACAGCTTACAAATTTACTAATTTTGGGATTACCATGCTGGGAGTTCGTTTTATTAATAATTATTTACTTGTTTGACAGGTTTGATTTCAAGCATCACATAATAATTAATTGAATTATATCTTTATGACTCTGTGTTTTATATATTTTGATGATATCTTTTTTTTATTACAAGGATATTACTTCTATAATCTCCCCAATTCTGCATTTTAATCTTCTATATTATATGGTATACTCTTTCATACATGGAGATACACATGAGGTATTTTGATTTTCTAGATTGTAATTGATGGTTCAGTTTGGGGTGTTTCAAATTTAGATGTTCAATATTTTCCTTGGATATCTTCTTCTTTTTCTTCTCATCCATAAAATATAATCCTTAATCTATGGTACCAGTTAGATTTGATTGGTCAAAGAATCCCATCTTGTGAAAGATTATACTGTAAAATCACTCTATTATTCATTACATATATTGTTTCTTCATTATATTATTTTTAACAACATGGTATCCTAATATAGATATATTTAAAACATTTACATCCTTTTTTTCTTCCTTCTTAGAAGGTGTTGGGGTTTAGATAAAGAAATACTATGGTTTTGTTATTGTTTCTTATAACTATATATCTCTTCATTATGAAATAAATCTAATTACCAAAATTATTATATATTAATTTTCTCAAATTTAATTAGTGGTTGGATACCATATACCGTAGGACGCAAAATTAGTTTTCTTCAATTATTTCTGTATGTGAAGCCCTTATTCCTCTCATAGTTATAGAGTATTTCATTACATTGGTATAATGCTAAGTGAGAAAAAATATATTTTTTGTTTATTTTTTTGATAATATTTTTAAATAAATTAGTTTTTTTTCTAATATTATTTACATTTCCCATTTAATTGTGCCATATATATGAGTTATATGTATTATAATTTTCTATAAACATATTAGAGTTGCATATTATTTGGTCAATGTATAGTGAGATTAAAATGGATACAATGGTTTTATATGATATATTCCACTATAATTTAAATTTTATTTATATTATATACTATGTATTCTATCTATTAATTATTTTATATATCTTGTTACATCATTTTCAATCCTTATTGAGAAATTTAGAACATCTTTTTTGTTGTATATGAGAGAAAAAAATATGAATAGTTTAGACAATGGGTGGGTGGCATGGGATAGGCTCACAACACCAATATTTTTTATACTAAATTCACTATTCTTGAAAGGATGGTCTGTAATATTTTCCCAACAAGGTATTTGTAACATCCCCAACCTGGTATCCACTAAATCATTGTCTCGAGCCAGGTTGTCATTGGACCTCAAGCGCACCACCTCATATACCATAGGTTGATGACTAGTAGTGAGTATACAGATTAAACACATCGAGAGAATATATCCTCATTCCAGAGTAATCCAAATTAGAAAACATATAAATGGTTGATATAACATGATCTAATAAACGAACAAGCATAAATAACCATTTAACAACTGGGTACAAACCATGACCAAGATAAATATTTAATTTCATAGTACAAAGTTATGGGAACAAAAACCCAAAATAAAGACCACAAAAAATTCCCATAACAGTTATGACATCATGTTAGGAACCTCAGCCATAAATTAACCTTATACAAATACACTCCCTAGCATAGGGGCCCATGCCTTTTCATGACATACATGCATGAAATTTGATCAGGTACCAAACGATGTCCCGATTAGGGTGTGAATACAAATCAGTAGTCCCCACCAATGATGTCTACCAATCTCTAGTCTGACACATAGTGCAAGCTTATATAAATAAGTAAAATAAAAATGAATTAAAATTTGGGGAAACTAGTTAGAAATAGATACATAGATACCCCAACCAAGGTCCCAATTCATTAAGTCTCTATCATTCATAGTTTATCATAAATAACACAAGGATCATGGAATAAATCATTTGAAAAAGTGAATTAGTAAGCCCATAACTCTCGAAGGATAACATATCAAGTAATCACTACACTTACATTGGAGCCTCATTCTAGTTACTTTCATAGAATAAAACCATTAGATACATAGAACATTAGTCTAATTTTCCAACCCGTTAATTCCAATGTATGTTAGTGAATTAGTAAAAACCTACCCATGGAAGGGGTTTCAGTCCATTATCCCACACCATGCCATGTTGAAATTATTATTTATCCATTCTCCACTATTATCCATATCACAACCAATATGGATAATGATCCTGATTCAAAACAATTGATGTGGGATTCAATGTTATTCCATAGCCCACTCAAAATTCCATGGTACCATACACAACCCATTAAACCAGTTATCTTTCCCATGCCTTATCCCACTAACCATATTCATTAACTCAAAATCCATTACCAATTCATAGTTTCAACATGTCACATACACACATCGTCTTACGGTTTTCAACATAATTCATTAGCTACATGACCCAATCCCCATTTATAAAATTTTACTTAATCTTATTTCCATGAAAAACAATCTGTTAACCCATTACTGAGAATACGTACTTGAAAAAAATTCAGTTTCACTCCCATTAGACATGTAAACATTATTTACAAGGATCTACATTGTCACAAGACATCCTTTCTCTAACATAGATTATTTTTAAGTCTAGAAAGTATCGGCGCACCCAATGGGTGACCCTACAAGGGTAAAGTCATCCCTTATGTGTCCCATGGGGACCATAAGGGTTTACATTCAATATTTAGATTGTATTTATACAAAATATATTCAATGGGTATAAATCAAAACTTTGTCACACTAGGAAATAAATCCAAGCATGAACAAATCTAAATTGAAACTACGGGATATAACTGGTAGACACCTTGGATCTGTTGGAAAACACACATCTAACTGGGGCCTTAGATCCCGATTCAACACCCCTTAGATGCCTCAACATATATCTAACATAAAAAATAATGTTTTTAGAGATTTATAATGATATAACATAGAAATGTGAACCCTAAAACAATATAGAAAAGCAAGAGGGGGATTAGCCTTTCTTGTACCTTTGAGTCGCAACAAACATCACTCCAAATGACCTAGAGATGAAGGAGAATCACCATTGGAAGCTCATGGAATCATTGACTCATCACTAGGGTATAACGATGTAATAATGGAAGAAATCCTGAGTTGGTGTTTAAAATATGATAATGGTTTTTTTATTATATCAATGTTACCAAACTGTACAATTTACTCTCGTGGTTAGCCAAACCGTGAACAAACTATTTGAAATCTAATTTCCCAAAATACCACATTCGTATGGTATCATGGTGATTCTACATGGTTGTATTAACTATGTGATAACTATATACAGACCTATTTCTAGGGCTACACGGATACCTGGGATGATCTGCACAGTTCACACTAACTGTGAAAAAACCATACAACATGATCAGAGACTTATTTTTTTCAACACATTCATGTCTCAAACACCTATAACACCCCTAAAGCATCCTATTAACTTTTGGAAAAACTTATTTGAATTATGTAATTAACTTAAACAAAAAAATAAAAAAACATTACCAAAAACATAACTTTTGATTCATCGTGGATCACACAACCTACCCACCTTAGGATGGATTCCCCTCGAGGAGATATTCCAATGCAGAATTGGTTTTCAAAACCAAAAAGATCAGGACATTGAGAATTCCTATCTGATTATCACCCCTATGTTTATTCCGAGATTTTTCCATGCTACCATAGAACATGAACCAAAGGTACAAACTTTCCCCTCATATCCTTATCACAATGACCCACAATACGAACTGGATCCTCTGCAATGGACGTGTTAGGCTCAAAATCAATATCATCAATGATTATCACATGAGATAAATCATGATGATATTTCTAATTTTTGAAACATGAAAAACACAACACATCCCTCTATACCTCCATGGGATAGAAAATTGGTAATCTTCTGGTCTGATTCTCCATATAATTTCAAATGGCCCCGTGTACCTAGGCACCAAAATTACCTTCTTTAGAACTCGACGGTTACCCAACCATGGAGACAACGAAAGAAACACACTATCACCCACCATGAACACATGAGGCTTGTGATGTTGATAAGCATATGACTTCTTCCTACACTAAGGTGTCTTCATGCGGTTCTGACTCAAGAAAAACCTTCTTTGATGTTCCTTTTACAGGACTCAAGACTAATAGCTCAGCCTCCCCATCTTCCAACCAAAATAATGGGGATCTACACAATCTCTTATAGAGTGCCTCAAATGGATCCATCTAAACCATAACCTAAAAACTACTATTGTAGAAAAAATAAACAGGTGATAAATTCTTTTCCCATGAACCACTAAAATCCAATACACAAGCTCTCATCATGTCCTACAAAACCTAAATTTTGTGCTCTAACTCCCCATCAGTATGTGGTTAATAAGCTATACTCAACAAAACATGTATACCATGCACCTTCTATAATCCCTACAAGAAATTGGATTTGAAAAAAGGATTGTGATCCAAAACTATGGTTCTCAGAATTCCATGAATTCAAACTATTAATTGAATATACAACTCACCCAAATGAAAAATTTTGTAAGTCTCTCAGATCAACAAGAAATAGTCCAATTATGTCAGTTGAAAAACAATTACCTAGATTTCATCATTATTATGCGGTTTCCTTATAATTCCCACCAAACATTCCATTTTTATGTCATTCCACTACCATTCTGTAATAGGAATTACTGTAAGAAACCACTTGGATGCTTACTATTGGGCTTCACCTATGGATATGTAAAGCATCGAACCATGAAACGTGCAATGTGTTTCTTCATTCTCGACCAACATTAATACCTAAGTAGATCCTAATACATATTAGTCAAGTCCAGATGCACTTCCCACTTTGATGTGTAGAACTCACAAAAAAAATCCTCCAGAAAACACACAGGTACTATAATGACCCATACATTACATACATTGTTATTACTTCCGAATTGTAGCATATTTATTACAACATATAACAAAACCATGAAAGGACCGTATAGGTATAGTGTCTTTAGAAACTTGGAAACACAAACAACTGGTTCATAAATCATCAACATTGTCTCCCCTTTATTAGAGTCCCTTTTGGAATATACTACTTAAATCCCTTCTTCCTAATCTGGGGAAAATAAAATGAACAATAGGGTGAGCTCAAATGCTCAGTAAGGGTAAAAGAAGGAAATATCAATCATATCATGTTCTTAAAAACCTAACATTTTGAATATCTTAATCCTTTAAAAGAGATCATAATATCATTACATGGGATAAATCATTGTAGTAAAATTAATTCCCAATAAACATAACATAAAACATGAAACTTTTTGGCATACACAAATATTCATATTAAATCATTTCATATTAGTCAAGAATCATTTCCAAAACCATCATAGCGGACAAATTCCATTTCTGAACTGAGTTCACTCCTCATTCCAGTCCTATATCAATGAAGCAGATTAACTTGCCATTAGATCCATGTCTATATCATGAGATATAAATCTTTACCCAATGCATTGGAGGTAGATTTAGGTCCCACCCATCTCATAATGATACCATTCTTATGTGTTCCACAAAATCATAAATCATACATCATAGCATAACCCATGTAATAAAAATGGGATTCTTAAACATCATTCCATCGTAACATAATTTATATATGATAAAGGTCCTCATAAAAATAATTCCATCATAATATAATCAAATAAAAGTAATAATAGGGATACAAATATAACCCTATATTATCTTAGATGGAAAATAATTTTGATAAAACACATGAATTCCATTCAAGAGGAAAATATCCTTTTTTACTTCAAAAACATGTTTCCTTTCTTAATATGTCATATAATTTTAAACTAAATGAAGTTAATTGAAAATAATCTGGAACAAATGTTAAGGAAGAATCATGGAAATAATTTTTCATAAATCATAAAAATCCATTCATTTTGGATAAGTTAAAATAACGTTCTTCTCGTACTTTGTCCGTAAAAGTCAAAATATACCTCGTACTAAAAAAGACAAAAGATTCCTTTCATATCTTTTACTAAAAACTCTCCAATGGGTAAAATTGGATTTCAAAAATTGTATGAGGATACAAATATTGTTATATATTTAGGAAAAATGGATGTTGATGATAAATATGACCCCAGTAAATACTTATGAATAAACAATCTCGGATAGAATGAGATTGGAAGAGTTATCCCTTACCATAGGTCTGATATGATTTGTATGTATCCAAACCTCATGTATAATGATTTAAATAATTTCATTGACTTATTCAAGAATCATATTAATTATTATGATATCATATATGGTAATATTCTTATCTTCTTATTAATAATATTTCTTTGCTACTTGTTTTTCTGGCGTTTGTTGATTTATGCTCTTATACGTGTTTTGTCGAATAAATTCTTATTCCACTTTTTAAATTATTGATATATAATTTACAGAATGGTTTAGTATAATATATATCATATATATTGATTCTATTCATTTAAATAATCATTATTCAATGAAGATCATGTAGAACGAATCACATCACATCGTGGATACTATAGGTCGTACGTACGCACGAGCGATGATATCATTACTATAATTATATGAATGGAATTGGAGTTGATGATATAATATCTCAGAATCAGTATCATGTTATAATAATCATACATTGTTATTAATTACACCATTATACCCATCAAAGTAAGGTGGTTGTGAAAATAGATTACACCACGGCGTGGAGACGGTATTCCGTACGTACGCACGCGCGTTGATTTTGTTTTCCATAGGATTGATAGAAGGTGAAATAGAGTTGTTTCATATTTATAATAACATATCAGTATATTATTAATTCTGATGTTATTAATT
The DNA here is from genome assembly GCA_963277665.1 of Viscum album. Lineage (NCBI taxonomy): Eukaryota > Viridiplantae > Streptophyta > Magnoliopsida > Santalales > Viscaceae > Viscum > Viscum album. The sequence continues at coordinate 1,201,998,460 of OY728163.1, read as the reverse complement.
TATAATAAAACAAATAAAGAAGAGGAAGTAGAAGAAGAATGAAACTTGGAAGAATCGGTTGAAGAAATTACCTCTTCCTCGATGTGCCTCTTTTAAACTTTCTCATAGGGCACTAGAGTTGGTCTTTTGAGAAGACCAGAACCTCTATGATATAACTAGAGATTTTTAGAAGAGTGATTGGTACAGTTTGGCCAAACATGAAGGCAAAAAAGTTTGTGAAGAGGAGAGGGAGGAGGTTCCCTTTTATAAGGGAGGAGAGGGGCACGTTAGGAAAAACATAAAATATTATTTTATAGTAAATTCATATTCAGTTTATAATGGCTCTAAAGTGCCTTATTTTGAGGATATGGTGGGTATGGGTCGCAATTCTCTCAACCAATAGGTTTTAGAAATGTTTAGGGTAGCATTATAACCTTATCATTTAGATTTAACTCTAAGTTAAATAATTTAACTTTTACCATGTCTTCTTGTATTCTAACACTATATGGTTAATAAACATACTATAAACTACAAATCGAACCCCAATTGGTTCCTTAATGTAATATATATTATTATATAATAATATTTCCTGAAACATATATTTTTAGGAAAATAATATCAATTAATAATTAAATATTTGTTTTAAAAATTCATTTATGTCAATTTTGACACTATTTGGTATTTTGTTTTTTTTAATTCATAACTACATTATTAATTCGAAAAAAAACATATAACAAACCCTAATAATATATATTATCACATAAAAGTAGTTTAATTTATAAAAAGTCTCAAATTACATTTATTTGGGTATTTATAATATCAATTATGTTAATATTTCATTAAAAAGGTAATTACTTCATCATCATTTTTTCATAAATAAATTAAATTATTTAATGTCTAAAAATTATAAATAAAATAAAATTATGTAGAAAATATTTTTATCTTTCTAATTAATATTTAAAGTCGAATTTATCATACATATAACTATATGAAAAATGTTTTACTTATTAAACATTGATTTTAATTCTTCTAACTATTCTTTGAATTAAATAATAATAAATTTCCTAATCTAATCCAAGTGGACCTAAAGGGTAATATTTAATTCATAAGGTTGTTTTTGGTCTAATTACACTTATCCAATAAAATTAGGACATGTTCTAGGGTAATAATAATATAATTTTTACCCTTAATTATGCTATTTACTTTTAACAGTGGTAAATAAAAGTAAACAAGTTACTATTCACAAAAAAAATATTTTTATCTTATTAAACCACATTTGAATTACTGATATCAAACGTGTCTCTTGAATTTTTGAAATTCCACTCACAAAAGCAGTAAAATTATGTTCTATGTAATGCTTCAAATACTCATAGGAGGTGGGTAAAAGATGGTCAAAAGTTTAATAAAATTTTTATATATCTAAAATTGTTATAAAATGACTCCAATGAATTACATTGAACGTATATAGGTATTATGTATCTATTTTTAGAAAAAATAAATTTATATAAAATAAATTATTATTTAAATAAAAATTCATTTTTAACCAATAACTCAGTGTTTTCACTATTCATCCAAAATTGACAGTTTTTTGAAAAATTCCAAAAACTTCACCCTATGATAATTTTGATATTCTGAATCCAAAAATAAAGTCCATTTTGAATGATAAAATTTATAAAATTTTGAAAATTTGTTATTACTATTCATAACGACTGGTTTATTAAATATTATAATAACATATCGTTTTTTAGTGAATCTCTGTATTGCGTACAACGCAAGATATCAAGGAAGGTTGCTCTTGAGTGTAACACAAGCTAGGATAGTGTTGTGTGTAGTGAAAGATTCCTTTGGATTTGCGTATAACATAATACATAAAAACAAAATATACCTCATAAAATCTTAGGTTTTTACATTCTATCCCCCTTGAAAGGAATTTCTCCCTCAAAATTCGTCGCTTTGTAACAAATAGATGAGGATACCACTCCATCATCATATCCTCAAGTTCCCATGTAGCTTATTATAATTGATGGTTCCTCCAAAAAACATTCACCAAGAATGCGGTCTTGTTTCGTAGGAATTTTTCTCTATGATCTTGAATCTCTATTGATTGTTCTTCATAAGAAAGATCTTGCTCCAGGGGTAAAAATTCTGAGCTAAGTACATGTGAAGGATAGGGTATGTAATTTCTTAAGAGAGATACATGGAACACATCATGAACTTGAGAGATATTTGGTAGAAGCGCCAATCGGTAATCCACCTTCCCAACATGATCCAGTATTTCAAAATGACCAATATACCTAGGGCTCAGCTTTCCCATATTACCAAATCTCATTACTCTCTTCAAGGGAGATGTCCATAAGAACGCTTTATCACCCACTTCAAACTCTAGTTCTTTTCATCAGTTGTCGGCATAACATTTTTGTCGACTCTGAGCTACTCTTATGTGTTTTTGAATATATCTGACCTTTTCTGCCATTTCATCAACAAGATCAAGTCCTAATAGATTTTCGTACCCAACATCATCCCAACAATTTGGAGTTGTGCATTTCTTTCTATAGAGGGATTCATAAGGAGCCATCTGAATACTGGACTGTAATATATTATTGTAAGAAAATTCCACCAAATGTAGGTGTTGATCCCAACCACCTTTGAAATCCATGGATAAAGATCTCAACATGTCCTCTAGAGTGTAAATTGTCCTCTCAGACTGACCATCTATCTAAGGATGGTAAGTAGTGCTGAAACTGAACTCTTTATCTAGAGTATGATGAAGGGTTCACTAGAACATCGAGGTACACCTCAGATCCCGATCGGATATAATTGAAATTGGTACTCCATGTAATCTTACCACTTCCTTTACATATATCCTATCAATCTGATCAAGATAAAAATCTTCTCTAATAGCAATGAAGTGTGCTGACTTCATAAGAAGATCAACTATAACCCAAAAAGCATTATTGTCTTTGTATGTTTTAGGAAGTCTAGTGACAAAGTCTATTGTAATGTTTTCCCATTTCCTTTCTGGTATGGGTAATGGTTGTAACATTCTCTTAGAATTCTTTCTCTCAGCGTTAACTTGTTGACAAACCAAGCATCAGGAGACATATTCAGCAACATCTCTTTTCCTGCCATCCCACCAGAAGTACTCTTTCAGGTACCTATACATCTTCGAGCATCCAGGGTGAATTGAGAATGAAGAACTATGAGACTCATCCAATATTTCATTTTTTATTTCTGGGATGAGAGGAACACAAACCCGATTCCTGAACCTTATTATTTCATCACAATCAATGAGGAATTCAGCAACATTTCTCACATTATTTCGTAACTCTATATCTTATTTCTGCACGTCTTTAATCTTCACAAGTATAGATGTTTGAACATTCATTTGAGAAAGAGAATATTTTTCCCCTATAATTATAATTGAAAGATCCATCCTTTTTAAATCTATATATATTGGATCTTTTGTGATCCTCATCATGGATAAAATAGCATGGTCATGTCGAATTAATACGACTAACACCTTGTTTACATTCTCAGGGTGGAAATGAATTGAGTAGTTTAAATCCTTAATCAGATCCAACCATCTTCTTTCTCATATATTCAGATCCTTTTGTGTGAAAATATAATTTAAAAATTTATGATCAGTATATATATCACATCTTTCACCATAAAGATAATTCCTACAAGTCTTTAAGGAAAATATTATCGTAGCAAACTCCAAATCATGGGTTGGGTAATTTTTCTCATGGATTTTCAACTGTCTTGAGGAATAAGCTATCACCATATCATTTTTAATGAGAACGCGCCCCCAATCCCTTCTTGGATGCATCACTGTAGATCACAAACCTTTCTCCACTACAAGGGAATGTGAGCATAGTTGTAGTGAATAACCATCTTTTTAATTCCTTTAAATTCTCGTCTCACTCCTCCATCCAAACAAAATTAACTTCTTTTCAAGTCAACCTGGTGAGTGGATAAGATATCATTAAAAATAATTCACAAAATGTCGATATTATCCATCCAAACCAAGAAAACATCATATCTCAATTACTATTGTTGGTCTCGACCATCTTTCGATAACCTCTATTTTTGCTAGATCCACAGATATCCCCTCTTTTGAGATTATGTGAACAAAAAATGAATCTTTTTGAATCCAAAATTCACACTTGGTAAATTTGGCATAAAGCTTCTCCATTCTTAGGGTCTTTAATACAATTTTCAAGTGATCTTCATGTTCTTCCTTTCTCATTGAATAGAAAATAATATCATCTTTAAATACTACCACAAAATGATCACGATAGTCTCTAAAGACTCTATTCATTAGATCCATGAAGATAGCATGGACATTAGTAAGACCAAATGGCATCACTATAAATTCATAGTGTCCATACCTTTTACAGAAAGCCGTCTTTGGTATATCCTCCCTTTTGACCCTTATTGATGATACCTTGAATGAAGATCAATCTTGTAAATGTATTGAGCCCCAAGTACTTGGTCTAATAAGTCATCAATGCGTGGGAGAGTATATTTGTTCCGGATAGTGGTCTTGTTATGTTCACGATAATCAATGCAAAGTCTCATTGATCCATCTTTCTTATTAATAAACAAAACAGGTGCTCCCCAAGGTGATGCACTGGAGTATATGAATCCCTTATCAAGAATCTCTTGGAGATTCTTCTTCAATTCCGACAACTCAATTGGGGTTATTCTATATCTTTCTTTTAAATGGGCATAGCACCCAGTATGAGTTCTATTGAAAACTCAACTTCACGATTTGGTGGAAGACCAAGAAATTCCTTTAAAAAGACATCATCAAACTCCCATACAATGGGAATATTCTTAATCTTGAGTTTCTCTCCAACCATTTGAGATAAATAACCTTTATTTATTTGAATCAAGACCCATAATATGGAAGAAATTTCCATTGGATGTTTTTATTCATCCTTGCATCGATAGATGATCATTGATTGATCTGGAATATGAAATGTGACTTCCCTTCTATGGAAATCGATACGAGCTCCATATAAAGAAAACCAATCTATTCCATGAATCACATAAAATTTCACTATAGGATGGATCAAAATATTTGTAGGATGAACTTTTCCACAAATGTCAATTGGAGAAGAATTATAAACTTTTGATGTGACTGTTGTGCCATTAGGGGTTGTCAAATCTAACTCAACATCTAATTATTGAGGTAATACAGTGATATCCTTAGAAAAGTCTTCAGAAATGAATGATTGGGTGGATCTAGAATCAAATATAACCTTTTCTACATTAGATTAGATGGTAAGTGTACCTTTTACCACTTCGTTATCATACTCCACATCACCGATAGAAATTGCATGTGACTTTCCTTTGTCTTTGTCATTAAGAGATTGTTGACGTCCATCATCATCAACAACCCTTGGATTTGGGAATTGATTGGTATAATGCCCTATTTCCTTGCACTTGTAACATTGATGTGTAAGAGGTGAATTTTGTGTTTCCCTTTCTTTGTTCGCATCATTAGACCCATTATTTCGACATTCAATTTCTCGATGACCTTCTTTTCCACACGTTAAACATTTTCTTGTCCCTTTAAGACAATTCCCTCCATGTTTCATTCCACAATTTTAGCATAAGGGAAAAATCATATTCTTTTTAGTGTGGTCTTTATATTTTCCTTTGAATTCCATTTTTCTCTTCTTATCAAACCCATATGACTGATGGGTTACTACAATCTCCATCTCAACCTTGTGAGAACATCGAACAACTTCCTCGTAGCTATTGAATTTCCTTATGACTAAATTCCTTTGAAGAATTTGTTTCAAACCACTAAAGAATCAATCAATCTTACTCTCAGGATGGATAATAATTCCGAAAGTGTACCTTTTATGTCTTGTAAAATTTTCTTCATAGGTACCAAATGATTCATCATACATTTTCTTTAGTTCAAGAAACTCCATCTCCATCTTTGTTCTAAGAATACGAGAGAAGTTATTATTGAAAAATAAGTTCTTGAACTCATCCCATTCCATGGACTCAATTTCATCCCTTGGCCTTTTATTCTTGACAATATTCAACTATTGGTCAGCTTCACATTCCAAACTATATACTACTAAGATGACTTTATCATGTTCAGAACATTGCAGGACTAAAAATATCTTTTCAGTGGTATTGATAGATTGTTTAGCCACTAATGGATTAGTAGACCCGATGAATGAGGGTGGACGCTGCCTCATGAAGGATTCAACAGAATGTTGCTCCTTTATTTACTCGTTTGGAATTCCTACATGATTCATAGCTTGAGAATGTCGTGGGATAATTGCTACACGATTTTTTATTCCATCACCCATAATGTTTGGTTGCTCAGGGGGAAAATCATTGCATTGACCGTCGCATTCAGCATTAACACGGTTCCTTCGGGTTCCAGACATTGACTAAAACCAAGAACAATAGTGCCAGTAACACTAATTACAACAGAAAAACAACATAATAAATAATAAAATTTCAAACTTTAGGGCTTATCATAGGTTATTCCTGGCCATTTAAAAAACACTAACATTGTGTTCTACGCTTAAACATATCCTTAGGGTTCTTAATAAGGCTTTCACATCCTAGATTCTAAATGATGACTATACATTTCCTCTGATACCAACTATAATGACCCATACATTACATACATTGTTATTATTTCAGAATTGTAACATATTTATAAAAACATATAACAAAACCATGAAAGGACTGTATAGTTATAGTGTCTTTAGATACTGAGAATCATAAACTATTGGTTTATAAATAATCTACATTGTCTCCCCTTTTTTCATCATTTCTAGAGTCTCGTTTGGCATATCCTACTTAATACCCTTCTTCCTGACCTGGTGAAAAGAAAACATACAACATGGTGAGCTCAAATGCTCATTAAGGGTAAACTAAGGAAATATCAATCATATCATATTCTTAAAAATATAACATTTTTAAAATCTTAATCCGGCAAAAGAGATCATAATATCATGACATGGGATAAATAATATTAGTGAAATGTAAACCCAATAACCATAACATAAAACATGAAACTTTATGACATAAACACCTAATCATAAAAAATCATTTCTTATTAGTCAAAACTCATTTCCAATACTATCATAAGGGAAAAGTCCATTTCTGAACCGAGTTCACTCTTCATTCCAGTCCTGTATCACTGAACCGGATTAACTTACCGTTCCAACCATGTATATATAATGATATATAAATCTTTACCCAATTCATTGGAGAGAGATATAGGTACCACCCATCTCATAATGATACCATTCTTATGTGTTGCACAAAATCATAAATCATACATCATAGCATAATCCATGTAATAAAAATGGGATTCTTAACCATCATGCCATCATAACATAATCCATATATGTTAGAGGACCTCCTAAATATAATTCCATCATAACATAATAAACACAATGTAACAATAGGGAGAAAAACAAAACCCTATATTATCTTATATGGAAAACAATTTTGATAAAACACTTGAATTCCATGCTTGAGGAAAATATCATTTTTACTTCAAATTTATTTTTCCTTTCTCAAATATGTCATAAAAATTTAAAAAAAAATAAGTTAATTGAAAATAAACATGAAAACATGTAAAGGAATATTAATGTAAATAATGTTCTATTAAATAATAAAAATCCATTCATGTAGTATAACTTAAAAAACATTATTTTCATACTTCAGCCGGAAAAGTTAAACAGTACCTCGTACTAAAAATGAAAAAGATTCCTTTCATATCTTTTACTAAAAACTCCCCAATGGGTTAAATTGGATATAAAAATTTTTAGGAGGATAGAAATATTGTTATATATTGAGTAAATATGGATGTGGATGATAAATATGACCTCAGTAAATACTTACAAATAAAAAATATCAGATATAATGAGATTGGAAGAGTTATCCCTAACCATAGGTCTGATATGATTTATATGTATCTGATACTCCTATATAATGATTAAAATAACGTCATTTACTTATTCAAAAATCATAGTAATTATTATGATATCATATATAGTCATATTATTATCTGCTTATTAATAATATTTCATTGCTACTTGTTATCCGGGTGTTCATTGCTTTATGTTCTTATGTGTGTTTTGTCGAATAAATTATTATTCCACTTTTTAGATTATATATATAACATTTAAATAATTGTATTAGTATAATATATATCTTATATATTAATTAAATTCATTTATATAATCATTATTCAATGAAGATCATATAGAACGAGTCGCATCACATCGTTGAGAGGGTAGGCCATACGTACGCACGAGCGATTATATCGCTCCCATAATTATATGAATGGAATTGGAGTTGATAATATAATATCTAAAAATTAGTATCATGTTATAATAATCATATATAGTTATTATTTACACCATTATACCCATCCATGTAAGGTGGTGGTGGAAAACAGATTACACCACAGCGTGGAGATGGTATTTCATACATATGCACACGCGATGATTTCATTTTTTGTAGGATGGATAGAAGGTGAAATAATGGTTGTTTAATATTTATAATAACATATCATTATATGAGTGATACTGAAGTTATTACTTTATAATGAAACAAATAAATAATAGGATGTACAAGAAGAAAGAAACTTGGAAGAATTGGTAGAAGAGATTACATATTCCTCGACGTGTATCTTTTAAACATTCTCTTAGGGCACTAGAGTTGGTCTTTTGAGAATACCAGAACCTCAATGATATAAATAGAGATGTTTAGAAGATAAATCGGCAGGGGTTGTCTGATCTTGAAGGCTCAAAATGTTGTGAAGAAGAGAGGGAGGAGGTTCCCATTTATAATGGAGGAGAGCGGCACCTTCGAAAAAATATAAAATATTATTTTATAATAAATTCATATTCAGTTTATAATGGCTCCAAAGTGACTTATTTCAAGGCTAGGGTGGGGATGGGTTGAAATCCTTTCAACCAATAGGTTTTAGGCAGGTTTAGGGTAACATATTAACCTTATCATTTAGATTTTACTCTAAGTTAAATTATTTATCTTTTACCATGTCTTCTTGTATTATTACAATATATGGTTAATAAACATACTATAAAATAACAATAAACCACAATTGGTTCATTAATGACATATATATTATTATATAAGTCTTCTGGCCAAATGTATTATTTTTAGGAATAGAATATCAATTAATAATTTAATATATTTTTCAAAAACCCTTTTATGTCAATTATGATAGTATTTGTTATTTTGTTTTTTATAAATTCATAATAGAATTATTACTTCGAAAACATTTAATCCAACCAACCCTAATATGTTATTGTAACCTAGAAAATTATTTTAATTAAAAAATAGTAGCAAATTACATTTATTTGGGTATTTATAATATCATTTATGTTAATATTCCAATAATAAGGTAATTAATGCATCATCATTATGTCATAAATAAATTAAATTAGTTAATATCTAATAATTATAAATAAAATCCCATTATGTAGGAAATATTTTTATATTTATATAGAATTTTTATAGTCGAATTTATCTTATGTATAACCCTATATTATAAATGTTTTACTTATTAGACATTGATTTCATCTCTTTTAAATTTTCATTGAATTAAATAACAATAAATGTCTTAATCGAATCCACATGGACCTAAAGGGAAATATTTTTTTCCTAAGGTTGTTTTGGGTCCAATTACACTTATAAAATATAATTAGGACATGTTTTAGGGTAATAATAATAACATTTTTACCCTTAATTACCCTATTTACTTTCAACCGTGGTAAATAAAAGTAAAAAGTTACTATTCACCAAAAATTATTTTTATCTTATTGAACCTCATTTTACATACTAACATGAACAGTGTCTCTTGGATTTTTGAAATTCCACTCAGAGAAGTGGTAAAATTTTGTTTTATGTAAATTTGCAATTTCGCCTAGGAGGTGGGTAAAAGATGGTCAAAAGTTCAATAAAATTTTTATATATCTAAAATTATTATAAAATGACACCAATGAATTTCATTGAACATATATAGGTATTATGTATCTATTTTGACCGAATATAAGTTTATATAAAATAAATTATTATTTAAATAAAATCTTGGTTTTAACTAATAACTTAGGATTTTCACTATTATTCAAAAACTGAATGTTTCTAGAAAAATACCTACAATTCACTCTACGATAATATTGATATTCCGAATCCAAAAATGAAGTCCATTTTGAATGATGAAATTTCTAAAATTTCAAAAAGTGGGTATTACTACTCATAACGGCTAGTTTATATAGTATTTTAAATACATATCATTGTTTAGTGTAACTCGGTATTGCATACAACACAAGATATAGAGGAAGGTTCCTCTTGCATGTAATGCATCCCAATACAGTGTCGTGTGTAGTGAAATATTTCTTCAGTGTTGCATATTACATAATACATAAAAACAAAATATTTCTCATAAAATCTGAGGGTGTTACAGGTACCACCTCACAGCCACTAAGAGAGATGATTCCATCACCACCCATGGCCTAACTAGAAGGTGACTCCCCACCTTTTAGACTTTACATCAAATCCAAACACTATGGATCATACAGTTAACTCTCCTTGTCCCAAATTAAATGGATAGATTCAATGGATAATGATTCAATGGTTATTTTTCTATTCCCATCCCACACCTCTATGTGAATCTCTAAGAAGAGGGCCATCATTTTCCATTCAAAGATGGATTCCTAAAGCCCATGATTCTAATTCTTTTGGTTTAGAGCATCCTTAACACTATTCCATTTCCACAATGTGTAAAAAACTCAATATTGAAGGAATTAATGTACTCTACACACCTTCACTACTAAAGGTTTAAATCCCTCGGGTAGATGATATACATTAAATATAAATGATCAGGAAAAATATTTTTTGTTCTCTCAATATATAGTTCCTACAACAATTTTTGGAATAAACTAGAAAATCTTGGTCATGATTATGAGTGGGGTAATTTCATTAATTTGGTGTCAACATTCTTTACTTGTAATATATAACTCGATTTTCTAACATCAGCACTATCCCAATTCTAATATCGAACACATCACATAACAAAATATACTTCATACCTGGTTCATGTAAGATTAGAATTGGTGTTTTAGTCAACTGAATCATAAGTTCATGAAAAGAAATGTTGTACACCTCTAACCACTCAAACATAACACCCTTCTGGGTTATGCATGAGAGTGGTGTTTCCAAATGGGATAAATCCAAAATGGTTCTCTGGTAATAACTAGCCAACCCCATAAAGCTCTAAACAACAGAAAAACTCTCAGGATGCTCTGAAGCCACCACATACTACACCTTATATGGATCCACTAACACATTTAACTCAGAAATGATGTTTTCCAAGAAATGAAATTTATCAATCTAGAACTGAAACTTTGATATATTTGCATAAAGCTTAGTCTCTCTTAGTGAACTCAATACAATGTCTTGATATAGGGGATGATCGTCAACAGTTTGTGAGAACATCAAGTATTCATCAACAATGAAACCCACAAACTGATCTAGATAAAGGTGAAATATATGGTTCATCAGCACCATAAACACATCTGGAACTTGGTCAACCAGAACGACAACACCAAAAATTAATACAACTCATACCTACTCTAGAAAGAGGTTTGTGGTAAGTCTGATGTTCTCACCATTAACTGATTGTATCCTGAAATCAAATCGATAATGTAGAACATGGTGGAAACCCTTAGTTGGTCAATCAAGTCATCAATTCTTGAATGTGCATTTATGTTCATATCTGTCATCTGATTCAAATTCTTGTAGTCAAAATATAACATCAACGACCTATCATCCTTCTCAACAAACAGCACGGGTGATCCCCAAGGTCACGTACTAGGTCAAATGAACCCATTTCACACTAACTCTTCCACCTAATTCCTATTCTCCTAGAGTTATCCTGGCACCAATCAATATAGTGGAATGGAAAGTGGTTTTACCCCTAGTTATAACTCGATCGTAAACAAAACATCTTTTAGGAGTGGTATCCCCAAGATTTCTTCATCAAAAACATCCTTGAACCATTCCATCACAAGAGGAAAGACTTGATGCTCTACTTCTCTATCATCAGTAACAAGGCATGCCACCTGGGGTGTGAGGTATCCCAACTAAAAACAACATGAGCCTTCTTGGACTGCATGAACATTCCACTCACCTTGAAGGACAGAAGTTTCTCCATCGGGAGACATGAACACTACCCTATAAAGGTAATAATCAATATGGGTATAATACCAAACTAGCCAGTTTATAATCATGATTAGGTCAAAACCTAACATTTCCAGAACAAACATGTTCCAAAAAAATAGATATCCACCAACCTCTAATGAAAAATATCTACACAATATGATATCCTCAAATCATACCCCCAATAGAGTATCAATTGACATAACCCCGCAATGTTCTTCCACAACCAGGTTCAACACAACCAAAATAAATAAAGAGATAAAATAGTATGTGTCACCTTTACAAAATAGAGCATTTGTATGTGTGGAAGCTATAAGAATCATACATCGTATAGTAGATGGACAAGTAAAAACACCACTATGTGTAGATTGAATTGCATGATGATGGACCTTCTCTCATCCCTTGGATCCAGCTCGAGTATCCTATACTACACATCCCTACTGATATGAACGGTCTGGCCCCATAGTTCTATGTCCACCACCCCCACCTATACAACATGTGAAGCTCCAATAACATTCATGATATAGGGTAATTGACCACCAAATGTACTCTGTAATGATCTCTTTTATCAAGCAATTTATATCTAATGTGGGTTCCTAATGAACCTCTTGATGTCGACCATTTTTTCCGCAATTTCCACCCTTAACAGGTGGTCGGGAACACTGACAACATTCATGTCCCATCCTTCCTCACTGATAGAAGAAATCTTGATAAGTAACCTGAGAGACTAGTTACTTATTTTGGTTTTGCAGTCCACTTCTACCCTGGTTAATATTCACAAAACGACACTTCCTTTTACTTGAATTTGTTCCACTTTTTTGCCTCAATTGGACTTCATGTCTACTTCAGGAGGTATATTTAAGGTTTCCTTCTGAGAGGAGGTCATACTCCATCACCTCAGCAAAAAATATTTATCTGAAAAATATTTATATGGGTTCTAAACTATTATCGAATTACATTCTTAAATTGCATTTCCATAGGTACCTCATCTCCCACAAAAGTGGAAAAAAACATTAAAAGTCCATAAATTGGACTGCATACTCAATTACTGACATCATCCCCTACTCAAAACTCATAAACTCTACATCCATTTCCTTCCTTAACACTACCACAAAAATAGTTTTTCCTAGCGCCCCCCCCCCTTATCAACGCTAACGAAAAAGTGCGGATAAAGGGGGGTAACATTATCAGTGCTCAAAAAAGAGCTGATAAAAGGTGCCTTTATAAGCGTTAAAAAAGTGCTGATAAAAGTACCCCTTTATCAGTTCTTTTTTTAGCACTGATAAAGCCCCCGCCCCCTTTATCAGCCCTTTTTTTTAACGCCGATAAAGGGACCCCCTTTATCAGCGCTTGTTTAGTTCTGCTGATAAAGGGGGGCCTTTATCAGCCCTTTTTTTAAAAGCACTCATAAAGGGTCGAATTCAAAAAAAGGTAAAAAAAATTTAAAAAAAATATATTAATATATAATTATTTTTATATTGATATAAATATATTATATAATATTTAAATATATTTTAGATAAGTATAAATGTACATTTACACTTAAAATACTTAATATATAAGATATTTAGTGAAAATTGTTTCTTAAAAAATTAAAACAATATTTTTAATTAATAATTTGCTATTTAGTATGGAGTAATAGTCATTTAATAACAATTTGAAGACTAAAAAAATAAAAAAAAAATAAGAAAAAGATCCAAAATATGTTGAAAACGCAACTCAAAATTTAAACGGCCATAACATTTGATCCGAGTGTCCGTTTGAGCTCTACCACATATCAAATCGAAGCCTGTGACGAGATCTTCGTCACAGTGACTGGGGGGACTCAGGTCTAGGGATTTTATAGTACAAAATAGGCCCATATGGCCTCTAAAATTGAGTTTTTAGTCAGGGTACCCCGATTTTTTAAAATTTTGTGGATTTTCAGCCTCGTTTAAGGGGGTATTATTGGCTTTTTTTGGTTGGGACTGAATATATTCCAAGGTATTACATTCATATTGATGTTATTTCATTGAAATGTTTTTGTTTTTTATAATGCACTGATATTTATAATCAAATATATAACTATATGTACATATTTTTTATATATTCACACCTAAAAATTAAAATTTTAAAATATATAATTAAACATATTTACATATAAAATATATTAGCTTTATCTAAATAATTACTAAATTAAATTTTATTTAAAATACCAATATATGAATATTTATATAACTACTATATATTAATATAACTATATATATATATATATTAATCTAGCTATATATATATTAATCTAATTACATATATATTAATATTAGTATATATATATATTAATATAACTACATATATATTAATATTACTATATATATATATTAATATTACTATAAATATATATATTCATATCACTATAAATATATATATTCATATAACTATATATATATATTAACATAAATATATATTACTATACGAATAAATATAACTAAACATATATATATAAATAGAGATATATATTATTATAAATATATATAGATATATTAATATATATATATATATATATATATATATAATAATATAAATATATATCACTATACTAATAAACATAACTATATATATATATAAATAGTGATATATATTAATATAGATATATAAATTTATATAACCATATATATATTAATATAACTATATATATTAATATAACTATATATATTAATATAAATATATATTACTATATAAATAAATATAACTATATATATATATCATGAAATAGCAAACAAATAAAAATAGAGTAGTGGTAAAGGCTTAGGCGTGTAGTGGGAAGGTCTCGAGTTCTAAACCTGCTGGAGGCAGAGGCGCGCGCATGGGGGTGGATGTGGGGGGATAGCACTGATAAAGGTTGGAGGGGGTTCATGTGGGGTGCTATAGGGGGTGTAAAGTGCTATTAAAAGTGGAGATCAAGCGCCAAAATCCCCTTTGGAATGGCATGATTTTTTTAATTTTTTTGTAATTTTTTTTATTTCTTTAAATTTTTTTTTAATTTTTTTAACTTTTATCAGCTCTTTATTAAAAGAGCTCATAAAAGGGTCCTTTATCAGTGCTAAAACGATAGTGCTGATAAATGAAGCACTGATATAAGACCCCTTTATCAGCGCTAAAAAAAGCGCGGATAAAGGGGTACTTTTATCAGCCCTTTTTTAGGGCTGATAAAAGACCCCTTTTATCGGCGCTTTTTTTAGCGCGGATAAAAGGGGTCTTTATGAGGGCTTTTTTGATTACTAATAAAGGGGACCCCCCTTTATCTTCACTGGCTTTAACAGCACTTTTCTAGCACTATTAAAGTCCTTTTTTAGCGCTGATAAAGGGCTTATTTGTAGTAGTGTAATGTTCATGGGTAGTAATTCTCCAAAAAAGTTTCCTAAAAAAATCATCCACATCAATCCCTTTAATTATTTATTCTGAGCTACGATATCCCACCAACACATTGCCTGACCCAAAAACATATAGGCTGTAAACTAAACTTTCTTCTTATAAGGACTCTCCTGATGCTCAAAAATTATATATATATACAGTATCCAAAACAAAATTACCTTTGTCCCACCATCTCAGGTAATTGTTTGTGGGTGCTGCAGCTGAAACTCCATGGTTAACTCGAACACACTAGGTGCAACAGTTCGTGGGTTCTTTTCCAGCATCTACATAAAATGGGAAAAGTTATCACAGAACTTCTCTTCCCTATCATGTTGAACCATATGATCTTCTTTCTCTACTACTAAGAGAACATACTAAAAAACATCCTTTGGTCTCCCAAATGGGACATGATTTCAGGGTGGCATTTCCCTACAATGTGAAACACGATCTTTTCAGAGCACAACCATGAAACTTTCACAAGGTTCAAGGAATGGTTCATCACTACCAATAAACAAACAATTTTTCCAGAAATTTCGTGTGGGATTTTGTATATATAGAACACTACCCTCAACCATCCTTCTTAAGGCCATTGAAAAGTGTAGCTAACTCACGTGGTTACAAGACCTACCTTTTAAACTATTTTAAAATGACTTCAATATATCAATTTACTTCTAAAACATTTTATTTCACATAAACTTCATTATAAATCTTCATTTTGTAATTATTACATACCATTGTCACCTCCCTTTTTACCCATTTATATAATCACATTAGACAACATTTCACTAAGTTCAATAAAATCAAATGCATCATACCTTTTATGTCCCTTAAACCAATCTCATGTGTGTGTCCATACTAGGATGCATATAATATATATACATATATACATAAATTGATGCAAGAATTCAAACCTCATTCAATTAATACCACGAGTAAAATGTTAAAAATTACTCACATCGAACAACATCTGCACCACAAATTGGAGAAATATCATCAAATGTAATAACATGGAATTGAGAATAACTATTCCCTCCCAAGGTGACTTAGGTTTTCCCCCATACATGGGTTGGTTTCACCTAGGAATGAGCTCATTTCCAAGGCCCTACATTGTCCTAATATTATGCCTACCATCCCCAAATAGAATAAATGGGAATACTACTCTTCTAATAGATCATTTTAACACCCCTGACCCGAGTGCCACTTAATCAATGGCCCGATCCAGGTATTGAAATGACCTCAAACATGCCTCCCCATATTCTAGTGGGTTTTTACTAGTAGAAAGGGTCTAGATTAGTTAAAAGAGGAGACTATACCCTCATCACAAATTAATCTATAATAGAAAACATATAAACAATGGATATGACAATAGATTATCAATAAAGTAGCATAAATAACCACATCCCAACTATATACAAACCATGACCGACATAAAAATGATATCTCATGCTAAAATGTCAGGTAAAAAAACCGAAAAAAATATAATAGGGAAATTAAAAAAATGGTCCTGACATCAAGGCGGGTACCTCATCTATGCATGTCCCCTGTCCAACCAAATCCCAAGTATAGGTCCCTTACCCTTGTCCTGACCTGTAATCATGAAATCATCTCATGTACTAAATAGCATCCTGAGTAGGGTGTGTGTAAAACTATATAGTCCACCACCTATGGAGTCTACAAATATCCAACATGATAGATACTTTATGCAAGTATAAAAAAATAAAAATAAAAGGAAAGATAATCTAGGGACACTATTTAACCATCTATACTTTCCTACAGAATCCAAGGTTCCAATTCATAATGTATCTATCATTCATAGTTCATCATCAATCACACAAGGTTCATTTTTTCTATCATTTTTATAATAACATGCTTTTATTTAACCCTTATACATGATTTATTACATAAAATCTTGACATGATACAACATAGAAGATCAAGCGGCCTAGCTTCATTAGGGAGTATAAACATTACATAGTGACTTAAAACATGAAACATGAAATATTTATTAAAAACATCTTTTTCAGGACCACTACATTCTCTCGAACTTAGCATTTCATGGGATAACCTGAGGACATGCCTAAAAAAGTGTGAGATATAAATTCTAGCAAGGGAAAAAACATGGAATAACATTAGGATTAAAATACACATTATAAAACATGCATATCAATGGAGAATAAGAGAAACATGAATATAAAGTCATAATAAATCCTGATAATCATAACATGGAGATGTGGCAACAACACTTGGCATTGAATTAGCTTGAGCCAAGGCTCGTTGCACATGAAGCATGAGTAATCCCTCATTACACATAAATTAATAGTAAAACCTTATATCAACTAAATTATCATGATTTGACCCTCATTACAGATTTTGCATCATGATATTATACATTACCCAATGCATTGCAGCGATATCAGGGCACACCTTTCATAAACATTTCATTTATTGCATAAGTTAGCCACAACCTGGATTAATTAACATCATAATTCATTCAATGAATAAGAGATGTGGAATCCATAAATTTATGTCCTCAATCAACATGTACATATTCATAATGGTGAATACCCATGATAGTGGAGTGGGTATGGTATTCACTCTACAATTATTTTGGCATGGAAATTTTGGTGTAATTTCGGCAACGTAATAAAGTCAAATAAAAATTTGTAAAATGGGTTGATGAGAGTGAA
This sequence comes from Viscum album, assembly GCA_963277665.1. Lineage (NCBI taxonomy): Eukaryota > Viridiplantae > Streptophyta > Magnoliopsida > Santalales > Viscaceae > Viscum > Viscum album. The sequence goes on along the minus strand of OY728163.1, from coordinate 1,201,980,165 downwards.
ATGGTTATCACATCATTGATACATTAAATGGACAGAAAGTGGATCATGGGACATAATATTCCAACATATTTAATGGAATTTAGATGCATAATATAAAACAATTTCTTCAATGTAAATGAGGAGAGAGAAATTCCTTACTGAATTTTGGCACGGTAACGGGTGTACATGGGAGGCATTAATGAGAGTGAAATGGTTCTCTCATCATTCAAACATAAATAGGGTAGTATGGGGGAGGTGTGAAATCATACCCAAAAATTTATAATTGAATATAAAAGTCCATAAAAGTATATGGAATCATGGACATAAATAAAGAAAATTGAGAAACCCTTACTTGCAAGTGTGATCCTAGTGGCTTTGGAGAGGCTTGAAAGAGACTTCATGGTAAATTGGGGAAACATGGGAGAATTACATAGAGAGGAAGGAAGTGGTTTTAAGAACTCCAAAGGTTGTGAGTGAATATGAAGTGGGAACTTGGGTCGGATTATATAGGAAAGGAGGGGGATTATTTATTATTTTTGTTTGACACCCAACACATTAAACTATCAAAAACCACAAACCAGACCAGGGTTTTGGACCATGGTTTCATCTATAGGGGTGTATAAAAATAATATTTTATAAGGGAAATGGATGAAATTCTTAAAATAATAGGTTTGCTTATGTGGAGGTGAGTCACACTCTCAAGGAAATCAATTTAAAAAGATAAAATTTTAATAAGTCTTGGAGGGATCACTAAGGCTTTGAAAAATATATAAAACAAACTTAATTCACATTATTTTAATGATAAAACATATATAGGCCGAAAACAAAGTTTATAGTATTTTATTACATCACTATTGATTCATTTTGATGTCAGAAAACACATTATATATTTAAACAGTATTAATTTTTTACCCAAAAATTTGATTGTATAAGAAAATTATGAAAAATTTACCATTGGATAATTTTTACTCCTTGATTCCAAAAATAATAATAATAATATCCAATTAATTTTATATATATACTAATTTTCAATTTTAAAATAAAAATCAACATTTATCGAAAATTAATGGGTCTTGAAAAAAACAGTTTTGATACCATTTTTAAAAATACAATTGTATTCATAAAACTTCTATGATCATTTATAATTAATATCTAGTAATTGAATAATAATAATACTTTATTAAAATATTATTGAATTAAAAATTCCATTAATTTATCAAAATATATTTCTTAGTTGAATATTATCTAAAAATACTATTTTTTCTTTAAAAACTATTTACAAAGAAACATTAATAAAATGAATGTATATATTCTTTATTATATACAAAAATAATGAACATAATCATAGTGTTATGGTCTTGTTACATAACCCCCTATAACACCCATAGAAAACTGAAGGGTAAGGTGTGAGATGGTGACAGGCTCTTGGGGTGGCGCGGATAACATTGCTCTGGTGGTAATCTCTATCTACATACACTTCTCCCATAAGTTGTTCTATTCGATCATAACATGTTGAATCTTAAATTGGACTTGGTCAAGAGTGTTGCCCAATGATTCCACATTATTTACAAGCTCTAACAAATGGGTTTCATACAGGGAATGTCTCTTGGATGAGGCCATCACTTCATTGGTATGAGTATATTGGATTTGTTAAAGACCAATATTTATATTAATCTTGTGATCTCTGTTTAATAGCTATATTAGAAGTGGTCACAATTCTTAATGGTGTTTTAAGAATCCAAAAACATAAAACCAAAGAAGTACATAGTTTATATAATAATTTTACATAATAAAAAATTTAATGAGATCAAGAGGAATTTTCCATAGTGAATGTTTTGGTAGTTACAATCCTCCCCCTTAAGAAAGTTCACCCTCAAAATTCCTTTTTCCAACACTAAAATATATGTGGGTAACTCTGCATCATCGCTTCCTCTGATTCCCACATCGCTTCTTCAAACGTGTGGTTTTTCCACAACACCATGACGAGGTGGATTGTCTTATTTCGTAGAACTTTTCCTCTACGATCTAAGATCTTTGTTGTTTTCTCCTTGTAATAAATGTCATCCTCTAACTATACTACCTCTAAAGAGAGAACATGTGAAGGGTCTGGTATTTAATTTATCATGATGGATACTTGAAATACATCATGTACATTGGGAATGGTAGGTGGAAGTGCTAGTTGATAGGCCACAACCCCGACACGATCCGGAATCTCACAGTGACCGATGTACCTAAGACATAAAATCCCCTTATTTTCCATTCTCATGACCTTATTCAATATAGATATTAATAGAAACACCATGTCTCTAACTTTGAACTCAAGGTCATGGAGACGGTAATCTACAAAACTCTTCTTTTGACTTCGGGATTCCTTGATATGTTGTTGAATGGTTTTCCCCTTCTCCACAATTTCATCAACCATTTTCGGTCCTAGCAGCTTACTTTCACTGACTTAATCCCAACACTATAGTGCTATAACCATTTTCCCATAGAGGGCTTCGTATGGTGACATTCAGATGCTCTATTGGAAACTGTTATTGTAGGAGAATTTAACTAGTGGAATATGTTGGTCCCATCATCCTATGATGTTCATAGACCATGATCTTATCATATCTTCTAGTGTGTAAATAGTATACTTAGATTGGCTAGTAGTTTGAGGATGATAGACCATACTAATGTTTAGTTCAGTGCATAGAGCATGTTGGATACACTTACAAAACATCGAGGTGAATCTCAAATCACGATTGTATATAATAGATAGTGGTACTCAATGCATCCTTACCACATATTTGATGTAAATAAATTCATGTTAATCCAATTAGAATTCATCTTTAATCATGATAATGTGAGATATCTATGTAAGATGATCCACAACAACCCATATAGCATTTTTTCCTCTGGATGTCCTTGGATGTCCAGTGAAAAAGTCAATGGTAATGTTGTCCCACTTCCATGTTGGTATGGGTAGTGGTAGAATCATCCCCTTAGACGTTTTCCTCTCATTCTTCACTTGCGGAAAAACCGAACACATTGACGTATATTCTACAATATCCTTTTTTATATTATCCCACCAATGGTTTTCATGGAGAACTCGATACATCTTTGTGCTCCACAGGTTAATAGAGAAGGTTGATCTATGTGCATCATTTAGAAGCTCCATCATTATCTCTGGATCTGATGGTACAAAAAATCATGACCCGAATCTCACAATTCAATCCATGTTAACCACATACTCAGAGGACTTCCCATTCCTGATAGCATCCATAATTTTCAGAAATTCCACATCCCTTATTTAAGTGTCCTTTATTTTATACATGAGGGATGTTTGAGATATAATTTTAGAAAGGATTGATGATGTCCATCCCATAACGATTCCCAGGTCTATCCTACGAAATTCTAAGAAGATTGAATCCTTCATATTTCTCATCAATGATAGAATAGTAGGATCCTTTCTACTTATAGAATCTACCACCTTGTTCTCTTTCCTAGGATGGTACTGGATTGAGCAGTCATAATCCTTGATGAGTTCTTTCCATCTTCATTGGCTCATTTTAATCTCTTTTTGTGTGAATATATATTTGAGGCTTGTGTGATTAGTATATATCATACACTTATTCCCATAGAGATAATGTGGCTAGATTTTCAACACAAAGATAATAGCTGCCAACTCTATATCATGCATGGGATATGTTTTCTCTTGGATTTTCAGCTCCCTTGAGACATAGGCTATCAGTTTATCATTATGCATCAATAGACAACCCATTACCTTCTATGAAGAATCACAAAATACAACAAAATGTTATCCACTCATGGGTAATGTGAGAACGGATGTAGTGATAACATTTCTTTTTCAACTCCTTGAGGATCCCTTCACATTCATCACTCAATAAATCTTTACTCTCTTTAGATCTAGCTTGGTTAGAGGGTTGGAAAATACTGAAAAATTTCCCAGAAATCGATGATAATATCCATCTAACCCCAGGATGCTACAGATATCCATTCCCAATGTTGGCCACATCCATCCCACAATTGTAGATGTCTTGGTGGGATCCACTGATATCCCATTGATTTTGTTGATCTGACCCAATAATGAGATCTCCTTCAACCATAACTCAAACATGTTGTACTTTGAAAAGAGATTCTTCTTCAGTAAGATCTCTAGTATAGTTCTTAGAGGCTCCTCATTATTCTCCTTGGTTTTACAGTATATTATAATAACATCTATAAATACTACAAAAAATTTGTTGAGGTAATCTCTAAAGATTCTATTCATAAAGTACATGATTTTTGATGGATCATTAGTGAGTCCTAAAGGAATTACTATGAATTCATAGAGCCCATGTCTTGTATGAAAAGGAGTCTTGGGTAAATCATCATTCTTCACCCTCACTTGATAATATCATGACCGCCAATCTAACTTGGAGAAGTATTCTACTCCATGTAGCTAATTGAACAACTCATCAATTCATGGAAGGGGATACTTTTTCATTATTGTGATTTTTTTGAATTGGCAATTATCAATTCCTATGTGCATTGAGCCATCCTTCTTTTTGACGAAGATGACTATTGTGCTACATGGTGAATCACATGGGCGTACAAACCCTTCATCCAGATTCTCCAGGAGTTGTTGTTTTATCTCCCCAAGGTCCAGAAAATCCATTCGATATGGAGTCTTGGATATTTTCAATGCCCGAGGTATAAGGTAAATTGAGAATTCCACATATCTTCTAGGAGGGACACCCGATAATTCCTCGGGAAACACATCAGTGAATTCCCTCACTATAGGAAAGTATTCAAGGATGGTTTCTTCCATGGACTCAATCATCTGAGTTTGATACGTGTGCTCATAGGGTGTTAATATCCATTCTTGAGATGATCGAACTAAATAGGATTCATCCTCCCTCTTACACTTGTATAGAATTGAGGGTTGACTATCCACATGGGGAGTGAATTCCCACTAATGGTAATTTATGTTCTCTCTATATAAGGAAAGCCAATCCATGACAAGAATTGCAGTAAATTTTACTAGAGGGAGTATGATGAGGTTCATCAAGAATTTCAATCCATAAATTATGATTGGGTCGGATTTATATTCATGGGATTCAATGATTTCCCCATTTTCCGTACTCACCGACATATTCACATCAATTATTTGTGGTGGTGTTGGGATTGTACTACTAAATGTTTGGGATGTAAAATAATTCATAGAACCAGAATAAAATAGGTCATTCTCTATTCTTGAATTAATAACAAGTGTGACTATCACCACTTCATTGGCGGGGATCACATTAGTGGTAGTGATTGGAAAAGCTCACCCTTTCTTCCTTGGATGTTGTTGGTTTCCACTGAAAACCATTGTCTTTAGGCACATATTACCAAGGTTACATGGTTTTTTACAGTTGAAGTAATGAACAATGCGTTGAGAGTAAAATAAACGGTTCCTCTCCTCTATCACATCTGTAGGTTTTTCTTATTGGTAGTCAACAGATTGGTTCCCTTCTCTTCCACACTTAATGCATTTCCTCATCCCCTTCATGCAATTTCCAGGATCTTTTTCCACAACATTGGCATGTGGGGTGATTTATTTTTATAGAACTATTGGGTTAATCCATATTTCTTCTAGAATTTAAGTCCACCTTAAACTTTTTATCCCAATGATACACATGATATTCTCAGATCTCCATTTTAACCATGAGGGAACATCGGACAATTTCTTTATATCTATTGAAGTCACGGATCGCCATGGATTTCTGCAGACTAGGTTTCAACCCACCAAAGAAGTAGTCAACCTTGAATATGTCGATAATGAAAAAGAAGATGTGTATCATGAAAGACTTGTGATGTTTCCCTCATATGCTTTGAGGTATTTGTAATCTTTTTTCTTGATGGAAAGGATGTCGATTTTCCAACATTAGTTGGAGGGTGTGCAAAAAATATTTATCCAAAAAAATCTTCTGGAAATCCTTCCATTCCAACTCCTCGATCTCCTCCTCAGGTTTTGTATTATTGATCAAAGTCGACCATTGATAGAGTTGGCCCTCCATATGATAAGCATCCTGAAGAACCTTATCTTGTTCGAAACATTGAATGATGAGGAATATATTTTCAAAGGAGATGATCCATTATTTGATAATTGAGGGATCATAAGATCTATTAAAAGTAGGAGGCATTTGTCTTATGAAGCTCTTAATTGCAACTTGTTCATTCTTGGGGGGGGGGTTGAATGTTCTTCCTGACCAATGTTTCTATTCAAATCGTGAGTTAAATGAGAGAGTTTTGGGGAAAATTTCCCAATTCCTACTCCCAGTGGATTGGACATCTCATTAGAACAGTCTTCACATTGATCCTCACATTGGTTGTTAGCCCGAGTCCTCCTATTACCGGGCATTGACTGGAATATAATGAATGATAGGGGTAACACATAAAGGATAATCACAGGAAAAATAGATGACTTATAAATAGATTTTATTTCCTTAAATTATGAATATATAGCCTTTAATCTATGTTATCCATGATCTACTATCTAACATTTATTCTTAGGGAACTTCTTAAATCCCTTATCAGTGGTTCATACTAAGATTGTGAATTTACCAAAGCATATCCCATGGATATTTTATAACCAAGAGTGCAACAAGGACCATTGTCGTGTACCAGGATACCCCACGTCAAGCCTGAAACTCATTGTTGACGTTTTCACCCCTAGGTACATCTCTGCCAAAGCCGCAGCCACCTACTCATATCTAGACATGGATGTATTTTCTTGATAAAAAACTTACTAAATGCTCACCAAAACATAGGGAAGATTTTATTATACATAGTCTTGTCTCTAAGGCTTCTCTAGGGTTTTCTAATCCTAATCCCATAAATAAGTAAACTCCTCTGATACCTACTTTAACAACCCTGATTTTATTTTAGACATAGATATAATTTATTACATAAAATCATCACTTGATACAAAATAGAAGATATAGTGGTCTTGTGTATTTGGGTCTAATAAAAATTACATAATTACATAAAACATGAAACACAACATCTTTTTTGAAAACTTCCCTTACATGACCACTACATTCACTCGTGCATAGAACTACATGGAATAACATGAGGACATTCATAAAAAGGGTGAGCAATAAAGCCCAGAAATAGAATAAAAATGGAATAACATGAGGAATAAAATACATGTTATAAAATAGGCATATCAATGTAGAACAAGAGAAACATGAACATAAAGTCATGATAAAGCATGATAATCATAACATCCAAATGTGGTAACAACACTAAACATGGAATTATAATGAGCCAAGGCTCATTTCACATGGTGCATGAGTAAACCCTCATTGCACATGAAGAACAAGTAAACCCTTATAGCCCCTAGTTTACAATTATTCAACACTAATTGAAGATGATTTATCATGATAATATACTTTACCCAATGCATTGGAATGCTATTAGGGATCACCCTTCATAGACATTTCATTTCATGCATAAGTGTACCACAACATGGATTCGTTAAGATAATAATTCATTCCAAGAACAAGAGATGTGGAGTAAATAAATTTAGGTCCTAAATAAACAATCACACGTGCATAAAGGTGAATACCCTTGTTAGAATAGTGTGCATGGTATTCACTACATAATGATTTTGGCATGGGAATTTTGGTGTAATTTTGGAAGCATTACGACGTCAAATAGAAATTTGTAAAATGTGTTAATTAGATTGAATTAGATCTCTCATCATTTATATAATAAATTTAAATTAAGGGGGATCATTGGACATAATATACCAACATATTGAATGTAATTTAGATCTATAATATAATAAATTTCATGAATGTAAATGAGGAGAGATAATTTTCTTACTGAATTTCGGCATGGTAACTAGTGTACATTGGAGGAATTAACAAGAGATAAATGGGTAAATAATCATTAAAACATAAAGAGGGAAGTATGTGGGAGGTTCAAAATCATACCCCTACATTTATAATTGAAAATAAAAGGGTATAACAATATATGGAATCATGTATATAAATAAAGAAAGTGATAATCCATTACTTGGATGTGTGATCCCAAAGGATTGGGAGGGGATTGAGAGAGACTTATTGGGAGCATGGGGTGCCTAGGGAGGATTATAGAGAGTATAGGGCAGGGGTTGGACGAACTAAAAATGATTTGAGTGAAGAGGATGTGGGATCCTAGGTGGTTTTATTTTGTAAAGGAGGGGGAATTCTTTATTATTTAGGTTTGGGACACCACACATTAAACTAATACTAACCAAAATCAAGCCCATGGATTTTTCCCATGAGTTTTTCACAGGGGAGTGGAGAACAATATTTTATAAGGACAATGTCCTAAACTCTTAATATAATAGGTTTACTTAGGTGTAGGTGAGTCACGCTATCAAAAAAATAAATTTAAAAGGTTAAAATGTTTTTAATGTTTTGGAGGGTCCACTAAGGCATTGTAAAATAAATAAAAAAACCTAAACCCACATTATTTTAATGATAAAAAATATATTGGCGGAAAATAATGTTTATAGTGATTTTTTACATCACTATTGGGTCATTATGATGTCACAAAACCACATTTTATATTTGAACGATATTTAATTTTTACAAAAAAAAATTTCTGTCTTAGAAAATTATTAAACATTCATCATTTGATAATTTTTATGCCCTGATTCAAAAAATATATTAATTATATCCAAATATGTTTATGTATTTGAATGTTCACTATTGAAATAAAAATCGTCATTTATTGAAAATTCATGGGTTTTGACAAAAACTGCTTCCAAACCTTAATAAAAATTACAATTGTATTCATAAAACTTACACGATCATTTATAATTAATTAAAAGTAATTTAATAATAATAATTTATTAAAATATTATTTAAATTAAAAATACGTCATTTTTTAAAAATATATTTCATTGTTGAATATTAACAAAAATACTATTTGTGCTTTAAAAAACTATTTACAACATAACAATAATTAAATGAATATATAATCCTTATTATATACAAAAGTAATTCATATAACAATAGTGATATGGTTTTGTTACCTAATCCCTTATAACACCCACATAAGACTGAAGGGTATGGTTTGCGATGCTGGAAGACTCTTGGGGTGGCTCGAATAACATTTCTTGAGTGGAAATCTCTATAAACTTCCACTTCTCTTATAGACGGTTTCATTGGGGCTTTACATGCTGATGCTTGGCGTGGGATTGGTCAAGAGAGAATCCAAATCCTCCTCCTTTCCGAGATCCATCAAATGGGTTTCATAGGGGGAATGTCTACTTGATGAAGGAATCAATTCATTTTTCTTAGTAAATTGGATTTGTTATAGATAGATATTTATACTATTCATGTGATCACACTTTAATAAAAAAAATTGAAAAGGTCACAATTATTAACGGTGTTTTAAAAATAAAAAAACATAAAACACAAGAATTGAATATTTTATATAACAATTTTTCATAATAAGACATTTAATCAGATCTAGAGAAATTTCATTAATGAATTTTTGGGTCATTACAGTTTTTATAAGGGAATAATTATGTCCTTAACTCACATAGGATAACCTATCAATTAATCACCACACTTATCTTGGACACTCCATCTAGATATTTTCATTGAATACAACCATTGGGGTTATAGGGCATCAGTCCAACTCTATAACCCCTTCATTCCTGGGTAGGATAGAGCATTAGTCCAACCCTACCCATGGGAGGAGCATCAGTCCTTTATCCCACCACCAAACCATGTCCACATTATTATTTATCCATTCACCACATTTATCCATATCACAACCAATAATGATAAAAATAATTATTATCATCAATAAACACATAATTCAATGATATTCCATAGCCCACCCACAATTCCAGTGTACAATACACAACCCATTAGCCCATTTCCCTTTCCCATGACTCATCCCATTAACAATATTAATCAATTTCAAAGCCATTACCAATCCCATGTGTCAAAATTTCATATAAATCCACCATCTTAATTATCAACAAGGAAAAATACCCATTTAACTAATTTAACAGAATCTTATTACCATGCCAAACAATCCCGTCATCCATTAGTAAGAATAGGTGCATCCAAATATTTTATTTTCCCTCTCATTCAACATTTCAACAGGATTAATAATTCTTTACGTTGTCACATGAAAACCTTCCACATAATTAGATAATTTCTATGAGAAAAAAGTATTGGTGAACCACATGGGTGGACCTACAAAGGAAAAGTCATCCTCTGTGTCTAATAGGGACTATGAGGGGTTACATTCACCAATTATACATTAATTAAAACAAATCTCATCAAGGGATCAAATGAACAATAATGGGTAACTATTAAAGAAACCCAATCATTCCCAAATATCAAACAAAACTAAGGGATATGACTTGTAGACCAAATACCATGGTTCCGTTTGAAAAACCAATCCTAACCAGGGACTAGGATCATGAATCTTTCATCCATTTTAAGCCTTAACCTATATCTCACCAAAAAAATAACGATTCTAAAGATTCATAAGAAGGTTAGGAAGAAATGTGAACCCTAATCCAAAAATATAAGTAAGCGAGGAATTAGTCGTACTCCGATAATTGATTCACAACTGACGGCACTCCAAAAGACCTAAGGATCTAGGAGAATCACCCATAGAAGATCTCGGGTGCATTGGATCTTCACAAGGGATTAAATGGGGAAGAAAATAGGAAATCATGATTTTGGGGTTAAAATCCCGTAATGTAATTTTGGTAAATTTATCAACATTACTTTTTTTTGTGGTATACCAACATGGTACTGCAAAACATGCACAAACCATGTGAGATATACTATCCAAAAATTCCCCTTTTTCCTAGTTTCCTAGGGACTCAGCACAGTTAGATTAATTTTGTGATAACTGTGTGGAAGCCTCTATCCAAGGCTTCGTGGTATCCTAGGATGATCCACACGGTTTACACTAACTATGCGCAAACCATGAAACATGCTAAAAAACTTCTATTTTTATACATTTTGTGTCCTGAAGCCCTGGAGTACCCTCGAGGTTTCTCATGAACATTGGGGAATACTCATTTTCCTAGATGAATGGACTTATGCCATAACAAAACAAAATAATACATTTAGAATGGTTCTAGATATTAGAGTATACATGACTTCCATTCTCATGATGGTACATGTATTTCACCATATCTAAATATTTTGTGTTTGTATAAAATTCAATGAATTGTAACAAGTTAGTAATTAATGGAACGACCCTCTCCCAGTAAGGTGTTACATATAATTACATATAGTATGTCAAATATTATTATTATTCCATGTTGACTATTTTTTTTGTTAATTCATGTATCCTTACATTGCATATATTTATAATACAGTTTATAAATGATGGTAATAAGTATTGTGGAGGCTGGTATAGTCACACCCTATACATTTCTCTATGGGACACTTGAATATTCATTTTTAAAAATTGCGGTAAATATAATTTACGAGACCAAAAAATTTGGTTCCACATGTATTATAGAATTTTGGTGGATCCTTTTAGATATATATAAATATAGGGGTTGTGATTAGATACTTTTATTCTTGTTCCATTGATTGTAAATTCTATTTTTGATCATTATGGATTTTTTCTCCTACCATATATATTTTTTGTGATTTGTTTCATGTTCACATGGTTTCAATTTTTTTGATGTTATTGGATGCCTGTTGTGTGATATTTCATATTCATATAAATTTTTTATAATGTTTCATTAAAATATTCATATGGTTCCATTATGAATTGGTTATACACATAGTAAAATTATTTCATTAAATATTTCATTCCAACTATGCACGAGAATGTCATGTAATTTATTATATCATGTAATAATGGAAACTATCTCCCACTAATGTTTTGTTCAGACCTAGACATGTTTTCCATCCTATGGTGATATAGAGGTGTTAAAATGGTGTTTTTATGGTATGTTCCATGTAATATTTTGGAATTCATTTAATATAATTTACTTTTATAATGTCCTATTATTTATTTATTTTATTATTTTTTGTAAATCGTATCATTTTTAGAGAACAAGAGTAATTATATATATTTTTTGAACTTGAGGTGAAAAAATTATGTTGTAATGCATTCAATTATGATATGATAATTTCCATTATTATATATGGAAATCATAAAAATAAATCATAGAGTGTTTATTAAATATCACTATTGTAGTCTAATATATGATTGAACGTATATGGATGAATTTCTTAGGATTGTACAAGTTTGTATTGTCGATTTATTATGATGATACTATGCTTCATCACTATCATGATAAAGGTTACTATGGACTAAATGAATATTGAATAATGTTGTGTAGAGGAGAATAATGTTCCCTAAATTTTATAAAAAATGAACATGAACATTGAAATGATATTTTCATTCAAAAATATTGATAGAAAAATTATAGAGCGATTGAAAACAAATCACAAATCAATGAACCTAGAAATATGGCATATCACTAAAAATGGATAAAATTTTTAATTGCGGAAATCCATTAAAAAATATATATGTAATCTCTATTTCAATATAGATTCATGATATCATGTTGTAACAAGAACCATCTCACTACAATAGAATAAAATATATTTTTAAAATGTATATTAAAGAGAAGAAAATTGAGAAAATATATTTGAATTTAAAAAAATTCCCAAATAACTCTCTAACAGATATCATTACAACATGATTTCATTTTTATCCCATATTTTTATTATTTTTATATTATGAATAATTTTTTGACTCTTTAAATTTTCTATAGATAGATAGGTTTTTGGAGCATTAGAGAAAATAATTGAATAAAAAAATTAAAATTGAATTTATTCAATTCTCTAGAGTAGTTTCTTTGAAATTTTTATTTCTTTATAATTTATTAATCCACTAAGAATAATAATTTATTTTTTGGTTAATTATTCCAATTAGGACTATGAAACAACATTTTTATATAATATATTAAGATTATGAATTCATTTTGGGTTGATTTTTTTGATTAATATCATATTATGACAGATTTGGATATATTTTCTATATTAATTTTTAAAGAAATGTGTTTTCAATGGGTAAAAATAATATGAAAAAATGGTGTTGGTTATATAAGTATATTTGATAGTAATTTTTCAATTAATATTTGTGCTTTGTGTATTTAAATTTTAATATATTCATTTAGTCATAACAGAATTCGATAGTGTTCACTAAGATAGATTTAATGGATTTAAATTAATTAGAAATATTTTAACTAACTCATTTAGTTATATTCACAACTGAAGGGAAATATTTTTCATATATATTATATTTTTAAAATAATTTACTACTTATACCTTTTTATTATAAATATTTTTTTTTTAAATGTTGTGAATAGATTTCATTTTATTACATTAAAATTGATGAATTTCGAATCAATAATTCCCCATATTTTGGGATTTGGGGTTGTGAAGGTGACTGGTATGTTGAACATAGACTCTTAATTGTGTTAAATATTTTTTTTAATAAGGTGGGTACTAAAGAAATACTATATTCAATGAAACCATCCATTGGAATGTACCGTGAATTTATATAAGTCATGTAAATTAATAAAGAGTCTATATATGTTTATATAATAGAAATATATATAAATTCATGGACATGAACCATTTAATTAGTCATACTTATCACAAAAAAATATTCACCCATCCTCACATAGGATACATTTGAATTTATACATAATAAAAATTTAGATAGTTTATTCTAATAGTTGTTAAATTGGGGTTGAATTATAATCAACACTTGTCTAATAGGGACCAATCATCAAACATATACAAAATTCAATCTTGTACACAAATTCAATTTAATATTTTGACCATCTTGATACACTTATTGTGATACAGATTAATAACCATACTTAGTGGAATTTGGTCAAACCAATATACTAAAAGAAGTATGTAGTATCACATCAGATAACTCATAGAGAAATTAAAAATTCATAGTTCTGAAAACCTTCTTGTGATATCTGATATATTCTATAATCCATTTTCTTTCAATATCTATTTAAGACAGACGAATATTGAATATAATTCCATTATATTGTTTGATTTAACATTAATTTAATTACTATTAAATTAAATCTTATATACACCGTGGTCGTACTTTTTTTCAGGCACTTCCATCTCAATCATAATTCCATAGATATCTTATTCCAACATGAAAATTTTTATTTTCTATCATTTAATTATTTTCATACAAATAATTAGTTACTCAATACTATATTATTCACCAAGGGTAAATATGATAATGTTTTTATCATTAATTTAAGAATATAATTCATGATATTCATTAATAATGATTTCATGTATTAGAAATGTACAAATGATCACATATTTAAACTTGTGATTATACAAATGGTATATTGATTCTTTGCTGATAGTTATATCTCTATGATTTTCCAACTCTTTGAGATAACATAGGGAATAATTTATAAGAAGAATTTTCAATGATTATATTCCCCTAAATCATGATAATATTTCATTATCTATGTATTATTTGATATATGTATTTAAACCATATTAAATATCGTTAAGAAAAAATTCATATAATCCCATTGTCCTCGTTATATTTGATATGATATAACATATTAATGAAATAAATATTCTAAACACATTATCACATGAATCACACTAAAACATTTAATAAATTATAAATATAAAACATGTATATATTATATAATATAAATGACGTGGTAATCCATAGGTATGATATAATATTTCTTATAAGGATCCAACAACATTATTATTATGTTTTGTTTATGGTTGATTCAATGACATGGAGAAATTATGAATATTTGTGAATTATTATTGTTGGCACCAGAAAAAACATCCATGTAATACACCAAATGATTCCATATATGATCCTAGAGCGTAGCGCATTCTGCAAGCATCGATTTGACTGGCCATGGATCTCGAATAGAGTTACGGATCAAAAGTTATGGCTGTTCGAAGTCAGGCTGATTGAAATGAACATGCATGGTAGTTTTGGGTCAAAGTATTGAGTTGCGTGAAAAAGAAGGAATCTTGTGTGGGAAAATGGAATCTTGCATGGAAAAAAATAATATTCCATGCAAGAATATAATATTCAGCGCAATTAAGTAATTTTATGTGCAACCCCATGTGCAAACCCATTCCGCGACAAATGCGATGTCAAACGCCCCTTTGTGCTCGCACCCGATGTAGGTCATAAAGAAAACCACTTGTGCGTGAAATATTTTACGTGCAACTCCTTGCACAAAAAAACAGTTGCGCGAACTAAATTTTATGCAAACCACCTTGCACGGAAAACCACTTGCCCACATGGAATTTTTCATGAACCTCCTTCCACAGAAAACTTCTTGCACACACAGAATTGTACACACACTACCTCCTCAGGTTTCGCTTATAAATACATGTGCACCACCCTTCTCTAGGAGGGACCTCAGAGGTTGGCCACCGCTCTAATGCGTGTATGTCCTCATTTTACGCACCCACATAAAACCCCCCCATCTTGCACGAAAACACCCTTTTTCATGAAAATTCACTAAGGTGCCCAATTTTGTGTGCAAAGCATCATTTTTGCACACAATAGTGCCACGATACCCAATTTTGCGTGCACCAGTGCAATACCTATCCAATTGAGTGCACACATTTTCTATTGTGTGCATACCATTCTTCTTGTGTGGACACCTTCCCTCTTGATTTGAAGCCTTAAATATTATGATAAACCCATCCCTCTTACGCGTAAAACTTACATATTGCATGCAAGCCTTCCCTATTGTGTGAAAACTATCCCTATTTTGCGCAAACCATCCCTCTTGCGTGCAATCATTCCCTCTATCACACGACACTTCTAATATTTCATGCAACGGTGCCATGGTGCCCAGTCTTGTGGGAACCTATGCCGCATAGTGCAATTGTGTGCACATCCCATCCTATGTGTCAGTCATATTACGCACAACAGTGCATAGGCTGGTTCTTGATGGTCCATACCATGGGGTCTCCGCCCCCCGCACCCCCACCCTAGGTCAGTGTCGGGCTGCGGTCCCAGCCCTCCGGGCCGGTCCCTTTTCTACCATCACTGACCCCCAAAAAAATGGAGAGTCACACCACGAACTTTTCGGGCCAGGATGTTGGCATTTTCTATTGTGCCCCTATGCGCAACCTCCTTCTACCTATGGAATACCATGATTTGAGATACTCCTCCTGACATCGTGACCCACCTAGAGTATACATATTATTCTTGGTCAATTTCCAATTTCATGAGTTGAGATTCTTGTCATCAGTCCCCCTGAGTAACTTGAGTCGAACCGTTCCTCAACCAACTCATCCAAACCCCCTCACCTAACTCCTATGACAGGTTGAACTAAAAATGGATGTCTTTTTGTAAGTCCAAACTCAAACCATTGTTAGTAACCATAAGCCTAATAGTCATATCTACATGACTATAAACTGTAGTACACCCTATGTGCCAATCATAGGATCCCTCTTTCTCCAAACAATAGATTCTATATACTCCAACTATAAAATGCGTAATGCCATGATTACTATGTCGTAATATTAACAGCCTTGGAATCCATTCTAACATTCCACCACCCCACCTCAGACTTTGGGAATCCTTCATTCGGATCTTCATCAAATTCCTTGTTTGAAGGGACCTCCTAACGTCCCGGTCCCATCCCACATCAGCTCAACTACCATCCTGGGCCAATTACCTAGAACACTTTGGATAACACATTGAGTCATGTCCTATGTTATAAACATGGTCAATAGTCGACTCGAATTTGTTTGTCCCCATTTCAGGCTAACGTGATATGGATGCGATGTTTCGAACATGGTCAATAGTTATCCTTCATCTCCATACCACCCTCACCGTTTTTAGAATGTTGGGCATGTGATTCACACTTTTCAACTCCATTTGTTGGAGCTAATTCCAATGCCCTTGGCATTATCCATCTTGTAAAATAGTGCATAGGTGAAGGCCTCAACCCACCAGTGGGTTGGGTTGCACTAGTGTGCAGATAAGAAGAAGACATTACGAGCAGCCTATTTGTGTAAGCCCCATGCACCATTGCCGCTACAATGTAGCACCTGGGAAGCTTCCTTTTGTAAGCCCCAACCACCATTGTCGCTCCGTAGTGGCTCCCGGGAATCTTCCTTGAGTAAGCACCATCCACCATCCCTACTCTATAGTGGCACCCCAGCAGCTTCATTTCGTAATCCCTATCCCCCATTGTCGCTCCATAGTGGCACCCGGGAAGCTTCCTTGCATAAGCTTCATGCACCTTCGCCGCTCCATAGAGGGACCCAGAAAACTTATTTGCGTAATCCTCATCTACCATTGCATCTCCATTGCGGCACCAGGGAAGCTTCCTTGCGTAAGCCCCATCCACCATCGCCGCTCCATAGGAACACCTGGGTAACATCCTTACGTAAGCCTCATCCACCATAGCCACTCCATAGAGACACCTGTGCAGCGTCCTTACGTAAGCCCCATCCACCATCATGGCCCCATAGCTGCACCTTGGCAGCTTCCTTGCGTAATCCCAATCCACTATCACCGCTCCATAGTGTCACCCGGGCATGTTCCTTGTGTAATCCCCATCCACCATCACCGCTCCATAGCGAAACCTAGGGCAGCTTCCATGCATAAGCCCCATCAACCATCGTCGCTCCATAGCAGCACCTGGGTAGATTCCTTGTGTAAGCCCCATCCACCATCACTAATCCATAGTGGGACCCGGACAACATCCTTTCATAAGCCCCATCCACCATCGTTACTCAATAGAGGCACCCGATAATCTTCCTTGCGTAAGCCCCATCCATAATCACCACCCATAGTGGCACCAAGGTAGCATACTTACATAAGCCTCATCCACCATTGTCACTCTGTTGTTCCCCCAAGCAACATCCTTACTTAAGCCCCATGCACCATAACCTCTCCCCAGCAGCACCCTGCCAGCTTCCTTTTATAAGCCCCATCCACCATCGCCGCTCCATAGCGGCACCCATGCAACTTCTTTGCATAAGCCCTACCCACAATCACCTCTCCATAGCAGCTCCTGGGCAGCATCCTTGCGTAAGCCCATTCCACCGTCATCGCTCTATAGCGGCACCCGCGATGCTTCCTTGCGTATTCCCCATTCACAATTACTACTCCAGAGCGGTGCACAGGCAAATCCCTTTCATAAGCCCCATGCACAATTGTCGCTCCATAGAGGCACCCAATCAACTTCGTTGTGTAATCTCCATTCACCAACCTTTATGGACCCACCATTGTGCCGTGATTTGAAGGTCCTTGCAACCACTTATTTACCAAACTGAGCACAACTCATGTGGGATTAGAGAATGCATCGACCATGACATCCTCCCTGGGAATCCTAGAGTGTAATCCCCAACCAAAATCAAAACAGCGAGGTCTTTGGTCCGTGCCAAGGCAAGGTACATAGAAAGCCTCCTTGAGGTTCAAGCCCAACATAGATTGGTCCCAACCATCTTCACATCGGTTCACCAACACCTTTCTTGAACTACGTAGACTTTGATCCAAGTCAAGGAAAGGTATGTAGAAAGCCTCCCTGAGGTTCAATCCCAGCACCCATTGGTCCTGACCATCTTCACATTTGTTCACCGAAACCTCTCATGAACTACGTGGACTTTGATCCTTGTCCTGGCAAGCTACGTAGGAAGTCACCTTGAGTTTCAAGCCCAACACCTATTGGTCTCGACCATCATCACATCGGTTCACCAATTCCTCACATTAATTTCATGGACTCTGATCCTTACCAAGTCAAGGCACATAGGAAGCCTCAATGAGGTTCTAGCCCACCACCCATTGGTCCTGACCATCATCACAGCAGTTCACCAACTCCCATCATGAACTACGTGAAATTTGATCCTTGCCAAGGAAAAGTATGTAGGAAGCCTCCCTGAGGTTTAATCCCAACACCCATTGGTCCCGACCATCTTCTAATCGGTTCACCAACACCTCTAATGAACCATGTGGACTTTGATCCTTGCCAAGGTAAGGTATGTAGGAAACCTCCCTGTGGTTCAATCCAAAAAACAATTGTTCCTGACCTTCTTCACGTTAGTTCACCAATGCCTCTCATGAATTACATGGAATTTGATTCTTTCTATGGAAAGGTACATAGGAAGCCTCCCTAAGGTTCAAGCCCACCACACATTGGTCCTGAACATCTCCATGTCGGTTCACCAACACCTCCCATTATCTACATGGACTTTGATCCTTGACAAGGCAAGGTGTAACACCCCAAGCTTCTACGGTACGCTTCTCTTTGAATAATGCGAAAGCGTGTGTTGTATGCAACATCGAGTTCTAACACACCACAACCAATCAAACTAGCTGTTATGAATAGTAATACCTACTTTTTGAAAGTATATATATTTTATATTTCAAAATGGACTTCATTTTTGGTTTCAGAATCTCGAAATTATCCTAAGATGAGTTTTTGGTATTTTTCTAAGAACTTCCAATTTTTATGAATAGTGAATTATACTTAAAAACAACTTTTTTAATCAAAATAATTTATAGTGATAAATTATATTATTGATTGGTTTTAAAGTATAATTAGAATATATTATTACCATTTTATCCAATTGTGTTCATTATAATTAATTTCACTTTGAAATTGGACCTAAACAATTGTAAATCATTTGGTATATATTGTTTCTTAAAATCACTCTATTTGTTGTAACAACGGAAGTTAATTATAAAATTAATTAATGCAACTTATATGTTTGTAATTTTGTAAAATAGACATCATTTTTGAATTCATAATATCAATTATAGATTAGGTTAAAATTTTGGCATTGTTATGAAAAACATCAATTTTTGATGAATAGTGAAACTACTAAGTGGTAGTTAAAAAACTGAATTTTTCATAATACATAATTTTACCGCATCTGTGAATGGCATTTCGAAAATCCAAGAGACACGGTTAATATCAAGAAATAAAATGTGGTTTAATGAGATGAAAATAATTTTTGGTCAATAGTAACTTTTTACTTTTATTTACCACGGTTAAAAGTAAATAATGTAATTAAGGGTAAAAATGATATTAATATTTCAATAACACATGTCCTAATTCTATTGGACAAGTGTACCTCGACCAAAAACAACCTTAGGAATAAAATATTATCATTTAGGTCCACTTGGATTAGATTAGAACATTTATTATTATTTAATTCAAAGAAGAGTTAAAAGAGTTAAAATCAAAGTTTATTTACTAAAACATTTTTGATATAGGGTTATACATAAGATAAATTCGATTGTAAATATTCATAAGAAATATAAAACTATTTCTGACATAATTATATTTTATTTATAATTTTTAGATATTAAATAATTTAATTTTTTATGACACAATGATGATGCAGTAATTATCATAATAGTTAAAAATTAAAATAATTTATATTATAAATACCCAAATAAATATAATTTGAAACTTTTAATGAATTAAAAAAATTTAATAGGATAATATTACATATTAGGATCGATTTAATTAACTTTGTTCGAAGTAATCATTCTGTTATATGTTTCACAAATATCAACTATTGAATAGTGTCAAAATTGACATAAAAGAGTTTTTAAAACAAATATTATATTATTAATTGATATTAAATTCCTAAAAATCTAAGGATCAGATAAGAGACTTATATCATGATAGGTGTATCATTAATGGACCACTTGGGGGTATCTTGGATATATATAGTATGTTTATTAACTATATAATATAAAAATACAAACTGACATGGTAAATGTCAAACTAATTAACTAAGAGTTAAAACTAAAAGATAAGGTTAATATAGTAACCCAAACCTGTCTAAATTCTATTGATTCAATGGTTTTAGACCTATCCCCACCTTAAACTTTGAATAATCAACTTTTGAGCCATTATAAACTGAATACGAATTTATTATAAATTAATATTTCTAGCTTTTCCAAAGGTGCCCCTCACCCCTCTTATAAAATGGCACTCCCCCTTCTCATTACTTCACACCTTCAAAGTCTTTTGGCTCGGCCAAACTCTGCCCAAATACTCTCTCAACATCCCTCACTTAATCCTAGAGTCCTTAATTTAGTCAGAAAGCCAACTAAAGAGACCTTTTGATCAAATCAAAAGGAATAACCCGAAGAAGAGGTAATGATTTCACCACCATTATTTTCAAGTTCCTTTCTTCTTCCACTTCGTCATTATTTGTTATTACCATTCTAAAATAATAACTCCAATATCTTATATATACTTTGATATTATTATAAATATGGTACAACCATATTCAGTATTCTATCCACCCATTGAATAACATGCCACCATACGTGCGTACGTACGACTTACCGTCTCCACGTCGTGGTGTAATTGTTATTCAATATACTATTATTTAGATGGTTATAATAATTATGTGTAACTCATTTAAATAATAAATATAACATGATAATGATTCTTTATATATGATATACTATCCAATTATATATTATTTTAATATCAAAAGAATGATATCGTCGCTCATGCGTACGTACGGACTACCGTCTCCACGAACGCGATGAGATTCATTCTCCATCGTATCCATTCAAGTATAATTATCATTTTATTATTTAAAAATAATGTTCAAGGGCTTCATATCATTCTGGATATGAATAAAATACAACCTATCCATGAAAAACATGGCTTACGTAACAAAACAGATAATAGAAAACGAGTAAGTTAACACCTGAAACGACGATAATACTAAGATATTATTAACAAAGAAATGTTAAAAGATCATATATGATATCATACTAATATATATGATTCATGTATAATTTAATAACAACTATTTCACCGTTATACCAGAGGTTAACCTACCCTCAACCAAGGAATAGTACAAGGTAAGGGTTTATTTCGCAATCTCTTCATTATCTGAGTTTGTTTATACGTAATAATCTACTAGGTTTTTTTATCATCCACATTCATGTTTCTCCAAAATGTATTTCAAAACATTTTTGCAATTTACAAGAATATGGGTTAATGTCATTTATACCCTTTTTTTGACATTTATAAGAGGTTTATAAAGGAATGTTTTTGTCATTTTCTA
Source organism: Viscum album (assembly GCA_963277665.1). Taxonomy (NCBI): domain Eukaryota; kingdom Viridiplantae; phylum Streptophyta; class Magnoliopsida; order Santalales; family Viscaceae; genus Viscum; species Viscum album. Next base: position 1,201,958,059 of record OY728163.1, on the reverse strand, counting down.
AATAAGGTGCTTTTTAACCTTTTTGACAAAACTAAGGTAAGAATGTTTTTTTAACCTATACGGCGGGTGTGGCTATTTTCCGCCATTATAAAAACGTCGAAGCATCCCTTAAAAGCTTATAAGAATACTTTCAAAGAAAATTTTTCATTTTATATGACTCTTAAATGATTTCAAAATAAATAGAGACATTTCTCTAAAAAGAGTTTTGATTTCATCTATGTCAACATCCTTTGATGGATTTTAAGCTTATTTGGAGATGATTTGTTATGAAATGAAACATCCACATTGTATTGAAGGTTTTTTTATATGTTTGACTATAGATATGTTATTTTCATGGTTTATGGATGAAGTATTTATATTTCGTATGCTAGTTTTAATACGAATGTTTATGTTATGTTTAAACCTTTTCATATGGTAATTCATTGGACTTAATATGTGATGGGTGGAGCCCGCTATAGCTCCTCGATGCATCGGTAGGTCTAATGAGACAAACTAGTTTCTTGGCATAAGGCCTTGACAAAATCATATTTGTAGTCTTGGCACGAGGCCTTGGCTATGTGGTTATGATAGTCTGGCATTATGCATTCCATCATTATGAATGTGGTTATTGATATTTCATGTGATTATTTGATTAGTAGAATATCCATGTGAATAAGTAAATGGAATTATTTCATTTTAAATTATCCATACTATGTTGAAGTTCAAGTTTAAAAGGCTTTTGTTTTAGTTATACATTGCCTTAAATGTTTATTCTTATTTATGAAAGTTTCTGCTATATTGTTATCCTTACTGGGCATTTGAGCTCACCCCTTTTCTATGTTTTATTTTTCCTAGGATGTGAAGAAGTAATTTATGAATGACCTGCAGGGATAGTGTGAGGGTATAAGAGTGTGGACTATAGAGACTATGTTGTTGTAGTTTTCATTTTATGATTTAATGTAATCCTTATGAATATATCTAGTGTTTCCAAGGCTACTAAACCAATCGGTCATTCGATATTTGATCTTTCTTGTGATCATGACAATGTCATGTAATAATGCACCGACTCTGGGTAACTGGGGTCAGGGCGTTACAGTTGGTATCATAGAAAGTTTAGTACAAGCCTTGGAAGCTAGATTTAGATAAAATCTGATTAGAGCACATAGATTTAAGATGGAATTTGAGGATTAGTATAGAAGAACTTCCTTGAATTTTGGTATTGTAGAGATTTTGTGAGTTTTCCGAGAAATACATCCCTATCTGGATACGAGCAGGTAGAGGCGGCTCTGACACAGATGTACCTAGGGGTAAAACCTGAAAACACCGCTTTGAGCTAGACTCGAACGGGAACTGGTGCATGACAACGGGCCTTGCTGCACTCTTGGTTACGACACTCTCGGGGGATATGCTTAGGATAACTCTCATTTTCTTTACAAATCATTATGAAGGGTTTATGAGTATATACTTCTCCAAATAAAACATTCTTATGATTATGGATTGAATCCATAAATAGTTCAATTTAGGTTATGTGTTTTATATGTATGGGATTACGTATTTTGATTCATAAACTGATCTAGTTTATGACATTGTTTAGAAATGGAGACTAGTGGAAGAAATGGAAATTGTAATAATGCACTCACTCAATGTAGGGATTGCCCTCCTGCTCAAGAGAATTATAGTAGAGCTGGTGATGCAACTGGTGCCGATCAGCTAATCACCATACTGGGATAACTTACTCAGGTTATGAATAATAACCTTACCCGTATGGAGCACCCTGATCCACAATGTGGAGGATCAATGTTAGATCGCTTCATGAGGAAACAAACACCATCGTACAATGAGAGTACAAATCCCTTAGTAGATGAGAAATGGATATTTTCCCTAGAGAATATATTTTAGGCTTTGGGGAGTAGTGAAAGGGAAAAAGTTATCATGGCAGTTTACCGCCTCACTGGAGATGCTGATCAATGGTGGTAATTGATTAAAAATATAAAGGAAGATGATGAATTATCAAATATGGAATGTAGGGAGTTCAAAGATCTGTTTTTTGAAAAATACTTTCCTCGTGACCATCGAGCAGATATGGAAAGGTAGTTTCTGAGCCTGAGACAAAGGAGGATGAGAATGTCACAAAGTATGAGGAAAACTTTACAAGGATAGAAAGGTATGCTGGAGATTACATACGTAACCCAAGAAGCAAGGCTGATCATTTCTTTGATGGGTAAAAACCATATATCCGTCGAGAATCAGTATCACAATCCTTCTCGTCGTACGAAGACATTGTCTCATGTGCTATCAATACAGAAAAGGAATTCTCTAAGTCTTATGACTTTAAAGCAAAGCAAGAGAAGAAGAGATCTACTGATCATTTTGGGAATGGAAATAAGTGGAAGAAGGGAACTGTTGAATATCCATCCTGTGGTAAATGTGGGAAGAAACACCCCGGTACTTTCTTGAAGGGAACGGGAGTCTGTTACAAGTGTGGTGGAAAAGGCCACCAAGCTCGTGATTGCAAAGGGAAGACGGAAGCTACCAATGATCAGTGCTAAAATTGCAGGGAGATTGGACATTATGAAAATGAATGTCCAAATCATCAGGGGAACTTACCTCAGAAAATTCCAAGGGATCAAGGGAAAGCTTATGCTATCACTACTAATGAGGTAGAAGCTCCGAAATACGTGGAGGCAGGTTATTTAATGGTTTCCTCATGTTTAGAAAATGCATTATTTGAATCTGGGTCATCGCATTGTTTCATATCTTCCCAGTTTTCTATGAAAATTAGATATTTCTAATTGGATTTAATAAGGGATTTTTCAGTTAAAACCCCTAAGGGATGTATCATTGCAATAAAGTTTTCTGAGCCAGTCCCCATTAGAGCACATAATTGTTCTTTATTTGCTGATCTCATATTCATACCTATGATTGAGTTAGATATAATCCTCGGTATGGACTGGCTTGCGAACCATGATGCGAAGATTTATTGTAAGAAGAATGAGGTTACGATTCTTGATGATGATCATAAGGAACATCTTATATTTAGAGAAGAATCGTCACTACCTAATTCTTATCTAGATCCACCCCCAGTAGCTCAACTAAATTCAATTATTGAGGAGGAAGAGAATGAAATAACTGTGGGTGAGGGAAGGAATGTTCAAATAGAGGATGTACCTGTTGTGAATGAATATGTAGATGTATTTCCAGAAGATTTACCTGGACATCCTCCATAACGAGAAGTTGAGTTTTCCATTGATTTAATTCCCGGATCAAGGCCTATATCGAAGAACCCTTATAGAATGGCCACTTTAGAATTAGATGAACTAAAGAAACAACTAGATGAATTGAGTAATAAAGGATTTATTTGCCCTAGTGTTTCCCCATGGAGAGCCCCTGTTCTTTTTGTTAAAAAGAATGATGGATCCATGAGGTTATGTATCGACTACAAAGAGATCAATCCTATAATAATAAGGAACAAGTATCCCCTACCTCGCATTGATGATTTAGTTGACCAACTGCATGGAGCTAAATACTTTTCATATATTGACCATCGATCCGGATACCATCAATTGCGTGTGAAGAAGGAATACATTCTGAAGACAGCATTTCGAACCAGGTACGGGCATTATGAGTTTACAATAATGCCTTTTGGATTGACTAATGAACCCTCTGTATTCATGGATCTGATGAATAGAGTTTTCAAGGAATATCTCGATAATTTTTTTGTGGTATTTATTAATGATATCTTGGTATACTCAAAATGCTACGAAGATCATGAAAATCACTTGCACATTATCTTGAACACTCTGAGAAGACATGAATTATAAGGGAAGTTTAGCAAGTGTGACTTCTGGCTTCAGGATATTTATTTTCTTGGCCATATTGTCTCTAAAGATGGAATCTCTCTTGATCCTTCTAAGACCAAGGAGATCCAAGAATGGCCAGCACCTACGAATATAACTGAGGTACGTAGTTTTATTGGTTTAGTAGGTTATTATCGACGTTTCGTCCAGAATTTTGCCCGATTGGCTAACCCATTAACGAAGCACACACGTAAAGGGGTTAAATTTGTTTGAAAAAAAGAGTGTGAAGAATGTTTCAAAGAACTGAAGAAAATTTTATTCAATGATCCTATATCGACTCTACCATCGGGGAATGATGGGTTAGTTATTTATAGTGATGCATCGAGATAAGGACTTGGTTGTGTCCTTATGAAGAATGATAGGGTTATTGCCTATACATCACGACAGTTGAAAATTCATGAACACAACTATCCTACTCATGATCTCGAGTTAGAGACTATGATCTTTGCTTTGAATATATGGAGGAAATACCTCTATGGTGAAAAATGTGATGTTTATACTGATCACAAGAGTTTGATGTATATTTTCTCACAAAAAGAACTCTACATGAGGAAAAGAAGATGGCTTGAATTACTCAAGGATTATGATTGTACAATACACTACCACCTAGGGAAAGCAAAAAAGGTGGCAGATGCTTTCAGTAGAAAAGATCATGGAGTTTTGAACAATATGAGAATTGAAAGGGATCCAATTTTCATGGATCCAGTGAAGATGGACATGGGAATAACCAGGCAAGGTGAAACATCAATGCCTTTTCAAATGGTTGCCAAACCATCTTTACTAGAAAGTATTAAGAGTTTTTAGACTGATGATGGAGAATTTCAAAATAAGATTAAAGTTGTGAATGATGGGAGACTGAGAGATTTTGTGTATGAAGATCGAATTTTGAAATTCGGGAAGAGGCTTTGTGTTCCCGATATACCTGATCTAAAAAGGGAATTGCTGGATGATTCTCATAGTTCCAATTTCTCTATACACCATGGGAGGACCAAAATTTATAGAGATTTGACGGAACATTTTTTGTTGGACAACATGAAGAGGGAGATTGCAGATTTTCTGTCAAGATGTATGGTTTGTCAAAAATTGAAAGCTGCAAGGCAACAACCTGGTGGAGTATTGCAACCTCTTCCCATACCTGAGTGGAAATGGGACAATATTACGATGGATATTGTCATGGGACAACCAATGACTCCTAGAAGGAACGCTGAAATATGGGTTATTGTTGATCGTCTTACCATGTCAGCACATTTTCATACTATAAGAGAATATCTACCATTGGAACGTCTAGAAAGACTATATATTGATGAGGTTGTGAGACATCATGGAGTACCCCTATTGATTATTTTGGATCGTGATCCCCGTTTTACTTCAAGATTCTGGAAGAGTCTTCAGAAATCCCTGGATACAGAACTTTATTTGAGCACTACCTACCACCCTCAGACAGAAGGACAATCAGAATGGACTATTCAAACCTTAGAAGACATGCTGAGATCCTGTTCACTTGACATTCAAGGTATGTTGGATCAATATTTACCTATGGTAGAATTTTCCTATAACAATAGCTTCCATTCGAGTATTCAGATGGCACCAAATGAAGCGTTATACGGAAAGAGATGTCACACACCAACCTGTTGAGATGACGTTGTTGAATGAAAACGTGTAGGTCGAGAACTGGTGGAGGAAACAACGGAAAAGGTGAAGGTAATCCAAAATCACATCAAAGGAGCTCAATGTAGGAAAAAGAGATATGCCGATAATCAAAGGAAGGATTTGGAATTTCACGTCGGTGATCATGTTTTCCTGATGGTATCTCCATGGAAAGGAGTGATAAGTTTTGTTAGGAATGGTAAATTGAGTCCCAGGTACATCAGACCTTTTGAAATTCTAGAACGAATTGGGGCTGTTGCTTACCGATTGGCAGTGCCCCCAAGTCCCTCGAAAGTTCATGATGTGTTCCACGTATCTCTGTTGAGGAAATACATGCCTGACCCAACGCATGTACTCACCTATGAATAATTAAAACTGGAACCCGATCTGTCTTATTGTGAATAGCATGTTAGGATTCTTGATACAAGAGAACAAGTACTGAGAAACCGGACGATGCGTCTGGTAAAAGTGTTGTGGAGAAACCACAAGATGGAAGAGGTAATGTGGGAACCCGAGGAACTGATGATGAAGAACCACCCGAGTCTTTTCATGCGATAGTATTCTGGAAATTTTGAGGATGAAATTTTTTGAAGGAGGGGAGAATGTAACACCCCAAGCTTCTATGGTACGCTTCTCTTTGAATAATGTGATAGAGTGTGTTGTACGCAACATCAAGTTCTAACACACCACAACCAATCAAACGAGTCGTTATGAATAGTAATACCTACTTTTTGAAATTATATATATTTTATATTTCAAAATGGACTTCATTTTTGGTTTCGGAATATCGAAATTATCCTAAGATGAATTTTTGGTATTTTTCTGAGAACTTCCAATTTTTATGAATAGTAAAAAATACTTAAATACAACTTTTTTAATGAAAATAATTTATAGTGATAAATTATATTATTTAGTGGTTTTAAATTATAATTAGAATATATTTTTACCATTTTATCCAATGGTTTTCATTAGAATTAATTTCACTTTGAAATTGGACCTAACAAATTGTCAATCTTTTGGTATATATTGTTTCTTAAAAACACGCTATTTGTTGTGACAGCGGGAATTAATTATAAAATTAATTAATGCAACATATATGTTTGGAATTTTTTAAAATAGACATCATTTTTGAATTTGGAATATCAATTATAGCGTAGGGATAAATTTTGGCATTGTTCTGAAAACTTCAATTTTTGATGAATAGTGAAACTACTAAGTGGTAGTTAAAAAACTAAATTTTTCATAAAACATAATTTTACCACTTCTTTGAATGGAATTTAAAATATTCGAGAGACACGGTTAATATCAAGAAGAAAAATCTGGTTCAATGAGATGAAAATAATTTTTGGTGAATTGTAACTTTTTACTTTTATTTACCACAGTTAAAAGTCAATAGGGCAATTGAGGGTAAAAATGATGTTAATATTACCCTAACACATGTCCTAATTCTATTGGAAAAGTGTATCTCGACCAGAAACAACCTTAAAAATAAAATATTATCATTTAGGTCCACTTGGATTAGATTAGGACTTTTATTATTATTTAATTCAAAGAAGAGTTAAAAGAGTTAAAATCATAGTTTATTTACTATAAATTTTTTAATATAGGGTTATACATAAGATAAATTCGATTGTAAACATTGATTAGAAAGATAAAACTATTTCCGACATAATTATATTTTATTTATAATTTTTAGACATTATATAATTTAATTTATTTATGACACAATGATGATGCAGTAATTACCATAATAGTGAAAAATTAAAATAATTGATATTATAAATACCCAAATAAATATAATTTGAGACATTTAATGAATTAAAATAATTTTCTAGGATAATATGACATATTAGTATTGATTTAATTTACATAGTTCGAAGTAATCATTCTGTTATAAGTTTCACAAAAATCAACTATTGAATAATGTCAAAATTGACAAAAAAGAGTTTTTAAAAAAAATATTATATTATTAATTGATATTAAATTCCTAAAAATCTAAGGTTCGGCCAACAGACTTATATCATGATAGTTGTATCATTAATGCACCACTTGGGGGTCTCTTAGATGTATATAGAAATTTTATTAACTATATAATATAAAAATACAATGTGACATGGTAAATGTCAAACTAATTAACTAAGAGTTAAAACTAAAAGATAAGGTTAATATAGTAACCCAAACATGTCTAAATTATATTGGTTGAATGGTTTTCGACCTATACCCACCTTAACCTTTGAATAATCAACTTTGGATCCATTATAAATCTAATATGAATTTATTATAAATTAATATTTCTATATTTTCCAAAGGTTCCCCTCACCACTCTTTTGAAAGGGCACCCCCCCTTCTCATTACATCACAACTTCATAGCCTTTTGGATCGGCAAAACTCAGCCCAAATAATCTCTAAACATCCCTATCTTTATCCTAGTGTCCTTCCTTTAGTTATAAAGCCATCCAAATAGCCCTTTTGATCAAATCAAGAGGAAGAACTCGAAGAAGAGGTAATGATTTCACCACCCTTTTCCAAGTTCCTTTCTTCTTCCACTTCTTCTTTCTTTGTTATTAACATTCTAAAATAACAACTCCAGTATCTTATATATACTACGATTTTATTATAAATATGGTACAACCATATTCAGTATTCTATCCACCCTTTGAATAACATGTCACCATACGCGCGTATGTACGGCTTACCATCTCCACGTCGTGGTGTAATTGTTAATCAATATATTATTATTTGGATGGGTATAATAATGATGTGTAACTCATGTAAATAATTAATATAACATGATAATGATTCTTTATATATGATATACTATCCACTTATATATTATTTTAATATCAAAAGAATGATATTGTCGCTCGTGCTTACGTACGGACTACCTTCTCCACGAACGCGATGAGATTCATTCTCCATCGTATCCATTAAAGTATAATTATCATTTTATGATTTAAAAATAATGTTTATGGACTTGATATCATTCTGGATATGAATAAGATACAACCTATCAATGAAAAACATGGCTTACGTAACAAAACATATAAAAGAAAATAAGTAAGTTAACACCCGAAACGACGATATTACTAAGATATTATTAACAAATCAATGTTAAAAGATCATATATGATATCATATTAATATATATGATTTTTTTATAATTTAATAACAATTATTTCACCATTATACAGGAGGTTAACCTACCCTCAACCAAGGAAAAGTAAAAGGTAAGGGTTTATTTCGCAATCTCTTCATTATCTGAGGTTGTTTATACGTAATAATCTTCTGGGATATATTTATCATCCACATCCATGTTTCTCCAAAATGTATTTCAAAATTTTTTTACCATTTACAAGAATATGGGTTAAAGTCATTTATACCCTTTTTTGACTTTTATAAGAGGTTTATAAAGGAATATTTCCATCATTTTCTAAACAAGGTGCTTTTTATCCTTTTCGACAAAATTAAGGAAAGAATGTTTTTTTAACTTATAGGGTGGGTGCGGCTATTTTCCGCCATTATAAAAACGTCGAAGCTTCCCTTACAAGATTATAAGAATAATTTCAAAGAAAATGTTTCATTTTATATGAATCTTAAATGTCTTCAAAATAAAAAGAGATATTTCTCTAAAAAGAGTTTTGATTTCATCTATGTCAACATCCTTTGATGGATTTTACGCTTATATGGAGATGATTTATTATGAAACAAAACATCCATATTGTATTGAAGGTTTTGTGATATTTTTTTCCTATGGATAGGTTATTTTCATGGTTTATGGATGAAGTATTTACATTTCTTATTCTAGTTTTAATACGGATGATTGTGTTATGTTTAAAACTTTTCATATGGGAATTCATTGGACATCATATGTGACGGGTGGAGCCTGCTATAGCTCCTCGATGAATCGGTAGGTCTCATGAGACAATATAGTGTCTTGGCACAAGGCATTGACAAAATATAATTTGTATTCTGGGCACGAGGCCTTGGCTATGTGGTTATGATAGTCTGGCATTATGCATTCCATCATTATGAAAGAGGTTATTGATATTGCATATGATTATTCGATTAGTAGAATATCCATGTGAATAAGTAAATGGAATTATTTCATTTTACCTTTTCCATAATATATTGAAGTTCTAGTTTAAAAGGCTTTTGTTTTAGTTATACATTGCCTTAAATGTTTATTCTTATTTATGAAAGTTTCCGCTATATTTTTATCCTTACTGGGCATTTGAGCTCACCCCTTTTCAATGTTTTATTTTTCCCAGGATGTGAAGAAGTAATTTATGAATGACCTATAGGGATAGTGTGAGGGGATATGAGTGTCGACTATGGAGACTATGTTGTTGTAGTTTTAATTTTATGATGTAATGTAAACCTTATGAATATATATAGTGTTTCCAAAGCTACTAATCCAATCGGTCTTTCGAGATTTGATCTTTCTAGGGATCATGCCAATGTCATGTAATAATGGTCCGACTCTGGGTAATTGGGGTCAGGGCGTTACACAAGGTACGTAGGAAGCCTACTTGAGGTTCAATCCCAAAAACCATTAGTCTCAACCACTTCATGTCGGTCTACCTAATCCTACATGACGTTAAACTATACGCCACTTTCTATCATGTTTGACATTAAACTATCCCCTATTCAGAGGTAAGTCGCTGTAACCCCATCCAGTGGTAAAATGTTGTGGACCCATCAAACAGTAAGCCATTTCGACCCCCATTCAGCAGTAATCCATTGTCAACCCCATTAATTGGTAAGCCGTTATGACCACCATGTAGTAGTAATTCATTATCTGACCAATTATACAGTAATCCATTGAAGTCCCCTATCGACAGTAAGCTGTGTTCAGATGAACTGTGTGGGCTTTGATTCCCTACCACGTGGATAAGTAGGAAGACTCCTTAAGGTTCAAGACCATCAACCATGTCTCGTAATAATATATCCTTTGACCATATGTGTTTCGAGAAGGTAATCACCCAACCTAGATGTTCTATTTCCTCCAAATATCATCCATGTGTTCATTCTCACGGGTCACCTCCTCAGGTGTCCCATCGTCCCACCGAACTACGCAAACATTGATTTACTACCATGGTGATATGTAGGAAGTCTGTTCGAGGCTCAAGCTCAAAACTACCATCACCTTCACGATTGTCCCATCTCATCCCCCCTACACTTCATTCAAATCTCCATCACCCATCCTGATTCTTTCTCGGACCGAAAAATCCAAATCAGATCATGCCATGCAACCCAGTGCCACTCCATGTGGCACCTGGGAAGATAACCCTAGATAAGCCCCACTCAATCCATAACCATCCACCCAATAATATCCCTCCTACAATGGGCTCTTATCCATGCGTAATACTAGTGTATATGCAGGTTGTTGTTCATTCTATTCACCTAGATTCATCACCTCTTCAAACTATGTTGGTTTTGATCCCTGTCGTCAACATAATGTATGTAGGAAACCTCCGCGAGTTTCAATCCCATCCAATGGTAAACCTTGGTGTTCCCCCATTCTAGGGTACACACTCCCTGTTCCTCCCTCAGTAGTGTCCAGGTCTGCCTTCATGGCATGGCATATTACCTTTATGGGACACAGCATCTTGGGTCTGCTCTTATTGAGTGTTCTGATCCATCCACTCTGTGGACCTTCCAGGTGTTCCCTCATAGGAATGTACTAATATAATCTGTATCTATGGGATGTTCTGATCACCATAATTCTATCTCGGCAAGAAGTTAAACTCATGGCCTACCTCTTACTAAACATGAGATGCCTGAGGAAAACCTTGGAAGACACGCCTTTGGTGTAACTATCTCCGCAAGTCGTTAAACTCGCATCCTACCACGTGTTAAACATGAGATGCATGAGGAAAATATCGGAAGACACACCTTGGGTGTAACTGTCTCTGCAAGACGTTAAATTCACATCCTACCTCAAGTTAAATATGAGATGGACAATGACAACCTGAGAGTACATTCATTTGGCACAATAGACTCCAAAAGATGTTGAACTCGCGACCTACCTCACTTTAATCATGAGATGTTGGAGGAAAACCTAAGAAGAAACGCCTGTGGCATAACCGTCTTCACTAGATGTTAAACTCATGACATAACCCATGCCAAACATGGGAAGCTTAGGAAAACATCAGAGGAATGCCTCTGGCATAAGATACCTAGTGACTGACGTGGGATTCCTTGTGTTCTGCGCCCTTGAGAGGCCCTCTAATGAAAAAGAATACAGATTCCCCAATGTCCACGCATCCAGATTTTCCCCAATAGGCCTGATGTTGTCATTTACTCTGTTCGATGGTCGCTACCATGTCAAGACCCCATGCAAAGTCCTGACAGAAGTAGTTTAATTAACCGGTGTCCACTAAGATATGTTATAGGAATGATATTCATGGTCCAAGACTTAATATTTAAGTAAGACTCGAACTCGGTAATTAGTTATGAGGAGGAATCCATTGAAGGAAGAACTGATATCCCTTCATCCTATTTCGATCAAAGAGCAAATTTCCCTAAACAATGAATAGATGACGTCCGCCTTTGGAATGTGGGAATACGGGGCAACAAAAATTTTCATCATCCTCAAACTGAAAGACATGTGCTCCCCGGAGAAAGCATCAGAAACAATTATATATATATATATATATTCATTATTATTTATTAAAAAAACATATTGGGATATGTTTCTATTATGCTTTGTGTGAGAATTAATTTTCTAGATAAGTAATAGAATATTTAGAAAGGAATTTTTTAACTATTTTATTGTTACCAAATATAAGGAGGAAATTGATATAAAAAAATACACATATATACATAACAGATGATGAATTTGGATAATGATTGTGGAGGGTATGTTGAAGGGTTCCAATATCCATAACGTAATTTTGGATAAATCTATATTGTCCAACGAGATTAGACATAGGTCAATGTGAGGAAATCTAAAGGATTTGTTATAAAAGCTGGTACTAATATAAGAATACAAGTCGATGTTACTGGATGATTTAAATATTAACTATGTTGTTTTATTTAAGGATGTTGAATTTATACATTTCTTGAGATCTTGTGGTTATTATTTCTTGACATTTAGATAATGGTGGAATTGGGTGTTTCAATATTTCTCTACAATAGGTTTCTAAAAATAGTTTTTTGGGTTATTTTTACAATGAAAGATGATTTTTAGGTTTCACATAATCATTTATTAACTTATTATTTTAAAATTATCTTCCCATTTAACTATTTTTTTCATTTTATTTAATTATGTGTTTCTTTGGTAGAATGATTTGTTTTAAAGAACAATTATTCAATTATCTTCATTGAACTCATGTTTAGTATTGGTTATTTATCATCCTGTTTGGGATGCATATCAGGAGTTTCATCTATGTTTTGTATGGTGTGTGGATGAGGTGCATGGATGTGGTTTTATAACCTCTTAGTTTTAGATACACCTATTTTTAGTGTAATGAATTTATAGAACATTCAGTAACCATTTTCTGTTTTTTTTTGTTCCAAAGTATCAGGAAATTCATGAACTAATACACTTAGAACAACATGTGGTATCATTTAATAATTTGGAGTTTTCATGTACATAATATATAATGAATTTTATACAAAATGAGTAAATTTTATTTAATTATTTACTAATTTGTAAGGTCAATCCTATTTAAAGTGGTGATAATATAAGAGGAAAATCTGAGGGTGAAAAATTTTAATGGACTTGTCTTTGGTGTCTAAAATATTCAAGTAGAGGAATCTACATTTTAGAAATAATTTGATATTATAATGAAAATGATAAATCTAATGGAAAATTTAAGAGAAAAATGGGAATGTCTCAACAAGATAGTTTTGGGTAGAACTCAAATTATGTTTCCCCCAAATATGGTTTCAATATTTATTATTTGAGGAAAAATGAAAAAAATGATTGGTTATCTTGTGAAAATATCTGAGAAGCCTTCTTTAATGGGTAATCTATTAATGTTTATGCAACGTTTTAGTGTAGGGATGGAAGAAATAATGTTAACAACTAATTATCTTAAGGATATTAATGTGATATTGATCTAATCAGAGTCCATCTGTGTTAATTTTTTAAATGTGAACTGGCCTTAATTCTTTTTCATTTCTTTTGAAGTCAAGGGATGTGACTGTTAGAGGTACGAGTAATTATAGTGGAAATAATGAGTTGGAATTTGAGGATATATTTTATCTATTATAAGATAGATATATCCTAATGAATATGTTTTTAGGTTCTACCATAGACACTCAAGATAATAAAGATAGAAAAAAGGGAAATATTAAAGAGATAAGATAAGTGAGAATTCAATTGATCCCAAAAACCATGCATATTGGTATTATGGAATGAAGGAACAATTATTGGATTATTTCTATAATTTATAAATTAATTCAAATACTAATGCTATTTTTTCATCTAAAAATATTATATCTAAAAGGGATAGTTTCCATTTGATCACAATTATTGATATTTCCATGAACTATAGGATTATTGATTCCATAACTTCATTTTATTCAACATATGAATGGTTATTAATACAAAATTATGTGTCTAAAATCCTAATAATTTTTTACTTATATACAGAGAGACAATTGTGTTTGTACGCAATACTTATGCAACCAATTGAATGAAAAAAGTTCCTATTTCATTTTCACGGTGTCTGACATAACCTAATCATAATGAGGAATCATATATTCATTGCTTATCTTTATGATGTAGGATCAAATTATTTCTTTTTCTAATTCTCATAGAAAATATCTCATGGTTCAATAAAGGTACCCATGTTGTGCTAGAAGAATATTTTTACTTGAGGACATTTCAAAAAGGTATCAGGAATTTGAGAGAAATATGTTTTGGAATAATGAAGTTATGACATCACTATATTAGTCAAATTTGTGAGAATGTTTTATATAAATTAACTAATAATGAAAATTTTAGGCATTATAGAAGATAAAGGTATGTTTTTTGAAAAATAATGTATTTTATTGTGTTATTAAATATGGAAGAACTATAAAAAATAATGAAAATCATGAGTAGGATTATAAGGATTCATGGGGACCAACAATTAGTTAAATATCATTGTGGTGTACTAAACTAGATTTCGTTAATAGATGATGCCAATTTATGGTTTTGGGTTTTTCTTCAAATTCAAGTACTATTCTGTTGTATCATTCATTAGATGTAATTACAAGGTGTAAAACAGGACTAAAATGGAGAAGACGTGTATTCATAATGACCATGACTGTGAGTGTAGAATGATTGATTTTTATATGTTTTTTTGGATTAATATAGTCTATATAGAGAATATTGTGGATAGAACACCTTATTAGAATTTTGTTTCAGGATATATGAATTATAAATTTAATAGTGAGGCTATATTCCATAGGTTATGTTTTTTTCTAATTAAATTGGGTTATAATAGTTAAATTTACAACTTCTATCATGAATTAGATCACTTTGAATCATTTTTTCACACAAATTTTTAGAGGATATCTATTCAAGAAGGATAGAAAGATTTACTCACAAGAATGTTTTTTATATATCACATATGCTCATATCCATTCAAACTATATAGATTGGTTGGATCCTAATCCATAAATATTATTCTTTATTAGATATTATCAATAAAATACTATGGTTATATACTCCATGATAATAGTCAGTGATTTTTTATCAAATTATGGAAAATCCCCTTCAATGATTAAGTCTTGTATATTGATCATAACTGTGAATAATATGGTATTTAGGGAAGGTAACCAATAGGGGATCCCTATGTTAAATTACGTAGAGGGAGGGTGATTCCAACCTCCCCACAGAGCATAAAATATAGAGATCAAGAGGTAAAATAATGTTTCCTAATGTGGGTAACTAATCTAATTCATTAATTTTCATAACTATTTACACTTTAATGTTTAAATATGGTATAATATTTGAGAAGTGTTTTTAAATAAATAGATATAGAATGACATGAACGATAAAATTTGATGTGGTCTACTCAGATCAGACGATCAATATAGATATTTGAGTCTAAAATTTAAAATTTTCTTCCCCTGAATAGTAAAGAACAATGAATCCATCATGAGGTAAGTATTCTATGTTTTCCTTTATATTGGGATATAAAAATAAAGTATTAGTTTAATTCCGTGTATTTTTTCAATACGTAGAATATAACATACTATTACCTTATTTTATGTACTTCTTGAATCATGTTTTATTCCCCGTTTTAATTCGGTGCAATTCAGGCCTTTTATGGATGAATATATTTTATCAAGGAAAATGATATAATGATATAATATTATATGTTTTTTAATTAATAGAGTTTTGGTATCAATTTTCTTTTAGTTGGATTTACTTGGGCTATGGTTGAGTTGGAGGCCTTTTATGATTTTTCTACATGAAATGGGTGTGTATAATTTGGAGGACAGATTCATGCCGTAAATGTATTTCAAGATATGAATCCATAATTCAATATGATCCTTGAAATATATTCAATACATGAATGATATTCATGCAAAAATGTTTTTACACAATATGAAACATTACGAACGTGGGTTTTTAACTTGGGGACCCACCATCTTTGATATATAATCTACTCATGATATTAATTTTGTGAATCAAGTATCCACATTTCGAACTCCACATTCATAGTGGTATTTTAGTGTATTGATGCCTAAAAATGCATTCAATATCTGACCTCATATCTTTAACCCATAAGGCTAACCCATGTGATTTTCTTTTATTTCATCACTTTCTGGCATCTTGGTTTAGAATTTATTCTTTGGGTTGTTTCCTCATCACGTTTTTCTAATTTTTTATGATTTCACTCTTTAATGGAAAAGTGACTATATTATTTTGATTGAATTGGAGTTTTATCTTGATGATTTTTATCTAGAAGTTCATTATTGATTCCCTTCTCCTTTATTATTTATTGGCATTCCAAATTATGTCTGCTAATTATTTGATACCATATTTAATGCTATGTTGTTTTGTATTATTTTTCCCTATAATTAAAACATTGAATTTAATTATGAAATCTGTATCAATTTTTAATTGATTTAGAAACATAGATTTGAGATAATTGATATATGATTTCGGAAAATGGAATGAAAACTGAGAAAACCCCCCAATTTCAATGGAATTGATTTTTTTTGTATTTGAGAAAACTGATTTCTTGATTTTAAAAACAATATGATGAAATAGTTTTAGGTCTAATATTGATATAAATATAAAAAAATTAATGTTTATTTGAAAAGTAATAACGAAATTTAATCTGATGAATTTTTTTTCAATATGAGAATGTAATATTGAAAAATGAAACCTATGATATTGTATATTAAAATTATTTGAAACTATTCACTTTCTAATGATTTATCGGTTAATTGAATTAATAAAATGTTAATCTACATAGTTATTTGATAATTATAACTGGCACACTAGTATCTTACCCCCAAGGAATTGATTGAAGGTAACAACAAAGACCTAAACATATAGTGACATGATATTCTCCAATAGTTATTTGATCCTCAATAGTCATATCTGAGGGTAATGTGCACACATTGATCATATATCACTGATTGCATAGTGTGTGCATGCAATTACGAGGAACAAACATACCACATGTCTTATTACATGGTTCTATGATATGTTTCATTTGATGATTTCATTCAATATGAAGTTGAAATTTATTATTCCCACAAATTTATTTGTATATATTTTTTATATTAAATGATCATTTATGAATGTTTTGATACATCTACTTTATTTTTTTAATTGAAATAATTTTTTTTTTTGAAAAATGAAAATTCCATGGAATAACTTATTTTATTTAAATTTAATCTATAATGGGTTTATTTTATATGGGATATATTATAGAACACATGGTGAGACCCTACTGTCCTATTTATCTCACACCTTATCATTTCCTTAAAATAATTGTTGATTATCTTCTTACAGGTAGATGAAATGTGAATGATTTGGAAGAAGGCAGTTGGTGTACAAGATTTAAGGGACTCAGAGTGTTGAAGGTGATAGATGGAGATGTGTCCACCTGTTCCATGGTACATGTATTAGGTTTTATATTTTTTATGTTTTGTATTTTGTTTATGTAGTATTTTGGTATTGTTTTATATGTTTGATTATACTAATTTCCCAATTTTGAGTGTTGAGAAGACTAACTTTTATATTATGACTTCTTCTATTTTGTGTCAAAAAAATATTTCATTCATGAATTTTTTATGATGCATGGTGTTAGTCTCCAACCCATAAAGATAAAATATTACCTTTAATCTAGTTCAATATCGTCTCTAGTATTAGTGTACATGGTTATCAATGATACTTTGTGAAAAAGATGTATCAAAGGCATAAGATGTGAATATTTACAAGAGATAGGTATGCAGTGTGATATAATGGAATATATAAGGTAGAATTAATTAAAATTAGGAAATATTTATGAGTGATTTCCCGAACCACTCTCATAGTAACTATCCTTAGGTCATCATCTGTGTTTGGGAAAGGATTCCATGAGGAATAATTCAATCTTATATCAATATTTCTTCTTTCTTTTGATTTGAGTTTGTTGAAATAATAATCATGAATTTTGAATTATGAAATTTATATTATGGAATATTTTGTTTGAGTTATTGATCATTGTATCATTTCTAAGGATTTCAGTGTTGTCTATAGATGTTGTGTAGCATCATGACTTCACAATATCATTAAAATAGGCCACATGATGAATCTTCTAGTGAACCACATTTGGTGAATCCTCTAGTGTAATATAATCTGGTTGAGGTAGTGGTGTATGTTGTCCAATATTTTAGATAGGTACCTGCACCCGTTATTGTTCCGACTCTATTTTTGTAACCTAGATGTGATGAATACAGGGATAATTCTAAATATTTTATTCATTTGAAAAAAATCGGATTTCAAGGATTGAATAACCCTTAGGTGGCTAATGATTAGTCAAAATAATTGAACTGAATTTTTTGTTATTGGAAACTCCAAAAGCATTAAGGGATAAATTTCATACCATCATACATGAGGGGTGGAGAATTATATAGTGGGATTTCATTATGAAGTAAAATAATCATAAAATCATGGAGTGGAATGAATTTATAGTTATTTTCACTAATAATTTTTATCCAGAGTTGATGCTCTTGGTGAAGTCCACAAAGTTTCATAACCAAAAAAATGGAAGCTACATTATGAAATTTTATATAAATAGTTTTTATATTCATTATTAGTTATCATGTAAGCTTTTATCCAATTATTATATGTGGTATTGGGGTTTCTTGATTTGACATTGACCTTATATGTGACATATGATTTGTTACTCATGATCACTCCTTATGTTAACGTTCTGGATAGGGAATTGATTGTTTATCTTTACCTAGGCGGTAAGTCATGGTTGACTGGAGTTACTTTTTATACATGTGGATGTTTTATGAGTTCCTTTAAGGAAAATATAAGTCATGGTGAGTCATATGGTTCTTCTAGATAGTATCATCATCTAGAGATCATGTATTGCATGGTATGGGTCCATTAACAAGTTTTAGTGCGTCATGGTTGGGAGTTATAAATTGGTTTGTATTAGGAACCAAATATCTAATGTTATTATTGTTTCTCAAGACACTTATTGAAGTTAGAAAATATATTTTCTTCTCCAAACATTGGAACAAGAACACCACAATAAAAAAGTGAGGCGATCTAATCAGATTTATGAAGAAGTAATGGGTTCCAACCATTGAAATTATGAAATAATATACATCACATAGTTTAAGAGTCTATAGAGTAAAAAATTATTAGTCTAGTGTCATCGAGATGTTCTATAACTTTATATTTATCATTAGATTTTGGTTTATTGGAAACTGGTGCCACTCACATTTTTATATTGACCCATGTTATGACATTTATTAATATTTATATTGAGATTTTGTCTTATATGATTGATATTACTATGATCATCAGAATGATGAGAGAGTACTGTCATCAACGACCATCTTTGATTTTATCGTAATAATAGACTAACATTACCTTGAGAATTATTATTTTGTACATGATTAATCTTGATGTCAATTATTAAATCAGTTGTCTTATTTCTCATAAAGACCATATTGACTTTTATTATTGATGGGTCACTGATACTATGCCTGATGGGGTATTTCATATCATTTAAAGAGAATGGGTCCAAATTTAATGTACATTTAGACCCTCTTTTTGAAATTGGTCCCAATAATATCATTGATTTAATTTCACTTATAATGAGAATCTTTGGGTGATGATCTCCCTTTATTATCATCAAGTGTACAAATGTTTTTCATTATTATTTTTCAGGATTTCATGAGGTAAGAGAGGTGTAATTTTATATTTATTAGTACCTGATACTCAACATGTGTCTATTACTTCATAACATATACCACTATTGGAGTTGAGAGAGTTTAACAATCAAATGGATGATTTTATATAGAATGGTTTTATACAACTGATCCTATCTCCAAGGGTAGCACCTATTATCATTGAAATGAAATATTATGGAAAAATTCACCATTGTTTTGATTATTGAAAAATCAACTGATTCATTATATATAAAAATACATGTTTCCAAGAATTGATGATTTTTTTGACCAAATAAAAGGGTTCTACATGGTTCTCAAAGAATTATCTTTGATCTGGCTATCACTATTTGACAACTAAAGAATATGACATTCAGAAGACCGATATTTAATGTAGGCTTACCATTACGAGTATCTTGTTTTTTGATTTGTTTTATAAAATTATTTTAATGTTATCATGTATTTTATGAACTTGATATTTCATGATAACCATAAAATTTTCATGATCGCATATGTATATGACATCCTAGTTTACTCTTAGAAAGAGGTTGGCCATGTATGTCATTTGAGAGATATTTTCTAAATCTTGAGAAATCAAACACATTGGGAAATATTTTGAAATTTATTATCTTGATTAGAGAAGTTATGTTCTTAGAAAAATTAAATCCCAACTTGTTATTTCTTTAGGCCATGATAAATTTAAAGTATTTATGACATGGAATAAAATTCATAATATTTTAGAGATTTCTAGCTTCACGGGATTTGTGGGTATTAATATAGGTTTGTTAGATATTTCTCAAACTTTGCTTCTCCAATGACCGCTCTCTGTCATAAAAAAGTAGAGTTCATTTGGAATAAACAAAGTAAGAGTTATTATATTGATATGAAACATATTTTCACTTATAATAATTTTTTAACAATTCAAGAGTATAGGTGAAGATATGTTGTATTTTTTGATGGATTAGGTTTGGCTTTCAGTTGTGTTCTTTTACTCGGTGATCATGTGGTAGCCTATATTTCAAGACATCATTGGCCACACAATGAGAATTATGTAATTCATGATCTCGAGCTCAATGTTATGATGAATTATCTTTATATATGTATAAATTACCTTTCTGGGGAGTGGTTTACCTTGTTCTATACATCAAAACATGAGTTATGTATTCTATCAAAAGGATAAGAATATTCGATAGAAGAATTTAGTGGAAGATCTAATGTCTTTTTATTTTAATGATAACAACATCCATGGAAGGGAGAATATTATTACTGATTCTCTATGAATGATACATCTAAAAAAATCCTTGAACGAATCATTAGAAGAGTGAAATATGATGGATCTATTTATACAATTTGATTTCGGAATCTGAGAGAATGTGTTTGAGGTTGTTTTTGTGAGAATGTGGATTTCCTCCTCTCTTATAGAGTTTATTCTTCTAGATATGTATTTTGGTGATTATTTATGTGGAATTAGGGACTCTATTTATAGTTGTTACACCATTGTGGAGGGGATGTTCTCATATGAGGGTATCCTATGTTTCTAGATATTGTTTGTTGTATATTTTACAATGTGGAAGGCTGTGATAGGGGTTTACATAAATTGAAATGGGAGGTTAACCATAAAACAATGAATATTTCTATTAAATAATGAAATTAATCTAGTTTAAATATATATATGAGACATCACTGACATTGTTTCTCATTGTTATACCTACCAATAGGTCAATGTCTGGAACCAAATTCCTTCACATATCCTCCAGCAACGTCATCTGTTGATGTGGATGTTCGATGAGTTTTCTATAAAATTTTTGGTTGGTTGGCCTCATAATATTTGGCAGTGAATGAGAAATGGGTTTTGATTTGTAGGATGACCAAATAAACTCACATTATACCCATTCATGATCCAACCAAATTTTTGGACAAGGGACATCTCTACATGTAGGAGAATATAATATTTCTTGTAGTTTCATATTTTACAGTATTTTATTGGGACCCCAATTTCCCTTCATGATTCTAGATAGGCCTCGAGGTTTCAATGGGATCTGAACTATGATTGTTCTTGACATATCATCCATATATGAATATTTAGACACCCTGAGATATACCGATTCTTAAGGACATGTAGTGTGATTATGTTTTTGACTTTAGTCGATCTTGGGATGACCATTTATGAGGGGTTTGTTTTTCCTACATTAATATTTATTAGTATAATATCATAATTTATAATTTTGATGAATTTTATGGTTTTTATAGTATATCATCATTATATTGGTTGGATATTGGTGAATATTCCTTGGCAGGATCTTGTTTCTTCTATAAGACAATGATGAAGATTTAGTTGATTTATTATAGCATTGTGATGGAACATAGGGGGTTTGAATCACATACAATTCATTTTTATTGACTATTATGTTTTTATATTGGTGAAAAAGTTTTCTTGGGAGTTTCAACTTGGTTAAGTAACCAAAATCCTAGAGAACATAAAATCCTACACCGATTTTGTGGGACCTTTTGAGATTGTGGACTGAGTGGGGAAAACTATACTACCATTTGGCACATACACTACAATTAACATCAATACACAACATGTTTCATGTATCATACCCTTGAAAATATATTTCTTACTCTTCTACTTTCCTCTGATGGTATGACCTTGATGTCATGAATGATTTATCCATGACTGAGTATCCAATCAAGATTGTTGATTTTGATATAGTGGTTCAATGGTGGAAGATAAAACCATTAATAAATGTGATATGGAAACATGGTTATGATTCACATGAGACATGGGATAATGAGACACAAATCATGGTAAAATGGACTCATATTTTTATTTTGAATATTCTTAAAAGGATTTATGGGTATATAAAGTATTTATGGTTGGGAGTTTGTAACATCCCATTACATTATTTAACTTACATGTTGACTATTTTTCAATTCCCTCTTTGTTTTGGTGCTTTTTAGCTCATTCAAGGATATAGAGTGTTTATAATTGAAAACGATCAATTATACAGGGAATAAATAATTTATTTTGAATTAATGGACTACGGTTATAAACATGTGAATGGTTTTTGAGGGTATTCCTGGGTTCCAAGTTGAGTTGAATGATTTTTTATGATTTATTCTACATGAAATTCTTTTGTACTGTATATTGGAATGATTCAATCCATGAATTTAATGAATGACATGGATTCACAGCATGAAAAAAAATATGAAATTATTTTGAGATGTGAATGCTACTCAATCTGTTAAATTTTTCCTTGATGTGAATAGATCAGGATCAGTATTTTCAAACCCAAGGTGACACCTTTTTTCTGTGTATATGTCAGTCGGGATATTCAAATACTTTATATTGGATTCACATCACGAATTACTCATTCATAGTATGATTTCTGTGCACTAAAGATTGAAAATATTCCATTCATTAAGAATCATATTCTATCAACTCACTAAGGATCTAGAAGGTGTTATTGGTCACTTTATTACCTTTTTGGTCACTTTAGTTTGTCGTTTTTCTCCCAAGATTTTACAAAACATGGTTTTATTTTTTTATCCACTATTTATATTTTATGTTGGGGGACTATGTTCTACTAATTGAATAAGAGTTTGATCTTGATGACTTATGATCAATGATTTTCTTTTCATTCACATCCTACATCATTCTTCATCGGAGTTACCCATTTTGAGTGTGGATCGTTTGATTATATGAATATATATAAGTGGTACCCTATAAATTTCCCTTTAATATTAAACATAAATTTAAATAATAAATTGAAATTAGTTTTTCAATGATTCTGAAAATTTTTATTTTAGAAGACTGATTATTTATTTGTTAAAGGGCATGGAAATTGATTAAAATACCGAAATTTCAATGTAATTGAAATTTGTGGGAGGATTTGAGAATGTTGATTGATTTATTTTCAAATTTATTGGAAAAAATTATTTGAATACCAACATTGAGATAAGTGGATCAAAATGAAATATTATTTGAAATCAATGTATTAATGAAAACATAGGCTTTGGTTTTTGAATGAGAATGGAATGTAGAAATATGAAATTTGGGTAATGTTATTTTGAACTAATTTGAACTCACTGATTTTAAAGAAATTTATTGATTGACTAAATGAATATAATTTTCAACTAGGTATTTAGTAGGTAATTATGACATTAAGACTTGGATCATACCCCTATCAATGGTTTTATGATTTATACTCCGACATAAACATACTACGACATGATTTTACCCTATGGGAGTTGAGTCCTAAGGACATGAGCTGAGGGATATGTTCCCACATTATGCTGATATCACTGATTGAGTAGAGGGAGGATCCAATTAACAGAAACTAATGTAGCATAGGTATTATAACATGGTGTTATGATATATTTGATTTTATGATTACATTCCATTGATTATTGAGCTATTTTATTTATTCAAACTGCTTTACATAAATGATTAATATTAAATTATAATTTATGTTGGGTTTTCTATATATGATATTTTTTTATGAAAGCATGTTTTGTTAAAAATAATTAAACATAATTCCATGTCCCGTTTTATTTAAATATAAATCATAATTGATTTAATTTTTATGATATGTATTATCAAACACATATTGACAACCAACTAGGTTATTTATCCCACACCATACTATTTTCTTTTGATGTTTTCAGACTATCTTATGTCGGGTCCCAGGAAAAGGAATGATATACTCATAGTTGGAAAGAAAACATGATTCGTGGGACCCATAATGATGATGGTTATTGATGGAGATGTGACCTAATAGTTACAGGGAATATGAATGATATTTTACTTTGGATGACGTTTTATATTTTGATGATGTACTATTTTAGTATTTTTCTTAATTGTTCAATTATGAAAATTTCTATATTATTATTGTTTATTATACTAACTAGTATTTTTTGACTTCAAATATTTTGTGGAAAAAATCTTGCCTCGAGATTATTATAAGATTCTAGTTTCTAGATTCTATCCCATGGGGATCGAAAATTCACTTTACCCCATGTTACAGCTGGCCTGGTTATCAACTTACCAGGGTATCCAAGTTGGTTATTTAAATGTGAGATAATATGAAATATCGAATGTAATAACGAAATTTTGAACATTTAGTTTTACCATTTGAATGATTAAGTGGACATCAGAGTCTGGTATAACTCATGAAATGTTGTGAAGGGGTCTCAATAATTTAAAGGATTTCATTTCAGTGAGAAGTATTCTCTAGTATGGAAACACACAACAACTCAGATTGTGATTAGTATGGATTCCATGAATGGATTGTTTAATAAATAACTTGATATAAAGAAAAGAAAATTCATATAAATTTGTTAATAATTAAATATACATACTGTAACCAAGAGTGTATAATAATGGAACATAACGAGATCCTTATGTGTAGGCTCAAGTGAAGTCTCTACTAGATTATGCAAGAAGAATGGAAATAGAATTAGAAGTTAGAAAATTGATAAAAGAATGTAATTTCATCTATATAAATAAATATTTTTTTATTATAGGGTGTATGATGATGGACATTTCATATTGCATATACAATATGTTGATGAATTACTCTTAACTGGTCCTATGAAGGGGAGGCTGGAAGAGTTAATGTGTAACTTTTCTAGGAGATTCAATAAAAAATATCTTACTTCCATAAAGAAAATGTTTAGGATGATGATCATAAGATACATGAGATGTAGAATGTTCTATTTTCCTTATCATGAGTACATTAAAAAATAAAAGGATTTAGAATGTTTGAATCAAAGAATATGAGTACTCTACTATTTAAACACAATAAAATTTTAATGGATATGATGTCTAAAATAGATGAAGAAGATATGTACATTTGAATTTTTTTTATTCATCATCATTTGGGTATGGGTAGGATGTATTCTGTTGTTTGGAAAATATTATATGTCTCTCAACTGGTTGGGGTGATTATCATTTTTATAGAAAATCAATAAAAGGACCACTGGGTGGATTTCAACTGGATTTTATTGTATGTCCGAGTATTTCTGGATCTAGAACTATATTTTTAAAATACATGATCCCTTAGTGGTGTCATATTTATGAACTCAAATATATAAAATTTATCTCCATTACTTATTAAAGTTTTTACCCTTAAAAACATTAATAATAAACACAAAAGCCTTAATTTTTTGAAAGTAAATAGGGAACAAAATATTTATTGGTTTCAGCTGTACTTTTTGAAACTACACCTTTTCCATAATGATTCCCATTACTCCCTATATAATAATATTAGAAATAGGTTAATGCTACTTGAGACAACTCCCATTAAACTCCTTTAATCTCCCAATAATAATGATTTTAATGATACTTGTTATTTTATAGGATTCTCATACAAAAAAACTCCACAAAAAATTTATGAAGATTTTTTAAAAGGATCGCACAAATTACATTAGAAATGGTCTATCCATTTTCATCCATCTGCATTATGCCAATCTGGTCCACCCATCCATTGTCTAGAAAAGTTCTAATTGGTGTGCTGCACTATAAATTATCTTCTGCTTTATCCTTTATTCATTCTAATTAACAAAACACATGTTCTTAAAAATCAATGTAGAACCATTGTGTGATAATTTCTATCGGATGAGATGTTCGATGACACTGCACTGTAAGAATTTGGGTAGTATCTCTGAACCAATGATATCTCTAGTAAAAAATTTCAGAAAACTCAATTTGGTTCATCTCTTATTCATAAAATCAGTTGGAAACTCATAATACTCAAAATATATAATCTTTTCATACATGTTAAGAGTGTTATGTATAGTTTTACTTGAAATTAATTTATATAGGATCTCCCCTAATCGTATATGCAAGAATCCAATTTCACATTCCTATAAAATGAAACTCCAAAACAAAGTATCCCAAATAATTGATCATTTGATGGATGCTTCTAAAAAATTATATAAAATTATTTAACATTTTTGAAGCATCAATAATTCTCCTACGACCAAAACATTCATTAAACTTCCATAACCATATTTGGTAATGAATTCATAGAATTTTATTTATCTAAACTATATAAAGAACTAATTTAAAACAAATAAAATCAATATTAGAGATGAAACCTAATTTAAAATTTTATATATTTCATATATGGTACTTTTTTGTGTGGAAATTTTATCCAATTACTATGTAGGAATTAATATTTCTGATGAAAAAACATTACGTCTACACTTTTCTTAATCTAGATGACTACTTCAAGTCATCATGCCGCATCCGACAAAAATTCATAGAATCATCCATTAGATGAATGTGAATCCATTATGTCATCAAATGATTTATATTTATCGGTCAGACTTGATACAAAGGGATTCCTTCAACAAAATTCTTTAAACATTTGAAACATCAATATTTAGAAAGCCATTAACAAAAAAATGATACTTAAAAATTTAATAAATTTAATTTTTATAATTAATATATAACACTATCTATTGAACATGAGCTCTTAAAAATTATTGACTAAAATTTTTCAACTTCTATAGACTCTTGTAACGTACAAATTATATTTTATTATTCTTATCAAACATTATACTTCCTAAATCATTTTTTACTCCCCTTTGTGTCATAAAGAACATCAAATTATAAACACAATTTTTTTACTTATTCCCATTAGATATTCAAAAAAGGATTACTTTCTTATACACCCATAAAAACAAAACAAATTAATTTATTTAAACTACATAGTTGGAATTTTTGTCATGTCATCTTCATCTAATGGATCAAGAAAATATCAATATGGAAGTATTTTTCAATATTTCTCACCATGTAATTATTATGGCTTCATCTATATGCACTATAAACTATTCAGTATTCTATTTTGGGTGATATATTTCTAGTAGAGTGTGTTATATAACAAAGATACCTTAATCTACACTTTATAATATTCTTCAATTGATCAAATTCATTCTGATAATTCACATCTAGTAATTAGTATCTAGGAAACAATGTTTTGAAACTGTTTCCCTAGTCTTTCGAGTTACAATATAAATCTACCACTTTGTAAAAAATCATAGGTCATGATATTTTTCATTTTGTAGCCAATATAAATAATAAAATAGAATTATCTATCATTAAAAAATGTATCATAACAATGTCACTGAACTATCCTAACCTCCTCTAGTAACGTTATCACAAAATGCTATTAACATACTATAAGTTATTTCCTAACTATTATAAGAAACATTCCCAATAAACCCATGATGTCATGAAATAAAAAAATTATTATGATAACATCAAAAAGTATCTTTAATATATTATTTTATAATTTTTGAATATTTTTTACACCATTTTAATGTTGTCATATGTTTTTTAAACTCATTCCATTTCTAAAAAACAATTTTCATGACATATTAATAAATTTATTAAATAATATAATTTCATTGAAAAAATACCATGAAACCACACTTCTATAAAATGTAATTTTAATATACCCCCCCCCCCTCATGTTTTTCTTCTAAATTGCCACTTCCAATTATTAACTCTACTCATTTTTTAGGTACCATTACGTTAGATACATATAGAAATTGTTTCAAAACCACTCTAAAAAGTAGTTACTTATAATACCCCACTGTCAACAAAAAAAATTGGTGTACTTATGTATAAAAGTAATAAATTTATTAGTTGAGGATAAAAATGGATTCATGTCCTAAAATAAAAAAATCCTTATCATGGAATAAAATTATTGAAAAAATTTTCAATTTCATACATTCTGTAAAATTATTCGAGCATATGAAATCTACCAGTACATTTCTCCTCATTCATGTGATACATAATGTCTATGTTCATCAATTTGTAATGTTGTAAAATATATTTTTATAGATAATAATATCTTTTATTATCACAAATAATCATTGATGGTTTACAAAAATTCACATTAAAATCATATATATGATGTTTCATCCAAATAATTTGTGTAAAATAATGGGTTTTGAAAACATATTATACATCCATTGTACAAAAATTAACTAAAATCTATTTCTAACTATGTCAACTATTAAAAAATTTATCGGTAAAAATGATCTCTTATGGGTGATTTTATATCATTGCAATCTCCATCCAAATCTACAACATTGTATCCTTGAAAGTTCACGTCCCAACTTATTTTCTACATCATGCTTTAATAATAAGTTCCCTTTTTTTACCATGGTTTTATCTTTGTTTATAGAATATATTATACATTATGGTAATTCTAATATATTTCATATAATCTCACAAAAACAATAATTTGTAGACTTAAATATGTATAATAGAGTAATCTTTCTATCTAGATTCGGAAGTCATTCCGATTCACATTATTCCTAGCATCAAATTTACCAAACATTACTCATATAGATATATGTGAAGAATGTTATTTAAATTATAGCTTGTTAATAATCTTAAACACCTCCCTCGTGTAATTGTTTTGGAGATATAAATTTGTGTCTCCCCTATTTGAGAACATGTAATCCTAAGAATAAAGTTAATTCACCAAGCATTTACATGTAAATATTTATCATCATTTCATCAAAAGAAACATTTCAAAAAAAAATTCTACACGATGAAAAAAATATTTCATAGACATAGAAATAACAATAAAGGAACCAAATTTCCTCTCCATCAAATATATGTTTATAACAACTTCTACTTTATAAAATTTCAATTTTATGAATCAGATATATTGTTTCTAGTACCTTGACCACAAATATTTTTTCAAACCATACAATGCATTCCTCAACATATACACATAGTTCCATATTTATGAAGTAAAAACCCTCTGTATCTGTCAATGTAAACCTCTTTTTCAATATCCCTATTTAATGAGTACAACTTAAAATCCATCTAATAAAATTTATAAATTTTATGTGAAAATATTTCTAATAACATTCTTGTAACATTATGTTACGTTTTTAGGTATATTTGATGTTTCT
This sequence comes from Viscum album, assembly GCA_963277665.1. NCBI lineage: Eukaryota > Viridiplantae > Streptophyta > Magnoliopsida > Santalales > Viscaceae > Viscum > Viscum album. Next base: position 1,201,928,286 of record OY728163.1, on the reverse strand, counting down.
ATGTACCTTTGTTTTGGAGTAAAGGCTTTGGAAGAGTTTGTGATAATTTTTTGTAAATACTAAAACCTAGTGTGTTGTTCACGGTTTGCACACGGTTTTACAAACCATGCGACCAAACCATGCTAGCCTTGAAACTTGGACAGAAGCTTCCACATGGGTGGCGCACGGTTTGTCTAACCATGCTGTTAAACCGTGCGAGAAGGGTGGCCGAGGAAGTGGCTCATGCACATTTTGTGAACGGTTTGTCAAACCATGCAGACAAACTATGGGGTCACTTAAAATTAGATCCTTAAATTATGGATCTCGGTCCTTTTTCCTCTAAATGGATCGTTTTTTCTCCTATGTGGCCCCAACTCAGGATTTGTCTTCTCCTGGGGTCAGAGAAGGTTCTACCTTTGTTCCGAAGGTGATCCAAAGTCTCCTCTTGGTGAATCGAAGTGGGATTTTCAAGGTATGTGATCATTCTTCATCGTTCTTGATTGGTTTCTTAGATCTACTAACATCTACTCCTCCTCTTATCTTGGTTTCTTAGATCTATGCCCATTATGGGTAGATATTAGTGTGTGTTACAATGTTTGATGAGATTTGGTCTTGATATTTCTAGGAGAAGAGACTTATGGAGGGTTCTTGAAGAGGAGACCCGGTTTTCATGATCATTCTTGACCATTGTGGTTTTGGTCAAAACCCTCAAGCTAGGTGGTTCTATCCCGACTTTCCAAATTGTTTATCATTGTATTTGATTGAATTATTTCAATTGTTGATTTAAATCTAATTTGTAATGTATGATTTCAATTAAATTAATAAAACTCGATTCCATTGAATTGAGATATTTGAAATGGGTTTGGCATGAAAATTTAGAAAACTCCAATTCCATTTAATTGGGTGTGTTTTTGGAAATTGGTCGATTTAAATTGTTTAATTTAAAATTTAGATTTGATGGAAATGTTTTAAATTATATTTTCGAATTTAGTTGAGGAAATGAAAGGTGTAATGATAGAATTGGTTTTGAATGGATTTCAAACTGGTGAAAATGGATTAAAAATGATTTGATAGAAACCTAGTGGTTTTATCTTGTTAAAAAGACATATTTTGAATAAAACCTGTATTGGTTTCAAATTTAATGAAATTGGAATTTTTGAAATGGATGAATGGGATGGATTTTATTTTAATCATTCTTAAAATAGGTTGACCATCATGTAAGAGCGCATGAAAGCCTAAGGTAGTTAGTGAGTTATTTAGATACACTCTACACTACGACAACGTTCTAAAAAAATATGCAGCGGGTCACATCCCTGGTGGGTTGGTGAGAGTCTCCTTTGACCAGTGTCATTGGGACGTGTGTATACACATTTTGCTGAGTTCACATAGAGAGCACGAAATCCTATAACTGGTTAATACTATCATACCTTTTGGAAGATGACCATGTTGCTCGCTTGTTTATTTATATTTGAGATATAAATTACTGCCAATACTTGTGAACAACTTTACATGATTATTGAATTTATATAAATGTTTTTCTTAAGCCATTGTATTATAAAAATTCCATCATTTGTAAAACCATTGTTTAAATTGGTTTTTCCATCATTTGAAAATGTATAGAATATTTTTTTAGAATATGATTTTGAATTTCCAAACCTATTTATTTGAAAATTGAAGGCTTTTATTTGGATAATCTATATTTGGAATCTGTTATGGAATATTTGGGGATATCCTACTAGGATTAGGCTCACACCCTACTTTTTCCTTCGGGTGTTTGTATACTTTCTTTTTTGAGGATCGAGCAATGGGAAGGGACCTCTTGGAGGGGGATCCAGCTATTGATCTTTAGTCATGGTGAGTTGTGTCCATAGGGGCCTTGGGGCTATTTTTCTCATCATTAGTACTTGGGTTGTTAAACATTGGCATTTTATGTCTCTTCGTATTCTCGTACATCACCGCTAGTGGAGTTTCTTTTGTTGTGCATACATTTTGATTTACTCTTTCTTCCGCATTAATGTGGAAAAATTGTTCCCACTTGTATGTTTTATGATTCCAGGTGCTAGTCGCTGACCTAAGGGGATCAGGAACGCCCTTTGGGCTCTGTCAGGGCTGGATCAGTTATCGGGTTACCAGGGTACCCGGGCTGGTTTGTGACAAAGTGGTATCAGAGGGAGGTTGAGTATCTTGCCTTGATGACGGTATGCATTTGAGTTTTCTTATAGGGACTTAGGAGGTAGTTGTGATTGAGTTCTTAGAAAGATCTCACCACAAAGAACATTATGTCACCAGGGTTGGTTAGGGAAATATGACTTGTGGATTAGTTCAAGTATTTTCCTTGTTTTGATTTGGATAGTGTGGAATCCAAATATTATTATCCTTCTTTTAAGAATAGATTTCCTTGTTACTTAGTTTGGGTGTTAATCAAATGTATTTTATGTTCTGTAGCATCATGCCTCCGAGAAGACGTGGATATCAAATCCAAAAATAGGATGCTGCAGAATCTCAGCAAGAAAGTACTATTGTTGATCCAAGTCTGGTAGAGGTGATTATTCGCACTATTCAGGCACCAGCTATAAATCATCATAGTGATATTATCTGAAGTCATTCTCAAGAGTTCCTACCCCATAAGCCACAAGTCTTCATAGGATCTACTGATCCTCAACATGCTGATGAATGGGTGAGTAAGATCGAACGTCTGTTTGGGTTTTTGGAGACACCTGATGCGATCAAGGTGAAGTGTGCCACCATTATGCAGGATGGACCAAGTTGGAGATGGTGGGACGCGATGGTGACAGCTGGGAAACATGAGGGTTTGGAGTGGAAAGAAATTAGGGTTCTTTTTACTGATTACTTCTATCCAGAATCTGTGGTGTTGGCCATAGCTGTGGATCTTTTCACACTTGAGTAGGCCAACAAAACCGTGACTTAGTACTCAAATCGCTTCGCTGAGTTTGTACAGTTTGCTCCTAAAAATGTATCTAATGAGAGGATTAAAGATCGAAAATTTGATATGGGGCTTTGATAAGATATATTTTCTCACGTTTTCATACTGAAGCTCCCACTTATGCCAATGTGCTGGATAGGGCGATGATGGTTGAGAGGGATTTGGCATGAATGTTTGGGATGTAGGATGTTCCTTTTTCTTCAAGTGGAAGTATTGGTTCCTTTAAAGGAAAACAGAAGCGTGATGTTTCTCATGGTGGTTCTCGACAACAGAGTTACTCCAAACCACCGGTAGCACCAGGAGGGGATTCTATGACTTTATATTAGTGTGGAAATCTAGAGAATTCAAAGAGGTTTATCACTGAGGCACCCAAGAAATGTAGCTCCTGCGGACGTTTAGGGCTCCTACAGAGATTCTGACATCACTTTACTACTCCACATAGTATAACAGGATCATCAGCACATCCAAATAATGTAGGGTAATCAAATGCTTCATGCACAAAAGGGTTCCAGCCACAGGAATCCAGAACGATGCTTTTTTATGTAGTGGAAGAGTCTCTATAGGTGGCTAATACAGGTCCTAAAACTGTGAGAGTTACCATTACTATATCTTCCTCTTTTGTGACAGATCTTTTAGATACTGGTGCATCTCACTCTTTTATTTCAACCCATCTTGTTAATCTGCTTAATTTTCCAATGGAGCTTTTATGTTGTGCGATGGATATTACTACACCACTTGGTGTAATGAGAGAGAAGGGTCTCTATAGTCCGGCTTGTGTATTCCCACTATCTGATGTTAATCATGTTTGGAATTTCTTAGTTCTCGACCTAAAATATTTGACATCATATTTTGGATGTATTGGCTCATTGCCAATAAAGCCCAGAGTGATTGTTATCTTTGGCATGTCTACCTTACTACACCCTGTGGTGTGCCTCTTATTTTTCAAGTAGAATGGGACCCAAGGTCAACCAGAGCCTGACCCATTTTCCCAGAGTTGGGGAAAGTTTTATCAGTGTTTGATTTTGATCTAGAGAGAGATTCATTGTGTGGTGTTCTCCCTCCAGTCATCGCTGATTTTCCCAACGTTTTTCCTTTTTTACTTCTCTAGTTTTCCACCAGTAAGAGAGGTTGAATTTTCTATTGACTTGATGCCTGGTACTCAACTAGTTTCTATTCCCTCTTACCGAATGACTCCAGCTGAACTAAATGAACTGAAGTCTCAGTTAGACGATCTTCCTGAGAATGGTTTTATATGCCCTAATGTTTCACCTTGGGAAACACCAGTTGTCTTCACCAAGAAGGCTGATGGTTCTCTTCGTTTATGTGTTGATGATCAAAATCTCAATCGAGTTAAGATAAAGTAAAAAATATATGATACCACGAATTGATGATTTGTTTGATCAATTGAAAGGGGCAATGTGGTTTTCAAAAATTCTTTTTCGATCTGGTTAAAATTAGTTGAGGATAAAGGAATCTGATATTCCTAAGACCACTTTTTGGAGTAGGTATGGCCATTATGAGTACCATGTTATGCCCTTCATCCTGACAAATGCTCCTTTAGTTTTCATGGCGTTGATGAACTAGGTTTTTTGTGAGTATCTTGATACTTTTGTGGTGGTATTTTTAGATGAAATTCTTGTCTACTCCAAGTCTGAGGAGGATCATGCGCATCATCTAAGAACATTTATGAGTCTTCCAAGGAATCACCGACTTTATGCCAATCTTTCAAAGTGAGATTTTTGGATTCGGGAAGTAAAATTCTTGGGACATGTCATGTTAGAACATGGAATATCAGTTGATCTTGAAAAGGTGAAGGCTGTTATGACTTGGTAACAACCACGAAATGTTTTTGAGATTCAGAGCTTCTTGGGCTTGGTGGGATATTATCACCAGTTTGTTAAATACTACTCAAAGTTAGATTCTCCAATTACTTCCTTGACTTGAAAGGGAATGTCATTGCAGATGCGTTAAATAGGAAAATTCCAACTCAGGCTGTGAAAGAATCTTCAGAATAGTGGAGTTTGATGACTTTTTGTGCGCAGTTGCTTATTGGAATTTAGTGGAAGGATAATGAAGTTTCATTAACCCATGTTCAGTATACTTCTGATCTCCTCAAATTGATTCTTAAATAATAGCAACTAGATGATGAATTCCATAGAATTAGAGACTCAATTTATAGTGGGGAGACCAACACCCAGTGGTCGTTCTCCAAAATGTTATGTTCTGTGTTATCGAAACTGTTATGTTGTACCGTTATCGACAATGAAGGATGTGATAGCAGTTTTAAATAACTCTCAGTGTGATGTGCACCCAGGAACCACAAAAATGTTTTATGATATGCGGTAGCAATTTTGGTGGCCAGGTATGAGATGAGACATTACTGAGTTGGTATCTCGTTGGTATACATGCCATCAGGTGAAATCCAAGCACCAGAAACCTTTGGGTTTGATTCAACCACTTCCAGTCCCAACATGGAAGTGGGATGAAATAACGATGGACTTTGTGGTTGGGTTACCTCAAACCCAAAGGAAGAAGAACGTGATATGGGTTGTGATCAACAGGCTGACGAAGTCGGCACACTTTATACCAATTTGAGATACAAACAAACTCGAGGAGTTATGAAATATCTATGTTAAAGAAGTTGTTCGTTTGCACGGAGTTCCATATGGTATAGTCTCTGACAGAGATCCTAGGTTTACATCTCTCTTTTGGAGAGGCCTTCAAGGGGCACTGGAATCTCAGGTTCGTTTGAGCACGGCCTACCATCCACAGTCAAATAGACAGATATATAGAGTAATTCAGATCCTTGAGGATATGCTCCGCGCTTGTGTTCTTGACTTTGGTGGGTCTTAGGATGATCATCTGGTCCTGGTTGAGTTCTCTTATAATAACAGTTACCAATCTATGATCAAAATGGCTCTTTTTGAGGAATTTTATGGCCGTCCTTGTAAATATCTTTTATGTTGGTTGAAGATTGGTGAATTTCCCTTGGTAGGACCGAGTTTGGTCGAAGAGATGACAGCTAAGATCCAGTTGATTCATCAAATAATGTTGATAGCTTAGAGTCTGTACAAGTCTTATGCTGATAATCTCCGTAAAATATTAAAGTTCTCAGTCGGTGACCACGTGTTCTTGAATGTTTCACCCCGATTGGGTCATCGACGACTTGGGAGGAAAGGGAAGCTTGCTCCTCATTTTGTGGGACCTTTTGAGGTTATTGGTCTTCTGGGGAAATTTTCTTAGCATCTATCTCTACCACCACAGCTAACGTCGATACATAACATGTTCCATGTGACTCTGTTGTGAAAGTATATCTCTGATCCGTCTCATGTTGTGAGATGGAGTGATCTTGAGATTGAACCATATTTATCTATTACTGAATGAACAGTAAGGCTTATTGATTCTGAGACCAGGGTAATTTTTGAGAGAACAATACCTCTGGTCCGTGTACTATGGCAACATGGTTTTGATTCTCATGAGATGTGGGAAAGGGAGGTACTAATGAGAGATCAATGGCCTCATCTTTTTAACATGTAGGTTTCTTCTTAGGCTTTATGGGGGACGAAATATCTTATGGTGGGGAGGTTGTAACATCATGTTACATTTTCATGTATTTTTGATGTTTCTAAGTTCCTTTGTTTTGGAGTAAAGTCTTGGGTAGAGTTAGGGATAATTTTCGAGAAAAATTAAAACCCAGAGTGTTGTGCATGGTTTGCGCATGGTTTGAAAAACCGTGCGACCAAACCGTGCCAGCCTTGAAACCTGGACAGAAGCATCCAGACGGGTGGTGCACGGTTTGCCTAACATTGTGATCAAGCTATGAGTGAATGGTGGCCGAGATAGTTTCTCACGCACGGTTATCACACGGTTTGTCAAACCGTGCGGTCACTTAAAATTAGATCCTTAAATTTTGGATCTCGACCGTTTTGCCTCTAAATGCTTCATCTTTCCTCCTAAGTGGCCCTAACTCGGGATTTGTCTTCTCCTGGGGTCAAAGAAAGTTATCCCTTTGTTCCGATGGTGATCCAAAGGCTCCTCTTGGTGAATCGAAGTGGTATTCTCATGGTATCTGATCATTCTTCATCATTCTTGATTGATTTCATAGATCTACTTAGATCTACTCCTCTTCTACTCTCGGTTTCTTAGATCTACACGTGTTTTGGGTAGATCTATGTGTGTGGTACCATGTTGGAAGAGATTTGGTCTTCACCTTTCTAGGATAAGAGATCTATGGTGGGTTCTTGAAGAAGAGACCCAATTTTCTTGAGCGTTCTTGACCTTTGTGGTTTTGGTCAAACACATTGAGGTAGGTTGTTCCATCTCGACTTTCCAAATTGTTTATCGTTGTATTTTCATGATTTATTTCAATTTTGGATTTAAATCCAATAGCTCAAGTTTTCTTTCAATTAAATTGATAAAAACTCGATTCCATTTAATTGAGATATTTGAAATGGTTTTGGCATGAAAATTTTGAAAACCCCATTTCCATTGATTTGGGTGTGTTTATTGAAATTGGTCGATTTAAATTGTTTAATTTAAATTGTGGATTTGATGGAAATGTTTTCAATTAAATTGTTGAATTTAATTGTGGAAATTAAATGTGTAATGATAGAATTTGTTTTGAATGGATTTCAAACAGGTGAAAATGGATTTAAATGTTTTGATGGAAACCCAGTGGTTTTATCTTGAGAAAATGGTTTGTTTTGAATAAAAAATGTTTTGGTTTTAAATGGAATGAAATTGGAACTTTTGAAATGTAAGAATTGGATTGATCGTATTTTAAGCATTCCATAAACAGTTCTCACATCATGTAAGAGAGCATGAAAGCCTTAGGAAGTTAGTGTGTTATTTGGATACACTCTACATTACTACAACATTCCAAAACATACATGTAGCGGGTCACATCACTGATGGGTTGGTGACGAGTCTCCTTTTACCTGTGTCATAGGGACATGTGAATACACATTTTTCAGAGTTCACATAGTGAGTGCGGAATCCTATAACTGGTTAATTCTATCATACCTTTTGGTAGCTGACCATGTTACTTTCTTGTTTATTTTTATTTGGGATATAAATGTACGCCAATGCTTGTGAAATTCTTTACATGACTGCTGAATTTATATAAACTGTATTATATAAATGTTTTTCTTAAGCCATTATTTTAGAAATATTACATCATTTGTAAAACCTTTTTTTAAATTGGTTTTTCCATCATTTGAAAATGTATAGCATATTTTGTTAGAATATGCTTTTGAATTGCCAAACCTGTTTATTTGAAAATTGAATGCTTTTATTTGGATAATCTATATTTGGCGTCTGTTATGGAATCTTTGGTGATATCATATTGGGCTTTGGCTCACACCCTACTTTTCCCTTCAGGTGTTTGCATACTTTCTGCTTCCAGGTTTGAACAAATGGAAGGGACCTCTTTTAGGGGGATCCAGTTGTTAATCTTTGGTCTTGGTGTGTTGTGTCCTTAGGGACCATGGGGATGTTTTTCTCATCTTTAGTACTTGGGTTGTTGTACTTTGGCATTTTAGGCCTCTTTGAATTCTGGTATATCACTCCCAGTGGATTTTCTCTTGTTATTCATACTGTTTGATTTACTCTTGCTTCAGCATTCATTTTGAAAAATCGCTCCCACATGTATGTTGTACGATGCCAAGTGCCAGTCGGCAACTCGTGGTGATTGGGAACGCCCTTCTGGCAATGTAAGGGTCAGCTCGATTATCAGGTTACCAGGGTACCTAGGCTGGTTTGTGACAATTCTAATGGTCTCTAATCTCACAACAGGGGAAACAGGTTCTTCAAAGTATACACCTTCCACCTGTTAGTAAAATTAACAGAGTAGATGAGATTTGTTTCTTGAAATTTCTACATGTTTATTATTTGTTTTCTTAATTCACATATTTTCACAATTAATATTAATTCCCCATATTCATGTAACAATTTACCATGTACCATTTTTCGAAATGTTTCTTAATTGTTAATTAATATCTTATATCCACCCTTTATGATCTACTACATCTTAAACTAATTCTACCGAAAATAATGAGAGATGTGAAATATGATTCTCTAATCTCAACATTTATTATATATAAACCAGAGAATTCTATAATCCAATTTTACAGTGATCTTCAACCTATTTCTAAAGGGTTTCATGTTTGATAGGTTTTCTACCTGTATTACATTCATCATCACAAGACTCATCATAATACTCATGTAACATTCCAGATATCATTAATCTATACTTTTTATTATCCTTAGGACTCTTAAAATTATGTACTACATCATTTCCCTATTTTTTATTAAGGAATTTATATTTTAAACAACCTTCTGATCATATGAATCCACCAGTTTTTTCCAATTTTCATTATAGTTTTTGAAACTTCATCTATTGGATGAATATCCCATGAAATTCCCATATATTTTTCAAAAAAAAATCATGAATAATATGTTTATATTTATTAAGAAAATACTCAAAAAAATCACAATCTAGTCAACTGAATATTTTTCTTACAAAGCATCTAAAAATGATTCATGTTTTATTTCAAATACAATTATCATCTATTTTTTACAATAAAAAATTATTTATATCTTCTCTCCAAATATTTTTATAAGGTTAATATTTGCATTACATACTTTTTATAATTTCCACTAAACATATTTTTTAATTAGTGCTACTCCATTTTTTGGGAAAAGTATATTCATGATTGATTTCATGTTTACTCAGATTGGATTTCAAGTCTCTTATTATGAATTCATTTATGTGTTAGGTTCTCACCTTCATTATATAATCACACATTTCTCTATTAAAACTCACTCTAAAAAAGGAAAACATTTCTAATTGCTCTTATTTACTCTTTATAAACATGATGCATGTCATTTTGGGTGAATTGATTTATAAATGTGATAATGTATAAATGTTCTTTTGTTGATTGATGAAGAATCATTCCATAATGATTGGAGTGAATAATCTCATGTGGTCTAATGGGTTGGATTTCAACATTATTATTTTTTCTAGAAACTCTATTCCCTAGAAGACATGTTATACAAACCTACTATTCTCTTATTTTCAATAGTGGTAGGTTTCTTATAGAATCAAATATAGAAATCATGTTCATAACTTTCTATACATGATTACCAATTCTTCAATTCCATAAATTATTTTCATCCTCATCACTCAAGTGACATGAGTTTTAAATTAATCCAATCTAAAAAATATTTCCACCAGTTATTTCTCCATTAGTAATAACTTTTACTTTTCCAACAATTATATGGATACAATAATTTTTATCGATGACAAAAACCTGATCATTTCTACAATGTTGGATAACACTCAGTTTATTGTTTCTAAATGCATCAACATATTAAATGTCTTTTAATTTATGGTTCGCTATATCAGCCTCAATAGTCTATATTCATAGAATTTTAATGGAATATCACATATAAACATAATTGATCATCCTTCAGAATTTCTATCATCTTTCAAAAATTTAATTTCACCAATCAATTATAAAGAACAAAAATTTTCACGATTCCATGGTTTTCTCATTAGGTTATTTTTTAGTGTTTTTTAAAAAACAATGCTTTTTCCCTCAACATTATTTTACCCTTCATAAATTTGTTTCATAGAATAAAAACTTTTAACAATAATTTTTTCCATTCACTAATTATAAATGTTACCAAATTGGTATCATATTCAATAATGTTATTCTAATAAATAATATTTGTTATGAATTGGATACTATCTTACATAATGCAATTTGGAATTTCATTTTTCATTCAATGAATGAAATTTTATCTCTATTATTTCATTACTTCTCCTTGTATGTTTATTATAATTAATAAATCTATAAATAGTGTCACGATAGTTATAATAATTTTGGAAATAAATTATAGAACATCAATAATTTCCATAGAGTCTTAGTCTTCAACAGAATTTTGGTCATTCCTTATAAAATGTTTTTTTATGTTTGGGACATTGTTTTGTATTGATTTCCTTCAGGAATGGAGTAAATTTATTATAATTGTTATTTTGAAATATTATTGATATAATGGATTTCTCCCATCCTTTATCAACATAATATATAGAAAAACGTTTTCTAAAATTTTTATGGTTATTAAAATTTTATGAACTTTTAAATTTAGTGGGTGATGACTTAACCGAATTCTTTGAATGAGATTTCTGAGTAGTTTTGATTGCATCATCATTTACCTCTAAATATTTTTTGAAACATTCAATTATCATTCTTATGGTAAATTCATCCTTAATAATTTTTATTAATTTCGTCAAACACTATCTTACTTAGAACATTTTTTCTTACCAAGATCTTCCAGAATATTTCTTTATTCAGTAACTTATAGTTTGAGGTTCATGATGGAATGAATAAATTAATTTTATTGAATAAGAAAATTTATCCATACATTATTATTTATAAAAGTTTCCATATTTATTTATAAAATATAATCCTCATGTTTTTTTTGAGAGATATAGGAAAACAGTTATGATCTCAACGGATACTCCCTATAAATTTCTTGACTTTATTCTTGTTTTACTTCAACATAAATATTCTTTCTTTTAATCATTATGAAATAAATTTAGAAACATATCTATATTATCAAATTCCATTGAAGTATTATGAGTAAACTCATATATAGAATACATATTATATTTCCTATATAAATTTTTTTACCAAAAATGGATATAGTATGTTCCATAGAAATTTTCATTACACTAAAATAGGTATCTAATAGAATTTTTAAATAGATATATTAGTTTTTTGAGGAACTAAAAATGTAAGATATGATAAAGGTAATATTTAACAATACTATTAAAAAACGATGTTAAAGGAAACCTTTATTTGGTCTTTTTAGTACACTTAAAGGCCCCCTCTAACAGCACTAAAACAATATGATAAAGTCCCCCATAGATAATCAGTATAAGTTTCTTTTCATTCCCCCCCGATTATCATCAAATCCCAAACGATTAATAATTTATTTAGATAATCCCACCTGATCACGTGCCCTTACCTCTAGCGATTTTCGAACATGAGACCTTCTACTTTTAGACGATCACGTTTTCAACTCCCATATACTATTTGGTTTTACTATTTAATATATATATATATATATTTGAATACATATTTAATTATCTATATATTCAAAAATATATATTAGTTTTTATTTTGATAAGGTTTATATGGTGATAAATATACTTTATATGTAAATATGTTTAATTATATATTTATTAAATTAAGTTTTGTGTGAGAATATTTGAAAAATATGTATATATTGTTATAAATTTTATTATAAAAAACTGTAAATTTAAAATATGAAAACATTTCAAATCCATAACATCAATATGAATGTAATACCTAGGGAAAAATTCATTCACCACTAAATAAGATAAAATAACCCCTTAAATGATGTTTAAAATCCATCGAATATTAAAAATTGGTATACAAAGGCTAAAACTAGTTTTTGTCACCTTTAAGGTCTTTTATTTCATTAAATAGGTGATTGGGTGATAACTTTGGTCATCTATCTATAGATATCATCACAATATTTAATTTCATATGTTGAATAGCCCAAATGGACACCTGTAATAGAATTAATGGTTGTTTGAAAGGCCGTTGAATGTAAAAATAGGGGGTAAGAGACTATAATTATAGTTTTGTTCTCAATAAATGTGATCAAGGGTTCCCATCGGTTACCGTGGAAAATATATCATCCCAAGCTTCGATTTGATATGTGGTATAGGCTTAATAGACACATATAATAGTTGTTATAGAAATTTTATTCTTATGAAATTGGGGTACCGCAAATAAAAAACATTGTTTCGAAGGCGTTTCTCACCATTTTGTGGTTGAAAAATAAGAAAAATCTCATAAAACACATTCCATGATTGATTTTACTGGTTTTGGAGATGAAATATACACCAATATTAAAATTTATGTTTGTTTAAGTGTAAATTATGTTTTCAAAAATTTAATGGGTTTTAAGGGTTTCTAGAGTTATTATTAGTTTTGGGAAGTTTTTTTATCTACTTCTAGAGATTTTTTAGAGTTATATAGAATTTTCCCTTAGTATCTTATATATTATGTATAAACTACAAAATATCAATATCTAAAACATGTTAAATTAATATATACTATATTAATATCAATATAGAAATATTTATATTTTAGAATATTATAATATTATTTTTAATGTTTTTTTAAAGTATACCCTTTATCAATGCTAGAAAAAAAAAAGCAATGATTAGGGTGTTCTTTATCAACCCTTCTAAAAAAGAGCTAATAATGGCCCTACTTTTATCAGTGACTTTTTAGTAGCACTGTTAAATTCAATTTTTATCAGTGATTTTTTTGGTGTGTTGATAAATGGGCCCCATTAATAGGGCCTTAGATAGTGTTGTTAAAGACCCCCTTTAATGTTTCTAAAATGCACTGTTAATGACTCCCTTTAGTAGAATCATTTCTATCATTGAGAATTAGGGTTTTTAACAATTTTATTAGCTCGCGCATTTAAAACCCTATTACTGGATAAAACCAATTTTACAATAGTTTTTGTTCCACTTCACCCACTGATTTTTTATTTAAAAACTTATTTATACACTCCAAATTTCTTTTCAGGAAAAATAATAGAAAAATTACCAATTCCTCCAAACATGAATAATTTATATGGGTTATTTATTTTGAACGTTCCTTTATGTATATGATATTTTTAGTGATGAATGACTATGTCCATCCATTTTCTTTAGTATTAGATTCATATTCTTTTGATTTATTGAGTTCCAAATAGAAATGATCAAAATTATGTATCTTTATCATTGTCATAGATTTAAAATATATTTCATATTTGATAATTTTATATGCACTACTATATTCCTCATCTCATTTTAAATAAAATTTTAATTTAATTCATTGATTGCACCAGGATTCACTATTTAATTTTCACCCTCTTACCACTATGTTAAACTGATTTTGTATCATAATTTATTAATTTAATACCAAATTTCACTTCATGTTTGATTGAATTATAATTTTATCACCTTTAAAATGAAAATGTTTCATATTTTAATAATCACATTATTGGAGGAGATGATTTGAAGGGCCCATGATGAAGTCCAAAAATAATGGGACAAATTGCGTAGGATCCAAGAATAACAGTGGAATAAACTGAACACTTCTACTAGACCATTAGATACAATGGGGTTCAATTATTTGGTTTTGTCCATAATTTAATATTCTACTTTCAATATAAAAAACACAAGCACTATTCGGCTTATATGGGGACTACCCCCACTGATCTATCCATGGATTCAAATCTGCTCAAAGTCAAAAGGATGGTTTTTTCTAGTCCCTATATCCATAAAATAATGTTAAAATGGAGCCAAACATTTGGTGGATATATTACCGAGGTTTGACTACCACATTATAGTTTTTTACAATAGAATATTCAACTATCTAGTGGCTGAAAACAACGTTCCAATTGGTTTTACATAATCTATTTCCTCAAAACCACCTTCCAATTTTCCTTTAAAAAAAAACCTTGGGAAACTAATTTATAAGTTCAATCTAGAAGACATTAACTTACATTTTGGAGTCATATAAGAGCCTCCTCATAATCCTATATGTTCTAGATTACCCTATACTAACAGGGGGATCATGGATGAAGAAGGAGTTCAACCCATCATTCCTCCTCTTCTCGATGTTGGGAAAATTAGTGGGTCTTCGTTGAGATGGAGATACACACATGAAGAGGGAGTTCTGGAACTTTATATTCTAGTACTTTTTTATAATTTGTTTGTCAATTATTTCACTTATTCTTAATTTTAATACGATTTTTCTTTGAATGGATTGTTTTGGTTTAAATATGTGAAGCATTTTTCATTTCAAAACTGATTTGATTGAGATTTAAGTGGGAATATTGGGTTGGTAAGATATGAAAACATAAGAATCCTCTTTCTCTCACACATAAAATAGATTTAATTATGATTCTGTATACCTCACTATATACTTTAGGTCCAATCCTTGACAACGTGATTGTTGTGTTAGGGGTTGGTTCTTTGTGAGTTATTTTTAAAGGAAATAGGAGAATTGTTTTTGGTCATCGCTCAACCAAAGGATTACAAGAATACCAAATAATAAATTGAGTACAAGAAACTATTCATGTGGTGTACTGAACTCACATTGAACCCATTTTATCTCTTATTTCTCTAAATCCATTTGCAATTTCAATTATTAACTTTTAATAAATCCATTTTATTTTGAAAAGTCTATTCAAGACCACCCATTGTATTTTCCTTTTTATTAAAAATTCACACTAATCCCCCCCAAATTATCCTTGAGAGATAAACTAGGGTCTTTCCTAGACTATAAATTATTTTTAAAATCATTATCTACTTGATGTGTCATGACAATGCGATCAAATTTTGTCTTCATTTCCAGGAATCCAAGATCATTTTTTATATTTTATTTCTTTTTGTTTATTTATTTTAATTCTAAATTATAACTCCTTTCAATTACCCCCCACACAAATTTGATTGTTTTTTGTTTGTGGTTAATATTTTTTTTTATTTGTCTGTTAATTATCCCCTCACTCTCTATCTTCTTCTCTATCTCTATTTCTATAATTATTTTTTATAACATTCTACTCCCCTTTCACAATTCATAAGGGATTTTACCCATATTCATTGACAAAAAAACAATCTTTACAACTTATTTAAAAGTCCCTATCAGAAAAAATAAAAACTACTAGAATTTGAAACTAAAATTGAAAAGATACTTCACTCAAAATTCAAAAAAATTTGGAGTAATACAATCATGTAACACCAAGGAAACTCTTGTGGGAACTCAATTGTTCCTAAACCACTGAAAAATTGAACCCATTAAACCCCAAGAAAACATCGATGAAAATAATCAAATCTTAAATGAAATGACCACCAGAGATGTGGAGTACCAACCTACGTACATCCAATATCCTGAGGAAGCCACCAACATTGAGTTGAGATGAGGCCTCATCCACCTACTTCCCAAATTCCATAGTCTTCCTGGTGAGGTCCCTCACAATCATTTTAAGGAGTTTAATATAGTTTTCTCCACCATGAAACCCCAAAATGAGTATGAGGACATAATTATGTTTTGGGTCTTCCCATTCTCCCTTAATAGTGTAGCCAAATATGGGATATACTATTTTTATACCACAATTGGAGGTTGGAATTACCTGAAATGACTCTTTTTAGATAAGCTATTCCATGCCTCCCGGAATGCATTAATTAGAAAAGAACGTTGTGGAATTAGGAAATCACAAGAAGGGACCCTTCATGAATACACGGAGAGATAAAAAAGACTTTACTTAAGCTTCCCCCACCACCATATTATTCATGAACTATTAATTTAATACTTGTATGAGGGACTTATCCCCATGGATTAGGGAATTATTAATGCTTCAGCTAGTGGTTCCCTTATTTACAAACCTCCTTCTGCCACTTGTGACATAATAGAAAACATGGATCAAAATCCACATCAATTTTCTACATGAGAAATTACACCCACCTGAGAAGTTAATGAGGTAATTCATTCATCTATAGAATAGAAGGTAGATAAAAATATTGATGACATTTGTACCATTCTATGTTAATTGTCTCAAGAACAAGGTAACATAAAATCTCCTCCTCTTCCATTGGATTTTGGAAATTGTTATGATTTCACACATTTTTCTGACCAGTTCCCACAACTTCAAGATTCAACCAAGTCTTGTGTAGCGGTATTCCCATGTAGTCCTTTTTATTAAGAAACACCCTTCAAGAAAATCCATTAAAACCAAATCCAAACCACAGGTGGAAAGGAAAATGACAATACCAACAAATAGGAAACCCAAGATACCCCAACAATGATTCGTGTTAACCAGGCCAAGGTATGAAATCATTTTACCTCATAAATTATCCAGATAAACCTCCTCCTCCTCTCAAATGTGAACCAAGCCTCGAGGACATGGTGAAGAAAATGGAATCCCAAAAACTGCACTTTCAATAGACCACACAATCATTTATTCAAGACCAACGAACTAAAGTGGAAAAATTGGAAAACCCAATCAGTGAGATCAAGATGAATGGATCTAGAGAACTACTATACCAACCCATTCCTTATCTGATGGACTACGGTAATGTATGTTAAATTAAACTTCATAGTGGTAATGATGTGTCTCATTTTACAGATTCTTCACAATATGTATTCCCCCTCATAAAAACACTCTTTCTCCATCAATAAATGATTCTAGTAAATAAAAACAAAACCAAAAGGATAAACAATTTATTATTGAGGATTTCAATGAACAATCCATTCCCCTTCCTTTCCCCCAAAATACTATCTAAATATAAGAAGGATCTTCATAATGAAATTGATAATGAAATAATATATACATTTAAAAAGGTTTATTATATCATTCCATTATTGGATGCATTTTAACAAATCCTTTGTTATGCCAAATTTTTTAATGAGATTTGAAGCCATAGAAGGAGATAGAAGAGGAATGAAAGAGTCAACCTAGGAAGTAATGTCTCAAACATGATTCAACTATAAATTCTAACCAAGTGAAATGATCTGAGAACATTGAAAATACCTTTCACCATAGGAGAGACATATTTTCAGATGTTATGATAAGTTAAGGTGCTTCAATTAATGTCATTCCTTACTCTGTGTACACTTCATTTTATATAGGATAACATCAACCAACAAGAATTATTGTGCATATTTCCAAACAAAGCACAACACACCCAACATGATTGGTTGAGTATGTCTTGTTAAAGTAAATAATATCATCTTCCCTTCCGACTTCTAAATTTATGATATGAAGGATACACAAACCAATGTATAAGCTCACCTCATACATGGGAGGCCATTCCTCAAAACTGAAAAGGGGATCAGAAATGTTCAAAATGGTACACTATCCATGGTGTTTGGTGGAGAAAAGGAAAATTTCAATATCCATGAAGCTATGAATCACCCCATTGAAGAGAACTCCTCTCTACATGTCCATTTGACGGAAGTGATCTCAAACGATGCACACATGCACAATTCTCTCCTTGACCCATATTGTGAATCATTTTTATATTCCTCAACCTTGGATGATTTGAGTTTTTATTCATGTTTTTAGTGTTTTGTGGGTTCTAAAAAGTGTAAATTTTGTTCTTTAATTGATCAGTGTATTCATTTTTATGTACCCATGACCGTTGATGATTTTGTAAATCTCATTTCAATAGATTCTATATTGTTAGAGAATAAAAAATAGTAGATAGAAAATTTAGTGGACCTCACTCCCCCTAAATCCATTCCCTCAATAAAAAACCCCCTTGTTTTGGAATTAAAACTACTTATATATAATATAAAATATGAAAATCTAAAGGCTATTGACCAATTTCCCATCATTATTTCCAATATGATCTCTCAATATTAGGAATCAAAACTGCTTGATCTTTTGAGAGAGTGTAAAAAGGCTATAGGTTTTATATTTTTTGATATTCCCAGGATTATCCCTTCCATTTGTATGAACCATATAATTTTGAGTGATGAGGCTAAGCCATTAATGCATTCTCAACGCTGGTTGAATCCCAATCTGCATTAAGTAGAAAAATTGAAACTCAGTAAATTACTTATTTTCAAGATAATTTATCTTATATATGATAGTAAATGGATTAGCCCTGTTCAAATTGTCCCTAAAAAATTAGAATGAATATTGTGTCAAATGAATGGAGTGAATTGGTTCAAACACATGTGAAAAATAGTTGGTGAGTTTGTATTGAAAACATTCGACTAAATCAATGCATGTGAAAGGACAATATTTCTCGTCATTTCATTGAAAAATGTTAGAAATATTGGCTGGTATGTCCCAGTACTATTTCCTTGATATCTATTTGGGTTATTTTAAAATCCACATAGCCGATTAAGATTATAAAAAAAGAACATTTACATGTACATTTGTAAAATTTTCATACATAAGGATACCTTTTGGTCTTTATTCCACTCCTAGTAACTTTAAGCGTTCTATGTTGAGTATATTTGGGGAGTACAATGATAATTTCATGGATGTATTTATGGATGACTTCACAGTTTATGGATGTTCTTTTGATGACAATTTTTTATCACCTAGGTTCAATCCTTTGTTGTTTCATAGAATATCTTGTCTTAAATTAAGAGAAATACCATTTCATGGTTGAACGGAGGATTGTTCTTGGGAATGTTATTTTAAAAAAGGGATTTCAAGAGCATATAAAAAATGTGTTCTTGTGATTTGATCAATCATGGGTGATTCTGATTTTTACCACCAATTCATTTAAGACATTAATAAGATCTTATATCCCTTATCTTAGTTATTATAAAAAGATTCTGATATTTTGTTTGATAAAAATATTGAGGATGCTTTAAATTCAATAAAAATGAGTCCCATATCACCAACATTCATCCTACCACCATGTTAGGATCTCCCCTTTGAGCTTATGCGTGATGCCTCTAAATTTTTAGTTGGTGAATTTTTAATACAATGTGTTGAGAAGGATCCTCATGTCATTGTGTATGACTCATGTACCCTTGACCCAACCTAGGGGAACTATATAACCACTGAAAA
Source organism: Viscum album (assembly GCA_963277665.1). Taxonomy (NCBI): domain Eukaryota; kingdom Viridiplantae; phylum Streptophyta; class Magnoliopsida; order Santalales; family Viscaceae; genus Viscum; species Viscum album. The sequence continues at coordinate 1,201,908,734 of OY728163.1, read as the reverse complement.
ATAACTTCCTCTTATCATGTTTTACTTGGAAAAATTGTGTTCAATATATTTTTGGGTCAGAAATCATTATCTTTTCTAATTATCTTACCATTCGGTTCCTACAAAAGAAACTTGATTAAAAGCCTCACCTAATTTAGTGGATGCTTCTCCAGTTGGATTTTTTCCTTGAGATTCCAAATAATATAGGAGTACAAATTTTTTTATATAACCACACTATTAGTATTTCCCCCCCTCTGGACCAACTTATGGACTCACCCCTCCCCATTGGAGAATTCTTCCCTAATGAGAACCTTTGTGATGTTGTGGACCTTACCCCATAGTATGCAAAAAATGTTAATTTTCTTGCAACATCTTGGGTCCCTACTGATTTTAGTACTTCACAATTCCCGATACATAAGCAACATTCTGGAATGTACATTTGGGATGTACATTACTTGTGGAGTATTTTTAGTGACCAAGTTGTTTGTCGGTGTGTCCATGATCATTAGTTTAACACTTTTTGACCTTCCGATACAATCTATCTTATGGGGGACACTTCAACTCCCAACTTATGGCTCAAAAGGTCATGGAATTAGGTTATTACTAGTTAACATTGTATTGAGATGGCCATAATTTTTCAAAGTCGTGTACTAGATTTCAATTCACAAGTAATATCTTTAAGATTAATGAAATGCCCCAACAACACATGTTATTTTTTAAGATCTTTGATGCATGTGGCATTGAATTCATGCGGCTATTTCCAAATTCATTTGGATTTGTCTAAATGTTATAGGATATTGGATATGTATCTAAATGGGTGGTAGAAAAGGCCACCATTACCAATAAATCTCAATTGGATGTTGATTTTTTGGGGCCCCAAATTTTTAGTTGGTTTAGTATACCAAGATTTATCGTTAGTGATCGGGGAACAATTTATTGGAATTGAAACATGAAACAATTACTTCATAAGTATAGGGTTGTTCATAAAGTCTCCATAGTAGATCACCCACAAACTAACAGAAAAGAATAAATCTCAAATTAAGATGTTATGTGATTCTTAGAAAAAAATGGTACAACCTAATAGGAAATAATAGAACTTGTTCTTGGATGATACACTTTTGGCGATCGTACAACATTTAGAACCCCAATTTGATTGTCACCATAAATTATTGTGTTTTTAAAGGACTTCCACATCCAAATATAGGTAGATCACTATGAATATTGTGATATTAGACAATTTAATATGAATATGTCAGATACATGTGAGAAATGGATGCTTTAGATTCCAGAGTTGGATGAAAATCGATGTGATGCATATGAGATCTCCTAAATCAATAAGTTGAAGACAATGTCTATACATGATAGCATGATTCATCAGTGGAAGTTCCATATTTTTTAGAATTCCCTCATGTACAATTCCCGACTAAATCTCCACCTAGTTAAGCTTCATTCTAGATGGCTCAGTCCTTATACTGATACAAATGTTTACCCTTTTGGTACAATACAATTTTTTCAGGAGCAGAGTGGGTGATGTATTTCTGAAAATTGGTAGAAATGTAAACACTTCAATGAGGTGTTTCCAAAAAACTAGTGGATTAAATCCACCTTCTAGAATAATTTTACGAGTGAAATGGACTTGTTTTAATTCTTTATTCTCACATTCATATTTATTACAGGGAGAAAGATGCACATTCTAGGTGTGAGGGTGGATAAATTTAGGAGTTCAATAGGGCATTCATCGTTTTTATTTTATATCACTTTTCCTTTCATGATAGTATTATCACTTTCTCCCCCTTGGATTTCCACCCTCACATTTACTCCAAAGTTGTAATTTTTGATGCCCCCCATGTTATCATGGAAAACAATGACAGATTAATCATAAAAATTATTGAACATACATGATGAATTTTCCTTTTTCATATTGTATTACCATCATAAAAAAAACTATTTTAATTATTGGATGTTTAGTTTGAATGAATTTAACATCAATGAGGGAATTTTTCTAGGAAATTGGTTGTTTTTAGATGATATAAATTGCTAGATAACTTTGAATCCTTCAAGAAGAATGGTACCCTTTTGTGTGACTAGTTTAAAGAAAATTATGTTATTTAATTTCCCCACACATCTTTCCACACAACAATGAAGTTTGAATAGTTCATACTCAATAGATGGTGAATATAATTTAGGTTAATATTTATCAGATTTCTAAATGATTTTCCATAAATTCTTCCCTTATCTGATCAGTTTCATTACTGTATCGGTTTGACCTATGTGTGTGTGCCCAATATCCAATTATTGTAAATCCTCAAAAAAAATACAATAAAAAAGGGGTTTTATCATGGTCAAATCCAAAACCTCACTTCCTCATCATTTGTTCATGTTATAACAATTACAATTAGTGTTTTTAGGAGATCAATCATGGTTGACAGAAGAGTGTGAAATTTGATTAAATTGAAACTTAAAATAATAATAACAACAACAAAAAATGAGGGGATGGATGAAGTGTAAAACATATGGGGATATCTAGGTTTGGATCTTATGGTTTGACTTCTGAGAATGAATAATTGTGTGTGTTTTGATATTTTATTACAAAGGATGGAGGGCAGGTTCAGTGGAAAAATCCATTTATGTAGATACAGATTACAATAAGATATATTTACTATATATAAAGTGGAAAGAATAAAATGAAATGGTTTTTACACAAAAATATGTAGAATTATTTTAATGGTTATATTTTGAATTATTTTCTCAATTGGTAGCACTTATCTCCTTGAATTTTATGCTGATATAATTTATAAGACATATTTTTGTATGATAACTAAGAATAACACCTTACTGTGATTTTTTACATTGATCACATATCTGTCACATTTTAAAAATTAATTAAAATTTAAAACTTCATGAAATTTGGAATATCTTTATGCATAATTTATGTAAAAGTTACATTACCAAGGATTAAAAATGTCTAGGTGTGATGGTGTGATCACTGCACAATTCACAATTTCATTTTCACCCTCTTCTAGTAGGTTTAACTGATGTTGTGTCATAAATTCTTAATTTAATAACAAATTTCATATCTTGCTTTATTAATATAATTTGTTTTTATCACCATTAAAGGTGAAATGAGACTCAATTTGATAATCACATTGTAGGAGGAGATTATTTGAAGGGTCCATGATGAAGTCCCAAAAGACTGGGCCTAACTGTGTAGGATCCAAGTATACTAGTGGAATAAACTGAATACTTCTACTAGACTGTGCACTAAAATGGGATGAAATTTTATGGTCTGGTCCAAAATTTAATAATCTACATTTCATAATCAAGAGCCGTAGCCCTGCTCAGCTTCTATGGGGTCCATCCATGCTTATCTATCAAGGGGATCAAATATTATTGAGGTTAAAAAGTTGGTTATACATGTTTCTAATTTTATCCAAATGGAGCCAAAAATTCCATGGAGATATTCCTGAAGTGGGTCTACAACTTTCTAGTTTCTTCCAGTAGGATATTCAACTATCTAGTGGTAGCAAACTATGAGCCAAGTTGTTTTACACAATTTCTGTGCTCAAAACCACCATCCAATTGGCCTATAAAGGAACATCTTGGGAACCTAATTTAGATGTTCAATACAGGAGTGAAGATATGCAATTTTGGAGTTTATAGGAGTCTCCTCATCAATATATATGTTCTGATGGCCCATATAATCCTATAATATCAATGATGAAGAATGTGTTCCACCCAACTTTTCTCCTCCTCTCGATGTTTTTCTAATCGATTTGTGTTCGTTGTGAGGGATATTCACACATGAAGAGAGTGTTTCCGAACATAACATTCCATAGGTTCTGTGGTATTTGAGTGTGATTAATTTCAGTTACACTTAATCTTAATATTCTTTTCCTAAGAATTCATTGTTTTGGTTTAATTAAGTGATACATTTTTCATTTCAATCCCCATTGGATCGAGATTCATGTGGGAATCATTGGTTGTTCCGATTGGACAATACAAGAATCCACTTTCTCTCAAAAATACATGAGATATTATTATTCATTGTTATATCTCACTATATTCTTGTGGCCCAATCCTCGACCACATGATTTTTATATCAAGGGGTAGTTCTCTGTGCATCATTTTTAGAGGAAATAGGGGAACCAAGATCTTGGTAATCCCTCAATAGAAGGATTACAACATAACCTAATAATCAATTGAAAAAAATGAGCTTTTCATGTGGGGAAGTGAACTCAAAATTAACCCTATTTATCCCTTATTTTTCAAAATCCATTTTTTAAATTATTAACCTTTAGTTAATTCATTTTATTTTATAAAAAATTTCCAAAACCACCACCTCACATACTCCATTTTTATTTAAATATCACACTAAATAACCCCAAATGCTCCTTGAGAGATGACCTAGGGTCTTCCCTGGAAAAAAAAATACTATTTAAAGAACTATAAATTTGAATTTTCTGGACAAAAAAGTCCTTTATCAAGAGAAAATTATATTTATCCTCTAAATTAGAGATTTTGGAATCCAAATTAGTAGGAAATATTCTCTTGAGTTTCCCAATAATGGTGGATTATTCATTGACTAATCTAAATTCATTGATGTTTAAAAAAAATTAGTAACAATGGTAAATTAATAATCAGTAGTTTTATCTTCTACCATTTTGATATATTCAGAATTGATACGCCAGATTTGTAGGTTTTCATCCATCACTATAATGTTTCCCTAAGAAAATGTTGTTTTCCCGGTGATTCTTTTTCTATTTTAAAAAAAATCACCTTTAGGAATTTTTTTGATATTTATCTTAGTATAACATTTCTATCTCTTAGATCTACCTCAATATTTCTTTTTTCTATGAGTAATTATACATACATTTTTCTAAATTGGTGGAAACCAAATTATAGCATGATAAATGTCCTTAAGTCAAAGAGACATGAAAGAGGGTATCATTCTGCTTTTCAAACCATGATTTTTTCCATTAACAGTAGAAATTACAATTCTAGTTTCTTTTTTAGATTTTCCATTTTAGGGATATGAAAAGGAAAACGAATAATTTTAGTTCCATTGGGGTTCCAATGGATCAATTTAACTAATGAGAATGGGTGAGGGTGAATCATGGGTGATATTTTTATTATATTAATCTCATAAATTAACCACTATATCTTGTTAGAAATTGTATCATTATAAATTTTTGATGAAAAATGACAAGCATAAAATAATGAGAATGTAAAAAATGAATATTATATTTACACAGTTCTATCTTAGTGTGATGAACTAATTTTTTAACATGGATACAATAGTTAGTCCGTTGAAATTCACTACTAAAATGAAGTGAAAACATATTGAGCCATCTCCCATTATAAACTTTATATCTCACGGTTGAAATTACTATACTAACTCGAGTTAGTATGAAAATTATTTTCCCAAAAACTAAAAAAAATGTGTGAAACAAAGTTAAATAACTCTAATAAAATATTTTTATAAAGATATATCAAATTTTTCCACTTGGAATTTTTTAAACCAGTACACCCATCATATATGTGATGAATTTCCATCCAATGCACACTATCATAACTGCACTAGTTCTCGATGATGTGGTCTATCAAATTAAGAAAACCAATTTTCCTCAAAATAATCTCAGAAAATTTTTGTGATATATTATATTTAGTGGTCTGTTAGATGCCACTAATTCGTAAGCCCTTGTAAAATTTTTACGAACCAAAAATCTCCCCAGTAAGAATAGAGCTTAAAACTTTGTTCGTTTCCTATCCTTAACAACAAAATTTTTTGGAATCTCATACATCCCAAAATGAGTTTCCTTGTAATATGTGTAAATTTTGTTTATGTATATTCATACTTTTAACCACTTTATATTATTTCCCCTATTATGTTACAGGAGGGAATAAATTTCCCTTTTTGACTCAAAAAATTCTATAACTGAATATCTAACATAATTGGAATTTATTAAAAAATTATCTTTTAAGGACCCAACATTTTCATACAATGATATTACAATTTTTTAGATAAAGATACATTACATTTCCAAAACACATTCCTGTTGATAATAAAGTTCTAGTGTCTTTTAAATCATAAATAAATAAACAACTGATCCATAAGTGACCTATATCACCTCCCAATATGTTATTCATAACTAGAACCCGAATTAGACATATCAGGTATAATACATTTTTTCATATCCATAGAAATGGAAACCTATGAAAGGGTGATATCAGATGCTCAGTAAGGGTAAACAAGGGAGATATCAATATAACATAAGCATATGGATATGATAAAATTAGAATAAAAAAATAAAACCAGGACCTATATATCCTAGATCATAAACATGATTTATGGTATAATTCATGAATGTTAATTATATAAGAGTCATAAAATGATGGAATAAGGTGATGCATGATAGAATAATATCTAGATAAGATATATATTTTTGGAATATACATTTTAATAAAAATTTTAAGTCAAGGATATTCAACAATACATTAATAACATGTTAGTCTTAGGGTAACCACTTTATACCAACTCCAAGATTGGGATATCATCTAGTGTACCCACTTTTTGCCATGATATGGAATCCAATGTACCCTCTTCTGTGCTTAGGATATCCACATGTGTACCCTTTAATTTTTGGGATATTCTCTCATTTATCCTTTGTGGTCATATAACATTTAAAAATTACCTAATGTATTGGAGGGAGATATAGGTCTCATGAATCACATGATGAAAATCACATATATGTAATCCAAAATAGCATAAAAATTCAGCATATCTGAACACATGAAATTAAATGGGTTTCATAATCATATAATTATTTCCTCAAAAAATAACTCATGGAAAAAAGAAATAGGAATTATAAGAATTTTATCATTGAATAACCCATGGAAGAGAAAAAAGTCTCATTAAAATATTTTCATCATAACAATATAAAATATTGAGAAAGTATATGAATGGAATAATTGTTTCATTTCCCTATTATAGAATAACTAACATCAAATAATCTCATCTTAGTTGGAAAATTATTTTGAATGAAAACTAACTAGGAACATTTATAGGGTAAAATATCGTTTCATAGAAAATAAACTTTTTAAAACTAATAACTCATTAAATATTTTTGAAATCCATTTATTTGAAAATTAAATTCAAAAGTTATAAAATAATATTCAAGGAAAATATTGGTAATGATTGAGAGAATTTTGGATCATGCTATAAAAGTTAAAACAATGATTCTATTAAAATTTTATGTAAAAGATAAACATGTATTATTTCAAAAAAAGTATGATTCATTTAAAAAAATCATAAAAGTGAAAAAGAATAAAAAAATTAATTATGAAAACATTTTTAGAATGATAAAGTAATATTTTAAAACATTTTTGGAGAATTGGGTTCTGAAGGAAAATGGTTTTCTAAACTAAGAGTGAAATAAAGACGTTGTTTCTTAAAAGATTAATTTTTAAATATTTAGTAATTAACAGAGGAAAATAAAGGGAAAAATATATTCTATAGAGAAAATTAGTGGAGAATAATATTAATGAGTTTCTTGAGATATAGTTCATAATATATCATCATTAAAAGCATAATCATAAAAAATCATTATAAGTAATGATGTTGTGGAATAAAACTCTAACCACTTTGGAAACACTGAATCATAATCCCCATGAATGTATATCATTAAATATATCTTAAAATACCTTGGAACTAGGTATATTAATGATATAACTTGTCATTGGGGAATTATATTCACCTCATCGACGAATATAGGTGCACAACATAACTTAGGACTCTAAAAAGGGGATTTGGGATAAAAATACCTTACAATAGTGGAAAAAATTGAACTGTAAAACCCATAGAAGAGAGATAATCCAACGTATATTTAATTACCCAAAATATTGGGAATTTGTGTCAAAAAATTAATTCTTGGTCAGTGTATAAACTGTAATGAAACATCTCTTCACAATGAAAAATATTGTTTTGTGGCATAAATTCTACAACATGGCCCTCATGTTGGTACTTAATGGTGTCACATAGGTCATAAGGTTGTTAGGGACTTGTTTGGAGGCCAGATCCCTATAATTCAGAGAAATGGAATTGGATTCATGGTTAGTAGAAATAGTGCATCCCATCCCACCGAATTTACCCTAAACGTTTGGGGCATTTTTGTAACACCCCAAGCTTATACGGTACGTTTCTCTTTGAATAATGCAATAGCGTGTGTTGTACGCAACGTCGTGTTCTAACACACCACAACCAATCAAACTAGCCGTTATGAATAGTAATACCTAATTTTGGAAATTTTATAAATTTTAACTCTCAAAATGGACTTCATTTTTGGATTTTGAGTATCGAATTTAGCCTAAGGTAAATTTTGGTACTTTTTGGATGAATTTAATATTTTGATGAATAGTGAAAATTACTAAATTTTAATTAAAAATAACTTTTTTAATGAAAATATTTAATAGTGATAAATTATTAATTTGAGTGGTTTTAAAGTATATTTAGAATATATTTTTACCATTTAATAAAATTTGGTCATTGGACATTATTTCACAATTAAACCGAACAAAAACAAGTATCAATCTTTTGATAGTTATTATATCTTAAAAACATGCTTTTTGTTTTGACAGCGGAAATTAATTTTAAATTAATTTCTGCCACTTCTGTGTTTTGAATTTGGAAAACTGGATTCCATATTTGAAATCAGGATGTTCAAATTGTTTAAATAGGTAACTTTTATTCTTAGACATTTCGAATAATTACTTCGGTAAATATTTTATTTACCATGGTTAAAGGGTAAATCCGGTAAATAAGGGTTAAAAAATAATATTATAATAATAAAAAATTATCCTAAAACGTGTCCTAACATTATTGGTTGATACATGTTCGACCATGGGCATCTTTGGGTCGATTGTGGGACCCCATGGTGCCACTTGTAAGTGATAGGGACACTTTATATTAATTAAGTTAAAATGAAAACAAAAATGACACAAGCATATATCTTTTAGAAAAAAAATTTTTACATAGGGTAATATATGTTGTATTTTCGACTATAAATATTAATTATAAATATAAAATGATTTCCTACATAATGGTATTTTATTTATAATTTTTAGACATTTAATAATTTAATTTATATAAGACACAATGGTGATGCAATAATTACCATAATAGTGAAAAATTAAACTAATTGATATTATAAATACCCAAATAAATATAATTGGAGTCTTTTATTGAATTAAAATAATTTTATAGGTCAATATGACATTTTATTGTTGATTTAATGTACTTTTTTTGAAGTAATCATTCTGTTATGAGATTCACAAAAATCAATTATTGAATAGTGTCCAAATAGACATAAAAGAGTTTTGAAAACAAATAGTATATTATTAATTGATATTAAATTCCTAAAAATCTATGGTTCTGCCAAGAGACTTATATAATGATATGTGTATCATTAATGGACCACTTGGGGGTCTCTTGGATGTATATAGTATGTTTATTAACCATATAATATAAAAATACAAGGAGGCATTGTGAAAGTGAAACTAATTAACTAAGAGTTAATACTTAAAGATATGGTTAGTATAATGACCCAAACCTGTATAAATTCTTTTGTTTGAGTGGTTTTCGACCTATCCACACCTTAAAAATTAAATAGTCCACTTCGGAGCTATTAGAAACCAAATATTAATTTATTATAAAATAATATTTCTATCTTTTCCAAAGGTGCCCCACCCCTCTTATAAAAGGGAACTCTCCCTTCTCATCAACTCACACCTTCAAAGACTTTTAGTTCGGAAAAACTCTTCCAAAATACTATCTAAAAATCCCTCACTTCATCCTAGAGGCCTTCCTTTAGTCATAAAGCCAACTTAAGGAGCCTTTTTGATCAAATGAAAAGGAAGAACCCGAAGAAGAGGTAATGATTTCACCACCCTTTTCCAAGTTCCATTCTTCCTGCACTTCTTCTTTCTTTGTTATTACCATTATAAAATAATAACTCCAGTATATTATATATAATGTGATGTTATTATAAATATGGTACAATCATTTTCATTATTCTATCTATCCTTTTAATAATATGTCACCATACGTGCGTACATACGGCTTACCATCTCCACGTCGTGCTGTAATTGTTATTCAATAAATTATTATTTGGATGGGTATAATAATGATGTGTAATTCATGTAAATAATAAATGTAACATGACAATGATTCTGTATATATGATATAACATCAAATTTTATATTATTTTAATATCAAAAGAATGATATTGTCGCTCGTGCGTACGTACGGACTACCTTCTCCACGAACGCGATGAGATTCATTCCCATCGTATCCATTCAAGTCTAATTCTCATTTTATGATTAATAATAGTATCTATGGACTTTATATCATTCTGTATATGATTAATATACAACCTATCCATGACATACATGGCTTACATAACAAAACATATAAAAGAAAATGAGTATGTTAACACCCAAAACAACAATAATACTAAGATATTATTAACAAAGCAATGTTAAAAGATCAAATATGATATCATATTAATATATATGATTCATTTATAATTTAATAAAAATTATTTCACCATTATACAGGAGTTTAACCTACCCCCATCGATGGAAAAGTACAAGGTAAGAGGTTTTCATCTCACTCCTTATTCCCACGAGATTCATGCCATATTGCCACTATTACCTTTAATGTGGTGTATATACTGCCCCTAATTGTATTCTTTGTGTAATAGACATTAATTTATTTGTATTTAAATATTCATTGAATGATACCTCTTTCATGGGTTGTATGTTTCGTATGGTACAAAAATGATAAGGGTTATTTCACAATCTCTTCATTATCCGAGGTTGTTTATATGTAATTATCTACTGGGACTTCTTTATCATCCACATCCATGTTTCATAAAAATGTATTTCAAAATATTTTTACTATTTACTAAAATATGGGTTAAATTCATTTATACCCTTGTTTGACTTTTTATAAGAGGTTTATAAAGGAATATTTCCGTCGTTTTCCAAACAAGTTGCTTTTTAACCTTTTCGACAGAATTAAGGAAAAAATGTTTTTTTAACTTATACGACGGGTGCGGCTATTTTCTGCCGTTATAAAATCGTTGAAGCTTCCCTTACAATATTATAAGAATATTTTCAATGAAAATGTTTTATTTTATATGACTCTTAAATGATTTCAAAATAAAAAGATATATTTCTCTAAAAAGAGTTTTGATTTCATCTATGTCAACATCCTTTGATGGATTTGAAGCTTATTTGAAGCTGATTTATTATGAAACAAAACTTCCATATTGTATTGAAGGTTTTGTGATATGTTTTACTATGGATATGTTATTTTTATACCCTTCATGTTTTATGGTGAAATTATTGACATTTCGTATGCTAGTTTTAATATGAATGTTTATGTTATGTTTAAACCTTTTCATATGGGAATGCATTGGACTTAATATGTGACGGGTGGAGCCCTCTATAGCTCCTAGATGCATCAGTAGGTCTCATGAGAAAAACTAGTGTATTGGCACAAGGCTTTGACAAAATCTTATTTGTAGTCTTGGCACGAGGCCTTGGCTATGTGGTTATGATAGTCTGACATTATGCATTCCATTATTATGAAAGTGGTTATTGATATTGCATGTGATTATTCGATTAGTATAATATCCATGTGAATAAGTAAATGGAATTATTTCATTTTATTTTTTCCATAATATGTTGAAGTTCAAGTTTAAAAGGATTTTGTTTTAGTTATACATTGCCTAAAATGTTTATTCTTATTTAAGAAAGTTTTTTCTATATTGTTATCCATACTGGGCATTTGAGCTCACCGATTTTATATGTTTTATTTTTCCCAGGATGTGAAGAAGTAAATTATGAATGACCTCCAGGGATATTATGAAGGGATAATAGTGTGGACTATGGAGACAATATGTTGTTGTAGTAGTTTTTCACCTTATGATGTAATGTAAATCTTTATGAATATATCTAGTGTTTCCAAGGCTACTAAACCAATCGGTCATTCGAGATTTGATCTTTCTTATGATCATGCCAATGTTTTGTAATAATGCAATGACTCTGGGTAACTGGGGTTGGGGCGTTACAGTTGGTATCAGAAGAAGTTTAGTACAATCCTTAGAAGTTTGATTTTGATAAACTCTGATTAGGGCACATAGACCTTAGATGAAACTTGAGGATTAGTATAGAAGAACTTCCTATAATTTTTGTATTGTATAGATTTTGTGAGTTTTACGAGCAATACATCCCTGTCTGGATACGAGCAGGTAGAGGCGGCTCTGGCACGGATGTCCCTAGGGGTAAAACCCAAAAACACCACTTTGAGCTAGAGTCGAACGGGAACTTGTTCACGACAACGGGCCTTGCTGCACTCTTGGTTACGACACTCCCGGGGGATATGCTTAGGATAACTCTCATTTTCTTTATAAATCATTATGAAGGGTTTATGAGTATATACTTCCTCAATGATTTTTTTATTATTATGGATTATATCCATAAATAGTTCAATTTATGTTAAGTGTTTTATAAGTATGGGATTATGTATTTTGATTCATAAACTAATCTAGTTTATGAAATTGTATAGAAATGGTGCCTAGTGGAAGAAATGGAAACCATATCAATGCACGTACTCCATGTAGGGATTTCCCCCCTGCTCAAGATAATTATAGTGGAGCTAGTGATGCAACTGGTGTCGATCAGCTAATCACCATACTGGGACAACTCACTCATGTTATGAATAATAATGTTACCCGTATGGAGCACCCAGATCCATAGCGTGGAGGATCAATGTTAGATCGATTCATTAGGCAACAACATCCAACATTAAATTGGAGTAAAAATCCCTTAGTAGCTGAGCAGTGGATAAATTCCCTAGAAAAAATATTTCAGGATTTAGGGAGTAGTGAAAGGGAAAAAGTTATCATGGCAGTTTACTGCCTCACTGGAGATACTGATCAATGGTGGTCATTGATTCAAAACATGAAGAAAGATGATGAAGAATCAAATATGGAATGGAGGAAGTTCAAAGATCTGTTTTTTAAAAAATACTTTCCTCATGACCATCGAGTAGATATGGAAAGGCAATTTCTGAGTCTGAGACAAAAGGAGGATGAGAATGTCGCTAAGTATGAGGCTAACTTTACAAGGTTAGAAAGTTATGATGGAGATTATATACGTAACCCAAGAAGTAATATTGATCATTTCATTGATGGGTTAAAACCATTTCTCCGTCGAGCATTAGTCTCATTATCCTTCTCATCGTATGAAGACATTATCTCATGAGCTATCAAGACAGAGAAATAATTCTCAAAGTCTTACGACTTTAAAGAAAAGCAAGAGAAGAAGAGATATGCAGATCAATCTGGGAATGTAAATAATGGGATGAAGGGAATGGTTGAATATCCATCCTGTGGTAAATGTGGGAAGAAACACCCTGGTACATACTTGAAGGGAATGGGTGTCTGTTACAAGTGTGGTGAAAAAGGCCAGCAAGCTCGTGATTGCAAAGGGAAGAAGGAAGATACTAATGTTCAATGCTACAATTGCAGGGAGATGGGAACTTATTAAAATGAATGTCCTAATCATTAGGGGAACATACCTCGGAAAAGGCAAAGGGATCAAGGCCAAGCTTTTGCTATCACTATTGCTGAGGTAGAAGCTCTGAAAGAGGTGGTGGCAGGTAATACAATGGTTTCCTCAAGTTTAGCAAATGCATTATTTGATTTTGGATCATTGAATTGTTTCATATCTTCCCAGTTTTCTAAGAAAATTACATATTTCCAATTTGATTTAACAAGGTAGTTGTTAGTTAAATCTCTTAAGCGAAGTATCATTGCAACAATGTTTTGTGAATTAGTCCCCATTAGAGCACATAAATGTTCTTTATCTTCTGATCTCATCTTCATACCTATGATTGAGTTTGATATAATCCTCAGTATGGATTGGAATTCAGACTATGATGCGAATATTTATTGTAAGAAGAAGAGGTTACGATTTTTGATGATGATGATGATAAGGAACACCTAATCCTTAGAGCGGAATCTTCACCACCTAATTCTTATCTAGATCCACCCCCCAATAGCTCAACTAAATTCATTTATTGGAGAGGAAGAGAATTAAATGACTGTGGGTGAGGAAATGAATGTTCAAATAGATGATGTACCTGTTGTGAAAGAATATGTAGATGTATTTCTGGAAGATTTACCTAGACATCCTCCAGAATGAGAAGTTGAGTTTTCCATTTATTTAATTCCAAGATCAAGGCCTATATCGAGGAACCCTTATAGAATGGCCACTGTGGAATTTTTCGAACTAAAGAAACAACTAGAGGAATTGAGTAATAAGGGATTTATTCTCCCTAGTGTATCTCTATGGGGATCCCCAGTTATTTTTGTTAAAAAGAATGATGGATATACGAGTTTATGTATCGACTATAGGGAGATCAATGCCATAACAATAATGAACAAGTATCCCCTACCTCGCATTGATGATTTATTTGACTAACTGCATGGAAGTAAATAATTTTCAAAGACTGGCCTTAGATCTGGATACCATCAGTTGTGTGTGAAGAAGGAAGACATTCCGAAGACAGCATTTCGAACCATGTACGGGCATTACAAGTTTACTATAATGCCTTTTAGATTGACTAATGCACCCTATGTATTCATGGATCTGATGAATAGAGTTTTCAAGGAATATCTCGATGAATTTGTGGTGATATTTATTGATGATATCTTGGTATACTCAAAAATCTACGGAGATCCTAAAAATCAATTGCGCATTATCCTCAAAACTCTGAGAAGACATGAATTATATGGGAAGTTTAGAAAGTGTGAATTCTGGCTTCAGGATATTTCTTTTCTTGGCCATATTTTCTCTAATGATGGAATCTTTGTTGATCCTTCTAAGACCAAGGCAATCCAAGAATGGCCAACACCTACGAGTACAACTGAGGTACGCTGTTTTATTGGTTTGGCAGGTTATTATCGACATTCCGTCCATAATTTTGCCCGATTGGATAACCCATTAACGAAGCTCACACGTAAAGGGGTAAAATTTGTTTGGACAAAAGAGTGTGAAGAATTTTTTGAAGAACTGACAAGAATATTAGTCAATTCTCCTATATTTACTCTACCATCGGGGAATGATGGGATCATTATTTATAGTGATGCATCGAAAAAGGAATTGGTTGTGTCCTTATGCAGAATGATAGGGCTATTGCCTATGCATCATGACAGCTGAAAATTCATGAGCAAAACTATCCTACACATGATCACGAGTTAGAAGCTGTGATCTTTTCTTTGAAGATATGGAGGCACTACCTCTATGGTGAAAAATGTGAGATTTATACTGATCACAAGAGTTTGAAGTATATTTTCTCACAAAAAGAACTCAACATGAGGTAACGGAGGTGGCTTGAATTACTCAAGGATTATGATTGCACGATACAATACCACCCGGGGAAGGAAAACAAGGTGGAAGATGCTTTAATCAGAAAATATCATGGAGTTTTGATCAATATGAGAATTGAAAGGGATCCAATTTTCATGGATCTAGTGAAGATGGAATGGGAATAACCAGGGAAGGTGAAACATCAATGAATTTTCAAAGGGTTTCCAAACCATCATTACTAGAAAAGATTAAGATTTCTCAGACTGATGATGAAGAATTTCAAATGAAGATTAAATCTATAAATGATAGGAGATTGAGATACTTTGTGTAAGAAGATGGAATTTTTAAATTTGGGAAGAGACTTTGTGTTCTCGATATACCTGATCTAAAAAGGGAATTGCTAGATGATGATCATAGTTCCAATTTCTCTATACACCCTGGGAGCACCAAAATGTATAGAGATTTGAAGGAACATTTTTGGTGGGACAACATAAAAAGGGAGATTGCCGATTTTGTGTCAAGATGTTTGGTTTGTCAAAAAGTGAATGCTGGAAGGCAACAACCTGGAGGAGAAATGCAACCTCTTCCCATACCGGAGTGGAAATGGGACAATATTAACATGGACTTTGTCAAGGGACTACCATAGACTCCTAGAAGGAACGATGCAATATGGGTTATTGTTGATCTTCTTTCCAAGTCAGCACATTTTCTTGCTATAAGAGAAGATCTACCACTGGAACGTCTAGAAATACTATATATTAATGAAGTTGTGAGACTTCATGGAGTACCCCTGTCGATTGTTTCTGATCATGATCCCCATTTTACTTCAATATTCTGGAAAAGTCTTCAGAAAGCCTTGGATACTGAACATCATTTGAGCACTACCTACCACCCTCAAACAGATGGACAATCAGAACAAACTATTAAAACCTTAGAAGACATTTTGAGATCATGCTCACTTGACCTTCAGGGTATGTGAGATCAATATTTACCTATGGTGGAATTTTCCTATAACAATAGCTTCCATTCGAGTATTCAGATGGCACCATATGAAGCGTTATACGGAAAGAGATGTCATACACCACCCTTTTGGGATGAAGTTGGTGAAAGGGAACTTGTAGGGCCATAACTAGTGGAGGAAACAATGGAAAAGGTGAAGGTAATCCAAAATAACATCAAAGTGTCTCAAAGTAGGTAGAAGAGATATGCTTATAATCGACAGAAGGATTTGGAATTCCAAGTTGGTGATCATGTTTTCCTGAAGGTATCTCCTTGGAAGGGAGTCATACGTTTTGGTAAGAACGGTAAATTGAGTCCTATGTAAATCGGACCTTTCTAAATTCTAGAACAAATTGGGGCTGTAGCTTACCGATTGGCAATGCCACCAAGTCTCTCCAAAGTTCACGATGTGTTCCATGTATCTCTATTGAGGAAATACATGCCTGACCCAACGCATGTACTCACCTATGAGGAATTAGAACTGGAACCCGATCTGTATTATTGAGAAGAGCCCGTCAAGATTCTTGATATGAGAGAACAAGTACTGAGAAACCCGAGGACGCGTCTGGTAAAAGTTTTGTGGAGAAACCATAAGATGGAAGAAGCAACGTGGGAACCCGAGGAACGTATGATGAAGAACCACCCGAGTCTTTTCATGTTGTAGTATTCTAGAAATTTGGAGGACTAAATTATTTGAATGAGGGGAGAATGTAACACCCCAAGCTTCTACGGTACGTTTCTCTTTGAAAAATGTGATAGCGTGTGTTGTACGCAACATCGAGTTCTAACACACCACAACCAATCAAACTAGCCGTTATGAATAGTAATACATACTTTTTGAAATTTTATAAATTTTATCTCTCAAAATGGACTTCATTTTTGGATTTGGAGTATCTAATTTAGCCTAAGGTGAAATTTTGGTTCTTTTCGGATAACTTTAATATTTTGATGAATAGTGAAAATTACAAAATTTTAATTAAAAACAGCTTTTTTAATCAAATTAATTAATAGTTATAAATTATGAATTTTAGTGGTTTTAAAGTATATTTAGAATATATTTTTACCATTTATTACTATTTTGGTCATTGGACATAATTTCACAATTAAACCAAACATAAACAAGTATCAATCTTTTGATAGTTATTATATCTTAAAAACACGCTTTTTGTTTTGACAGCGGGAATTAATTTTAAATTAATTTCATCCACTTATGTGTTTTGAATTTGGATAAATGGATTCCATATTTGGAATCAGTATTTTCAAATTGTGTAAATAGGTAACTTTTATTTTTATAAATTTTGAATAATTACTTCGGTAAATATTTTATTTACCATGGTTAAAGGGTAAATCCGATAAATAAGGGTTAAAAAATAATATTATAATAATAAAAAATTACCCTAAAACGTGTCCTAAACTTATTTTTTGATACACGTTCGACCATGGACATCTTTGGGTCGATTTTGGGACCCCATGGTTCCACTTGTAAGTGATAGGGACACTTTATTTTAATTAAGTTTAAATGAATACAAAAATGCCACAAGCATGTATCATTTAGAAAAAACAATTTTTTTCATAGGGTTATATATGTTGGATTTTCAACTATAAATATTCATTAGAAATAAAAAAATATTTCCTACATAATGGTATTTTATTTTTAATTTTTATACATTAAATAATTTAATTTATATATGACACAATGATGATGCAGTAATTACCATAATAGTGAAAAATTAAACTAATTGATATTATAAATACCCAAATAAATATAATTGGAGACTTTTATTGAATTAAAATAATTTTATAGGTTAATATGACATTTTAGAGTTTATTTAATTTACTTTGTTCGAAGTAATCATTCTGTTATGAGATTCACAAAAATCAATTATTGAAGTGTCAAAATTGACATCAAAGAGTTTTTAAAACAAATAGTATATTATTAATTGATATTAAATTCCTAAAAATATAAGGTTCGGCCAAGAGACTTATATCATTATAGTTTTATCATTAAAGGACCACTTTGGGGTCCCTTGGATGTATATAGTATGTTTATTAACCATATAATATAAAAATACAAAGAGACATTGTGAAAGTGAAACTAATTAACTAAGAGTTAATACTTAAAGATAAGGTTAGTATAATGACCCAAACCTATCTAAATTCTATTTGTTGAGTGGTTTTTGACCTGTACCCACATTAAAATTTAAATAATCCACTTTGGATCCATTAGAAACGGAATATTAATTTATTATAAAATAATATTTCTAGCTTTTCCAAAGGTACCCCCACCCCTCTTAAAAAAGGGCACTCTCCCTTCTCATTAACTAAGACATTCAAAGCCTTTTGGTTCGGCAAAAATCTGCGTAAATACTCTCTCAACATCCCTCACTTAATCCTATAGTCTTTCCTTTAGTCAGAAAGCCATCTTAAGGATCCCTTTTTATCAAATCAAAAGGAAGAACCCGAAGAAAAGATAATGATTTCACCACCCTTTTTCAAGTGCCTTTCTTCTTCCACTTATTCTTTCTTTGTTATTACCATTCTAAAATAATAACTCCAGTATTGTATAAATATAATTTTATGTTATTATAAATATTGTACAATCATATTCAGTATTCTATCCATCCTTTGAATAACATGTCACCATACGTGCGTACGGACGACTTACTGTCTCCACGTCGTGGTGTAATTGTTATTCAATAAATTATTATTTGGATGGGAATAATAATGATGTGTAATTCATGTAAATAATAAATTTAACATGATACTGATTCTTTATATATGATATAACATTAAATTATATATTATTTTAATATCAAAATAATGATATTGTCTCTCGTGCGTACGTACGGACTACCGTCTCCACAAACGAGATGAGATTCATTCTCCATCGTATCCATTCAAGTATAATTCGCATTTGAGATTTAATAATAGTATCTAAGGACTTGATATCATTCTGTATATGATTATGTTACAACATATCCATGACAAAAACAACTTACGTAACAAAACATATAAAAGAAAATGAGTAAGTTAACACACAAAACAAAGATAATACTAAGATATTATTAACAAAGCAATGTTAAAAGATCATATATGATATCATATTGATATATATGATTCTTGTATAATTTAATAACAATTATTTAACCATTATACAGTAGGTTAACCTACCCCCAACCAAGGAAAAGTACAATGTATGGGGTTTTCATCTCACTCTTTATTCCCGTGAGATTCATGCCATATTGACACTATTACCTTTTTTGTTGTGTATGTACTGCCCATAACTGTATTCTTTGTGTAATACACTTTAATTTATGTGTATTTACAAATTTATTGTATGATACCTCTTTCATGGGT
Organism: Viscum album; assembly: GCA_963277665.1. Lineage (NCBI taxonomy): Eukaryota > Viridiplantae > Streptophyta > Magnoliopsida > Santalales > Viscaceae > Viscum > Viscum album. The sequence goes on along the minus strand of OY728163.1, from coordinate 1,201,888,964 downwards.
TGTATTTTTTGTATGTTTCCAAACTGTTAAGGGTTATTTCAAAATCTCTTCATTATGCGAAGTTGTTTATACGTAATTATCTTCTGGGACTACTTTATCATCCACAGCCATGTTTCTTAAAAATGTATTTCAAAATATCTTCCCATATCTTGTGATATTTTTGGGAGATCTAATTCAATTAATGTTATATGAATTGGCCTTTTTCTCAATTTACATCAATTATACTTCAAATATGAAGCTAATATTGGATGATGAGTCCTCTAAGACCTAAATGGAGTTAGTCTAGTGTTTTTTATATATTTTTTTGGGGTTTATATAGCCTTTGTTATTTTGCGTCCTACAAAAAATGTACAATAATAATATTGAAATGTGTTTTTCCTTTCAAAATTATTATGTTTTAGTGTTATACACTAGTGTACCCGTTCAATGTTGTTAGTAGACATTGAACTTGTTCATTGTTGTCCCTTTAGGATTTCTAAATTGAATTCTCTCCATCATGTGATTGATTAAATGAACAAACACCATCTCAGTGTTTTTCATTACTTGTAAATGTAAATTACATTGCATATAATTGCACATATTATATCATAGATCGGTTTTCCTTTATTAATGAATTAAAATGGTTAATTTTAATGTGTGGAAATGGGTGGAAAGTATAAGCCACATGTGTTCTATTATTGAAATTGAAAGATATAAATTTTGATCCTATGGTTATTTTGTTCGGAATGGTTATGATATACTAAGAGGGGGTCACTCATGCTTATTATTATTATTATTTTGATAATTGGATTGAAATTGGTTTGTAAACAATTGATAAGGGACTTGTTGAGAATGATGGTTCATGATCCCTTATATAGGGTGATTAACATGACATATCTCCCCTTTATAATTTATTGGGGCATAGACACACACCACATTATCATGAATGATTTGAAAAATGCCCCAAATGCATCATGAGATTTAAGTCATAAACCCTTCATTGATCTTAATGATCATTATATTAGTTATTGACACAAGCGTTACACCTCAGGTCGAGGTTGAACATAGTATCCATGTGTATGCCATCTTATGTCCCTGTGAACATAGTGCATCAACACGTATAATGTATATATATATATATATATTATTTATATATATATATATGGTTATAGATCAAACACTCATTACAGCTTACACCGATGAATGTAGAGACATCCATGTGTCCTATAGAAACCATAGCCGACTATTATATATTTTCAAGCATTTTTATATATCTCATTAATCATTCACAATTTTATTGTATGGACATTGGAAGGATTATTTATTGACCCATTGGTTGGGAGCTACTAAGATTATCCCATACCCTAAAAAGTCCCCCTTTTGTACCAGAGTCGACATCATTTCTTCCCATCTGGATAAGGGAATGTGCTCGGCTAATTATGCTTGATTAATTTTACTTATTGCAATGACATTGGGAGCAAGGACAACGAATATATTGGTGATGCTAGTGGAGAAATAATTTTGGTGTTTGGGAAGTTTTCATAGAATATTTTTTATGGATTTCCCATGTTTTCACTTTTTTTATATTATCATGACATGAAATTGTTGTACATAAATCAATCATTGTAGTTTTTATTATTGTTATCGAATTTGGGTATTTACCCTTTCACATTTGTTTGTTATATTTGTTTCCACTGTGAAATATATTTACATTATGATTATACAATTTTATTTTTATTAATCATATCTGTTTTACACTATGATATAATGGAATTGTCCCTCAACTATACCACCGTATAATACCACTTATAGTTTGTAGTGTCTAGTATGAATAGAGATTTGATAGAGTCCATGTGAACCATAGGATTAAGGAAATGGTTAAGTTAACTCTGAGTTAGGATGTTATAAAGTGGCATCATAGATTTTTTTTCCTTTCTCTTACTATTTGGGTATTAGACATGAGAATAAGATATAATAGAATTTGTTAATGAGCATGCTCTTAAGAGTAGATAACCTATGTATAGTGGAAACCAAAATTACATGGGATGGGTTTACACTATTCTAATTTGTTCTTGTTATAGTAGATATGATTGCACTGTTGGGTCACACACATGCTCTAAAATATTATTATTGATTTAATTGATAAAAAATTCATTCATTTCCATTATAAGGTAGGTAATTATAATCACATACATCATTATAGACACTTTAGAAATAAATTTCCATGCATTTTGACAACAAATCATTATATTCTCCCAGAATTTCTTGCTAATCATTGCTAATTTTCAGATTATTATACATTTAAATGAGATCAAATTAATTTAAGGTAAAAAATTATTACATTAATTAATGTTTAAAAATCAATTTAAATGTTTTTCCCACATATATTGGTGATAACACCGTAATTATCTAATTAAACCATATTGTTGGTGCTTGATAGACGACATATGAAGATTTATTACATCATACTACTAGATGTAAATGTTATGTTGTAGTTAAATGAAAAGAAAAATATAATCTATAAAAAATAGAAATATAATAAATTGGAAATGGTGATGCATATAACTAGACCATGATATATAAAAATATTGTTTTAAAAAATTATAAAATCAATTATATTCATATCTGTTTGATTAAATAGATATCAGAAAATTTGATGGAAATTGAATATTAAAGGTCATTTTCCACTTGTATAATGGGTTACAAAACCATATACGAGACCCCATACAATGTAATATGAGAACTAGACCCAATTCAGGACAATGTAGTCAGTATTTGGGGATTTCTATTACATTCTAATAAACAATAATGATATTTTACTTCCACGTAGACCAAGAATTTTGAGAAGAAGGTGATGGTAAACCTATTTTGTTGGAAGGATTCATATATATCTAACTATATATCTATAAATATTTAAGCTCCTAAATAATCTTATAAGGAGTGAGTTTGGTAGTGTAGATTCATTCAACCATGAATGCCTCAACTTCTATGTCAGTATGGTGGTGGCAACCATGCACTGGATGAGGAGTGCCCTAAGCCTCCATTGATAACTCTCTTAGTTCTACATAGGAATGAACCAGATATTCCCTATATGGGAAATGATTCACAGTTTCCATAGATATGTTTTTATATGATGCAGTCTTTGAAAGGAGTTAATCGACCTTCCCCAACTATGGTAGAGTTGACTTGAGAGTTCCAGCATAACCATCTTCCCACCTTTTTCAGGGGATGGAAGAACATAATTTTTAGAGTCGGGGATAGAGGATATGATTTATAATATATAGAATATGAAGATGTATCTAGTGAGATGGTTCAAACTCATTTCTTATATGCTATATAGTTTTACTAAGTGATGGTGGGATGACATTACCTAGGAATATCTATATTGAAATGTGATATGGGTGAACTTACAAATGATAATTTATGACTACTTCATTCCACATACATTAAGGTATGACTATGTATATAATTCAAGAATCTATAGGATGGATTCATGTTTTTCATGTATTTTTCTACTTTCATTACTGAGGTGCAATGTTTCTCATTGGTCTTATCTAGTGACGATCTTTGTACTACCAAGAAATTCAAGGATGGGCTAGTACATTCCATCTGATAGTAAGTTAATGTATTTCTGCAGAAAACTATATTAGATATAGTCATATAGACCATCATGGCTAAGAGAAACATGGTGAATGTGGGTTGTGCAAACTATAGTGGTTGAACACCAATATCTATAAGTGTTTCTTCTATTAGATAAAAGCAATTATTCATATTATATCATGGTAGTAGTAGCATAAATATAAGGCCCAAGCATTATACAATATAGAATCATGAGTTAAGTAAATAATTTGACTTTAGTTCAAATTGAAGATTTTTTTAGGTTCAATGATTTTGTGAATTATGCCATGACTCATATATAACCCCTCAAGTATTAGAAAGTGGACACTTCTACTTATTATCCGTTTTTTTAGAATAAGAAATTTTAAAAAGAAACATGGTTTTGTTTCATATTTATATATCATATAATTTCATGGATCCCACCATTGACTAATTTTTTCTTTAATACCTGTGAACAACTTTTCAAAAAATTGGGATTTTCATAAAAATATTAGTAAGGGATACACAAAAGAGAAAGAAATTTAGTCTTTCAAAAACATGAATACCATGAATATTTTTTCATAAAGTAATATTATTCTCCATTAAGAAGTTTTAATTACACATCAATAAATATTATCTCTTTTCTTACACTTCTAGTAATCAAAATACTAAATTAAAACCCATATAATGTAACACATAATATTAAAAGGAATTATGGTGCTTAATCAAAATTAAATAGAATAGTCCTATGGTCAAATTCCACACATATCACTAAATGGATTATCCATATAGCTGACTTCCATACACAATGCATTAGAGGTTATAACGTAACCACCCATCCTTGGTTTATCACCGAACAACCCATATTTAGTTTACCATGTAACCACTCATCTTTGGTTTATCACATAACCACCTATCATTGTTTTATCATATAACCACCTGTTTTTTATCATGTAACAACCAATCATTTGTTTATCACTTTAACCACAAATCAAATGACCATGTACCATTATATAATAATAACCCAAAAAAATTTAATTTGTCAAAATCTCACTCATAACAATTCATTTTGAATCATAATAAATTATTTAACCATATTGGAATATTCAATAAATTTCAAAAACCATTTAATTTTTTTTATTAAAATGAGTTTTGAATCAAATTGAACCATAAAACTATGAAAATTTTCATTTTCAAACATTCTTCAGAAAATAAATAAATAAATTAAAACAATTTTTAAAAAAATTGGTCATGTGATATATTATTTTAGAATAATAAATCATTACATCATTTTAAATGATGTTTTAATTAAATATTCTCTTTCCACTTGAGAAGCATTTTAATAAAAAACATTAAGGAATACCATTAAACAAAACGTTAAATATCTTGAGAATATTTTAATTCATGATATAACATTTCAAACGGGATTTAAATACACCATATAGAATAATTAAAATTAATGACATCAAGATAATCCTCAATGAATGGATATTGAGACAAAATCCCTTAAAAAGATAATATCATTAGATTAATGATAATTCGATGACATAAATATATGTGAAAAATTTTAATACACCAAATATAAGTGGATATTCAATGTAAAACAATCAGAGGTCATTCACACATATTCTTGAAAAAAACCACTGAAAAGAATATTTAATGTAATGATTGGATATTGGGTTATGTTTTCCCCTACCATGAGTTTGACTTGTCTCAAATGTTCTTTAGTTTACTCTTAATAAGGCAACGTCCTTTGGTTGATAACAAAAATATTACTTAGGAGGTTTTGTTTCCTAAGGAAGGATTCTATGATTAGGAGAGGGATTTTAAGAAGAGGTTCGTGAGGGTTTGGAAAATAAAAAGGGTTCTTTAAGGGTGAGTATTAGAGAAAATAGGGTTCCTTTTATAGGATATGGAAGGGGAACCATTTGAAACTCATAAATTATTAAATTATAATAAAATAATTCATTAAATAAAAAATATCCAATATGAGATATGTTTAAGATAAGACGGGGATAATACTAAATCCTCTTTTCTAATAATTTTTTGACATGTATTTATTTTATTTTAAAAATTATATTTCTGGTTTACTGTTAATTATTCTCTTTTTATTTAAATTTTGGTAAATACATTTTAAATATTAATAGGGTATTAATGTCACTTATATAGGAAAAATATCAAATAATTTCACACTTAATTAAATTATAGACCTTATTGTTATTACTATGTGATTTTAACAGTTTTTTATGATATTAAATAATTTAATAAATTAATATTTTGATAAAACATTAATTATGTCAATTTTTACAGTATTCATTTTATTGAATTTAAATAAAATCCAAACAGAGTGATAACTTTGAACCGACGTTGTTAAGAGTATAAAAAATGTCAAATACACAAATAAAAATCATGTATGACATAAATTATGTCATATAATATTTGTTATAATATTTATAATTACATTTATTTGATTCCTTCCTGAATAAATTAGTATCTACATCATCATTGTGTCATAATTAAATTAAATTATTTATGTCTAAATTTTATAAATAAAATAACACAATGTAGTAAACATTTATATAGTTCTAATGACTATTTAATGTTAGAAAGATTACTTATATTAACTTCACTTAAATTTGTTTTACTCGGAATATACATGTGTATAACGTATTTTCATTTACATTAAATTAAAAGATATAAGTGTCACAATCACACCCAAGTGGTTTCCAAAGGAAAAAGTATCATCCCACCTGGAGTATTGCTCTGTGATATCTAATACAATACTATTAGGACATGTGTAAGGGTTTTTATATATGATTATAAAATTAGTTTTACCCTTATTTTATTGATTTACCCATTAAATGTGGTAAATTAAAATAATTACTAATGTTACTATTCATAATGTCAAAAAATAAAAGGGGTCCGTTTACATAATTTGGAACCTTTGGTTTCAAATATAAAACCCATTTTTAAAAATTAAAAAAATATAATTTTCATTAAATAATTTAAAATTCATTCTCTTTGTGAAATTGAGAAAACAATTTTTTTTAAAATAAAACCCTCCAAAACATTGAGATGTGTTTATATAATATTACAATGTGAAATTACCTCCATTGAAAAAAATTGGATTAAATTATAAAAAATTAATTAAATTAAACATTAAAAAAAATTAAAATTAAGATATTAATATATATAGAAATTGACGACAAGGCAGTTTTGAATTAAAATGCGGTATTTTTTACTATTCATTAAAAAATGGATTTAATTAGAAAAATACAAAAAATTCAACCAATGTAAAATTTTATGTCTTGATTCCAATACATTAGTAGATTTTTTCAAATATAATATATAAATATGTAAAAACAAGATTTAAAATGGGTCCTCAATTAATATGTAGTAAAATAACATTTTCAAGAAAAATACATCTTTAATTCGAAAATTTTTATTTATTCTAATATCATTTAACGAAATAGTATAAAAAATATTTATAAATACTAAATTTAATATATTATAAATATATTGGATCAATAAAATCCATATTTATTAGTTTTATTATATAATAAATTCACTTATTTACATGTAAATAGTTTTTAAGGAAATCATTTTCTTATAAAAAAGGGTTTTTTTAATTAATAAATAATTGTTCACAAAAGAATTAGTTATATACACTGGTAAAAAATATTCTCATAAATCAAATAATACTGTTGATTACCCCATAGTAACGGTTATGTTATCATGATAAGATTTAAATAAAAATATTCAGTGGGTCATTTAAGCTCGATGTTGCGTATCTTGTATGTTATTGAACATGATTTTATTTTAAATATCATGAAATTACATCCTCCCCCTTCAATAAATTATGTCCTCTAAATTTGAATTTGTGGTTGGTAACTGGGGATGACTTTTAAAAATGCCTTTTGTAACACCCTCAGATTTTATGAAAAATATTTTTTTTTGTCTTATGTTATACGCAACACCAAGAGAATATTTCACTACAAAAAACACCATCTTGGCTTGCGTTATACACAAAAGCAACCTTCATCGATAGCTTGCATTGCATGCAATGCCATGTCTCACTAAAAATTGATATATTATTGCAATACTATGAAATATAAATTATTAATATTATTAACCAAATTTTTAATTTTATGACATTATAATTTATCTTACACATTATATAGAATGAGATATGAAAACAAAATAAATTTTTCAGATAGAAGAAATATTTTTCTAAAAATGCAGTTTTACTGCCTTTTGATGGCGCTCTAATTTTAAATATAATTTTCGAAATGTTTATAAGTTCAATTTTAAAAAATAAATATCTAATTTTGAATAAGGATATTAGAATTTACATTCGATAAATTTCTGATACTTTTCTGATAATTTTCATATTTTGATGAATAGTAAAAATACGCTAAATGTTTCTTAAAAACAAATTCTTTCATCAAGATAATATGTATGGATAAATGATAAAATTTAATGAATGTAAAGTATAAATAGAATATATTTTTACATTTTAATATAATGTATGTGATTACCATTAATTATACAATTAATTCATTCGTAAAAAATTTTCAATCTTTGATAATGTATTAGCTTTTACAACCCGTTTTCTTAACAACGAGATTGATTTCAATTTAATTATTGAATATTATATGTTTAGAATTTTGAAAAATTGAATCCATATTTGGTTTCAGTGGGTCTAACTTATGTTAATAGGTTACTTTTATTTTTTTTGACTTTATGAATTGTAACTATGATAATTTTTATTTACGACAGTTAAACGTAAATCGGTTAACTAAGGGTAAAAATAAGATTATAAAACTACACTAACCCCTGGAAAAATTCAATTTAATAAATAAAAGTATAACCATATCACCTATGGGTCAGAATAGATTCGTGTCATGGACTATTGACCATGAAAAAGATATAATTATATTAAAACCAAAGAAAGTGACAACATGTCACTCCCTTAAATCATAAAATAGTAATTATTTTAATTTAATGATAAACTTCATAAAAATTCAAACATGAATTTTCTCCAGAAATATAATAATATTTTATACATTATTTAAATTTATTTTTATGTTTTAGGTATTAAATAATTATCATTAATGATGACATAATAGTGATGTTTAAATTATTTTAATGATTGAAAAATCAAATAAATGGTATAAAAATATTAAAATAAGTAATATATGAACTATTTAATGTGATCCATGGATTTTCTAGATGAATATTACATATTACGTATCTATTTAATATTTTGTTTCAAATATATCATCGGTATGGATTTTATTTAAATCCAAATAAAGGAATAGTTTCAAAATTGACACCACTATTATTTTATAAAAATAACATATTATAAAATTGTTTAAAAATCACAAAAATATTTAAAAATTATAAATTTATATTTAAATGGTATAAAATGACATAAATTATCTAATTATGGAAAATCCACAACAGATATGTAATTATTTATAATAATTTTAAATTGAGAATATTATAACCATAAATAAGATTAAACAGATTAGATAAGGATAAATCAATTTGATAAGGTATAAAATAAATTCAGAACATGTGTAAATTTTATTGGTTGATTATATTTCAACCCTATCTCATCTCATCTTATAATCGAGTCATTTTTGGAGGTTTTTAAGTAGGTTCGAAATTTATTATAAATTAATATTTCTTATGTTTCCAAAGGTGCCCCTCTCCTCCCTTATAAAAGGGCACCTACTTCCTCTCCACCTCAGTCCAATTTGAGCCTTAAATCTCAGCCAACCTCTTCCAATTTCTCTTATAAACTTTTCATGAAACATACTAGAGGTCCTGGTTTTCTTCAAAGACCAACTTTAGTGCCCTAAGAGGAGGTTAAGATGAGGCGCGTCGAAGAAGAGGTAATATCCTTTACCGATCCTTTCAAAATTATTTCTTCTTCGACTTATCCGTCTTTATTGGTTTCATTATAAAGTAATAACATCATTATCACTAATATAATGATATGTTATTATAAATATGAAACAACCCTATTTTACTTTATATCCATCCTATGGAAAATGAAATCACCACGTGTGCGTGCGTACAGAATACCGTCTCCATGCCATAGTGTAATATGTTTTCCAACACCACATTAATTGGATGGGTATAATGGTGTAAATAATAAAAATATATGATTATAATAAAATTATACTAATTTTAAGATATTCTAACATCCACTCCAAGACCATTCAATAATTCTGGGAACGATATCGTCGCCCGTGCGTACGTACGACTTACCATCTCCACGATTTGATATGATTAGTTCTGCATGATTTTCATTAAACCATTATTACATAAAAAATTGAATGTATAATATGATATATATTATAATAATACCATTATTTAATTGATGTATCTATAACCTAAAAAGAGGAATAATAATTTATTCGACAAAACATGCATAAGAACATTATGTAATGAACACCCAAATAACAAGTAGCGATGAAATATTACTAATAAGAATCTATGAATATGACCATATATGATATCATAAAAAAGAGTATGATTATAGAATATGTCAATTACATTATTTAAATAATTATACTGGAGGTTCGGATACGTAAAAAGCATATCAGACCTAAGGTAAGGGAAAATATCCCAGTCTCATTTTTATCTGAGATTGATTATACTTCAGAATTTACTGGGGAATATTTATTATCTAAATTCATGTTTCCACAATATGTAATATTATTTCTATCCTCATAAAGTTTTTTAAATACAATTTTAACTATTGATGAATTTTTAGAAAAATATATGATAAGAATGTTTTTTCGTTTTCAATACAAGATACTTTTTGACTTTTTCAGTGAAAGTAAGAGAAGAATGTTTTTTAACATATACGGCGTGAATAGATTTTTATGATTTCATAGAACATTATTTCCTTGAAGCTTTATTTACATATTTTCAAGTTTATTTTCAGTTAACTTAGTTTTGTTTAAAATTGTATGAGAAGTTAAGAAAGGAAAAATGTTTTTGAAGTAGAAAGGATATTTTCCTGAAAAATAGAGTTCAAGTGTTTTATCAAAAATATTTTCCATCTAAGATAATATAGGGTTCTATTACTCTCCATATTATTACATATATTGTATTATGTTATGATGGAATTATTTTTATGAATTATTTTTAGCTTTTATGGATTTTGTTATGATGTTTTTATGTTTAATAATCCCATTTTTATTACATGGGTTATGTCATGATGTATGATTTATGATTTTGTGGCACACATAAGACTAGATTCATTATGAGATGTGTGGGACCTATATCTCCCTCCAATGCATTAGGTAAATATTTATATCTCATGAGATAGAAATGGTTGGAATAATAAGATAATCTGGTTCAGTGATACAGGATTGGAACAAGGAGTGAACTCGATTCAGAAATGGACTTTGTACGCTATGATAGTCTTGGAAATGAGTCATGAATAATATGAAATTATTTTCTATGATTATGTCTGTATGCCAGAATGTTTCATGTTTTATGTCATGATTATTGGAATTACATTTTACTACTATGCTTTATCCCATGTCATGATTTTATGATCTCTTTTGCAGGTTATGATTTTCAAAATGTTATGTTCTTATGAATATGATATGATTGATATTTCCTTTGTTTAACCTTACTTATAATTTGAGCTCACACATTTGTATGTTTTATTTTCCCCAGGTGAGGAAGAATGGTATTAAGTAGGATAACTCAAAAGGGACTCTAGATATGATGAAATAAGCGGGAGACAACGTAGATGATTTATGAACCAGTTTTTTATGTTTCTCAGTTTCTAAAGACACTATACCTAAATAGTGCTATAATGGTTTTTCTATATTTTTAAATAAGTATGCTTTAATTCTGAAGTAACAAAAATGTATGTTAAGGATGGGTTATTATAGTTGGTTTCAGAAGAATGGTATAGTTAACATTGGGATTCTAGGATGTGAAAGCCATAGTAAGAACCCTAAGGATATGTCTAAGAAGAGAACACAATATTAGTGTTTTAGAAATAGCCATGAATAACCTAACATAAGACCTAAAGTGTAAAATTTTATTCTTCATTATGTGGTTTTCCTATTATTATTACTGTTTTTCCCACTATTCTTATTGGTTTTAGTCAATCGCTGGTACCCAAAGGATCTGTGTTAATGTTGATTGTGACGAGAAATGCAATGATTGTCCCCCTGAGCAACCAAATGTAATGGGAGTTGGAATGAAAAATCTTGTAGCCATTCTAACACAACTCTCTCAAGCTATGAATCATGCATGAATTACAAATGAGAAAACGAAGGAGAAAAATTATGTTGAATCCTTCATGAGGTAGCGTCCACCTTCATTAAGCGGGTCTTCTGATCCATTAGTGGCTGAACAATGGATTAGTACCACTGAAAAGATATTTTCAGTTCTACAATGTTCTGAACATGATAAATTCATATTAGCAGTATATCTTTTGGAAGTTGAAGCTGATCAATGGTGGAATATTATAATGAATAGTAGGAAAAGAGATAAAATTGAGTCCATGGAATGGGATGATTTCAAGAACTAATTTTTCCATAAGTACTTCCCTCGTATTCTTCTAACAACGATGGAGAAAGAGTTTCTTCAGTTGAAGCAAAAGGATGATGAATCTGTTGGTACCTATGAAGCAAATTTTACAAGGATTCCATCTTATGATTCTAGGATTGTTTTCTAACCTGAGAGTAAAATCAATCGATTCTTTAGTGGCATAAAACCAAGTATTTAAAGGTAATCATCTATAATGGACTTCAATAGCTATGTGGAAATTATTTGAAGTTCTCCCAAGGATGAGATGGAGACTGGAGTAACCCATTAGTCATAAGGGTTTGATAAGAAGAGGAAAATGGAATTCAAAGGGAAATATAAAGGCCATGCTGAAAAAAAGATGTGTTTTCCTTTATTCTATAAGTGTAGAAAGAAACATGGAGGGAGATTTTTTAAGGGACTTGTAAATGTTTCAAATGTGGAAAACAAGGTCATCGAGCATTTGAATGTCGTAGTGATGGGAAAAAGATGTCTAGTGATGTGAAAAAATAAAAGGATACACATAATTAACCTCCTACAATTCAATGTTACAAGTTCAATGAAAAGGGGCATTAATACTAATCAATTCCCTAATCCATGGTTGTTGTTTATGATGGACGTCAACAAAATATTAATGCTAAAGACAAAGGAAAGTCAAATACCATTTCTATCGGTGATGTGGAGTACTATAACGAAGTGGTGAAGGGTAAAATTACCATCCACTCTAAAGTAGAAAATGTTTTATTTTATTCTGGATCCACCCACTCTTTTATTTTTGAAGAATTATCTAAGGCTAACACCGTACTACCTCAAAAATTAGCTGTTGAGTTAGTTGTGATAACTCCTAACAGCACAACAGTGCATCAAAAGTTTATAATTCTTCTCCATTTGATGTCTATGGGAAAGTGCTTCCTGCAAATCTTATGATCCTTACAACAGTGGAATTTGATGTGATTCATGGAATGGATAGGTTTTTCCTATATAGAGATCATATTAATTTCCAAAGAAGGGAAGTCACATTTTAGATTCCTGATCAATCTATGATCATCTATCGATCCAAGGATGAATATAACCTTCAAGTGGAAATTTCTTCCATCTAATGGGTCTTTATTCCCATAAATGATGGTAATTTATCGCAAATGGTTAGAGAGAAACTCACGATTAAGAATATTTCCATTGTAGAGGAGTTTGATGATGTCTTTCTAGAGGAATTTTCAGGTCTTCCACCAAATCATCATGTTGAGTTTTCTATAGAACCCATATCTGGTGATATGCCCATTTCAAAGACAGCTTACAGAATGGACCCAATTGAGTTGTAGGAAATGAAAAAGAAACTCCAAGATAATCATGATAATGTATTGATTCTCCCTAGTGCATTATCTTGGGTAGCATCTGTTCTGTTTGTTAATAAGAAACATAGATCAATGAGACTCTACATTGATTATCGAGAGCATAACAAGATCAATATGAAGAAAAAATATCCGCTCCCATGCACTGATGACATATTTGACCAACTATGTATAGCTCAATACTTTTCCAAGATTGATCTTCGATCAGGGTATCATCACTTAAGGGTCAAAATGTACGATATACCAAATATGGATTTCAGTAAAAGGTATAGACACTATGAATTTATAGTGATTCCATTTGGTCTTACTAATTCCCCTGCTCTCTTCATGGATCCAATGAATAGAGTCTTTAGAGACTATCTTGATCAGTTTATGGTAAACTTTATAGATTATATTCTTTTCTATTCAAAGAGCAAGGAAGAATGTGAAGATCACTTGATTACTGTATTAAAGACCATAAGAAAGGAGAATATTTATGCCAAATTTACCCAGTGGGAATTTTGGATTCAAAAAGATTCATTTTTGTGTTACATAATCTCAAAATATTGGATATCTGTTGATCAATAAAATACTGAGGTTATCGAATGATGGTAGAGAGCAACAACAGTAACTCAGATATAAAGTTTTCTTTGTTTGAGTGGATATTATTTACGTTTTGTGAAATATTTTTTCACGATTATCTAATCCACTCACCTAGTTGACTCGAAAAGGAGTGATGTTCATTTGGACGGATGAGTGTGTAGAGAATTAAAAGGAGTTAAAAATAAGGTTATCCAATGAACCTATTCTCACACTACTTTGTAGTGGTGAAAGGTTTGTGATCTAAATTGATGCATCCATGAAGGAATTGTGGTGTGTTCTCATGAAAAATGATATGGTGATAGCTTATGCCTCACGACCGTTGAAAATCAATTACCGAAATTACCCAACACATGATTTAGAGTTAGTTGCAGTAATCATTGCACTAATGATTTGGTGGAATTATATTTATTGTTAAAGGTGTTATATTTATACTGATCATAAAAGTTTAAAGTATATTTTCAAACAAAAGGATCTGAATATGCACCAAGTAAGATGGTTGGAGCTGATTTAGTATTATGACTTCTCAATTCATTATCACCCTAGGAAAGCAAAAAGGTGGAAGATGCATTAAGTTGACAAGACCATGCTAGCTTATCCATGATGAGGATCACAAAAGATCCAATATTTAGGATTTCCAAGGGATGAAACTTGGAATTGTAAAGGAAGGGGAAAATATAATCCTTCTCAAATGAATGTTCAACCATCTTCACATGTTAATATTAAAGAGGCACATAAAGAAGGTGTTGAGTGAAAAAAGAAGGTGAAAAATGTTCTTGAATTAAACATTGATCGTGATGAAATAATAAGGTTCAGGAATCGGGTTTGTGATCCTCCCATCCCAAAATTAATGAAGGAAATATTGGATGAAGCTCAAAGTTCATCATTTTCTATCAACCCTGGAATCATGAAGATGTATAAGGACCTGAAAAATTACTTCTGCTGGGATGGCATGAAAAGAGATGTTGTTGAATATTTCTCTTGATGCCTGGTTTGTTAGCTTGATAATTCTGAGAGACAGATGTCTAAGGAGATGTTACAACCATTACCCATACCATAATGGAAATTGTATAACATCACTATGGACTTTGTCACCGGACTTCCTAAAACATCCAAAGGAAATAATTCAATCTGGGTTATAGTTGATTGTCTTACGAAGATGACACACTTCATTGCTATTAGATAAGATTTATCTCTTGATCAGCATGCCATGATATATGTGAAGGAAGTGGTAAGACAACATGGAGTACCACTTTCTATTATATATTATTGGGATCTGAGGTTTACCTAGATGTTTTGGTGAAGTCTTCATCATACTCTAGATGTAGAGTTGAGTTTCAGCACTGCTTATCATCCATAGATAGACGGTCAGTCTAAGAGGACAATTCAAACACTGGAAGACATGTTGAGATCTTTCTCTATGGATTTCAAAGGTGGTTGGGACCAAAACCTACCTTTGGGGGGATTTTCAAATATTAATATCTTTCACTCCGATTTTCAGATGGCTCATTATGAATCTCTCTATGGAATGAATTTATGAACTCCAACTTGATGGGATGAAGTTGGGGAAACAAATCTATTAGGACCTGATCGTGTTGATGAGATGGCAGAAAATGTCTGATCTATTCCCCAACACATAAGAGCAGCTCAAATTTGACAAGAAAGTTATGCTGATAACTGAAGAAAAAGACCTTGAGTTTGAGGTGGGTGATAAAATGTTCTTAAGAATATCTCCTCAGAAGATTGTAATGAGATTTGGAAAGAAGGGAATGCTGAGCTCTAGGTATATTGGTCCTTTCGAAATGTTGGATCATGTTGGGAAGGTAGCTTATCGATTAGCACTACCACCAAATCTCTCTCAAGTTCATGATGTGTTCCGTGTATCTCTCTTGATATAGTACATACCTGCTCCTTCACTTGTATTATGCTCAGATGTTGTACCGCTGGAGCAAGATCATTCTTATGAAGAACAGTCAATCGAGATTCTGGATCAAAGAGAAAAAGTTCTATGAAACAAGACCACTCTCTTGGTTAATGTTTTATAGAGTAACCACCAATTAGAATAAGCTACATGGGAACTTAAGGATATGATGAGGGAGAGTTATCCTCATCTGTTTGTTATGAAGTGACGAATTTCGAGGGAAAAATTCATATTAAGGGGGTAAAATGTAATAGCCTGAGATTTTATGAGAATTTTTTTTTGTCTTCTATTATACGCAACACCAAGAGAATCATTCACTACACTCAAGATTGTCTTGGCTTGCGTTACATGTAAGAGCAACCTTCCTCGATAGCCTGCATTGCACTCAATGTCGAGTTTCACTAAACAGTGATATATTATACTAATAATATGAGGTAGTCTATATGAATAGTATTAAGAATATTTTGAATTTTATAAAATTATAATTTATCTTACACATTTTCTAGAATGAGATATGAAAAAAAATCAATTTTTTGGATAAAAGAAGTATTTTTCAAAAATTTGCAGTTTTACCACCTTTTGATGGGGCACCCATTTTAAATATAATTTTCCAGAAGTTTATAAGTTCAATTTTAATAAATAAACTTCTTATTTTGAATCAGGAAATAAAACATTTCATTGTCTAAATTTTTTATACTATTTTGATAACATTAATATTTTGATGAATAGTAAAAATATGCTAAAGTTTTCATAAAAATACTATTTTCATCAAGATAATTTATATGGTTAAATGACACAATTTAATTGTTTTAAAGTGTAGATACAATATATTTTTACTATTTAATATAATTTATGTCATTACCATTAATTTTACATTTAATTACTAGGTAAAACATTTCAATCTTTGACAATGTTTTAACTTCAAAAACCTATTTTCTTAAGAATGAGATTAATTTTAAATTAATTACTGCAACTTATGTTTTTTTAATTTTGAAAAATGGATTCATTATTTTGATTTAGTGGGACCAAATTATATTAATATTTTTTTTTTATTTTTTTGATATTATGAATAGTAACTATGGTAATTTTTTTAACTACAGTTAATGGAAAATCATGTAATTAAGGGTAAAAATAATATTATAAAATTACTCTAACACCTGCCAAAATTATATTGGATAAATATAAGTAGACCCATATCACCTAAGGTCCATAATTTATTCGTTTCATGGAATATTTACCACGAAAATGATATACTTATAATTAAAAACAAGGAACGTCACAACATGTCACTCTCTTAAATCTTATAAGTGTAATAATTTTAATATAGTGATAACATCATAAAACATCGAACATGAATAGTCTCCAGAAATATAATAAAATTATCTACATCATGTAAATTTAGTTAGTATTTTTAGGGATTATATAATTATCATTAATGATGACACAATAGTGGTGTTGAAATTATTTTATTGATTGAAATATCAAATAAATGGTTTTAAAAATATTGAAATGAATATTATATGAACTATTTAATGTGATAAACGAATTTTTTTGATTAATATGTCATATTAGAAATTTATTAAATATTTTTGTTTGAATATATCCTCTGTATGGAATTTATTTAATTTCAAATTAATGAATAGTGTCAAAATTGACCCTATTGTTATTTTATAAAAATAACATATTTTAAAATTGTTTAAAAATCACAAAAATATTTCAAAATTATAAATTTATATTTACATGGTATATAATGACATAAATTATCAAATTATGGACAATTAACAACACATAAGTAATTATTTATAACAATGTAAAATTTAGAATATTATTACCATAAATAAAATTAAATAGAATAAATAAGGATAAATCAATTTGATAAGGTTAAAAATATATTCAAAACTTGTATAAAGTTTATTTGTTGATGATATTACAAAACTATCTCATATAATATTGGAATTGAGTCATTTTTTGAGATTTTTATGTGGGGTTGTAATTTATTATAAATTAATATTTCTTTTGTTTCTAAAGGTACACATGTCCTCCCTTATAAAAGGGAACCTCCTACCTCTCCTCCTCACACCATTTTGAGCCTTCAAGCACAACCAAAACCTACCAATTTATCTTCTCCAATTCCCTATAAACATACTAGAGGTTCATCCCTTCTTCAAATACCAGCTTTAGTTCCATAAGAAGAGGTTTAGAAAATGCATGTCAAAGAAGAGGTAATATCCATTACCGATCCTTTAAAATTTATTTCTTCTTCTACTTCCTCTTCTTTATTGGTTTCATTATAAAGTAATAACATCAGAATCATTAATATACTGATATGTTATTATAAATATAAAAAAACCTATTTCCCCTTCTATCCATCCTATGGAAAATGAAATCACCAGGCATGCGTATGTATATAATACCATCTCCACACCGTGGTGCAATCTATTTTAAAACACCACCTTAATTGGATGGGTATAATGGAGTAATGAATAACTATATATTATTATTATAAAATGATACTAATTCTGAGATATTATATCATCCACTCCAAGACGATTCGATAATTATGGTAATGATATAATCGCTCGTCCGTACGTACGGCTTACCGTCTCCAATATACAATATGATTCGTTCGACATGTTTTTCATTAAACTATTATTTTATAAATGAATTGAATGTATAAATCTGATATATATTATACCAATACAATTCTATAAATGATTTATCTATAACCATAAAATAGTAGTAAAAATTTATTCTATAAAACACGCATAAGAACATAAAGCAATGAACGCCCTAATAACAAGTAGCAATGAAATATTACTAATAAGAAGCTAAGAATATGACCCTATATCATATCATAACAATGAGTATGATTCTGGAATAAGTCAATTACATTATTTAAATCATTATACAGGAGGATAGGATACGTACAAAGCATATCAAACCTAAGGTAAGGGAAAATGTCGCAATCTTATTTTTATTCGAGATTGTTTATAGTTCAGAATTTACTAGGGAATATTTACCATCTCCATCCATGTTTCCAAAATATTTAATACTATTTATATCCTTCTACAATTTTTTAAATACAAATTAACTATTGATGAATTTTGAGTAAATGTAATGAAAGGAATCTTTTTTCATTTTTAGTACAATATACATTTTGACTTTTTCAGCCAAAGTA
Organism: Viscum album; assembly: GCA_963277665.1. Classification (NCBI taxonomy): domain Eukaryota; kingdom Viridiplantae; phylum Streptophyta; class Magnoliopsida; order Santalales; family Viscaceae; genus Viscum; species Viscum album. Next base: position 1,201,869,793 of record OY728163.1, on the reverse strand, counting down.
CGAGAAGAATGATTTTTTAACTTATAAGGAATGAATAGATTTTTATGATTTCATATATCATTATTTCCATGAAGCTTCCTTTACACGTTTTCAAGATTAATTTCAATTAAATTATTTATGTTTATAAATTTATTTCATGTTAAGAAAGGATAAATGCTTTTGAAGTAGAAATGATATTTTCCGCAAGAATACAGTTCAAGTGTTTAATCAAAATTATTTTCCATCTAAGATAATATTTGGTTTTGTTTCTATCCCTATTATTAAATTTATATGATTATTTTATGATGGAATTATTTTTATGATGTCCTTTTATCTTTTATGGATTTTTTAAGATATCATGATGTTTAAGAATCCCATTTTTATTACACGGGTTATGTTATGATGTATGATTTATGATTTTGTGTCACAAATAAGAATGGTTTCATTATGAGATTGGTGGGACCTATATCTCCCTCCAATGAATTAGGTAAAGATTTATATCTTATGAGGTAAACATTGTATGCCATAATGTTTCATGTTTTATGTTATGATTATTGGGATTACATTTCCATACTCTGATTTATCCCATGTCATGATATTATGATCACTTATTCAGGTTAATATTTTTAAAATGTTATGTTCTTATGAATATGATATGATTGATATTTCATTTTTTTACCCTTACTAAGAATTTGATCTCACCCTTTTATATGTTTTCTTTTCCCCAGGTCAGGAAGAAGGTTATTATGTATGATATTCCAAAAGAGACTCTAGATATGATGAAATAAGTGGGAGACAATGTAGATGATTTATGAACCAGTTGTTTATGTTTCCCAGTTTCTAGAGACAATATAACTATATGGTCCTATCATGGTTTTGTTATAGGTTTTAAAAAGTATGATTCAATTCTGAAGTAATAACAAAGTATGTTAAGTATGGCTCATTGTACCTTTATTGAAAACCCACAACATAAAAAGTGTTAATAAAACTACCACTTTAAATGAACGAAAGAGAAGTACGATAGTCACTCGAGGTAAGATATACTAGGATTCCATGTACAAAAACATGGATATGGAAGAAAAATATATGTCATGTTATAATGAAGATTTATTTAAACATGATCATGATAGAGTTAATAATATTAAAATAACAAACTGGTGATGGGTTAAATGGTCTTCGATTTCACAGTAGGAAAAGTAAATGGGAAAAAATGTTTTTAGATCCTTTTCATAATGTGGAGGATTTATTTTTGAGGTTGACGTACAATATAAGAAAACATACATACTGGTCACATAATTTTTCATTCATTAATAAATTACTACTAAAATCTCATATTTTTTGTAAATGATGAGTATTCAAGATAACTTGGTCACTCTTGAAGATCTATAATCAACAACCAGGGAATTAAAAAATCTACAAAACATGAACTATATATTTACACTATCTAGAAATATTAACCAAAACCAAAAAAATTGTATAATATCAGATAATTCCCCCAAATTAATAAACAATTTAATGAAGAAAATATTCTTTCAATATACAAAATTTAATTGTAATATCTGAAGGTCAACAAAGTCCATTTGGTAAACAATTAACCTTAAAATTCATCAAAAAAAATCTGATTTATGATTGAAAAAAAATAGAAGGATTGAAGACATACTTATCAACAATTAATTTTAACATCATTCTCAAAATAACATCAAACCATGTTAATGTCTCAAACCAAAATGTAATTAATATAATAAAATTTTATCCAAGATAGGTTCATCACTTCCATAAATAACATGAATCGCCATAAGTACTCTATAAAAACATAGATTCATCATATTAAAATTCAACAATTACACCTCAAATTAATTCCCGTTGTATTATATTTTCCGTAGGAATATAGGATTCCCTAAATAGTGAATATCTTCACAAAATAAAATGTAACAGTTAATCCACATACCATTTTCCAATATCAAGGATATTCGTTTAATAAAATGTTAGTTCCAAAAATCAAATTCATCTTATTCCATAGAGTAGTGTAATTAAAAAGAAAAATTCATACTATCCATAGAAGTCACATAGTCTATTAGTAGGTGATAAACACCAATCACATATTAGTTGTGGGTTAGATTCCCATATCATTGTTCAACGTGACAGGTTGTCACTAGATATGTGTGTTCTCCATTTTCAGAAACTATTTAATTTTATAAAATTCTAAAAAATGAGACAAAATACTCAAAAATAACAATAAAACATTTAAGCTCAAAGTTTATCTTATTCCATTAATTTTTCATCAAAAAAATTAATAACCCATAATTACCTCAAACATAGAAGCCTCCAAAAATACCATTAATCACCTTCATATTTTGGATCATAATGCGTCGAAATGGATTTCAAAGATAAAATAAATTATGATCATCCTAAAAATTATATTCCCATATTATATCCCTTTCATTTAATAGGAATTATAACCTATTCAGTTATCAAACCCGGCATTTGATACAAACTATAAGGCCACAGACTTAAACATTACATAATTTAATGACATGTCAATAAATTTACTTTGTTTCATATTGAGGATGTTTTCAGGTGTACATCTTTAGAGAATTATTCCATAACTAATACATAAAAAATCAAATATTTAAATGTGAACACTTCTAATAACTATCCATTTTTTAATAAAAATATAACTTTTAAAAAGAAACATGGCTTCGTTTCATGCTTAAACATCATAGCTATTCCTTGATCCCATCATTGACTCCCTTGTTGATTAAAATATATAATCATTTCCAAAAAATAGGATGAGAATAAAAACCTCAGTAATGCATACACAAATAAGGAAAACATTTAGTCTTCTAGAAACATAAATACCATGAATACTTTATCATAATGAAATAATTTTCACCTTTAAGAAGTATTAATTACACTTCACTGAATATAATATCATTTCTTACCACTTTTTAATCAAAATATTACCATTAAACCCATATAAAGTAACATATAAAATATAATAGTAACTTGAGAAATAATCATATTAAATAGAATATCCATACGGTTGACATCCAAACATATATGTAACTGGAATTTCCATACAACCAACATCCATACCCAATGATTTGAAGGTTATAATGTTACCATCCATCCTTGGTTTATCACGAAACCACCCAGCATTGGTTTATCATATAATCAACCATATTTGGTTTATCATGTAACCACCCATCTTGAGTTTATCACTTTACAACCCAACTTGGGTTTATCACGTAACCACATATCATTGATTTATCACGTACCCACATTTCAAATATCTATGTAACATTATATAATAATAACACATAAAATATTGAAATTATCAACATCTCAATTTTATCATTTCATTTTCTATCAAAATAAATCGTTTCAAGATATTGGAATATTAAATCCATCTAAAAAAACTTTTAAAATATTTAGTAAAAATACTTTTGAATCAATGTGTCCCATAACACATTGAATCTTTTAACATTTTAAATGTTTATAACCATATTAATACATTCCTAAAAACCATTTTTTAAAACAAGGACATTAAATATATTTATTTACAATAATAAATATATAAAACATAAAAAACGTTGTTTTAGTTAAATAATTTATTGACACTTGAGAAACAAAAGAATAATAATCATTAAGGAATAACATTAAACAAATAATTAAATATATTTAGAACATAATATTTCCTCATAAAACATTTAAATATGATTTTATATACACCTTATATGATAATATTGGTGAATAACATCAAGACATTCATAAATAAAAGTAGATTGAGATGAAAAACCATACAAATATCATATCATTAGATTATAGATAAATCATTGACGTTATTATGTCTGATAAATATTAACACACCAAATATACCTGGATATTCGGTGAAAAATTTAGTGGTCATTCACAAATTGTTTTTTGAAAAAACTAATGACATGGACATATAACTCGATGAATGGAGACTGAGTTAAGATTTCCCTTTACTTGAGTCAAACTCGTCTGGTACATTATTAATTTTTCACTTTATTAGGTAACATACTTTGGTTTACACCAAAAGGATCATTTGAGAGGCTTTTTCATCTAAGTGATGATTCTATGATTATGGAAGGAATTCCAGGAAGAAGATTGGGTGGGGCTTAGTCAAACTAATTGGTACTTGAAGGCTGATTATTAGAGAAGAGAGAGTAACTATTTATATGAGAGGGAAGGGGAACCTTTAGAAACACTTTATTTATTAAATTAATATAAATTAATATTTTAATTAAAAAGGATACATCTTGATGTAGGATTAAGATAAAATGATGATAAGTGTAAATTATCTCATCCAATAATTTTTATACATGTATTTTTTAATTTTATATCTTATCTTTTCAGATTACATTATTTATTCACTTTTAATTTAAATAGTGGTAATAATATTTTAATTATTAGAGGCTATTATTTTCACTTAGATTGGGTAATTTCCCATAATTATACACTTAATAAAATTTTAGTCTTTAAAAAATAAAAATTTGTGATTCTAAAAGTTTTTTATGATTTAGAAAAATTTAATAAATTACTATTTTAAATAACACCAATTTTGTAAAGTTTTACACTATTCATATTATTTAATTTAAATAAAATCCAATCAGAGGGATGACTTGGAAAAATTCATTTAATAGTCTTATAACATATCATATTCACCTAGAAGATCCCTCGATGATATAAATTATATCAAATAATATTTTTTCATATATATATTACATCATTTATTTAATTCCTTCATTAATAAAGAAATCAGTACATCATCCTTGTGTCATAATTAAATTTAATTATTTAACTAATTAAAATTATAAACAAAATACCATGATATAGGATATATTTTTAGAGATATCCATAATATTAATCCCTAATAATAATATTTTATTAAGAGGACATGCATTTGTAACATATTTTCTGTTACTTTAAATTAAAATATATAAGTATCATAATCACACATAAGTGGCTTCTAATGGAAAAGGCTTTATTCAAAGGGTTGTATTGGTCAAAAAAATATCTCACAATAGTGTTATGATGCATTTTAGTTTTCTTTTATATTACTATAATATTATTTTTACTCTTATTTACCATTATTTACGATTTCACTATGGTTAATAAAAATAATTATTAATTTTACTATTCATAATGTTAAAAAATAAAAGAGATCTATTAACATAATTTGGACCTTATAGTTCCAAATATGAAATATATTTTTTCAAATTCAAAACATAGAATTTTTATTAATTAAATTAAAATTAATTCTCATTGTCAAAATGAGGTAACATGTTTTTTAATAGAAAAAACCATCAAAAGATTAAAATTTGTTTATATAAAATATAAATCTGAAATTACCGCCAATGAAAAAAATTGAATTAAATGATAAAAAATTAATTTAATTTCAAATAAAAACCAATTAACAAAACAATATAACTATATAGAAATTTTATGAAATGGATGTATTGAATTAAAATGCAATATTTTTTATAGTTCCGTAAAATATGGATTTAATCAAAAAAATCCAAAAATTAAACCAAAGTACAATTTTAATTACTGAATAAAAATTATAATTTAATTTTGTAAATTATAAAATATAAAAGTGTCAAAAAAATATTTAAAATGGGTTAGTTGTCAATAGGCTGTAAAACTGCATTTTTTGGAAGAATGCTTTCTTTATTCGAAAAATTGAATTTGTTCGTATATCATTTCTAAAAAACATAAAAGTTTAATTTTAAATTTAAAATTGAATATTTTTATTATATATTTCATTAATTATATCCCTAAATATTTATTTTATAATTTTATAAACTCAATTATTTGTATTTAAAATGTTTTCCAGAAAATAATTTATTTAAAAACGCGTTTTATTTTCATTTATAAAAAAATCACAAAAGAATTAATTATCTACATGAGTAAAAAATATTTTTATAAATAAATTAATATTGACCATTCCATCCATTCAAATGGATAAGTTATAAAGGTAAAATTTAATTAATTGTTTTTAGTCATTCGTTTAATCTTGAATTAGTGTATCATGTTTGTTATTGAACATAGTGTTTTTTCTTAAAACTCACAATGGTATATATAAAACAAATTATTTTGATAGTTTCTTTATTTATCACTAGTGTGGTAAAAATAAACACCTGGAACCCCAATTTAAATGGGATCTAGTGGAATGCGGAGGCTGTAATATGATGGGTAATATCTATCACTTCTTTAGGAATCTTCCACTAGTGCCTAGTGAGAGTGGTTCTACACCTACCCACATTTCTAAGTGGGGGTAGAATTATCTCACTAGTTAGGAATCTGAAACACCAATGACCACTCAGGATAAGGGGTTGGTCATTGTAGAGGTAGTTAGACTGAATACTTAGAGCACTTATAAAGTGGCCATAATTAAGGAAATCGGGTTGTGAATCAGGACTGCCGTACATGAATGTTACATGTAGTGCAGCCTATACCGAGGGGGAAGAGCACTATACAATATAATGTTAGAGTTACTATTCTTATATAATCTTCTGGAGTCTTATTTATTTAGATAATTCTTTCCACACTCATTTATCTTAGAGAATATTATGTAGATTCTAAACCGTGAGATAGAACACATCAGTAGTGTGATGACAATGAATACCATGTTAGGTATCTAATCAGATATTATTCAACTATATAAGTATTGTCCCATTTATATATCTAGATATCTATTATTATGTAATATTTTCACCCTCAACATTATATGTTTTGATATAATCATTAGGATGGACTAGTGGGTTCATGATAGAGCACATATAATTTTCTATTAAATGAGGTTGAAGTCTACATCACGATAAGGAAGTAAAAATATCTATATAGGAAATAGAATGTCCATAAATATTGATTTGGACCTGACCATCCTTGGATGGGTAGAGTGACTATCCTAATTTTTAGTCTTTTCTTGGATGATCAAGGGTTAAACCCCACTATTATCCCTTCCACAATTGATCATTTTTGGGACATCTTCACTCGTGGAATTTCTAGGTACCTCCAGTGAGAGTGATATAATTCACCATTGGGATAGTGAAAGAAGTGGTATCATGATCAATTATACTTTATAATATGACACCTATGTTTCTTCCAAGCTCAAAAATGATTGAATGATCTAGAGGATAAAGGTTTTATATCTCCCAACACTTCACATTGGGTACCACATTATTATTTTTTCTTTGAAGGAAGACGGTAACCTTACGAATTTCATGAATTATCCACACATTAACAAGACTATGGTTAGGAAAGGTTATTCACTTCTTATAATAGATGTCATACAAGATCATCTATGATGAATAAATGTGTTTTCAATGTTTTATTTGAGGCTCAATTGTCATCTGCTGCATGTCAGGTAATCAAATATATCGCATACTATAGTCTATAGTAGGTATGGTCCATAGTAGTATCTCTAAATATAGTCCAATATCACGAAAGAACATACTATTTTAATGTAACATATTAATCAGGTTTTCCATGCACATTGGGATTCATTCATGGTAGTATTTATGGATGAATGAATTTTATAGTTTCATTCTCGAAATAACCATTCGAATAATATTGTGTTCATACTAAATAAAACGAGAGAGCACAAACTTTTCACAATTATCAGAAATTTAATCTTTTGAATTGATGAATTAAAACTTCTAGGTTATATCATCTCAATGTCATTTGTATATGTAGAAGAAGAGAAATTAAGAGAATTATTTTCATGGGTGTAGCCCAATAATCTTTCTAACATAGGATGTTATTTATGGTTAGCGTGGTATTATTGAAGCTACATCGAGGATTTATAATTCCAAGAAATTCATCATATGTGATTGACTAGAAGGTGTGAAAATTATATATCCAAAATCATATGAAGAATAATTTATTTAATTTAATGAAATGCTGATTTTAGTGTCAAATATTTTTTCTTCTATAAGAAGGAAGGATCAATAATATATACACAGATTAATATGGCATTTTTTAGGGAGAAGTTATAGTTCCTGAAAAGTTATTAGTAGTATATAGGTATCATTAGTTAAGGCCTCAAGAGTAGAATTACTTGATGCATGACCTCAAGATACTAGTAGTAGTTCCCAATCTATGTTGGTGGATGAATTATTTACTTAGGGACACGTTTTTGGTATTTATAGGTCACAAAATTCTCATGTACATCATTATAAAGAATAATATAAATCTTAGCCAGTGAATATTGTTTGTATTCCATCAATTGTATAAATTTAAGATTTACTATATTCATAATAAAGTCAATGTTTTAGTTAATGATCTGAGCTTGAAGACTCAGACATAGGAGGTTCTATATGTTATTGGTTAATTGAATCTCAAGACCTTGTTTTTAGAGATGCACATTGATGTTCAAGAGGGTAATGGTATACTATTAACACACCCTTAGTAGGAACCTCTACCCTTCTGGTATAGGTTAGAATGAGGAAACATTCAGATCATGAGGGCCTTGTCAAGTTGGAATGTATTTGAAATGAATATTCATATTCTGTTTGGAACATGCATGCACGTGATACATTATGCTTTTATAGATGTGTTTGGGTCCTAGAGGACATTATAGAGGAGCTGATCAATGATCTTTATACCTCATTTTTGGAAGTACATCACAATATCAGCAAGATACATCAAGACATACATCACCAGTATTGGGGGACTTCCAATTAAAATGTGAAGGGGATTTTCTTCTAGAACATGGAGTTAAAAAACCATATACTAGAACCCATACATTGTTATATGAGAACTAAACCCAATTTAGGACATTGTAGTCGGTATTTGGGGATGTCTATTCCATTATAATGGAGATTAATGATATTTTCCTACCACATAGAGATATAATATTGAGTATAAAGAGACGGTTAACGACTTTTATCTGAAGGGTACAAACCTATCCTACTATATATCAATAAATATTTCAACTACTAAATAATCTTATCAGTATAAAGTTTAGAAATATAGAATAATACCACCATGAAAGCCAAAACATATATGTCAAGATGGTGGTTGCGACCATGCATAGTAGTTAGAGAGCTCTAAGCTACCAGTGATACCTCTTTTTTTCCACATATGGAAGCACATGATATTTATTATATGGTAAAATATTTCTAGTTTCAAGAGATATTTTAATCTATGATGCAGTCTAAGAAAGGTGTTAATCGACCATCCCCAACTACAGTAGAGTTGACTTGAGTGTTTCGGCAGCATCCTCCTCCCACATTTTCAAGGGATGGGAGAACATAAATAGTAAAGTCGTGGATATAGGTCATGAATAATAATATATAGTATATGGATAATGCTCTTGTGAGATGGGTCAAAATCACTACTTATAAACGATGCAGTTTTACGATGTGATGGTGGGATGTCATTACCTAGGAAGTTAAGCATTGAGATGTTATCTGGGTGTAATTATACATGATATTTTATGCCTACATCATTCCAAATACATTAATTTATGACCATGTAGATAATTAAAGAACATGTAGAATGTATACATGTTTTTCATGTATTTTTATACTTGATTTACTGAATTGCAATGTTTCTCATTGGTCTTGTCTAGTGATTATTTTTGTACTTCCATGATATTTGAGGATGGGATTGTATATTCCATCTGATTGTAGGTTAATATCTTTATGCTGATGAATATTTAATAGATAGTCATATACACCACCATGACTAAGAGAAACAAGAGGTATGTAGATTGTGCAAACTAGGGGGTTCCACACCAACATCAATCTGCATTTCTTCAATTAGATAGAATCAATGATTCACATTCTCTCATGGTAGTAGTAGCTGACATATAAGACCCAATCTTTAAGCATTACATAATTTTGAGCTATATAAATAATTTTCCATTATTTCACATTTGAGATATTTTTTGGTTTATTGATATTGAGAATTGTTCCATAAATCACACTTAACAACTAAAATATTACAAATTGGACACTTATAATCATTATAATTTTTTTAATGAATAAGAACTTATAAAAAGAAACATGGTTTTGTTTCATATTTATGTATAATATATTTTCAGGGATCCCTTCCTTGACTCAATTGTTCTTTAAAACATGTGAAAAACTTTTCAAAAACATTGGATTTGTATAAAAATCATAGTAATGGATACACAAAGGTTAAATACTATTATTCTTTCAAAATAATAAAACTATGAATACTATATCATAAAGTAATACTTTTCACCATTCAGAAGTAGAAATTACAATTTACTGAATATAATCTCATTTCTTACCCTTCTGGTAATCAAAAGACTACCTACAACCCCTAGAATGTAACACATAACATTAAAAGGTTACATGGGACATAATCATAATTAAATATAATAACCATACGATCAACATCCACATATATCACTAAATGGAATAGCCATACACCTTACTTCCATACACAATACATTAAAGGTTATTACATAACCACCAATCCTTGGTTTATCCTGGAACTACCCATCTTCAATTTACCATGAAACCACTCATCTTTGGTTTATCACGTTACCACCCATCCAGGGTTTATCACATAACCACCCATTTGGTTTATCACATGACCACACAACATGGGTTTATCACAAAACTGCAAACCAAATGTCCATTTAGCATTATATAATCATAACCCATTAAAATTTTAAATTATCAACATTTCAATCATAAAATATCATATTCAATAACAATAAATCTTTTTTACATATTGGAATATTCAATCAATTTCAAAAACCATTTATCAAATTTAATACAATGTCTTTTGAATCAATGAGAAGCATACCACTTTGTAAATTTTCATTTTAAAACGTTTATGAATATATAAATAAATTCAAAAAATTTATTTTTAATAAAAAAAATTGTCATGAAATAGAATATTTTTGAAAAATAAATCATTACATCATTTTAAAATATTTTTTAGTTAATGATTCCCTTGACACATGAGAAGCATTAGAATAAAAACATTAAACAATAACATTAAAAAAAACATTAAATATCTTGAGAATATACTAATATAAGATATAACATTTTAAAGGGGATTTAAATACACCGTATATGATAATAAAAATGAATAAACTCAAGATATTCTTCAATGAAAGGATATTGAGACCAAATCTCTTACAAATATCATATAATTAGATTAAGGATTATTCAATGACATAATTATCTGTGAAAAATTTAAATACACCTAATATATGTGGAAATTTTTAGTAAAACAACCTGAGGTCATTCAAATGTATTCATGGAAAAAGAAAATGACATGGATATTTAATTTAATGAATTGATATTGGGTTATGTCTTCCCCTACCTTGATTCTGACATCTCTCATATGTTATTTATTTAATCCTTAATAAGGTTACATCCTTTGGTCTATAAAAAAAATTTTCCTTAAGAGGCTTTCTTCCCTAAAGGAGGATCTAGGATTAAGGGAGGTATTATAGGAAAGGGTTTGTGAGGGATTGGCCAAACAAAGGGTTCTAGAAGGGTGAGTATTAGAGAAGAGAGGGTACCTTTTATAGGATAGGGAAGGGGAACCCTTGGAAACACATAAATTATTAAATTAAAAAATATCAATTATTTAATTAAAAAATATCAAACATGATATATGTTTGAGATAATATGGGTATTGGACTAAATCCTCTTATCTAATAATATTTCGACCAGTATTGATTTTATTTTAAACCTTATATTTTTGGTTTAACCTTAAATATTCTTCCTAAAATTTAAATTGTGGTAATAACATTTTAATTTTTAAAAGGATATTAATTTCACTTATATAGGGTAAATTTAAAATAAATTCAAATATAATTATCTTCTAGACCTTATCATAGTAACTTTTTGATTTTAAAATATTTTTATGGTTTTAAATAATTTAACAAATTAAAATTTTAATTAAACATTATTTATTTCAATTTTTAATATTTTCATTTTAATAAATTTAAATAAAATTCAAATAGAGGTATAAAATTGATCCAAAGCAGTGAAGAGTAAAAAAATGTCAATTTAACCTATAAAAATAATTTATGACCTAAATTATGTCATATAAAATTTATTACAATATTTATAATATAATTTATTTGATTCCTTCATTAATAATTTAATAACTGCATCCTAATTGTGTCATAATTAAATTTAATTATTTATGTCTAAAGAATATAAATAAAACAACATGATGTAGTAAATTTTTTTATAGTTCTAATGAATATTTAAAGGTATAATGATCACTTATATTAGCCCGTATTAAATTTTTTAGTAAGAATATATACATGTATAACATATTTTACATTACATTAAATTAAAAGATATAAGTCTCACAATCGCACCCAACTGGCTTATAAAGGTTAAATTATCATACCCAGGGATTTCATGGTTAGTGATTTCTAATATAATAGTATTAGGTCATTTTTAAGGGTAGTTATATATTATTATAATATTATTCTTACCCTTATTTACATGGTTTACCCTTTAAACGTGGTAAATAAAAATAATTATTAACGTTACTAATCATAATGTCCAAAATAAAAGGGGTCTATTTACCAAATTTAGAAACTTCGGTTCCAAATATTGAAACCCATTTTTAGAAATTAAAAAATTTGAAATTTAAAAATTAAGTTAAAATTAATTCTCGTTTTCAAAATGAGAGAACAATTTTTTTAAAATAAAACCCACCAAAACATTGATGTGTGTTTATATAAAATTGAAATGTGAAATTACCTCCAATGAATAAAATTGGATTAAATTAAAATATATTAATTAAATTAAACATTAAAAAATTTTAAATGAAGATATTACTATATAAAATTTTAGATGAAAAGGCAGTTTGTTTTATTGAAATGCATTATTTTTTACAATTCATTAAAATATGGATTTAATCAGAAAAATAAAATAAAAATCAACCAATGAAAAATATTATAGCCCAATTCTAATGAATAAGTATATATTCTAATATATAACATATAAATGTGTCAAAACTCAATTTAAATTGGGTTTTCAACTAATATGCAGATAAACAACATTTTAAAGAAAAATACTTCTATTATTCAAAAAGTAGAATTTATTCTTATATCATTTTGTGAAATCATATAATTTTTTTATAAGTATTAAATTGAATATAATAAAAATATATTTCGTGAGTTAAATACTTATCTAGTGGTTTTCTTATTTTATAAATTCTTTTAATTTCACATAAATAGTTTTTCAGGAAAAATAATTTCTTTAAAAAAAGAGTTCATTCTCATTTATAAATAATTGTTATCAAAATAATTAATTATATAAAATGGTAGAAATATTTTCGTATGTCAAGTATTACTATTGATTCCCCGAAATCTGATAGTATGGTTATCATGATAAATTTTAAATAATAATATTTAGTCATTCATTTAACCTCGATGTTGTGTATCATGTACTATATTAAACATATTGTTATTTTAAATATCATGAAATTAAATCCACCCCCTTTAAAAAATTATGTTCTCTAAATTTGAATTTGTGGTTGGAAACTAGGGTGAAAAGTTTCAAAATACCTCTATTACAAACCCACAACATAAAAAGGGTTAATAAAACTACAACTTTAAATGAAAGAAAGATGAGTACAAAGGTCACCTGAGGAAAGACATACTGGGATTCGATGTAAGAAAACATGGATATGGAAGAAAAAATATATGTCAAGTGAAAATGAAGAGGGATATAAAACATGATTAGGATAATGTTAACAATCATAAAACGACATACTTGTGATGGGCTAAATGGTCTTTGATTTCACAGTAGGAAAATTAAATGGAAAAAATTAGACATTTTTCATTATGTTGTGGATTTATTTATGAGGTTGACTAAGAATATAAGAAAGTATACATACAAGTCACCAAGTGTTTCATCATTTAATAAATTACCACAAAAATCTTATATTTTATTTAAATGACGAGTATTCATGATAACATTTCCACACATGAAGATCTACTGAATCAATATCATGAAAATAAAAAAATCCACAAAACATGAACTATATATTTATAGTTTTTTGAAATATTAACCAAAACCAAAAAATTTGTATAATATAAGATAATTCCCCCCAAATGAATCAACCATTTTATGATGAAAAGATACTTTTAATCTCCAAAATTCAATAGTAATATTCAAAGGTCAACAATGACCATTTGAAAAACAATTAACCTTACAATTCATCAAAATAATCCGAATTATGATTGAAACCCAAAAATTTGAAGGATTGATAACATAATCTACCATGATAAATCTTAAAAACTATCACCAAATAAAATCAAATAATCTTAATGTCTCAAACCAAACACTAATTAACATAATAAAAATTTCTCCAAGATAGGCTCATTACTTCCATAAACTACCTAAATCCCCATAATTACTCGATAAAAACATATATTATTCACAAGTAAAATTCCACAATTCCACGTCAAATTAATCCCCATTATCTTATACTTTACTTACGCATATAGGGTTACCAAAATAATGAATTTATTCCAAAAATAAAATGTAAAACCCAATCCCCATACCATTTTCCAATTCCAAGGATATCCATTTAATAAAAAATATGTTCCCAAAATCAACTTCATCTTATTTCAAAATGTAGTGTTTCTAAAAAGATATATTCATACTAACAAGGGACATCACATAGTCCAATCGTAGCTGATAAAGACCAGTAACACTTCAGTTGTGGGTTTTATTCCCATATCCTTGTTCAATGAGAAAGGTATTCACTTGATCTAAGTGTTTTTCTTTTTCAGAAACAATTTAATTTTATAAAATTCCAAAAAATGAGTTAAATTACTAAAAAACAAGAATAACCTGTTTAAGCGAAATATTTATCTTATGCCATTAAATTTTCGCACCTATAATTATTAGGCTGATCATGATTAAATTATCTTATAAATCCCTATCTCTTAAGAGGACTCCTAAACCCTAAAGTTATCAAACCTGACATTTTATACGAACTATAAGTCCAAAGCATTATGAATTACATAATTTTAAGTTATGTTAAAAATATGAAATTATTTCACATTGAGGATATTTTCAGGTTTAGAGCATTAAGTAATTATTCCATAACTTATACCAAATAACTAAAATATGAAAAAGTGTAAAATTATACTCATTATCAATTGTTTTATAAAAAAAGAACAATTAGAAAAAAACATGGCTTCTTTTAATTCCTTAACATCATAGCTATTCCTTGATCCCATATTTAACTCCATTAATGATTAAAACCTATAATTTTATTTTCAAAAACATGGGATGAGACTAGAAACATCAGTAAGGGATATGCAAAGAACGAAAATTATTAGTCTTCCAGAAACAAGAAATTAATGAATACTTTATCATAATGAAATACTTTTAACCTTTAAGAAGTAGTAATTACACTTTGCTAAGTATTGGATCATTTCTTACCATTTTTAAGAAAAATATTAGATAAAAACCCAAAGAAAGTAACATATAAAATATAAAGTTAACTTGGGATGTAATAGTATTTAAATAGAATATCCATATGGTGACATCCACACATATCACTAATTGGAATATCCATACAACCGACTTCCATACCCAATGAATTGGAGGTTATAAAATTACCTCCCATCCTTAGTTTATCACGAAACCACCCAACATTGGTTTATCACATAACCACCCATCATTGGTTTATCATGTAACTACCCATATTTTTTTATTATTTAACCTACAATCATGGGTTTTTCTTGTAACCAGACACCATTGGCTTATCCCGTAACCATATGTCAAATGTATAATAACCATTATATAATAATTATATATAAAATATTAAAATTATCAACATCTCAATTTTAACATTTAATTTTCGACCATAATAAATAATTTCAACTTATTAGATTTTTAAATCCATTTTAAAAACTATTTAAAACATTTAGCAACAATAATTTTGAATCAATGTATATTATACCACATTGAATATTTTAAAAATTTAAACATTCTTACCCAAATAAATACATTCATGAAAACAATTTTCTTAAACATGGACATGAAATAGATTTATTTTATGAGAACAAATCAGTAAAACATTTAAAACTTTGCTTTAGTTATAGATTTTATTTCTACTTGAGACACTCATGAATTAAAATCATTAAGTAATAACACTAAACAAATAATTAAATATCTTCAAAACATAATATTTCCTGATAAAACATTTCAAAATGGTTTTATATACACCTTATATTATTATAATGGTGAATAACATCACTATATTTCTAAATAAAATGAGATTGAATTAAAATACCATAAAAATATCATATCATTAGATTATAAGATACTCAATGACATTATTATGTGTGGTAAATATAATGACACAATATATAAGTTGATATTTAGTAAAAAACCATTGGACATTCACACATATTTTTGGAAAAAACCAATGACATGGATATATAACTCAATGAATGGAGATTGAGTTAATATTTCCCTTAACTTTAGTCCTACTGGTCTTATAAATTCTAAAGATTCTGCTTGATCGGGTAATATCTTTTGGTTTATATCAAATGGTTCCCTTGGGAGACTTTATGACCTAAGGGATGATTCAGGGATGATAGGAGGGATTCCATGAAAATTTTTGTGTGGGGATTTTCAAAACAATGGATTCTTGAAGGGTGAATATTAGAGAAGAGTGAGTAATTATTTTTATGAGAGGAAAGGGGAACCTTCGGAAACTATTAATTCATTAAATTAATATAAATTAATATTTTAACTAATAAGCATACATCATAAGATCGGTGTAATATATGATAATGATAAGTCTAAATTCTCTCATCCAATATTTTTTATTCATGTATTTATTCTCTTTTAAATCATATCTTTTTGGATTACCATTATTTATTCTCTATTAATGAAATCTTGGTAATAATAGTTTAATTATTAAGAGGCTATTAATATCAGTTATATGGGGTAAATTTCCCATAATTCGACACTTAAAGATATTTTAGACATTATCCTAGACAATTTATTGATTTTAAAAGTTATATATGATTTCAAATAATTTAATAAATTACTATTTTTATATAACATCAATTATGTAATGTTTTAGACTATTCATATTATTTAATTTAAATAAAATCCAAAAAGAGGGATAACATTGAAAAAATGTATTGAATAGTCTTATAACATGTCATATTCACTTATAAGTTCCATGGATGACATAAATTATGTCAAATAATTTTTATTTTAATATTTATAACATCATTTATTTTATTCCATTATTAATAAAGCATTCAATATATCATCATGGTGTCATGATTAAATTTTATTCATAAATGAAAAAAAATTACAAATAAAATACAATGATGTAGGAAATATTTTTGGTGAAATCACTAATATTAAACCATATTAAAAATGTTTTATTAAGAGGATTTATGTTTATAACATATTTTTATTTACATTAAATTTAATGATATAAGTGTCATAATCACACCGATGTGACTTCTAATGGAAAAGGTTTCATCCCAAGGGTTTTATTAGTCAGAATAATCTATTAAAATATTATTATGAGACATTTTAGGGTTTTCTATATTACTATAATAATACTTTTACCCATATTTACATCATTTATCATTAATAATTGTAAGTAAAAATAGTTATTAATTTTTCTATTCATAATGGTCAAAAAAATATAAGAGATCTATTAACATAATTTAGACCTTCTAATTAAATATATTGAATCTATTTTTTCAAATTAAAAACATATAATTTTTATTAATTAATTTAAAATTATTTCTCATTGTCAAAATGAGAAAACATGTTTTTTAAAAGTAAAACCCATCAAGAGATTGTCATTTTTTATATCAAATAACAATGTGAAATTTCTTCCAATGATCAAAATTTGATTAAGTGATTAAAAATTATATAAATTACAATTTTTTATCCATTAAAATAACAATATAGTTATATAAAATATTAAATTAAAAGGATATTTTGAATTAAAATGCCTAAATTTTCACTATTCATTAAAATATGGATTTAATCATAAAAATACCAAAAATTCATCCCATGTAATATTTTATGTAATGAATCAAAATTATAAGTTTATTTTGTCAAATATAAAATATAGAAGTGTAAAAAACTAGATCTAAAATGGGTTTGTTTTCAATATGTGGTAAAACTGCATTTTTTATGAAAAATACATATTTTATTCAAAAAATTGAATTTGTTCTTATATCATTAATTGAAAACAAATAAGATGAATTTTGAATATTAAAATCGATATATTTAATATATATTTAATTAATGAAAACTACCAAGACTGGTTTTATTATTTTATAAAATTTCATATTTTCATTTAAATAGTTATTTATAAAAACATTTCCTTTAAAGAAGGGTTTTATTTTCATTTATATATAATTTTTCACAGGAGAATTAATTATCTACTTGTATAAAAAATATATTCATAAATCAATTAGTATTGATCATTCCTACCATCCAATGGCTAGGTTATAACCATAACATTTAAAAATATTTTTTAGTCATTCTTTTAAGCTTGAATTAGTGTAGCATGTTTGCTATTGATCATAGTGTTTGTTTCTTAAAACTAATGATGGTACATGTAAAACAACTTAATTTTATAGTTTTATCATTTATAACTAGTTCGAGAAACCTAGAAACATGAAACCACAATGTATATGTGATCTAGTGGAATGTAGAGGTTGTAATAGGATAGGTCATATCCAGAACTTATTTTTGAGTCTTCCACTAGTTCCTTATGAGAGTGGTTCTACACCAACCCACATATCTGAGAGGGGGTAGTATTATCATACAAGGTAGGAATCTAAAACACCAATGTCCACTCAGGCTGATATGGTGTCCATTGTATTCATAGTTAGACTGAAGACATGGAGCACATGTAGAGTGGCCCTACACAGGGAAATCGTGTTGTGAATCAAGACTGCAGTACTGGAAGGATACATATAGTGTAGCTTACACCAATGGGGAATAGTGTTGTGAATTCAAATTCTAGAGTTACCATTATTGTATCATCTTCTTTACTGTCTTCTTTATTTTGAAAATACATTCCACACTAATTTATCTCAAAGAACACAATGTTGAGTCTAAAAAATGAGATAGAACACATTTGCGGCGTGATGACACTCATTACCATGTTAGGTGTCCAATAATATAGAATTCACCTATATACGGATTGTCTCCTTGATATATCTAGATATCTCTTATTGTGTAATCTATTCATCCTCAACATTATATGTTTTTATATAATCATCAGGATGGACTAGTTGGTTCATAGTTGAGCACATAATAGTTTATATTAAAGGAGGGTGAAGTTTACATCACAAAAGGGAAGTAGACATATCCATATGGGAGAATGGAATGCCCATACATATTGATCTGGACCAGACCATCATGGGATGGGTAGAGTGACTGTCCAAATTTTTAGTCTTTTCTTGAATGAGCAGGGGTTAAAACCCACTGTTATCCCTACTTCAATTAATCATTTCAGGGATATCTTCACAGGTGGAATTTTGGGGTACCTCTAGTGAGAGAGGTACAATTCACCATTGGGATTGCGAAAAAAGTGGTAGCATGATAAATTACACTTTATAATATGACACCTATGCTGCTTCCAAGATTAATAATGATGAATGATCATGAGGATAAAGATTTTATATGTTCTAACACTTGATATTGGGTTCCCCATTACTTTTTTTCTTAGAAGGAGGATGGAAACCATAGGAATTTCATATATTATCCACACTTTAACCACCTTATAGTTAAGAATGGGTATTCAATTCTGAGTATACATGACCTCTTGGACCATCTATGAGGAAAAGGGTGTTTTCAATGTTTTAATTGAGGCTTGGTAGTCATCAGGTGCTTATCAGGTCATCAGATATATCGCGAACAATAGTCTAGAGTAAGTTTAGTCTATAAGAGTACCTCTAAATATAGTCCAATATCACTAATGAACAAACTATTTTAATGTAACTTATTAATCAGGTTTTCCACACATATTGAGATTCATTCATGGTAGTATTTCTGGATGAAATAATTTTCTAGTATCATTCTCGAAATAACCATGAAAATAATTTTCTGTTCATACTAAATACAATGAGAGAGTACAAACATTACACAAAGCTCAGAAATTTAATCTTTTTAATCGATGAAGTCAAATTCTTAGGACATATCATCTTAATGTCAAGGGTATTAGTAGAAAAAGTGAAATTTAGGGAATTTATTTTGGTAGTAGCCCAATATTCTTTCTAAAATATGATTTTTCTTGGGGTTAGCTGTGTAAAGACCCATAAAATTCAAGGGAAATTTTTTTCCTTTATTTTCTTTGCAATTTTACTAGAATACAGTTTCTGACGGCACCTGATTCCAAGGCCTGGTATGCCCGGAATTAATTTCCGAAGTTAGGCTCAGGTACGTTCAGTGAACGAACGAGCAGGTTTCTCTAACTTTTAAACCGGTTCTCGAAATTGAAATCAGAGGGAACCGATGAACTCACAGAGCTGGTAATTGCTTAAGAATACCTTTTTTCGAAGGTGCGTTTTCTTGGGAGGATTTGTTTAAATTTTGAGGTGTAAGTGAAGAATAAATAAAATTTGTAATCCAATTTTATTATTCTTCTAAGTAGTTTAATCCTTTTTGTGGAAGTTGGGTTGGTAACTACCCATGGGAGAATAAATGAGAGGTGGGGCCCCCACGATCCCCCACCTTTTCACATTCCCCATAACCCCTTGAAACTCCCCTTTAAACTTGTTAACTCCCTTAAATTAAGTAACTCTCCCACTCCCTTTTGTATTTTCCAACCTACCTCTTAATTAATTAAAAAACTCATGGTTTAATTAATTAAGTGAAATGGATTTCAATTTTGTAAATTTGAATGCATGGAAATGGTAAATAAAATAAGGTGGAGCCTTATTTTATTTTGGTTGGAATTTTTGTGTTAAGATAAAGGGAAGAGAACTCTTGAGTTTTGAAGTACTTCATCCTCTGAAGAAGAACACTTCATCTCCTTTGTTGAAGAACGTGATGAATGCTGAATCTTCGACGAAGAATGCCATCTCATCTTGCTTATTCTCTCCACGTCTATGGAAGTGAGATGCTGCATACTTCATCAGGCGAACACTGACGACGTGCCTTCTCTTCTTCTTCCTCCGCATCAAGGGAGGAGACACCACCACGGAGAACGTCACCATCGACGATGACTCTTCATCCGACGTCAACGGAATCAGCACCGATCTTCCGCGATGTCTTTTTCCGTGACAAACCTTGATCGAGGACTCCATCAAGGTAGGGGATTTATTGTTTTTATTTGTGAATTCTTCCGTCGTCGTTCCTCGTTTCAATTGGACCACTTTCTATCAATTAACGGGAGGGGGTCGGACCTCACAAACACGGCTGACCCTCCTCTCTTAATTTTGTTGTTGACCTTGTTGCGGTTTGGAATGGGGATGGTGCAGTGCCGTCGCACCGCACAAGATCATGCGGCAAGGAAGCGCGGGGTCGTTGTGCCACGTCGTTGAAGCCGAACAAGCCTCGGCACCGTCGCGTCGCGCCGGAAAACCACGAAGAGGCCATGATTTGTTAATTGATGTACGGACCGTCGGGCGATGACGAATCTAGCCGCATAGGAGATTTAAAGACATCACAGTAATGGTCGGGTCACGGAAGGACCATTGGAGAAGACAGGAGGCGAAACTGACCACCGAAGCGCGTCCAGTGGTCTGCGGAAGGCAGCGGCGGCGACCGACGGCTGCGGCGTGCCGCCGGAAAAGGACCGCCGTGGCTGAGCCGCGACAGCGGTCAAAATGAAATGTCATAGCCATTCCGGAGGTGGAGCAGCGTGGTATTAAGCCGCTCCAGTTTTCATCGACCACAGGGGTTTGTAACCCCCGCACCCGCTGGCCGCGCCGGCTCCGCACCAACGCTAGCGCCAGGCCGAGCTGCCAAGGCCGGGCCAGGCCACGCCCAGGCCGGGCCGGGCCGCACAGGCCGGGTAGGGCCTCACTATCTAGACCGGTCCACGTCCAAATGGGCCAGACCCGGACCCGTTTCGGGTCGACCTGGTTCAGGCCGACCAGGGGGCCTCGGGCTGGGTCGGTCTGGGCCCGAACCCCCTATTTTCGGGCTGTTTTAGTTCAAAAGCTCATTTCATAGGCCACGGACCTCTGATCGACGAACCGTCAGTTGCGATGAAATCCTTGTATCGCGACGGTCGTTTCGGTATATTACACATAGGGTTTCATTGAACTTTGGGTATGGCCGGGTTGCTTCGAACACGAAACCAACCGGGCCCTCGGAGCGGAAACACTTATATCTTGAAATCCGGACGTCCGATTGACATGTCGTCAACTTTGTTGGATTCCTCTTTATAAGACAGATATTTTGGAATAATTCTACCAGGTTTTGGTTGCAGTTGGATAGTGATCGGTTTGGATTGTACCCGAAATACAACCGGGCCCCTGGAACGGAAAAGCTGAAAACATTTGGACTGGATGTCCGTTTGACGAACCGTCAGTGGCGTTGGTTATCACGTTGAGAAACTGTACCTGTCAGTATACCCTATGATAGTTCGGTGTACAGTTGAGATACAGCCGGGTTGGTTCACACACTAAACCAACCGGGCCCCTGGGACGAAAGTGCCAGTAACTAATAGACCGGGTGTCCGACTGATGCGCCGTCTGTTGCGTTGACACCCCAATGACGAGGATGATCTTTGAGATACTTCTTCCTGGGACATTTTGATACTTGAGTATCAACCAGTAGCTCCTGTAGCGGACCCTCCCAGTAACAAGCTAGCACAGTGCCGAGACCTAGTAGCTGGCTGAGACTTGACGACTGCTGATCTATCATCTCGGTGTGTTTCAGATAGCCTAGTAGGGAGCGCTTGGTTGTACTGGCAGACCCACGATATAGGAGAACTTTTTTGTAGTGGAAAACCCACGATACTCAACAGAAGGAGTACCTATGGAGGTTGGGAGGGGGAGCACTTGGTTGTAGCGGCAGACCCACAGCAGAGGAGCGTTTGGTTGTAGTGGCAGACTCGCAGTACTCAACAGGAGTAACTCTGGATCCTATGAGGGGGAGTTCTTGGTTGTAGAGCCAGACCCATGGTGGGAAGCGCTTGGTTGTAGAAGCAGTCCCACAGTACTCGACTGGTGGAGTACTAAAATAGTCCATGGTTAGTGGGGTGCACTTGGTTGTAGCGGCATTCCCACTATACTCGACAGAGGAGGAGTTCTCCAACAGCCGTGGTTTCAACTTCATGATTAATTCCTGGTTTGAGCTGAGTCTATGATCTTGTTTTTACCTCATGATTGAGATGGGTCAATTGATAACTTAGTTATATGTATGGTTATATACCTGGATAGTGGATATCTATTGATTTCATAATCTTTGTGTTTCCTCATGATTGAGATTGGTTACATGATAACTTGGGTATATGTATGGGAATATACCTAAGTAGAGGTTATCTGTTGAGATCTTCCTTGTGGTTAACCTTGTTGGATTTAGTGAGACCATGAAGGTCTCAGGGTCCTTACTGAGTATCGTTATACTCACCCCTGCACGGGATATGCTCACACCTCGTTGTATTGTTTGCATACCATGGGCAGCACAGACAGATGTCGAGTGTTCGAGGACTGGACGGTAACCAGAGGTGGACCTCACGACGAGACAGTATCAGGTGGGGGGCTTCACAACAAGACGAAACATGGAGGAGGTTGACGGGCGAGAGCGTTGTGGAGGCTATCTGTACCTACCCTTCAGGTAGGATCTGTGGTGGAAGATCCAAGAGCTGCACTATCTGTAACTACCCTTCAGGTAGGATCCGAGGAGGATGACCCTGGGGATTCTTCCTTTCTTCCAGCTATTTGTATTTTCTGTTGTACTTTTGTTCATTTGTATCTGTACTTTCGTTTGGGTTTGTATTCTGGCACATTTACTTTTCAGCACTTCATTTTTGTACTTAGTGTTTTACTTCTTCTTTTACTTTGTGGTGTTTTGTTTACTTTTATAAAGGCAATGCCTTCCCAGTTATCGGCATTTACGCCTTTGGTGCTAGTCGTGAGCCCCTGACCTATGGAAGGCGAGCATGGGGTAGTCACGGCACGGGCCCTGAGGACGGTTTGTGAAAAATTGGTATCAGAGTAGTCGGTTCTGCCGCAGAACATATAACTCTGATATTCCCTTTCTGTGAAGGAATAGTGTTAAGGGTACTGAGTGTGGTCTTCAGTTCAAGGAGTCCAGTGTTGGTGCGGCAGCTGACGTATCCGTATACCAGGACCCTGACTACTGATTTCAAACTTTGTGCACAAAAAACACTGATTGTGTTTGTGTTTCCAAGAGTTTTAAAGTCAGCTCAAACTAGTTCAGCTCACCAGGTATAAATCATTGACCATGTCGCATCTGTTCAGGATGTCTCCACGCAGACAGTCGTTTGGAGTTTAAAGAGAGTACTCGATGACGGCCCACCGAGCGGCGAGGCTCCAGTGCGGGGGCCATGTTTACTATGTTTTCACCCTCGGGTGTTGTACCAGCAGTACCACCACCTGTTGGGCAGCGGATGCCACCAGCCTTACTAGCGAACTATGCATGCTGGCAGAGCACGTTGCACAAGTTCCAGCAGCCGCGGCCTCCGAGGTTACGAGGCGAGGCATATTCCCAGACAGCAGAGCACTGGCTGGAGGCGATTGCTAGAGTTTTCTGCATAGCTGAGACATCAGTAGAGTGGATGGTGGACTTGGATACTAGTTTATTCCAGTGAGTGACCATGAGGATGGTACACATAGTGATTAGGCTTCAGTATGTGGACCGATGCCTGAGATAGTGCCTTCGGGTAGTGTGCCAGCTATAAATCACTACCTGTTGGTCAACAGTTACAACCTGCAATACCGATAGGTGACACATGTAGGCTTACTGCTTTACACATTTTCCAACATCAGATACCCTCAAGTTCCGAGGCGAGCATGATACATAGGCAGCTGAGAATTGGCTTGAGGAGGTGGATGTGTGTTTTTCTAGAGCTTATACAGCTTCAGAAGGATGATGTTTCAATAGTTGAGTAATTATCGAGGCCTACTGACTGTTCTTGGTACTTGATGACTACGATATGATCGGTGCTTTAGAGCTCGGATCTCAGAGTGAGGTGTGTTTAATGGATATCTGATAAGTATTTTTTTTCTCTATGCATTCCTACTTATGTTAGGGTTCTAGAAAGATTTTTTGTGGTTGAATATTCTTTGGTTGATCAGTTTTATCCTATGAATGTTAACAGTGGGAATATGTGAACTGGCATCAGTCTCAGAGACTTGGACGTGTAAAAGGTTTCAAGAAGTGGAAGTGTAAAGGAAAGATGAATCTGCAGAGCAGCGGACGTGTAAGAAGAGTTAGGAGAGCAGCATGTGGTGGTGTACATTTCAACATGTTACAACCACCTGCCTTTGTTGTCCCCGCCAGGCTTAGGGAGTTGGATGGAAGTGGAAGAGAGTAGGTGCATGCGGTCAAGGAGAGTGACCCAATGGCTCTAAGAATGATTCAAGAGATAGTCCGTGTCCACTACTATCTTCCATAGTAACAAACATTGATACGAATCATTCCTTCCTTCCACGAATCTTGTCCCAGACCTAGAGTTTCCGGTAAGCCGTAGACTTGACCCTCACGTCTTGAGATACCTTGGGAGGTGACTCGAAAATCACACATACACTGACAGTGTGATGTGACCCACGAGGCGAGAGTTTCGGTTGGAATCTCCTGGTGGCAGCGTCGAGGCCTTACGATGTTGGTCTGAGTATGGATTGGATCCACAGTTCATACACGGATTGATTGTATTATGCAAAAAGGTTGTGGTTTATCTACAACGTTGGGATTAGGTTTTCCTTGGTCAGTGAAAAGGAAAACCCAGGCATCACAGGATGGAATCGTGCATAAGAGGGTGCATTCGATCACTCAGGAGATGGCCAAACTTATTTTTGTACCTGAATTCTCCAGAGTTGCGGCACCACTTCCAGCAGATCATTCAGGAGCTTTGTTGACCGGTGCACCCAACTTCTGGGCGTCGGTTACAAAGTTAACTACGACGCATTAAGGACTGGACTTGGGTGTGTTTTGATGTAGGAGTGGGCAGTGATCGCCTATGGATCATGGTAGATGATACTACAAAGAGCTTCAGGAAGCCTCTAGAGTTTAATGAGGATGATGACATCCTTATACGGGTCTCACCTCGATGAGGTTTATGGAGATGTGTCCAAGGCAGCATGTATTCTCTGAGGTTCATCGGACCTTTTTAAGTCCTCAACTGGGTAGGCGAGGTGGTTTACCGCTTGACCCATCCACCTCAGTTGCACCAGGTGCACGGAGACTTCCACGTATCTCAACTTAAGAGATATGTGCTTGACACGATACATGTCATCGACCATGAGGAACTGGACTTTGGCGATGGGGTGACTTTTGTGGGGTTGCAGTAGAGGTTAAGGATCGACAGGAGAGGATCCTATGAGGATGATCAATTCCTTGGGTGCACTTTCACTGGATGTACGGGAACCTCCAGGTGAGCACATGGGAGCGGAAGGCTCAGGTGTATGCTCAATACCGCTTTTTTATCCCTAGTTTGTGTTAAAGATTTACGAGGATGTAAAGCCCTGAGGTTGGAGTAATGTAAAGACTCGTAAAAATCAAGGGAATTTTTTTTTATTTTCTTTTGGATTTTAAAAGAATGCAGTTTCTGACGGCGTCTAATTCTAAGGCCCGGTGTGCCCGGAATTAATTTCCGAAGTTAGGATCGGGTATGTTCAGTGAACGAACGAGCGGGTTTTCCTAACATTTAAACCAGCACTCGGAATTCAAATCCGAGGGCACCGATAAACTCGCAGCGCCGATAATTTCTTAAGAAGACCTTTTCCGAAGGTGCGTTTTCTCGGGAGGAGTTGTTTAAATTTGGAGGTGTAAGTGAATAATAAATAAAATTTGTAATCCAATTTTATTTTTCTACTAAGTAGTTTAATCCTTTGTTTGGAAGTTGGGTTTTTAAGTTCCCATGGGAGAATAAATGAGAGGTGGGGCCCACACAAGCCCCCACCTTTTCACATTCCATATAACCCCTTGAAACTCCCCTTTAAACTTGTTAACTCCCTTAAATTAAGTAACTCTTCCAATTCCTTTTTAATTTTCCAACCTACCTCTTAATTAATTAAACAACTCATTGTTTAATTAATTAAGTGAAATGGATTTGAATTTTGTAAATTTTAATGCATGGAATGGGTAAATAAAATAAGGTGGAGCCATATTTTATTTTGGTTGGAATTGTTGTGTTAAGAGAAAGGGAAGAGAACTCTTGAGTTTTGAATAACTTCTTCCTCCGAAGAAGAACGATTTATCTCCATTGTTGAAGAACGTGAAGAACCCAGTCTTATATTTCTTCTTCTCTCCACATATAGGGAAGCGTGACACCGCATTCTTCATCGGGCGAACACTGACGACGTGCCTTCTCTTCTTCATCCTCCGCGTCAAGGGAGGAGACACCACCGCAGGGAACGTCTCCATCGACGAAGACTCTTCCTCCGATGTCAACGTAATCAGCATCGATCTTCCACGCCGTATTTTTCAGCGATAAACCTCGATCGATGACTCCATCGAGGTAGGGGATTTACTGTTTTTATTCGTGAATTCTTCCGTCGTCGTTCCTCATTTCAATTGGACCACTTTCTATCAATTAACCGGAGGGGGCCGGACCGCACAAACATGACCGACCCTCCTCTCTTAATTTTGTTGTTAAACTTGTTGTGGTTTGGAATGGGGATGGCGCGGTACTATCTCACAACGCAGGATCATGCAACAAGGATACGCGGCGCCGTTGTGCCGCGCCGTTAAAGCTGAACAAGCCGCGGCACCGTCGCGCCGCGTCGGAAAACCATGAAGAGGCCGCGATTTGTTATTTTATGTACGGTTCATTTGGCGATGAAGAATCTCACCGCAGTGGCGATTTAAAGCCATCTCAATAAAGGTTGGGTCCCAGGAGGACCATTGTAGAAGACGTGAGGCGAAACGGACCACCGAAGTGCGTCCGGTGGTCTGCGGAAGGCGGCGGTGATGTGCCAAGCTGGAGCGGCGGTGGCAGAACCAGAACGGCTTAGCCGTTACGGAGCCGGAGCGGCGTGGCATTAAGCCGCGCAAGTTTTCATCAACCGCGGGGGGGGGGGGGGGGGGGGGTTGTACACCCGCACCCACTGTCCACGCGGGCACCACGCCAGCCCCGGATGGGTATGGCCATGCCATCCGGTCTAGGCCACGTCCAAACAGGCCGGACCTGGACCCGTTTCGGGTCGACCCGGTTCGGGCCGACCCATGGGGCCTCGGGCCGGGTCAGACAGAGCCCGAACCCCCTATTTTTGGGCAGTTTCTGTTCAAATTACCATATCATGGGCCACAGAACTCTGATCGACAAACTATTAGTTGTGATGCGATCCTTGAATTGAGGCGGTCATTTCGGTATATTCCACTCAAGGTTTCAGAAAACTTTGGGTATGGCCGGGTTGGTTCGAACACGAAACCAACTGGTCCCTCGGAGTGGAAACGCTTATATCATGAGCTACGAACGTCCGATTGACGTGATGTCGACTTTGTTGGATTCTTCTTGATGAGACAGAACTTTTGGAATACTTCGACTGAGTTTTGGTTGCATTTGGATAGTGGCCGGGTTGGATTGTACCTGAAATCCAACCGGGCCCCTGGAATGGAAAAGCTGACAAATTTCAGACTGGACGTCCGTTTGACGAACCGTCAGCGGCGTTGGTGATCACGTTGAGAAATGGTCCCTATGAGTATACCCTATGAGAGTTCAGGGTACAGTTGAGATACAACTGGGTTGGTTCACACACGAAACCAACCAGGCCCCTGGGACGAAAAGGCTAGTAACTAACATACTGGGTGTCCGACTGACGCGCCTTCTGTTGCGTTGAGACCCCTACGACAAGGCAAATATTTGAGATACTTCTTCATGGGACATTGTGATACTTGGAGTAGCGACCAGTAGCTCGTGGAGCGGACCCTCCCGGTGATGATCTAGTAGAGTGTAGAGACCTAGTAACTAGCTGAGACTTGACGACTGTTGATCTATCGTCTCAGTGTGTTTTGGATAGCCCAGTGGGGAGCGTTTGGTTGTAGCAGCAGACCCACGGAGGAGGAGTGCTTGGTTGTAGCGACAGATCCACGGTACTCAACAGAAGGAGTACCTCTGGAGGCTATGAGGGGGAGAGCTTGGTTGTAGCGGGAGACCCACGGCGCATGAGCGCTTGGTTATAGCGGCAGACCCGCACTACTCAACAAAAGGACTATCTATGGAGCCTATGAGGGAGACTGCTTGGTTGTAGTGGCAGACCCGTGGTGGGACGTTCTTGGTTGTAGTAGCAGGCCCACAGTACTCAACTGGTGGAGTACTAAAGCAGTCCATGGTTAGTGGGGCACGCTTGGTTGTAGCGGCAGGCCCACTTTACTCGACAGAGGAGGAGTTCTCCAGCAGCCGTGGTTTCGACTTCATGATTAATTCCTGGTTTGATATGAGTCTATGATCTTGTGTCTACCTCATGATTGAGATGGGTCAGTTGATAACTTAGGTATATGTATGGGTATATACCTGTGTAGTGGTTATCCGTTGATTTCATAATCATTGTGATTCATCATGATTGAGATGGGTTATTTGATAACTTGGGTATATGTATGGCCATATACCTAAGTAGAGGTTATCTATTGAGATATTCCTTGTGGTTAAACTTGTTGGATTTAGTGAGACATTGAGGGTCTCAGGGTCCCTACCGAGTATCGTTATACTCACCCCTACACAGGCTATGCCCGCACATCGTTGTGTTGGTTGAAGACGATGGGCAGCGCAGACAGAGGCCGAGTGTTCGAGGACTGGATAGTAACAGGAGGGGGACCTCATGAAAAGAGAGTATCCGGTGGGGGACTTCACGACGAGATGACACTCGGAGGAGGTTGACGGGCGAGAGCATTGTGGAGGCTATCTGTACCTACCCTTCAGGTAGGATCCGTGGTGGATGATCTAGGAGCTACGCTATCTGTACCTACCTTTCAGGTAGGATCCGAGGAGGATGACCCAGGGGCTGCTTCCTTTCTTCCAGCTGTTTGTCTTTTCTGTAGTACTTTTGTTCAGTTGTAGCTGTACTTTTGTTTGGGTTTATATTGTGGCCCATTTACTTTTTAGCAGTTCCTTTTTTTACTTAGTGTTTTACTTCCACTTGTACTCTGTGGTGTTTTGTTTACTTTTATAAAGTCAATGTCTTCCCAGTTATCGGGATTTCTGCCTTTGGTGCTAGTCTCCAGCCCTGGCCTATGGACGGCGGGTTTGGGGTAGTCATGGCACGGGCCCCGAGGACGGGTCGTGACAAGATGGGTATTAATTATGCTCTATCTAGGATTTATCAAGCTTAGTAGTTCCTCTTAAGGGATTAATATGGAGGTTTGGAATTTTTATGGTCCGACACATGTGAATAAGTATTTAATTATTTGAAGGAAATGTTGAATTTAGTGTCAATAGTTTTCCCTCCAGATCTAGGAAGGGACTATAATATTTACAATGATTCATATATTATAGTTCTTGGAGCAGTTATGATGTCAAAAAAGTCATCAGTATCATATAGGTATCATTAATCGAGGCCTCAGGAGTATAATAACCTGATCCACAATCTCGAGCTATTATTCATAGTTCAGGATCTGTGTTATTGGAGGAATTATTTTCTTGGGGATATTTTTTTGGTATTTATAGGTCACAAAATCCTCAAATATGTCATTATAATGCATAATCTAAATCTTAGCTAGTGAAGATGGTTTTAATACCATCTATTTTATGAATTTGAAATTTCATATATTTCTAATAAAGGCAATGGTGTGGTCAATGATCTGAGAGAGAAGAATAATACATATGAGGTTCTATAGGTTATTGGATAATGGAATCTAAAGCCATTTTTTAATACATGGATTTTGAAGTTCAAGACGGTAAAAGTAGATTATTCACACACCCTTAGTAAGAACCTCTACCCTTCCCAAATAGGTGAGAATGAGGATACATTTTGATCATGATGGCCTAGTCTATATGGAATGTATTTGAAATGAATATTCATATTCTTTTGGAAATGGATGCAGATGATAAATTATGCTTTTATAGATGTGTTTGGGTCCTAGAAGACATCATAGAGGAGCTGATCAAGGAACTATATTATTCATTTTAGGAAGTACATCACAATTTTAGTAAGGTGTATCAATACCTACATCACCTTTATTGGGGGACTACTTTGAAATGGGAGATAGTTAGTATTATCAATTATTGTTCCATCTTTCTATAGGTGAAAGTGGAACATCATTTACCAATAGAACATTTATATCCAATTTCCATTCCTAAGTGGAAATGGGATGACGTCCCTATTTATATCGTGAATGGTTTTAGTAGACCACCACATGGAAATGATACTTTTTGGGTAGTCATTAATCATATGATAAAGGTCAAATATATTTTTCATATAGAAGTTATTTTTTCGGTAAATGTGATCAGGAGGCTATACGTAATGAAGGTTAAAATTTTTGATGCAACTGCTCATTCTATCATTTTCCACATGTATTAAATGTTCACATTATTGTTCTATAAGGGGTTGTATATAGAAATAGATACATAGGGGATTTTGGGAATATCATGTCACCCAATGGATGATGGACATATAGAGTATATGATTCATGTATTAGAGTACATACTACATGCATGTATCCTTTAATATGAGGGTTCTAGAGAGAAAAAAATACCCTTAGAATAGTTCTATTACAATAATTGTTTTTATGCTACCTTTTGTATGGATCCTTACAAATCCTTTTATGGAAGTCCTTTTGGGTCACCTTTGTTCTGGTTAGACGTAGGGGAGGTATCTTTTCTTAGACCACGACTCATCCATGAGACATAAAATCAATTCCAGTTGATTAAGAAGTCCAGGTTGATATCATAATCTAGACAACAACCATATGAGAATTGATGCCAGGTACCTCCCCAATTTCTATTCAGATATTGGGTTTTCATCCATGTTTCTAACACGTGCATCCATTGATTAAACCAGATGTAGTGTAAGATTATTCCTAGGTTCATTGAACCCTTGGAGGGTTTGAAATTAATCAACCTAATGTATTAATATGTATAACATATTCTTAGAAACCATTCTATGAATGATTTCTTCCATATATTTCATCTTCAATGGAATTATGTAAACATGCCACACGTACTACAACCTGATGAGGATGATTTAGAAATGGATGACACTTTTTTGAAGTACCATTTTTATATTGTGGATCAGGGCATGAATTCACTCTGATACTTCTCAGTTACATTAGTGTGGGTGTTATGGCTGAACAACTAATAATATGATATGACTTGGGAAAGGGAAGTAGATATATGATCTTAGTGGTAGAATATCTTTTCTAATAACCTCTCTATTACCTAATAAGACCAATTCAAGGAGAAGTTTCTTTAAGAGGAATATGATTTAATGTAAAAACTATTCATAAAGGTATGAACCATTGTTTTCTACATAAATTTTTTAATTTGGACCTTTTATTGGTTCTTAATGGAGTCACATAGGCCTTGAGGGAGTCTGGGGATTCTGCGGAGTCTGGATCCCTAGAATTCTGATAATGTTTGTATTCTGTAGAGTATGTAGAAATTGTGTATCCCATCCCACAATGTTTCTCCTAAATGTGTGAGGCATTTCAGAGGGGAGGAGGGGGGCATAAGGGTACATACAACCTTTTGATCCAAGATTAAACCCCATGATAGATTGTAGAGGTTTGGTGAAGGTGGTTTTTCACACATGTAGTGTATAGTTAGGATAAATCTATTCCAATCTAGTGTGGGTTCCATCCTTACTGAGTAGGGGTAGCACATTTTGGAAACCGTTTTTCTAAATGTGCAGCCAAACCATGAGGCCCCATTTTATGGGATTAAATTATACGTTTTCCCAAGATTTTTTAACCTAAACACATATCTCTATTCTCTTCTCTAGTGGATGTGAGCCTCATTCCATCTCCTAAATGTTCTTCCTTCTCCCATGTTAGTGATTTTTATGGATCCATCGTCCCATCTCCAATTCAAATTTCATCAAAATAATCAGATCTAAAATTTTAAGATTGATAATTCACATTCTCCGTATCAATGTTTATCTTCCAATCTATTGTGCTTATTTTTTAAGATCATTTACCTTATTTGTGAAGCATGTTTCATTTCACAATTTTCATCCATTATACCTTAATACTGAATATGATATTTGATGAGGAGTTTTTATGGACATAAGGATGGTAGGTTAGTAATATTTTCTAAAATATTATCTATTTATACAATGTTTTTTAATGTGTGGCATGAAGAGAACTTCCTCTCATTACCTAAAATTTGTTTCCCATTATAAATCAATATACACGTGTTTTATACCCCAATATACCCTTTTGAAGTTATTAAAGGTTGTTGATATCATTTTATTCACCCCTTTAGGTGTGATTAATGGAATACCCCGCATATGAAATTGTTTAAATGTCCAAACAACATCTATGTGTATGGTTTTGCTTGTAAATAGGAATGAATTTACTAAACATTTATTGGATTATAAACTAGATAAATTTACCTAAGTAAGGAATTAAATGGATTATTTTAATTATTGTAAATGGGTGGAAATGATACAGCCCATATTTTAATATTGTTAACTTGAATAATAAGAATTGTTAAACCTTATTCATTTGTTCTTATTGGAAAGAAATAATTATAGTTGACTGCTTTTGCTCAAAAATAGTATTATTATACCATTTTCATTAGATGGTGAGAGATGGATTAAGGACATATTGAGCCTGGAATTTTATTCTTCCCAACATTTAGTGATAATCATGACATCTCCCTCCTTTATAATTTTATATAGGAAATGATAATGAAATTATACATTCCTCTATATCGGGGTTTGGACATGATGACTCACCCAACCATTTTGAAAAATGGGAATGTCATATTGAATTATTATTGGATTTAGGGAACATACCATTTCTTTGAAATATATCTCAATATACAAGTTATTGAAGCATGATCTATGCCATAAGTCTAGCTAGCACCTGACACCCATGTATATGTCTACTTTTGACCGCACTTATTTTGTTCATGTATGTGTACAGAACTAGTACTCTGGCGGTCCATTCGCACGATTCTATAAAACAATTCTTATATTCAATAATAGAATACCATGTTTCAAACATAATAATTAATATTAATATCGGTAATATTTAAAAAAATATGGGGTATGTTATAATGAAATTATACTGAAATAGAAGATAACAAAATAATGGTAGTGGGAAATAAAAACATAAAGAAAGTGGTAGCCTAATAGTAGCTTAAATAAAGATCCACCAGTCTTTGAATAATTAGAATACTCAAAAATATCAATTATAATCCTTACAATAAAATCCATATATAAGAAATAAATTAGAAGTCCCAGGTGTAATAGGTTGTGGATGAATTCAAAAAATATAATCTCTTTAATCATTAGAAATATATTGGCTTATAGGGATCATTTACATGAAAATCTTCCTCCAATAGAATCCTTAATCTCTTTAAACTATTCATCATATGATGGGACCTAATTTCCTGGATTCATGATTGACTATTCATGAGTACAAAACATCTCCCTCATGATGGATATTACTGATATAACCACAGTCATGATCATGCACTGGGATTCCCAAACCGAGGATAACTCCAATGTTGTCCAACCTATAATAAATACATGAAAGGATTTGTGGGTGAAAAAAATCAATCCCACGATCTTACTCAAAAGGACAGCAAATTAAAAAAAATTAAATCAATAAAAACTTTTATGGTACCCTTTCAATAAAAACTATTTACCTATGGAGTGGAAATTGTTTCATGGATTCATGGTATTATTTCCAAAGTACAGAACATATCCCTCATGGTGCCTGTTGTTGATCCAACCATAATCACGATCTTTCAGTGTGATTCCCATCCTGACAATAACTCCAACACTGTCCAAACAATAAGGAGGCCAATAAATGAGTTTTGGGTGAAAAAAATCAATCCCATGATCTTAATCTCAAGGAAAATCAATTGGAAACAATAAATTATATCAAAACATGTTATGGAACCCTTTTAACAAAAACTATATACCTTTGTAGGAGACCCTATTTCTTGGAATCAAGGTAGTATTTCTCGAGTACACAACATATCCCTCATAGTGCATTTTGTTGATCCAGCCATAGTCATGATCGAGCATTGTGAGTCCCCTCTCGAAGATAACTGCAATGTTTTCCAAACAATAATAAAACTAAGAAAATGGTTATTGGCGAAAAAACCAATCCCATGATATTACTCTCAAGAACAATCAATTGGAAACAATTA
The DNA here is from genome assembly GCA_963277665.1 of Viscum album. Lineage (NCBI taxonomy): Eukaryota > Viridiplantae > Streptophyta > Magnoliopsida > Santalales > Viscaceae > Viscum > Viscum album. The sequence goes on along the minus strand of OY728163.1, from coordinate 1,201,834,357 downwards.
TTTCAATGAAAACCTGTTATGGAACCCTTTTCGAAAAAATTAAATACATTTGTAGGGGAACCTGTTTATTAGATTGATGTTACAATTTCCCAAGTACAGAACATCTCCCTCATGGTGCATGTTGTTGATCCAACCATATTCATGATCAATCATTGCGAGTCCCCTCCTAAAAAGAACCCCAATGTTTTCCAAACTATAATGAAACTGATAATGGAGTTGTTAGTGGAAAAAATCAATCCCATGATCTTACTCCAAAGGACAGTCAATTGGAAACAATTAATTACATCAAAACCAATTATTGAACCCTTTCAGCAAATACTATGTACCTTTTTAGGGGACCATAATCCTTGGATTCATGGTAGTATTTCTCATGTTTAGAACTTCTCCCTCATGGTGCATGTTGTTGATCCAAGCATAGTCATGATCATGAATTGTGAGTCACCTCATGAAGAAACTCCAATGTTTTCCAAACAATAATGAAACCACAAAAGGATTTATGGGGGAAAAAAATAAATCCTATGATCTTACTCCCAAGGATAGTCAATTGGAAACAATTATTTCAATATCAACATGTTATGGAACCCTTTCAGAAAAATCTGTGTACCATTGGAGGGGAACATGTTTCTTGGACTCATGGTAGTTTTTCCAATGTATAGAACATCTCCCTCAGGGTGCAGGTTTTTGTTCAAACCATAGTAATGATCAAGCATTTCTCTTAAAGATAACTCTAATGTTGTCTAAATAATAATGAAACCAAGAAACGAGTTGGGGGTGAAAAAAAATCAATCCTGTGATCTTACAATGGATAGAAAATTGGAAAAAATTATTTCAATCAATAACTATTATGGAACACTTTTAGAAAAGACTATTTGATCCCTTGATGATTGATCAAAGTTGGTGAGAAAATAAAATTTCATCTAATGATAGTTTCAGAGCTTCTAGTAATTGGATATCAGGTTTACTAAAATAAATAAAAATATATAATATATAATAAAACATTACTATATGAATACATGTAAAAATTAACCTTGAAGTGACTCATTCCAAGGTAGTAATTATAATTAGATGTATTAAACACATAGCCACTAATAACCATTTCAACTATTCAAGGGCCATAATAACCTACAATAATTACATGAATCCACTCTAAAAACGTATTAATTTATATCACTATGGCATTATAAGAATGTCCCAAATATATTTATTATGAGGCGTGGACCAATGATCCAAAAATACATAAAACTAAAGTAAAGTGTATGTCATAAAATGACAATTGTATCACAATGGTAAGAATAAAAAACATGACCAGGAGAGGGATATGTGTAATACCTTTGAAATAGTTAATCATTTGTACAATACTTCATCAATTAGTCGATTAAATTCTATTTCACCACAAAAATAATTCCTTAATTAGAAAATTTAATATAATGTAATTGTTAAAGTAAAAAAAATAATGATAAATTCAATTTGTTAAATCGATTTTAACTCTTTTATTTAACTCCTTTGAAATGGATTGTTATTAATTTATATTGTTGATTGGAACTCTGTAGTAACAAACATGGCATGTTATCAGATACCCATATCATAAGTATCATGCAACATAATTCTATGGAAAAGAGGGATATGTGAAATACCTTCACAGGTGCAACAGCTTCTATAGCACCTGCAGCTCCAAGAAGGTGGCCAGTCAGACCTTGTAAAATTTACTTTTCACTGCAAACATCAAACATTACATAGAAAAAATACTTTAATGAACAAAGGGTCACAAGTGGATCAGAGTGGACTAAAATAATATGGATTACACACTAATTTTATAATGATAGATCAATCATCTTACCACATGATTCAATAAAAGATATCAATTAGAGATTCATATTCTATTAGGTCACCCACCAATGTCGATTTAGCAAAATCATTTACATAATTAGCATCTCCTTTAATAACCTTGGACTGGGATCAGGATTTCTTAATGCAAAGAACGACGCCCACCCCTGAAATCAAAAAAATATATTGAGAGAAAACATCATGAAACTATCAATATTTATTCAAATTTCTGTAAGTGTTTTGATATGAATCAGCTCAACAAAAAGATCACATACCTTCCAGGTGAGGCTCAGTTCTATGATATGCATCATAGGTGAAACTTCCCCCCATGGAATCTGCATTAATATCCACATCTCTCCCTTATAACATGAACTAAGAGGGAAAAATAATTCTCAATAATATAACATTATGAAGAAATTTTCAATAGTTTCATTCCACTTTACATTTATGATATATCTAATTGAAATAGTGGGATTTTTATTATGGGGGTATAGAGTAGTGAGCTTATTTCCAGGACCACTAACAATAAGTTGAAATCATTTTAATCATCAAACTTATTTATTTAAAATTTCAGGCCCCATTTTATCATTTATATGGATATGGTACCATTTTTTGTAGGAAACATTGAATTGGTTTTCCAAAAAACATCTGAGATCCATTGATTCATATTTTATAGAATAAAAAATTAATATGTAACCCTAATTGTTTTGTTTAGGAAAACCATTAATTAACTAAATATAGTAAAATGTGTGGTCTTCTAAAAAACTATAAACCAATTTACGTAGAAAATGATATATCATGTTTCAGATCATGTTGATCATACTTGGATGATGAGAACGCTGCATAAAGTAATATTTTATGTATGTGCCTTGTTATAAATCAACTCAAATAAAATCAATTACCTTCCAGGTGAGGTTCAGTTCTTTGATATGCATCATAGGTGACACTTCCACCTATGAACTCTGCATAAATATCCTCATCTCTCCCCTATAATATGAACTATGTGGGAAAAATAATTCTCAATAATATGACATTATGAAGAAATTTTCAATAGTTATAGTCCACTTTACAGTTATGATATATCCAATTGAAATAGTGGGATTTTTGTTGTGTGCGGACAGAGTGGTGAGATTATTTTCAGGACCACTGACTATATGTTGAAATCATTTTAATCATAAAAATTATCTATTTAAAATTCCAGACCCCATTTTATGATTTATATGGATCTGGTACCATTCTTTGTAGGTAAAAATAGAATTAGTTTTCCTAAATTTCTGCCAAGATTCATTGATTCATATTTTATGGATTAAAAATTGAATATGGAACCCTAATTGTTTAGTTTATTAAAACCATGAATTAACTGAATAGTGTCAAATGAGTGTTCTTCTAAAAAATATAAACAAATTTAAGGATACCATGATATAACATATTTTAGATCATGTTGGTCCTACCTGCATGATGATAACACCGCATAAATTAAAATTTTATTACTAAAGAAAAATTGGAATAATTGATAATCAAAATTAAATAACCAATGAAACTATTTGAGGAAGCTGTTTAAGATGAACCTTGTGGAAATTTTTAAGTCCATTGTAAAGAGTTTTCATTGTGCACTCTTGGACGGAATCATGTACACACAAAATAACAAAGATAACAAATGGAGACTATATGGAATATAATAAATCACTTATGAATACATGTTGATTGATCCAAACCTGCTTATTATATAATGTATCTAGTCTGCATCCTCAACACATGTATTTATATCATAGAGCTTCCAAGAAAGTCGTCTTCTACACCAAATCTCCAACATAGTATAAGACCTGATATAGGGGTTCAACACGACATGGATTGAAGAGAAAATATCCCAAAGGGATTCCCAATTCGCACTTCGTCTTCTTAGAGATCTTGCAAAAAACTTTACCTTCTTGTATGCACTCTCTCAAAGAAAGACCAAATCGAATGAGCGATTCCTATCAAATTTCATGCGATAAGGAAGTAGGGATATAATTCCTCACAAAAAATATAATGTACAAAGAATGTGTGGCATGTATAATGGAATCCATATAGATATCCAAAATCAAAGGATCCATTCAAACAATAGATAACAAAATAGATAATGGGGTTCATAGAAACTCCTAATATGCCACATATGTATAATGAGTCTCAATAATAATAAATTTGATAAAGAAAACATGGTGTATAAACATGATAATCACACACTATATCTATTCGACCAGCTTTGTATAAAAGGAAAACAGACGCATGTCCACTTGATCTAGCATACCAGTGTAGATTTTTTAAAAAAATACCCCCACAAAGCATGTAAACTTGATCTATAATCAATAATATGAACAAACATAGTTATACCCAATAAGAATTAAATAAAATCAATTGAAACAAGTATATTGTTAAATTGGGAAAGAAAAATCATAGAGGAAACTGTTGAATGTTTATGTTAACTAAATAATGCTTAATTTAAATTGGAATCTATTACCAATAAACTCTATAATGGGGAAAACATGTTATTGCAGCAAATGTTAAGGCCCAGTGTAGAGGTAAACCTGAAGTAGAAATTTAGAATGGATAATTGAAAAAAATTAAAAAAATGAATATAAGAAATATACAATGTGTTATGTTTAAGATATATAAAAATAATTTTTATTTCTAAAAAATTGAAAATAATAAATGAATCATTTGTTTTAAATAATAAAAAAAATTAAATGAGAACAAAATTTTATATTTTTCAATTATAATGTTTCAATAAAAATAACTATAAAACAAGAGTATAGATATTTAATGGAGTTGATAAAACAAGTAGGACTAATTTTATGAACCCAACATTAGTTCAACAACTTGTGTTCAACACAATTTTTTCATCATCCTTCATAAAAACTAAAATGTTAATGATTTCAATGTTATTATTAGAAGAAAATAATGATAATAGAAACATTAATAATTATTCGACTTTTTTATTTCATATAAAAGGAAATAAAAAAACATGTTTTAGTGAACATAGAAGGTATTGTATATTGAAATAAAATGTAGTATAATTTTTATTTTGTTACAAGAAACTTATGATAGATAAAAACTAATGATTTATGTCATAACAACACTTATTGAACAAGAAATCTAATAATCTGCAATCATCAAAAAATCTGCAATATAAAATATACAAATACCTATGTGTAAGAAATCTGAAAACAATTATGTATTAAAAAAATAAAAATGTATAAGAAATCAGGAAACAATTAAGTATAGGACCTGATGTAGGGGTTCAACATGACATGGATTGAGGAGAACAGATCCCCAAGGGAACCCCAATTTGAACTTCATCTTCTTTGAGATATTGTAAAAAACTAGAAATTCTTGTTAGCACTCACTAAATGAAAAACCAAATTGAATGAGAGATTCCTATCAAATGATGTTAGATAAAGAAGTAGGTATATAATGCTTTAAAAAATATATTACAGACAACGAATGCGTGGCATGAGGAATGGAATCCATATAGATATCCAAAATCAATGGATCCATTCGAAGAATATATATCAAAATAGATATTGGGGTGCATTGAACTCTTAATAGGAAACATATATATACTGAGTCTCAATGATAATAAATTTTATAAAGAAAACATGGTGGAGAAACATGATAATCCCACACCATATCTATTTGATAAGATTTGGATAAAAGGAAAACATATGCATGTCCACTTAATCATGCAGACTAGTGTAGATTTTTTTAAAAAAAATACTCCCACAAACCATGTCCACTAGATCTAGCATCAATAAATGGAACAACATAGTTTAACCCAAGAAGAAGTCAATAAGAATCAATTGAAACATGTATATTTTTAAATTGGGAAAGAAAACATCAAATAGGTAATTGTTTAACGTTAATGTAAATTAAATAATTATTAATTTAAATTGAAATCAATTTCCAAGATACCCCCTAATGGGAAAAACATGTTCTTGCAGTAAATGTTTAATCCCAGTGTAGTGGGAAACATGAAGCATAAATTCTGAATGGATAGTTGACAAAAATTACAAAAATGAATATAAGTAAGCATCAAAGAGTTGTGTATAAAAAATATACAATAATGTTTATTTCTAAACAATTGAAAAGAATAAATGAATACTTTGTTATAAATATCAAAAAAAAATTAAATGAGAATAAATTTTTTTTTTCAGTTAAAATGTTTCAATAAAAATAACTACAAATCAAGAGTTTAGATATTTACTTTAGTTGATAAAACATGTATGACTAATTTTACAATCCCAACATTATTTCAATAACTTGTGTTCAACTTAATTTTTTCATCATCCTTCATAAAAAATGAAATTTTAATGATTTCAATGTTATGTTTAGAAGAAAATAATGATAATAGAAACATGAATACCTATTAGACTTTATTGTTTCATATAAAATGAAATAAAAAAACATGGTTTAGTGAACATATAAAGCATTGTATATTGAAAAAAAATATAGAATACTTTTCTTTTGATACAAGAAATTTATGATACATAAAAAATAATGATTTATGTGATAACAAAACTTACTGAAAATTCAATCTGCTAATCTACAATTATCAAACACTCTGAAATATGAAATCTACAAATACATATGCATAAGAAATCTGAAATCAATTATGTATAAAAAAGCAAATGTATAAGAAATCTGGAAACAATTAAGTATATGAAATATAAAAAAAGTAAATAAATACAAAGACATTGACAATATTGTTTTCATAACATGTATGAAACAGTTTGGAATGAAGATTTTTGGAAATTATAAATCATGGAAGTAATGCTAGACATGGAATATGATTTTTCTCTCATTAGGGGGTTATGTTATAGTATAAAAAACATCACCGTAAGAGGATCCAAACATCTATTTAAGATGTTTTTTCTTATCCAACTAATTCAAAAACACATAAACCTACATTGCATGTAATCAATGACAGTTATACTGACAATAAAATCTATATTAAATATACAGTATTTATTGTGGAAGAATTTTATATTGAATGGAATATGTTACACATACCGGACTATGAAACAAAACATGATGCGATGAGAAAATCAATATAAAGTATTCTAGTAATGATAATTGAAGAAACAATGGATATTTAGATGAATTGTAGGGGTTTCTGGAGTATCATAATAGAAGGTCTAGAGTAATAATGTTTCATTACATGATCTATGACTGCAAATAAATCAGGATGGATATAAGGGAATAAATTTTACTACCATTAGGATAACATACTTGCTGGGGAATTCTAGATTTGTTGGATCTCTGAATACAGTGGTGTTAATAGTAATGGGTTAAAGAAGATCTTGGCTTTTGTCCACTACAATGGATGGTGATGCTGAAAATGGAATGAATGTCAGAGGGAAACCGAGGAGAAGGAGACAGAAGGAGAAGGGGCTCGATGGTGAAGGAACTATCAGATGTGACTTTTCATGATTCAACCTTCATTGATAACCTAAGACTTTTGGAAGACAGATCTGAAGATGGGGGGTTGAAGATTTACTTATATTTCAAAGAAACAATTTAGGGGTCTAATTTCACATGGAACCATACATTGGTGTTTGAAGGAGTATAGGATGGTGGTAGAAGATAAAGAAATAGTTGGAGGATTGTTCACAGGAATTGTTTTTTTGATAACTGGAAAACGATGGTAGAGGGAAGACAAGATGGTGGCTGAAGATGATGCAGGAAGCAGAGGGGAGGATGGAGGATTTGAGATTTTTGCAGGAACTCTTGATTAGCGATAGAGAAACCGCAGGTGGGGGAGGGACTAGGTGCTCGGAAAAGAAACAATAAGGAATATGAAGGCACTAGTTTGTGGGGGGTTTCCGAGAGGATAAGCATGAAGATATGGAGGTTGAGGACGTGCAGGTGGAGGTGGAGGATGTAGAGACAGAGGTAGAGGTGGAGGTGGGGGACGCATAGGCGGAGGTTGAGGATATGGATGCATAGGTAGAGGTGGAGGTGGAGGATGCAGAGGTGGAGGAGGGAATTCCAGTTGAATGGAACCCTAATTGTTGCAGAGGAAAATCATGAGCGGCTGACGGTATAGAGGGAAGGAACGAAAAAGAAATGGATGGGTAGGGGTTACGTGGAGATCTATATGATTGACACTTTATTGAAGAGGAATCCATGTTTATTATATATAATAGATATATAACAATATATATACACATATGATTAATATATATATATATATATATGGTTACCAATAAGACTCGCATTCCATCCTACACCGAAGTAGGTATTCCCATCCATGCATCATATAGGAACCAGAGGCGAAAAGAATTTATTTTTTTAGAATTTATTTTTTTCTCATTTTTCCTAACCAAAAATATTCTATGTACATTGGATGTATTATTTTAAGAAATTATTTTGTGGCGGCCTATCGAATTTATCTAACACCCTACTTGAGCCTCCTCTGTTACCCAAGTTGACATCATTTCTATAAAATTTTATAATATAATTCTCTTATATTATAGGCAGATGAGTCATTTTACTTATCGCAGGAGGAATGGGAGAAGAGGACCGAGAATAATCCTTTGATTCTATAGGAGCAGTGTTTTCAATTTTTTTATAGAATATTGTATCTGTATGTCCCCGGTTCCCCATTTTGAATAACATAATTCCATGAAATAATTATATATAACTCATGTATTGGAATATTAATTATTATTACAATTGTTTCTTATTTAGGCTTATGATGTTTTTTATTATATCAATTTACGATGTGCTATCTATCTATTTTATGAAATTTATATCTCTTATTTATTTATCATATCCATTGTAACACTCTATTATGGTTATATAGTCTCCCCACATTACCCCCTTAGACAATCACTTCCAGTCAACAACCTTTAGCATATAGGGAGGAATAGTTGAGGCTATGTGACACACATGCTTAGGGGTAGTTATGTGGAATCTAGTTTGGGACATTAAATACACAATATAAAACAAATAGGTTTTAAATATGAAATGTGTCTCATAGATTTACAAACATAGAAGGATATCCATTACTATAATTATTGACATCCTTTGTATGTAAGTAAAGGGTTTTCCTTTGATGTATAGATCTATTTAATTTTGGTTTAATTATTTTTTTTGATATATTGAAAATTTCTAAGGAGATAGATCTCTTTTTGGGTGTTTAAAAGGATGGTTCAGAGCATGAATAATGACTTCTATATTAAAAGATCTATAATTTGTTGTTAGGAGAAATTGTGTGCCCTAGCTGCAAATTTTGGATTTACCATGCCGGGCTAGAGTGAACAAAGAAATATGTCACATTGTATGAGGAATACATTCATGTAGTGGTTCCTAACCATGTAGGGAATCCTCAACTTTTTGAAGATGCATAGGTCATGTTCAATACATGGGTTTTCTAATCATGCACCAATACCATGTCGGGTCCCCATTGAGAAAGGGAAGGGTTCACAGTTGGTGAAACTTTTGGGGAACTGTGCTTCCAATCTATGTGACCGATTAAAAAATTTTGAAAGGAAATTTTATTCCTATAAATACTTTAAAACATAAGCCAATCTTTATCTATTTTATATTGTAACATGTTGGGTGAGATTCGTTCTCATGTGAGAGTTTTGTATTCCTATGATAGGATCTTCCACAACTTTTCTACTGGAACTCAGATTCGAACGATATTGTCTCATATGATCATTTATAGTAAGTAATATATTCATTTTATGTCATTATTTATTTTAATTTGTATCGAAGAGTTTATTTAAGGTCAAGCTAAAATTTTCTATTTCCACTTTTTCCTATTCTGCTTTTTTTCTATCCTGACTATATCCTAGTTTGATAATTGATGAGTTTTTTTTATGTAGTACCATTGTATGTGGTATATAACACCCCTTAATGTTTGTTGTTTTATGATCCTTGTTTACAATGTTGTTTGTTCAATATTTTTCATAGTTTCCCCTAACAATGTTTAAATATTGTAAATAAAATATATGAAACCTGTTTTAGTTTTCCTTGTGTACCAATTTTATAGTTTGAAGTTGTTATCCCCAACCTATATCACTCATGGGGTATTCCTTTGTATCTACCCCATGTTATACATCTCTGTTGGTTGTGTGTGAGAATTCCCATGTTAGTGGGATCCTTTGGGAGAATTAAGTGAATTGTTTAAGGTTGTGGGAAATTTGTTTACCTGGTAATTTCTAAATGAAAGGGTGGAATTATGTTTAATTATTATGGGAAGGTTGTTGCCTATATTGAATGTGATTGAACATGATTATAATGGTTTAATTTATTAAATGGAACATGTTGAATTGGATGGAAGAACTAATGGTTTTCCAATGATTAATGAAGTGACACAATGGATTGATTATGGTACTGAATAACTTGGATGAAATTTCCCCACCATGAAATTTCCCCACCATGGGTCTTGTTTAAGGTATAATATTACTCTGTACTATATAATAATTTGATATTAATTTCTTAGGATTATATGGTCCTCACTATCCCATGGATCTGGATTTGTTGGCCTTTCGTTGGAAATTCTTTAATGACATGCAGCTTGGACTCCACCCTAGTTGATAACGAGTTTACATCAACATGATCCTTGAACTCGATGCAGATGAATTAAAATATTATACCTTATATTTGTTCGTTCATGGTATAACACTAGATTACATGGCATGACCGCTATAGATGTTATACAGATGATTTTACATTGAGGATGGTGTGGATGTATTTCAATGCCTATTGGTAGTCCTTGAATAGTATTAGTTTATAGTTGATTGAATGGATAGTATCACACTTATTCATTAATTTTTTACACATTCATTTTTAAGGGATCTTGACTATTATTTATAGGGATCCATTTTTGGTGGAACGTGATCTCACATTATTTTCATTATGGTTTTACCTATTGTATGTTTCAATTTTTTTTTTAATTTTACATAGACTAGGAATGATATAGAATCTATTGGTGGTGGATTACTATGTTTTATATCACACAAAATTTAGGATATCATTCAGTTCCCATACATACATCATTGATGCATGTAGGTACTGGGTAAATTTCCCACCATTTGATACATGATTGTAATATTCTTAGAAGTAGGGGAGCCCATGACGCAACTATTCTTCTGATTCTATATGGAGAATTATCATTTGGTATTTTTGGTATTTTGATACATTCATTATAATGGTTTCCTATATACCTATTTTAATTCATTGTAGATACATGAAATTATCCTCATATTGAATTCGAATGATTTTGGATTATTTATTATTATATACTTATGGATGATTTATCTTATGTATGTAGTTTAGTTATATTATCTGCAAAAAATGTGATTTCTATGAATATCACCACTTTGTTACACTCTGAAATGAGGTCATATTCTTCCCACAGACACACCCTTGGATCTTGATACTAGTTAGAATCCTTTGGAATACAGTCTTGCAATCTTTAGGCCTTGTGACACACTAACATGTGATAAAATTTAGTGGAAATTGGTTTAGGATGTTAAATAGTGGTATCAGAGTGGATTTACTTTAAATATTCACTATGTTGAGACAATATCCATGAATTTGGATTGTATTGGAAATTGTTAACGATTTGTTCCATGGATTAGCTAACCCACACAATAAGAAAAATTCAAATTTATGGGAATGTAAATTGATATTTTCTAGGTTTTTCTTGTTATAAATGATTTTATTCCACATTTCGTTGATTGACAAGAGGTTTTATGTTAGAATGATTTCATATTTCTCATTTGGATAAATGAGATAGGGACATTCCGTATCATGCATAATTTTAGGCACCTAAAAGAGTCCCTATTACATGCATTATGACATGACATATAGGATGTTTTTCATGACTACATGATTATTATGTGTTCCATTAGTTATATTCATATTGATTGATAAATGATTTTTTATAGGAATTGAGAAAAATGACTTATAATTATAGTTCATGACATATAATAAATATTATTTTTTTCTTAGGCTATAATAGAACCCATAATAATCCAATTATGGTCCATTGAATCATGGACCATTGGTTGGTTGAACTGGAATGTGTTCGGGTTTCGATTAAGTAGATACAAAACATCGTTTCATGAGGTGTATGGGTCTCTATAGATTAGTAGTGGTGAGGCAATTGGACTGACCATTTATATATAATTGTAAATAAAAATTAATAACAATTAAATTTAATGTTTATGAAATAAAGAAATTGACCTAGACCCACCTTTATAGTGGCTAGTATATAGTGCATATGGTACATTTTATGGCTATTCCTATTTCCATGTCCTATATTTATGATCAAGAAGTGGTGTGTTATTTGTTTATTGGAAAGATTAGACACATAATTCGCTTCTAATTGTCATTATTTCAATATTGATATTTTCATAGGCATGTGTTTGTATTTTAAGAGACATGCCACCATGAAGGCATCTTGTCGTATTCCTAGAGTGTGGTGAAAAACAATCTCTAGAGGTAATGGGCCATGGGATAACTGAACATCCTTAAATAGAACTAGATATGGAACTAGTAGTAGTATCAAATAAGGTTACTATGAAATAGTTCTACGAGAGTGTCTTCAGATTTATTCATACCATTCAGGGTGCCCCATAACCTTCCATGATCGTGATAGAGCTTGCATGTGTGATGCAACATCAAAAACCTCCTACGTTTTTTGGGTATGGTGGTCCTATTTCTACTGAGTTATGGCAAGATAATATAATTTATATCATTAATCATCTAGATAAACATACTAAGGGTAGAGTGATACTCACAACATCTATTATTTTGGGAGTAGATAAATTATTATGGGATAGTTGGATCTAGGATGATACATTATGAGATATGGATTTGAGGGATTTATAAACTAGGTTTTAATGTTACATTTTTCTTGATACCGTAAGAGTCGAAAGGTCTAGTGAGTTTATACAACGGGAGTAGAATGCAATGTCTACTACAGAATATTCTTTATGCATCACATAACTTCCATGTATTGTGATGATTTAGCTTTCTGATGATCCATTGATGGATTGATGCTTTGATGAAGGAAAAAATGCTTATTGTTCCATCATAGTTCAATGTGTTTCCATTGAATATTATTTATAAGATAGTATACCAGGTTATTATTACCAAGAATAACCTGAGGGAAGTTGGCATGGGGTCCAATGTATGGATTTTTAGACTCTTGACCAAGTGGTTCGGCTTAAAGAGGTAGGAAGTACCATTTCTAGGATTCTAGTGGGGGGCCTAACAAATAGGATATTAGTTATGGTAGTTATATATCTATCATTAGTGTGGGAGATGTGAAAAAATTGAAAATTAGTGTGTTAGAGACCCAGTAAAGTGTTGAGAATGGAGATGGATTGGCCACAAACAATGTTTTCTAGGACATTTCCCCCAACAATCAGTGGAACGGGATAAACTGCAACTCCTTATTCAATAAAAGAATTCACTTCTCCTAGTCAGAATGGCAGTGGGAGTAGTTCTAGTCATTCAGGTCATGGTGATTGTGGTGGCCAAGGAATCTAGGAACAAGTTGTACATCGATAGCATAGAGGGCCTACTCTGGTATTGAAGATATTTCACAGGGCCATGATTCAAGCCATATTTACTCTATACATCTTACCATTCAGGATAAGTGAACATTGATATCTATAGATAGTGGTACATTCTAAGAATCCTCTACTATTTTACCTACTCTTTTCAATATAAATTTACCTCATAGATTAATCTCTACACCTATTGTGAATATCCATGGGTTCTTTGATCAATTTTTGATGGAAATTTTGACATTATATATTCTACTGGGTATCAGAACTGAGAGTCTATGCTAGTGTAGGGAGTTCCACATTGATATTGATGGGTATCCACTTCCTATGGGATTTTTTCCCTGTGTTTATTAGGTTTGATGTCATACTTGAAATAGACTTGCTAATTTCTTATCAAGATCATGATTACTGTTATCATAGAATGGTGAACTTCACAGCACTAGAGGGTAATGAATTTATTCACAACGGTGAATTATATGTACAGAAAAAGTGATTTGGACCAGAGAATCATAGTGTAAGAGGGATGTAAACTTGTATTTCTATCTTTTATCTTGATGATTATGGATCACGTCAAGTGGAATTTCCTCCAACGGTTGATCATTTTAGTGACGTCTTCAGAAATGAATTTTCGTATTTACCTCATGAGATAGTGTAGGAGTTCTCTTTATTGAGCAAGTTCATAGACCTTCCCCATCCATAAAATATGGCTACTAAAAAGCTAAAGGATCTCAAATGAATTCTAGAGTACATGGGAGAAATGGTGCTTATACGACTAAGTAGTTTTTATGGGGTTAAACGGTTCTTTTTGAAAAAGGGTTTACGCTACCCATAGGCTATATTCAGATTATCTAAAACTACACTAATTGATAATTAAGAACACACATCCCTTTCGATGGAGTGATGATCTCTTCGACCAACGTTGAGGAACTCATGTATTTTGAAAAATACCCATGATGTAAGGTTATCATAATGAACAAGTTCACCCTTCATACATAAATAATATAGTTTTTTGATCCTTGTATAGTCTCTATGATTATCCGGTTATGTCATTTGATCTTTTGAACATGCTAGCAGTTTTCATGGATTTGATGACATGGTTTTTTCATCCCTATCTGGATACATTTTTGGTGGTTTTTATGAATGATATATTAGTGTATTACCACAATACACATGACCATTTCAAACAGTATAAGGTCATTTTTGATACATTGACATAGAATCAGTTATATAATATGTACAGAGAGTGAATCTTCTTTCTTGATGGGATCCACTTCACGGTCCATAAGGTCTTAGATATTGGAATATCAATTGACCTAGATAAGGTGGGAGCTATTTTTCCTATGAGATCCTCAAAAACATCTTTCATATACAATTTTTTTGGATATATGGATATTATCAGAATTTCATACAAGAAATACTATTATTAGAAGGACCACATATGGGATTGAATAATATTTTTTGTGAATTTTATTTTTTAGATACCTACAGGACATCCTTTCAAGAGCAAATAGGGAGACTAATTTCTGTGCCAGTTCTGATTCTTCTAAAGTATGAAAAGAGATAGAATGTATACTTTGATGTATTACATATTTGTCTTGGATACTTTTTTATGTAATATAAATTGTTTTTGGAATATAGGTCTCATCATTTTTTGATGTGGAAGAGAAACTACTATCCCCATGATCTTGGGATAGCCAACATTGTACATGCATTGCACCGTTGGAGGAAATTATTACTTGGATAACATTTTATGGTCTACACCAACAGTAAAATATGGAAGTAAATATTCACAAGATATGGATTGAATTTGAGGTAATGAAGATTGGTTGAATGCTTAAAATATTTTAACATCGATCATGAATATATGTCTAGAAAGGGAAATGAAGTGGATGATTCACTAATTTGGAAGATACATATACAGGTAGTTCAGGAGTCCAGTAGTGAGTGAAATCTTATGTCCTTGTTTTCTGAGATTCACTTGGAGGTGTAGGAGAGATGAGGCTAGAGTATTATCCTCCGATTGAAGTGAAATCTACTATTCTGGATAAATTGATGATGTGATATTTTTCTCATTTAGAGGGATTAGTTATACAAGAGATTGTGGCAGGTGAGGACTCACATCCTGTTTTGATTGTTGGGGTAGATGAAATTATGAAATTTCATGGTTGTGTTTGGGTTTCAATAAGCATACATTAGGATATAAAATGGGAATATTATACCTATTTTTGGGTTGTACAACCCAGTGTTACCAAGATGTATTATGATTTTTGTCGCTACTATTGGTTTCTGGTACAACCTAGTGTTACCATCCATGTAGACAATATTAGAAGGATTTATGTCTATGAATTTGTAAAAAATCCTAGGATTCCTTATAACATGATACCAAAAAGTGATGTCAGGTTAATATGTTAAATATTGTAAATCTTAAAGGTGGAATTTTGTTGATGCTTCTGAGCACATCATACTACCCTCAAATAGATTGCCATTCATATTTAACAATTCAGGTTCTTGAGAACGTGCATAAAGAATGTGTACATGATTTTGGTGGTTCTGAAGAGAGGTATATACACTTGGATTAGTAATCCTACAATAATAGTTACCAAATGACTATTCAAATGACACCTTATGATGATTTTTATTGATGGAATTACCGATAACCTATGTGCTAATTATAAGTATGAGATGAAATTTTTCTTGTACCACATCTCATTTAAGACACGTCAGGGAAAGTCTGGTTGATAAGAATGAAGATGGATACATCAATGTTGATAAAGAAATTGTTAGATGGTATCCATTGATGACCAATAGATTCTTAGGTTGGGGATTAGGTATTTTTCTATACATCATCAATGTTATGAAATAAATAGATTGATATAAGATATGATATTTCACCGAGAGATATCAGTTTGTTCTAAATTCTAGAGTAAGTCAGGCTAGTAGCCTATTAATTAATGTTTACTCAGATCTAGAGAGCCTTTGACAACACCTTTCATATATCATAGTTGTCCTATTATCACATAGGACTATATCTTTATAGGTAGCCCGAAAAGGTGGAGTTTCATGTTGATGGGTCCATTGAGTAGAATCGTATTCATATTTTTTATAGGATCATGATGGTTTTCTATTGATGGTTTCATACTCTAATATAGGTTACATGGAATCTTGAACTTCTGTTGGATGAGACCTGGGATTTGGAGGCCGATGTACATGATCATTGGATAGATATATCGTCAAAATATTCATGGGAACCATAGGAAGGGAAATTCAACGACGCTTTTTATAAGGGGAGGGGGAGATTATAATATATAGTGTTTTCATGTGAGGTAAATATATTTTTTATTTCAGTTTAACTCATTATTTTTTATCTATTGGTAGCTATTAATGAGATCGCGAGAGTTTCTAGGGTGTCTGTGGATTTTATGGATGCTAGATACAAACTTTTTGGAGTAAAAAATAATGGACTTTGGGTTAGAAGAATCCATGTTCCACAATCTACCTAGTATGGTGTTATTATAAGGGAATTGATAGAGGGATATTGGACTTCTCAGAGTCTGAGTAAACTATTCAGCCATGGGAACACTCTCACATTAGGGATCTACAATTTTTATCATTCTACTATTCCACAGTTGTTGCGGGGTATTTCAAACTCTTCACTATGACCATGTGAGGTCACCCTTAAGATAGTTAAGGAGAAATTGTTGGCATACACTTTGGAAAATTATGCTACAAATCCATGAGACCTAGTTGAAATGAGAGGAATGACATTTTTTCCATATACTCTTTAATACAAAAACCATCATTTTTCATTTTATTGATTCTAGTGTTCATGGGATCCTTATACCTTATGTGAATGTTTTTGAGACCTATAATAGTATTTTTCACCATTTCCTTATATGGACTTCGATTCAAGCATCATTTGTCTCATTAGATCCATTATGGGAAGTTCTATGTTACTTTTGTGTCAATATTAAGTTGGCTTCATATTTATGGATTTATTTATGTGAATGATAATATGATATACTTACAGTATTTTTTTAATTATTTATTTTTCTTCTGACATGGACTGAATCAATATCCTATACAAGATTATTTTTCTTATATGAACCTGTAGTAGGTGGTATTTATCATTACTTAAAATTTTGAAGTTTTTTTAATAAGTGTTTTTTGTTTTTCAACACACCGGAATTTTTACAATTTCTTCTAAAATTGATTATGTCTTGAATATATTATAAGGAATCTTTTTAGGATTCTATTGATATTGTTATTGATGGAGCTTATCAGTCCCAAACTAATACACATTTGTTTTTTCCACTTGTATCTTACCCATTTTAGACCACTCTATTGGGTGCATGGGATCTCTCAAATTTTACGGAGATCCTCAGTGAGAATTAAATGATTTTTTTAATGTTTGAGCACCTTGTTTTAGATGTTCCTTTGTAAATGAAAGTATTAAAATGAATTTAATTATTATGAGAAGGATTCTCCCTCCTTTAAATTTTATTGAATATGACTAAAGAGGTCTAAATGATTAAATGGATAATTTTGAATGGGTTGGAAGAACATATGTTTTGTGAATGACTACTGAAATGATATAAAGGATTGATTATAGTTGTATAAGATTTGGATGAGATCCATGGATCCAGATACCATATGATTCTATGTAAATTTAATCTCCATGGGTTTTGTTTAGGGTAGTAGATGCCTTGGACCAATATACTCCTTTGATGACTATTTTTTAGGATTCCATATGCCTTGCTACCATTTGGATATTACATTCCTTGAATCTCACTGGACATTATCTATTGGCATGATCCTTGGACTCCACCTAAGTATTTAGTGAGTTTTAATTGAGAATTTCCTTGGACTAAACAATGTTGACTTGGTCTTCTATACCTTGTATCTGACCCATCACAATCTGACACTAAATTACATGGTGTATCCATTATGGATATTATACAATTGACAACATTATATGGCCATTGTGGACATTTTTATATGATCAAATATGGCCCTCATATATGTATTTATTTGTAGTTTTTAGACTGGAGTGTATCACACCTTCTGATTTAGGATTTACAGTTTCCCTTGTTTAATAGGGGCAGACTATTGTTTATAGGGATCCATGTTTGGAGGAATGGGATCATGATTTTCATTCATTACATTTTTACCTATGATAGATTAAACACTGTTATTGATTATATTACATATAATGTACAATTTATTGAAACCATTAGTGGTGGAATACTATGTGTTATCTAACATCCTATTTGGGAAACCATTGAGTGACCGAATAGACATCATGTATGCAGGTAGGGGCTCGGAAAACTACCCACTATTTGATTCATTATTTTTCACTTATTAGGAGAATGGAAGCATAGAACGAATCTAATATCATGATGCATTATAGATATTTTACTTTTTTAATTTTGGGTATTTTGATACATGAATTCTTTTGGTTTTCTGTATACCTATTTCTTACTATGTAGATACATGAAAAAATCATCATATTCAATATTCATTATTTTTCATTGTCTTTTATTATAATATTCAATTTGATTTATCTTATGTATGTTGTTTATTTATTTTATATGTATCCGCAAATTGATTTTTATGATTATCACCACTAGAATACACTTTAACATGATGGAATAGTCTCCCCATAGACACACACCAGTCCTTCACTGCAATTATGTTGTCTATAGTGTATGGGGATGCGCACATGAGGACATTTGGCCCACCGAATCAAGGCACCATTTAGTGTCACCATGGTTGGAATGATATGTCATATATGTTCAGTTCTCATGTATAATAAATATAATTGCATAATATATCTATTAAATATCCTTGTATACTTATATTATAACATATATTAGTTACTTATGGCATTTTATTATCCACTAATTAACAATTCCATATTAATGTCATGTCTAATGTAATAAATGTTTTTTCCATGTGTGTATTTATTTTTTAGTTTTGGGATTTTTAATTTGATCATGGAGCCATAATCTTCATAATTGTAAAAATGGTAAAAATATCATATATTTTCAATATACATGTATCTATATGGTTCCAAAAAAGGTAGATATAGATAATTTAAAACACCATGATTGCAGTTGGTCATACGTATGCTTGATTGTGGATTCTGTTGTCACAATTGGATGAAAGAATGAAATGTAAATAACATATTACCATTACAGAGTAATTATTATTCCCTTCAAATATTTTCAATAAAACCATTGTTTTACCTTCCATGTAATTGATTGAACGAATCACATCACTACAGGTAGCGGTAGCATGCCGTACACATGGTTGATGTTCAGATATTCCCACAAAATGAAATGTAAGATGTAAGATGTGATATTATTATTCTATGAGAAAAATAATATCATATATTTCATATATAATTAATAAATCAATCATTATATCCTATAATTTCTTGTGTTTATTTAATAAAAAATGATATCTATTCGTGAAATGGTAATTCATCGTACACACGAATGATGATTTCGTAACACATTTTATGGAAGAGGATGTGGGTATAGGTCATGAAATTAAAAATATATATTATTATATGTATGGAACTATGTTTATTATATCATTAGGGTTTAATAATAATTAAATAAGGTGGAGGAAGAAATAAAATTAAAATTCTCATCAAATAACACTACCTCTTCTTTGAGTAACCTATGTAAGATTACATCCTAGTCATCATTTGGTGAATTTTTGAACAAAATATGGATTCTAGGATGATGAGGGGAATTCAGGAAGTTATTTTGTAAGTTAATGTCCAAAAAATGGATTTTTAATGTGTCATTTGGAGAGAGGATGGGGTGACCTCTTATAAGTGTGGTTAGTGGCACACGTGTAATTTTTGAAAAGAAAAAGTGGTTCACATGTTATTCAAATTACATAATGATAAAAAATTGACCCTAATTGATAATATAAAATATAAGGTTGGAATATGGCCATCCAATGGGTTTTAGAAATGTTTTGGTTAATTTTTAACCCCTATCTTTTTAGTTTAACTCCGGGTCAACACATTTTAACTATAACCATGTCAAATATTTATTTACTAATTTTACTATTCATTGGAGTTAAAATTTATTTTTCCTTTATTAGATAATATATATTATTTTTTAAAACAATATTTAATACAATTTTATAAATTAAATTAATTTTTTTGGTAAATGTTTCTTCAAAATTAATCTCATAGATTGGAATAAAAAGCCCGTTATCAAAGATAAAATGTTCCAATGTTTAAAAAGTTGTATATAAAAATTTAATGTAGTGATGATTCTAATGAATTAAATAGTATTAATAAATATATAATGTACCAAATATTTATTTAAAAACCATCTATTTTTTTTGATGTTTTTAAATTTACAAAAACGACGATTCCTAACAAACGAGTATTTCTCAATATTTTTCGAAAAAATAAATCTTCTAAAAATTATCCATAGTTCACCATAAGATAATTATAACATGATTATTTCAAAAAAATAATGTTAATTTTTAAAATATATTTTTGATAAATTTATATTATTATTTATAAAATAAACTTGGAAATGAAAACAAAGCTGCTTTTTAGAAAAATACCAATTTTCAAAAAAATGGATTTATTATTATATATTCCCTATAGAACCCATATGGTGAATGGAAATTTTTTTTCAATATATAAAATATAAATTTCCCAAAAAATCATTCACAAAATGTAATTTTCTAATCATTAAGGGAACAAACATTTTTTTTGTGAATTTTTATTTCTAAAAAATGATTATTTTATATTAAAATAGTTTTTATATAATTTCTAATTTTTTAGAAACCAAGGAATGAATTTTCTATACATTTTTAAAACATATATTTTATTAATTTTGTTATTCATATTAATACTTTCCATTTGAACATCTAGTTGAAAACTATTATATTAAATAACGATATTTTAATAGTATGCCATTTATAGTTATGATCTTTATTTCATGTAATGCAAGATAAAAATAAAGTTAAGTATTCCAAAAACAAAACATAATATTACATGAAATAAAAAATATTGAAAATACTATATTTATTTGAAAAATAATCCCCAAAATAATGGGTTATGACATTCTTCCCTGATAAAATGATTTTCTCCCTTGAAATTCGTCACATTGGTACCAAAAACTAAGGATAATTCTACATCTTTATTCCCTCAGGTTCCCACAAATATTACTCAATTTGTTGTCCTAACCAAAAAAGGTTTGACTAGGTGAGTGGTCTGGTTTCATAGAAAATTCCTTATATGATCTATAATCTCGACTACTTGTTCCTTATATGAGATATTGTGCTCCACAGTATAACCACTCAGTTTTGTACATGTGATGGACTAGGTTTGTATAACCTCATGAGAGATAAATGAAACAGATTTTGAACCTAAGATTGGTTTAGTGGAATATCCAAATGATAACCTACTATCCTGATATGATCACCTATTTCAATGTGACTTATCTAACAAGGTAGTTTTATCAAATTCTAAAAAGCATCATATTCTTGATCACCTCAATAATTGACAACATAAATTTTATATGGTCTCGGTGCCACCTCTAGGTGATGATGAATGGATATAAAATTATTTACTATTTTATTTTATAGGATAGGTCCAAATAAATTTATTTCTAAAACATAATTCTATTATGTTTTATTTATACAATAATTTCTATAAATAGTATCCAAGCTATCACTCTAAGTAATAAGGTGAAAATTATTGTTGTAAAAAAACTCATCTAGAGGAGGGTTTTGATCCCAAACACATTTGAAATCTATATAACAATACTTAAGAATATCATATAGGTATTGAATTGTTCTATGTGATTGACCATCAATTTAATAATGATACAAAGCATTGTAAGTCAACTTCCTATCAAGATCTTACAATTGTATTCTTCAAAACATTAATGTAAAATTCATAGATTTATTAGATACTATTTAATGTTTTACAACATTAAATATTATAACTTCCTCAATGAATATATTTCCTTGAATATATAGAGAGAAATATCCTATAATAGCAAACTAGATTGATGAATTCATAAGGGGGTTAACTACCAACCATAATTACCTCAACATAAATTAAAAGAAGAAACAAAAAAGATACAAGTACATTTAATCATATATCCACAATGTTTGAATTCATTCCTCCTCAAATAAATATTCCAAAGAGTTGTATTTCGATAAATATATCACAAAATATCATTAATCATGATAAACTCCCACCACGTAAAACATCAATAAGGGTGTCACAATATTCAAACATTAATCAACCTTAAAATTATATGTCCATAATGGAATAAAAACTGATTATGTTAAAATTAAATGGAGACATATGTGAATCTATATAAAATTCACCCTTCATTCCATAAATAATCCCTTATATTAAATAAAAAAATATATTTTTGATGATTTTTTTCATGTTTTTAGTGAAAAAATTTCAATTTTGATTTAATACTTCCGTAATCTATGTAGAGGGACATAATAAATTCCAAAAAACACATGAAATTTCAATAAAGGATGAACAATAATATTTTTAAAGGGATAATTATAACAAGATCCAAGTTTATTTTATCTAAAATGGAGTACATGAAAAGTGTATGAACCCAGTTGTTCTTTTTAGCTATGTTTCTCCTTTCATGTTGTTTTTTAGAAAAATAAGAGTTTCGTGAAATTTTAGGAGCATAGGGCATGTAATTTAAGTACACGTCATGTACCCAGTTGGTGCGGGTGACCATGTGCGGGAGGTATAACGGCCAGGCACATGGCTGTGTATGGTGACCTAGAGACCGCCTAAAGCAGAGGTTGGAAAAAGAAATTTAATGCTATATACTTTTAAAAAACATGTTGTGTACTTTCTTTTTTCTATTAAATGGACCAGGGTCACTTCTAACTGACAGAACACCCTTCTTCTCAACCTATATCATTGAGGAGTGTCTGTACAACCAAATATATTCTTCGAGCCCCCAACTTGTCATCCATTATCTGAATCAACCACTGTCAACTACATTGGAATCACCGTAGTGAGTTCTCCCTTCTTTATTAAAATCTTCTATTGATATCTCCACTTCTACTAGTTATCTTTAGTTGAACGTTTGAAGTGTTTTAGTAGATCTATAGTTTTTTAAGGCGATTCAAGGAATGATATACACTTATGTCGATCTCATGGTGCCAAAGTACGTGGTTTTCACCATTCCATAGTAATAATTTGAGTTATATGTGCAAAAGTTTCCAATACCCTAATTCCTGGTATTGTGTGTTTATGGTATTATCACTTTTATTGGTTTTTATTCCTTTTTTGATTGGATAAAGGGTAATTATTTTATAATAGGGTTATGTTTTCTAATATATGGATGTTTTCCCATGTTTTCTTATTTTTAACCATTTGGTCTATTCATCCCTATTAGGATACTTCTTTCATTCCATACCATCTATTGTTGGGTGGAGTGATTATTATTTGAAATGCTATTTAATGTTGTAGTTGTTTAGACATGTAGTTATTGAGGTGTAATTTGGATGCTAATTTCCTTTTTGGCATGATTTCTTTACATGGTGGGTGGGAACCTGGTGTAGTGAGATCATAGTGGAAATTGATGTTGAGAGATTTCTCAGTGCCTATTTTAATTATCACATTGCGAGACCATAACAGGGATTGACTATGAGTTCCCCCTAAAAGTGTCTATGGCTACGTTATAATCATGCATGAGGAATTTACATTTGGTAATTCCTCAAAGTGCATGCATGTTACCGTTAAAAGACTATATGGGGAATTGACGGTGTGTGTTTCCTCAGATAGTCTTTGATCACACATGACTACTGTGGAATTGACGGTGAGTGCTTCCATAGAGAACCTTTTCTATATTTTCTCTTGTATTTTAAACCATAGGGGTTAGGCTATGAGAACTACCTAGAGGGTTGCATTTATTTTTTCGGTTGATTATATACTTAAAATTAAATGCTTGTAAATGAAACTATAGAACAATTTAATATTGAGTACTTCTGTACTCTATGCTTTTTTTCTTATTGTCTGCTATATATATTCACCAAAAGTAAGGCATTGATCATTGGGTGGTTTCCTTCTGGTATTAGTCTCACAACATGTTTGGTTCATGGTTTTTGGCCCAAACTGATTATATTGTTGCAGGTATAGAAAAGGGTAATCACCCTTCTACTTCAGGAACTTGATTTTTGTGGAGGTGGGGAGCATGGGACCAAGCTGAGGCTTGCAATGATATGGAGATATTTACTTTCTTTTCTTTTCCACTTTGGTTTAGTATATAATCCAGAATTTTGATTTTTGAGGCTACTTTCGGGGAAATATGTCTCATGCCTCATATATATATATATATGTGTGTGTGTGTGCTCTAGTTGTTTATTACTCTCAATTTTTACTTATTGCATGTTTTACTTCTTCATCTATTGATATCTATTTTACTACCACTATTTTACTCTTCAAAAGAGTTCATAGTTTCCCCACTATCACACCCAAGGCCCTCGTTGCTTTTCGGTAGCCTCTGGCGTTCATGGAAATGCGCTTGGGGCAATGTGACCAGCTGGGTACAGGGAACCTCTAAAAGGATCCCAAACCGGGAAAATAGAAAGGGGTATCGAAGGGATTATTTTCTTCTTGACTTAGTTTTTAGAGCATATAGCTAGAGATCTGAAGGAATATGTACATGGTAATAAGCAATGCATGGGAGTAGCTAACCAGTGTATAATAAAATTTCAATCTACCTCATTATTTCAATTTATTTAGTTTTTCAATTTAACAGTTTATTTGATTTCCCCATTGGGTGATTCACATGTTTCATGTTATTGTCATTTATATTATTAAGGTTCTATTTCTATTGCAACCTGATGAGATAAGGGTATGTCATCTCACACATCATATAGGAACTTATTAGAAATCAAATGTCATGCATTCCTACCATGCCATATAGGGTGCATTAGTGATTTATTATTGTTGGTATAGATGTTGTGCTAGATATTCATGTTGTTGTGATAGATGCCTTGATAGAATACATTATTTTGATAGGGTATTGAATTGTGTAAGTTTTAGTTTGAATGAATGCCAAGATTTGGTTTTTGAGTTGTTATGGGCCGTCATGGATCAGAATTTGGTAGATTGTTACATTGTTAAGCTTGAAAATGACATGTATAAGATGACAAGCTTGGATTCACAGGATTTATGGGACTTCACTGATCCTAATTTTGACCCTTAATGTTATTTTTAGTGTTTTCTAGGTTTTAGATTAGTTTCTGAGGCTTATTGTTTGGAAGAACCCAGGATACACGACGTGTAGTGATGAATACATTCCATGTGTACTTATATTTTAGAAGGACCTATTTTTTATATGTACATGGTGTGTATTGTATTTACATGCCATGTAGTCTCTAACCGTGTCACTGGATGTGTGGGAAGAGACACAGGTTTGGGAAATCATTTGGGGAACACACTGTGTACTGGTTGTACACGATGTGTTGTGTAGACCATGTGTGCACCTGAGTGACTAAAGACTCATGTTGATAAAACATAATTTATACATGCCATGTCAATATTCAAGACACCTTGTATTGTAACCCATATATCCGTCTATGTATCAAACAACACAGTTTAGTGAAATATTTCTAGTACACATCAGGCCTAGAACAAACAAGCCATGTAGAGTCAGCCATGTAACTGGCCGTGAAACTAACAACACAGGTTTGTGAAGTTCAACTAGTACATGTAGTTTCAAGAATATACATGCCATCTAGTCTAGCTCTAGGATAATCATGTGGCTTAGCCATGTAGAATAACTCAGGCAGGGAAGACGATTCAGTTACACGCTGTGTGTTAGGACAACATGCCTTGTGTATGCAGTGTTACATGACCTAGGTTGGAAGTAGTACACGCCCATGTGAAGGCTTAAGGGAACATTCCATGTAGTCATTATACTTGTCATGTATCCACGTTTTGAAAAACATGAATTCTCTCTTTCTCTTGATACCTTATTACACTTCTATGCTTCCGTCCATGTTAATCTTGATCTAAGGTGTGCCCTTGACCTTGTAGAGTCATGCCACCGAGACTTCCTCTGGTTGCCTAAAATTTATAGGTCAGTGATAAAACACCAAATATGGATGATCAGGGACTGCCAGTGGATCCTCTAGCTATTCTAGTCTTCGCACCAGCCATCATCCTAGATACAAGTGTCGATGCACTATTTCTGAAGGTATTTTGAGTTTTATGCAGACCATCCAGGGTGCACTGCATCCTACCCTATCGATGGAAAAACTAACATGGGGTTTCCAGTAGCATAATCCTCTGACATTCATAAGGGAAGGAGGACCTTAGGCTAAGGAGTCATGGTTAGAATCCGTGATGATGATCTTTGAGCATCTGGAGATGCCTTCAAAGAGGAGGTTCAATCTCGCTGCATATATGCTTGGGGATTCTGCCAATAGATGGAAGGATGTGATCTCACAGGCTGGACGCTAGCTGGTTAGGGCATGGGATGAGTTTCAGCATATCTTCTATGACTACTTCTACTTAGAGACTTTTAGTGTTGATCAAGCATGAGAGTTCATGAGTATGAATAACGATACTATTTCAGTCATGGAAAATTATTCTCACATCAAAGAGATGCAGAGAATTACACCCTTTCTAGGGGGAGATGAGTTTTTCCTTGCACAGATGTTTGAGGACAGTCTTAGTAAGGACCTTTCGGCTTAGGTGAAAATATTTATGTTGAAATCCATCACATTTATAGTCAACCAGGTGTTGATCATGGAATGAAACCTCAGATATTCTAGATCTATGATCCAGGGTGGTTACGCATCCAGTGTTATTTCTTCTCGGGATGATAACAGAAAGCTCTGTAGGAAGTATAAATGTAGAGATCCAAGTAGGAAGGATGTAGATTTAGGTATCCTGGTGGTATACTACCAGCGTGGAAGGGTCATGAATACACGACAACATTTTTTGAGAGACCCAGTGGAGCGCTGATCATGTATTAAGGTGGTCCATATTCTTCTCTTATATTAGATCTTCTCACCAACAGATGATGAAATGGGTTCAACTATTACTCATCATTCGGGAGAATCACCACCATTTTCTCACCATTCTAGGAACTAGAGTTATTTCAACCATTTAGGCCGAAGTGGATGTCGTTTACGTGGAACCCAGTCATAGGGATTTTAGCAACAACAAGATGGATCAACTCGGAGTGGTCAGGCAGGGTCACATGGCCATGGTGTAGGTCATACTTTTGTAGTGGATCATACATAGCAGGAGTAGGATCCTGACCCTATATTGTTCAAGGTACGATCCTAGTTGCCTTAGTTTTATCTTTTGTACTTTTTGATATGGGTGCTTCCCAAAACATTACAATGGTTACTATTGTGGAGAGCCCTGGGTTTTGTATCTTTTCTTATGTTGATGTATTGACGCTAGAAACTCTATTAGAAACTAGAAAGTCTACTGTATGTTTGTTTAATGGGTTCCCTCTTGAGGTTGGTGGATGTCCCTTCTTATGGCACCTCCATGTCTTGGAGATGACAGGCTACAATGTGATTCTCATAATGGACCGGTTAGTTCCCTTCCAAGATATTGTTGATTTCTATCGCCGAAGGATGAGTTTTATGTCACCAGAGGGTGCTATGATTCTACATAATGGGGAGTAGGAAGTCCAGGAATGAAGAGTAGGACTCGAGCATCAGGGGTTGGGAGGAGTTACTACCCATATTTCTAGTCTATATTTGGATGACCAGGGGACTTCCCAGATAGACATTACAGTAGTGGTGGATCGTTTCAGATATGTCTTTCTGGAGGACTTTTCATGTCTTTCTCTAGATAATGAAGAATAACATTCTATTGATCTCGTGTCAGGAGCGACATCAGTGTCCAATCCTACTTATAGGATTACTACAGTAGAGTTACAGGAGCTCTAGAATCAGTTAGAGGAGTTTCAGGAAAAGGGGTTTTTCCAACCCAGTACTTCTCCTTGGGGTTCACCTTTCATGATTGAGAACAAGGTTAATAGTACCCCGAGACACTGTGTGGATTATCATATGTTGAACTAGTTGATGGTCAAGAATTGATATCCCTTAACATGGATTTATAATCACTTTTATAAGTTGCAATGTGGCCGAGTGTTCTCGACGATTGACTTTAGACCTGGTGATAATTTGATGCGTGTTATACCATCAGATATACGTCGAACAACCTTTTGGAGCAGGTATGGTCTATATGAGTATGTGGTTATATCGTTCAGTCTCACGAACATGGCTGTAGTTTTCATGGCACTAATGAACCGAGTGTTTCATCTATAACTAGATTCTTTTGTGGTAGTATTCGTGGACGAAATCTTGGTGTACTCTAACAGTGGAAATGACCATGACACACATCTGGAGATCGTTTCGATTTCACTGAGAGATCATACATTACATTCTATACTCTAAAAATTTCACTTTGGGGTGGAAAAAAAAACTATTTTTGGGGCACGTTATCTGAGAGATAGTAGTTGTAATAGAGACATAGAATGTGAGAGCAGTAGTTTCCTTGGAGAATTCGAGTAACGTATTTGAGGTACTGAGTTTTCTTGGGCATTCTAGTTACTAAAATCATTTTATAGAGCACTTTTCAAACTTATTAAAACCATTGAGAGGCCTAGAAATGAAGGGTGCGAAGTAATTGTTCTCAAATTTTTGGGAGTCAGCCATTCAGGATCTGAAAGGGAGGATGACATCAGTAGTGATACTAGTATTTATAGAGCGAAGAATGTACTATATTTTATACTATGATGCATCAGGTATCGTGATAGGAGAAGTGATTATACAGGGAGAAGGAGTCGTTGTGTATATATCTCTGCAATTGAGGCCAAATGAGGGGAACTACCCAACGCACGATCTGAGTAGCCTACAATTGTTAATGCTTCACAATTTTGGAGACATTATCTTATTGGAGAGTATTTTTTTTGTTTTCACAATCCATAAGACTCCCATGAATATATTCACTCACCGCGATATTAATTTGAGATAGTGATGGTTTGTATAGTACCTTCAGTCCTTTGACATTGAGCATGCCTATAAAACTGGTAAAGGAAATAATGTGGCTGATGCGTTGAGAAAGGGGATTCAGATATAGGAATTTCATGATTTCAGTAGTGGGAGGTAGCTAATGGATCTGTTCTCTGAAAAGCATTTGGAGGTTCTTGACAGATAGGGGTAGAAATTTCTATATTCTGTAGCTTTTGCCTCAACTCATATTGATCGTGTGTGAATGAGGATACTATTATATTCTGAAGGCCTAGTCATATGACAGAGTGTTTCAGGAAAGGAACTTATTACTGGATAGACCATATTCGAGGATGATATCATAGGTTTTAATGGGCGCGTATCAGTGTCATCATATATAAACGAGGAGCTGATGTGGGAATTTCATTCCTTAATTTGAGATGTTCTTCCTAGTGTCCCCAAGTTGTATTGAGATATCCATCATCGGTATTGGAGGCCAGGTATGAAGGGAGATTTTTCTAGTTTGGTCATGAGGTGTTCCACCTGTCAGTAGATGAAGGCAGAGAATTAGAAACCAGCAAGGCTTTTGAAGTAATTACCCATTCCTGAGTGGAAGTGGAATGATGTCCTGATGGATTTCGTAAAAAAAAATTCAAGGTCGCCTCGTGAGAATGATGTAGTATGGGTTGTTATTGACACACTCATGAAGGATTCCCACTTCTTTACAATTTAGGAGACCTTTATTGTTGATGAGTTGGGAAGGCTATAAATCAGAGAGATTATGTGTTTACAAGGTTTTACACACAACATTTTTTCAGACATGGATTCCCATTTTACTTGTCGAGTCTCGAAGGGACATTAGAGGGGTTTCGGTACACAGACACTTCTGACTACAGCTTACCATCCACGGATGGATGTCTAGTCTGAGCATACGATTCAGGTTCTTGAGTACATGCTTCGGGCATAAATCATGGATTTTGGATGTTTGTGTGAGAAGAACATCCCTCTTGTGGATTTTCCTTAAATAATAGTTTTCTAGAAAAAATAAATTTGGATCCTTATGAGGAATTGTACGGTTGGCCATTCCAATCACTCGTATGCTTTCTAGAGGCAGGAGAGGTAGTTATGATGGGACATCGACATGTCCAGGAGATCACAGAGCAGATAGAGTTGAT
The DNA here is from genome assembly GCA_963277665.1 of Viscum album. Classification (NCBI taxonomy): domain Eukaryota; kingdom Viridiplantae; phylum Streptophyta; class Magnoliopsida; order Santalales; family Viscaceae; genus Viscum; species Viscum album. The sequence continues at coordinate 1,201,803,774 of OY728163.1, read as the reverse complement.
TCGATAGAGGATGACTACGACATATTCACAACATAAGTCTTATGCTGATCAACAGAGACAAACTCTAGTGTTCGTGGTCAAAGATCATGTTTTCTTGTGTATTTATCCATCAAATGGCCCTATGGCCTTAATTTTATTTATTTATTTTGATAATCCACCTTTTAAGGGGTGAGGTGGAACCCTTACAAGGCCCATAGGCGTAAGTATTACATGACCTGTAGGCCTTAGAGTAATTCAGTGCCCGTAGGCTCCAAAAATTACATACAACCCAGACTAACTACATGGAACTAACCCCCCCTAGCATCTTTGTCATGAAATCAGCTCTCAACCTTTGCATTTATGTTCAGCTAGGCTTTCCCATGCATGCATAGGATTGTACCGATGTCAAGAGCTATAGCCTCTCATTCTTGTAATCTGTTTAGCTTCTACAATTGTGAAAGCTCCTTGCCCATCCTCTTTCTAAATCTTCTTCCTTTTAGGTTTTCTGGTTTTTATCTACACTTGAGGTGCCCTGAAAGCTTTGAAGTGGCCCAAAGGCCTTACTGACTTGAAGGCCTGGGTGGCCCGAAGGCCTTAATGGACTTGGGGACCAAAACGGTGGCCCGAAGGACCAAACTGGGGAATATTCCCACCTACTGCAGATTCAAATAGTGTCTACTATAGATCCCGCTACAGTACCTTCTATAGTACTACACATTTCCTACTACAATACCTACTATATTACTGGTACAGTGCCTTCTACAGTACTGCTACAATACTACTACAGTACCCCATAAATTAGCCTCCACCTAGTTTTGATCCCGGGTCTCTTGGATGCACTTAAGGAGTCCTCAACATGAGGTTGGGATACAAGAGGATAATGATATTGGGTAAGAATTCATCGAGATACATCGTGTCATTTGAGGTGTTGGGGCGAGTCAGACTGGTTGCCTATCAGTTACATTTCCCTCATAGGTACCTAGATATGCATGAAGTCTTCCACGTTTCTCAGCTTCGACAATACTTCTCAAGCCCATATCATGTTTTTCAACCTAAGTAGTTGATCTCGATGTGGATACATCTTTCGAAGAGCATACTATCTATATTGTTGATCTAAGTTCAAATGTTATCCATGGATGTCCTGTTACTCTAGTGGAACTGCTAGGATAGCACGGGCGTATACCAAATGTCACCTGAGAGAGGGAGGCCGATGTATGATCGCAGAGTCCAAACTAGTTCGAGGATTATTTTACTATGCCTCCTTGTTAGGGAAATTCAGGGATGAATTTCATTGAGGAGGAATTTTGTAAGAAACCAAATCTTATTTTATGATATGTTTTTCCATTCTGTTTGTTATTTAGAAAATGTGTAGTTTATGGAAATTTTAGGAGTACAATATGGTTAATTTAAGTACACGTTGTGTACCCGATTGCTGCAGGTGAATGTGTGCATGCTATGTACGGCTAGGTACATGGCCTTGTGTGGTGACCTAGAGACCACCTATATGGGATGCTGGAAAAGGAAAGTACACACTGTGTAATTTTAAAGAACACATTTTTTAATTTCTTTTTTTCATTAAATAGACAGGGGTCACATTTGGGGAATTGAACACACTTCCTCTTGACCTATTTCATTCAAGAGAATCTGTATGGTTGTCGATATTATCCAAGCCCTTGACTCTCCATCCTTTATTTGAATAGAAAACTTTTGATTTCTTTGGAATCGCCACATCGAATTCTCTTTTCTTCTTGAACATCATTTATTGATTTCTCCTCTTCCACAAGATATCCTCAGTTGAACATCTTAAGAGTTTTTGTAGATCTACTACGCTCTAGTGTGGTTCAAGGCTGTAGGTTCACATATATTGATTTCACGACACCGACATAAGTGATTTGTTCCTTTCTGTAGTTATTCTTTGAGTTGTATGTGAAAAAGTTCCCATGAACCTCATTCTGGGTATTGTGTGATTATGGTTTTAGCCCTTTTATTGCTTTCTATGCCTTGATTTATTGGATAGAGGTTAATTTTTTATGTATAAGGTTATCTTTGCCATGTTATGGATGTTTTGACCATGTTTTCTTGAATTTGACCATTTGGTCAAGCCTTGACTGTTAGGATGCTTCATTATTTCCATGCATAGAATTGTTGGGTGGAGTGATTATTATTTGACATGATATGATATGCAGTAGTTGTTTATCCATGAAGTTCTTGAGGTTTAATTTGGCTATTAATGATTATTTGTGCAAGAGTTCTTTACAAGGAGCTACGAGAACTAGGTGTTGTGATACCATAGGGGAAATTGGGGTTGAGGGCTTTCCTAGAGTGTCTGTTTTAATTATCACGCTCTGAGACCATTGTGGGTTGAATTTGAGTGCTCCCTTAGAGTTCCAATAGTTACGTTATGAGGTCACAATAGGAATTGATGTTGAGTGCTTCCTCATAGTGCCTGTATGATAGTATTAAAAGACTAGATTGTGAGTTCTTCCATAGAGAGTCTTTGATCCCCCGTGACTAAAGGGAGGATTGATGGTGACTGCTTCCTTAGAGAGGCTTTGATATATTTTCTCTTATACTGTGAACTAGAGGGGTTAGGCTGTGAGAACTAACCTGGTGGTTTCTTTTATTTTTGGTTGATTAAATACTTAAATGTAAATGTATGAAAAAGAAACTATATGACTATTTACTTTTGAGTAATTTTGTGTTCACTACTTATTTTTTCATATTACCTACCATATTTATTCACTAACTGTTTGACAGAGATCATTGGGTGGTTTCCTACTAGGATTAATTCCACACCCTTTTGGGTCATGCTGTTGGACCCAAATAGATTATATTGTTGTAGGTATATATATATGAAATAGACCTTCTACTTTAGGTACTTGATTGATATGGATTTGGGGAGCATGGTACGATGCTAAATCTTGCGATGTTTTGGAGTTATTTACTCGATTTTCTTTTCTACATTGGTTTAATACTGTATTCCAGCACTATGATTTTTTTGGAAGCTTTCCTAGACATATTTATTATTCATCATTTATATATATGCATGTTCTCGATTTTTTTATTACTTCTGATGATTACTTATTTCATGTTTTACTGCTTCCTCTATTACTATTATTTTTACTTATAATGTGTTACAATGCTAATGAGAGAAAAGTTTCCCCACTATCACACCCAAGGTGCTCACATCTAGTCCACAGCCTCTGGCATTTTTGGAAATGCACTTGAGGTCATGTGACCAATCAGGTACAGGGAACCTCTGTGTGGCTCTCTATAATAGAACATTACAAAATGTATGCCCATATTGTCATTATTCACATTATATATCATGATTTCAAATTTTTTTCCTTTTCCCATTGTCTTGAAAGGTTATTGTGGTATATCATATTCGTTAGACCTTGTATTGGAAAATTGACTTGAATAATTCCCATATTCTATGATTTTAAAACATTGGAGTGTATGTGGTGCGGTCTGCGAAGCTTTCACTTTATTTTAATAAATAGATAAATTCATCCCATGAAGTCAGAATTCAATTTTTGAAGACCCTACCATCCCCATAGAAAAATTATTAGTCAAAGTAGGGAAATTTATCCATTTCCATTCCCACACATTATGCTTAAAAGAATGCTCATATTCTTGTCTCCTTGGTTTTTAAATATTCTTTAAAATTCCATTTTTACATTCTTACCAATAACATGATATTGATTAAAAAAGTACAACCTCTATTTCAAACTTGATATCACATTGATTAATATCTTCATAAATATTAAAGTCTCTTATGGAAAATTCCCTTTGATGAATTTTTATTTAATCCACTATAGAATCAATACAACTTACCTTTTTGTTAGATGATAATAATAGAATCATACCAGGCATGTCCAAAATCATTTACCATGTAGGTACCAACATATGCATCTTAATTTTCATTTAGCTCATGGAAATTCATTAAAATCATCATAAAAAGAATTCATGGAATGTACTTTTTGTAAGAATCTTTTATCAAATCATCTTGGTCCATGAAGTGAATTTCATCTTGTTTTGTAATAGTGTTAACAATGTTACACAATTTATCTTCTTCAACTTAAAAATGGTCAAAAAACAATATTAAATTCCCATGAAATGAACACTAGAGTATAAACAAGATATTTTTATTGGGGATACTCCAATACTCAATATCTAGTGGATCAGGAGTCTAAATGAAAGATGATTTGTGTTTCCTCGTGAAGGAATTAACAGAATGTTGTTCTCTTCATCGATCATTTGGAAGTATATCATGATTCATATAATTAAAATGTTATGTAATAATAAGAAACATATTTTTCATTACAAATCCCATAATATTTAGTTTTTAAGTGTAATTATTTTTATAAATTTTATTTTCAATTTAAATTTATAAGACTTCATTGGATTCCATCCATATACTAAAACTAAAAACATAATGTGTGAAACACAAATCATTGTGGGGATCAGGATAATCAATAAAAATAACTTATAGGATATAAATATCATGACACTTTACATTTAATATATGAAATTATAATTTTATCATAGGCCACCCATAGTTAGCTTCTATTTAAAATAATCTAGATGGTTTATAAATAGTTTGGTATTTCCAAATAATATACCTTTATATTGTCAAACCAAGTGTGAAGCCAGTCCTGTTCTTGTGTACCAGGTGATGATAGAGCCATGCTCAATGCAAAATTTTTGGAGTCATTACCCCTGAGTACCTCTATTCTAGATCCACATCCACATGTAGTATCCATAAATAAAATTAGTACCCAATAAAGCACTCACACTATCCATTACTAAAATTCGAGAATTTTTTTTATATTTTAATCACCCTCATTATTATCCTCTGATATATCCATAGTGTACTCACTAAATATTTCTCATCCAAGTATAAAAAGGATTAACAGAACTATCTACTAATTCATAATATAGTTTCGTTGTATTTTCATACATAGATTTTACATATTTATAGATGAATTTTATTTAAATTACACAATCAAATTCCAATAGATCATAAACATTTGGTGCCTTTGGAATCATGGAAACATAACTCAATAAAACATAAGCTAGAAACACCATATACCACTATATTCTTTATAACTACCATCATTATTAGGAATATCAGACAATACACATTTATTCATATCTCAGGGAAGGGAAACATAGGAACTTCTTATCTCATATGTTCAATATGGGTAAATAATAGAGATATCAATACAAAATGGGAATATGGGTATGAGAACATTATAATAAAATATGAAAACAATATCATGCATATTATTTATTATAAACATGATTCATGGAATAAATATTGGAATTTCAAAAGACATGAATCATAATAGAACCAAACAACATGATCCATGAGAGTACAACATTGGCATGAGGTATATATTTCTGCCATGTACATAATTAAAGAAAATTTTATGTCAAATCTATCCACTAAGACATTAATAAAATGTGTGTCTTAAGTTAACCACTAGTTTAACTACATTGGTCTTAGCATAAACATCTTTTTACTCTCTTTAAATTATGGGAGAAACTGTTATGTACAATTATTTGGGCTTGGGATAACCTCCCGTGTACCCTATTTCTGGCATAGGAGAATCTCTCATGCACCTTTTGATCTCAGATAACATTTAATCATTGCCCAACATATTTGAGGGATTTATAGGCCCCATAATTCACATAATAAAAGTAATATATAATGTCCAATAATATAATAAATAATTAATCCTATCATAACCCAGGAAAATAAATGGGTTTTATAATCATTTCATTATTTCCTTAAAGGATAACCCATGGAGAAGATGGGGGTTTCATAAGAATTTTATTATTGTATAACCCATGCAAGAGAAAAAAGTTTCAATTTTTTTGTAATTAGAACTACAACCCATCCATAGAAATATTAATACTGTCATATTTTTATTATAATATAATTAAAGAATAAATAACATCAATGTATGTCTTATTAAATGGAAAAGTATTTTGAAATAAAAATCACAAGGAATGTTTCTTGAGGAAAGGGTCCTTTCGTTGAAAATCATATTTTTTAAAACAAATATTCATAAAATAACATCCAAATTATTTTTTAGGAAATTTCATTAAAAACATATAAATTAATATTTAAATAATATAATGGTAATTATATATGGAAGTTTTTTCATGTTTTACAAGATAAAACAAATATTCCTATCATATTTTTGCTAAAATACAAACATGCATTGTTTGGAATATGGAATGACGATTCCATTATTATTTTCTTTTTTAAAATTTAAATAGGTTTTAAAATGTCATTAATAAATGATTTTAATAATTTTAAGAAGAGTTTTTAGTTTTTCTTTGGGAAACATGGTTTTTTAATAAAAACATTTTTTGACTTAATATATAAAAAATGATTTTTTTATTAAATATGTTTTGGAACACTTGAGTACATAAAAGGAGGAAATTTATCAAAAAATTATATTCTATAATAATAACTAGGGGATAATAAATTTTATGAGTTTTTTGAATGATATTTTTTAATATTTTATCATTTTAATCATAATCAGAAAAAATCCAAATAAGTAATTAGATTGTACAGTAAAACTCTAACCACATTAGTACCATTGAATTTTAATCATCATTAAAGAATACAAATATATGTAACATAGAATAAAACTAAAAGAGTTATATTCCTGATTTAAATTGGAAAATGGTAAATAATTTATCTTCATATAATAAAATAGTTTCTTGAAATAACATAGGTATCTAATAATGAAGTTTGAGAAAAACAAATCATACTGATTTGGTAACATGGGAACTGAAAATACCATGAAATAGAGATAGTAAAATGGAAATGTAAATACATATAATATTAATGATACAAATCAAAAAATAATGTTATGTGAATTATATATACCATAAACATGAAATTGGTGGTGAATATGATATGTGTCTTAAAGAACTAAAATGTGAGATGAAAATCCATTCAAGTAAATCTCAAATTCAATCACACATTATAAAAATACTATATAATAAGAATAACAAAATTATAAATCCATTAAAAAATTATTAATACATATATTATTACATATATTATTTACTTATGGCCTTTAATTAACTGTTTATTAACAATTCCCTGTAAAAGTAACATTTCAAGTAATTATTGATTTGTTTTCATGTAAGTTTTTATTTTTTTATATATGGTAATATTAATTTTATCATGGATACATGATATCAAGAATTAAAAAAATTATTAAAATATCATACATATTCACTAAAATGATATTTATATTTTTCCAAAAAAAAGTATAGATAAAAAATGAAATACACCATTCATGGAGATGGTAGGTCGTACATAAGAATGAACATTGTTTACATTTTCCAAATATAAAGAAAGAGGGAAAGGTAGATAACATATTAAAATTCAATAATCAATGTTAGTATATATATAAAAAATAATATCATTAAATCCATCATTGATACCTTCCATGTAAATCATAAATAAATAACATCACTTTATTAGGTGGTAGTCCTCCGTACACACGAGTTTTGTTAACGTATTCCAACAGAATGGAAAATAATAATGAATATGTGATATAATTATTAAAAAGAAACATAATATCATATATATCATATATATCACATATATATATATATAATAAATCATTATAACTATCCATGAAAGGTGTAAATAGAATCAATAAATGGCATCGTTTCATGGGGTGGTAGTCCACTAAACACATGAATTTTGATTTCACATGCTATTTGATGGAAGAGGAGATGGTTATAGTTGATTATGTTAACATAAAAACATCTAAAAATATATAAAATATGTATTTTATTAAATCATAATATTTTTATTATAATTCATAGAGGTGTAGGAAGAAATAAAATAAAATAAACTTATTGAATAATGTTTCCTCTTCTTCAAGTATCATCATTATATTGATACTGAAATCCTTCTTAAGTTAAATTTATGATAAAAATAATGCATATAAGATTATGAGAAGGAATTATTTGAGTGATTTGGGTATATATTGGATAATCCAATTAGTTTTTATTGTGTCATGTAGATAGGATAGGTGGTGACCTATTATAAGTGTGGGGACTGCAACATATATAATTTTTGAATTGAAAACAATTTCCCATGTTTTCAAATGAAAAAAGTCTCCATAATATAAAATTATGTGTAATGTATGGATTAAAGTAATATAAACTCTAGATAATGTTTTTTGGAATTTTTTTGGTTCATTTATAACCCTGATCTTTTTAGTTTCTCTTATAGTGTCCCCATGTTTTCTTAAATTCGGTAAATTATTTACACTATGTTTACTATTAATTATAGAATCAAATTAATTTTAACTTATTATATATAATAAATTATTATGATTATAAATATGTAATCAATTTTTTTTAATTTCCAATAACAGAAGTGAAATTTTTAATTTTTAATTAATACTAAAAACACATTTAGAGAAAGGGTTTTCAATGAATAAATGATCAAATATTTAGAAATATTTTCTATCTAAATTTGTTATGAAAATTATTAAATATAAATAAATAATATAAATTTGAATATAATTGATCTAATTTTTCTTCTAAAACAATCATTTTTTTTAATTTTCAGAAAGATTTAAATGAAATGAAAATTCTTAATAAAAACATTATTTTTCATTTTTCGTCAAAAAATATATTTTCCCAAACAAAATTAAACAATTTATCCTAAAAAATATATTTAGAATATGTTTTTTTTTCATAAAAATATTTATTAAGAAAAAGATTTCCAATATTTAAAAAAAGTTTGTATATTAATTTATAATTAATTAGATAACAATGATATATTTTTACAAACATGTGAAAACAATAAATTTTCACAATTTAGTTAATCATATTTATACTCACCATTCGATGAACAATGTTTTTACTACTATATTATATAATTAAAATTTAATGGTATGTCACATTTTTTGAACTCAATGTTATGTAGAAGAAAAAATAAACTCGGGTTTTAATATATTACAAATATAAATATTATTTTTAATGTAATAAAAATATAAAAATTATTAAATAAATTTAAATAATTATATTTCACCAAACTCTTTGGTGGTTACATTTGAACTCTTGTAGAATACTGTTTAACTTTTTCAAAACCTCTTGAATTCTCAAGTGACCACAACATTCATGAATCTTATTTAACCTCATATGTTATGGAACACTTCCAATATTATTTTTCCTAGAAAGAAAAAAAAATAATTGAAAAAAATATAACCTCATAGATAACATTAAAATATGATTTATAATGTTATATTGAGATTCTTGAAAACTCTATCTAATGGAATTTATGTTCAGTTACTTTGTAGGAATTCTTTCACCCCTAAATAAGCTCCTCTTAAAAACATTTCTTTTTCTAGATGAATCTATCTGATCATCCAACCTTTTCTAAAAATATTTTCCCTAGATTAATATTTGTAATGGTTAATCATCAGATAGATATTTTTTTGATGGACATGATATTTTTTCATTCATTCTATATGGTTCTATATATCATTTTCAATATGAGTTTCATATATCATTTAAAAAAATTATTTTATATATGAGCTTCATATAAAAATTTTATTTGGAAATTCTATCATTCTTTATCTATTTCAATTGAGCAACATATGTTGGATTATAACATTATTGTAAATTATATAGACTATTTTTTACTTGAAAGTTATATTTTAATCATCTCCTCAAACATTAATCATGTCACACCATTTTATTTTCTACCCTTTTATTATTAATAAATAAAAAATAAAATTCTAAAATATCATTTTTGGAAATTACCCAATTTATCTTCCGTGATTTTTTCACCTTTTGTGTATAACCATAAAAAATCAAATCTTGGATTTTAAGAAAATACAGGTCCAAAACATTCGTCTTGTCTTCTTTTATCTATTGGATCATAGAAATATTTATCAAAAGGTGTTTTTGTTCATTTCTCTGCAAGTAATACACACCCCTATATATCCATAAAATTTCATCTTTCTTGTTTTTCTATCCAATGATATCTATCATGTATAGTGTGTCTGGTACAAATGTATTACTTCTCTCCCCTATAGACACATACTAATCCAAACAGCTTCAAACAAATAATAGGTGTTATCAAATCTTGTTATGGATGTTTATGTCCATAAATTGATTACATGGTCTATAAATCTTCAAATTTCATTTCTCCCTCTAAACAAAATATTTTATCATGATATTTTTAATGATTTTGAAAAAATGAAGTAAAACATAGCATCTTCTAAATTTATATGACAATTGACATAAAAATTTAATGAAACATATAAATATCCTCAAGAAAATTCATAAAAACATTATTAACTTATTGAAACATATTTATAACATATTATAAAAATCAATATAAATGAAGTATGTTTTCAAAAAATATAAAAATATTTTTTTTGAGAAAATTTTAAGGGATATTTTTTCAGCAATGATGTGATTTGGATGACCCAGTTTGGATATATAGTTTCACTCTGAACCAAAAACATGGAGTACCTTGAAACTAGAGAAGTAGATAAGTATTTTATGTGATTAAATGGTATACTAATGGTGATTAGAATAATATAGTTAATTGGTATGTTACACTATTAGACATTTATTGTGATTCACTTAGCCAAGATTCATGTATTTTACCACTAAATAATGAATATTCAACCAAATTATCACTTCTTAAAGAATCTTATTGAAAATGTGGTTGTGGAACTATAGATTTTTGATGGGTATATAAATCTAAATGATATTAGAACTAATCATGTAGTTATGGAAATTATCAAGTCCTTTTGTGTTTTAATGTTGCTTATATAATTTATAGATAATAGTATCTTGAATAATTTGATGTAATGAAAGTGAGGAACTAAAGATGAGAGTTATGGAAGAATAAAATTTTGATCTGATGGATTTGTAGATAAATATTATAAATGATTTTCATGTTGGATATTTTTAGGCTTTATTTTATAAACATTTTATAGAAAATAATTTAACCTTATATAATGGATTAAATTAGTGAACATTGTATTGGTACCACATGTGTGTTAATAATTGTTCTAAATGTTTTTTATAAGTAGATGTTGTGATGATGAATTAAAGAGATAATATTTGTGGCTAAGATACAAAAATTTTAATTTGAGATAGGATATATTAGATTAATTTATCAATATTGATGAGTCATTATATATGTGGAATTTTGATAATTTATAGGATGTGTTATTGAAGAATTCACTAGTACAAGAATGCAGAAGTTTGAATATATAATTAAACACTACTTTCATAGTGGTTCAATTAATTTTGTTTCATAATATCCCAAATTTTGTCATGTAATATTTTATTCAACAATGTTTGATGGTCCTAAAGTAATATATGCATAATTTTAATTAGTATTAGTGACCAAAAACATTGAAATAGTATATATACCTTGTATTTGGACAAGGAGATGATTGAATTCCCCAAACAAGGTTTTCCATATAAAATAGATTGAGTATATTGGGGGATATCATATATTTGAATATATTGTAAATGAGAGATGTTAAAAAGAAAAAAGAGATACCATTAATCATGTGGAAGTGAAAATAATTTTATTCTACCACTTTTTAAGTGGAATATAAATGATTATATGATGCTTCCATTATATTTTTTTAAATATCAATTAATTTACATGAAAATTGTGTTGGTTTTAATTTATAATAATATTTATATTAAATGAATAAAATTTAAATTGAAAAATTTGATTATAGAATAAATATAAATCATTTTTTTCTTTATAAATATATTTGGTTTCAACTTATTAGAATATTTGGAATTAAGGTTATGATCTATGTAGTGTGTAATATACTAGGTATATTTTCTATGTAAAGATGATGATGAAGGTTTGAACTGATTTTAATAATTCTGAAATTTTTATCTAAAGAATAAATTTAGTTAGTCATAACAGTAAAAGGGTAACAAAGTACTCTGAAATGAAGAAAATAATGGAAAAATAAAACATTAAAAAGGTATTAGAGTACATCATAAGGGAAGCAAACTTCATTATAAGAGTCATTTCATTTTAAGATGATTATTAAAAGTATTTGTAAAGGTAATAGACTAATTTTGTAAGGTACATGATGAATTTTTTGGGGTATTCTTGAGTTCAAAAGTGTAGTGATGTCTTATAAAGGGTATATATTGAGTTGAGATGTGTAATTCTCAACATAGGATGAGTAAACCAGTCGTAAAAAGATATTTTATTATTTTATATGTTTCATTTCATAGAATTATTTAAATTAATATATAAAATTTCATATTGTTCCTAGGAAACTATAAGGTTGTCTTACATTGTGAGGCTTCTCAAATGATCTTTTTAAGGTAGAAAAAACATCATATGTTTTTAGATCAATACATTCTTTTGAAAATCATGAGGTTCAAATAATATTAACAATGATTACAAATATTAAAAATAATGAATAAATAAAATTTCTATGGTAGATTAATTTGGTTTCATGACATTTCACAAGGAAATTCACAAGGTTATACAATTTTCACAATCAACGATGATGTGTTTTTTCAAAATAACAGAGTTCCAAAATTAATATTCAGAAGAAAAAAATAAATTCAAAAGATTATTTTTTATCAGTAAATTCATAAATATAATTATTTAAATCCTAATAATTAATCATGACACTATTTTTTATGAATAAAAAATCAAAACAAGAATGATTTGTACATAGATTTCAATGATGAAATTCATAGTGGTGAGAGAGCGTGCATGATAAAATTTCAGTGAAAAAGGAGGAAAATCAATATTAGTTTCATTTCATGATACCATAAAAGAGTGAAAAATTATTATAATATTTTTTTTGGTGGGGAATTAAAGGTAATGAATTTTCATTGATAAATAAAAATAGAATAATTAATAGGATTGATTCTTCTAGAAGATAGGACGACTGAAGAATAATGATTTTTAATAGAAATATATTTTTAGAAATATAAAATTTTGGATATTATATAAATTATATTAAAATATAAAGATAAGATATATGAGATAAGATATATAATGAATCATAGGGTTTAGCACTATGACCATTCAAATAAACCCATGAGTTAGAGAATGGACTGATACTCATCAAATGGCCGACCTTATGTATCATAGGAAGAGAGTAATAAAACTATTGATATGTTATATAATCTATATGTATATGAACAATAGTATCAATACCCAATATATGGTTAATATTGTTAATTATCTAATAATAAGAAGAAAAAAATATCCTATCCTTATCTTCAACTAATTATATTCAGACTAATGTAGTGACAGACCTAACATACCATATTCATATGTTGTGGTGTATAAAAGAGATTAAGTTGTCCAATTAGACCACCACAATTTTGAGGAATAATATCATATTTTATTAAATTCCATAAAATTATAATTTAATCACTTGAGATCATTATTCTATATGTGAAACCTTATATCATGTATTCTATAAATGTACTTTTTTCATGTGTTGTAACTTTTTATATTCCTGATTACTGTTCAAGGTATATACATTTGGTTGATATTATATTGAAAATAAAAGAGTTCTTAGTGTTATTGGTTTAAAAAGAATAATATAATGGGTATGTAGTGATCTATATTGGAGGATAACTTTATTAACAAATATTTCAATCCTCATTGCTTTATTTTTTTCTTCATGTAATTTTATACCCAAGGAATGTATTATCTGAGAGATACCCATTAATAGAAGATGTGTTGAGGTAAACACCTAATATTTATTCAATTGAAAATATTTAATCCTAAATTGATTCACCCCTCTATCAATGATGGTAATGTAACATAGTTGTCTAAAATTATTATACCATATCATCATGTCATAAATTTAAATTTACCTTAAATAATAAAAAATATGATGTTTTAATGATGATTCAAAATTCACTTACTAAATTCATAGTGAAGATCAGTTTTTTATAGGATATATATATTAATTAATAATTTTTTATCATTATAAATTATAATTAACATCAACAGAAATTAAATGATAATGTGGAATAATGAATCTGTCTTGTCGAAATAATAGGATTAATCTATTTCAATATTATCCAATACTAATAAAGAAATATCAATCAAAAAACCAGATTATTATGTTTGAAAATATAACAAAAATATAAAATCACTTCTACATAAAAAAGTAGAAACAATTTATAAAATAAATATGAGGTAAAATATGTTTTTTGACAAATTATTTGGAATAAATATAATAGAAAGATTGAAAAACATGTCAACATAAAAAATAAAAATGACAAATTAATTTCTTTATTACAAGAGTGTTTTTATAATTATCTAAACAATACAACCACTTTTTTTATCCTTTTTTGAATATTTCTACAAAATTTATTACCTGTCTTGAATAAGAATACAATAAATGAAATAAAAATCTTGCATAAAATAAAAATATAATCATTAGTCACTTAATGAAATACAGTGACATGAGTTCTAAAATAATATTTATTAATGATAGATTCTACAATGTAACAAATTATTGGATTAGTACTATTAATAAGAAATATGAGTACAAATATAGAAAAAAAATAAAAGTTCCAAGAAGTTTAGGAAAATAAAAAACTTGCATTAATGTAAAGAATACTCAACTGGAAGTCAAATAAAAAGGAAAAGGATATGACAATCTATAATTGAAATGGAACATGATTCAAGAGAATTATAATGAATATATCAAAAAATAATTGGAATATAGACTACATTCAGTGGAGAATGATGAAAAACTTATTTAATATAATGTTTCTTGAATTGATAATTTAATTTTTCAAATATGTAAGGGGAATATAAAAAGTATTAAAAAAAATTGGAACAGATTTTCGACCATGAAAACTCATATATATGATATAATATATATTCATATAATGTGATGATAATACCGCATATATCATCAAATAAGAAGTAAAAATATGGCTCTAAACAAAAGGTACCATTCCCACCAAAAAGATATTATTTTCCTAAATATGGTTCCATAAATAGATCATTATATAACTCAAAATATTCACAAAAGTGGATGATGATAAATGGTGAGATACCCACACCTAGCACTACACATATGGTAGTTTAATGATTTTTTTTGGAAAAACTATTCATCTAAAGAATCCAGTTTTCATAACAGAAATAAAAAACCACTAATAATCCAATATATATATATATATATATTATTTTATAGAATAAAAAAATCATGGTTTGTTGCTTAATGATTGTGTTATAGTAGATATGGGCATTATGGTATTGATTTTTATCATAAAATGTTAGCATATTGAAATAAATGGAAACTTATATCTAGGACATTAAGGATATGGTAATAAAAATACTGTAAAAGAATGGGTATAATATGTCTATTATATATATATATATTTAAAAATTAAAATAAAATATATGGAAATTATAATCTAATTTTTTCTCGAAGGGTAGAATGCATGAATAAATCTACATATCATGTATCAAAATCATTTTAAAATAAAATACTATAAAAAGAATATAATTAGTCATTTAGAAGGAACTATAAGTGAAATATTGCATACAATTATTATTGAACTTAGAAAATAAATGTAGTTATTTTAAAATTGCTTTTAAATATCTAAGATAGCAGTTGAGAAATGGATACGCAATAAGACTAAGAATAATGTTTAACCAAATATAAGAATCTTTAGATTTTGTGGAAACAGTGGAAAGAACATGAACTTTAGAAAATAGTAGATGGATTTTTTAATAGGTGATGGAAACCTAGAGTAACAAATAAAATCAATTTAATAGAATAATAAGTTTCCTAATAAATTGAAGAATATATTTGAGAATCCATTTAAAATTTTAAACAAGGTGAGATGGGGAATAGAGAATGTGTAGTCATTTGTCCAAATATTCTGGGAAAGGAATGAATTATAGTGGGAAACATAAGAAACGTACCAATGGAATAATGAAATAAGAAATTCAATATATATAACATAATTTTAATGATAGGTAGTAAAAAATGATGACCAAAGAAAGTTAAGAGTGTTCTGTGGAAGGATCAATATTCATTTAAATATATATGAAGATTTATTAATCATTATTCAAGCTCTAGAAGATATTTTAAAAATATTTCAAAAATATCCAGGATATATAAGTTCCATGAAAGAATAGGTCAATAAGAATATCTCAAAAAAAATTATTAAAAAAACATTGATTTCTAATAAGATCACTAACATTAATAATAGAAGAGTTAGAACAAAAATTTCATATAAACAAAGTGTTGAAATGGAAAGGGAATCATAGTTAAGATGTAACACTAAAAAATACTACTATAATTGAATATAAAAAGAGAAAAAATTTATTCTTCTATATTTTTTGTAGTTTTGTGCCATAAATGTAGTCAATGGAAGGTGATGCAGGTTATAAAGGGAATAATTGATGAATATAATCATTCTTCCAAAACTAAAAAAATAGAAGATCAATCATCTCATATTGTTATAATGATTTGTATATTGATGATTACATATTAGAAAATACCAACCTTGTTGAATGTAACCATGTTTTTCATAATAATAAATAGATTTTAAGTCATCACATTGATGTAATATGAATAATTTCTCTCATAAATCTTGTATAATGAAGATATCACTGTTGATAATCTAGAGATAGAGTTTATCAATTGAATGAGAGAATATTTAGAAGCTTATAGAATTATATACTCTATAAAAATATGGAATTTATGAAAGGTCTCAAAATATATAATTGATTGTAATTTCCTCATATACCCCATTATTATTTCTAAAATAATAAAATGTGATATTTTGTGGCATAATTTTAATTATATACTGACATGAAGTTGGAAAATTTTAGATCAGTTCAAGGACTAGTTTATAAAATTTAAAACATTCTAATCATGGTCGAATGTTTTAAATCTGTGAGATAAGATGGATGGATGAATGAAATGTCCATAAATTTCTTGATAATTCATTTATCATGTGGGATTGAAAAACCTAGAACCATTTGTCAGAATTGGGGTCATCTAGTAAATATTTAATGATTCTCCAAAGAGGTTAACACATAATTTTTATATCATTTGGTATCATATTGATATTTAATAATATATATATTTTCTATTGATAATTTACCATATATTTTCAACATTGAGCATGGATCACATTAAATATAGTGGAATAAATGATGATATATTAATATAATTGAATTGATTCTATCATCTCCTAATAAATTTGAACATATTACTTATAAGGGGGGGAGAATAAAATTAATGAATGGGGAGAATAAATGGATGAACATATTGAAAATCATTTTCTATAAGTGGTATTAACAAAAAATAATGGGGGTTATTGTTGAACCCAAATTCTATTATGTTTTATTTTATTTCAATAATAGTTAATGGAAATTGAGATATAAATATATAATGAAAAAATCTATTAGATATGAAAAACATGGATGAAGAGTGTAGTTCCCATGAATGTTAAAATTGAGAATACTAAAGTCTCCAAACTAGGATAATTACATATATCATATATTGGATATTTTATATTTTAATATATGATAGAATGACGTTTTAAGATTAATCCTCGGTGTGTCCTGTTGAGTTGAACGTTATAGTTTATACAATTTCAATATGATAATATTAAAAACCTGAATAAACTTTTACATATCATGTTTTGCTAACTTTATATATCACATTATTTTATTGTGTTTTTTAGAAAAAATCTAGTTCTACAAGATTTAGAGATAATTTATAATTAGATGAATATTAATTTAATATTTGGATGGATAATCAATGTTATGAAAGTCATACTAAAAAATTATAGACCATCAAACTAACAATGTACAGTCCATCATACTAATAATATTTGTTGTATTAGATAGACCACGCTTGTTATATCAGTCAAATGTAGTTTTGATACATCATAAAAAAATTCCCATAGGAAGAATAATGTCTAATAATAATTATCAAATTTAATTCTACCGAATGGAATATTTCTTTTGTATTTTGATGATTATAACATAATGACATCAAAGGATGATGTACAAAATATGTTGAGATATCATGCAGGAGGTCATCCAAATACATTATAACCATATTTTAGAATCATGGAAGATGTCTATTAGTGTTGTGCCTATAAATAGAATTTCATTAAAGTAGGAGGATGAAAATTATATTCTGAAACAACCTATCTAAATACTATTATTCTGTTACATCATGATACTTAATCCTTGTTAATATTCCATGATTTTTAGTTCTATAGAATCTAAATGGGAATTAAAAATCCAATAGAACAATTTTATCTTGTATCCATCATGTATGACCAATATTTAGATCAAGGGAACTAAAGGATAAGAAAAACTAAATTTCCATTTATGATGATAATGTGATATTGAGTATTATAATATTGAGATAATAATCTGTTTAGATCAAGGGAATTATTTTAATAAGGATATAAAAGTTTATAAATTAGTTGAAATAATGGATACATAAAGGATGGGTTATATACTTTCTCAAAGAGTGAATTTAAATTTGGGTCCATTATTCTAAAACATCGGTTAGTGTTTTCCTACTAAATTTATGTGAGATGATATTTACAAATATATTTAGGAGGTTAATTTATGTTGTTCAGTTATTTATATTGTTTTACTTTTAGTAACATTAATAAACTATGATATGTCCGATGATTTATATGTTTGTTTAATAAAATATAGTGATTAGATGATCTATGTGTCTGATAAATCTATAAATGGTATGTTCTTATATTATTTTAAATTTTTACAACTTACAATCCACCCACTCCTGTAATACATTGATAGAATCTTTGATCATGTACTTTTTATGAAAGAAGTCTGTAATGATTAAACACATATAATTTTTTATTTTGATATATAAATAAATATTTCATGTTTAGATATTTTGATAATTTTTTATTAAACTGAATTTTAATTTTTAGAATGAGTATTTTTATTATTTTCCAAATATGATAGGATAAAATGTTAGAATAGTAGATAATATTAATCATATATTTCCATTTATTCCGAATTCAGTTTATTTTTAATATTAAAGATATAGAATGAATAAAATAATTATTAACTTTGTAGTTAATAATTTTTTCATTCTTAATCAAAATTATAAAATTTTCAAGATAAAAGTTCCATCATTTACTAATCAAGAAAAGTAACATTATTATCTAAATGACTATGTGAAAAAAATTGTAAAATGTACCACAATAAGTAATACATAATATAAAATATATTCTTCGGATGCTGAAAAATTGTATAGAAAGTTCTAGAAGTTATTAATTTAGGATCCTATAAAGTGAATGAGTTCAGAAGAGTTATGCTAAGGAAAACTAACAATATTTTGGTATTCTTCCTAGTGAATCTATTTCTAAGATGCAATATTTTTTTTAAAATAGTTAATAGTTTCCAATGTTTTTGTTGAAAATTATCATAATGATGTAATTTTAGTAAAATGGATCATTGAAATTACTTTCAGAGGGTGGGATTATGAATACACATCTTTATATTATAATACAGGAAAAAATGATAGCTTTGATGATATTGTTGACACTCTCATATAGTATGAGGGAAAAGTGAAGAGATATGTGGAGATGATAAGGAAAAAAACATAGTAGTATATTTTTATACTACTTTAAATGATAATAATAAGGTTCATTCAGTTGAGACAAATTCTAAGAATTCAAAGAAAAACATTGCTAATATTATGATAGATAGTAGTTCTACAAAACAATATGGAAATGTGTAAGATAATACTTCTTATATAATAAATAATATTGATGGGATGAAATATAGTTTTTATTAAGACGTTGAATATTTTTAATGAAAAAAAATAATTCATTATTTTATTGTTATATTTTAAGAGTGTACGAAATAAACACCTATAAGACCATATTTTTCTAAGAATAGTTGAATGTATAAGATGTTTATAATTTTTGAAATTAATTATATGAAGTTACATATACATAAAAGTGATAATATTTTTAATTAATCAGAAACATATAGTTCATGTGGAGGTGATATTTCTAATGATTATGCAATAGATATGGAAATTTATGATCAGAAGAATCTCAGTTTCTCTACTAAAACTGTAACGAATAATAATTGTTTTATGGATAAGGTATCTAACTAGACATTGGACATTCATAATCAGAATATTAATTATTCTAATATTGAATTTGAGAATAAATATATATCATAAAATTAATAGTATACTTCATTAACATAGAATAGTATATTTATTATCTTGTTAGAATTTTTTAGATTTTATAAAAATTTTAAAAACCAAAATTATAAATTTTCTAACAAAATATAATATTATTGAGAAATAAAATTCCAAATAAAATTATAAAAAATATATTCATTCTACTAAAAATGACAATATTTTAAAAATATTCATAGAATTATAATATTTGGATTATTAATGTTTCTATAGAATTAGAACACATTTATTCTAGAAATACGTGCCCAAATTTTCTTGAAAAAAATGTTTAAATACTTTTGTTTTTTTAAAACCTTTATAGTATGTGATAAAATTAGAATAATATATCATCGATGACTATTTTTATTGATCAGGTTGGATAATATTTAAATTATTATTTTTCAAAAAACAATTATGAAAATTTATAATACATCACTTCCCACCACCTAAAAATCCATTGAAAACAGGTTTGGTTGAAATAAGAAATAGAATTTTTCAAGAAATTACACTGACCATATTGATAAAAAATCTAATATATAAATTTTTTGGGCTGAAATAGATATTATAACCTACTATAATAAATATTAGGTTTTAATAAGTTCCTTTATTAATGAAAAATCTACTTTTTTGGATAGGAAGAAAAAAACATCGTTAATTCAATATTTTGGGACACAATTTATTTATTTGGAAGAATAATGATTACATATAAAATTTTTATCTAAAATCCAATTAAATTTTTTTTGAGGATTAATACATAAAAAGTAATTTTTCAGATGTTTCTCATTAAAAAAAGGTGTTATAAAGGAAATAGTGCATATTTAATTTGATGAAACAATATTGATTATTTTGAAACAACCTCAATCTCCATATTCAGATGTTAGTTAGAAATGTGTTTTTCAAAACATGTTGGATATTTATTCATATGTGACAAAAACTAATGAACATATTTATAATTTTCGACCTCAAGAAGAAAATCGAATTGATGGTGAAATATAGAGTTTTACAAACATAAGGAACAAGTTAATTTTCAGGAATACTTCTTATGATATTATCTATGGTGGTGTAGAATAACAGTTAAAACTATGTTTTCAAGATGAAATTAAATTAAAAATTTATTATTTATATCAAAATTCAATCCTAATACTCATAATGATGAATTAGGTGAGGAATATGGGATAAAATCTATGATAGTTGAATTTAATGAGTTCCAAATGAACCATGTTTTGACCTTTATGGAATAACCTAAATATCCAACTATAATTTGTCTATAATGTGTATTTAAAAATAAATTTAATGAAAATGGAATTATAGTTTATAATTAATCTATACTTGTTGAAAATGGTTATAATAAATAGTAAGGAGTAGAAAATGAAGAAATATTTTCTCCAATATCTATATGTGAAGCCATATGTATGCATATATTATATGTATAATTCTAAAATTTCAAGTTTTTTCAATTGGATGTGAAGTGTTATTTACATAATGGATATATATGTGAGAAATTTGTTGTATAAAACACACTATTGTTTAAAAATTAATCTCCAACTAATGTATATATAATTACTAAGGAACTTTATGGGCATGAATATTCTCTTGGAGAATGGTATTCAAAATTTCTTTGATTAAAAATCAAAATTTGATATGGGAGCCTTAGATCCAAACTTTTTAGTTAAAATGTTTCCAGTAACACAAGAATTGTTTCAATTGTGTATGATCTATTTATATTAGGATAAACATAAATATATATTATTGATTATTTTCTATATGTTATCAAGTATGAGATTGAGATTAGTACTATTAGTGAGCATTCTTATATTCCATGTTTTCAAATTTCACAAAAATCATTAGGAACCTTTATATAATAGCATAAATATATAAAATATCTTAATAAATATTGATATTTCAACACTAAAAGTATATACACTATTATCATAACCTCCAATACTTTAGATATTTAGGAATCAGGGAAACCCGTTGAACAAAATATTTTTAGAGGAACGATCATAATTTGATCATACATAACAATAAGTCATCGATATTTTATATTTTCTTTATTCATATGTCGATGATATCAAGATAATCCAAAATAATACCATTTTGAATATACTAAATGAATCGTAAATTATCATAAGGGAACTAGGAATCGTGGATAATTTAATTCTTCTAGAAATTATTTAGAACATAATTTTTTTAGACGATGAACTATGTGGTTTTAAAATGGAAAGAAAAATGAAATCTATAACCTAGAATTTTTTTAGACCAAAATTAGTTTCAAGTTCTTATGAGAAACAATATTATTTCGTACATTCCTTCATTAAATCAGAATATGTGGTAGAAATAAGTTGGTGTGCTCAAGTGTTGTAGATGCAACACTCACTGAATGACATTAGATTGAATTTTAGAAAACCTCTAATTTTTAGTGAGAACACAAGTTCCATTAATTATTTTTAAAAAATCAGAAGCATTATTCAGGAACTAAGAACATATATATAATAGACTACATCATTCCAGATCGCACATAAAATTAGATATCATTTTATAACTCATTATAATGAAATATAATCTTTCTAATATATTTACAAAACCCATATATTTAATATAATATATTGATGGTAAATATAAAAAAAAATTCATATATACTTCTCATTTAAAAACGTCCTTAATGAAATTAGCTCCTTTTCTAAGGGGGATTATATATTATATTTCGTTTATAACACCATTGAATTATAAAATATATAGGAGTTTTAAAACAAAAATAATCAAAAGTATTTATTTTAAATAAAATCATTAGTATTTGTAATATATTGAATTTTTTTGGAATATTTTGATTTCAACAAAAATTATTTACTAGAAAATTTATTTCTAAAGGATCTGGTTTTTGAATTTTTTTATAAAAACCAATGCCTTATAAATTTTTTACATTTCAAAAAATTAGTTTTATTGGTTAGATTTTATTTTAGTAAAATAAGAATACAAAATAAAAAATAATATTTCTCAAAGATTGATTCTTTTTTATTATGAGTGGTAATTAATTTTTCATTAGTTTTAAATATCTTATTTTCTATTCTATTTTATATTGTTTACATGTTTTCGGTTTTATAAAAGTTTTAAAAATAATAATTGACAATAATTTCTTCTAAAAACAATTCTTAATAAAATCCTTTATGAGATTAAAATATTTATTTATACATTTCAAGATGAAAATCATCCATTTGATCAAACATGTGTTTTATTTCAGCATGTCATATTTCTAAATGTTGAAGGGTCACCTCGGACCCTATTAATATGGGTGTGGGTCACCAAATCCCACATTGATCTCAATGATTGATCTTCATAATTGGCCCTGAAATCTCTCATACATCTTGTTATTTAGCCTTCATTTGATAGATCCCTTATTCTGTTATAATATTCTATTTAGTTATAGAAAAATGGATTCTTCTAAAGATACTGTAAATAGGGTGTTTGTAGTGGAATGAATGATATAAAAATCATTAATTAAGATGATATATTTTTTCCTAAAGGATGTTATTAGATTTACAGATGGGAAATGGTATGTACTGAAAAAAAAAATTTTATATTCACCATCCAGTGATATTGAAAGAGTTTTATTTTTATGTAGATTTTATTATTGATGATTACTTGAAGGATATTACATTAAATATTTTTTATGAATTCTATAAGATATATATTATACACATTATAGATTTAGTATAGGTTCTTTTAGAGGGATAAACTTGTCTTGCTACAAAAAAAAATATTTAGATTCAAGGTATTATTGAAAAAACTAAGGTTTTGACTTCTCTATTTCCTTCTTATGAAAAGAGATGGACGGTTTATCATTTAATTCATGATTCATGATATATAACTGTTTAGATACATTGGTATATTATCAAAATAAAACGGAATACTGATACATTTAATGTTTCAGTTAACTTTATGTTATAATTCTGTGAAAATTTAAGGATGTTTAATTTTTTGAAGTTCAATTTTATTTTGATAGAATGTGTTAAGAAATGTTCATGAAGTTGCTATATTTTATTCCACTGTTTCATTAAAAAATATTATAAATTTAATATCTATGGTAAAGATTAATAATTTTTTAGTTTCGGTAAGAGAGATGGTTTCCATATTTGGTGATGAAACAATTTCTTCAATGACGGTAGTTTTTGTCCCTGAGATGAAAATGTTTGCTGAAAAATATAATAAGGTAATGTATGAGGAAGATTCATTCCATTAAGATAGAATATTCACAAAAAAAGGAAAGAATGTTCTCTCTGCCATGGATAAAGAAACAATTTCTATCTATTCATGGTTAAGCGTATAATGTGTTAATGAATCAATAATATATAAAGATTCTATGGGATCTTGTTTTTGGTTTTGAAAATTTAGTGGATTTAGATTTAATGGAAAAAATTCATGACATTTTAATTATTCAATAGAAAATTGAAATGATGAAGGATAGGTTTTATATATCTATGTTCATAAAGAGTTTGATGAAAATAGAATAAGAATATCATTCTGAAACACTATTGGTTAATCCTTTTATAGTTGAACAACCAATTTCTCAATCAATTCCTCTATCTTCTCCTCACTCTATTACTAATCTTTTCATTCGTAATCAACTTTTTCCATTGAATGGGAAGAGATTTATAACTTATAGTATTCTTTATATTTTTAAGAAATGTATAGGTTATATTATGGAAGTTGGAATTTTTTTATTAGAACGTCATTGAAAAAACTTTTTTTGAAAGCATGAATAAATTTTGAAATTTGGACTTAAGATGTGATGAGATGTTGCAATGAGTTTTAGAAAAAAATAAGAATATTATGAAAAAACATCCAATGAAGAATAAGATTAATATATTTCATTCAAGGCCTCCGATTTCTATTATCCATTTGACAAATATACTAATTTAGATGTTTTTGAGATAATACAATATTCTGAGAAGGAATAAAAATCAATAATATCAAGCAATGCTGTCAGGAAAGGGTGAGTCTGATCTGGATACTTAGGTTGTTATATAATTTGATGTTGGTAATAAGAAAGATATTATAATTTTTGGTACTTATTGATGTCATTTTTATGATTTATCATCGTGGTCTATTAATTCCCTAGCTAGTAATTATAATTAAAGGAATTAAAGATAATTTTATATTTTGATGCATCATTAGAAAATATTATTGATTAAATTATTTAATTTTTGTGTATTGAACCACATTGCAATCACATTCAAATCAAGTTCAATATTTTAGAATTTTTATATTTTTTGAAACTACTTGAAGATACTGTTTTGAAAAATGAAAATAAATTCAAATACTTAAATGATGAATCAAAAGTAGAAATGTTACAGAAATAAGAAAAATTGATAGATGGTTTCAAAAAATTGAAAGTGACTTATGATTTCATGATTATAAAATCTAATGTGTTAAAATTCCTCCTTTGTATGTCACAGTTGTTTTGATGAGTTTACTTCTGTAGTATCGGATAATTCAATGATTTTTTATATTTTAATGAATATTCTTGAATCTTAAGAGATATATTATTCAAAATTGGAGAGGAATAATTTGATTCCTAATGATGATTCCATGAGGATAGAAGTGTACCAAGAATAAAAAAAAATCTTGAAGAAGATATTTTTAAATTTAAGCAAGATAATTGAATGTATCATGTGACGGAGTAGAAGATTACTAATATAGATTCCCCAACTGAAGACTTAGAGAAAGTTAAAGGTTATTTCAAAACATGAATGTCATTTTGGAAAAGCTATAGAAAAAGGAATAATTTCTATTCTGAATTTGTGAGGATGTAATAATTTAAATTTTATCGAATATATTTTTTAATGAATTAGATTTCATAAATATTCATTTAAATATATTTTCCATCATGGTTGGACATAATTTTTTTCTATATTTTTTTGTATAAATTTTATATTCATTAAAATGTTCATAAAAATACATATCTATAACGTTTCAGGTAAATTCTATGTGTTATTATTATTTTATATGAAAAAGGTATAGAATTTATAAGGGTGAATTTTCTGGAGAAATTTATAAATTACCAACATTCTAAAAATTGTTCTGGATGATGTCTGTTGAAAAAAACTAGATACAATGATTATGGATATTTGAATGAAATGGGGAGAGTAAATTTAAGATGAATCAAATAATTAATTTCTCAAATACCTAAATTTAAAGATATTTCAAGTTATTTCAAATTATATTTTTCCTTTAATTGTTTTGTTTTATAAAATTTAAAATGGGGGTATTATTAAATCAAACACGATACATTCTACACATTCTATAATTATTTTTTAAATTCCTAAACCAGTTTTATTAATACAATGTTTTACAATCTTTCTATATCCAAAGATTATATATAGTATTTTAGAAAACATTTTTTAGCATATGTAGTAAATATTTATAATATGATATCTATTTAATTTATATTTGGAAGGAAATATAACGTATATAACATCTCACAAAAAATGTCTAGCCATCAAACAGATGATGTCTGGTCCATTAGTGTGACTAAATCTGGTTTATCAGACTAACCATGTCTGGTCCATCAAACTAACCAAATATACCCCATCAGACTAATGTAGTGTAGATCCATCAGAGAAAAACAATTATTCTATCAAATTAATATACTTTATAGTCTAATGATCAAATCTATTTATACATAATGGAAAATGTGGTCATCATTTTGATTATTCTAAGAAAGGACATCAGATGAAGATATATATAACATGATGAGCATTAAAGCTAGAGCTCATCCTTGGTTGTTTTAAAAAAAATCCAAGAATTACAGAATATGACAATTGGTATTGAGAATATAAAAAATAATTGTATTCAAGGAGTTGGAAGTTGATGATTTTTTTACTCAACCCATATGAATATTACTCTATTGTAACATATTTTTAACCACGAATATATATATATATATAAATTTTTTTCTAGAGAATTTGATTTAGCATTAGAAATTTTGTATAACCTTTTTTATTAGTATTATTTACATCCAATATCTATTTAGAACATGGGAATCTAGTGATAAGTAGATAATTTAGACTAATCAAGATGGTTGGAGGCCTCCGTGGCTATATAACAAATATTGTTTTTCTAAATTGATCAATTTATTTATTCTAATTAATATAGAACCCTTTATAGTTTGGTTAAAACCATGGATTCAAAATTTATTGGTTATATAATTACTTAACAATTAGTTTTAAAGCATGGTTCATTTATATAATTATTATTTTATTTTTTTCTTATATATTTTATAATTGAATTCAAATGATTTTAATTTCCACTTTGAAATTGTGTAGAATTATTTACATTTAGTAACTATTCTAAAATATGATATCTCAGATGATCTATATGTCTTATTAATAAAATTAATGAATGGGAAGAATAAATGGATGAACATATTGAAAATCATTTTCTAGAAGTGGTATTAACAAAAAATAATGGGGGTTATTGTTGAACCCAAATTCTATTATGTTTTTTTTATTTCAATAATAGTTAATGGCAATTGAGATATAAATATATAATGCAAAAATCAATTAGATATGAAAAACATGGATGAAGAGTGTAGTGCCCATGAATGTTAAAATTGAGAATACTAAAGTCTCCAAACTAGGATAATTACATATATCATATATTGGATATTTTATATTTTAATATATGATAGAATGACGTTTTAAGATTAATCCTCGGTGTGTCCTGTTGAGTTGTACGTTATAGTTTATACAATTTCAATATGATAATTTTAAAAACCTGAATAAATTTTTACATATCATGTTTTACTAACTTTATATATCACATTATTTTATTGTGTTTTTTTAGAAAAAATCTAGTTCTACAAGATTTAGAGATAATTTATAATTAGATGAATATTAATTTAATATTTGGATGGATAATCAATGTTATGAAAGGCATACTAAAAAATTATAGACCATCAAACTAACAATGTACAGTCCATCATACTAATAATATTTGTTGTATTAGATAGACCACGCTTGTTATATCAGTGAAATGTAGTTTTGATACATCATAAAAAAATTCCCATAGGAAGAATAATGTCTAATAATAATTATCAAATTTAATTCTACCGAATGGAATATTTCTTTTGTATTTTGATGATTATAACATAATGACATCAAAGGATGATGTACAAAACATGTTGAGATATCATCCAGGAGGTCATCCAAATACATTATAACCATATTTTAGAATCATGGAAGATGTCTATTAGTGTTGTGCCTATAAATAGAATTTCATTAAAGAAGGAGGATGAAAATTATATTCTGAAACAACCTATCTAAATACTATTATTCTGTTACATCATGATACTTAATCCTTGTTAATATTCCATGATTTTTAGTTCTATAGAATCTAAATGAGAATTAAAAATCCAATATAACAATTTTATCTTGTATCCATCATGTATGACCAATATTTAGATCAAGGGAACAAAAGGATAAGAAAAACTAAATTTCCATTTATGATGATCATGTGATATTGAGTATTATAATATTGAGATAATAATCTGTTTAGATCAAGGGAATTATTTTAATAAGGATATAAAAGTTTATAAAATAGTTGAAATAATGGATACATAATGGATGGGTTATATACTTCCTCAAAGAGTGAATTTAAATCCGGGTCCATTATTCAAAAACATCGGTTAGTGTTTTCCTACTAAATTTATGTGAGAAGATATTTACAAATATATTTAGAAGGTTTATTTATGTTGTTCAGTTATTTATATTGTTTTACTTTTAGTGACATTAATAAACTATGATATGTCCGATGATTTATATGTTTGTTTAATAAAATATATTGATTAGATGATCTATGTGTCTGATAAATCTATAAATGGTATGTTCTTATATTATTTTAAATTTTTACAACTTACAATCCACCCACTCCTGTAATACATTGATATAATCTTTGATCATGTAATTTTTATGAAAGAAGTCTGTAATGATTAAACACATATAATTTTTTATTTTGATATATAAATAAATATTTCATGTTTAGATATTTTGATAATTTTTTATTAAACTGATTTTTAATTTTTAGAATGAGTATTTTTATTGTTTTCCAAATATGATAGGATAAAATGTTAGAATAGTAGATAATATTAATCATAGATTTCCATTTATTCTGAATTCAATTTATTTTTAATATTAAATATATAGAATGAATAAAATAATTATTAACTTTGTAGTTAATAATTTTTTCATTCTTAATCAAAATTATAAAATTTTCAAGATAAAAGTTCCATCATTTACTAATCAAGAAAAGTAACATTATTATCTAAATGACTATGTGAAAAAAATTGTAAAATGTACCACAATAAGTAATACATAATATATAATATATTCTTCGGATGCTGAAAAATTGTATAGAAAATTCTAGAAGTTATTAATTTAGGATCCTATAAAGTGAATGAGTTCAGAAGAGTTATGCTAAGGAAAACTAACAATATTTTGGTATTCTTCCTAGTGAATCTATTTCTAAGATGCAATATTTTTTTTTAAAATAGTGAATAGTTTCCAATGTTTTTGTTGAAAATTATCATTATGATGTAATTTTAGTAAAATGGATCATTGAAATTACTTTCAGAGGGTGGGATTATGAATACACATCTTTATATAATAATACAGGAAAAAATGATAGCTTTGATGATATTGTTGACACTCTCATATAGTATGAGGGAAAAGTGAAGAGATATGTGGAGATGATAAGGAAAAAAAACATAGTAGTATATTTTTATACTACTTTAAATGATAATAATAAGGTTCATTCAGTTGAGACAGATTCTAAGAATTCAAAGAAAAACATTGCTAATATTAAGATAGATAGTAGTTCTACAAAACAATATGGAAATGTGTAAGATAATACTTCTTATATAATAAATAATATTGATGGGATGAAATATAGTTTTTATTAAGACGTTGAATATTTTTAATGAAAAAAAATAATTCATTATTTTATTGTTATATTTTAAGAGTGTACGAAATAAACACCTATAAGACCATATTTTTCTAAGCATAGTTGAATGTATAAGATGTTTATAATTTTTGAAATGAATTATATGAAGTTATATATACATAAAAGTGATAATATTTTTAATTAATCAGAAACATATAGTTCATGTGGAGGTGATATTTCTAATGATTATGCAATAGATATGGAAATTTATGATCAGAAGAATCTCAGTTTCTCTACTAAAACTGTAACGAATAATAATTGTTTTATGGATAAGTTATCTAACTAGACATTGGACATTCATAATCAGAATATTAATTATTCTAATATTGAATTTGAGAATAAATATATATCATAAAATTAATAGTATACTTCATTAACATAGAATAGTATATTTATTATCTTGTTAGAATTTTTTAGATTTTATAAAAATTTTAAAAACCAAAATTATAATTTTTCTAACAAAATATAATATTATTGAGAAATAAAATTCCAAATAAAATTATAAAAAATATATTCATTCTACTAAAAATGATAATATTTTAAAAATATTCATAGAATTATAATCTTTGGATTATTAATTTTTCTATAGAATTAGAACACATTTATTCTAGAAATACGTGCCCAAATTTTCATGAAAAAAATGTTTAAATACTTTTGTTTTTTTAAAACCTTTATAGTATGTGATAAAAATAGAATAATATATCATCGATGACTATTTGTATTGATCATGTTGGATAATATTTAAATTATTATTTTTCAAAAAACAATTATGAAAATTTATAATACATCACTTCCCACAACCTAAAAATCCATTGAAAACAGGTTTGGTTGAAAGAAGAAATAGAATTTTTCAAGAAATTACACTGACCATATTGATAAAAAATCTAATATATAAATTTTTTGGGCTGAAATAGATATTATAACCTACTATAATAAATATTAGGTTTTAATAAGTTCATTTATTAATGAAAAATCTACTTTTTTGGATAGGAAGAAAAAAACATCGTTAATTCAATATTTTGGGACACAATTTATTTATTTGGAAGAATAATGATAACATATAAAATTTTTATCTAAAATCCAATTAAATTTTTTTTGAGTATTAATACATAAAAAGTAATTTTTCAGATGTTTCTCATTAAAAAAAGGTGTTATAAAGGAAATAGTGCATATTTAATTTGATGAAACAAAATTGATTATTTTGAAACAACCTCAATATCCATATTCAGATGTTAGTTAGAAATGTGTTTTTCAAAACATGTTGGATATTTATTCATATGTGAGAAAAACTAATGAACATATTTATAATTTTCGACCTCAAGAAGAAAATCGAATTGATGGTGAAATATAGAGTTTTACAAACATAAGGAACAAGTTAATTTTTAGGAATACTTCTTATGATATTAACTATGGTGGTGTAGAATAACAGTTAAAACTATGTTTTCAAGATGAAATTAAATTAAACATTTATTATTTATATCAAAATTCAATCCTAATACTCATAATGATGAATTAGGTGAGGAATATGGGATAAAATCTATGATATTTGAATTTAATGAGTTCCAAATGAACCATGTTTTGACCTTTATGGAATAACCTAAATATCCAACTATAAGTTGTCTAAAATGTGTATTTAAAAATAAATTTAATGAAAATGGAATTATAGTTTATAATTAAGCTAAACTTGTTGAAAATGGTTATAATAAATAGTAAGGATTAGAAAATGAAGAAATATTTTCTCCAATATCTATATGTGAAGCCATATGTATGCATATATTATATGTATAATTCTAAAATTTCAATTTTTTTCAATTGGATGTGAAGTGTTATTTACATAATGGATATATATGTGAGAAATTTGTTGTATAAAACCCACTATTGTTTAAAAATTAATCTCCAACTAATTTATATATAATTACTAAGGAACATTATGGGCATGAATATTCTCTTGGAGAATGGTATTCAAAATTTCTTTGATTAAAAAACAAAATTTTATATGGGAGCCGTAGATCCAAACTTTTTAATTAAAATGTTTCCAGTAACACAAGAATTGTTTCAATTGTGTATGATGTATTTATATTAGGATAAACTTAAATATATATTATTGATTATTTTCTATATGTTATCAAGTATGAGATTGAGATTAGTACTATTAGTGAGCATTCTTATATTCCAAGTTTGCAAATTTCACAAAAATCATTAGGAACCTTTATATAATAGCATATATATATAAAATATCTTAATAAATATTGATATTTCAACACTAAAAGTATATACACTCTTATCATAACCTCCAATATGTTAGATAATTAGGAATCAGGGAAACCCGTTGATCAAAATATTTTTAGAGGAACGATCATAATTTGATCATACATAACAATAAGTCATCGATATTTTATATTTTCTTTATTCATATGTCGATGATATCAAGATAATCCAAAATAATACCATTTTGAATATACTAAATGAATCGTAAATTATCATAAGGGAACTAGGAATCGTGGATAATTTAATTCTTCTAGAAATTATTTAGAACATAATTTTTTTAGACGATGAACTATGTGGTTTAAATATGGAAAGAAAAATGAAATCTATAACCTAGAATTTTTTTAGACCAAAATTAGTTTCAAGTTCTAAGGAGAAACAATATTATTTCGTACATTCCTTCATTAAATCAGAATATGTGGTAGAAATAAGTTGGTGTGCTCAAGTGTTGTAGATGCAACACTCACTGACTGACATTAGATTGAATTTTAGAAAACCTCTAATTTTTAGTGAGAACACAAGTTCCATTAATTTTTTTTAAAAAATCAGAAGCATTATTCAGGAACTAAGAACATATATATAATAGACTACATCATTCCAGATCGCACATAAAATTAGATATCATTTTATAACTCATTATAATGAAATATAATCTTTCTAAAATATTTACAAAACCCATATATTTAATATAATATATTGATGGTAAATATAAAAAAAAATTCATATATACATATCATTTAAAAACGTCCTTAATGAAATTAGCTCCTTTTCTAAGGGGGATTATATATTATATTTCGTTTATAACACCATTGAATTCTAAAATATATAGGAGTTTTAAAACAAAAATATTCAAAAATATTTATTTTAAATAAAATCATTAGTATTTGTAATATATTGAATTTTTTGGAATATTTTGATTTCAAAAAAAATTATTTACTAGAAAATTTATTTCTAAAGGATCTGGTTTTTGAATTTTTTTATAAAAACCAATGCCTTATAAATTTTTTACATTTGAAAAATTTAGTTTTATTATTTAGATTTTATTTTAGTAAAATAATAATACAAAATAAAAAATAATATTTCTCAAAGATTGATTCTTTTTTATTATGAGTGGTAATTAATTTTTCATTAGTTTTAAATATATTGTTTTCTATTCTATTTTATATTGTTTACATGTTTTCGGTTTTATAAAAGTTTTAAAAATAATAATTGACAATAATTTCTTCTAAAAACAATTCTTAATAAAATCCTTTATGAGATTAAAATATTTATTTATACATTTCAAGATGAAAATCATCCATTTGATCAAACATGTGTTTTATTTCAGCCTGTCATATTTCTAAATGTTGAAGGGTCACCTCGGACCCTATTAATATGGGTGTGGGTCAACAAATCCCACATTGATCTCAATGATTGTTCTTCATAATTGGCCCTGAAATCTCTCATACATCTTGTTATTTAGCCTTCATTTGATAGATCCCTTATTCTGTTATAATATTCTATTTAGTTTTAGAAAAATGGATTCTTCTAAAGATACTGTAAATAGGGTGTTTGTAGAGGAATGAATGATATAAAAATCATTAATTAAGATGATATATTTTTTCCTAAAGGATGTTATTAGATTTACAGATGGGAAATGGTATGTACTGAAAAAACAAATTTTTATATTCACCATCCAGTGATATTGAAAGAGTTTTATTTTTATGTGGATTTTATTATTGATGATTACTTGAAGGATATTACATTACATATTTTTTATGAATTCTATAAGATATATATTATACACGTTATAGATTTAGTATAGGTTCTTTTAGAGGGATAAACTTGTCTTTCTACACAAAAAAATATTTAGATTCAAGGTATTATTGAAAAAACTAAGGTTTTGACTTCTCTATTTCCTTCTTGTGAAAAGAGATGGACGGTTTTTCATTTAATTCATGATTCATGATATATAACTGTTTAGATACATTGGTATATTATCAAAATAAAACGGAATACTGATACATTTAATGTTTCAGTTAACTTTATGTTATAATTCTGTGAAAATTTAAGGATGTTTAATTTTTTTAAGTTCAATTTTATATTGATAGAATGTGTTAAGAAATGTTCATGAAGTTCCTATATTTTATTCCACTGTTTCATTAAAAAATATTATAAATTTAATATATATGGTAAAGATTAATAATTTTTTAGTTTCGGTAAGAGAGATGGTTTCCATATTTAGTGATGAAACAATTTCTTCAATGACGTTAGTTTTTGTCCCTGAGATGAAAATGTTTGCTGAAAAATATAATAAGGTAATGTATGAGGAAGATTCATTACATTAAGATAGAATATTCACAAAAAAAGGAAAGCATGTTCTCTCTGCCATGGATAAAGAAACAATTTCTATCTATTCATGGTTAAGCGTATAATGTGTTAATGAATCAATAATATATAAAGATTCTATGGGATCTGGTTTCTGGTTTTGAAAATTTAGTGGATTTAGATTTAATGGAAAAAATTCATGACATTTTAATTATTCAATAGAAAATTGAAATGATGAAGGATAGGTTTTATATATCTATGTTCATAAAGAGTTTGATGAAAATAGAATAAGAATATCATTCTGAAACACTATTGGTTAATCCTTTTATAGTTGAACAACCAATTTCTCAATCAATTCCTCTATCTTCTCCTCACTCTATTACTAATCTTTTCATTCGTAATCAACTTTTTCCATTGAATGTGAAGAGATTTATAACTTATAGTATTCTTTATATTTTTAATAAATGTATAGGTTATATTATGGATGTTGAAATTTTTTTATTAGAACGTCATTGAAATTTTTTTTTTGAAAGCATGAATAAATTTTGAAATTTGGACTTAAGATGTGATGAGATGTTGCAATGAGTTTTAGAAAAAAATAATAATATTATGAAAAAACATCCAATGATGAATAAGATTAATATATTTCATTCAAGGCCTCCGATTTCTATTATCCATTTGACAAATATACTAATTTAGATGTTTTTGAGATAATACAATATTCTGAGAAGGAATAAAAATCAATAATATCAAGCAATGCTGTCAGGAAAGGGTGAGTCTGATCTGGATACTTAGGTTGTTATATAATTTGATGTTGGTAATAAGAAAGATATTATAATTTCTGGTACTTATTGATGTCATTTTTATGATTTATCATCGTGGTCTATTAATTCCCTAGCTAGTAATTATAATTAAAGGAATTAAAGATAATTTTATATTTTGATGCATCATTAGAAAATATTATTGATTAAATTATTTAATTTTTGTGTATTGAACCACATTGCAATCACATTCAAATCAAGTTCAATATTTTAGAATTTTTATATTTTTTGAAACTACTTGAAGATACTGTTTTGAAAAATGAAAATAAATTCAAATACTTAAATGATGAATCAAAAGTAGAAATGTTACAGAAATAAGAAAAATTGATAGATGGTTTCAAAAAATTGAAAGTGACTTATGATTTCATGATTATAAAATCTAATGTGTTAAAATTCCTCCTTTGTATGTCACAGTTGTTTTGATGAGTTTACTTCTGTAGTATCAGATAATTCAATGATTTTTTATATTTTAATGAATATTCTTGAATCTTAAGATCTATATTATTCTAAATTGGAGAGGAATAATTTGATTCCTAATGATGATTCCATGAGGATAGAAGTGTAACAAGAATAAAAAAAATCTTGAAGATGATATTTTTAAATTTAAGCAAGATAATTGAATGTATCATGTGACGGAGTAGAAGATTACTAATATAGATTCCCCAACTGAAGACTTAGAGAAAGTTAAAGGTTATTTCAAAACATGAATGTCATTTTGGAAAAGCTATAGATTAAGGAATAATTTCTATTCTGAATTCGTGAGGATGTAATAATTTAAATTTTATTGAATATATTTTTTAATGAATAAGATTTCATAAATATTCATTTAAATATATTTTCCATCATGGTTGGACATAATTTTTTTCTATATTTTTTTGTATAAATTTTATATTCATTAAAATGTTCATAAAAATACATATCTATAACGTTTCAGGTAAATTCTATGTCTTATTATTATTTTATATGAAAAAGGTATAGAATTTATAAGGGTGTATTTTCTGGAGAAATTTATAAATTACCAACATTCTAAAAATTGTTCTGGATGATGTCTGTTGAAAAAAACTAGATACAATGATTATGGATATTTGAATGAAATGGGGAGAGTAAATTTAAGATGAATAAAATAATTAATTTCTCAAATACCTAAATTAAAAGATATTTCACGTTATTTCAAATTATATTTTTCCTTTAATTGTTTTGTTTTATAAATTTTAAAATGGGGGTATTATTAAATCAAACACGACACATTCTACACATTCTATAATTATTTTTTAAATGCCTAAACCAGTTTTATTAATACAATGTTTTACAATCTTTCTATATCCAAAGATTATATATAGTATTTTAGAAAACATTTTTTTTAGCATATGTAGTAAATATTTATAATATGATAACTATTTAATTTATATTTGGAAGGAAATATAACGTATATAACATCTCACAAAAAATGTCTAGCCATCAAACAGATGATGTCTGGTCCATTAGTGTGACTAAATCTGGTTTATCAGACTAACCATGTCTGGTCCATCAAACTAACCAAATATACCCCATCAGACTAATGTAGTGTAGATCCATCAGAGAAAAACAATTATTCTATCAAATTAATATACTTTATAGTCTAATGATCAAATCTATTTATACATAATGGAAAATGTGGTCATCATTTTGATTATTCTAAGAAAGGACATCAGATGAAGATATATATAACATGATGAGCATTAAAGCTAGAGCTCATCCTTGGTTGTTTTAAAAAAAATTCCAAGAATTGCAGAATATGACAATTGGTATTGAGAATATAAAAAATAATTGTATTCAAGGAGTTAGAAGTTGATGATTTTGTTACTCAACCCATATGAATATTACTCTATTGTAACATATTTTTACCCACGAATATATATATATATAAATTTTTTTCTAGAGAATTTGATTTAGCATTAGAAATTTTGAATAACCTTTTTTATTAGAATTCTTTACATCCTATATCTATTTAGAACATGGGAATCTAGTGATAAGTAGATAATTTAGACTAATCAAGATGGTTGGAGGCCTCCGTGGCTATATAACAAATATTGTTTTTCTAAATTGATCAATTTATTTATTCTAATTAATATAGAACCCTTTATAGTTTGGTTAAAACCATGGATTCAAAATTTATTGGTTATATAATTACTTAACAATTAGTTTTATAGCATGGTTCATTTATATAATTATTATTTTATTTTTTTCATATATATTTTATAATTGAATCCAAATGATTTTAAATTCCACTTTGAAATTGTGTAGAATGATTTAAATTTAGTAACTATTCTAAAATATGATATCTCAGATGATCTATATGTCTTATTAATAAGAATTGAATATCATATGATCTCTATGTCCAATTAATTAAAATAGGATATTTTCTACATTTTTTTTTTCATAATATACAATCCATTCCCCCACTCTTCTAATGAATTTATTGAATCTTTGATCCTACACATCGATTAATAATGTAGAAATGAAATTGTTTTCTGACACTACTATTTATGTTTAAGGTAAATGAAAAAGGACTATTTTATTAGATATTATTTTATATCCATTCATTTAAATATATTTTTTTTGAGTTTCTAAAAACATTTATATTATATTAAGAGTACTTGAATTTTGAAATTTTTTTATAGAATATGGATTTTATTTCTTGATGTTTGATAAAAAATGTAGCTCAAACCTATTTGGATGTATTGAATTTGAGGTTTAGTTCCATGGAGTGAAAATCATTCTGGATATGTTATCTCTATGAAGAGGTTAAATATGTTTTAAAATTATGCGATTATTTCATAAATTTTTAGTTAAAAATTAGATTTTGATAAGTAAAACATTATAAGGGTATAACTATACTCTACTACGAAGAAAAAAATTAAAAAAGGACATTTTAATGGAATTAATGTAATTTATTAGGGTAATGGACTATGTGACAAGATTAAGTTTCATTTCTGAAGAGTATTAAAAAGGTTACATGAAGAGTTCATAATGGTTTATTGGAGATTATAAGTAGAGTGATAGATTTAGAAGAGTAAAATTCTTGTTTAAAATAGTAATTATATTCCCTAAAAGATTAAATCTTTTTTTAATAGTATATCATGTATTTGTAGGGATTATATCAGAGATAATTTTTACAATATATATGTACCATTGAAAAAGTATCAATAAATCTAAATTTTCCCATAAGGACATAAAATGTTTAAAAAATTTCATAACCTTAAACTTCATTTCGTTATATGGATGTTTGTTGACAAAATATAGTTCACAAGAATATTTTCTTTCATAGATTTATAAAACATGAGTAAATATAGTTCATAAGATTAATGTATGGGAATTCATTAGCTTTTGGAAGGAGTTTTTGTTGTCCCACATATATAAAAATCATTAAATATTTATTCTATAAAAATAAAATATAGTTCTAGAATTAATATATTTAAGATTGAAATTAATTCAGTTAATGATGGTCTATTTGTAATTCTTCATCCAATGTGCTATCTATAACAGGTCCCCTGAGCTGGAATTCCACATGAGGTTAGGTGCACCAAACAATATGAAAAAATATGATGACTATTAGTTCTGGTTTGTTAAGGTATAATGGGGATATTGTATCGTTTTATCATAGTAAAACCACAGTATAAATGATATCAATTGTTATATGAACCAAATGAGATAGAAAAATAGAATGGCCAATGGAAAGGGGCATCAATAAATAATGAAAAACATAATATAGACATGGAATGTATGCACAACATATCAGGAAATTAGGAAATAGAGACCCAAAATTATAAAACTATGAAGAACACAAACAAATCCCAGAGTATATCGCTATCATAATATCCCATGATCAAACCTATTATCCCAGGAACAATCCAATCACAAGGTCTCTATCCTAAACATGTACCAGAAAACAAGTTACATATTTTTGGTCTACCAAGTGTCCTAGAAGCCTAAGAAGGTTTTGATTACAACTCAATAGTCCAAAATAAATGGTGTATTATGTAATAACAAGTATTTATGATAGAATATGAAAATAATCAAGGTGCGATAAATAAGTAGTGTAACATAAGAAGCATGTTTCACATATAAACAAATATTAATTGAAAATTTTACCCTATAAGTAATATTGTGTATACCAACAAACCCATACTACTATGGCCATTGTAGGAGCCTGATTAATATGATAAAGGGGATAAAAATAATCATTCAAAAATTGTAATTAACATATTAATTCAATATTACTATGTACCACAGTGCCTCTATCCAACTAACCATATTATATCGATATATTGGTTGCATATAACCTGGGATTTATATCTTAATCAATGATATGATTGGTAGACGAAAGCCTTATTATGATGTCATATTACATGAAAGACATCAGTTATTCTGATAGTATCCATCTATCCTAACCCAACAAGGATGTTCCTATTTCCAATACTATATTTATCCAATATATCAATGGGTACTAGAGCTTCATTCTAGCCCAATCTATGGGAGTTGAGCCTATTTCCAATACCCCACTTCTACCATTTATCTATGTAGACATTCTTATTCACCCATTTCTCACATTTACCCATATTATGATCTCATTTACCAAGGGATCAATGGACCCTTAAAAGAAAAACATGAAAAAACATAACCAATTTTTCATGGAATAAAACACCAAAACCAAATACACTTTTTAAAATCATCTAGAAGTCACCCTTTAAAACATTGGTCTTCATCTCTAAAAAACTAAACTAATCCTCGAATTATTTCATTACCATTTCCAACCTTTTAATATTTCTATTTAAGGAACATTCAAAAAAAAGTTTAATAACCCATCCAATTCAAATAATCATTTGAAATGTATTGAGAAAACTCCTTTTAAAATATCTTTGAGGTAAACACATACTTTTAAAACATTAACCAAATCGAAAAAATCATATTCCAACATTTAAATCTAATATTGGATCAATATAAAAAATGTATCATTTAAAAAATTTCAAAATCCTCCTAGAAAATTCATGAAAAGTAACATATAAATACATCAACCATCCTTCTGACCGTGCCCATTTAATAAATAAAAACTTCTTCCTAATAAATTTGAAAATATCTTTATCTTAGTATTTACTAATTTGTTTCACCATTTTCAAGGGTTTAACATACCCCATGGGTAGCCCTATGGTTGGTATCAAATCACAAGAAAACCCTATAGGCTCAATCAATGGTCTCTCACCAAAATTTAAGCACCAAATTTCATTCCTCATTTAAAGAAAAAAATGTGTTGCAAGGAAGTACATTGTTATAACCATTTAAACTTTTTAATCAATGTGACTAGGAAAAATCTGGTGGAAAACCTACCATATGCTTGAATAAAACTACTTTTTCAACAAAAACCTTGATTCGAGCTAAAATAAAATCAAACATCACAACAAAGAACACCATGGTTAAGAGTGGTTTAGTGATTACGAAGGACTAGAAACCACATACCGTGACTTTATAAAAAATAGAAGGAAACATAGTAGAATAATTACTCGGACATTCAATTCTCAACCAAAAACACTCCAATCCCATAATATTAGATGTAAAATCATCTATGGAGGAGAAGGGGGAGCTATGATATCATAACCCCTATTATAGGTGGTCAAATGGAGGATAATTTAGGGGAGGTATATTATAAATCAAAATGAAAAATAGTTTTCCTGAGTTTTTAAGAGGCATATGGTTTTTCACATTATTGGAAAAACTATATGCCAATGGTGAATCTCACTCTATCTATTAGGGAACCAGACCGTATGGTCTGGCTAGTTTCCATCATGGTTTGTAAAAACATTTTGGTTCTCATGAACCTTACTCTCTCCAA
This sequence comes from Viscum album, assembly GCA_963277665.1. Lineage (NCBI taxonomy): Eukaryota > Viridiplantae > Streptophyta > Magnoliopsida > Santalales > Viscaceae > Viscum > Viscum album. The sequence goes on along the minus strand of OY728163.1, from coordinate 1,201,762,282 downwards.
GGAGGAATGGATGGGAAATTTTTTGGAGAACTCTGAACGGTTGTCATACCATGTGAATTCCATTTCCTCGACACTTTTTGAGACACACCCACCTTGGAGATTAAAGGATAATGGTAAAAATAACAATGAATAAAACACAAATCTTATAAAATCTAGCATCTTATTCCTTTCTTCCATCTTCTAAACCCTTATGAAAACCCATAGACCTATTCTACTCTTAAGAAACACTCCACTAACCAAAAAGTGAATCTTAGATTTATATTAACTCAGGTTCGTGATCTTAAAACCTCTCCACATAAAACTTGCTTCTCTTTGAGATGCATTCCCAAACATCACCAATCCTATTTAAAAAAATACCAGGCCATAGGTCCCACCTATTATCATCTCTCCACCAGATTTCTCAAGAACAAAACCATTCCTTCCAAACCCTTTTTCCAATGAAATCTCCCTATGTGGAATAATTTTCTTGTTTTGATTCGCAACATGAACATAGTACTCTTATATGGAAACAGTATCCTCAACCTAAACATCAACCATATGAACCCCCATAATGAACTTAAAGAGACACTAAATAACTCATAATATAATAATTCACCAAACATAAGACCATACTACCATGGATTTTCCAATCATACCTCTATTGTCCCGATCATCTCCACAACCCATGCTCCAAAAATATATGGTTTTTGTCGAATGGAAATATAAATAAACAACCACACTCCCCATCACACATTGGTCAAGAAATCAAGGCTTAACAACTTCATTCCATATATGAACCCCCATAACACAACCCAAGAACAAACTTTTTCTCAAGAAACCCAAATAGTCAAAAACTAATCCAAATCTAATTTTCAAAATTAAATCACCAAGAAGGAATTTAAATAAACCCATCAAACCCATAACATTGATGACCTCATCTATCAAACTCGCACCCACTATAGTGCCTCATTAAATAATTTATCTTTCAACCATCATATTCTAGTTTTTGGAACATCCTATATTAGAAAAAACCACTTGAAACTCATCATCAGCTTCCCCAATATACCTGTTGTGTTTCCCTATCATGCCCAAGAATCCATAAGAACACCAAGAAAAATTATCCCATATCATCACTATAAAACGTGCCTAGAATATATACACACCCACCATGGACACATGAACTAAAAACAAAATGCATTTTTTAATGAATCATTCTAATCCGAAAACACACATTTCATTTCAAATAATAAACTAACGGTAGTTTAAAACTCACCAACTTCATTAATTTTACTAATCACTTCCAGTCCATTCTTGTCCGACTCATCCAAAAAACTCCTAACATCCATTATTGATAAATTAAAACATTACATGAACACAATTCCTTCCCACTCAAGGAATTATTCCACCATCCAAAAACCCATCTGAATTATGTTGTTGTATTCCATTGAAATTCCCCCAACAAAGAATTAAATGGCACATATCAACCACAAACACCGTAAATTATTTTGATAACCACACTAACCCTAAGGAAAATAATTATCCTAATCAACCAACACATACAATTCCCACTTGGACATTCTTGAGGAAACCAATCATATACTTCATAGTTTCATTATTGGAATCCTGATGCCACCACCTCCAACCCATGAATTCACTACCAACATTAAAGCCTAACAAAATGAGGGTCATACTCCTACAAATAACACTCCAAAACCCACATTAAGGGGGCCATTACTACAAACTTCTGTAAGAAACTCTAACCACCACGGTTTATGCTCTAACACTATGAAACATGGTATGTGGACAGGGCTACCCAACACTCACCAAAATTAAAAAAAATTACTGTTATCCTACCCCAAACTTCTTAGAGTGGAATCCATGGGCTTTCCAACACTCGGTCCATCATTCCATATCACAAATAGATGGGGGATCCCCAAAAACAACATAAATACACTTACCTTTTCCCATGTGAATAACCTTCTTAAAGGGATCTTATTTAACTATAAGAAACGCTTTAATTAAATAGGCATGTACCCTTTAATCTATAAGTGTAAATAGGAACATGGAAAGATTCTATACTTGATTATTTCATGTCTGGAAGTAAATATAAATGACATTGAGAAATACCACCACATAAAATCTATAACCAATGTAACCTCTTACTATGGGGACACCATAAACTTTGAAAAATCATGATCTTCCCTACCTGAAATCATCCTATCAGCACTCAACCACCACTGATCAAGTGGTATTTCAAACCAAAAATCAATAATGATACATATCCCCTAACATGTAGAATTTACTCAACATTCCATATTAAATTACATTCTACATAACACGTCTGTTATTCTAGCACAACCATGGTGATTATCAATGGAATCCCAATGATCTGTCACATCAATCAAAAACCAAGCAGTAAAATAAAAAACATGTTCTTCCTATATGGATTTCATAGAAAAAAGGTTCTTATTTTGAGCCACCTACCCACACATCCCAAATAGAATTTTGAATCTCCCTCACATATCCTTTTCTAGACCTAATAAAAACCCTTAAGGTCACACAGTTTTCTACAACCACATTCTAAACCCATATCTAGGTCACATTAGTCATATTCCACTAGAGCTTGATCCAGACATGTGCATACACAACTAGTGATTCATCTTTGTATGTCATCGAAAATTAGAGTCAAGTAATTCTCAACGTTTCAATATAATTACCCAACCCTTCAAAAAATAATCTCATCCATGTGACCTTCATTTTTCAGGAGGTTAACATAAATTTCAAAATATTGATTAAAATATAACATCTCCCTCACATTGAACATATATAATATAGAAATTCCAAAAAAACATTAATGGTTTTCCCTTCAAAACTTACCACAAAACCAAGCACATGTACTCATGCGATTCACTAAGAATGAAACAAATACACTACTATTAACTTTTACTATAATATAATGGAAAAAATCATGCATCAATTTCACATCTAATGAACCCATTTCTCTCTACATTACAAGGAATTTGAATCACTAGAATAATATCCCAAGATGTTACCCTCAATATATAAAAACCACTGATGCATGACCATAATACAAGTATTTCCTATAAAAGAAATAACTTTCTCAATTACCCCACAATGATAAAACCATGGTACGAAAAACTATTTGAATGAAACTATTGATGTCTTAAAATTCCACTTATTCCACACACCTGCAAAATCAATAGAAACCCAGCTGAACCCACTCACTGGTCACCTATTATGGTCAAATAATATCAACTCCTTAAACTAGAGTCACATATAGCAATTTCCATTATATCCAACCTAATATATAAACATTAGAACTCAAAAAAGTTATTTCTCACATGATGCACTCTCACCACCATTATGAAACACACTGCGTCTAATGCATCAAATAACCATTTCCTCTATGTCGCACATAAAATATACTCACACACATACATCATTACTATAATCCAACTATCCAATCTCGGATCCAAAACACAACTCACAAGGTATCAACCCAAAAGGGTCACAAAAAATGTTAACAACAGAAATTTCACAAATTTAAGGCAATAAACTGACTGAATGAATAATAATAAATATTAAACTATTCGAAAAATCCATACCCCTCAAGGTATCTTTTACCAAAAACCAATATCTAAAATCTAGGCCACTCGTACTGCCCATGTCACCCATACGAAGGGTTCGATCATAACTGTAGGGAAACCCATTCTGGTTTACCTAATGATAGCATCATCATAAATTTTTAAGTAATTATATTTTCAATTTCAAAAAAAGTGAATTTATATTCCAATGCATTCCATTTACAAAACATTTCAATATTTTAATATTTGTTTAAATCATATTTTAAAAAAAAATTCAGACCAAAAATTTTAAGATATGGCCAACACCTATCAATGAACGACAAAAAAAATACTCCAATAACATAAAAATACTAGGGAACTAAAAATCACATGGAACATATAGATTACCTAAAAATCCTATGTGACTAGAATGATTAGTAATAACACAAAATCCATCTCATTCCATACTAGGGAAAGATATAAATCCTCATAAATCAATAACATTTCATACGAGTTTTCCACAAGAAGATGAAATGTCAATCAACTGTTAAAATACATAAGTGAACATTAATTCCCATACCACTGTAACCTGGGTTCCTCCCCCATGCGAGGGGTTCTCAACCCCTTGGAATGTGATAATTACTAATGCTGGAAAATTTCATAGTATCTTATCTACCATTCATAAATAGTAATAAAATAGACATCACGTTTTATGAGACATTAGAAGACCCTGGATTGGGTGCAAATATAAATGGTTATGTAAGCCGAAGAACCAATTGTCCTAAGGCGAACCTCCCCGTATGCTAGAGGATTATGAATATTACTTTTTTTCTAATATGGGTGAAATAGGAATACTCTACCTAGTGATAAGAGTAAAAACATATCATAAAATAATATCAAAAGATATATAAACAAAATAAGATAGTACAATGGAATGAATATAGGTAAGGGAGAACAATATACTACGTAAAACATAATATAAACATTGAATGTATTCACACCTTTGCAGGTAGTCACGTAGTAAAGATTTAAAATTCATAGACATTGAAAACTCTAAAAAAATCCCAAGTCCAACCCAGTCCTATCATTTCCTGCTCCAACCCATTATCCCATGAACAATATAAACTCCAGGTCCCGTTACTGAACCATTTCCAACAAAAAAAAATTATCCTCTTAGGTACCCAATTGTCCTGCTGGCTTGAACGGGGTGTGTTTAAAACTTTTTAGGTCACCTTAAATGGTTTGTAAAGAAATAAATAGTGTATATAATAGTTTATATAGTCACTACAGTTTCAATAAATAAATAGCTCAACATAATAAAAAAGTTTAACATTTAAAAGAATACAAATAAATATTTTAATCCTTTATGTTCTATTGTGATATCCATCCATCCTAACCTATACCCGCCATACTAAGAACCTAATACAAAAAATAAATTCTACACATAATTTTAGTCATAATGTGCCACTCACTAATCAATTCAATTAAAAATTATAATTTGAAGCATCAATTTTGGTAACCATGTCATATTCACACAATAGGAGGATGGATTCCCAGTTCGAAATAAATAACCACAATAACTTTTGGAGTATGGAGCATCAGTCTTCATCATAAACTAGAAAAAACTTCTTTTAGGGCCAAGAGATTTATTCTATCTTGACCCAAATACAAGGAACCATTATCCAATAGTATAGTTATACAATACATTGGTGGGGCCTAGAGAATCTGACAAGTTAGACCCATGGGAGTAGATACTCAGTCAAATACCTCACTCATTCCATTTAAAAATGTGGACATGCATCATTAATCATTTATATCATTTACCCTCATAATAATCTCATTCACTAATTTCCCAACAGACCTTTAAAACCAAAATCTGGTGTAAATAATATAAAACTATTTTTCCTAGATAAAAACATTAAAACAAAATAATCTACAAAATAATCTATAAGTAACCATTTAAAAATGGTTATTACTCTCTAAAAAATATCACAAATCCCCCAAGTATTCTATTACCATTTATAAAAATTTAAAGAGGATGTTTTGGGAATTTTTACATAATGGGGGAACCACAACGCAATTGAAAATAATCATTTGAAATATCATATGAAAAATTTATTAAAAATACATTTGATCGCAACACCTTGTTTTAAAAAATTATGCACTATCAAAAATATTTTTTCCATCATTTAATAACATGTTCAAATCAAAATCCAAAAGGCATCAGAAAAACTATTTCAAAATCTTCATGGGAATATCATGAAACTAATATGTAAATATTCCAACCATCCAATTACCCATACCCATTTACTAAGTACCAAATTCTATCCATTCTCTTTCATAATATCCCTATAAAACATTTAAAAATTTGTTTCACATTATTTAGGGGTCTGGAATACACCAGGATTAGCCAATGTTCACGTCTCAAATAATCAATCAACCCAAAAGGGTTTGTCAAAGGAATCTTACTGAAATTTAAGGTCAAAATTACTTTCCTCAGCCAAGGCCACAATAACTCTTCATTTAAGTACATTTACATAGCCACATAAACATATAAGTCAATGAGACTATGAGATAATCTTGTAAACCACCTACCACATGATCAAAGACATGTAACGATCCAAAAACAACAATTGATTCGAGATAAAATGTCCTCAAACTTCATGAAAAATAGTTCCTTGAAAAAAAATATTTTATATCTTTAGATTGATATGAAATAATAAAAAAATACATCATCAAGAAAAAGGGTGGAAACTATAGCATCCCGCCTTTTTATCACATAAACATTCATTACATTTTACAAAACTGAGGATCTTTAAGGTTTAGTGTCTTGGAAACCAGGAACTTAAAACATGAAAACATAAAACATTCTTGTTAAACACTTGAAAGTATTCTCCTCATGTTCATCCTAAGTTCATTACTGCATCTCAAACCTGGGTACAAACATCAAAATAAAGGGTGAGTAGAAGGCCCAGTAAGGGAAACAAGGGGAAACATTTTACATGGGAACTTGGGATACATCAACAATGTCATGAAAAGAACATTAAGGCATAAGAAAGAAATCCTGAGATATATCATAATAAAAATAACATTTTTCATAACATGAAGATGGGGCTACAAAATTTAATATTGAAAATCATTTCATTTCACCAAGGTTCATCCCCAAGGTGTCATTAAAAATTACCAAGGTTATTCACCAAGGTATCAGTCTAAAATGTCATCTCTAGAGGTTAAGTCTTTACCCAATGCATTGGAGTGCTATCTGGGCGCACCCTTGAAATGCCTTTATTATCATGTGAGCCACATATATCATCATAAATCATTTCATAAACAACACATATAGAATAAAATAAATGTGTTTCATTTCATAATCATAACATTTTAAAAACTTCTTTAACGACATGATCTTTATGTCACTTTAAACCCACAAAAAAGGGAAAGCGGGTTTCATGTATGTAAATACTAGAATTTAAAATAGAAAATTTTGATATATATGTTAATACCCCCATATAAATAAGAGCTTTGAGTATTCAATTAATAACATAAAATAATTTTGAGATAAAGAGGGAGGCATTTTGAGACGAAAACTATGCAGCATAGCGTCTACGATACATGGTTTTAGAAAACATTGAAAAGAGAGGGGACATGGTTCACCCACTAAAAAAAGATACATAACAAAGTAGGGGAACATAATATGTAATATTTAATAACATGGTAATGAAATTTTAATGGTATACCATATGAAACGAAGAACTTGAAAGGAAGACAAAAATAAGATTTCTCTTACGAGAATTCGGCAGCCAAACGGCGTCACTTAAAACTTCTAAAAATGGAATGACGAGATCAAATAGGAGATCTCATTATATGAACATAAATGATCAGTATGATAGATATAGAGATCATACCCCAACATAATAAAAAGTAACTTGAAAGACTTGACATGAAAGTAGATCTTGAAAACGCGAAGGGTGAAGAATCCCTTAAAAATTCGGCAGCCTAACGACGTCACTTAAACTTTCATAAAACGAAATGATGATAGTAAGAGGAGATATCTCATCATATAAACATGAAAAAGGAAGTAAGAGGAATATAAAAGAACATCCTACCACATAAGAACATGGATCATAAAAGGAATGACATAAGAGAGATTACTTGAAAAGAAAGAGAGAGGTCGGATCCCTTACCTTAAAACATAACTCTTAAAACTCAAAGGTTGGGTCCTTGAGGGCTTGGGGGAACCTTAGGAGGACTCCTTGGGAGGTAATGAGACCTCAAATTCGTTGGGGGAGAGTGTGGAGTCGAAATAAATGAGATTATGGCTTGGTATTTATAGGGAACGTGAGGGGACAAGGCATTAATGGCCAAGGGACACCTCAAAAGTGGTTTTCTCAAAACCATGTGCTCTGCCATGGTATTTACCAGGGAGTTAGACCACATGGGGCCCCCCATAAAATAATTGATCTCCTTTGGTCGGCCAAGCCATAAAATATCTCAGGACATCATCATGACACAGTTATGATGTCATTAAACATATCGAAACCCTAAAACTGTATTATTACTATTCATTGAAAATTCAACTTTCTCAGAAAAATCCCAAATTTTCACCATAAACAAATATCAATGGTATGATTTCAAAAATGAACTATTTTTTATAAAAATAATTTTCTAAATATTTTTAATTTATTTTTTAAACAAATACAAAATTCACCGAAAATTCATTTTTTTCAGAAAAATCCACAAAAATTACCATAACATAATATCTATTATCTGAGTTCAAAAATGAAATCCATTTTATAAAAATAATATTCTAAATATTTTTGATTTAATTTTTAATTAAAAAACACTATTCACAAAAAAAACTAATACATGAATAATAATTTATGAAACTGTTATTTAACCATTTAATTGAATCACATTACTTAATCAATGTGTCTAGATTATATTAATACTTTCATTAAGTGAGATTACTAATCTATTTGGTCACATTACTAATCATAAGCATAAAATCACTATTCATAATTTACTATTCATCCAAAATCAAGTTGATCTTATTAGACTCTAAATTTCGTACTGAACATAATTGTAGAAGACTATTTTTTTAAAATCATTACACATTTTTAATTATTTAAGGTTTACCTAAACATTTTTAAAATATCTTTTTTCTTAAATTCATCAAAAATATGCATACTATATTTATCCGGACATTTGAAAATTAATAAACTTCATCATAAGAAGAAATCAAAATTTTTATTTAAAAGAAAGGGTTACACAAGAAAGTTACGGTCTACTTACATAGCCTCTTATCACACCAGCATAGGACCTAAGTGTAAGGTTTGCTAGGGTGAGAGAATCCGAGGTAGGCTCGGCCAACATCACATGAGTAGTAATTTCTATTAGGTCGAACTTCTCGCAAAGGCGATTCCGTTCTAGATTCACACAATGAAGTTCGGCTTGGGTTTGCTCCAGAGAAAAGCCCAGTGGTGCTACCTCCTTCCCAAGTTCTGTTAGATGGGATTCGATCAGTCCAATACTACAGGGTGAGGCCATCAAATCTTCTTTCTATAATAATTAACCAAGATTACTTGTATTTAGAGACAATGATCAAAACTTTTAGTTTCCAGTGGTCATATTGACTAATGGTCATATACTAGTCAAAACCCAATAGTCTCATTTTAATTATACTCATGTTATCAAATGAAATATTTTTCTTGAGTATAAAAATAAAATAAAATAACAAAAAAAATTAGGAAAAAAGATTTATGCAAAATTTCGGGTCGTTACAATCTTCCCCCCTTAAGAAATTGCGTCCTCGCAATTTTTAAAATTGGGTTTTGAAATTTAATTTAAAGACACACATCAGAAAAGGAGTCAGTAAAACAATTACTTTAAGAGAAAGAAAGTGATGTACAAAGGTCACCCGAGTTAACCCACACAAGGATTCCATGTAGGAAAACCTGGACATGGAGGAGAAAAAAAGGGTCATGTTCTGAGGGAGATTGATGGAAAACATGATTAGGAGAAAGTTAACCATAAGAAAATCCCAAACTTATGATTTGTGTAAACGGTCATTGATTACCTAGTAGGAAACGTAAACCAACAACATTTTTTTTACGTTCCTTTTCATAATTTTGAGGAATTCATTTACTACATAGAAAATATACCTACCTTTATTTAGAGTATCATCCTTTAATAAGTTTCTACCCAAAACTAATCTTTTCTCCAAAATATGAGCATTCAAAACTACTTGGTCTCATCAAAACACAAGAATCATCTTCTAGAGAATGACATAATCCACAAAAGATTAACTATCTATTTCATATATCTTTAAACATTATCCCAAAAATAGAACGGCTAAGGTAAAACAACTATTCAAAAAGAAATAATCCCATCGGAATGGAAACTACTTTTAAATCTTCAAAGTTCCATGGTACTACCCAAAGATCATCATAGACCATTCCATAAATAACGGTCCTTAAAATTCCTCAAAATAAACCAAAATAAGATTGAAACCCAAATACAAGAGGGATTTGATAACATAGTCTTCCAAAATAAACTTCATTCTTCATCTCCAAACAACATCAACCACTCCTAATATCTTATAAAAAAAGTAGCTAACCTAAACATATTTTATCCAAGATAGGTTAATCATTCCCATAAGTAACCTAAATTACTATAAGTCCACCTTAAATTTATAGATTCTTCAAAATATAAGTCATCCTTACTTCTCAATGAAAATACTGTAGTAATCTATTTACCTCTATCATATCGGGTCCCCAAAATAGTGAACATCTTCCAAAATATTAATAATCTTCTAATCCCTTAATCATCTTTGTCATATTAATACGTCAATCGTCGCATTTCCTATCACATTGGTTGTTGGGACATGTTCTTCCATTTCCCACCATTAACTAAGAATAGAAAGTATAATTAGGGGCTTAAATAATAAGCTAATAATCATGAAAAGGAACATAAAGCATATAAGGATAACTTGTAGAAGAAAAGTATACCCTACCTTGTGATCCCCTAGGCTTCAAACTAGGTTATCCATGATCATATATTCTTATGTGAATTTTTATTTTATTTTATCTTTGTTCCTTTAATAATGGTTTATAATAAGCTTATGAATTTACCAAAGCATATCCCCCGGGAGTGTCATAACCAAGAGTGCAGTAAGGCCCGTTGTCGTGTACCAGTTCCTGTTCGAGTCTAGCTCAAAGCGTTGTTTTCGGGTTTTACCCATATGTACATCTGTGCCAGAGCCACCTCTACCTGCTCGTATCCAGACACAGATGTATTTTCTTGGAAACCCCTTACTCAATACTCACCAAAATACCCGGAAGATAGCCTATATTTAAACTTTTCTATAGGTTTCTTCCTAAATTTTTCATATCCTAATTTCCAGAAATAACTAAACCATCCTTTGATACCAACAATAGCATCCGGCCTTTTTATCTCATAATCTTTCATTACAATTTACAAAACTGAGGATATTTAAGGTTTAGTGTCTTCGAAACCAGGAACTTAAAACATGAAAACATAAAACATTATTGTTAAACACTTGAAAGTCTTCTCCTCATGTTCATACTAGGTTGATTACTATATCTCAAACCCGGGGACATACATCAAAAGAAAGGGTGAGCAGAAGTGCCAGTAAGGGAAACATGGGGAAACATTTAACATGTGAACATGGGATACATCAACAATGTCATGAAAAGAACTTTAAGGAATGAGAAAGAAATCATGAGATATATCATAATAAAAATAACATTTTTCATAACTTGAAGATGTGGATACAACATTTAATATTTACAATCATTTCGTTTCACCAAGGTCCATCTCCAAGGTGTCACAAAAAATTACCAAGGTTATTCAGCAAGGTATCAATCCAAAAGGTCATCTTTAGAGATTAAGTCTTTACCCAATGCATTGGAGCGCTATCTGGACGCACCCTTGAAATGTCCTTATTATCATGTGAGCCACATATATCATCATAAATAATTTCATAAACATCCAATCTAGCATAAAATAAATGGGTTTCATTTCATAATCATAACATTTTAAAAACTGCTTTATAGACATGATCTTTATGTCACTTTAAACCAACAGAAAAGGGAAAGCGGGATTCATGTATGTAAATCCTAGAATTTAAAATAGAACATTTTGATATATATGCTAATACACTTATATAAATAAGAGCTTTTAGTATTCACTTAAAAACATAAAATAATTTTGAGATAAAGAGGGAGGCTTTTTGAGATGAAAACTATGCAGCATAACGTCTACGATACATGGGTTTAGACTACATTGAAAAGAGAGGGGACATGGGTCACCCACTCAATAATGATACATAAAAAAGCAGGGGAACAGAATATATAGTATATAAGAACATGGTAATGAAATTTGAATGATATACCATATGAAACGAAGAACATGAAAGGAAGACAAAAATAAGATTTCTCTTATCAGAATTCGGCGCCTAACGGCATCACTTAAAATATATAAAAATGGATTGACAAGATCAAATAGGGTCTCTCATCATATGAACATAAATGATCAGTATTATAGATATAGATATCATACCCCAACATAATAAAAAGGAATTTTAAAGACTTTACATAAAGTAGATCTTGAAAACGAGAAGGGTGAAAGAATCCCTTAAAAATTCGACAGCCTAACAGTGTCACTTAAACATTCATAAAATGAAATGATGAGAGTAAGAAGGGATATCTCATCATATAAACATAAAAAGGGAAGTAAGAAGAAAATAATAGAACACCCTCCCACATAAGAACATGGATCATAAAAGGAATGACATAAAAGAGATTACTTGAAAAGAAAGAGAGAGGTCAGATCCCTTACCGTAAAACATAACTCTTAAAACTCAAAGGTTGGGACCATGAGGGCTTGGGGGCACCTTAAATGGACTCCGTGGGAGGTAATGAGACCTGAAATTCGTTCGGGGAGAGTGGGGAGTCGAAATGAATGAGAGGATGGCTTCGTATTTATAGGGAAATTGAGGGGACAAGGCATTAATGGCCAAGGGACACCTCAAAAGTGGTTTTCTCAAAACCATGTGCTCTCCCATGGTATATTCAAGGGAGTAAGACCACATGAGGCCCCCATAAAATAATTAATCACCTTTGGTCGGCCAGCCCATAAAATATCTCATGACATCATCATGACATAGTTATGATGTCATTCAACATAACGAAACCCTAAAACTGTATTTTTACTATTCACTGAAAATTCAACTTTCTCAGAAAAATCCCAAATTTTCACCTTAACCAAATATCGATGGTCTGATATCAAAAATGAACTCCATTTTATAAAAATAATTTTCTAAATATTTTTAATTTATTTTTTAAATAAATAGAATATTCACTGAAAATTCAATTTTTTCAGAAAAATCCCCAAAAATTACTTTAACATAATATCGATTCTCTGAGTTCAAAAATGAAATGAATTTTATAAAAATAATTTTCTAAATATTTTTAATTTAATTTTTAAATAAAAAACACTATTCACTCAAAAAAACTAATACTTGAATAATAATTTATGAAACCGTTATTTAACCATTTTATTAAATCACATTACGTAATCAAGGTGTCTATATTATATTAATACTTTCATTAAGTGAGATTACTAATCTATTTGGTCACATTACTACTCCTAAGCATAAAATCAGTATTCATAATTTAGTATTAATCAAAAATCAAGTTGATCTTATTAGACTCTAAATTTTCTACTGAACATAATTGTAGAAGACCATTTTTTTAAAATCATTACCCATTTTTAATTATTTAAGGTTTACCTAAACATTTTTAAAATATCCTTTTTCTAAAATTCATCAAAAATATGCGTACTATATTTATCCGGACATTTGATAATTCATAAACTTCATCAGAAGAAGAAATAAAAAATTTTATTTAAAACAAAGGGTTACAAAAGGAAGTTACAGTCTCCTTACATAGCCTCTTATCACACCAGCATAGGACCTATGTGTAAGGTGTGCTAGGTTTAGAGAATCCAAAGGAGGCTCGGCCAACATCACATGAGTATTAATTTCTATTAGGTTGAACTTCTCGCAAAGGTGATTCCGTTCTAGCTTCACACGATGAAGTTCGGCTTGGGTTTGGTCTAGAGCAAAGCCCAGTGGTGCTACCTCCTTCCCAAGATCTTTTAGATGGGCTTCGATTGGTCCAAGACTAGTGGGTGAGGCCATCGAATCTTCTTTCTATAATAATTAACCATGATTACTTGTATTTAGAGACAATAATCAAAACGTTTAGTTTCCAGTGGTCATATTGACCAATGGTCATATACCATTCAAAACCCAGCAGTCTCATTTTAATTATACTCATGTTATCAAATTAAATATTTTTGTTGATTATAAAAACAAAATAAAATAACACATAAAATTAGGAAACAAGATTTATTCAAAATTTCAGGTCGTTATTGAAACATAGTTAAAGACATACCAAAATCATCAACTCAGAACCAATGGTACTCCAAAAAACTAATAATTTGGGGAGAAACATCCATGTAGGATGTACAAGATCTTGGATCATCCCTCTTTTAATAGGTTGTCGAATGGGGGGGGAGGTATCTTAAATCATGAAAGGGGAAAATAGTAATTTCACCCACTTTTAAGTGGGTCATGGTTTGGTTTCACAGTTTTCAAAACTATTCACCAACTGTGAATCTACCATCATCTGAGTGGTAAAAACGTTTTACGGCCTTTTCGGCAACCAATAAGATTTGTAAAAACCATGTTTCTCCATGGTGTCTCCCTCTCTCCAATGGGGTATAGTAACACATGTGTCTTGGGAGGGCTGCAAGGTTGTCATATTCTAATAAGGCCATATCCTAGACTATATTTAAGGAACCCATACTCTATATAGATATTGATCAGCGTTAAACTAACCATAAACCAACTATGAAACGTTCCCAATTTAAACACTTGTTGTACCGTTTCTTTTCCAAGCCCACCAAGATACCGAGAGACTAGTAACACTCTTTAGGGACACCCCACCAATAAGAAATTCAAAGCAAGAGGTAAATAATATCACTATATTGGGATATTACACTATTCCTCAATTTAAATATTTAATGAATATAAATTTAATTGGGATTTTTCATATTCATTTAGATTATGAAAAAGATCGACGAATCATGTGTTTATCAGTGAGTTCCACATTACACTGGGTGATTGAGGGGGAGTATGATAGAGTAAATTATGATACAAAATAAAGATACATGACTAAATTATCTTCACTATTGAAAACCATATAGGAATGAAGCTTTATTGCACATATTGTTTTGTAAGATGTTAAAAGAGGAAGGGAAGATTATGATAAATTAAATGTTTCATTGTTGAATTAATAAAAACCAGCATTTAGTAAGACATAATTTACAAATTTGTTCATAAAAAAGAATTATATTTTATGGGATCTAAATATTTCATTATTGAATAAATAATATTCTTGAAAATATTGAATATAAATGGGACATAAGATAAAATACGATTTGGGAGTTTGGAACTAAAAAAATTTAAATAAAACCCTGACTTGAAAATGGTACTTATATTTTTCATGATAAAGGATATATGTATCCAAAGAAGAGACATATTACAATTTCATTATATTAATAACCATTTATTTAAATGATCAATAGTACTAATGTATTCTATATGGATGAATCAATGTCTCATGGAATAATAATAATAAGAAATATATAATCCAAATTTTTTATAGTATATTAATTTTAATGATGTGATTAACTAGTCATATAGGATTCATATATTCTAGATTCTATAGTAAATAGAGTCTTCCCATCCGGATGCTACATTTTTTAAGAAGAAGCTTCATTTTTTTCATGTTTAGAAGAGACTTTGGTTATCGATCTTAATAATTATTAATGATATAAAATTGATATCCTAAGTTCTATAATTATAAGTTATTGTTTGTGTTATACCAGATTTGTGAGAGTGTAGTCGGTCTATAGTGACTATTTCTATACATTCCCTTATTTTTCAAGATTTACATAAGGTAATCATTACACGTCATAAACAATCCTATAATACCATGAAAGGAATGTATATGTCGTTGAGTACCAGCTATATAATTATCCTATTTTACTATAATTTTGAGAATTAACCCATAATTGAGACACACTATTGATAGAGTTAATATTTTCAATATTATTGATATGTTCTCAATGATTTAATCCCTCTCAATTATTTAATTTGAGTGTATTTGCATCTTTTATGTGTTTTTGGTGTATTTTGGACTTAAATGTAAAAATGGGGTAATTCAATAAAATTCACAGTTTTATATAGCTAATGTTTTTCGAGAATAACATTTAAAATATTTTCCCAATTGACGTGAATCCTTTTTTAGGATTCATATGATCTAGGGATTAAAATTTATCTTCTTGACCAAGACCCAATTCAAAACCCAATGGTACAGAAAAATCAATAAAATAGAGAAATCAGTTTGGCAGGCAGAATGGACCCCACTGCATTAAATATGTAATATCTCATTCAACTGACCTTAAAATGGGATTCTTCTAGATTTTATTGATATATTACTTCAAAATTATGTCTCAAATTAAATTTCATAAATTATCGAGCTCATTAAGGCATCATGTGAGCACATCCAAGAGGTGTAGGTGAAATAGTGTTTGGCGGCAAGAAAACGTTAAACTCACTTCTCAAGACATATAATTCATTACATCTGTCCAATGACTCTCAAATTATGAGGGTTTATATCCAACTTCATTTCCAACATTCTCTAAGAAAGGACCTTAGTGTTTTTCGGCCATCTAGTGTGCATAACAGTGGAAAACTTCTGGAGGACAGATTCTGTGGATCAAATTTTTGTTCTTTATTTTCTTTGTTTTTCACTTCTTAGTCTTGTAATGTGTTATTATTTCCCATTATTCACAATTACCCTTACCAAGGTGGGGTAATTATCTATGTGATTGGGGTAGGAGAGGTTTTCCATTTTGTATTTCAGGAGTTCTTGCTATTGATGTTTTAAAATTCTCATTTCTCTTATGCGAATCAATTTCAATTTCTTATAACATTTTTTATTATCATGTAAGATTGTATATGATTTTAGATTCTATTGTTTATTTATATTTTTTCATTGATAAATATATCCCTCCACTGGGTTATGGTTTATAAACCATGGAATATACCATGACATTGTGGTGAAGTACACAGTGATCATTGATATGTGTGTGAGGAGTAGGGAATGTTCTTGATTTCTTGGGATAAGCATGACCCTATTGGGAATTGCCTAAGATAATTGGGGGTATTCATGAAAAATCTATTACACATTTTAAGTAGTGTAGACCAATATTAGGTTTTAGTAACATTTATTGTACCATTTTCATTTGACCAAGAGAGTGAGAAGAACTGATTGTGGATTCTCACTCATAACGATTTAGCAGAAGAGAGTTGGGTGAAGTGAACTGTGATAGAATTACAATTGGAAAACTGACCCTACCCTGATCAAAAATTCATATCACCTATTTAAATCACATTATTTTCAATTATTTTGATAACTTTTACTAAATTTATTTACATAATTTAGTTTCTTTCTTGTATTTTTGAAATCAAATAATTTCAAAAACAACATCACTTCATTCTCTTACATTAAGTGACAAACATTATTGTTGAGAACTCCTCTTTGGAGACAACCTAGGTAACCCACTATAAAATTTTTTATCTTAGGTTATATTTGTTTTTTCCACGCCCCATGAAAGGAACATGTCAAAACATGGTGTCATTTCCAGGGAGGTAGCGCCAACATTTCTTTTTTTCCCTCTTATCATATTCTGTCTTCAAAGTTGTATGACAAGAACCTCAAAAACATAACATTTACACATAAATCCTGAAATAGAAACCAACAATTTGAATAGACAGAGAGAAATTAATTTGAAATATGAATTTGACGAAATTCCCCTAGTAGAATCAAGTGAAACTTCTAGTATTCACTATGAGCCTTTCATCATGGCTGAAAATCAAAACCTAACTCTTAGAGACCTCTATGCACCACAATTCCTTAATAAAAACAATCAACATGTCATTACAGTGTTAAAAAATTAATTTGAAATGAAAGATAATATGATTTATTTTCATGAAAAGTTTCATGGTTTGGCATGTGAAGATCCCCACAAACACATTAAAGTGTTCACACGTGTTTGCTCAACTTTCAGACCCCGTGGAATTACTGAGGAGGAGGTTAAGTGGAAGGAATTTCAATTTTCATTGGATGGAGCTGCAAATGAATGGTTGTACGACCAATAACCAGGATATGTACAAGACTGGAATGACCTGGTAAGATGTTCTATGAAAATATGCTCCCCCACCTCTAAATGCATATCCATTCGGAAGGAAATCTATGCCATACGACAATCCTCTGGAGAAACTCATTATGAGTATTGGGAGAGATTTAAGAAGCTATGTGCTAGATGCCCGCATCAATCCATTGTGGAACATAACAATATTGTCTTCTTCTATCAAGGACTACTGGATAATGACCGAAACCTTCTTGATGCATCATGTGGAGGTGCACTGATTAACAAGTCTCCAGAAGAAACCAAGGGCTTGATTGAGAATATTTCCTAGAACTCACAGTAGATTCGAACAAGATGTATTGGAACAATAGGTATTCATGAAGTACACACATCTCATTCATCACCCTTATTACAAACTAGTATTTAAGACCTTACTAGTTTGCTGAGACAGATGGCCTTGAATCAAGTTAGTGACCAACAAGTGCCAGCTAATTTATGAGGTTTATACTCGTCACCTGATCATTTTACTAACCAGTTTTCTAAAATATAGGAAATGGAAACATGTGTAGAAACCTTTTATGCAAGATAGTTCAAAAAAAATCAAGGATTGGGAGATCTTAACCAAGTCCAGTATGTGTTTGTAAATCAGCATAATCTCGGTAGACCCCCATACCAAAACCAGTTTCGAAACTAACCACCAATCCAGAATCAATTCCAAAATCCACCACCATTTTAGCATAAACTATCTTATAACCAGCCTTATTACCAAAAACCAACCAATATCCAAAGACCCTATGAGAAACCATCCACCACTGCACAAACTCCAATTCCAATCCAACAAAAATCATAGTTTGAAGGACTGACATACACTGTTAAAGATTTGTCCAACATGTTTGAAAGTCTCATGTACATTCTGACCAAAAATCCAGGTAAAATACCTTCCCAAACAATCGCAAACCCAAAAGAGAATTTCAGTATTATAACTACAATATGTGGAAAAGAAATACCCCTTCCATCCAACATTGAACCTGAAACTAGAATACCTGATCTGGGAGAGAAAGAAGTTGGAAATGATGAAAATTTAATGAAAATGCATCTGGAAGAATATAGGAAAGATGAGGAGGATAAGGATGGGCCAAGGAAGAAAAAAAAGACCATTTAAAATGAAACAAATGAAGAAGAAATATTTACCACCACCATTTAAATCAAGAATGATTGAATCAAAGAGGTTGCAAAATGAAACACTACAAAAAGAAATTCTGGACACCTTCTAGAAAGTGGAAATCAATATACCATTGCATGAATGACTCAATAAAATTCCAAAGAATGGTAAATATTTGAATGATATTTGCACTAAGAAGAGGATAATTCAAGGGAATGAGATGATCAGTTTGGGAAGAAGTGTCACAACACTTATCACACCACAATTGCCAACCAAATGACAAGATCCAGGGACGTTATCTAATCAACGAACAATTGGTTCATTAAATTTCTCTAATTATTTGTGAAATTTAGGTGCATAAATTAATTTATTTCCTCACTTAGTATATACTTTTTTGTAGATGGGAGACTTGAAGCCCACAAGAGTGGTGGTCCAGCTTTCAAATAGATCCACAGTTTTCCCAACAGGAGTTCTGAAGGATGTCTGGGTAAAAGTCAAAGATCTGTTATTCCCTGCTAACTTTTTTGTGTTGAATGTGGAAGATGATAGGATCCCATCACACTCACCCAATATTTTGGGGAGACCATTCTTGAAGTTGACCAAAACCATCATCAATATCCATGATGGGACCCTAAGCATGGAGATTGAAGATAACACTGTCCACTTCAATATTTTTGAATCCATGAGGCACCCATCAGATGATCATTCACTCTTATAACTCTCACATGAATATGGTACAGAACCAATTGAATAATGAGTTATGTTTCAGGAAATTTTATCATTAGGATAGAATTTTTCCATTAAAAATATCACTGAACATATGGAAGCCCAAATATTTGGAGATTCTAATTTCCTATTGGAAGCAGAGGTAAAATATTATTTTGTTGATTATTTTTTAAAAGATGATGTAGATGATATGATTTCTTGTGAGTAGGATGTCAAACTAATGGAATTGGAGAACGTAAATTTAGTTTCATCCCATGAGTATCCTCTTGATCTAGAATTAAAACTACTCCCCAATGATTTAAAATATTTTTACCTTCTGGAGGGGGAGAAATTACCAGTAATAATATCTAAAAATCTATCTGAAACTAACGAAAAACCATTTATTGAGATTTTGAGAGAGAATTTACAAGCAATAGGGTGGAGATTATGTGATATCCTTGAAATAAACCCAAAACATTTCTCACATAGAATTTTTGTTGATGGAGATTCCAAACCTGTCAGATAACCCCAAAGGAGGTTGAACCCCACCCTGATAGAGTTTGTGAAAAAAAGGATTGAGAAGTTATTAGAAGATAGGATCATCTATCCCATACCATATTCACAATGGGTTAGCCCCATCCATGTATTCCCAAGAAAACCGGCCTAACCATTGTGAGAAATAAAAAGAATGAATTAATCCATGTGAGAATTCAGAATAGCTCGAGAGTATGCATAAGTTTTAGGAATTTGAATCAAGTAACTAAAAATGATAATTTACCTATCCCTTTCATTGACCAAATTCTAGAGGTTGGAAGGTATAACTCATTATTCCTTTTTGGATATATTTTCATGTCATTTTCAAGTACCCATTGCTCCCGAGGATCACTAGAAGACTACCTTTACATGTAATTTTTGTACTTTTTCATAAAAAAGGATTCCATTTGGATTGTGTAATACCCTAGGTACATTTCAGAGGTTTATGGTGTGTATATTTTTTGATCACATTGATGATTTATTGGAGGGTTTGGATTTTTTTTTTGAAAATATGCATTGAGAAAGACATTGTTTCGAATTTTGAAAAGTGTGATTTTATGGTTGAGGGAGGATTTGTCCTTGGGAATATAAATCTCCATAAAGTCATTGAAGTTGATAAATCAAAAATTGAAGTGATAAATTAATTTCCTTACCCAACTTGTGTGAAAAATATTAGATCATTTTTAGGAAATGCAGGATTCTACAGGAGGTTTATCATACATTTCAGTAATATTTCTCTCCTTCTCTCTATATTACTTTTGAATGATTCTGATTTCAATTTTAATGGTTTATGTAGGGAATCCTTTGATGGGTTGAAAAGGAGATTGATTACACCACTAGTAAGGAATCCACCCAATTGGGAAGAACCATTCGAGCTACTTTGTGATGCTTCAAACCAAGAAGTTGAGCAGTACTTTCTCAGCGAATTGATGGCAGGCCACAAGTTACTGCATTTGCCTAGAAAACCTTTGATGCGGCCCAATTAAACTACACAACAACAGAAAAAGTGTTTTTAGTAGTTGTTTTTTCATTAGAATGATCTAGATCGTATCTTCATGGTACTAAAGTCATTGTGTTTTCTGATCATGCAGCTCTTAGGTACTTGATGAATAAGGATGAAGCAAAACCAAGGCTAGTGATATGGATTCTACTACAAGAGGAGTTCAAAATAAAAATCAATGATAAGAAGGGATCTGAGAACCATGTTCCTATTCACTTATGTAGACTACAGAACACTACAGAAGTTGAAATTCTATACACTGAACCACTAAATGATCTCCTTCTAGGAGAGCAGTTGTACTTGATTGAAGGAGAAGTACCTTGGTATGCTCACATGGTAAATTATCTAATAATATCTCTGGTCCCATCTCATTTTAATTATCACCAAATTCATATATTGAAATTTTAATCTAAATATTACATCTGGGATTATCCATTTATTTATAATATTTGTAATGACAATAAGATAAAAAGTTATTTTCCTAAAAATGAAATTGAATCAGTCTTTATTTTTTGTGAGGCATTTTCTTATTGAGGCCAATTTTGACCTCAAAGGACAGCAAGTAAGGTTCTATAATTTGTACTTTGTTTGACAACACATTTCAATGATTCTCATGAATTTTGTAAATGGTAGGAAAAATATCAGTTTATAGGAATTATTTCAAAGAGACATGAAATGACCCAAAATCCACTCAGTTTTTGTGAAATTTTTGAATTTTGGGGGATATATTTTATGAGACCTTTTCCAATGTCATTAGGAAACTGTTATATTCTTCTTGTTGTGTATTATCTTTCCAAATGGGTGGAAGATAATCCACCAGGACTGACGATGCTAAATTTGTTTGTGATTTTGTTAAGGCTAACGTATTTTGTAGGGTTGGAGTTATCAAAGCCATAATTAGTGATCAAGGGACTCACTTTTTCAATATGATAATAGAGGATTTGTTGAAAAAGTATTGGGTGAATCATAAAACAACAACACTCTATCATCCACAGACTAATGGTAATGCTGAAGTGTCCAATAGGGAAATTAAAGGAATTCTGGAAAAGACTGTTAATCCATGTAGGAAGGATTGGATCCAAATGTTAGAAGACACATTATGGTCTTGCAGGACATCCTACAAAACCCCAATTAGAATGCGTCCCTATAGGTTGATTTATGGGAAAATTGGTCACCTACCATTAGAATTGGAACACAAGGCATACTTAGCTGTGAGGAAGAGGAATCTAGATATTGAAAGTACTGGGAAAGAACGAATATTGCAGTTACAGGAGGTAGAAGAGATTAAAAGGTATGAATTTTAAAATTCCAAGATTTACAAAGAGAGAACAAGAGTGGATCCTGACAAACTAATCCAACCAAAATACTTTCATCATGGAGAAAAAGTGTTGTTATTCAATTTAGGACTCAAGCTGGTAAACTTCATTCTAGGTGGGAAGGTGCATTTATAGTTACTCAGGTATATCCTTTGGGTGTTGTATAGATTGTGAATAATGGAGTGAATGATCCATTCACTATTAATGGGAGTACGTTGAAAAAATTCATTGGGACTATGCCATCTGAGACAATAGAGGATATCACACTCCTCAAACCTATTTATCAATAAACTCCATCAGATTCCACCTCTCCATTATAATTTCCTGATTTCTATTATTCACTTTCAAATATTATTATGTGTTAAATAAATTTTAATGCGTTGTAGAAACTGCATCATTTATGTATGGGGGAGGGAACCTTTGTAGTTTAGGATTTTTATGTGCTGTTTGTTTTCCTATTTTTTTAAAAAAAAATTGTGTGTTTTTATTTTTCATTTTTTGTGTGTTTTTGAATATTTTGGGCTAAAATGATTATCTTTTACATTTTTAAAACCCATTTCCATGGGAGAAATAATTTATTCTATGAAACTGAGCTTAAATGAATGCTAAAAATTACATTGTTTCAAGTTGAATTGTTTGAGAATTTCATATAAAATACATTTTTTTAAATCCCATGCCACATATCACTGTCTTTATATTTGAAATCACATTCTCCTGAGGCTTCTAAACCTATTATTTTCCTATTCGTTAGATTCACCTCACTTCTTGAGAGAACGAAACCATGTCTTTTTTAACCAGAATTTGATTTATTCCTTTCAGAACATGGGGGTTTGGGGTACATGTTTTTTAAATTATTGAGGCATTTCTTTGGATTTAAATCTGCCACTTCATGATAATATATTTCATTCTAGCATACCTTGTAAATTTAATCCATGTATCCCATAGAAGCCATGAACATTCTATTAGGTTGGCCACATTACAAGCCAATTGTCCCTATCCAACCAGATCTTGAAGTGAAATTGCATGATCTAGTTCAACATAAGTACTGGGGATTATGTATTGGGTTATAATAGATCATTTTATTAAACATTGGGTGGAAAAAAATGCTGAAGATATGTTATTGCTATGGAAAAGAAATTATTCTGTAGAAAGGTCTGCCTTTTCTGGAGCTTTCATGATGAGAGAATCTATACCTTTCTGGAGCTTCTAATGAAGAAAGAACGATGTGCATTTTTTAGAGCTTTCAAGAAATATTATATTTTATAATTTTTAAATGTTTTATTCTGAAATGATGAACTATGTTAGAACTCCATGATATTCCATGAAGAATGAGATTATTTTCTACTAAGGTGAGTGAAGATGAGACCATACTTGTGTGAAATTTAGAGTAATGCAATTTTTCTTCAAAAAGAGCCTAGGCCTCTTTATTCAGCCTCAAAATTTTTACATCTTAATCCTACCAATATAAAGCCAAAGAACAACTAGGAAACATACTCATGATAAAAATATATCTTTGACTCACATCGGGTGGATATGTTGGAATTTATCAAGCCTATGGTGACCCTTGTATGAGTTTGGATGAGAAATACATTCCTAAAAAATTGAAATTTGTGTGATGAGAGATAATGAAAGTTAGGTAAGTGTTTTTTATACATGCGATGAGAAATTAATATTAAATATATTGAATGATATTAAATTAATAACATGAAATAATAGATATTTAGGAGGCATGATATAATCTATTTTCAAATTAGTGGATCTCATGGATACGTGTTTTGAATTTACATTGATTTTATTTTGATTTTGACTTATCCAGGATTCCAATTAATAAGTGTGGGGGAATTGATTGAGTTAATATTTTCAATAATATTAATATATTTTCAATGATTTAATACAAGTAAATTATTCAATTTGAGTGTATTTTCATCATTAATGTGTTTTTGGTGTATTTTGGTCCTAAATGTGAAAATGGGGTAATTCTGTAAAATGTATAGTTTTATATAGATTATATTTTTTGCGAATAACTTTCTAAATATTTGTCTAATTTAAGTGAATCATTTTTTAGGCTTTATATGATCTCGGGCTTCAAATTTGTCTTCTGGACCAAGACCCGATACGAAACCCAATGGTACAGAAATGTCAATCAAATCGAGAAATCAGTTTTCCAGGAAGAATGGAACCCACTACATTAAATATGGAATATCTCATTCAACCAACCTTAAAATGGTCTGATTATAGCTGTTATTGATAGAGGACCTCATAATGAAGGCTCACATTAAATTTCATAAATTAAGGATCTCATTAAAGAAATCAGTTGAGTGCTTCCAAGCGGAGTGGGTGAAAAAGTTTTTGGTGACTATAATAAGTTAAACTCACTACTCAATCCATTTCATTATTTAAACCCGTCCAATGACTCTCCAATTTTGAGGGATGATATACAACTTCATTTACAAGATTCTATAGGATAGGACCATAGTGATTTTTGGCCGTCGGGGGTGCATAATAGAGGCAATATTCTGGAGGACAGATTATGGACGATCAAATTTATGTTCTCTCTTTTCATTATTTTACACTTCTTAGTCTTGTAAAGTTTTCTTCCTTCCTCTTATTAAAATTTACCCTTACCATGGTGGGGTAAAATTCTATGTTATTGGGGGAGGATAGGTTTTCCATTTTTTTATTTCCAGAGTTCTTACTATTAATGTTTTAAAATTATCTTTTCTTTTCTACGAATCAATTTCAAATTCTTATAACAGTTTTTATTACCATGTATGATTGTATTATATTTTAGATTATATTGTTTATTTATATTTGGTCAATGAGAAATATCTCCATCCACTAGGTTATAGTTTATAAACGATGGAATAGACCATGACATAGTGGTGAAGTACTCGGTGATCACCGGTACTTTTGTGAGGAGTAGTGAATGTTCCTGATTGCTTGAGATAAAGAAGACCTGATTGGGAATTGCCTAAGATAATTGGGGGTATTCTCTACAACTCTATTATACTTTTGAAGGATTGTAGACCAATATGAGGTATTATTAAGTTTTATTGTTATATTTTTATTTGACCAATAGAGTGAGATGAAACGATTGTGGATTCTTACTCGTAACGATATAGCAGAAGAGAATTGGGTAAAGTGAACTATTATAGAATTACAATTGGAAAACTGACCCTAACATGATCACCATTTCATATCACTAATTTAAATCATAACAATTTTCAATTTGTTTTAATACTTTCAGTATATTTCTTTACATAATTTCATTTTTTCTTGTATTTTCCAAATCAAACAATTTCAAAAACAACATCACTTCTTTCTCTTATTTTACGTGACAAACCCTTTTGTTGAGCACTCCTCTCTGAATAAAACCTAAGTAACCAACTATAATACATTTTAACATAGGTTATATTTTTTCCCACAACCCATGATTGGCACGTGTCATCTATACTCCTATGTATGAACTTGATAATTTTTGTTTTTTTTAAATAATTAATACTTTTTATATTTTTCATTTCATGCCACACTGATTATAGATTATGTTATATAACAAATGAAGTAATTCATGATTTTATGCAACAACAATTCAATATTGTGCTATATGAAAATATTCAATCAGTTTTTTTACACACACCAATATGTTTGGTTTATCTAACACAAAATTACATGTTTTTTTATAACATTCATGACACAGAAAACATTTTTTTTTCCATAATAAAATGTACTATTAATAATATCAATTAAATATTATTATAGTTTCCACCTATCCATTAAAATGGTTGTTATGAAAATTATTGACTAAATAATGAAAAGTTACACATGTATATAAGAAGATTTATTTAGAGACACATTTACTATTAATGATAATAAAACCCTTTAGAAACTATATGAAATATTATTCTAGAAAAATATATTTATACAGTCATTTTTTTACCACAAAAAATTTATAAAACCACTTTGGAAAAAATATTTTAATGATATATATATAAATATATTAAGTAAAATATTTTAAAATCATCCTCTTTGTTGTCTATACAAGAGATGAGAATCAATATAATTTTACAAATAAAGATAAATATTTTCTAAAAGAATGTTTTACAACCTTTAATAGCTTTCCTAATTTAAAAATAATTTTTTACTCCTTTTTAAAATATATTCCATAAAATAAAAATTATTTTATAATTATTAATGTTAGTATTATCTTACAAAGATTTTTTGGGTATTTTTATAATAGGTTTTATTTGGGGATAAATTGTTAAAAACAAATATTCATAATTGAAAACTGTATTTTCAAAAAATTTATTTATTTAAAAAATAAAAATTAATTTTTTTAAATTAAATTTAGATCTATTATACATAAATTATTATGATTTATATAAGTTTAACCAATTTCATAATGAAATTGGATCTTAAAAAATTCAATCTTTTCAACATTTCACTTTAAAAACCCATCGTCTCATTACTTCTTTGGGATTTACTAAACTTATATATTTATAATTGGGTAAAATTTATTCCATATTTCTAATAATCATAAATTATAATGTATAATAATATGAAAATAATTTTTTACCAAAAATTTTGTGAAAGTATTTAAAATTAATTACAATTATTGAATTATAAAATGAGATTACTTGGTTGTTAAACATTATCTTAACCTAAAAAATAACCTATACAAATGTAGAAAATAAATAAATTTACATATATAATAATTCCAATACTCCTCCACTATAAAAGGTAACTAATGTCCCCATTATTATTAACACCTATAATTCCATTTGACTTATAAAAGTCCTGACCAATTAAGCTCCAAACATCCCTCTGTTCTTCCTAGAATAATCAATTTGAATAGAAATCCAATAAAGGAATCCCTTAGGTGTATACCAAGAGGAATTACTCAAAGAATAGGTAACATCAATCCACAAACACATTTGTTATATTCCATTATCCACCACCTAAATTATTCTTTTAAAATTATTATATAATAACCAAAACATAATTAATAAAATATTTTTTATTGTTTTCATGGAATTACCAATATTAACACACAATTCTATCAAATTGGAGACACAATAATCATTGGTGTGTACGGTGGACTACAGCCTCATCAACAGATATCCTTAATTATTCCATTTCTAACAATCATTTTGGGAATAATGAGGTATATTATATTTTTATATTATCGATAGATGATTTTTATTTATTATTTTTTGTTACTTATATATATCACATATCATTATGCTTTCCATTTTTTGGTAATACAACAATTTATTTTCTGGACGTGTGGACTACGACCTCCTCAAAGTAATGTGATTTGTTCAGACTCAACATGTAATTTATTAAATATTTATTTATTAAACATATATGATATTTATGAAATAATAATTATAATATATATATTCACCCATAAATATTTCATTTATTTTTTTAAATGAAAAAATAAATTGGAAACAACGTTTATGGGTACATAGGGCTAGGAATCACAATGAATAGTGTATTTCATTTCATATGTTTTTAATTTATTGATTTTTATAAATAATTAGATAAATAATGTATATGATATTTACGTCGTGTTTTACATTTTCAAAATAAGTATATCTTGATCCATAAAAAAAGATAAAGAATAAAAAGTCGAAATATTTATGGAAAACGAAGAAGTTGTTACCTGAAAGATAACATTAACATGGAATTGTTATTAGATAGTTAATAACATGTAATAATGAAATCATATATTGTATGATATATAATAATATTGTTCCTTGGTAGATTTATAATAAACCTATATTAATTATATCTGAGTTTTGAACATGTACAAATAATTTTAAGACTTATTGTAAGGGACTTTTCATTTCACTTTTATTTCTGTGAGATATATGCTAAATTAACCAGTTATTCTTATTATTAGGTGTATATAATTAAATATTAAATGTTATATATTTTATTTTATTTATTTAATGATATTAAAATTTTCAATGGATGTTATTCTTTCACAGATCAAGTGACTAAAAATATACTCATGATGTAAGTGGATTTCTAGTCTCACAGTTATTTCTATGAGACTTATTCCTTATTCACCAAATTTTTCTTTTGTGTGGTTTATATAGTACCAATTATTATAACCTATTAATATTATACATAAATTAGTGGTTATATATATATGACGATAACTATTTAGTGGTGTTTTATAGTACAAAACATATCAACTTGGATAGGTAATTTTATCTTAATTTTTCTTATTTGAGACACATGTTTTATTATACACCTATATTCTTTTACAAGGAGAATATACACAAATTTGAAATTTAATATAATTAATATAAATATTTTAATGATTTTTAGACATCATATAATGTTATTATTTCATGGGGACTTTTATTCAACGTTACGAAAGTGGTAAGAGTTTGTGGGTACATTCTCACCATATAATTGGATTGTTTATCATTATTCTTTCATTGATGAAATATTTTGATTCATATCTCAATAACTCTCAATATGTTTCTTATAATTTGGTTATTAATTATATATTCATGTAATGGTTCCTATTTCTAATATTTTGTACTTAATATAATTATGAAAATTATTTTATGAAACTCAAAATTATCTCCCTCTTCAGAAAACAATCATTTCTCATACACAGCATGTTATCTAGAAATAATTTCAGATAATTTCAACTATTATCCTATGATCATTAATGTAAAATTTTCAATGTTTTTTCTCTTAAAAAGTGGGTTTTAAAATAGGAATCTTATTAATTTTTTCATATCGACAAACTTTTCCATACTCTTTATGGTGTAAATGAACTGTTCATCATGTATGGATTTATCTTCTATCATGTCAATAATTTATTTGAGGATTCCATTGAACTATTAAAAGATTACATTTTTATAAAGTTTTTTCTTAATATTTGGGGTAGTAATTATATTTAATTTTGGTTAAGAAAAAAAAATTATTCAAAAATATTTTATATTTTAAAAATGTTCCGAATGATTTTGTGCTACCTTTTTAAATTTCCAAGGAAATGGGATTTAACAATGTTTTCAACATTCCATTTTATTTTTTCAATACTATTTTAAAAGATAAGGATTTTCAAAATCATTTATGTTTTAGTAACCATTATATGTGGAATAAAGGATATTTTCAATACAAAAATATTTTTAATAGATCTCTCAAAATTATTTTTCATATACGATGGAATTAGTTAGCATTCCTCATTCCTTACTAAGAATATAATTCTATTGTTAAATATATATTATTTCTTGTAATGGTTTATGTTTTTATGGAAGGATATTTAAGAGACACATTTCTCTTTCAAATGTTAAATTATTAAGAATCCCATTTCACTTTCATGGGTTTTATTATTATAAAACCCACTTATTTTAAAATTTTATACTTTGATGAAATGTTTTTTAAACCATTATCTTTACCAAAGTTATTTTTGAATGTAATATATATGATACCCTTTTAATATCATGTGTTATGTTATAATTATTTTTAATGATCATGTATAAAATGTACATATTATTTCATTATGTGAAGGGTGGGATATATATCACTTAATTGAATTGGGTAAATATATAAATATCATGAGATAATGATTGGAAACATATTGATGGGATTGATCCACTATGGGAAGATGGGGAAACCTGATCCACTATGGGAAGAAGGTGTAACATGTTCCATAATGAAGAAAGGACTACGATCACAGACAATGGTGGGTCCCACCCCATACCCATGAAGTACCCTGATATGTTATTGAAATAAGAATTCACTTAATGGTAATTATTTTATATGATTATGTGTGTGATTAAAATTTCATGTCATATTGCAATGTTATGATTTCATGGATTATTCTCTTGAAATTCATATGATTCATATATTATTAACTTCCAATATTTATGCCATGATTCATGTTTATAATCGTTGATATGTAGTGTATGAACTTTTAATGATATATTCTTATTATCATGCCCTTTTTATTATTATTATTATTTCATATATATCTTATTTTCCATTACAAAGCAGCTGATATCACTATTTAGTATGTTTGCTATCACTATGTTCTTAATATTCATTTTGAGTATGAGTACTATGGGGGATGATCTTGGGGGAAAATTGATGATATTTCTCAATGTTATAATATTGTGTTTGGTGTTTCCAAAGAAACTAAATTATTATGATCCTAGGAATGTAATTTTATAATGTGGGGAATATTCATATGAAATTATGGATCATACATATATGTTATGTTAGTGTCCCTATAGTTGGTATCAAAGAAATTGTGTATTAATCCTTTGAAAACTAGGAGGGGAACTCAGTAGTGATATAAGTACTGATATTTTTAAGATATACATATGGATGTCTCTATGTATATGCTTAAAGTATCAAAGATTTTAAAGAAGGAATCATAATTTAGACATCATATATGTGATTTTACATTATTATAGATTTTTTACTCTATGATATGTTTTTCTCATTCTATGATTTCTGGTTTTAATAAATGTATGGAACCGAAAGAAAAATAGGTTTACATTGAAAGAGACAGAATACTTTCTAAAGAGAAACAAAATCATTTTATGTCCTGATTAATAGATGTTGTGGTCATGCCTAATCAGTTATCATTCTACAATATTAATAATTCATACCATAATCAAGTCATAGACTCGCCAAATGGGAGAATTAAAGAGTTTTTCATGAAATTGGGTAACAGAAAGAACCTAATAATGAGGATTTAGTTTCCTACATGTGAAGAAAGTTAAAAGATACACCCACGTGAATGTATTAGGGAAGCATAATGTTGTTTAGACTATGGTACATAATGTCACAAAGCATGTAACAGCATCATAAAAATAAAATTTTTGGTTTACTCACTAAATGATAATAATGGACTCCCAAATACATCATTGACATTTGAATTATTTAACTATTGAATGAGCGAGAATTATATAGATTGATGTCCAATGTGGAAAGATCACAATAATAATCAACAGTAGTTGTATGGTAAATTTTTATATTGTTGGTAATAAAGATAATACATGTGAAATGTAAAAGGAAATAGGTATTAGGTAATAGTTTGAGGTTTCTTTATTAAGAGATCATGGATGAAGGGGAATAATCAACATGTTTTTGTATTTGTATTGAATAATTATACTATATGAATTATGAAATAAATAAGGATTTTTTGGTTTTTCTTTTTGATAATGGTTTACTTGAATATGTTTAATGGTTCAAATGGATTGTAAATGTGAATTAATGTAAAGCTTATATTTATGTGGAACACATGATTAGGGTAAAGATAACTATTATTACATTCTCGTTGTTGAGATAATTATACTTTGATAAATTAAATTGGATGGTATTGATTATCTTGGGACTAATAAATAATTTTTTTTACAAGTAGTTAATTATAACATTGATAACGTTTACAAAATTTTATTGGTATTAATACATATATCCAATTAAATATTGAATACTGAAACAATTAATGTTTCCAATAAGAACTAATGGTAATCACTATTCTTACAATGTTTTATGAAAATTCATGAAAAATTAATACACTTGTTTGTTATGTGACAACCAAGAGATACTATATCATATAAGTGGGATCAATGTCGTGCTGATTTTGAGAAATTATTGAAATTCTCTCAAATATTTTCGAATTTCAACTTTCTAATATGATATATGTAGAAGAATGTATTGAATGTTTATATTAGACATTGGATTATTTTTTTGAGATTAATGAGTTTTCACACCATATGAGGATATATATGCATATTGGATAACATGTTCTAACAATTATTCTATGGTGTTAACTAAAGATATATGTAATAACACATCATTCTGCCTTATGACCTATTGGTACCTCGGGAATGAAAAATTCACCTTGATTTCATGGAGAGGGAGATGAAGTTGAAATCATGAAAGGCACAACAAAAGGATGATATTGGGAACATGAAAATAAATAAAATCATGTCGTTATATTTCCATTTTTTATTATTTAATAATCTAGTTCTTCACCTCTAAGAAAGGAATATTGGAAAATATTTTTCATAATACCTTCATTTTTGTGTATATGATGGTCTTATAAATCATCAAATATTTATTTCTTGGAGGCCCTAAATTTTGTATTGACAATTCAAATAATATAATTCAATGAAAATTATCACTCTCTATACATATTTATCATTTTATTATATGTTCTATATTCACTCTTATTCTATGTTTTCATTTAGAAAAACATAGTTATGATTTAATTTGGGTAACAAATATGGTCCCAACAATCAATTTTTAGAAAGAAGGTTTAAAATTCAGTTTAACTATATCTGTTTTAGTGAAAGGAACATTAAATTATTAAAAATTGAAAACAAAAATAATTTTATGGATTAATTCATTTTTTAGTGGTTATAATATTACACCATGAAATATTGTTTAAAATTTTGGAATTAATTTTAAATTTTCAATATTTTTCATTTTATGACACAAATAATATAGCTTGTGTTGTATGAAAGAGCGATGATATTAGTTATTTTTATGCTAAAAAATGTTGATCTTGAACTAAAATAAAAAAATATAATAGATTTATTTGTATGTAAAACTATGTTTTTCTTCTGTTACACAGAATTCTATGTTCTTTGATAACCTGCATGACACGATATTCTATGTTTTATCAAACTATAATACAATTTTAATAATTTTATTAACATATTTTTATATCTTTCACTAATAAAATTTAATAGTTGTTATGAATAATATAATTAAAATATATAATTATCATTCACAAAATTATTTAATAATAATTTTTTTTTCAAATATTAAATTTAAATGAAGATAAACCCCTTTTAAAAATATAAGAAATATCTTTCTGAAAAGCAATATTTGTTCCCTAAAATATGTTTTACATCACTAAATTAATTAAAAAGCTTTTGATAAATTATTTTAATTATATAAATATATGTATTCAATCAACTGTTTAATTTCCATCTACTGTGTTTTATATAAAATAGATTTGAATAAAAATAGTTTTACACATAGATATATATATTTTCTTATGTAGAAATTTTATCACATTTTAAAGGAGTGCCGATATTAAATATAAATATTTATAACATTATAAATTCTTTTTGTTAAAATAAACATCATTTTTGTATGTGAGACCTCCATGTTTTCATAAGGGTGTTTTTTTCATTTTTATGAGATGCTTCATTTTTGGATGGCTACTGAAAAAACTGAATTTTGATTCAATAATCCATTTCATTCTACTTTATTTATGTAATTATATTATATTATAATATTTTCTTAAAGTATAACTAGTCAATAATACATCAATTATTTGAAATTAGGTAATTGGAACCAATTTCACAAGGAATTTGGATATAGAATCATCTCAATCTTTTGAACAATTCACTTTACTAACATATCATCTCATCCCATCTCTGGGAGTAATTTTATATTAAATTTTTCCACTACAATTTTTTGAATTTCTGAAAAGTAATCCCATATATTTATTCAACATATTTTCTATTTTAAATTTTTTTCTGCTATGTATTTAATAAAATTATTCAAGAATATAATCAATATTAATTACACTAATTAAGTAAAGAACGAGTTTAATTAATGGAAAAACATTAACATAACAGAATAAATAAAACAAAAAATTTTAATTTTTTTTTTAATTTTTTGGAAATATCTTCAATTTTGATAAAAATGTCCAATTATTGTAGAATCATTAGTTAAGGGAGACCTCTCAATAGTGTTTTCTATGTTATATTTACAATAATTCCACTCCTCATCCAATATAAAAGGGAACATACCCCTCACTTATTCGTACCTCAAAATCCCAATGAATCCACAAAATAATACCCAAATAAGCTTAAAAAAATCCTAATATAATCCTATAATCGACACTTTTGGCATAAATACAACCAAGTTCTCCCTTTGGAGAAATCCAGAATGATTTACTCAAAAAAGGGGTAACATATTTCAACAACCACTTTTTTATTTATTTGTCAACCCCAAAATTATTATTATTTCATTAAATTATAATAACCATAATATATTAACTATACTAGGATTTTTTATTTAAAGAGTATGACACAACTCACACAATATTCTGTCAAACGGGATACACCATCAACGTTCGTGTGTATATCAAACTATCTCTTTACGAACAGATGAATTTCATTCATCCATTTTAACCATTCAAGGATGGGAATAATGATGAAATTTCTATTTTTATTTGAGATTTATGATATTTAGGATATCTTTATTCACTTTTTATTATAATATAACACATACCATCTTGATTTCCATTTTGTGGGAAAACGATAACTTCCTTTCTGAACATATGGACTATCGTCTCCTTAAAATGATGTGATTCGTTCAAAATATGCATAGAATATATTGATGATGGGTTTAGTAGACATATATTATATATATTTCATAATAATTATACATTTATGATAACATATATATATATATATTATTTACATTCATTCTTTCAATACGACAAGAAAATGGGGAAAATGGTCATGCATATGTATGACCTACCATCTTCATGAATACTGTATTTCATTTAATATTTATATATTTATATGTTATATTATAAGTAATTATATATTGAATATATATAATATTTATATCTTGTTTTAAATTTTGTAAATAAGTAAATCATGATCTATGGTTCATAAGTTACCAAATCGGTACGGTAATTTTTTTTTTCAATTTTCCTTCGTTGAGACACATGTTTTGTTATAAACCATTTTTCATGAAAGAGGATAATATAATTCCATTTGGATTATTATATTATGTATATTCTTATTTTAATGATATTTTTGGCTTCATGTAATTTTATACTTTCATGAGAACTTTGATTCAAAGACACCAATGTGGGAGAAGTTTATTGGTATAATCTCATCATTTATCAAGATTTTTACGATCATGATTCCATTGATTAAATCATATGATCCATATATTATTAAATTCAATTAATTTTATTATCGTATTTTTATTAATGATATATTCATGTATTATTAAGATTTTATACACTTTTTAAAGATATTTAGTATTATTTTAAGATAACCCAAATTTATCTTTCTCCTCTATAGAAAATATGTGTTCTTCTAAAAAATATTTTATAAAAAAAATAAAAAATATTATTCTATTATCAATGATAATTAAAGGAATATTTTACACATATTTTATGTTTTTTAAAAATATTGTTTTTACTACGGAATACTTTTTTCATTTTTCAATTGAGGGAATTATCGTAAAAATAATTCAACAACAAATAGAATGTTCCACTTGTACGGATATATTCTTTATCATAAAATAAATATATTTAAAGATGTAATTTTTAATTTAGAATAATAAGTTTTAATAATTTTTTTACTAATATTATTGAGAATCAATTTTTTATTGTGGGTTTCAAAGAAAATGGTATCAAAATTGTTTTAGTTCTACAACTTATTCAAATTGATTTTAGGATTACATTATAGGTTTTTGAGGAAAATGGGTTTCAAAAAGTTTTCAATATTCAATTATATGTTTTGAGGTCACATTCATTGAAAATAGGTTTCAAAAGATTTTGTGTTTTATAAATCATTTTTCAAATATGAAGGATATTTTTATCAATTTTTTTTAAATATATATCAAAATTTTCATTTAGGATGTCATTCGTTACTGTTAGCCATGTTTTACTTGGGATATGATCAAATTATTCCATTAATATTATTTATTTGTAAGCTTTATGGTTTGATGGAATGATGTCTATTAAAATTGTTTCTCTTTCATGGGTTATATGTTTATGAAGCCCTTTCCTATTTCATTATTTATATGGT
This sequence comes from Viscum album, assembly GCA_963277665.1. Taxonomy (NCBI): domain Eukaryota; kingdom Viridiplantae; phylum Streptophyta; class Magnoliopsida; order Santalales; family Viscaceae; genus Viscum; species Viscum album. The sequence continues at coordinate 1,201,725,866 of OY728163.1, read as the reverse complement.
TGTTAAACCCTCCTCTTTTCACGAGTTATGATATGATGAAATTATTATGAAAAATGTCTATTTTTTCATACGTTTTGATATGATGACACTTTTATTATACAATTTTAATTTAATGGGTTATGATATGATTAATTTTTATAATACATAGGAAAACGTATGCATGATTTTTTTCATGTCAGGGGTGATACATATATCTCCCTCCAATGAAATGGGAAATGTTTTATAAATCATTGGTTAATGATTAGAAACATGTTTAAGTTCTTGAACTGCTCTGGGAACAAGGGGAAACCAAACCACTCTCAGAGGAAATTATAATGCTATCCACTATAAGGAATGGACTATGACTTGGTATGGTGGTGTGTCTCGCCCAATAGGTATAACCCCCAGAAGTTCCATGATATGTTTTGGAACAAATACATGATATATAGGGAATTAATTTATATTATTACGTTTCTTTACCCAAATTATATTTATTATTCCTATGTTATGATTTTGTGGATTATTATTTTGAATTCTTTAGGATTCAGGGATTATGAACATTGAATCATTATACCATGATTCATGTTATAATCTTTGATATATAGTTTATTATCTTCTAATTGTATGATTTTATTCTCATACCATTATGTTCATGATTATTCTTACTATATCTCGTTTTTACACTTATTGGGCATCTATGATCATCATTTATTATGTTTTCATTCCTAAAATTAGGAAGAATAGTTTTTATTAGGAGTACTAAATGGGAAGATATTTTTTGGAAACATTATGTATCTTTCACCATGTTAGACAATTTTGCTCCAACATTCCTAATCTACTAATATATTAGGGTCCCCAGGATTATATATTTGTAATTTTCTTAATATTCATAAATTTTTTTTCAATATCCATCTATGTTAACCAATGGATGCTATAACAATCATATATTTTTTATAGATTATAATTATCTTCTCAACCTAGGTAAATATAAAATAAAAAATGGGTGATCTCAGATTCTTAGTACAGTTTTTACAAAATAGATAATAATGGAATTGTCATAAATGAAAATTAGATGAGAATAAGGGTATAATCAATATACATAATGGAATTCATACTAAAAATGAATTTATCATAAATAATGGAACAATTCATCTAATAACATAAGAAATGATCAGAAAAGTTTGGTAACGTGAGTTATTAAAAATGATCTATAATATCATATAATAGTAAATATAATATTAATAAAATAGTGGAAAATATTTTGAATTTATCCAGAAAATATATTGGGGCATTAAATAAATGATCCACACCATCAATGACCGTGTATATTAAAAACTAAAATATAATTATGAATACTTATCTCATGAGATATAAAGATTAATCCAATTAATTGGAATGAAATATAAGACCCATCCCATTTGCATCCATACATATGATTACAACTTGAAATAGATAAATTATTGCATCATAAAGAATACATGGAAATAAAATGAGATTAATAAAACATTCTAAATGAAAATCATTCACATTTTTAACATATATATCCAGTTGAAAAAATTGGATTTCATTCAAAAATTTATAAAGAACCAATGAAAATAAAATTGTTTTAATATTGTATAACATTTGAAAATTATAAATAATTTCATCAATTAACATTACATGATAAATCCATGGAACATAAATGGGTACTAAATGACACCATGTTATAATCTAGGTAATTAAAAAAATAAAGATTATAAAGAATATTTTATTTGAACCATATATATAAATAATATACATTTATGTATATAATTTCACAAATCAATGGATTTATGTCATCTAGGTGAACACCATTAAAAAAATAAATAAAAAATAGTGAATTTATGGGGGAAATATATTGAGTGAAAACTTTGGATCATATGTAATGGACGATTAAGATAGTTAATGGTAATGATATATCATTCCTAAAAACCGAATTATATTTCATAGTTCTTCCATATAAATAAGCTTTATAGTTATATAAGAATAAAATCATTGATAAAACATAATTTATGTTAATGTGGGTTCGATCAAACCCATTTTAGGATGATTTGGGAAATCACTAAGGAAATAAGAAACATCATTGATATTTTTTGGAAAAATGTAAAATAAATATTTAATAAATAATTGGTAATATTAATTTTTTATAAAAAATTAAATAATATGAATATACTATCATATAAAATGACTAGGAAACCAAAAAGTGGCGTTCACCAGTAAAAGGTAAAAAATATATTCTTATTACGCCATTATAAAAATGACTAATACAGAAAATATTAAAACATTATTTAAAAAATTTTCTATAATTTTATGAAGTAAAAAAATTACCTAAATCAATTTTTGAGGTTCACGTAATGGATTTTTTAAATGAATACAAAGAATTAGAACATGGAAAAGGGAAGTTTTAGATTTGAAAAGAAGATAAAGGTTCAATATCAGTTAGGAGAAACACATTTCTTGAAATATTAATCACGGGGAATTGAAATATTGAGTGATCATACTCCGTGAAATTCCCATTATTAGAGGATAAATTTATGTTTTCCTTGAATAAATTTATGATTTTATTCTTGATTGAGAAGTTGAGTTCTCAATTGAACATATATCTATATATATTCCCATATTAAAGACTCCATTAAGAATAGACACCATGGAGTTGGGGAAATAATTTAATTGGTTATAATAAAATCTACAAAAGGTTTTCCAACTACGAAGCGATTAACTATGGTGTGTATTATCCCTCTTCATCAAGAATACAGATTGATCAATGTGACTTTTCATTGATTACCATGATATCATCATAATCAAAAAAAGGAACAAGTATACACATCCATATATAGAATAATCTTTTTATAAATGACATGGGTGAAAGACTTTCTCTAATGTGAACCTTCAGTGGACATATCAACAATTAAATGTGATAAAAGAATTTATTCCCAAGACTACCTTTAAAACAAGGTATAGAAACTAGGAGCTCATAGTGATGCCCTTTGGACTCACAAATTCTCTATAAATTTTCATGGACATAATGAATTGAGTCTTAATTTATTTTGACATCATTTTCTTGTAAAAATTTATAGATGATATTCTCAAATACTACAAGGGAAAGGAGGAACAAAAGGGAATTTTAATACTGTGACACATACTATACATAAAAATAAACAATATGAAAAGTATAGTAAATATTTGTTATGGATGGAAGAATTATCATTATTGGGGTATTTTATCAATAGTAAATAAATATATATTAAATATTCTAAAGAAGGAATGTGTGGAGATTCCATGAGCAGCACCATTAATGGAGAACCATAGTTGTTTTCGTTTAGCTAGGTATTACTGATGATTTGTAAAGAAACTCTCATGAATAGTAAACCCACTAAGAAATATGATTCATAAGGGATTGATGTTTTTTAGGACTATTGAACGTGAAGACTTCTTGAAAGGGTTGAAAAAAGGCATATCAATGCACTGTTACATAAAGAACCGATAAATGGCGAACTGTTTGTGGTATACAATGATGCATCAAATAAAGTATCTGGTTGTTTACATATGAAAAAATGTATTGTATTAGTTTATAACTCATGGAAGATTAATATTCATGGAAAAAATGGTCCCATACATGGAAAAGAATTCACATTTGTGATATTCACATTGGAAATTTGGCACCATAGTCTCTATAGGGAGAAATGTTAGATATATACTAATCAAAAATGACTTAAATATATATTCACATAGAAGGATCTTAATATTCATCATTGAATATGGTTAAATATCATCAAGTATTATAACATATCAATCTACTATCATCCAATTAATGATAATGATGTAGAATATTCTCTAAAAATAATGGATCATATAACTTTATAGATGATTATAATTGAGAATGATCCAATTTTTTTAGACATTCAGATGATGGACAAGGATATTATAAAGGATGGTTCATCATCATTCCTATCAAAAATTATTTATCAAACTTCCCATTCATATTTAGAAATAGGATGATCAATGAAATGATGTGGACATTCAAAAGGTGGAAACTATTAGAAATGGGAAATCCTAAGAGTTAAAAATTAATGGGGAACAATTTGTATGAATTAGATATTAGATATTTTTAAATAAATTTACGAGATGAAGAAGAAAATTTTTAATAATGCACATATCTCAACTTCTCTATTCACCAATGGAGAATGAAGATGTAATTAAATTTATGAGACAAATATTGGTGGGAAATATGAAGAATCAGATCGATGAATATACATAAAAGTGTAAAAATTTCATCCATAGATAGATGAAGGAAATAGTTTATGGGGATGATTAAACAACTACCAATACCTAAATTGGAAAGGGAAAACATCACTATAGGGTTTTTTTTAAGACTTATGATGAAATCTGTAAAACATCGGAAATATCATGGAATTTTTTTTTCTTAATTTCATGGTAATTTTATGAGTCTATAGTTTCTAATGATGCTTGATTCCGAGGCCCGGTGTTTCGGGAATCAATTTCTGAAGTTTTGTTCGGGTACGTTCAGTAAAAGTGCGAGCAGGAAAATCTATCTTTTGAATCGGTTCTCAGAATTGGAATCTAAGGACACCATTGAACTCATTGTGCCAGTATTTGCTTAAGGAGACCATATACTTGATAGCAGTTGAGTAGGGTGAAAGTTTATTTTCCAAAGATTCATGGGATAAAAATGAAATAAACTTTTTATTTTATTTTTATTCGAATTTTGAAAATTTGAAACTCCTTTAGTGTGGGGACCACCCAACAATTGAAACTCCTCATCAAATGAGGATCACTATTTTTGTGGTTACACTAGAGGTGCAACCACCGAATTAATTAACTGATTAATTTTGTTAAACACACAACTCAACTTAAGGTGATAATTATGTTTTGAATTGTGTAGGAGGATGACCATTCGTTGGAAAAAAGAGAGTTCTGTGAAAGGATCATTGACGAAGAGTGGTTATCCAATGACGGATCTCCCAAGATCTTAGACGAAGAACTATCCTTCAAGAGAGATCAGAACCCAATCTGTCTCTGATGCTCAATCTTGGATATGATGTGTGAGGCGGATGTCACGATCGACATCAACTCCATCCTCTTTCCACGACATCGTCAACGAACAACGAACCAAGGTAGTGGTTGGTATTGATTTATTTAAATCCTCCTTCCCCAATGTTTATTGTGGTTATTTTTTATCCAATTGTTATAATTTATTGTGGAGGGAGTGGGATGAAAAAACACAGCCCAAAGTCCCTCCATTAGTTCTTGATTGGTTGATGATGGTGGTGATGCAACAACGCCATCAGTAGAGAGAACCAAGGATGAAACCGGTGACACATTTGTCACCGGGTCACCGGAGCTATGCCAAGAATGGGGTCGCGGCCCCTACGGGCCGCGACAACACCGGAGGGGCATTGTGCTATAGCATCGTGCCAAAGGAAGGGGGTTGTGTCCAGGAGGGCCGCAGCGGTCAGAAGAAAGCACGTTGTTGTCACGCCGCACGGTAGAGGGGGGCCGCGACCCTGCGGTCCGCAACGGTCAGAGAAGGCGCGGTGCCGTCGCACTGTACTGGTGGGGAAGCTGTAGCTAGCCATGGTGGTTGTTCTGGAGGGAATCCGGCTGATCCGGCCACTGGAAAGGGGCGGGCCAGGATGGAACCTGGCTGGGTTCCGCAGAGAGGAACCGACATCCGCTGGTTCCATTATAGGGAGACGGGGGGCACAGAACCCCCCGCCCCCTTGATTGATAAGGGCTGGACCCGCACAGTGATGCTGCCACCAGGTTACCCTAACCAGGTGGGCTTCACCGCCCTCAGATGCTAGGGGCTGGGCCACCAATCCACACAGGCTGGGCCACCACGCCACGTGTGACGGACCACCGCACGGGATGCGCCACCGCCCTCGGCCGGGCCGGCGCCCTGGGCCGGGCCGCCGTGCTGGGTCGGGCCGCAGCCGCCGGGCCAAGCCGCGCCCTCTGGGCCGGGCCACGACTTACTGGGTTGGAACTGGATCAGGGTCCATTCGACCTGGTTCGGGTCGACCCAGGGCGGGTTGGGCCGGGTCGGACCGGACCCAGACCCCCTTTTCGGACCACTTTTGGTTTTTCGCCCATAACATTATCTATGAACCTCAGATAGACACACCATTAGTTGCATAAGGTTACTTGGATCAGGCCAGTTGTTTCGGTATATCACACTCAAGGTTTTGGTGAAGTTTGGGTATAGCCGGGTTAGTTCGAACCCGAAACAGACCGGGCCCACGGAGCAGAAACACTTATAACTTAAGGACCAGACATCCGATTGATGTCCCATCAACTAAATTGGATTAAATTTTATGAGATTGTATTTTTGGCATACTCTACATGGGATTCAGATGAGGTTGGAGTCTTGCCGAGTAGGATTGTTCCCAAAATCCAACCGGCCCCTTGGAATAGAAATGCCAATAACTCTCAGACCGGGCGTCTGATTGACAGACCATCTATCGCATTGGGTTCTTTATGATGATACAGAACTATGGGATACATCAACTCAATAATTTGTGATAGTTTATGTATAAACACTTAGTTCGAGAAGTGGACCCTCTTGGAATTGAGCGTGCTGTGTGCGGGAACCCTAGGGCTGACTGCGACTGAGATGACCACTGTACTGAAATCCTACGTGGGTTCTACAACAAGGACTACTGTACCAGAATCCTACATGGGTTCGATAGTGATGACTACCATACCGGAATCCTACGTGGGTTCGATAGTGGAAAATTCTATACCAGGATCCTCCGTGGCTTCGACAGCAGTGACTTCTGTACCCGGATCCTACGTTGGATCGACATCGATGACTGCTATACCAGAATCCTACGTGGGTTCGACAGTGAAAACTTCTGTACCAGAATCTTATGTGGGTTTGACATCGATGACTACTGTATTGGAATCCTACATGGGTTCGATAGTGATGAATTCTGTACCCAGATCCTACATGGGTTCGACAACGATAACAACTATACCAGAATCATACATGGGTTCGATAGTGACAACATCTGTGCCTAGATCCTATGTGGGTCTGATAGTGCTGATATTGTTCCAGGATCCTACATGGGTTTGACAGAGGATATGATTCAAGGGATATATCTACTCATATCTACCCCTCTTCTTGTGTTGTATACCTATGTGAGATGAGTCTTGTCTTTCAACCATTAACATTGTGGTGATTGACTTTACTTCTTTTCTAGTATGGTTTGTTCTTGGGATTGAGAGTTGGAGTTTTACTATGATTGATAACTTAGATATATGTATGGGAATATTCCTATGTAGGGTTGGTTGATACTTCGTGATTGTATCTTTCTACTGTGGTTTATCCTTTGTGGGTTTTGTGAGACCTTGAGGGTCTCATGGTCCCTACTGAGTATCGTTATACTCACCCCTGCACCGGATATGCCCAAAACTCATTTTGTTGGATGCAGACGACAGATAGAACTAACTGAGGGAGAGTGTACGATTACTGGATGGTACCCAGAGGTGGACCTCACGAAGAGTACGTACCATGAGGAGACGGATGGACGTGGAGCACTGTGGAGGCTATCTGTACCTACCCTTCAGGTAGGATCTGTGGTGGATGATCCAGGAGCTTCTAGGAACCTTCCAGATGTTAGTCTTTTAAGTTGTACCTATTTTTATTTTCCTTGTACATTACTACTGGTATTGTATTTCTGGACCTTGTACATTCTAGCACATCTTTGGTATTCAGTTTTTACATAGAGTTTTCTTCCTCTTGTTCTCTGGTTGTGTTTTTTTGAAGTTAAAAAGACAATTCCTTCGTAGTTTAGGGATTTACGCCCTTGGTGCTAGTCGCCAGCCCCTGGCCTATGGAAGGCGGGCTTGGGGTGGTTACGACACGGACCCCTAGGGATGGTTCCTGACAAATTGGTATCAGAGGAGTTAGTTCTACCACATAACATTAGACTCTGATCTGTCTTTCTGTGAAGCAATAATGTTAAGAGTATTGAGTGTGGTTTTCAGTCAAGGGATTCCAGTGTTGTTTTGGTGGCAGAAGTATCCATACACCTGGGCCCAGACCACTGATATCCGACTCATGACGTGAAAACAATGGTTGCGTGTGTGTTACAAGAGTTTCCTTTGTGGTCTCACTGAGTCATCTCACCAGGTATAACTTATTGACTATGGAGCACCTATTTTTTATCAGGATGTCACTACGAAGACAAACAACTAGTATTCCCTAGAGAGATTACATGATGATGACCCACCGAGCGATGAGGCTCTGTTGCAGGGCCCTCTAACTATGTTGGAAAATCTTGGTGGTGTACCAGCAACACCACCACCCGTTGGGAAACAGATGCCACCAGACGCACTAATGGACGGTGCACCCTGATAGAGCGCATTGCACGAGTTCCAACAGTAGAGGTCTATGAGGTTTCGAGGTGAGACAGATACCCACACAGCTGAGGGCTGGCTAGAGGCGATTGCTAGAGTTTTCCGCCTAGTTGAGACACCCTTAGAGAAGATGGTGATCTTAGCAACTAGACTTTTTCAGTGAGTGACCATGAGGATGGTACGCATAATGATGAGGTTTCGGTACATAGACCATTTTCCATTATAGTACCTTCGGGCAGTGTGCCAACTATATCACTACCTGTTGGTCAGCAGACACTACCGGCAGTACCAGTAGAATACACATGTAGGCATAGTGCCTTACATGTTTTTCAGTGCCACATATCCCTCATGTTCTGATGCGAGCCCGACCCACATGTGGCTGAGTACATGATTTGGGAGTTGGCTGAGAGTTTTCTAGAGCTTATACAGCTTCGGTAGGACGACGTGTCGGTGGCTGAGTATTCATCGAGGCATCTCGATATTTCATGGTAGTCTATGAATATGATACTATCAGTGCTTTAGAGCTCAGACCTCTGAGCGATGTGTGTTTAAGGATATCCGGGAAAACACATTTTCCTTTATGTATTCCTACTTATGTTAGGGTGCTAAAGACAACCTTTGTGGTTGAATGTTAATTGGATGAGCAGATACAACCGGTGAATGTTTTCAGTCGGTAAGTATGAAACTAGAACCAGTCTCAGAGATTTGGGCGTGTAAAATGTTTCAAGAAGAGGAAGTGTTAAGGACAAATTAATCTATAGGGTAGAAGACATGGAAGCAGAGCAAGGAGAGTAGCATGAAGTGGTAAACATTTCGACATGTTACTAACATCTGCCATTGTAGTCCTCGCTAGGCTCAGGGATATAGAGGGAAGGGGAAAAGAATAGCAACAAGCGGTCAAGAAGTGTGACCCAAGGGCTCTAGGAATGATATGAGGTACGGTCTGTGTCTACTACTAGCTTCCGTATCAGTAGACATAGGTACCAATCATTCCTTCCTTCCACGAATCTTGTCCCAGACCTAGAGTTTCCGGTTAAGCTGTTGACTTGACCCTCACGTCTAGAGATAACTTTGGGAGGATTCTTGAAAATGAAACCTACACCGACTGTGTGATCTGACCCTTAAGGATAGAGTTTTGGTTGGAACCTCTTGGTGGCAGCATCGAGGCCATACGACGCTAGTCTGGTTACAGACTGGGAAACCACTGTTCATACACAGATTGACTGTATTAAGAAAAAAGGTAGTGGTTTCTCTACAATATTAGGTTGGGTTTTTACTTGGTCAATGAAAAGGAAAACCCAGGTATCACAGGATGGAATCACTCATAAGAGGGTGCAGTCGATCACTCATGAGTCGGCCAGACTTAACTTTGTTCCATACTTCTCCAGAGTTGCAGCACCGATTTTAGCGATGCCAAAGAAGGGGAAACCCTTCATGTGGTATGAGAGATGCTAGAAGACCTTTCAAAATCGGAGGAAGAGGTTGAGTAATGTTCCCATATTGAGGATAACAGAGGAAGGCATATGGTACACAGTTTACTGTGACGCATCAGGGACCGGACTCGGGTGTGTCCTGATGCATGAACGAGTAGTGATCGCTTATGGTTCTCGGTGGTTGAGACAACATGAGCAGAACAATGGTACCTATGACATGGAGTTAGATGTAGTGGTATTCTCCTTGAAGATGTGGAGAAACTATATTAATGGTGAATGCTTTACTGTCTACTCTATCCACTAGATTTGGAGGTACATATTCTCACAGATGGACCTAAACCTAAGACATTGACGATGGCTCGAGTTCCTCCTGGACTATGATTTTGAGATTTTCTATACTCCTGGGAAGGGGAACATTGTAGTAGATGCTCTCAGTAAGACATCATGGATTCAGTTGCGAGGATGGGCGACAGAGCAGTTGGATGTGTAGCTATCCTTGTTGGACCAGAGATGGTGTAGGCTATGAAGGAAAAGTGGAAAATCATCCAGGAGCGGATGAAGACGACACAGAGTATGAAGAAGTCCTATGAAGATAGGGGATGAATACCACTGGAGTTCGAGGGTGGTGACTGCATCATGTTACGGGTCTCACCTCGATGAGGTCTACAGTGATTTGGCCAAGGCGTCAAGTTATCTCCGTGATTAATCGGACCGTTCCAGGTCCTCAGCAGAGTAGGTGAGGTGGATTTCCTCCTGGCCCTTCCACTTCAATTGCACTGGGTGCACGAAATCTTCCACATATCACAGCTGAGGAGATACGTACACAACCCGTCCCACATCATCGACCACGGGGAGCTGGACAATGTTGACGGGGTGACATTCTCGGAGGTTCTAGTAGAGATTTACAATTGACAGGACCAGGTCTTGCATGGACAATCGATTCCTCTGGTGCATGTTCGCTGGTAGAATTAGAACCTCCAAGAGATTACTTAAGAGTGGGAGGCCCAGATTCATGCTCAGTACCGTCATTTTTTCCTTTAGTGTGAGTTGTAATTTTCGGGGACATAAATCCCTGGGGTGGGGGTAATGTAAAGACCCAGAAATTTCATGGAATTTTTTTTCTTAAATTCATGGTAATTTTACGAGTATGAAGATTCTAAAGATTCTTTATTCTGAGTCCCGGTGTTCCCATAATCGATTTCTAATATTTTTTTGGGTACGTTTAGTAAATGTGCGAGGGTGAAAATCTATCTTTTGAACCGGTGCTCGGAATTGAATTACAAGGACACCGTTGTACTCGTAACACCAATATTCACTTAAAGAGACCTTCACCTCGATCACAGTCAAGTCAGGGTGAACGTTTCTTTATCTAGGATACATTGGATAAAAATAAAGTAAACTTTTTATTTTATTTTTAATTGAATTTTGAAATTTTGAAACTCCTATGGTCTGGGGACCACCTGAAAGTTGAAACTCCTCATTTAATGAGGAGCATTAAGAGTGTGGTTACACTAGAGGTGTAACTAACCAATTAATGAACTAATTAACTTTGTTAAATGCACAACTCAAGGTGATAATTATGTTTTGAGTTGTGTTGGGGGAAGATCATTCATTGGAAAGGAGAGAGTTCTGTGAAATTCATGTTGATGAAGAATGGTTCTCCAACGATGGATCCCCCAGGATCTTCAACGAAGAACAATCCTTCAATGGAGATCGGAACCCAATGAGTCTTCGAAACTAAAGCTCGGATATGAAGCACGAGGTAGAAGCAATGATCAACATCAAATCTAACCTCTTTCCATGACATCATCAACGAACAACAAATTGAGATAGGGGTCGTTATTGATTGATTTAAATCACCATTAATCATCGTTTATTGTGGATCTTTGTTAGAAAATTTTTATAATTTAATGCGGATGACATGGGACAAATAAAAACTGTTCGATGTCCCTATGTTATTTCTTGATTGGTTGACAATGGTTGTGGCGCAATGGTGCCACCGGTAGAGAGAACCACGAAAGAAACCAGCAGCACATTTTTCACCAGGTCGCTGGAGCTGTGTGAAGAATGGGGTCGTGGGAACCACAGGCTGCGGCAATGTCAAATGGGCACGGTGCCGATGCACCACAAAGGAGGAAGGGGGAAATGTCCAGGAGGGCCGCGGAGGTCGGAAGAAAGTGCGACAACATCACGCCGCGCGGTAGAGGGGGCGCGACCATGCGAGCCGCAGTGGTCGGAGAGGGCGCGGTGCCATCGCGTCGCCCCGATTGGGAAGACATGGCTGGCCATGGTGGATGGGTTGTAGGGCGGAAGGATGAGCCGGTCACTGGTGGGGGATGCGCTAGGGTGGCACCCAACTGGGTTCCGCGAAGAGGAACCGACATCTTCCAGTTCCGTTACAAGGAGAAGGGGGGTGGGTGTAGCACCACCCCTGATTGATAGGGCGGGCCACGCAGGGTGCCGATTCCACCTAGACTCCCTAACCAGACATGCTTCACTGCCCCCAGCTGCTACGGGCTAGGCCACCGTGCCCCGCGGGCTGGGCCACTACGCCACGCAGCCAAGGCTACTGCGTGGAGGGGCCACCGCCCTTGGTCGTGCCAGATCCCTAGTCCATGTCGTCATGCTGCATTGGGCTGCAGCCACCGGGTCGGGCTGCGCTACTGGGTCAGGACATTCCGTAAAGGGTCGGATCTGGATCCGGGTCGGGTTGACCCGGTTTGGGCCGACCTAGGGCGGGTGGGGCCAGGTCGGACCGGACCCAGACCCCCCCTCATCGGACCACTTTTGGTTTTTCACACATAACATGAGCTAGGAACCTCCGATCGACAAACCGTCAGTTGAATAGGATTTCTCGGATCGAGGCGATCATTATAGTATATCACACACAAGGTTTTGGCAACGTTTGTGTATGGTCCTGTTGGTTCAAACCCAAAACCAACCAGGCCATCGTTAGATTCATTTTGATGAGACGGTCCTCTTAGAATACTCCACATAGGTTTTATATGAGTTTGGAGTATGTTCGGGTAGGATTGTACCCAAAATCCAACCGGCCCTTAGAACAGAAATGCCAATAACTCTCAGACCGAGCGTCCGATTGGTGCACCGTCTGTCGCATTGGGTTCTTTATGATGATACAGAACTATGGGATACATAAAATCAGGACTTAATGATAGTTCATGTATCGACACTTGACTCGAGGAGCAGACCCTCCCAGAATTGAGTGTGATGCGTGCGGGAACCCTAGGGCTGATTGCGAATGAGATGACTACTGTACTGGAATCCTACGTGGGTTTAACAATGAGGACTACTATACCGGAAACCTACGTGGGTTCGACAGCAATGATTACTATACCAGAATCCTACCTGGGTTCGACAGTGATGACTTCTATACCAGCATCATTCGTGGGTTCGGTAGTAGGGACTTCTGTACCAGGATCCTACATGGGTTTGACAAATACAACTACTGTACCGAAATCCAATGTGTGTTCGACAATGATGATTTCTATACCAGGATCCAATGTGGTTTCTACAGTGATGACTACCGTACTAGAATCCAACGTGGGTTTGACAGTGACAACTTCAGTACCAGGATCCCATGTTGGATCGACATCGATAACTAATTTACCAGAATCCTATGTGGGATCGACAGTGACGTCTTCTGTGCTAGGATCCTACGTGGGTCTGATAGTGCTATTATTATTCCAAGATCCTATGTAGGCTCGACAGAGTAGATGATTCAAAGGCTACATCTAACCATCTCTACCACTCTTTATGTTTTGTATACCTGTGTGAGCTGAGTCATGTCTTGCAACCATTAACAACATGGTGATTGAATTTACTGCCTTTGTGGTATGGTTTGTGCTTGGACTCTAGAGTTGGAGTCTAACTGTGATTGATAACATAGGTATATATATGGGAATATACATAAGTTGGGTTGGTTGATACTTTGTGATTGAATCTTTCTACTATGGTTTATCCTTTGTGGATTTTGTGAGACCTTAAGGGTCTCAGGGTCCCTATTGAGTATCGTTATACTCACCCTTGCACGGTCTACGCCTGCACCCCATTGAGTTAGATGCAGACGATAGACAACATTTACCGTGGTTGAGTGTACATGGACTAGACGGTACCCAGAGGTGGAACTCACAACGAGTCGGTACCCAGAGGAGATGGACGGATGTGGAGCACTGAGGAGGCTATCTGTACCTACCCTTCAGGTAGGATATATGGGGGATGATCAAGGAAATATTAGGAACCTTCCAGGTATTAGTATTTTTAGTTGTACCTATTTTAATTGTACTGGTACTTTACTGTTAGGCTTGTAAATCTGGCCCGTATACTTTCCATCAATTCTTTTGTATTCAGTTTTTACATAGAGTTTTCTTCCACTTGTTCTCTGTTTGTGTTTGTTTGTAGTTATAAAGGCAACGCCTTCCCAGTTTAGAGATTTACGGCTTTGGTGCTAGTCTTCAGATCATGTCCTATTGAAGGCAGGCATGGGGTAGTTACGACAGAGGCCTCGGGGGACGGGTCGTGACAACATCCCAGGGAAAATAGTGTTATATGGGTTACTTTTGATCATCTTACTAATATTTATCACTTTATTGTGATTTTATAGGACTTTTCACTCATCCAAATTGAATTGATATACACCAGAGAAGTGGTTAGGTTGCGTGGAGAACAATTATCTATTATTTCTGATTATCATATTAGAATTATCTACATGTTATGGATGAATAACCCAAATCTATTTTTGAAGTGAAAATTGATATCAATTAATAATGATGATAAAAATAAATATAATTTTTAATTTTTTGTGATATCAATGTTTTCCTTATATTCAATGATTTAGGAAAATACGGATATGGGTTGTTTAAAACAATTATTACAATGGAAATAAAAAGAGCCATGAAAAATAATGATTGTTTTAAAAGAGAAATTTGAGTTTTAATGTGGATTTACATTAAGTGGAATCCTATATTTATTGGATAACACTCTATGTTATCTTATAATGGTATATTATCTAAGAATGTTGGAATCAATGGGATCATATTATCAACTATGATATCCAAAAAACATAGATATGTTAATTGATTTCATTGTCACACCATAGATGCACATGGTAGAAGCACAAAACAACCATGTGAGGCAGCATGGAAGTGGAGTAGGGTGCTGGATCATGGAGTTTTTGACAGGAGTTGTGAGCATTTAGTAATCATTTTTGTTGCGATGAGGATCCAAATTGTAAAATAAGGAATAATGAGAAATAATTTTGGCTCGATGTGGGATAAATTTATTAGAGGTATTGTTTTTCAAATTTTAAAAAACATAGAAATAACATATTTCCTCTGATGAGAACATTACAACTATTCTATCACTTAGATGAGCTCATCTTCTATATCCTTACTTTGTCTGATAGTATAGTGAAAAGATATCTCTATCTAGTGCCGACCATTGATCAATAGAAATCATTTAGGCTCCATTAATGTGTATTGTTGATTCGAATGTTATCAAAATCACATGAAACATATTTTTAATGTTTTAAAGTATTTAAAGCTATTGGAACCACAAAATAAACCAAAACATGTTTTCTATAATGGTGGTTTATTGTGAAAGGTGCATTACCTGATATAAAAATATCATTAGATAATGATATTGGTGGACCTATATGAATATCCTATCAATCAGTTAGTGGAATTCTTGTTCATACATACTATCTAAGTGTATCATTTTTTTATTTATTTTTATCACGTATCTGAGAGTTTATTGAGAGAGAAATTGATAAGATCAAGTGCCCTTTATTATTGAAGGGAGTTCCATGATATTGTTTTGAGTATCTTCTCTTATTAACACATGATGTTTTATATTCTATGAACCCATTGGTAAAGTGAGTGAAGAGCTCAATTTAACTATTAAACGAATTAAAAGGCAACCAACAAATGTTCTAGTTATACAATAAATATTAAAGTATTAGGTGAAGGAATTAACATATGTTGTTTTTTTTTACACATGTTTTTTGGGTAGAACAAGTTGTATATGTGATTTTAGGAACATAATAATAGTGACACTGAAATAGATATATTCATGATAAGTAATTTCTTGTGAATACATAATAAAAATCATTCAAAAAATATTATTTCACTAAGAGAATATGTTTTGGTGTTTTTTATAAAGACAAATTTGAAGGGACGTACATGAATATAGAGAAGACAATTAAAATTTACTTTCATACATTAAGATACATTTTTATGTGTCTTTGAAAAGAAAAAAAAATTTCAATGTGTGTGTGAAATGAAAATAAAATATGGAAGGTGTTTTTATTTAGATGTACATGAAATAACAGTAGAACATGAAATATAAATTTAATACAAAAATGTTGACAAGACCATAAAGTGTATCAAATGCATGCGTGATTTTTTGAGGAACTGCACATAAAATATACATTACATAACATGTATACATTTATTTGGGAATTAATCTGAATCATTATTTCAAAATAAATTTATATCAATATATTTCAGTTTTATGTGATGTCGGGTCTTCAGTAGAAGAATTAATTATTACCCGAGAAGTGTTGTACTGAGGCAACTGAATATGTACTTTTGTTAGATATTGTTTAAGTAGGAGTATAATTAGTGAAAAGGCACTAGATACAAAACTCAATCCAATGAAATCCAACAATATTATTAAGTATGATATTAAATGGATCTTTCTTTATTGGATCAGGATATCAGAAATTGATGGTTGCAGCTGGGGGTTTAACAAGTTGCTAAAGATTGTGATTGAGGGGTATGACCAATCATTGTGAATAATTTTTATTTTGAGGGGTCAAATAATATTACTATGGAAGATTGTAACTGGGGGTATAACTAATTTACAACTAAGGTCTAAACTAATTACAAATATAAAAATATTATTTTTTAGTAGAAAATCATTTTTTTGGTGGGAGGGGGGGTGGCGGTCTAACCACATTGAAAATGAAATATGTCTTAGTACCAAACCTTATAAAAATAATTTTTGTTGTGTTTCATTTACATTCTTCATTTCATGGATGATCTAATCATCTTAATTGGTATAATAGGATAGAATTAAAGGGTTATTTGTTTTGCAGAATATGAAAAACATGATTGACCCACTCCCATTTAGTGTGAGTAAACAATCCTTGAAAACAACAATTAGTGTAAGACATATGGCTACCTAAAATTGGATATACATTACTTGTCTAGTTTTTTTTATTAGGTTCATATGAAATGGATATTGGAGTATGAATAAAATAAAAAAGGGTTCTAGAATGAAAAATCCTACCTCTAATCGTGACATTGGAAATAATGATGTCTCAATTATGAGTCAAAGATACCAGGAGAAGAGAGGGTAAAATAAATTGAAGAATAATTCAAAGATAAATATTGATAAACTACTAGCTAAATGGTCTCAATGGGATGATTTTGTAGTGAAATAATTTAATTATAATTTCAATGAATCAACATTTAGTTGTGATAAAGATTTGATCAATTCTGAATGTAGAGTTATTCTAAATAATGTTCCCAAAGTTGTTTTCACATGGATGTTTATATTTTTCAAGGAAATTTATGATGAAAGATTATATCTAGAAGAAGAGGATAATGTTATCGAAGAAGCATTGACTAAAATGGTTGGCATATCCAACAATCTCAGAAAACATGTGAAACAAATAGATGAACCAATATCTACTTAAAATGAAATATATGATGGTGCTATTGATTAATTTCAATTTATTTTCTATGAGGAATATGTTTTTGAAATTTTATTTACAGAAGATATCCATGAACTTGGTAAGCTACTTAATTCATCAATTAATGTTAATCATGCTCAACTAAATGGTAATGTATAAAGAATGAATATTCCTGAAAATAATTTACTAATGGAAAACCATATGGATTAATATGAAATTCAAAAGATGATGATTCAGTGGGAAGAAAGATATAAAATTGATTATTATGAGATTATTTCTCTCAACATAATGTCTCTTGATCTTGAATTGAAACTGAGAAATATGGATGTGGCAAAATATTAGACTTACTAATCATTTTAAGGATATATTTACAAATATTTATTTATTAAGTGATTTATTTATGAAAATACACAATCAAGTTAGAATAATATATTGATATTATCCAAGTATAAATCTACTACAAGCTCATTAAATAAGGAATCCCTTTTTCATGATAAATCTATTTTTAGTAATATTGTTTTGATAAATAGTTTTGATTCAATCCTTATATATAGACAAAGACATATAATGAAAAATTAATATTCACTAAATAAATTATTGATGAATAAAAATGCTAAATAAATTAAAAAAGATTTAATGACTTAATAATTTGTCACTTAAGAATATATCATGATTCTTTTGCTACTATTTCTGTTTTTTTATGTTTTTCCTTAGGAAATTAATTATTATCACTATATTCCATTGTATGAAAATTATATACTTCTTACATGTTTGGGGAGATAATATAGAGAGAATTGGAAACCTATATAATAGATGATGAACTCACTTTAATAGATTCATTTAATCAAGAAAGAATATGAATCCATTGAAAATTTATATGATTTTTACAACCAAATTAATCATTGCTGTGATGATTCCTAGTACGTACCAATTTGGAAAAAATCATCTATTCATGTGAATATAAAACTATAAAAAGTTAATATAGGTATGAAATGAGTATGACATGTCAGCCATGGGATGTAACAAAAGTAGAATGATGTTAAACAAAATAATCAAATGATGTTTGTAAAGAAAAATATAAAGAGTGCCATAGAAATGAAAATATTATTTTTTTATCACATAAGATGTAACATAATGAACCATTTTTAATCATCCATGAAAATATATATGAAATAAATCATGTTGGGATCATTAAAAGTGTACATTTGGATGAGAATAAATAGGATTGATTTTGTGAAATACATCTCTAATGAAGAATATAATTAATTTCTTAAAAGGGGTAACATATTTAATTCTATATTTATATATAAATGTTTTATTATTTCCAGCCGTTTAGGCTGAAAATATTTTACATGGTTTCCAAGACATGAAGAAATGTTGAATTTTAATGTAAAATCATATGTGTCTTCTATTATTTGAAAAATTATGTATGCACACAACGTAAAGTCTGAGCATGATTCTAAAGAATTCTTGATCATCTCGAAAAATGCTGTTTGAAGAAAAAAGAATGATGAAGAAAGAGGAGAAAATTGATACAAGATTTCTAGAAAATGTGAGGAATCCTTTTTTTATCAATGACTAAAGATGGGTTGAGAAGAAACAATCATCCCCATTTCCCTAATTTGAGAGAATTTAAGAACCATACTATTACTATATATATTTTGTTTCTTTCATGAAGGGATTTGAAGATGATACCTAAATTTATGGGACATGGATTTTATAATTCATTGAAAATCACACTGTGAGGAATTTATCCATCATATAAAACATTTAGAAATTTTTGTTTAAGATGAAGAATTATTCAGTGCATCTCTTGGGGTGTAGCACAAAAGATCAACTATATTATATTTCTATCTCAATTAATGTAATATGAATATCTGAAGATCTAGTGAGGAATGAATCTTGTAATTCTATATTCTAATTGGTTGTGAGTCAAATATTTTCATCATTGATTTAAGTTGGATACATTCTCTTATATTCTTACTGAAAAACTAAACTCTAAAATGGATAAATTTATGAATTATGATTAAAAGGAAATGAAACTTGATTAGAAAATGTTTTTTACATGAATGATTTTAATCTGTCTGTTGATATGTAAGTAAGATATTACTTTATTTTTTGAACAATTATTGATAATATGTTTTAGTGTCAAAATTAAATGCTTTAAATTTATTGACAACATTGATGTTAATTTTTTCACTCTTATTTTCTACATAGAGAATTGATCATGTAGATATTGAGTAGGTTAGTTTTAGATCATTACCTTTTTAGTGTAGACTACGACCTTCTATGGAGTTAAATAGTATGTAAGTATTAGAAGAGCATTGGATATGCATAAAATTGGTATTTTGGAAATGATATTCCCTTCCCATATATAGATCATTGGATTTAATTCTAATAAGGGTTGGAAGAGATCATTGGATTTTAAATGAAAGATGGTACTGACATCGTATCAAATTGAGGAGATTAAAAAACCCAAATGGATTATTTAAGTCGAAATTGTTCTTAATCAATTAAAAAGATGAAAATTCAATTTCTTTTTTATTGTGACGATTATAGAGATTATATTAAATTGATATATTTATTAAAATATGGTTTCATATTGTTTTCATCAATTATGGGAATGATAATAATATCCATGAAAAGTATTTTTTGTTTTGTATGAGGGATGTGAGTTTTTAATTATAATTACTTTTAATTTCATGATTTATATTTTTTCTAATAATTTATATTGGCATATATAATAAAATTTTCCATTCTAGCTGGAAACCATGTCATCTAGGTGAACGACAAGTTAATATAGAAATTTGACCAAACAGAAAATATGTACACCATAGAGGTAATGATGGCTTGAAAATTCATTCCATAAATGCACACAAGAGAATCATGGAACCACTCTATAGGGTGGCACAATGGCAGAGTAGGGTGTTGACTTGTGGTGGTGCTGGTAAATGTTCTGAATGATTGGTTACCACATCTACTAGGATTAATATTTCCATTGTAGTATGGGAAGTTCAAGAAATAATTATATTTCAATGTGGGATCATTTTTTACAAGTATTTTTGTTCTGATTTTAGAAAACACAGAAAGAACATATTTCATCTGATGATTTCATTACATCCATTTGTTCAATAATTTCATCCCAAGTTCTGCTTCATACATTCCTATGAGAGTAAAATGTAGTGATATATCTATGAAGCATAAATGGTGGGTTGAACCAAATCTTTCGTGTTCCATTTAAGCAAGTTTAATTTTCCAATGAGATTAAAATCATAAAAACATTTATTTTCATTTTCTATTGATGATAAAAAAATTTAAAAGTAAAGAAATAATTCAAAAATTGTTTTCAATGACGGTGATTTCTTATGATGAACACATTACCTGAGATATAATGTGTATGAGATAATTATATGGGTGTATAACCATGTATATCATATTAATGAGTTTGGGGAATGATTTTTTATAAATACCTTCATAGCAGGTCATTTGTATCATGAAGTGTTTCACACATCTAAGTGTTTTCATAGAGATAAAATGAGAAGATCATGCTCTTTGTATTTGTTAATGGAGTTCCAAAATTTTGTTTGGAATATATTCTCACTCAATTGCATGATAATTATGAATATGCGAACCTATTTGTGAAGGTGAGTGATTTTCTAGAGTTAACTATTACAGGAAGTAGAAGGAACTAGTCAGACATTCAAGATATGTGATGAATATTAAAATAATTAAATGTGGTATTATAACATGAAGTTTTTTCTATCCATTTGTTTTGAGTTAAATAGACCAATTGTATGATATGAAGAAGAGTAAAATTAGGGTAATTATGGACTTTAGTTATTGTAACAAAATTTTGGGAGAATTAATAGTAAGAAAATTACACTTAATATTCAGGTGAAAAGAGAATATTTTTTTGTGTTTTTCGTCATGAAATATTGAAAAAGACATATTTTTTATAAATTTGGGACAGTCTGAATGTCCATGTATATGTTAAGTGGAACTTTAAAAATTATCTAAAAAAAGGTTGATAATTTCTATGAAAATAAAAACAATGTTAAAAAAATTGTGTACATGAATGCACAACAAATAATACATACACATACACTGATATTTTAATATTAAAAACTGTTGACAATAATATATATTGTATTTAATACATGGATTATGTTTGAATAATTGAACATAAAATATACATTGAACAACTTGTGTATAAAAATTTAAGACAGAATCTGTAGCATTATTTTAGAAGAAATTTATATTCGAATAGTTCATTGTTAAGAGAGGTTGGGACTTGAGCAGATAAAAGAATTATTTCATGACCAATTTTGTACTGAGGATTCTAAATATATACTATGATCAGATATTGTTTGAGAGAGACAATAATATTTTCAATTTTATATGAAATTAAAAACAATCCAATGCGATTCAACAATATTATATAGGAGTATTATCAATTGATATTTTTTTAGTGGATCAAGAAATATAAAATTGAAGTCAACAACATGGGGGTCCAACATGATTATGAAGATAGTGATTGGGGGTCTTACAAATAAATTTGAAGAGGGTGTAGTTGTGGGGTCTTAAAAACTATGTAAGGTTTATTGGAACTTGGGGGAGGGTATATCCAATTTGTAATAAGTGACCAAACCAATTAATACTATAATCACCATATATTAAAGTAGATAATCCATGGTGGTGGGTATAACCAACATAGAAAAGATATAGTTCATAGTTTCGAATCTTGTAAAAATGTAGTCTTCTATGTTTCATTTAATTTCTGTATTGCATAGATGATCCCCTCATCTTAATATGTGATAGATTTTTGAATTAAAACATCAAAAATAATTTTGTAAAACAAGTCACATCTGATTCACACCCACCCTTTCTGTGTGACTGAACAATCCTTGTAAAAATAACTAGAAAATTCTCCAACAAGCTCTAAATACTTTGTTGAACTTCATCACAACATATCACCCCGGAAAGTGATGTCCAATCAATGTAGACTATTTAGAAACTATAATACATGTTGATATCATGTTCAGTGGACTTTAAAAGAGGTTGAGATCTACCCCTTCCAATGTTTGAGATCAATTACAAAAATAGTTTCAACTCAAGAATATGAATGGATCCATATGAATCCATTTATAGATATGATTAATAATTCCTACTTTCTCGGATGATGTTGGTTAACTTATGCAGTTGGGATTTGAAATGATCGAGGAAATGGAAGAAAAAGTGAAGATCATCTAGTAGCATATTCGAACTACCCAAAGTAGACAAAAGAACAGTGCTAATAATCCTCAATGGGAAATATAGTTTGAGGTTGGTGACCAGGTATTCATCTATATATCTACATCAAATAGTCTCATGACATTAGGGATTAAAGGGAAGATAAGTTTTAGGCACATCATCCCCTTTGATATTCTTTATTGGGTTGGAGTTATATCCTATCAACTATAACATCCTCCAACTTTGTCTCAAGCACATGTTGTACTACATATATACCTTATGAGGAAGTACCTAAAAGATCCATCACACGTATTGAAAACATAGTTGGTATAGCTATAAAATGATCACTCTTAGGAATAGTATATAGTGAAGATTTTGGACTATATAGACAATGTTCTATGCAACATGACCACTTACATAGTAAATGTACTACGGAGAAAATGTAATTATAAGGAGTAAAATGGGAACAATAGTTACATCATAAAGGAGACATAGACCCACCTATTTTTATATTGTTATATAAAAAGAAATTATAAGGGAGAAAGTTTATAAGGAGTAGAGAATGTATCAAACAATAATTTATCAGTGTAATTTCGTTTTTTAATTATATCACAAAACCCATAAATCACATAGAGAACCGAATAAAAACGTTTTTATCATAAATAAATAATGATACATTAGTTAGAAAATAATCCAATAATAATGAAAAATATTACTGTATGATGATAAATAGAAAATAAGATAATAAGAATGAAAGAATATTGATATGATTAATCCACTAGAATTACCACATTCACAAACCAAACTATAGAAAAAGAAAACAATGTTCATAATAAAATACTCATTTTAAATACGAAGGTATATATATAACCTTAATATAAAATCTAGGTGATTGATGAATTAATGTAATAAGTTATATTTTTAGATATTAAGGAACCTATATGACCATTATTAATCTACCCTTCAGAGTAGTTATCTAACCCTTAATAATAGTAATTTGGTCATTAAAATATTAACATCCCCTATGAATATATAAAATAAAATTTTGGAATCCTATAAATTAAAATTGATATAATTATATCTCGTCATAAGTAAATAAATGTTTTAAAAATGATAAATTAGGTGTTGTTATTTTTAAAAAATGTAAATGATTAATTATAATGTTATAATTAAAATAATTATTTATAAAATTATTATCATAAAATATTCTCATAAATTAATATTATGTTTTCTTATAATTAAAAAATAAATTTATGTGACCTTAATTAATTTTTTTGAAAGGTAAAAAAATCGCTTATAATATTAAAATCATCATTTTTAGAATAAATAATGATTTTATTATAAAATTAAATTTATCATTTTTAGATATATTTTTATAAAAATGATTACATTTTATTATCTAATCATTGAAATATGATCAAAATTGTATTTTTTTTTTCTAAAATTGTCAAATATTTAGTGAATGGTAAAATAAATAAATTTATAGTATTTAACACTGTAACCCAAATACATGAATTTTTGAGTCATGTATTATGTAAGAAGCAATTGGATAGAATGAAAAAAAACCATTTAATATATTTATTTCATAATAATCAACATTATTTATAATATTTATCAACAATAATAAATTAATTAATATAATAATAATGAAAAACACCCCTCTCATCCGCGTATAAATACCAACCATCACCACCCCTTCCCCTCACACATTCTAAGCCTTGTATCCTATCAATATTCTTCCCAATTCCATAAATATGACTACTCTCAAAATCTATGAACATTTGGTTTTAATAAAATACCAACTCTATATTCTTTAAGGGGTCATTTATGGAGTTGATATTAAAGAGGTATGTTTCTTAAAAAACATCTATGAATTTCATTTGTTCATCTAACTATTCCTCACCAAATTCATCCATAAAAGAATAAATAATACAATATTATATATTTATTCAAATTTATATTAATAATTAAATATCATCTACCAACCTATTTTCTCATATCCTCTTATTCAATTAAATGAAACCGTTTCCCAAATTATGGTGGTTCACAATCTCCATAGATAATGATTATACCTTTTTCATTACTAAATTCATAGATGATCATAAAACAATTAATAAATTTAAATTATTTAATAATATTTATATTATAAATTATTTCATATTCTATAACTAGTATATAAAAATAATATTAAATAAAAATATAATAGTTTATACCGGCTGCAAAAAAGACAAAATAGATTGACAATTTATCATTAACATTTATTCAAATGAATCATAATAAAACAAGAAATAAAAATAAAATATGGGACTATTTAAACTTATATAATTTCATTAATACCATAAAATATCACTTTTGTAGTACTATTACTATTTTATATGAAAATCCATAAATATACGCAAGTTAATTGACCATGAAACTATAAAAATAAGGCTCTTTAAATGTAAAAATTAAACATTATAAATCATCTAAATGGAAATGAATGAAACTAAGAAAATTATTATAAATAAAATAAATTTATTTCTGAATTATGTAATTAATGTATCTAATTTGATTATTCATGACATTAAGTGAAAATGAAGAACACATTCTAACATAAGATAAGGGATCTCCCGGTACATATATTTTTTCATTTGCATATTCATTTTCAATATTTACCCAATTTATTTCTTCATTATTGTAAGATACTTCTTTGAAATATTATTTAAGTGTTCAAATAATTTGTATCTAGATAAAATCATGATTATTTTATGGGGAATTCTTGTTATAAAAGGTTCCCATCTCAATTCCTCTCGATAAGAAAACTTGATTAAAGGGAACATCTCTATTACATAAAATTTTGAATTACTCTCCATAAAATTGTTTATGTACCCAATATTTTTATTAAATATCTCATTATATCATGAAAAACTATTTTAGTCATTTTTAGTTCCATACAAACACCTATACTATTATCATATTTGAATGAAATTTGTTTTTTTCCACTAAACATCAGTGATTTGTCTTATTTATAAATTATCCTAAAAAATATATTCATTGAAATAACATCATTTGGAAATAATTATTCAAAATATATTCTATTTTTATTACGTTATGATTGTGTATAAATTTTTTAGACCAGTCCTTATAGATACCATTTTGATACAAACTTTTGTTATTCCTTATGACATGATTACAAAACTAATTTATTTCCATGTATAACCCTTATAATTATAAATTATGTTTGGTTTCATTATGGGTCATACATATTCATGAACATGTTATTATGGGTGCACCTAGGTATAACATCAATTTATTGGTAAATTGTTTGTCTCATGATATGTTATGCATGGGATTAGTGTGTATACCTAATCCATCATGGGTCTATTTCCACCATGATATATAGTCTTAGAAGTTATCCTAGACTCATGTTTATGTGAGTTTATATGTTGTTTACATAGTTTAATATTTCAATGATCATAATATTTTACCTTTTAAAGGATATTCTTACAAATTTTAGTCATGATACATGTCTTTTATGTTATACTGTTTTGTCTTCTAACTCATTTGTTATGATTTCTTTCACATATTTAATCCCTTAAATAGATTTTTTAGAACATCCTTTTTGCCTATGTATTCCCTTGGTTATCCTATGAAGTTGTAGTATCTCAGAGAATTTCGGGTTCTCATTATGATGTTTAATAAATTTGGTTTTATTATAGTTTTATGTTTTCTAATTGTGTACCCAGTTTTTTTTAAAAAAACTATAATTTTTATCATATGATTGTGTTTAATAGACAATTTGGGAAAACATAATGTAATAAAATGAACAAATGGCTTCAGTCTCCATTTCAACCCTTTCAATTCCGTGTCAACGTTTTTATTTCCATAAAATAATCAAATTTTTACCCATGAAATTAAACATTTTACAAAATATTCCCACTCAAATCTTCATTTAAATTTTACGGTCAAACATTATTTATTAAACTATGAAGATCATGGAAGATACTTTTATTTTTATGAACCTAAACATTAAAATCTCCATCCAACAAGGAATATTATCATGTGATTTTTTTCCCGATAGTTATTTTAATCCCCAAGTTCATGTTATGTAGGTGACTACTCTCATGCATAATACTATTCTAATCATCATACATATTTAATGACAGACATGCAATCCAACATCATGAAATTCACTATAAATACATCTTTATCCTTGTCATAAACATCCTCATTGTCTTGGTTCATAATTACTTTAAAAGATCCTTAGTGTATGTTTGTCTACTATATTACCGAAATTTTAATTAGTTAGTTGTAAAGTACATGTGAGTATTTTTTGATCAAAAAATACTTTTGAGCTCAATATCAGTTTCATATTCATCTAAACCAAATATCTACAAAATTCATATTTACATCAGTCTGTGTAACCCACCAAAGATTGGTAATAAAATTACATGCCCTAGTGTTCTTTGATCATTGAATGACTAGATTACTTTTTTTTCTAACATCTCTAAAAAGTAATTTTATTTTCCAACATGTGAATATATGTTATAGAAAGTAATTTTTCTATTAGTTAATATATTTAGCAACAAAATATTTCAAATCATTAAATAATTGGTAAAAACATTGTTTCTAATTGTTATTTTGATAGACAAAACAATACTATTAAAGCTATTATAATAAAAATAAATAAAATATATATTGGTTGAAATTTTTATCAATATATTCAGAGAATAGATTTATCTATAGATAATATTAATGAAAAATTTATATCTCAATTAGTTAAATTTTTTACAATACAATAAAGAATAAAAAAAATTAATATCTATTTATAATTTTATTTTAAAATAAAATATTATTTGTATGTGTTCCAATATTTTTTATTGAAATTTTATATTATATTATTAGAATAACAATATATATTTTATAGATTATATTTATTTCATAATAATTATAAAATTAGTGAAAACGTAACTGTAATACGTTGAGACTCATTATAAAAAATATAATTATGTTTAATTTAAAAATAAGTTTATCCGCAATATATTTTTATCATATGTGCGGTTTCACTATCTTAGTTCACATTGGCAACATGAACCTTAAATATAAGAAGACCCACATTATTACAAGTACAATTTTGAACTTGTAATTTTGTGTGTATGTAGAAATATATAACATGGTTCACTACCATGGTTCAGAATGTTGGTCCTTTTCATTATGTTTATTTCATGTCCCCTTAATTGAACTTTTACTTGTGTACATAAGCATGTCTGGAAGATGGTTGTCACAATTTTGGTTAAATAGTCATGTTGGATGTTCCCCCTTAATAAAATATTGTATGTAATAAGTTTTCCCAGTATCTAAAACTGGAATAAAAAATATTCAGAAAATATCAAATAGTTAAATTTGAATTCATTTCAAAAAATTAAAATATAAATTTCAAATCAGTTCCATAAAATTACAATAAGTTCAATTATTAATCATTGTAATCAAAACATGATTAATAAAATAAATTTGATTAGTAAAAAAACAATATAATGGTTAATTTAAATTTATGAAATTGGTTTTTACATCATGGTGAAAAATGATACATGTAAGGAAGAAACATATAACTAAATTTTTTTTAGTGAGATGGTAATGGGAGATTTAATGTTTTCTCTGAATAAAACCAAAATCATCCCCATCCATGTGATATAGTTTTATTTTTCATGGGTTTTAGTATTCAAGTACAAAACACATGAGATTTTAACAACCCTAATATTGACTTTGGGAGAGTCCCAACCAACCATAGTCCCATATGACTATTTCATTTGGACCATCTCCAACATCTGATCTATTAAGAAACCCCATGAATAAAAAAATCTCAACAACTCAACCTCTCCACATTATCTTAATTAAGGATATAGTTGGTTTGGAAAAATAAATAATATATAATAAAATTGAAGAATCCATGAATTGGGAAATGGTTACACATGCTCTCTGCTTCATCATGTGATTGGACTATTCATTTACCTATGGTGATCTTCATTTTGCAACATCTGAATATATGAATTGTGAAAATGTGTTTGTATACATATATATTATCTTGAAAAATGTATTAAAATTTATATATCCAAATTAAAAATTCATTCATGACCACATTTTGGGATCATTTTGCGAATTTTGGTCACATGGAAGTGTTCTGAGCCTGTCTGGCTTGAGCAATGAAACAAAAATGAGTCTAATGATGGTAATCAGCATGAGGTCAATATGTAACATGATTTCATCCTATATATGAAAATTGTGTTTATATGTATGGGGATTGATGATCATTTATTTATTTATTTTTTTTTTAGACTTTTTGTTTTTGTAGTTTGGATTTTTTTTCAATTTGCAATTTAGTCTATTGTGTATTAATCTATCATGTGAGGGTAAAATATCTATAAGGGTTCACAATTCACTCATAGAATTTATTTCATAAAATACCAAAAACATGGATTGATATTTTCACAACTATAAAAAATTATTTTAAAAAATATAGTTTGATTAATCACCATGTAGTTAATTTACATTGAATTGAAAAAGAACTAAAATAATAACTTGAAATACATTTGTTTCAAAAAAATTTATACATAAAAGTAGTGAAAAATATTACTAGTGATGGTTGATTACCATATCACATGGTAATCAATAAAAATATTCATATATAATAATATAGTAGTATAGTAGATGCATAAGAATTGAAATAACACAATATAGTAGAGAATTTAATATTCAAATCAAACATGTTTAATAAGGTAGTTATAAATCTCATATAATTGATGACTAGATGAAAAATATAGATTTTTTTGATTTCCATCACACATCATGAAAAGTGGAAGCATTAACCCCAACCCTAATAGGAGTAAATTTGATCCCATTAATTATATAATGGAAAATAGAAGCAGGGAACATGAAATTATCTATCCATTTGACACAAAATAGTATATTATACAAAATTTCTCAAACACACCTCTAATGATAGAATTATTAATAAAGTAGACTGTAGTGAACTTTATAAGGATTTATATACTCCTCCTGATATGAGATTTCCACACAAGTAACTAGACCTAGAATATTCATCACATCACTCAAGCTTCCATATAATATTTTAGATATTAACATAAAATTCATTACCACTAGCACTTTAATTGCAGTGTAACAAACTTCTATGTTTGAAGCAACACCTCATATGAGCTCCCTCAATATTACAATGCCACCATAATGAAAATCATGCTGAGAAACTAAACAATAACATCAAAAAACTATTTTTATCTAAACAGATTATACAAAAATAACAATGAATTATCCTGACAACTCAGATATTATCAAACTAGTGAACACAATAAAAATATATAAACACTGACAAGAATGGACATCATAACACAAACCACAAAATTATCCATCGAATATGATAAATAGATACATAACCATCATGAAAATATCCAGCGACCACAAAAATAATAAATTTAGTGAAAAATCAACATAAAAATCCCATGAAAAACATAGCATAAAACAATAATTCATGATAAAAACTAGTAATAATATTATCTAAAGAGTGACCAATATGTATTGATAATTACAGTAAAATCAATTTGTAATGAAAGGTAACTCTATACTCTATATCCTATTAATAATAAATTCAATTCTATAATCTATTAAACTTACATTCAACTAATATAAATAATAATTTTCATTGAAAATTACACATAACTCAAAAAATGACAAACTATTTAATGAAATGAGAACTAGAGTATTTTATGATAGAGTTGGGAAGATTGTTTTGAAAGAAAATTTTAATTTTTATGGATAAAAATGTAAATATATTGAGGATGGATATTATCAGAAACATAATAATTCTAATTTTGATGAAAAGAAATATAACAGAATTGAAACTAGCTAGCTAGATGTTATGTGTATGTGTGGTTTCAATACTATATCCAAAATATTACTTTCAACATATCCAATTGTATAGATCAAATCTATGATTAAAAACACAAGATGTATTAATTCATTATTTGATGAAAAAATTGATGATTAATAGATGGGTCATCAAATTAAGAGAAGACACACCATTCTGGACTTCAACAAATCTAAAATACAACCATGGACCAAGTATGTGATTATTGATGGATTCCAATGTTTTAAGAGATTTATTTAAACACAAAAATTAAAAATATATTACCATGAGAAAGGTTTTTTCAAAATATCAGTTACATATAGGAGGATCCAAAAAATAAAAATACTTCAATATATGAAATTTAATAAACATTCTTGGGTAAATTCATTAACATCATGATAATTAAAATATAAAAAAATGTTTATTTAATAATCTCATTGTAATGTAATGGAAAAGAATATTTTTTTGAAAGATATAAATTTTATTTTCCTTCATTTCCAAATCCTTGTACATGTGCATGTAAAATAGGATCATTTTATTATAGTCATAAAAATTTATTATGTGATGAAATCCTAAGGTATTTCATTTACATGATTTAATTACCATATATGAACCACATATTTTTGTGTTAAAACAGCTCGTTGAAGAGGGATTATTATGAAAAGTTTCCAAAACCATTAAAATGAAATTTAATGATACCAATATTCAATGTGTGTAGGAGAAAGTGTAATCAAATCATGAAATGTGAATATCAAGTTGTTCATAGTTGTATCAATTATAATTTTTCATGTGTTCATCAATAAGGGGTTAAAATTATGTGTTTATTGTACAATTTAAGTTCTACATGATGGTATATTTTTTTGAGTATCATGATGAAATTGCAACCATCAAAAAGATTCATAAAAAATTAAATAAAAAGTCGATCCATGCAAACATTAATTGTATTAAATAATGTAGAATGGGGTATATAAGAACAAATCTGGGGTTTATTGTTCACATGTAGCATCATATGGTTATATCAAAATATTTTCAAACCATTAATGTGTTGATTTTATTATTATTGATGTTTTGGTTTCAATTTTGACCCCATATAATTAATATTATCATGTTGTATTCTTCAACAATACAACAATTTATTCTTAGGAAGAGCCAACATGAGACTAATGGTAATGATTTTAACCATTAATATCATCCTATCATGTAATTTCAATTTAATTTTTGATGAATTATTTTTCATTACATGATGTGATGGGCCTCACCATCAGTCCATGGTGGAGTCTCTTGAAATAACATATTGTTATGCACTAGTAGTTTTATTTTTGAATATGTACTTGAATTCATGTACAAATCTTGTTATAGTGGTTGGGTTGGTTTGTTCTCAATTGGATCATTATCGTATTTATTTATTAAATTTAAATGAAAAAAATTAAAAAACATTATACTATATGTTTTGGATGTGATTTCAGAGTTCATATTGTAAAAATGTGTGAAAAAACTATTTCATAATAATGATAATAAAAGTATATTTTGTAATATTATAGAACAATGAAATATATAAATATATATATAAACATTATATTATATTTATTTCATTTTCTACTTCCATTTAAATCATTTTTAATTTATATGAAAATTAGTTTCAAAAAATAATCCATCAGTGGAGAAAATAACATTTCACTCTAAACATTAGCTTCTATTAGAATAATTAGTGCATAGTCTATCACAATCAAAAAAAATTATTTAATGAAAATTGAATCCTCTAAATTACTTTAAATGTATCTTTGAATTTAAATAAAAGAAAATAAAAATATACTTTTGAAGGGTTAAATTCAAGAGATGATTATATATTTCCATCAGTTATTAAAACAACACTCCTCATTGATGAATCATCTAAGAGAAAAATATGTCACCTATAATATTCTAATTACTACTGATACAAGATGGTCAACATTTTGGATTTGGAAATAGAAATTAAATGGTGGAATAAAATATGGAAGTGGGACATATATCAAATTAGTAGATAAAGGATCTTAATATCAGAAATAACTATCCAATGAAAACAATTAGTAATATATATATATATTAATAGTATATTATTCAAATAAAATTCATTATAATTGAAAAAAAGTGATTCTCAAATTTGGTAGTCTAACATAGGCTAATTGTGTAAAAAATCATCGATTAATATATAATATTTTTTCAAAATAAATATAACATTTAATGAATGGTGTAGTTTAATTTACTAATACAGGAAGGAATATTATTGAACATAAAAAATAACTTTATGTATAGATAAAGGACAGAAATCATTGATAAAATAAAAAATAATATTGTGAATAATGTATTAGGAACTATTAAAAATGTATTAATTTTAACACATATTAAAAATTCAACAAATTTTAGGGATTCGAGCCTTCTAGGAGGAAAAAATATATTTTAAATTTTTTTATTATAAATTTTATAAATATAGGAATTTTTTAAAGAAATATGAAATTTAAAAAATAATGGATTGAAAAAACAGAACCATCGACATGATACCTTCTTTTCAATATTTAATGTTAATTTATAGAAGTTGAAACTACATGAAATGATTAAGATAATAGAATATACAAAATGGATATATATACAAATATGATAATTCTGGAAACTAATCCATTTCTAGTTGAAATGGTTTGGGGAAAAAATTTCAAAGGAATATTAGGAAAACACAAACATAAATAAAATAAAATTGAATCCACACTTATTTGAGATCTATTGGAAATTACATAGTAGTAAAAAAATAAAGATTAATTTTTTTCTTAATTATAATATAATAGTATTATTGATATTAAGAACGACTAACAATTGATTTTTGATGTATTCATTATTGTTTTCCCATGTAATGAAATCATTATAACTTTTAGATATCCCATGAAAACTAAAAACTTTCCATAATAATTTAAACATTAGTAATAATAAAATTTGTAGTAATTATATGCTCAGATCAATTAATTGGATCTAAAAAATTCGATAATTATTTTATATTTAATCTGATATTAAAACAAAAAAAATTAAATAAAAAACTTCTCATTCTAATTTCATAAAAAGCATTACTGAATTTAATTTTTTTAACCTTAATATAGGGATGATTAATAATATAATATAAAAATTAATAAATGGAATAAAAAATGTCATTATTATTTTTAGTTTCAATATATAATGTGAATTAGATGCATCTACACATGATGAAATATGGTGGACTATATAATTAAATAATATCATTATATTATAATTCTATTGAATTAAATTAATCCTTTCACAAAAAAACAACAATATCATATTCAAAGAATGTTATAAAAAAATAAAATAAAAAACACACTTGTCTACCCCTTTATAGATTCACCAACTTTGGAGTTTCTCAACATCATAGGATTGAATGATTTAAAAATAAACATAGATTGAAACCATGATAATGTATTCATAGTTGGTGTTTTCCCTATATGATCCTCACTATGAACCACCAAGGTAATTAGTCAGTGAAAAAGAAACATTGAAATGACAAAATCATTTACATTGAAGTTATCCAATTTTTTTATCAACACCGACCAGGTAAAATACGCCAATAATAAATTTATTCAACACAAATAAAACCATAGTGATTAATGAACTCAATATAATCTCTTTTTTGATTTATTTTGAGACTAAAACACCCAATGATTTAACTAAAATTGTTATTATGGTTTTTCATATATGAATAATTAACATGGAAAACAATATAATCAAATCATATTACAGAAACAATGTGTGAGACTTCATTACGTAACATGTGGATTACAAAATTGAAGCAGATAATCTATGTGTGTAGGGGTACAAAGTGGATCACAAATGTGAGGGAATGTATAATGGTGATACAGGCAGGGTGGGTGTGGAATATATATAATGAATGATGAATTTTATGAATAACAAAAATTAATATTATGTTATGAACATGAACTAATGGATCATGCATCAAGACAATGATTATAAATATTGTTGATTCAAAAGGGTTTTAATGAAAAAGTGGTTAGAGAATCTGTGTAGAATAATATTTGTTGTATTTATGGATTTATTTTACCGTGTAAGGTATTGTAAGGTTTCTGTGATCATTGCATCACAATAGTTCTTATTTGGAGAAGATAATGTAATATTGTTTGTATAATTTTATAAAAATTCCATTATGTATGATAATTATATATATAATTCATATATAAATTAAAAAAACATAATATAAGTATATTATTAATTAAAATTTTATTATATATATAATTGAAATATATATAAGTGGATTTCCTTTTTTAATTTTTACTATTGTGTATTAAGTATGATTAAAGCCTCAAAAATCAATGATGACCTTAAAAATTGGGTTTCCCAAGAATAGCCATAATTTTTTTCCTATTACAATGAAAATTTCATTTTTTTAAAAGCTCAAAATACCGTCAATATAATGGGTCAATTTATTTGATGTAGAATAAACTAAAATACCTTCTAGTATATGAATTCCATTGATGTATTTATAATGTTCTTACATCAAAATCTTAATTTATGTGTAATAAGATGACTATAAATTATTAAATAACCAAAATGGAACATCACTAGAAAGGATAAAACTATACTAGAATCAAAGATCCCTCAATACATTGGAAATAGATATGAATAGAGGGACATTTCTGCTAAATTTGGACATGAAGAAGACTAAAGGAGAGAGAAGATTCACTGTGTGTAAGAGTAAAAGAAATTGGTTATCATAAAATCTAAAACACTAAAAAAATATTACTCGGTTTTTCTAATGTAATTAAATCTTAAGGGGTAACTCAAATTTAAAACCATAGATAATAAAAACAATCATGGACTAAACTAATCCATAAAATTAAATGTAAAAAATGATTCATTATTGTAACAAACTCAATTTCAATAAAATAAATTTCCATTATAGTTATATAGTGATACAAATTCACATGATTCAATAGAAGAGTTTTTTATCTGAGACCTATAGGATAAAATAATCTCCCTTGGTGGTTTCCATATAAATAAAAAAAATTATTGAGATATGAATGCTGAAAATAATTTCATGTATGATAAAATAGGTAACATATATCTGAATAAAGTTTTTCAATATTTAATAATTATACTATTAGTTTTCTATTTCTATTCAAATATGTACATATATATCTACAAGAAAAAGAGGGAAACCATAAAC
Organism: Viscum album; assembly: GCA_963277665.1. Taxonomy (NCBI): domain Eukaryota; kingdom Viridiplantae; phylum Streptophyta; class Magnoliopsida; order Santalales; family Viscaceae; genus Viscum; species Viscum album. The sequence continues at coordinate 1,201,690,002 of OY728163.1, read as the reverse complement.
TAGAATATATAAACTCACATGGTTATAATACTATTGTTTTTGTCATTTTTTTTAATTTTTTGTAACTCAAAGAGAAATATCATTAAATGACAATTTCCCAAACTAGTGAAAACCAAAAAACATAATTTGGGGATCTTGAAAGGATTATATCAACTCATCACCTAAAATTTCTAGTTATCTATCTTGGTAACATGGAAGAACTTTAATAGGGAATACATATAATGTATAATTTTAATATAAAATTCACACCACCATCCCTACCTCTTGGAATTAAAAATTAATAGGCCTGATTTACATGAAAATAATAAGGTACAGATTTATTGAACACTTATTTATTAATAAGTCTAATAGAAAATATAGAATACATTTAGACCTCGAAACATGAACATAATAGAGACCTGAAGACAAAAAAATTTTTTTGAGACACAAATGAATTGATTTGGAATTATAAATATCAAATAAAAATAACACATAGAAGCTTTAAAACATATAAGATCGAAAATTTTATTAACATAATCTTAAAGGAAAATTTATAGATTTATATTATCTTTTATATCATGATAAATATTATTAAAAAATATATATCACCAATATGAATAATCAAATTTTATATAGAGATGGAAAAATAAACATTCACTAGAATGGGAGGATTGGAAGACAACACAAGGGATCAGTGAAGATGACCCAATAGGGGGTGAGAATGATGGTGGTTAGCTGGAAATGATTAGATTGGTATATAAGAAGGGGTGAAACCGATAGAAATGACACCGACCACTAGTGGTTGAAGAAAGTTATGGGGAAGCAGAAAGACGAGGGACAGTGAGTCAGGGGGAGCCAATATAGGTTCCTGAAAAGTATCTGAGTATGTGGTGTCATACAATGGTAGGACACTACGCATGGGGAGGGGAATACAGATGATTGGAAATAGGGAGGTGAGAGGTAATTAAATCCTCTCATATAGGCATGTGGTTGATTAGGGATTTGAGGGAGGGAATAGGGAGATAGAAATATATGATTTTATGATTTTATTATCATTTTTATGATTTATTTTATTTATTAAAAATTATATATATATATATATATATTATTTTTATGTCACAATATTTTATTTTATTGAACAATGTTTAGTAATTGTGATGACCCATATTTTCCCCGAGTAATTCCTTTTTGAAAATCCAATACTGGTGGTGTTATTGGGGGTTGTAGTTGGTTTTTTGGGAATGTTCCAAAATTCCAATTTAACGGAATCATGATATAATGTCTAATAAAATAAAAAACTAACTATAATTGGTATGACTAAGAAACATTCAGTCCAAAATTATCTTCTTTATATGTTTTCAGATACATACCTTTCACTGCTTCATTTTCAGGATCATATTCCCAACCAAAAAAATGGTAATTATAATATCCAATAAGAAGAATATTATATGTATGTATTAATATGAAATATCAAACCTAATAAACCTTTCTTTTAAAGAAGTATTATTTTTTTCAACATTACTATAATTGGATCAATGAATTTGTCCTTATGTTATACCTATATAGTACGTGTTCATTATCCTATTAGGTTTTCTAACCTCACTAATCCTATATTTCTATTATTTCTATACCCTTAAAATTGGATAATTAATAAAATATAATAATTGAATAAATATAACATATAAGTGTATTTATAGTTGTGTATTCTTATGACAACCCAGCATTCAACCAAGTGATGATTGAGTTGATAATCAACTAGCAATTTTTAGGATGATAGCACCTATTTTCATATTACATACTACTGTATCCACATACCTATATCTAGATAGGTATTTAATTTCTATGGACACCACCCACAAAAAAATACTGTAAAAGTTTTAGATTTGAACTTATATATAATCTTATTTTAAGGCTTATTTTAGGGTTTTCACTTATGTTATCCAATAATACTCCTCTTAAATAACTACAGTAATCCTAAAAATAATTAAAACATACTCCAATTCCAATAATAGTGACAAAAAATATATATAAAATTATTTACAAACATGATAATGACTTAATCATTACATATAATTACATATGATCATGAATGGAATGATTAGTTTCTCTTAGAATATGCTACTTAAGAAACATAATTTATACCCCTTAATAGTATTTCTCCATAACTAAGACATTATAAACACTATTATATAATTGTTTTTTGTTATTATTACATTCATAAACTATATATAGGAAAAATATGAATGGGGTGATTTCAAATGATCATTAATAAAAAACCTATCAACATTTCATCAAGGGTTAGATCGAGAGAGACCATGACATTGGGAGAAATATATTATTAAATAAACACGAACCAATAAGATAAGTCTATATGGAAGGATTGAAGATAATATAATATAATTTTTTTAAAAAATACCATTTAATATCAGTCTGAAATAAATATATGATAATCACGATCCATGAAATATAACAACAATTAATTATATAAGAACATTAAAACAATATATTCTGAGAAAACCCAATCACTCCCCCATAATGTTGTGAATAAAATCAATAGTTTATAAAATTTATTTCATTGAAAAAATCCAATTTTTCCCCTTCATTATATTATGAGATATGAAACATTTATGAATTATTATTAAAGGATTTAATAAACCCCCCCCCCATCTTAGGTATTTATCGGACATAAATCGCCTCAGGTCTTTGTTAGACCAAAACACAATCAACACTCTATCTTTTCCAAATCATCTCATTGATTTATCATAACCAAACTATATCAGGTCTTTATCGGGCCCAAAACTTCTATAGGATTTATCATGCATAAACTACATCTATTTTTTTCAGATCAAAATGGTCTCATGGGTTTATCAGACCCAAACCATCCTACATTGATAATCCATACACATTTTTTTAAACCGAATCAATCCAATATCATTACCTAAAGGAACTATGGAAATAAAATTGGTTTCATATTCTTTAAAAATCATACCACATAACATGAAATCAAAAGTATATATGTTGATACCAAATTTTCATAAACCAATTTTTCTTAATAGCAACATTTTTAGGATGGTATTTGTAAAAAAATTTTCATATTAATAATTCCTTTAAATTTAAAGTGGAAATGATAGAGAAACCATAAAAATGTTTTTAGAATCATGTTTTAATATTTATATAAAAGATGAAGTTACTGGTAATTTTTCAATTTTTTAAAGGACACTATTTAAGAAATTAGAAGGAATGAATTTTGAAATTAATTATATTAAATTAAATCAATAATGAATCCATTAAATAGAAATAGATATTTCAATAAAGGGAAGTGATTTTTTTGAATACTTTTAGTTTTAAATTTTTTTTAAATAATGAATTATTGAAAAATACCAAACATCTTCAAAAAGGCGATATGAATGTTTGGGAAAAATTTTACTTTTGAAAATTATAATAAATTATAGATCAATAAAAAATAAAAAAATGTTATAAAAATTTTGATGTGTAGTGGTAGATAAAGAAATTAATTTTTAAATTATGTAAAACATTTTTAATAATTTGAAATACCATTGGTGAAAACCAACATCATAAAAATAGCTACTGAGATATTCCATAAAGGGAGATTAATGAAAATAAAAATGTCACGCTACTAGAACTGTATTTATATTTTGTTATACGTAATTGGGTTTTAGTAATAATTAAACTATAAATAATGGAAACCCATCATTAAAGGATATGAATATTTTTCTTAAAATACTATAATTTAATGAGACAAAAATTCAAAAAAAATGAATATTTTAGTTAGAAACATAATTTACCATAGAGAGAATATGGTAAATATATTATGAAATTTTAACTTGATTAATTTATACAACATTGAATAATTATTACAATGGAATAAAAATTTTCCTCAATGAAATGAAATTTGAGGTAACAAAATCCCCTATGGATATCATAATTCATAAATAAAGATAGGTTTATAAAGGTTTTTATATTATAGAAATACAATCCCCATAAAAATAATAAAAAATTAAACATAATAATATCAATGAACATAATGTTCCCGAATTATGTAGATTAAGGTGAATTAGAACAATCATACCTCAATAAAGGATATTGAGAATTCAAAAATACATAAAGTATTGGTAACATAATTATATGAGTGTTTCCATGAAATTGAAATTAAAATATCGTAAAATGAAAGATATTCATTATACATAAAATAAATAGTGTATTTAATACACAATATAAAATAAATTATGGTTCCCATTACCAATCATGTATCATTGATATGAAGATTATATAAATAAACCCTTACCATAATTTATGAATTTCACTAAATCAAATCAATATCATATTTTTCAAATTAACCAATTTAATATACTTTTTAACTATATTATTTTAAACTATAAACTTTTATAATATTTTCTTATATTTATTCACTAATTGTATTAGTTACATTTAATAAATATTCAATATCGGGTCTGAGTATTCTTGATTATTTTGAACTAGTCTCATAATAGTTGTATTTTTATTAATTATTATTGAAATTTACATCATTCTACAATCACAAAATATACATTAATTAATTATGTATAATTCTGTATATTTTTATACTATTATTCAATGGGTGTTTTTGGTATAACACTTTAAATGACGTTACTGATGAGTATATTTTGATTGGTTTTAATTAATGATATTTGGTATATATTTTAAGGTGTTTACAATTAGATTTTCAATTCTACAAGAATAATAAAAACATTAATTACCTATTTATCTAATATATTATTAGTAATTATGTTCTTATATTCATATCATTTTAATATATTATCATATTAACTAAATCATTATATAAATATGACATATTTTGGACAATTTCTTGAATGGGTTTTAACGTATTGGATTGATGGTTTGAATGAGACGACCATTTTTTGTGATCATATAGTGTCAATTATTAAAGGATTATCTAATCAGTTGAAATGAATGGGTAAATTTTCATCTACAATGCAGAGAGATTATTTTCCATAGAAACATTTTCTAATGTTTCATTCGCACATGTGTATATATAGTAGTCATTGAAGAATCATTTTGGATTAAAATATCATTATCTTTCAATGGCAGCTGGGTGTGGTTCTTCTATGATGCTTTTCAAAAATTCTCTAGTACTCAAACAATCTTTTATCCTTCTATATTTCAATAGAGGGTCTAAGTGGCCCTATAATAGAGATATATCCCATTTTAGTAGGTTATTATCGACTTTTTGTCTAGAATTTTTCCCGATAGGCTAACCCATTAACCAATCTCACACATAAAGGGGTAAAATTTGTTTGGATAATAGAGTGTGAAGAATGTTTTAAAGAACTGATGATATGATTATTCAATGATCTTATATTGACTCTACCTTCAGATAATGATGGGATTGTTATTTATAGTGATGCTTTAAAGAAAGGACCTAGTTGTGTCCTTATGTAGACTGATAGAGTTATTTCCTATGCATTGTGAAAGCTAAAAATTCATGATCAAAAACATACTACTCATGATATTGTGTTAGCAACTGTAATATTTGCATGGAAGATATAGAAACACTATCTATATAGTAAAAAATGTGATATATATATTGATCACAAGAGTTTGAAGTATATTTTCTCACAGAAATAACTCAATATGAGGTAAAGGAGACGGTTCTAACTAATCAAGAATTATTATTTCACTATAAACTACCACCCATGGAAGGAAAACAAGGTGGAACAGTCTTTGATTAGAAAGGATCATGGTGTTTTGTACACAATGAGAGTTGAAATGGATCCTATGTTCATGGATATAGTAAAAATAGATATGTGGATAATCATGGAAGGTGAAACATCGATAATTTTTCAAATGGAAGATAAATCCTCTATTATAGGAAGGTTAAAAAGTTATCAAGATGATGATGAGGAGTTTCAAAATAATACTAATGTTGTGACTGATGGGAGGTTGATCAACTTCATATATGAAGATGGGATTCTGAAATTTCGGAAGAGACATTGTGTTCCTGACATAAATGATCTAAAAAGGGATTTGTTGATTAAAGCTGATAACTCTATTTTCTCTATACACCTTGGTAGCACTAAAATTTATAGATATTTGAAGGAACATTTTTGGTGGGACCACATGAAGAGGTAGATTGTGGAATATGTGTCAAGATGTATGGTTGGTCAATAAGTAAAAGATATAAGGCAATATCTTGGAGGATTTATGCATCCTCTTCCCATACCTAAGTGGAAATGGGATCATATTAAAATAGACTTTGTCATGGGGATACATAATACTCCTAGAAGGAATGACTCAATATGGGACATTGTTGATCATCTTACCAAGTCAACACATTTTCATGATATAAGAGAAGATTTACCACCTGAACATTTTGAAATAAAATATATTAATGATGTTATAGGACTTCATGGTGTACACCTATCGATTGTTTATGATCGTGATCTTGTCTTTACATAAATTTTCAATAAATGTCTTCATAAAGCCCTACATATTGAATATCGTATGAGCACTACTTACCACCCTAAAAAAGATGGACAGAAAGAATGTATTATTCAAACATTAAAATACATGTTTAGATCTTTCTCACATGGATTTCATGGTATGTGGGATCAATATTTACCTATAGAATAATTTTCTTATAATAATAGATTCCATTCAAGTATTCAAATGGCACCATATAAAGTTATATATGGAAAGAGATGTTTCACACCAACTTGTTGGGTTTATTTTGGTGAAAGAAAACTCATAGTCCTAGAACTTGTTTAGGAAACATTGGAAACTGTAAATATTTTCCAAACCCACATCAAAGCTTCTAAATGTAGTAAAAAGAGCTATGTCGATAACCAATGGAAAGATTTGGAATTTAAAATAGGAGATCATGTTTTATTCAATGTATCTCAATGAAAGGGTGTTATAAAATTCAGTAATAAAGGAGAAAATACATCCTAGGTACACCATAACTTTCGAAATTGTAGAATTAATTAGATTTGTATCATACTTTTTAGTAATGCTTCAAAGTCTCTACAAAGTTCAAAATGTGTTCCACATACCACTCTTGAGAAAATACATGCCTGGACCAATGCATGTACTCACCTATGAAGAAATAGAACTGGAACCCGATCTATATTATTTGGAAGTGCCTATTAGAATTATTTATACCGGAGAACAGGTGTTGAGAAAATGGATGGCTCATCTGGTGAATGTTCTAGGGAGAAATCATAAGATGGAAGAGGCAACGTGGGAACCCGACGAACATATGATTAAGAATCACACTAATCATTTTATGTAGTAGTATTCTAGAAATTTTGAGGATGAAATTATTTTAATGAATAAATAATGTAACACCCCAATCTTCCACGTACGCTTCTCTTTGAATAATACAAAAGCTTGTGTTGTACACAACTTTGGTTCTAGCACTCCGTGACCAATAAAACTAGCTGTTATAAATAATAGTACCCAGTTTTTTAAATATTATAAATTATATTACTCAAATTGGACTACATTTTTGGATTTGGAATATCAAATTTAACTTAAGGGGAATTTTCGGCACTTTTCTGATATCTTTAATAGTTTCAAGTATAGTGAAAAATACTAAATTTTAATAAAAAACAACTTTTTCAGAATAATTTATAGTCTAAAATTAAATAGTTGACTGGTTTTAAATTATAATTAGATTTTATTTTTATCATTTATTATAATGTATATCATTGAATGTCATTTCACATTTAAATTTTACTTAATCACATGTTAATGTTTTGATAGTTTTTACTTCTTAAAAACCCAAATTTTTGTTTTGACAACCGAATTAATTGTAAATTAATTTCTAAAACCTCTATGTTTTGAATTTCAAAAAATGGATTTTATATTTGGAATTAGGATGTCCACATTGTGTAAATAGGTAAATTTTTTTAGACATTATTAATGATTTCTTCTGTAAATATTTTATTTACCATGGTTAGAGTAAATCCAGTATACAATGGGGAAAAATAATATTATAATAATATTAAATTACCCTAACATGTGTCCTAAAACAATTTAATGATATAGGTATAACCATGGAAATTCTTGGATCGATTTTTGGACCCCATGGAGCAACTTTGGAGTGATAATGACACTTTATATTAATTAATTTAAAGTAAATACCAAAATTACATAAACATATATCATTTAGTAAAACAATTTTTACATTGGGTTATATATGTTATATCCTATACTATAAATATTCATTATAAATGAAAAAACATCCTACACAATAGAATACATTTTTTAAAATTTTAGAGATTAAATAAATAAAATTATTTATGACACAATAATAATGCAGTGTTTAACTCATTAATGAATGGTTTAAATAAATGAGATTCTAATAATAAACACCATATGAAAAACATGTCCAATTGTTATTGGGTAATTTTATTTAGAAAATGAGTAATTATATTATTTACTGGAATGAGTTTTCAACCTTTAAAAACTCTAAATGACTATATAATAAAATAATATTTTCAAACATTCCTAAAGAATCCCTCCTCCCCCTTATAATAATCCCTCACCTCTATCCCATTTCTCACACAGCTATAGCCCCGGGGCTCTCCAACCTCTAACCAATTAATCATTCTAAATCCCGCCATTCCTCCAAGAAGCCTTACCTTAAGCATAAGGCACTTCACAGATTCGTTTTGGTTCAAACGAAATGGAGTTACCCAATTTTAAGGTAACATATCCATTTATGTTATTTTCTATTATTTTACTTCTCCAACCCCCTAAAATCTCTTTATTCAGTTATTTTATAACTCCACCAGTATTGTAAATATACTAGGTTGTTGTTATGATAAGGATTTAAACTACACATACCCACACAACCATCTAATGGGTATAGACCATAATGTTTCTGTGGACAAATAACTATTACCTCACAAAATGATGACGGTTCAATCTTCTACTACCACCTCTTATGGTGGCCATTATAAAGGAACTATAATTATATATGATATTTATGATATTTATTTTATTGATAAGATTTTTTTAATTCTCCTTAATATCAAACTTTTTCTCTTTTCTTGTTTTATATATATGATAATTTCATTTGGGGAAGTGTGGACTATCGCCTTTCAAGGTAATATGACTCATTCATTCCTTACATGGGATGTAAAAAAGATGGTGTTAATGAAGTTATGTAACATATATAAAATATTATATTATACTGGTATAATAATATACCCATGTATCATTTGGTTTTTTTCCTTTTAAAATAAAAAAATGAAATGGAAGTAGCGTCCATGAGTACGTACGAATTACCATCTCCACGAACGCGATGAGATTCATTCTCCACCATAACCATTCATGAATAATTTTCATTTTATTGTTAAAAATAATATTTATGAATATAATATCATTCTGGATATGAATCAAATAAATCCTATCCATAACAAATATGACTTATGTAACAAAACATATAAAGGAAAACAAATTAGTTAGCACCCGATATAATGATACTACTAAAATATTATTAAAAATGAAATATTAGAAGATATTATATGATATCACATTTATGAATCTATTTCCTGTAAAATTTAATAACAATTATTTAACTATTATATAAGTGGTTAATGTACCCTTGACCAAGGAAATGTACAAGGTAGGGGTTAATTTTACAATCTCTTTACTTATCCAAGGTCGTTAATACATAAATATCTACTGGGACCTCTTTATCATAAAAAACCATGTTTTCATAAAAATGTATATATTTTTTTACTATTTAATATAATATGGGTTAAATTTATTTATACCCTTATATGACCTTATATTTTTGGAAAGGAATCTTTCTTTTGTTTTCCAGACAATGTTTTTTAGGACCTTTTTGAACAAATTAAGGTAAGAATGTATTTTTTAACTTATAAATGGAGTGAGGCTATTTTACACCATTATAACATCAATGAATCATCCCATAAAATATTAAAAGAATATTTTTAAAATTCAATATTTTGTTTATAATTATGTGACTTTTAAAATATTTCAAAATAGAAGAAGATATTTATCTCAAATAGTTTTTATTTCATCTATGTCAACATCGTTTGATAAATTTTACACTTGTTTGAAGTTGATTTTTTATGATACACAACATTCATATTGTATTTAAGGTTTCTTGATAAGTTTTAATGTGGATGAGTTATTTTTATACCATTCATGGTTTATGGTTAATTTATTTACATTTTGTTTTCTTGTTTTAATACAACTATTTATGTTATCTTTTAACCTTTTCATATGAGGTATGTATTGGACTTAGTTAGTGATGGGTGGAGCCTTTTATAGCTCCTCGGTGCATCGGTTGGTCTCATGAGACAATTAGATGTGGAATTGTCAATGGCCTTTCCCAATTTTATATATGGTTTTGGACGAGGCATTAATCATTCTTAGGAATCATGGTCGAGGATTTGAAAAAATGTTTTAGAATGTCCCTCATTATAAATTACCTCATTATGAATATAATATTGATGTTTCATGTGGTTATTCGACTTATAGAATACCCATGACTGTGTTTTATTATGGAATTATTTACTCTTCTCATATTCCTACCATAAAGTGTACGTGTTTATCATTTTTAAAGGAATGATCTTTCAATTATTCACCATGCCTAATTTTTCTGTTTTCATGTGCTGTATTGCTTTCTCTTACTCAGGGTTTGAGCTCACCCCTTTCTTATGTTTAATTTTCTCAGCATATGAAGAATACAGTTATTAGTGACTTGAAGGCATAATATTAGAGGCATGAATGTTTCAAATTGAATAAATTATAGTTTTATTTGTTTTTAAGTTGAAATCCTGAACTTATGTATGTATCATGTTTCCAATAATATAAAAACTAAGCGTTCTTTCGAGACATGATTCATTGTATCATTCTAATGTTATATAATAATTCACCAACTATAGGTAACTAGTGTTGGGGCATTGGATTAATAATAATCTCTAAACAATTGATAATATATAAATTAATTTTATAAATGTGTATAAAATAAATCTTTATAAGATTAATATTTGGAATTATCTTTTAATCAAAATTTATTTTACTAAAACAATGCTCAAAATCAAAATATTTCAAATAGTTCTTTAAGAATAATAGTATTTTCTATGTGAATTAAAAATTATTTTTATATAATAATTTTTAATGTAAATAAAAAATTATTTGAGTTTTTTATAATATATATTAATTTTTCACAAATATTATTGCCTTATTTCTTCATTAAATAATAAAACCATTAAATTTATGAATGAAAAGAATATTCTAAAATCCCATGGTGTTACAATCTACACCCGGATAATAATTACTCCCCCAAAATTATACCACTAAAACTGAGTATACATCCATATCATCATGTCCTTAGGTTCCCAGGTGTTTTATTTAGGGATATCATTTCACCAAAAAAACATTTACTAATTTTGTGGTCGTGTTTCCTACCACAATCTAAAATCGATATATAATCACCATCTGCAGTTCCTCACTAGAGAGATAATGATCCAATGGAATGTCTCCCAAGTTAAGAACATTAAAAAGGGTCATATATATACTTCCTCAAGATGGATACATGCATCATATAAAACCCCATAGACATATTCAATGTATATATTCATAATAATATCCTGTAACCAACCTAATATTATACTATGAGATTCCCTAATGTACTAATCAATTCTTCTAAGATTCTCTTCCATTTCCATACTTAGATCAGGCACTGATAGCTTTCATTCTCTAACGTCAACCCAACACATTGGTGTCTTATACACCCTACCCTAAAAATATTAATAAATATATATAGAATTCTTTGATTAAGGATATAATTTTAAATAAAATATATAATTTATTTGTTTTGATCCCAACCAATATTCAAATCCAAATATGATTCTAACAATATATATTATAAGGTTTGAATGGTCCTTTGAAATATCCTATCATTCTGAGTATGATATTAATTTTTAATGGTCATCTCTATATTCAATTTTTCTTGAATAATTATATATAATGATGGGGTAATACTCATATCTCTATAAAAAATAATATAATGTAGTAATCCATGAAACCTTATCCCTTCCTTAATATATATCATGGGAAGATGATCAAGTGAATAATATTTACCAATTGTATTGTTATTTTCATTCATAGTAAGATTATTGGATACAACCTAAGTTTAATGATAGAAATTATTTGTTTTTGGTTTTCCAAGGATGAAATTCATAGTGATGTTTTCCCATTTTTATTCCAGTATTGGAAACTGTTATAGTTCCCTTTATATATATACCTTTAAACCATGACTTTCTTGCATATCATAAATCAAGAAACATCCTCCACAATATTAATTTTCATGTTAATTAACAATAAATTCACCTTTAGATATCTATATAATATTATAATTATAGTTTTAATATTTAATGATGGACTATGTGGTTTATTCAATAAGCCCTTAAAATATTGTATTCGTCGGACACATACTCGGTTCCAAAACCTAATCATTACATGAAAATCTGGTTTGAACTAAATAATATTCCATGCCTTCTTCTTCAATTCAATAAATTCCACTAGTGCCACCTTAATACTCAAAAGGATATAGATTAATCATTAAAAGTTATCATATTTCAACATTCCTCATGATTTTTAGATACATATTCAATTAATTCATAATTATTATATCACTTTTAATCCCAATGGTACAAAATATATCATGGTCTTTTTAACAATGAGAATTATCCACCTTGTTCACATTTCATTGGTGGTAATTCATTTATAAATAGTAAAATAGAATAAACTATATCTATCTATTTTGGAAAATAATCATATATTTTTATGTGAATATATACATCAAGTGTTTATGATCTATTTATATATCACATAATTGGCCATAAATATATTGAGTCTATATTTTATGTTAAAATGTTACCACTACTCACTCCAAAACATGAATCATGTAATTTTGATTATAATTTTTCAATATTTTTGACGCATAAGTAATCAACAAATCATGCTTCATGAGGATGCATCATATACCCTTCTTCAATGAATTGATATAGATTACCATATATTCTCCATTGTAATATTATATAATCCTATATTCATTGACCAAACAACTAGTTAGTTCCTTGAAATATTATTCACATTAATCAATTCAATGGAACATGAATCCTAAACAATGGAACTATGTTATTTTATATATTGTTGTGATAAATTTCAAAAAATTAATTGGTAGCATCTAAGAATCCTACGAAAACAGTGGATCATGATCATTGTGGTGGGTCTAGGCTATTTAATAAAAATATTCATCATTGTGTGATCCCCATATATAACATCACATGGGATTACATGTCCTAAAAATGAAACATTCTACATCTAGGAATCACAATTATAATTTTTTTAATATCATTTATCCTTATTCAAGGCATTAAAATCAATAATGTGGTGATATTCACTCTACATATAGCTCATATTTTATATAATAGTATCACGTACACACTATAACATAAACAGATCATGGTAAAATTGAAAGAGTCAATTTATTAAATCCATGAATATTGATCAAAAATATGTAACTCCAATTGGAACCAAAATAAATTGATAACAAACATCCCTCTTATGGTATGATTTCATGGTTATGTCTTCCCAAACCATAAATTGATGATATCATGAATATATTCAAATCTTTTTAATCTATTAATATCCTTTTAATTTTTCAAATAGATCGTTGATATAGGGTAGAGGATACATGTTCAAAATAGTGATCTTTTTATATTCCCAATAATAAATGTAATGGTGCATTAACCCATATTTCATCTTAGAAAAAGAACCATTGAATCTCATGGATACACTCTAGGGTATATGGATACATCATAAATATTCTTCTAGACTATCTCTTTTAATTACTATAACTCAATCATGAACATTCAATATATATTCATTTAAATAATATGGACGTAGGTATGAATTATATTGAAAATTAAACATCATTATTTAGTGGAAAACTACGAATGTGTTTAAAAAATTCATCATGATATTCCATAATAATAATAATATAATGAATATTTATTTAATCCATAACAATTAATGATCAAATTACCTCATGAATATGTTTTACAACCACTAAAATGGAAGTAATTTTTATTAGATATTAATAATCTTCCATTCACTAGTACAAGATTTGAGGTTCATTTAGAATATCCACTATGACATAACTTCCCTGGAAATTGTGATGGGATATATAATAATAGATATATTATATATTCAAAATCATATCAAATTATAGTAATGGATGAATAAAAAAAATTTATCATGTAGAATCACATAATGATTAACCTGAAATCACTAACTATGAAGTGGTGGATAAGTGTTCCTTGTTCATTGTAACCCACTTCATCGATTAACATAGAATAACCAATTACCTGGAATTGGATGTATCCTTTTTATTATGTAATCAAATTAGATAAATCCCAACTTCCACACAAATTATACATTGATATATTTTTTGTACTTTAGGTTGAATTTAATTTCCATGTATCAATCTCCACATTTATAATCTATGATTATTTTCTCAATTCCTAAATTCTCAAATAATAAAACTTATTATAATTAGATTAATATAATTACATGGATTATTATTTCCATATTTCTTAAATAAATTGTGTGTAATATTATTCCATCCATAATAGCTATCACTTGAACTTTTCTAATGATATATTTTTATATTTTTTGTTGAATTCATAAAAATATCTAAATTTAGTTTTTAAATAAAATTTAAGATTTAAGATTATAAATAATTATAATTATTCACATTCCGACACATATTTAATTGGTTTTTTCATTAGTATTGTAATTTATTTGTCTATAATACTTTTTTCAAATTATTCAACATATTTATTTCCATTGAAAAAAACAAAAATCATTATTGTGAGTATCAAACATCAACAATAAGAGAAAAAAAATCATACAATCTTTAAAATAATTCAAATGATATACTAAATTATTACACATTATTTCAACCAATTATACTTTAATATCATCTCATATACCTATGGTTTTTCATATGTTTTCAAACATTATATCATCTCATTTATCATAATGTTTCATTAAGTTATTATAAATTGTTTCACCAATATCCACTTAGATTATCTATCCTTGTGTATAGCATTATGACCACCCATTTTACACTAACTGAATAATGAAATGAAAATTAACCATTTTTTTCAATGTGTTTACCCAATGGTGAATCTGTGTCACAACTGCATCCTCTTTCTATAATCTAGATTCTGATGGAATTTCATCTAAACCATACAATATCTCATTTTACAACACTTCTATATGTATTCATATACCTATAAATCTATTAGAATAACTAAAACCTTCATGGATTTCATCTAAGGAAAACCAAAATTTTTATACAAAAATATTACTTCATGTTTTATAAATATTCAAT
Source organism: Viscum album (assembly GCA_963277665.1). Classification (NCBI taxonomy): domain Eukaryota; kingdom Viridiplantae; phylum Streptophyta; class Magnoliopsida; order Santalales; family Viscaceae; genus Viscum; species Viscum album. Next base: position 1,201,674,557 of record OY728163.1, on the reverse strand, counting down.
AAATCTCATAATAATACACTCCCCATAACCATAAATTTTTAGTAAATTTTGATTTTATGTAATTAATCATCTTACTTCATGATGGATATCTAATATCTCTCATGTGGTTATTCTCATACATCAAAATTAATATAAAAAATTTAACAATAACCACATTCATAACATGCAAAACAAAAACATAATAAAGGGGAATAAATTATTCTCAGTAAGATTACACAAATAATATATCAATAAATGATTGTAAGTGATCATAGGATATGTATAATGTTATGATCACGTGATAATAAATTATTAAATTCAAACCATGTTAGTTAAACATCACTCATCAGGAATCATGGAATAATCATTTTTCATACGCAAATTCATGATTCATAATATTGAGGAATCATAAATTAGAAATCACGAACCATAATAAAATGTAATAATCATAACTAATAGTGGTTGGTCCTATACATATGAATATAAAATTATTTCCTTTGTTCTGGATCACTTCCAATACTATTATAATGTATTAGGTTTCCTATGATATAGGCCATTTCCATAGTCATTGTTCACTCCCAAGACTATCATAATGGGAATTTCCTTTATGGAATTGAGATCACTCCTCATTAAAGACTATATTATCTCATGTTATATCCATCATTACCCAATGAATTATAGGAATATTTAATTCCAAGACATACTATAACATAATTCTTTTTGACTTATGTGTTCCATAAAATTATAAAAACATACATAATTTCATCATAACATATCCCATAGAATATAAATGAACTTCATAAATATTTCATCAAGACAAAATCATTGCCATACTGAGAAATAGGGTGTATGGAAACATAAAAACATTTATTATTTCACCATTTCGTAATTAAACCATTAGAATATAATGGTTTTCTAGAGTCATCCATTAAATATCATATCATAAACCATTATAATAAGTCATTTTTATGGAATAATAATATTTTATCCCTCTTAGATAATAATAATACACAATATATTTTGACATAAAAGAAAAATGCATTTTGATGTGCATTTCTTTTATCACTTTAAATAGAAGAAAAATACTATTTTCAAAATGTATATGTAAAAAAAGATTATTTAGTAAAGGGTTTTTTAAATAACAATGTAAAAATGTTAAGTAATTTTTTAAGTAAATAATAGTCATTAAGGAATGGAAATTCATTCAATTAATAGACATTGTATAATAATATTTTCTCAAATTTTGTAAAAAGTAAAAAGTGAGTCATATGTTAACCATGTGAAAATGATCCGTTAATTTTTTTTTTAAATAATTTAAAATGTAGTAAATATATTATTCCCCAAAAATTTATTTACATATAGAAAAATTTCATTATAATTTGTAATAATTTTTACAAGGAACGAAAATCCATAGACCAAAAATGAAATAAGGTTATACTTTCATAAATACTATGTTTATTAATAGTTATATGACCATAGAATGAAAAATAGTTATAATAATTTAAAATTAAATTAATTATAAGAATAGAATAATATTATTTTCTAAATAATATATATAATGTAATTTAACTCAATGGAAATTAAGGATATGCAATCCATAATGGAAATGAGATTGTAACATAAACCCTTACATTAGTTCCAATTTTTCTTTTGTATGCTTCCATGATTAAATTGTAATAAATATAAATATATTATAAATATATTATAAATCGAAATTCATATATTTATTACTATATATAATTCCCTTAAAATTTTATAATATATATTTTTAATCAATTATACATTAAAACCATTATTCGGGGGAAACCTCTTTTGTCTTCCCTGCATGTTTCATTTATATGGTTGATTCTCTTAAACCATGGTCAAAACATCAAAATTTCTAGAATAATAATCCTTTAATATCTATAATATTTATTAATTATATATTATATTATAACCATTCATTTAAATAGATGATGAAAATTGACCTTCATCACTTAAGGGACAAAGTATTCAAAATATACACATGACTGATGTTTCCAATTTTTTATGGATGTAGAACTGTATATAATAATTCACATTTAAAAATAATAAATAATAAATATATATTATATATTCATAAAATATATCTATATTACCAAAAATTTAATGGGGGAAATTATGAAAATCACATCGCTTCATAGAGGTGGTAGTCCAGATGTATACATGAGCAAAGTAATCAACTTCCTTTGGAAAGGGAATGAGAAATAATATGGTTATACCATTAAAATAAAAACATATTAGTATATTAAATATAAAAAATCATCATGTTAATATTATTATAGAGATACTTTAGGATGTTAAATAATAATGAAATTTGAAAAATATCAATAAGAACAAATACTTATTCTTCAGGTATAATCCTTTTAAAAGAACCATAATGATTCTTGGATGGGAATTTTTCATAGAATAAATCATTATGATCATGGATAATGATTTTTGTAGAGTATTTAGGAATACTATATTCTATAGAAAATTCACATCTCATGTTCATAAGAGATGAGATGATCTTCCCTTTAGTAATTGAGGGGAGTGTAATAGTTTTAAGTATTACGAATAGTATAATATAATAATATCACGTTCATTGGAATGTGGCCCTAAATTGGATCTTGATTAAATATCAGAGGATATAATACCTAAATCTATTCATGAAATAGTATTTATACATGTTTTTTATTATTATAACCATTATCATTTTATCCTAACCCTCAAGATCCCTTTTAACAATTATAGTGGGAACAATATTTTTTAAATTGCTATAATTGATTACGAATAAAAAATTAAGTTAAAATAATAAAATATTAATTATTATGATGATTCAAAATATAAAACATACATTTGATTATTCAATTCAAATATGTATAATGAAATCCATTATAATATTTTCACACAAAACAAGTGAAACACATTTTTTTAAAAAATTCACATTAATTAAGAAGCAAAATTTAATCCAATAATATTTCTAGTAAAGAAATTAATAAATTTTGTATAATATTATTATCAATAACGAATAATTTAATTTAAATAAATAATAAATATGGAATAATTTATTTTTTAATATAAAGACACATGTGTGTATAAAAACAATTTTGTAGAAAAATATATATGCAAATGACTTTTATCATTTATAATGAATTGATAATAAATTATTTAAATTTATATTTGTGTAATATACATAGAGAATAAATAAAAATAATTAATTATGATGTAAAATATATGTGAAATAAGTTATTATCAATATATATATATATATATCAAAATGGTTCTTGGGGATCAATAGTACTTCCTAAGGGAATTAGAAATTGTATTCAACAATTACAGCTCCATTGTAAACAATATAATGTGATTAATTCTATAATGTATAATAAATTTAAAATATTTTCATAATTTTTTCTTTCAAAAGTTTTATAAAATAACACATTTATTAATTAAATGTATATTAAAATTATAGGGTTGTTAATATGGACTATTTAACAAGTTATAGAGTCCACAATTTTTTCAAATATTGACATCATTATGTTAAATCCATTTCATGTACAAATTTCTGTGGCTTCAAATGTGAAAAAATGGAGAGGGAAAGTCTCTTCGTTTATCCAATTATCATCCATACCACTGAGATAGATAGTTATTAAAAATTTACTCATTACCAAATTAATTTAAATTGTTTCAATAATTTACCATTACTACAATAACTCATTTTTTTAACAAATTATATTATTATTATGACCAAAATGAAAATATTTTTTTTAAGAAAATGAATATTATTATTACAATTTTGGAAAATATTTTATATTAGTACATTTATGAAAGTGATAAAAATTAATTCTAAAATAATAAGAGTACAATGCATAAATACAATTTCTATAAAAAATATTTTAAATTGAAAAATATTAGTTAAATGTTTCTAAAATATAATAATTATTTTAAAGTTATAACATTACTTTCTAAAAATATTTTGTTTAAGATTAATTTTATAATAAATTTCAATTTATTATTATATCATAATAATGTCATAAATGATACGGTATTTTAATGATGGTATTTTGTAATATTCAACATGAAATTTATCATTTTATAAATTTATCAAAATTTTATCCAAAGATAATATTTTTTTATCAAAATCCAAAATATGAATATTATTTTTCAAAGTTAAAATAAAAACAATTTGGATTAAAAATTTAATTGGAAACATATATTATATTATCAAAAGTAGTAGAAAAATGACGTTGTAAAATATGAAAAATTAATGTTCATATTTATTATAAATTAGACTGTTTAATTAATATTAATATATTATTCCTTTTAATGATATTATTTATGATCATTTAAACATAATCCTTTTTTCATAAAATAAAAGCTCAGTGAATATAAAAAGAAATATTTTATTTAAATATATTTGTGGGTACACAACGAAATTTATTCATATTTCGTACTTAGTAATAATGATGGGATGGTTATTAAATGATTTACATATTTATATGATTAATAAATTATATTTAATCTATTATTTAGTTGTTGTTTAATTTGTTGAAAAATATAAACAAATTTATAAAATGAAAATAGTTGGCTGATATCTCCTATATATTAAATTATCTTAACCCAATCTATATTATAATTAATTATTTAAATTATAATAATTAAATTTTATCAATATGATGATATTAAAATAATTAATTTAATTTTAGAATATTATTCTTTATTAAAAATATTTTCAATAGTAAAATAACTATATATTATATTTATTGTAATTAAATAATTTTTACATAAAATATTTAAATTATTTACTTAAAATTAAAAATATTAGTATACCTATTATATACATATATGTATATTAGCCGTAATTCTAATTACCATATTTCCAATAACAATATTTTCAATGTCTATATTTAAAACAACCAGAGTTGTTCCTATACATAGCCTTGTTAAACCCATTCATTCCATTTCCACTTATTAAATCATACTTTTCATTCCTCATAATGAGTTTTACTCTCATAATTTTCATTCTCATTTTAGGTTTACTTATATTAAGGATGACTCTCATGGTTGATGATAATCCATGAATCCCTTAGTATTGAAGATATTCTTTGATTATAAATATTGTTCCATTATAATTTATTAAATTTTAATATATTTAATCAAGAATGGTATGAAAAACATAGATTCATGTACATTAAATATAATGTTTTATCACAATAAAATTTATCATTGTTTTTTTAATTATGAATTTTATGGAAAAATTAGATTCATCATTGTATTAATTTAATGATAAATTAATGGTAAAGTGTTGGTCTCTTATATTAATGCATACTTAAATAAATTATGTTATTTAGATTTGAAATATCAATAACTAATTAAAATAGATAATGTTTTCTAAAATATAGAAACATCTAGAGATATAATTTCCAAAGTGATATCAATCTTGAAAACATTTAAATCATATCTTTTACCTCAAAATTAACTTGTCCATGTAATTGTGTTTTTTCATTAATCATTTTTGTAAAACATTCATCATGATTTTTTATCATGAATAATTTATTTTTCATATAGAGTTCATAGTCAATATCAAATGTAAAAATTATCATCGGTTGGTTTGGAATATGAAATTTAATTTCCTTGTTTATGTAATTATTATGTATTCTTTGAAGATAAAAAATCCATTTACAAAATCACAAAAAAATCATAAAATTGAGGAATTAATAATATTTAAAGTAATTTTATTTCCATAATATTAAAATTGTCATGAAATAATCAAAAAATTCTATGTCTTTTTCTATAATGAAATAATTAGGGTAGCGATTTAATTCTCTTATGAAACATCCAAGAAAAAATAGAGTGACTAAAATAATCCTCCAATAGGAATTCTAATACTCTGGAGTATAGGATATGTGTACCGTAATTATCATGATCCACTTCATGGATTTCAATATAATACCTCCTTCATTGAACCCATTTTTTGGTATATTTATATAACATATTGAGATTTTCAAAGAACTCTTTCTTTTATAACATATACAAAAAAATACTAAAAACTCCATACACTTTTTTATATGAATATGTCAGTTATAAAAAAACCATTGAATGTGAGGGTATGAATATGATTATCCACAATAAGAAATAATAATAAATTAAAAAATACATATTTTTATATTAGATATCTCGAAATAAGAACCCATATTTAGTAAATTAGTGGAATTCTTCCAAAATCTGATTTCTTTGAAAAATAGTTTATAGTGATAAATTCTCGTGTGGAAAATATGTGACCATGGTTTTGGTTTTATATCAACATTGTAATTTTTGGAATAATCATGGGAAATGGAGTCAAATGTGTGGGCCTAGTGGCTCGATATCATTTCTTTGGAATCTCAATGATGCGTGGAAGTGTACCTTGAGGATGTTACATTATATGGAGGAGATTTTATAATATTATGAACGTTTCTGAGGTATTTATTGGATAGAAATTCCATTTAAATCTCTTAATTTTGGTTAATGGAATGTTTAAAAGTTGTAAGAGTTGACTCGAGGGTGTTTTTTTTATTGTGACATAAAATAAAGAGGAAAATGGCCTTCCATTAAATGTTTCATGGTAGAAGAATATTTTGAAATAATAGTGTACTAAAACCATACTTTCCCGGAGAAGGGTTTCATTGTTACAAAAAACTATGATAGGGAGAAATCCAAATCCAACAGACATGGGCGTTGTAATTCTGCATGGTTGGCACATAGTATTCCAAAACATTCTTGATATATGGGTAACCTTATGTCATGGACCTCTCTTGGATAGATTCTGGTGCATGGTTTTGGAAAACTGAGCAGCAAAACACTCCGCCCCATTAAAAAGTGATAAATTATAAAATCCATCATTTGGATTTTAAGTTCCTCAACCAATTTTCCCTTCGTTTGTTCCTCCTCAATCACTAGAGTTTAACCAAACTACCCCATGCTTCCAAGTGGTAAATCTCAGTCTATTTTAATCAATTTGGAGCATCATTGGTTCGAAATCAATAATCTATTTGGGTTTAATCCATCTCTTGATTCTATTATCTATATCTGGGTTTATGGTTTCATCCTTCTTCTTCTGAATCACTAAAACCATCTCTTTCATTTATATCATAAATTGGGGCTTCAAATGGTGCTTGAATCTAGATATAAGGCTAATGTTAATGGTTCTTTCATCTTTTTATTTGAGTTAGTCGGTCTAAAAGTTATATACCAAGTTTTTTTAATTGTTTTCTTGTGGGGTTTTTATCACATCTCAATTGATGTTAATTTGATTACTCTTGAGATATTTGGTATAATGGACGGATAAATGATGATTTGAACCCCTATTGATCCTCATGTGATTCATTGAGGATGACTAGATCAATTTAGTGCCATCATAGTGTGTGCCAAAAATCCTAAGCATGTAAAAATTGTAATGTTAATCATGGAATTGAGTTGTTATTAGATTGATCCCATGAATATCATGGTGATATGTTTGTTGAGTTAAACACTAAACATTTATAGTTATGCATAGTCATCTATAATGGAATATAGTGTTATTTTGTTTAATATAAAATGTTTTAGATGAAATAAATTGGTTGGGTCAAATAACATATAAATTTTACTTGAAATGAATAAGTCTACTAATACATATGAAATGAGGAACATTTTTAAATTGGAAAATGATTGAATTTTAATGAATGAATTAAATTGGTTAATGTATGGGTAATGATGAATATTTCAAATGGTCCAAGGTAAGGGAAATATTTATTTTTCTAATGGGTTATGGTATTAAAAGAAAATGGGTTATATGGTATATGAACCGTAATTGTTAATTGTGTTATTGGGTTAATTCTTGATGTTAAGTCACATGTGAATGATTATGAGATGTTATTGTTATATGTATTAGTTGTGTATGGTTAGTGATATGGTATATGTGTTAAATGTATAAATAAAAATGTTAAAATTTCATGATAGTTGTGTGGTATTAGAAATTAGGCTCTATGCCCATGGGTCTGGTTAGACTAAGGCTCTAAACCCCACCCCAAAGTGAACATGATAGGGAAGGGGACTAAGGCTCTATAACAAAAATAGTTTCATTTGATAAAAAAACTTGGACTGATGCTCGAAGTTAAGTTTATTGTGGATTTTAATTTAATATTTACATTAGTGAAATATGGAACTATAATTAATCCCTTATTCATATTAACGGGTTGGCTTAGGTCATTATGTAAAATATTTAAATTCCTAAACCATGGAAGAAGTGAATATTATGGATTAAGTGATTATAATTTATTATGTGAATATTTTTATATAATTTAAATATGTTTTCTTTTTTATCTATTAATTTTTTTATTTTATATTTAAACTATCCATTTATACTGGATATTTTTTATACCCTATTAAAGGTGGCCTATTAAGTTCTAGTCACACCCTTATCGAGAATCTGTTGTGATACCTAAGTAGATTCGTGGTCATAAGTTAATTTATTTATTTTATTCATGTTTCACACAATTATAATGACATGGAACATTTAATTTTGGGTAATTTTTTGGTATATATATTGGAAATGATTTGGGAAGGCTTGTTTTTTGCCAATTTTTTTTTCTTTATTTCATTGTTTTCTAATGTGTATTACTCTTGTACAGAGGCTATAGTCACCCCATGTGATCTATTAGACGTTCTATAATTATCACTAACATTTTTTGTATAGGGGAACACTTAAGGTCATGTAACAGCACATCTCTGGGCGTCAATAAGTGGATTCTGGGTTAGGGATATTTCATAAGGTTATCAGAGTGGTTATTTTCTAATGTCTTATTATTTGGAGATGGTGGGAATAATATTAGGATGCATTTGGCCTTGTAAATGAGATCATTCATGGGATTAGCTAAACCATGTACGATGTAAATACCTAGTACCCAGGGTGGGTGTTTTTTTCTTGGTGTGTGTTGTTATTATTGAATGAAATTTCACCATAGGGTGATTCACACATTTTGTGATGTGATAGTTTTAGGATATTTTTTTCATTTTTCGAATAGATTGAGGTTGTGCATTCATGCACCATTAAAAACACATTATGATATAGGTGGGATACATCATTGTAGGATGAGAATTTTGGGTATGTGATACATGCATGGTAGAATTTATTTTAAATTTTAGATAAATTTGAAGAAAATGGTGTCGAATGAAATACATTTCACTATGTCTGTTAATTTACCGAATAATAGCCATGAAACAATGTGGGAATGGTTAAGGGAAGAGTTCTAGGTGTGGAAATTATAATTCATATTGTTTGTGTAGGATTTTTTATGGTGGATAGTGAAGATCCTTCATTTATGTGAATTTTGATGTTTCAGGTTATGTGTTCTAAGATCCACGAATGAAACTATAAGAATATTCCATCATGATAACGTGGGACAGTTGAGGACAAGATTAATTTTCTAAGAATGATACTTATAATTTGGGCATGAAATTATGATCATTTAAGGTAACAAATGATAGGATAATATCTATAAGAACTATTATCATTTTATACAATAATGTATGGGGACCCAGGGTGGATCGTGCCTTGTATATATAACATGAAAAAATAGTTTTAGTATCAACACCTTAAATATTTTCTATAGAGGGTGGAATCAAGCCATCAGAGTCATATATAGATTCCATCTAAATGATTAATGATCAGTTGGATTCGTCTAGAGGGAGGAGAATCAAATTGGCAGCATATATGTAATGGGGACCAATAAAGCACCAGTGGGATTTCTAGGTTAAGACATAGTATTATGATGCTATGATATAGAATGATTTCAAGGAAATGTTTATAGATAAGTATTACAAAGAGGCATTTCTGTAGGAGTTGGTTTCTTATTTTATGTGGTTGATGTATAGAACAATGTCAGTGAGGGATTATTTGGGATGCTTTATGATCATGGAAGGATTTATCCCCACATTGAAAGAGGATGAGGATGCTACAATATGTTGTTTTTAGGAAGGAAAAGGATATGATATTCATTACCTGATAAATATCATCAATTTATTTAATTTCAATGAAGTGGTAGATCATTAAATTCTTTTTGAAGGGAACATAAAGGAAGATTTCTACTATAGACATGTGGTTTTAGTTAGATGGGATACTTGTGTGTCTTCTGAGGGTAGGAATCACCATTTCAGGAATCTTCACCACGGTGGTAGTCTATAAAGTAGTAAGAAGAGTGGATCATAATATTAGGGTGGTGACAAGGTTATTCTCTACTATTTTGGATGTCTACGAAATGTGTCAGGTTAGTTTCCCAACCACCTGTTGAGTGAAAAGCATGCGAGAGAATTGTGAGTGTGCATAGGCTCTGTAGGAACCCTCAATATCTTGTCAAGGAAAAAGGATTGTGTTCAATGTCAAGTGAAGGTAGTGGATAAATTACCGCACATCCAGAAGACAGTTGGATTTCTATATGAAGAACCAGTAGATGAGGTGGGAATAGTACTTTAGTATGAGAATTTCCATACTTGTAGAGGATATAATCCCAAGGGATTCAGAGCCTGGCATAGGGTAGAGGGGTGGGTTATCTACATGTATTTTAATCTACATCTGAAGGCTACAAGGATATACCATCAATTGTTTGAGGTTTGACCCTTTTTCCTCTATGATTTAATGTAATTTATTTGATATTGGTTACACACAGGTTTTTTATATCAATCCATTTCTTGGATGTGTTTGGTCTATAATTGGAAGATATGTGTGGAGTCATGTCGGTTGATACACCATTATGGGTTTGATATGAGAATATAATGCAAGGTAATGGGTGTTCACTCGTGGTTGGTGGGTATTTTTTTCATAATGTATTTTTTTCATTAGATTTTGGGTTTGGAATTAAATTTTGCATGTACTAGTGTGTGTTATATCAGTCCCATATTTACTATTACAATCCGAAGGAGGCATTCATGTCTTTTGAGGGATATGCATTTTTCCAATGTGCTAAATGAGGTGTCTGAGCAGGCTATGCTAGGAAATTTTTTGAATAGAAAGGGAACTCATAGCCCAAGTGGCTTATCTTATGTTAGATGATGGGGGAGTTGATCAGTCTCTCATTACTCTTATAGTGTATCAATTTCATGATGTATATTATGATAATTTCAGGGGGGGTGTCCACCCGATATTGATTTTGAGTTCATTATAGAGTCTCTACCAGGAATAGATCTAGATTCCATTTTACAAAATAGGATAACACCAGTAGAACTGTACGACCAAAAGGATCAATTGGATTACTAGAGAACAAGGGCTATATTCATCCTAGTATATCACCTTGGGGATCTCCATTGTTATTTTCCAATATTTTTGATGGATAGTTTTGATTATGTATTTATTATAGGAATATAAATCATATAATGGCAAAGAATGGATTCCCTCTTCTCCGAATAAATTAACTTTTTACCACATAAGTTGTTCTTCTGTGTTTTCAAAATATGATCTGAGGTCGGGGTATCACCGTTTAAGGGAGACACCTTCTAAAATATAGTGGGATCCCGTAAAAAGTTTTTATGGTTTTTATGAGTTTATATATATTTCACGTTGACTAATGTAGGGTTTTGTTTAAGGAAATAATGATACAAATCATTCATCCTTACCCATAACAACTCATAGTTTTTTATGACATCTTGGTGTATTCAATGACCACTAATCATCATTCTAAACATCATGAAATTTTCCAGAGTACACTATGAGAGAATATTATATATGAAAATTAATAAAAATATCATTTCCATATTAATAATGTATATTTTATGGGTCAAATTATCTATGAGGGAGGTGTGTTATTGGATTCAGATATAGTGCAGAAAATAGTGTCATGGTAGTAGTGAAAGAATGTTTCTGATGTCTGATGTTTTCATGATCTCGATAGCTATTATCGATGGTTTATTAAGGACTTTTCTCATTTAGATAATCCAATATCAGGCCTAAAAAAGGTTTTCTATTTTAAGTGGCATGTGTAATGTGATATTTCCATTTAGAAATTATGTTGGCGATTGAAAAACGTACTAATTTTATTATTATATGATTCAGGTAATAAATATACCTTGTTATGTGATGCATATGGTGTTGGGATTGGGGTAATGTGGATGTAGGAAAATCAGGTTGTGGAATATGGGTCATGAAAATTGACGTCTCAAGAAATAATTTACCTAACAAAATATATTTAATTGGTGGAAGTTGTTTATGCCTTAAAATGTTGATAATAATACTTATTGGGGGAACAATTTATGATATATAAAGATCATAAAATCCTGAAGTATATTTTCTCTCATCATGATTTGAATATTCATCTGTAAATATGGGATGAATAAATGATTTCCATTGACTTTTATCATGTCTAAAAATCATGAATGGGAAACTATGTATTATATTCATTGATCTGAAGAACTCTAAATCAGGTTTATTAGAAATATTTTTCGACGTGGAAGAAGAATTTATTGTTTGCATAGATGCATCTTGAGGACCAAAATGACCACAATCATATTAATTTTACATCTATGGTAGTATAATCTATGATTCCAATCTAGATTATAAAATGGAAATATGAAAATCATTAATGTTTTTCTATAAGTGGATGCTTTAAAGGTATGGAGTCACCTTCTAGTTTGACCATTATAGATGATGAGATCATTTATGTTCATGGTTGGGTGTTTATAGAAACATTTATGCATTAATAGTTGATGGATAATTTTAATGTGTTGATTTGGGATTTGAATTTTAGTTTGAAAAAACTGTATGGGGATCATCATAGGTAGTGGTGGTGGACAAGGATGAATAAAGAGGTTTCATGATTCATGGTGTGATTATTTACCTTTTAGTAGGTGATGGTTGGGCATCAGTAGCCAGGAGGTTTATTTCATCCATTCCCCAATGCGAAATGGAATTGGGATAATTTGTGGATGGATTGTTTCTGTTGATTCCATGTATTAACCAAAATAATGAATCGATTAGGGTAGTTTTAGATCGGTTTCCCATGGTACCATGTTTCCATATGATTGGAGGTACCATCATCAATGATAAAATGGTTGAGTTTTATGTTTGAGAGATAGTGTGGTTTAATTAGTTATCATGGATGATAGTTTCTGATCATGATATGAGGTTCACACAACACTTCTAGAAGGTATTATAATGGTTTCTTGGTACCCATGTTTTGTTCAGAATGGCCTTTCACTCACAGATAGATGGGCAGTTAGTGTATTCTATTCTGCTACATTATGTAATGTAGAGAGCTTGTGTCAATGTTGGATCATGGGGATTGAATTTAAAACTAGTTTAATTATCCTATAACAATAGTTATCAGTGTACGATTCAGATGGTTCTCTTTGAGGAACTCAATGATAGTTAAAGCATATATCATTTATAATGGATAGAATCCAGGGAATCCTAATTATTGGTACTGAGTGTCATGAAATAAATAACAGAAAAAATTTAGTTGATTCAGAAATATATGAAATTATATTAGTGTATGAATAATTATTATGTTGACTGAAATCATAGAACACTTGACATAGTTGTGGGTGATCGAGTTTTTCTTTATAAATCTCCAAGGTTGGTTTACTGTCATATTTGTAAACATGGAATGTTGGCCCCCATATACGTGTTCCCATTTAATATTGTAGAGAGGATCAGACCACTAGTGTTCAAATGGGCTCTTACAAAGTGATACAGAGGCATGCACTATATTTTTATTATTTCACATATTCGTTTGTATCACCCTAACCCATCTCACATGATTGATGTTGGGGATTTTAATATAGATACTGATGCTTCCTTTAAAGGTCACCCAGTTCGTAGTTATAATGTATTGTGGGGAAAAATATTCCTTTGTTTCATGGTTTATGATACCATTGTCATTTTTAGGAAGAAACAAGGGATTGGGAGTTAGATGTTCTAGCCCAATGGCCCAAACCATTTTCTCTAGAAGCCTTGTGATGCATGGATGTGTTGATCGAGGATGAACTGTTGTAAGGATGAGAAGTTGTAATATCTCAGAATTCATGTAGTAATGTCGTTGTTTAAATTTTTGATTAATTATATTTATTTTGGTAAATTTAATACTTATCATGTGTATGAGAAGTCTCTAGGTTGTATGTGGGGTTTAGGACATGAAATAAAGGGGATAATGGACTTCTAGTTCATGTTGCATACTTGACGCATGAAGGGGAAAATCGGGTACCCAACCCATGCTATCCAGGTGGAGGGGTTCATGGTTAAGAAAACCCTTTCTGGAGGGAATCCAAACTATACAGTCTTGGAATGAATCATTATGTATGGTTGTAACATGGTTATTAACCCGATGATTTATTATAAGGTAACAATGAATATTGAAACCCTATTTGGTAAATAATGGATCATGGTTGGTGTAATGTTTTGATAATTGTGTGTCCAAACTGTGTACCCCATTAAAGAGTGAAATACTACCAAATTCCCCACTTAGGAATTGATTTGTCTCACCCATTTTTTTTTCAATTCTTCCCCCTCTAATCCTAGTGATTAACCAAACTCTTCTATGATTTCTAATCATGGATATCCATTGACTCTAATCAGTTTGGAGCATCTTTGTTTGAAAATCGATGATCAAGTGATTTTGACACTTCTCTTGGTACTATTTTGTGGATTAGTTCTTGTGCTTCATCCTTCTTCTTCTAAAGCCCTAAAACCCTATTATTTAAATGTATAATAGAGTATGGCTACAAATGGTGCTTGAATCCCGATCTGTGGAATTGGCTAAGGGTGTCATCATCTTTAAAATCAAGGAAGGTGGTCCACAAATTATATAACATGGTTTTATTGTTGGTTTGTGCATGTGTGATTATGATATATATTTTTATTGATTTTTATTTGATGTATATTGTAGGATTTGATAAAATTGTTGAAAAATTTATGTTTGTAACCCCTCATAATCCTTGTGGGAAGAATTGAAGTAAAATAGGCTAATTTATGGACACCATGGGGTGTTCAAAAAATATCAGACATTGGAAATTTAAAATGTTAAGAATGAAATAGAAATTTGATTAGATAGATCCCGTGATGAGTATATTGATATGTTTGTTGAGTTAAAAAAATATTGATATTTTTTTAGATTATTATAATAGAATATGGGTTTGTTTGGTTTAGTATGAAATAGGATAAATCAAACAAAGCGGTTGTGCTATAAAACTTAAGAATTATACTTGAAATTCATAAGTGTGCTACTAAAAGTGAAATGATGAACATGTTAAATGGGTAAATTAATTGTAATTGTTGAATGAATTAAGTTGGTTATGGTTTGGGGAATGGAGCATATGTAAATTTGACCAAGGTACGATAATTGTTGATTTTTTAATGGGTTAAGGAATAAAAAGGTAAATGGGTAAAATGGGATATACAAAGTAACTGGTAAATGTGTTATTGGGATAAGGATTCATGATAACTCACTTGTGAATTATTATGAGATGTGAATGTTATGTGACTAGGTTTTGATTGGTTTGAGATATGGTATATTTAGTAACTAGATAAATATGTTTCTGTATATGGATTGGGAGTTGTGGGTATCAGACAAGAGGATATACGCCCATTGGCCAGGATATATAGAGGTTGGAAACCCTGCCCTAGAATGTAAGGGTTTGGGAATGGTACTTAGGCTATATAACCCTAATGGTTTCGTTTGATGAAACTGCATTGGTCTTGTATCCAATATAATTGTCTTGCGTTTTTTAATGTAATTTTTATGCGAAAGATATAGGGAACTTAGATTATTCCCTTATGTATAGTACTTCGCTAGCTTAGGCTCCTGTGTAAATGATGTAAATTCTTAACCCATAGAATAGGTAAATATTATATATTAAGTTATCATGATTGATATGTGAATATTTTTACCTAAGGGAACCAGAGTTGCCTTTGGGTTAACTTTTCGTGTATTTATTTTATGCATGCACAATATGTTTACACTACATGTTTTGATGACACCATTAGTAGAGGCCGACTATATTGTACTCACACCCTAATCAGGCTACCATTTGGTACCAAAGAAGAATTCTTGGATGCAGGTTAGGACAAGGGAAATGACCCTATACTAGGTTGTTGAATTGGGATCATGTTGTTCTTGGACAAGGATCTAGATTTAATGTCAGGACCTATTTTGGGAAGTCAACTGTCTTTCTAATTATGGTTTTTTTGTTTTATAACATTTATAATGAAAATGAAAATTTATTTTTGTGATATTTTTAAACCCTTTTATGGAAATTATTTTTCATGCATGTTTCTATTTTAATTATTTTTTTCTTTATTTCCTTTTTTATATCGTGGAATACTCATGTAAATATAGTATTATCTACCCATGAGTTCTATTAGACCCTCAATGCATCTTAAAAACCTCTAGAATATAGGGTTGCACACTTGATTTCATATGAAGACCCAACATGGGTCACTGTTTAGTGGCTTTTGGGTCGGGGATGTTAGATTGTACATTTGATTTCAATTATTTATATTTAAATATTTTTTTTAATTCCAAGTGTTTCTTTTCACTCCCGTTGAAAAGGAAATCCATCATCTATATTTATTAAACCATTTTGATCCATCTATCGCAACAAAAACATGTTAAATTCTATTGAATAAATTCATATACATGTATTATATGTGTTTTTATTTTTAAAATATTATTTTAATGGTCCTTATGAAAGGATCAAAAGTAAGCCTACTAATTAATATGTAATCATCAGACTCAATAAATATCCATTTATTTCTTCTTATAAATCCTTTAAATATATTATATTAAAAATTAATCAATATCATGTTTATCTTATAAATACTAAAATGTTATTATTATTATGCAACCCTTGGTAATAAACCTTTTTTCCCACAATTAATATTCCATCACCACATCCATTGGATAGTTATAATAATTTTTTTAAAGTTTTATTATGAAATTTAGAATATAATTATAAATCTATAATTATAATAATATATTCTTCCTCTTGTTTTCCTATCTGTTGTGAAATAATTGGTTCACTCATGTGTTTGTGTCGATTGGTACCTCTGTGATGTGATGAGATTAATTTTTAATTTATGATTTAAATGGATGGAAATTAGGATAGATTTAACTGATATAATAGATATTTGTGTCATAATAATTTTTATTTAAATTTATTTATTTCATTCTTTGGAAAAGTTAAAACTATGTTCATGTGTGCTTATGACCACCGTCTATATTAATGGTGTCATTTATTTTTATATCACTATATTTTATAGACAAAACTAAATATAAAAAATTAATATATATTATGATTATGATTATGGATACGATTTAATCCTGATTAATGAACAAAAACCGTAACTACCAACCTAAAACCAACATGATAAACATAGTTGTTTCCTCCAAGAAAAGAATATTTTGACAAGGATTTATTATATTATTAGTATGGAAATATTATAAGTAGATAATATATTATATTATAAATATTTAAATTATTATATATTGAAATGTAATATGTTTAAATTTATTATAATGGTTGTTCAAGAACTTTTTATGTAATTCAAACAAGTGGTAAGAGATTTTGGTCTCATTTTATTCTATGAGACACATGAAATATTCACGACTAAATTCATTTGTGTGGTGTATAAACTAACCATCAATATCATTTAGGTTTCTTATCATAATAATTATTTTGACATACATATTAATTTAAGGATATACCATTTTTTATGTTTTCATTTGAAAGAAAGCAAAGAGGTAAGTGTTTTATTTTAAATATGAATGAGATTATGATGATAAAACATTAGGAAATTAATCTAAATAAACCCATTAAATTCCTTCTAATATAATAATTTAGAGATATTAAATATTTTTTACATTTCATATATTAATTTATTAATGAATCCAAAATTATATTTTAAAATAAATATGAATTTAGTTTTGTTTTTTGACAAAAATTATTTTCCTTCGATGTCCATGTTTTCTAAAAAAGATTTCATGAATGTATTTTAAATTATAAAATAATTTATTAATGTAATATTATACATGGTTGAATTTTTCAAAATTAAATTAAATGAAATATTATTTAATATATCTAAATTTGTTATTTTTTACTTGTTACTACACAAAAATGAGACTTTTTTACACACATGGAATAAAAATTTATTATCAATATAACTCATCAAATATTTGAGGCTCCCAATATAAATCTACAAGGTTATTTTGAAAGAAAATTTTTCATTGTTATTTGGAAATTTTTTATAATTTTAAAATGTAATTTCAACGTGAGGGATTTATTTTTTTAAATAATTGTTATAGTTATTGTTGAAATTCATTTTTCATCTATGATAACATCCTGTGATTTTACATAATTATTATTGGGATTACGATCCAATGGTACATTAAATTTTCATTCTATGGGTGCCTTATGATGATGAAAATTTAAGGTTGATTATATTAAACATGTTTCTTTCAACAAGGTTGATTAAGTTATGATGAAAATATTTAATTTTTGGGAACCCTGTTTCCTTTCCCTTGATAATGATGTAATGAAATTTTTTATGATCTTGTTAAACATATATATATTATTTTCATTATCTGGTGGTTGTACCTAGAGTTATATATATATATATAATGCAATTGGTAATTCTAGATATCTCAATAGATAATAATAAGTACAATGAAGAGTGAATCTGGTTTAGTAAGGGACTATATCCATTGTGGTGGTATAAGGAGTGGACCTTGACTAAGGATATGATATAATGGGTTATGAACCCAATCCACTACAATAGTCATGGGTGTGAAACTTTTCTAAGGGTATGCTTGAAGGATGAGTGAAAGCAATCCACTTTAGTAGTCTTTGAAATGTTCCAATACTAGGTAAAACATTCAATTTTTAATTATAAGCCACAAACTAATGTCTTATGAAAAATGTTCTAATTCCATATGATCATTTGTTAATGTATATTGAATTCCTTTTGTACTTCTAATCTATATTCCATGAATTATTATTTTTTGATATGATTGTTATGGTTTTAAAATATTGATCTCATGTTTACTTACTCTTATCTTCATCTTATAATAAAGTTACCACTGATACCTCCCTCCTTTTTTTCTTAATGCCTATCAAGTATCACTGATTCTTATGTTTCCTTATGCAACATATGAAATAATATTTAATGTATGATATTTATAAAAAGGGTTAATTTAGTGATTCTTTATAAGGCAGATAATTTAAATATCTTATGAATCAATGGTTTTTACATACAAGTTTCAAATGACATTATACTTATACAAATATTTCATGGATGATAATGTTATGTTTATAATATTCATCTAATATTATATAATATTTAAATATTAATGGTTTGGAAATATATAGTGTGTTTCAACAAAAGGTTTAATCAATTATTTAATATTGGAATTAAATAATATAGTTGAAAACCATTGGGATAAGTCTATGTATTGGACAACATCATAAAATTTTGTTAATATAGAGATTATAAGGTTTTCCAAACAATGAATCGATTTCTTGAAAATTCATGTGGACATGGATTTGGAGTTGATGAGAATTTGAGTTATAATTATGAAAAAAACTAGGTTGAATTATTTATCAAGCATAATTATATGAAATTATGGCTACTCCATTAATATGATCCTGTTCTAACACTCCCTCAGGATATTTTTGGGTTAACTGAAAAAACATTATAAACCATTACGAAGGATTTGAAAAGATGATATCTAAGGATAGTGTATATTAAAACTAAGGTGCCAAATATTTTAAATAATTTTTCATGATATAGACATAATATACATCTTTTTTTTATCATAAGATTTGATAATATGTCTATTTTTTCACACTCTACTATTTTGTTTTAGTCAATGATAGAAACTATAAGGATTTTTTAATGTAGAATCTACATGAAAACATAATAATTATCCACATCATAAACCAAATGAAATAACAGATGGAATACAAAACATTGGTATTATGCATAATCAAATATCACATTATATGGTTAATAATCTCACTTTATTTCAGTTCCATATAAAATCACCAAGATAAAAATTGAGTTTCTCGAATTTAATGAAGGGAATATTATTCATCTGTCTACATATCATGTCAGAATAAGCACACGAGAGAATGACTTTGAGGTAAAAGAAGACATCTTATGTGTGTAACCTAAGGGAATATAACAAGAATTTTTTGATGAAAAATTAACATTTAAGTTGAGGGAAATGAATTTCATTTAGTGGTACCATTTATAGTTCAATTTCTTATGTGTGGGGAGTACGTGAATTTTCTGAGTTCATGCCCAACTCGAATTGTTAACTATTAGACCATGGAATGACTTATTTTATAACAATCCATCATGTAAAATGGATTCTTTTTTATGAATTAGGATTTTAAAATTATGTTGTATTAATTTTATATCAATGATATTATAGATATAAAAATCCTGAAATATATAAGGATTATTCCATAGTAGTTTTTATTTAGGGATTTTAGTATATATATTGAATGGTCTCAAAAACTATGAAATGTTATTTAGTGGTTAGGATATATTTATTAGTCAAGATAAAGATATTATTGGTAATTATAAATTTTACAAGATAATATTTGTGAAATTTAACTTTTATAGTGGTTTTAATGAAAAGTTATTTAGGTCATCATAGATACAGGTTGTTTAATTTTGGTTATTTGGGAATGCATTAAATAGTCTATTTTTATAAAAAATTATTGTGTTAGTTTTTTTAGAATATATATTTTCTTGTAAGGTTCACTAAATAGTTATGTATACAATAATTAGTTTATATGTTTACAGTTCATAATATGTTCAAAATCATAAATATCAATTTTGAGGTTTTAACTGATGTGATTTTTTGATGATTTGAAAAATTTACTAGGTTTTATGAAGAATACTCTATTGAGGATTAAATAATCCAATTGAATAATATATGATTTAATGTTTTATTAATTATGGACTATTGGATAATGGGATGTATATATATAAAATTAATAGTTGAAAAGCTATATGTTGAAAAGGTTCTATTTTCATAGATATTTATTATCAACCTATATATTTCATTTCCGGTTAGTATCACAAAAAAATTATGATATTTTTTGTGAATTTTAGTACATTATAAGTATATATAGTGATTTATCATGGTGATTAATGATAATTTTGATATATTTTTGACTGTTTTGAGGTATATGTAACCATTAGGATCAGCATGTGATTTTACATGAGTGATTATTACTGAAGCATACAATTAAATATTTGGGGATGTATGCTGGAAGAATAGAATTCACCTTTAAGGTTAAACCATTATTTAATGTCTAGTTTTCTTATTTATTCATGATTTAGTGTTATTAATTTAATTATCTATGTTGAACCTTTTGATTATTATTGTAATTATTGAGTAAAATATACTTTTTAATGATATGAAAGAATATTGATTTTTGATATTTTCATACCGTCTTCTAAGTATTTATTATTTTTTTATTATATAAACATATTATTACCATCATTATATACCTTTTCTATTAATGTTATTATTTGAGTGATTCATGAAACAAATATCACCTTTAATAATGATCGTTTTTGGAAAATTGTGATTTTGGGGGAAATTTTGTAAAGGATGAAATTGTACTTATAATGTATGCATATTTCCATATATTTCTAGTATAGATAGTAAAGGAATTCCTTAACTCTATGAAAGGATATTTAAATAGAAATTTTTTCTTTTTATATTCATTTCTTATGAGCCGATGGACTTTCTCACATATTTTTGATTTATGGTTTCATGGTCGTTAAATTTTCTTAATCATTCAATTACTTTTGATCAATGTTATCTATCACTATCCATCACTATTTGGATATTAAGTTTTCATCTATTGACACGTCTTCCCTTCCCACTAAATTTATTCTATTTTGAACCCATGTTATGTGTTACACTAAATGATATTCATATTTATTATTCCCTCCTTTCAAAATAAAGTTGCATTAACCTTTTTTACAATGTGGGTTTTCAAGATATGAATTTTCAAATGTCAAACAACAAATTACCTAGAACATGTTCAAATTTAGTTTAAAGAAGTTATTTATTGATGGAGAATATAACCCCCAAATGTTTAAAAATAACACTATGTTTGACAGAGTATAAAACAAACAACAGTGAGCCTATACAAACCATTAATTATTATTAATTAAATTTTACTATTATATCCAATTTATTGAATTATAGGACAAGAATATGATAAATGTATAATGAAATATATTTAATGTTCCTACTCAATAAATTTTTTTCATTACTTATTATGAAATAAGAACACAATTGTTATTAAAGTATCATTATTCTTCAAATATATGTCTTCTTCACACATGGGTTTCATTTATTTTTATGTGGGAATATTATTATTATTTTATTGAAATTTTAGAAATTTTATTTTATAGAATTACTAAAATTTTATAAATCTGAAAGGACTTTTTTTTAAATGATATTTTCAATCTATTTGGGAGAATATTATTTTTTCCAATGAATATGGAGAAGTAATAATTATAATTTAGTGTTTTATTTTCATTTACAACATTTAAATTAATGAATTAAATTCTTAAATGGTTTTAAAAGAATAATGAGGTACTTCATATGAGAAGTAATCTAATTAATGTCATAGAAATAATTTTATATTGATTTTTCATTTCAAAATATTTTATCCATCAGAAAATATATTTTCTTGTAATGCATATTTTCTTGGCGTTTAGTGGGATAATTTTAAAATTAATTTTAACATATTTTATAATTTTTATCTTGAAAAATGGATATTATATTTTGAATTAAGATTTATTAATCTATTAATTATGTCCCTTTTAATTATTCTTGATATCAATAGTATACATAGTAAACTTTTGTTTCTATGGTAAAAGTAAAATGGGTAAAGATTAGTTAAAACTATTGTGATAAGGATAAAAATTAATTAATAAAATTGCATATTTTTTGTACCCAATTAAAATTCATATATAATCAAAAAAACATAGAAAATCTAAACTCTCCCCATTTAACTATGTTTGTTTCCTTTAAAATATTTATTTAAAAGATAGAATAATAAATTTCTCCTTTTTATCAATAATATGTATAATATTATGTGAGAGGAATGACAAAAAATTATATTGTTCCATAAATATTTATTTGAAATATTAACTATTATTTTATCATGTTATTTACATTTAAATTTTTATTTATAAAATAATTATGTTTAATACTTTTGAAAGGATAACACTAATCTCGTATAAGTAATATATAAATGATGTAAATTATTTTAAAATATTTGAAATTAATAATTTTAGGGAGTGTTATTGTGTTAAAAAAGTGAATATATATATATATATATATATTATAAATGTTTTAATTATTTATATTATAATACCTTTTTTAATGATCATTTAAAGTCAAATATGGTGAATTTTTTCAAAAAAAAGAAACTAATATTTTTTTAAAAAATTATCTTATGAAATTATTTAAAATTTAAAATATATAAAAATATTTAAATTATGATGAAAAATATTATAAAATTTTATCACTTGGATATTTATAATATAATTTTTACATAGTAATTAATTTTTTTTCCCTCTGTGATTTAATATTTTTTAAAATAGTTAAAGATAAAATTACTTATCGAAGTTGTTGAAAATGAAAAAACATTTAAAATAATGGTAAAACATATTTAAATTTAATTATATGATTATATGTTGACAATATACTATTATTATTTTAATTCATGGATCTTTTTAACCAATATTAAATAGAATTGTGTGATTTATATTGTCATCTTTTTTGAAAATCCAATTGTGTCATTTCCCTCTGTTTTAATAGGCACCCATTATCTCTTTTCATTACCCAAAATTGTGCTATATATATCTACCAATCCCTAAAAATATATATTATAAACTAACACGTATATAATTTAAGTATTTATGTCCTTTTAGAATACAATTCCAATAGACCTTAATAAAGGATATAAAGGATGCCTACCAATTAAGAGGTTATCCTCATACCCTGACTCTTTAAATTTATTTCCTTTTATACCTTCAATAAATCTAAGTAATTGATCATAAAATAAAAATTTATTGTGATAAACATAGATAAATTTTAATATCATTATAGAACAACAATATTCA
The DNA here is from genome assembly GCA_963277665.1 of Viscum album. Taxonomy (NCBI): domain Eukaryota; kingdom Viridiplantae; phylum Streptophyta; class Magnoliopsida; order Santalales; family Viscaceae; genus Viscum; species Viscum album. The sequence goes on along the minus strand of OY728163.1, from coordinate 1,201,650,418 downwards.
CACTATTTTCCATCAAATGCGAGTTGATGATATTTCTCGTGCATACGTGTGAACTACTACCTCCATGTAGCGGTACAATTCATTTTCCATCTTGATATTTCCTTGATGGATATCATGAGGGGGTAAATTTTTTTATATTTTATGAATAATTTAATTGAAAATATATTATTATAGAATCATAAATACCTTTTTACCATCTCATCCCATGAAATTTGGAATGTTACTCATGCATATGTGTGGACTGCCATCTCTATGTAGCGATGTGACTCGTTTTCCATATATTATTTTCATGGTTTGTAATAAGTATATGTTTAATTAATAATAATATATATATATATAATATATTAAATAATATTTATTATATAAAGGTTAATTATTATTTAGATTTATTTTATTCTATCCATCGAAAAGTGAATGTAGTGTTCATGTGTATGTTAGGCCTACCATCTTCATGAACATTTTAAATCAATTTTCTATATCTATATTTTGTGGATGAATATAAATATATATATAATGAATATATATCCAAAAATAAATTTCTGATATTATGCAACCATAATAATATTATAAGGATTGGAACTATAGAACCAAACCATTCTTGAATAACTGGATGGTTAACACGATGAATCAATCATTATAATAAGGAATTATTGATAAATGGTTGTTGAAATATTATAAGTAGATAATTTATCAAATTATAAATAATTAAATTATTCTAGTTTATAATTATTAAAAATTCAAATTTTTTATATGTTATTTTAGATAACATTTTATGTATCTTTAACTTGAGGAAATAGATTTTCGTCTAATTTTAATTCTTCTAAGACGGAAGACATATTCACAAATTGATTATTTTTTGAAGTGTATATACTATACATAAAAGTTTATTTATTATCAAAACTATTATGTTTATATACATATCTATACAATATTCTGCATTTCATTAGGTTTTTATTCATAAGTTACCAATTTTTTAAGGGTTTTTTGTTACACTATTATTTTTTATTGAGATTATTTATGATTTTGTTAATGATGGTAATATTTTATGCAATACCTCTAAAAAATCATAAAATTACCAATTCTAATTTCAATTCAGGATATTAAAATTTTTAATTTCATTTTCCCCTCTATTAATATTTAGAATACTAAGAGAATAATATGAAAAAAAATCCTCATTTATTAATTTATTCTGTCGAAAATAACATTATTCCATGTTAATGATTACTAAAACAGTTAAAAGGAATGTTTTTATTATTTCCCATAGATGTTTTAAATTATTTTTATAAAATCCTTGTATTTTTTTAAATAAAGGACTAAATGTAATTTTTGTCTTTTTTTGTATCAGCTTTTTTATGTTTTTTCTCAAAAATATAAAAGGATCCTTTTTTAACATACATGGAATGAATGAAATTTATCACCATCATGTAATATAATTGATTTGAACATTCCTATATAGGTTTATAAGGAACTTTCTATTAAAAATTATTCCTTAATATTAATGAAATTAAATTTTTTAAATTAGTTATTTTAAATTCAAGTAGTCATTTTAAATAATAAATGTTTTATTGATTTTAAAACCCATTTTATATACAATTTCATCCCCTAAATCTAATAATCATTTAATTGAATTATGGCCGAATGATACCATCCACTTCCATAATTTATAGGTCTTATGATTATGATTATTTAACGATGATTCTAGTAAACTCATTTCCTACACATTGGTTAATTATGTTTTGGTTAAGTAAATATTTACAAACACCATTTCCATTATGTGATTCTTGTGATGATGAATGTTTTATGATCTTTTAGAACACATTTTTATGATTTTAATTCAGATTTGTGTGGTCTAATAATTAAAAATCCCTCTAATTAATTTCATAAATATGGATGTATTATATGATACTAAATACTATAAAGGGTAGTGTATCTAGGTCAGTAATGGAATATATACACTTTAATAGTTTACGGAGTGAACCTTGACTGATGATATGGAAAAATGAGGTGTTAATATGATAGCCATTATAGTGAATCTTGTCTTAGGATATTATGGAATGGGGAGTGAAGCCAATCAAATGTAATAGTCTCAATAATGAACATTAAGTAAGGAAATGATTTTCTACCACTATGTACATGAATCAAAATTATGCAATATTGAAATTTTATAAGCTATTAGATCGTTTTCATTGATTTTTTTTTCTGATTGAAGACTTATAAACATCCAATCTATATTCCAGGACTCATGATTATGATTTTTGATGTGTTAGGTATGATTTTGACAGAAAATTAAATATTTATTTATAAACCACTTTTGAGGGGGTAGTGGGAACTAGAACAAATTCCCAAAGACTAGACACATCCAAAGGATCAAAAAGACTGCATAAACTGAAATTTAAAATTCATACATTCAAAATTCAATTCATCTCTACCCATTCACCTGATGAAACCAAAAGGACCTCCTAACACCATCATTATAACCCATACGAAAACATCTGAATCACATCATCAAGGACTTTACTGGTGAACTCCAGAGAGACTAAAATAGAATTTCCCAATGAATTGAATCTAGTGAATCCATTGTTGAAAACCAACACATCTGAAACCCCACACGAATGACTAATGAAGGATGAAACTCAATTGACACCATCGACTGATCGGACAACACATCCTAATGCTTCCTTGAAACCACCACAGCTGACCGACTAGGAAAGCTGTGAGGGAACATGATGCCAGGGCAGTGTTCGAAGCAGCCAAGGGTACCCACAAAGATTCTTGTCCTCACCTATACCACCAAAACAATTGTTGAATCCAGAACCAATCTAAAAGACCACGTGTAACTCGACCTTCATATTCAAAACCTCCCTGACAAAAAAACCAGTCATTTCCAATGGTTTTAGTAGAATTCCACTCCAGTATGATAACTTCCATATATAAAACATTTTCCATCAACCACTAAACCACAAGTGCTTCTACTTCATCAAAAAATATCACCTCCTCTTCATAAAAAAATAAGGAACGTTGCTGCAACATCAAAATTTCTACTTCCATCATGAGTTCTTCCCACTACAAACCATCACAAGTTCTTCCAAATAGAAAATCCAAGGAAACCAGATTTAGTCATGAAGAGCATTGTCATCCATTGCGCAACTCAAAACAATGAGATTCCTAGAGAAGATTCGTCCAATGAAAACCAAAACAATGATGCAGAAATCCAATGACCACAATAGGAGAATCAAAAATTGAGAAAGAATAAGAAATGTTGAGAGAGATAACCCATCACCAAGCTCAGATGCGATAGATCAACCAATCATATCTCATCGCCACCAATAGTCTGTCTAGATAAAACCACCACAATCCTTTAAATAATTCAATCCATTGTATCATGACCACAACCCTCAAGCTCTGACAAACTACGACGACGCCATGCCACTAGAAACCGCGATCCAAAAAACACTCCAAATAGTGAGTTGGCGAACAAAGCTACCTCATCGCAATCCAGTGTTACGCCAGAGTATCATGAACCGAAGCACCATGGAATCTGAGCATGAAACCATAGCAGGAGGGAGGTATGGAAACAAAAAACAAAAAATACCGATATAATTCATTGAAGATCCACCACCGGGAGGATGAAGGCAGCGGCGGGGGAAACCCAAGATCTAAAATCCACTTAGAGGCTCATAGGTAAATCCTCAAATATCATGTTAGGTATGATTTTAAAATTTAAATCTCATGTTAACATAACCTTATAATCATGTTAATCTTATTTTATCAATAATATATCCCTTTATTACCTTTACTAAGCATCTAATATCACCCGACACTATGTTTTCATTCAATAGTTTAACAAGATATATTTTAAGTTATATGTGTATAATAAGTGTTTATTTCCTAAGATCTATGTGGGATATTATATAAATCTCTTATGAAAGCATTTTTTTGGTATTCAGGTATATAAATATAGTAATTTTGTATGATTATATCGGGGATTAAAATGTAATGTATTGAAAATTCATCCAAAAATAATAATATTTTTATTTGAATGGTTTTGATTACTATAATTGATTACATTTAACAACCTTATTAACCATTGGATTAGGTCATTAACTTTGAGAATTCCTATTTTCCACACTTATAAGAAATGAAAATATTAATTGTAACTTAGGATGAACATTATATACATCCCACATGAATATAAAACATTTCATTTTTACTCATTGGTAATTTTCTCATTCCATCCTTCTCTACACCTAAAATATCTTCCAATTATCTTAAGACATTTCCATTGGATCTTTTTAAATGTTCATGACATGTTGATAATTGAGTATCCCTTACTTTATTGTTTTTTATCACTTATAATTCCATAAAACTCAATTCTTATCTTCCTTTGAGAGTTTGTAAATTAAAAATTGGTTATGTAATTAATCATAATTAAGGATAGTTAGTTATGAATAATAATAAGATTCCTCACTCCCACTCTAATACTATTTAATTTCTCATTAAAATAATAATTTATTTCCTCTTGTTTCCATTGCTAACATGGATTATTTTTAATCTAGTTGTTAAATAAATAATGGAAGGTTTATTTATGAGAAAATTAATAAATAAATAAAGGGTAAATATAAAAACATGTAATGTAAAGCTAAATTTCATGTATAGCACAACATATCAAACAAAAAAATCTCAAACTAGGTTATCCATGGCAATTTTATATTTGTTTATTTAACCAAATTATTTTCAAATCCCACATAATGGTTTGTTAATAGAATTTCAATTAAAAAAATAATATACCATAGTAGTGTAAAACATGGTGTGTAGTAAGGTATCTTTGTATTGCATTGAAATAAAATCTATTTAATACCAATTTATCCTTTTTTAGGGATATTATGCATAGATGTATCTATATCAGATCCTAGATATAATTTGTTATATCTATACAATGACTTCACTATAAGGAAGGAAAACACTCTATATGTCCCCAATCATTTAGGATTTCCTCTTATACATGGTCATATCCCTAGATAATGTCATAAGGTTATTCTATATAGAATATAATTTCATAAATCTATTTATCTTGGTTTTTAATAAATATTCTTTAAAATAACATGTAAAAAACTCAACCACAATAACATATTGTTGGGGGAAACTTTATTGCATTTGTACCGGATATATATGATCACATTAAAAGGTTTTTAGATCTTAGTAGTATTGAAAGACAATATATTTACATGTTTGAAATGTTATATTATAATTTTTAATATGAATCATTATATATATCATGAAAAATCTTTTCATTCCTCCAATGTGTCCTTAAAGTATTTAAAATATTAATTCTTAGAACCCATTTTAATTTAATTAAAATAAAATGGTGAGATTAAACACTCACTAAGGGGTTTTTTAATGCATAAGCTATCATGGATAGTGAGGTATTATGCGATATTGAAGTGTGAATCACAAAAGAAAATTTTAAATAGTCAATAACTAAATAGTGAAATATATCCAGGGACTACATAGAATTTTAACTAATCACATGTATAATAATAACATAATTTATAGTGATGGGATTGGAAATAGTGATAATATTAATATTTCCATCAATACCATATCCATGAAAAAACATATCATCAAGACCACATCTATGAAATTATAAATAACACTAGGATAAAAAAAGACATCACACATAGCATTAATACCTCTAAAAATAGATCATTATGAATTTTATAGGAATAATGAAAAAACCAAAAAAAATATTGTCCTCATGATACAAACTACTGTAATGAGGGGATCTATAGTTTTTTTGACCCTCATTACATACACATCCCTAATGGATTACTAATATATTTAATGGACAATAAAAGAAGTGATAAAACATACTATTTAATCAATTAAAATATAAATTATTATAACAACCATATGTGATATAAACAATCCCCACATGTCAATATATAAGATATCATGATCATAATAAATATAGGGTATGAAAGTGGATAATATAATTTTGTAATTTCCCAATGAAACGTATTATCTGTAGAGGATTTTAACATAAATAAAAAACAGATTTATTTTAGCGATAATAAATTTCTTATAGTGAGAAGAAGATAATTTATTTACATTATTTATAAAACATTTGGAAATTAATTTATAAAAAATGAATGAAATTTTCATTAAAAAAATTGATAAAATGGGACATTAGTTTCT